>OX422210.1:260159701-262839701 GCA_949130495.1 Sambucus nigra
GTCCTTCCCAGTTTGGGCCCCAATTTTCCATCTGATGGTTTTACTGGGCTGCCAAGGACTTTCCTTAGGACATAGTCACCAACTTGGAATGCCCTTGGATTGACTCTCTTGTTATAGTGTTTTGCGAGATGTTGCTGGTGGCTCGCTAATTTCACTAATGCAAGTTCTCTGCATTCATCTGCTAGATCAAGTTCAACGAGCAATGCTGCATCATTCTGGACCTAGTCAGATAAGTGTGGATCTCATAGTTGGTAGGCCTGCTTCTAATGGGAGGACCGCTTCCATTCCATATGTTAGTGCAAATGGGGTTTTCCCCCGTTGGCCGTCGTGGGGTAGTGCGATAAGCCCATAGAATATATGTGGCAGTTCATTCGCCCATGCGCCTTTGGCTCGCTCTAATTGTTTCTTCATCCCATCTATCACTGTCTTATTGAAGCTTTAGCTTGACCGTTGCTCCGAGGATACGCCACCGAGCTCAAAAAGTGCATGATCCCGTGCACATTGGAGAAACTCTGGAAATGGCCACTTTTGAACTGTGTTTCATTGTCAGTAATGATGGTTCTGGGGATTCTAAAATGGGTAATTATGTTTTTTCCTTATAAATCTCATCATATCTGAATCTCAGATATTGGCTAGTGGCTCTACCTCGATCCATTGGTGAAGTAATCCGTTGCGACCAACAGATACTTACGGTTGCCAGCGGCAGTAGGAAGTGGTCCTACGATCTCCATTCCCCATTGGGCGAAGGGCTAGGGGATGGTGAGTGATCTTAGGTCGCTGGCCGGTTGGTGAACGATAGGGGCGTGTAGTTGACATTTCTTGCACTTACAAGCGTATACTGCTAAATCTTTTTGCATATATGGCCACCAGTAGCCATCCTTCATAGCTCGAAAAGCTAGTGATCTTCCTCCTATATAGCTCCCAAAGATTCCTTCATTGAGCTCGTGTAGAATCTGTTCGACATTCTTCAGGTGAACACATTGCAGGTAAGGTCCAGATAACGATCTTTTATACAGCTTGCCCTCAAGAGATAAGTGAAAGCGAGCAACTTTGACTCTTATCTGATGAGAGATCTTACTATCACTTGGAAGTGTTCCATCCTTTAAATATTCCTTTAAAGGGTCCATCCAACTGGGTGCTGATTCGATCTGGAGCACAGGTTCCGTGCCTAGTATCTCGTCGCTCTGGTTGATACTCGGGGTGAGCGAGGAAGTCGATGGGGATCGTTCTTTTCAAGTCAGAATTGATTACCGAGCTTAGGGCTTGCCAGGGCGTCAATATGGCTATTCTGTCCTCTGGGAAATTGCTAGACACTGACTTCCTTGAAGCTATCCATTAGCCTTTTGGCCAAGGTGAGATAGGCCGCCATTTTTTCATCTCTTGCATTGTAGTCCCCACTTATCTGATTGGAGACTAATTGTGAGTCGCCGAACACCTGTAAATGCTTTGCTCCTAAAGTGTGTACCTTCTGGAGACCGACTATCAAAGCTTGATATTCCTCTTCATTGTTGGAGGCTTCAAATCTAAGCCTGATTCCCCGTTCGAGGGTTGTATCTTCTAGAGTAACAAGCACAATTTCCACTCCTCCCCCCTTTGAGTTGGAGGCTCCATGGATAAATAATTTCCAAACTCCTTCTGTTGCGTGGTTCTCTCCCTACTTCATCGGTTGAAGTTGGTATAGAGGATGCTCGCCTATGAATTTGGCTATGAAATTAGCAAGTACTTATCCCTTGATTACATTCCTTGGTTGAAATTGGATGTCGAATCGTCCGAGCTCGATTGACCATTTAGTCAGTCTGCCCGACAAGTCCGCTTTCCTTAGGATTTCTTTAAGGGGGTGTGATGTAAGAACAATGATGGTGTGAGCTTCAAAATAGTGCTTCAACTTCCTTGAAGCTACTACAAGTGAAAAGGCGAGCTTCTCTAGTGGTAGGTATCACTTCTCAGCCTCTAATAGAGTCTTGCTCGCGTAATAAACGGGGTGCTGAATTCCTGCTTTCTCGCACACCAGCGCAGAACTTACGACGTGTTTGGAGATGTCGAGTATAAGTACAATGAATCTCTATCTTGGGGTAGGACGAGCAGCGGTGGTGAGCTAAGGAAGTCCTTGAGCTCTTTCAATGCTCGCGAGCAATCTTGATTCCATTCTACCGTCTTATTTCCCTTCACTAGCTGGAAGAATGGTTTGCATTTCTCGAAGGACTTTGAGATGAAACGGTTTAAGGTAGCGAGTATGCCGGTGAGCTTCTGTACGTCTTGTATTGTGCGAGGGGCCTGTACCCTATTGATTGCGTCGATCTGGTCCGGATTAGCCTTGATGCCTCTCTTACTGACTAAGTACCCAAGAAATTTTCCTGACTAGACACCGAAAGAACACTTACTTGTGTTGAGCTTCATTCGGTATTTCCTGAGGATCTCGAAGGTTCTCGATAGGTCTGAGAGGTGGTCTTATTTATTTTTGCTCTTGATGAGCATATCGTCGATGTAAACGTCCAGGGTGTCTCCCATTTGGTCTTTGAACATCTTGGTGACCAGCCTCTGGTAGGTTGCCCCTACGTTTTTGAGCCCAAAGGGCATGACTTTATAACAGTATAATCCGATGGTGGTAATGAATGTTTTCTTGTCCTAGTCTGGTGCATATAGAGGGATCTGATGATATCTCGAATATGCATCCAGAAAACTCATTCTTTCGTGAACTGTTGTGGCGTCCACCAATTGGTCAATTTTTGGGAGGTGGAAACTGTCCTTAGGGAAAGCCCTGTTAAAGTCAGTGAAGTCGATATAGACTCTCCATTTCTCGTTATTATTTGGAACTAATACTGGGTTGGATAAGTATTTGGGGAATTGGATCTCCCGTATGGATCCTGCATCCAATAATTTTTCTACTTCTTTCTCTACGGATTTTGCCTTCTGTGGTGAGATTTGCCGTGCCTTCTGGGTGATAGGTTTGAAAGTGGGGTCGATATGCAACCGATGATAAACCACACTGGGATCAATTCCAGGCAGTTCGTATGGTTCCCATGCAAAAACGTCTACATTGCTTCTTACCAAAATTTCCAATTTCATTTTCTCTTGATCTGTGAGACAAGCTCCAATCAAGAATACCCTATCTTTCTTACTACCACTAGCTGTAACTTCCTCCAGGTTTTCCACGACTCGCTCAGAAGGGAGGAGCCTGGTCTCCTCCACTCCGGGTCTTTTGTACCTTAATTGCTATTTTGAAGGTATCAATCCTTCTTGTTCCTCACCCTTCTCATTGGGCTTCTCGGCCTTCTTCTTCAATTTAAGGTGGATGACCGCTATGAAGCACCTTTTTTCAATCGCTTGATCGCCATGGATCTCCATTACTCCTCGTTTGGTCACATACTTGAGTTTCTTATGGTAGGTAGAGAGGACTGCCTTCATCGCATGTAGCCATACTTTGCCGAGGATGGCTTGGTATGGCGAGTCAATGTTGACTACTAGAAACTCAATCATCTTGGAGATACTTCCTGCCCTTACTGGTAGCACAATATTTCCTAGTGGGATAGTCATTTCTCCAGCGAAGTCAACTAGAGGGACAGTGGCCTCCTTTAGGTCGACAATGCTCAACTTCAATTTCCTGAAAAAATCGAAATACATTACCTCGAATGAACTTCCTTGGTCGATGAGTAACTTGTCGATGTCATAGTTGGAAATCCTGAGCATAATGATCAAGGCATCATGGTGTGGGGCTCTTACTCCCACCATATCTTCATCTGTGAACACAATATATTTGCTATAGTCGACGTCATCTGCTCGCCGAAGTTTTCCTAATTGAGTCTTTGTTGGATCGATCTGGAAAGCTTGCATTACTGCTGTAAGCTTCTTTACCTCCATTCGAGCTGAATTCCCCTGAATCTGCTTCACATCATATACCCCGTGAATTACTGCGAATTCGTGGCCAGTATCGTCTTCGAGTATGTTGTCAGGTCTTATATCTCCATTGGCAGTGACTTTCTCTGCCTTTTTCTCCACAAACTCGTTCAGATGCCCAGACTCGGCTAGTTCTTCGAGGTGGGACTTAAGAGCTTTGCAATGCTCAGTCTTATATCCTCCTACCTTATGAAAAGCGCATCTCTGCGCGTTGTTTCTCTTTGAGGAATCTCTTCCCATCTTTTTGGGCCGCTTAATAAATGGGTCATCTTTAATCTTCGTGAGGATCTTGTAAATTGGTTCTCTGAAGATAGTGTTGACTGCCTGAAATGCTTTTGGCACATCATTCTTGCCTCCGTTCTTAGAGGCATTCTTTCCCCCATTCTTTCCTCCTTTCTTTTGGTTCTTATCTTTGTCGTTGCCTTTGCCAGCGAGCTTAGTTCGACAGTTATCCCCTGTGCTGAGCTGGGTCATATCCTCCCCCTTGGCGTATTTCTCGTTGTGATCCATCAGGTCGTCGATGGTCGTGGCCTCTTTCTTTACCAGGGACTGGTACATGAGGGAAGAGCTGGGTAGCCCAATTTTCAAGGAGGCCACTGCTACTTGCTCCGAGCAATCCTCGACCTTGTTGAATAACTCTCAATACCTTTTCGCATAGTCTCGGAGGGTCTCTTGAGGTGCCTTTTTCATTGTTAGCAAAGCATCCATCCTTTTGGGATGGGATCTACTAGTAATGACGCGGGCAGTAAAGAGCTCAGCCAGAGACTCAAAGCTCCTGATAGACCTTTAAGGGAGCCTTTTGAACCATTTCTGTGCCATGTCATGCAGGCTCGAGGGAAAAATCTGGCACATCATTGCATCCCGATGGTTCCATAGGGTCATGGCTTGCCTGTACTGTCTAACGTGATCGACGGGATCAGTTTTCCCATTATAAATCTTGAATCTTGGAATAGAAAATTTCTTGGGGGCTTCCTCTTCTTCTATTTTCCTTGAGAAAAAGGATTTCATCTGAGTTTTGAGAGCTCGTCTAGTAAGCTCCCTGGTCGATCTTGTGCCGCAATGTGATAAGTGTTGGTCCATCTCCTTTCGAACCAAGTTTCGTATGTTCTTATTGTTGTGAGCTGGGCTCCTATTACGGTGAGACGGTCGCTGGCTCTCAAGTGAGTTGCTTCTTGACTCATGTCTTTCACTCTTTTGGGATCCACGCCTAGGGCTCCTTCCTTGGCTGCGAGACTTGCTCGCCTGAGGGCTAGGAGCACGGTATGGACGTCGCCTAGTGCCGCGATGGATCTCTCTCTCCATCCTTTTTAATTTCCTTTTGAGGCGAGCATTCTCAGCCACTTTCTTGTGAGAGGACTCCCTTTGCTCTTGGAGCCTTGCCTCAAAGGAATCGAGATTTGGGTGGACCTCGCTAGTCCGTGGCTTTCCTCCGAGGTTGGCCTCTCTAGGCGAACCTTCTGAGCGCCGAACTTGAGATCTGATCCTGCGAGGAGCAGGTTATTCTTGGATATCTCCTGCCTGAGGATCATTACTACTGTGACCAGACATTTTGAACTCCTTTGTTGGTGTGGGCTTTCTCAGGGAAAACAAATGTTTCCCATAGACGTCACCAATTGCGGTGACAATTATATTCAACACCAATAAATGAGAGAAGCATGATCACCAAGGAAAATAAAAAAGATAAAATGCCAATCACACAACACAGTATGTACGTGGTTCAGCAAGAAGGCCTACGTCCATGGTGGTGCAGCCAGTATTATTTCTATTTACTCCGGGGAGCGTTTACAGAGAATACAGTGCGTGCCTTTTACCCCAGGCTTAGGGTTTATTATATACATGTCTATCCTCGGGGAGTGGGAGTGTTGGACTCTCCCACGTTTACCATCTTCTCTCAGAACATCTCTATACGAGAACATGGGAAAAAACTAAGTCGTAATTCTTTTTAGTTAAGGTGAGGGGTCCGGATTTTGGGCCATTTTTATTAGGCTACTTGTCCGGGCCCATAATGCTAAATTCGGGTACCCACAGAAAGTAAGGTTCATGGATGGATTAGTATGGAGGATTAGACAACATTTGATTGGTAATCCCACGTTAGTATCTTATACAAATGTCGTTAACGCAGCACTCTTGCACTGTCAGGAATATCGCTTCCACATGAAAGGAAGCAGGAGGGGAGTGGAACCCAGTCAGTCGGATAAAACGGGAGGGAACAGTACCAGTGGGGTATCCCATCAGTAGACAGGGGGACATCAGGGGGAGGATTTCCAGCAGGGGAATCAGGCCAAGCAATTTAGGACTGGAGGCTATCGACAGGATGGTCAGGACTTTCGAAAAGACCAACAAGGAAGGGATCAGTGGCAGGGTGAATTTATTAGGAGGTGTTTCATTTATGGGGAAGCGAGACACATGAAGAGAGATTGTCCTCAATGAGGAAGGGGTCAACTACAGGATGAGGTCATGGATGTGCAGCCACTACAACAAGTCATGGGTGCGTTCGGGCAGAGGGAAGCTGCTCAGGCACCCGAGGATCAGCCATTGCAGCTAGAGTATGGAGGTAATTATCTTTTTATCCTATGGGCATGGGGTATATTTTGGGTGACAGTGAGGGTGTCACAAAATAAGAATTTTTTTCACTAGAGTTCGCGACTAAGTCAAATTTAGTGGGTGCGCTGGATATAACATCCATATGACATATATATTTCTGTGGGATAGTTAATTTCTTTAGTGTTAACCACGAGAGAGTGGGGGTATGCACAGAGATGGGATTTGGTATTATGCAAGGGGTTACTACTTTCGAGAATTATGGAAGTAGGGTAGAAAATATTTATATCGGCTGGATAGCGATGGATTTGAACTATTACAAATAGTGGGGTAAGTTTTGGTGTTTGCGACGCCAGGGTGTGATTGGTACTAGGTATCAAATGAGAGGGCTTCTAGCCTATATATATATATATATATATATATATATATATATATATATATGTGTGTGTGTGTGTGTGTGTGTGTGTGTGTGTGTGTGTTGTATTGTGTGGTGCGATAGACACATACGGAGGCCTGGTGTTCTCATATTTATCCCGATAAGTAGGGGTTTTTACTGAAGTGAATCAGGGTAGTTAGAATTTTTTTCGAGCAGGGAGGGATAGCTCGGGGTTTATTTTTGCGCAAGAACTAGTGATAGTAAGGGTGCCATATTTTATGTTGTCTTTTGTAGCATAAGAGTAGGCGTGTATGCTTTTGTGTGAATAGACAAGAATTTGGGGGTACGTGCTATGGACTGAGGGTTTAACGAATCTCAACGACCTAAAATGTTAGGTAGTAGTGTATCGGGGAGGGGGGGTTCCTTGTTTGGATTTCACTTGCGAGACGTCCCACCCATGAAACTTAGCGCAACGTTGGAAGTTGGGAGATGTTTGATCGTTAGTACATGGGTTGGGTACCCCGACTATTATATATATATATATATATGTTATATGACTACAGGTGGGAAGCTATATTACGGGTCACCACTAGCATAGTCGGGTAAATTTCTTGCGGTAAAGCACGGGGATAGGGTATATGGTCACCCGGGTTAATTAAGGCAACTTTTGTGCGGTCAAGCACAGGTACAGGGTGTATGGGAGCCCTGGTTAATTAAAATGCATATTTGTGTAATTTATAGTTAGAAGCGGGAGAGATAAATATAGCGAGCTTAGAGGCACATGACTAGAGAGTGATGTTTGAAGCTTGGAGCACTAGGATTATGTAAGGGGGGAAGTATGTAACACCTCGGAATTTTGACGATTTAGTATTTAATTATTTTTGGGAGAAAATAAAAATATTTAAATTGGAGAAACTTAAATTTATGATTTGGAGAATTTAATTGAGTGGAGAGAATTATTTTTAATTAGCGACTTTAAGTTAAATTGTTCGAATTCATGTGCGTCGCATTTTTGAGGTCAAATTTGGAAATGTAAAAAAGTATTCCGAATGATAATTCTGAGTGCGCGGTTGAGTTCGGATGGGTCGAGATAGTCAGAAAAGAGTGCCGGGGGGGTAGTAATTGGGTCTCGGGGTATTTTTGAGCATAGCCGGGCCCACGCGGGGTGATTTGGGGCATTTTAATTAGGCCCGTATGGCCTAAAATGGGATTAAGGGTTTTAAACCTAATTGAGGGACTAGTGAACGACATATAGAAAATTGTAAACCTAGGGTTTGAGAGGGGATTATAGGAAGTTAATCAAAAAGCCAATTGGGGGTATCTTTTTGGAGCCAAATTAAGGGACTAATTGGAGTGTTCTTCATCAACACCTTAACTACACCAACGGATCAGACTCTACGAATGATTCCAGGAAAGTGGTTAACTTTCTTTAATGTTTAAATTGTGATATCCAATTCATATTTTAGTGATGTGTAAATTAAAATTCGTTTTGGGTATAAATGGGTAAAAATGGAATTTTGTTAATGGAGCACTTGAATGAGATTCAAAGTAAGAATTTGGATTTGTTATATATCTCTGAGTATAGATATCTTATTTGAATGAGAAACCCAGAATATAAAATGGTGGAATTTGAATTTGGAATTGGAATTATAGAACAAAATTAATTGAGATTTATGGAAAAACCCATTTTGGTATTAGTAAAATAGGTTGAGAATTTTTTTATATCTTAAGGTTCATATGATGTATAGGATCTAAGTCAAACATATATATATATATATATATATATATATATATATATATATATGGTTGGAAGATTTGATTGGAGGCTGAATTTAGGGTTGAAACCTCGAAATTTTCATAAATGGTGGAAAGACTGAATCGGAGAAGACGCTGACTGGATCGATCGATTAATGGTCGAGAAAAGATGGCAGTTCGACCTTTTTTTTATGGGGTGAAATTAGTTAATTTATTTTGAGACTTGTTTATTTAGCGTCAAATAAATACAAGACATACTTTCTAGCAATTATAGGTATATATAGCTGGGAAATTTGGGAGAGATGAATGCGTGACACATTAAGGGCGAATATTTGGGAATTAAATTCTCAGATTTAAATATCGACCGAGTGAGTGAGTCCGAGTATGTTGGTTAAGTGACACCAAGGTGTTAAATTAATTACTGGTAGGAGTAGATTAATTTGGAGTGGGAACGTGGACTCGAGAAATACTAGGTTACGAACCAAGTAAGCGGGTATACGGGTTGAGTGACATGAGAGTAATAAATTAATTAAGGGATAAATTAATTAATTTAGAGTCGGACCATAGACTCAGATTAATAATTAATTAATGTGTAAATTAATTTAATTAGAGTCGGACCATAGACTCGGATTAGTATTAATTAATTAATGTGTAAATTAATTAAATTAGAGTCGAATTCGAGACTCGGGTAAATATTATATAAATCAACGTGCAAAGTATTTATATAAGAGTCGTACCATAGACTCGGGAAAATATTATATTAATTGACGTGTGAATTCACTGAATTAAGTTGAGTCGGGCCATAGACTCAGAAAATTACAGGCTAGTGTTATGTGATTTTGAGTACACGGTAAAGACGGGGTTTATATTATATATATACAGTGTAGTGATAGTATATATATACGCATATATATTGTGTGTGCTATTAAATATCAGTAAGTAGATATTTATTTAATTTATATACTTTAGTGCTATCAAGGGAGGTTGCGCGATGTCGGTGAATCCCCTAGCTTGAGGAGTAGGGTGAGTATATCCCTAGGTCATAGTGTCCGGTATATGGATGAGGGATTTATCTCACTTTCAAGGAAGGAATATGGCCTCCTCCACTACGTTTATATTTTGGGCCAAGTTGGTGAGCGATTCCAACTCGAATAACTACGTTGTGGGAGCACACCTAGTAAGATAACACTTTTGAGGGAATCATCCGGTGAGGGTATACTCGGAGGGATGGATGTGTATATATATATGTGTGGATGTTGTGGTAAAGGTACGTATATAATGGTAGTAAATATTATATGTTGGTAATAATACAGTGTGTGATGTAATTGTTTTATATAACTTGTGACACAGTTATATTATTATGTTTTAAAGGAAAGTAATTCAGTTAATCGGTGAGATAAATTATTAATCCAGGAATTATTATACTCGGGTTAGAGTAGTATGGCTGGGGGAGATTATACCACGACTAGTTGGATGGGGTAGTACAACTAGGTGGGGTTAAGGTAACTGTTAGGTGTGCACAATAGTGGAGGGGTAAGAATATCCTCAAGAGAGTGCAACACTAACTTATATATGAAGCGCATTCATGCATTTTAACTATTAGACATTATAAAGTATTCCGAATGATAATTTTGAATGCGGCATTGATTCCGAATGGGCCGAGATAGTCTAAATGACTGTCATTGGGTTTTATTTCGATTTCGGAATATTTTTAAGTCAGTTTGACTCGAATTGGAGTAAACGAGTCATTTAAAGTGTGTTTATCATTTAAAACTGGGATTTGTATTTTAAAGGTTTAATAGGCTTACGGATCAAGCCATTCTAATTTGTGAGAAAGAGAGAAAGTGAAAGAAAGAAGGAAAGAAGAAGAAATGAAGAGAGAGAGAGAGAGGAGAAAGCTTGGAGATTCCGGCCCATACACGATTTCGGGGATGATTCAACCTCTACAATTCTGAGGCAAGTGTTTAATCTTGCTAAACAATTCATTTGTGTATTTCATTTCATAATTTGTGGATAAAAGAATTGGATTTTGGGCATATTTATCAAAACCTAAAATTTGGTGTCAATCTTGAAATTGATGTTTACATATGGGTTTAAGGGAGTAAAACTTGAGGAGATTAAATATAGGAGAAGATTTGACGTTGGGAACATATTTGGGGTTGAGGATACATGGTTGGAAGTGGTATAATTGGATTTTGGGAATTTTTGGGTTTTGGACAAATAGCCCATTTCGTGCCTTTTTGAACTTGCCGAACGATTCGCCACGTTGCAGAAGCACCAGGTCTTTAGGGCCGAATCGATTCGCCCCTAGAAAATCGATTCGGTATGTAGCAAACTTTCAGGTCCCTTTGGACCGAATTGATTCGTAGGGGACGAATCGATTCGCTGTTGGGGCTGAATTGACTCGGTGGGGCCGAATCGATTCGAAATCAGGGTTGTTTTGATGGATTTTTCTAGAAAGAGTTTTGGGTTCCTCGATTTGGAACTTATTTATATGATGCAAGAGATACAAATTGAAGATTTATAAGAGGTTTCTTGTATGAAATGAGGGTGGGGACATATCGAACCATTTTGGAGACACATACACATGCTTATTGGGGTTTGTTGTATTAGTGTAGAGTGGGAATTTCTTAACAACGGGAGTTCTATTCAGAGATCATAAGAGAGCCTAGATATGATTGGGGGACAGAGAAGGATGAGAGGCCACGTATCCTTAGTGATGGGAATAAATTGTAAATGCGTTAATGTGAATGGGGTCATCATGAGACATTGAACCGTAATATAAAGTGAGGTTAATTTAACTTGTTGCCGACAACTAGTGTGAGTATACTTATCGTCGGGCTAGTCTATAAATATCGGTGAGTGATTTACTTTAGGTACCCCAACATATATGATGAGATCATAAAATAAATGTATTTGGAGCTGGAGGCTTATCCACTATTTGTTGTGTGATTAACAATGGGAATTCCAATGATTGATGAGATCATAAAATGAATTTAAGTTTAAGCTTGAGGCTTGTAAACTATTAGTCATGGGTATCCCGATAGTCGGGATTTTTGTTCGATATATCGATGTGCATTCGGATATTGATGGTATAAGTAGTGATTGTTATACACATTAAACTTTGGGGTGATAACATTAATGTATATATATAAATATTGGAAGATTATTTATATCATAGGGGCATTGGATGAATATACTTCAAGTGAGGGATCGTATTTATATAACGAGTTAAATTAAATACGCTCGGGACGACGGCTAATATAAAGAGGAATATATATACGTATAACCGAGTTTATGAATTTCATTTATACGGACGAGAGATAGTATATATATATATATATATATATATATATATATATGTGGATATGTGGATACATATACGTACTGATATGTATATTTGTGTGTATTTATGGTGTGAATCCCTATACCGTGCGAGATGGTTTGAATATATATGATGTGATCATATGGATGTATATATATTGTGTGTGTGAGTGATATATATACTTATGGTGTGAAGCATACCAGGCACATGCTATCATGGAAAGTTGCGCGATGAGAGTGAGCACTCTGGCTTTAGGAGCAGGGTGTGGATATTCCCGAGGTCATGGTCGTCCATTATTATTTGTGTGATTTTATTTTGGGGGTGATAAGTCTTGGGTATGGGTCGTTCTCACTTGCCGATTAGGAACTACGATTGTTTCCCAGGCGTTGTGATTTGGTTTTGACCACGAAGTGGGAGATATTTAGTCCCACCAGTGGTTCCTAGGATGGTATGTGAGTGGTGCCATGGAAGATGATAGCATGGTGCAGTATATTGGCATTTTATAGCCGGTTATATTATGTGTATGGGAATTGTACGTTATGTGTGTTATATAGACATGGCTATGAGAATGAATGACTGTATATATATGTGTTTAGAGTGTATATATATATATATATATATATATATATATATATATATATATATATATATATATATATATTTTATAGGTGAAAAAGGATATGAAATTTCTATGGTGTACATCTTGGGTGATTATGGTGTACTAGATTGTTGGGAGTTGATGTATTGCACTTAGAGACAATTTCGGTGATATCGACCCAAGGATTTAATGGAGATTTTTAGGTTGTTCTTAGATAGTAATATAGATTATAGTAGTAATTGTGTGTATGACATAATGGATCTTTATGATCGATATTGTCAAGGAGTAGTGGATCGGGGGGGGGGGGGGTTCTTTGTTTGGATTTCGCTTTGCGAGACTCCCCACGCACGAAACGCAGTGAAATGTTGAGAGTAGAGAGAAGTTATGTCCTTTGTACTTGTATGTATCAGTAGTATGATTTGCGTGGATGATATAATGGATCGCTACGATCGACATTGTCAAGGAGTAGTGTATCAGGGGGGTTCCTTGTTTGGATTCACTTTGCGAGACGCCCCACGCACAAAACGCAGTGCAATGTTGAGAGTAGAGAGAAGTTTTTTCCTTTGTACTTGTATGTATCAGTAGTATGGTTTGCGTGGATGACATAATGGATCCTTATGATCGACATTGTCAAGGAGTAGTGTATCGGGTGGGTTCCTTGCTTGGATTTCACTTTGCGAGACGCCCCACGCACGAAACGCAATGCAATGTTGAGAGTAGAGAGAAGTTTTGTCCTTATTAAATTGTGCATGTTATTTAGAGAATAAATTAATATATTGAAGCGCGATGTTAATGTGTAATGTATTAAGACTTATAACTGGTGTAAGTTAATAATTTGGAACCACCATAGCCTAATAAGGGATACATGTGTAAATATAATAAAGTGTGATTAAAATGGAAAGGATTCTGGGGTTATGTTAGAATGGTCGGTCTTGCGGTTTTAGGCCGTGCCTATTGTAAGGTAGGTTTTTCTTATGGGTGGGGTAACTTAATTAAGATTCCAGGACGCGAATAGGTGCGCGCTGTTAGATGAGAGGTGAGTTTAGGGTTCCACGAGAGTGAGACTCCACTTTAATTATGAAATAGTTCATTTAGATTTATTATGCACGGTTTAAACACTTGCTAATTTTTTTTTACACCTCGGGGTCTGACCCGTTTATATTTCTCTCCTGCTATATGTATATATTACTACATGTGTCCTATCGCATGGATGCCGGATGCTTTTCTATCCAGAGTCTTGGGAGCTGTAGCAGTTACGGACTGTGGCGGGATTTAGATTGTAGTCGCCTCATACTTCTTTGAAAATCTAGGTAGGATTCATGTTGTGTATCGGGTTTATACCCAAGGGATATTTGTAGCTGTTTATATTTCTTCTTTATGATGGTTGTACTGTGTGTAACCCGACAGCTTATTCGGGTATATTTCCTTGTATGTACTCAGTTCACTTTATTCTAGAACTTCTTTTATCATGGTACTTGTGTTCATGTTACCTTTGCTAGATATCTATATTGTTGGTTTGTTGTCCGTGGCATGTTTTATTTAATTTTGACTTCTCGCTTATACGATTTCAGGTAGTTAGCCTTATATGTTATTGTATAGTTTATTGGTGCTGAGGCTGAGCCATCTGAGATTCCTGATTTAATGTAGTATAGGGCTGGCCACCCGTTATTATTTTAAGCGGGGTGTCACAAATGGTATCAGAGCATCAGGTTTTAGTGTCTTTAGGATCTGTGCAGGTTTTTTGCGTTCTTTGTTTGACGTTCTTGATATAGAGCCCTACTATCAGGATTATTGTGTTCACTATGTTTATCTTCTTCTGTGAGGTGTACTGACTTGAACGACGTTCTGACACTGTCGCTTTCATCTCAGACGTTGCCACAAATTTGTCGATTAGGAAGGGGAAAGA
Source organism: Sambucus nigra (assembly GCA_949130495.1). Lineage (NCBI taxonomy): Eukaryota > Viridiplantae > Streptophyta > Magnoliopsida > Dipsacales > Adoxaceae > Sambucus > Sambucus nigra. Next base: position 260,174,097 of record OX422210.1, read on the forward strand.
TGAGAGATGTAATACCCATAACATATTTTGGGTACGCTTTGATTTGAGGTGTTTCTTTCCTTGATTCAGGCGGAGATAAGAAGGAGAATTTTGTGATCAATAAGGTAAGTGATGGTGAGGAGAGAATAGTGAAGCATTGGGAGGTTTAGATTGATAAATCCATCAATATTTGTTAGGAAACCTGGTATTGGTGACTTTTACCGATGTGAGGTGTTTGGAGTTGTCCCAATGTCGGGAGTATTGCCTTCTGGGAAGAGGTAGTGAGAAATTTAAAATTTTGGGTTCATTGAGTAAGACTGAAGGAATTATTGGGGGTCGCAATAGCGCCTTGTCCTTCAGGATGATTAAGAAGGATTTATGGGGAGGATATTCCATTGAGGAGAATTAGGCCTTGGGAAGGAATGATCAAGTGTGGCCTTTGTATGGCACCCTTGGGAAAATAAACCGTCTCGTGATAAGATAGTAGAGAGTTGTGCCTTTGATTTTCGGAAGTGCGGATCGTTAAGATTAATGAGAGGTAACAATAGGGCTATTGTTTTATTAATAGTCTAGGAAGGGTAATTGTGGTATTCCAGTGAGGGAAGGGCTTACCTTGCGGTAATGATTTAATGGGATGTAAGTGATTTGTATAACTGAGGAGGTTCAAAGTTTAGTAGATTTATTTTGAGCGAAGAATTTAGCTAATGGTTGCGCTAGTTTGGAGGACTAGGTATTGGTTAGAGTATTTTGTTTGTTGGGACCTTGTGTCGAGAACATAAGGTGCTTGTTTGGCGTGACGAATGACATGGAATTTTTTTATATTATATTGTTACATAGGCCTTTGGGCCATATTTACGATTCTAAGATCTTTTATAAAACCTTAACCCTGGTTCAACTGATCTCAATGCCCGATATAGCTACACAGTAGTGTATTGGGAGGGTTCCTTGTTTGGATTTTGCTTACGAGACCTCCCCCGCATGAAGGTAGCTTATGTTAGGAATTTAGAAGAATTTAACCGTTGGGAATTTCAAACTTTTATATGCTTAATATGTTGCTATATATTATAATTAATGGAGAGTTATATTACGATTTGAGGCTAGTGGAGTCGGGTTATATTTCTACGAGTTGAGCTCGGGTACAGGGTGTATGGGCGCCCTGGGTAACTAGTTTATATGGTTTGGTTCGATGTGAGAACTGGGCGAGATAAGTATAATGATGTTAAGGGTAGGTGTAAGGACTAGATGAGATTTGAAGTCCTAGGCATAACCTAAATTTCGAGGATGAAATTTTTGTAAGGGGGAAGATCTGTAACACCCCAAGATTTCGGGACTGAGAAATTAAATTTTTGGGAGAATTAAATTTTATTTAAATCGAAGAATTTTAAAATTTAGAAATTGAAGTCTAGAAATTGAGGACATTATAAAGTATTCCGAATGATAATTCTGAATGCGGCATTGATTCTGAATGGGTCGAGATAGTCGAAATGACTGTCATTGGGTTTTATTTCGGTTCTAGAATATTTTTAAGTCAGTTTGACTCGAATTGGAGTAAACGAGTCATTTAAAGTGTGCATTATCATTCAAAACTGGGATTTGTGTTTTAAAGGTTTAAGAGGCTTACGGACCAAGCCATTCTCATTTGTGAGAAGGGGAGAAAGAGAAAGAAAGAAGGAAAGAAGAAGAAAGTAAGAGAGATAGGAGAAAGCTTGGAGATTCCGGCCCATACGCGATTTCGGGGACAATTCAACCTCTATGATTCTGAGGCAAGTGTTTAATCTTGCTAAATAATTCATTTGTGTATTTCATTTCATAATTTTTGGATAAAAGAATTAGATTTTGCGTATATTTATCAAAACCTAAATTTCGGTTTCAATCTTGAAATTGATGTTTACATATGGGTTTAAGGGAGTAAAACTTGAGGAGATTAAATATAGGAGAATATTTGATGTTGGGAACATATTTGGGGTTGAGGATATATGGTTGGAAGTGGTATAATTGGATTTTGGGAATTTTTGGGTTTTGGAGAAATAGCACATTTCGTGACTTTCTGAACATGCAGAAACGATTCTCCATGTTGAAGAAGCACCAAGTCTTTAGGGCCGAATCGATTCATCCCTAGCGAATCGATTCGGTATGTAACAGACTCTCAGGTCCCTTTGGACCGAATCGATTCAGAGGGGCCGAATCGATTCACTTTTGGGGCCGAATCGATTCAGAATCAAGCCTATTTTGATGGATTTTTCTTGAAATAGTTTTTCTCCATTTCGGTTGGGTTCCTCGATTTGGAACTTATTTATATGATGCAAGAGATATAAATTGAAGAATTATAAGGGTTTTCTTGTATGATATGAGGGTGGGGACATATCGAACCATTTTGGAGAAACATACACATGCTTATTGGGGTTTGTTGTATTACTGTAGAGTGGGAATTTCTTAAGAATGGGAGTTCTATTCAGAGATCATAAGAGAGCCTAGATATGATTGGGGTATAGAGAAGGATGAGAGGCCACGTATCCTTAGTGATGGGAATAAATTGAAAATGCGTTAATGTGAAAGGGTGCATCATGAGACATTGAACCGTAATCTAAAGTGAGGGTAATTTTACTTGTTGTCGACAACTAGTGTGAGTATACTTATTGTCAGGCTTGTCTATACATATCGATGAGTGATTTACTTTACGTATCCTAACATATCTGATGAGATCATAAAATAAATGTATTTAGAGCTGGAAGCTTATCCGTTATCTGTTGTGTGATTAACAATGGGAATTCTAATGATTGATGGGATCATAAAATGAATTTAAGTTTAAGCTTGAGGCTTGTAAACTATTAGTCATGGGTATACCAATAGTCGGGATTATTGTTGGATATATCTATGTGCATTCGGATATTAATGGTATAAGTAGTGATTGTTATACACATTAAACTTTGGGTTGATAACCTTAATGTTGAATATAAATATTGGAAGATTATTTATATCATGGGGGGAATGGATGAATATACTTCAAGTGAGGGATCGTATTTATATAACGAGTAAAATTAAATACGCTGGGGATGACGGCTAGTATAAAGAGGAATATATATACATATAGCCGAGTTTATGAATTTCATATATACGGATGAGAGATGGTATATATATGTGGATACATATACGTACTGATATGTATATATGTGTGTATTTATGGTGTGAATCCCTATACCGTGCGTGATGGTTTGAATATATATGATGTGATCATATGGATGTATATATATTATGTGTGTGAATGATATATATACTTATGGTGTGAAGCATACGAGGAACATGCTTCCATGGGAAGTTGCACGATGAGGGTGAGCACTCTGGCTTGAGGAGAAGGGTGTGGATATTCCCCAGGTCATAGTCGTCCATTATTATTTTTGTGATTTTATTTTGGGGGTGAGAAGTCTTGGGTATGGGTCGTTCTCACTTTTCGGTTAGGAACTATGACCGCTTCCCATGCATTGTGATTTGGTTTTGACCACGAAGTGGGTGATATTTAATCCCACCGGTGGTCCCTAGGATGGTATGTGAGTGATTCCCTGGAAGATGATAGCATGGTGCAGTATATTGGCATTCTATAGCCGTTTATATTATGTGCATGGCAATTGTATATTACGTGTGTTATGTACTTGTGGCTAAGAGAATGAATGAATGTATATATATATATATATATATATCCTGTAGGTGAAAAAGGATATGAAATTTCTATGGTGTACATCTTGAGTGATTATGGTGTACTAGATTATTGGGAGTTGATGTATTGCACTTAGAGATAGTTTCGGTGATATCGGACCAAGGATTTAATGGAGATTTTTAGGTTGTTCTTAGATAGTAATCTAGATTATAGTAGTAATTATGTGTATGACATAATGGATCTTTATTATCGACATTGCCAAGGAGTAGTGTATCGGGGGGGGGGGGTCCTTGTTTGGATTTCCCTTTGCGAGACACCCCACGCACGAAACGCAGTGCAATGTTGAGAGTAGAGAGAAGTTTTTTCCTTTTTCCTTTTATGTATCAGTAGTATGATTTGCATGGATGACATAATGGATCCCTACGATCGATATTGTCAATGAGTAGTGTATCAGGGGGGTTCCTTGTTTGGATTTCACTTTGCGAGACGCCCCACGCACGAAACGCAGTGCAATGTTGAGAGTAGAGAGAAGTTTTGTCCTTATTAAATTGTGCATGTTATTTAGAGAATACATTATTATATTGAAGCCCGGTGTTAGTCTGCAACGTATTAAGACTTATAACCGGTGTAAGTTAATAATTTGGAACCACTATATCCTAATAAGACATACGTGTGTAAATATAATAAAGTGTGATTAAAATGGAAAGGATTCTGGGGTGATGTTAGAATGGTCGGTCTTGCGGGTTTAGGCCGTGCCTATTGTAAGGTAGGTTGTCCTTATGGGTGGGGTAACTTATTTAAGATTCCAGGACGCGAATAGGTGCGCGCTGTTAGATGAGAGGTGAGTTTGGGGTTCCACGAGAGTGCGACACCACTTTAATTATGAAATAGTGCATTTAGATTTATTATGAACAGTTAAAACACTTGCTAAACATTTTTTACACCTCTGGCTCTTCCACGTTTATATTTCTCTCCTGCTATATGTATATATTACTACAGGTGTCCTACCACATGGATACCAGATGCTTTTCTATCCAGAGTCTTGGGAGCCGTAGCAGTTGCGGACTGTGGTGGGATTTACATTTTTGTCGCCTCCTACTTCTTTGAAAATCTAGTTAGGATTCATGTTGTGTATCGGGTTTATACCCAAGGGATATTTGTAGCTTCTTATATTTCTTCTTTATGATGGTTGTACTGTCTGTGACCCGATAACTTCTTCGGGTATATTTCCTTGTATGTACTCAGTTCACTTTATTCTTGCACTTCTTTTATCATGATACATGTGTTCATGTTACGTTTGCTAGATAGCTATATTGTTGGTTTGTTGTCCGTGGCATGTTTTATTTAATTTTGACATCTCGCTTATATGATTTCGGCTAGTTAGCCTTATATGTTATTGTATAGTTTGTTGGTGCTGAGGCTGAGCCATATGATATTCTTGATTGAATGTAGTATAAGGCTGGCCACCCGTTATTATTTTAAGCGGGGTGTTACATCCATGTCACAAAAAATGTATCCTATACTCGTATGGATGAATAAGATTATATTTCCCATTGTCTGGTTTACGGATCCCTAAGCATAACTCTCGGCCTGGATTTAGCCCATAATTTACTGTTATAGTTGTATATTCAGGATCGCATCCTCTAGTTACCCCTTACCTCGCTCTGGGTAATCTTTTTTTTCCATTGTCTATCATTTTGCAACCGTATTAATTTCTGGAAAAACTCTTTTTGTTTCCATTCTAGCCTGATGGCCTTCCCTACCATTCCCACAACCCTAACGACCCTAAGGAACGATTATACTGTTGTTACTATTGAGGACCCTATTGTCCCTACCTGAGCTTGCCACTCTCCGTCTAGTCACTTCTAGATCTAAATCTCTTAGCCGTCTTATTATGCCAAAAGTTTCTCTCCCTTTGTTATACTCTGCTAGCATTTTTCCTGTCTACATCCTAGCCAGTTTGTTTTCACTTTCTAGCTATAGATAAGTTTTACATAGTTGGTCCTAGTCTCTACACATAGGACACCTTTTTGAGCCATTATCATAGTTCTGGTCCCACTGGCCATGTTGGTGTGTCTTTCAGTTGGACTGGGTAGTCTTGGCCCTGATTGCTACTCCGCATTGTCCCTTTTGTTCCGCTAGTCTTTTGAAACTCGACGTTGGCTTTAATTATCCTAACTGATTCCACCGTCACTTGGTAGAAATTTGACTGGTCTTAAACATTTAAATAGGTCCCTTACTAGGTATACCCTTCTGTGACGCTTCACTAGCACCGTTAAATCCAGTCTTATTTTTAGGTTAGATGTTCTAACCATATAGACTCCTTCCCCTTAGAAGTTGGATGTGAACTTATACACATGTGATCTAGACGCTATTGACATCAGTTATCCCAATCAAATTTCCCTTCCGCTATTGTGAATCCTTCCTACGGGTCCATTATTAATCTACGGACCCTTTATTATTATCCATATCCGCTTCGTCAGTTACAAAGTTTGCTAAATAATTCATCATCTTTCTCAAGATCGATCACCATGTAGCTTACTTGTGATAAGTTTTCGAACTCCAATCACATCTCTATCAGAACAGAAGAGGGAAGACGCTTTGATCACTTCGCCCGAATGCGTCAATTTACTATATATCTACTTTCTTATATGGGATGACCAACTCATATCACCTTAATACTTCTCCTATGAGTAAGGGTTATACCTTAAATCTTTGTCATGGGTGTCGCTGCACTACCCCCTACATAATTATCTTGGGATCAACTCAATCCATCGGTCAATCACACTACCTTTCCTTCTTGACTCCTTATAGGTGACTCTTCGAAAGAGTCCCCCTGATTCACCCCTACCTACAGCTCTGAGTGAGTCTGGAATTGTACCATTGTTCTTTACAATGATGTTTGGGGAAACTACTATTCCCGATTTATTATTATAATCGTCATCTGTTCCAATAATGTTTAGGGTGATTTCTAACGTGGTTACCATTTCCAAAATACTCCATGATTTCTACTGAGCTCTTCCTCCTGATCTCATTTTAACGTCCTTCACTAGTAATTCTGTATTGTTCGATGTACCACGCCCAACCGAACTCGTATATGAATCACCTCAACTATTCTTAATAGTAGGAGAGCGTAAGTCGCATACGTACATGAATACAATAATCCTATAATAAGGCTCTATATCAAAGAATTCTACGCTAAATCATGAAAATCCGCACCTATCCTAAAGACTCTTGAACCTGATGCACTGATACCACCTGTGACACCCCGCCTAATTAAATACCGGGTGATGAGTCATTTATTCAATTTAAAATAGAATATCCAGTTATATCAGCATTTGCATCAGTGTCGAAAAACTTTATATTAAATACTAACCACCTAATATTTAAAAAAGCCTGATGTCAAATTTTATCTTGAATTAATAAACAACCAAAAAAATAAATAAATAAACACTCATCATCCAATACAATCTCATAGGAAATGAATTGACAAAAATGAATCAACTCAGTCTGGAGAAAACACTTCCAGAATAAAATCCCACGACAATAGTCTGATATGAAATAAAGCTTAATAACTGAAATAAAAATGAAAGTCAGAAGTAACAATCCTTAATAAGAATGGGCAACATGCCCTGACTGATATAAAGTGCTCTAAATAAGTCATAGATAAGTAGAGGTGTCTAATACCAAGGTCGTATAACTTCTACAGCAGCTACATCACGTCAACTGATATGAACTCTAAGCGTGGTGTCCCTATGGCTGGTGTGTGTATATATATATATATATATATATATATATATATATATATATATATATATATATATATATATATATATAGAGAGAGAGAGAGAGAGAGAGAGAGAGAGAGAGAGATTTGCAAGAAACAGGTTAGAGCCCAAGTTGAAAATAGTTTTAAAACAATAAGTTTTTAAATTGCATTAAACAATGAATATTATATACATGTTAGTCACGTGCTCTCACTTGAGATTCTAACCTCTCAACTATTGTGCACACGTAACGCATTCTCCTAACCCATCCTAGTAACGCTATCCCATTTAACTAGTTAAATCAAGTATCTTACTATGATGCCTAAGTCATTGTACCCATCTGTATCATCCTAATGATACATTTATGCATTTCCACTATTAATAAATCGAATTCAAGTATCTTTTTAATCCCTTGATTTTTCACACATAATGTATATTTTTGACATCATTATCATCATGTTCTACAAAGCAACATTGTAGAAAAAAAAAGGTATATATATATATATATATATTTCACCCCCCATATAAGCAAAAAACTAACGGTTCACACACACTCTGCCATCAAGTTCCGGTACCTCACGTACATAATAAGGACAATCGACTCTGAATCTCTTAGGAATCATAATAAAACAAATCACACACAAACTGGAGGCGAACATGGACTAGGGTGAATTGGGTCACACACATACCTGTGCACCCATATAACCCAAACTTATCCGCTCATATATTAGTCTTCCTTAGATCCCATCATCTGAGGTACCAATCTATAATCCTCCTCGAAGGGCTCCTCAAGACAAGACTGTCCCATTTAAGACCTCCCGACGATAGTAAGTTTGGTAGGTATGCCATACACATAAAAATCCATACAACAGGCATTCCCAAAACCTAAGTATTTAGACGTTCAATATTGGTATACATACACCCCATATTACGGGTCCCACACATTGTATTTATAACCCGTATATCATATGTAAATTTATATAACGCCACAACTCTCATTGTTTATATTCAAGTGCCTTTCACTATACCAAAGGTTGACGAAGTCACCCAATTATTCCTTAGGTTAATTCAGTACTATTGTATCCCCCTATTACTGGTATTAACCCTATGTCATCATTTATCCGAATTAAACCCCTATCTTAAAATTTCCAATTATAACGCATTCAAAAAACTCTCGCAAATCTCCCCATTCAATCCCATACATAATGATACCTTCTGGGCCTTAAATATAACCCTATTGACCATCCCCAAGTCCCATTATATTCAATTAATCAACATTAAGGGTTCTTAAAAGTTGGGGTTCGATCGAAGCTTCAAAGGAAAAACAAGTCACAAATTTTAGGGGAGTCGATCGCTTGAAGAAATGGGTCGATCGATCAATTGACGTTCTTGGGTCGATTGATTGATCCATAGGATATTGGCCAACGATTTCTGCATAAATTTCTTACATGTTTCTTTAATTTTAAACCTCAAATCACCCATTACAATGTCCCAAACTCCCAAATATTTATACCAGATGTTACACCAACATAAATACATAAGTTTTAACGTATCAGAATTATCAACTTTTCATGGGGCACAATTTTATTGGATTAAATCATGAATATTTCTTAAAACCCTAGTTCCTCAATTTCTCTTCAAGAACATCATAGAACTCCACTTTAATTTATGACTCTAAATACATGGATCCTGATTTCATTTTTCCTATATTTCCAAATGTTTATCTACATGCAAAACCTACCCAATTTCAAGATTAAATTCTCCAAGTTCATTAATTTTCAATTATTCAAGGTTTTCTCCAATTCTAAACTACCATGGATAATATATGTACTTAGTAATTTCAATACAAATCACTTGCCTTTAATAAAAGTTATAATCCTCTGAAGAAGATGGTATTGGGGACGATCCTCTCTTTTTGATCTACGCGTGGGTGATGACGGTGTACCAGTGGTGTCTTGAAAACCTCTTTTTCTTGCTCCTTTCATGGCCTTCTTAGAATTTGTGAATTCTAACTCTTGAGGACAACTCCTTCCTTCAGTTATAACCCTTGAATTTTTGTATGTTTGATTACTCTAAAAATTAAAATGATCGAAATTCCCTCTCGGTGAGCCGGTTTGGACTAAAACTTCCCCGGGACCAAAACTAAACACCCGGGTAGATTTTTTTAACTTTCTTGTCCCTTCCGGACACTTCGTCACACTCGAAATGACCATATGGTTGAATTATACATAATATACTTTTATTCCATTGAATTTAGTCCCGGCACGATAGGCACACGCGTCCCGACTTAATTTCTATAACTGTTGTATTATTCACTTGCAAAATTTTTAATAAATTCATAATAGCGTATTAATTTACTCACTAAGTAATATTCAACATAATTCACATCAATACTAACTCCCGTCACACTAGTAAATATCTATTCGTATCCGTATTAATTAAACATTTATTTCTCATTATTTAATTCAATTAATCCCATATTTAAAATTATTAAAATTTACAGGGTATAACAGGAAAATGGTTAATTTTTTGTAATTTCAATTATGTGATATCTGATTCATATTATGGTGATGTGTAAAACCAAATCTGATTTCGGGTGGGTTTCTGAGAGAAATTGGGTTTTCGATAATGAATTCGGTTGTGGAATTGATGATCCAATTCAAGTTATTGGGTTATTCTAGGTTGTTAGAATGTAGAATTATAACAGGAATTCATGTTTGATCTAAACTATGTTGTATGTGGAACAAAATTTGGATTTTCGATTTGAGACTTACAGGACAAACCCATTTTAGAAATTGTGAGATTTCGTATGAATTAATGATACTAAAACAATTAGAAGATGATTGGGACTTGTTTTAAGGGTGAATGTTTGGGGGAAACAAATAATTAAGGGTGGAATTTAGAGGATTTTAACCTTGAAATTTCATTTATGGAGGAAACAAAGCGATGGAGAGGATGACTTACAGACCGAGGAATCGGTTCGGTTCAAAGGGCGAACTGGTTCGGTCTTCAGAATACTTATAATTCCTCTTTTTGGCCTAGTTCCTCTAAACTATTATGGTAAAAAAACTTTTGGAACCTTGTTAGGATATAACTAGGGGATTATTTATACTGCAGTAGGCCTATATGGGATTGGTAGTTAAGTCTTATTGGAAGGAATTAATACGAGGGTGAATTGGGATGGATTGTGTCGTAAATTTCTCAGAGATAAAGATAACGAATTATGGAGATTTAGAATGAATTAATAAGTAGACTACTAAGGTAAGTTACTTAACTACTAAAATTTACAAAAGGGGTAACTCGGACCCGTCGGGTTGCGTGAATGCTCAATAAATTACGAGAGTGCAATAAATCATAACATATAAGTACGGTGAGTATGAGAGATACATATACTACGTACGATAATATGATAGAAGGTTGTGTGTATACCTAGTGTGTTGCCAATAGGTGGAGTGAATACATATACTGTACTTTCATGAGATATGATTGACTAGCTCGATGAGACATTCCGAGCCAGTTTTGACGAGACACTCCGAACCATGTTCGATGAGACATTTCAAACTATGCGCGATGAGAGATTTCGAACCAGGTTCGAGGAGACATTTCGAACCATGTTTGATGAGGCATTCCGAACCATGTTCTAAGGGACATTTTGAACTAATAGCCCTTAGTGTGTGATACGGGGACATTTCTGTTAAGCATGCATTTATACTATATATATATATATGTGTGTGTGTGTGTGTGTGTGTGTGTGTGTATTGTGTGTGTGTGAAATATATATGTACCATATGGATACGCTACTTATGTGAAATAGTCGATTATAAAGTAAATTAACCCTACTTGCGTAAAATCGTAGGTATTATATCGTGGATATCTAATAAGGTGAATTAAGTAGAGAGACTTAATTAACAAACTAAAGATATATCGGGAATATCTAAAGTAAATTATGTGGCGAGACTTAATTATGAGTGATGAGAGATCACATATAAGAATTGTTGTATAAATTAAGTGGTGAGACTTAATTATAAATATGAAAAGATGACGCATGCGAAATGTTACATGAGAATAAATTAACATAGGAGAGATGTTAATAAAATAATGTACTGTATGGGCAATACGAGAAACTTAGATGTGTAGATAAATTCAGTTTATTACTGTAGTCTAGTTAGCTTGGGTAGTACAATTATGTGGACTAAGTATGTAATGTTAGGTGCACACTCTAGGGTGAGTAGTGTCTCAAGTGAGTGTGACACTAATCTATGTATGAAGAGCATTAATGCATTTTATGTTACTTCACTTTAACTCACTTGCCAAATATTTTCAAAATGTTTTGGGTTCAAACGCTTGTTATAAAAATATTTTCAAAACCTTTTAGGTGTCTAGACACAGGGACGCCAGACTTGATATCTATTCCAGGGATACCTAGATGCTTCACATGTGGATTGCTAACATGAGTTTGGATTAGACGCTTTATTCCTTTGTTCCTAGATTAGGGATTTATTCACAGTCATAATTCATATAAGGCATGTTGCCCAGTTACTTTTAGATTCAGTTTCACTTTAATGTATTTATTGCTGGATATTTATTTGGATTGGGATTTTAGCCGAGGGTTTATTCGACAAGTCTTTTATTAAGTATTCAATTTGTTTTAGTTTCATAGTGGCGTGAATGGCTTAGTTTATATTTTTTCATGTATGTTGGTCTAATTAAAAGATAAAATATGACACCAGCTTTTTGAATACTAGGTGGTTAGTAATGTTTTAAAACGTTTTGACAATGATGCTAAGAATGAACCAGATGAGGTTCTTGTTCAATTTAATATAGGACTGACATTCGGTATTTTATTAGGCGGTGTGTCACAGATGGTATCAGAGCATTAGGTTCTAGAGTCCTTAAGATCTGGGAGGCTTTTCATGTTTCAGCGTAATGTTCTTTGATGTAGAGCCTGATGATAAGATTTTTGTATTCCTATACATACGCGACTTAAGTTCTCTTGCGATTAAGTATGGTGATGTGACTCATATATGAGTTCAGTTGAGCTTTGTACACCGAGGAATTTGGGATGACCAGTGAGGGATGTTAAAGGGACTTCAGGAGGAGAGGAGGGACAGAAGGAACATAGTATTCTGAGAACGATGATGGTGATAAGAGTCACCACGATTATTATTCGATAAATATGACAATGGGATAACCACTCGGGGACAGTAGTTTTCGCAAGCTCCATTGTAGGGAATGGTGGTATTATTTCAGACTCACCCAATGTTGAAGGAAGGGGGACAGTTAGTGGAACTCTTTCAAAGAGTCGCCTATAAAAATTTGAGAAAGAGAGGCAGTACGATGGACCAATAAATGGAGGTAATCCAAAAGCAATGGTTTAGGGTGGAGTGCAGTGACTCCCATGACTAAATTGAGGAAGAAATTTATTTTCTCATAGGAACAGTGTTATGATGGTTTGAGTTAGTCACCTCATATGGTAGGCCAAATAGAGACCGATCATGAGAGAGACGATGAACTATTTAGCGAACTTCATAACCAACGAAGGGGATAGGAAGAATGATAAAGGGATCCACAAGATGATAATGGACCCGTGATGAGAACATACAAGCGTGGATGAGTAATCTGATTAGGATGACTAGTGTCGATGTCGTCAACGTCATACATTTATAAGTTTACATAAATGTTTCCATGAAAAGAGAGTCCTAAGGATTGGCGAATCAAGTTAAAGGGAAAGAATGGATTTAATGGTGGTATTGAATCACCAAAGGAGGGTGTCACAGATGGTATCGGAGCATCAGGTTCTAGAGTCCGTAGGATCTGTGAGGCTTTTCATGTTTCAACGTAATGTTCTTTGATGTAAATATTGATGATAGGATTTTTTGTATTCCTTTACATATGCGACTTAAGTTCTCATGCCATTAAGTATAGTGATATGATTCATATATGAGTTCGATTGAGCTTTGTACATCTAGCAATTTGGGATGACCAGTGAGGGATGTTAAAGGGACTGCATGAGGAGAGGAGAGATAGAAGGCATATAGTATTTTGATAATGATGATGGTGATATGAGTCACCATGATTATTATTCGGGCAATATGATGATAGGATAACCACTCGGGGACAGTAGTTTCCCCAAGCACCATTGTAGAGAATGGTGGTATTATTTCAGACTCGACCAATGTTGAAGGTAGGGGGAGAGTCAACGGAACTTCTTCAAAGAATCACCTATAAAATTTGAGAAAGAGAGGCAGTACGATGGACCAATAGATGGAGGTAATCCAAAAGCAATGGTTTAGGGTGGACTGCAGCGACACCCATGACTAAATTGACGAAGAAATTTATTTACTCATAGGAACAGTGTTATGATGATATGAGTTATTCACCTCATATGGTAGGCCAAATAGAGACTGATCATGAGAGAGATAATGAACTATTTAGCGAACTTTGTAAGCAACGAAGGGGATACGAAGAATGATAAATGGGTTCGCAGGATGATAATAGACCCGTGATGAGAACATACAAGCGTGGATGAGTAATCTGATTAGGATGACTAGTGCCGATGTCATCAATGTCATACATTTATAAGTTTACATCAACGTTTCCATGAAAAGGGAGTCATAAGGATTGGAGAATCAAGTTGAAGGGCAAGAATGTATTTAATAGTGGTATTGAAGCACCACATGAGTGTGTACCCAGTGGGGGACCCATGTAAGTAATTTAGATCAATTTCCCAAAGAGAGATATGGGTCAACTACAGGATAAGATCCTAGATATACAGTAAATCACGGGTCAGTCTCGACACGGGAGTTAGGCTCAGGTACCTGTTGACCAGACAAGTTAGATAGTAGATGGAGATAGAAATTTTTGCGTTATCCTTATGAGTATGGGATTTTTTCGAGTGACAGGGTGCATTGCAAGTAAGAATTTGGGTCACTAGGATTTGCTAGTGAGTCGGATGTAGTGGGTGCATTGGTAGTAGTGGATTTATGATGGATATGTGTGTTTAGTTATCGTGGTGTAGCGGAACTTTTGGTGTCGCCTATAAGAGAATATGTGTACACTAAGGATTGATGCACTAGGTGTTAGTTTACTTCATTGGAGAGTTATGAGAATTGAATAGACTACTTGTTGAGTTTTGACTGGTTAGCGATGGTTTAGTCTATGGCGGTAGTTATAGTAAGATTTTGTGTTCGCTATTCCAGCTTAAGATGTTTTTTGCTAGCTGTCGCCTGAAAGAGGGTTTAACATATGTATGTATGTATATATGTCATTATTTGTGGCATAATGGACTGACATGAATATGTGACTATATTGTTATGTTTGATCCCGTGTGTGAGGACGGCTTTTGATGTGAGTCAGGGGTGTATAGCTTATTTTTTAGCGAGGTGATATAGCTCGGGATTCTTTTCGTGCAAGAAAACTAGTGATAGTAAGGGCACGATATTTTATGTTATCTTTTGAAGAATAAGAGTGGATGTGTATACTTTTATGTCAAGATACAGGTATTTGGGGGTGCGTGCTATACACTGAGGGCTGAACGGATCCCAATGATCGATAATGTTAGGAAGTAGTGTATTGGGGGTGTACCTTATTTGGATTTTCCTTTGCAAGATATCCCACGCATGAAACTTAGCACAACGTTGGAAGAGGGTAGATGTTTGGTCATTTGTACATGGGTTAGGTACCTCGGTTATTTTACATGTATGTGATTATGACTACGAGACGGAAGCATATTACGATTTCAGGCTGGAAGAAGCCGGGTATTATTTGTTCGGTTGAGCACAAATACATGGTGTATGGGCACACTGGTTAACTAATTTAATATCAAAATAATTCGCGATTAAAAGTGGGAGATATGGGTGTAGTGATCTTAAGGGTTGGTGACTTGGGAGCTAGTCAATATTTGGAGTACTAGGCTTAACTTAATTTCGAAGACGAAATTCCTTTGTAAATGGGGAAGTACGTAACACCCCGTAATTTTGAAGGGTGATAATTTAAATATTTTTCGGAGAAGTAAAACTTATTTAAATTGGAGGGATTTTAAATTTATAATATAGAGAGTTTATTTGAATTGGATGAATTATTTAAATCTATCGAATTTAGATTTAATTATTCAGATTATTGTTGTGTCGCATTTTTGAGGTAAAAAAATAGAGGATGTTATAAAGTATTTCAGATGACAATCCTGAGTGCACAGTTGACACCGAAAAGGTCGAGATAGTCGAAAAAGAGTACCTGGGGGTAGTAATAGGGTCTCGGGGCATTTTTAGGCATAACCGAGCCCACATGGGGGTGTTCGTGTCATTTACACTTGGCCAATAAGCCTAAAAACGGGATTAGGTATAATTAACCTTACTCTAAATGTGTGAACGACAGAACACACCTTTCTAAACCTAAGAGTTTGATAGAAGATTATATAGAGCAATAGGGGATCAATTGGGAGTCTTTTGGAGACAAATCGAGAGAGGAATTCGGTGTTCTTATTGAAATCAACACTTTCTCCAAAGAATCAGACACTACGAACCAAAAGGCAAGTGGTTAATTTGTCGAAATTTCAATTATGTGATATCTGATTCATATTATGGTGATGTGTAAAACCAAATCTATTTTCGAGTAGATTTCAGTTGTGTGAATTGATGATATAATTGATGTTATACGGTTATTCTAGGTTGTTAGAATGTCGAATTATAGCTGGGATCCATGTTTGATCTAAACTATGTGGTATGTGGAAAAAATTTTGGATTTTTGATTTGAGACTTACTGGACAAACCCATTTTAGAAATTGTGAGATTTTGTATGAATTACTGATACTAAACAAGTTAGAAAATGATTAGGACTTGTTTTAGGAGTGAATTTTTAGTGGAAACAAATAATTATGGGTGGAATTTAGAGGACTGGAACCTTGGAATTTCGTTAATAGTTGAAATAGATGGATGGAGAAGACAAATTACATACCGACGAACCAGTTCTGTTCAAGGGGTGAACTAGTTCGGCCTCCAGAATACTTATAATTCCTATTTTTGGCCTAATTCCTCTGAACTATTATTGTTGAAAAACTATTGGAACCTTGTTAGGATATAACGAGGGGATTATTTATACTACAGTTGCCTACATGGGATTGGTAGTTTAAACTTATTGGAGGGAGTGAATACGATCGTGAGTTGGGATGGAATGTGTCGTAAATTTCTCGGAGATAAAGATAACTAATTATGGACATTTTGAATGAATTTATAAGTAGACTAGTAGGGTAACTTAGAATTAACTACTAAAATTTACAAAAGGGGTAACTTGGACCCTTGGGGCTGCGCGAATGCTCAATAAATTACGAGAGTGCAATAAATCGTAACATATAAGTACGATGAGTATGAGAGAGATATATACTACGTACGATAATATGATAGTAGGTTGTGTCTATACCTACCGTGTTGCTAATAGGTGGAGTGAATACATGTACTGTACTTGCATGAGATATGATTGACCAGATCGATGAGACATTTCGAGCCATGTTTCATAAGACATTTTGAACTATGCTCGATGAGACATTCCGATCCATGTTTGAGGAGACATTCTGAACCATGTTCGATGAGGCATTCCAAACCATGTTCGAAGGGACATTCCAAACTAATAGCTCTTAGTGTGTGATACGGGGACATTTCCGTGAAGCATGCATTTATAGTGCATATATATATATATTGTGTGTGTGTGAAATATATATGTATCGTATGGATAAGCTACTTATGTGAGATAGTTGACTATAAAGTTAATTAACCTTACTTGTGTGAAATAGTAGGTATTAGATTGTGGATATCTAATAAGGTGAATTTAGTAGAGAGACTTAATTAACAAACTAAAGATAGATTGGGAATATCTAAAGTAAATTAAGTAGAAAGACTTAATTATGAGTGATGAGAGATAACATATGAGAATTTTTGTATAAATTAAGTAGTGACACTTAATAATAAATATAAAAAGATGACGTATGCGAAATGTTACATGAGAATACATTAACATAGGAGAGATGTTAGTAAAATGATGTACTTTATGGGCGATACAAGAAACTTAGACGTGTAGATAAGTTCAGTTTATTACTGTAGTCTAGTTAGCTTGGATATTACATCTAGGTGGGCTTAGTATGGAAATTTATGTGCACACTCTAGATGAGGGGTGAGTAGTGTCTCAAGTGAGTGCGACACTAACCTAAATATGAAGATCATTCATGCATTTTAAGTTGCTACATTTTAATTCACTTGCTAAATATTTTTAAAATGTTTTGGGTTCTAATCCTTGCTATAAAAATATTTTCAAAATATTTTAGGTGTCCAGCCACAAGGATGTCAGGCTTGATATCTATTCTAGGGACACATAGCTGCTGCACATGTAGATTGTTAGCAGGAATTTGGATTAGATGCTTCATTCCTTTGTTCCTAGATTAGGGATTTATTCTCAGTCATAATTCATGTAGGGCATGTTGCCCAGTTACTTTCAGATTTAGTTTATTTGATTTATTGTTGGATATTTATTTGGATTGTGATTTGAACCGAGGGTTTATTCTGCAAGTCTTTTATTAAGTATTCAATTTGTTATAGTTTCATAGGGGTGTGAATGTCTTAGTTTATATTTTTGCATGTATGTTGGTTTAATTAAAAGATAACATTTGACACCATCATTTTGAATACTAGGTGGTTAGTAATGTTTTAAAAAGTTTGGACAGTGATGCTAAGAATGAACTAGATGAGATTCCTTTTTAATTTGATATAGGACTGATCACCTGGTATTTTATTAGGCAGGGTATCACATAATTGGGAAACCCTTGGGAATTGTATCATAATAATTGGGTTTACTTCTATAATAGATTATTTTTGGAGTCTTAATGGTAATTGTGGATGTTTTGGGGTTAAAATTTGAGAAATTTAGAAACAATGGTTCGAACGAGCTTAACCTCATTTGAATGAGTGTACATTATCGTTCAAACGAAGGGGATTTGTTCGAATGAAAGTTCCTTATCTTTCAAAGTGGAGATCGAATGAATATCGAATGGGATGCCACTGTATAAATTCGTTAGAAGATAGTTCAATGGTTGTTCGAATGAATCCCCCTTTTCGTTCGAACGAGTGACCATTTTAGTTCGAATGAGGTTGCCCCAAAAATTAAAATCGAGTGCCCTTGTGTGCTGTCACATTTTGAGCCATTGGATCGATGACATGTCAAGTTCTGGAGAACCCATATTGGACAAAACGGGATTTTAGAATTGGGGTGGGTTTCAGAAGGGTTTATTTGGACGTTTATGGGGGTAGGTCTCCCCGCCGTTTTTAGATTTTCTCTTTCTCTCTAGATCTTGGGAGTTTTTTCCACTTTACCCCCCACCACGAATCACCATATGCCACCATATTCTACTAGTATTCCACCATATTTAATCCTAATACACCCATTTCCACCATTTTGGAACAAAGCTACAAATTTAGAGGTAATGTTGGGTGGGGTGGGGTGGAGAAGATAAAGATGGAAAATATATGGAGATTGAAGGGGATTTTTCTTGGAGCTTTCATAGAGACAAGCTTTGTGGAGCTAGGCAACCTCCTTGAGGACACCTTAGGAGGTGGGGGGTTTCATCATCTTTTCTTTCATCCAACTATTTTTGGAGCTCCATTTGAGGTGGAAAAACTCCGCTCTTAGTTTACGCCTGCATTTTTCATATTAATGGTCTTGTTACTAGAATTGCTAAAGTAGGATGCATACATGAGTAAGAAGATAATTCCTTGAAGTTATGGTATAAATAATTTCAGAGGTTTAAGAAATATATTATAATTAAATAATGTTGAACAAATGACGTATTTGAGAAGTTTGGTATTTAATATTTTATGGAATCAAATGTTTGAAAATGATAATTGTTCTGCTAAAAATATTCTGGGTGAACTGTGTTTAAAAGTTCTTGCAAAAATAAAGATTTTAGAAAATCATACAATTGTTGAAGTTTTGAAGAGTAAAAATGCTTTAGTCTTAAAAATGTATTTTTGCAAGTATTATGAAATTTCTAGAGTAAATCACATGTTAGACCCATTTGATAGGATTTTTGGACTTAAAATCCATCTTCTCATACATATAAACTTATAATATTTTGAAGTTAAGCACATAAATAAGTTTAATGAGAATTTTATTGGGTTTAAACATGAAATTGGGAAATTAGAAATTTTAGCCATAAAGTGTGTAAAAAGGTGCTAAAATTGAGGATTCAAGACTACATATAGTACTAAAGAAAATGATATTTTTTCTTATAAAAGGTGTTAAAAAGATGTTCGATGATTTTTTGGAAAAGAAATTAGTGAAAGGAATATGTTTCCAACTCGAGAAGAATGTTACTCCCAAATGTTAAAGAGTTGTTAATGTGTTAAAATACTTAAAAAGTTAGTTTGGGTAACTTAACAATATTCTAAAAATAACACTTGTGGAAATGGAGGAAAGGACAAGTTTGAAAACAAATGAGTAAAATGGTAGTTTTACATAAAGTGGAACATTTTTATGAAATAAAAATGTTGGAAAAAGGTGTTACAAAAATGGTCATAAATGAACATGATTTTGGGATAAAATCAATGTTAAAGTAAAAACATACAAGAAATGATGATTTTTTTTCTACATAAGAAACCATGATTTTTAAAGTGTAACACGAATTGACATGAAATCCCAGAATTTGGCTTCCGTCGAAAAAATGAAAAAGTGGAATAATGTGGAAATTTGCAAAATATTAAAACATATTAATAAGAACTAGGATGACACTAGGATAATTTAGTAGGACCCAGAACCTTGAGGTGAAAGATTCAACATCACTGTCTAGAGTATATGGTAACATTAATGGTGGTATGGAGCCCATTAAAGTATGCGATTATTGGAAGATTTTAAGAAAAATATAATGAAAATGGAACATGTCAAGAAATGGGTTGTATGGTGAATATGTGAATATACAACCTAACTTGAACGAATCAATAAATGTTCCGATAAAAGGTAAAATGAACAAGTAATATAAAAATTGATTAATGTATGTAAGGTAAATGAATAGTAAAGTGAAGTGATCAAATGGGTGGTTAAGAAACTTGAAGAGGTTTAACCTATAATTAACACAAGGGTGTCTTTAAGAAAGCTTTCAAGAGAAAAAATAAGTATTTTCTGATACACTATTTGCGTGTGTTGAAAGGGAGATTTTCAATGAAAATACTAACTGGTACAAATAAAGTGAAAACTTTCAGTGAAATAAATGATTTTCTTTAAATAAAGTGTATTTGTTTAAAATATTTAACTGGGTGTGTTAAATCATGGAATAAATGTCCAGTTAAGAAGAGTGAAATTCTTTATAAGATTAAGGTGAATTAACCGGGATAAGTAACATTTTTCGGAATAGAAAAAATTTCATGGATTCAAGTAAATATATATATATATATATATATATCTGTGTGTGTGTGTGTGTGTGTGTGTGTTGCATGTGCATATAAAAATAACGTGTTAGAGTTTTCTTTTTATCGTTCGATTCTATATTGCATTGTTGTAATTTTCCACTAGCCATTTGGCTATTTCCCTTGTCTTTGTTACAGCAAGTTGGGTGCAATTTCATATTCTGATAGCGTTATACAAGTAAGTATTCCGGTTTATAATTTAATCAATTATAATTTTTACTACGTTACTCATTTATCTGGGTTGAAACATTTGATTTAATTTCTAATTAATAAGCATGCAAAATTATTATTGACAAAACTTCTCTCTAATTTCAACGCTGCGCTGCGTTTCGTGCGTGGGGCGTCTCGCAAAGCGAAATCCAAACAAGGAACCACCCCGTTACACTACTCCTTGTCAACTTCGATCCTGGAGATCCATTATGCAAACATAAATATCGACATAACTTCTCTATAATCTCAACAATGTACTATGTTTCGTGCGTGGGGTATCTCGCAAAGAGAAATCCAAACAAGGAACCACCCCGTTACACTACTCCTTGACAATGTCAATCCTAGAGATCCATAATGCCGTACATACCATAATTGGCAGAAATTTTCTCCAATCTCAACACTGCACTACGTTTCATGCATGGGGTGTCTCGCAAAGCGAAATCCAAACAAGGAACCACCCCATTACACTACTCCTTGAAAATATCGATCCTAGAGATCCATAATGCCATACATACCATATAATGATACCACTACTACTAAATCTCCAATAATATCCTTGGGATGATGTAACCAAAATATTCCTTAAATGCGATACATCAACCTCCATCAATCTAGTACACCATAATCATCCAAGATGTACTCCACAAAGATTCTATATCTTTTCATCTATAGGATCTATAAATATATATATAGGAATTTTATTCTCACCATATATATACACATACCAATCATCCATACCCATGACCAAGTGTACATATCATATCTGATGTACAATAGACATGCACATAATCCACCCGGCTATATATATCGCCGATAAAATTGCATCAATGTTATCATCTTCCCAGTGCCCGGCTCACGTAGCAACTGGGGACCACCTGGTGAGGATCTACGACACCCACCTCGTGATAACTCACACACACGATGTCCCGGGAAGCGGTCATAGCTCCAACTGGCAATGAGACGAAACATACCCACCACGTCTCATCCCAAAAATATATCAATCGTATAATAACACGTGGGACGACTATGACACGGGGAATATCCACACCCTGCTATATATGCCAGGATGCTCACCCTCTGCGCGGAAACTTCCCAACGATAGCATGAGTGGGGTATGCTTAACCACATACGTATATATATATATCGTTCACATGCACAATATACATACACATCCATATGATCCCATCATATGATCAAACATTAAACCATCATATACGGTTTAAATATCCATACCATGTATGTCCACAACATAAATATATCCATATATTCATATTTATATATAGATATATGTACATATATTCACACATCATTATATATATATATATATATATATATATATACAGACTAATTGTCGTTCATATGTATAAGATATATAAACTCGGCTATAAGTATTCATAATCCTCAATATACAAGCCGTCACCACAAACTCAAATAATTTACCTCGATATGTGAATACAATCCCTCATTTGAAACATATTCAATCATTTTTCCTATGATGAATAGTCTCCCAAAATCATATGTATTTATATATACATATATATTCAACCTTAGGGTTATAACCCAAAATTTTGTGTAGGAACCCATCACTACACATTTCATCCATATTCGAAAGTACATAATTACCTTTAGTACTATTTAACCATAGGCACATACATGACTTAATAAGCTAAAACCTCAAATTATTCCAACATCGTTTCAAGTATTGGAATCTCAATGGTTATTTCCCCCAATTACGTGTAAACTATCCTAACTAGAATTTATGCTACCGCTTATTCTAGTCGATAGTACGATCCAAATCGTTCCCAATTTCACCTATGGTTCAATAAATCTTTTGAACCCTTACTCCTATTGAGTTATCGATTGTTCCTTAGTCTAAACATTTCTAAGGATATGAGACCCCTCACTCGCTAAGAGTTCTCAACCTCACATCATATTTATACCTTTTTATCTATAATTGGTATTTCCAACCTTAATGAGATTTCCCCACAATCTCCATATGCAACTCCAATACATACATGGATACATTTCTCCCAAATTACCCTAAGGAGTCCCCAAAATCCTAATGTGTGAGAAACTCCTTGTATGTCTCCAAGAACATATCTTTTACATCATAAGAGAAAGCCCCCAAATCAATAAACCCAACCAAAAAGGGTTTGGAATCACTATGGAGAAAATACCTCAAAATGCCCTGTTTTCGAATCGATTCGGCCTCCAAAGCGAATCGATTCAGGTCCAAAGACATGGGCTTCTGCCACAGGCCGAATCGATTCGGCTTGGGTCCGAATCGATTCGGTCAATGCAGACTTGCCAATTTCCCTAAACCGAATCAATTCGCTTAGGGGGCGAATCGATTCGGACGTGCAGATTTTGAAGGGTTCTTCTTCTTTAATGAACCCACGAATTTTAAACCCTAAAATTTTCATTCTAACCCCCAAGCCTTCATCAAATCATGATTTTTAAGCCCATAAATCAACCCAAAGTTGATCCCAACCATTTCTATTCCATTAAATCCATATTGAAACACTGATTTCATGATTAAACCCAAAAATCTAGGTTTTGATATTAATACCCAAAAATCCATTTCTTTAACCCACAAATTATGAAATGAAATACACAAATATCTATATAGCAAGATTAAAAACTTGCCTCAGATTTGTAGGGGTTGGATCGTCCTCAATGTCGCGATTGGGCCGAAAATCTCCAAGCTTTTCTTCCTCTCTCTCTTCCTTTCTTCTTCTTTTCTCTCTTCTCTTCTCTTTTCTCTCTTTCTCTAAATGATAAGGCTTCATCCGTAAGCCTCTTAAGCCTATAAACATATGTCCCAGTATTAAATGTTAATACACACTTTAAATGACTCGTTTACTCCAATTTGAGTCAAACTAACTTAAAATAATCCGGAGCCGAAATAAAACCCAATGACAGTCATTTTGACTATCTCGACCCTTCCAGGATCAATGGTACCCTCAAAATCATCATCCGGAATACTTTAAAACGTCCTCTATTTTTGAACTTAAATTCCCAATTTTTGAATTCTCCAATTTAATTAAATTTTACTTTCCCAAAAATTTAATTTCTCAGTTTCAAAATCATGGGGTGTTACAATCTTCCCCCCTTACAAAAATTTTGCCCGCGAAATTTAAAATACCCATAGGACCTCAATATCATCTAGTCCTAACATTAACTCTTAAGATCATTATACCGATCCTTGCTAGTTCTCACATCGAACCAAATAGATTTGAAAACATACTACTACCCCGGGGCGCCCATACACCCCGTACCCGAGTTTCCACTCGTAGAATTATAATCAGGATCCATTAGCCTCAAATCATAATATAACCCTCGGCATTATAATCTATAACAACATATTGAATATATAAAAGTTTGAAAATTCCCAATGGTGGAACTCTTCTCAATTCCTGATGCTAGCCACCTTCGTGCGGGGGAGGTCTCGCAAGCGAAATCCAAACAAGGAACCCTCTCAATACACTATTATGTAGCTAGGTCGGGAATTGAGATTAGTTGAACCAGGGTTAAAGTTTTATAATAAGATTTTCATATTTTCGATATTGCCCGAGCACCTATACAATAATATAATATAAATAAATTCCGCGTCTTTCGACACGCCAAACAAACACCTTATGTTTAAAACAAAAGTCCTCAACACATACAATACTACTAACCATTTCTAGTTCTCAAAACTAGCATAACTAGGAGCGAAATTATCCGTTCAACATAAATCTACTAAACTCTGAACCTCACAGTTATAAAATTCCTCTACATCACATCAACAACTTTCCATAAACTAAGTTCTTCCCTCAATGAACCAATAACCTTAACAATTTACATTCCAAAAATCAATAGAGCCACTCTCTACTAGCTCATTATAAGACGCTTTACTATTCCAAAAGATTTCGCATAAAGACCACACTTGCTCACTCCTCCCCAAGGCCTAATTCTCCTCAAAGAATTATCTTTCTCATAAATCCTTCCTAACCATATTGAAGGACAAAACGCGATGGTGACTACCAAAACCTCCTTCCATCCTACTCGACAAACCTGAGTCTCCAATTTCTTACGCCCTTCTTAAATAAAGACGATACCCCTGACCATTCGTCAATGCCACCTACCTTCCGCCGATAGAAGTCAGCATTCCAAGGCTTCCTAACAAAGATTGACGGGTTTCTCAACTTAAACCTCCTAAGGACTACACTAATCTCTCCTCAGAATTACTTTACTAAGTCCAGGGTTTTCCATTCGAGTAAATTTTCCTTTCTTACTCAACTGCCGATAAATCACCTCGAACCATTGCTAGAACTCTCCTCAATATCTCCTCTGGAATCGGGGAAAACGAATACCCCCGATTTAAAGCGTACCCAAAATATGTTATGGCTATTGTACTTCTAATCCTATCCTTTCCTAGACGACAAAATCTAGGCGACATCTGAAACGAAACAAGAGCAACTGTTATCAGAATGCCAATCAAGTGAATATACTTCACAGAAGAAAACAGCGCAGTGAACACAACAGTCCTAATTGTAGGGCTTTATGTCGAGAACGTTAACGAAAGAATGCCGAAAACTCGTACAGATCCTAAGGACTCTAGAACCTGATGCTCTGAAACCATCTATAACACCCCGCTTAAAATAATAACGGGTGGCCAGCCCTATACTACATTAAATCAGGAATTTCAGATGGTCCAGTCTTAACATCAACTATCGGTACAATATAATATAGGACTAACTACCCGGTATCATTCAAGCGAGATGTTAAAATTAAATAAAATATGCAACCGACAACAAACTAACACTACTAATAAAGGAAAGAAATATGCATGAAAGAACTATGAGAAATGAAATGCTAGAATTAAACGAAATAAATAACTACAACAGAATATACTACAAAAAGTAGACCCGAATAAGCTGTCGGGTCATAGCCAATACAATAACTGGAATGGAATAAATATAAACATGTATATAAATATCCCTTGGGTACAAACCCGATATACAACATGAATCCTACCTAGAATTTTTTCAAAGGAGGAAGCGACTACATTCTACATCCCGCAACAGTCCGCACCTGTCGCGACTCCCAAGACTCTGGATAGAAGGTCATCCGGCATCCATGCGGTAGTACACCTATAGTAATATATATATATATATATATATATAGGTAGGAGAGAAAAGTAAACGGGTCAGAGCCCGAGTTGTGAAAAATATTTAGCAAGTGTGTTAACCGTGCATAATAAATATCGGTGCACTTATTTCATAATTAAAAGTGGATTCGCACTCTCGTGGGTTCCCAACTCACCCCTCATCTAACGGTGCACACCTATTCGCATCCTCAAGTTTTAGTTAAATTACCCCCATTTATAAGGACAACCTAACTTATTATAGGCCTAGACTATACCCACGAGATCTACCATCCTATCATAACCCAAGAATCCACCCCCTTTTCTAATCCTACTTGATCACGTTTACAAATAATTATGCCTTAATAGGCTTAGTGGATTCCGGTTTATAATTTAATCAATTATAATTTTTACTATGTTACTCATTTATCTGGGTTAAAACATATGATTTAATTTCTAATTAATAAGCATGCAAAATTATTATTGACAAAACTTATCTCCAATTTCAAAGCTGCGTTGCGTTTCGTGCGTGGGGTGTCTCGCAAAGTGAAATCCAAACAAGGAATCACCCCGTTACACTACTCCTTGTCAACGTCGATCCTGGAGATCCATTATGCCACACATAAATATCGACAAAACTTCTCTCTAATCTAAACAATGTACTATGTTTCGTGCGTGGGGTGTCCCGCAAAGCGAAATCCAAACAAGGAACCACCCCGTTACACTACTCCTTGACAATGTCGATCCTAGAGATCCATAATTCCGTACATACCATAATTGGCAGAACTTTTCTCCAATCTCAATACTGCACTACGTTTCATGCGTGGGGTGTCTCGCAAAGCGAAATCCAAACAAGGAAGCACCCTGTTACACTACTCCTTGACAATGTCGATCCTAGAGATCCATAATGCCATACATACCATATAATGATACCACTACTACTAAATCTCCAATAATATCCTTGGGATGATGTAACCAAAATATTCCTTAAATGCGACACATCAACCCCCATCAATCTAGTATACCATAATCATCCAAGATGTACTCCACAAAGATTCTATATCCTTTCATCTATAGGATATATAAATATATATATCGGCATTTTATTCTCACGATATATATACACATACCAATCATCCATACCCATGACCAAGTATACATATCATATCTGATGTACAATGGACATGCACATAATCCACCCGACTATATATATCGCCGATAAAACTGCATCAATGCTATCATCTTCGTAGTACCCGGCTCACGTAGCTACTTGGGACCACCTGGTGGTGATCCAAGACACCCACCTCGTGATAACTCACACACACGACGTCCCGGGAAGCGATCATAGCTCCAACTGGCAATGAGACGAAACATACCCACCACGTCTCATCCCAAAATATATCAATCGTATAATAACACACGGGACGACTATGACATGGGGAATATCCACACCCTGCTCTATATGCCAGGATGCTCACCCTATGCGCGGAAACTTCCCAATGATAGCATGAGCAGGGTATGCTTAACCACATAAGTATATATATCATTCACATGCACAATATACATACACATCCATATGATCCCATCATATGATCAAACATTAAACCATCATATACGGTTTAAATATCCATACCATGTATGTCCACAACATAAATATATCCATATATTCATATTTATATATAGATATATGTACATATATTCACACATCGTTATATATACATATATACAAACTAATTCTCGTTCATATGTATAAGATATATAAACTCGGCTATAAGTATACATAATCCTTAATATACAAGCCGTCACCACAAACTCAAATAATTTATCTCGATATGTTAATACAATCTCTCACTTGAAACATATTCAATCATTTTTCCTATGATGAATAGTCTCCCAAAATCATATATATTTATATATACATATATATTCAACCCTAGGGTTATCACCCAAAATTTTGTGTAGGAACCCTCACTACACATTTCATCCATATTCGAAAGTACATAATTACCTTTAGTACTATTTAACCATAGGCACATACATGACTTAATAGTCTAAAACGTCAAATTATTCCAACCTCGTTTCAAGTATTGGAATCTCAATGGTTATTTACCCCAATTACGTGTAAACTATCCTAACTAGAATTTATGCTACCGCTTATTCTAGTCGATAGTACGATCCAAATCGTTCCCAATTTCACCTATGGTTCAATAAATCTTATGGACCCTTACTCCTATTGAGTTATCGATTGTTCCTTAGTCTAAACATTTATAAGGATATGAGACCCCTCACTCGCTAAGAGTTCTCAACCTCACATCATATTTATACCTTTTTATCTATAATTGGTATTTCCAACCTCAATGAGATTTCCCCACAATCTCCATATGCAACTCCAATACATACATGGATACATTTCTCCCAAATTACCCTAAGGAGTCCCCAAAATCCTAATGTGTGAGAAACTCCTTGTATGTCTCCAAGAACATATCTCTTACATCATAAGAGAAGGTCCCTAAATCAATAAACCCAACCAAAAAGGGTTTGGAATCACTATGGAGAAAATACCTCAAAATGCCCTGTTTCTGAATCGATTCGGCCCTATTCCGAATCGATTCGTCCCTATTCCGAATCGATTCAGCCTCCAAGGCGAATCAATTTGGGTCTAAAGACCTGGGCTTCTGCCACAGGCAGAATCGATTCGGCTTGAGTCCAAATCGATTCGGTCAATGCAGACCTGCCAATTTCCCTAAACCGAATCAATTCGCTTAGGGGGCGAATCGATTCGAAGCTGTAGATTTTGAAGGGTTCTTCTTCTTTAATGAACCCACGAATTTTAAACCCTAAAATTTTCATTCTAATCCCCAAGCCTTCATCAAATCATGATTTTTAAGCCCATAAATCAACCCAAAGTTGATCCCAACCATTTATATTCCATTAAATCAATATTTAAACATTGATTTCAAGATTAAACCCAAAAATCTAGGTTTTGATATTAATACCCAAAAATCCATTTCTTTAACCCACAAATTATGAAATGAAATACACAAATAACTATTTAGCAAGATTAAACACTTGCCTCAGATTTGTAGAGGTTGGACCGTCCTCGATGTCGCGATTGGACCGGAAATCTCCAAGATTTTCTTCCTCTCTCTCTTCCTTTCTTGTTCTTTTCTCTCTTCTCTTCTCTTTTCTCTCTTTCTCTAAATGAGAAGGCTTCATCCGTAAGCCTCTTAAGCCTATAAAACATAAGTCCTAGTTTTAAATGTTAATACACACTTTAAATGACTCGTTTACTCCAATTGGAGTCAAACTAACTTAAAATATTTCGTAGCCGAAATAAAACCCAATGACAGTCATTTTAATTATCTTGACCCTTCCAGGATCAATGGTACCCTCAAAATCATCATCTAGAATACTTTAAAACGTCCTCTATTTTTGGACTTAAATTCCCAATTTTTGAATTCTCCAATTTAATTAAATTTTATTTTCCCAAAAATTTAATTTCTCAGTCTTAAAATCATGGGGTGTTACAAATTCTTGGGATGCTTACCACGAGTCCCTCATGTATCTTGATTTTAAATTAGAACCGCATACTAAATAAGTGAAATGTTAATTAAATAAAATTAGACTTGTAACAATATGTAGGTTGTTTCATTGCACTTCACACCTGATACTTGGGTCGTACTGGGTTGACAATGGGTAACCCACAAATTCGAGTTGCGACATTACTGGCATAAAACTCCTAAAGAGGTCGTCGTTGTAGAGAGTATAAATTATAAATGGTAAATCTCTAAAGTAGTCAAACAACAGAACGTGGAAAAACAATGGACGTACTCAAGATCTTAGTATATTAGCACCTGGAATGCTCTGATACCAACTTTGACACCCTATAAAATTAATAAATAGATTGATCAGATCTAATAAAAAAAAATCAAGGGAATAAAAAACATGTGTTAATGTTTTCAGCATTACTACGTACATAAAACTAAACAAGCAATATAATGAGAGATAACAAATGGTCAAAAATAATTAAATGTGTTTAATACAATCTCTCACTCAAGAAAAATAACTAAAATAAAACGCACTAGCTTAACTGAAGTAAATAACTAAAATATGTATAGGAGTGACATTACACAACTCTTACCCCTATGAATGGTGGATCGAAATGTCATTAGAGATACTGATCAAACAAACATCCCATGTGTATGGAAGCAGTGACGCCCTAAGACCTATAAAAATACAATCAACAACAACGTAAATAGAAAGTGTATAAAGAATAATAATTTGACGAAAGTTGGGCCGTAATAATAATAATAATAATAATAATAATAATAATAATAATAATAATAATAATAATAATTATTATTATTATTATTATTATTATTATTGTAATAATAATAATAATGATAATAATAATAGTAATAATACATCTCCTTCCCATTTTAAATTATTTAAGTTCCCTAACCCAAACAACCTAAAGGAGATATGCGGTTCTACTCTAAATCCCATATTTTTCCATTGTTTTTAAAGCTCATCTATTAATTCCATATTCTTTATTTTTTCATTCTTTAATTAATCTCTGCTAATAAGAATCAAGCATTTTACGGTAATCTCTTACCTTAAGCGTATCTTGCTAACTAACCAATGTATCTTTAACAGTCTAGGTAGGATACTAAGTATATGCCTCAAAGCTTAATGAATATTTGAAGGGATATTGATATCCTTTCCAATGGTCTTCCCTGTGCACAAATCGTCCTTACGGTTCGAACAAGCAATCCATTTTACCTCAAAAACTGATCTGGAGGCAAACGAGCACTCCTGGGCCCCGTTTGACTCTTGTAAGTCCCAAAGACATCTCATGGAAATAATGTAGTATATGCCTCTCTAATATACTTGATGCAGAAATCCCGATTCATAAGTTTATAGTCATATATCCCTACTATAAATCATATACACCTCTAATATAGGATATAAATCAGTATGATCAACTTAAGTAACGCAAAACATAATCACATAAAGCAGATAAGAGAAAGTCTATTTATCTAACATCCACATAGGTACGGTCCCCGATATGAATTTTTTTAATGGACTACTCAAGAGTCTGCACATAAGATAAACACAGGTCTATCCCTATTGCCTATGGGGATCACTCGTGCATAAAAGGTATAATTATAGGTTATCTCGAACCTATAAACTCAAAGAAACCGATAAGGGATTATCACTATGCATTCCAGTAATAACGAATTTCCTTCTTACCTTACGTTAAACACTAAAACTCCCCTGTATTGTCCTCACTCGCGAACATGGTTACGTCAATCTTAGGATCAGGGCAAAAGGACCAAGGTAAAGCCTGTCTTATCACCGGGGTACCAATCAATATCATACACGTCCCATCAAAATCCCTCCTAGTAAGTCACCCACAAGCATTGACACACGATCGTATGGTTATACACATAAAGATATTAAAAAGGTATGCCCTTATGTAACTAGGCCATGCAAACAAATATAAAACTCTACTCAATCGGTTAACACATAAACTCTTTTCATATTATTAACTAATACGCACATCAACTTATAATCTTATATATATATATATATATACTAGCGAAATTCCCGTGCTTGAAGGCACGACAAAAATTTCGAAAGTACATAATTGTGAAACGATGAAAATTTTCAAAATACGTAATTGTAAAATGACAAAAATATCGTTCCCCAACAAAACAAAACAAAGTGTAATTTCAAAAAAATTGGCCATAATCTCCCTTGTTTATAGGACTATCCACCCTTCTCAACAAATAACAAATATTCAATAGTCTAACTTCATCAAACAAATTCATATCTAACATGAAATATACAATATTCATCAACCGAATTCACACTATGCCTCAAATAAACAAAGTGTCAATTTTTTTAAAAAAATTGACAATCTCCTTTATTTATTAGACTACCCACCATGCTTAAGGGATAAAAACCAATCCAAAAATATTCAGAGAACTAAAATTCATCCAAAAAATACCTCGACACAAATTACACAAACCTATAGTGTATTTATACACGACTATACATACTACACATGATTAAACGGTAGTTTGTTGTATCCAATAATTTGAAATATAATTACAAAAAATAATGTAAAACAAAGGTAATACAGAGAAAAAGTATAAGAACGTATATAACAAATTGACAAAATATATGTTCAATACTTTATATCTAATGCAAAAAAATGTATAAAAAAGGAAATCTTTTTTCACCCTGGCATTTGCAAGTGCCAAATGTAGTGCAAAAGTCCTATATAAATCCATGTGGCCATTGAAATTCCCTTCGGATCCTTCACGATGATTGCGCTTGTTAAATTCCAAAGGCCCTATAACAAAGACCACAAACAATAAAAACCAAGTTCAATACAAAAACATGCAAAAAAAATAAGAATTTGTACATCAGCATACACCCTAAAGATGATAAAATTACCATGAAAAAGTACATAAATTTTGAAATTTATAAATATGTGTGCAAACCCTTTTTTTTTTGGGGGGGGGGGGGGGGGTTCTTTTGAACAACAGTTGCATTTTATGCTGAAAACATTGTTGAGCTCACCAAATCTGCAATAAGAGGTATAATACATCCGCAAGCTTACCAAATCTGCAAAAAAATATTATGAAAACCCCACTTAAAAATCCCGAATTACAACAATAAACATGGATGGAAACATATCAAGAAAAAAATGGAAACAAACATATAAATTTTTTGAAAATGACATTGAGAATAAATCTCAGAAATGTTTTAGCATCCATACAATGGAATTCACATGTTCGTATATTAGAGTTGGAACAAATTTGGGTGGGTTGGTTCTCTCCTAGAACCTAAAGGAAGAACAAACTATTAACAAAAGGTTGTGGCGCTTCTTGAATGTTGAGAAGATGGTGGCAGTTATGAGATGATAATGTGCTCAACAATGGAGAGATATTGATATAGGAGAGAACCAAGTAGCTTGAGAAGTGAAATGAGGAGAAACAAACACCTCATTTTTCTTGAGTCGTGTGCTCTGTCAAACTGCATAGACAATATAACAGTACAATTATTCAAAACATACTACAACTGTCTAAATAACATAATACAACCGTTCAAAACTATATTGTCTAAATAACATACTACAAATCTTGAATGAGGTTTGCAACTATTAAAAATTCAAAACCTTAATGAACAGGTGAGGTTGGCATGTGGTGACAGTTTTGGAATGTTTTGTTCCAAAACTACAATAACTTAGCCAAGTATAGATTTGAAGGATAACAGTGTTGTTTAACTGCTTTTTTTGCATTTCGTAATGACTTAAAGATAATGAGTTAGAATCAGGTACCTCATCAAGATCCAATCCTTGAAGGAAAGGGCCCATCTGATCATGAATAGTGACAACATTTTTGCATCGAATCTCTACTCATTAAAGTTTAGCAGACTACTATACTCTGGGCAATTATCTCGACATAAGTCCTGTATACAAAAATGTTAAATCCTTCCTTGATTAAACTTCCATCCAAACCAACCAACAAAACATATATACCTCAACCAACACAATAACATTTCAAGATATCTCAAATGTGAAAGTGTATAACTTGTCCATGAGCCTTCACACATCTAAAAAAACATATTACCACAAATAAAATAAAGAACACAAATTCACACATGCAACAAAAGTGTTTTTCTTCAAGATCCACTTCCTCAAAATGCCATTGGTGTCCCCAAAGAATAGGCACAATGGCTTTAAAGCCAATAAATTACCCAACAACCTTACTGTATCTTTGAAAATAGTTTGTGGGGCGTACCGTTAAGAAGAGAACCAGTGTTTGTTTTGTGCATCATGAACTCAAACCAAATTTTCTTGTGCCCAACATATTAAACACAAAATACGGTCTCATATGTATAAAAAGTTACCAGCTTGAATATTGAATTAAAAGAAATCATTGTTCTCAACAAATATACATACATACTTCCCATATGCATAATCAGTGTTCTCAACAAATATACATACTTACCATATACATACATACTTCCCATATGCATAATCATTGTTCCAACTGCATATATGCAGATATATGCATATATGCATCCCTATATGGGCATATATGCAGATATATGCAGCATAAATGCAGATATATGCAGCACATATGCAGATATATGCATCATATATGCTGATATATGCATATATGCAATCTACATATATCTACATACATGCAGCATATATGCAAGCCTATATGCTTATATATGCATATATGAATATATATTATTTTCCCCAAGGTCAAGTATGTATAATTGTGATCAACACGACATAGGATTTTCGAAGGAAGATGAAACTGGGGAATTTGTGGTTTCAGCTCTTGATTTAATGATGCCTCTAACTGCCCAAAAAAATTGTATATCCCATATCAATTTTTTGTGCTAAAAAGAGCAAAATCATTGTTCTCAACAAATATACATACATACTTGACCTTGGGGAAAATAATATATATTCGTATCTGCCTATATATGCAAGCATATATGCAGATATATGCATATATGCAGCTTGCATATATCTGCATATATAAAGTATGACATGCCCAAATAATGACAGTCAATTAGTCCTAAACTAAGCTTTACTATAGAAAGTATGACATGCCCAAATAAAATCCACCACCTCCACCACGTATCCACCCAACACCAACCTCATAAAAATAACCCAAAAGAGCCTCCATGGATTAATAAACGAAAAAATAAACTAAAAGAAAAATATGTTTGAAAACTAATGTAAAATGCATTAAAACTTAAGCACCTAACAACCACGTCTTAATCTCCAAATATGTTTCTCTTCATTGGCAAACAAACATTTAAAAGAAATACTACACAAAGTCGGATGATAAAAATTGACCGTAAAAATCAATGGCTCAAAATCTTATCAAGTACTTGCTGGTAAGAATCATATTCCAACTGCTGCGCCACCTGATATCTAGAATCTTATCAAGTACTCTTAGCTCATCATGTCAAATTAATGAAACATATATCAAAATCGTACTATTGGAGCTAGTAATGAAGTGAAATCATGATAAAATGAATGAACAAACAAGGAGCGCAAAAGAATTAAATTTAATCCTCAAAAGTTTTATCACTCAAAACATTGAAAGGGTAAAAATAGTCAACAGTAGAATGGAGACAAAACAGGGCAAACAACTGGGGATAAAACAGGCCATAAAATGTTGTGAATGTCTGACTGAGTTACCCTATCAAAACTTTAATTACTGTAATAAAGAGTTCTCATAATTATCGAGTTCTCAATAATGAGTTTGCAACCACGTATTGATATTGTATCAATGAAACTAAATAAATTAACTCTAAAACACCCATTATTAATAGATGTCCCTAAAAATGGAAATATATTCACAAATTTGCCATACAATAGGAATAAGTATAACTTTGTTTCACTCCTCCCGAATCCACTGGCGCCGTTGAGTTTTACAGCTGTGCCAAAGACTGAAACAACAAAAAAAAGACACTTTTGAGAATATATGTTTTTAAATTTTTTCAAATTCAAAACCCATGACAGAAAACCGAGGTCAGGATAGATTCAAATAAAAGTCGTTAAAAACATAAACACTAACTCACATTGCTTTAAACATCATCTCAAAAACCACTGGCAATAATTTAAGAATAAACATTGCACGTATGTCAATTTTGGAAGGATAAAAAAAGAAGAAACTTTAGTTTCGGGACAGGGAACCACAGCCAAATGACTTATTAACAGGAATTCTGTGAGGGGAATTTAATTTGAAATGGGTAAACCAAAAATACCACATGGATATTGATAAGAAATAAATGGTTTATGTTTTTAAGCATTCAATGTTTTAACTGTCAACTTGGATAAATATAATCATACAAAAATAAACAAAAAAATCTCAACAAAAATATGGATGTTAAGCATGAAGTTCGTAAAGATCAGTACAAATATCTACACACTGCCTTTCAGGTGTGTCTTTTAAAGAAGTAAATAGTCTGCATTATTTTGGATTAGGACATCTACTTTTCTCAGAATCTAAACCTCCAGGTAAATTTATCTAACACCCAAGATAAGTATCTACACACTGCCTTTCAGGTGTATGATACTATTAAGTCTAAAGTTTTCTCATACTCTCACATGATATACTCATCAATACTTCAACTTTTTGTTATATGTGGTTAGTTTTTAAGTGCATAAAGATGAGATAAATGTTTTACATCCCTCAGAATTCCATATAGTACCAATTATTGCAGAGATGAATTCAATATCCTAAAATGGATAACAATTACGATAACACCCCGCCTAATTAAATACCGGGCGATCACTCCTTTATTAAATTAAAATCAAGGTGAACAGTTGGTTCATTCTTAGCATCACTGTCGTAAAAATAACTTTTCCAAATTTAACACCCTATTTAATTTAGCTAAGTGTCAAAACCATTTTTTTTTAAACATTACTTTCCAATTTTATTTATTTATTTTATTAAATAATCAATCCAATAATTTAACATTTAACAACCCAATCCCAGCATTTAAAACTTAAAGTAAAACATACATGCTGAATAAATCCCAAAGTAACAGTACTAGAAATAACTGAAATACAAATGTCCCAATAAAACAAATAAATAGTGGAAAGGGCGACACATGCCCAATAAGGAGAATGATAGAAGTGGAATCAAGTTAATGCAATCGTCTAAGCAAGTGGCCTGTAACTCCCACCTAAGCTGCAGCACGTTCCTTCCAAGGGATCCTAAACAAGACGCCCCTGTGACTGGGAACCTGTAATATATACATATATATATATACAAGAGAGAAAGAGTAATAGAAATGGGTCAGATCCCGATAGTGTATATGATTTAAAAATTCGTTTAGCAAGTATTTAAATTGATACAGGCCAATGCAACAACATATTAGTGCGACACTCTCTTGAGAAATTCTCGCCTCTCTTCTAATGTGCACTCCTATCTCACTAACCTTTCCAATGGTTTATCTCATCATATATCACACTATCCTTCCCCAAGGATTTAATTTATCTTAGGTGACTCTCAAAATTTAAGATTTAACAACATCATGGTTTAAAAAGGATAATTTCATTTAGTACAAAACGCTCATTTTAACTTTATTGATTCATAAAGTTTTTTCAATATCATATTATACTTTTCAAAACAAGTATTTCCAATTTGAGTCATTATACATGTCTTACTTACCATAACACAGTAGGCAGTTTCCCATATTTCAGAAGTTCATATATATATTAAATACCCGTATAGTATATATTTCTAACAGCACCCCACATAAAATTTTATGGTGCGAGCATACTCTGCTATCCAATCCCCGTATCAATCGTACTAAAGGGAATACAAGTTCGGAATCACTCTCGAACTGTATAAATACATACACAAATAATATTGAGGCGAAGCATAGTTTCCAAGTCCAAGAGGTCAGTACATACCCTCACGTCTCTTAGGACAATGACTACAAATTCGATAGCCTGTACCTAGGATTTCTATCTTCTAGGGTACGAGTCAATATCCCCCATAAGCCACACGAGATAAGATCGTCCCAGCGCGGAAACCTCAGGGATAGCAAGTAGCACGGGCATGATTTTCACAAGTATATAATATATGCATACACAATCATATAAATATACCACCTTTATTATATCAATTTAGGTTTATCCAATAAACCACATTCACAACATTTATCCTTATTTTCCCATTATTATTTATCAAGTATAATGGTTCATTTCTAACTTTAATTCGAAGGGTTTTTCCAACTTACTACATAACCATCGTGGACTCTATTCTTCCAAATGTACAATTCAGTAGATATCCATTTATGTTCCAACGTAACTCTCTCTTACGTGTCTCTCCCCTTTAATATATACTTACATTATCCCTTATGCAAAATATCCCAAAAATATAGATTTCGCCTTACATTAAAGGATTTTGAATTTTATTTTCAAAGATGAGAATTTCAAACGGTTTCGAAATCGGAATTAAAATGGAGTTTTAATTGAATTTTTATTATCTCTAAGAGTCCTCAAAACATAAAACTGTCTAGCAAAAAAAATATTAGAAAATATTGAACGGTCCGATCGAGCTGAATTTTTTTCTGTAGCTTCCTCTCGTCTTCAGCTAATTCTCTGTAAAATTTCATCCAATTCCAACGGTCTGGTCGTCCGAAATAATTTTTTTTTAGTGTTTGTATCTGATTAGAACTCTTTTCTTAATCAAACTCTTAATCCTTTACATGACGAAGGGTTTCCAGAATATGATATAAATCATCACTACATGAAAATTTCCCATCTCAAATTGGGTGTTTCTTCTCATCCTAATAACTCCTAAACTAATATGGATGATGCATCAACGAAATAAGCAAGATAAACACTTGCCTGGGATTTTCAGAAATCTGGTTTGGTGTTGAATTTGGTGTGGTTACGTTCCCCATCTCGCGATCTACGCGTTGGCGGTGGCGGCGGTGCAAAGGGGTGAGTTTTGAGCCTTGGAATGCCTTGAGAGATCTCTCCTCTCCTCTCCAATGGCCGTTCTAGTGTTTTGAGTTATCTAACCCTAGGAGATAACCTAAACATATGATATAACCCCTTTAATTTTCGTGGGTTTAATTACCCAAAAATGCAAAATGACTAAAATGCCCTCCCGGGGTACTAATTAGGCCTAAAAATGACCCGAGACCCAAATCAAACTCCCGGGTATACTTTTCTGACTATCTCGACCCTTTCGGATGCGTTGGCGCACTAAAAATGACCATATGAACAACTTATAAAATATTTACTTTTATTTATCAATATTTAGTCCTGACGCGACACAGGCGCGTCCCGACTCAAATTTCTAAAATTGTCATTTTATTCACTCGTGACATTTAATATGGCCACTATTATATATTACTTTGCTCATTAGTAATATTCAACAAATTTTCCCATAACTACTAACTCTCATCACGTTAATAATTATAACATAATTAATTTTCGGATTTTTATTAAATAACTAATTCACATTAATATTAATAAATCCTCAAATTAATATAGCATAAAAATACGGGGTATTACATACTTCCCCCCTAATAACGGAATTTCGTCCCGAAATTCAGAAAATAAGGCATACCTGGTAAGAACAAATCTGGATATCTCTCGCTCATATCGGCCTCGCGCTCCCAAGTGGATTCCTCCACATTATGATGCTCCCACGGGACCCGTACAAGTGGAACTATATTCGACCTCAATCTCATCTCACTATAGTCTAGGATAGCCACCGGTCTCTCCTCGTAAGAGCTGTCAGGCTGCAAGTCTATCTCATCTATCACGATGTGAGTATGGGCCATATCATCCCGAAGATACCGTCTCAACGACGAGATGTGGAATACATCGTGAATGCGATGTAAATGTTCTGGTAGTCCCAATCTGTATGCTACCGGCCCAATCCTCTCGATAATGGGAAATGGTCCTACGTACCTCGGGGCCAATTTCCCTTTCTTCCCGAACCTCATCACTCCTTTCATAGGAGATACACGCAGTAACACTTGGTCTCCCACATTAAACTCTCGAAAGAACCGTTTCGCATCGGCGTAGCTCTTCTTCCTGTCCTGGGCTACTCGAATGCAACTCCTAATCATCTCAATCACCGCGGAGGTTTCCTGAATTACCTCTGGTCCTAGCAACTTGTTATCCCCCACCTCGAGCCAACAAGTTGGAGAACGACAAGGCCGGCCATACAAAGCCTCAAATGGAGCCATACCAATCGTAAACTGATAAGAGGTATTATAAGCAAACTCTACCAGTGGAAGATGTGGTTACCAACCTCCTCCAAAATCAAGAACACGCATGCGTAGCATATCCTCTAACATCTGATTAGTACGCTCTGTCTGTCCATCTGTCTGTGGGTGATAAGCTGAACTCAACCTCAACTCAGTACCCATAGCCTCCTGAAAGCTTTCCCAAAAACGTGATACGAAAATCTTGTCTCTATCTGACATAATATTCAGGGGCACCCCATATAATCTGACAATATCAGAAATGAACAACTGAGCATACTGACCTGTGGTATAATCTGTCCGCACTGGCAGAAAATGAGCCACCTTGGTCAAACGGTCTACAATCACCCAGATAGAGTCGTGGCCCCGCTGTGATGTAGGCAACCCTGTAATAAAATCCATGGAAATACTCTCCCACTTCCACGTGGGTACTTCTAATGGCTGAAGCAATCCTGACGGTTTCTGATGGTCCACCTTCACCAGCTGGCAGGTAGAACACTTGGACACGAACTCAGCAATGTCCTTTTTCATCCCACTCCACCAGTATTGCCTCCTCATATCCTGGTACATCTTATCTCCTCCAGGATGTACCGCAAATCGGGACCCGTGAGATTGGGTCATCACTGCATGACGCAATTCTTCCCCTTCCGAAACCACTAACCTCCCATTAAACCTCAAACCCCCATCAGAACTAACAGAATAGGACTCAGCACCCTCGGCTAAAATTCGTACAATCTGCTCCTGGAAAAATGGGTCTATGGTTTGGGCCTGTATTACCCTCATAATAATCTCGGGTGTGACTGTCATAACAGATATGAAGGAACGGGCTACTGCGTCCTGGTGACCCAACTCCTTCCACTTCGCTTTCTAGACGTCCGCTACCTCATTTACCGGTCTTCGGCTCAACGCATCAGCAACTACGTTGACTTTCCACAGATGATACTGTATGTCGAACTGATAGTCCTTCACAAACTCTAACCATCCGCGCTGACACATATTCAGCTCTCGCTGAGTGAACAGGTACTGCAGTGATTTGTGATCTGTGAACAAACGGAACTTCTCCCCCAATAAATAGTGTCTCCATATCCTCAATGCAAAGACGACCGCTGCTAACTCCAGGTCGTGGGTGGGGTAATTCTTCTCATGCGGCTTAAGCTTGCGGGAGGCAAAAGCTATAGCGTTCTCTTCCTACTGAAGTACTCCCCCAAGTCCCCGTAAAGAGGAATCGGTGTAAACCAGGTACTTCACACCCGGCTTTGTTAAAGCAAGGACTGATGCTGAAGTAAGCTAGTCTTTCAGCTCGTCGAAAGCCAATTGACAAGCTTCATCCCAAACATATGGTACCCCTTTGCGAGTCAGGTTCGTCAATGGACCCGCTATTTTGGAGAATCCCCGAATGAATCTCCTGTAGTATCTGGCTAACCCCAAGAAACTACGCACTTCTGTCGGTGTCGTGGGCTGTGCCCACTCCCTCACCACTGACACTTTACTCGGGTCAACGGCTATCCCTTGTTCAGAAACAACATGCCCCAAGAACTGTACCTCTCGTAACCAGAATCCACACTTCTCGTACTTAGCATACAACTGATGCTCCCGTAAAGTCTGAAGAACCTACCTCAAGTGCTCGGCATGCTCCTCCTCGGAGTGTGAATACATCAAAACGTCATCTATGAAGACGATGACAAACTGATCCAAGAAATCTCTGAATACTCGGTTCATTAAGTCCATGAACACGGCTGGAGCATTTGTGAGACCAAATGGCATCACTCTGAACTCGTAAGACCCATATCTCGTCAAGAAGGAAGTCTTTGAAACATCCTGCTCTCTAATACGTAGCTGATGGTACCCCGACCTCAGATCTATCTTCGAAAAGAAAGTTGCTCCCCTCAGTTGGTCGAACAGATCATTGATTCGAGGCAACATATACTTATTCCATATCGTGACCTTATTCAACTCCCGGTAGTCCACAAATAACCTCAGTGAACCATCTCTCTTCTTCACAAATAAGACTGGAGCGCCCCAAGGTGAGGTACTCCTGCGAATGAAGCCCTGACCTAACAGCTGCTCTATCTGATCTCGTAACTCTCGCATCTTTTGCCGGAGCCATACGGTATGGAGCGCGTGCTATCGGTCTAGTATCTGATAATAAGTCTATGAAAAAGTCTATCTCTCGACTGGGGGGTAGGCCTGGTATCTCCTAAAACACATCGGAATACTCATGAACAACTGGAATCGAGTCTAACGGAATCATAACCTCCTTAGAGGTATCCTCCTCTATATAATACAAATGAGCGGTCGAACCTCCCTCTGGGCGAGGCATCTCCACTACAAACATCTCTTGCCCCGGAATGGCAAAAACAATGCTCCCACCGAAGCAATCAATCATGGCTCTATAAGCTGCGAGCCAATCCATACCGATAATAACATCATGCTCATGTATATTTAAGACTAACATGTCTGCAGGTAATACAAAACTACCAATCTTTACCCCCACTCCCCGACATATAAAGAAGATAACCGACCCACACCCCAGTGGTGAGTCTACACACGTCACTGTGCTCTCTGCTGTGGCTAACAACCCTAAGGCCTTCGTAAAAATGCGTAGCTATAAAACAATATGTCGCCCCAGTATCAAACAAAACTCGACCCATAGTACCATGGATAGGAAACATACCCTCAATCGCGGGTGATGCCTATGGAGCTGCTGCCTGGTGGACGTTATAGACACGTCCGTACTGTAACTGCCCCTGCTACACTGGAGATGCTGGAATGGCTGGAACCTGGGCTGGAGCTGGGAGGGCAGGTGGAAAAAGTGATCTCTGTGGCTCATTACGGGCACCCTGCTGCTGTGGGGCCCTATTACCCTCTGGGCAATCCTGCCGCTTATGACCATGCTTGCCGCATACAAAACACCGGCCTCTGAAGTTACCTCCCCTCTGACCCTACTGACCACGGCCCTGCTGGCCGTTACCTCCCCGCTACTGGCCCTGTTGGCCCTGATTAGCACGCTGTTGGCCCTGTTGGCCCTGCCTATAACCCCCAAATCCCTGCCTGGAATCACCTGAACGGAATCGCTTAGCAGGGTCCCCCTGATGGGAATTCTGCTCATGTTGACGAGTCTGTCCATGAGATGGTGCCCCACTAGCACTACTACCCCCGGTCTTGCCCTGCTAGCTGGACTCTCCTGCTCTCCTGCTTCCCTGGAGATGGAATAGGTGATCCTGGCAATGTAGTAACGCAGCATTGAGTACATTAGTGAAAGTACTCAGAGATAGATTCCCTATAAGATGTTGACGGATCCTCCAAGCTAACCCATCCACAAACAACATTATCTTCTTACTATCAGTAGGTGCCTCATCTGGCACTATGGTGAGAAGTCTCGTGAATTCCTCCTCATACTCAGCAACGGTAGAGTTCTCCTATTTCAAATTCAGTAATTTCTGCCTCATCTTAGTCTGCACGGCGGGTGGAAAGTACTTCCGGTCAAACCGCTCCCAAAACGACTGAATAGGGACCGTGTCCCTCTCCTCCAAGGTGGTAGTGGACTCCCACCACTTTAAAGCGGACCCCAACAGCTTAAAGTAAACCAATAACTGCCTTTGCACGTCAGTGCACTCATACATACGAAGATGCCGCTGGATGTCTTTCTTCCATTGGCTGACTGTGACGATATATGAGATACCAGAGAACTCAGGGGGATGCGCCTTCTGAAAAGCGTCCCTAACCCTCTCCCATGCAGATGGAAGCTGTGCTGGTACTGGCGCCACTGCCTGAATCTCGGGTGGAGCCTGCTGAACCACCGCTAGCGCGGCATTCACCGCCTGAGCAACAATGGCGGCTACTTCATTAGCATTCATAGTGCCTTGTGTCGGAGCTGCTGGCTGCTCGGTCTGGGCACGCCTATCCTTCGGTGCACATCTCGGAGGCATCTGAAACGTGAATAAGTTTATTAGTCTCCAGTCATTATCAAATCCCAAATGGCTAGAGACGTAAACGTAAAAGCAGGAGTACAACAATCCTAAAAATAGGGCTCTATAGCAAAAACGTTAAGCTGAAAGCGAAAAATAGGCCGTACAGATCCTATGGACACTAGAACCTGATTCTCTGATACCACCTGTGACACCCCGCCTAATTAAATACCGGGCGATCACTCCTTTATTAAA
Organism: Sambucus nigra; assembly: GCA_949130495.1. Lineage (NCBI taxonomy): Eukaryota > Viridiplantae > Streptophyta > Magnoliopsida > Dipsacales > Adoxaceae > Sambucus > Sambucus nigra. Next base: position 260,218,220 of record OX422210.1, read on the forward strand.
TTAAAATCAAGGTGAACAGTTGGTTCATTCTTAGCATCACTGTCGTAAAAATAACTTTTCCAAATTTAACACCCTATTTAATTTAGCTAAGTGTCAAAACCATTTTTTTTTAAACGTTACTTTCCAATTTTATTTATTTATTTTATTAAACAATCAATCCAATAATTTAACATTTAACAACCCAATCCCAGCATTTAAAACTTAAAGTAAAACATACATGCTGAATAAATCCCAAAGTAACAGTACTAGAAATAACTGAAATACAAATGTCCAAATAAAACAGATAAATAGTGGAAAGGGCGACACATGCCCAATAAGGAGAATGATAGAAGTGGAATCAAATAAATGAAATCGTCTAAGCAAGTGGCCTGCAACTCCCACCTAAGCTGCAGCACGTTCCTTCCAAGGGATCCTAAACAAGACGCCCATGTGGCTGGGCACCTATAATATATACATATATATACAAGAGAGAAAGAGGAATAGAAACGGGTCAGAGCCTGATAGTGTATATGATTTAAAAATTCGTTTAGCAAGTATTTAAATTGATACAGGCCAATGCAACAACATATTAGTACGACACTCTCTTGAGAAATTCTCGCCTCTCTTCTAATGTGCATTCCTATCTCACTAACCTTCCCAATGGTTTATCTCATCATATATCACACTATCCTTCCCCAAGGATTTAACTTATCTTAGGTGACTCTCCAAATTTAAGATTTAACAACATCATGGTTTAAAAAGGATAATTTCATTTAGTACAAAACGCTCATTTTAACTTTATTGATTCATAAAGTTTTTTCAATATCATATTATACTTTTCAAAACAAGTATTTCCAATTTGAGTCATTATACATGTCTTACTTACCATAAGACAGTAGGCAGTTTCCCATATTTCAGAAGTTTATATATATGTTAAATACTCGTATAATATATATATTCTAACAGCACCCCACATAAAATTTTATGGTGCGGGCATACTCTGCTATCCAATCCCCGTATCAATCGTACTAAAGGGAATATAAGTTCGGAATCACTCTCGAACTGTATAAATACATACACAAACAATATTGAGGCGAAGCATAGTTTCCAAGTCCAAGAGGTCAGTACATACCCTCACGTCTCTTAGGACCGTGACTACCGATTCGATAGCCTGTACCTAGGATTTCTATCTTCTAGGGTACGAGTCAATATCCCCTATAAGGCACACGAGATAAGATCGTCTCAGCGCGGAAACCTCAGGGATAACAAGTAGCGCGGGCATGATTTTCACAAGTATATAATATATGCATACACAATCATATAAATATACCACTTTTATTATATAAATTTAGGTTTATCCAATAACCCACATTCACAACATTTATCCTTATTTTCCCAATATTATTTATCAAGTATAATGGTTCGTTTCTAACTTTAATTCAAAGGGTTTTTCCAACTTACTACGTAACCCTCATGGACTCTATTCTTCCAAATGTACAATTCAGTAGATATCCATTTATGTTCCAACGTAACTCTCTCTTACGTGTCTCTCCCCTTTAATATATACTTACATTATCCCTTATGCAAAATATCCCAAAAATATAGATTTCGCCTTACATTAAAGGATTTTGAATTTTATTTTTCAAAGATGAGAATTTCAAACGGTTTCGAAATCGGATTTAAAATGGAGTTTTAATTGAATTTTTGTTATCTCTAAGAGTCCTCAAAACATAAAACTGTCTAGCAAAAAAAATATTAAAAAATATTGAACGGTCCGATCGAGCTGAATTTTTTTTGTAGCTTCCTCTCGTCTTCCGGTAATTCTCTGTAAAATTTCATCCAATTCCAACGGTCCGATCGTCCGGAATAATTTTTTTTTAGTGTTTGTATCTGATTAGAACTCTTTTCTTAATCAAACTCTTAATCCTTTATATGACGAAGGGTTTCCAGAATATCATATAAATCATCACTACATGAAAATTTCCCATCTCAAATTGGGGTTTTCTTCCATAAATCTCATCCTAATAACTCCTAAACTAATATGGATGATGCATCAACGACATAAGCAAGATAAACACTTGCCTGGGATTTTCAGAAATCTGGTTTGGTGTTGAATTTGGTGTGGTTGCGTTCCCCGTCTCGCGATCTACGCGTTGGCGGTGGCGGCGATGCAAACGGGTGAGTTTTGAGCCTTGGAATGCCTTGAGAGCTCTCTCCTCTCCTCTCCAATGGACGTTCTAGTGTTTTGAGTTATCTAACCCTAGGAGATAACCTAAACATCTGATATAAACCCTTTAATTTTCGTGGGTTTAATTACCCAAAAATACAAAATGACTAAAATGCCCTCCCGGGGTACTAATTAGGCCTAAAAATGCCCCGAGACCCAAATCAAACTCCCGGGTATACTTTTCTGACTATCTCGACCCTTCCGGATGATTTGGTGCACTCAAAATGACCATACGAACAACTTATAAAATATTTACTTTTATTTATCAATATTTAGTCCCGACGCGACACGGGCGCGTCCCGACTCAAATTTCTAAAATTGTCATTTTATTCACTCGTGACATTTAATATGGCCACTATTATATATTACTTTTATCATTAGTAATATTCAACAAATTTTCCCATAATTACTAACTCTCATCACGTTAATAATTATAACATAATTAATTTCTGGATTTTTATTAAATAATTAATTTACATTAATATTAATAAATCCTCAAATTAATATAGCATAAAAATACGGGGTATTACAATTACCTCACTGCTATTATAGGAAGACTGAACTTGAATAGATAACCCTTTTTATCATATTATGAATTCAAAAGGAGCATAAATTGCACAAAAATAAATCCGAACTCACCTTATTTAGGGGTTCATCAGTGGGAAGGCATATGCAACTGATCTCAGTACACATTCACCATCGCTTTCCTTAAAATACAATGATCCTACAACACGCAAGAATAAACCACAATAAAGCATTAGTAGAGCAAGCAGATTCCAGGAAGCATTAATGACACTAAGACAAAAATTTGAATGAAGAACCCCCACCCCCCACCCCCCCCCCCCACCCCCCCACACACCCCACTAACAAAAAATATTAAGTGATTGGTTTAGGTAGTGACAAAACAGAGATGCGGTTGTTGATTTTGTATTAACATCCTTGGCGTATATCATCATAAACTAACAAACTTAAACAAAAACTACCAAATTAAATCACATTCATTACAAATTATAAGACAAAAATTAGTGTAGTCAATTGGAGAAAATATCAAATGCATCATGTTTCCTTAAAAGAATGAATCAATTTTACATTACCGATTACGATATCTTCGCTCGACGGCTGCCCGATGCAAAGGTACACTGGTGTGATAGTAATTTTGCGCATTAACTTATATTCTATGTACCATTGCACATGTTCCACCAAATGTATCACCCATTATTATAAGACTCACGTTAGCAGCTCCTGCAAGCATCGTCTCTTGATTTCTCATTCGTCCTTTATTTCCATTAAACTTGATCTGCAACTAAACTCTCCATCCAGTTGAAAGGGCAAAAGCAATAATCTGCACATGAAGAAAAATGGGGAAATGGAGTTATACTAAGTACCTATTACACTGCACAAGAGTACCTACAAATTATCAAATATGCATCAGTATTAACTCAATTTAGGAATGAAAAAGTAGAAAAAGTCTAAGCATTATCATAATACCACAGTATACTTTTAACCAATAAGGTACCTAAGTCACTCAAAAAAATTATACGATTTCTCGTCGTTAAAAGAAAGTGTGCACCTGATTAAACAGTCTATAGTCAAGCACTCACTCTTTTTTAGTCATAGGGGAACCAGTTCAGATTGTAGACTTCTTGAAGAGTAAAATCTTCAAAATAGAACTCCAAACGTAATATAATCATCTTGCTCTAAAGCTCGACTCCAAATATCCCTACACCTGAAAATAAGTTTAGTGAGATATATTGGAATCAATTTAGTAAAAAAAGAACTGTGAGTAAGATGATAAATAATAATCAAGTTAGAAGAAAACTTGGACTATAGTAAATGACCATTGTCGGTCATTCAAGATCATGGAGTTAACAGGGTCTGAAATTGACAAAACAAATAATACTAAAATATGACAGACACTCACGGTAATGCATTAATCAATCTGGTACATAACATTAGCAGCTATACCACATTTATTGTAGTGGAAGAAGTTCTCATGACGACCAACTCTATACAAAATATGACAACTCAGATCAGCACTTCATAATATCATAAATCCAATACATAAATTAAGACAAAAACATACAAATATGTTATTTACTGACCTGCGATTATGTCAACTAATATGAACTATGCAAAAATGCTAATCCAGTACATCAACTAATATGAACTATGCAAAAAGTTCTGTCACCAAAACTCATGGTTCCAAGCCAAAAAAAAAAGGACTTTTATCCATGCCAAGAAGAACATCTACAGTTACATATGTAACCACTCGTGTCAGGCTAACATCACACAGGTTCAGTTAGTGGAGGATTGATCTCTTTATATTTTGAGGCAATAAGCATCGAAGAAACATTTTGGTTTTGGCGGATCGGGTGTGATTTTTTTGAGTTTTGGGGGATCGGGTGTAATCCACATAATGCTCAATTACGGTGTGATTTTTTTGAGTTTTTTCTTTGATGTACATTTTGGTTTTCTATTCTCTGTTCTATTTTTTCTATTTTCTGTTCTATTTTTCGTTTCTCAAATCTATAACGGGATGATTAGTCCTACACTAATATCTAACATAGGCCCCTAGAGACAAAATCAATATTACACACAAACCCAAAAAATAATCACTGATATTTATGATAATGTAAGGAAAATTAATATTAAAAAGACGAAAGGAAAATTCGTACATACCTAATAGGTAAACTTTTTTACTCGAACCATGTTTTTTGTCCCAAATCAATCCTCTCGAGATACATAGGAATAAAGGGTTGACTCGTGCTCGTAAGGAGATGATCATACTTCTAAGCAATAGCACATTAACTCTTCTTATAAATGGGATCGAAATTAACATAAAAAATAGTTGAATATCCATAGAGAGTTTCCTAAGGAGGGTATGCACATACAAATTACCTTTCCTTTCAATTACTTCCTCAGCTGCATATAGTTTCCAGTTGTGCTCATCCAGGAACTTTATACGTCTAGTGTATTTTAGGATCTCAGGCCGCTCAAAACATTGCTCGAGACCACCAACGTGCTCTTCCCATAGTGACATCTTAGATTATTTGCTTTCGCGAGTATAATGAGGTTGAATTTCATCCATTGCAATCTCAGTGTCTCGAGTTCCTTCTATGGAACCTTGGTAAATATTTTTGGCCCCAATATCACGTACTCGTCATCCACTATTATTCGTTTTGAATTTTTTCTGACTGAGTGCCTATATGTGACAGTAGAATTCACAACAGCTTAAATGTTTTCTCTTTCTAGAGCCTCACAATTGCCGCGACATAAAAAAAATCTGCCATTAGACAACATGGTATATAAAAAAATGACAAATAAGTAATAGATACCATTTCCATATAATTCAGACTCCAAACATCCGCCTAAATATGTCACTGAACAAAATCTATCACAGAACTAAATAGTACAAATATCAAATATCCGCTTAAAATGCAAAAAAGATGAAAGATGATAAAATGAAATGGGGATACACACAAAGAGAGCTAAACTTAAAACTTGAACAAACTTAAAATAAACTTAAACTTAAACGAACAAACTTAAACTTAAACGAACAAACTTAAACTTCAAAAAACTTGAACGAAACTTAAACATAAACTTGAACAAACTTAAAACTAAATAGATAAACTTAAACGAAACTTAAAGGCAACTTAAACTTGAACAAACTTGAAACTGAACAATTAATATAAAGAATTATGACTATAGTTAAGTACACAAACATATGTATGAATATAACGAGTCATCTTCATAAATTCCTAAAGCCGTTAGTAGATAACATTTTATGTCCTTGCTGCAACAGCTAAGGAGAATTTCCCCTTTTTCAAATCACGGCAAAATCAATCACATAATAATACAGACAATAATACATCCAAACACATAATAATACACCCAAAAGCTTAAAATACCACCTACGATATAATTATATGAAATACAATTGTATACTTAATCCTATTGATCCTACTTAATAAATTATTGATTGATCTTACCCTGAGTCTCATCAGATAGAAAAAGACACTGCAATGGTGATTCATATCATTAGAAATTAATTACTGCGATTTATGGCCACGAATTAGACGAAGTCGAGTGTTTGAATTGGTGCCAAGAAAAACATAAAACTAACAATTAAAAAACTATTACAATGGTCGAAATGTGAAGGGTAAAATAAGGCATATTGCATAATTGTTCTTCTGACAAAGATAAAGTATCCACTAAATGTGTAAGATAATCTTTCTTAGACATTCAGTAATCAGGTATAAGAAAAAGACAGCTTTTAGAGCAACTTGCACTATATACCGTTAAAAGGAATATTACCTTAAGAACAGGATGAGCACATAACATTAGCAGGGCTGACTTATCATTGAAAAACAGGGAAAGGGAAGAGCACATTATCAAAAGCAACAACTTCCCTACTTTCAATACCAATCGTTGTCGTTTCATACTAATTACATTATCCGAACTTAATTATCATTGAAAAAATAGGAAAGGGATGAGCACATTATACATGGGAAATTAAAAGAATACAACAGAAATAAGAGAAGTGACAGAGCTCACCTTGATATTTTTTCAAGCACTTGGCATTCAATAAAGAAAAATGTCAAAATTTCAAGGTCTATAAATGATGCTTCTAAAGGCATCAACATAACTGATAGTTTATAAATAGTATACATGAAAACATCCTTAAAAGACTAAATTAATTCATATGAACTTGTACATAGAAACCAAATGTAGTTCTCCCAAGGTCCATGTGAGATCCCCTCATACATCATTAATAAACTTAATCCCTAAAATCAAGGAGTCTGACCATCGAGAATAAATTAATCAACTGACATATACTTCTAAAATCACATTGTCAAAAGAAATACTAATAAGAGAAGTCAGAAAAAAATGTAAAAGTATAGCATCTATTGAGTAAAAAATGCATATAAAACATTCATTGAGTAGAAAATGCATATAACTCGGTAAGATAATAGAGCTTAGCAAATACATACAACATATAAAACAATCATTAAGATGAATTTCATATAAGTATCAAACACATACAACATATAAAACATTCATTAAGATAATAGAGCTTAGCAAATAGAGATAAAAACTTCAATAAAATTCACGAAAAGCTTATAGTTACACCATCAATACGAAACAAATTTGAAAACTTCAATGAAATTCATTCCAAGTAAACATCAATGTGTGTGATTGACATATACGGTAAACTAAAAATGGTAAATGGTAATGATTTCAAACTCCAAAAAGATAACATACCATTCAGCATCTTGCTACTAATTTCTAGCTGAACCATTGTCAAATAAACCTTTCCCCTAATTTTGGAACTGTCAAACCCTAAACATGCATTTTTGCACCTAAAAATATTACTTAAAATGCACAAAAACGGGGAAAAAAATAAAATCTATAAATAGACACATAATAAAGAGAATAAAAGGAGTATACTTGGGTTGTTCCAAGTATAATCAGTAACCTGCAAAAGAAAAAATAAACAACAAAACACAAAAAAAAAATGATTAGATCCCAACACATAAGCATACATGTAAATATAAACATATATGTAAACAAATATAAAACAAAATGAATAAAATCAAAATAGATCTTAACCAAAATCAAAATGAACAAAGTCCTAAAATGAACCCTAAATACAGTGGATCTGGGTTTGTATCTAAATAAAGAGAAATAACAAGAGTCTAACAAAGAAAAATTGCGTGTATGTGAAAATAGGGTTCCATTTGAAACCTTCGAACCCTAGATTTCTGAAACCTTCGAACCCTAGATTTCCCCCAAGATTCATTCGAGAGAGAGAGCAAAGAGATTTACCTTCTGATTGCTAAAGAACAAATGCAGAGAGGGATAGAGAGAGTTGTACGATTGATAGAGAGGGAAAGAGAGATCAGTGTACTCGGCTAGTGTGTAAAAAGTTTCCATTGTGTTAATTTCCTATTTTATCCATGTATTTGAATTTTGGGTAAAAGGAGGAAAAGAAATGAAGGGTGTTAAAAGAGGTGGAAACCAAATATTTAAGGGACAAAAATGGTAATAAGGGTATTTTAATCTCAACCCTTGGATTGTTGCATTGTTGGTTTAATCCTAGCCCCTAATTAGCTTATCAACTTAAGGAATAGTAACAAAATTTCTACTCCTTATTTTATATATATATATATATATATATATATATATATATATATATATATATACATACATACAGAGAGAGAGAGAGAGAGAGAGAGAGAGAGAGATGCCTCCTCCTGTAAGGACTCCTTATAGTGCAGACCCTTATACATACCAATTTTTTAAATAGTAAAAAAAATGATATTTTTATGAAACATCATGGATATGATCTCCACGATGAGAAGGTCATCTCCGATATTTTTCATTAAAAAATTCAATAAAAAAATTGTTGAGATGTGGAGATATGTAAAAAAAAGGGTATAAATATGCATTTTCAACCGTTGAAATATTGACGATCATATCACCCACTTTTTAATCGATTTTTTTTGTATGAAACTTCATGTATATGATCTCGACAGTGAAAATATCATATCCATGAAGTTTTAACAAAAAAATCAATCAATAAGGTGGTTAGTGCCAACCCAACATTTCAACAGTTGAAAATGAATATTTATACCATTTTTTTTACATATCCCCTCATCTCAACATTTTTTTATTGAATTTTTTGATGAAAAAATTAGCTATGATCTTCTAACCGTGTACATCATATCCATAAAGTTTCATCAAACAAATTAATTTATTTACTATTTAAAAAAATGGTATGTACCGAGATCTGCACCATAAGAAGTCCTTACATTAGACTTTCTATATATATATATATATACCAGCAATTTTATTGATTTTTATATTGGGATAAATTGGAATTAATTAAATTTAAATTAGGAAACTAATTAGGATTAAAATAAAAATTAATTAGCGAGATAAGGGTTAATACTTATTTATATTGATTATTACTTAGTGAATGAGTAATAAATTGATAAGAGAGTATCATGACTTGTCATGAGTGAGAAATACGAGAGTTACTATAAATCTAGTTTAGGCGCGTGTGTCAGAACTTCATTTTATAAAATAAAATGTAATTTCATTTAGGATAATTCAAATGGACATTTCGAGTGCGCCAGTGTGTCCAGAAGGGTCGAAATAATCAAAAAAGTGTACTAGAGAGTTTAGTTCGGGACTCGATGCATTTTTAGGCCGAGCCGGTACCCTGGGAGGGTATTTCGATCTTTTAGATTTTTGGAGTAAAAAGACATACAAAATTTATAAGCGTATATCAGATAGTAGGTTAAGGTTTCTAGGGTTATAAGTTACAAAAGAAAAGAAAGGCAACCAGAGGAGGAAGAGGAAGGGTTCCTAGGCCTTCCCACACCATTCTTGCACCATGCCCCCACCACCACCACCGTTGCATAGATCGGGAGCAGAGGAACCTAATCCTAACATTGTTCTACATAGATTCAGGCCTACTAACTGCGTCAAGTACTTATCTTGATAAATTTGGAATAAATATAACATCCTTATTAGTGTAGGATAATTGATATCATAAAGGTTTTGAGGGTTAACAAAGGTGGAAAACTGTAGCAGGAAGAAGATGAAGTGCCATGTATAGTGAACCGGTTATGCATACCCCTCAAATCGGTTCGGCTTTTCACCTGAACCGGTTCACCTATTCACCTGAATCGGTTCGGGGGACCTGTTAGTATGGGTCTCTATTAGCTTAAATTTTTGAGAGGTTAAAGTTGGAAATCTTCTCCAGTTGAATAAAATAAAGGCTAGCAACGTATGGGGGACATTTTAATATTTAATATCATAAGAATTAGAATGGATCACGGAGAATACGAGTGAACCACGAGGCTTAGTTTTATATTAAATGATCTCACGTCAATTAGAATGGTTCACAAAGAGTGCGAGTAAACCATAGACTGGACCATTATTAGAAGGATATTATAACTACTGAAATAATCTAATGGGATGGTTAGGACCCTATAAGGATGAATTACTTACTGTAATACGTTAAAGACTGAATGGCACCCCTCGGTAGTGGGGGATACTCGGTAACATACGATGACAAGTAAAATCCTAACTTAATAATACGTAAGATTTTTTAGAGTTATATATACTATGTATGAGACATATATTATAGGTTGAGTTTATACCTATACTGATGTTATATATATACATAGGTTGTGTTAATGCCTATTACGTGAATTCTTATGTGTAAACATACCTATGCTTCCTACTATCACAGGAGGTTCCACGTTGTGGACAGTCTTATCCTGATGAGCCAGTTGGGTGGATTTTAGACTTGTGCCCCAGAACATAGAACCAAGGTACAAGCTATCTGAGTGTACGATAGTTTCGATGGTCAATTGGGCACGTTTGGTGTTCGCGTGACCCATAAGCTTGGATCTATGTTTGCCTCCAATATGTGTGATAGATTTATGGTGCGAGGGTGATAGATTTATGGTGCGAGGGTGATATCCGAACTAATGTCCTTATTTAGTACACGATGTATCAAGACTTGATTGAAGAGTACGTTGGCATTGCAGGTCTCCACCTAGGGATGTCGTAAACTATAATATATATATATATATATATATATATGTGTGTGTGTGTGTGTGTGTGTGATTTATTCCACTATATGTGTTTTAGTAGATACTATAGATAGTGCTATCTAAATTGATCTCATTATGTTTGAACTTCATAATTAATTGGTGACTCTTAATAAATAAAATGGGATTGTAAATTTAGTAACGTATTGTATGGTCAATACGGGTGGGCACAATTAATTAATAAATAAGAAAATTCTTAAGTTAAACTCGTTAGGTGGGGTAGTGTAACTAGGTGGGTTTAGGAGAGTGCATTAGGCGTGCACATTAGATGAGAGGTGAGAATCTCAAGTGAGAGTACACGAAGGTAACCTGTATGTAATATGTACTCTTTAATGCACTTTAAATACTAGCTAAAATATTTTCAAAGTGTTTTACTTGGGCTCTGACTCGTTTCAGATTCAATTTTTGTAAAAACATTTTAGGTGCCCTACCATAGGGGATGCCAGGCTTAGGAGTTCATTTATTGACGTTGTGCAACTGTTGTGGAAGTTGCCGGATCTAGATAGTAGACACCTCCACATTTATCCATTCCTATTTAGCAATGATCTATCTCAGCCGGGCATGTCTCCCATGTCTAGCCAGTGATGATTATCAGGGACATTGCACTTTTATTCCATTTCCTCTATTGACTATGGATTTACGTTATGGATGATTGTATTGGAATTGTTATCTGAAGTGTTATTCCAGAAATACTTATTTATTTTGGTAGCTTATCATTCATTACTATGTGTGTGGAATGATGTATGCAATTTACTTAGTTTATGTTAATTGTATGTTAATAAAAATAATTAAAATTTTGACACCGGGCCGGCATTAGGGTATTAGTAATTAATTAGATTTCGACACTGATGCCGAGAATGAAACCATTAATTATTGATGTTCAATTTAGTAATGGACTGGTCATCCATGATTTGAATAGGCGGGGTTCTCTCTCTCTCTCTCTCTCACACACACACACACACACACACACACACACACACACACATAAAGTCTCTTGTAAGGACTTATTACGGTCCAGACCCCAGTACATACTATTTTTTTAAAATAGTAATTTTTTTTATGAAACTTCATGGAAATCATGTCCACGGTTAGAAGATCATCTTCAATTTTTATTCATAAAAAAATTCAATAAAAAATCATTGAGATGAAGTGATATGTAAAAAAAAGGTATAAATATTCATTTTCAACCATTGAAATGTTGGGTCGGCGCCAACCACTTTATTAATTGATTTTTTTATGAAACTTCACGGATATGATCTTCTCACTGTCGAGATCATATCCATGAAGTTTCATAAAAAAATTCAATTAAAACATGGGTGAGATGATCACCAACATTTTAACGGTCGAAAATGCATATTTATACCATTTTTTACATATCACCTCATCTCAACTGTTTTTTTATTAAATTTTTGATGAAAAAAATTAGAGATGATCTTCTCACCCTAAAGATCATATTCATGAAGTTTCATCAAAAAAATCATTTTTTTACTATTTAAAAAAATGGTATGTACCGGGGCCGTACAAGAGGGGGCCTGCATATATATATGGCCAAATATCTCAAAGTCTAGGTTTTATCTCACATAATGGCCACAAAACTCATTCTAAAGTAACTGTTATCATATTCGGTGGGTCACAACCACATTCCCACCTCATATAGCTAAACATTATCGCTAAACTTTAACCAACTTAATAAACATCGAGTCAAATCTTTATGTCCTTAAGCTTGCTTTCTATACTCAAACCTACTCCCTAATAAAACCCATCTCAATTGATTTCAACCCCAAAACAAAACACCAATAAAAACCCTAATCAACATCGCACAACATAAAGCCCAACCAAAAATCACCAACCCAGAATTTTAGCCATGCGCACTGGTGGTAAATTATTCATAAAAGATCCAAAAAATACGAAACCAATGCCCATGAATTCATAATTCATGTATATACAATGGGGATGATACCACTATATCAAATCGATCTGGACCCAAATCATTTCGATTTGACGATCATTGGCATCCTTCTTCCCTAATACAATTTAGACCACCGTACCCATTTCCAACCCAAATCATGAAATTAACAGTTATCCTTCCAATCTAACCAACACATAATCAGTGTAAATATATATAAAAAACTTTTGGGTGAGAATTAAGATGTAAAATCAAATTTTAATCGTTGAACCCTGGATTCATTCCAAAATCCAATTTCCCAATTTATGTTCGAATTATTTTCCAGGATTATTCAAAAGTTAGGGATACTACATATTAATATAATTATATTACATATATAACATTTTTATGTTCTAAATATATGAATTCATGAGTCAATTCAAAAGATATAATAACCGTTTTTACTAGTTCATGAACATGAGGTGAAGAATTAAGCATGTAATTAATTTAATTACGAAAATTGATTATTATTTGATTACAATTGATATTTCAATGATAATATAAAAACCGAATGGATTACTACTATTACAAGGCAATCCCAATTATATTGTTAATCAAAATAAACTTTTCTTAGGCCAAATATAAGAATTAAGGCTTTAAGCAACTTTTTAACATATGTTTAGGTTATGACTAATGACCATTAAACATATCTTCCCATGAAATATACCATAGGACCTATATGGGCCTCAACCTAATGAGCCAAATACACCTCCAAATAGTCTAAGACTCTACACAATTCATATACTAACCTAATAGAATTAAAACCCATTATTTTAAGTCAAAATAGGACATTCTAATTCTCGAAAAATTAAATCTAAAATATGATACTAATCAAATTAATATTTATCTAGTATGAGTGCAAATATCAATTATTTAATTATTTATTAATTAAGCGCAACACAACATTATTAGAAACTACTTCACGTTTGGTGGAACCCAACACCAAGGGATAATTGAAGCAAGGAAACCCTCAATACCAAATCCCTAATCATTCCATAGTCGCCCATAATACTGCATCACTTTTAAATGTTTAATTAATGAATTACCATATATTAAGTTTGATTTCAAATACCAATCAAATAACATATAAAGATATAATAATGACATCACATGTCGCAACAAGCATACATAATTAGTTTTTCATAATTAAGTAATGCACATAAAATATTAGGTATCACAGTATTTGACACTAAATAAATATCTTATGATGTACAATTGTCTTTATGTACCTAATTGTGTTAATCAAATATATTATCATGCGTACATGATTATGTTTTGCGAATGTGTGTTTATGTGTTTTATTATTATCTTTATGAATGTTTAAATGTGCATATTTGGTTGTACTACGCAATTTACGCAAATGCGTATGTGTATGTATACATGTATATGTTTAAGGGTATGCGAGTAAAGAAGCCAGTCACCATTGTAGCTTGTTATGTTCTTGCAAATGAATTATCTACATTGTATACAATAGGTGCTAGGTACCTTGTCAAAAGTCACATGAAGTACAATCGGTCCAGTAAATATTTTTTGAAAGATACTTACGATGTATGATATAATACCTTTAACAAAGGGTTTGTAAAGAATAACTTATGCAAACATACAAGACTATAAATAGAGAAACTCTCATTGTATACTAGCGGATTATGATGTAGTTAGTTTCTTATTTCTTCTCTTCATGATATTCATTTTTTCTTATTTCTTTGTATTATATAATATGAAAGAATATATGTATACTCATTCTACCCTAGTCTTTGGATTATCTATAAATTCGTGACCAAAACAGATATTGAGTCTTGTTAAAGAAGTGTCTGTAACGATTCATCAACTCATGGTAGAATCATTAATCCAATTTCCTTAAGTTAACCACTTGGGATACTAAATAGAGTATATAGATTCACCCTTTGGTTAAATAATATTTCTAACTATAAGTTCCTTTGAATTTAACTAAGTTTTTATGATTTCCAATGACATGATGCAATATAATTTTCCTTATATAAAACATATATGGCAAATTGTGGTCGCAAAAAACACAACACAAATTATAGAAGAAAGCAATCACTAGAAGATTAAGAAAATCATGCAATCACAACATACTCAACTCAACAATATATGTGGTTTGGAAAATTGCCTACGTCTAAGGAGAGGTCTATTGTTTTTTATTAAGTATTTCTCAAGATGGTTCCTCTTTTACATGCCCCTCTGCTCTGGGCCAGGGGTTCCAATATATTCCATATATAATACGATTTTAACCTCCACGATAAGCCATGAATCTCTTGAATATCTCTCCAAGATTCTCGGTGATAGATTTGGTCTTATCTCGGGTTAGTTTCATAATTGTGGCTCATAATTTGGGCTGGACATGATAGAGTTGACTTTTTGGTATATTTTTTTTCGTTGCTTGAAAAGCTCCTCTAATCAAAATCCTCAAAATACCTAAAAAATTTAACAAACTCAATTATAGGGGTAAGTAAGGGTGTCAATCCACATCAAGGGGGTAAGCTAGAGACAAACTCAATTGTAATTAACTTTTTATTTTCTTTTTAGGCTTTTGCTTTTTATAATTTTTTTCAGCTTTTTCAAATATTAAAACAATTAGGTGAGGTGAGGTGAAATAATACTAAACTAAAATGAAATATCAAATTACGAACTAAAAAGTGACTAAAATGAAAAATAAAGTCTAACACTAAAATATGAGCTAAATGAGGTAAATAAATATGAGAACAATCATGGAGTGGGATTACACCACAAATTTTAGCTATTCTAATTAATTAATTTAATTAATTGAATTCTCCCAAATTAATATCAAACTTACAAATCAACTCCCGTTGCAAATGTAATTTTAATACTAACCTCTTTGAAAATTAAGTTTAGAAAATAGATCTACACTCCTTTTAATTAATTACCCTCTAGGATCGATCAATTAAAATTCATGTAAATCTTAGAAATAAATTTAGAGTTGAAATTCAAGTAATAATACCCCACTTAATAAACCCCTATCTCTAGTTCGAATCTAAAATGGGTATTATAACTAGAATTTCGATTTTCTCTCGAGAATCATTTAACCTCTCTCGAGGCATAAATTTAAGGGTGAGGGATAAAAAAATAATATTCAAAGGAAATTTTCAAGTAATGAAACTAATTAAATTAAAATAACATCAAATAAGGGTTTCCCCCCACCCCTTGAAAGGGTATTTAGCCTAACATTATATTAAACATGATGAACAAATAATCAAAGGACAATAAAATAAATTAGAAGAGAAGAACAATCAAACCAAATCTCTTTGAGTGAAATTGGACTCCAATCCCTGAATTTGCAATTTACATCCCTCCAATTTGTGTGATCAAACCAAAATTATATCAACAGTTACACTCAAAAATGGATTCTCACTAATGTATTTATTGAATCTAAACTAAAAATTACAAAATAAAAATAAAAGAGATTTGCTAAAAATGTAAATCCTAACATTATAAAATTGTACATTAGAACTCATCCAAAAAATAAATTCTAAATCATTACTTTATATTGAGATAATTGCTAAAAATACAAAATATCAACATAAAGGAATGGATTAGAATTTACCACCCACAAGCGATGAATTCAACTACATCAATCTATTTTGAAATAATTGCTAAAAATGCAAAAATTCATTATAGAGGGGTGGGGTGGAATTCATCCAAGAGAAAATTTCACTACACACCTCTATATTGAGATATTTGCAAAAAAATGCAAATACTCTCTAAAGAGGGGTGTAGAGAAATTTATCGCACAAGGGTTAAAAACTAAATTAGAGATCTCTATCAAAATGGTCTTCATCTTCATTAAATAGTAGGTATGGAGCATGGGGGTAATTTGGGTAGGTATTAAATGGACACAAGGGGTGTGAGGATAAGTTGGGGTTAAAATTGGAAAATGCACAAATGTGCATGGGTTGTGTTAGGTCATGTGGGAAGTGGGGTGATGAGGGTATTTTGGAAACTTGGGTTAAAATAGGTAGTTGGGGGTATTTGTGGAAAAATATGGGAAAAAGGGTACATGGGATTTAAATGGTTTTATTAGGCACGTGGGCTTTATTTTATTTGGTCTTGTTAACTAGCAGGTGAGAGAAACGTGAGCTTATAAATGGGTTTTTGGTTTTCAAATGGCTTTGGGGACTTGGGTTTAAAATGGATAATGGGTATATGGGAAATGGTTCTTGGATGAAATCGAAGCATGGTCGAAATGGGCAAACAAGTTTGGGACGGAGGTGGCGGGTACTGGTTAGGCAGCGGGTAGGAGGTGTCCAGGAAGCAGGGCTGGCCGCCGTCTTGTGGGTTCGGGTTTCTCGTAGGTGATGACGCCGAAGGGGGGATGGCTTAGGCCGATTTGAATCATCGAAAATGGGTACATGCTCGTCGGAGCTGGCAGCACCGACTCTAGCTGGGGTCACGATCGGAGGGGGTTAGCCGAGATGGGTTTGTGTATAGGCTCGGGTAAAGGTATGGTTGGAGGGCTGGTGGTTGAAGGAAGGTGGGTTGTGGAGTTGGGGCGGTGAGTTCGGGTAGCCGGTGAATGGTGATCAGGCACTGGTCTCGAGTAGGCCGGAGATAGGTCCGGTTTGGGCTCGACGATTTTGATAGGAGCAGGAGGTTAAGGTGGGTGAGAGAGGTGAGTTTTGAGTTTGTTTTAATGGAGGTATGGAGAGAGAGAGTGTTGGGTGAGGAAGAAGAAGTGAGTGAGGGTTATCTAGTGTGGTGAGGGTGTGGGTGAGATTGGGTGTGAGGGGTTTTGTGTGTGTTTACTTTGTGAGCCCCCAAAAAACTATCTAACTAAACTAATAAAACTAAAAATTAAATTATAAAAGAATGAAAATAAAAAACAAAAAATAAAAACTTCAATAAAATAAAAACTCAAGTTCTAAAAAAGATAAACTAATAAAACTAAAAAAAATAAAATTTTAAAACTTAAAAATTAAAAGTAAAGACCTACAAAAATGTAAATCCAAATAAAACTAAAAATAAATGAATTCCTAAAAAAACTAATCCTAATAAAATAAAATAAAAACTAAAAACTAAAAATCAAGATAAAACAACATTAAATAAAAAGAAATAAAAAATAAATCTTGAAAATATAAATGATTTAAACTAAAAATTAAAAATATAAAAAAACCAAAAGGGAACAAATCAATCACACACGGCTCGGGACAGAGTTTAGGCTAGGTTAGGATAGGCTAGGGATACGGGATTGGTAATTAGCTGCATAATCCGCACAATTGCTTTGAAATACGTGTTTGAACACCGCAACGTGCATTCGACCTACAAAATACAGAATAAAGCGCATAAGACCCAAATTGCCGAGAATTAGCAACTAAAATACGTCTATTCAGGGTATAAAATGTACACTTTTGGGTGCTTATCACACCACCCTCAAACAGAGCGTTGCTAGTCCTCGAGCAATAAGATAGTATTTATGTATTCATGCAAATCTAAATCGGAAATATAATTGACTAGTTATGTTTTGGACGTATGCCGACTAAACATATATCGATTGCTTTTGATTTATGAATAATCAGTATGTAACTTTAATCATTTTGGGCACTTCAACCGAGTAAATGACATTTAGAGCTACCTTTTATTTGAGCATCCCCCCAGTCCAATATGCCATAGCCATATCATTCCATCCACTTTACCTTTTAAATCATGTCGTAACACTACCTTAGGCCTTAATAGGGCGATGACGAGAATGTACCTAGTTAATGGGCAGTCTGCCCGAGAAGGATTTTCAAGACAAACTGTGTTGGCAACCAACCTGAATTAGCCATTATGCCTAAGGATCCCCTGTAGTTCTTTATTTGTCATCGGAGCAACCTGAGAGACCAATTGTGTTTTTTGACAAAGGTCTAAGGAAGGTTTACTTGTTATCCTTGCTAACCATGTTTTGGATTTCTTTGATTATGGTAGACCTAACATTATGTTGTAATCATTGAGGTTCAACTTATAAGATCCCTTGACTGATGCAAGTTAGTCAGCTTGCTGTAGTCTAGAAATTCTATGATATTCATAAAAGGGGTGAAGTTTGTTACTTTGAAAGGGAAGCATTGAATTATTATGAAGATAACCAAGATATGTATAATGACAAGGCCAATCAAATTTTATTAATCGAAGTTGCAAATAAGGAGCAACATCAGTTTGTAAAGAAAATTTGCCTAAACTAATGATGTACAAGTAAAGGAAGTCTAAAAGTAGAACTTCTTGAGATTGGTTGCGTCCCCAGCCCTTGGTATTTCCCTTCCCTCCAGCGTTTCCAAGTGATAGGATCATTGTAGGTCATCCCTTGCTATCTTGAAAGGTCCTTCCTAGTTTGGTCCTAGTTTTCCATCTGATGGTTTTACGGCACTACCAAGGACTTTCCTTAGGCCGTAATCCCCAACATGGAATTTCCTAGAATTGAATTTTTTATTGTACTATGTGGGTAGCTGTTGTTGGTAGGATGATAACTTAACTAGAGACAATTCTCGACGTTCATTGGCTATGCCAAGCTTAGTGAGTAATACTTCATCATTGTGGCCTTGGTCTGTAACAACCAGCGTAATTTTTGGGGTATTTTCAAAAATAGAGTAAAAATAAAGTTTTTGATAAAATTATTTTTATTACTCAAATAAGTTGAGAATTATTTTTAAAGGAAAGAATTTCAAACGGTTTCGAAATCAGAGTTAAAACGGATTTTTAAATATTTTGTCCCTTATAATTTTTAAGTTGAATTGTCAGCGGAACTGGGTGATCGATCGATCGATCCACTCAGGTTTCGTGCGCAACAGGTTTTGTTAAGAGTTTGTTTTGCTTTAAACTCTTTTGTTTTTTACCTTATAAAATAAGGTCGTGGGTGACCCTTTGAGGTACAAATTTTTGGCAGCAAACATATTTTTAATTGTTCTCTTTTTATATACACATAACCCCTTTGATTTATGCATTCAACCTTAGGTTTTTGGACGTGTTCTTGGGGCTATTTTGAGGTTGATCTTGGATGAGTTTTGTGGATCTTTGTAGACTGATTTTGATGGCTTATTCTATGATTTCTAGGCAGATTCTTGTTGGTATCCTTTTGGTGGTTTGAGGTATGGGGTTTTACACAATATGCTACTTGATCTCGGGAGTGTTATTCTCGTTGTTTTCTTATAATTATTGACTCATATTTGAATTGATAAATTCATTGGAATTTGGAAAAATTGTTGTTGGAATCTGATTTTGATTCATGTGGTATTATTATTGTGTTGGGCATATTATCATGAGATTTTAATACGACACTGATGTTGGGCACTCGCCAATTTTCCTATTTTGACTACTTGATAAAGTATGGGCGCGGTATGGTGAGGCCTAGTGACGTTGATTAATGTGTTGTTGAGAAATTATATTGGTAAAATGCATTTATGATTCACATTTGATTTGAATATCCTTACTTGTGTTGTTACGCTTTATTCACCGCTAATATTTATTGAGCATGTTTCCTGTCGTATTGCTTACATCCCCATATTTTATTTTAGTGGAAGGTTAGCGCAGATTTGGGCACTTTGGATTTGATTTGGAGATTGAATTTTAGCAAAGATTATTTTGGGAAGAATTTTAATACAAGATGAGAAGACTTGTATTTATTTATTTTGATGTATAGAGAATTGGGATTTATTTTTTATTTAGAGATAAATAATTGTATTTCTTCGAGAGATTTTGTTGTATTTAATTTGAAGATTGAGATTAGTGGTTTATCTATGTTATATTGTGGGATTTATTTAGATGCTCTATACCTTGTGTATAGTGGATTCAAATTTATCGATAATGTCACTCCGTTCGCTCTCCCCGGGCGGGCGGGGTGTCAACTAGTGTGGATCTCATGGTAGGGAGTCTGACTTCCAACAAAATGACTGCCTCCATTTTGTAGGTGAGCGCGAAGGGAGCTTCCCTAGTTGCTCGCTTTGGAGTCGTGCGATAGTACCAGAGGATGTGAGGCAGCTCCCTCACCCAAGCACCTTTGGCCCGTTTCAATCATTTTTTCAGTTCGTCAATTACTGTCTTGTTGGAAGCTTCAGATTGCCCATTGCTCTGAGGATATGCTACAGAGATGAAATAATGACTGACCCCATGATCTTTGTAAAAATTTTGGAAGAGTCCACTTTCGAACTGGGTCCCGTTGTCAGTAATGATCAACCTAGGTATGTCGAAGTGGGTGATGATGTCTTCCATATAAATCTTATCATGTTTGTGTCCCAAATATTTGCCAATGGTTCTGCCTCTAGGCACTTCGTGAGGTAGTATGTGGTGAATAATAAATACTTTTGATTTTCGGATGCAGTAATCAGTGGTCCTATAATGTCCAAACCCCATTAGTTAAAGGGCCATGAATTGGTCAATGATTTGAGGTTGCTGACGGGTTGGTGAACCATATGCAAGTATTTTTGGCAATTTTTGCACTTTTGAACATAGACTAGAATGTCTTTATGCATATGTGGCCACCAATATCCTTCATTTATTGCTCGATAGTCCAATGGCCTTCCTCCTGCATGACTTTCACAAATGCCCTTATGAAGTTCCTATAGAACATGCTCGACATCTTATGGATGAACACACTAGCGATAGGTTCCAGTAAAGGATCTCTTATACAAAATTTTCCATCAGGAGACAAGTGAAAGAGAGCAGCTTTGACTCTAATCTGATGTGCCAACTTCTTATCACTTGATAGCGTATCACTTCATAAATAGTCTGTGATGCAGTCTATCCAACTTAGTGCTCTTTTTATGTGGAGAACCTGCTCGAATTCTTTCTCAGATTTATTAGTTATATCAATACTGGGCTACACGAGGAAGTCTATTGTGATCTTTCTTTTTAAATTAGAATCTATTATAGAACTAAGTGCTGCTAAGGCATCGACCTGGCGGCTCAGTCCCTTGGGGAACTGGCGAACGTCAACTTTGTCAAAGTTGTCCATGTATCCTTTTATGCCGATGAGGTAAGTTTCCATCCTTTGTGTTAAAATCTCCATTTATCTGATTGGATACTAGCATTATATCGTCGAAGACTTGGAGGTGTGTTGCCCTGACATTTGTGCTTTATGTAGGCCAGCTATCAGCACCTTATATTCTGCTTCATTTTTAAAGAATTCAAATCCTAGCTTGATGCCTTTCTCAAGTGCCATGTTTTGGGGGGATACCAATACAATCCTTACCCCTACCCCTGGTAGTTGGAGGCTCTATCTATGTATAACATCCAAGGGCTAGATCGTTGTGTGCTTTCCATTGATCGATTGGTTTTTGACTGATCAATGGGCTGGTCTCCTATGAATTCAATGATAAAATCAGTTAAAATCTGCTCTTTGATGGTTGTTCTTAGTTAAAAATGAATATCGAACCTCCCGAGCTCGACTGACCATTTTGATAGTCGGTCGGAGAGGTCAGCTTTCCTCAGAACATCTTTGAGGGGATATGAAGTGACCACGAAGGTGGAGTGAGCCTCGAAGTAGTTCTTCAACTCCCTCGAGGATATCACTAAGGTATATGCGAGATTCTCTAATGGAAAGTACTATTTCTCATCTTCCAAAAGTGTCTTACTTGTATAGTAGACTCGATGTTGGCCTCCCTCCATTTCACATACCAAGGCGGAGCTCACAACATGGTCTAATATAACAAGGTAAAGGTATAAAGGATTTCTTTCTCTAGGAATCACAAGAAAAGGAGGCTTACTGAGATAGGTCTTGAATTCTTGTAAGGCTCTAGAGTAGTCCTCATTCCATGTTAGGCCCTTTTTTCAATAGTTGGAAGAACGATTGACATCACTCCGAGGACTTTGAGATAAAGCGATTGAGTGCAGTGATCATTCCAGTGAGCTTATGGACATCTCTTATTATCTGAGGGGGCTAGACATTATTGATGGCGTTAATATGGTCGGGGTTCATCTCGATTCCTCTTTCGCTGACCGGGTATCCAAGGAATTTTCTTGACTGGATACCGAGTGAACACTTACTGGCGTTAAGTTTCATTCGGTATTTCTAGAGGATATTAAAAGTCCTTGCTACGTCGGAGAGGTGATCATCTTGGAGCTTGCTCTTGATGAGAATGTCTTCGATATATTCCTCAATATCTTCCTCCATTTACTTCTTGAACATTCTAGTGACCATCCGATGATAAGTCGCTCCTGCATTCTGAAGGCCGAAGGCCATTAACTTATAGAAATATAAACCATTAAGAGTTATGAAGGAGGTCTTATCTTGGTCTTGTCCGTAAAGGGGGATTTGATGGTATCCAGAGTAAGCGTCTGAAAATCTCATCCTTTCATGAGTTGCTATGGCGTCGACCAGTTGATCAATATTTGGGAAAGGGAAACTGTCTTTGGGATAGGCCCTGTTGAAGTTAGTGAAGTCAATACAAACTCTCTAACTTCCATTTCTCTTAGGAACTACCACTGGGTTGGATAACCATTTCGAGAATTGGACTTCTCGTATGGAACCTGCATTCAGTAACTCCTCGACCTCTTTCTCTACTGCTTTTGCTTTCATTGGTAATATTCGGCGAGCCTTTTGTGCGATTGCCTTGAAGACTGGGTCAACGTGCAACCAATGACAAGTGATGTCAGGATCTATCTGAGTCAGCTCATAGGGTTCCCACTCAAAGACATCCAAGTTGCTTCGAAGGAGCGTGACTAACTATTTTTTCTTGCGATCAGTTAAGGATGTACCAATTAGAAATTTCTTCCTAGTCGATCAGCTTCCATCCAAAACCTCTTCTAGGTCTTTAAAAATCCTTTTTTAGGGGTGGAGCCTAGTTTCCTCCACATCCGATCGATCGTACCTTAGTTATTATTTAGAAGGTGGTAACCCCTCCCTAGCTTCCTTATGACTTTTCAATTCATCTGTCTTGCTCTCTTGCTTTGGGTGAATGGCTGTGATAAAGCACTTTTTAGCCATAGCTTAGTCACTATGGATGTCAACCACTCCCCAATCTGTAATAAACTTGAGCTTTTGATGGTATGTTAATGGTGCGACCTTCATTGCATGGAGCCACCCTTTGTCGAAGATGGCGTGGTACGGAGACTCAATGTCAACTACAAGAAATTCAATCATTTTTTAAATGTTCCCTTCTCTAACTGGAAGGACCATCTTTCACAAAGGAACTATGATTTTCCAGTGAAACCGACCAACGGAATGGTGGCTTCTTTGAGGTCGGCGATACTTAGCTTAGACTTTTAAAACAACTCTAGGTACATCACTTTGGATGAGCTACCTTAGTCGACGAGCAATCTATCGACATCCTTATTGGCTATCCTAAGTGTGATGACTAGTATATCATGATGCGGGGTTCTAACCCTAACCAAGTCCTCTTTTGTGAATATAATACGTTTATTATAATCGACGTCCTCCGATCGTCGACGCTTCTCAGGCTGAGTTTTTGCAGGATCAATCTAAAAGGCTTGCATGACTGCAGTGAGTTTCTTGACTTTTCGAACTGTATAGGAACAATAATCAATTTTAGCTCTAATGGTTTGTAGGGGAACCCTACCTTCTCTAATCCATTCGACACGTGCAATTTCTTTTCCATCGATACGCCCCTATCTCTTTGTGTTGGCCATGGAAGCATTTTCCGGACTAATGAATAGCATGGTATCCGAAGGAAAATGGAAGTTCCATTGGAAGTGCGACAAGGAAAAGA
Organism: Sambucus nigra; assembly: GCA_949130495.1. NCBI lineage: Eukaryota > Viridiplantae > Streptophyta > Magnoliopsida > Dipsacales > Adoxaceae > Sambucus > Sambucus nigra. Next base: position 260,242,667 of record OX422210.1, read on the forward strand.
TATCCCACTTGTGCTTTGCTGATGATCTCCTTATTTTCTGTAAAGGTGAAATCCACTCTGTCTCCTGTGTTGCTCAGTGCCTTGAGGTGTTTAGGCAGCTCTCCGGACTTTCTCCTAACCCTGACAAGAGCAACGTGTTCATGTGTGGCATAGCAGCGAATGTGTGGATGTAGCCTCCTCTTAGTTAAGGACTGGTGAAGCAGATAGGAGCTTAGCAAATTGATTTTAAAGGACATTACGGTGACCTTCTCTAAGCAATCCTCGATTTTATTAAATAGTTCCCAGTACCACTTAGCGTATTCCATGAGGTTCTCTTGTGGCTTCTTTTTCATAGTAAGCAGTGCATCCATTCGCTTCGAGTGGGATCTTCTTATTATTAAGATAGCTGTGAATAACTCAGCTAAAAATTTAAATTTTTTAATGGACCTGTGTGGAAATATCTCGAACCACTTCTGGGCCACATCGTGTAAGCTAAAAGCGAAGATACGACACATGAGCGCATCATTATGACTCCATAGGGTCATGGTTTGCTGATATTACTGGAATGATCAATAGGATCAGTCTTCCCATCGTAGATCTTCAACTTAGGGATTGGGAAATTTTTTGGATCCCCTTTTTCTTCTATTTCCCTTGAAAAAGTGGACTTCATTTAGGTTTTGAGCGCTCTTCTAGCTAACTCTCCTGTAGATCTGGCACTGTGATGAGTTGAGTGCTGGTCCATCTCTCTTCGGACCAAGCTCCTTACGTCATCATTCTGATGACCAAGACTTTTATGACATCGGGATTATTGGGATCACTCTGATTGACTGTCATTTGACGCATTTCTCTCAGTTCCCTCTTTGCCATGCATGGGGCTCCTTCCTCGGCTGCGATACGTTTTTGCCCGAGGGCTAAGAGTTCGTTTGTGGCATCATCGAGTATTTCGATGGTTCTCTCTTTTCATCCTTTCTAGTCACCTTTGAATGCGAGAATTTTCATCTTCTTGCCGGCACATAGCCTTCTCTTATTCTTGGAGTCTGTCTTCATAAGCATAAATCAATCTTAAAATATGCATGGACCTGGGTGGCCCATGGCTTTCTTCAGAGACCTACCTCTCTTAGTAGAGTCTCGGGTTTGAATGGCTTTCTTCTATACATGAGGGGCATTGCTTATATGGTGAGACATTGCTAGCTTTTTATTGATGACTGCTTTCATAGGAATAATAGTCGATTCCAACAGATGACACCAGTTGTGGAGGCAAAAAATAGAACACAAATTATAGAAGAAATTAATCACAACACAACACAATAATATACGTGGTTCGGCAAATTTCCTACGTCCACGGAGAGCTCTACTATTTTTTATGAAGTATCTATCAAGAGGGTTTGTCCGTTACATGCCCCTCTTCCCCGGCTAGGGGTTCCAATATATTCCATACAGAATGCGGTTGTAACCTCCACGATAATACATGAATGCCTTGAATATCTCTCCGAGATATCGGGAATAACCTAGGCGTTATCTCAGGTTAATGTCGTAATTGTGGCTCATAATTTGGGCCGAACACTTAATTAGGCTTTATGGGTCTAGTCGGATACTCTTACGAGATGATTAAAAATAGGTACTGTGGCCATCCCCGATCCTCGCGGCGTGATGGAGGATCCTTAGGTCCTACGCATCCCTATTGGGAGAGCTACGACCGACGTCATTTGAGGTGAGGTGAAAGATGTAGGAGATGATACTCCCTAGTCTATTTTACTCAAAATAGAAAAAAGAAAAGGATAAGCCATCCCTAAAGACAACATCCAAATACATACTGGCGCATACGAAACCAAAATGATTCGAGAAGGGTCCAGAGGCTAAGTTACGAAATGGGAAGATGTTAGGCACCCATTCCGCCCTTTCGGTCTCTCATGGATTTTTGCTATTTTCCTTTATTTTCCCCGTGATAAGTGTGCATGTGTATATATAGTGGACATAGGAATCGTCGACTTGCACCATGGAAGAGGTAAAGCGAGTCATCCGTAGGAAGGTATAAAAATATTAGAAAATAGGATTTAGGACTTTATCCTTACGTTGATCGTTATGAGGGAACGATAACGCATGTGGGATAATACGCCACTAGGAACAAATATACATACATACATATATATATATATATATATATATATATATATATATATATATATATATATATATATATATAAGAGTGGAGTTTAGAGAAAATAGAAAATTAGAGAAAAAGTAAAAAATAGGACTCGAGTCTTGGGTTTTACCCCGAGATGCCTACGTAGCCTATAGAGGGATCAAAGTCCACGTAGTTCGCAGGCAAAATGAGGGGCAGGGTTTATCCCACAAATCCAACCGGGGATTCTCTTATTTGTGTGTGTGTGTGTGTGTGTGTAGAAAAAGTGTTTTAGTTGTGAGAAAAGTGTAAGAAAGGTATGAGAATTCCCGTTTGGAATTTATGAGCTAACCCTCTTTTTCTTATTTTTTTGGATTTTTATTTATATGAAAATAAGGGATGTGAAATAATACTAAATAAAAAGTGTATTAGGATGTATGAGATGAGATAATAAAAGTGCTAAGTAATAAAACAAGATATTGTGAATTTATGAGGATTTAAGGAGAAAGTTGAGAAAATTGGACCTTCTTGAAGATCTTGAGCTTGATCTTGAATGTTGGAGAGTAGACCTTAGACTTGGATGATGATGGAGGGTAGTGAATTCACCAAGTTTGGTGAAAATGATGATGAAAAGTGAAGGTTGTAAATATATTTGGGTGTAGAAATCACACTCACTTCAAGAGAGGTTTTCTGGATCTGCTGAGAGTGATATCTATCAGATATGGGTTACCCTTACAAGTGAGTTCAGACCTCCTTTTTATAGGCCCGGGGCATTGCCTATCATCATAGTTATATTCCTGCCATTCGGCAGGTGCGTTTAGGCACACTACCGATAGGCAGGGTCTGGGACCTGCCGTTTGGCCGTGTCTTTCAAGACTTTTTGGAAATTCGGCCGCATAACGCAAACCGTTGATCAGAATCATGCACAGGGTGGACCATTAGAAAGGTAATTTAGATACCTTCGAAAGTCCTTGGTACTATTCTCAGGTTCGAGAGTTGAATTTAGGTCAAATATATCTTGGAAGCATTTGTCAGTCCATTGGACCGGGAATCATCGGACGTAAACGAATCGTTCGTTCGCATGGTACGTACAAATAGCGCATGGGGTGGATCTTTGGAAAGGTTAGGAGATTTACTTTGACATTCCAAAGAGTTTGATCTGGTTTGGGGAGTTGACTTTGGTCAACTGGTCCCTGGAAGCATTTGGTGACCTTTCGTAGTAAAATGGATCGTTAGTTTGTATCGTAAGTCAAAATCGCGTAGGGAGCGGACCGTTGGAAAGGAGTTTCAATGCCCTTTGAAGATTCATTTAGTATCGATAGAGATGAAGAGTTGATTTAGGTCAAACGGAGCCCAGCAGCGCCCAGTGGACTCCTGATTGGGTTTTAGGGAAATTGGGTCATTCGTTGCATGGTAGGTCAAAATCGCGCATGGGACGGACCGTTGGAAAAGGGGTTTCCGTTCCCTTCAAATATTTATTCAGTCTCGATTGAGCTGCAAACTTTGACTTTTGGTCAAACGGAGCTTGGGAGCGCCCGATGGCTTCTAAGTTAGTACTCGGGGTATGACCTGGGTTTGTGGTGATGACGGGAGGTGCTAGAGACCTAAGGAGAGTTTAAGGGGTAACAGAATGGGGTGTTTGCAGAGCCCCTCGACATGTGAGTTTGGAATAAATGATAGCCGTCGAATAGACACCGCATGATGCTTTTGAGGGAGGATGACCAATTCAGAGGGTCGAGGCCGATTCTGAGGACATACGGAATGCGAGGATGACCAATTCCGAGGGTCAAGGCCGATTCTGGGGACCTATAGAGTGTGCTGGGGATAAACAATTTGGTGGGTAGAAGCCGATTTTGAGGTCTTAAAGATGAGGGTGACCGATTCTGCGGGTCAAAGCCAATTCTGCGGGCTTAAGGATGAGGTGACCAATTCTGCCGGGCGAAGCCAATTCTGCGGGCTTAAGGATGAGGTGACCAATTCTGTGGCTCGAAGCCAATTCTGAGGGCTTATGGTGAGGTGGCCTATTCTGCGGGTTGAAGCCAATTCTGTGGTCTTAAGGATGAGGTGACCAATTCTGCAGGTCAAAGCCAATTTTGAGGGCTTAAGGATGAGGTGACCAATTTTGCGGGTCAAATCCAATTCTGTGGGCTTATGGTGACGATCCAATATCGAGGATAATTATGACCTAAGAGAGGTGACGACCGAAGATCGAGGTCAATTATGACCTAACAGAGGTGACGATCGAGGATCGAGGTCAATTCTGACCTAACTATGGTGATAATCCAAGACTGAGGTCAATTCTGAACTAAGAGAGGTGACGATTGAGGACCGAAGTCAATTCTGACCTAACTATGGTGACGATCCAAGGCCGAGGTCAATTCTGACCTAAGAGAGGATGAAGATTGGATTTTGGATTCCGCCTGGGGAAAAGTAGAATGTCCTTTGGATACTTTGAAAATGTCTTTATGGAGTTTCGCTGGGGAAATGGGGTTCCGCTTGAGGGAGTGTCAAATTTTCTTAGCAAAAATGTTCTAAATCCATTCTGAGATTCAAAGGAATTTTTTGAGGATTTTTCAGGGCTTTCTTGTAATTTTTAGGAATTTTTGTACGAAATTTTAAAGGGGTGCCGGTCGGTGCGATTCAGAGGGTGCCATTCGAAGGTGGCACAAACTTTTGGACTGCCTCGGGAAGGTAAGGGGTCAGTGCCGATCGGTGGGTGGGGAGTCAATGCCGATCGGCATGACGCTTAGCATCCTATATAAAGGGGCTGAATTCCTTTCATTTTCACAGCTTCTTGCTTTCTTTCTCTTTACTATTTTCCTCTGCAAATCTTTCTAGCGTCCCGATCTCTAAGAAATGGCCGCCTTTGTGAGCACTGCAGCGCATAGGAAATGGTTGACCGTTGACGACTGGGCGAACGTGGAGTGGAGGTCCAGGGCGCCTCTTTCTTTGGGGAGCGAGAACTCCTTTGATGCGTTTGATCCAGTTACGAATGATAAGACCTTGCTACGGGAGTCGTCGTATCATCAGTCTTCAAGGGTGGTGAGCCCTGGCGGTTATGTAAGTAACCTGAACTTTAGCATTCTTCTCCATTTTTTTTCTTCCTTCTTGAATTTTTGACAAGATTTCTTCTTTTGACAGTCTGATATCTCTTTGAAGAACATATGTTCCCATGGGATGACGGGGCTTAAGGATGTCTAGGATCATCTTCCACTTGTGGTGCGTTGGTTGGTATCATGAGTGGGTTTTGGGGAGATGACCGTGACTCTCATAGATGTACAACAGCTGCTGGGGCTGGATTGCGATGGGGAGCAGATAGAGGTGGATCTCTCTCTGAGGGTGAGGGCGGCGCTCGGCGATGTGGGGAGGATAGTTTCTGAGGATTCCATCCAATTGTCCTTGCTGAAGGATGTTCTTTTGAGTAGGGTGGTTGATGTGGAGTATGGGCTGTAGGTGAGGCAGATGGCCAGATTGCTCATTTTGCTGGTGGTAGGAGGCTTTATGGTGGCATCGAGCGGCGACGTCATCCATTTGTGATTCTTGCCGTACTTGAGGATGTTTTCGAACATCCCTCTCTATGATTGGGGAAGCCTGACTTTGGCAACCCTCTATTTTTCTTTCGATGCTTTCAACCGGTGCTACTGATAAAATTTTACTAGAGCCATGTATCTCCTTGAGGTATTTATTTAATTTTGCGCATTTTCCTTTCCTGCATTTGCATTTTCCTTTCCTGCATTCACATTTTCCTTATGCATCTCTTTTCGATTGCGAATTCCTATCTTTGGCAGACGTGGTTCTATGTGGTGATTGGGCACAATACCCAGTTGATCGCTCTGAAGGATGATACCATTGGGGATTTCTGCCAATTGTATCGATGGCGGAAGGCTAATCGGCAGTCAAAGGGATCTCTCTCTCTAGAGGCGGTCCGTCAGGTCTTGAATGGCCTGACTATTAGTAAGGTAAGATTATTTCCTTTTCAGTCTTGGTTTTAGGCATGTTCTGATTCTGTATTGACTTATGCTTGCTTGGGGAATTTCAGGTGACCTTTTATCCTTGGGGGACAGCCATTCAGGATACAGGGGCGACCGAGGTGAATGCACAGATGCGGCATTTTTTGGCGCATGAGTTCGGTTATTCCTAGTATTTTGGGGAGCGAGTGGTTCGACAGATTGCTGAGGAGGAGGTGGTGGTGCCACCTGCGCAGCCTTCTTTGTCTATGAGGCGGGAGAGGTTGATGCCGGAGGATGCGAGGATCGCGACGATGATTGGCGAGTCCTATTTATTGTATACTGATACGACCGCGCCGTATGACTGTATGGACTTTGTGATGAGTTGGTTGATGGAGCCCATCATATATGATGCCTTTCATTTCCCTCCTGCTGGTTCGAGTCGGGCTGTGGGGTCCTCCCACAACGGCGGTGGTCCATCGGCATCTGCGGAGGCAGTGACATCAGAGGTTCCCTTTGTGCGGTTGAATAACCCTTCATACAACATTCAACGGGATGATGGAGGGATGGTGCCTATGTTGTACCGTCCTCACGTGATGGATCCGGAGGAGCTGGATTTGACAGAGGAGGTTCTTTATCCTGTGGTATACCTTCTTGCTCTTTTTGGTTCCTTTTCTATTTTGGTCCCTCTTTTAATACTAATTCCTCCTTTTACTTGCAGCAAGTCCATGTGTCGACCACTTGGCTGAGGGATATTAGATACTAGATCTCTTCGGTGACTGCCCACATTCGGTATGCGGTACCGGTTCCTTCTTATTTGGTGTCATCCTCTTTGTCCAGGGAGGACTTTGGCTCAGGTATCGGGAGTGCTTTATCTCGCCGTAGGGTAAAGAGAGCACGTCGTCGAGGTGGAAGCTCTTAGAGAGAGAGGGAAGGGTGGGTGAGAGAGAGAGAATGTGGGTTCAGGCTGAGTCCTCTTATTTTTTTCTTTTCTTTTATTTCCTTCAAAGTTTGATGTAACACAGAAGAATATATATATGCAATGCAAATGGAGTTTTTATTATCTTTTGTTAATGATGAATGAGTGAATTCATGCACATGCACTTTTTACTTTGCTGCTAAGACCGTAAAAAGAGATATTTGGGATTTTGAGGAATGTTTTAAGAAATTATATAGGGGTGGAAAAAGATTTTTGAAATTCTCTTGAGATTATCAATTTATTTTTATTGGGATTCTAATTTTGATAAAAAAGGAAAAAGGAAAATTTCCAAAAATGGGGGGTTGCCGATCAGTAAGACCCTTGTCCTAACTATCGACAGTAAAGCCCAGTCCCATCAAATAAAAGCTTTTATTTGTGCCCTCTTCAGCCTTTTGTACCTTATGGGGTAGGATTCCCTTCGATTTCTGTAGGGATTGTGTCTCTTGTGAGGGTTCTCAAGTATAAACAGGGGAAGGGTGGAGTGTTTCCATCACACCTTCACTTGTCTACTGTTTCTTAGTCTTTGTAAGATGGCTCTCCGTGGTAGCATTGAGTTTGCTAACTACCTCGAAGCCTTGGAAGTGATGTTCTCTTATTACATTGACTACGATGCTTTCAACATTCGTCGAGTCTCTTTGTGGCGCAGTCGTCCCATTGAGTGGAACCTGCTGATGGCGGTGATACAATTTTGGTACCCCGAAGACCATGTATTCCATTTTGGGTTGGATGAATTTTGTCCTACCTATGAGGACTTTTCTGACATGATGGGGATAAATCCAAGTGTAGCTGCAGCTTTACCCGAATTTTCCCCTTCTCCTAGGGATTTGCTGGCTGGGCTTCTTTGCATTTCGCCTTCGGTGACTAAATCACTGGTTTTTGGAGGAATTATCTCCCTCCCAACGGTGTTGCAGTCCGTACATCTGTGGGAAGTAGGCGATGATGGTTATGCTGGAGTCGTTGCTCTGAGCTTAGTGTCAAAATTGTTGCTGGTGACTAGGTAACTGCGGGTGGATCCACAACTTGCAGCCATTACTTCATGGATGTCATACCGTCGCAATCATGCAGTGGTGATACTGGCAGAGATCTTGAACGGTTTGGATGCTTGGAGAAAAGGTCGTTCTGACTTCCTGCGGGGTAGCCCCGTGATGATGTTCATGTGGTTGTCTGAAAGACTTCGCCTGGTGACTCTTCCAGAATATCCTTTGCCGGCTGTACCCAACTTCTTTTCTCGCCACTTCTTCAGCGTTGGCCTGGATATTGAGAGCTGGGAGAATTGGCTTGTGGAGCACGGGGCTCGAAATCTTTACTGGTCAGTGCCTTGGTGGGGACAGTTACTGCCAATTCGGAAGCTAGGAAAATACTTGTATGTGCGGCTGGTTGGTCTCAGACAGACCTCTTTCCATTTCCCTTGGCGACTTCTGCACCAATTTGGTTGGGCATAGGTCATGCCATCTCAAACCTTGAATTTCTTTTCGGTAGAGGATTTGACCGAATGTCTGTGCATGCGTCTTAGCTCTATGTGGGAGAATCGACGTCCGTCGACCCGTCCCTCTCAGTCGGTTGGGAGAGTTTGACATATCCCTGGGGATTATATAAAGTGGTTGTGGAGGAAAGTAGTTATAAAGATGTTGTCAGTGGAGACCGGACAAAGGTGGCTTATCTTTTTTGACACCATGGAAGGAGGTGTTGTGGTCTTTTCGAAGTTGGTTCGAGCTTATCGGTCTGTGGAGTGTCTGCGACACTCGATTCAGGCAGGGAAAATTTGGGGACCCCAGGATGTAGATGATGATGATGGAGCGGTCTCCTCTAGTAGCTGTGGGTAGGATGATTTTTTTGTAATGGGGAATAAATGTGGTGATTTTATTTTGGATTTTTAGGAAGGTGGGGGAAGGGAGTTATCCGTTCCTTTATGTGATCTGTACCGTAATTTCTTATTAGTGAAATAAACAAGTTTCTGATCATCCAGTTGTGCCTTTCGATGAATTTTGTATTGTTTGAATTATCTATACTTATCGCTAAGGCATACTTAATCCTTTTGTTCAAATACATTTTAGAATTGACTGTTGTTCTCGGAGCTAAGAAAAGAATTGTATTTTGTGAAAAAGAAAGGGCCGTGCTCATGTAAGGCGTATGAGCTACCTACGTACCTCTATTTTTTTTTTAAGTTTTAATTTTTTTTGAAAATAGTTTTTTGCAGAGGATCAGGCCCACGTAGTTCTGGGTAAGGGGAAAGGAAGAGATATTCTTTTTTTTAGAATAGAAGGGAGATGAGAAGAGTCGTAGTGCACTGAGATTTTGGACTAGGGGTAGAACTTCTTGAGACGGTCCAGATTGATAGGACGAGCCATATCTTCCCCATCTAAGTCGGTGAGCATTGAGGCACCACCAGACAAGATCTTCTTAACAATGTAGGGGCCACTCCAATTGGGCTTGAATTTACCTCTGGGGTCCCAGATGGGTTCTATGATTTCTTTGAGGGCTAGGTCCCCCTCTCGGACACCGCGGTCCTTTACTCTTTTGTTGAATGATCGCGCTATTCGACGATGGTAGCCTTGTATGTGGTATAGAGATTTTAATCTCCTTTCATCTAGGAGGGTTAACTCGTCAACACGGCTTTGGAACCAGTCTTCTTCGTTGACCTTCTTTTCAAGCATGACGCGTAGCGAGGGTATTTCCAACTCCACAGGTAGGACTGCTTCCATGCCGTAAACTATAGAGTAGGGGGTATCTCCAGTAGATGTTCAAATTGAGGTTCGGTAGCCCTAGAGGGCGTATGGGATCCGGTCAATCCAATCCTGACAGCTTTCGGTCATCTTGCTGATGATGGCTTTGAGGTTTTTATTGGCTACTTCAACGGTACTGTTGGTTTGAGGTCGGTAGGGAGAAGATTTGTGTCTCTGAATCCCATACTCATTGACCACCTCTGTGACTTCTGCCTAAAAATATAACCCGTTATCTGACACTAGCTCATGCGGGACCCTATATCCAAAGATGATATTTTTCTTGATGAATTTAACCACTTTCTTAGCGTTTAGCACTGCGTATGACTCTGCTTCGACCCATTTAGTGAAGTAATTAATGGCAACTAGGATGAACTCATGCCCATTGGAATCCGTCGGCGTAAACTTCCCTATGATGTCGATGCCCCAGGTGGAGAATGGGCAAGGATAGGTCATATTGTATAATTATCGCGGAGGCAGGTGCTGAAGATTGGAGAACTGTTGGCATTTGAGGCATATCCGGACATAGGCGGTGCAATCCTGGGTCATGGTGGTCCAGTAGTAACCTTATCGAATGATCTTCTTGGAAAGAATGTGACCGTTCATGTGAGGTCCGCATTCCCCGCTATGGATCTTCTGCATTATCTTTTCAATGTCAGCCCCTGCGATGCAGTGTAAATGAGTTCCATCGAAGTTTCTTTTGAGCAGTGCTTTGTGACAGATGATGTATTGAGTAACCAGTCTTCAAAGGGTTGCTCGGTCTTTCTTATTGGAACCCTTGGGATACCTACCATGCTTGAGGAGGCGCCAAATATTATAGTACCAACAATTGGCTATCTTAGGATCTTATGTGGTGACGAGCTCAATGTGGTAGCAGTAGGTTGGTTTGTCTTGATTTTGAACAAGGAAGGGGGTCATTGTGATTCCTTCGTGCATGTCGACCATGGAGGCTAAGGTAGCAAGGGCATCGACTAGATTATTTTTTTCTCGAGGTAGGTAATGGAAGGTGATGTCTTGGAATTGGGAGGCTAGTTATTCTAAGTGGGCATGGAAGGGTTGGAATTTCTCATCCTTGATTTTCCACTTTTGGTGCACTTAACCGATGATGAGGGAAGAATTCCCGTAGACTTCTAGACATTGAATATCTTTCTCAAGAGCAACCTTGAGGCCTACTATGCATGCCTCGTATTCAATCATGTTGTTGGTGCAAGGGAAATCTAATTTGATGGCAATGGGAGTGTGAGAGTTATTTGGGACGATCAGAAGTATCCCAATGCCATGTTCCTTCTTTTTGGCAGCGTTAATATGCCATATATGTACCCAACAGTCCAGAGACATCAACCTCGTCCAGGGAGATGGACGAGTTCAGAAGGGCCCTAGAATGACAACCAACGGCCTCGTCCCCAGCAAGGTCGGCCATGGACGACGTTACTAGTTTCCTCATAGCCATGAAACAATTGAGGCCTTCATGATACATGATGACAGTTAGAGATTAGGCCATCCAGGGTTGACAACCTTGGATGGCTACAAGCTGAGGTTACAGAAGCTATACCATCATCATAACCAACCTCGGCAGAGAATCAGCCGACGTTCCTAATCTGCGCCTACTTAACCTCGGCCCGGGCCGGCCTTATGACCTCATTTGCATTACCTCGGCTTAATATGAGACAAGGTCATCGCGAGTAATCTTGGGTTGGGCAGTAGACAGACTTCACTAACCTCGTACTCTTCTAGACCGAGGTTGGTACCATTCACATATGGCCGAGTCTTTATTCACATATGTGTGGTTGAGAACACGTGTACACAATCAGTTTTAACAAATTAATCCCCTCACGTGGGGGAATATTTTATTATCATCCTGTACATGTGACAGTGACAGGTGTTTTCATTAGATTGGCTAGATCAACACACACATGTTCATTGCATGCATGGGGGGGTACATTACACCCCACACACACTATATATACTTGTCTTATCCTTCTTGGAGAAGGATCCGAAATGAGCAACCTTAGCTGAAACTCTATCTAAATATACCGTAGAGCGAGAAAGCTTGAGAGTTTGTATTTATGGCCATTAGAGCCCTCATACTATTATATTAATCAAACACTTGCACAATGGACGTAGGCCTAATTCCCTGAACCACTTATATTCCGGTGTTTATCCTCTTCTCCTCACCTCCTTCTACTATATACCCTTATACTGCCGTTGTTAACATTGAATTGAGATTACAAACACCTCGAAGGGTGGTGCTATTTTCAGCATCATCATTTTGGCACCGTCTGTGGGAACGAGAAGCCGTCTCTTCCTCATTTTCTACTTAACCTTGCTAGAGACTCTGGTGGTGAACCAGGCCTCACCCCTTGCGTGGAGCTGTTTCACCATTGAAAGAGGTCCTTTATGGTATTAAGCTCATCAACTACACAAGATCTTTAGTGTTAATGTATGGCACCGGAATTACCACCGCCTCTTCCACCACCTGATGCTGGAGGACATAGCTCCAGCCAGGCACCGCCTCTGTCCGAAATAGTGGAGGTAGTGGCAGCCTTGAGGTCTTTGGCTTCCACGCAACAAGTAATGAAGGAGCAATTTTCCCAGCTCAGTCAAAATATATTGAGGCCACCTGGAGTCTCAACGGAGATGATTACTCTGGAGGCTGTCCAGGCGCATCCTGAAGCCAGGGTACCTCCCCAGGCACCGCGTAAGGACCACCCTACGCCCCAGCGGAGGAGAGACGTTGCTGACCCTAGGCATTTACGCCGGAGGAGGCAAGGACACCCTTTCCCTGAGGATATGTATGATGATCTCGAGGCGAAATATGTAACGGAAGACTATTAGGAGCCGTATGAGGTTTCAAATAACACAGTTCGTCCTGTCTAGCGGAGACAAGGTTGTGGAGGCCGAAGAGGTGAAGAGGCCCAACAATGAGGATCAACTTTTGATCGATTGAGCAGATGGTCGTCCATTGAAAGGCTCGACACCGTAAATGACCTCAGACAGAGGTTGTCAAGGTCTAAAAGTGCAACCGGCTCATAAAGGGAAGAGAGGGAATGTCGGCCTCACCAGGGAAGAGGAAGAGACCAAGAAGGGGTCAACAACCGATGTTGTGTTGCTGCTGGGGAACCCTCAGTCCACCCTTTGGAGGTGGTTCGGGACAACCTCGGCCAGGCCGACGTTACAAGGCCATGGAACGACTCTATCCAACATCTTGAAGAAAAGATAGGAGACCTCATCAAAAGTCGAGATCCATTGCAAAGAGGTTTTTCAGAGGGCTCTCCATTCGTGGCCAGGATAGTGATTTTTCCAACCCCATCTAAGTTTAAACCACCCACGGTGTCTCCCAAGTATGACGGTGGAACCAACCATGTACATCAAATTGAGATGTACCAGTCAGCGGCGAACATTTATTCAATACCCGATGAGATGAAGTGATGGTCCTTCTCCGGGACTTTGATAGGAGCAGCGCACATCTGGTTCACTTCTCTTTCGAAGAATTCAGTTGAGAACTTTAAGGGCTTGGCTGAACGATTCATTCAAAATTTATGTTTTGGGGCAAGACCTCAAAACAAGACCACCCATCTGTTGTATGTTAAGTACATCAAGCATGAGAGCCTAAGAGACTACATCACCAGGTTCAAAAAAGAAAAATTTAAGGTTGAAGATTACGAAGAGAATATACCCATGACCGCCCTCATAGGGGGTCTTCAGAAAGGGAAGTTATTGTGAAAACTTGCAGAAGACCCTCCCAAGTCCATGGATGAATTATTGGCTACTGTAGGGAAGGTCATGAACGCTGAAGAGGCCATGGCCGCAAAGTATGAGGATGATAATAGCGATAATAACGGGAAGTTCCAAAGAAATAAGGATGAAAAGAAGAGGTCAGCTGATGATAAGTTTGCGCACTATACCCCTCTAACGGTGAGCTGCAAGCATATCCTCAATGAGATCAAGAATGACAAGTCTCTAAGATGGCCAGAAAAACTGAAGGCTCCTCCACATAAGAGGAACAAGAACTTGTGGTGAGAGTTCCACCAAGACCATGGCCATGTTACAAACAAATGTTTAGCCTTGAAGGATGAGATCGAGAACATGTTGAAGTCTGGAAAGTTGAGGAAGTATGTTGATGGCAAGGCTCCTAAAAGGGGAAGAGATGACCCTAAAAAGAAGAGAAATGATAGATGTCATGACCATACCCAAGCAAGAAGAGATGATGACTTAGAGAGTGATGATGAAGACGATCCGGACCTCCCACCAAAAGATGACAACACCCCCGTGAAGAGGGTTGGTATGATCTCATTTGGTGTTAACACCATATGCAGAGGACTCACAATGGGTGATTTTGAAGTGGCTGACCGAAAAGCTCATGTGGCAGAGGCCAAGTCAGTGGACAAACTTGAAGTGATAAATCTGACATCTTCCGAGACAACGCAGAAGAGAAAGAAAGTGGACATGGACACTCTCATAGTTGGGTTCTCCCGACTTGACTTCAAAGGCATCTTAGCTCCACATGATGACCCTTTGGTAATCATAAAAAGAGTTCATGGATGTGAGGTGCAGAGAATCCTCATAGATGGAGGAAGTTCAACAGATGTGATGTTCTGGCCCTGCTTCAAAATCCTAGGCCTTAGCAGAGCTAGGCTGGTACCCTATCATCATCCATTAATGGGCTTCAGCGGTGAAAAGGTCCATCCATTGGGCATGCATGAGATGGACGTACGGATGGGCGATTAATGGCCTAAGAGGTTAACCCGGAAGATCAATTTTTTTGTTATGGATGAAAACGTCTTCTCGGTCTATAATCTCATCATAAGAAGAGTAACCCTTAAGGAGTTTGAGGACGTGCTGTCAAAGGTCCACCAGATGCTAAAATTCCTAACCCCCTATGGGTAGGGGAAGTGCAGGGTGACCAGACCATAGCACGAGAATGCTACTGAAGAGAGAGAGGCCCATAAGAGATCAACTACCACTTATAACATTGCTACACTTGAACCTAGAGACGAAATAAAGTTGAAGAAAGGGGAGGTCGCAGAAGAGGTAGAATCCATCGTCCTTAATGAGGATGAATCGAAAAAAACTGTCCAGGTCGGTAAAGCCATAAAAGCCAAAATCAAGGAAGAGCAGATAAGCTTCTTAAGGAAGAGGCAGAGTGTCTTCGCTTGGAGTCACGCAGACATGCCTGGCATCAACCCTAAGGTTATGTATCATAAACTCAACGTGACTAAGGATGCTAGGCCAATCAAATAAAGACGAAGAGTTTACTCAAGAGAGAAGTACGATGTCATCTGGGAAGAGGTCAAAAAGTTAGAAGAGGCTGAGTTTATTAGGGAAGTCATATATCCGAAATGGCTATCAAACGCAGTCATTATGCCCAGAGCCAATGGAAAATGGAGAATGTGTGTAGAATTTACTGACCTCAATAAGTCTTACCCGAAAGATAGCTATCCCTTACCTCGAATAAATAAGATGGTAAATGCCACCACAGGGCATGAGCTCATGAGCTTCATGGACGCGTATTCAGGCTATAATCAGATCTTCATGGATACTAAAGACTCAGAAAAGACAGCCTTTATCACTGACAAAGGGACCTACTGCTATGAGGTTATGACCTTCGATCTGATAAATGCACGGGCAACGTATCAATGTCTTGTGAATAAGATGTTGAACACCAAATAGGCAAGACTATGGAGGTGTATGTAGACGATATGTTGACAAAGAGCTTAAAGGCCTGAACGTATGTGGAAGACCTAGAAAAAACCTTCGATACCATGGACTTGTACATAATGAAATGTAATCCCGCAAAGTGTGTCTTCCGGGTAGGAGCTGAGAAATTTCTTGGATTCATCGTCAATCAGAGAGGAATAGAGGAGAACCCTGAGAAAATCAAGGCTTTGCTTGACATGAAGACACCAAGGAGTATCAAGGACATTCAGAGGCTCAATGGAAGAGTAGCTGCACTCAATAGATTTGTTTCCAAAGCAACGGATAAGTGTCTTCCATTCTTTACGGTGCTCAGAAAGGCCTTCGAATGGGATAAAGAGTGTGACGAGGCTTTTAACCAACTTAAGTCCTACCTCTAATCTCCCTTGCTCTTATCTCGGCCTATAGTTGGAGAGAAGCTGTATGTTTATCTGGCAGTCTCTGAATCATTTATAAGTGCAGCCATAGTACGGGAAGACGTTGGGGTCCAAAGGCATGTGTAATTCAATAGTAAGGCCCTTCAAGGGTCTGAAAAAAATTATCCTCGGATGGAAAAGTTATCTTATTCCCTAATACATGCTTCTAGGATGATGAAGCCTAACTTTCAAGCCCATTCCATGGTCATCCTCACTAACTCCCCACTAAGACAGGTCCTCCATAAACCTGAGAAGTTGGGTAGATTGATTACATGGGCCATTGAGTTGGGAGAGTATGACCTTACTTATCAGCCTAGGGTGGCCATCAAAGGGCAGGCACTTGCAAATTCTGTTGCTGAGTTCACATGGGAAGAGGCCGCGGTTGAAAATAACCTAGAAACTGCAAGAGGGTCAAACAGCAACGTCTTCCTAGACCAGAAAGAAATTGCATCCAAGGGAGCCAAAAATGGAATATTCGAGAATGAGGAAGACCGGTACCTCTTCAGGCATGGAGTCATGTCAAAAGGGAGCTTCTCATCAGATAAAGACATCTGTAACCTCTTTGTCGACGGGTCTTCTTATGAAAGAAAAAGTGGTGCAGGGCTAATACTTTCAGCCCCAGATGGTAAGAATGTAGAATATGACCTAAGGTTTAACTTCAAGGCATCCAACAACGAGTCAGAATATGAGGCTATGATAAAAGGCCTCGCATTGACAAAGACCCTTAGGGTAAGATGACTCCTGCTTCATAGTGACTCAAGGTTCGTTATTAATCAAGTGTTGGGGGTTTATGAGGCCAAGGATGGCCAACTACCTGAAGAGGGTGATAAAAATTCTCAAAGGTTTCGAAGAGGTAAATATGAAGAGAATACCTCGGCAAAATAACAGCCACATGAATGCATTAGTAAGGCTGGCCTCAGCGACAAGGACAGACATCAGAAGGACAGTCCCAATTTAGATCCTGCCCAAGGAAACCATTAAAGAAGAAGAGGTAAGTAACCCTTGCCTTAATTTGAACCTAAGGTACTCATGGATGGATCCCCTTATAAGATACATAAGAGAGGGAGAGCTACCAGAATCAAAGTTAGAAAGGAGAAAACTGAGGTACAGAGCTGCAAAGTTCTTAATAATATGAGACGTCCTATATAAGAAGGGATTCCTATTACCTCTCCTCAGATGCGTTTATCCCACAGAAGTTCCATGCGTCCTACAGGAGGTACACTAGGGTTCCTGCTCCAGTCATATCGAAGGAAGACCATTAGCTAAAAGGATTATTACGCAAGGATACTGGTCGCCGACCTTGGACAAAGATGCTGCAGCTTATGTGAAGAGGTGTGACAAATGTCAGAGATAATCCACTATTCCCCATCAACCTCATCAGCCTATGACGTCAATCAGTCCCCCTTGGCCATTCGCAGTATGGGGAATTGACTTAGTGGGTCCCCTGCCAAGAGCTACAAATAATTACCAATTTTTGATAGTCGCCATTGATTACTTCTCCAAGTGGGTAGAGGCAGAGACGATAATAGTAATTACAGAGCAGAAGACCTTACAATTTATTTGGAAGAACATCATATGCAGACATGGCCTCCCAAACACCCTCATCTCGGACAATCGAACCCAGTTAAAAAATATTTTCTTAGAGAAATACTGCGAAAGAGTTGGGATAAAGTAGTTTTTCTCTTCTGCTGGCCGACCTCAGGCAAACGGTCAGACCGAAGTCATAAACAAAATAATCCTCGATGGAATCAATAAGAGGTTAGAAGAGGCTAAGGGAAGATGGACTAAAGAGGTTTATGTTGTGTTATGGGCTTACAGAACAATGGCCACGACACCGGCGGGGGAAACCCCATTTATGCTTGCACATGGCTCAAAGGCCATCATACCAACAGAAATAGGACTCCCTACTCATAGGTTTCAAACCTATAACCCTGAGAAGAATGGGGAGGAGAGAAGACTAGACCTAGATTTGATTTAAGAGAGAAGGGAAGACGCAAAAATCAAGCAAGCAGCTTACCAGCAGAGAATAACAAAGTTCTACAATCAGAGGGTAAAATCAAGACCCATAGCTGTGGGAGACCTAGTGCTGAAGAAGATGTTACGGAAGGCAAACAAGCTTCACTCAAATTGGCATTGTCCTTACAAAGTGATTGAGCAGGTTGTACCCGGGATCTACAGGCTAGAAAACCTCGAAGGGGAACCTTTTTCCAATCCTTGGAACGCTGATCATCTAAAAATGTATTACATATGATGTTGCAAGGGTTTTCATGTAAATGTATCATCTTTTGAAGAGATTATTAATGAGAAAATCAGTTCCTATGTCTATTCTTGGTTCATCATGCTCTTGTATTAGATTTTACAGGGATAGCATCTTAGTGGATGACCACATACCTTATAATATCATAATTTGGTGACAAGGTCTGAGGTAAGACAACATACTTGGATGACCTCAGACCTTAGACATCATTAATTTGGTAAAAATTAATTATGGGGATAACATCTTAGTTGATGACCTCTGACCTTATAACATCATAATTTGGTGACAAGGTCTGAGGTAAGACATCATACTTGGATGAGCTCAGACCTTAGACATCATTAATTTGGTGAAATTTTTTTATGGGTATAACATCTTAGTTGATGACCTCAGACCTTATACATCATTAATTCGGTGAAAATTAATGATGAGGATAACATCATAGTTGATGATCTCAGACCTTATAACATCACAATTTGGTGACAAGGTCTGAGGTAAGACATCATACTTGGATGACCTCAAACCTTAGACATCACTAATTTGGTGAAATTTTTTAACGGGGATAACATCTTAGTTGATGACCTCAGACCTTATAACATCATAATTTGGTGACAAGGTCTGAGGTAAGACATCATACTTGGATGACCTCAGACCTTAAACATCATTAAATTGGTGAAATTTTTTGATGGGGATAACATCTTAGTTTATTACCTCAGACCTTATAACATCACAATTTGGTGACAAGGTCTGAGGTAAGACATCGTACATAGATGACCTCAGACCCTATAACAGACACAATGACATCATTAATTTGGTGACAAGGTCTAAGGTAAGACATCATACTTGGATGACCTCAAACCTTAGACATCATTAATTTGGTGAATATGAGGATAACATCTTATGTGATGACATGATTTGGTGACAAGGGTTGAGGTAAGACATCATATTTGGATGACCTCAGACCCTAACAACATTAATTTGGTGAATAATTATTAGTGAGGATAACATCTTATGTGATGACCTCAGACCTTATAACATGATAATTTGGTGACAAGGTCTGAGGTAAGACATCATACTTGGATGATCTCAGACCTTAGACATCATTAATTTGGTGAAATTTTTTTATGGGGATAACATCTTAGTTGATGACCTCAGACCTTATGACATCATAATTTGGTGACAAGGTCTGAGGTAAGACATCCTACTTGGACGACCTCAGATCTTAGACATCATTAATTTGGTGAAATTTTTGTATGGGGATAACATCTTAGTTGATGACCTCAGACCTTATAACACCATAATTTGGTGATAAGGTCTGAGGTAAGACATCATACTTGGATGACCTCAGACCCTATGACATCATTAATTTGGTGACAAGGTCTGAGGTAAGACATCATATTTGGATGACCTCAGACCTTAGACATCATTAATTTGGTGAATATGAGGATAACATTTTTCGTGATGACCTCAGACCTTATAACATCATGATTTGGCGACAAGGTATGAGGTAAGACATCATATTTGGATGACCTCAGACCCTCACATCATTAATTTTGTGAATAATTGTTAGTGAGGATAACATCTTATGTGATGACCTCAGACCTTATAACATCATAATTTGGTGACAAGGTCTAAGGTAAGACATCATATTTGGATGACCTCAGACCTTAGACATCATTAATTTTATTACAAGGTCTGAGGTAAGACACCATAGTTGGATGACCTCAGACCTTAGACCATTTATTTTTTTTACAAATACATCATTGTATTAAGACTTTAGACCTGAACACATTGCATGGCAAAGAACATTCAACAAATAAAGAAATAAGTCCCTCCTCATAGGTTGATATAGATTAAAAGAGTTACAAGCTACAAGGTAATCGAGTTTCCAATCAGAGGTTACAGTTGAAATGCATAATGAAAAGTTACAAAAAGCTTCACAAAAATGGCCTAAGGATCTGCAGCTATAGTGTTGGCATCCTCGGCCTCATTCCCTTGGCCGATGTTGGTCACCTCGTCCCCATTATCTCTGAGGTTGTCACCCTCTGTCTCTATAACATCTAGCGGCACAGTCTCTGCAGGGGCAGCATCTTCCTCTTCAACCATTTGAAGGGCCTGGGCAAATTGAGGGTTGGCAAAACCCAGACCAATGAAGTTTGAGGCTTTCAAGCTCCCTGAATCCTTCTCCTTTGCGGCCGCCCATTTGCCAGTTGCCTCAATACCTCTTTCGAGGTATTCAAAGCGAAAGCTGATGAATTTATCAGAGACTTTGTAATCAGCCAGGATCCACCTCAGAAGCATCCTCAAGCGCTGCCTTCACTGCAGCATCAACCTTCTGTCGAAGAACGTCGTCCTTGGCCTTCAGAGCAGAGGTGTGATCCTTTTTAAGATTGAAGATCTCTTTCTCTAACTGCTTGACCTTCTTGTTAGACCCTTCAAAGGCAGACTTCAGATGATCTATCTCTGCATTTAGAGAGTCCTGCACCTTCTCAGCCTCTTTGCCTTTCTCAATAAGGGACAACTTTTTTAGAGTCCAGTTGTCAAGATGGTTCATAGCAACGATGCCCTGCAAATCAAGAGTTAAGTGTATAAAAGTCCAAATTTAAAGCAGAGGTAACACATGGAATCAAATTGAAATTCAATTCGTACCTGGATGGACCTATGAAGGTCAAACTCAACTAGAAGAGGAGTATCCATGGAGCGACAAAAGCGTTTGTCAGCATCGATCATAGTAGAGCCGATGGCATCCAACGCCTACATGCTATGGCCTATCAGACTACCATTGATTTTTAGCTGCTCCAGACGAGCAGCCAGTGCATATTCAGAAGATATGGGGATGGCCTTTGGGGCCTTACTTTTCCTCTCATCCTCAGGGGAAGTGGTTGTGGTCTTTCTCTTCTTTTTGGCACCGGCCTTAGACGTGCCAACACCCTGCTTTGATGGGAGAGGATGAGGTATATTCAGGCCTGCCTTCTTTACATGCTTCGTTAGACTTGGGGCAGACATCTCCCAGATTTCGCCTGAAATTCCTTTGGGGCGTTCTGCAGATAGAAAATGCCTGAGTTAAAAGATCAGAGACATAAGAAATCAGAGGTTTAACTTGATTGAAATAATAAAATAAACACTTACGAATCTCAGTGAGAGGACTCCCCCCAAGGCCAGTCTCGAAGAGATAGTAAGGGGTCATCAGATGTTCGAACTTGACCAAGAGACCATGCTCCCCCTGATCTTGAAGGTTTTTTACTCTTTGAAGATTATTTTGTCTTAGCCTAGGGTCCGCCCTAGCATCCATTGACACCTTGCCCCATCTCAGTGGTATCCTCGGCTTTAAGTTTGAAGAAGGGACACAAGGCCTAAATTCCCATGACCTTGATGCAAAGAAATAGTACATCTTCCAATTATGATTTCTTATTTGGGTGACCTACAACATCTTCTTAGTTGACTTCTGAGCTAAGAACTGGTAATAGCTAGGATGATTCCTGGCAGAGGAAGGGATGTAGCATCCGGTGAAGACCTGAATAGGAAGGTATGAATGATGGACTTCCCTCCATAAGACAAAAGATCCAATTATCACCCTCCAGGCATTGGGTGACAACTGGGAATGAGCTAAGTTGATGTAGGAAAGTATGTCCCTAATGGTGGGATGAATGGGCAAATGAAATCCCAACTTGAACATCTGCTCGTACAAGCAGATCTCACCATCTCGCTGCTAAAATCCCTCTCTTCCCTCAGAGGTCTCCTGAGTTTTATAGAGGGGCTAAAGGAATATAGATGCCTGAAGGAAAGAAGGTCGAGCTCGGTGATAGTGCTTTCTATCTCGGCCGCCTCCAAGGTGTCAACATCGCTCTCATCCCCATCATCATCATCCGATTCAACGTCGGCCTGAGCAGACGATGGGGCACCACTTAGGAACCTTTGAGCGAACTCGGCTCATGTGACGGTCGACAGGGTAATGGCTTCAAGGATTGGAGGAACAACCACGCTAGGTCCTACAATCTCAACGTCGAAGGAAGAGTGAGATGTGCTTGAACTCATGTGAGACGAGGCCCGACTGGAAACCTCGACTTGATCAGGGACCTGATCCTGCTGAACAGAAAAGTCCATGGCCTCTTGAAAGGAGTCCATAGACATAGGGTCTGAGGTTGACGACTCAGACTCAGACATAGGAGTAGGTCTGACTAGGATCTTTGCTGACTTAACTGGTTCGGTTGGCTCAGGGTATATGACCTTGAGAGGGGGTGGAAAGATAGGTCTAAGGGGTAATGCCTCTGCCCTAGAAGATTCCTCTTGGTCTCTTTCTATTTGCCTAATTTTATCTAAGGTCTTCTTCCTAAGAGAGGGGAATTCATCTAAGAGTTGATAAAGGGGACTAAGCATATGAGTCAGACCTTACACTCGTGACTCTTCTAAATAAACAGGATTGGTAATTTGAATAAGAATCAAACTAGGTTTTTAAACAAGAACATTCAAGAACAGTTCACCGAAAATTGCATAACCTAGCCAGAAAACTCATAAATTAATCGGAAAATGCAAAAAATAGGAATTAAAGGTTGAAAAAATGGAGAAGAAGTGATGGTAGATGATACTTTATGGAATGCAATGAGAAGAAAGTAAAGGTTGGCAGGAAAATCAACTTAACGCACTTTTAACCAAGCTCTTGTAGAGAGAGAGAGAAAGTAGAGAACTTCAGGCGAGAAAATGAAGAAGTCAGGAAGAAAGAGAAAGGAAGGGGTTATAACCCTCGAAACCTAATGCACGCGTCCCAAGGCCCATCATTGTGTTGGAATTCCAAAGGATGGCTGGCATCACACATTTGCCAGGCACGCTTCCCACTTCAGTAATTAACAAGTGTCAAAGGAATATTGGTACAAAGCAGAAAGACCTCGGAGCAGTACACCCCATAGTCACTTATTACCACATGTAACTAAGGGCTAGAGGGTAATTGATATGCCATATATATACCCAACAGTCTAGAGACATCAACCTCGACCAAGGAGATGGCCGAGTTCAGAAGGGCCCTAAAACGACAACCAGCAGCCTCGTCCCCATCAAGGTCTGCCTTGGCCGACGCCACTAGTTTCCTCATAGCCATCCAATAGTTGAGGACTTGATGATCCATGATGACAGTTAGAGATCAGGCCATCCAGGGTTGATAACATCGGCTGGGTGCAAGCCGAGGTTACAGAAGCTATACCATCATCATAACCAACCTCGATAGAGAATCAGTCGATGTTCCTAATCTGCACCTGCTTAACCTCGACCCAGGCCGACCTTATGAGCTCATACGCATTACCTCGGCTTCATATGAGCCAAGGCCATCGCGAGTAATCTTGGGTTGGGCAACAGCCATACTTCACCACCCTCATACTCTTCCAGGCCGAGGTTGGTACCAATCACATATGGTCGAGTCTTTATTCGCATATGTGTGGTTGAGAACACGTGTACACAATCAGTTATAACAAAACAATCCCCTCACGTGGGGGAATATTTCATCATTATTCTCTATATGTGACAGTGACAGGTGTCTTCATCAGATTGGCTAGATCAACACACACATGCTCATTGCATGCATAGGGGGTACATTACACCCCCCACACACTATATATATGTGTCTTCTCCTTCTTGGAGAAGGATTCAAAATGAGCAACCCTAGCTGAAACTCTATCTAAATATATAGTAGAGAGAGAAAGTTTGAGAGTTTGTATCTATGGCCATTAGAGCCCTCATACAGTGATATTAATCACACACTTGCACAGTGGACATAGGCCTGATTGGCTGAACCACTTATATTCTGGTGTTTATCCTCTTCTCCTCACCTCCTTCTACTACATACCCTTATAGTGCCATTGTTAACATTGAATAGAGCTTACAAACACTTCGAAGGGTGGTGTTATTTTCATCATCATCAAGCGCCGTAAAAAAACATTTGCCATCGAAGGTTATCTTGAGCAGTGCAAAGGATGTTTTCATCTGGGAATGCAAAGATCAAAACATCAGCTTCTTCCATGGGGTAATCCGCGAGGTAGTCAGAGATGGCTCTTCCTTTTATGGCTTTTTGCATGATGTACACAATATCGAACTCAGGTAGGAGCATCAACCATCGAGCCATTCGGCTGGACAAGGCGGGTTTCTCAAGAAGGTATTTAATAGGGTCCATTCGGGATACAAGTTTGATGGGGAAGGCGAGCATGTAGTGCCGCAGCTTTTGGGTGACCCAGATAAGTGCGACACACGCCTTTTCCAAAGCAGTGTAGTTAACCTCATACCCATCCAATTTGTGATTGGCATAATAGATGGCTCTTTCTTTGAGGTAATCTTCAAAGTATTGGGCTAGCAAAGCCCCAGCAGTGTCGGTTATGGTTAGGTATAGGAGCAAGGGGAGACCTGGCTGTGGTGGCATGAGTACCGGGGGTTGGGTCAGATATTATTTGATTCGATCAAAAGCTTCTTGGTAGGCTTCGTTCCAAACTTTAGTTCAATCCTCTTGGAGGAGTTTGAAGATTGGCTAGCAGATGGAGGTTAATTGGATATTGAACCGGCTGATGTATTACAATTTCCCAAGTAAGCCTTGGACTTCTTTCTCTGTTCGGGGAGGTGGAATCTCAAGTATGGATTTCATCTTGGCGGGATCTGCTTATATCCCCTTCTCACTAACCATGAATGCCAAGAGTTTTCCCTTTGTAATGCCAAAGACATAGTTTTGCGGATTGAGTCTCATATGATACTGTCGCAGTCGTTCAAATAATTTTCGAAGAGCGGGAACATGACCGTACATAGTCTTGGATTTGATAATCATATCGTCCATATAAACCTCAACTTATTCATGAGTTATATTGTGCAGGATGGTTGTGGAAGCCCTCTGGTAGGTAGCCCTAGCGTTCTTGAGACCAAATGGCATAATAGTGTAATAAAAGGTTCCCCATGGGGTTATGAATGCGATTTTTTCTTGGTGGTTTGGGTGTATTTTGATTTGGTTGTATCCGGCAAACCCGTCGACGAATGAATTGAGAGCATGACTGGCTGTGTTGTCCACAATCATGTCGATATTGGGTAGCGAATAATCATCCTTTGGAGAGGCTTTGTTCAAATCACGATACTCTACACACATCCGAAATTTTTCTTGCAATTTCGGCATGAGTACTATGTTGGCAAGCCAGGTGGGATATTCGATCACACTAATAAAGCCCGCGTTTAACTATTTGACCACCTCCTCTTTAAACTTGAGCGACCATTTGGTGCGGAGCTTTCTCAACTTTTGTGTAAACGACTTATAATCTGGGAGAGTGGGAACTAATGTTAAGCTATTTCAGGATCAATGCCAGGCATATCATCATAGGACCATGCGAAGACATCTATGAATTCCTTTAGTAATTGTAAGGACACAAATTTCCAATTGAGTCCATGTATAGTATTGCCTCAATTTCGGACAAAAACATTTATTCATAGGATAGAATGTAATTGTAATACTCTCAAGCCTATGAAGTGTTTGTTGAAGACTTAGCGGCAAAGAATATAAAGCTTCATCAAATATGCCGGTTTGCGTGCCTCGTTTCTACGTCATCAACCATAGTTCCATGCTCCCAAGGTATGAATGCAATATTATATATATAAGAGCTTGGAACAAGTTTATTGGGTGTTAGGTTTAATAAAAACTGTGTTTTAATTTTCAGAAAGAATTAAATAAAACTTTAAATAAATGTTTATAAAGTTTTCTGGGCTTAAACAAGAATTCTCAAACTTTCTGGTTTTTCGTTCGATAGAGTCGTTCGAACGAGATTGTCGTTCGAACGAAAATGTCGTTCAAACGAACCTGCCAACGAGTTCCCATATTAGGCCACTGACATGTCGTTCGAACGAACCTTATGTTCGAACGAGATATTCAACGAGTTTCTAACGAGTCCATACTGGAGCGTCGTTAGAAATCTCGTTCGAACGAGATTTCGTTCGAACGAAATGTCGTTCGAACGAGATGCCAGGCGGGAACAGTTTTTGGCAGTTTTTTGCGGCAGTTTTTCACCCACTTCCCCACTTAGTTTTTAACCAACTTTTTCAGACTTTAATATGTGCGGGAAGAACATTTTCCACCTTAACTTTTCCTAACTTTTCCATCCTAGTTTATCTCTTAGAGAGAGTTTGAGAGCAAATTGTTTTAAGGAAAATGTTCATGTTTTGAGTGAGATTTTTAGAGAAAAATATCCATCCCTCTAGTGTTTTACACCCATATTGTTTATCCAAGTTCTTATATACATATCAAATTGCTTGGAGTTTGGCACCGGTTTATCTCTTCCGTTTCAAAGAGAAGTTTTGGTTTGCTTCTACATCCATAAAAAAAGAAGATGTTTTGTTGCGATTCTACCCACTTGGATAAAGGCTCCATGTACGGGTGATGGTGACCATATAAAGTCCTATCGGTGGATTCCGAGACTGCGGTGGAGTTCCGTGGTTATCTGCTAGGAAGAGGTGTCTATAAGAAGAAGCGTTGAGGCTTGAGAGGGAACGAGTCGTGCGTTGTAAGTCTATCTGTCTTGTACTTGTAATTCCGTATCTAGTGGATTTGTGGTTAGGGTCGTCCGAGGTTGTTTCCCGTCTTGGTTTTTTCCTCGTACATCGCGGCGTAGTGTGATTGATTTTTATTTTATCTTGCATAATAACGTAGAACGTATGTTTAGAATAAATCAAGATAAAATTTGGTTTAAATCGTCACACTCATTTAATTTGGTGCAAAATTAAACATTGGGTAAAGTTTATTTAATTCAAGTCATTTGCTAAAATTTGGTTTCGCCTAATTTGCTAATATTGATAAATATGACTTAGGCAAATTCTAGGACTTGGAATGATTTAATTGGTTTAAGTGAAAATATTAATTGATTAATTTTACTTCACTCGGTGTAATTTTAATTTGTTAAAGAAATTAAAATTTGTTTGTTTATTTTGTGAACCATCTTTTTACGCTTCCGCATCTTGAATATATATAAAAGGAAATTCTTAATAGTTTGATTTTAATTGACATAATCAAAATCCGGGGCTTACAAATTGGTATCAGAGCCGGAGCGCTAAGCTATCGCGTTAAAGATCCGTTTTTTGGCTTTTTGTATTTCCTTACCTTTTTAGATGGTTCAATTTTTTTATCACTCTCATATTTTTTTTCTCTCAATGGGACGTCTTAATGAAAATTTGTCCAATTTTGATGAAAATAAAATTTTTGATTTTCGAGAGGAATTAAATGGGCTTAACAAATGTAACGAAAATTTAAAGGAATTAAATTTGAGATTTGTAAAAAGAATTAAATTTCTTGAAAATGAAAATTCTTGTTTTAAAGCTAACATTGAGTCTTTGCAAATCTCCTTATCTCAAAAAGATATTTTTCTTGAAAAGCTCATGGACTTACATTCAAATTTTGATATTTTAGAAAAGTCCAAGAAAGAGAGTGAAAATCGTGAAAAGACTCTTAGGGACAAGTTTGCTCATATTGAGGGAGAGTGTTTTAACCTTCTAGGAATTATTGAAAATTTAAAAAAGGAGTCCCATAATTTTGAGGAGTCTAATTTATTACTTGAGTCCAAAATTTTAAAATTGAAAAATGATTCTCAAGACTCTAGTAGTAGTTCTAATGGTTCTAGCACATCATGCTCAAATTCTTCCTTTGCTAAAGCTAAAACCATTGTTTGTTTTAGAGGGTCAACTTTGTCCAAGGTCTTTAAAAGGGGTCACACCTTAGGTAACATTCCTCGTGTTTACACATGCTTGCATTGTGGTAGGAAAGGCCACCTTAGGTCATTTTGTTTTGATCTTAAAAGAAGTCCAAGGAAATCTTTATCTAGCATTTCATTATTTCCTAATCCCCATCATGTTAAATATAAATCTATACGGGTTAGGAAATCATTATTAAATGCGCTAGATACTAGATTTGTTTTACTATCACATGAAACCAACTTTGCTAAATTTAAAGGTTGAATGTGTTAGTGTTTTATGCATACTCTAGCTTTTTGTGCTTCATATTATATTTCATTGCTAGATGTATGCATGTTTAGTCATTTTCTAGTCATTGCCTCATTTCATATCATATGCTAGAAATTATGACTTGTTTATCTTTTTGTATTATATTTTTTGTTTGAATTAACTGAATAATATAAAAAGATTTTTGTTTATCATTTGTGTTTTATCTGTTTCATTTGAGATTAATGAAAAATACAAATGATTTTTGTTTGTCCTTTTGAGTAAATATTTATTTATGATTAAAAATGTTAAAAACTAAAAAAGAATTTTTTTTTGTGTGTATTTTTGTTTGACACACTTTATGTGGCATATATTTGTGTTTGAATCCCATCTTTTACGCTCCCACGTGGATAGAACTTTTGGTTTAGATTTTCAATCCTTAAAATGTTCTTTACCATGTTTTATATGGAGTAGTTGGATTTTGTATTGGTTAAATGGATTCTATTTTTATATGCCTCTTTTCACACATGCACGAGCTCTTTTGAAATCTTAATGTCACATGTTATATTTGAGCTTTTTGAGGTGTTCTCCTACCAATCTAGTCATCTACATATCTATGACCTAGGAGGACTAGTGCATGTCAAAATCCGTTGCCCGTGAGCTTTGTGAGATAAAAATTATATATCTAAATGTGCACGGGGAAGGGCTCCGAAAGGATGAATTAAATCCTTTGCGATAGTAAGCCACCGTTTATTGGATCTAAAAGAAATACGTGATCCAAAGGCCTAAAAACAGAATATTTGGCATTAAAAAGAAAACAATTGCCAAGGCCTATGTTTGTTTGATATATTCATTCAAAAACAAAAGAATATATATGCTTATTGAGGGAGAATTGGATGGTATATCAACGGTTTGCACAATGTTCGTTTATCCTAGTTGTCTTTAATGTCATGACTCTATTTGGTTTGTAGAATCATCATCATGCTAAGCTTGTATGCATTGTGTATGTTTGTTCATTGAGTTCAATCTTCATATTGTCAAATGAGGTTATATTTAAATGTGATAAAGTTTGCAATCAAATGAGAACTCCGTGAATGTTTATTAAGTGTTTGGGTCTAAATTTAATTGTTTCTAGTTCACACCCCAACACTTACATTTACATATCACACATTTTTGCCATACGAGTGTGCAAACTTATTGTATTTTGTGTTATATGTGTGTTTATATCTATATATATATATGCAAGTGCTTCATTGATATATTTCTAGTTTATATATATATGATATTTGTTTGTCTTTGCCTTGCTTTTATTGCCCATATGCTTTCATGTCTTATCACTTTAAGCTTCAACATGCTTTTATATTTGTTCTTTATCCTTTGTCTATTCCTGAACAAAAAGGGAGAGAATGATGATAGGGTAATGATGATAGGGGAGAAATGGTATCTAATCCTATTATTATCGTATCTTAGTTTGGGGGAGATTTATCTTAGGGGGAGACGTCTTTCTAAGTATGTAATTTGTTTGATAAAGGGGAGAATTAATTTAGGGGGAGTAATTAATTAAAATTGCATTTGATAATTTGATATTCCCTATGCATTTGATGAGTTTGCTTAAGTGTGCAGGATTTATTCTAAAGCGGCATTGTTTAATGGCAAAGCGTTTGATCCTTGGGTTGAGTCAAGTTTGGGTGGGTTATGTTTTGAGTCTAGTAGAGCTTGACGGCCCTTTAGGATTTTTGTTTAGTTTTTGTCCCGCAATAGCCAAAGGAGGAGATTTGTAAGGACACAAATTTCCAATTGAGTACATGTATAGTATTGGCTCAATTCCGGACAAAAACATTTATTCATAGGATAGAATGTAATTGTAATACTCTCAAGCCTATGAAGTGTTTGTTGAAGACTTAGCGGCAAAGAATATAAAGCTTCATCAAATATGCCGGTTTGCGTGCCTCGTTTCTATGTCATCAACCATAGTTCCATGCTCCCAAGGTATGAATGCAATATTATATATATAGGAGCTTAGAACAAGTTTATTGGGTGTTAGGTTTAATAAAAACTGTGTTTTAATTTTCAGAAAGAATTAAATAAAACTTTAAATAAATGTTTATAAAGTTTTCTGGGCTTAAACAAGAATTCTCAAACTTTCTGGTTTTTCGTTCGATAGAGTCGTTCGAACGAAAATGTCGTTCGAACGAACCTACCAACGAGTTCCCATATTAGGCCACTGACATGTCGTTCGATATGTCATTCGAACGAACCTTATGTTCGAACGAGATATCCAACAAGTTTCTAACGAGTCCATACTGGAGCGTCGTTAGAAATCTCGTTCGAACGAGATTTCGTTCGAACGAAATGTCGTTCGAACGAGATGCCAGGCGGGAACAGTTTTTGGCAGTTTTTTTTTGACAGTTTTGCACCCACTTCCCCACTTAATTTTTAACCAACTTTTTTAGACTTTAATATGTGCGGGAAGAACATTTTCCACCTTAACGTTTCCTAACTTTTCCATCCTAGTTTATCTCTTAGAGAGAGTTTGAGAGCAAATTGTTTTAAGGAAAATGTTCATGTTTTGAGTGAGATTTTTAGAGAAAAATATCCATCACTCTAGTGTTTTACACCCATATTGTTTATCCATGTTCTTATATACATATCAAATTGCTTGGAGTTTGGCACCGATTTATCTCTTCCGTTTCAAAGAGAAGTTTTTGTTTGCTTCTACATCCATCAAAGAAGAAGATGTTTTTGTTGCGATTCTACCCACTTGGAGAAAGGCTCCTTGCTCGGGTGACGGTGACCATATAAAGTCCTATCGGTGGATTCCGAGACCACGGTGGAGTTCCGTGGTTATCCGCTAGGAAGAGGTGTCTACAAGAAGAAGCGTCGAGGCTTGAGAGGGATCGAGTCGTGCGTCGTAAGTCTATCTGTCTTGTACTTGTAATTCCGTATCTAGTGGATTTGTGGCTAGGGCCGTCCAAGGTTGTTTCCCGTCTTGGGTTTTTCCTCGTACATCGCGGCGTAGTGTGATTGCTTTTTATTTTATCTTGCATAATAACGTAGAACGCATGTTTAGAATAATTCAAGATAAAATTTGGTTTAAATCATCACACTCATTTAATTTGGTGCAAAATTAAATATTGGGTAATGTTTATTTAATTCAAGTCATTTGCTAAAATTGGTTTCGCCTAATTTGCTAATATTGATAAATATGACTTAGGCAAATTCTAGGACTTGGATTAATTAATTGGTTTAAGTGAAAATATTAATTGATTAATTTTACTTCACTTGGTGTAATTTTAATTTGTTTAAGAAATTAAAATTTGTTTGTTTATTTTGTGAACCATCTTACGCTTCTGCATCTTGACTATATATAAAAGGAAATTATTAGTAGTTTGATTTCAATTGTCATAATAAAAATTTGGGGCTTTCAGTAATTCTTCGAGTTGTGCATGCTCATGCTCGTCAAGGGTAGTCCCTATCATAATCTCGCACCGTTGGCTACTAGAACTGAGGTTAACAACAACAGTCACTTCTTCATTAACTTGAACGCGATTATGTTGTTTATTATTAACCTTATTTAGATAAGTTAAGAATTATTCATTTGCAAAATTATCATCATCAAAAGTTTGAATAGAATCCAAACAGTTAATGTAAGGCATAGCAAGATACTTAAAATCTTCATTTATTTCATTGATAGGAAAAACATCATTGAGAACCTCATCAAAAGAGGAATCGATTACACTTGAACACAGATAGGCAATAAAAGAAGAAATGGGGTAAACATTAGGATTAGGGGAGGTTTTAGTGGGTAAAACTGGCGCTGCATGCCAGTTGAGGAGAGGTGTATCGGCAGCTTTAATCAGTTGGGGTGGATCCAGTGATTTAGTACCTGAGTGAACCATGCAGATTGTTAGCCGAGTGTCTGTAAGTTGAAAGAATCTTCGGAGTCGCTTTCCTTAGTCTCTTCGGTATCTTTGATGAGCGGTTGTACATGGTGTTAGGAATTCTTGGCCCATGGGTAGCTGTCTTGGAAGAAGATCTCCATTACAGACTTCATTTTTTTGTCTGTATGGTCATACCATGGTTCTGGAAAGCCATAAACGGTGAAGTCTTCATCCTCTTTAATGAATCGTCTGTTCAAGGAGTCACCTGGGATAGTCTGGACGTGGTCTAGTCTTCTCTTTCGCCGAGACTGGCGGATCATTCTAAGCCCTTGTTCTAATGGTTGATACCCCAAACCACAAGGAGGGAGAGCCTTCTTTAGTTCAATTAGCTCGCGTATCCCTTGATGTCTTTGTCCTACCCCCAGTCCGGGCATGAAGTGCATGTTTTTGAACATTTGAATTACATTGACGTTGCCATGAGGGTCGTATTCTGAACAAACCCTTTCTTTGAAGTTGTCCCGTGCTGGGAGTAAAAGTGGTTCAATTAGAAATCCTGATAGGAGCATATCATTTGACCTGTGTTGTATCTAATTAGGCATAAATTCTTCACATTTATCCCCTTAATTTTCATATTTTTATGATCCTATGCGGTGTAAATAGCTTGGATTTATCTCATATCTATGATACTAACCCTTTTTGGCAAGTATTTCCTATTTTGTCTATCTCTTATGTGTTTTACAGATATTTCATGCAAGAAAGATGGAAAAGAGAACTCAAAATAGTGAAAGAAACCAAGAATCGGGGAGTTGAAGGGCATTTTCGTAATTTGTTAGCGTTACTCCGGAGGTGGGGGACAATTGGAAAGTTTAAGAGCTTTCAATTACAAGAACACTGGAAAAAACGGCACCTCAATCCGAGTTACGGTGAAGAAGTTATGCCCATTTGAAGTTGAGAAGAAATCCAAGAAAAAAGCTGTCAGGCCCGAACCGAACCGAAGTTGAGAAAAAAGAACCGGTCCAACCATTTTCACGCACCAGACCCGTTATGAAATTAGTCACGCTCCAGATCCGTTACGAAATTAGTCACACTTTCTAAGAGTGACAAATTGGCAGATACGTGATTTTTATTTTGTGCTTATCTTTTATCCAAAAGAGTTTTATGTTTTGGGGACTCTTCTAAACGACCTATAGCCTATATATTTAGTCATTAGGACTCTTTTTATTCAGATTTCATTGATGTAAAAGATCCATAACAAGTAGTAACATCTAGGAGAAAGATTCACATATTTTGCACCTTTAATTCAAGAGCTTTTCTAGTTTTTCTTCAATCTTTGATTTCTTCTTACATGTTCTTATTCTTCAATCGTGGTAACTTTAATTTCCATCACTTTTATTATTATTCACCATGTTAGGCTAGGTTTTTAAAGGTTGGTATGCATGAACCCAGCCTGATGTGTTAGTGCGTGCGTATAAAATTAATCCGCTGAATTTAGTGATTGATTATGACCGTATTGCGTAGTTACACAACAATTGTAGATCTTTATATCTCGTTTGCCTCTGGGTACTCGTGATGATTTAGAGTGCAATTCGAGTGCTACTATCGCGATACTGATTAACTCATCCTCATATTAAGTATGACGCGGGCTTGAACCTCGTATACTTAATGCTTGGGAGTACTAAATTCCGGGTCAAATTAATCAATTAAATTTACGATTAGTTTTATACCATCAATACTCTAGGGTTGGGGGATTGCGTCTCTACCTTAATTTTTCCAATTAGTTTTAGTTAACTTCTTTATTTTTCCCTTTTTCCTTTCTCACTCAACCATCATCTTTTACACTTTATTTTTTGAAGTAATAAATCAATTCAAATCTATCAAACATTCCCTGTGGATTCGATACCCAGACTCACCACTATACTCCTCAAGAGTGTAGTTAAAGTTTAGGTTTTTTTTGTACTGTGGTTGGAAGCCGACAACACCGACTAGCGTATTTACACGGACGCTCGGTTTTCGACACGACCAAAATGGCGCCGTTGCCGGGGAGTGTTTTGTTATAGATTATAATTGATTTACTATTTCGCAAGATATTTTTTTCTTTTTCTTTTCTTTTTTGGGTTGCACAATTGAGCGCCAAGAAACGTTGAATCCTTAACAGCACACCTCTTTACGTGGATTGACCATTTACAAACCATTTTTTAATCATGTCTTTTTATAGTGAGTTCGGTAATTATAATGGTTCATATGGGAATAGTTTTCAATCTTTTTATTTTCAAGAATCTCCGCCTCGACCTATTAAAATGGGTGAGTGGCTTTTAATTCATGAATATGAAAGGCTTGAAAAAAAATATCGGGAAAAAAATCGTTTTTGGGAGAAAGAGTTGGATGCATTATTCGAATCCAATGACGATTTTTCTTCCGAGGTTATAGAGCCAATGAATCTTACTTTGGAAGAAAGAATGCTTTTTCTAATCAAACAAGTACTTGATTTTCTTTCCACCCAAAGTGCAATGGATGTTGGTCTTGTTACGAAAATACTCTCATTTTGCGATGAGATGCGTTCGGATTTGGAAAACAAAGAGGAGGTTGAGACTTGTGTGTCACCTCAAATTTTTGAAGAACATCTCATTGAAAGTGAGTCTTTCTCCCTTGAAATTCAATCTCCAAGTGATGATGAATCACTTGAGATTGAGTTTATTTCATCACCATTTTCGTTCACCGTTACTGAACCATTAGAAATACCGCTAGATTCCAATGAGTTGGTTGAAAATTCTAAAACGTTTACACCTTTTACCGACAAAGACACTTTGCTAGAATTATTTTCTAATATGGACTCTTCGTTTTTATGTGCCCCTCTCCCCACACTGCTTAAAAAATCTTTGGGAGGTGATTATATTTTTCTTGGATCTCAATTGTACTTGTCCCACCTAGCATCCAAACCCCCCATCATTCCGTTAAAATTTTTAATTGGTGGTGGTTCATTTTTTCCATCTCACACATGCCTTCCGTTGGTCAAACGGAATTATATTTTTTTAGGAGGCATGCATTCTAGTGAGGGTACACCATTAATCGCTCAAAGTCATATTGTATTTTGGGTAGACCCTCAAATTTTTCGACTTCTAGTGTATAACTTATTATAATTTGAAAATCGTAGGTTGTACAATAGTTAACTTTTTTTTTAGTTTAGAATTCTTGTTATTCTTTTTGCTATGCTTAGTTCTAACATGTTTTGTAGATTCAATGGACTCACATTCATCGGGGATCGCTCCATTTTGGGTAATATCTTTCTTCTCCTCTCTTTATGTTGTGTTCTTGATTCGCATTGAGGACAATGCAACATTTAAGTTAGGGGGTGTGGGATATTCTTCCCGTTTAATGTTTAGATTCATTGATTCGATCACATGTTCTTTCCAAGAGTGTTTTTTTTAGAAAAAAAAATTGAAATTTTTTTAAAAAAGCCAAAAATATTTTTCTTCAAAATAAATAAAGATTGGAATTTAAAAGCTTCAAAAATGTCACAAATATTTTTTCTCAAGTTGTAAAAATCAAATGCACAAAATCGAAATTGACCAAAGATGGAAATTGTGCGAAAATGGACGACTTTACAAATAAGTGTGGAGATTAACAAAATTCGGTGAGATTTCGAGCCTATCGATCTTTTTCAGTTTTTAAACCAATCCGAGTTAATGGTTAACTCATAGTTCTAATTCAGCGTTTTACAAAAGTCGTTGATGATCTTTATTTTATTATTTTGATCGGTTATGGAAAATGGAATATTGTCTCGAAACGCGCGCTATAAATCTCTAAATTAAATTAATCTCGAGACGCATATGGTAAATTAATAAGTAATTCGGACAATGAAGTAGGCCATCGTTTGTTACCCAAAAATATTAGCCATAAAAAGATGTGAAAAATTATCCCTTTGATAACCCAATCGAGCCGAATAAAATTTATCCTTTTCGTTTGGTAACCCGAAAAACCTAAATAGCTCGGAATTGTGAAAAATGAAAAAAAGTCATAATTTAAGTCCGAAAAGTGCAACAAAAAGGGGAAAGAAAAACAAATAGAAGAATGCTCAACAAAAGTTAGCAAGAAAAGAAAAGTGTGAAAAAATAGAAAAAGAAGAGAAAATGAGCAATAGGCCCAAAAAAAACAAAAAAAAAGCAGTAACGGACATCATAAGAAAAATTTCCAATTCTGAATTTCCCAACCATTTAATGTTACCCAATTACACCTTAAACCCGAAAAAGTCCTAACTGAGTCCGAATTGCGATATTGGTTACCGCGTGGAGAGTTAAAATACAAAAAGATAATAAAAGAGATTACGTGGTGTGAAAAAGAGATGATGGTTCCCATTTCCCTATGACCGTATTCCGATGAAGAGATCTTTTCACCCAAAAATTTTCGTCTTTCAATTTGTGTGCGTGACTTTGCGTCCATTATATTTACTCTTTATAAATCACGCATACCGAGAGAATAGCCACATTCCGATAGATTCGTTTGAGAGATCATCCCGTGAGCATTTGAATCAAAACGAATTTTTGAAAAGTAACGTAATGATCAATCGGTGGAAGTTAGCGGTTCAATTTTTGGCTTCGCACACACACACTCTGACTTGAGACTCCTAAATAAGATTTTAAGATGACCATTTTTGGGGAGTTTAAATTGTACAATTTTTAAGTATTTTGAATTTTCTTTGAGTCAACAAAGAATTTTTTGGGTATATTCACTACAAACCCTCACGAGACACCACTCGTCCTACTAGGGTAACCTAGAGGTTTAAAGGCTTGTTGCATGCGCTAAATGCAATCGCTTGCCCGCGAAAGAGGTATTCTATCCCAATAAAGTTTTTTAAGGGTCCTTGACTCATACTCTCATTCTTTTACGTTGCTCGGGACACACAAAGTTCTAATTTAGGGGGGTTTGATTAGGCATAAATTCTTCACATTTATCCCCTTAATTTCGGTATTTTTATGATCCCGTGCGGTGTAAATAGATTGTATTTATCTCATATCTATGATACTAACCCTTTTTGACAAGTATTTCCTATTTTGTGTATCTCTTATGTGTTTTATAGATATTTCATGCAAGAAAGATGGAAAAGAGAACTCAAAATAGTGAAAGAGACCAAGAATCGGGGAGTTGAAGGGCATTTTCGTAATTTTTCTGCCTTAGTCCGGAGGTGGGGACAATTGGAAAGTTGAAGAGCTTTCAATTACAAGAATACTAGAAAAAATGGCACCTCAATTCGACTTACGGTGAAGAAGTTATTCCCATTTGAAGTTGAGAAGAAATCCAAAAAAAAAGTTGTCAGGCCCGAACCGAACCGACGCTGAGAAAAAAGAACCGGTCCACCCATTTGTCACGCACCAGATGCATTACGAAATTAGTCACGCTCTAGATCCGTTACGAAATTAGTCACGCTTTCTAAGTGTGACAAATTGGCAGATACGGGATTTTTATTTTGTGCTTATCTTTTATCCAAAAGAGTTTTATGTTTTGGGGACTCTTCTAAACGACCTCTAGCCTATATATTTAGTCATTAGGACTCTTTTTATTCATATTTCATTGATGTAAAAGCTCCATAACAAGTAGGAACATCTAGGAGAAAGATTCACATATTTTGCACCATTAATTCAAGAGCTTTTCCAATTTTTCTTCAATCTTTGATTTCTTCTTACATGTTCTTATTCTTCAATCGTGGTAACTTTAATTTCCAACACTTTTATTATTATTCACCATGTTAGGCTAGGTTTTTAAAGGTTGGGATGCATGAACCTGGTCTGATGTGTTAGTTCGTGCGTATAAAATTAATCCGCTGAATTTAGTGATTGATTATAACCGTATTGCGTAGTTACACAACAATTGTAGATCTTTATATCTCGTTTGCCTCTGGGTACTCGTGATGATTTAGAGTGCAATTAGAGTGCTACTATCGTGATACTGATTTACTCATCCTCAGATTAAGTATGAAGCAGGCTTGAACCTCGTATACGTAATGCTTGGGAGTACTAAATTCCGGGTCAAATTAATCAGTTAAATTTACGATTAGTTTTATACCATCAATACTCTAGGGTTGAGGGATTGCGTCTCTACCTTACTTTTTTCAATTAGTTTTAGTTAACTTCTTTATTTTTCCCTTTTTCCTTTCTCACTCAACCATCATCTTTTACACTTTATTTTTTGAAGTAATAAATCAATTAAAATCTATCAAACATTCCCGGTGGGTTCGATAACCAAACTCGCCACTATACTCCGCAAGAGTGTAGTTAAAGTTTAGGTTTTTTTTTTATTGTGGTTGGAAGACAACAACAACGACTAGCGTATTTACACGGAAGCTCAGTTTTTGACTCGATCAGTATCTCAAGGATTGGACTGCTCGTGCTTGCACCCTCGTCATTGTCGTCGTCACCCAAGCTGGTAATGACCTGTCCGTCGATGAAGAACTTTAATTTTTGATGGAGTGAAGAAGACACTCCCTTGATAACGTGGAGCTAAGGTCGTCCTAGAAATAGGTTGAAACAGGCCAGGATGTCAATAACTTGGAATTCAAAGACAGGGTTTATAGGGGAAACCACTATTACAAGCTTTATGGATCCCACCACCTCCCGATGGGTATTACCGTAGGTACGCACAACAGTGGAGGTTGGAGCGAGATCCCTTTCTTTCAGGCCTAAACACTTGAAGGTTCTCAGTGGACAGACATTCAAGGCGGATCCATTATCGACAAGAGAGAGTGGTACAAGCTTCCCCACAACTTCTATGGAAATGTTGAGTGCATGATTGTGGTTAGGACCAATCCTGGATACTTCTTCTTCGAAAAAGGATAGCATTCGGGTAGAGGTCAAGGAGCCGACCAAATTTACCACTTCTTCTGGTGTGGTAGAGGGAGGAACTGTGGGTCCAGTGAGCAACTTGAACAAAGCGTTTCTGTGCAGCTGAGAAGACATGAAAATCCCCCATAAAGTAATGTTAGCTTGAGTTTTCTTTAGTCGATCGAGGATCTTACTCTCCTAGAGGGTCACCTCTAGCATAGTGAGGTTTTCAGCACCCTTCCCTTTGTCATTGGTTGGTAGTGAGCTTGGAATTTGGTAATGCCTCCCTGATCTGGTCATGTGATTTACTGAAGAAGGGAAAAACATGAATCCCGTTTCCTTGTCAATCTCGAGTTATTCTGCCACCTTATTTATTTCTTCGAGGAGTTTTTCAAATGATATCATTCCACACATGTCAGCTACCGGGCCAGTTTTCTCGAAAGCTTGTTCTTCATTTGAATCTCTGAACTCTTCCCCCCATCCGATGGCAATAATTCTGTCTTTCCATGTAAAGTTGATGCATTCCACAACTCTATCGGCTTCTTCATATAGGTCATCCCATTCTGCGGGGATGTGTAAGGGTGAGGGGACCAGGCACCCCTGTAGCTTCAAAGCATCGGATAACTCGGAGATACTGCAAATGTTATTGGTCTGTCGGGATAATTCTTCCATGATCTGAATGACATCTTCCAGACTTACTTCATCGGTCGGTACTATCCAACTATCTGACTCTCGGGTCCATTTTCGTGCT
The DNA here is from genome assembly GCA_949130495.1 of Sambucus nigra. Lineage (NCBI taxonomy): Eukaryota > Viridiplantae > Streptophyta > Magnoliopsida > Dipsacales > Adoxaceae > Sambucus > Sambucus nigra. The sequence goes on from OX422210.1 coordinate 260,282,158, forward strand.
TCCAAGAATAACGTATTGAACCTCTGGCAATTAATGATCATCTGTGAGGGAAATTTCAGCCCGAACTCTAGGAGTTGGTTTAAAACTTCTGATAATTCCATACTTCCATTTTCTGAATAGGTATGGACAACGATGCATGCTCTGGTAAGGAGTGACAGTGCCTGATCAGTGAGGCTGGTAGGGTGTAGGAGGAAATATGGGCAAATTTTGAGTGGTTTAGGAAAGTATATGGGTGTGATTTGAGTTGAGGGATCAAATTCTGGGTTCTCTTCTAAGAAGATGGCATTGGTATGATTTGGAAGTGGGTTGTTAGTAGTGTTTGGCTTAGGATTCGTTGGTGGGGCGATGGTACCCCGATCAATCAGATCTTGGATCATGTTTCGGAGGTGAAAGCATTCGTCGGTGGTATGGCCAGCTGTTTGGTGAAAGGCGCAATGGGCATCTGTGTTAACCCGTGTATATTTATGTTTATGGATCCCCAGAAAGGATGGAACCCCGAGGTTTTAAATTGTTCTCAAATTTGAAAATAAACTCGTAATTTCCTTTGATATATACTCCAGAGATGTGGAAGCGTTAGAATGTGATGGTTCAATAAAACAAACAATTACCAAATATTAATTTTCTTTAAACAAGTTAAACTTAAACCAAGTGAAATTAAATCCAAGCCCTAGAATTTGCCTAATTCATGATTATCCATATTTCAAAGTTAGGCCAAATCAAATTTTAGCAAAAGACTTGAATAAACCAAATTTACCCAATATTTAATTTAAGTCCAAATTAAATTGAGTGTGATAATTAAACCAAATTTTATCTTGAATTATCCTAAGCATGCGTTCTAAATTATTATGCAAGATAAAATAAACCAATCACACTACGCCGTGATGTACGAGGAAAAACCCAAGACGGGAAAAAACCTCGGACGGCCCTAGCCACAAATTCACTAGATACGAAATTACAAGTACAAGACAAAAGACTTACAACACACGACTCGATCCCTCTCGAGCCTAGATGCTTCTTCTTGTAGACACCTCTTCGTAGCGAATAACCTTGGAACACCACCACGGTCTTGGAATCCACCGATTGGACTTTATACTGTCACCGTCACCCGAACATGAAGCCTTTCTCCAAACGGGTAAAACTAAAACAAACTTCTCTTCAATTCGGTGTAGAGAAAACCGGTGCCAAACTCCAAGCAATTGATATGTATATAAGAACTTGGATAAACACTAATTTGGGTGTAAACTAGAGTGGTGAATGATTTTCTCTTTGACAAAATTACACTCAAAACATGAACATTTTCCTAAACCAATTTTGCTCTCAAAACCCTCTCTAAGAGATGAGATAGAATGGAAATAATTATGGAAAAGTTAAGTTGGAAAATTTCCTTCCCGCACATGATAATGTCTAAAAAAGTTGGTTAAAAACTAAGTGGGGAAGTGGGTAAAAAACTGCCAAAAAACTGCCAAAAACTGTTCCCGCCTGGCATCTCGTTCGAACGACATTTCGTTCGAACGAAATCTCGTTCCAATGAGACTTCTAACGACGTTCCAGATTGGACTCGTTAGAATGAACAATCTCATTCGAACGACATTTCGAACGACATTTCGAACGATGGACCAGTATACCTTGGTGGGAACTCGTTGGCAAACTCGTTCGAACGACATCTGGTTCGAACGAAAAACTCGTTCGAACGATATATCGAACGACTTCCAGAAATTTTATAAAATTCGATTTTGGCCCAGAAACTTTATATAATTTATTTTAAAGTTCTAATTAAATTTTTCTGAAAATAAAATAACACCCAATAAACTTGTTCCAAGCTCCTATATATATATAATATTGCATTCATACCTTGGGAGCATGGAACCATAGTTGATGACGTAGAAACGAGGCACGCAAACCGGCATATCTGATGGGGGTTTATACTCTTTGCCGCTACGTCTTCGACAAACACTTCATAGGCTTGAGAGTATTACAATTACATAGTATCCTATGAATAAATGTTTTTGTCCGGAATTGAGCCAACGCAATACATGGACTCAATTGGAAATTTGTGTCCTTACAATCTGCCTTAAAGTTTCTTGGGAGTTAATTTGGAAATGGATGAGGATCCAATGGTTTGATAAGGTTTTGGATTAGCAAGGCTTGATAGACATTGGAGAGGGGATCATGGAGCTCAGTGTATTCCTTTCGAACTGGAACAGGGCGTCTTTCTGGTGCCCATGATATGGTTGGTTAAGAGATGTTATTGATGGTTGAGACTTTAGCACTAGTAGGTTTGTCATATATTCTGGGGGTAAACTGTCTGGACACCTTCTTTGGTTTAACTTCTATTTTGGCAAGACCTTCCTCAATCTCGACTCCTACTTCTCCGAGAGCTCGAAAGTGGGGGTGGTATTGTCCTCCCATCGTTGCTCGAACATGGGGTAAGAAGTTCTTCTTCACTATGCTGACTTGTTCTTCCTCGTAAGGCCGATTGGTCATAGTTGCTGCTTTTTCCCTCCATCGGGCGATGAAGTTACTGACTAATTCTCCAGGGTTCTATTTGAGCAGCTCTAAATCACGGCGGCTGACCTCAAAATCTTCATTATATTTGTACTGTGACATGAATTCCTAGGCTACATCCGCCCAGCTACGAATTCTGGACTCTTCGAGAGACAAAAACCATCGGAGGTCACTATCCTTCAGAGTTTGCTGAAAAATTGGGCCATCACTTCTTCAGAAGCCCCTAGTAGAGTCATGGAACGGTGATAACTTCGGAGATGAACAATCGGGGGTCCACTTCTTTCGAATTTCTCGATATTTGGCATCTTGAACTTATCGGGTAACCTCGCTTTAGGATAAGGAGACATGTGGGTGTAGTCCATGTAATTTCCTGAGATTCTGACTTGGTCGAACTTCTTAGTGAGCAACTTAAGTTCCTCTTTGACTTTTTTCATCTTTTATTCCTTTGGATCAATGATCATAGGCAAGTTAGCCCCATGATGGGCAAGGTTCGGCATAGGAAGCTGGGCAGGCGATGGCCCATTGAAAGGAGGGGCACGTGGATCATGCTGATACTCTTAGGGGACCCAGATAGGATCGAGTGGATACCTGGAATGAGGGAATAGGGCCTCGGGTTCTTGAGGGATGAGAATATGGTTTCGTTGCATTTTTCGAACCTCAATTTGGAGGTTGTCAATCTTGGACATAAGCCGAGCTAGAAATGCCGTCAGATACGGCTGCATAACGGGTACTTGATCTGTGTTCTCCATGGAAAGTGGATGGATACCGGACTCAAAAGAAGTAATAGGGGAACGGATAAAACTCCGAGGTGACTTGATCGAAGACCGAAGCCAATAAGGAGCCAGGCCAAAGGTTTGCGATCGACCTGAGAAGGCATAAAATGGGATTTATTTTTGAAAGAGAAAAAAAAAGGAAAAATATTTTTAACATATCTTTTTTTGAGATGGAAAGACAAAATGTTTTTGGATTTTTGATAGAGAAAGGAAAAATGTTTTTGTATTTTTGATAAAGAAAAAAGAAAATTTTCCCTTTAGAGACGGTCCAAGCATGATTATTATAATTATTTTGTTTTTAGTTGTAATAATTCTCCTAAATGCAAAATGAAATGCTGGACGGGACCCGAGCCTGGAAAAATCGGGTTTGTAATATATGCAAAGCTATGGCTGTACTTGTGACTAGGCTCACGGATAGGGTCCCATTTTAAAAATGCACGAGAATTCGGGTGGTAGGCCGACCCAGAATTTCAGCAGAGTTTTTGGTTAAAACCGAAAATCTAACATGTGTGTCCTAGGCTTGACACCTATATGTGGGTATGAAGTTGTTTGGGTGAATTAGAAAGGGTTCCCCCTTTTGGCGTGACTTCCACGATATACGTCTTGCTCTTGCGGGCAATCGATATGTATGAACAAGCCATTTGATATATCTGGGTGTACGTGAATTGCCTCACCATATACCTCATGGGGACGGTACGTGTGAGAGCGAATTCGATATACTCAGCGTACGTGAGCGAGTTCCCTACGATATACCTCCCGTCATGACTTCGGTCAAGCGGTACGATGCGGGGGAACGGTTTGATATACGTCGAAGGTACTTGGCTAATGGAAGGTGAGAGTCATATCACTTAGGCTAACTGCGCCCTACTGAACCAGTGCCCATCCCGAAGTGACCCTCTAGTTACTGGGTAAAATTTGGGCAATAGCAATGCTCTTTCGTGTTGTCGTGTGAAGCATGCATGATCCTCTTATTAGTATCTTATGTAGATGTATTTTTCGATTATGCCAAATAGGGAGCAAAGTGCAAGTGCCAACGGTACACCAAGTATGGATGGGGTGTGCAACATGTGGATATATGTGACCCTAGGTGTACGTGGTGCGAAGTGTACATGGAGAATTTTCTACAAGTGTGTGAATAGGAGCATAAGCATGAGGTACACATGTAAAAAGGGGATCATGCGAAATGGGGGAGAATATAAGCAAACATAACATCCATGTAAAAAGAGTCTAGCCCTGAAAATAAACATACACATCCCCAGCAGAGTCTCCACTGTGGCCATCCCCGATCCTCGCGGCGTGATGGAGGATCCTTAGGTCCCGCACATCCCTCTCGCGAGCGCTTCGGTCGACGTCATTTGAGGTGAGGTGAAAGATGTAGAGAGATTAGAGTAGCCAGTATATTTAACTCAAAACAGACAAAATAAAAGGGGAATCCATCCCGAAGGACAACATCCAAAGACATACTGGTGCATACGAAACCAAAATGATTTGAGAAGGATCCGGAGGCTATGTTACGAAATGGGAAGGTGTTAGGCACCATTCCGCCCTTTCGATCTCTCATGGATTTTTTCTATTTTCCTTTATTTTCCCCATGATATGTGTGCATGTGTATATATAGTGGAGATAGGAATCGTCGACTTGCACCATGGAAGAGGTAAAGCGAGTCATCCGTAGGAAGGTATAAAAATATTAGAAAATATGATTTAGGCGATTATCCTTACGTTGATCGTTATGAGGGAACGATAACGCATGTGGGATAATATGCCACTAGGAAAAAAAAAATATATATATATATATATATATATATATATATATATATAATAACAGAGAGTGGAGTTTAGAGAAAATAGAAAATGAGAGAAAAAGTAAAAAATAGGACTCGAGTCTCGGGTTTTACCTCGAGACGCCTACTTAGCCTATAGAGGCATCAAAGTCCACGTAGTTCGCATGCAAAACGAGGGGTGGGGTTTATGCCGTAAATCCAACCGGGGATTATCTTATTTTTGTGTGTGTGTGTGTGTGTGTGTAGAAAAAGTGTTTTAGTTGTGAGAAAAGTGTAAGAAAAGTATGAGAATTCTCAATTGGAATTTATGAGCAATCCCTCTTTTTCTTATTTTTTGGGTTTTTATTTATATGAAAATAAGGGATGTGCAATAATACTAAATAAAAATTATATTAGGATGTATGAGATGAGATAATAAAAGTGCTAAGTAATAAAACAAGATATTGGGAAGTTATGAGAATTTAAGGAGAAAGTTGAGAAAATTGGACCTTCTTGAAGATCTTGAGCTTGATCTTGAATGTTGGATAGCAACCCTTAGACTTGGATGATGATGGAGGGTAGTTAATTCACCAAGTTTGGTGAAAAGGATGATGAAAAGTTAAGGATGTAAAGGGATTTGGGTGTAGAAATCATGCTGACTTCGAGAGAGGTTTTTTGGATCTGCTGAGAGTGATATCTATCAAATATGGGCTCCCCTTGCAAGTGAGGTCAGGTCACCTTTTTATAGGCCCAGGGCATTTCCAATCAGCATAGCCCTATTCCTTCCATTTGACAGGTGCGTTTAGGCACACTGCTGATAGGTAGTGTCTGGGACATATCGTTTGGAAGTGTCTTTCAAGCCTTTTTGGGAAATCGACCGCAGAACGCAAACCGTTGATCGGAATTGCACACGGGGTTGACCGTTGGAAAGGTGATTCAGATACCTTCGAAAGTCCTTTGACTATTTTCGGGTTTAGGAGCTGACTTTGGGTCAAATATAGCTCGAAAGTATTCATCAATTCATTGGACAAGGAATCATCGAATGCAAACGGATCATTCGTCCGCATGGTATGTCCAAATCTCTCACGGGGTGGATTGTTGGAAAGGTTAGGAGATGTACTTTGAGATTCCAAATAGTTTGATCTGGTTCGGGGAGTTGAATTTGGTCAACCGGGCCCTAGAAGCATTCGGTGACCTTTTAAAGTAAAACAAATTGTTCGTCCGTACCGTAAGTCAGAATCGCGCACGGAGAGAACCGTTGGAAAGGGGTTTTAGTGTCCTTTGAAGATTCATTCAGTCTCGGTCGACTTCAAGAGTTGACTTAGGTGAAACAGAGCTCGAGAGAGCCAGATGTCCTCCTGATTGAGTTTTGGGGAAATTGGGTCGTTTGTCGGCATGGTTGGTCGGAATCGCGCATGGGATGGACGGTTGGAAAGGGGTTTCAGTTCCCTTCAAAGATTCATTTAGTATCGGTCGAGCTGAAGACTTTGAGTTTTGGTCAAACAGAGCCTGGGAGCGACCGATGGCTTTTAGGTCAGTACTCGGGGTATGACCTGGGTTTGTGGTGATGATGGGAGGTGCTACGGACCTAAGGAGAGTTTAAGGAGTAACATAATGGGGTGTCTACAGGTACCCACACAAATGAATATTTTTAATTTTACTTCATAATTGACTAGGTTTATTGGTTGAAAAGAAAGAAATTATAGATTTAGTAGGATTTATGATAAATTGGACAAGATTTGATTCCTAGTGTGACCTTATTTGCTTCAGTAAAATTGCCCATCACTTCATTGAATGGTCCTTTCATTGTTCGCATCCTTTGAAGTTTTCTTGAGTATTTTATCTGGTAGTAGGAGAGATCTTGCCCGATGCAAGATCACTTTAGTAAATAATTTTTTCACTTTAGCAAAGGTCCCGTGAATAATATACTGAAAAGCGATTTTTGAGATCTCTTAATAAGACCTTCATAGGAAGTGTGTTAATGAAAAAATATATCATTTCTACACCTTAAATCATCAAAATTACATATTGATTTTATAACGCAAAAATATTTCAAGAAGAGGAAGATAGAAAAATGTCTTTCCTCTATTTGAAATTGTCACACCCCACTAAATTCAGGCGTCGGCCGCCACCAAAACTAATCCGGGGGCGTGTAAATTAAATATCATCCTTAGCATGTGACAGAAACGAGACATAAAATTTTAATCCACAAGATAAATTATTTTAATCAAAACTAAATATAAAATGACATCCAACTGATAAATCTCCAAAATGAGATTAAAATCCATCATAAGAACTCTGAATATCTCAATTATTAAATAAATAAATGCAACTGAAATCTTAAAATAACTTTGGAACCGAAAAGGCCCAATAACTCCAAAAGTACTCTCATAAATAGAACGACAGAATGGAAAGAGAAAATCCAACTACTAAAGCAATAATATAAATCCAGTTGCACCTCCAAACAATCTCCAGTAAACCTTATGCAACAACTCCCAAATAAATCCTAAAAAAGATTAGTCAACGCATGTGTCAGAGCCAAAGCCCCGAGCATGTAAATCAGCTACTCCTCTCAAATAGGGTCCTTGAACCCAGACAATAGTGTTATATATATCGACTATAACAATAGAATCTTTTAATTACGAGATTATTAATCACCATAAATAAATTACTAACTACCCGCAAGATTTCTATAAAAGCCACACCAATATTATTTTAATTAACCCACCATCCCAACCACATTAAATTTAAATAATTTAACCGTGAAGAAAATTTTCCAACACTTGTCCCCTTGTCAAGTCCGCCATATGATCCGTTTTTATCCTGCGATCCTCTCAATATGACAAGGTTCCATACACATACACATCCCCTTGTCATGTCCTTCGTCTGATCCGTTTTATCCCGCGATCCTCGCGATATGACAAGGTTCCACACAGGATAATATTAGAGGTACCCACAATTTATACTAACGATGTCTCCAAGATAAATCCTCATCTGCGAAATTAGATTCTGAAATTTTCATCTCCAAAATTAAATGCTAAGGATTCTCACATCAAGATCTCTATCTCTAACCTCAATTCCTACAACATCCTTAAAAACACAACTCCTTATCTCCAAGAAACACACCTAACACGTATGTTAGGTCCTATACCTTAAGGAGTACGAGTCAATAAAGGGAATGAAAGATCGGTAAAGTTGAAGCTAAACGGACTAACAACCTACGAGACCTAAGACCATGCTCTGATACCATCTGTCACACCCCGCTAAATTCTGGCGTCGGCCTCCACCAAAACTAAGCCGGGTGCGAGTAAATTAAATATCATCCTTAGCATGTGAAAAAAATGAGACATAAAATTTTAATCCACAAGATAAATTATTTTAATCAAAACCAAATATGAAAGGAAATCCAACTGATAAATCTCCAAAATGCGATTAAAATCCATCACATGAACTCCAAATATCTCAATTATTAAATAAATAAATCCAACTGAAATCTTAAAACAACTTTGAAACCGAACAGGACCAATAACTCCAAAAGTAGTCTCATAAATAGAACCACAAAATGGAAAGAGAAAATCCAACTACAAAAGTAATAATATGATACCACCTACACCTCCAAACGATCTCCAATAAACCTTATGCATCAACTCCCAAAAAAATCCTGAAAAAGATTAGTCAATGCATGTGTTAGAGCCAAAGCCTCGAGCATGTAAACCGGATACTCCTCTCAAATAGGGTCTTTGAACCCAGACAATAGTGCTATATATATATCGATTATAACAATAGAATCTTTTAATTACGAGATTATTAATCACTATAAATAAATTGATAACTACCCGCAAGATTTCTATAAAAGCCACACCAATATTATTTTAATTAACCCACCATCCCAACCATATTAAATTTAAATAATTTAACCGTGAAGAAAAAATTTCAACACGCGTCCCCTTGTCAATTCTGCTGTCTGATCCGTTTTTATCCTGCGATCATCGCGATATGAGAAGGTTCCACACACACACACACACACACACACACACACATCCCCTTGTCAAGTCCGTCGTCTAATCCATTTTTATCCTGCGATCCTCTCGATATGACAAGGTTCCACACACGATACGACATAAATTGTCCTCTGACCCGTTCACACTGTTGGCCCTAGACACATTATGTCGCCAATAAATTTTTAATATCCGTTTTAGTCCTGCGATATTAATTTCCAAAATTCCCTATACTCATTAATCAAATTAATTTCCCCCACCCTTAAAAGCCATGTGAAAATCCTCAAAATACCCCTTAGTTCCAACTAAGGGTTCCCAAAACACAAATTCGTCCTATCCTAAGTAAAGGATGGTTATCAAATTTCACCCTGCCTAGATATCAATCTTAGGCTATCGTAACAATGACCTAACATAGAAAATCATCACCCACCGCAAATTATACAACCCGCATAGACTCACACTAACTAGTCCCATACCTAATTATCATGAATCGCAACTAAGGCTCACTTACTAGTCACATACCTAACAAGTCTACTATAACAAGGGGTGAGAACTAATTACCCACAATACCCAACATTTTCGAAATATTATCAAATTTCCATAAAGTAACACAATTACAAATTATAACAACATTCATAATAACACTAAATTCCCATTTCTATAATTTTGATCTAAATAATGGAAACAAAAAACACATAAATATTGTGATTTTCATAAATATAGCTACATGCAAGTCCTGTAATAGTTTTTATTTTCTAGCAAAAATAAGTAATTTGCTAGGGTTCTCACATGAAATATCAAAATTTATTTTTAAAAGGGCTCCTCTATATGCATATGCCCATAGCAAAATCAAATACACCAATGCAACCCAAAGAATCACAAACTTATAAGTATTCGGTAACATTAATTTTTCATGCAAAATAGTTCCAAAATTTATCTCTTCAATATTTATATTCATGGCTTATTTTAGAAAACATAAGTTCAATGGAGGCTACAATCAAGATGCATAACACTAAAAGAAAAGATTAGGGCAATTATACTTGTGATCAGTTTGACAAAAATCTGATTAGATATATGTGTTCGTCTCGAAAAATGGATCAAAAACCCTTCCTGAACCAACTTAGGACAGATTAGCCTTGGCCTTCAAAACTTAGCTTCAAAAGTAATTTTAATGGTGGCTAGCGTCTTGAGGTAGAAGATGGTGAAAAACATAGACTTTTTGCTCTTAGGCTTTTCACAAATGGGTGTTTTAAAAATTAGCCCCGTCACGTTAAATATATATAAGTGGAAGAGTTTTAAAAGTAATCAAATTCGTTAAAGAAAAGGATTGCAGTGCACGAAAACTGCACGAATCGATCGATCAACCCCGGGCGTCGATCGATCGATCGCCCAGTTATTTTGGCAGTTCGGCTTAAAATTTTTTATAATGGATAAACTTTAAAAATTCATTTAAAATCTTTTTTAACTCCGATTTCGAAACCGTTTGAAGTTTTATTCTTCTAAAATAATAACCAACATATTTAACCAATGAAAAATATAAAATTCAAAATTTTATTTTTCCTGAATTTTCCGATTAATTAATTAAATTAAATAATAAAAACAAAGGGCGTTACATACTTCCCCACTAGCAAAGAATTTCGTCGTCGAAATTAGACGAAGCATACACATCAAGAACAAATTGCGTAAAATAAAATAAGGCTCATATATGCCTACCTATACTACGATCGGGCGCCCATACACCCAATACTACACGTTCGTAATCCCACGATAAAATACAATATATATATATAAGTATCTAAGAAAGTAACGGCATCCCACGCTCTCTATTCAGATCGTCTATCGATCCTATCTCTAACAATTATCACGAACGCTTAACTCCTCAAGTCAAATTACATTGTAAAATCAATATTAAATGTACCCACAATTTATACCAATGATGTCTCCAAGATAAATCCTCATCTTCCAAATTAAATTTTGAAATTTTCATCTCCAAAATTAAATGCTAAGGATTCTCACATCAAGATCTCTATCTCTAACCTCAATTCCTACAACATCCTTAAAAACACAACTCCCTATCTCCAAGAAACACACTTAACACGTATGCTAGAACCTCTACCTTAAGGAGTACGAGTCAATAAAGGGAATCAAAGATCGGTAACGTGAAAGCTAAATGGACTCACAACCTACGAGACCTAAGACCATGCTCTGATACCATCTGTCACACCTTGCTAAATTCTAGCGTCGCTAGCCACCAAAACTAAGCCGAGTGCGAGTAAATTAAATATCATCCTTAGCATGTGACAGAAATGAGACATAAAATTTTAATCCACAAGATAAATTATTTTAATAAAAACCAAATATGAAATGACATCCATCTCATAAATCTCCAAAATGCAATTAAAATTCATCATATGAACTCCAAATATCTTAATTATTAAATAAATAAATCCAACTGAAATCTTAAAACAACTTTGGAACCGAAAAGGCCCAATAACTCCAAAAGTATTCTCATAAATAGAACCACAAAATGGAAAGAGAAAATCCAACTACTAAAGCAATAATATGATACCACCTACACCTCCAAACGATCTCCAATAAACCTTATGCATCAACTCCCAAATAAATCCTGAAAAAGATTAGTCAATGCATGTGTCAGAGCCAAAGCCCCGAGCATGTAAACGGGATACTCCTCTCAAATAGGGTCTTTAAACCCAGACAATAGTGCTATATATATATCGACTATAACAATAGAATCTTTTAATTACGAGATTATTAATCACTATAAATAAATTACTAACTACCCGCAAGATTTCTATAAAAGACACACCAATATTATTTTAATTAACCCACCATCCCAACCATATTAAATTTAATTAATTTAATAAAGAAGAAAATTTTCCAACACCCATCCCCTTGTCAAGCCCGCTGTCTGGTCCGTTTTTATCTTGCTATCATCGCGATATGACAAGGTTCTACACACAGACACACACACACACACATCCCCTTGTAAAGTCCGCCATCTGATCTGTTTTTATCCTGCGATCCTCGCGATATGACAAGGTCCCACACACGATACGACATAAATCGTCCTTTGACCCGTTCAAACTGTCGGCCCTAGACACATTATGTCGCCAATAAATTTTTAATATCCATTTTAGTCTTGCGATATTAATTTCCAAAATCCCCTATACTCATTAATCAAATTAATTTCCACCACCCTTAAAAGCGATGTGAAAATCCTCAAAATACCCCTTAGTCCCAACTAAGGGTTCCCAAAACACAAATTCGTCATATCCTAAGTAAAGGATGGTTATCGAATTTCACCCCACCTAGATATAAATCCTAGTCTATCGTAACAATAGAATAACATATAAAATCATCCCCTACCCCAAATTATATAACCTGCATATACTCACACTAACTAGTCCCATACCTAATTAGCATGAATGAAAACTATGGCCCACTTACTAGTCCCATACCTAACAAGTGTACTATAACAAAGGGTGAAAACTAATTACCTACAATACCCAATATTTCCTAAATATTATCATATTTCCATAAAGTAACACAATTACAAATTATAACAACATTCATAATAACACTAAATTCCCATTCCAATAATTTTAATCTAAATAATGCAAACCAAGAACACATAAATATTATGATTTTCAGAAATATAGCTACATGTAAGTCCTATCATAGTTTATATTTTATAACACAAATAATTAATTCTCTAGGGTTCTCACACGAAATATCAAAATTTACTTTTAAAAGGGCTCCTCTACATGCGTATGCCCATAGAAAAATCGACTACCCCATACATAAGAATAACAAAGTTATAAGTATTCGATAACATTAATTTTTCATGCAAAACAGTCTCGAAATTTATCTCTTCAATATTTATATTCATGACTTATTTTAGAAAACATGAGTTTAATGCAGGCTGCAATCAAGACGCATAACACTAAGGGAAAAGAATATGGTAAACATGCTTGTGATGAGTTTGACAAAAAACTGATTAGATATATGTGTTCCTCTCAAAAAATGGATCAAAAACCCTTCTTGAGATAGATTACCCTTGGCCTTCAAAACTGGGCTTGAAAAGTAATTTTATTGGTGGCTAGGGTTTTGAGGTAGAAGATGATGAAAAACAGAGAGTTTTCTGCTCTTAGGGTTTTCACAAATGGGTGTTTTAAAAACTAGCCCCGTCACATTAATTATATATAAGTGGAAGAGTTTTAAAAGAAATTAAATTCGTCAAAGAAAAGGATTGTAGTGCACGAAAACTACTGGAATCAATCGATCGACCCCTGGCGTCGATCGATCGCCCAGTTATTTTGTCAGTTCGGCTTAAAAATATTTATAATGGATAAAGTTTAAAAATTCATATACAATCCGTTTTAAATCCGATTTCAAAACCGTTTGAAGTTTTATTCTTCTAAAATCATAACCAACATATTTAACCAATAAAAATTATAAAATTCAAAATTTTATTTTTCCAGAATTTTTCCATTAATGAATTAAATTAAATAATAAAAGCACGGGGTGTTACAGAAATAAGGTTTCAAGGGAAAAATTTATCTCTTTATTCAACGTGTTATTAAACCTTTATAGTGACATTTTATTACATAAAAGATAACTTTTGTTTTTGTTACTCAATACTTGAACAAACTCTTTTTATAAAATATATTTTAGAAAAAAGTGAAGGTTATCTTTTGAGCATAAAAAACACTTTATGATATCCAGATAAAGCATACACTTATGAATGCACCTTTTTCAACCTTAAGATACCAACACACATCATGTGTGTAGATTTTTTGTTATTCAAAGTTACATTACTTTGGTAGAAATAGTCTCTCAAACTCTAAAGAAGTTTGAGGAATATTGAAGACATGGTTTACGACCAAAACTGGTGGACTTTATGTATTGTGATTCAACTATTGATGCCTTTTTCAGAAGATACGGTGAGAAAGAGTTGATCGTGAATATAATGTGTTTGTTTTAAGGTTTTGTTTCCTCTTCTAAATCCCTAATATTGTACATTTGTTATTTTTGTGGGCTCTAGGTTTTTCCTACTAATGTGTTTTTCACTCATACATTTGGTGTTGTGGGACTATTTTATCGTTTCAAATTTTTAGAATCAAATATCTTAATAAGAATATATAAGTTTCATTTATTATAAACTTGATAAAATATTTTTATCATGAAGACATTTAAGATTTATTAATTACCTTGTAATAATATAAGGAAATTATCTTTCTTCTCTTGATAGTCAATTTTATTTGGGTAATTACTATTGATACTTCACACTCTCAATAGGTATAGATAGAGTCAATTTTGTATTAGGATTAAACGCATAAAATATATCCCTTTCGTGTGAAATTGGTGGAAGTTTTTGTATTCAACCTCCACCATTTGATGATATAAACTATTTCTACTGGAAATTTCATATGACAACATATTTAATGTCTCTACATGCACATAATTGGTATAATGTTTTTTTATGTATTGGAATTACTTTGTCATTGTCATTCACAATGTCTAACTAGATAAAATAAGATCAAATTAGTATGAAAAATTGTTTTAATGAGGTTTGGTGGAACACTAAATTTTTAAATGCTATTTTGGTTACATCATATTTAATGAATTTAGTTGTATTTCTTCGTGTTCTACGTTAAAGAAGTCCTGGAAATTTTTGGAAATAACCTATAAAGGAACCTACGGTGCTAAGCTTCAAAGGCTTATTACACATTTTAAACTTTTTGCTATGAACTCAACTCAAGTTATTAGTGAATTCAGAATTTTTTTCGGGGAAGGTGATTAAAGATTATTTCATTATTGATTAGATACTTAGATACCCTCCACATATGTTTCATGGAATGGTTGATACGATTGTTGAGGTTAGATCTTTTGTCCAAATTTTCTTCAAATCAGTGAGGTCAGTGGGTTCCCCCCATTCTTATGAAGCAAATTTGAATAACCACTCAGGAGAAACGACTAAAGAAAATAACATAATCTTCAAAGAAAAATATCAAAACGTATTTCCTTCCATGTTCGTTGATGTTGGCGAAGAGGATATGGACTTTCTCACTAAAACATTTACTAAGACATAATAATGAAGTTTTTGTAAAAGCACGAGGTGTGACACAAATTTGTGGATGCACAATATTTCAATTTATTAAAATTATTTAATTCGATGTTAAACAAATTTCAATTTTAATTAAACCCTAAACATGCATCTATGTGATTCAATAAATAAAGCAATGAAGCATGAAATCACAGATTAAGGAAAAATCCCCGCAGGGAAAAACCTTTTATTCCACTAATAAAATGTAAATTGCAACTTACAAAATTAAAAGTTAAATACTATAACAAATTCCCTCGCCATTTGTCATAGGCAATGAGGGCTCCTTGCGCGCTATTAGTATCCTTGAACTCAACTTTTCGCATGCCGTTCAAGGTCCCTCACACTCTGATTCCACACCCGAGGGTTCCTCGCACGCTGATTCTATGCCCGAGGGTTCCTCGCGAGATGATTTCACATTTGGGGGTGGTTCTTTGCTAGAAATGGGGGGGGGACCCCATTGTGTAAGTGGTTCCTCGTGAGTGGACATAATACTCGAGGGTTTCTCACAGGTAATTGATTCTTCTGGGGGTTCCTCATTTAACGACTTCACCTCTAAGGGTGCCTCGACATCTGCCGATGTTGGTAGTGGTTCCAAGCGCTTTGTGCTAGATATGGAGGGTTCCTCGCATCACAAAACTAAGGGTTCCTCGTCGAATCAACTGTTGGCAGCTGGGGGTGTCTCGACCTCATGTGGCATCATCAGTTCCTTGATTGGTGGTATTGCATTTGGGGAATGAGTAATTTGCAATTTGTTTCAAGTGGTGGTGTCTCGACCTTGTGTCACGTAGAGGGTTCCTCGTATGCCGACTTCATCACTAAGGGTGTCTTGTCGACTCCCAACGCTACCAGGGGTTCCTCGTGTATTGACCTCGTGCCCGAGAGGGTCTCGCCGGCTGCCAAGGCTATTAGGAGTTCCTCACAGGTTGGGTTTCTATCAGAGGGTTCCTCTTGGGTTGGCTTGCCATCGGAGGGTTCCTCGACCACTATTGATAATTCATTGGGTTTTTTAAGTACCCCCTAATATTAGGGACTTTTCACCTGCGAGTTCATTATCGGGGGCCAAAGTTTTATCATTTGCGAAGCATATGACAATGGGTTCCTCACAGCTAGCATTTCCCATATTGATTTCAAACCCCTTTATCGCCGCGGGTTCGTCGTCAAGTGCCACTTCTCTGCTAATGGGTTCCTCGTGCATCGACTTCTCATCTGAGGGTGTCTCAACACCTTTCCTCATCGAGGGTTCCTCATCTGGTGGCGTTATGTTAGAGAGTTCCTTGCACTTGGATTTTCCACTTGGGGCTTCTACTGTGACTTCTTTTTTGGTGATGAGGGACACCGAAGGTTCCTCATGAGTTGACATCTCTATGGGGGTTGCTGCTGCTAAGAATTCCTCACTTAGATTTTCTACCGCGATGAGTTCTTTTCTTGATCCAATGGCTCTTGGTACTTCCTCATCTACACCGTATTCTTCTCAAGCATGGCAAGACTATATGTGCATTCGCCAGGGGTGATATTTTGGTATCTATCGCTGTGCTCCTTTTTTTGGTCCAGTTGATAATTTTATTGCTTCTCTTACTCAATTTGAGGAAAATTTGCAAACACTGTTCTGGACCACCCTTATGTGGGGTTGGGCGAGTCTGCTGATTCTCCTACTATCTTTCCAGACTCTATTCTCTGAGTTCGGTTCGACCGTGGTGATTTTCCTTATTGTAATGTTGAAGTTAAAGCTGCGAGGGGTGCCACGGAGGAATGGGCTAACTGGGTTGACTATGTTCTGAGCATTTCGGATTATGTGGTTGTTCTTAGGGAAATGCGTCTTTTTACCACCGTTAGTATCTTGAAGTCTTGCATGGTATCTAAGCACAACCCTTCGCTCAATCTTTTATTGTCTCGGTGGAGTATGGAGTCTCACACATTTATCACGGGTTGGGGCGAATTCACTATTACCCTACATGATGTGTGTGAACTGTACGCCCTTCCTTTCTTTGGGCAATAGGGCTTTTCTAATGACTATGAGGATCCTTTAGAGCGAGAGATGGTGGGAGAACTACAATCATCTCTCGGAGAATGCTCCAAGTATGTATCTATGACTGTGACTGCTCATAGAAATCATTCATTTGCTAAATGGAAAAGGTACTATTTCAGAGATTTCGAACAGCTGTAGAAGGGGAGACTTCCAGTGCAGCCATCCGAACCCAGGATGGCCCCAATCTCCACTCTCCTTCACACTTATCCAGTTTATCATTTGCATTTCTGACTCGATTCCTTCTGCCATGTAAGACCGAAGATTCCCCTCCCGAACTTCTCTTTAAATTAGCTATACGATTATCTCGCGGTAGGTCGGTACCTATAGCCACTTTGACTTTGGGTTCCCTCTACACCTGGATGGACCGAGCACATATAGATATAGAGAGGTCTTGCGGTCGACATGATGCTACTAGTTATGGAAATGCCACCCTCTTAATGGCCTTTTTATTTGAGTATTTTCCCCACCTTACTTAAGAGGCTTAGGCCTGTCATAGAAATGTTGCACGACTTCTCCAATGACACAAGAAAATTCCTAAGAAATCTTTGGGAGCATTGATTGATGATATTGAGTAATTTCAGTTTTGGCCTTATAGCAAGCATCCCGGGGGCATCTTCAGCTGGCTTTATTTTCCTGGTGATGGTGGGACTTTCTATTGTCCTTCGACTGTGGGGTATGTTTCTACCTATCCTCATATTAATGTGGTTACCATGATGTTACCAGGCCTCATTCCTTCTTGGACTGAGTTGGGTCGGCATGCTGAGTTCTATCATTCTGAGAGGGTAAGACGACGGTTTGCCTATTATCAAGGCATTCACACCCTTCCTCTTCCTTCCTGAAGTGATTTTTTTGAGGCATTTTTAGAGGCGTGCACCAACTTCACTCTCCAGGGACTATTCCATAGACTCAGTGGCCTAGGGGGACTCTATGTGCCTCCCCGTGATCACCATCCATCATTTACTTCCTCTTAGTTCCTACTTTGGTAGCAGCAGGTCCGTCTGATCCAAAATTGTGTAGTTGGTCCCCCTCATGAGACTAACCCAGTGAAATATATTAAGGCCCAATTTTTGTTCAAGCTGATGTAAAGGGATTCTTATTTTCCTAGCACCATTTCCAGGCCACCCTGGGAGCTGTTCATCGCTGTTTTAGTGAAACTTCTTCTCAACGAGTCACTTCAGCCCCTACCGACTGAGATACCCCTATGAAGTCTAAGGTTTGGTCCAAAAGTAGAGGGAAAGTGAACACCCCTATCGCAGGCAAGAGGAAGCACCCAGATGCGAATGTGTCAACTTCATTCCTACTGCTGCTGCTTCTCCTCCCTCTTTTCATGTGAGGACCTGAGCTATGAAGAAGAAGAAATGGAATAGTGATGATGTCGCCGCTTTCTCCGCGATGGGCCAAGGGTCTGATACTGATGATCTTGGGGTGGAGGAAACCTACTAGGCTATGAAAGAGAAAGGTTACAGAGAATTGCGCATTTCTTCCCGGGAGGCACGGGTCATATCTATTCCCATTGCAGAAGGTTCTATATCACAATATTCTTTACTTAGTGGAACTGGTTCTATCAAAATTTCACCCCTGGATCTCCCTCCCCCTCATTGGAAGAGGAACTAGTTGACTATGGAAGCACCCCTTCCTATGATGACCATAGTTCTTCTTTGGGTGATATGGGCGGCTTGGATCTCCATAGCGAAGGCACTACTGACGCTTAGGCTTTGTTATTAGTCTCGAGAGAGTCTTCTAATGATAATGAGGCATCCCATTCTCCTGGGGGAGTTAGATCCCCCACCTGACCTCTTCCTTATGGCCAAACTATGCACCCTGCTGCTTTAAGTGTTTTTTTATTGGAAATTTTATGCATATGATTTTCTTTGTTTCCCCTCATTATTTTCTTTACCAATGAAAGTATTCTGCCATATTTTGCAGATCACTTCCATGAAGGAAATTAGTTCTCTGCTTCCCCCATTACGACTAATACCTTTTCAACGAGAGAGGAACTCTATGCTCGTTTCTTCCAGAGGTCTCTTCAGAGAGGTTTGCTACCCCTTGTTTCTTTTATCATTGAATGTAATCTATTAATCCACTAATTACATTTTGGTTGCGTATGCTGGTATTTCCCTGCAGCTTTCATCTGTGCACCATACCAGCACTAGGACCACATATGTGACTTCTCACTCTACTCACGTATGCCTCGCCATTTTCTCAATTTCATTGTGCCCTTTTCCTCTTTCTTTCTTTCTTTTCTTTACCCATTTATAATGTGTATAGCGTTGTGCCTTCCGACTCCATCACTTTGTATTCTCTCACTTCGGCGTTGGGCACTTCTGTAGCTGAGCCCATAGGCACCTCCTCATCTAAGGTGCATATTTTTGAATGCTTGTTTTGGTAATAGGCACTTTATACTTTTTTGGCCTATTGCATTTTCTTAGGGCCTGACAGCTTTTGGATTTTCTTCTCAGGGAGGTACCCTTCCCATACCTGATGTTACCATCCCAGTTTTATCCTTTTTGAGGAGGATTTCTATTCCTCGGGTCTGTACATCTATGGACGGTAGTCCTTTGGCTCAGTCAATCTCTGACGGCCCGGTATTTACCGTGGCTTCAGATATTGAGCCCACACTTTAGGTTAGTCCTTTCCATTCGAGTGTGGAATATCCTTTTTCTTGGGCATGTGACAAATAACCTATTTTAACATTTGCAGGCTATCAGCATAACCCCTGCTGCAGTGACCATCCTTTTCCTCTCCTCTTCTTTGGATGGGGCTCAGGTATTTTAATATTTTCTTAGTTAGACCTTTCTTTTCTATCAATCATGTACTTATCATAGCCATGTTTTACTTGTTTAGCAGCTATCCCTTGGTATTATTTTGACGGTGGCTCCTGCTACTATCTTTTCAGCAGCCCCTGTGCGTGGGCCAGCTTGCCCTTTTATCGCACCACCTCAGGTAGCTATCTTTGTTGCGCAATCTTGAAATTTCCACTCTATTGTTAATTGAGGTGTCCTTTCATTTATAAGGTAGTCAATTTATTAACTCTTACCCCTTCTTCTCATTTCCAGCCTCATCTATCCGCTGCGACTTCCATCGCTGAGGTTGCTCCTTTGGAAGCACCTACAGCTGAGGTAAGCTCTTTAGGAGCACTGGTTATTGAGATAGCCCTTTCAGGAGCATCCACTGCGACTACCATCTTTGAGGTATCTCTTTTAGGAGCACCCGAGACTGAGGCAACCCCCTTAGAAGTACCGGTTACTGAGATGGCCCCTTCAAGGGCACCATCCACTAAGGCGACCTCTTTGGGAGCCCCTGCACATCCTCCTTTAACTGTTATGGAGGGCGTTACTCAGGTACAAAACATAAGGATATCCATTTTCCTTATTCCATTCTTACATCTCTATTATTTTTTGTTTAAAATGAGCAAGCTCTATCATCTTCACCATTGTTGCATTATTTCTAGTTGAGTGATGTTGCCCCGATGACTATGGAGTCTGTTGAGGTTGCTTCAATATTTGTGGAGTCTGAGAGTGGGATGGATGCGAATTAGGTATTAAACTGTCATACCCCCTCCTTTTGCTATTCCCTCTTTCTTCTTGCATAGACTGTACAAATGCTCTTATTTCACTTTTGTCTCATTATTTCCAGGCGAATGAGATTACTCTGATAACTGTGGAGTCTGGCTGTGAGGTGGCTACGAGAGAGGTATTAAACTAGCATACCACCTCTTTTTACTATTTCTCTATTTTCTTCTTGCGTATACTATGTAAGTGCTCTCATTTAACCGTTGTCTCATTGTTTCCAGGTTAATGAGATTACTCTGATGACTGTGGAGTTTGGCGGTGGGGTGGCGATGAGAGAGGTATTAAACTAGCATACCACCTCTTTTTATTATTCCCCTCTTTTCTTCTTGTGTATACTGTGTAAGTTCTCTCATTTCACCTTTGTCTCATTATTTTCCAGGTGAATGGGATTACTCCGATAACTATGGAGTTTAAGAGTAGGATGGCTATGAGGGAGGTATTAAACTGTCATACCCCCTCTTTTTACTATTCTTCTCTTTTCTTCTTGCGTATAATTTGCAAGTGCCTTCACCTTCACCCTTGTTTCATTGTTTCCAGGTAAGTGAGGCGGTTTCCCCGGTAATTGTGGAGCCAATTGAGGGGATGGCCGTGAGAGAGGTATTATTCTCACATATCCTTTCTCTTTTTGTTGTTTCCCCTTATTTTCTTCTTACTAATACTATGCAAGTGTTCTCATTTTCACCTTTGTTTCATTATTTCTAGGTGAGTGAGATTGCTCCTCCGGTGGTACCTGTGGAGTGGGAAGGTAGCATGATCACCCCTTTGAGTTTGGGTGTAAGCTTTTTATCATAGCTAGGTCTTGGGTCATAATTGTCTTTCATCTATTTTGACTTATCAAAAGTATTTCTTTTCAGGTCCTAATTGATGAATCCGTTGAGGCAGCTTCTGAGAGAGATCTGAGGCTACTCGTACGGTTGGTGATGCTAATTCTGGTGGGGAGTCTTCTTTCCTCCCCTCTTAGGTAGGGTCTCACCATTCCGATGGCGATGGTGAACTAGAATCTGCTGTAACCATTGCGAGTAGGCTGTGGCGTGAGGAGTTACCTGGATGATTCATGACACATGAGCGTTAGCTCTTGGATCTGATCTTAGAGCACCACCCCAAGATATTCACTCCTTAGAGCATACTTCATATTGACAGTCCTACGGCATTCAACCTGAAAGATCTTGCGAGCCATATTCATGAGTTCATAGCTACCTCCCCTATTAAACTGACTAGCTCTTCTATCTTACTATTCATGGATGATCTCCACGACTTGTAGCAGTTCTATCATTTTCATTTGGATTGTCTTGATACGGGAGTTCGCCACTTTCTGAGTATTCCTTTTCGAAAGATGGTAAGACTTCACACTTCTAGATAGTCTAGGTCCGAGTAGCGGCAGGCTGAGGCCATGAGAATCTAGAATCAGATCGCATTACTGCAGGCAAAGCTCGCCTGACTTGAGTTTGGTGACTAGGAGGACGAGGATAAATTCCTCAAGTTGGAGGAAGAGTTCCCGCGGGAGGCTGGTCCGTCATATGACGATGCCATTACTTATGATGACTTATTTTTTGTTATTTCTAACAGATAGGCTACTTCTTGATTTTTAGTATTTTGGATTCCATGTGTACATCACCGATCAGTCATGAATGAAAGAAATGACACTTTATTTCTCATGCACTTTTCTTTTCCCTTCCTCTTTATCTATATTCTTAGTATTTATTCTATATAACTTGCTCTAATTTCTCTCAGCATTTGGTCTACTGATGGCTGCCCCATGTACTGCGGGGTACTTGCATTAATATGAGCAAGTTATGTATGTATATATATATATATATATATATATACATTATTTTCAAATGCACCTATTGTGTCTGTGAGGCGTTTGCATGTTACTGTTCTGGGATCACCCCTCCTGTCTGTCGGGGTGCTCCTGCACACTATTACTTACTCTCATAAAACCTTAGATTGGAGAGGGGGTGACCCCTGTCTCCTTCCTTCAAGTTTTGTTTCATTGAAAATGATTTTGATTAGCTAGCCCCTAGTCTTTGAGGTCCTTGCTCTATATTCTCTCTAAGAGCTTCATTGTTCCTTAAAATATTAAAGAGGAGGAATTTAACCCCCTTCTACATTTTCTACTAATTTAGTCAAATGAAGTCATTATTACTTAGAGGTTGCCCTCCTACTAGGCAGGTGACTAAAGGGGAAATCGTCTTTTATGTCTGGGAGGACTTTGATTAGTATACTTTCTCTTAGGATGGACTTAAACCCCAAGTGTAGTGAGCAAAGTTCCTATTTTTTGTGTACTCTCTTCTAGCTTAGTGGAGAGTTTATATATATATAGATGAGTAAACAAAGCAAGCATCAATAATTATCAAAAGCGTTGCTATTTCATTTCTTTACTTTTTGTGATGTTTACAATGTGGTATTGCTCAATAATTTTTTTTAAAAAAAAAACTTTTCTGGTATAGGAACAATCCTCAAAATCCACTATAAAAATGAAAAATAAAAAATTTTGTTAGCTGTTACTAAGCATAATACCTCTTCAACCACTTGCAGTTGATGGACTAGAGGCAGTCACTTTCTAGTTCTGAGATGTGGCAATAACCCGACTTCCCCACCCCTCTGATGACAAAGGGACCTTCCTAATTGGGTTTAAACTTTGACCCCGACATGCTGCGGAGATGGTGAGTGGATGCTCGCAGGACCAAATCTCCCACCTGGAACTCCCTAAGCTTGACCAAGTTATCGTAAGCCCTGGACAGTTGCTTGGTATAAACTTTTAAATTCTCCTTCGCCTTGTCTCTATGCTCATCCAGTGCCTATAGCTGCACATGCCTTGGGTGAGGGATGAGCCCGTTACTGAGAGAAAATCTGACTGAAGGTACCAACAACTCCATTGGTAGGACAACTTCGGTCCCGTATACTAAAGAGAATGAGGTGAACCATGTCGCTTTTCTTTTCGAAGTACGATAAGCCCATAACACCATAGGAAAATTCTCATCCCATGCCCTTAGCATGTCCTCTAGAATTTTCCTCAAAATTTTTATAATGGTCTTATTGGTAGCCTTTGCTTGGCCATTTCATTTGGGGTAGGATATGGTTGAGCTATTATGCACAATTTTATATCTGTATGTAAGGAGGGCCATTTCCTTGCATACGAATTGCTTCCCATTATCTATTAATATTACCTTGGGTATACCAAACCTTCATATGATATACTCCTTTATAAACTCGGTTACTACTTGGGAGGTCACTCTCCTTAGAGGGATGGCTTCTGCCCATTTGGTGTGCAATTATGTAGCCACAATGATAAAAGCCTTTCCATGAGAGGCCAGGGTGATCTTTCGAACCAGGTCGAATGCCCATGTATGGAAGGGATAGGGAGCTTCCAGGATTTGCAGGCTGACGGAAGGGGCATGCACTATGTTTCCATGCACTTGATAGGCTTTCCACTTTTTCACATACCCAATGGAGTCAGCCTCCATGGCTGGCCAGTCGTATCCCAACATCATCAACTCGTCATACAGTTTGGCACCCCCATGTGGGAGGGATCATTAGCTTCTTTCAGCACCCTCTACACATACTCTTTGGCTATGCACCTCAGTGCCTTCTCATCTTACTCCTTCCTATATAACTATCCTTTGACCAAGTAGAAACGAGATATTATTTTTCTAAGATAAATTTCATCCGCTCTCTCTGTGGGTAGCTCCCTATCTTTCAGGTATGATATATATGGCTATCTTCAATCTTTGAAGGCTTCCACAAAGTTGGCCTCCACTGGATGGTCAAAATTAGCTTAGCACTTTAAGCATCTTTATTGCAAGCGGGTCGGTTCTGCGCTCATGAAAGGCCAATAGTACCCGCCTCGCTGCAGTCGTCTATAGAGAGGAATGTTAGTATCTATGTAATGCTTTTGGTGCATTTCCATCAACCTTTCCTTGGCTTCCTTCTCACTGATGCACCTTTCTAGAAACCCTCTACGACTCTTAAAGTATAGAGTTACCTGCAGCACATGATAGTTGGCTAGCTCTAACATCTTTATTGTCCCTTCTCTAGTTTTGAGCTCCTTCACCACTAGATGCCTCTAATCTTCTCGCTCTTCACTTAGGAACAAAGATTTTACTATAGTGTATACTGTTCTCTGTTGTACTATGATGGTTGCTTCCAACTCCTCCATGTCTAGGTTTTTTGCTATAGTGGCAAGCGCGTCAGGGTGCCTGTTCATCGTTCGCACCCTCCTCTCCATAGTTACTTCCAATAATTGTTCGAGCAGCCTTAGAATGATGTGTCTGTAAGGTGAAAAATTGGCATGCTTAAGGGAAAACTCCCCATTGACCTGCCATAATACTAAGTTGGAGTCCCCTCATATACACAACACCTTGACCCCTCTTATGAGTGGTTCCAACATCCCTAGAATGAGGGCCTCGTACTCAGCTTCATTATTTGAGCATTTGAAATCCAACTTGAAGAATAAAGTGATCTTCTCTTTCCCACCTGACAGAATGATATCGGCTCCACCTGTTCCTTGAGCACTGGAACAATAAAACTCCATAGACCATTTCTTCACCTCCTCCGTCATGCATGATTGAAAGCTCTCCCAGTGTAGCTCATCACTAGCTGACTCAAAAATTCCACTTGGGAAGTGAGCAACAGATCTGCCACTGCTTGGATTTTAATGGCCTTAGGTACTATACATTTTAGATCATATTTTGACAAGATCCAAAACCACCTTGCTTCTCATCCCATGAGTACAGTCCGTGAGAGGAGGTACTTTATGGGGTCGCACTTAGTGACTATGTGAACTGTGAAGGCTTGAAGATAATGTCTAAACTTCTGAGCTATAAAAACTAACGCTAGACAATTACTTTCCACACGGGTCTCTCATGATAATGTTCCATAGATTACTCCTGATAGGCAGTAGACCGGATTTTCCACTCCTTCCTTCTCTCGTTCCAAGAGGGCCCCTATCGATCTTTTGGTTGAAGTGAGGTAGAGAAGTAGCGGTGCTCCGGCCTCTGGGGGGATCATCATGGACAGAGAAGATAGAATTTCTTTAATCTTCTCAAATGATCTCTTCTGTTCTTCTCCCCAAATCCACTTGGCTTTGTCTTTCAACAGGGGTACGAACGAATGAGTTACTTCTGCTAGCGCGGGTATAAACCTTCGCAGGTAGGATACCTTTCCCAAGAAACTCTTAAGCTGCCTCTAACTATTGGGAACTGGCATCATCACAATGGATTTATTCTTCTCTACATCTAATTGCAGCCCTTATCTATTCATAACAAAGCCTAAGAACCTCCCCACGGTTACCCCAAAGGAACACTTTTAGGGGTTCATCCTCATCTTATACCCGCGGCACCTCTCGAATACTCTCCTAAGATCCTATATATGTTTGCTTTCTTTCTTAGATTTTACCACCAAGTCATCCACATAGAATTCTAGTATATCACGAAATAGGTCATGAAAAATGGCCATCATGGTCCGCTGGTATGTGGCCCCGATATTCTTCAGTCCAAAAGGAATGCCTATGTAGTGAAAGTTTGCTATTGGTTTACGAAAGGCAGTCTTCTGCATGTCAACATGATCCATTTTAATCTTATTGTAGCCAACATACCCTTCCATGAAACTATATATCTCATGTCCCGCAGTGGCATCGACTAAGCTATCTATGCTTGGTAAAGAAAATTCATCTTTAAGACATTCCCTGTTCAAGTCATGAAAATCTACGCTGATTCTGATTTCGCTCTTATCTGTTTTCGCCACTGGCACTATGCTGGAAAGCCATATGGGGTGCTAGATAGGCTTAATGAACCCTGCTAACAACTTCTCCACCTCAGATTTTATGTTCAAGTTAAGGTCTCTTTATATGTACGCATGGCTTTCCTTGTAGGGAGGGCATTGGGGAGGATGTCTAATCTATGGGAGCTCACTTCTGGATCTATTCTTGGCATCTCTGTGTACTTCTAGGCAAACACATTAGTGAACTATCTAAGTAGACCAATGATCACTTCCTTCTATTTTGGTTCTAGACCCTTGGAGATTAGAATGGGTCTTCTCTCACCCCCTTTTGGCCCCAAATTGATCTCCTTTAATTCTTGCAGCTGCTCGCTGGGTCCGTCTTGCATGCATTCTGGAGTTTCTTCTGGTTACTCAACATGATCAACGATATGGGATTCATAAATAATAAAACACTCTGGTGTCGGGTCCATGATCATCCCAGAACACCGCCCGAGCAGACCGTTATAAGCGGTAGATGACCTTTTCATCGGCCAAGACCACCTTCTTGCAAGTTCGAGGGAGCTTATCCACCTACTCTACTTTTCTCCTTCCCTTTGCTATATGGGGGATCACCCTCCCCCTAGATGATCATGAACGAACTTCTTCTGCGGGACACTCCCTTTGGCTACTTGTGTCCTTTCTATCTTTCTTACAGAGACCTTCGTTTCCACATCTAACTCAGTGTATATGTAGCATCCACTGAATGGGCTTCCTCAACATCGAAGGGTCTCTGCGTGGACTTGATCACTATCTCTGTACCTCTAATGTTGGCCTTTTCACATTGATGGTAGGTGGATGGCACTATGCAGTGGATGTGCATCCACACCCTTCCAATGAGTAATTGGTAGGTAGTGTTAGCATTGATATCATGGAACTTAATGTGGGAGGTGAAATTTCCCAACTTGATTCCCACATTTACATATCCAATAGATTGCATTCCAGCATTATCAAATTCAAAAATTATTAGTGGTACAGGCACCACCTTCCCCTAGTCAATTCATGTTTTATATAATGTGCTGATGGGCATGATTTTAATAGATGTTCACCCATCTATTAACACCCTGGGAAATGAGACTCCATTGACCATGGCTGTAACATACAGTGGGCGGTTGTGGAAGTAAGGCACCTCCCTATCTGCTTCTGAAAACACCACCTCATAAGTATACTTCTTAATCAGCCTTCCAATTGGCCCCTGCTAATTTAGCGAATGATCTCCACACTGTCGGACTTCCTCCAAAAATTTACTCGTGATGTCTATCCTTATGTCATACTTCACCCCTATCTGGTCGAAAAATCACTTGAACTTCGGTCTCTTTGCTATTGACTCACATTTAGAGTTTAGGTCTACCTCATACATCTGGGCACTGTAAACATACTCTGCATCGGAGGTCCCCCCTCATCTAGAGGGAGAAAGACATCTACCTCGCCTTCTGAGAGGGTTACTTCCTCAACTTCCCCATTTTGATTTTCTTGTTCCGGAGTGAAAAACCACTCCTATCACTTCCTTTCTAGCTCAATGTTGCTCAGTAATAGCTTTTCCAACTCCTCACATAACTGATCGCCGCTCTCCCACTCCATCAGATCTTTTGTAGTTCCATCATTATAAGCAACTACCATGTTGGCGATGCTGAAGTGATGTGTTGGAAGCGGGTTCTCATTAACATGCACAGAGGGGATCTACAAGATACCATTGGCCACCTTCTCGCCAATGATCCTTCATAAGTAGTAACAATCTTTGGTAGAGTGTTTCACCCGTTGGTGTAACTCACAGTACTTCAGATTGGCTTTGTCATCTGCAATAGGGGTTTCTCCTTTGAAATGAGGAGGACCTGCCACCCATTATCGTACTAAGGTGCGGTAACAATCCATAGACTCAACTACGCTACAGGGTAGTGGCAGTGGGGCATCTTCCCCAATCATTCTCTTGTTGTCGGGACCGCTATTCTTGGCCCCGAAGCCTCCCTTATTTCCTTTGGAATTCCCATCCACATAGTTGACCTCTTGCCTCCTCGAAACAAAAAATGTCTCGAAAGTCAGTGGAACCTGCGTCCTCGGTATTATTATCATAGCTATGTTGCTAGTAGCCCTGGTGAACTCTTTAAAAGTTTTGTCTCTAGTTTCGTTGATCAAGTGCAACTTGTACTCCTCTAAGAGTCCTTCCACACATATCTGCAGCAACCTGGCCTCCACCAAATCCTTGTTGAGATCTAAGGCTCTGTCGTGAAATCATTTAATGTAGTGCATTAACTCTTCTCCTGGTTTCTGAAACTCTTGTGCTAGGTGCCTAAATGTGAATTCATCATCCGCTACAAAGAACTTCTGGAGGAATAACTTGTGCATCTCTTCCTAATTATGGATAATAATTGCTAAATGGGAATACCATGTATAAGCCTTCCCAGTGAGGGTCTTAGAGAATTCCCACATCCTCACGTTCTTGTCACCAGTATGCACTCCCAAGTACTCTACAAACCTCTTCACGTGCTCTCTAGGGTTCTCCATTTTTCCGCTGAACTTGATTTATTTTATTGGGATATACCCCTCAGGGTATGGGTTCTCATTTACTTCCTGCGAATAGGGGTCTTGTAACTTCTCATATAGGTGAGGACCCTACCTTTGGGAGGAGGAGAGTAGCTTCCTCACTTCCTCTATGGTAACAGCCTTAGAGGGTGACTCCTCCAAACTCATGCTTTTAGCAGCTGGTGAGCCTGATTGTGCCACAGCCTACTCCGACACCACCTTTCGGGAAGGAATCGTCTCCACCGAAATCGTGACAGGGGTGGCTACCCCTCCAAAAGGGGCAGCCACTGGTGTCATACAACCTTGATCCAAACTAGATAAGTCTACGTTATTTTGCTTCAAGAAGTCAAAAAACATTGCCATAAGATTCATAACTGCCATCCGAAGCCGCTGCCGGTGAACTGGTCTGCCTTCCTTGAGGAGCACGCACATTGATTCCGATCACCACCACTTTTTCTTGGGTAGTCTGGTAACTATGAGCTCCATTACTAGATGGAGTGTCCTAAAAAACTAACTGCTTAGATATGTTGAAACCTTCTTTGTCCATTAAAGCAAGAATACCTCCCCAGCGGAGTCGCCAAATGTAGGAGGGTAGTGAGACTAGGGTCTATGAATATCTAGAAAGGGTGAGGCATGACCCACTCCAATGGACGCTGCCTACAAGGTTTTCAAGGTCTTCTGGTGCAACTTCTTGAGAAACCTTCTCCTTCTGGTAACAATGGATCTCAAGCTTCAACTCACTTCTTGCAAGAAGATGAACTTTCACAGTAAAAATAGTAATTTTCTCAAGGAAAACACCTGAGAATGATGGATGTCAGTTGAGGAGTGAAAGAACAAGGCACTTAGCACTAAGTAATGAGAAGGGAAAGAATACTAGGTAGGTCTGGTTTGATTTTGGCAGAGTAACAATGTAATTTCAATTATATATAGCTTTAACCTTGCCCAGAGGTCTATTTATACTTGGGCATTAGGAATTAGTTGGCACTTCTGGGTGCCAAAATTGAGAGGGTTGGTGGGGGACAATGTCAGAAATATACCATTTGTCCCTACCTACAGGCAGTTCTGCATGTCCCCTTCTGCAGGCGCCACCTAGCACCCACTAAAGTCAAAAACCAAATATATCTCCAAATGAAGAACAAAAATCTGAGTTGGTAAATATCCTTTGAAACGGTAACTTGTGGTGCATATTTTGAAAATCTTGAGACAATAGGCCTTAAGGACCCATCTCCTCTAAAATCATTGTTTTTCTTGAGAAGGACCTTGAGGACCCCCTCTTGTGAGAAAGTCATTTTTTTGTAAACAGTTTATTCCTTATGAGCAACCAACTCTTTGGCTTCCCACTTCACTTATGACCAAGTGTGCGGTGTGTGTAGTCTTATGCGACTTCTAGGTCTTCCTACTGGTATTCTTTCAATCTTATAGTGCTAAGTGGTTGAGCTTGCTCAACATACCTTGTCCCTCATCTGCCAAGACAAAACTCCCAAGAGATCCCAATTGGCCTACTTGAGCCGAGCTTGCTCAACTAGGCAACCTATACTAGAAAATAAGTGTTAGTACTTCTATTCTTTTTTCATGATGAGGAGTTTCTTATGGTAGATGACCCATCATCCTAACTTGGTTTTTTGGGAGCTTGGGGGGGGGGGGGGAGGAGGACCTTGCGGGTCCCTCCTCTCATGTAAGTTTCTTTTGTTGAGGAACCCTATGGGGCTCCTTCTCAAACATCATTTTTTCTGTTGAGGAAGCCTTGGGGGTTCCTTCTCAAATGTCATTTTTGCAGGGACCCTGGGGGGAGTCCTTCTCAACCCAGGCTTCTGCCGCTGCCTAATTGAGGTTCCTTCTCAACGTGAGTTTCTGCGGAGACCTTGGGGGAAGTCCCTTTCAACAGAGGTGCCTTCCTAACATGAGTTTCTACCGGGACCCTTGCGGGGGGCCCTCTCCACATAGGCTTCTGCTGCAACCTTGGTGGGGTTCCTTTTCAATGTGAGTTTCTGCTAAGACCTTGGGGGAAGTCCCTCTCGATAGAGGTTCCTTCTCAACTTTGAGTTTCGACAGGGACCCTTGTGGGGTTCCCTCTCAACATAGGCTTATGTTTCTACCTACGTGGGGTTCCCTCTAAACTTGAGTTTCTGCAGGGACCTTGGAGGGAAGTCCCTCTCAACCGAGGATTCTGTCTCCACCTAGGTGAGGTTCCCTTTTGATACCTAAAAAAAATTATTTTTGGGAAGACACCCTTCAACACCCTCAGTAAAATCAAACTTATTCCTAAGAGTCTTCTCACGTGCCTTATAATCATTAATCAAAATCTTTTCCTCTTTAGCACAAACACAAATCCTAGAAATTTTTTAAGTCCTCTAATTCTTTTTCTAAAATAAAGACTCTATCGCACTATCCTTTTTAGCCATTTTTAATGATTTAAAGTCATTATATAAAGCCCCGAACTTCTCACGAATGATATCTCTTTAATTTTGAATAGTTTGCAAAAGTTCCAAAACATTTTTAAAACGATTTTTAGGAAATTCAATTTTTTTGAAAAACTTCAAATTCAAATGAGAATCCATCCAGGAAAAAAATAAAAGCATGGGAGAGAAGAATAAACAACCGCCCAAAAGCAGGTAAACAAGATCAAACACAATAACTTATTGCAACCCGTCTCATACCAATTTAATAATTTAAGAAGTCAAAAGGTATCAGACGATTCTTTTTTTTGGAAAAATCAGGTTCACTCGTTAACTTGGAGCAACCTGCTCTAATACCAATTTGAAAAGGCAAAATAATTGTGAGGGTGATTTCAAAACAAATATTGCAATATCAATAAACCCTAAACATGCGTCTATGTGCTTCAATAAAAAAAGAAATAACACATGTAATAAAAATTAAGGAACAATCCCCATAGGAAAAAATATTTTATTCGATTAATAAATTGTAAATCGCAACTTACAAACTTACAAACGAAATAGTACAATGAATTCTCGCAAGAACCCACAAAGATCGCAAACTTTAAATAAGCAATGGCTTCCCTCAAGAACCCATAATGACCGTAGTCTCCACCAATGACTCCCTTGAGAATTACAGAGATCGCAATCTTCTTTAGCAATGGATTGCCTCGAGAACCCACAAGAACCTCAGTCCTACACTTTAGCAGTGAATCCCCGCATATATCATAAGTCGGCCATGGAGTGCCTCTCCTCAACGTGTATGTATATGTTACAATAAAATTTCTTGGGTTTAAACAATTCACAAGAACAATATACAAGGATGTTTTGTTATGAATTAAGCAAGTCTTTTTCAACACAACTTGAAGAACTTACGCAAAATTTATGCACTTTCGAATCTGGTAATAGTCTTAACTGTTATAAACAAGAAATACGTATTTATACGAAACTTAAGGCGGCACTTCGTTCGATTGATTTGATCAGGTTGTTATAATGACATAGGCATGTCATTCAAACGCGATGTCATCTCTCTACTAACTACCTACATAAACTCAAACCAGTAGCATGTCATTTAATGCAAAATCGATCCAAGCTTTAAATGAGGGATCTAACGACTTTGTGATGTCGTTCGAATGACATGGGTATTTCATTTGAACGACGTAAATGAAAATTTAATCTTTTTAAAAACTGTTCCTACAGTATCTCAAAAAACATATTTTTGAAAACAAATACATTCCCGTTCGTTTTTAATAAAAATAAACATCCCAAACATTATTCTGTAAATTAATTCAAACTCCAAATTATTTAATACCTCATCAGGATGTCGGGAAGTCTTCAAAATTGGAGATGCTTGAGTTTGGTTTGTCTTGACGATGCGTGACGATTTGTAATGGGATACACCGAACTAGACTAAAGCTATGATATGAAAAATCATAGAAAAATTATTCTTACAATTTAAAAAAAAAGCTAACTAAAATTCCTATCCAACTATTTTTGAAAATTGTGAAGAGAGTGGGGAAACAAAACAAGATTCCTAAACACTATCGCATGTTAAAATTTTGGCAGTAAAAGAAAATAATTTATGAAAGTCCTTTATAAATGAGTCAATTTAGTGGAAAATATTTATATCAAGATAATTTTACTAATGATGACTTAGACTAGAATCAAGAGACTCCATAGAATAACTTTTGGCATTTATAGTCTGAGAGAAATTTGATTTTTTTGAAGATTTGAAGTTTATTGATGTTCCCTGTGCGCATGTTGATCTAGTTCCTACTAACGCCTATTTGGATGACGATTAAGGTGTCAAAAATGGGATCATCACTACTTGTGCTTAAATTTTTTAGGATTACTTAGAAATAAAATTAATAAACATGAAGCTCTCTATCATGCTAGCTAGTGATGAACATGAAAGAGATATGGTGAATGAGAGTAATGTGAAAATTTTGTTTTCTCATATAGTGGTCTTTAGTGACCCACTTGCTTCATAGGTAATTATCAACAACTTTTTTCATGTTGAGGTTGAGTGCTTGAGGACATATTTACAAGAGAGTGAAAGCTCTAAGATTTACTTGATACAAAATTATCTTTCATGAGATTGAGTTATCGTCCACATCCACTTTGAAGTAAGATTTTATGGATAGGTTATAAAAGTTTGGTAATATTATTTAATTCAATAGAAGGTTAGTTTGTGTTGATTATATTCCTTTGTTGACTAGTAAACAACCTATTTTGTGAAAGCTGGGTTGTTACAAACCTAAAAAATCCCGAGGTGGGGGACATTTCTTGAGATGCGCCCATGAAACAATCTCCATACGCACACATAAACATACTCTGATTTCATGCAAGTTATTCTAATAACATATATCTAATCAAATCAAGAAAAATTTATTATCTAACTAATCAGATTTTAATACATGCGGAAATTAAAATCAATTAAATCTGATTTAATTAAAAGTCAAATTAATAACAATCTGATTTCTTATGTTACAATCCAATATATCTCATATGAAGAATTATTCCAATTCAAGAAATTAAATCATGTAACAATTTTAATTCTAAATCATACAAAGAATAAGATGAGGAAAAGAAGATAACAAATATGATTTGTTTAGCGTGGTAAAAAGACAAACTGGGGAAAACATCCACGGCTCCCTCTACGGAGTAAACCGAAAATTCCACCAAAAAATAATTTTACAAGAGTTACAAAAACTCAAGCATGCAATGCAAGATCTTAAGCAATTTAGTCTTGAAACATATACCTACCCGAGTTGCTCCACTCTAAAAGGTCTTCCCTCCACGGCGTTTCTGATTCTGATACTTTAATCTCCTTTGCAGTTTCCTTTGCTTTAACTCCTTGCTTCTTGTTTTAGCGAATTATAACTCAGTCAAAACAGATCTCTCAACAACATACTAGTTGTGCAAAATGTGTAAGTGAATATGTTTTAAATGCAAACCATGTAAGAACTTAATTCTTAACACAAGCATATAAGTTTTCTTCAAAAACTTAACAAAAATACATTTGTAATCAAGCAAATAAGTTTTCTATAAAAACATAAGAAAAATTCATTTTCAATTAACAATCAATTAAGTTTTCTACAAAAACTTACAAAATATATTTTCAATCAAAAATCCTATAAACTTTCATTATAAGAAATACATACAACACTTATCATGAACACACAACAAGATTATTCAATCATTTAAGAAATATGTGTTCTCAATCTCTCTAAAATATAACATTCAATTTTATGAGAAAAGTGTTTTTCAAATTATTTCACAAATAAGAGAAAACAGATCTTTAAAAAAAATCAATAAACATGCAAGATCCGGAGAAATTATTATTTAAATATCATATAGCATCTAACGCAAAATCAGAATATTTAGATCGTAAAAATATTCAATAAAATTCGGATCTAAAAATCTAAGGAATTCTAGTTTTTGAAAAAAAATATTTCAGCATGAAAGCACTTAAATTCTCTCTACAATAACACAATATTTCAATCTCTAAAGTTATGAGATGATGTGCATGATCATTGAGAATTTAAATAAAAAACAGAATAAAGATGAAGTAGAATGAACACAATGTGTGTAAAATAATACTTTCTTCTCTCTTTGATAGCTCTCTCTAATTCTCTATATGTTTCTCTAAAAATATTAAACCCTCTTGTGTTTCTCACTCTAGAAGATATAATCTGAATAGCTAACACAAATAAACACTTAAAAGATGTTTATATAGGTGAGAAAACATTATTCTAGAAACATTTAAATCAAGGGTTCAGATTAAAAGAAATTAATCAAAGGTTGCGATTAATTCGAGTTAAAACTAATTAACAGATTTTAACAACTTAACAAATTAAGTCCGTTATAAACAACTCAAGAACCTAAAACCACTAAAAGATACAATCCAGACTGGTATAGGGTTTTAGTATAACAAACTTCTCCAACGGATATAATTGTGACAGCAGGCATGCAATCCAAGCACGCAACAGTGTACTCTAAAGATATGGCCGAAACTAACTGAACGTGACCAATTAATAATTAAGGGTAAGCAGATATTACGCGTATATCTGTGAAACCGATTAACTAAATAAAAGGTAATAAGTCTCCTTAAATCTCGGTATAACTGGACGAATAGTTATATTACGCAAGGTAAAAACCAAGATGTGACAACCCGCCTACTAAACTAATAGGTGGCCAGCCTAATAC
Organism: Sambucus nigra; assembly: GCA_949130495.1. Lineage (NCBI taxonomy): Eukaryota > Viridiplantae > Streptophyta > Magnoliopsida > Dipsacales > Adoxaceae > Sambucus > Sambucus nigra. Next base: position 260,317,839 of record OX422210.1, read on the forward strand.
TCCAATAATCACAGGAATCATGGATGGTCCATTCTCAGCATCACTGTCGATTAAAATAACAGTACGAGATAACCACCAATCATTTTAGAAAATGGATTGTCAATAAAAAGAAAATTTGTAAAAAAAAGAAAAACACTTAGACAATCCCATTTGCAAAGACGGTGGATATAAAAAAACAAATAAAAAAAGAATGGCAATATAATAACTAATCACCGAATAAGTTGTTGGTGCCCAGACTAATACATGTAGTTACACCGAGTATTACATTTCAATATTTACAATATAGTAAATGAATGCAAGACTTGGACAAACACGTCCGAATAAACATCTGAGCACAACTAGAGTACAAGGGAAAGAAGCAACTAAACAAGTAACCTACAACATCCGCAATATGCCGTAGCTCGATGACAACTGGAATGGAAATGTAAATATGGGTGTCCATGCGGTAGAGCACCTGTAACGGCAAAGAGTATGTGCAAAAACAAGAGATATAGACGGGTCAGGGCCCGGCTTGATGCGATTCCCATGTGAATAAAATGCATGATAGTCAAATGCGTAGTTCTCTCGCATATAACAATAACATATCTCACCTCTCAATCTAAAAGTAACCTAGAACAATATCAATGATGATGCTCTAGTTAAACAAAGAACAGAAGGCTAACTTCTCTCCAGTCTCAACACTATGCCCTTATTTGTGCATGGGGTGTCTCGCAGAGCGAAATCCAAACAAGGAACCCCCCCGATACAGTTGATCGTCGAGATACATTAAACCCTGTCCTAATTAATCCAAGTACTAAAGGCTAACTTCTCCACAGTCACAACACTATGCCCTTATTCGTGCGTGGGGTGTCTCGCAAAGCGAAATACAAACAAGGAACCCCCCCGAAACACTACTACTAGGCAAGGTCGATCGTCGAGATACATTAAACCCTCGGCACATTATATATATATATATATAGCTCTAGCTACCAAGTACTAAGAGATAACTTCTCCCCAGTCACAACACTATGCCCTTATTCATGCGTGGAGTGTCTCGCAAAGCGAAATCCAAATAAAGAACCCCCCCGATACACTACTACTAGGAAAGTTCGATCGTCGGGATACATTAAACTCTAAGTACAATATCCATTAATCATCTAAAAGCATCATTCCTATTTCATTCTTTAGGAATATATATATAAATGGTACAACATTTTATTAAATGTTTACCATACAAATTCATCATGTACACTTATTCAATTCGTGGTTCTATTCCTTGTCAAGAAATATCAATAATAGTTTTTATGCTCTTTGTGGCGTTTCATTGTGCTCTTTATGGCACTTTGTAAAAATACCTTCCTTATCAGGAATATCGTCATCATCAAATGCTCTTTGTGGCATTTCATTGTGATCTTTATGGCACTTCCTCATGCTCTTTATGGCATTTCATTGTGCTATTTATGGCACTAATCATACATCAAGTCCAACTTGATTTAGAATAGTTATATTCACATATATATAACGATTCTAAGACCGCCTGTCCAAGTTTCCCCACTGTGCGCGCCCCTAAATGGCTATCATCTTCCAGGGCCTATCATTTAGACAACCTGGGATCCTACTGAAACGTCGGGAAGTGGCTATATGCCTACGGGGTAGTCATAACCACACCCGGAGTTACCTACCCATCGCAGAAAAATATACAACAAACGCTCATATGGTCTAGAGACTATATCCACCCTACATTCATTAGTCAGGGGGCTTCACCACTACGCGCGAACTTCCTTAAGATAGCGATTTAGAGAGGGTGTGTATCCATACCTTTTAACATTTATGAAAATCATCTTCCTTTTCATTTGAAAACATCCATTTTTACATTCTCAAAATCATTTGTACTTATTTATTAGTACAACATTTAATAATATTCATTTCTTATTCTTAGAGTCATATTTTATTAATGACTTAAGACCCGAAGTGCCATTAACCTCAACTAGTCCCCAAGTCATAATATAATATTATCAACTATTAAAATGAATCTCCCTCAAGGAGTGTCTCCCAAAAGTCTCATCATTAACATTTTTATCTCCAATTTATCTTTAGCTTAAGTCCTATATCATTAGGAAATTAACCAACACAAACTAGCCCTCGGGGTAACCCTAATTATCCCATTATCCTAGGACATTAGTCTACCCAAAACCACTATCTAGGACTCCCCATTATTCCCCAAAGGAAGGTCCCTAAACCTTGGACCTAAAAGAAAAAGGGATAGAATTCAAACTAGGAAAAATCCCACAAAAACAGGGGAACCGAATCGATTCGTCCCTTGGGCCGAATCAATTTTCCCTTGCGAATCGATTCGGTGAGCAAAAATTGACTTTCTGCAATTTCCGAATCGATTCGGTTTTAACCCGAATCAATTCGGTCTGCCAGATCTGTAGCCTATCCCTTATTCGAATTGATTAGCCCCTTGGGCCGAATCGATTCAGTCCTGAAATCTTACCCAGTTTGGGCTACGGGTTGTATGAACCCTAAAATCCCAAAACCTCAATTTTTTTTTTATTTTGTCCAACATCAACAACATCTAATTCTCCCAAATCATTTCTACACCATTAATAACTAATAATTTACCCTCAAATCAAATCAAAACTAAGATTTATGGGTTTAATCATCAAAATCAACAAATAACCATTTATGGGTTAAATCTCCAAAACCTAACTATACATGCAATTTATCACATTAAATCAACATCTAGCAAGTAAGAAACTTGCCTCGAGTTTGTAGTCTCAAATTCTCTTCCCGAACCAACGGATTCCGTCTCCAATCTTCCATTTTCTATCTTTTCTCCCATTTCTCCTAAGCTCTCTCTTCTCTCTCTCTCTCCTTTGGCTTCTAACACAAATGAAGAAAGAAAAGGGGTGGGGGAACTTAAACGGGTCTTAAAACATAAATTCCCTCCTTTAATTTCTAATACACCATTAAAATGACTCGTATCCACATAATTGAGTCATAACACCCTAAAAGTGCCCGAAACTCAAAAATACAACTTGACACTTATTTTGACTATCTCGACTATTGTAAAAATAACCGCACCCCCTATTTTGTCAATCAGGAAAATGTGACTATTTTTATGTTCCAAGTTTCATTTTATTTCATTAATTATACCTCAATTTAAATATGAGTCGTAACCGTCGTTTAACATATAACGACGCAATATATCACAATATAATGCCATTTACCTTCTCATATGGTAAATAGACAAAACATAGTAAATATTATCCCTTAATATCACGGGAAACAATATTTACTTCAACTTCCCCTATTTTATAAAATTAGCCCATCTGGCAAAATAATATAAAATAGCCGCTCAAAAGCCTGGGTTGTTACATACTCCCCCCCTTAGAAGGGAATTTCGCCCTCAAAATTCAGGCATATAGTATAACCATATATAGGTATACTATACTAAACTATTGTTCTATCATTCCTAGTAACCCCTTTGGTAAAAAAAATGGAGTCCCTATTGGGCTCGGACTAAGGTCATCATTATTCGATCTTAGTCTACCTTCTTCTTGCTCTAACATAGCACCTAATCGTTCCTCTAGAACTATCGATCCTACCTTTCTACTACGGAAGGAGGTACTTATACATCCCGACACCCTACTTACAAGAAATGATCTGAACAATTGTACGGAGGTTTCGATCCCTACAACCTACTACTCCCATCCTTCCTCGTCCCACCACTAGTCTCTTCACACTAGTAGGTGAGTCGGTCAATCACGGATATGAACGCCCTTACTATAGCATCCCCTCGGTGAAGCTCGTTCTACTTAGCATCCCGTGTCTTCCCTAATCTCTTCGAAGGTTCCCTACTCGGCGCATCTACTAACCCATTCGCATTTCCTTAGCGAAAGGGGATATTCAATCGATAGTCCCTCAAGAACTCCAACTTCTTACTCGTGAAAAGACAAATTTCCTGCTCAGAAAGTAGTGCCTCTATTCCTTAAGGCGAATACTATCGCTACGAACTCTATACCAATCGGGGGATAATTCCTCTCATGGAGTTTAAGTCTGTGAGACGCAAAAATAATGGGTTCATGCGCTAGCATTAATACTTCCCGTTCCCGGCAAAGACTCGTTCATCGAATTCACTCTAGGTCATAACAACATGATTGCAGGAGTAAAAGTCAGCTCATAATTGAACTCCTCTGAAGATAGGTTATCGATGTAATGCTCTATCTAAGAAAGGCCCCTCCATCAATGGCCTAACCTGCCGAATCACTCAAACTCCTAAACTTCCTTGTTCTAGGTACTAAATCCCACTTAGAGTTAACCCACAAACCTATTGTGGTCAACTCCACACTGCCTCCCTAAAACCATGCTACCTGCCCTAAGGGCCTTACATCCTAAAAATTCTAACGTCAATATACCTATCCTAATCGAGTAGATTAAGTATAATCCTAACTAGATCCCTAGTGTCCAAGACCTTTCCCAACTTCCAACAGTCGCTCGATTTCATGCGTGGGACGTCTCGCCGAGGCAAAATCCAAATAAGGAACCCTCCTGTTACACTACTACCTCGCATCGTTGGTCGTCGAGAAGTAACGATCGAAGACACATGATCAGGATCGCTAAAATCCTAACTCTAAGTCTTACCACTACAACAAAAGTAAAAATTTTAACTGATTCAGCCCTTACTTCCTGTAAGGCGCTACCAATACTATATCCCATTATACATACATACATACATCTTTTATAGATGACCTCCCCATTAAGGCATAAACATAAGTCTCTATTCGACTTTCATATCTTAGTCTTCCCCACATCGATCAGAGGAAAAACTATCACAGTGCTCATATATCGCCCATTAACTTAGCCCTTAAACACTCATTTACGTGATTCTTGGCTAAACCTTTCCAACCCAGCATCTCAACCAACAGAATAGTAAAGAAAGAAAAAGAAAAGAATATGTGACATCTCTCCACTTCCAACGTCGTTAAGGTTCATGCGTGGAGCGTCTCGCTAAGCGAAATCCAAACAAGGAACCCCTCCAACACAATCCCCTTAACTTGTTGGTCATGGAGATCAGGCAACATCATACACAAGCAAAGCAAACAATCAAGAAAAATGAATAAAGCAAGACAAATAAATAAAAAAATGAAAACTACCTACACACCGTAAACCATCTCTATAAAGTCTCAATCCTATATCTAGGTGAGATATTATAGAACAACCATTTCCTCTCTAGAACTAGAATAGGATTGCCTCGCGATTTATTCGCTTGCTATCGCACCAAGCAATCCGAGAACATCTCTACTCGTATATTACATATAATACAAGTAGCACACACCACAAATATCAGCACTCACCCCATAACGAGTGAAAGAAAATATAGAACTTCCCTATCATGGAAGCCATGTAGATATACTACCACAAGCTTAATATACACACCTGAATCTGGGGTAAATATAATACTACCCCATCTTATCATAAGGAACGCTCCACCCTCATCTACGGTGGAAATTCCCGCCAACATACTTGCCAATTCTCTGGCCACTACCAATGGTTCCTAGACACAAAGTTCTAATCTTAACCGAACCAACTACATAATTATCAAGCTACTTTAACAATCACTCACATAGTTCCCTTGACTTTTCTAGACAAGAGAACATCATATCGGCCTCCCTTGCCTTAGTTCAATGAGCCTTCCCCGAGTGGATGTCCACCGATGGGGTCTCATGAACATTACTTTTCCTGAAGTGTTAGCAACACTTATTTGTGAGCCTATCATTCTATCGAAGGGCTCTCTCTCTTTGGGCAAAACTTCCTGCACCACCCTACTATGGCGATTACCATTTTCGCCACTTCAGCCTTGCTCCTATGGGTGAGAAGATTTTCCTTCTGCTCTTCGCACCTGGGCACTTCTATGCCCCATTCTAGGCCAGACTCTCGGGCCTCGTTTTATCACCAAATGAGATTACACTTCCTCCAATCCAGGTAAACTTCAACATGTGGTCCTCATTAAGGACTTCTCAATCTTTAGATGGACATCGCTTGGAATCCCAAGCTTAATACCACTCTCTACTTGCAGCGGTACATGGAAGACTATACCTACTGTGCTTAGTAGTCACGGTAGCAATGTAAGACAATGCTACAAAGGGAGCGACCTCTAAAGTGTCCCTCATCCCCGACTACCACTTACAGCTCTTAGTAATCCCATCTCGTTACGCCTTCACAATGACCTACCTTGATGCCCATCATCTGATGACTTACTAGTCACACACGAATGCGCAAAAGATTTTCGGGGTTCTCATAGCATAACAGAAGAACGAGACTCACAAGAGAAATCAACAATCTTAATATTAAGGCTCTATATGAAATCGGAAGTAACGCTGAAAGTGAAATACATCCACACCGATTCCTAAGGACTCTAGAATCTAATGCTCAGATACCATCTGTGACAACCCGCCTAATAAAATAATAGGTGGCCAGCCTAATACTCTAATAATCAAAGGAATTATAGATGTTCCATTCTTAGTATCACTGTCGATTAAAATAATTGTACGAGATAACCACCAATCATTTTATAAAACGGATTGTCAATAAAAAGAAAATTTGTAAATAAAAGAGAAACACTTAGACAATCCCATTTGCAGAGACGGTGGATATAAAAAAAACCAATAAATAAAGAATGACAATATAATAAGTAATCACTGAATAAGCTGTCGATGCACAGACTAATACAAATAGTTACACCGAGTATTACATTTCAATATTTACAATATAGTAAATGAATGCAAGACTTGGACAAACACGTCCGACTAAAAAACTGAGCATAACTAGAGTACAAGGGAAAGAAGCTACTAAACAAGTAACCTAAAACATCCGCAACATGCCGTAGATGAATGACAACCGGAATGGAAATGTAAATACGGGTGTCCTTGCGGTAGAGCACCTGTAACGACAAAGAGTATGCGCAAAAACAAGAAATATAGATGGGTCAGGGCCCGGTTTGATATGATTGCCATGTGAATAAAATGCATGACAGTTAAATGCATAGTTCTCTCGCATATAACAATAACATATCTCACCTCTCAATCTAAAAGCAACCTAGCACAATATCAATGATGATGCTCTAGTTAAGCAAAGAACAGAAGGCTAACTTCTCTCCAGTCTCAACACTATGCCTTTATTCGTGCGTGGGGTGTCTCGCAGAGCGAAATCCAAACAAGGAACCCCCCGATACACTACTACTAGGCAAGGTTGATCATCGAGATACATTAGACCCTGTCCTAATTAATCCAAGTACTAAAGTCTAACTTCTCCCCAGTCACAACACTAAGCCCTCATTCGTGCGTGGGGTGTCTCGCAAAGCGAAATCCAAACAAGGAACCCCCCCAATACACTACTACTAGGAAAGATCGATCGTCGGGATACATTAAACCCTCTACACATTATTAATATACATATATATATATAGCTCTAGCTACCAAGTACTAAGAGCTAATTTCTCCCCAGTCACAACACTATGCCCTTATTCGTGCGTGGGGTGTCTCGCAAAGAGAAATCCAAACAAGGAACCCCCCGATACACTACTACTAGGCAAGGTCGATCGTCGAGAAACATTAAACTCAAAGTACAATATCCACTAATCATCTAAAAGCATCATTCCTATTTCATTCTTTAGGAATATATATATATATATATATATATGGTACAACATTTTATCAAATGTTTACCATACAAATTCATCATGTACACTTATTCAATTCGTGGTTCTATTCCTTGTCAAGAAATATCAATAATAGTTTTTATGCTCTTTGTGGCGTTTCATTGTGCTCTTTATGGCACTTTGTAAAAATACCTTCCTTATCAGGAATATCGTCATCATCAAATGCTCTTTGTGGCATTTCATTGTGATCTTTATGGCACTTCCTCATGCTCTTTATGTCATTTCGTTATGCTCTTTATGGCACTTATCATACATCAAGTCCAACTTGATTTAGAATAGTTATAATCACATATATATAATGATTCTAAGATCGCTCGTCCGGGTTTCCCCACTGTGCGCGCCCCTAAATGGCTATCATCTTCCAGGGCCTATCATTTAGACAACCTGGGATCCTATCGAAACGTCGGGGAGCGGCCATATGCCTGCGGGGTAGTCATAACCACACCCGAAATTACCTACCCATCGCAGAAAAATATACAACAAACGCTCATATTATTAAAATGAATCTCCCTCAAGGAGTGTCTCCCAAAAGTCTCATCGTAAACATTTTTATCTCCAATTCATCTTTAGGTTAACTCCTATATCATTTGGAAATTAACCTACACAAACTAGCCCTCGGGGTAAGCATAATTATCCCATTATCCTAGGACATTAGTCTACCCAAAACCACTATCTAGGACTCCCCATTATTCCCCAAAGGAAGGTCCCTAAACCTTGGACCTAAAAGAAAAAGGGATAGAAATCAAACTAGGAAAAATCCCACAAAAACAGGGGAACCGAATCGATTCGCCCCTTGGGTCGAATCGATTCGCCCTTGCGAATAGATTCACTAAACAACCGAATCGATTCGGTGAGCAAAAACTAACTTTCTACATTTGCCTAATCGATTCGGTTATAACCCGAATCGATTCGGTCTGCGACACCTGTAGCCTATCCCTTATCCGAATCGATTAGCCCCTAGGGCCGAATCGATTCGGTCCTGAAATCTTGCCCAGTTTGGGTTACGGGTTGTATGAACCCTAAAATCCGAAAACCTCATTTTTTTTTATCCAACATCAACAACATCTAATTCTCCAAAATCATTTCTACACCATTAATAACTAATAATTTATCCTCAAATCAAATCAAAACTTAGATTTAAGGGTTTAATCATCAAAATCAACAAATACCCATTTATGGGTTAAATCTCCAAAACCTAACTATACATGCAATTTATCACATTAAATCAACATCTATCAAGTAAGAAACTTTCCTCAAGTTTGTAGTCTCAGATTCTCATCCCGAAGCAACGGATTCCGGCTCCAACCTTCAATTTTCTATCTTTTCTCCCATTTCTCCTAAGCTCTCTCTTCTCTCTCTCTCTCCTTTGGCTTCTAAAACAAATGAAGAAAGAAAAGGGGTGGGGGAAATTAAACGGGTCTTAAAACATAAATGACCTCCTTTAATTTCTAATACACCATTAAAATGACTCGTATCCACATAATTGAGTCATAACACCTCAAAAGTGCCCGAGACTCAAAAATACAACTTGGCACTTATTTTGACTATCTCAACTATTCTAAAAACAACCGCACCCCCTATTTTGGCATTCGGGAAAATGTGAACTATTTTTATGTTCCAAGTTTCATTTTATTTCATTAATTATACCTCAATTTAAATATGAGTCGTAACCGTCATTTTACATATAACGACGCAATATATCACAATATAATACCATTTACCTTCTCATACGGTAAATAGACAAAACATAGTAAATATTTGTGACAACACGCCTACTAAAATAATAGGTGGCCAGCCCAATACTCTAATAATCACAGGAATCATAGGTGGTCCATTCTCAGCATCACTGTCGATTAAAATAATAGTATGAGATAACCACCAATCATTTTAGAAAACGGACTGTCAAATTAAAAAATTAGAAAAAAAAAACACTTAGATAATCCCATTTGCAAAAATGGTGGATACCAAAAAATCAATGGATAAAGAATGACGATATAAAAATATCACCGAATAAGCTGTCGATGAACAAACCAATACAAATAATTACATCGAGTATTTCATATCAATATTTACAATATAATGAATGAGTGCAATACCGTGGGCAAAACACGCCCGAAAAAATATACTGAACATAACTAGAGTGCAATAGAAAGAAGCGTCTAGTACAAGTAACCTACAACATCCGCAATATGCTGTAGCTCCATGACAACTGGAATGGAAATGTAATCACGGGTGTCCATGCAGTGGAGCACCTGTAACGGAAAAGAATATGTAGAAACAAAGAAATATAGATACGGGTCAGGGCCCAGTTTGATATGATTACCATGTGACTAAAATGCATGACAGTTAAGTGCTTAATTCTCTCGCGGATAACAGTAATATTTCTCACCTCTCAATCTAGCAGCAACCTAACGCAATATTATGAGATGTTCTAGTTAACCCTAATTACTAAGGGCTAACTTCTCCCCAGTCTCAACACTATGCCCTATTCGTGCGTGGGGTGTCTCGCAAAGCGAAATCCAAACAAGGAACCCCCCCGATACACTACTACTTAGGCAAGGTTGATCGTTGAGATCCATTAGATCCTTAGCACGAAATAATCAATACATGTATTCGTGTGCATAAGTGTGGGAGGTCACATCTACAGCCACACAGAGAAAATATAAAATAAAACCCATCCACCATCTAATGGCACAATTCCTAATTCATCTTTAGGAACACATATAAATGGTATAACATTTTATCAAATGTTTACCAAATTACTTCCATCATATACTATTTCATTTCGAAATTCTATTCCTTATCAGGAAATATAATCATAGTTTTTATGCTCTTTATGGCATTATATCTCAATTACACCTTTTGCAAAAATCTCTTCCTTATCAGGAATATAATCATCATTATATGCTCTTTATGGCATTATATCTCAATTACACCTTTTGTAAAAATCTCTTCCTTATCAGGAATATAATCATTATTATATGCTCTTTATGGCATTTCATCGTGCTCTTTATGGCACTTTCTCATGCTCTTTATGGCATTTCATTGTGCTCTTTATGGCACCCATCATACATCAAGTCCAACTTGATTTAGAATAGTTATAATCATATATATATATAACGATTCTAAGACCGCCCGTCCGGGTTTCCCCACCGTGCGCGCCCCTAAATGGCTATCATCTTCCAGGGCCTATCATCAAGACAACCTGGGATCCTATCGAAACGTGGGGAAGCGACCATGTGCCTGCGGGATAGTCAAGACCACACCCGGAATCTCCTAACCATCGCAGAAAAATATACAATCACAAGTGCTCACATGGCCTAGGGACTATATCCACCCTGCATTCATTAGCCAGGGGGCTTCACCACAACGCGCGCAACTTCCCTTATGATAGAGATTTAGAGAGGTGTGTATCCATAAATTAACATTTATGAAAAACATTACTTTTCCATTTGAAAACATCCAACTTTACATTCTCAAAATTATTTGTACTTATTTATTAGTACCACATTTTATCTTTATGCATTTCTCATTATTAATGTCATATTTTATTAATGACTTAAGACCCGAAGTGCCATAAACCTCAAATTAGTCCCTAAGACTTCCATATAATATTTTAAACCATCAAAATGAATCTCCCTCAAGGAGAGTCTCCCAATTGTCTCAACCTTAACATTTTATCTCCAATTTATCTCTAGGTTATTCTCCTAGATGATTCGAATATCAACCTACGCAAACTAGCCCTCGGGGTAAGCCTAAATATCCCATTTAATCCTAGGGCATTAGTATACCCAAAACCACCCTCTAGGACTCTTAATTACTTCCCAAAGGAAGGTTAATAAACCTTGGGCTTAAAAGAAAAAGGATAAAAACTGAATTAGAAAAATATCCTAAAAATGCAGAAATTCCGAATCGATTCGCCCTGGCCGAATCGATTCGGTACCATAGCGAATCGATTCGGTAAGTCCGAATCGATTCGGTCAAGATGACCTGGCATTCTGCATAACCCCGAATCGATTCAAAGGGTCCGAATCGATTCGGTCAACCCAGACCTGACAATTTCCCCCCTTACCGAATCGATTCACTAGGGCCGAATCGATTCGGTTCTGTAGAATTTCAAAGTTTAAGCTACGGGTTGTTTGAACCCTAAAGCCCCAAAACCCTCAAACCCTTGATTCTTCCCAACATCAACAACAACAATTCAACCCAATTCATTTCTACACCATTTCTAACTACAAATTTGTCCTCAAATCAAATTAAAATCAAGAATTAAGGGTTTAATCACCAAAATCAACAAAACCAAATTTATGGTTTAAATCTCCAAAACTTAACTAAACATGCAATTTATCACATTAAATCAACATCTAGAAAATAATAAACTTTCCTCGAGGTTCGTAGTCTCGGATCACCTCCGGTAGCGACGGAATCCGACCCAAATCTTCCATTTTCTCTCTTTCTCCCAGTTCTCCCAACTCTCTCTTCTCTCTCTCTCTCTCTCTCTCTTCTTTGTCTTCTCTCACACAAATGAAGAAAGAAAAAGGGGTGGGGGACTTATACGGGTCCTAAAATATAAATCCCCACTTTTAATTGTTAAAACACCACTAAAATGACTCGTAACCACTTAATTGAGCCATAACACGTAAAAAGTGCCCGAAACCCAAAAGTACAACGTGGCACTTATTTCGACTATCTCGACTATTCTAAAAACAACCGCACCCCCTATTTTGGTATTCGGGAAAGTGTGAACTATTTTTACGTTCCAATTTCATTTTATTTCATTAATTATACCCAAAGTTAAATATAGGTCATAACCGTCGTTTTACATATAATGACGCAAAATATCACAATATAATGCTATTTACCTTCTCATAACGGTAAATAGACAAAACATAGTAAATATTATCCCTAAGTCTCACGGGAAATAATATTTACTCCAACTTTCCCTATTTTATAAAATTAGCCCATCAGGCAAAATAGTATAAAATATACGCTCAAAAACCTGGGTTGTTACAATATTATCCCTTAATATCACGGGAAATAATATTTACTCCAACTTCCCCTAATTTATAGAATTATCCCATCGGGCAAAATAATATAAAATAACCGCTCAAAAGCCTGGGGTGTTACACAAGAGTCTTAAAATAAAAGACCTGGAAGCTAGTAAAGGGTAAAAATCCGAAACATACTATGACAGGTCTTATGAGGTCAAATCTCGGTCAAGTACAACAATAGGGTCTTAACTTGTATAATGGTAAAATCATGTACAGCTAATGGCCATAAGTCAAGCTAAGGTCTAATCATGTAAGGTAGCAAGTGAGACCAAAGAGTTAATGAGTCCTATTTGCTAAGGACGAAAAAGTTATATTACCAAAGGCTTGCATTTAACTAAAATATGAAAAGGTAATGATCAATATGAGAAATAAAGAGGTGAACCTATAACAACTACACTGCCTAAGGTTTACTCGGCACCAAGTTAAAACTGAACAACTAAAGGTTAAAAATATTTAACAATAGTTTTCAAAAATTATTTTTCAAGTAAAGAAAAATATTTTCATCGCTAAATTTCAAAAATCATTTTTAAAAATTCATTCTAAAATAAAACTTATTCCAATTTTATTAAAAAAAATATTTTCAAGAAAAATAATGTAATTTCATTTTTAGAAAAAACGTATTTATGCTCACAATTAATTAGTCACACAATTAAGTATGCATGAGGGCCTAATGTGTCAAGTGCAAATATGCAACCACACGTGAATACCTTTACTCGAATGTGTCGTTGTGTAGAGTCGAGGCATGTTGAGTCGTCGAGTAAGGTCATAAGATGTACCAAGGATAAGGTTCACACTAAAAATATGTTTTGACACAATATCCAAATTAGTTGAAACGCCTAAATAATGTAGACTCAAGTAAGTCAAAGATTTAGGGTGTTTCAATCTCCCCCTTTGGATATTTGTGACAAAACCCTTCGAGTACATCTTGGTACTCTTAGGAAAAAATAAAATCACCTAAGTCCTATAGAATAATTACTATTCTACCCAATCCACAAAAATGCTAGAGAATAAAAGTTACAATACTCAACTATACATCATTTTACCCTAACATATTCTTGTAATTTCCTGCATTAAAACATTAAAACCAAACTCACAAGAACAAGTGTAAGATATCATAGAAATTGATAAATCATTAAAAAATAAGATATCGTGAATATAATTCAAGAATCAAGACTAATAAAATGATGTACTCTTCTACCTCATTTTGTCTCAAATAGACAAAGTATAAAAACAATAATAACATAGAGAAAATTAAAAAAATAACTACCAAAATAAACATATTAATGGTTCTAATCAAGTGCCACTCCTACATTGACATGATTTTAAGAGGTGTTTTCTGCATTGACAAACATCCATACCCTAAAATCTCAGAGGACATATAATTACCATGATTATGATAGGAAAATATAGTAGAAAATGAATAAAGCACATTCATCTAGTCTTCAGGGACTCTCAAATAAAAAATCAAGGGTAAATGACATAGAAGACATAATTTAAACATGTTCAGCATATTCTAGAGTAATCAACAAATAAGGTCCCTCCCCCACAACCAATGCTATGGTTATAAAAAATGTTATGCTAAGCATGCAAACCATAATAGGGGTTCTTGAAATTCAAGAAATTGAATGAGAATAATTAGAGTAGATTAAATAACATGTTGTCTACCATGAGGTCATACATATAAAAAATCATCATCATATATGGATATAGAAAGTAATCGGATTTGTAACATGAAATCATATGATCAAGAAATACAGATCAACACTCCAGACGGTTAAATCTTATTCGGAGCGACCCGCTCTGATACCACTTGAAAAATCCCGAGGTGGGTACATTTCTTGAGATGCGCCCATGAAACAATCTCCATACGCACACATAAACATACTCTGATTTCATGCAAGTTTTTCTAATAACATATATCTAATCAAATCAAGAAAAACTTTATTATCTAACCAATCAGATTTTAATACATGCGAAAATTAAAATGAATTAAATCTGATTTAATTAAAAGTCAAATTAATAACAATATGATTTATTACGTTACAATCCAATATATCTCATATGAAGAATTATTCCAATTCAAGAAATTAAATCGTGTAACAATTTTAATTCTAAATCATACAAAGAATAAGATGAGGAAAAGAAGATAACAAGTATGATTTTTTTAACGTGGTAAAAATCCAAACTAGGGAAAAAATCCACGACTCCCTCTACGGAGTAAACCAAAAATTCCACTAATTTTTTTTTACAAGAGTTACAAACACTCAAACATGCAACACAAGATCCTAAGCAATTCAGTCTTGAAACGTATACCTACCCGAGTTTCTCCACTCTAAAAAGTCTTCCCTCCACGGCATTACTGATTCTGATACTTTAATCTCCTTTGGAGTTTCCTTTGTTTTAACTCCTTGCTTCTTGTTTTAGCGAATTCCAACTCAGTCAGAACTGATCTCTCAATAACATACTAGTTGTGCAAAACGTGTAAGTGAATATGTTCTAAATGCAAACCATGCAAGAACTTAATTCTTAACACAAGCATATAAGTTTTCTTCAAAAACTTAACAAAAATACATTTGTAATCAAGCAAATAAGTTTTCTATAAAAACATAAGAAAAATTCATTTTCAATTAACAATCAATTAAGTTTTCTACAAAAACTTACAAAATATATTTTCAATCAACAATCTTATAAACATTCTTTTTAAGAAATACATACAACACTTATCATGAACACACAACAAGATTATTCAATCATTTAAGAAATATGTGTTCTCAATCTCTCAAAAATATAACATTCAATTTTATGAGAAAAGTGTTTTTCAAATTATTTCACAAATATGAGAAAACAGATCTTTAAAAAAAAATTCAATAAACATGCAAGATCCGGAGAAATTCTGATTTAAACATCATATAACATCTAACACAAAATCAGAATATTTAGATCATAAAAATATTCAATAAAAGTCGGATCTAAAAATCTAAGGAATTCTAGTTTTTGAAAAAAATATTTCAGCATGAAAGCACTTAAAGTCTCTCTACAATAACACAATATTTCAATCTCTAAAGTTATGAGATGATGTGCAAGATCAT
The DNA here is from genome assembly GCA_949130495.1 of Sambucus nigra. Classification (NCBI taxonomy): domain Eukaryota; kingdom Viridiplantae; phylum Streptophyta; class Magnoliopsida; order Dipsacales; family Adoxaceae; genus Sambucus; species Sambucus nigra. The sequence goes on from OX422210.1 coordinate 260,333,681, forward strand.
TGAGAATTTAAAACAAAAACAGAATAAAGATGAAGTAGAATGAACACAATGTGTGTAAAATAATACTTTCTTCTTTCTTAGATATCTCTCTCTAATTCTCTATATTTTTCTCTAAAAATGTTAAACCCTCTTGTTTTTCTCACTCTAGAAGATATAATCTGAATAGCTAACACAAATAAACTCTTAAAAGATGTTTATATAGGTGAGAAAATATTATTCTAGAAACATTTAAATCAAGGGTTCATATTAAAAGAAATTAATCAAAGATTGTGATTAGTTCGAGTTAAAACTAATTAACAGATTTTAACAACTTAACAAATTAAGTCTGTTATAAACAACTCAAGAACTTAAAACCACTAAATGATAAAATCCAGACTGATATAGGGTTTTAGTGTAACAAACTTCTCCAACAGATATAATTGTGATAGTTGGCATGCAATCCAAACACGCAACAGTGTACTCTAAAGTTATGGCCGAAACTAACTGAACGTGTACCAATTACTAATTAAGGGTAAGCAGATATTACGCCTATATTTGTGAAACCTATTAACTAAATAACATGTAATAAGTCTCCTTAAATCTCGGTATAATTGGACGAACAGTTATAATACGCAAGGCTAAAACCAAGAGTCTTAAAATAAAAGACCTGGAAGCTAGTAAAGGGTAAAAAGCCGAAACATACTATAACAGGTCTTATGGGGTCAAATCTCGGTCAAGTACAACTATTGGGTCTTAACTTGTCTAATGGTCAAATCGTGTACAGCTGATGGTCATAAGTCACGCTAAGGTCTAATCATGTAAGGTAGCAGGTATGAGACCAAAGAGTTAATGAGTCCTATTTTCTAAGGACGAAAAAGTTATATTACCAAAGGCTTGCATTTAACTAAAATATGAAAAGGTAATGATCAATATGAGAAATAAAGAGGTAAACCTATAACAACTATACTACCTAAGGCTTACTCGGCACCAACTTAAAACTGAAGAACTAAAGGTTAAAATGATTTAACGATAGCTTGCAAAAATTATTTTTCAAGTAAAGAAAAATATTTTTATCGCTAAATTTCAAAAATCATTTTTAAAAATTCATTCTAAAATAAAACTTATTCCAATTTTTAAAAAAAAAATATTTTCACGAAAAATAATGTAATTTCATTTTTAGAAAAAACATATTTATGCTCACAATTAATTAGTCACACAATTAAGTATGCATGAGTGCCTAATGTGTCAAGTGCAAATATGCAACCACACGTGAATACCTTTACTCGGATATGTCATTGTGTAGAGTTGAGGTATGTTGAGTTGTGGAGTAACGTCATAAGATGTACCAAGGATAAGGTTCGCACTAAAAATATGTTTTGACACAATATCCAAATTAGTTGAAACACCTAAATAATGTAGGCTCAAGTAAGTCAAAGATTTAGGGTGTTTCAGTCCATTTAACACCTACCTTAGATAATTATTGTTTAATTGATTCATATATAAAGAACAATAGGGAGATGAAGTTTTTATTTATTTTTAAGATAAAAAATAAAATTCATTATTAAAAGATAATTTTTTTACATAGGACCATGGACATAAAAAAATACCCCAATAAAAAATCAACAAAAATAAAACAAATAAAAATAATAGATGTATGTTTATTGAGTCCAAACTAGGCTGGTCATCATTAAACTCATAATCATATGTTATCCCCCCCCCCCCCCCCCCCCTCCAAGAAGACTATCCTATAAATCCAAAATATTTTATCAATCTAACTATATCATCAATTATTAGATAATGGATTTTAAGGTGATCATCCTACCAGCAATTTAAAGAAAAGTTATTGAGATTTAGATGAGAAAGTTAATCAACAACTTAATTTCCTTACCTAAAATTGTGAAAGAAATAAATTGTTATGGAAGCCAAATTATTTTTTTCAATTTATTAACATAAAAGACAAATACCGAGGAAGATGGTAGTCATTACTCATAAACAAACCACTGACATATAATCGACTTTAATCAATAACAAATGACATGTGAAGTTCATTTGTTCCCATTGTGATAAAGAGGGGCATTTTAAATGAGTTCTATTTCAAGTGGAATAAACATATTATCACATTCCCATCGCTCCTTCAGGACCTAAACCTTATAGACGTACCTACTTCCATAAGAAAAGTAATCTTAATTCATTTTTCATATTGATCAAACCATCCTTGCCTTTAGAACTAACTAATGGCAGTGGAAGATTTTCAGGGGAAGAAGAAGTTAGGATCCCCTAAATAGGTTCTTAGAAAAAAACGACCAATGTTTTTTCTCCTAAAGTAATTTTATAAACATTTAAACTTTGCATAAATCATAGTTGGATTAGAATCACATAATAGATAAGTTTAAACTACGTGCCTTAGACTCTCAGTTTAGAACATTACCCTCATTTAACTAGTTATAATTAGAATATTTTGAAATAACTAGTGTGTCCATCCCCGATCCTCGTCGCGCGGTGGAGGATCCCCAGGTCCCGCGCATCCCTCTCAGGAGCGCTTCGACCGGCGTCATTTGAGGTGAGGTGAAAGATGTGGAGAGATTAGAGTCGCTAGTCTATTTTACTCAAAACATACCAAAGAAAAGGGGAATCCTTACCAAAGGACAACATCCAAATACATACTGGTGCAGGCGAAACCAAAATGATTTGAAAAGGGTTCGGAGGCTAAGTTACGAAATGGGAAGGTGTTAAGCACCCATTCCGCCCTTTCTGTCTCTCATGGATTTTTGTTATTTTCTTTTTATCGTCCCCGTGATATGTGTGCATGTGTATATATAGTGGAGATAGGAATCATTGACTTGTACCATGGAAGAGGTAAAGCGAGTCATTCGTAGGAAGGTTTAAAAATAATATTAGAAAGTAAGATTTACGCGATCATCCTTACGTTAATCGTTATGAGGGAACGATAACGCACACGGAATGATACGCCCCTAAGAACAAAAATATATTTATATATATAGTGTAAGATAATGGAGGTTAGAGAAAATGGAAAATGAGAGAAAAAGTAAAGAATAGGACTCGAGTCTCGAGTTTTACCCCAAAACTCCTACGTAGCCTATAGAGGCATCAAAGTCCACGTAGGTCGCATACAAAATGAGGGGTGGGGTTTATCCCATAAATCCAATCGGGGATTATCTTATTCGTGTGTGTCTATGTGTAGAAAAAGTGTTTTAGTTATGAGAGAAGAGTAAGAAAAGTATGAGAATTCCCGTTTGCAATTTATGAGCAAACCCTCTTTTTCTTATTTTTTGAGTTTTTATTTATATAAAAATTCGATATGTGCAATAATACTAAATAAAAAGTATATAAGGATGTGTGAGATGAGATAATAAAGGCACTAAGTAATAAAACAAGTTATTTCAAATTTATGAGAATTTAAGGAGAGAGTTGAGAAAATTGAACCTTCTTGAAGATCTTGAGCTTGACCTTGAATGTTGGAGGGCAACCCTTAGACTTGGATGATGATGGAGGGTAGTGAATTCATCAAGTTTGATGAAAAGGATGATGAAAATTGAAGGTTGGAAAGGGATTTGGGTGTGGAAATCATGCTGACTTTGAGAGAGGTTTTCAGGATTTGCTGAGAGTGATTTCTATCAGATCTGGTCTCTCCTTACAAGTGAGGTCAGGGCCTCCTTTTTATAGGCCCAGGGTATTATCGATTGGCATATCCCTTTTCCTGCCATTCCTCAGGTGTGTTTAGGCACACTGCCGATAGGCAGGGTCTGAGACCTGTCGTTTGGCAGTATTTTTCAGGACTTTTTGGTAAATAGACCGCAAAATGCAAATCGTTGATCAGAATCGTGCACGGGGTAGACCGTTGGAAAGGTAATTTAGAGACCTTCGAAAGTCCATTGTACCACTCCCGAGTTCGAGAGTTGACTTTGGGTTAAATATGGCTCAGAAGCAAAAGGACCGTTCGTCCACATAGTAAGTCCGAATCGCGCATGGGGTGGACCGTTGTAATTAGACATTCCAAAGAGTTTGATCTGGTTTGAGGAGTTGACTTTGGTCAATCGGGACCTAGAAGGATTCGGTGACCTCTCGAAGTAAAACGAACCATTCATTCGTATCGTAAGTCGAAATCGCGTACGGGATGGACCATTAGAAGGGGATTCAGTGCCCTTCGAAGATTCATTCAATCTCAATGGAGATGAAGAGTTGACCTAGGTCAAACAGAGCCCGGGAGCGCCTAGTGGACTCCTGATTGAGTCTCGGGGAAAATGGGTCGTTCATCCGCATGGTTGGTTGGATATGCACACGGGATGGACAATTGGAAATGGGTTTTAGTTCCCTTCAGAGATTCATTCAGTCTCGGTCGAGCTGAAGACTTTGACTTTTGGTCAAACGAGGCCTGGGAGTGCCCGATGGCTTCTACGTCAGTACTCGGGGTATGACCCGGGTTTGTAGTGATGAAGGGAGGTGCTAGGGACCTAAGGATAGGTTTAGGTGGTAACAGAATGGGGTGTCTATAGACCCCTCGACGGGTGAGTTTGGAATAAATGATAGCCATCGAATGGACACTGCATGATGCTTTGAAGGAGGATAACCAATTCGAAGCGTCGAGGCCGATTCTAGGGACCTAAGGAAATGAGGATGAACAATTTAGAGGGTTGAAGCTGATTATGAGGACTTAAGGAATGGTTTTGAGGAAAGGTTTAGGCCAATTCCTGAGGAGGTGCTGGGGATGACCGATTCAGAGGGTCGAAGATAATTCTGCGGGCTTGAATATGAGGGTGGCCGATTATGTGGGTCGAAGCCAATTATGAGGGCTTAAAGATGGGGGTGACTGATTCTGTGGGTCGAAGACAATTCTGAGGTCTTAAAGATGAGGGTGACCGATTCTGCGGGTCGAAGCCAATTTTGAGGGCTTAAGGGAGCGAGGACAACTAATTCAGTGGGTCGAGGCTGATTCTGAGGACCTAAGGGAGCAAAGACGACCAATTTAGAGGGTTGAGGCCGATTCTGAGGCCCTAAGGGAGCAAAGACGACCAATTGTGTGGGTAGAAGCCGATTCTGCGGGCTTAAAAATTAGGGTGACCGATTCTGTGGGTCGGAGCCAATTCTGAGGGCTTATATTGAGATGACCAATTCTGCGGGTCGAAGCCAATTATGCAGGCTTGAAGATGAGGGTGACCGATGATGTAGGTCAGTGCCAATTCTGAGGGCTTAAGTTGAGAAGACCAATTCTGCGGGTCGAAGTCAATTCTGCGAGCTTATGTTGAGATGACCAATTTTACGGGTCAAAGCCAATTCTGCGGGCTTATGTTGACCAATTATGCGGATCAAAGACAATTCTGAGGGCTTATGTTGAGATGACCAATTCTGCGGGTCGAAGCCAATTATGATGATTTATGTAGAGGTGACCAATTCTGCGAGTCGAAGCCAATTCTGCGGGCTTATATAGAGGTGACAAATTCTATGGGTCAAAGCCAATTCTATGGGTCAAAGCCAATTCTGACCTAACAGAGGTGACGACTGAGGACTGAGGTCAATTCTGACCCAACTAAGGTGACGATCCAAGACCGAGGTCAATTCTGACCTAAGAGAAGATGAAGATTGGATTTTGGTTTCGGCTGGGGAATGAGCTGAGGAAAACGTAGTGTGTCCTTTGGATACTTTGAAAATGACTTTGTGGAGTTCCGCTGGGGAAATTACCTCGTGACATTATTTTGAGTTGGGGAGCTGATTGTCGGGGAAGTGTTTGTTATTTATGGAGGAGAGGCGAGTTTGATGTCGTAAACTTTACTGGGGAAGTGATTAGGTTGTCCAGGTATTAGACGTATTGCTCGAGGAGGTTTGAGACCTTTAGAGATCCTTCGGGGGCATTACTGGCAGGAGTTTTACTTTGTTTTTTTAGAGTTCCACTGGGGAAATGGGGGTTTCTCTTGAGGTAGTGCGAAATCTTCTTGGTGAAAATCTTCTAAATACTTCCTGGGATTTTTAGGAATTTTTCAAGGTTTTTTAAGGGCTTTCTGGTATTTTCTGGGAATTTCTATATGAAATTTCAAGAGGGTACAGGTCGACATGGTGCAGGGGGTCCATTCGGCAGTGGCGCAGACTTTTGGACTACCTCGGGAAGGTAAGGAGACACTACCAATCGGTGGGTGGGGGGTCAATGACGATCGGCATGACGCTTAGCATCCTATATAAAGGGGGAAAATTCCCTTCATTTTTCACAGCTATTTACTTTCTTTGTCTCTGCGAATTTCCTCTGCAAATCATTCTAGCATTGCGATCTCTAAGAAATGGTCGCCTCTGTGAGCACTGCAGCGCATAGGGAATGGTTAACTGTCCATGACTGGGAGAACGTGGAATGGAGGGCTAGGGAGCCCCTTGATTTGGGGAGTGAGAACTCCTTTGATGCATTTGAGCCGGTTGTGGATGAGCGGACTCTGCTATGGGAGCCATCATGTCAATGGTCTTCTAAGGTGGTGAGCCCTGGTGGTTATGAAAGTAACCTGACTTTTGGCATTACTCTCTCTTTTTAGTGATTTTTCCTTTCTTGAATTTTGTCAAGGTTTCTCCTTTTGACAGTCTGATATCTCTTTGAAGAACATACGTGCCCGTGGGACAACGGGGCTTAAGGATGTCTGGGAGTATCTTCCACCCATGGTGTGTTGGGTGGTATCATCAACAGGTTTTGGGAGGTTGGCGTCTGCGTTGGATGAGATGCCTCGATCGACATCGGTCTTGTGCGCTTTGGGGGAGAGATGGTGGGATACTACCCACACCTTCGATTTGGTTTCGGGGAGATGATGATTACTCCCATAGACATGCAGTAGCTGTTGGGGCTGGATTGTGATGGAAATCAGATAAAGGTGGATCGTTCTCTGAGGGTGAGGCTGGAGGCAGTGCGTGCGACACTTGGTGACGTAGGGAGGATAGTCTATTGGGATTCCATCCGGCTATCCTTGCTGAAGGATGTCTTACTGAGTAGGGTGATCGATGTAGAGGATGGGCTGAAGGTGAGGTAGATGACCCGGTTGTTGATCTTGTTGGTGCTGGGAGGCTTTATGGTGGCATCGAGCGGCGACATCATCCACTTGTGGTTCTTGTCATTTTTGAGGATGTTTTCAAACATCCCTCTCTATGATTGGGGGAGCCTGACTTTGGTGACCCTCTATTTTTCTTTGGATGCATCTAGCTGGTGCTGTCGGTAAACTTTTACTAGAGCCACGTATCTCCTCAAGGTATCCTTTAATTTTGCGCATTTTCCTTTCATACATTAGCAATTTCCTTATGTGTCTCTTTTTTGATTGTGAATTCTTGTCTTTGGAAGATGTGGTTCTATGATATGATTGGGTGCAATACCCAGCTGATCGCTCTGAAGGACGAGACTGTTGGGGACTTATGTCGATTGTATCGATGGCAGAAGGCCAATCGGCAATCGAATGAATCTCTTTCTATGGAGGCAGTGCGTCAGGTCTTGAGTGGTCTGACCAGTGGTAGGGTAAGACTCTTTCCTTTTTAGTCTTGGTTTTGGCATGCTATGATTTTGTATTGACTTATGCTTGCTCAATGATTTTCAGGTGACCTTTTATCCTTGGGGGACAGCCATTCAGGATACGGGAGTGACTGGGGTGAACCCGCAGATGCGGTGCTTATTGGCGCATGAGTTTGGCCATTCTTGGTATCTCAGGGAGCGGGTAGTTTGGAAGATTTATAGGGAGGAGGTAGTGGTGCCACCCGCGCAACCTCCTATGTCCATGAGGCGGGAGTTATTGCTGCCGGAGGATTCGAGTATCGCGGCGATGATTGATGAGTCCTACTTGTTTATATTGATACGGCAGCTCTGTATGACTATATGGACTTTGTGAGGATTTTGTTGATGGATCCCATCATATATGATGCCTTGGCTTTCCCTCCTACGGGTTCGAGTCGGGCGGTGGGGTCCTCCCACAGCAGCGGTGGTTCGACGACGGCCATGGCCATGGCTTCAGAGGTTCCTTTCGCGTGATTGCACACTCTTTCTTACAACAATCGGTGAGCTGATGGAGGGATGGTGTCTATGTTGAACCATCATCATGTGATGGATCTGAAGGAGTTGGGTTTGACCGAGGAGGTTCTTCGTCCTGTGGTATACCTTCTTGCTCTTTTTTTGGTTCTTTTTATGTTTTGATTCCTCTTTGATACTGATTTTTGCCTTTTACTTGCAGTAAGTTCGGGTGTGGACCACTTGGCTGAGGGACATAAGAGACGGGATATCTTCGACGACTGCCCATATTCGAGATGCGGTCCCGGTTCCTTCTTGCTTGGTGCCGTCTGCTTCGTCCGGGGAGGACTCGGGCTCAGTTACCGGTGGTGCATCATCTCGTCGTAGGGGAAAGAGAGCGCGTCGCAGGGGTGGAAGCTCTTAGAGAGATGGGTGATGGGTAGGTGTGAGAGAGAGAGGATGTGGGTTCAGGTTGAGTCCCATTGTTTTTTGCTTTTCTTTTATTTCTTGCAAAATTTTGATGTAACACAGAAGAACTAATATATATGCAATGCAGTGGAGTTTTCTTTATTATCTTTTGTTAATGATGAATGAGTGAATGCATGCACATGCGCTTTTTACTTTGTTACTGAGATCGTAAAAAGAGATGTTTTTGGGATTTTGAAAGAATTTTTTTACTAAGATAAAAAGGGGATTTTTGAAATTCTATTAAGAATATCAATTTAGTTTTATTGGGTTTTTCTGATTTTTGACAAAAGAGGAAAAAGGGAAATTTCCAAGAGTAGGGGGTTGTCGATCGGCAAGAACCTTGTCCTGCCTATCGGCAGTCAAGTCCAGTCCCATCTATTCAAAGATTTGATTAGTGCCCTCTTCAGCCTTTGGTACTTTTTGGGGTCGGATTCCCTCTGAATTCTGTAGGGATTATATCTCTTGTGAGGATTCTCATGTATAAAAAGAGTAGGGGTGGAGTGTTTCCCTCACACCTTCACATTTTTACTTACTTGCCTACTATCTCTTAGCCTTGCAAGATGGCTCTCCCTAGTAGCATTGAGTTTGCAATTACTTTGAAGCCTTGGAAGCGATGTGCTCTTATAACGTCGACTATGATGCTTTCAACATGCATCGAGTTTCTTTATGTCACAATCGGCCCATTGAGTGGAACATACTGATGGAGGCGATACAATTATGGTACCCCGAAGACCATGTATTCCGCTTTGGGTTGGATGAATTTTGTCCTACTTATGAGGGATTTTCTGTCATTATAGGGGTAAATCCTAGTGTTGTTGTGGCTTTACCCGAATTTCCCCATTCCCCAAGGGATTTACTGGCTGGGCTTCTTCGCATTTCGCCTTCGACAGCTAGATCACTGGTTGCTGGAGGAACGATTTCCCTCCCGGCGGTGTTGCAGTTTGTACATCTGCAGGAAGCTGGCGATGCTGGATACGCTGGAGCTGTTGCTCTAGGCTTGGTTTCAAAATTTCTGCTGGTGGATTCACAACTTGAAGCCATTTCTTCATGGATGCCATACCGTCGCAATTATGTGGCGGTGATATTGGCGGAGACCCTGAATGATTAGGATGCCTGGCGGGAAGGTCGTTCTGACTTCCTGCGGGGTAACGTCATGATGCTATTCATGTGGTTGTCTGAAAGACTCCGCAGACACTCTGTCAGTTGTACCCAACTTCTTTTCGCGTCACTTTTTCTATGTTGGCTTGGATATTACGAGCTGGGAGAATTGGTTTGTGGAGCATGGGGCTCAGAATTTGTACTGGTTAGTGACTTGGTGGGGACAGTTGTTGCATGTTCTGGAGCTATGAGAATACTCATATGTGCGGTTAGTTGGTCTCAAAAAGACATCTTTCTATTTCCCTTGGCAACTTCTGCACCAATTTGGTTGGGCACAGGTCGTGCCACCTCGAACATAAAATTTCTTTTCGGTAAAAGATTTTATCGAGCGCCTGCGTCTGCTGCTTAGCTCTCTATGGGAGCATCGGCATCCGTCGACCCATCCCTCTCAGTCCTTTGGGTGAGTTTGGCATATCCCTGGGATTATATGAAGTGGTTGTAGAGGAAAGTAGTTAACAAGATGTTGGCAGTGGAGACTGGATAGAAGTGGTTTGTTTCTTTTCACATCATGGAAGGAAGTATTGTGGTATTTTCGAAGTTGGTTCGATCCCATCGGTCCATGGAGTGTCTGTGACACTCTATTCAGGCAGGGGAAACTTGGGGACCCCAGGATGCAGATGATGATGATGGAGCAGGCTCCTCTGGTAGCTATGGGTAAGACGATTTATTTTGTAATGGGGAATAAATGTGGGGGTTTTATTATGGATTTCTAGGAAGGTGGGTGGAAGGGAGTTATCCGTTATTTTTCTTATGTAATTTGTATCATAATTTCTTATTAAGGAAATCAACAAGTTTCTGATCATCCAGCTGTGCCTTTGATGAGTTTGTGTTGTTTGAATTATCTATACCGATCGCTAAGGTATACATAGTCCTTTTGTTCAAATGTATGTTGGAATTGACTGTCATTCTCGGAGGTAAGAAAATAGATGTATTTTCTGAAAAAGAATGGGCCATGCTCATGTAAAGTGTATGAGCTGCCTACGTACCTATGGGGGTTTTGAAAAGTTTTAATTTGTCTAAAAATGATATTGAGGATCAGGCCCACGTAGTTCTGGGTAAGGGGGAAATGAGGAGATTTTTTTTTGTTTTTTTAGAATAGAAGAGGTATGAGAAGAGTCGTAGCGCGTCAAGATTTCAGACTAGCGGTAGAACTTCTTCAGACGGTCGAGGTTGACTGGACGGGCCATCTCTTCCCCATCCAAGTCGGTGAGCAGGGCAGCACCGTCAAACAAGATCTTCTTGACAATGTAGGGGCCTCTCTAATTGGGCTTGAATTTCCCTCTGGGGTCCCAGATGGATTCTATGATTTCTTTGAGGGCTAGGTCTCCTTCTCGGACACTGCAGTCCTTGAATCTCTTATTGAATGAACGAACTATTCAGCGATGGTACCCTTGTATGTGGTATAGTGCTATTAGTCTCCTTTCGTCTAGGAGGGTCAACTCGTCAAGATGGCTTTGATGCCAGTCCTCCTCACTGACCTTTCTTTCAAGCATGACGCATAGAGAGGGTATTTCCAACTCTATGGGTAGGAATTCTTCCATGCCGTAGACCAGAGAGTAAGGAGTAGCCCCATTAGAGGTTCGAATTAAGGTTTGGTAACCCCAAAGGGCGTACGAGATCCGATCAGACCAATCCCGATAGCTTTCGATCATCTTAGTGATGATGGCTTTGAGGTTCTTGTTGGAATTTTCAACTACACCATTGGTCTGAGGTCGATAAGGGGAAGATTTGTGTCTCTGAATCCCATACTCATTGACCACTTCTGTGACTTATTCCATGAAATGCAACCCATTATCTGATACTAGCTCTTGCGGGACCTCATACCGGTAGATGCTGTTTTTTTTAATGAATTAGGCCACTTTCTTAGCATTCAGTACTGCGTATGACTCTGCTTCGACCCATTTGGAGAAATAATCAATGGCAACTAGGATGAACTCATTCCCATTGGAAGCCTTCGGTGTAACCTTCCCTATGATGTCGATGTCCTAGGTGGAGAACGGCCAGGGAAAGGTCATGTTGTATAATTCGTGTGGAAGCAAGTGCTGAAGGTTGGAGAATTATTGGCATTTGGGGCATCTTTGGACATAGACGGTGCAATTCTCGATCATAGTGGTCCAGTAGTAGCCCCGTAGGATGTTCTTCTTGGCAAGTATGTGACCGTTCATGTGGGGTCCACATTCCTCGCTGTGATTTTTTGCATTATCTTTTTAATGTCATCCCCTGCAATGCAGTGTAGATGGGTTCCATCGAAGTTTCGTTTGAGCAGTGCTTTGTGACAGATGATGTACTGGGAGGACAGTCTTCGGAGGGTTTCTCGATCTTTCTTGTTGGAACCCTCGAGATACCTACCATGATTGAGGAGGCGCAAAATATTATAGTACCAACAATTGGCTAGCTCGCGATCTTTTGTTGTGACGATATTAATGTGGTAATAGTGGGTTGGTTTGTCTTGCTTTTGAATAAGGAAGGGGCTCATTATTATTCCTTCAGGCATGTCGACCATGGAGGCCTGGGTAGCGAGGGTATCGGCTAGGTTATTCTTTACTGGAGGTAGGTAATGGAAGGTGATATCTTGGAATTGGGAGGCTAGTTCTTCTAAGTGGGCATGGAAGGGTTGGAGTTTCTCGTCCTTGACTCTCCATTTTCTGAGCACTTGACCGATGATGAGGGAGGAATCCCCGTAGACATATAGGCATTGAATACGTTTCTTGAGAGCAACATTGAGGCCTACCGTGCATGCCTCGTATCAGTCATGTTGGTGGTACAAGGGAAATCCAACTTGATGGCGATGGGAGTGTAGGAGTCATCTTGGGCAATCAGGAGTATCCCAATGTCATGCCCCGTTTTATTGGTAGCGCCCTCAAAGAATATTTGCCATTGAACGTTGTCTTGGGCAATGCAAAATATGTTTTCATCTGGGAATTCGGAAATCCAAACATCGGCTTCTTCTACGGGGTGATCAACGAGGTAGTCAGAGATGACTCTTCCTTTTATGTCTTTCTGCGTGATGTACATGATATCAAACTCGGCTAAGAGCATTAGCCATCGGGCCATTCGACTGGATAAAGCGGGTTTCTCGAGAAGGTATTGGATGGGGTCCATTCGGGATACAATTTTGATGGGGAAGGTGAGCATGTAGTGCCACAACTTTTGGGTGACCCAGATAAGTGTGACACGCACCTTTTCCAAAGCGGTGTAGTTAACCTCATACCCGACCAATTTGTGACTGACATAGTAAATGGATCTTTCTTTGCGATAATCTTTAAGGTACTGGGCTAGTAAAGCCCCAACTACAGTGTCGGTTATGGTTAGGTATAGGAGCAAGGGGAGACCAGGCTATGGTGGCATGAGTACCGGTGGTTGGGTTAGATATTATTTGATTTGGTCAAAAGCTTCTTGGCATGCCTCATTCCATACCTTAGTTGAATCCTTTCGGTGGAGTTTGAAGATAGGTTCGTAAATGGAGGTTAACTGGATAATAAATCGACTGATGTATTACAATTTCCCAAGGAAACCTCGGACGTCTCTCTCTGTTCGGGGGGTGGCATCTCAAGTATGGACTTCATCATGGCGGGATATGCTTCTAAACCTTTCTCACTAACCAAAAATCCCAAGAGTTTTTCCTTTGTAACTCCAAAGATGCCTTTTTGCAGATTGAGTCTCATCTGATAGTGTCGCAGTCGCTCGAAGAACTTTCGAAAAGAAGGAACATAACCCTCTCTAGATTTGGACTTGATAATCTTATCATCCACATAGACCTCAACATCTTTGTGAATCGAATCGTGCAGGATGGTTGTGGCAGCCCTCTAGTACGTAGCCCTAGCGTTCTTGAGACCAAATGGCATAACGGTGTATCAAAAGGTTCCCCATGGGGTGATGAATGCGGTTTTTTCTTGGTGTTCTATGTGAATTTTGATTTGGTTGTATCCGGCAAACCCGTTGACGAAGGACTTGAGAGCATTACTAGTTGTGTTGTCCACGATCATGTCGATATTGGGTAACGGCTAATCATCCTTTGGAGAGGCTTTGTTCAAATCCCGATAGTCTACACACATCCGAACGTTTCCTCCTGATTTCGGCATGGGAACTATGTTGGCTACCCTTATAGGATATTCGATCACACGAATGAAGCCTACGTTCAACTGTTTGACCACCTCTTCTTTGACTTTAAGTGACCATTCAGTGCGGAGTTTTCTCGACTTTTGTTTGACCAACTGGTAATCTTGGAGAGTAGGAATCTCGTGCTGAGCTATTTTAGGATCAATGTTGGGCATATCATCGTAGGACCATGTGAAGACATCCACAAATTCTTTTAGCAATTCTTTGAGTTGTGCACGCTCATGCTCATCGAGGGTAGCCCCTATCCTAATCTCGCGCAGTTGGCTACTAGAACCGAGGTTAATAACAATAGTCTCTTGTTCATTAACTTGAACAGGGTTATGTTGTTTATTATTAACCTTATTTAGATCAGTTAAGAATTATTCATTTGCAAAATCATCATCATCAAAAGTTTGATTAGAATCCAAACAGTTAATTTAAGGAACAACAAGATACTCAAAATCTTCGTTTATTTCATTAATAACAAAACAACACTGAGAACCTCATCAAAAGAGGACTCGATTACATTTGAACAAGGAAAGACAATAGAAGGAGAAATAGGGTGAATATTATAATTAGGGGAGATTTCAGCAGGTAGAACTGGCAGAGTATGCCAGTTGACGAGAGGTGTATCAACATCTTTAATCAGGTGGGATGGATCCAGTGATGTAGTGCTTGAGTTAAACATGTAGAGTGACATCCCACTGTATGTAAGTTCAAGGAATCTCCGGAGTCACTTTCCTCAGTCTCTTCGGTAACTTTGATGAGCGGTTGTATATGGTGTTAGTAACTCTCGGCCCATGGGTAGCTGTCTTGGAAGAAGATCTCCATTTAAGGCTTCATCTTCTTGTCTGTATGGTCATACCATGGTTCTAAAAAGACGCAAAAGGGGAATTCCTCACCTTCTTTGATGAATCATACATTCTTGGAATCACCTGGGATAGTCTGGACACAGTCTAGTCTCCTCTTTTATCTAGACTGGCGGATCATTCTGAGCACTTGTTCTGATGGTTGATACCCCAAACCACAGGGAGGGAAATCCTTTTTCAGTTCAATCGGCTCAAGTATCCCTTTCTATCTTTGTCCTATCCCCAGTCCGGGTATGAAGTGCATGTTTCAGAACATCTAAATCACATTGACGTTGCCATGAGGGTCGTATTCGGGACAAACCCTTTCTTTGAAGTTATCCCCTGCCGTGAGTAGAAGTGGTTCAACTCAGAATCCTGATAGGTGCATATCATTTGACCCGTGCTGTATCTTAAGGATTGGACTACTGGTACTTGCACCATCGGCATTGTCGTCATCACCTAAGATGGTAATGTCCCGTTCGCCGACGAAAAACTTTAATTTTTAATGGAGTGAGCAAGAAAATCCCTTGATACTGTGGAGCCAAGGTCGTTCTGGCAATAAGTTGAAATAGGATGGGATGTCAATAACTTGGAATTCTACGACAGGGTTTATAAGGCCAGCCCCTATTATAAGCTTTATGGATCCCATTACCTCTCGACGGGTACTATCGTAGGCACGTATAACAGGGGAGGTTAGAGCGAGGTCGCATTCTTTCAGTCCTAAACATTTGAAGGTTCTCAATGGGTAGACATTCAGGTCAGATCCATTATCGATAAGAGAGAGTGGTACAACCCTCCCCATAACTTCGACAGAGATGTTGAGTGCATGATTGTGGTTTGGCCCAATCTTGGGGATTTCCTCCTCGAAAAAGGATATCATTCGGGTAGAGGTCAAGTATCCGACCAAATTTATCGCTTCTTCTGGTGTGGTTGAAGGATAAACTGTGGGTCTAGTGAGCAACTTGATCAAAGCATTTATGTGTAGCTGATAATACATGAAAAGGCCCCATAGAGTGATGTTAGCTTGCGTTTTCTTCAATTGATCGAGGATATTGCTCTCATCGAGGGTTGTCTCTGTAAAATGAAGGTTTTTCACGCCCTTCCCCTTGTTATTGGCTAGTAGTGAGTTTGGGATCTGGTAATGCCTCCCTGATCTGGTCATGTGATTTATTGAAGAAGGTAAAAACATGAATCATGTTTCCTCGTCAAACTCGGGTTGTTCTGCTACCTTATTTATTTCTCCGAGGAGTTTTTCGAATGATATCATTCCACACATGTCAGCTACCGAGCCAGTTTTCTCTGAAGCTTGCTCTTCATTCGAATCTCCAAATTCTTCCCCCCATCCGGTGGTAACAATTACGTCTTTCCATGTAAATTCGATGCATTCCACAACTTCAATGGCTTCTTCATATAGGTCTTTCCAATCTGCGGGGATGCGTAAAGGTGAAGGGACGAGGAACCCTTGCAGCTTCAAAGCATTGAACAACTTGGTGATACTGCAATTGTTATTGGTTTTCCTAAATAATTCTGCCATAATCTGGATGACATCATCCAAGCTGATTTCATCAGTTAGTACTATCCATCTATCTGACTCTCGGGCCAATTTTCGTTCTTCCAATAACAACATATTGAACCTTTTGCAATTATTGACCATCTGTGAGGTCAATTTCATCCCGAACTCTAGGAGTTGGTTTAACACTTTTGATAATTCCATACTTCCATTTTTAGAACGGGTACGGACAGAGATGCATGCTCTAGTAACGAGTGACAGTGCCTGATCAGCGAGGCTAGTAGGGTGTGGGAGGAAATATGGGCAAATTTGGAGAGGTTTAAGAGAGTATATGGGTGTGATTTGGGTTGAGGGATCAAATTTTGGGTTCTCTTCTAAGAACATGGCATTGGTATGATTTAAAAGTGGGTTGTGAGTAGTGTTTGTCTTAGGATTGGCTGGTGGGGTGATGGTACCCCGATCAATTAGACCTTGGATTACATTTCGAAGGTGAAAGCATTGGTCGGTTGTATGGCCAGCAGTTTGGTGAAAGGCGCAATGGGCATCTGCCTTGAAGTTTCTTGGGAGTGGATTTGGCAATGGACGAGGGTCCAAGGGTTTGATAAGGTTTTGGCTTAACAAGGCTTGATAAACTTTGGAGAGGGGAGCATGGAGCTCGGTATACCCCTTTCGGATCGGGACAGTGCGACTTTCTAGTGCCCATGATGTGGTTGGCTCAGAGATGTTTTTTATCGTTGAGACTGCATCACAAGCAGGCTTGTCATATTTTCTAGGGGTGAACTATCCGGACAACTTCTTTGGGTCAACTTCTCTTTTGGTAATACCTTCCTCGATTTCTACTCCTGCTTCTCTGCGAGCTCAAAAATTGGGATAGTATTATCCTCCCATCGTTTCTCGAACATGAGGTAAGAAGTTCTTCTTCACTATGCTAACTTGTTCTTCCTTTGAAGGCTGGTTGGTCATGGTTGCTGCTTTTCCCCTCCATCGAGCGATGAAGTTACTGACTAATTCATTAGGGTTCTGTTTGAGCAGCTCCAAATCACGGCGGGTGACCTCAAGCTTTTCATTGTATTTTTACTGCGACATGAATTCTCGAGCCACATCCTCCCAGCTACGAATTCTGGATTCTTCGAGAGATAAAAACCATCGGAGGGCGCTATCCTTCATCGTTTACTAGAATAATTGGGCCATCACTTCTTCAAAAGACCCTAGTAGAGTCATGGAATGGTGATAACTTCAGAGATAAACAATTAGGGGTCCACTTCCTCCGAATTTCTCGATATTTATCATCTTGAACTTCTTGGGTAACCTTTCTTTAGGATAAGGAGACATCTGGGTGTAGTCCATGTAATTTCCTGAGATTCTGAGTTGGTCGAACTTCTTGGTGAGCATCTTGAGGTCTTCCTTGACTTTGTTCAATTATTCTTCTTTCGGATCTATGATCATAGGCAAGTTAACCCCATGTTGGGCAAGATTTGGCATAAGATGCTAGGCAGGAGGCGACCCATTGACAGGAGGGGCATGTGGAGCATGCTAATACTCTTCGCGAACCCAGATGGGCTCGAGTGGATCCATAGCATGAGGAAATAGGGCCTCAGGCTATTGAGGAATGGGAACCTGATTTCGTTGCATCTCTCGGACCTCGGTTTGGAGGTTGTCAATCTTAGACACAAGCTGAGATAAAACTGCCGTTAGATCCAATTGCGCAACGGGTACTTGATCTGTGTTCTCCATGGGAAGCAAATGGATTCTGGACTCGGAAGGAGTAATAGGGGAACTGACGAAAATCCGGGGTGACTTGATTGAAGACCTAAGCAAATAGGGATCCAGGCCAAGGGTTTACGATCGACCTGAGAAGGCGCAAAATGTGATTTATTTTTGAGAAAAAAAGGGAAGATATTTTTGACTTTTTTTTTAGATGGAATGGCAACATATTTTTGGATTTTTGCTAGAGAGATGAGAAATGTTTTTGGATTTTTGATATGGAAGAAATGTTTTTGGATTTTTGATAAAGAAAAGAAAGGAATTTTCCCCTTTGGGGACGGTCTCAGCATGCTTATTATAATTATTATATTTTCACTTGTATTAATTCTCCTAAATGCAAAATGAAATGCCGAGCGGGACCCGAGACTAGAAAAATTGGGTTTGTAATATATGCAAAGTTATGGCTGGACTTGTGTCCAGGCTCATGGATAAGGTCCCGTTTTAAAAATGCACAAAAAATTCGAGCGACAGGCTGACCCGAAATTTCGACAGAGTTTCGGGTTTAAACCGATAATCTAACATGTGTGTCCTAGGGTTGACACCTATATGGGGGTATGCAGTTGGTTGGGTGAATTGGAATGGGTCCCCCCCTTGGCATGACTTCCACGATATATGTCTTGCACTTGTGGGTAATCGGAACGTTTGGACAGGCTATTTGATATACGTGAGTGTACGTGAATTACCTCACCATATACATCGTGGGGACGGCACCTGTGAGAGCGAATTCGATATACTCGGCGTACGCGAACGAATTCCCTGCGATATACCTCCCATCATGACTTCAGTAAAGCGGTACGATGCGGGGGAACCATTCTATATACGTTAAAGGTACTTGACCAATGGAAGGTGAGAGTCATATCTCTTAGGCTAACTGCGACCTGCCGGACCAGCACCCATCACGAAGTGACCCTCAGTTATTGGGTAAAATTTAGTCAATAGCAATGCTCTTTGGTGATGTCGTGTGAATCATGCATGATCCTCTTATTAGTATCTTATGAAAATGCCTTTCTTAATTATGCCAAACAGGGAGCAAAGTACAAGTACCAATGGTACACCAAGTATAGATGGGGCGTGCAACATGAGGATATATGTGACCCTAGGTGCACGTGGTGTGAAGTGTACATGGAGAATTTTCTACAAGTGTGAATAGAAGCATAAGCATGAGATACACATGAGTAATAAAAGGGGAACATGCAAATAGATTCTAGCCCTCACAATAAACATATAAAAATCCCCAGCGGAGTTTCCACTGTGGCCACCCCCGATCCTCGCAGCGTGATGGAGGATCCTCAGGTCCTGCGCGTCCATCTCGGGAGCGCTTCGGCAGGCATCATTTGAGGTGAGGTGAAGTATGTAGAGAGATTAGAGTCACCAGTCTATTTTACTCAAAAAAGACACAAGAAAACGGGAATCCATCCCGAAGGACAGCATCCAAAGACATACTAGTGCATGCAAAACCAAAATGATTTAAAAAGGGTCCGGAGGCTAAGTTACGAAATAGGAATGTGTTAGGCACCCATTCCGCCCTTTTGAACTCTCATGGATTTTTGTTATTTTCCTTTTATCTTCCCCGTGATATGTGTGCATGTGTATATATAGTGGAGATAGGAATCATCGACTAGTACCATGGAAGAGGTAAAGCGAGTCATGCGTAGGAAGGTTTAAAAATAATATTGGAAAATAAGATTTACGCGATCATCCTTACATTAATCGTTATGAGGGACCGATAACGCACACGGAATGATACGCCCCTAAGAACAAAAATATATTTATATATATAGTGTAAGAAAATGGAGGTTAGAGAAAATGGAAAATGAGAGAAAACGTAAAGAATATGACTCGAGTCTCGGGTTTTACCCCGAAACACCTACGTAGCTATAGAGGCATCAAAGTCCATATAGTTCGCATACAAAATGAGGGTGGGGTTTATCCCATAAATCCAACCGAGGATTCTCTTATTTGTGTGTGTGTGTGTGTGTGTAGAAAAAGTGTTTTAGTTGTGAGAGAAGTGTAAGAAAAGTATGAGAATTTCCGTTTGGAATTTATGAGCAGACCCTCTTTTTCATTTTTTTTTGGGTTTTTATTTATATAAAAATAAATGATGTGAAATACTAATAAATAAAAAGTATATTAGGATGTGTGAGATGAGATAATAAAGGCACTAAGTAATAAAACTAGTTATTGCAAATTTATGAGAATTTAAGGAGAGAGTTGAGAAAATTGGACCTTTTTAAAGATCTTGAGCTTGACCTAGAATGTTGGAGAGTAGCCCTTACACTTGAATGATGATGGAGGGTAGTGAATTCATTAAGTTTGATGAAAAGGATGATGAAAAGTGTGGATTTGGGTGTAGAAATCATGCTGACTTCAAGAGAGGTTTTTAGGATTTGCTGAGAGTGATTTCTATCAGATTTGGGTTCTCCTTGCAAGTGAGGTCGGTACCTCCTTTTTATAGGCCTAGGTCATTGCCGATCGGCATAGCCCTATTCCTGTCGGTCGGTAGCTGCGTTTGAGACCTGCCGTTTGGCAATACTTTTCCATCCTTTTTGGTAAATCGATCGTAGAATGCAAACCGTTGATCAGAATTGTGCATGGGGTGGACCATTGGAAAGGTAATTGAGAGACCTTCGAAAGTCCATTGGACCGCTCCCGGGTTCGGGAGTTGAATTTGGGTTAAATATGGCTCGGAAGCATTTGTCAGTCCATTGGACAGGGAACTATTGGATGCAAACGGACCATTTGTCTGCATGGTAAGTTCGAATCATGCATGGGGAGGAACGTTGGAAAGGTTAGGAGATGTACTTCGACATTCCAAAGATTTTGATCTGGTTCGGGGAGTTGACTTTGGTAAATTGGGCCCTGGAAGAATTCGGTGACCTCTCGGAGTACAACGGATCGTTCATCCGTATCGTAAGTCAGAATCACGCGCCGGATGGACCGTTGGAAAGGGGATTTAGTTACCTTCAAAGATTCATTCATTCTCAGTCGAGCTGAAGATTTGACCTAGGTCAAACAAAGACCGGGAGCCCCCGGTGGCCTCCTTATTGAGTCTCGGGAAAAACGCTTCGTTCGTCCACATGGTAGGTCGGAATCGCGCACGATACGGACAATTAGAAAGGGGTTTCAATTCCTTTTGGAGATTCATTCAGTCTCGGTCGAGATGAAGACTTTGACTTTTGATCAAATGGAGCCTAGGAGTACCCGATGGCTTCTAGGTCAGTACCCGGGGTATGACCTGGGTTTGTAGTGATGAAGGGAGGTGCTAGGGACCTAAGAAGAGTTTTAGGGGGTAAAAAAATTCAGTGTCTACCACTAGGATGATATTTAAATTTATCATACTATTCCTTAGAATTGTCTAGTTTTTGATTCATATTTTAACTATTTGGTATTGTTATTTGCTCAATTATACAAAAATAAAATGCTAGACAATTTTGGTTTTCAATGTTTGTAGGTCTACTTATATCCCATATGATTTTGTTTATACCTATATTCTTAGGTATCATTTTCTTTATGACTTTAATACTATATATTTAAAATTATATAGTTTGAAAGGCCTTAGTAAATTAAGCTTGCAAATTTTAGACGTTTTGTCATGAATCGCGAACTTTACATCGTACAATAATCTTGATAAATTTTAGTGCAAAATACAATGAAAGGATTTGTTTTCATTAACTTAAATCAAATGTTTCAAGTGTATTTTGGAAAAACTGGGTAATACTATTTTCTCATGTGAGAATTTTCTCATGGTTGTAGATGAAAAGCAATTTTTATATAATAAAAAATCATGAGAGAAAAAGTGTTTAGTTTTATAACTTTATAATTATGGGATTCTCACTTTTTGAAAATGGAAATAATTTCCCACCTCTTAGGAAAGAATGAAATTCTCCACTTGAAAAAAATTGAACAATACTATCTCAAAGATCCAAACTCAGTTAGCGTAAGGAAGCAAGACAAAAAAAAATTTAAACATAAATATCTAATGACGAAGACAAAAAGTGGTAGAAATTTTACGTTTTTAGGAAATATAAGGCTTTCTCCTCATTGCATACCTCCAAATTTTTCCAAAATGACTTAAAAAATTGACCCTCATTCTTGATTTCACCGATTAATGATCCTTTTCATTCACTTACTATCACAAGTTATGTCTTTGAAACATTTATATACTTTAATGGATCTATTTGACTTTAGGTCTTTGAATGCAAGATATTTTTTTTATGTAGAGTATTTGACATAACCATAAATCTTGATTATGATTTTTGAAATCACATTTAATTATATCAATGTTTATTTTATTTTTGTATGTATTGTAATTTGTTAAATGAAGAAATTAAGAATGCACACCTTTTATGCATTATTTTTCCTACATGTTTTTTCGTACCTCATATCATAATTGAATTCTTCGCTTGAGATAAACCCCATGACCAGCGAACCCAATGACTTTGGATCAAAGAACAATACTGGGAGCAAATAGTTGGATCTTTCCTATTTCATTTTGAAAATTTCTAAATTTTTACCCAAACTTAAGATTTTCTTTTCCATTATTCCATCTCTATTCCTCCTTTAATCTGACCTTGGAGCCATTAGGTATTCTTAATCCTATACTTGTAATTACTATTTCCTTGATAAGTTTTCTTCCTAGATTTTATGGATTTATTTTTCATATCTTGGGGTTTGGTGGTTTAGTTTTTTTATTTGGTTGTTAAATTTTTGTCTCTAATTGACATGTTTACTTGTCCAAGGATAATGTTATAATGGTTTTTAGTAGTATTTCTTTAGTGCATCTTTGTATCTGTGACTTTGTTGTACCCATTTAGAGATTTTCTACTCTTGTGTCTACTACATTCTAGATTTTCTTATTTGTTTGACTTCTTATCCTACATGAAAATATTTTATGTATTTTTAGTACTGGTACATCTTATATATATGGATTTGAAGTATGATTTATAATGGGATTTTCTATTCATTTTTCTTGGTTTATGATTTCCAAGTCATTTGTATGGCTCCTGAGTTGCATTCAGGTTCCTGGGTAACAACCAACACCAGTTATAAATTTGATAAGATATTTTATCGGCACTCCTTATATTTGGTCACTCTATTAATTTGGATTCTTAAGTCGAGACCTATTTCCCTTATCATTAAAAAAGCCTTCATTAGGTCGAGTGTTTCTCTCAAATTGGTAATTTCTATCACAACCTCGTGAGGGAATTTTTTTCTTCTCTCATGAAGGGAAAGATGAGATTGGATATAAGTTCATTAACGACAAAGTTTTGTGGTGTATAGGTGTGTGTCCGTTTGAAATCGTTTCTCCACACTATAATCTAACTGGAAAAAAAACCATAGGTACCTAAAGAGAAAGAAGGTTGTGATTCCTTCTAATCAATAAGTGATTTAATATATGAGTGATGACCACGATTAGGTTTTTGCGGGAAAGAATTTTCCTCAAATCTACTTGGATAAAAAATTATATTCTATATATATTGGGGTCCTTAATTATTTATCCCATTGGTCACCCTTAAAAATTCTCTTATGGTCATGCACGCTTTTTACATGATATTGGTAAGGGATATAGTACGAATTTGACAAGCCAAATATTTTCACTTATTATAGATTATTATAAGGTCACATTGAAGGTTTTCAATCTAGCCTTTAATCATTTGATTGCGCACTTGATTCAAAAGTTAGAGGTTTTAGATTCATTCACATGAAATGAAGGAAAAAATCTAAGGGATGATATTAGTTTGATGTTTTATTATCGTTGAGTCTCTTTGTTAAGTGATGACAAAGTAAACTATGCTCTACCACATGTCGTGCCTTATCTCAATCTGCATTCATTTAATTCATCTCATGAATAAGTCACACACACACTTTCATTGTCATAGTTAGATGATGTGGATTTTAAAATGATGACTTAGTGCATAAACTCCTTTTTATAAATATTACTCAATTTTAGCATAATGTTTATGATGATACCAAGTGTTATACTCAATCTCAAACCTTAGAAAGAGGTTTGAAGTACCATGTCAAGGTCAGAATACACAAAGAGTGATCTCAACTCTTCTTCCCCTAAGTCTAGAAGAAGGTCAAGACCCTCGAATCAAGCAAAAGGTTTATCAAAGGCTCCTCTAAGAAAGAACTAAGTCTTTTGAACAACCACCATACCTCAATACATAAAGACATAATCTACGTTGTAAGCGAAGGACCTCAACAATCATCCATGACATCCAACCAATGAAGAAATTTTGTTAAAAAGGTCTTAATCATATAAAATAAGGTTCATCATCTAAACATAGTATTTTTTAAGGTCCCACAAAGTTATGCCAAGGAAAGATCAACCTCTTTCATCTCTCTCGAACCTCAGCTTCACTTGTACATGATTAATATTCCTTAGTATCTCATTACTATGACATCAAGCTCAGGATACCTCATAAAATCTAGGCAAAGCCATAACATTGCATTTTGAGGGGTTTATGTATATTACATACACCATTGTACCAACCCTCACCCATCACTGGAACTTTTTCCTAGTGAATTAAATATTATTTAATGCGCTCGACAACCATCACCACTCACCTATAACTAATATAACTTACACTAAACCATTTTACTATAGTGGCATAGCTCATCCATGGTCATCACACCTCAATTTTCACTTCACAGTTGCTACCATTAACTAGCTATATAAGGATATCTTGAAGGATATTGCAAGGGATCGATTTCGAATCATTATTGAGAAAAAAACTGTTCAGATTTATATTTAGCAATTGTATTAGAGTTTGGACCACTTCCAGCTCTTATATTGTATTATAGTCATAAAATCAAGATGTTCTAGTCTATTTTCAATCTTATGAGTCCTAAGTGAGTAAGAATTACTCAAAGGAACAAATTAATTGCTTCATAAGAGCTCTCTGTCAATTTAAAAGACCCCAGACACTTATGTTCCATATTACCAGGAGTCTAAGGGTGGACATAATTGTATTATTCATCATTATATAAAATTTAGAAGAGACAAACACCTTCACAATTGATGTAAGAACCTCAACGGAGGTGCTTAATCACTATATATCTTATTTTGTTATGATTATAAATCTAAAAATAACTTTTCCTTCCCATGGAAAATCATTTGTGAGGCGAAGGTCAAAACCAATTTCAGAACAATCAGTTTGGTATTCTTTATTAGAACAACTATTATTTAAAGTCATTCTACTGATCTTTATAGTTCTCTCTCAGAACCGTGACGACCAATGTCAGGTTAGCTAAAATCATGAAACTAATGGAAACTTAGAAGAAGGAGCTTTAGGAATCCCGCCCTCCATTTTCTTCGGTACTAACTTCACCTACACCATCAACCCAAACCTACTAAAGATGAACAATGAGGATAAAGCCTTTAATATGAATCCTTAATGTAAACCAAGTTCTACCTCGGCCTCAAAAATATTAAACCCACATCCCTGTGAGGGGGAGATTATCCCTATTAGGGTATATTCCTAAGGTACCTCAAGGATCTTTAATCCTTTAAATGACAATATTAAGAAAATACAGAATCGATTGGGTAATTTTCTCAACCAATTTTAAGATCAAATACCTAACACCATCAAGTTATCCTTATAGGAGACTCTCTCCATTACCTAATTACGTCTAGAACTATACCCTTACTCCCAAGTGGAATACGACCACCATTGAATCATTTAATGGGTCCAAAGACCCCACTGATCATCTTAAGACATAGAAGTCATTAATGACTGCAAGAAAATCCACATAAGGTGTTATAAATAGCCTTTCCTACCACTTTAATAGGCACCTCCGTGCATTGGTTTTCCATGCTCAAGACTAGGACCAAAAAAGCGTTCATTGAGTTGGCTAAATTCATTGTAGGTCACTTCATATGGCTCAAAATATGTGTAATCCAACGACAACCCTTCTAAACTTTAAGAAAAAGAAAGGATAAGGAATATTGCAATAGGGTCATACCAGAATCTATTCAGGTAGATGATCTGATTGATATAATATGTGTTTTAACCTTCATTACACGACTCACTTCTAAACTTTAACTAATCATATTTATACCTATTTAGATAACATTTGATTAGTTCCCTACTAAAATAAAACATGAATCTCATATGGTTGATTTTTAGCATCACTTTCGTAAACATTTTAATTACTAATAATCTATTAGGCCTGGTGTCAAATTTTAAAACTTATTAACTTACACAAAATTCCCATTCACATAACCAACCATGAAAATAATGAAACTCATACTCACTGGTATAAATAAATTAACCGATAAATCTTGGTAAAAAGGCATAATACAATAATCTAACTGACTAAAATAAAAGCATCTGAATAAAATAAGTACCAACTATATGAAAAACATGCCTAAAGTAAATATAAAGTACCTCATATGTAGATATGAAGGATAAAAACATCTAATCAATCCGTCCAAGCATCCACAGCTTCTGCAGCATTGTCTTACTAGAACGATGATTAAGCAAGGCGTCCTTCTGACTGAGCATCTAAAAGTTTTGAAAATATTTTGATGCGGGTCAGAGCCCAAACTTTTTGAAATATTTTTGAATTATTTAAAATACATTAATAAATACGTTTTGCAATATTTCATATTTAAATCGGTGTCTCATTCCCATAAGAAACCCTTGCCACTCATCTATAGTTCACACCTAACGCATGTATTTTATTCACCCCGGTTACACTACCCATCAAAACTAGTATCACTTCTTATCTTAGTCCCAAACATTGTCGTATGCCTCGCGTATACTTTTATTTAACTTAAATAACACATTAACCTTTTGCAATTTCTTATTCATTATCAATCTAATTTATAATCTTATTCACACATTAATGTTATGAACCGGTATATAATTATTTTTGACATATATACGTATTTACACATAGCATCTCCGAGCTATCCTACAGGATGCAAATAAATTTTCTATTAATAATATTCTATTATTCTCTCATATATATATATATATATATATATATATATATATATATATATATATATATATATATATATTTATATATACAGACACATATATACGACTATATAAATTTGATCAAGTATACATACATATATATCACTCGCTGTATACGTATAATTGCAATCCCTCCGAGCATTACCTTGTTGTATTGCAACCATCCCTCCGACCGTTACCCCGCTGGATGTAAATATCTAGCATGCTACCAGGCACCAGTGGTATCCAACTGAACGTGGGCCACTGGGTCCAAATCTCGCCATCGAACCCAAGTTGTAATGTAACTCAAAGACGGTCATAATCTTGAGTCAATGAGTCAAAACCATACAACATTACCGTACTTGGACTCCAAACTCTTATATGGTGGTCGTGCATAGACCTATAACCCTCAAAATCGATTCTACACCTATGGGGTTTTCCAGGAGAGACTTCCCACTATTCGCAACCTCCACCAGTAGCATCCCCTAGAGTAGGTATGTTTCACATATATCATACATACATACATACATACATATATATATACATATATATATATATATATATATATATATATATATATATATAACAGTGCATGTCACTCATAGCACTAGCCTATATTATCTGAGTCTAAATTCGACTCCCAAATCCATAAGAGTCACTTAATTATTTATAAACCATGGTTATATTTTATTCTAGACACTAAGTCGATCTCAATCTAGCCCCCAAATCCCAATTCAATCAAAAATTTCTATTCGAATCCATTAATATATTTTCTAGTGTCTTTCATCTTAAACACTCATAAATCCATACCCCGGTTTTATTTCCAACTAACCTTAAGGCAATACTATATTCCAAAAATACCAAAACTCATAAACACCCTCTACGTATCTTCCAAAATAACTCGAATCCCAACCGGATCAATAATATATCAAAACACCTAACCTAGGTTGAGTAGGGAAGTTGAACTGGTTTGGCTTAAGGCCAAACCGATTCTCCCCTGGGTTTGGCTAAATGGGGTTATTTTTCTTAGTCAAAAGTTCTACCTAATTAATCCACAAAAATATGTCCTGAATATTATCCCAACACAATATAATGCAACCCCATCAATCCCAAATATTAGGGTACATGTTTCTATGATTTAATTTTCACCCAATATCAATCAAATTCATGGCATTTAACATCAATTATGCATAATTAATCTTCACCTTAATTCTTATACAATTTTCCCAAATTCATAAATCAAGGTCACCTATTTTCATAATTTAATCGCAGATTTCTTTATCAAGAATTAATCTTTCATATAGGGTTCTATTCTCAGATTTCATTTGGCATACTCATCAATCAATTTTGCAAAATCATTTCCCAAAAACCCAATTTCACATGTAAATCCCACGCCAAAGTTCATATTTATGTTTCACCAATCATGATATGACTATAACACAACATATAATATCAAAGAAAGTTAAACACTTGCCTCTTATTATAGAAATTCTGATCTTGCTTCTTACAATCTTCAACACGCAATGATCCAATCCCCAAAATTATTTAATATCCTCAAGAAATGGTGTTCTTTAGTTTTCTCTTGATCTCTTAATTTCTCTCTCTCTCCCTCTCTCTGTCTCATATATATATATATATATATATATATATAAAGCTTAGGTGATTTAGAATGATCAATTGGGTTGCCTTCCTCATCTAAACCCCCTTAATATTCCCCAAATCCCAAAACTAGTTTAAATTATAACATTAAAATGACCTAAATACCCTTATACAAGTCTCGTATATCTTAAAAAGTCATCGGAACCCGTTAACAACCCTTAAATTCCCAATTTTGACTATCTCGACCCATCGCGGATCATCCGTGCTCTCAAAATTACCATTTGAGTCACCTATCATAGAATACCATCTCATTCCGAACATGACCCCACACATGCATTCTGAATAAGATACTGACAACCCGTCGCTTTTACCCACTAATGACGTAATATAAAATAGTACAATTTCATTTACTTATCAAAAAAGTAAATATAATAACACATAAATATTAATTAAATTTTCTCTAATTAATATTTATTATATTTATTTTCTTTCTCAAAATTGATTAAATTAAGAGTACATGTGTAATTTAAATATTCCCAAAAATATAGGGTTTTACAGGCTTCCCGGCTTACAAAGAAATTTCCTCCCTGAAATTCGGATATGCCTGGTACCAAAAACTTCGAATCCTTAACCACATACCATCCTCTAGTACCTAAAATAAAATCATTATTATATTATGGTGCCTCCACTATACACCTGCTAATAGTATTATCCTGCTAAAGGCCTACTCACTACGACCAAATACTAGGAACAAGTCTAATCATATCATTTTATACTGATATACTCCATTATTTATTAAGGATTCACCTTGATGACGGTATGCACAACTATCGTAAGATGAGCCTATACGCCATTGGATTTTCTATATCTATATTGGGGAAAGGCCCCACTTTCGTAGATGTCAACTTCCCATCTTGACAAATCACATAATTCCCTTCATGGGAGACTTGCAAAAACACCTGACCACTTATGTCAGACTTCAAAAATTTTGGTTTGCAGCGATGTAACTCTTACGACGCTTGTGAACTACACAAAATAATGTATGATTAACCCAATTCTTACCGACAGACTCTGAATCACATCCGATCCGAGTGTGAACTATATGAAATAATGTCTGATTATCCCGATCCTTATCGACGGACTCTGAATCACATTTGATCTGAGATGCTTGTTATTACCCACCTCTAACCAACTAGAGGGTGAACGATAAGGTTCTCCATACCAAGCCTCAAAAAGTTCCTTTCCAATAAGAAACTAGTGCGAATTATTACATGTAACTTTACCAATGATAATTACTCCTCCCAATTACCTTAACAGAATATGCATCCCTCACACTATCCAACATCTTAGTCACCTATCTCATCTACTCCCCTATCCATGGGCAATATACCTTGCTCAAAACGTAGCTTCACCGCATCACCTCCTAATATTTCTTATCAGAGGTGGGACTCAAAGTTCACATCTTCACCCACAATAATGTTGTGCAGCACCTCATGTCGGTCCATCCCCCTATCTTCAATGAAATGTTTGGCACACTGCTTTATAGTGTAACTCAACCAATTTAGGGATAATTGTTCCACCTTGGTCAACTAATTCCATAAGCATAAATGAAATTTTGACCATTCTGTGATGTTGGTAACCCAAAATTGAACTCTATCAATTGATCCATTTCGTCACTCGATTCACCACTTATTGTGAAATTCTGGTTGATCACCTCGGACTAACCTTTTCCCATCTACCAGTGGTGTACGTGGAGACAGATTCTATATGTCTCACTCTTCACCGATCTGCCCACTCTATATACCACATTACGTGGTACATATTACTCCCCTTAATGGATTACACCAAAAATCGCGACCCTTGCATCTGTTCTAAAACTGCAAATTTCCAGTGTCCTTTTTTCCTGGTAGAATCAACATCCAATTTATGCACAAACCACCCTCAAAATTTTACTGAGTACAGCTCTAGTTCCTAAAAATTTTTAATCCTCCCTTCTTCGAAAATATCTTTCACTTAAGTCTCTATAGTCTTTCAACCCGTCTTAGGTGTGATAGTTGTCCTTATTGCACACATATCTAGACTATCTTCTTTGTCCATGAGGTTCAGTCCATCTCACTTTCCCAATTCTTCTTCAACCTAACCCTAGGCATAGGGTTCGACACATTTATTACCATGTCCCCTTATCTTAAACGATTCAAAAAATTAAAATAACTAGGGTGCCCATACACCCTATATCCAGTGCATATCTGCCCCTATATCTTAGACGTAACATATATATATATATAATAAATTAGGGAAGTTTTTGAATTGTCTACACATTTTAACGTTCAAGATGTGTGCCACCTACTTACACATTTTTACACATTTTAAGGGTTCGGATCACCTCCCTTCTTTTTTTACCAACCTACCCCTTTATTCTTTAATTTCCCCCTCTTTTATACTCACCAAAATTACACTTTCATTCAAATATGAGGGTATTTTTGTAACACCCTCTCCCTCATACTCTATCACACGGACACCCTCACTCGTCTCCCTCATTCTCTCGCTCCCTGTACCTCATTCTCCTGCCCTCACTCCAAACCAACAAGCCCTAGCCGCCGTAAAGATTCACTTCGATGCCCTCCACCGCCCATCATCGTTGCATTCAGGTAGTCTATCTCTCTCTCATACATACACACACACACGTCTCTACCTTCATGCCTATGCCACACGCGTGCACACACACTAATCTGAAATCAATATTTCAATTTATTTTTGATTTTAGGGCTATGACTGTTTTTCCTGTGATTTTCATTCGAATGTTACATTATTTGTGCTCAGGAGCTGTGCGAAATTAATGTTTTTTTGTGATTTTGTGAATCAGATGTTACATTGTTTTTTTTTTTGTTGAAATCAATATTTGGGTTCAAGAGCTGTGTGTTCAATATTTGGGTTCAATGTTTGGATGTTACATTGTAATTTTGGGTTCAGGAGCTGTGGGATTTTGGGTTCAATAATTGTATTATGTAAACAATACCCCTGTAGGTTTATAAAGTTGTGATTTGTGTGTTTTATTCTAGTTCTATACATATTTCCTATTTTATGCACTAGACAATTTGTTTGTAGGTTTACTTTCTGAACAGGTATTTACATTGTGGAGATTTCTTGCCCCTGTAGGTTTACAAAGTTGTGATTTGTGCGTTTTATTCTAATTCCATACATCTTTCCTATTTTATGCACTAGCTAATTTGTTTGTGGGTTTACTTTCTGATTCACTATTTGTGGAGGTATCTGATTTAGGTTTTTAGGTTTATAAAGTTGTGATTTGTGCGTTTTATTCTAATTCTATACATCTTTCCTATTTTATGTACTAGCCAATTTGCTTGGAGGTTTACTTTCTGATTCACTTATTGTGGAGGTATCTGATTTGGGTTTTTAGGTTTATAAAGTTGTGATTTGTGCATTTTATTCTAATTCTATACATCTTTCCTATTTTATGTACTAGCCAATTTGTTTTTAGGTTTACTTTCTGATTCACTTATTGTGGAGGTATCTGATTTAGGTATTTAGGTTTGTAAAGTTGTGATTTGTGCATTTTATTCTAATTCTATACATCTTTCCTATTTTATGTACTAGCCAATTTGTTTGTAGGTTTACTTTCTGATTCACTTATTGTGGAGGTATCTGATTTGGGTTTTTACTGGTATTTACATTGTGGAGGTTCTGTGAAGCATTGGGTATTTACATCCGATTAACTTTTTGGAGGTGTATTTACGAATTTAAGGTATTTAAATTCTTAGGTTTACTTATTCACTTATTATTATGGGTCACATTTGTACGTCTACTTATTCACATTTGATTTGGGTATTTACTTATTTACAGGTATTTACATTATGGAGGTTTAGCCAAGCTTGGCTAAAGTATTTACTTATTAAGGTATTTGCCTCATTTTTGTATTAATAGGTTGCCTTTTGGGAATCTTGCCTTTACGTATTTACATTCTTAGGTTTGGGTTTGTACATTCTTACGTATTTACATTTTTTTAATAGGTTGGGTTTCGTGGGTTCTGCTTATTTTGTTCAAAGAACTAAAGTCTGGAAGTGTTCTGACATGTTGAAAGATGTAAGGATACATCTATTCCCTTCTTAGATGTACAATCTTACATCTATATTTTGGTTATTGATACTAATTTTTTTTGCCATCACAGTTGAATTTGCGCGATGTAGACACCTTGGTGTTATTATTCGAGATGACTCTGAGATAAATACTATTCGAATTGAGGCCTCAAATCAAAACATTTTAACGGTAAGTTCCGATGTAGGTATAGGAAAGAGAAAAGGCAAAGAAAAAGTTATTTCAGATGGGGTATGTTCTAAAACGACTTTTCACTTTTTATAACCTCTACTTCGAAACGGCAAAACATTGTTTCACTTTTAATACATTTTCCCTTTCTTGCCACAGTCTGAAAGTGGAATCTCAAAGGCTGCATTTGCTCAGCGGCGGCGACGTGAACGAGAGCAGATTGAATGTGTTCTGTATACACATTCTACTCTTGCTCAATCATGTCAAACACCAACCCTTGTTGATCACGTTCGTAGTAATGTAACTCCACTTACATTACTTCTGGATGAGGTACGTGAAACACCCAACCTTGCTGATCGCGTTCTATCTCCACATACTAATCTTTCTCAAGCGTGTCAAACACCTTGGCATGCTGATCACGTTCGTAGTAATGTATGTCTCTTTACATCTCATCTTTCTAAATTTCTATCTTTATAAATCACATCTTTCTTACATGTTGAATGATGTAAGGATACGTCTATTCCTTTCTTAGATGTATAATCTTACATGTATATTTTGGTTATTGATACTGATTGTTTTTTGTCATCATAGGTTGAATTTACACGACGTAGACACCTTGGTGTTATTATTCGAGATGACTCTGAGATAAATACTATTGGAATTGAGGCCCAAAATCAAAACATTTTAACGGCAAGTTCCGATGTAGGTATAGGAAAGCGAAAAGGCAAAGAAAAACTTATTTCAGATGGGGTATGTTCGAAAAGGACTTTTCACTTTTTATAAACTGTACTTTGAAACGACAAAACATTGTTTCACTTTTAATGCATTTTCCCTTTCTTGGCACAGTTTGAAAGTGGAATCTCAAAGGCTGCATTTGCTCAGCGGCGGCGACGTGAACGAGAGAAGATTGAACGTGTTCTATCTGCACATACTTCTCTTGCTCAATAGTGTCAAACACCTACCCATGTTCGTAGTAATGTAACTCCACTTACATTACATCTGGATGGGGTACGTGAAACACCCAGCCTTGCTGATCGCGTTCTATCTCCACATACTAATCTTACTGAAGCGTGTCAAACACCTCGGCTTCCTGATCACGTTCTTAGTAATGTATGTCTCTTTACATCACATCTTTCTAAATTTCTATCGTTATAAATCACATCATTCTAAAAACATATCGTTATAGGAGCAATCTGAAATTGGAATCTCCAATGCTGCATTTGCGCAACGCCGGAGACGTGAACGTCAGCATATTGAACGTGTAACCACGCCTTCTCGCTGCCCAATTGGGGTGTGTCTCTTTCATTAGTATGCAATACATATTTACTTCTATTGTATTTACTTATTTCATTTTTATGCAATACTTATTTCATTATTCTGTAATACGTGTAGGAACAATTTGAAATTGAAATCTCAACGGCTAAAGTTGCGCAACGCCTACGCCGTGAACGTGAACGTGAACGTGAACGTGAACGTGAAGTCCATTTAGAGGACGACCATTTACATTTGTATCTTCAAGATGAAGAAGATAAAGAAGCTCCTCAAATTCATCGGTCCGTTCGACCCCTCTCTATGAATGACCCATCGTAATTGAAATGAGCCATATCTTCAATTAGCTTGCATCATTTGAATCTGTTATAATCACTTTTTTAACTAATTTCAAATATGCATTTACATCAATATGCATTTCAGCAATATGCATTTCAAGTTTAGATTTACATCAGTTATAACTGTAATAACCAGTATGCATTTACAACAGTTATATGCATTTACATCAGTTCAATGAATTTACATCATATGCATATGCATTTATATCATATGCATATGCATTTACATCAGTTATATGCTTACATCATATGCATTTACATCAATTATATGCATTTCAAGTATGCAATCTGCATATATATGTTGCATAAGTATATATATGCATATGCAATCTGCATATACAGCATATATATGCATATACAGCATATATATGCAATGCATATGCATATGCATTGCATATATATGCAACATATGCATATATATATATATATATATATATATGCAATCTGCATAATATCTATGCATACGCAATATGCATATATATGCAGCATATGCATATATGCATATATATGCATATGCTGCATATATATGCATATGCATTGCATATATGCTGCATATATATATGCTGCATATATATATGCAATCTACGTTCACGTTCAGTATGCATTTTAGTTATAATCAGTTATAGTTGTTTTAACTAATTTCAGCAGTATGCTTTTACATCGGATCAATTTCTACGTTCACGTGGTCCTATGCAAGTAATTTCAGTTTTAACATTGCGTATGCATTTATGTAGTTATGTAGTTATGTAGTTATAATTGTTTTAGTAATTTCAAGTATGCATTTACATCAGTATGCATTTCAGCAGTATGTATTTCAAGTATGCATTTTACATCAGTTTTAACTATTAAAATCAGTATGCATTTACATCAATTAAAATCAGCCGTATTCATTTCAGTTATAATCAGTTATAGATGATTTAACTAATTTCAGCAGTATGCATTAAATTACATGCTGCATTTTTTTTCACGTTCGCAGTCATTAAATTACATCGCATACTACATTATATTCCATGCTGTATTTTTTTTTGCTTCAAATATCGCCTTATTTCACTTTTTAAAATAAATTTATTCTTATTGTACAGGATACATGGTATTGGCCTGGGTAGACATTTTCTTGGAATGATGAATGTTGAGTGTCCTCATTGTTCAGCCTTACATTGTCTTAGGGAAAGGTTAAGCAAATCTTCAATTGCACACCCGTTGATTGGTAAATGCTGTTTGCAAGGTAAAATTAGGTTACCATCCTTGAATGAACCTCCGTCCGAGATCAAATCTCTATACGATGGTAACATTGTTCGGTCAGAGTCATTTCGAATATTTTCTAGACAATATAACGCTGCTAATGCCTTTACCAGTCTTGGAGTACAGATGGATGATAAAGTACTTACTGGATGGGTACCTACATCTTTCACCATTCATGGCGAATTGCGTCATCGGTCTGGAACCTTATTACCAGAAGAAGGGCAAGAAGGAAGTTACGCTCAACTTTATATTTATGATCCTGATGCTGCTTTGGATATTCGCGAGCGTCGAAATCCATAACTAAGAAGGGATGTTCTTGAAATTATCCAAAATTATTTGTTGACGAGTAATCCCTTCTCATCAAAATTTCGGCAGGCATGTGCTATTTTAGAGGAGGTAAATACAACAAATGTGAATGTACCAGCTTATTTGCATTATAGCAAGTCAACAGATAGACGACGGTATAATTTACCATCAAGTGAGGAGATTGCGGTTGTATTACCTAGAGATGGATCTCAATTGAGTGCGATGAGAGATATCATTCTTCATTTAAAGGGAGATAATCAATTGATGCGAATTAGTGAGTGTCACTCGACATACTTACCGTTCCACTATGTGCTATTGTTCCCTCTCGGTGAGCTCGGATGGGAACCTGATATGACACGTTGGGATGTAGTCAGTGGGCAACCTGATTTACGTAATCGGTTGACTCAACTTAACTGTTATGGTTATCGTATCTTCGAATGAGCAAATGAATACTCCATAATTCTTAGAGTGGGAAAATTGTTTCAAGAATTCATTGTTGATGCTTGGGCTTCAATTGAGCAGAATCGGTTGACCTACTTCCGTCTTAATCAAGCCGACTTGCGTGTTGATTTGTATACTGGACTTGCTGAAGGTATAGTAGATGGGTTTAATGCAAATGAATTTAGTAAACGTAGCATTTTACCATATTCCTTCGCTGGTAGTGCTAGGCATATGTTTGAAATATTTCAAGATTCAATGGCCATCACACGTTATAATCAACATCCAGATATATTCCTTACTATGACTGCAAATCCCAGTTGGCCTGAAATTACTGTAGCTTTATTGGCACATCAACATTCTTCAGATCGTCCCGACATCGTAGCTCGCGTGTTTGAGATGATGAATGAGGTGAGAAGTAATAATGTTTTCGGTAGGAAAGTCGCACACGTTTTTACTACTGAATTTCAAAAGAGGGGTTTGCCACATGTTCATGTTCTTTTTTTGGAAAGCATAAGTAAAATTAAGACATGTGATCAGGTGGATAGAATTGTATCTGCTGAATTGCCCGATCCGAAGGAAGATCCTACTTTGTTCGAGACAATCTTGGGTTGTATGGTACATGGCCCTTGCGGTCCCCAAAACCCCAACGCCCCGTGCATGGAAAATGGTAGATGTACAAAAAAATATCCTCGATCTTGGGCAGAATACACGACTATGGATCAAGATGGATATCCAATATATCGTCGACGCAATGATGGTCGAAAGTACATAATTGCTGGAGGGAAAGTAGTATGTAACAAAGATGTTGTGCCTTATAATCCATATCTTTCTAGAATGTTCGATTGCCATATTAATGTGGAAATATGTGCGGGGTTGAGATGTGTTAAATATATTAACAAGTACATATTGAAGGGTTTGATCGGACTACAATGGTTTTGGGAGGATTAGATGATATCCAACAATACCTTGATGTGAGATACATTGGACCGCCTGAAGTTGCTTGGCAGTTATTTGGTCATCCAATGCATGAAGAAATTCCCAATGTTGTTCGGTTAGAGCTTCATTTACTGGGAATGCATCGGGTTTCATTCAATCCTAATGATTATGTGGAGACAATTATGTCTAGAGCTGCTAATCAAAAGACTACTTTGACTGAATTCTTTGCCACATGTGCATCAAATTCATCTGCACACGCTTTCACGTATCCCGAGTTTCCACAACATTTTGTTTGGAATAAAGAACCGAAGACGTGGACTACGAGATCTCCAAGATTGTAGGGTTATGCATTTGGTCGAATGTATTTTACTGCCCCAACTACATGTGATCTTTTTTATTTGCGTATCCTTCTAACAGTGGTAAAAGGACCTCCATCGTATGAAGCGCTTAAGACTGTCAATGATATAACTTACAATTCATTCAAGTTAGCATGTATTTCTTTGGGGCTTTTAGAAGATAACGGTGAATGGGTCCAATGTTTGCAAGAGGTTGCGGTCCTTAAAACCGGGTATCAATTGAGAAGGTTATTCGTTGTTATCCTTACTCAATGCGCGCCTCTATGTCCTCATATATTGTGGAATCAATTTGCGATGCCTATATGCGATGACTTGGCTCATAAGATACGGACTTTGTACGGCATTCAGACTCCTACTGAGATTCAAATTGAAGACTATGGTTTGTATCTGATCAACGAGTTATTGGAAGACTTAGGAAAAATCTTATCTGATTTTCCTCCCATGCCTCTTTATGTTGGTAATTGGTGTACAACTATCGGTAATAGGCTTCTTCGTGAGCATCGTCAATTTTGAAGTGAAGCTGAACAAGGGGAGCCTCAAACTAATGTTTATTGTCTAAATAATGGACAACGGGCTTCATATGAATCCATAACCACTTCGGTTCTAGAAAATAATGGAACTACATTCTTTTTTAATGGTGGTGCGGGCACCGAAATTTTTTTTTTTGTACAATACTATTGCTACAAAACTTCGTAGCCTCAGACATATTGTTATTACAATTGCTTCTTCTGGAATTGCATCATTATTGTTGGTGGGGGGTCGAACTGCACATTCGACCTTTTGTATTCCTTTGGACATTCTTGAAAATTCAGTTTGTGGGTTTACAAAGCTTTTGATTCATTCTGAGTTGTTTAAGTTGGCAAAATTAATTATATGGGATGAAGTTCCAATGCAACATCGTTTTTGTGTGGAGGTCGTAGATAGGACTTTGAAAGATATTCGTAATTGTAGTAAGCCTTTTGGGGGTATCACTGTTGTCTTGGGTGGTGACTTCCGTCAAATTCTACCCGTGATACCAAGGGGCCTTCGTGAGCAAATTGTTGCCGCGTCATTGATGCGTTCATTGTTATGGAAAGATATTCACGTTTTGACTTTGGTTTCCATTATGCATCTTAATAACGCAGAAACTGAAAGTGTTTCATTTTCAAGCTTCCTATCTGAGGTATAATTTGAATTTTGTAGTCCATTTCTATTTTAACATATTCCTATACCATTAATAATGTTACTAATTTTAATTTACATATTTATAGATTGGGTCCAACCCCCAAGAAGATGTAGAACTACCTTCAACAATACGCAAGTGCAGTGGTCTTAAGGAGTTATTGACGGAGATTTATCCATCGCTGAATGCGATCGGCACTGCCACACCTAACTACCTTAAAGAACGAACAATTCTTTCTGTGAGAAATGACGATGTCAATATTATAAACAGTTCTGCATTAAATATTCATCCCGATGAAACAATAACATACTTGGCTGCAGATAAGTTGTGCCTAGACGAAGTGACGTAGTTAATCAATATCCAAATGAATATTTGAATTCCCTAAGTCCCTCGGGGTTGCCTTTGTTCAATTTGGAACTAAAATTGGTTATCCTATTATGTTGCTAAGAAATATTTCGCCTAGGGATGG
This sequence comes from Sambucus nigra, assembly GCA_949130495.1. NCBI lineage: Eukaryota > Viridiplantae > Streptophyta > Magnoliopsida > Dipsacales > Adoxaceae > Sambucus > Sambucus nigra. The sequence goes on from OX422210.1 coordinate 260,372,849, forward strand.
TGTTTGTAATGGCACTAGGTTGATTGTTATTAATTGTGCTGAACATGTAATTGAAGTTCAGATTTTAACGGGAGATCATAGCGGTAATTTCGCTTTCATTCCAAGAATATATTTAACACCCTCTTCCGCAGAAGTTCCAATTCAGATGACAAGACGCCAGTTCCCGGTTAGATTAGCATATGCAATGACAATGAACAAATCCCAAGGACAGTCTGTTAAATTTGTTGGAATTGACTTGCGAACACCGATTTTTAGTCATGGTCAACTATATGTCTCATTTTCAAGATGTACAAGTGCAAATTATTTAAGTATCCTTCTACCTCAAGATGGTACAAACTCAACGACAAATATTGTGTATCCAGAAGTTTTGTTATAGCAGGTTATTTTTATGTTGCATTCTTTGACTTTTGTTAAATCTTTTGGTTGCTAACATGTCTACTAATTCTCTATGTGTATGTGGCAGTGGCATTGTATGTGTAGCAGCAATAGGTATTTGTTTGAGCAATTTTTTTTTCTTAGTCCATTCATTTACTATGGATTACATTCTTCAGTAAGTTTTTTTAAATTATCCCCTTTTCACTCAAGAATATTAGGTAACGTTTTAGAGTTTGGTTATTTTCTCATTCATTGTTTCCTATGTACAGTCTAATATGGGAGGATTCATCATTTTTAGTACTGAGGGTAAGTTTCATCTATTTGTTTATATTTGGCAATTTGCATATATATATATACATAGCATATATATGCAGTATATATGCAATCTGCATATATATATATATGCATATGCATATATATGCAGTTTGCTGCACACCGTACACTGCCTCCACACTGCACACCGTACACTGCCTCCACACTGCATAAATATGCATATGCACATATATATATGATTGTATATATATGCATATATATATGCATATATTTCCAATTGCGGCCTCCACACTGCCTCCACACTGCACACTGCCTCGCAAATATGCATATATATGTAATTTGTGAGGCAGTGTGCAGTGTGACTCATATATATGCATATGCAGTCATATATATGCATATTGCATATATTTTTTTTTATATGATTTAATATTCAAATTCTGAGTTTGTATATCATAGAATATACAATGATGTATATCAGTTGGAGGCATATATGACGATTGTATATACACCTATATGAGTGAATATACAATCTGATATATCGTGTATATACAAATAGCCCATTTTAATTTATGATATATCCTCATACTTATCACTGCTTCGCATACTTATCACTACTTATCACTGCTTTGCATACTTATCGCTGCTTATCACTGCTTTGAACCTACTCAATACTTATCACTGCTTTATTTATGGGCTTTTTACATTTGTGGTTCATTAAGAAGGAAATTTGTTGGCTTAAGATTCAGCATCAAGACACTAATTGAGTGCAGCGCCTGAATTCCATTAGCCAACTCAATCCCATACCTCAAAACATCTAATGGTGGAAGCTTTCCTTTCCTTCTTTCAGCTGAGCCATTCGATCACCTATTGACCCTTCATAATATTTGTGTTAACCTATTGAAGTTTGTTAACCTATTGAAGTTTCTAATAAATGGGATATGTATTTACACACACACGCGTACAAGCGCACACAAACACACACAAACACACGCACCCGTCCCCTCCCCCCTCCCCCCTTCCCCACTCACACACGGACGCACACGCACACACGCACATATGCATATATATGCAGATTGTGGGGGCTCACAATTTTGATGCATATGCATATATATGTTGCACGGCATATATATGCAGCTTCATATATATGCAGATCATATATATGATGCTGCATATATATGCATATGGCAAATATATGTGCAATCTGCATATATATGCATATGGCATATATATGCGCAATCTTCATATATATGAAGCAAGATATATATGCACTGCATATATATGCATATGCATATATATGGGCATATGCATATATATGCAGCGCAACACTCACACACTCAAACACGCACACACGTGCCCCCTGCCCGTCCCCTCCCCCCTTTACCACTCACACGCGCACACAAACACACGCACACACTCGCACTACATATATGCACTGCATATATGTAGATTGCATATATGCATATATGCAAACCTGCCCCTGCCTGTCCCCTCCCCCCTTCCCCACTCACACACGCACACACGCGGACACAAACACACACACGCACACTCGCGCCCCGTCCCCACCCCCTTCCATACTCACACACGCGCACACAAACACACACACACGCACACATGCTCCCCCTTCCCGTCCCCTCCCCCCTTCCCCACTCACTCACACACACAAACACGCACACACGCGCCCCCTGTCCGTCCCCTCCCTCCTTTCCCACTCACACGCGCACACACGCACACATGCACACACGTACACACTCTCACTGCATATATGCACTTCATGTATGCAAATTGCATATATGCATACATGCCCCGCCCCCTCCCCCATTCCCAACTCACACACGCACACACACACATGCACATGTACGCACACACACGCACACACACATGCACACACGTGTCCCCTCCCCCTTCCCCACTCACGCGCACACGCGCGCATACAAACATGCACACACGTGCCCCCTTCCCATCCCCTCACCCTTTCCCACTCAAACGCACACGCGCGCACACACAAACACGCACACACGCACTGCATATATGCACTCGCATATATGCATATGCAATTATTCAAATAGTTCCTTTTTCCTAATATTGTTATTTGTTTTATTTGTAGACCAAATATGATGGGATCAGACTCGAAACTGCATTTCTTTATAAAAGAGGTAATCCAATTGGATCCGGTCGAATCAATCTCGAATTTAGACAATTTTGGATGTGATTGTATATTTACTTATGTGACTGTATCTTTGTTCGAGAAACTAATTAATTATGTTTATTGTTTGTCAAATCGTACAAAAAATCGAGAGGGAGAGAGTGATCATGGCTAGAGGTGGGAAGAAGGATGGGAAGACAACAGTAGTAGCACCTAATCCAGAAGCACCATGGCACAAACATTTTGAGGAAGTCCCACATATTCTCCTTTCCCTGCCTTCTATCTCCCATCTCCGAATTTGGGATTTTTTTTAATTTGCTGGATTTGTTGTTACACCTTAAATAGGGTGGATAGTCCAATAAACAAAGGAGATTATGCCCAATTTTTTTTAAAAATTGACACTTTGTTTTTTTGAGACATTTAATTTGATTGGTGAATATTTTATATTTCATTTTATATGTGAATTTGTTTGAAGAATTTAGACAATTTGAATGTTGAACTATTTGTTATTTGTTAAGCAGGGTGAATAGTTCCATAAACAAAGGAGATTATGCCCAATTTTTTTAAAAATTTGACATTGTCGTCGTTTCGCGATTACGTACTTAGAAAAATTGTCGTCGTTTCGCTATTACGTAATTTGGAAAATTTCTTCGTGCCTTCAGGCACGGGCATACGCTAGTATATATATATATCAAACTTGGCCATGTATGCTTGGTGTGGCAATACAGTAAGGGTACACTCGATTAGCTTAATAAGCACGACTCACTTCTTCTCACGATTACCCCACCTATCAACTGGTGATACTAATCTTTCCCCGTGATTCCTACACGGGAGGACTCAACCCCACTGGCATCTCGTACAGAGCATTCATATCCGGATAATCAAGAGGATAACTGCGCATTTAATGCTCATTATTATCACACAGATGCATACGCCTATTGGACAGCTGTGTATTATTCTTTTATTTGTACCGCCTCAAGGCTATAAATACATTGTAACCTCCTCATTATCAGGAGACTCGGAATTTCTTGGTAAACCCATTATCGAGAATTCTGCAAACAGTGAGCAATAACACAAACAGTGGACGTAGCCCATTCTTTCAAGGCTGAACCACTATAAAAATCTCTTGTCTTATTTATTTTTTTATCTGTGATTAAATAATTAGAGGTTTTCTCCATAGTTATAATGATTATCGTTTAAAACCAATATGCTAGAATCCAACAAATTCTCCTAACTCTGGAAGTAAATTAAGGTTCATCCGTGGAATGTCATGTAAATAAAATCCAAATAAGGAACTCCCCCGATGCACTATAACCTAGTAGTGTCGGTCATCGAGATATTTTAACCCAAAGCACATAATCGGGACACTCAATATCCTGCCCCCAGATTTATAAGTCTAATCCTCAACTCACGCATCTATAAAAGAGTGATACAATACTGCACTCGCACTATCACTAAGTTCCCAATGCTAATATAATAACAATCTCAATCTCTCCACTTGACGGGAAACCCAATATACCCTAAATCACATCTGCAAAGTGCCTATGCACCGAGATCAACTATAATAAGATAACTACACTCTCTAAAGTCTCGTTTACAACACTAGCTCGACCCTCTTTCAAGTGAGACATTGTAAAAAAACACATCTTGCCTTAGAAGATCGACGTGATGGCCTTACCGTAACAGTCCACTATTACTAAGTAGTCCTTACCCAAGACAACATCATACTCGAATATTACATCTCCCCAAAATGAGTAGATTTATAAAAACATATCCTCCCTGTATCCACACCTTCCCCTACAGATGTAACCAAAAAGTGCCCTATTACCCAATGGTAAATATATACACAGTCATACTACTAACGATTTATCCACTAAACCTATCTTATGCACGAGCCTAGTGCTAACAAAATACTGTGATGCACTCTTATCACATAAAACTTACCTAATTTACCAATGGATAAATGTTATTCTTTCAATTGCCAATAGAACTAGTTATTCAAATGGTACTTGGACATAATATTCATGTCAAAATTGAACCAAAACAGTTGTAATTGTTGTTGCAGATTGGATACCCAGCTCCTGTCAGGCTGTCCCCTAACTCACCGCAAATAAGATTGACGCATGTGATCTCGTTCTCAATATATAAAACACCCACATATATAATCCCCCTATATTTTCCGCACTTGCTATGTTGGGTTTCCCTACTCTCGGGCACTAGTAGTCTCAACCGTCACATCAAATTGTTCTCTTGGCTTCACTAGCCTTGAGGAACACACTACCAGCCCCGATGTCCTTATCTAGATCCACCATCACTAGATCAGAATTCCCTTGACTTGAATCATTTAAATGTGTCCCACTAGTGGGTATATCCTTGTAGTACCTCACTAGCACCGATACATCCAGTGTTACCCTACTAGTTAGACTCTCCAAATCCCTTGGCATCCTTCACACGAAAGAGATGATATTGACATTATAAAAGTACGATGTTGATAACATCGACATAAGTCATCCAAGACAAATTTCTCCATAAGTGCTGGCGTCATCTACCCCTGAGTACATAATCACACTTAAGGACTCTTTTTTCCTCCGTATCCACATCGTAGGGCATAAACTTTAATAAATCGGTAATTTTTTATACTCGACCAGTGTTAGTTGCTCATGTCATAAGTTCAGAGAATTATTCTACATCTGTATTTAAATAGTAGAGAATAGAACTTACGGTCAGACTTCACCCAAAATTCCTCAATTTTTATAATTTTTCTCTCCTCAGATATGGTGACTGACTCCACCACGGTAATGCTGCTCCTATGAGCTTAAAAGTCGCTGAAATGTATTTTTGAGTGTCACTGCAATCGACCATATGTAAATGCCTTTAGATGCCCTACTTTCATTGGTTAGCTAATCCTATGTTTGCATTTCCCTGAAACTCTTGTGGATGTCCCTTCTAAAAGGCATCTTTGACTCTCTCACCTACTTATTGCACTGGGTTAATCGGAATTAGTGCCACCATTTTTTGTGGCGGTACTTGGGAAACTACTGCGCCCTATAGGTCATCGCAACATTAACTGCCTGAGTAACAATAGTGGTGACATTTATTGTAATCATCACCCCCTGAATAATCTACATCTCTGGCTTAGCTTCTCCTCTTGTAGTCTTGCTAATAGCCCTCACTGGTCGTCCTCTACTGTTCAGCATACATTACCCAACCAAAATTGTGTAAGATTCATTTCGATTATACATAATAGTTGGAGACGTAAATCGCAAAAGGAATTGATAGTCCTAAGCATAGTGCTCTACATCAAAGAGGAAGTAACATTAAAAACTTAATAACTCTACACAGATCCTAAGGACACTAGAACCTGATGCTCTGATACCATCTGTGACACCTTGTTGATTTCAATAACTGGTGATCAATCCTCTACGAAAATAAAATAAGAATCTCATCTGGTTCATTCTTAGAATCACTATAAAAAACATTTTAATTACTAATAACCTATTAGTCCTGGTATCAAGTTTTAAAACTTATTATCTTGCTTACACTAAATTCCTATTCACATAACCAACCATGCAAATAATGAAACTCACACTCACTAGTATAAATAAATTAACCGATAACTTTTAATAAAAAGTCATAATATAATAATCCAACTAACTGAAAGGAAAGCATCTGAATAAAATAAATACCAACTAAATGGGTGGTATGCCCGAAATAACTCTGAAGTAGCTCCTATCTATATCTCAATAATATAAGTGTCTAATCCCTGTAGAATTCATAGAAGATATAACATTGTCTAACCAGAAGGATGGTTAAGCCAGGTGACCCTGCGACTGTGCACTTAAAAGTTCTGAAAATATTTTAATGCAAGTCAGAGTCCAAAAAGTTTTGAAAATATTTTTCAAGTGTTTAAAATACAACAATAAATATGTCTTGTAGTATTTCATATTTAAACCGGTATTGCGCTCCCATGAGATACGCCTCGCCCCTCATTTATACTGCACACCGAACACATGTATTATAAACACCCTAGTTACGATACCCAACCTATCTAGTATCACTGCTCATCTTAGTCCCATAAATTGCCTTATGCCCCACGTATACTTTTATATAACTTAAATAACAACATTAAGCTTTCGCAGCTGCTTAGCCATTATCATATGTAACACCCAGTATTTTTGGGAATACTTAAATTACATGTGTACTTGTAATTTAATTAATTTGAGAAATATAATGAATAGAATAAATATTAATTGGATAATATTGAATTAATGTTTATGTTTTATTATATTTACTTGTGTAATAAGTAAATACAATTGTACTATTTTATATTACGTCGTACGTGGATAAAAACGACAGGCTATCAGTATCTTATTCGAGATGCGTGTGTGGAGTCATGTTGGGAATGAGATGGTAAATTGATTGTAGGGGACTCAGATGGTGATTTTGAGTGCATGGATGATCCGGGATGGGTCGAGATAGTTAGAATTAGGCACCCGAGTGTTGTAATTGGGTTACGGGTACTTAGTAAGTTATATGGGACTCGCACGGGCATATTTGGGTCATTTTAATGTTATAATTTAACATAATTTCGGGATTAAGGGAATATTAAGGGGTTTTAGATGATGAAGGCATCCCAATTTATCATTCTAAATTATCGAAGCTTTAGAGATAGACAAACAAAGATGGGGAGTTCAAGAAAAACTCAAGAACACCATTCTGTGAGGAGATTAAAAAATTCTAGGGCTTGGATCATTGCGTGTTGAATATCTCAAGAAGAAAGATCAAAAGTTCAACAATTAGAGGAAAGTGTTGAACTTTATTTGATATTATTTGTTGTGTTTTAATTCATATCATGATTGGTGAAATACTAATATGGACTTTTGGGTGGGATTTACATGTCAAAATGGGTTTTGAGTAATTAATTTCAAAAAATTAATTGATAAGTATACCCTATGTAATATGAGAATGGAACCCTATGTGAAAGATAAATTATTGATAAATAAATCTAAGATTAAATTATGAAAAGAGGTGACATTGATTTATGAATTTGGGAAAATTGTATTAGAATTAAGGTGAAGTTTAATTTTGCATAATTGATGTTAAATCCCATGAATTTGGTTGATATTGGGGGGAAAATAAAGCATAGAAAAATGTACCCTACTATTTGGTATTGATAGGGTAGCATTATGTTGTGTTGGGATAATATTCGGGATAGATTTTTGTGGAGTAATTAGGCAAAACTTTAGACTAAGAAAAACAACCCCGTTTAGCCAAACCCAAGGGAAAATCAATTTGTCTTCCAAACAAACTGGTTCAGCAGCCCTGCTCAGCCTAGGTTAGGTGTTTTGATGTATTATTAATCTGGTTGGGATTCAGGTTATTTTGGAAGATGCACAGATGGTGTTTAAGACTTTTGGTATTTTTGGAATATAGTATTACCTTCAGATTAGTTCGGAATAAAATCTGGGTATGGATTTAGGATTGTTTAGGATGAACGACACTCGAAAATATATTAAGGGATTCAAATGGGAATTTCGCATGGAATTGATATGCGGGCTTGATTGAGATAGGCTTAGGGTCCACAATAAAATATAATCGTGATATCTAAATAAGTAAGTGACTACTTATGTATTTGGGAGTCAGATTTAGACTCGGTGAATATAGGCTAGGAATATGAGTGAAATGCACGTTAGCTGATTTTTATTTTATATATACAAGTATAAAGGCATTATATATGTGTGTGAGTATATTTGTGTGTGATTGATATATGTGAAACATACCTACTTTAGGGGGTGGAATCGTGGGGGTTGTGCGTAATGGGCGATCTCTCCTGGCGAATCGCAGAAGGTATAGTATCGATCCCAAGGGTCATAGGTCTATGCCCGACCACCCTATATGGGTTTGGAGTTCAAGTGGAGTATTATGGTATAGTTATGACCAACTAACTCAAAACTATGACCACCTCTGATTTACGTTATGATTGAGGTTCGGTGGTGAGATTTTGACTCGATGTCCCGATTGAGGTAGATATCCCAAGTGCCTAATAACATGCTAAAGATTTACATTAAGAGGGGCAATATATATATATATATATATATATATATATAAAATAAATAAGATAGGTTGGTTTTTGATTTGTCTAACGGTTTAGATGTGTGCCACCTCCTTACACATTTATACACATTTTAATGGTTCAGATCACCTCCCTTTCTTTTTTACCAACCTACCCCTTAATTCTTTGATTTCCCCCTCTTTTATACTTGCCAAAATTACACTTTAATTAAAAAATGAGGGTACTTTAGTAACACTCTCCCTTTACACACAAGACCATCTATCTCTTTCTCGATCTCTCTCACACCCATCTCATTTTCACTCTCTCTCCCCAACGCAACTCCCTCCCATTCTTCCATGCCTCCCAACGCATATGCTCGCCCTCCCTCCCTCCCTCAGACCCATATTCTCGTCATCCCTCCCTCCGCACGATGCTCGCCCTCCCTCCCTCCCTCCCTCCGCCCGCTGCTTTACACACGCACACACGTACACACACAACACCCTGCCCCGCCCCCTTCGCAACCCCTCCCCTACCCCGCCCCTCAGAAAAGGTTTAACCCAAGATCTGTTTTTTCTCTCTCCGATCTGAACACTGAATTTCTCTCTCTCTCCGATCTGAACACGAGGTATTCACTCAATTCCTTTTAGACCACAAGCTGTAGAGAATAGCACACGTTCTTTAGGAAGTTTTTGATCTAATGAGAATAACACTTATTTGAGAATAACATATGTTAATTTTACAATTCCTTTTATTGTAATTTTATATTTATTTTATTGATGTAATTTTTATTTATTTTATTGATGTAATTTATATTTATTTTATTGATGTATGAGAATAACATTGATTTTAAAAATTATGTTAAGACAGTGGTAAATCAGACTTTATATAGGATGTAGGTGTTTCCTTTTGATGTATCGAATTAAAATACATGTATTCCTATTGTTGGGTTTATAGGAAATCGGGAAAAATGAAGGCTAAGTTGTTGATGATGAAGATGATGTGTTTCCTTTCAATTCTGCAACAGGTGTTGTCGATGATGGAGAAGATGACAATAGGTGTTGGTGGTGATGAAGATGACGAAGAGGACCAAGACTAAAGTTACCATATTGTGGGAACGGGGAAAATCTATATCAGGTGAAAATATACAAACATACCTGCTAAACAACTATCACTATATTTATTCTATTTTCTCTAGTCCCATTTGGAATTCCTCTTATATTACATTAATTCGAATCCTAGGTAATATTAATTTTTTTGGGGGGAAGTGGGGGTCGGGGTAGACTGTTTTCATCCCATATTTGGTTCTGTTTTGGGTTGTCATTGTGCTGATATATTCTACAAAATATACTGCATTTGGTTCTCATTATCATATTAGTTTGTTTGTTTGTTTTACAAATCATATATATACTTTAATTGGCAATTGGGGTTTCATCTTTTAATTGATGTAAGTAATTTTTTTAATATTAATTAGCAAGTGAGGTGAGGTTTATGTACATAATCTTTTGGAGTGTATGACATCAGTATCTATAACTATATTTAATTCTAAATGTGGCCATAAAGGATTAGTTATGGTTTGTTGAGATTAAAGTCCCACATCGGGTAATTAACGCCATTTTGCATCCATAAACGATTTTCATTTTGTTTGAAGGAGCACTTAATTATCCACTTAATCACATGCTAAATTATAGTCTTACCGTCCTTTAACAGTGTAAACAAACACTTTTGATAATTGATCTTTAGATAGTACATTTGGTTTCTTTTCAGTTGTCGGTGGCGATTACAACACACGCAACACAACACTTATATTGTAATGTCCCTCTATACATGGTAAATATTTTTTTTTGTCGAAGATAAATTTCGTTGTTAAATCTCTATTTACATGTACAATTTTTCTTTTACATTCACCTACTTTATGTTTAACTACCGATCTACTTTGTGCTTATAGGTCACGGTGAGAAAACATTTAGTCACACCAATGTATATTAGTATCTGAGCTTAAGGCATATAGGTAAATAAATTGGTCCGATGGACTTGAATTCTATTTTTTTATGAAGGTTTTGAAGTCTACAAGTAAGTACACCATTTTTCCACTCCCCCCCACCCGCCATTTCTGCTCCATTATCTTCCCCAAACACTATTTAATCACCCATCCATCATGATATCTTATCAACCAACTCTATTTACACAGTTAGGCATTGAGTCAAAACATGATAGTTGCATTGACTAAAAACATGACAGTCATGTTGCGTTGATTTTGATTTTGAGAAGGTACACTTCTCTAATAAAATATATGAAAGTTTCCTAATTTCATTTGGTGGTTGTTGTTATTGGTTTGCTTTAGTATATCAAATACACATAAACTTATTTGTTGGATGAGGATATTTTAGTTTTTAAGGCATTCTCAAAAGGAGAGGAAAGTTATGTACTATATCAGATTACGTTTGTTCAGATTTAGCAAATTACGAATGTGCGTTTATGTTCTAGGAATTAAAGATACATAAAATGTTCTACGCTGTATGTTCTATGTACTAAAATAGAGCCTAATGAATACTATTACGAATGTGCGTCTACATTTTGTTCAGACTTAGCAGATTACGAATGTGCGTTTATGTTCTATGTTCTATGTCCATATTTAGACCTCAAAATGTTACAAAGCCCAACTGTAGTTATAAACAATACTGAACATAATCCAGTAGTGTTTATCGGCGTGTACATTTTGTATATTAACTACTATTATTCCTATGTTTTTCTCTTTTATTGATCTAGCTCTATCTATTGTGTGTTGGATTTTTTCATCAGGAAAGAAATTCAATCAATGACGAATCCAAGACAGATAATGCTGGAAGATAACAGGGAACGCAATTAACGACACCAGTTAAGGTGACATTTTTCATGACATTTTTCATATTGCGGCATTTTTTGTTTGATTCGAGTTCGGGTTTAAGAGCTAACAATGTCATGGGCTTAAGTCACACATATTGCATTTAGTATCCACTTTTGTTCTTGCAATATGTATCTTTTTATTTTAGGCAAATTATGTACCTTGCTTTTTCAAGTGCGAGTAGGGCGCATGCGATTGGATTATTAGAAAGAGGAAATACATTAAAGACTTAAATCTTTCAATCTCTCCTCCCCACTACCTAGAAATTAACACGTTGCCATTGGGCTATGAAATTCTGTTTGACGGATTGCTTTGGATTTGTCACCCATATACTCTCTTAGTGCACGTTTGGGGATGCAACAACAAATTTATAAAAGGTATTTAAAGCGCTCCTTCCTATTTATTAGTCCTTGACATTTTTACTTAATTTGAATTTTACATAATGATAATAATCATTATTATAATAACTACTGTATAATAATTATTTTTATTATTTGTTTGTAGTTCGTGCTTGAGGAGCTGATCGATTGACCAGAAGTCTCGTTGTCCAGTAGCTCCCGTTGTGGACATTGGCGTCATCATATAAAAGACGATGAAAATGAGATCTTTAGTGGGATGGAAGATAGGAAACCGATAGATGAAGCATTTGTCATTTCTCTTTTTTCTTCAAAAGTGTTTTCATAAGCCAAGACGATGTTTAATTCTTATTATTACTGTCTTAATTCTGATTCTTACTGTTTTCAGAACTACTATATAATTCCGATTCTTACTGTTTTGATATTTTGAGAAGAAAACAATTCGAGTTGAAGAAAAGAGTTTGATTTCAGATTTCTTTTGGATTGACTAATGGTGGAACATGTTTTGATATTTTGAGATTAAAGGTATTGGTTTCAAGGTATGAAACTGATTCTTACTGTTTCAGAAATATAGATTATTCTATTACCATAGAAATATTGAGTAATCTGATGTCCAATGTTTATCTCTATTTTCAGGGAGTTGTATTGTATCAAGATGCCAATGGAGGAAGAAAAATATATACGTTTGGGGGAATGGAAGGCTGCCGAATACTTTTCAATTGCAAACTGCTAAAAAGTGACTGAAAAAATGTCGTAGGAGAGTGATTGAAGCACAAGCTGAGTCCTATTATAAAAAGGCACAAGTATGGTAAGTCCTTGGCACAAAACAAATGTCGTAAGAGAGAGATTTCAAACTGCTCGAGCAATGTAAAGCAATGGATGTATATGTGAGAGAGATAAACGGAAGCGTAAGCATATGAATCCTTAAGCTTTGTGTAAAAGATGAGATGTTTGATTAATATAAACTTGAAGTTTCTTAATACTGAGATATACTATATTTTTAGTACTTAGATAAATAGAAATGTGAAGTTGGCCAAATATAATTCACCGTTGTTGATTATGCACAAATATGATTCACTATTGAACCTACTATTTGTTGTTCTATCTTTTCTTTTTAAGCTTGACAGAGTTGATAAGGGGGTGAAAATTATAATTCACCATCGTTCATTATGCAGCACGGGGGATGAAAATTATGATATGACTTCTCACAGGAGTACATCAGGGGGTGATGAAGTTGATAAAGATAAAATTGATGGCAAGAGATTGAATCATGTCGTTTTATCAGTGTTACCTAAACCTATTTATCTCATATTTGTATGCTTAGGCTTTGCGGGACTGCGATTTCTTAGGTTAGAGATTTTATCATATTAGAAATCATATCCAATATTCGGCTACATCAAAATCCGTTGTGTACCAATTCTCTATTATATGAAACAAAGAGTGTTCAATCTTGCAAACGTGTGTCTATTTTAGTTCTATTCTATCAAACTCTATGTACATTTCGTTTTGCTTTTTTTTTGGTGTAGAACTATTGAAACCATATCATTGTGTTACTCTTTGTGTTGATTTTTTTTTATAGAACTATTGAAACATGCCATAGAGGTGGTTAATATATATTAGTTCACTACTCTGTTGATTTTTTTTACTGGTTGTTTATATGGATTAGTTCACTACTAACACTAGAAACTTTATCTGTAGTCTCAAAAAATTAAGGAGAACAATCAGTTTTTTTGAGACACAGTGAATTTGATTGATGAATATTGTATATTTCATTTTATATGTGAATTTTTTTGATGAATTTAGACAATTTGGATGTGATTGTATATTTCATTTTACTGATTGTATATTTACTTATGTGATTGTATCTTTGTTCGAGAAACTGATTAATTATTTTTATTGTTTGTTAAATCGTATAGAAAACCGAGAGGGGGGTAGTGATAATGGCTAGAGATGGGAAGAAGGATGGGAAGACAACAGTAGTAGCACCTAATCCAGAAGCAGCACGACACAAACATTTTGAGGAAGTCCCACAGAAAGAATAAATCCATATTCTCATTTCCCGGCCTTCTAGCTCCCATCTCCGAATTTGGGATTTTTTTTATATTGTTGGATTTGTGGTTACCCCTTAAATAGGTTGGATAGTCCAATAAACAGAGGAGATTATGACCAATTTTTTTTAAAAATTGACACTTTGTTTTTTTGAGACACAGTTAATTTGCTTGATGAATATTGTATATTTCATTTTATACGTGAATTTTTTTAATGAATTTAGACAATTTGGATGTTGGACTATTTGTTATTTGTTAAGTAGGGTGAATAGTTCCATAAACAAAGGAGATTATGCCCATTTTTTTTTTTAAATTGACACTTTGTTTTTTTGAGACACAATGTGAATTCGATGGATGAATGTTGTATATTTCGTATTATGTGTGAATTTATTTGATGAATTTAGACTATTTGAATGTTATTGGACTATTTGGTGTTTGTTAAGTATGGTGAATAGTCCTATATATAAAGGATATTATGGCTAATTCTTTTAAAATTACACTTTGAAATTTTTGCATTTCGCTATTACATACTTTGAAAAATTATAGTCGTTTCGCGATTAGGTACTTTGGAAAATTTCTTCGTGCCTTCAAGCATGGGCATACACTAGTGTATATATATATATATATATATATATATAATATATAACACATATATAAAAGATTAATGTGGTATCTAAGCTAAATAAAAGTATATGTTAGGCATAAAGCCGCGTATGGGACAAAGATGAGCAGTGATAGTAGTTAGTCTTGGTAGCGTAACTAAGGTGTTCAAAATACATGCGCTAGGTGTGCACTATAGATGAGGGGAGAGGGGTATCTCATGGGAGTGTGACATCAGTTTAAGTATAAAATATTGCAGGACATATTTATTAATGTATTTCAAACACTTTCAAAATATTTTCAAAAGGTTTTGGCCTCTGAAAAAAACTATTGCCACACCCTTCGCTCCCCTACTGAAAAGGGTTAAAGCCATTTTTCGAACTGATATGCTACTGAAAAAGGGGAAAAGACACTTGTCTAATTTTCTACAAGATGAAGCTTAGTAACGTACCTGAGCCTACATCTTACTATTCTTACTGATTTTTCGAACTTGGTGGTGGGAACAAAACATGATTGCAAACTACAATAAGGGCCTCAGAGATTTCTTGCAAATACTATCCTCCATCAGCATTTTTTACCGAAGAGAGCCATACGCTTATTACAGGACTGGTCTTTTGGTTACTTTCGCCTTAGGCTCCATACTGATTTGACCAATCGGACCTGAAGGTACATCAAAATATATTATATAATCTCACACACAAATGCTGAATAGATATCACCAACGCTAAATATATATCATGAATCTATAAAACATACATGAACAAGTAAAGGTTAAACAAGAGAGAAACTGCGAAGTAATTATAAATCATACTTTAATAAACACCTCTTTTACAAGTTGTACCATGTTATCATTGTATGTCTACGAGATTGTTATTAAATGATGAGATATAATGTACTCCTCATCATGTAAGGAATAATAAAATTTAATAATACAATTGTTATCAACCTCGACAAGTAGATTCCTTTCCGTTTTGACATGTTCAACCTGAAAAATTCAAGAAAAACATTAAAGTAACCATATTAAATAAAAACTTATAGATTAACAGAAGTGGCGGAAGGTATAAAAACCTCTTCCCTCCTTTATTTGGGCTTGGGACCAGCAATGCAAATTAAATATTTGCATTGGCAGAGTTAAATAAGGATATACCATTTAGCAAAAAGTAACTCAAGTAATCCAAAAATGAAAAACATAATGAACATTATAAAGTCCATCGAAAATACTAGCATACTAAAGTCCATAGCAAAATAAATTCCACACCATAATAAATTCCACGACATGATCAAGTTCATAGCAAATACTGACATAACAAATACCATAGCATAATCAACACAAACATGAATTTAACAGGTCACTAACTAAAATCAAAATTCAAGAAGTCATCAGGATCCATCACTATGCGTGACGAAGCTCTTCGACCCCACCACCCATCTTCCACTACCAATATCTCCGAGAAGCTTAACACCAACTCTTGTTCCCAAGTAAAGAGAAGAATTTTCCTTAAGCACTTTTTCCAATAACAGTGCCACCTCCTTCTCATAATTCACTATGTGATTGTGCATTATTTCTTGAAGAGTCGAGTCTATGCTTCCCTTGCCAATAACCTTACCATTAAAACCACGCACATCACATGAGACATCATCTTCTAGTGAGCAGGAGTCTACATTAAATAACGCAATTGTCCCATTGCTTGCACTTTTGGTAACAGTTGAGGAGGAATGTGACTTCCCCAACACGATACCTATCAATGTCTCTATATGGCTTAGTTTATTATTCATGACATTTATCTTGGATTCCAATGTATCTATTTGACCTTTCATTTGGTTTCATTGTCCTTTTCAGCTACAAGTAAAGATAAGGATGGAGTTGAATCCTCAATAGATAATAGCAAAACTATGGAACCCACACCACGAGTGCGCCATCGCTTGTTAATACTAAAGACTTCAAACAACGCATCATTTCTTAATGATTATGAATGGTTGGTGTTATCACTACAACTTTCTTCTTATTCTTGTTTCTTCGCGAGCACCTTGTCCTGTGAAATTTTAAATATATATAGAAGTGTCAAGACTAATCATTTGAATGTATATTGTTTCCATGTAATAGTCATCATTCACTATTTGTAAAAAAATCACCATGATTGGAATAATGATCTGTTTGACTGACCCACCATTTCATGTGTGGCTAGCTATCCATATATCAACACGTAATGGTTTTTTATGAAATTTATTTTTCTACAAATAAAAACCATATCATATATTATTTTCAAGGTAATAGTAGTAAAACAAAGCAGTAAACCATAATAGTCGTACGTACCATATTGTACTAGACTTGGGCACTCCCATCGCACCCACTTTTGTGAGTGGCCCCAATCTTTGCAAGGTTATCTTTCCCTGATTTCCTCTTTTTTTTTGTCTCTTCCGTATTCTCACGCTTTCGAAACTCTTTCCACTGTTCTGGCTTAACACCTGGAGGTACATTGTCCAATCTTTTAGCATCCTTTGAATAATTATCATAATAGCTCTTCCATAACGTGGATTTATTTGCTTCAAGTAGGTTTCCCATACATTTGTAGAAACTAATCTTATAACTTTCCAAGAGTTCATATTTTCTCTGACAAGGCAATTGATATTTTAAAATTATAAGAAATGTGTAAAGCTATACAAAAGAAAAGATAATGAACAAATTAATTATACATAAGAAGTCTCAATTGCATGTCTTTCTAAGCATCTTCCTTGTATGATTTTGGAACCTTGATCCAATCAGTATATGATATTGGGACTTGAGCGTGGACAACTTTACTAGGTCGAGACATAAATCGACCTTTCTTACCACATACTACCTGATTTTGTTGATTGATCTCAACCACAATTATTGTGTCCAGAGATGATACATTTGGACGATCATATGGGTCGGAGACATTAGCTTCATTTGACATTGTACTGAAATTCAACTAGTGTTACATATACGATGCATAAATATCATGCATTAATAATTTTCCTAAACGAATTATTCACATTTTATGTCCAAATTTACTAAGAATTAATAATCTTTACAAATGAATAATATATCCAAATTTACTAAGAATTGGTCCATTCGCCATATGCTTCAATATAATTGAAGCATTAAAGTAGTACACAACCCTAAGATATCACAAGAATAGATCACAAGAAACAAAATCCTCAAGAGTTGTATAGTATTATTTTACATAATAAGTGAAGCATTAAAGTAAAAAAAAAATTAAGCCATAATCATAAAAACCAGCTTCCTCTTTAACTAGAAGTCCTAAAGAAGATTATTCAAATTGGGATTGTCCTCAAGAGTAGACTGATACGTTGTAGGAACCTCAAGTTTGTCAACATTTATTATTAAACTCTATGGTGCATGCAAAATGATAGACCAATTATTCTCTTCAAAATACTCTAAATAGAACACTCGAGATGCTTTAGAAGCAAGAATGAATGTTTTGTCGTTGATTATATCCTTACTATATATATATAAAATAAAAAATGGCTAATCGTTCATTTCACTCGTAGCACTAGCCTACATTATCTTAGTTTAAATTCGACTCCCAAATCAATAAGTAGTCACTTAGTTATTTATATACCATTATTATATTTTATTCGGGACACTACGCCTATCTCAATATAGCTCACATTCCAATTCCATCCGGAATTTCCATTCGAATCCATTAATATAATTTTGAGTGTCGATAATCCTAATCACTTCTAAATCCATACCCCGATTTTGTTCCTAATCAACCTCAAGGTAATACTATATTCCAAAAATACCAAAAGTCCTAAAGACACTCTATGGACCTTTCAAAATAACTCAAATCCCAATCAAAGTAATAATACAGGAAAACACCTAACCTAGGCCGAGGAGGGCGATCAAGATGGTTCACCATGAGAACGAATCGATTTGCCCCTCGGTTTGGCTAAACAGGGTTATTTTTCTTAGTCCAAAGTTCTACCCAATTAATCCACCAAAATAATCCCAAATATCATCCCAACACAATATAATGCTACCATATCAATCCCTAACATAAGGGTACATGTTTATATAATTTAATTTTCTCCCAGTATCAATCCAATTCATGGGATTTAACATCAATTATGAAGAACGAATATCCACCTTAATTCTAGTACAATTTCTCCAAATTCATAAATCAAGGTCACCTCTTTTCATAATTAAATCTCATATTTCTTTATCAATAATTTATCTTTCATATAGGGTAATTCTCAGATTTCATAGGGAACATCAATCAATTTTATGAACTCATTTCCCAAAACCCATTTTTACGTATATCCCGTCTAAAAATTCATATTTATTTTTCACTAATCATGATATGAACTAAAACACCATATATAATATCAAATAAAGCTAAACACTTTCTTCTAATTGAAGAAATTTCGATATTGCTTCTTAAGATCTTCAACACATAATGATCCAGGCCCCAAAATTGTTTAAACTCCTCTCGGAATAGTGTTCTTGAGTTTTCTCTTGATCTCCCCATCTTTATTTGTCTTTCTCTCAAGCTTATGAGATTTATAATGATAAATTAGGTTGCATCCCTTATCTGAAACCCCTTAATATTCACCTAGCCCTAAAATTAGGTTAAATTATAACATTAAAATGACCTGAATACCACCCGCATGAGTCCCGTATAGCATAAAAAGTCTCTAAAACTCAATTACAACACCCAAGTACCTATATCTAACTATCTCGACTCATCCTAGATCATCAGTGCACTCGAAATCACTTACCATCAATTTATCATCTCATTCCCAACACGACCCCACACACGCGTCGCGAATAAGATACTGGCAACTCGTCGCTTTTATCCACTTACAACGCAATATAAAATATTACAATTTCATTTACTTATCACACAAGTAAATAAAATAACACATAAATATTAATCCATTAATCGCGAATTAATAGTTATTCTATTCATTTTATCTCTAAAATTAAAAAAATTACAAGTACACGTGTAATTTAAGTATTCCTAAAAATACATGAAGTTATACTTTAGAGGTTCTGCTAGTGTCTCTACACAAAATACCACCTCCGAGCATGGCATACTTAATGTAAATGAACTATAGATACATAAATGCATAGGATTATATCTTAACAAGGATGCATAATCTCCTTTTTGTGTCTTATCCCCAATTCGGGAAAAGGAAAGATGTGTCCCCACACCCCGAGGGGACCCAAGCTAAGAAAGTGGGTTCAAGGAATAATAAGGGAGAGAAGATAATGACCATTTTAGAAAAACACTTCCCCCATCACCACATCCATGGAAGAGGTGTTCTTAACTATTGAAACATAAAGTCTTCGACCAACAACGGGAATAAACAAGACCCGTAATGATAAGAATGATAAGACTAAGTATTACTTCTACCATGAAGACAATGACCGCAACACTAATGACATCTACTGCCTTAGGGAGGCCATTTGTATAACAATATGGATATACCTCAGATTAAGGTAAGGTTAAAGATAATCTAAGTTTAGTTTATGTCCATACCATTTCAAGAGGGTTTTCAGGTTGAGGAACTTCCTTATCCACCGAAAAGGCCCCTCTGAGGGAAATTAAACATAATGAGAGTTATCTAAACATTATAATGGAGGTTCCCACTATGACCTTCATAGAAATAGACCTTCTGAGAATTCTTCATCCATGCGATGATCCTTTCTTAGTCATGATAATCATCGATAATGCAAGGATGCACATAATCCATATTGATATGGGAAAACCCACTAATATCATCTTCACGAGTGTATACCTGGCAATGTGTGTAGCCATAACATTCCTCATACCACTATTGAATCCTATACACGCATTTAATGGAGAGAGGACATGTCATTGTATACTTCACCTTACCAGTCCTAGCATAGATGTAGAAATGTTGAGAGCTTATATGGAGTCATTTATTAATAGTAGGCATCCCTTTAGTATGCAGTGTTAGACTAGGATGTCCTCCCCCAATAAGTTATTTTTTATGGTGTCAACTAGAAGTGTGATGATATGATTTCATAATCCATCTATAGTGGGAGAGGAAAAGAAGTTCAAAGAAGTGATTTTGTGACCTAATGAATAATAATGAGACCATTAGAGACCCCTTCAGACACAATATGCATAATCAAAAGATCGATTAAGGTTGGAGAATCCATGAATCAATATTCCAAGGTATCCCTAAGTGACTTCTCTACCTCAACAAGGGACTTAATGATGAATGGTGGAGAATCTCCACATATAAAAACCCCATGGTGCAAAACAGTTGGACGTAGACAACCTTGATCCACGGCATGTGAAGAAAAAGAAAATAGTAGAATCGAATAA
The DNA here is from genome assembly GCA_949130495.1 of Sambucus nigra. Classification (NCBI taxonomy): domain Eukaryota; kingdom Viridiplantae; phylum Streptophyta; class Magnoliopsida; order Dipsacales; family Adoxaceae; genus Sambucus; species Sambucus nigra. The sequence continues at coordinate 260,393,921 of OX422210.1, forward strand.
ATAATTTATTAATATTTCCATTGACATATTTAACCTCATTAAGACAATCTAGGTAAGGGAAAGCCTCGACTCCTAACTAAAGGAGGTGCTAAACTAATTCTAGTTGGCTAATAGGGACACCTTTGTTTAGTTTTCTTCAAACATGACTTGAGTAGACACTACGTTCATGGTCCATAATCCAAGTTTTGATCCAAATCAGAAGCTAATTGGACAAAACAAGATCTTCTTGGCTCCTTAGAGGAACCAACTTGCTATCGACGATATTAAGAATATATTTGAGGCCAGTTTAATTAAGTTAGTCTAATATCCATAATAGTTTTCCACAGAATGTTGGTCCCGAAGAAGAACAAAAAGGTGGAGGATGTGCATAGGCTTAATTGACCTAAATAAGGCCTTCCATAAAGACTCTCATTTCCAAGAAAAAATAAATACCTTAGTTTATTCAACTGCACATAATCACCTCTTCTCCTTCGTGGATTAATATTATGGCTACAACTAACAAGTAGATCAAAATGACACCTCAAGCATAGGAAAATATGTATTGTAAGTAAATTGTTTTAATCAATTGTTTTAGTTTTGAATTAATTCCACAAAAATAGGAACAAAATATCTAAATTTATTGTTTAAAGACTTTTGATTTGTAAATGTTATACCAATGAACACAAAGAAAAACTATTGCGACAAATATCTATAGAACTCTACATATTTATATATTCATGCAATCAGAGATTTAGTAAGTAATTAAGGTTTTTGTAATTTCCTTGAGTTTATGCTTAAGTAAGAAATTGACAATACAAAATCTTTTCAAATTTGAAGATTTTTAATTTTTTTTTTTACAAAAGTTACAAGAGGGGAATATTTTCATATATCTCAGTCGAATGAGATCTCCTTATGAAATGAGTATTCACATTAGAACCATGAATTTTAGGAATAAGTTCTTGTATGATAGCAATATATCATGAGAGACCCTCACGCAAAGTGACCTCATTAAAAAAAAGGCAATATGGGGCTTGGTTTCTAGGAAAAAGTGTTTGAGTTGATTTATTATGTTGTAAAGTATAAATAACATCGTAAATGCATCTTTTTGTATATGAGCCCAGTTTAATCAAAACCTAATTTTTTTGAGAGTTTGAGAATGAGATCCTATCAATATTCACATTATCAAAGTGAACTCTTCCTTTACAATCACAGGATGTTTTATACATTGGGGGAAGATATTAGCATGGAAAATCATATGGGTGATTGTCCTATAGAATTCCTTTGAGTTAATAGTCAACATCAAATATCGATGGATATTGAGATATGAGGACTATGCAAATTGAGTACAAACATGGAGTAGTTAATTTCTAGTACGAAAAGAGGCATTGGATCAAAATGCAAGGGACAGACTTTGCGACAGTAACTGTTGTCTTATATTTAAGTTACGCTTGTCTATTGTAGGTCCTGGAATTTCTTAGTACTATTGGACTTGTTGGATTGGGACAATAGTGTTTTTTCATGCGATGGTTTCAACTAAAAAATATTTATGCAATGTGTGTGATTATTTTCATAGATTTTATATTAATATTCTGAATCATTTACATGTAAATTGAACAAATTAATTTTATTTAATAAATTTAAAATATGGCTAAATTTGAAAACGATTTCATTTCGACTAGATGTCGTATTTAATTAATAAATTTATTTATTTGACTAGACCCCCAGGACACATACTTTTTCAAATTGATATCAGAGACATGTCCATTACAATGAATTCCGGGTCTATGTATGTTGAGGGTGAGTTACTCATGTTCCCACCTACTTTTAGCATTTAAGCATAGTGGAAAGTGTACTTAAATGTTTTATATCACAATATGATAGGGTTTGGTTAACCGTAGTTAGAGGGTGGAATCACCCGAGGCAGGTGAAGTTGATTTCCTCAAAACCTAAAATAACCAAGAATTAGGATGAAAATAAGTTAGACAACTATAACTCTAAGGGGTTAAATATGATTATATGTCTTGTTACCTAAGAATAGGTTTTTCTAGATTTCTACATGTACTATGCGAAGGAAGTGTGTAATATTATGCACGTCACCCACAAGTATACAGATACTATTCGGGTCTCAAAATCTCCAAAATATTTCTCCACTCTTTGATTTGTTAAAAATACTTGACCATGAGACATTTTATGAGTTTTATGCTAAAATTTTTGATATCATGAGCTCTCACTTTAGTTTGGTTGAGAAGATTCTGAATCTAGGATTGTTAGGAAAATCCTCAGGCCGCTACCATCTAGGTTTCTTCCCCATGATCTTAAACGTTGAAAGATGTATAGATAATATCAAGGTAAAGGAGATCATAGGCTCCATCCAAACCTTTGAGTTAGAATTTTGTTTGGTCGAGAGGATGTTTTTTATTTTACAAGCCCATAAGTTTGAGTCTTCTAATTCTAATATGATCGGGAGTGAAGAAGAGGATTTAATCAAATTGTATAACACAATGAAGAAAATTTTAAATGTAATACATTTTATATACCCGAAAGGTTTGATAGAATATGTCCAATAAGGTAATAAAATCTTCGATTAACTAAAGGAAGAAAAATTAGGAGGTTAAAAAGGATATGGGGAGATGATTTCAGTATCAAAGTGTTAGTCACAAGTTAGTTGGGTATCCTATTAGAGGAAGGAGTTAGGGAAATAAGAAGTTAAATTCCACTCTTAGTGATAGTGACTCGGGATCCATGAGTGAGTATTTAGTTGAATGCAATTTAACTACACTCATCGCCATCCAGGACGTGTTTACTCCTAAATTTTCCCTTGTTAAATACAAGGTTGAGAATAGTGGCTTAGGGTCCCAATACAATAACTCCCATGTTATAATGGAGTTTTATTTTGTATAAGATTTTTTAAGCTTCTTACTATGTTCCTCAAAATGGATAAGGGTAATATTATGATTTTTTTTATCTAAGATTAAAAAGAATAAGAGCGAGATGTGTTCCATGAAGGAGAGTGAGGCACTTGTGAAAAAATTAATTGCTCGAGAAGTTAATCTCATTGAGAAGTTGAGATAAGTGAAGAAAGTGATTGATCTCTTGCATGAAACGTTAGAACCTTAAAAATAGTACTACTCGAGTTGTCGTGCGCATGTAAAATGATAAAGTCACAAACCAAGAAGCTCAAAGTTAATCTAGAAGTAAGTTTTGAGAAGCTACATAAGATTCTCATTACACCCTCTCAATCCTCGAAGAACAAAACTGGATTTGGCTATAACCCCTTGAAAGGGTCTACTCCCAAATTTGAGACCATCTTTGTCAATAACTCTGACAAGAATCCTACATGTACCCTACTTAGGAACACTACTAAGTCGAAGAAGTTGAACATCGCATAACCTTAAGTATTCACCTATTGCCATAGGAAATGTCACCATAGATATTTTCATTTTCATCTTAGATGAGTTTTCAGGAATTTTAGAAACAACCATTTCACTAGTCATAGTTTGAATTCAGACAACGTAGGTCAAAGGATTAGGAACCTCAATAGAGAAGTTAATAATATGACTAAATCTATGATCTTTGTAGGTCAAAACCCTAATACCAAGGAACCTTATAAGTATAGAACCAAACCTACTACCAAACCATATTTTTCCAGTGTTATATATATTTTTTTTAAGAAATTAACTTGGTGGCACAATAAGTTGACATATTCGATATGTCTCACCATGTTCGCTCGAACACTCATAGTTCTAAACCTATGGTAGGTAGGGAGTTTCTTCTCATGGTGAGATGGTTGTTCCACATCATAGACTAGATGTGGCTAATGTTGATGATTTTCCTTGTCTTTATGCAAGTTGTATTCTAGCCTTCGATTGTTTTTAATGAGTCATTATTTATATCCTTAATCAGATGTGTACCATATTTTTCATATGTTTTTAAAAAATAAGAAAAATCCTAAAAAAAATTGGCAAAGTCTTTTGACATTTTGTTTTGGTTTTATATTTGAAAAATATAAATATTTTTTTTTCTTTTGAGTAATTTCAGAAAAATGAAAAATATTTGGGTTTTGAATTGATTTTGAAAAAATACCTAAAATAAAAAAAAAGTTTTGATTTTTATGGATAACTAGTATGGAGATGCTTGAAAGATTATGTAACACACCATTCTATTAATATCCCTATTCTTGAATTAAAAACTTATCAAGTTAAAGATGACCTATGCATGCTTTTCTTAATCATACCCATGATATTCTCTAAGAATAACTCATGTTAACTATGTTGCGGTCTTTATGATATCTCGCGTAAGTTAAACTAGGTTGTATTTTCAATTTTGATCCAAAAAATTTACATGCATTAGTTTTCACTCAATCCAGGTAATATTTTCTTCATTAGATTTTTTAAATTTGCATGTAAGAGCCATTTATTTTGAACTAATTATAAAAATGATGAAAAAAGCATTCGTAAGAACTACTTGAAGAGAGTGAAAGTTACCATTAGCAAGAAACTTATGTGTGTGTGTGTGTGTGTGAGAGAGAGAGAGAGGGAGAGAGGGAGAGAGATAGAGCTAATAAGAAAGAAAATTGTATTATTTTTACAATTGAATACTCTAAAGGAATAAAAAAAATATCTAAAAAGAACATGTTTGAGGGAGTTATAAGTTAAGAACAATGGGTTTGCACATTTTCTCCTCGGCCTTATTGAACTATTAACAGAAGCAGTTAATTTTATATCTTAATTGTCACGAATGTTTGTAAAAACTCAACAATTTTTAGTGTGCTTGAATTCTAAATTATTTTCATCTATGATTGCATCAAAGGCTTTGTGCATTACATAAGTGTGATTTATTTAACTTTATTGGGTTTCAATTTCACTCTTTTTCCCGTGAAATAACTTGTGTGGTATTTCATAGATTAAACGTTATCGTGCATTAAGTAATTCCCTTATTTTTTGTTTAGTTTTATTTTGGTTTTTTCATGTTAGGATGTGGACCACTTTTGTATGTAATTGATATATGATTATCATTACCCGTCTTTCCATGTTTTATTTGCATCACTTATCTCATTTGAAAACTTCCTTTTATGTATTATTATACACATGCATAAATATTTTTGATTTGTGGTACATATGTTTCTAGTTTCTATTTTTTGTCTATCCGAGACAAAAGGTGGGAGAAACGTTATATTCAAAGGGAGTATTTATTAAGGGGGGTAGTCTTGTTCATGAATTATATCTCTAAAATTCCTTTTTTATTTATTACTCTCTTCTATCCTTTTGTACATCATGATGTATATGTTTAAGTGTTTAGAACTTACATGGCCCATGATAATCATGATACCATTGATTGGAAAAACGTACAAATAATCGAGTTTGTCTTGCGGGGATTGGGGGCAGATATATTGATATATAATGTTTTTATATGGTAATTATTTTTGGATCTTTTCGATTTTTTATTTCTATTATGAAATAGCCAAAGAGGGAGATTAATAAGGACAATGTTTTACACACCTTATATTGGTTTTGGACTTAACAAAAAGAACAAAATGTCTAAATTTTTTTTTTAGAGTATTTTGAATTGTAAATGTCATATCATTGAAGAAACGGACAAAGAATTATGAAAAATATTTGATGAATTGGACATAATAGGGCATTCATGCATCAAAGGTTTTGTAAGATTTAAGGTATTTGTAAAGATTAATTTTAAGTTGGAAATTGACAAGAAAAAAGATTTTTAAATGTGATGAAAAGTTTTTATGTTTTTTAAAAAATTTACAAGCGGGGAAATTATTTATATCTCCCTTTAGAACAAGATCCCCTCTATGACACCCCGCTTAATTAAATACCGAGTGATCAGTCATTTATTAAATTAAAATAGGTTCTCATCTGGTTCATTCTTACCATTATTGTCAAAACATGTTAATTACTAACCACATATTACTTAATTAAGTCGGTGCCAAAATTCTTATATTTCATTAAATAATTCAATACGAATTGCTGAAAACTAAATTAGACATTCCCACATTTATTATAGTCCCAACCATCATAATGAAATAAATAAGTAAATGTTGTCTTGCCAAATAAACCATTAGCTAAGAAAAATCCCAAAACCAAAGCAATAAATCCAACCCATAACAAATAGTCTGAATACAAGTCTAAACTGAATAACTAAAAGTAAAATCTAAATGGGGCAGCATGCCCAAACTAGAATACTGAAATGAGATCCTACACTAGAAATGAAGTAATGGATGTGTCTAGTCAAATCCTGTAACCTGCCACAGCGCTACAGCTAAGCGTCCCTGGAATAGATAATCAAGTCTAGTGTCCCTGTGGCTGGACACCTAAAAGGTTTAAAAAAATATTTATATCAAGAGTTAGAACCAAAAAAAAATTGAAAATATTTAGCAAGTAATTTATCGTAATTGAAAATCAGTTATTTATTACACATGTTAAGTTCACATATACTCTCTTGAGTATCCTCACCTCTTAACTATTGTGCACGCCTAGCATTCTCTACTTATTCCACCTAGCCATACTACCCAAGCTAACTAGACATAAGTATCTATCTAAACCATCGACATCTATAAGTTCCCGTATCACCTATACAATACACTATCCAAATTCACATCTCTCGTATGTTAATAATATCATAGGTAATATTATACATCTATTACAAATTAATCATTCAATTAAGTTTAACTACTTAATTTATTATTTGTGTGATCACTAACATACATACATACATACATACATATATATATATATATATGTATATATATATATATATATATATATATATATATATATATATATATATATATATATATATAACATGTCTCTCAAAAGGACCACCATAAAAATAGGGAAACTCTGCTATCAATCCATGCACCTCTCGTACTAAATGAGGACTATTGATTCGGTATGTCTCCTCAAACCCAGAATTAAATAACCAGCAACGGATGCGAGCATAGTTCTAACCCTTCGGGCTACGCACATACCTAATGTACCCAAATGACATGTTGGTCACACTAATACTCGACACATAGCGAGCCGCCATAAGTTCTATATTCTGGGGCATAAATATAGACCTCCTTAGAATCGGTAAGGTGGGATCGCCCACTGCGCGGAAACCTCCGTGATAGAAAATAACGCATGTTCAAGAAAGCATTAATCATAGAATAGGTACACCCTATATATGTATGTGTATATATATATATATATACGTACATACATATTCAGTAGGTATTCACACAACCTAATCATCATCATTTGTACGTAGTATACATATCACTCGGATACTCACCGTACTTCCAATTTACGATTTTTCTCACCATCGCATTTAGTCGAGAATTATTCTCTACTCAAAGGGCCATAGTTACCCCTTATCTCATTTCACCCACACTTTCCCGTATTTTTATTTTCATTCTCCCGAGTTAATTATGTTACAAATTAATCCCATTTTATATTCATTTTAATCCTCTTAATAGGTCGAAAGCCATACTATATCATAGTCTTACTATAATATAATAAGTCTCGCATTATATTTTAACAAAGTTCAAAAGTCTTCCCGGATAACAATTTAGGATTTCTAGGCTTAAAAGGGAACTTCATATTTTCTGGGCAACCAAATCTATTCACCTTTCTGAATCGATTCTCCTCTTGGCCGATCGATTGGAAACCTGTTGTATTATCTTCTTTCTTACGCAAGTGCATTTTTCCACCATTTTCTTTCAAGATCTTTCATGATTTCTTACCTGACTTAAAACTAATTATCCCAAAAGCTTTCCACATGTATTAGGATAATTTACAACATAAGTCTATCGTTAAAACATCTTGATTTCAATATTATTAATGGATTAAATCATCTAACCATTAAAACCCTAGATTTCTAAATCCTCCATTGATATACACATAAAACCTAGATTAAATTCATGATTATTGGTACATAATATCATATATCATGTCCTCTATAGATATTAATTCAAACTACATGCAATTCCGACCGATACATGTATTTTAATCACTCTTTTCTTCCAAGAACATCAAACTAATCAATATAATTGAAACCCTAGTCATATGGGTATTATAACTCCATATTGGATTACATAAACACTTGCCTTAGATTAGTTGGATCTGATTTCGTGGCTTGATGTTGGGTTTGGTTGTTTTCTCCTTCAATACCTTTTCCCAAGTTATTTGTTAGGCAAGAACAAGTTGAAAGATCCAAGGATTCCTTCAAAAACCTTCAAGAACTCTCTCATTTTCTTCTCTAATGTACTCTCTTTGTTATTTTAGTTTCTAACCCTAGCCTATAGACTCGAGATACTGACAAAGGATTTAAAAAGTTGCAAGTCTCCTAACCCTCATTTCCTAAATGACTTAAATGCCCCTATACGGTGCCGATTTAGTCTAAAATTGCCTTGGGACCCAATTGACACCCCTAGGTATACTATTCTGACTATTTCAACCCTTTCGAAATTATTCGTGACCTCAAAATCATAATACAAGTCACTATACACAAATATACTATCTTGACCTCAATTAGTCTGCACGCGACTCCTGGTTGAGGTATAATCTAATTACACCAATATCACTCTCTATGACGCGTATTAATTTCCATACATTATTTACTATTCACTTAGTAAATATAATTCATAAAGTTAAGCATTATCTCTATCCTGACTACTATTGAATAATAACATTATCATTCAATTCAATTAAATTACTTGTCTCGTGTAATTTAAAATAAAATGAATTAATTATCAAATAATTAAATTTCAAATATGAAGAAATATGGGGTATTACATACTTCCACCCTTATAAGAAATTTGGTCCCCAAAATTAGGACATACCTACAGTAAATAGCTTTGGATAGTCCTCTCGCATGTCATCATCTCGCTCTGAAGTAGACTCGTTAACACTATGGGGTCCCCACTAAACTCTGACTAGTGGCAACATCTTAGACTAAAATTTACGCTCACTATGATCCCGAATAGCCACGGGCATCTCCTTGTAAGAGACATCTGGCCACAAATTAATCTCCTCAAGTGTAAGTTTCCATAAAGCTCTCTCCATCCTCCTGTACTTCTTTAGCGTGGACACATAGAACACGTCGTGTAATCGCTGAAGATGCTTTGGTAAACCCAGTCTACAAGACACTGATCCCACTCTCTCAATAATCTGGAAGGGTCCCACATATCTCGGTGCTAGCTTTCCCTTCTTACCAAATCTCATAATCCCTTTCATGGAAGACACCCAAACTAACACCTAGTCTCTAACCTCTAACTCCACATGTCGCCGGCTAGCATCAGCATAACTCTGCTACCTATCTTAAACTATCTGAATACACCCCCAAATTAGCTCAATCTTGGAAATCGTCCCTAGTATCATCTCTGGTCCTAATAACTTGTTATCCCCCACTTCTAACCACCTAGTCGGTGAACGATAAGTTCTCCCATATAGTGCCTCAAATAGTGCTATGCCGATAGTAAATTATTAAGAGTTATTATATAAAAACTCTACCAATAGAAGGTATCTCTCCCATCATCCCTCGAAATCCAGGATGTACATCCTCAACATGCCCTCTAGCATCTGATTAACCTTCTCAGTCTGAACGTCTATTTGTGGATGATAAACGGTACTCAACTTTAAGTCTCTGCCCATGGCCTCCTGAAAGCTCTGCCAGATCATAAACAATGTTAATCATCACCCCATGCATCATAACTATCTCCACTATGAACAACTGTGCATACTGCATCATCTTAAAATCAGTGTGAACTGGTAAGAAATGAGACACCTTGGCCAGCCGATCCATAATTACCCAAATGGATCTGTGACCCCTCTGCAATGTCGACAATCTTGTAATAAAATCCATCGAAATACTCTCCCACTTCCACACGAGAATATCTAATGGATGTAACATCCTTAAAGGTCTCTGATGGTCTACCTTAACTAACTGACATGTGACACACTTTGAGATAAACTCTCCTATGTCTAGCGTCATATCTGTCTACCAATACTGTCTCCTCATGTCTTGGTACATCTTATCCCCACCGGGATATACCATAAACCTTAATTCGTGAGACTCAGTCATAACCGCATGCCTTAAATCCTCGTCTTCTGGCACAATTAATCTCTAATTAAAATATAGGCTCCCCTCTGAGCTGATCGAGTAAGACTCTTTACCCTCAGTTAATAACTGCTTCACTCTCTCTTAATAATATGGATCCTTCACCCGTGCTTTCACTACCCACATGATAATCTCCAGAGTAATAGCTGAAACTGACGTGCATGCTCTGATAACTTCATCATATCGAAGCTCACTTCACTTCGCCTTCCAGACCACTTCCAACTCGCCAGTGGTTCTCTATCTCAACCCCCTGCTACCACGTTTGCCTTACCCGGATGATACTATATATCAAACTAGTAATCCTTCATGAATTCTATCCACCGCCTCTGCCTCATATTCAGATCCTTTTGTGTGAAGAGATACTGAAGTGACTTATGATTCGTGAATAACGTAAACTACTCCCCCAATAGATAGTGTCTCCATATCCTCATAGTAAATACAACTGTTACAAACTCAGGGTCGTGTGGGGGGTAATTATTCTCACGAGGCTTAACATTTCAAGACGCATAAGCTATAGCCCGTTCCTCCTATTGTAACACCCCGAAGTCCCTACAAGGATGCATCGGTGAAGACCCGATACTCCACCCCACTCCTAGGCAATAAAAGTACTGGAACTGATGTCAAATTGTCCTTTAACTCATTGAAGGCTATCTAACAGTGATCACTCCACACAAACGGTACCCCTTACGATTCAAATTCGTTAATGGACCCGCAATCTTTGAAAATCCCTTAATGAAGCAGTGATAATACCCCGCCAACTATAAAAAGCTATGAAGATCTATCGGCGTCATAGGCTACTCCACTCCTTCACCATCGATATCGTACTCAAATCCATTGTGATACCCCTATCAAAGACGATATGGACACGAAATCATACCTCCTGTAGCGAAAATGCACCCTTCCCAAATTTAGCATGCAACTGGTGGTCTCGAAGTGTCTGTAATACCCTACTGACTGGGCGAAAAAAGTGTGTTCATGTGAGGACACAATCGTTGTGTGTTTCGCCGCCGCGATACAAAAACCTAATATACTACTACACTTGCGAGGCAAGTAAAGCGGTAAGTCGGGTATCGTAAGAAATCCACAGGGAGTGATTAAATTTTAGATGTTAATTGTTTTAAAACTTCAAGAATAAAAATGGTGTAAAAGAAATAAGAAAAGGTGATGGGTGGTTATGGTGGAAAAACAAAAGAGAAGTTACCGCTAAATTAAAGGAAAGCGAGGATCGGGATCGCATACACACATTCACTGGCTAAACAACTACTAATTAGAATTTCGATTCGAAAACATTTAATCGATCATTTTCAATTAAGCATAAACATCACGCAATAAGGAATTTAAGCCAAAGTTGCGAGATTAAACATTTAATCAAAAATGGTCACACGCGGATTAAATTCGGATTATCGCTATAAACACTAAAGTTGCGTGACAAATAAAGTTAAACGCATAACAATCCAACTTTAATACACGCGGTTTCAATTAAATGCAATTTTACATGAAACCTAACTTTTAAGGTCCAAACCCGTAAATGGCGGAACAAAATCCCGACCCTATTTATCTAAGGGAAATATATGAATTAAACTAATTAACAAAGCAATAAACTAATTAAGCAAGAAATAAATTAATCTAGGCAAGAGATATAAATGACATCAATGGAAATAAATCAAGAAATCAACTATATTAATGGTAGGGGTAATGAAAATCCAACTTACAACACCCAAAAGTTGTCACACCAAATGAGGAAGAAGAAGAGCTCCCAAAACCCACCAAACCCTAAGCTAAACTAACCTAAAAATCTGATTTTATTCATCTCAAAATGAGATGGATTGGTTTTATACAAAATATCCCATGGCAAAATTGTAATAAAAGGGAAGAAAACCAAAAATCTGGAGGGTCGAATTGATTCGGAAATGGTCCAAATCGATTCGAAAACAGGGGAAGTTCGAACTGTAATTCTGCAGCAATAAATAATCGATTCGGTTTTGGGGCGAATCGATTCGTCCCTACAGGTCTGCAATTCTGCAGCTTTGTCATGTTTTACGGAAAATGCCGCCATTTCTTCGTTATAGATCGTAATGAGGCACGGTCGGAGGCTACGTGAAGATAACTCAAAGGAATACAACATCCAAGAAGATATTGAGCCAAAAACCCAAATTCGGAAATGACTAAAATGCCCTAGAATGTGACCTTGAGTGTGAATTTGAAGTAAAAACCATCCTAAAAATGCCATAACTCCATCGATACAACTCGGAATAATGCACCGTCGGCGGCCACGCGAAGAGAAATCAAAGGGTTTCAACTTCCATGAAGAGCTCGGGATTCAAACCCGAATGCTGGAATTACTAAAATGCCCCCGAAGCTGCAAAAGTCGACGAAACATTTTCAGAAAGTGTTCGAGCTTCATACTAAGCATCCAAATACCTAGAAAAGCTCAATTAACCCCTACAAAACATGTTAACATAGAAATCCGAGGTTGTATGGTTAACGAGCATAAGTATAGGGATTAAGATACCCAAGGGGGCTAATAAGGCGTAGGTTAACGGGTGAAATACGCAATATTTGCGTCGTATCACCTACACAAATGCTCTGAGTGCTCCTCCCTAGTACGAGAGTAAACTAGAATTCCATATATAAGCATGATCACGAATTGGTTTAGGAATTCCCTGAATACCCTTTTCGTAGAACCATGAACATTGTTGGTGCATTAGTGAGCCCAAACGGCATCACCCTGAACTCGTATGACCAGTACCGTGATAGGAAAGCGGTATTGGGAACATACTCTTCCCGAATGTGCAATTGGTGATATCCCGATCTCAAGTCAATCTTGGATAAGAATACAACCCCTCTCAGCTGATCAAACAGATCATCAATCCTCGATCCTCGACAATGAATACTTATTCTGTACCGTGACCTTGTTCAACTAACAATAATCCACACACAAATGAAACGACCCATCCCTCTTCTTCAGAAATAATATGGGTGCACCCCATGACGATGTACTCCACCTAATGAAACCTTGACCCAAGAGCTGCTGAATCTGATCTCTCAACTATCGCATATCCGAAGGGTCCATGCGATAAGGTTCTCAGAAATGGATCTTGTACCCAGTGCTAAGTCGATAAGAACTCGATTTCGCAGCTAGGTGGCAACCCAGGTATCTCCTGGAATACATCCTCGAAATGTCTCATAGCTGGAATCGAGTCTAATGTAATCACTACCTCCTGTGAGGTCTCCTCCTCAATGTAGTATAAGTGTGTGCGCGACCCTCCCCCAGGTAAAGTCATAGCCATATGGAACATCTCCTGCCCCAGAATGGAAAACACAATGGTCCTCTCATAGCAATCTACCTTTTCCCTATAACTTGCAAACCAATCCATACCTAGAATCACATCATAACTCTCCATATCTAACATCATAAGGTCTTCCACTAAGATCAACCTCCCTATAAGGATATAGACTCCTCTACAAATAGAGTGTATCAATGACCCACTACCCATCAGTGACTCTACATGCATAAGAAAACTATCGACGGTCCCTAATAAACTAGTAACTTTGAGAAATATGGTCTTAGTAAACGAATACAATTCCATAGTATTAAAAAGAATCCTACCCTCAAGCCCGTGAATTGGAAACGTACCATCTACGATCGGTGGTGTCAGTGGTGCTGGTGGAATTAGTACACTATCAGGGTATGTTTCCTTATAATGTACTAATGCTGCATTAAAGACATCCGTATATGTCACCAATGCGGGGTTACCGATCAAATGCTGCCAGATCATTCAGGACAAACCGTCCATCAACTTTTCCTTCTTTTGTTGCTCATTATTCACCTCGTCTAGCACAAAGTTAGCCAAACGGGTGAACTCCTCCTCGTAATCAACTATCAAGCAGTCACCCTGAGCTACCTCCCCAAACTTCTTTCTCATCTCAGACTCAACTTCCGATGGAAAATACTTGCAATTAAACCGTTCTCAGAACTTTATAATAGTCATCATGTCCCTCTACTCAGTGGGGGACACTGAATCCCACCACTGTAAGGCCTCTCCTGCCAGTCTGAAGGTAAACAACATTTGTTTCTGCGTCTTTGTACACTTTACCATTCGCAGGTGGAACTGTATATTCTTCTTCCATTAACATGCCTCAATAACATCGGTGATGCCCAGAAATTCGAGCGGTGGACCTTTTGGAAGGTCTCCCTTACTCTCTGCCAAGTAAATGTCCTTACCTAAGCCTGTATCCCTAGTCACACTAGCGGCACTGCCTTGAGCTTGAGGGAAGTTAACTTCCATGGCTGTCATTGCCACATTGACCACCTAGGCCATTATCTCGACCATCTGTGCAGTTGAAATCATCTCCGGTGGTGGTTCTGATAGCTGTATCTATGTCTCTTATTGAGACTCCCTCAACCCATCTCTAGGATCTTCCCTATCCGCTCGCTCTCTCCTTCATGGCATCTAAAAAGAAATCGAATTTTATGAGTTCAGAGTCTATACAATATCAAATAACGGAAGTATGTAAATCTCAAATACATTATCAAAAATCCAATAATTCTAATAATAGGTCTCTACGTCAAATAAGGCTATGTTGAAATCATAGCAAACCGTACAAATACTATGGACACTAAAACCTCGCTATGATACCATCTTCTCTAACTATGTACTACCCCGTATTTTTGCGTATTTGAAATTTAATTAATTCGATAATTGATTCATTTTCAATTAAATTACAAATGTAATACCTCGTATTTCTGTGTATTTGAAATTTAACTAATTTGATAATTAATTCATATTATTTTAAATTACACGAGGGAAGTAATTTAATTTAATTGAATGATAATGTGATTATTTAATAGTAATTAAGAGAGAGATACTTATTAATATCATGAATTATATTGACTAAGTGAATAGTAAATAATATATGGAAATTATTATGCAACATATTTGTGTAAAGTGACTCGGATGATGATTTCGAGGTTATGAATGATTTTGAAAGCGTCGAAGTGGTCAAAATAGTATACCCGATGCAATTTTAGACTAAACCGACACCGTATAAGGGCATTTAAATCATTTGGGAAATGAGGGTTAGGAGACCTACAAATTTTTTACTCCTTCATCAGCATATATAGGGTAGAGGCAGGGGTTATAAACTAAAAGAATAAAGAGAGGCAATTAGAGAAGAAAATGAGAGAGTTCTTGAAGGTTTTTAAAGGAATCATTGGATATTTCAACTTGTTCTTGCAACACAAACAACTTGGGAAGGAGGATTTAAGGAGAAAACAATCAAAACCAACATAGAGCCACAAAATCAGAGCAAACTAATCTAAGGTAAGTGTTTATTGCAATTCAATATGAAGTTATGATACCCATGTGACTAGGGTTTCAATTATATTGATTAATTTCATGTTCTTAGAAGAAAAAAATGATTAAAATATATGTTTGGGTAGGAATTGCATGTAGTTTGAATGAATATCTGTAGAGTACAAGATATCTAAGATTACGTATCAATAATCACGAATTTAATCTAGGTTTTATGTGTATATCAATAAAGAACCTAGAAATTTAGGATTTTAATGGTTAGATGATTTAATCCATTAGTAATATTAAAGTTAGGATGTTTTGATAATAGAATTACGATGGAAACTACCCTGATACATGTGGAAAGTATTTGAACAATTAGTATCACGTCTAGTAAGAAATAATGAAAGATCTTGAAAGAAAATGGTGGAAAAACGCACTTGTGTAAGGAAGAAGATGATACAATAGGTTTTCTAATCAATTCGGCCAATAGGCAAATCAATTCGTCAAGGTGAATTGATTCGGTTGGCTAGAAAATATGAAAATTTTCTTTTAAGCCTAGAAATCCTAAATTGTTATCGGGGAGGACTTTTGGGAATTTTGTTAAAATATAATGAGGGACTTATTATATTATAGTAGGCCTATGATAGGGTGTGGGTTTAGACCTGTTGTGAGGATTAAAGTTAAGATTAAATGGGCTTAATTTGTAACGTAATTAACTCGTGAGAATAAGAAAAAAATTATGGGAAAGCATGGGTGAGCTTATTGTATAGACCAATAGGGTAAGGAAGACTTAACTACTGAAATGAGATAAGGGGTAACTAGGGGCCTTAGAGTAGAGAATAATACTCGACTAAATGCGATGGTGAGAAAAATCATAAATTGGAAGTACGAGGAGTAGCCGAATGATATATATACTATGTACAAATGATGATGATTAGGTTGTGTGAATAACTACTGAATATATATATATATATATATATATATATATATATATATATATATATATATATATATATATATATATATATATATATATATATATATATATATATATTTGTGAGATAAACATATATAATCGTTTGAATGATTCAACTTGCATGTGATAGTAGACATCATGTTAGTGAGCACACAAATAATAAATTATGTAGTGAAACTTAATTGAATGATTAAATGGTCATAGATATATAATTTTACCTATGTTATTATTAACATATGGGAGATGTTAATTCGCATACTGTACTGTATGGGCGGTACAGGGACTTATAGATGTCGAGGGTCTAGATAGATACTTATGTCTAGTTAGCTTGGGTAGTATAGTTAGGTGGGCTAAGTAGAGAACTTTAGGCATGCATAATAGTTGAAAGTTGAGAATACTCAAGAGAGTGTACACGAACCTAACATGTTTAATCAATAATTGATTTTTAATTGCGATAAATCACTTGTTAAATATTTTCAAAATGTTTTGGGTTATAACCCTTGCTATAAACCTTTTTCAAAACCTTTTTCGTGTCCAGCCACAGGGACACTAGACTTGATTATCTGTTCTAGGGATGAGTAGATGTAGTGCCATGGAGGCTCACATGATTTGACTAGATGCATCCAACATTTCATTTCTAGTGTGGGATCTCATTTCAATATTCAAGTTTGGGCATGTTTCCCCATTTAGACTTTACTTTCAATTAGCAAGTTCAGACTTTTATTCAGACTATTTATTCTGGGTTGGATTTATTGCTTTGGTTTTGGTATTTTTCTTAGCCGATGGTTTATTTGGCAAGACAACATTTACTTATTTATTTCATTATCATGGTTGGGACAACATTAAATGTGTGAATGTCTAATTTAGTTTTCAACAATTTATATTAAATTGTTTAATGAAATATAAGAATTTTGGCACCGACTTAATTAACTAATAGGTGGTTAGGAGTAAACATGTTTTGACAATGGTGCTAAGAATGAACCAAATGAAAACCTCTTTTAATTTAATAAAGGGATAAGCACCAGATATTTAATTAGGCATGGTGTCACACCCTTATTAAAATGGGTCTCCATATGAGAACCATCCATTCTAGGGAAAAGTCCTTGTGCAATAAAAATATTGCACGAGTGACCTTTATTCAAATGAGGACACCCTACTTTGAACGAGGACCTATTTTCTCGGAAAATGTGTTTTTGTTTTTTTATAATAAAAAGTATATATTACATCGTAAATGCATATTTTAATATATGCAAGCCAATTTAATCAAAACCCTAGAAAGTTTAGTGAGCATTTTCCTTTTGCGAGTGAGATCCTGTCACGATTTATGTAATCAAACTCTTGGTTTCCGTTACCCTTCGGTCTTCAACATTATTACAAGATATCATCACAAGAATTCGTGTGGTGATTATCATGTAGCCTGCGTGAGGGTTGACTATCAACCATAAAGATAGGCGGATACTGAGGTCTAAGGATTGTGCAATCATGAATCCTGCCCTAGAGTAGCTGATTGCTAGTATGGGTAGAGTCATCAGATGAGAATGCAAGGGAGATACTTCATGGAGGTAATCATTTTTTTATACCCAAGTCACGTATGTCCATTGCAAGATATGAAATTTCATACTACTTGCGAACTTGTTGGGCCGAGCAATGTGGTTTTTCCAGCAAGAGTTTCCACTCAAAAATCTTTTATATAATGTGTGTGATTGTTTTCATATCTTTCATATTCATATTCTGAATCACCCTCAAGCAAATTGAACAAACTGATTTTATTATGTAAAATTAAAAAAAAAATCAATATAAGAAGGATTCAATTTTGACAAGACTTGTAATTTACTATGAAATTAATTGATTTAACTAAATCCCTATAGCGCATATTTTTCACCTATTTTATCATGAATAAGTTAATCCTTCTTATAGGGTTATGCCTTTTTCCTCAAGAATAACGAGCCACTTACTAAAGGGTTGTGAATGTAATGTTCGAATATTAAATTGGCACAACCATAGAGATTTACGTGGATGAAATGATTATTAAATGTTTGTATGCTTTAGATCACATCGAAAACCTCAAAGAAAACTTTACCCTACTCATAATGAACAAAATAAGCCTTAATTCAAAAAGGTGAGATTTTGGGGTCTCAAGGAGTAATTTCCATGGATTTACGGTGACCATAGGAAGTATTGAAGCCAACCAAGTGAACTCTATAGTGATACTGGAGATGTATTCTCCCAGGATAGTAAAACGTGTCCAATACTTAGAAGGAACAACCATAGCTTTGAACCAATTTATGTCCAAATCCATAGATAAGTGTCTGTCCATATCAAAATACAAAAAAGGACCCTTCAATAAACTGTTAAGGTTGAAGAAGCCTTCAAAAATCTTCAAAGGTACATGGACTCTCCCCACGCCTCTCTAAAACCATCACATTTGTATAATTATACCTCTACGTAATGACAACCCACCATTGTAATTAAATACCTCAATCGACAAGATTTTTATGTTCAATTTCCATATGTTATGTTAGTAGAGATCTCAAGGTACCTCAAGATAAATAATTTGTCTTTCTAACTAATCATATCCACCAAATATTTAAATCCCTACTTACAAGCCCACACTATTAATGTGATGATATATCAACCGCTCAAACAGTCTCTACAATGGCCTAACATCATAGGAATACTCATAAAATGGCTCATAAAACTAGGGTAATTCGACATCGACATCATACACCAACTCGGAGGAGTCACTAAAGCATAGGCTATTGGGGATTTTATCGTTATGACTAACAACTTGGAAAGAGATTCAAATGACCCTACATATATCATTCAGAATACCAAACCCCCTCTTTACTGGAGTCCAAATCCCACTACTCTAGAGTGGGTTGTACACATAAACAAATCCGCCAATAACTTAGGTAGTGGTGTAGGACTCCATATCATTACCCGTAAGGAGGTATAGTTTCACTCGCCATACGATTCAAATTCAATGCTTTTAAAAATGAGGCCAAATATGAATCCATCGTAGCAGGTTTAGGTTTTTCCATACACTTGAATGCACAACAAGTAGTGGTAGTCATCACATTCAATTGGTGGACAACAAGATTACTAAGATAAATGGGTCAAAAGGAGACTAAATTGCTAGTTTCCATGAATGGGTTATGTCTTGTCCTTAGGATCTCTAGGTTTTTCATTGAAAAAATCCCTGAAGAATAAAACTTAGATGTTGACCATTTAGAAAGGGTTACCTCCTTAGACGATATTGATCACAAAGTTCTTATGGACACTATAGACCATCCTGGCATCACCAAACTCGATGTCAACTCCGTATCAATGGCAATGCCATTATATTAGATGATACCTTAGAAAAAACATGTTACCCAAAGACCAGCCATAACCAAGATGCTTGAAGTCCATGGCATCAAGATACCACCACGACCAAGGTTATTATTCAAATGTGGTTTAGTTATTCTCTTCGAAAATGTTTAAGACATCAGAAAGTGGAATATTTACTTAATGATACACATAAACATATATATGGTGCCTACACAATTCCTATGACTCTAGCATAGAAAGTAATAAGGTAGGGCTACTTTTATCCCACTTTAAGAAAAGGGTTCAAAGTTCTAGTGAAACGATCTAATAAAAATTTCATTGGTTTGGTTGCATCCCATGGAAAATAAATGAGACAATAGTCTCCATGTTTAAGCCCTTGACCGTTTATACAATAAGGGTGGGCCTAGTTGACTCATTACATCGCAGCAATGGACAAAACATAATTTTCATGCTAGCGATAATCTATTTCATAAAATAGTTTGATGCCAACTCATTGACCATAATTAAAAAATAGAAACAACAACTTTCATATGGAAGAATGTCATGCTCCATTGTAACCTATTTGAGCCATCATCTCAAATAATGGAAAGTAGTTCAATAATCCATCCTTTTGTGAATTTTGCTTATATTACATCTTCAACCACTATTCTGCACCACGACATTATCAAGTAAATGAGAAAGTGGAAGTCACCAATAGAACCATCTTTACTATCCTTGAGACGAAGATCGATAATGCTAAAGGATTATGGGGAAATTAGATACCAAACATATTATCTGCATATACGACCATAATCAGAGGTCCGGAAGGATATACACCTTTCCTTAACCTATGTAACTGAGTCAGTAATTACAATAGAAATCGAGTTCCACATTAAAGAGGGTGGAACAATTAGAAACCACATCAAATGAATTATTCATCAGACCTACCTAGGATGAACTTGAAGAAAAGTGACAAGGAACACTCATAAGGATGGAGACCTCTCAGTAAAAAATGTCATCACACTTGAATAAAAATTTGCACTATAAATCACTTGGATTTGGAGATTTGTGTTCAAAGAGACACCATTTCCATAAGAAAACGCAATGATGTAAAACTAGGACCCAAATGGAAAGGCACATAGGTTATCATACAGATAGCATCATGAAGAAAATGAACTCCCTCATCTGTAGAATATTGAAGAGTTGAAAAATTATTATCAGTGTGGTAATCCTCCTTATATGAATGGAAATTATGAATTATATCTATCTGGCTATGTTTGTAAGGCGGTTGAAGATAATCTCGGTATTAGAGATAAGACTTCATAGCTAATACAATAGACTTGAGGGAATAAGGCATCATAGAAGCTCAAGCTAGGCAGGTCAGCGAGGCAGGTCAGCGTGGCAACTCAAGCAAGGCTGCTCAGCGTGGAAGCCCAAGGACGTCTCCCAGGGAAGAGGTTGGCTGAGAGAGCTCAGCTTTTATTTACTTTATCTTACCAGTTATGTTGTAATTTAACATAGATTGTAATGAAGTAACGATTGTAGTGATATTTTGAGTGAGGTCGAATGGTACTCATGAGAGATCAGGTCTGGCAGGGCCTAGGAGACCTTCATGCTCTATCGAATGAACTCAACATGGGAACTTCAGAGGGACTTGATTTGGAGTATTAAGAAGTGAGGCAACATTGGGACTTTTCTTGACCATCTTAGATACACCTGGTAAAACACCGATAGACCTTTCACTGTGGAAGCTTGAGTGGATAAGCCTTGAGTTCCAACACTCATTGAGTTTTCAAACCAAAAATTTCTCTACCTAATGTCACATATACTTTAGGTGATGTCACTATCCAACTAAAACACTGTCCAATCCGTACTTGAGTAAATCACCCTGGTATTTGGTGCTATTAAACAATTGGCGAGCCACCTCTGTGGTGACAGTCCTCTAATGCACAGTGGTTAGGTAAAAGGCATGTCTTAGCATTTAATGTTTATGACGTAGAGCTGACTGGCCCACCATGCATTTAATGTTTGTGACGTAAAGTGTTAGGGGATGTGTGTCACAACTGTGAAGGACTAAGGCATCTCGGGAATGGTGTAGGGGCTATCTATTGGCCCCAACCACTTCTAAGAGAAGGGATTCTCTTTCTAGAGATTTGTTGTCTAGAGAGAAAAGAGATCAGGGAGAATTTATTACAAATCATAGCTCTTACTCACCTAAAATTATCATTTATTATGAAGATTTTAATAGATTACCAGAGATCTTTTAGAGGTTATTGGTGTATTTGACTGCCTGCTAAGGTGTATCTAGGGTCATTACTCCTCTCTCCCTTTGATCGAGTTACTTTTGAGTTTCCTTTATTATTGTTTGAACTATAGACAAGTGTATTGTTAGTTGATAAGACCCATAAGTGTACATTTTATACTCCAAATAGACGTATTTGAGATGCTAATTCTCGTAAATTTGGGTCTTATGCGCTTTATTGTCTATTTTGTAAGTCGAATGCATGTCGCGGTGTTCAAACGCGTATTTCAAGGCAATTGTGCTGATTATGGAGCTAATTACCCTTGTCTCGTACCCTAGCTTACCATAGCCTACCCTAAACCTACCTAAACCTGTCCCGAACCGTGTGTGTTTAGTTTGTCCCATTTTATTTTATTTGGTCATTTTATTTTTAGGGTTTATTTTATTATTTTATTTTATTGAGTCATGTATATATTTTTAGGATTTTTACATTTTTAGCGCGTCGTGTATTAGTTTTTATATTTTCTTTTATTTTTTTAGTTTTTAGTTAGTTTATTATTATTTCATTTATTTTATTTTATTAGTCTTTATTTTTACAGTTTTAAGTTTAGTTGTGTTTAATTTTTTTTAGAGTTTGTGTAGTTTGTCGTCTCATGTCTTTTTTATTTTAGTTGATTTATATTTTTTTATTTTAGTTAAAATTTTATTTTATTTTTAATTTATTTGTTTTAGGGGTCATAAGTTAAACACACACACAACCTCTCACACCCATCTATCCTACACCTTACTCACACCAAAACAAGTCACCTCATCCTCACCCTAACTTCCTACACCTTCACACACCCAACTACTCCCTCCATTATCTTCAAACTCAAACTCTCTCTCTCTCTCCTCTCACCAAAACACCAACTTCTTTCCACCATTAAAACTCTCCATCTCTCCATCAGCATAATCCACCCCCCTACGCCCATACCCAGTTCAAAATTCAGATTCTCCAAACCTCCCGGTCGGCAGCCTCCACCCAAAATGCGACCAGATCCAACCCTCCGGCCACCTGTGCCGACAGACACCTACCCGCTGCCTCATAGCCCCTTATCCGGCGGAACAATCCGATGCCACTGCCCCAACCTGGAATCCCGTACCCTGGACTCTCCCTTATACCTCTCAATCCCTTAAACCCATGGTCGGAATCCCTACACACCTGTACCCGAACCAACCCTCATCCTCGTACCCGTTTCGACCAAATCCAAAGCTACCCACGAACTCAAAATCAACCAACTTCTACCGGATCCACTTGTCTACTCCGAACCCGGATAAAATGCCCAATCAGAAAGCCTTCGAACTCATTTCCCCTCTTCTCCACAATCCCCACAATATCACACTTGTCAAATACAAGTCAAGACCAAAAGTAAAATTAACGCATATGTTTATTCCCCATTTAAAACCCCTTTTGCCCTTTTTCCATAAATATCCCCAAACCCTTTTAACCAAATCTGATTTGTTTTATCCTTACCACCCCACTTATCACATGACCTCACACAACCCATGCACATTTGTGCATTTTCCTATTTTAACCCCAACTTATCCTCACACCCCTGATGTGCACTCCCAATTACCCAAATTAGCCCTTAGCTACATGCCTACTATTTAAAGAAGAAGAAGGACCAATTTTGAAAAAGGCTAGAAACCCTATCTAGGGTTTTAGAGAAAATTTTAGAGAGAGAAACATTTTTTAAATAGTTTTATTTTATTTTTTTAGAGATTTTTGAGGAGAAATTTTGTATGAGATTTAATTGAGTGGGTATTATTGCAAACTACTTGGATGCTCAATTAAGAGGGTGGTAAACTTCAAATTGGAGGATTGGAGTCAATTAAATTAAAGAGATTGGTTTGATTGTTCTTCTCTTTACTTTTTTATATTAAATGTATATTGATTGTTTGTTCATCATGTTTAATATCATGTTAGCATAAATCCCCTTTCAAGGGTGGGGTGAACCCTTATTTGGTGTTATTTTGATTTAATTAGTTTGATTAATTGAAAATTCCCTTTGAATGTTAATTTTAATCCCTCATCCATATATTTACGCCTCGAGAGAGGGTAAATGATTTTCTAGAGAAAATCAAATTCTAGTTATGATAACCATTTTAGATTCGAACTAGGGATAGGGGTTTCTTAAGTGTGGTATTATTACTTGAATTTCAACTCTATTTTCATTTTCTAGATTTACATAAATTTTGATAAATAAATTGATCCTAGCGGGTTATTAATTAAAAGGGGTGTAGATATATTTTCTAGAGTTGTGGGGGGTTAAACTTAATTTTCTAAAAGATTACTATTAAAATTACACTTGCAACGAGAGTTGGTTTGCAATTTTGATATTAATTTGGGAGAATTTAAATAATTAAATTAATTAATTAGAATAGCTAAAATTTGGGGTGTAGTCCCACTCCTTGATTGTTCTCACATTTATTTACCTCACTTTAACCCTTATTTTTGTGTTAGACTTTATTTTTCATTTTAGTCACTTTTTAGTTTGTCATTTGATCTTCCATTTAGTTTAGTGTAATTTCACCTCACCTCACCCCATTGTTTTAATATTGAAAAAACTAAAAAAAGATAGGAAAAGAAAAATCCCAAAATGGAATTAAAAATTGAATTACAATTGAGTTTGTCTCTAGCTTACCCCCTTGATGTGTATTGACATCCTTACTTACCGCTACACTTGAGTTTGATACTATTTTGTAGGTATTTTAAAGGTTTTGATTAGAGGAATTCAAGCAACGACGAAAAATATATGCAAAAGTTTCTTTATCATTAGTCCAATGTGAGTGTTGATCAATATAATATTGTGTGCTTATCTGTGATCATTAAAGAGTTTCTTGGTTATCATTTATCACCATACCTAAAGGGTTATACCTCAACTAGTGTTACCATACTCCTAGGCTAAAATGGGACTATCCTCTTACATTGGCGACTCTGATGGGGAGGTATTCTTCTAGAAGTATGTCTCAAGATAATGTTAACTATGCTATAGATTTTGATGCCATTCAATGTCAAGAAGAGAAAGCTGCAAGAGAGCGTGAGGCAGCAAGAGATAGGGTCTCTTGGGTGGATGTGCCTCTAGGTCAAATGGCGACGGGCATTCCAGGGATAACGCAAGCTTCCACGAGCACTGCGATGGGGAAAACTCAATCTTCCTCATGAGTAAGTTTTATGACTTTTTATCGATGCCCATTGCTACAATTGTGTTGGGGGGATTTGATGCCAGTTCTTTCGTAACACCAATAGTGGCTCCGATAGACCCAACAAGCGCATCTCCAATAGGCACTGCCACCTAAAACACAGTACCCACTCCTATTCCAACGATGGGTGCCCCAGGTGTGACGGGAGTTCCACCCATTGGGGTTACTCCAGGTGCAACAAGTGTTCGACTAGTGGTCCCTCTGGCTATTACCCCAATGATCAAGAAAACACCAGAATCTACTTTGGAAGAGATGAGGAAAGAGATGTAGAAAGAAACGTTGAAGATGATAGAAGTTTCCTCATAATCAGACGGTGAGGTGGCATCGATGTATGATGATTTTTATACGCCCTATCCCCAGGAATACAATGATGAGCCCGACCCGAAGGACTACATTCCTCCCATCTTTGAAAAATACATTAGGAAGGGGGAAACCCGAAGGAGTATATTAAACTCTTCATCGAACTCTTGGGAGCTCATTGTAACAATAAGAAGCTTAGGTCGAGGGAGTTCTCTAAATCCTTAACCGATAAATCCTATACCTGGTACTCCAATTTGGTGCCAAAAAGTGTTTCAACATGGGAAGATATGCACGTGTTATTTATACAGATGTTCTTTCTGGAAGAATATGATTTACATTGGCTCAGTTAGGCAAGGAAAAGCAACGACTAGGGGAAGACGTGGTGGCATATGTTCGAAGATTCATGGAGAGATCCCTCGATGTGAAGGAGGATCAAAAGGGTCCAAACTGTTGAAGCTTTGTGCCGCAAGTTTACCCCTGGAATATATATGTCACCTAATTAATGAAACATGCGACGGAACTTTCACAGCATTTCAAAAAGTAGCAAGAAATACATCAAGGGTCGTTTGGCCAAGCCCCATTATAGTGCTGGTGGTGTTCAAGGATTCGATACAACTCG
The DNA here is from genome assembly GCA_949130495.1 of Sambucus nigra. Taxonomy (NCBI): domain Eukaryota; kingdom Viridiplantae; phylum Streptophyta; class Magnoliopsida; order Dipsacales; family Adoxaceae; genus Sambucus; species Sambucus nigra. Next base: position 260,420,002 of record OX422210.1, read on the forward strand.
ATACAGCACGTAGCCAGCCCCCGGGTAGGATGCACCGACGAAAGTGAAGGGGCCAAGAAGCCAAAGAAAGATAACAAGAGAAATTTTGGAAGAGACAGCGAAGACCCACCACCACTGCCTTGCACAGTTGAAGAGGTTGTCAATTATTACAACACCATGGTCCAAGGGGGAATGTTGTATGAACCCAAAGGCATTTCGAACATGGAGTCAAATGCAGCAACGAGAGTTGATCCCAAATACTTCCAGATCCATCGAAAGGTGGGTCCCCAATTGAGACTTATTTCATGCTGAGGAAAATCATCAGCAAATATATGAACACGAGGATTTTGCAAATCCCTCAAGAGAATGTAAACGTTAATGCCCTCCCACCATATGGGGAAAATATAGTGGTTGCCTATGATGAGGAGGCCGAACGAGAAGCGAGGGAACTGGAGTTACAATGGGAAGACGCTGAGGACGCTTTAGAATATTGTACAAGGGGAGTGGACAATATGGTTATAGCAGACGATGAAGCAAGTGCGAGGGATGAGAAGGAGGTATACAACCTAGAAGGGGAAGAAGTGGACCAAAGATTAGAGTACCAAGATATATCCCAGTCGCCTAAGTCTCGTGGTTCTACGACCAAGTGGGGATGCCAAAGGAAAGTCGTTTCAAGATAATGTAAGCGATTATAGACATCTTCAGGAAGAACACGGTACCATCATTAAAATAGAAGGGGCCCATGGCGAGGCTAGTGAGAAAGTTCTTATTTAAAGTAACTTTTAGTGATACTGACAGGGCTATGAAATTCCCACATAACAGGCCCCTGTATGTAATGGCAATCATCAACATGTTAAGCTTTGTAAGGGCCTTGATGGATAGGGGAGCATCAATAAATATCATTCCTATCAGTTCCTTCCGAATAGCCAACATTTCGGAGGAAATATTAATACCAATGCCTTTGGTGATTTATGGCTACGATAATAAATCATCTAAGTCTATTGGATATGTGAATATGGGGATTATAATGGGGAACCTTACCTCGCATAACATGCTCGAATTGATTAAAAGTGCCACTTTGTACCACTTGCTGATAGGGAGGGTATGGATGCACAACCATGGTCTAGTCCCTTCAACGTATCACTAAAGAGCAAAGCCAAATGTTAAAGGGACTGAGATTATTATACGCACCACGAAGAAGCCTTTCACCACTAAGAAGCTCATTTGGTTGACGCATCTTTCTACACAGAGCTAGAGGAATATTCTAGGGTGCTGACAAGAAGGATGGACGAAGGAAGAGTTGTCTCTATTAGAGAAGGGATGGGGCCTGTGAATGACCATAGAAGCGAATGGACAAAAGGAAAAGTAGTAGCCGAAGAAGTTCACCTTACTGATCCTAAGAAGCAGACCCTGTCGAAGTAGCTCAGGGATCGAATAAGGCCTAGGATGGACCTGATGGAACATAAGGTCCAACGGCAGAGCGTGATGAGCAAATATTCAAGAGCTGGACTGGAAGAACTTTTAAGGTGAAGGAAGAGAAAAGCGGTTGTAATCACTACAATAATTTTCACAATTAGAAATATACAAACTAAGTTACTAAAGTTAGAAATATGTTGTTAAAAGGTATTGACACCATATTTTGCTATGTTGCCAACTTGTTGCCCATTACTGTCTAGGAAACCTTTTGGCAACACAGGAGGTGTGTGTTACTGAAGTTATAATTTTGGCAACACGCAATTGTGTTGCCAAAAGTATTTGATAATTTGTCAAATTTATAATAAAAACATATCATTTATGTTGCCAAAGGTCACTCAACAGCGGTTGAGCGACAAAAATAGTTGTGTTACAAAAAACAACCTTTCAACGACACAAATTATGGTGCAGAATGTAAGGTAAATGATATAAATAGAATGTTTAGCAACATAACTATTGTGTTGCCAAAGGCTATACCTTTAGCAACAAAGCTATTATGTTGCCAAAAGTTATCTTTTCGCAACACATGTCTTGTGTAGCCAAAAGCAATATCTTTGGCAACATAGTAGCTGCGTTGCCAAAGGTATAGCATTATGGCAACACAACTCTTATGTTGCCAAAAGCTATACCTTTGGCCAACATCTTTTGTATTGCCAAAAGTCGCCTTTTCGCAACCAAATATTTATTGCCATATCCAAAGAGATAGATGTAGATGATAACTTTTGGCGACAAAAAATTGTGTTGCCAAAAGTAAAAGATTTAAACTTATTACCTATTATTTTTTTCGCAATTGGAAGCTCTTTTAAAATTGTACTTTTTCACCAAACTTGCAACCTTATAATCCAAAATAACATTGCACATTTTTCATAAAATCATAAATAATACAAAGTTCCACAATTTTTAACCAAATCTCATAAATATGAATTAAAAAATAATATTCCATCATAATCCAAGTATAAAGGTACAAAATAAATGCCTCCCAAATACGAACATAACAAATCCTAACACATCAAAAGATGTAAACATGATATAACCTAATACATTAATACATCAAAAGATGTTTAAAAAATCCACGTAAACTAAAACTATGACGACAATATGGCTCCCCTACACTATCAGAAACCACAACTCCAATCTAACCACGAACATATTAACTCCAAGAAAAATCCATCATCAACCTGCACAAACTACAAAGATAAATGACTAAATAAGTTTATATAACTTCATATGCATGTATATTTGACTTAATCAATTTAAAACACTATTTAATTTAAGAAAATCTTGGCAGAGTTTCCTTTGTTTATTCATGAAATCCAACCTATTTTTAACATTAAAATAAACCTAACAACAACAAAAAAACCCAACTAAACCACCAATAAATCTCTTTAACTGATTTAACATCTAAAAATAGTATTCGAGTAGCTACATAAACTTAAATAAGTATCCGATTAGCTACGTACCTCGATCCTCGATATCCATTGACTTTTTCATGTGTGCAAATCCATTTTCATTCTACACAAAATACAAAATAAATTATAATCTATCCAACTTCAAAAGATAATAATAATTTATAACTATTATATATATATATATATATATATATATATATATATAAGGTAGGAAACTTTTGTATGTCATAAGTTTTATCGATGATGTCATCCATATGATTTTGTTTTGTACTTCCTACTTTACCCCTCAAACATTTGAGTTCCCCCTCTTTTTCTTCTCACTAATTAATTCCCCCTCTTCCACTTTAATTCAAACACAAGACTATTTTGGTAATCACACCTCAAAAAGCACACATTCTCACGAGACACTCCGATACACACCAAAACCCTATTATCTTCTGTTTCCTCATTCATTTCATCCCCACAACACAAAATCATCTCCCTCGCTGCTCTCTCTTGGAAAAACCCTTTCTTGGGAGTTTTGCTTTGATTCTTGGTTCAAAATCTGACCTATTTGGTTCGATGGTTGGTTCGATTTTGGGTACATGGTATAATCTTTATTTTTTTTGTTTTCTTCTAAATCTGACATATTTTTTTGTTCAAATCGATTAATGTCTCTCCACGCTCTCTATCTACACATAAATCTGGGTTTACATTTCCATATTTTAGGTTCAATTTTGGCTATTTGGGTTTGGATCTCAGGTAACCATATCTCTGAATCTCTTGCAATTATATTATCTCTCCTTAGTTTTTTTAATTTTAGGTTTTATGGTTATTTGATTTGTGTTTTTGGTTGATTTATTGAGGGTTTTTAGATCTGATAATGTGGCGAAGGTGATCGAAAGTTTTAACTAAGGTATTCTCCCCCCCCCCCCCCCCCCCTCTTTATCTACATACATAGATACTCCATCCACCACTTCGAGTAGTGTTAATGTATTGCATGTTGTGGATATATTTTCCTTAATTAAAACATTATGCATTACATCTCAAGTTTTATTTCAGATATCAATTTTTTATTTTTATGATTTGTTTTCCAGACTCAAAAATTAAACACGTAATTTATTTTCATATTTGGTCCCTTTCTATTTGTATCATGCTCTTTTCGTGTTTGTGGTATATGAAATTGTGGATTTACTATTTGGTTATGTGTCTGTGTTTATTTTTAAACACGGGAGAAAAAAATAGGCTTTTATTGGTATGGTGGTTTATCAACGGTTGGGGCATGTATTTACTTTGTACCATTTATACACGAATAAAACATTCCATCCAAAACTAGCACCATTTATACACTAAGGCAGCACAACAAAAAATGTTATTTTTGTGAGTATAGTTGATGTTTTTTGTTCTATGATTGATATGGAATTTCTTCCTTGACTTTTCATTAAGAACAAAACTAATGCTTCATTTTGTTAGATGCACATACCTTATATAATGTTGGTGTTTCGTTGGATTTATGTGGAAGTGGTGATAGTCGGAGGTTTGTAATTTTCATAGCAGTTCAGAGGATGCAGTGCTTAATATGTAAACTTCAATCCAAGAAAATGGTTTGTTGATCCTGATCCTAATGATAGTTATTCAAAACAGTTATTATAACTCTATTTAATATCTTATTAAACGTTTATTATAACTCTATTGATTATGTGCAAGTTATACAGTGAGGTGTGAGAATGTGAAAGAAAACAAAGTCGGTTGAACTTGGTAATATGGGGAGTGTATCGTTTTGTCCTTCTCTAAGGTATTTTGATAGCCCATGAACTATTTTCTTTCTCTTTTCATTATTTTTTTGGGAAGATTTGGTACCAAATTAGTATTAAAGACTCACGTTCTTTGTATACACAACAAATGATTTGTTTTCAAAGATCTGTTTGAATGATTAATTTAGTTGGCAAGAAGTAACACAGTAACTAACAAGGCCTGAATGATAATGCATCAGTGTTGCTAGAGGGATGAGTAGAATTAAGGGACAAGAGTAACAAAAAGATCATCTAAGCTATAGATTTTCTGTAAGAAACTCCCTTGAAATATTTTAGCAAAGACCCCTTCTCAGATATTTTAGCAACAAAAAATCAATAGTTTTTAGCGATAACAAGGGAGTTTGTGAAACTAAAATACATTTTTAGGGTTTTTTTTCATTATAAATAGTTCAGAGCTTTTCTTGAAAGAATTGAATAGTTCAAGGGGTTATTTTTTACTTTGCCCTAAAATGAAATTGAACTCAGCTCCCATCTCTACCACATACCCACTGATATCGCATCTCTACCGCTAATTTTCCGACCAGTAATTATAAGAGAATGAACAATCTAATTTTATCTCTTGGTGTGGAATGAACTTTTTTTTCCAAATAAGTACACTTTTTCTCCGAAAGAACTTTTCTCTAATGTTGAATTAGGCTTTGTAGAATATTTGTACACAATATACAGTATGTATCGTTCATAGGTATGCTAATATTTATATAATATTAGTCGTACACATTTGTTCATTATTTACCTTTGGTGATTCGTGGGTACACTATCTTTGATCAAGAAAAGTTAAAAAAGAAAATTGTTCATACATCAATGTATGAAGTTCTCTTTGTCGCGTAAGTTGTCTACATTTAGCTCATTTTAGTAAGAGGTTTTAGCTGAATTAGTTTAGAGTTTTTTAGTTGGGAATTACAACGCGTTTTGTTCATACTATTTTTCAGTTGGATTAGTTCAACTTAGATTTCAGGGCGTTTTAGTTCAACTTGGATTAGTTCAACTTGGATTTCAGCATAGAATTTTCCACATATTCAGCGCATTTTTTCTATGCACAGAATGCAGGTAATCCCCTATTTCATGTATCATGTCCTTTTTTATTTTTTTAAGGTGTATACTTCTTCTTAAAAGACAATACAACCACCATAAATTATGCCAAAAATACGAATTTGGTTATTTTATGTTCAGATTTGCAAGGAGAATCAGTCAGCGATTGATTATGTGTCGTAAGTTAGGTTGGGGTTAGTCATGTTATTGTGACTAAAGTTTAAAATGGGGTTAATCATGTTTCTGTCTTCACTATATTCTCCTAAAATGACCATTCAAAGGGTCCATAAATTGTTCAATAGTTTATTTTTGTTTGGAGGAAAACAGTAAGTAAATACTCATAATTGACCTTTTGTCTATTGTGTCTTTAGGTTCTAGAGTGTGACTCGGATTGCAGAGGCATTTGAATTATATCCAAATAAGGTGGATGATCTCTTCAATAGTGGTTTGGTTAAATGAATGAAACATACCACAATTCATCCAGTGGACTCATTCGGACGAGAGATTCGTGTATTTGAAACACCATTCACATCTCCAAAAATGATTGATATTAATAGAAGTGAGGAGCCAGATGACTTATATGAGTTCACTACGGATGATTTTTATCGCATTTTGTCAACCAAAAAAGAAGATAAATATCTGAGGATAAGAAATCTTTGTGAAGTAGAAGGGGTTGCTCGCAAATCAAGGATGACTAAGGCCATGATTCGGGTGAGGTTCCCCGATAATAACACATTAGATGACACGTTTCATCCATCAGAGACTATCCAAAGCTTAGTTGATCTTCTAATAAAAGTACTGTAATTCCCAATGTAGTCATTTTTCTCTGCGCAACATGTATTTTTATTTCATTTGTTTGGATTTTTGTTTTTTATTTTGGTTTCTGAAAATTTTCATTATGTTTTTTCGGAAATTCCTACTATGATAATATTGTTTTACGGTTGGTTGATGAAGGTTTACGACTGGTAGTTTACGTCGATCAGATAGCTTTATGGAAGTTTTTTTGGTTGTCAGGGACCCTCTCAGTGCATGTTTTAGGAGATCGAAACAGAGAAGATTACTCGATGAAATTCAAGCAAATTAAAACTAGATTTATGAAGAGGTTTGAAGGTTGTTGGAGGGGAGAGCCTATACTAGGTCAACATTTATTCCATCCCAAAGCTGCCAGAATTAGGTGTGTTTTTACTGTCGAATTTTCTAAAGGGGAGCTTAGAGTATCGGGAGAAGTTTTTTTTTTATCGATGTGAGGTGTTTTTACTACCAAAATTTCTATGTTGCACTATGCAACTTTCCTATTGTAAAATTTATATTTGTGTTATGGTAAATTACTCTTGGTCCTTCTATGTTATGTTTTATGTGTTTCAAGAGGGAAATGAACGATTTTTGATATTTTTGGAAACTCACGAATTAGAGGGTTGTCTCTCTATTTCATTTTTGATATATTTTGTTATTAAAAGACTCAATTGTGGATGATATTTTGATGAGAATTGCATTAGATTCCAAAACAATGCTCAACCCAATTAATGAACCATCCACTCTTTTAAAAAATAAGGGTCTCAAACTCTTTCGTGGTCTATGACGACTTGAACTGGGTTATACACTATTCACTTACTCTATTATTTAATTTTTTGATAGGTGATACGACAATGTTACTACTGATTATGAATTTCTTAATGGGAATCTAGATTGTTTCTTGTATTTGGTTAGCTAGATTGTGCCATTTGTAGTATAAAAGTACCTTTTTGGACTCTTGAAGTATCCAACTGAATACAATTCACTTACTTTGGACTCTTGAAGTATAAAATGTATTTGTCTATATTACTTTTTATTAGACGTAACTATTTTTCATTTTTTTGTGGTTTTGCAGTTGCCAATGGTGGTTTTGCGCATTCTGTATTTAGTATGAAGTCATCTCTTTCTGTTAAATGAGACATTCATCAAAATCGAGCAGAACCAATTGATGTATTAGTAATGTCGGAGTTTTTTTATTTCGTAAGTAAGGTGGATACTAATACAATAAACGAATTAAACTCACCCTAAATTTTATTTATTTATTGATGCAATTTTTGTATATCGACAAGTTGAGTTACATTAATTGATTATGATATTTGTATGAGGTTCACGATGGACTATTACTATTGTTGTTGGAATTTTTTAAACAGGGTCAATAGTACAATAAACAAATATAATCCTGTCAAAATGTTCTAAATTGTTTACACATATGCGTTGTAAATAAATTGTATGACTTAAATCTATACTTTCAAAATTTACACTTCTAACATATAAAATATTTATTATTTACATCATATATGACTTTATATTTTCAAAATTATCAGCGTGCCTTCAGGCAAGGGCATAGCCTAATATATATATAGTTATATAGTTATATATAATTGTTATAACAATTTATATATATATATATATATATAATTGTTATATATAAACAGTTTATTAAAAAAAACTACTATATATATAACAGTTTATATATATATATATATATATATATATATATATATATATATATATATATATATATATACTAGGGTATACCCGTGCTGATGGCACGACAATAAATTGTTACCGTGATATTTTGTACCTGTTCCAAAGGCACGACGATAAGTTTGTTCCCGTGATATTTTATCTATTCTATATCTATCTATTCTATTCATATATATATCATATTTTGTACTCCTATCATATCTATCAGCCTTTTTAATTGGTAAAATTATCCATAGAAATCATTAGCTGTCACAAACCTTTTTTTTATGAATAATGCTACATGTACACAATTTTATACACATTTTTCATACACGATGCATTAAAATATTATACCTTCTTGTTGTGGGTCCCGTCAAGGCACAAAGTACAGCCTCCTATTGCGTTGTCTTATTAGGCGTGTATGGAAAGTGTGTATGGAAGAGTGTATGTGTAGTGGTGCTCTTTTTTAATATACTTGGGAAGTTGAATTACAGCTGGGCTATGTCTTATACTTGGGAAGTCGAATTGTTATGGTTGCTGCCCTCTAGCCAGATAATGTCTCACCTATATGTATCTCTGTGTGTGTGTGTGTATATATATATTAAAATAGTTCAATAACTATTCAATTTCAGCTTCCAATGACACACTTATGGAATAGTTATGGTCGGCAAAAAATGTGGGTTTCGTCCAACTAAAAAAATACAATAGTGTGTATATATATATATATATATACATACATTTTTTGCCGTCCATAACTGTTCCTTAAATGTGTCATGGGAAGTTGAAATTGTATACTTATTCAACTGTTTTTTCCATAAATGTGTCATGGGAAGTTGAAATTGTATAGTTGTTCAACTGTTTTAATATATATATAACGTTTTGTAACCTATTTTTGGAAGCCACATTTGATTTGATATCTTCCTTGAAAAAAATTGTCTTTTGTTGTGGGCCCGCATTTGTTTAAAAATGTTGACCTAACATGGTAGTTTATTGAGCCCAACGATCTTCGGTCCTTGCATGGGTTATCAACTTGTCATTTCCATTCCCACCAACTCTACAAAGAGAGATGTTTTATTTCCATTCCCGCTAGCTATGGGTTCTCTCAACTACTTTATAATTTATTTCATTTAATATCCATTTAAATGAATTTTAGATTTTATGAGAAAATGTTACAATTATTCTCAATATCTCGAGTAAGACATGTTTAATATCTCAATCCTTATACCAGAACTTTAAGATCACTAATTACCATTTAGAACGAAGATTTTTTTTAACTAAAAAATGTTTTCAATGGATTGAGAATAAAACTTGAATAGTAGTTAAATGGGTAATTACCATCTGGACTACAAACATAAAGAAAGAAAAAAATAGGTCTTCAACCTTTTTAACACACTTCTGCTTACTTTTGAATTATTGTCCATTCAATTTCTGTCCTAATGCATCTTTGACGTCAAATAATTATAATGCGATTTCATGATATATTGTATGTTTAGTTATTACTTTCCCACATAAGAAAATAATATTACATTATTCATTTATTATGAAAAAAAATCAATATGTGCATAGTCGAATACCAAATAACATATAGATTATGTGTAATACCCCGTAATTCTGAATATTTCTATTTAATTAAATTGGAGAATTATATGAAAAAATACGATTTAATTTAAATTACGCAAGAGAAGTAATTTAGTGAGTTTTATTAAAAATAGTGATTTGTCGACTATTAATCAAGAGATAGATACTAATAAATATTTCCACATTCTATTTACGTAACGCGTGTAGTAAATAGTTACTTAACACGTGTAGACCATTTTGGGATGAGAGCGAGTAATATATTTTTAAGTGACTCAAATGATAATTTAGAGGTCGCAGATGAGTCCGTAAGGGTCGAATAGTCAAAATAGTATACCTTGGGGTACTAGTTTAGTTTTGGGTTAATTCTGGACTAAACCGAGACCATTCGGGGGCGTTTTGGTCTTTTAACATGTGAGGGTATTGAGAACTACGAATTTAAGAGTCTTTTATTAGCCGTATGAAAGAGGGGTTAGGGTTAGAACACCCATGTAAACACCAAGACCATTAGATAGATGGATAAAATCATTCTCAAGGCTTAGAAGGTGCTTTTGAAGAGGTTGGGTTTGGATCTTTCATCCTAGGAGCCAAAGGAGGAAGGATTGAGGAAGAGAAGCATCAATCCATCATAAAGGCCACAAAATGAGAATCCCTCTGTCAAGGAAAGTTATTTATTACAAAAATTATAAAGTTATAATACCGATGTGTATGGTTTTTGAATAGTTTTGTTAAATCAATATCTTGAAAAGAAAAGAATGATATTATACATGTAGGGATAAGAATCTCATGTATAATGATTTAGCCTATGTAGAGGAATAATATCCAGAGTTGACATGCCAATTATTTCGGAATAAAATATGGGTTTTGAATGAAAATATGGGAAGAACACCATAACTAGGATTTTAAGAAATTCTAAGTTTAATCCACTATTTGATTAAATGAATTGCGGTTTGGATGTATTTAAAACATTAGAAATTATCCTATTATATGTGGGAACATGTTGGGATAATTGGGTCAAAGTTTGGTGTACTATAATGAAGTTTGGAGGTTTGTTAATGGGAGAAAAATAAACGAAAAAGACGAACTGCTGATGTTCCAGATCGATCGATCGATCGATCTTGAATGTCGATCGATCGAACGCAGGAGTCGATTGATCGACTTAGGGTATTTTTCTCAAATTTTTCCTTGGTTAAGGTATCTTTGATTTTAGAGAATGAATAGGAATCCTAGGATTTATATTATACCTATATGGGAGTGAGAATAAGACTAATAGGTATATTGTTAAGGTCCGGTAAGGTCATTGGATATAGGACTCGAATTATGGCCAACGAGAATAAACCGATTGTGTAATGTATCACAGAATCCGGAATTGAGTTACGAGGCGAGGTAAAGTCAATTCAAGTGATAGACCAGTAGGGTAAGTAATAACTACTGAAATTATATGTGAGGGGTAACTAGGGACCTTAGAGTTAAGTGAATACTTAAATAAATGTGATAGTGAGAAATCGTAAATTGACGAATACGCTTGATATAAGAGAATACAATATTACGTACAAGTATGATGGATAGGTCGGGTGTGTACCTACTAAATTTTATGAACTATTAGGTTGAGAGATTTATACCTAAATTAACTACGTTAGGGTCGATGATGTATTCCTAACTAACGTAGGGTTATTATATGTTAGGGTCGATGGAGTATTTCGAACTAACATCAGGTTAACATAGACTTGGAGTTGATGTAAAATGCCTAACCAAACCTTCGAACTGGTGGCGTGATGAAAGAGTCCAAGACAGAATATGTGTATATAAATAATTGGGGTCGATGTATCATTTCGAACCAATTCGTACTTGGGGTCGATGAATCATTCTGAATCAAGAGTCATTTACGTGTGTCAATTGGACATAGTAGTAATGACTGATATTTGGTATATATTGTGTGTGAAATATATACTTAATTATATTCTAATTCTATGTGTTAGTAGATTGTTATATGATGTGTTTAACGTTACATATCAAACTGGTAAATTAAGTAGTGAAACTTAATTATGAAACGTAACGTTAGATAGAGAATATCTAATTAGTAATTTAAGTAGTGAAACTTAATTACAAAACTGGGACGATATTAATTGTGAGAATTTTAAAAATTTAGTACTGAATCTAAATGAGAAGTTTTAAAACATAACATTGGTGAAATGTTACTTGAGAATTAATTAACCTTCACAAGATGTTAATGAAATGGATGTACTGTATGGGCGGTACAAGAACTTAGGTATAGATAAGTTCAAATGATTAATTTAGTCCTAGTTAGCTTGGGAGATATGGCTAGGCAGGCTAAGTGTAGAACGTTAGGTGTGCACAATAGATGAGGAGTGAGTAAACTCAAGAGAGTGTACGAGAACATAACATGTGTGATCAATAACCGCATTTTATATTGTGATAAATGCTTGCTAAATATTTTCAAAATGTTTTGAGTACTAACTCTTGTTATTAAATATTTTTAAAACCTTTTAGGTGTCTAGCCACAGGGATGCCATGTATGCTGATTTCATTCTAGGGACTCGAAGATGTAGCACAGTGGATGCTTACAGGATTTTGATTAGACGATATCTTTCATTCAGATCTAGTGCAAGATCTCACACTATTCTATGTATGGACTTGTGGTCTCGTATCAGTCTTAGATGTTCAGACTAGTGGTTGTTCTATTATTGTTTTGGGATTTTTAGCCGATGGTTTATTCGGTAATACCCTTGTTCTTTTATACTTATACTTTGTTGATTAGGTTGTAGTACATGGTGATTGTGATACTTTGTTCCGCATGGTTGATTGATCTGTTTGAAGAAAGATAAAATTTTAACACCGATCTAATTTTCACTTAGAGGATTAGTAATTAAAAAGTTTTCGACAGTGATTATAAGAATGAACCATTTGAGGAACCTGTTTTAATTTAATAAAATCCTCATCACTCAATGTTTAATTAGGTGGGGTGTCACAGATGGTATCAGAGCATCAGGTTCTAGTGTCCATAGGATCTGTACGGCTTACTACATTTTTAGTGTATCGTTTGATTGATATAGAGCCCTACCTTAGGATTGTTGTACTCCTCTACGTACGTGGTTTACGATCTCCTGCTTTTTAGTAGATGAAGTTGTATAGATACAAGTTCGATTGGGTATGGTACATCGAACATGGCGGTAGGACCAACGTAGGCGTTGGAAGAACTGCAGGAGGAAGGGGCTCGACACGAAGCATGGGGTGTTATAGGATGGTAATCTTAAGAAGAGACAACCATTATCGACGTCACTCCTAGTGTGTAATGGAGTATATGTTGCAAGGATTGTTGGGGCATCATAGGCATTTTTCCAAGTACCGCGAAGGAAAAAGGTGATACTAATCTAGACCTGCCCAACGCAGTGATAATGGGAGGAGGTCTGAAGGATCATTGAAGAAAACGAATCGTGAAAATTTTGATAAAACATCGATTGTGAATGTTAACCAATCGAAGTAGAATGTCGAGAGATTTTGGCATTTAGGATAGAGTAGAAATACTTAGGAGTGAAAATTTGGGTAAATTTTTTATAGAAGCGACGTGGTGGGGATACCAGTCACCACATCCGGACCGAGGGTTATTATATAAATAGAGGGATCTTAAGTATAATTTAATAGCAATTTCATCCAATGATGTTTCAGAAGGGAAGTAAATGGAAGTTTCTGAACCCATCACGTGAAAGCCTTGTAGAGGCTAATTGTGAGAAAGAAATTTATCCGTTGAAGTGAACTTGTACCCAATGAGATAGGTACAAGAGAAAAGATCCATTGAGAGAATAGACTCACGAGTTATTGTCTCCCGTAATTTTGGGAAAACTTTGCTTGGAGGACTTATGTGTGTGATGGCAGCATGCTGCCTCTTACAAGGTTGATATAAAACGCTCCTTGGTGAGTGGAGCAGAAAGAGTTTAAGGATTTAGTCAAAGAGTATGACTAGATGTAATGGGGCTAGTGCAAGGCATAAGTGAAAACCCACTAGGGGATTTATTGATTTAATTTGATTCTAAGTCGAGACTGTTAAGTCCAATAATGCCTTCCTCTTGGTTAACGGAATTAAGGGAACCATGATGATAGTGTTCAGAATCGAGACTGCCAAGTTCGAGAGGAGGAATACCCTAAACCGGTCGATGTGGCCTAGAATAAGTGGATTTATTAAATGATGTGTTATGTGGGATGTGAGCCCACGCATTTTGATCTTGCCCGAAGTTATTTAAGGGAATAATAACTCCAATAAATTTTACGTTCTGAGAAGGACAAGCGTGTTATGTTTGGGAAAAATTTGAACCACCGATGTGATGGGCAAGAAAGTATATGAGTTTTAACCTCAAGTGAATGGCGTATATGACGACACCTCATCCGAAACATGTCCGAGCTCTCATTATTCATTAGTATGTTGGGGACTTCTGAATTTATGGATGTCTCATAGTGATTAATTTCGGTGTGTAGGGACCTTAATGATGTGATTCAAGGTATGTCGTATGACCTCTGAGTGGAGAGATCGAGCTCGTTGTTGTGGCTAGTGTTAAGGACTTAATGATAGTATATGTGTAGTGCCACTTGACTCCGTTAGGGATATTAGAGTATGGTTGCACATATTTTTGGGGAATGGAATTTGAGTACCTAGACTATGTGTTGTTCCGACAATGTTCAGTAAGAATGCATGGGGAGAAGTCCCTTATTTATGTTCGGTTGCGAAAGGGGATACGACTGAATTTTTATGCACGTCAGGAGAAGAGACGTTGTTAGATACTAGGGCATCAGTTGAGCCGGCAGTGTTGTGGAGAAACGCTGAAAGTCTTATTTCACCACAAAGGGATAAGTGGGACTTTGTGGGCAAGAATTTGATTTTTTGGTCTATAGGGGATTGAGAATACCCGCAAGATTGTAGTCACGTCGAAAAACAAGGTGAGAGTTGAGGAAAAGCTTGTTACGAGTGCGACGTTTGCAATGTTTTTGCAAATGTGCACGGAGAAAAGGGTGTATGGGAGCCCTAGTCATTTGGCGTTCTTAGTCATTCGAGACAGAGGGATACATAAAATTATATTTGATAAGTATGTTGGTGGGGAAGTTATGAGGAAAGTCGTATTGATGAATGGATTAAACATTATGGGAGATAGACGATAATCCAAGCTTATATGTGCTGAGAGAGCCATCACACCCTATGGAATAACCGTGGGTGGGAAGACGTTAAAAAGTTATCTCTTGATATGGGAGACTTAACTGTTTTGAAGAAGTAACGCAAGGTACTACTTGAATGAGTGCTAAGAGTGAATTACGTGTTACTAAAATGTTGATTCTTATAAGGTAACCAGCCCTAAAAGGCCAGAAATTACGAAGAGCACACAGATTGTAAAGTATAAAATACCCGAAGAGAAAGGGGAATAGAGGACCACTTAAGAAATGTGACGTAAGTGGAAAGTGGTGTTGAGGAAGATACATAGTGAGAAAGTCTCTAGACGCACCACTAGTTGATTGAGAATGATGGGCTCGAATTGAGCAAACGGAATTGGGTAGTGAACCTACGTTTCTAGTGATGAAATGAGTAGGCAGACTTATAATTTATGGATGGGCTGTGAACATCGTAACGAATTCAACATTTCTGGTGGGGTAGTGGAATGGGTTGGCCGGGATGAACTAGTATATCGTTGAAAAGGAAGAGTGGACAAGTGAAAGGTGTCGCTCTATATTGTTAGGAATCAGGACAAAATCCTAAAATCCCATCCTGTGAGAGATGGTCAGGGAGGAATGGAAATGAAGTTTTATTTTGGGTATGTTGTGTCACCTATGACTCCATGGTTGTGAGAAAGGAAGATATTATGCACTAACGATAGGGGAATTTTGGTAGAACCCACTGATCAATTCATAGGTTAAATGTATACCTATATGAGCATATTTATAGGTAGTGAGAGTGTACCTATATGGACTGTAAATAAGGATTAGGTTCGTGGGTGCCTATTATAAACTTATATGTACTTTGAGGTGTGGTTTGAGGAGACATTTCGGATTCTTAGCCTTAATGCGTGATATGAGGACATTCTATTGGAGTATGACATTTTAGAATATATGAAGTGTGAAATATATAGCTCCTGAATTGTGTACTCATGTGAGATGAGATATATAAAAATATATATTGGTGCTCGAGGTGTGATTCCGAGACAATATAACAAATCACTATTGGTGATCGAGGTGGGATTCCGAGCCAATAACCCCAAAAAGTGTTATAGAAAGGGGGGCGATTGTAAAATAAGTGTTGATAGTATATGTTATATGTATGAAATATATACCTTATGATTTCCTACTTATGGGCGATGATAAGTATGCTTAATTTTGTATTGGGGTCGATGATGTTTCGGACCAATACATGAAGGATCGATTTGGGGTCGATGATTTTCCGAACCAAATCGATGATGAATGATAAACATTGTTATCGACGAAAGGTCTGGACCAACATATGCATTACATTTACCTTGGGGTCGAGGGATTTCTGGACCAACTTAAATGATAGGACGATTGGGGTCGATGATTTTTCCGAATCAGTTTTCCTTATAGTATATATTGTCTTTGAAATATATACCTTAAGATATTCTACTTATGATTGATAGTATACACATAGATTCTATATATAGGGATATACATGAAAAGGGTAAATTAAGTAGGGAGAAACTTAACTTCAAGACTTAACATTAGATTGGGAAAAATCTATGGAGATATTAAGTAGTGAGACTTAATTATAATATATGAGGCATAGATAACATGCAATAAGGGTTTACAATGAAGAAAGGTATGTAATTGGTATGACCCTTAGGATGATATGATTTGATTATTGGGTATTAGAGGATGCGATTATGTTGAAGGTCCTTAGTATTAATACCAGTCATATCCTAATTTCGAGGACGAAATTCCTTTGTAAGGGGGGAAGTATGTAATACCCCGTATTTCTGAATATTTCTATTTAATTAAATTGGAGAATTAAATGAGAAAATACGGTTTAATTTAAATTATGCAAGAGAAGTAATTTAGTGAGTTTTATTAATAATTGTGATTTATGGAGTATAAATCGAGAGATAGATACTGATCAATATTTCCTCATTCTATTTACTTAATGTGTCTAGTAAATAGTTACTTAACATGGGCAGACCATTTTGGGGTGAGAACGTGTAATATATTTTTAAGTGACTCAAATGATAATTTAGAGGTCACATGTGAGTCCATAAGGGTCGAATTAGTCAACATAGTATACTTCGGGGTACTAGTTGAGTTTTGGGGTAATTTTGGACTAAACTGAGACCGTTCAGGGGCGTTTTGGTCTTTTAACATGTGAGGGTATTAAGACCTATGAATTTGAGAGTCTTTTATCAGCCGTATGAAAGAGGGGTTAGGGTTAGAACACCCATGTAAACACCAAGACCATTAGAGAGAAGGAGAAAATCATTCTCAAGGCTTAGAAGATGCTTTTGAAGAGGTTGGGTTTGGATCTTGCATCCTAGGAGCCAATGGAGGAAGGATTGAAGAAGAGAAGCATCAATCCATCATCAACGCCACGAAATCAGAATACCTTTGTCAAGTCAAGATGTTTATTACGAAAATTATAAAGTTATAATACCCATGTGTAGGTTTTTGACTAGGTTTGTTAAATCAAAATCTTGGAAATAAAATAATGATATTATGCATGTTGGGATAAGAATCGCATGTATAATGATGTAGCCTATATAGAGGAATAATATTCAGAGCTGACTTGATAATTATTTCGGAATAAAATATGGGTTTTGAATGAAAATATGGGAAGAACACCATAACTAGGGTTTTAAGAAATTCTGAGTTTAATCCACTATTTGTTTAAATGAATTGAGGTTTTGATGTATTGAAAACATTAGAAATTGTCCTGGTATATGTGGGAACATGTTAGGATAATTGGGTCAAAGTTTAGTGTACTATAATGAAGTTTGGAGGTTTGTTAATGGGAGAAAAATTAACAAAGAAGACGAACTGATGCTGTCCCAGATCGATCGATCTTGAATGTCAATCGATCGAAATCTGGAGTCGATCGATTGACTTAGGGTGTTTTTCTTGAATTTTTTGTTGGTTAAGTTTTCTTTAATTTTCTAGAATGAATGGGAATCCTAATATTTATATTATACTTATATGGGAGTGAGAATAAGACAAGTTGGTATATTTTTGAGGTCCGGTAAGGCCATTGGATGTAGGACTTGGAATATGGACCGACGAGAATAAACCGATTGAGTAAAGTATCGGGGAATCGAGAATTGAGTTACGAGGTGACATAAAGTCAATTCAAGTATAGACCAGTAGGGTAAGTAATAACTACTGAAATTATATGTGAGGGGTAATTAGGGCCCTTAGAGTTGAGTGAATACTCAAATAAATGCGATAGTGAGAAATCGCAAATTGACGAATACGGTTAATATAAGAGAATACAATATTACATACAAGTATGATGGATAGGTCGGGTGTGTACCTACTACATTGTATGAACTATTAGTTTGAGGGATGTATACCTAAATTAACTACGTTAGGTTTGATGATGTATTCCGAACTAACGTAGGGTTATTATACGTTAGGGTCGATCGAGTATTCCGAACCAACATTAGGTTAACATAGGTTTGGGGTCGATGTAAAATGCCAAACCAAACCTTCGAACTGGTGGCGTGATGAAAGAGTCTGAGACAAAATATGTGTATAGAAATAATAGGGGTCGATGTATCATTCCGAACCAATTCTTATTTGGGATCGATGAATCGTTCCGAACCAAGAGTCCTTTACGTGTGTCAAAAGGACAAAGTAGTAATGACTCATATTTAGTATATATTGTGTGTGAAATATATACTTAATGATATTCTACTTCTGCATGTTAGTAGATTGATATATGATGTGTTTGACGATACATATCAAACTAGTAAGTTAAGTAGTCAAACTTAATTACAAAACGTAACGTTAGATAGAGAATATCTAATTAGTAATTTAAGTAGTGAAACTTAATTACAGAACTGGGAAGATACTAATTCTGAGAGTTGTAGAAATTTAGTAATGAAACTAAATGAGAAGTTTTGAAACATAACGTAGGTGAAATGTTACTTGAGAATTAATTAACCTTTGTGAGATGTTAATAAAATGGATGTACTGTATGGGCGGTTTGAGAACTTAAGTGTAGATAAGTCCAGATGATTACTTTAGTCCTAGTTAGCTTGGGAAATATGTCTAGGCAGGCTAAGTGTAGAATGTTAGGTGTGCACAATAGATGATGAGTGATTAAACTCAAGAGAGTGCACGATAACCTAACATGTGTAATCAATAACCGCATTTTATATTGTGATAAACGCTTGATAAAATACTTTCAAAACCTTTTAGGTGTCCAACCACACGGATTCCATATATGATGATTTCATTCCAGGGACTCGAAGCTATAGCACAGTGGATGCTTAAAAGATTTTGATTAGACGATATATTTCATTCAGATTTAGTGCAAGATCTCACACTATTCTATATATGGACTTTTGGTCCGGTATCAGTCTCAGATGTTTAGTTTAAGACTAGTGGTTGTTCAATTATTGTTTTAGGATTTTTAGCCGATGGTTTATTCGGTAATACTCTTGTTCTTTTGTACTTATACTTTATTGATTGGGTTGTTGTACATGGTGATTGTGATACTTTGTTTCGCATGGTTGATTGATCTATTTTACGAAAGATAAAATTTTGACGCCGGTCTAATTTTCACTTAGGGGATTAGTAATTAAAAAGTTTTCGACAGTGATGCTAAGAATGAACGATTTGTGGAACCTGTTTTAATTTAATAAAGGTCTGATCACCCGATGTTTAATTAGGCGGTGTGTCACATTATGTACAGAAACACACAAAATAAAGGGTGAGTTATGTGAGGAAAAAAATTGAAAACAGAAGAAGAAGGTCAATTTAAAACATTTATATCAATGAATTATGGTACAACTATTAGAATTAAAAAATGAATAATTGATCAACCCAACGCCACCATGTGTGTTTTCTTTATTACAACACAAAAAGCAAAGAACATTGTCATTACCTTTGGGGCTCAAGGCTAATGCTAGTTTATAAAATTCGTTTTAAATTTAGATGAAAAAAATACATGGGTAATTTAACCTTATAAAAAAAATAAAAAATACATTTGTACATATCTTACTGAATAAAGAAAAAAATGAAAAAGGTATTAAAATAACCAAAAGAAATGTTTAATTAATTCATAAGAAGGTATCAAGGTAAGAAGGTATCAAGATAAGACCCACCATTCACCCTTTATCCGATGCACGCACTTAACTCACAAAAACTCTCTCTATATCCACTCCAATCACTCTACTAACAATTAGTAAATTACAATGAGCATAACAAATATGTAAGAAACAAAGTCTCATTTTAAACAAATTGGATTTTGAACGCAAAAATGGATGGTGTGTTTCCACCGACCTCATCTTCAGTAACAACACAAATATATGTTTCACCCAAGGGCCGTGTTGATAAGAAAATATAAAAAGAAGAGACTGAAGGGTTGTGGTTCTTGACCAAACCAAAAACTATAAATAAAAATCGAACGTGTGAGTGTGAGATCAGATCTATTGTTGAAACGTTCCAAAGTACTTTCGCACAAGCGAGAGAATAAATGTCACGAATCAACTAATTCAGATCTGTTGGGTTTTATATTTTGTTGTTTGAAAAAATTACGTTAGAAGTGAGAGTTCATATGGAAAATCTACCATGTAAGGGACCTCATCTCTCTCTTATGTAAAATCTTAAGAAAATGGAGAGAGAGAGAGAGAGAGCACGGTTATATATTGAGAGGCTCAAGGTGTGAATAAGTTAAGATATTAAAAGGCTCGAGGAACAACTAATAGGGTGGGTTAGGGAGCCATAGCCAAATTTTAGAGTACACATGGCTCCTTATTTCGCTGTTATATACAAACCCTCAATACTTAACCTGAACCGTTAGTTCGTCAAATCTCAGTCGCTACTTGATAAAGACCAATCCCATCAGATTTAATCTCAGCCATCAGTTGGCCTAAACAAAAAAAGCCCCCCTATTCTGTTGCCAGTTTATACTAATGTGCACCCATTGATGGGATGTTTTAAGTAACTTTTTGCAAATTTACATTATATAGTCTAACCAAAATTCTCGTGATTGTGATCAGTTCCTATGAGTTACAATGGTCATGTTCGAGGTTTTTGTGCCTCTTACGGGACAATTTTATGGCTGTTTTACGTTTTCACTCATTGACAACATGTTTTTATGCATAACTTCAACTTTTTACAAATTTACATTGTATACTCAAACCGAAAGTCCCGTGACTACATGGTTAATTTCTACGAGTTACATTGGTCCCGTGTGAGGTGTTCGTTCCTCTTACAGGACCGTATTGTGGTTATTTTATATTTTTACCCATTGACGAGATGTTTTTTATACATAAGTTTAACTTTTTGCAAATTTACATTGTATATTCAAATCAAAATTCCTCTAATTATATGGTCGGTTCCTACCAGTTACATTGGTCCCGTTCGAGGTGTTCATGCCTCTTACGGGACAATTTTATGGTTGTTTTATATTTTCACTCATTAAGGGCATGTTTTTATGCATAAGTTTAACTTTTCACAAATTTACGTTGTATTCTCAAACCGAAACTCCCGTGACTACACGGTTGGTTCCTACGAGTTACATTGGTCCCGTGCTAGTTGTTCGTATCTCTTACGGGACCATATTGTGGTTGTTTTACCTTTTTACCCTTCAGCGGCGTGTTTTTATGCCTAAGTCTTACATTTGATAAATTTACGTCTTATAATCAAACTGGGAATCCCGTGACCATGCGGCTATTTCCTACGAGTCACATTGATCCTGTACGAGGTGTTCGTTTGTCTTACGGGATCATTTTATGGATGTTTTATGTTTTCACCATTTGACTGCATGTTTTTATTCTAAAGTCTAACTGTTTTCAAATTTACGTCGTACACTCAAATTGGAGCTCCGTGACTACACGGTCGGTTCCTACGAGTTATATTGGTCCCGTGTAAGGTTTTCGTGCCTCTTACGGGACCGTTTTATGGTTGTTTTTGATAATTTCACCCTTTTATGGCATATTTGTATGCTTAAGTCTAACTTTTGGCAAATTTTCGTCACATAATCAAACCGGGAGCCCTGTGACTACGCGATCCATTCCTACGAGTTACATTAATCTCATGTGAGTTGTTCGTTCCTCTTATGGGACCGTCTTGTGGCTATTTTACGTTTTCACCCATTGAAGACATGTTTTTACGCCTAACATTAAATTTTTGCAAATTTACGTTGTATCCTAAAATCGAAAGTTTCGTGACTATACGATCGATTTCTACGAGTTACATTGGTCCCGTGCGAGGTGTTCGTTCCTCTTACGGGACCGTGTTATGGCTATTTTACGTTTTCACCCTTTGACGGGATATTTTTATGCCTATGTCTGACTTTTTTCAAATTTACATTGTATATTCAAATCGGAATTCTCGTGACTATGGTCGGTTCCTATGAGTTACATTGGTGCCATTCGAGATGTCCGTGCCTCTTACGAGACAATTTTATGGTTGTTTAACATTTTCACTCATTAATGACATGTTTTTATGCCTAAGTATAACTTTTTGAAAATTTACATTGTATACTCAAATCGAAAGTCCCGTGACTACACGGTCGATTCCTATGAGTTACATTGGTCTCATGCTAGTTGTTCGTATAACTTACGGGACCATATTGTGGTTGTTTTACATTTTTACCCTTTAGCGAAATGTTTTTATGCCTATGTCTTATATTTGGGAAATTTACATTGTATAATCAAACCGGGAATCCCATGGCCATGCTGACATTTCCTATGAGTTACATTGATCCTATACGAGGTGTTCATGCCTCTTACGGGATCATTTTATGGCTATTTTATGTTTTCACCTTTTGACCGCATATTTTTATTCTTAAGTCTAACTTTTTGCAAATTGATGGCATACACTCAAACTAGGAGCCCCGTGACTTCGCGGTTGGTTCCTACGAGTTACATTGGCCCCATTCGAGGTTTTCGTTCCTCTTATGGGGGAGGCTATTCTAGAGAAAATCCTTATTCTGTAAATTCAACTTCAGAGGTTTAAAAGAAATTATCATAGCATCATATCTCAAACTTTATTGGAAATATAAGTGTGACCTCGGACTTTGGTCTTCATTTTTTAGCAGTAAGCATCATAGAGGTTTGTCTATAAACAAAGGTTCTAAAGTTGTGAAAAGAATGGCAACAATTCAAGATAAGGAAGATGAATACATCATAGAAGAAATTAAAATCTAGAAGCCCTCATATAATGGGGAATTTTCCTTTAAGTCAGGATACAATGTATGCAGACAAAACACACCAATCAGCCTTAGTTGGAAAATTAATTGAATAAAAGAATGTACAATTAATCTTTCTAATTTCACTTGGAAACTTCTCAATAATGTTGTTCCATTTGTGTGCCATAGAGAGGCTTTTTATCTATTTTTAAATAAATAAAATGTGTGGGGGTACCGTCCCTTTTTGATAAAAAAAAACTTACGTGTCATGGACACGTCAGGAACATGTACTTCTATATTTTTCACGGCATTATCGTTTGATGTTCTTTATTGGAATCGCACCGAGGAGTGACTCGAGTTTCCTGTTTTAATGAGAAATTAAGACAATTATATATACAAGAAGTAAATTTCAACAATCTAAACAAATATCATTTATCTATCATGGAAAATTTATTTTGAAAGAATCAAAGAATGTGAAAAGGTCAAAATTGGGTGAGTCAAACTCAGTTTGTTATATATAATTACTCGCATTGTTGCACGCTGGTGGTACTCATGACATATTGATTTGGGTGTTGAGTGTCTCCTCAAATGAGGCTTTTATCACTGTGGGGGAGGGAGAACAAATAATCACCGTACAGGCGCCATGTTCAAGCCCTGCCAATACAAAATACAGTTTAATTAGTGATGCAAAAAAGGTATAGAATATATATATGTACTTTTAAAGTAAATTGAGGTAATTCACATATACTTAATTTCATGTACACTATCCTGCATGCATTACCTTCTCCATTTAAGGATTAGAATACTCATTATTATCATGAATGACATCACCACCACTGGATGAACTAAGATCCTCCTCACCCTTGGTTAATCTGTACTCATCATCATCTTGTACATTTAGATTAAAATTTTAAGTCTTACCGAATCTGATCTCGTTAGGCACCAAAGGATTCAATCGCTATTAATTCTTCTAAATATTATTCATCTTTTCTTTCTCATATGCTAATACCGTATGGCCCGTATGTCTAGGTTAAAGACATATTTTTCCCTTTGGTGGCATATTTTTCAACCAAATGCAAAAATAAAATAAAATAAAATGAACATCACATTACATAACGAATTACGCTAGATGAAAGCATATAACTTGATTAATAAAATTTGATAAAACTAATTTGACACGTCACGTAACGAATTACACTAGACAGAGACATATAAAGGTTTTCCCCATACAAAACAAACAGGAACAAAACGTTGAACATTACATATCAGTATCAATGTCATAATCATAACCCATTTTCTACCCATCTTCTTCGTTATGTCCATTCTCTAACATTGTTTCATCATCAACGACATCATCATCAGCGTCATCAATGTTTTCCCCCAGTGGATGCAGAACCCTATCACTAGGAATAACCTCGATAATTGCATCATTCCTATGAAATGGAGTAGTAGTATCTTCAACGACGAATGGGATAGTATTTATTTTTTCGACTTGTTGGAACATGTCACCAAATTCATGCAGTTCTGCTTCCCCAATATCATTGTCATCTAACTCCGGTACATCACAGGTTCCTGATGAGAGGGAAACTGAGTGTTCATGTAGGGAAAATGTCGTTGATTCGGCTCACGCTCTACAGGCAAAAACCAAAGCTACTACTACACTTGCGAGGCAAGCACAGCGGTAGGTCGGGTATCGTAAGAAATCCACAAGGAGTGATTGAATTTTATATTGGTAATTGTTTTAGTACTTCAAGAATAAAAGTGTAAAATGTGATAGGGTGTTATGGTTACAAAGGAAAAGAGAGAAGTTAAGTCTAAATAAAGTAAAAGTGAGAGTCGGGATCGCATACACACATTCGTGGGCTAAACAACTAGTAATGAGAATTATGGCTCGAAAGCATTTAACCGAGCATTTACAATTAAGCATAAACTTCATGCAATAAGGAATTTAACCCAAAGTTGCTTGAATAAACATTTAATCAGAAATGGTCACACGTGGATTAATTTCGGATTGTCGCTATAAACACTGAAGTTGCGTGACAAATAAAGTTAAACGAATAACAATCCAACTTTAATACACGCGGTTTCAATTAAATGCAATTTTACACAAAACCTAATTTTCGGAGCTCGAGGCCCATTAATGGCGGAACACAACCCTGACCCTATTTATCGAAGGCCTAAGCATGAATAAACTAATAAACAACTAATTAAACTATAAAGGCAATAAATAACAACAAATAGAGATGATCTAGGTAAGAAAAATAAATGGAGTCAATGGAAACAAAGGTAGAACAACAAAAGAGATAATGAATAGTAAACTTACATAACAAAAATGGGAAAAAACCCAAATCAAATGGGGAGGAGGGTGAAGAGATCCCCTTACAAACCCGTGAATCTAATTAAACTAAGGGATATCTCTCTTCACAATGAAGAGAAAGTGTATTTATACAAAACAAACCCCATTGTAAACTTGTGAATAAAGAAGAAGAAAAATAAATATCTATTGGACTGAATCCATTCGGAGTGTCTGAATCCATTTGTCCGAATCGATTTGGGTTATCTGAATCAATTTGGAAAAGAAAAAGATCACACTGGTCCAAATCGAATCGATTTGGGGTGTCTGAATCGATTCGGTCGTCCAGGTCTGAAATTCTCAGCTTTGTCCAACTTTACGGAAAATGCCATCATTTCCATGTTATAACTCGGAATGAGGTACGGTCAGAGGATACGTGAAGATAACTAAGAGAGAGAAAACATCCAAGAAGACATTTGGATAAAAAAGACAAAATAAAAAATGACAAAAATGCCCTTGAATGTGCCCTTGAGTGTGAATTTGAAGTAAAAACCATCCAAAAATGTCAGAACTCCTTCGATACAACTCAGATTCATGCACCATCGGTAGCCACACGAAGAGAAATCATACGGATTCAACTTCCGTGAAGATCTCGGGATACAAACCCAAATGTTGAAATTACTAAAATGCCCCCCAAGATGCAAAAGTCGACGAAACTTTTCCGAAAAGCGTCTGAACTTCATACTTAGCATCCATATACCTTCAAAAGCTCAATTAATCCTTGAAAAGCATGTATATATACGAATATGAGGTTGTCTGGTTAACGAGCATAAATATAGGGAATAAGATACTCGAGGGGGCTAATAACGCGTAGGTTAACAAGTGAAATATGCAATATTTTCGTCGTATCATACCCCTTAACTTACACATTGCTAGTCCCTAGCAATGAAATAGGAAACAACTAGGATTACAAGTAAACAAAAAACAGGATACAAGAACAAAATGCTAAGAAAAATCAATAAAAAGATAAGGCCTCTTTCACGGGCGAACGATTGCATTTAGCATATACAATAAGCCGTTAAACCCCTAGGTTACCCTAGTGGACGAGTGTCGTCTAGTGAGGGTTTTCAGGGATGAAACCCACAAACATCAAATGGTTTCCTCAAAATAGTCCCAGCCCAACATGTGACAAACTCAACAACAACGAAAAGGATTTCATACACATTATTAGCATAGCAAACTAATTCACACAATAATCTATATTATTAATAATATAGAATGCACCTCATGGAATTGAAACCTTAAAAGTTGGAGGGGGGAGAACACATGCATCGTATGATTTGACCAAAACTTAAATAAATCAGATAAAAATAAATCATGCATATATCAATCCTCACCAGATATTACAGTCAACAAATGAATTCACAATGAAAATGAAGGTAATACACGGGACATGTGGGCATAAATAGTAAATGTACATGGAATATAGGTCGTGCAAATGTCATAAATAAAGAACACTATATAGAAAATTAAAAACTATAATCTCAATGAAAGATATCGCACATGAAAAGGGGAAAAATTATTTTTCACAGATTATCAAAACTGTTTTGACATTTCATTTGAACTCACCCTAAAATCATATAGGACTTGTATAGGGTTATAATGTAAGTTTGCGGTTAAGGTATGAAACAAAGGAAATATGTACGGATTCAAAGTGTTCTGGGAAGAAAACTAGGGATAATGGAAAATTGTGGGCAATAACGAAAATGGAAAACAATTTCCATATTCAAGCATTAGATATAACAATTGGAGAGCACCAAGGATTATTGAACTATATAC
Source organism: Sambucus nigra (assembly GCA_949130495.1). Taxonomy (NCBI): domain Eukaryota; kingdom Viridiplantae; phylum Streptophyta; class Magnoliopsida; order Dipsacales; family Adoxaceae; genus Sambucus; species Sambucus nigra. The sequence continues at coordinate 260,447,221 of OX422210.1, forward strand.
AACATATACACACTTTCTCTTTCTTTTCTTCTTTTTCTAACTTTTTCTTTTGTTTTTCACTACACTTTCTTCTTTTCTCACTCTTTTCATATGCTTAAATTACAACCATACTACAGAAAATCATTCAATCCCAAGCAACATTCCAAACAAAGGAAGAAAGGTAATATAAATGGTTTATAACTTCAATATGGAGTTGATTATCATATTTTGGGTTATGAAATGAAAGGCTATATTTAGGCTCAATGGGGTTAATGAGGGAATATATAAAAGGTGAGGTCAAGGCTAATATGGGAGATATAACCAAGATAGTCTATGATCATTTCATAAAGTTTACGCAATTTTTGAGTCAATTTTTTTTTTGAAAATCATGCTCAAGTAACACATTTCAAGATATAAACTCAATCAGTGAAAGAATAGAGAGATTACCAATGAATTCAACGTTTTCAAAGAGGAAAGAAAAGTGTATACACTCACAAACGACGAAAGGTACAAATCTTACTCGGTGTAAGTATATACAATGCAACAAATGATTACCGAGTTATAAAAATCTTAAACCAAATCAATAAAATAAGAAAAGCGCATGTGCTCATGGGATAAATTTTAATTCATGAAGTTATTCATAATATCAATGATTTGAGGACTAAAGTCTAATAACTTCTAAAATCGAGAACATGCATCGTTGAGTTTTCAATTGGATCGGGCCATTATTAAAATTTATCATCGGAAACAAGGCCAAATGCCCAACAAAGGAGAAAACAGAAAGAAAATATTTTTGAAATGTTTTCAATTTTAAGAAAAAGGCATGCTTTGTAAAAAAATGTGATGAAAACCATGGACTAAACATGAAATAGTTAGAATATCACACACCCCCTAACTTAAATGTTTCATTGACCTCAATGCAAATCAAGAACATAACATAAAGAGCGAAAAAGATGGATATTACCCAAAATTGGAGTGATCTCCATAAGCACAAGTCCAAACGAATCTACAAAACATGGTAGTACCGAGCATAGAAAAAACAAATAACAAAAACTTAACTAATTAAACTAGACAAAATTAAAATGGAGGAAAAAAAAATCTAACGATTTACAACCTACTATTTGGACTTCACACTAACTATACACTAGAAGTCTAAATAGTGGAGGGTCCACCCAAAAAGGAATTTGTCTTTGAAAGATCAACGGTGGACCCTCCAAAGCGAACTTGCCTCCCGAAAAATATGAATTCCATTTGAACAACGGAACGCATGTGTAAGGAGTAAGAAATGAACCATCGCTAATAATAAATTTTGGGCGAACGATGGGGGATTTGGATAACAAGGGTGAAAAGACCACATTGATCTCGGGCAAAATGAAATCACCTCCCTATGGTTTTTCAATTGGAAGGGGGTGGCGTTAGTGCAAGTGAATAGCCGATGAGATGAAGCATCTCAAAATAAAAAATCGTTTAAGAATCAGGTCAAAGTCCTCTAGACTTTCAACCGATTCTTGTGATAAACTTAATTGTTCGGTAATTGTAGGGAATAAAGGAAAATAATGACCATCAACATCAATATAATCTGAAGAATTAATAAGAGTTTGGAATTCGAAAGTGTTAAGGCTTGGATCACTCTCAATTATTTCGTCGTCAACAAGGGGTGGAGATGAAACGCAAGTTTCAACCTCAACCCAATTTTGTGAAGAAATGATCTCATCGAGCATGGCATCATTTGCCAATAAAACTCAACTTGTGAACTTTCGTATTGATCGTTGATTTCCTTAATCATTAACTCATAATCAAACTGACAAGAAGACATTTCATCTTCTTGTATGGGTTGCTCATAGCTAACCGATTCCCCACTTTCCAAATTCTTCTCACAAGGCAATGAGGAGATACTTACATACTCTTTAATTTCACGCTCAATCTGCTCATCGTCAAGAATTTTAGGCATTCTCTCATTGTTTTGGGAGTATAACATGGAAAACAATTCTCATATCAATTAAGGTTATCTAAAGCATAATAGCGAGACATTTCAAAATAGGGTAATTCAATTGAGCGGCAAGCGCCAAGATTTCAATTTCTCAAAACAATCTAGCACAAGTAAAAAAGAAAGGATAAAATAAAGAATAAAAATATGAAAGAAAAAATAGTAAAAAATAATAAAACAATTACAATATAAAACGCACTCCCCAACAGTGGCGCCATTTTGATGAGAGTGGAACCAAGTGTTCGTGTAGAGACACTGTCGTTGATTTCAGCTTCCGCACTACATGCAAAAACCTAAGCTAATACTACACTTGCGAGGCAAGCACAACAGTAAGTCGGGTATTGTAAGAAATCCACAAGGAGTGATTGAATTTTAGATTGGTAATTATTTTAGTACTTCAGTAATAAAAGTGAAAAAGGTGATAGGGTGCTATGGTTACAAAGGAAAATGGAGAAGTTAAGTCTAAATAATGTAAAAGCGAAAGTCAGGATAACATACACATGTTTGCAGGCTAAACAACTAGTAATTAGAATTTTGGCTGGAAAGCATTTAATCGAGCATTTACAATTATGAATAAACTTCACGCAATAAGAAATTTAACCTAAAGTTTCTTGAATAAACATATAATAAAAAATGGTCACACACGGATTAAATTCGGATTGTCGCTATAAACACTAAAGTTGTGTGACAAATAAAGTTAAACGCACAACAATCCAACTTTAATACACGCGATTTCAATTAAACACAATTTCATACCAAACCTAATTTTTGGAGCTCAAGTCCCGTTCTTGGCGGAACACAATCCCGACCCTATTTATCTAAGGACTAAGCACGAATAAAATAACTAATGACTATTTAAACTATAAAATCCATAAATAACAACAAGTAGAGATTATCTAGGCAATAAAAATAAATGGTGTCAATGTAAATAAAGCTAGAACAACAAAAGAGATAATGAATAGTAAACTTACATAACAAAAATGGGCAAAAAACCCAAACCAAATGGGGAGGAGGGTGAAGATATCCCCTTAAAAACCCTTGAATCTAATTAAAATGAGAGATATATCTCTTCAAAATGAAGAGAAAATGTATTTATACAAAACAAATCCCATGGCAAACTTCTGAATAAAGAAGAAGAAAGATAAATATCTCGAGGACTGAATCCATTTGGAGCCCCCAAATCCATTTGGCCAAATTGATTTTAGGTGTCCGAATCGATTTGAAAAAGGTAAATGATCACATTGGGTCAAGCCAAATTGATTTGGGGTGTCTGAATCAGTTTGGATGAATCGATTTGGGGTGTCCGAATCGATTCGGTCCTGCAGGTCAGCAATTCTCAGCTTTGTCCAACTTTACAGAAAAAGTCATCATTTCTTCGTTATAACTCATAATGAGGCAGGCCGGAGACTAAGTGCAGATAAATCAGAGGGATACAACATCCAAGAAGAAATTTGGCTAAAAAAATAAAATATGAAAGGATAAAAATTCACTTAAATGTTCCCTTGAGTGTGAATTTGAAGTAAAAACCATTAAAAAAAATGCCATAACTCCTTCGATACAACTAAGATTCATGCACCGTCGGTGGACATGTGAAGAAAAATCGTAGGCCTTCAAATTTCATGAAGAGATCTGGATTTAAATCTGAATATTGAAATTACAAAAATGCCCCCAAAAATGTAAAAGTCGACGAAACTTTTTCGAAAAGCGTCCGAACTTCATACAAAGCATTGAAATACCTACAAAAGATCAATTAACCCCTACAAAGCATGTATATATACAAATCCGAGATTTTCTAGTTAACGACCATAAATATCGGGAATAAGATACGTGAGGGGGGCTATTAACGTGTAAGTTAACGAGTGAAATATGCAATACTTCCACCGTATCATTTCCATGATGTTGGGCTCGTTGTACGATTTTCCATTGTGCACCTAACTTTGTATTATTGACATAGAAAACTTGTTGAACCTGACTAGGTAAAACAAATGGATCATCTTTATATAACCGACTCTTTACATCAATACTACTCAAATGTGCATCAGTGCACACTGTCTTCATACTGTCAGTGTTGACCCATTCGCATTGGAACAAAATGACTTTATACCCTTAAATATATGTCATCTCATAAATTTTGCACAAGTAATTGTAAAAGTCTAGCTCATGACCCTCGTGTTCCCCTTTATAAACCAACCCATTGTTCTGACTCCTACGATGCATGTCTCGGTCTCTAGTATGTAATCGAACTCCATTGCAAATGCAATCCAAATACTGATTCACTATCACGTTAGGTCCATTTGCCAATGACCAGAGATCATCAATCGCTTTAATCAACCCTTGCGCTAATAAAAGATTCATCTACATAAACAACATATGAAAGTCGCATTAAATTAATGTTAAAGTGATGCAAAATAACCTTTTTATATATATCTTACCCGTTCTTTAAACCACTTTGGAAATTTTTGGCTTTGAATTTGAGTTATGTCACATCCATTTGGAATTTGAAGTATACTTTTTTGCTCCTTGATTAGAGAACTTTGATTTATTAATAAAATGGATAACCGAACAAAAAGATTCAATATAATGAATATTATAATTTTGAAACACGTATTTGAGATACAGCTCAACCTCATCAGTGTTATACAACACAAACTAGTTAGCCATATTGAGCTCATTTTCAAACACATGAAGAGCCCTTGAGATACATTCGAAAAGACGAACATCTTGGTTAAAGACTACTAGCCCTGAGCCACGTTCTCTACCATCACAATTGTGTTCTTCTCTATTAAATATGGTTTTAATATGTCTCAAGTACATTGAGGAAAAAAACCCTTTCACGATGTACGTCTCCGCAATCGAACCTTCAGGCCTAGCTCGGTTAGTTGAAAATTCTTTCAAAGTTTCAAAAAACCTTGAAATTAATAATAGTTGGATGAATATTACATATTTTACACATTTTCAAGGTACTAAACTAAATTAACATTATAATAGTTGCCTTTACCATTCAATCGGAAACATCCATCGATATTTTAATGGTCCAACAAGTTTAGCCTCACGTGCTAAATGAACCGCCAAATGGACCATTACATCAAAGAATGCCGAGGGGAAAATCCTCTCCATTTTGCAAAGTATCAGAATTATGCGTTCCTCTAATTTCTCCAAATCCGTCCACACTAATGTTTTGGAGCAAAAATCCTGAAACCATTCACCCGACTCAGTCAGTGTAGTACAAATATCTTTATAAAGGTATCCACGTATCCCAATGGAAAGAATTCATTGTAACAAGACATGGCAATCATAGATTTTAAGGCCCAATAATTTTTGAGCTTCTGTTGTCACGCATCTTGAGATGTCTGCAACATAGCCATCTGGATACTTAACCGATTTTAAAAAATTATAGAAACACTCCCTCTCCTTTGGGGTTAATATATATATTGCAGGAGGCTTGACATAAGACCCATCAGGACGCTTATGTAAGTGTAATTCCGCCTTATACCCATGTCTTCTAGATCAAGGCGTGATTTTTCTGTGTCCTTGTTCTTCCCATTCATGTTTAATATTGTTACAAGCAAATTATCAAATATATTTTTCTCAATGTTCATCACATCAAGGTTGGGACGAAGCTTTAGTGTTTTCCAATACGGGAGGTCGTATAAAATGGTTTTCTTTGTCCATTTAAATTCTGCTGGGTCACGAGGCCTTTTTCTTGTTGCTCACATGTTTTCCAAACTTGACATTTGTTATAAAATTCAATTGATTTAGTATTTTCCACCATTAACTCCAAGGATAGAGTTTGATTCTCATACATGTCATTAAATTCCTTACTCCTTCACCAAGTATAGTCCTCGAGCAGGCAACATCGATGGACCAAGTAACCAATCTTACTTCGTCGGCATTGAGATAATGTATCCTCATTATATGGGGGATAAGCAAGATAACCTTTCGAACTCCACCCATATAAGTTACCATAGGCAGGCAAGTCATTCATTGTCCACATTATAGCTACACGTATCCAAAAGTCTTGTTGACTAGACGCATCATAAGTGAGTACAACATTTTCCAACAAATCGTTCAACTCATCGATCCACGGTCGCACGTAAACATCAATTTCTTTACCTGGTACATGAGGCCTGGGAATAAATAATTTCATCATGAAAAATGGATCCTTTATGAAGTTCCAGGGTTCCATGTTATGTGACATCATTACCATAGGCCACATGCTATAAGAGGTGCTCATGTTCCCAAAAGGGTTGAACCCATCGGTGGCCAGACCTAGCCTCACATTACGAGGATCTTAAGAAAAATAGGGATAACGTCGATCAAAGTCATTCCACTCCTCACTACTATTCAGATGCCTTAATATCCCATTATCCACATGCTTATCACTGTGACATCTCATGCCTATAGCCGTCTTCCTTGACGTAAACAATCTTTGCAATCTAGGTGTCAATGGAAAGTAGCATAGTACCTTTTGAGGGATTTTCTTTCCATTGCCAAAATTGGGATTGTAACTAGACTCCCCACATATCGGATAATTATCAAGAGAAGCATTCTCCTTGTAAAAGAGAGCGCACTCATGTTGGCATGCATGGATTGTCTCATATCCCAAGCCCAGTTCATGTAGTAACTTTTTGGCTTCATAAATCGACTTCGGAATTAAATTCCCTGTTGGCAGATGAGCCACTAATACCTCCATGAACATGTAAAATGACTTATTACTCCATTTACCCACAACCTTTAAATGAAACATTGTAATCACAAATTTCAATAGCGTATATGTTTTGCAGCCCGAGTACACCTCACGTTAGGTAGCCTTTAGTAGTTTTTTTTATATTTCCCACATCTTTCGTTTTGGTTTTATCATATGCTTTGCCTGTCCCAAAATCCCTTGAATTACGTCCCGTATAAGCCCCCTAAGAAATCTTCTACTAATTTACGGAAGAAATCATCCTCGTCTCCATTATCACCAATTTTAACATTTGTGTCATCATCAGAAACATCGATTTGGTATTGAGAAATAGATTATCCATAATGAAACCAGGTCTTATAACTTTCCATTATGCCATATCGTACTAAGTGATACATCCCAACATGGTCAGTATGCCAATAACGATTACAAAAATTATTACACAGGCTATTGATGCAAAAACCTAGACTATGCCTAACTAATCGATTACGGATAAAATCAGTAAAACGAACAAGACACAAGAAATTTTAAAGTGGTTCGGCTCAAGGAAATCGCCTACGCCCACTGTTCTGTATCGATTGCCTTGGGTTGTTTTTTCCTCCCCTCATTAATGAGGGTGATACAATGTATTTATAGCCTAATAGGGGTCTTGATAGTTATCATGTGAAAGGATGGAATCACTTCATTTGTTAGGCATTCACATCGATACATAATGAGAATATAATATATGAATGTTGTTTCTTCATTGGTAATACAGGTTGTAAGACTGCTGGAGCTTGTTTGGCTAATTGTCAGGCTTCCCTGTTGATCGATCTTCCTTGTTGGTCGGGCTAATTTGTCCTTGTACCACATTGGAGGACATGTGTTGACTTGGACTGGTCCACATAGGGTGGTGGATTTTGGTATCAACAGAAGCCCCCAATGTTTCATACTTGGAGTTGATCGGTAAGTGTGGAATATTATGCTTCACCCGTAGTTTGAGCTATTTGGTTTAGCTTTAGACCTTCCAGAATTTTGAAATTTATCCACTTGTTTGACGATTTTTGGGTGCGAGTTGAAATTTTGTAAATATTTCAAATTTCAACCAACTTTTAGGGGGTATCTTCATCATTTCCTTTGTTATCCATCGTAAACCCAAACGTCGTTCACTTTAATCATTACTTTTCCCAATTTCAGATCCCTCTTATAAAAAGGGCGGTAAAAACTTCGATCATCTTTTACCTCTTACTTCTGATTCTGCTGCTGTGTTCTTTGCGTTCGTGCGATCGTTTTCTTTTATGTCTTCAGTTCTTACTGAATCCTTAAATCTTTGTAATAATTTTCTTCTACTTTTATTTATTTTCTTCACCATGGTTTATTCTATCGAGTCACTTGATAAGTTCATAATCGATTAATATTCCATCTTGGGTTGTATTAGAAGATCCCACTTTTCCTTCTATTTTTTTCTCTTTTACTTGGGGTCATTGGTTCCCTTCCATCTTTATTGATGAATGTGGTTTCACATTTCCTGCAAACCCCCTGTGTTTGGAGTTTTGTCAATATTTTGACATTGTACCTACAAGAGTTGATGATGTTGGAAATAACACCACCAGATAAGGTGTTGACAAGCTTAAGTAAGTGATAACAATGGCAGCACAAAAGTATATATATATATATATATAGGAGGAGATGAGGAGAAGAGGATGAACATAGCAATATAAGTGGTTCGACAAATGCCGGCGTCCACTTTGCAGGTGAGTGTAAATATCAGTATCAGAAGAAGGCTCTAATGGCCTTAGTAATACAATCACTCCACTTTCTCTCTCTCTACTGTAAATGCAATAGAGTTTGGTTAGGCTTTATATTTTTGGATCCCTTTCAAGGTAGGAGAAGAAAAGTAGATTTAGTGTTTGGGGGGTGTAATGTACCCCCCAAGCATGCAATGAGCATGTATGTGATGATCTAGACAATCTAATGAATCCATATGTCACTGTCACATATAGATAATGATGATGAAATATTCCCTCACTTGAGGGGATTGATTTGGTTACAACTGATTTTGTCCGCGCGTTCCCAACCTTGCACACGATTATAAAATCTCGGCCTTATCCTTGACTGATGCAACCTTGACCTTAACTAGTACGAGGTTGATGGAGTCAGATATGGTTTCTTTGTAGTGATTACCTCTACTAGGAGGGATATCCGAGGTCGGGTATGAGAGAGTTGTAACGTCGGTTGGGTTCGACGATGACACTAGTAGACGATTGACCATAAGATGTTGATTACGACTGATGACTCCAACATCGATTGGGGTCGATGATTATGTTGGCAGTTGATTGAGTCCATGAGGCCCTACTGACCCCGGTTGTTGACCTGCTGAGGTTGGTGTATGGGGTTACTGCTACGTCGGTTAGGGCCGACCTTATGAGAGACGATAATACTTATTTCATAGGCTTCTAGTCACCTCAGCTGTGAGTCTGGCCGAGGTTAGTTGCTCTGAGTAAGAGGGTGCACTTTGGGCATATCAATCACCCCCTAGCCCTTAGTCTTCTATGAGATTAGATGACTGAGGGATATGTGGCTTCGAGCGGAGATGGATTTTTTTGTGCATCAATACTTCCTTGCCACATGTCACATTCTGAAGTGAGGCATGTGTCCCAAGTTGATGTGATCCTAACTTTCCCTTTGGGTTCCTTAGGGCAATGATGAGGCTTTGGGCCTCGCGCTCCATCATTAGGTGGGTTTAAAAACCCTCTCTCTCCTCATTCTTTTTTCTTCCCAAAACCCTTCCCGCCTAAGCTCTCTCTCTATAACTTCTATTTCCTTCAATCCTCCATTGTTGGCTGCATTTTTAAGGTTACTCTTGCTCCTAATCCTCTTCCCATTTATTTTGCAATCAATCGGGAATCATTTCCTCCTTTCTTTTCTAATTTTGGCCCTTATTATTCATTTATGAATTTTTGGTGAGGTCTTGTGTTTTCCAACGAGTGGTTTCCACCAGTGTTGATGGTTGTAGGGCTAGGACATTAGTGATTGAGTAATTTAGGTGCATTTGTAGGTAGCTCTGTGGTTACTCTGGCCAAGAAATTCTTTCTTTGAGGTCTCCGATGAACCTCCGATCACCTTCTCCGGTAACCTGGTTCTTGAGTGTTCTTGCTATTCTTCATTTGTAAGCTTTTCACATTCTTGATTTGATCCTTAAATTATATTGAATAAGTTGTTTGCCTATTTGTGGTTTTGAGTCCAAAGTGTAGTGTCGTCTACCTTATGCTCAGACCCTTGTACCAACTCATAGAAGAGTTCCCATCTCTTCATGAGAAGGACTTAGATAAAATTAGGCAAATAGAGCTAGCCCAAGAGGAAGCTCGTGGGGCTGAGGCCTTCCCTCTCAGACCCATCTTCCCTCCACCTCTGAAGGTTTTCTACCATAATCCAGCCGAGCTTGTTGAGCCTACATAGGTTTCTGTAGAACCAACACCAATGTCTGAGTCTGAATCATCCTCCTCAGACCCCATGTCTGTAGACTTTTTCAAGAGGCTATGGATTACTCTGCCAAGCAGGGTGAGGTCCTTAAGGAGGCCGAGGTTTTGAGCCGTGCCTCATCCCACCAGGGTGCTAGCACCTCACGTAGGTCTTCAAATGTTAAAATCATTGGGCCAAGTGTATCCATTACCCAACCCATTGATGCAATTCTTATGACAGTCGCTACCTCTGCTGAGTTTGCTCAGAGGATTCCTAAAGGTGTCCTTATAACTGATCAGGCCGACGTTGTCAGGGATGATGATGACGATGGTCAAAAGAGTGATATTGATATATTAACGGCAGTCAAGATTGAGAGCTCTGTCAGTGAGTACGAACTTCTAAATTTTAGGCACCTCTATTCGATAAACTCTTCCATCACCCTTAGGAAACCTCAGAGGGATGAAAGGGAATATGACGATCGAGATGGATATATCTGCGTCTATGAGCATATGTTCAAGTTGGGCTTCCGTCTTCCTATCCACCCTTCCATGAAAGTCATATCATCCCACTTAAATCTAGCCCCTTCACAACTATCCCTTAACTCCTTGAGGGTTATGATTGGGGACATCGTCCTTTGGAGGGATGTCCACCATTAAGACCTTCCAGTTAGGGACTTTACAGGTTGTTACATCCCTTCCTCTACCAAAAACCACCTTAGCTATTACCACTTCTTAGCTAGGAAGTTAGAGAAGAAAATATTGTTGGTTACCCATACTTCAAACCATAACTGGAAACCTCAGTATTTCTTTATCTCTGAGGCATAGGAATTTGGTCCCAATGAGGCTGCTGGAACTTCGATTCCAAACACCCCTCTAAGACGGGGGAAGGTCTCACTTGCTGTGAAAGACGACCCTGGGCTTAGCTAGGACAATCTTCAAAAGGTTAAGGATCTTCGCGATCAGGGGGAGTAAGGTCTTCTAGTAAAATATGAACATCTGATGACCCCCTACTACCTCTTTTAGACAGGCCTGGGGGGTGGTCCTTTGATAGAGCTTCGTAAGTATAATTTTTCATAAAGTTATACCTCTTACTTTTTATATTTTTAACTTACTAACTTAGATACTTATTTTTGCATAGTGCCCTGAAGTCATTTCAGACAACCTATAGGAAATGTATTCTCTAAGCCCGGGGAAGCTGATGTAGAAGAGAGTTGGAAAGAATGTTCCACCTTCTACCACCCAGAAGAACGTCGGCACATCCAAGGCCGATGTTACCAAGAAGAGGAAGACTATAATAGAGCTGGAGCATCAGAGGTCTGGTAAGACTTAGAAAGGGGGTCGTGCCATTCCCATCTCTATAGACGAGGCCTCGGTTGCTCATATTTCTCAGTTGAAAATCAGTTATAGCCTCATCGGCCATAGTCTTGAAGGCTACTGATGCTATCGATGAAGCAACAACTGAAGAGGATAAGCGTTTCTTACGCTTCTTGGACGTCCCTTTGCTGGCCGAGTTTTTTCTACATAGATCAATTTAAGTATTAGTTTCTCAAACTGTAATCTCAGTTATTTTACATATTTTACCTCATTTCATTATACACCTGACCTTCTAATATAGGGTATCTTATCCATGCACCATTTTGTTGACTGGACCCTGAAGAAGCTGCCCCTCATAGAGAAGGGTCAAAAAGCTCATAAGGTTCAAGCCTCTTTGAATATAGAGGTTGAAAGTATAAAGGAAGAGATGAAGGAGGTTAACAAGATGAAGGAAGTTGTTCAAAAGAGAGATAGGGACATGGCCAAGCTCAGGAAGGACCACGATTTAGCTCTTAAGGCTAAAGATCATGCTTTGCAGGATGAGGTGGCTGCTGCAGTTAAGGCTACTTTAGAGGACGCTTCAGAGAAGATCATAGAAGACTATAAAGTCTCTGATGAATTTGTCAGCTCTGGATTTGAATACATTGAAATAGGTATCAAAGCAACTAGCAAATGGGCAGCTTTTATGGAAAAAGAGTCAGGGAGTCTAACTGCCTTAGACTTTGAAGGTGTAGGCTTTGGTGACCCCCATTTTGTTCAGGCCTTGCAAGAGGTTAAAGAGGCCGATGCCTCTCTTACTGAGACTGCTCCATTGGAAATCACTAAGACTGAAGATGCTAATCCTCAGGATGATACAACCGAGGTGACCAACGTCGGCAATGATGACACGACTATAATTGCAGAGGCTTAAGTCTTTTCTTGTGAAGCTTTAAAGGTTGTAATTTCGAATTTCCTTTCTATACCCCTTAGCTTTTGTGAACTTTCATGGCCTCTTGTCAAATCTGATTTGTAACTCTTTAATGTTGTTCATTGATAGATCATTAATCTCATCTTCTTCAGAATATATTGCTTTTTTCAATGCTATGCTTGAATGCCTTACCTCTTCCTTGTTTAAAAGGTCTAAGGTAACCCTATAATGATGTTCACCCTCATAATTCACCAAATAATGATGTTTAAGGTCTGAGGTCACCATATAATGATTTTCTCCCTCAATTTTCACCAAATTAATGATGTTTAAGGTTTGAGGTCACCATATAATGACGTTCCACCCTCATATTTTTCACCAAACTAGTGATGTTTAAGGTCTGAGGTCACCATATTATGAAGTTTACCCTCATATTTTTCACCAAACTAATGATGTTTAAGGTCCGAGGTCCCCATATAATGATGTTCACCCTCAATTTTCACAGAATTAATGATTTTTAAGGCGCGAGGTCACTATATTATGATGTTCCACCCACATATTTTTCACCAAACTAATGATGTTTAAGGTCTGAGGTGACCATATTATGTTGCTTGCCCTCATAATTTTCTCCAAATTAATGATGTTTAAGGTCTGAGGTAACTATAGAATGATGTTTACCCTCATATTTTTCACCAAACTAATGATGTTTAAGGTCTGAGGTCATCATATAATGATGTTCTACCCTCATATTTTTCACCACAATAATGATGTTTAAGTTCTGAGGTCACCATATTATGATGTTTACCCTCATATTTTTCACCAAACTAATGATGTTTAAGGTACGAGGTCACCATAAAATGATGTTCACCCTCATAATTTTCACCAAATTAATGATGTTTAAGGTCTGAGGTCACCATATAATGATGTTTACCCTCATATTTTTCACCAAACTAATGATGTGAGGTCACCATATAATGATATTCTACCCTCATATTTTTCACTAAACTAATGATGTTTAAGGTCTGAGGTCACCATGTAATGATGTTCTACCCTCATATTTTTCACCAAACTAATGATGTTTAAGGTCTGAGGTCACCATATTATGATATTTACGCTCAAATATTTCACCAAACTAATGATGTTTAAGGTATGAGGTCACCATATAATGATGTTCACCCTCATAATTTTCACCAAATTAATGATGTTTAAGGTCTGAGGTCACCATATAATGATGTTTACCCTCAATTTTTCACCAAACTAATAATGTTTAAGGTCTGATGTCACCATATATTCATGTTTACCCTCATATTTTTCACCAAACTAATAATGTTTAGGTGTGAGGTCAACATATAATGATGTTCCACCCTCACATTTTTTACCAAACTAATGATGTTTAAGGTCTGAGGTCACCATATTATGAAGTTTACCCACATATTTTTCACCAAACTAATGATGTTTAAGGTCTGAGGTCCCCATATAATGATGTTCACCCTCAATTTTCACATAATTAATGATTTTTAAGGTGCGAGGTCACTATATTATGATGTTGTACCCTCATATTTTTCACCAAACTAATGATGTTTAAGGTTTGGGGTCACCATATAATGATGTTTACCCTCATATTTTTCACCAAACTAATGATGTTTAAGCATATAAAAAAATTATCAGCACAACATTGCTCTTTTCATTAACATCCTCTTCATAAAATGATACATGTATTACAAAGAAACAACTGTAACATCATATGTAATATTTCGTCTAGTGGTACGCATTCCAAAGATTGGAGAAAGGTTCCCCTTCGAGATTTTCTAGCCGGTAGGTACCAGGCACAACCTCATCAACTACTCTGTAAGGAGCATGCTAGTTTGGATGGAGCTTATTTTCTTTTTACAACGTCTTCTTTAGGACCAGGTCTCCCATAGCTATAGGCCTTGATTTCACCCTTTGGTTGTAGAACCTCTCAGTTCTCTGTTGGTAGGCTGACTATCTAATTTCTGCATTTTCCCTTCTTTCTTCAATCAAATCCATATTAGGTCTTCTCTTTTCTCCAATCCTGTGAGGATCATAGGTATGAACTCTATGGGTGGGGAGTCCTACTTCTGAAGGGATGACATCTTCTGAACCGTGTGCTAGCATAAAAGGAGTCTCTACCGTTGGTGTCCTTGTTATCGTCTTATAGGCGCATAACACAGTGTATACCTCCTCTATCCATCTCCCTTTGGCCTCTTCCAACCTCTTTTTTATCATGTCAAGGATTGTTCGATTCGTGGTCTTGGTCTTCCCATTTGCCTGGGGTCGGCGAGGAGAGGAGAAGAACTGCTTGATCCCCACTCCCTCATAATATTTTTCTAGGGAAGCATTATTGAACTGGGTTCCATTATCTGAGATGAGGGTATTTAGAAGACCATACCTACATATGATGTTCTTCCAAATGAACTAGAAGGTCTTCTGTTCTATAATTGTGATCATTGGCTCAGCCTCTACCCATTTGGAGAAGTAATCAATTGCCACCACTAAGAATCGATAGTTGTTCCCAGTTCTTGGCAAGGGTCCTACCAAGTCAATACCCCATACTGCAAATGGCCAAGGTGAGCTGATTGATGTCATAGGTTGATGAGGTTGATGAGGGATGGTGAAGAATCTCTGACACTTATCGCATCTTTTCACATAAGAAGTTTCATCTTTGGCCAAGCTCGGCCACCAGTACCTATGAGTAATTATCCTCTTAGTTAGTGGCCTCCCTCCTATGTGACTTGAACAAAAGTCCTCATATACATCTTACATGACATGAGGAACCTATAAAGGGTGGACACATATGAGGAAAGGGAGTAGGAATTCCGTATTATACAATACATCTCCTGCAATTGAAAACTTGGCAGCCCTGAACCTTAACTTTCTCCTTTCTAACTTTGATTCTAGCAGCTCTCTATGTCTGATGTATCTGATAAGTGGGTTCATCCATGAGGCTCCCATATTCATATTGAGGCAAGTTCTAGCAACCTCTTTTTCTTCTTCAATGGTTATCTTGAGCAAGATTTCAACTGGTACTGTTCTTGTTATATCTATCCTCATTATTGAGGCCAACCTTGCGAGTGCATTGGCTCGACTGTTGTCTTACCGAGGCATCCTCTTCATCTTCACTTCCTTGAAGCTTTCTAGCATCATTCTCACCCTCTTAAAGTATTTGGCAATCCTTTCATCTTTGGCCTCATACACCCCCTGGATTTGGTTGACAACTAACCTTGAGTCACTGTGGACTAGGAGTGGGCCAACACTAAGGGATTTTGCTAAGGAAAGACCTTTTATCACTACCTCATACTCTGACTCATTATTCGAAGCCTTAAAGTTGAACCTCAGCACATATTCAATGTTGGTCCCATCTGATGTTGACACTACCATCCTCGCTTCACTTCCGCTTTCACAAGATGACCCATCAACAAAGAGGTTCCAACCATCTTTATTTGAAGATAAGTTACCCTCTGATAGGGTCCCTTTCTTGAAGAGGTACATGTCTTCCTCATTCTCAACTACACTTTTGCGGGACCTGCTTGACCCAACCTCATTAGGATCTTGGAAGACGTTTCTATTTGGTTCAACAGCAGTCCTCTGACTAATTTCAATCTCAAGCTCTTGCGAGGTAAACTCTACTACAAAGTCTGCAAGTGCCTTCCCTTTGATGGAAACCCTGGTTGATAAATAATTTCATACTCCACCAACTCAATGGCCTAGGTCATCAACCTGCCTAACTTCTCAGGCTTATAGAGAACCTGTCCGAGTGGGGAATCAGTGAGGATAACCATAGAGTGGGCTTGGATGTATGGATTCATCTTCCTAGAAGCATGTATTAAAGCATAAGTTAATTTTTTCATTCGAGGGTACTTCTATTCGTACCCTTGAAGAGCTTTACTGTTGAAGTATACTGGCCTCTGCACTCCATCATCTTCTCTTACTAGAGCTCCACTAATGGTTGATTCTGAAATAGCTAGGTATACATACGACCTTTCCTAAAGAATGGGCTGAGATAGGAGTAGAGGGGATCCTAGGTACGACTTGAGCTCCTAAAAATACTCATTTCATTCCTTATCCCATTCGAAGGCCTTTTTAAGAACTTTGAAAAAAGGAAGACACTTATCTGTATCTCTTGAGACGAACTTGTTCAGCACAACAACTCTTACGGTTAACCTCTGAACTCCTTTGATGGTTCTGGGTGTCTTCATTTCCAACAGGGCCTTGATCTTCTCAGGGTTAGAATCTATCCCCTTCTGATTGAAGATGAATCCCCAAAACTTTCTTGCTCCTAACCCAAAGACACACTCGGCTATGTTGAGCTTCATCCTCTATATGTTCATGGTGTCGAAAGTTTTTTCAAGGTCGGCCACGTGAGTGTTGGCCTCCAGGATCTTCGTCAGCATTTCGTCCATATACACTTCCATGGACTTGCCTATTTGATCCTCAAACATCTTATTTATAAGACGTTGGTAAGTAGCCCTTAAATTTTTCAGCCTGAAGGTCATAACCTTGTAACAATAGGCCCCCTTATCTGTGATGAATGTTGTCTTCTTTGAGTCTTCCAGGTTCATTAAGATCTAATTATACCCGAAATAGGCATCCATGAAGCTCATGAGCTCATGTCCAACTGTGGTATCCACCATCTGATCAATATGAGGCAGGGGAAACTGTCTTTCGGACAAGACTTGTTCAAATCAGTGAAGTCTATGAACATCCTTTATTTCCCATTTGCCTATGGCACTATGATTGTGTTGGATAACGACTCGGGGTATATAACCTCCCTGATGAACATGGATTCTTAAATCTTTCTGACCTCTTCTCGGATGACATCATATTTCTCTCTTGAGTATACTCTCCTCCTTTGCTTGATGGGATTAGCGTCTTCCATAACATTGAGTTTGTGGCACATGACCTTAGGATCAATACCTGACATATCTGGGTGGCTCTAGTAAAAAATGCTTTGTCTCTTCCTTGATCTCAGGTCTTAGGGATTTTCCAATTTGGATGGTTTTTTATAACTCGTCCTCATTAAGGATGATGGATTCTACCTCTTCTGCGAACTCTCCCTTCTTGAGCTTTGTCTCATCCCTATGATTAAGTGTGTCGATGTTGTAAGTAGTTGTTGCCTTCTTATGAGCCTCTCTATCTTCTTCAAAGTTGAAGTCGCATTCACGTGTCGATGTTTGGTCACCTTGCACTTCCCCTACTCCCTAGGGATTCGGTAATTTTAGCATTTGGTGGACCGTTGAAGGCACGATCTCAAATTCCTTCAGGGCTACTCTTCGTATGATGAGGTTGTAAGCTGAGAAGACATTCGCATCCATCACAAATAAGTTGATTTTTCTTGTCAACCTCTTTGGCCACTCATCTCCCATTCTTACATCCATCTCATACATACACAACGGATGAACCTTTTATCCATCGAAACCGATCAAGGGGTTATGGTACGGGACAAGCCTAGCTCTGTTGAGGCCTAGGCTCTTAAAACATGGTTAAAACATTACATCGGCTGAACTTCCCCCATCTATGAGGATTATCTGCACCTCACATACATGCACCCTTATGGTGATTACCAGAGGGTCATCGTGCAGAGCTAAGATACCTTTGAAATCAAGTTGGGAGAATCCAACTATGAGAGTATCCATATCTACCTTTTTTCTCTTCTAGTGTTTAACCTCTGAAGATGCCAAATTCATAACCTCTACTTTGGTCACTAACTTGGCCTCTGCCACATGAGCTTTGCAGTCTTCTACCTCTGATCCCCCCTATTACTCCTCCACAGACGGTGTTTACCCTAAAAGATATCATGCTGACCCTCTTCACTGGGACATTATCATCTTTTGGTGGGAGGTCAGGGTCATCATCATCATAATCTCAGTCCTCAGCTCTTCTGGTGGGGGCATCTTCCCGAAACCTGTCATTTCTCTTCTTTTTAGGGTCATCTCTTCCTCCTTTTGAAGCTCTTCCATCCACATACTTCCTGAGCTTTCCACACTTTAACATCTTCTCAATCTAATCCTTCACGGAAAAGCACTTGTCAGTCAGATGGTCGTTGTCTTGGTGTAACTCGCACCATAGATTCTTGTTCCTCTTATATGGAGGAGCCTTCAGCTTCTTTGGCCATCTCAGGAAGCTTCCATTCTTTATTTCGTCGAGGATGTGTTCGTAACTCACAGTTAGAGGAGTGTAGTGTGCAAACTTTTCATCTATAGCCTTCTTCTTTCCATCATTTTTCTTTTGGAATTTCCCATTCTCACCCTCATACTTTGCAGGCATTGCTTCTTCAGCATTCATGACCCTACCAACTATTGCTAACAGCTCATCCATAGACTTATGAGGGTCTTCAGTAAGATTCTAGAGTAACTTACCCTTCTAAAGTCCTCATATAAGGGCTGTCATATCTATATTCTCTTCGTAATCTTTGACTTCTAATTTTTCCTTGTTGAATCTTGCAATGTAGTCTCTGAGGTTTCATTCTTGCCTTGTTTTACATAGAGGAGATGGGTTGTCTTCTATTGAGGTCTTAACCCAAAACCAAAGTTATGTCTAAACCGCTCAGCTAACCCCTTAAAGTTCTCAATATAAGTTTTAGGAAGGCAAGTGAACCAAATA
Organism: Sambucus nigra; assembly: GCA_949130495.1. Lineage (NCBI taxonomy): Eukaryota > Viridiplantae > Streptophyta > Magnoliopsida > Dipsacales > Adoxaceae > Sambucus > Sambucus nigra. The sequence goes on from OX422210.1 coordinate 260,466,150, forward strand.
TGCGAAGCTCCTGTCAAGGTGCTTGAAAAAGCTCGGCACCTCATCTTATCAAGGATTGAATAAATATCTGCTAGAGACCGATACATCTCAATATGATGTACCGGGTTTGTACTTCCATCATACTTGGGAGACACCACTAGTGGCTTGAATTTGGCAGGGGTTGGGAAGTTCACAAATCTTTCCACAAATGGGGAGCCCTTTGAGAATCCCCTTTACAGTGAATCTTGACTTTTTATGATGTTTCATATCTTCTCTTCCTGCCGTTGAATAGAGTTATTCTATGGTTTAGCAACGTTGGCCTGGATGAAGTTGTCCCGGCCACCTCTAAGGGGTGAACTGAGGATTCCTCAACTGCTGCACAATGTCGGTTGTTGACTTCTTGGCCACAGTCTCAGCCATGTAGGGATCGGCCATGGCGAGGCCGGTGTTGACCATCTTCCCTCTCTAAGCCAACTGCACTTATCGACTTGGATAACCTCTGGCTCAGATCATTAACTGGGTCTATTGTTTAAAAGGATGACCCTCTAATCAAGCGATCAAAAGTTGATCCTCTTTGCTGGGCATCACCAACATCGTCCCTTCTTGCTCCACACCCTCGGCATTGCTATATAGGTCGTATTGCGCTGTCTGAAACCTCATATCGCTCCTAACAGTCTCCTGGAGCATCCTCTGCTTCATTATCATCGTACCTATTTTTAGGGCAAGGGTTTCCTTTCCTCCCTAGACGTAAATGCCTAGGGTCAACAGCATCCCTCCTCCACTGAGGTGTAGGTTGGTCCTTTCGCAGTGCCTGGGGTGGTCCCCTGGCCTCAGGATGTTGTTAAACAGCTATTGGATTAATCATTTCTGCTGAGAGCTGGGGTGGCCTGATCATATTTTGGCTTAACTGGGCAAACTGCTCCTTCATTGCTTACTGCGTTGCAGCCAAAGACCTCAAGGCTGCTACCATCTCGGACTGGGCTGGTGCTTGGCTGGAATTGGGTCCTCGAACACCATATGGTGGAGGAGGTGGTGCTCACTCCCATGCCATATGTTAGAGCTAAAGAGATTGCGATGAAAATATTAGAGCGCTTAAATACCTTAAAGAACCTCTTTCAATGGTGAAACAACTTCACACGAAGGTTGAGGACTAGTTCACCACCAAAGTCTCCGGTGAGGTTAAGCCTTAAAAGGGAAGAGATGAATCTTCTCGTTCCCACAGACAACACCAAAATAATAATGCTGGAAACAGCACCACCAGATAAGGTGTCGACAAGCTCAAGAAAGTGATAACAATGGCAGCACAAGAGTATACATATATATAGTAGGAGATGAGGATAAGGGGATAAACAAAGCAATATAAGTGGTTCGACAAATGCCTACGTCCACTGTTCAGGTAAGTGTAAATATCACTATCAGAGGAAGGCTCTAATGGCCTTAGTAATACAATCACTCCACTTTTTCTCTCTCTACTGTAAATGAAACAGAGTTTGGTTAGGGTTTATATTTTTTGATCCCTTTCGAGGTAGGAGAAGACAAGTAAATATAGTGTTTGGGGGGTGTAATGTACCCCCAAAGCATGTAATGATCATGTGTGTGATTATCTAGCCAATCTAATGAATCCATATGTCACTGTCACATGTAGAGAATGATGATGAAATATTCCCTCACATGAGGGGATTGATTTGGTTACAACTGATTTTATCCATGCGTTCCCAACCTTGCACACGCTTATAAATGCTCAGCCTTGTCCGTGACTGGTGCAACCTCGGCCTTAACAAGTATGAGTTTGATGGAGTCAAATGTGGTTTCTTTGTAGTGATGACCTATACCATGAAGGTTGTTCGAGGTTGGGTATGAGCGAGATGTAACGTCGGCTAGGGCCGACGATGATGCTAGTAGATGATTGACCATGAGATGCTGATTACGGTTAATGATCGCAACGTCGGTTGGGGCCAATGATGATGTTGGCAGTTGATTGAGTCCATGAGGCCCTGTTGACCCCGGCTATTGACCAACCGAGGTTGGTGTATGGGGTTACTACTACGTCGGCTAGGGATGACCTTATGAGAGATGATATTACTGATTGTCATAGGCTTCTAGTCACCTAGGCTGTGAGTCTAGCCGAGGTTAGTTGCTTTGAGTAAGAGGGTTCACTTTGGGCATATCAAGAGTGGCTCCCAACACATAGAGAGTTGTAAAGGGAATTTATAGGTTAAATCAACTTTATGGGAACCATCTAGGGATTTTAGAAATTATGTTTTGTTATAAATAGGTAACTAGTGATACCACATTTTATTTCAAAACTAGGGATGTTAGTAAAGCTTTGGTAGTTAATCTCCCTGATTCTTATTGTAAGAGGGTACTTTAGATTATAGATGGAGGCGTGACCCCCTATTGAGTATGGTAATGATAAATCAGTTGGTTAGAGCTTAGAATCAATGACAGAACATATAAACATGAACCCAATGAAGGTAAACTCAGCTTAAACTCCCAAAATCTCTCGTGTATAACTCAGGTAATAATAATGAACTTTTAGAAGTGGCTTAGCTAGAGGGAGAGGGAAGTAAGCACCCTAGATACACCCTGACGGGCAGGTAGAAAACACACAAAACACCCTCAAGAATCTCTGTCAAATATTAAAAGCTTCGTAATAAATGACAATGGTGAGTCAGTGAACTCTCTAGTTTGCAATAACTCTTTTCAATTCTCATAAACGGATCTCTTCTCATAGGTGGTTGGGGTCCTTAAATAGCCCCCCACACCACCCACGAGGCAACTCAGTCATTTAAGACTATGAAAGACATCCCTCATACTTTATGTCACAGCAATAAATGCCTAATGCACTAGTTGTCTCCACGTCATAAACATTAAATGCCAAGACATGCCTTTTGCCTAACCACTGTGTGTCAAGGGGTTGTTGTCGCAGAGGTGGCTTACTAACTGCCTGACAGCCCCAAATACCACGGTGGTTTACTCAAGTGCAGGTCTGATATTGTTTAGCTGGCTAGTGACATCACCTATAGTAGATGTGACATTAAGTAGAGGGCTACTTGGTTTATGTCTCAACGCCCGATGGAACTCCAAGCTGCTCCGCTTGAGGTTCCATGGTCAGGGTCCTTCGGTGTTTTACCAGGTGTATCTAAGATGGTCAGGACAAGCCCCAACGGTGCCTTACTTCTCAATCCTCCAAATCAGGTCCCTCTAAAGTTACCACAGTGAGGTCATTCGATAGAGCATGAAAGCTCTCCCAGGCCCTGCCAAGCCTGGTCTCTCGCAAGTACCGTTTGACCTCATACAAACTCTTTTGTTATTATCGTTACGTCATTACAACCATTAAAGCTTACAGAAATCAATAATGAAAATACAATGTGACTAAAACAACAAGCTAAAATACGAGCTACCGCGTCAAGCTGCCTCGCTTAGTTGCCACGCTTGAGCTGCCTCGGTTGCTTAATCTCGAACACTGTTGCTAATTGGGAATTTGTCCCTAATCTCGGGGTTACCTTCAAGCCCCCTCTACATTTTCCCCCTCGTGGAGAGATTTGTTGGGACAAGAAATGTCTGCACAAAATGACTCAACTTGATGGATTTTTCTTTGTGTAACCGTTGGAACATCTTCTTCGTTGGGGCCTTGTTAGATAAGTCTGACAAAAAGATTGGCGCCAAAAACTCAAGCTTGCTGAAGAAGGCAACGCTTCTTGTTCTCTATGCGTCATTTCATTAATAACGTGCGCTGTCTTTTCAACTGTCACAGCACTTCCCGAAGTGCCACGTGTTCATGTGAAATGATTACAGGCGACCGTGCACGTGCGAGGGTGGGGAAATCTAAATGCCAAACTCGAAAGTCTCAACAGCCATATTCAAAATACTTTGAACCTTAAACACGTGGGCCTCAGGGGTTTCTTTCCACTTCTTCCTTCTTCTTTGCTTATTTCCTTACTTCGTTATTATCTTCTTCATCAGACTTTCTCTTCTTTTTTAGAAAGAGAGAGAGAGAGAGACTCCATTGTTGCAAGAGCTATACCACCACTTGTGATCGTCCGTCTCCATTGTTGCTCTCAATCCCTTTTCTCTCGAAGCTTTCTCTGTTACAGCTTCGCTGTTTGTCATGGTGTCTTCAAGCAACCCCGCCATTTCCGCCACCAGTGTTCCGTCTTCCACCACCACTGCTGCCTCCGCCCTGGGTGCTGCTCGCCAAGAACCGCTGAGATTTTACCGTCGCTTTCCCATTTTGGGGAGGGTGATGGCTTTGCTGTTGCCTGTAAGGCTGTCTGCTTTTCCTCCATGTTAGACGCCCTCTTGTTGGGTGATGAGGACGAAGAGGTGTCTAAGTGGGGATTTCTGCCCCCAGAAGGAACTCTCAGATTTCTCTTAGAGCGAGGGGACTTCCCATGGTCCCATATTGATTTTGAAGCACCCGGGGGGTCCCCCGCGCACTTTGTTGCCTGGAACTCTCACATGCAGAGTTCTTATGTTGATGTCCTTGCTAAGATCGGCCTTCAATGGGCTAGATGGTTTGGTGAGTTTACTCTATCAAAAAACAACGCTGCCCTGCCTATCCTGGTCTCTCGCTGGAACGTGGATACTCATACGTTCATTGCTGCCTAGGGTGAGTTTACTATAACTCTGGAGGACATGTGCGAGATCCTGGGCCTCGATGCAACAGGCCATGAGCCCTACACCGATGAGGCTCTCGATGCTCGAGAGACCGCAGATCGTTTGGAGTTGGATCGCATATACCGAATCTGCATCGGTTCTTCCAACAAAGCTACCTTCTCTCCCTTGATCAACTACTTCTTCAAGGGTGCTGGTGAAGGCAGTTCCTCATCAACTTCACCGGTCAAGGTACGCCGTTGGAGCTTCCCGCTTACATTCTTGTGATTCTTTCCCGCTTCTTTTTAACGGGCAAGCCCAACGACCAGCCCCGAAGGGACCTTATCAACCTGTCCCTTCGCTTAGCTCGAGGCATAAAGCTTCCCCTGGCTGCAATTGCCTTGGGATCCCTGTACACCTGGTTGGATAGGGCCTTATTTGACATGGAACGCTCCATTGGCCGTTATAACTTGGCCAATTTTGCCAACAGTGTGCTTCTGACTAGCTTTCTCTACTTCCGCTTTCCTGCCGTAGCGGCCAAGCCCAACAGTCCTCCTTCGGTTGAAACAATTTTGCCTCCTCGGTCCTTCATTTATCATAAGAGACAAAGACGAAAGGATTTGATTTCCGTGATTGATCGTTTTGAGAGCTTCGTTATGAGGCCCTATCAAGAAGAGGCCTTTTTCCATACTTGTAAATTTTTTCATCATGATGCCAGAGTGATACGGGACCCTTCTCCCGACATTGAGGACCCCTCGATGGCCGTGGTTCTTCTTCTTTCTCCTGGATATCTGCCCTCCTACACCGAGTGTGGATACTCGAGCGAGCATTATAACCCCAAGCGATGCAGCCGTCAGTTTGGGTTTGACCAGGGGGTGCCACGTCCAGTTTTCCAATCATCAAACCCCAAAGTCTCCTTTGGCGAGGCATGTTCGTTGTTTTCTTCAACTGCTACGTGGGGGATATCCTCAACAATGGCTGGGCGTGTCACCATTCCCAGTATTACTAGGCATGGGGATGTGACCCCTCTGTTTGCCACCAAGTATTGGCAAAAACAACTAGCTGAAATTGCTAAGTTCATTGAGGGAGAGCCGGTGTACCCTCCTGTTTGTTCATTTTCTGCCCTGGAGTTAGGGCTAAAAGGCAACTCTATGCTTGGGATAAAATTCCCTCTAAGTTCAACCCACAAAGCACCTCCCAACGAGCTTCCCCCACTTTGTGCCATGGTCCCAGTTACCACGCCAAAGTCCAAAACTGCTGCTGCGAAGAAGGCTTCCCCCTCAGCTGCAGCTACTACCGACGAGGGGGCTTCTCAACCACCTGCTAAGAAGGTAAAAATGGCCAAGAGTGAGACATCGAAATCGAAATCGAAGTCCCAGAAGCCCCAAACTCCCGTGGCAGCTCTTCCCATAGCCTCCGTTCCACCTCCCATGCCTGCCGAGATGGCTGAGCGTGTAAGGAGGGAGGCCCAAGCAGAGCTAGATCGAATAAATGCCGAGTATCAACGGCATGCAGTCGTTGTCCCCTCCTCCATTGCTTTTCCCACGGTGGTGGTGGATCCTTCAGAGCCAACGGCTAGGAAGAGGAAGAGTTCCAGGGCTCCTCAAGGGGTCAGTATTAGTGCAGCTGGCTCGAGGAAGAAGACTCTGGGCACCAAGTCCCAGAAGAAACGGACTCCTGAGGTACACTCGACCCCTGAGGTGCAATCCACCCCTGACCCCTCAGTTGCTGCTACTCCTCCCTCTTCGCCCGTGGTCGTGTCTTCTCATTCTCCTTCTTAATCGGAGGTATGTATGCCTGATTTAGTTATTATTGACCTTTTGCTTAAGGAGGACTATCTTTTCTTATACATATATTTTCCCTTCTCTTTTTTTTGACAATTGTGGTGCAGGGAGCTGAAATAGAAAGACCAGGACCTTCCAGTCCTCCCGTGAGCCCTTTTGTGGGGGGACGCTTCGGTGCATCTCGTACCGATGTGACTCCTCCCCATTCCCCCATGACAGGGCTTGCGTATTCTCGCCGTGGAGTCAGCCAACGTGCGAGGGAAGTCATTGCGGGAGGTGATGTCGTTGACCCTGCGAGTGATTCCTCGCCTGAAGTGGTAACCCTGCCCGAAGTGGCACATCCCGAGATAACACCTTTGGTCCCTTCTGATTTACAGGCCTCACCTGAGGTTCCTCTGCCCATTGTTCCTATTGAGGAGAGTGGACCCGAGGTATGGTTTCCTCTTTAATTTTTTTGTTATTGTCCGTGGTCCCATTATTTTCTTGTTTGGCCTGCTGAACACTGAGGTGTTTTTGTGCACCCCAGGTTGAAATGTCCTCGTTGTTGGCAAGCATTCTTCTTCCAACGACGCTGATGAGACCTCTAACTTCCATTCCTCTTTTTAGTATCATAACTGAGGTAAGTAACACGTAGGAGTATTTCTTCATGTTTTATGTGCCCATTATTCTTTTCTAACACTTGTCTTTGTGCACAGTTTTCTCCTGATCTTGCACCAACTCCTGCAGTGAGGGCCCAGGTTGGTGTGTTTACACCCCGTCCTGATGTGACTGTGCTTGAGGGCTCAGTGTCTTCGCATGATGAACCCCGTGTGCTGGCCCTTGTGCCTTATACGGGTGATAGAGTTTTGCCAAGGGTTTTTCCAAGAGTGGAGGCTTCTGCGTCCAGGGACCCCGTTACGTCTTCTGGGGTAGTAATCTCTCCCCCAACGGTTCCTGTCCCTGTGGCTGCCTCATATGCTCCCGTTGTGACTGAGGTATATTATTCATAAGATTCTTCTTAATCTTCACCTTATAACGATGACTTAACAATGCAAACACTCGTTAAGTTTTTTTTTTCATAAACTCCACCTTGTAACGGTGACTTAACAATGAAAACACTTGTTAAGTTTTTTTTTTTTTTGTAAACTCCACCTTATAACGGTGACTTAACAATGAAAGCGCTTGTTAAGATTTTCCCATAAACTCCACCTTATAATGGTGACTTAACAACGAAAGCGCTTGTTAAGATTTTTCCATAAACTCCACCTTATAACGGTGACTTAACAACGAAAGCGCTTGTTAAGATTTTTCATAAACTCCACCTTATAACGGTGACTTAACAACGAAAGCGCTTATTAAGTTTTTTTTTTGTAAACTCCACCTTATAACGGTGATTTAACAACGAAAGCGCTTGTTAAGATTTTCCCATAAACTCCACCTTATAATGGTGACTTAACAACGAAAGCGCTTGTTAAGATTTTTTCATAAACTCCACCTTATAACGGTGACTTAACAACGAAAGCGCTTGTTAAGATTTTTCATAAACTCCACCTTATAACGGTGACTTGACAACGAAAGCGCTTGTTAAGATTTTTTTTTTTTATTCATAATTTCATCATGTGCTGTTTTTCTTTTCAGGTTGCTCGGGAAAATTCGCCCCCAGCTCTGTCGCCTGTAGGCTCGACCTTCCGAGAACCTGATGTTTTGGAAAATTCTATTCATGATGATCAAGGTTCTACGACTGGTGCTGCAGCCGAGAGCGAATCTGGGTGCGAATTGCCTCTTCCTGACCTAGCTCCTCACGCGTTCTGCCTCATGGTGCTTCGGCAGTCTCCTCAAATGCCCGTCAACCATCGCCTGGTGATTGAACAATTGGTGGATCGCCATCCTGAGACCTTCACACCAGATTGTCTGCGCTTAAATATTCATGTGATGAGTCACAGACTACAAGGCATGGTGATCGTTGTTGCTGAAATTGCCAGTACCCCCACTGCCAGTGTTACCAGATCCCTTCTTAACCAATTTCTAGGTTTTTTGAAGGAGTTGGGACGTGATGGTTTCCATTTTGACTGGCTTATTACGTATCTGAAGACCTTGAAAAACCAGCAACTGATCGGCCAGAGGGAGGTGTTGCGCAAGCACTAGGAGGACCAGCAAGCTGAGGAGGCTAGGTTGGTCGCATTGGCCCCTCTTTTGGAAGCAGTGGATCAAGAGGTGACGGATGCCGAAGAAGCTTTGTGCCTGGCCAAACTGAAGCGTGAGAGACTCCTGATCGAAGTTACGCAAGTGCAAACGAGGCTGGAGGTTTCCATTAACGCCCAACGGTCTTTCACAACAGCTTCTTCGGGCCTGCCTGGAGATTTTTTCTCTTCCTCGGATTTATCTTTTCTTTTAGAGTAGTTACTTCTTGTATACAGATCCTTTACTTCTTTTCTCTATGTAATTCTTGGGCAATAGCTCCCAAAGGAAATTTTGTAATGCTCCATTGTTTATGAATGAAGAACATATACTTTTCAATCCCTTCATGTGTTGTGACTGCTGTTGTGTGCTATAGAGTTTTGTGTTTCTGCAATTCTTCCATTATTCTAAAAAAAAATGTCACCCAAAACTTGTATATTTATAACAATATCTAGTCATAACATTAGTTCAAACTTAGTTATTTTACACATGATAAACCTTCAGCCACTTATTGTTAATCTTAAATGGCTTGTCTTCTTCTATCTTCAAAATTAAGCAATAACCTGAGTCATGCGCTTCCTTCACAACGTAAGGTCCCTCCCAGTTGGCTGCGAACTTTGGTAGAGGAAGTCCCCTGATGTGCTTCACTGCTGCTTTCAATACGAGGTCTCCTTCCACGAACCTCCTTGGTCTCACCAAGTTGTCATATGCCCTGGAGAGTTGTTTCGTATATATTTGAAAGTGTTGCATCGAGTTATATCTGTGCTCATCCAACACTTCCAGCTGTACATGTCTGCTGTGAGGGAGCATGCTACTTCTCAAGGCATAATGAGCAGAGGGAACTTCCAATTCTACTGGGAGGATTGCCTCAGCCCCATAGACAAGAGAGAATGGCGTGTATCCTGTGGGTTTTCGCTTGGTTGTTCGATAGGCCCACAAGACAGCTGGTATCTTGTCATCCCACGCCCTTGGAAAGTCTTCCATCATCTTGGCTAAAATATTAATCAGGATTTTTTTAGTTGCTTCGGACTGACCATTTCCCTTTGGGTATGCCACTGTTGAAGTGTGATGAACAATAGAGTATTTGACCGTGAGCATTGTTACTTCAGAATTGACGAAGGGGGTCCCATTATCCGAGAGAATTACTTTTGGGATCCCAAAACGACAATTGATGTATTCTCTGATGAAGTTGCTCACCACCCCAACCGTTGCCCGTTTGAGTGGTATTGCCTCGGCCCATTTTGTGAAACATTCTGTTGCTACTAGTATCCATATATTGCCTCTCGAAGAGGGGTGGACTGCCCCCACTAGGTCGAACGCCCAAGTATGGAATGGATAGGGCGTTGATAGGGAGTGCAAGTCTGCCGATGGGGCATGGGTCATATTCCCATACAGTTGGCAAGCCTTGCACTTTCGAACAAACTCAGCAGAGTCTTTCTCCATTGTTGGCCAATAGTACCCCAATGTCATCAACTGATCATACAGCTTGGCACCTCCTATATGTGCTGGATCGTGCGCTTGTTTGAGGACCTCCACTGCTTCTTCCCTTGTGACACATCGCAAGGGCCTGTTAAAGTACCCCTTTCGATAAAGCTGCCCCTCCTGGACGTAGAACCTTGGAGCCCTTCGCCTCAGACCCATTGCATCTATTTTCTCCGTTGGGACAACCCCCTCCTGGATGAAGTCGATGTAGGGCTGCCTCCAGTCCGTTTGAGCTTCAATAAAATGGCACTCAGCTTCTTCGAAGAACAGCTGACACTTATTGCATTTCCGTTGTATCTCTGCCGCATCTTGCTTCATTCTAGGCCAGAAATACCCCTCCCTTTGAATTCTCCTGTATAGAGGTATCTCGGTCATTTCGCAGTGTTCGTTATGCGTTTTCTTCAATACTTGCTCGGCCTCCTCTGGGCTAACGCATCTTGACAGCCATCCTCCTGTATTTCTAAAATAGAGATTCTCCTGGCATGTTAATATTGGGCCAACTCTCTTAGCCCCATCGCCCCCTCACCGGACTCCAGTTGTTTCTTAATATCCCTTCTCCAGCCCACTTCTTCCTCCATTGGTAATATTGACTGTACTACCGAAGGGGCTGTTCTTCGTTGGATCACAACTGTAGTCTCATTGGTTTTCATTATCATCTTCTGGGCAATAGTGCCGTAGGCGTCGAGATGGTGGTTCATCGTTCTGGGATGTCTCCTCATCTTGGTTCGATGGAACTGGTTGAGGAGCCTTTGAATGATTGCTCTATAGGGCACCAGGCTCATGTGTTTCAACGCATATTCTCCGTTTACCTGTTGAATTACCAAGTTCGAGTCACCCTTAATGCAGAGTGAACGGATTCCCCTCCGAAGAGCCTCTAGAAGCCCTAGTACCAAAGCCTCGTACTCTGCCTCGTTATTAGAGCAAGGGAAATCTAGTTTGTAGGAAAGGCAAATCTCTTCCATCCCTTTTGAGAGAACGACCCCTGCTCCCCCCTTCTTTTCTGCCGAAGATCCGTCGAACTGCATCGTCCATTCCTCCTCAATTGCATCTAGGTAATTGGCCTGCAGATCATCTCCTGGAATGTCTTCCCTAGGTGGCTCAAAGGTTCCTGAAGGGAAGATAGCCAATAAGTCAGCGTACGCCTGGCTTTTGATTGTGCAAGGGACCATGCATTTTAAGTCATATTCAGAGAGAATGAGGAACCATCTAGCTTCCCTACCAATCAATATAGTCTTTGCGAGAAAATACCTAATTGGGTCACATCTAGTTACAATATGAATGGTAAAAGACAACATATAGTGCCTAAGTTTTTGGGCTACAAAGACCAGGGATAACAATGCCTATCTAAGCTAGTATATCTAATTTCTGGCCCATGTATAATTCTGCTGAGGTAGTAAACAGGCCGCTCTTGCCCGTCTACTTCTTGTGCCAGCAGAGCTCCGACGGACCTCGTGGGGGATGTGAGGTATAGTTGCAACGGGGCTCCCGCCTGGGGAGGAACCATGATTTATGGTGATACGAGCAGCTTCTTCAGACCAACGAGGGACTTCTGGTGAACCTCTTCCCATCTGAATTTTGTGTTCCTTCGTAGCAGCTGCATCAGTGGGTGTGTTATTTCGGCCAATCCAGGCACAAATCAACTAAGGTAGGAGAATTTACCGAGAAAACGTTTTAGCTCCTTCGCCGTTCTTGGACACGACATTTCCAGGATTGCCCGCTGTTTGTCCTGGTCCATCTGTACCCCTTGCCGATTAACCACGAAGCCTAAAAACTTACCGCTTGTTACCTCGAAGACACACTTCAACGGGTTCATCCTTAACTAGTACCTCCTACACCGAGAAAACACCTTCCTTAAATCATTCAGATGGGGCTCTTCCTTCTTCGATTTGATGACCAAGTCATCCACATAGAATTCCACAAATTTGTGGAAGAAGTCATGAAAAATGGCCATCATCGTTCTTTGGTACGTAGCTCCGGCGTTCTTGAGTCCAAACGGCATTACCTTGTACATGAAGTTGCCCAACGGCGTTCTGAATGCTATTTTCTCTGCGTCCGAAGGGTCCATCTTGATCTGGTTGTATCCCACATATCCATCCATGATGCTGTACATCTCATGACCATTTGTGGCGTCTATCAAACTGTCGATGGAGGGTAGGGGAAACTCATCCTTAGGGCAAGCCCTATTCAAGTCTCTGAAATCCACGCAGATCCTTATTTGGTTTTTGTTGTTCTTCCCTACTGGCACAATGCTTGATAGCCAGAGGGGATGTTGTATAGGCCTGATAAACCCTGCTGCTAATAAGCGTTGGACCTCTTCTTTGATCTTTAAATCTATTTTAGGCTTGTACGTTCTTGCTGCCTGCTTTACTGGAATAGCCGAAGGGATCACATTCAACTTGTGGCAGCTCACTTCCTCATCCAGCCCTTCCATTTCTGTGTACTTCCATGCGAAGACATCTATGAATTCCCGAATCAGGTCAACCAAGGCTTTTTGTTTCTCCTTAACAAGATCCTTCGAGATGAAGATAGGCCTTGGGTCTTCCCCTTCTCCTGCTAGGTTTAGTTGCTCCAACTCTTGTGCCTGGGGCCTTGGTTGGTCTGTCATGTAGTCTGGTTCTTCGGCGACATCTTCTACGAACTCTTGTATACTGGAGTTGTCTATCACCATACACTGCACCCGTTGATCCACTAAAAAGCACTCATATATCGGGTCAGCCTCATTGTCAGTCTTCTCGGCCGCCCGTTCACACCATTACAAGAGGTACACCACTTTTCCCTCTTCAGTGACAATCTTCTTGCATTGCCTGCTGGTGGCTGTTGCTACGGCTTTTCTCTTCCTTTCTATGGAAGATTCAGCGATCCTTTCGCCTGAAAAACGACTTAACACGCTCTGTCGTTGGGCCTCATGATCGCCCGGGTCTGTCCTAGGTCTCATCTTTTCTTTGAGCTGCTTCGGAATGTTCTTGGGTCGAGGGATCGCACGATATGCTTCCTCGCTCCTCTTCCCCTCGCCACTCTCGTTTAAAGGTCCCATTCTTTCTCTAATTGAGGGGACCCATGCTCCCTCCATTCTCCTCGTTAGGACCCGCACGTCCTCTTCGAGCTCTGTATAGAAGGCTGCATCCACCAAGTGTGCTTCTTCGATAGCGAAGGGCCTTTTAGTTGCCCTAATAGTTACTTATGTCCCCTTGATATTCGCCTTAGCACATTGATGGTACGTTGAGGGAACTAACCCCTGGTTGTGCATCCATACTCTCCCTACTAACAAATGATAGGAAGTTGCGCTTTCTATTACATGGAATTTGATATGGGAACTCAGATTTCCCATCACTATCCCCACGTTTACATACCCAATGGATTTGGAAGATTCATTATTGTAGCCCGAGATTACCAAGGGCATGGCAACCAACCTTTCTTCCGGAATATTAGTCGCGTGGAAGGAGTTGATTGGCATAATGTTGATGGAGGCACCCCCGTCCATAAGAGTCCTGGCGAAGCTAACCCCGTTAATACTGGCGGTTACATACAGGGGCCTATTATGGGGGAACCTTACAGCTCTATCCGCATCACTGAACGTTACCTCTGATAGGAACTTATTTACCAGCCTAGCCATGGGTCCCCTCCATCTTAGCGAGGGGACTGCATTTCTTCTTGCAATATCCAAGATCGCCTGAGTTATCTCCATTCTGCTTTCTTTTGGGATTCCCACTTGGTCGAAGAACCAAGTGAACTTTGGAGATTTTGAAACTGCGCTATATTCTATGACTGGGTCCGTTTCCTCGCCCTCAACGGTATAGGCGTCTTCTACGTCCCTAGAACTTGCTTCATCATACGCCAGAACTACGTTAGCCATTCCCCTAGTGCAATACTCCAGTGCTTTAGCGAACTCCATTGTTGCCCCTCCCCCCTCCCGCTCTGCCTCCTTATCGTAGGCCGTTACAACATTGGCCCCATGCACCGGGAGCGGGTTATTGTTAACGTTCTGCGGGGGGATTTGTAATGTTCCCGCCTTCATGTACTTGTCGATGATTCTTCGCAGCGTGAAGAAGCTTTATGTTGGATGCTGGACCTTTCGATGAACCTGACAATATTTGGGATTGGCCCTAGTTGCCGCGTCGGGCTCTTCCGCCTGGACGCCTTTCGGTTCGTAAACCGTTCCGCCTTGTACCATTGCCCCCATATTCTCTCTCGACATATCCCACCCGTGGGGCCTGAGACCTTCCCCCGATGGGTTGTATCGGCTGTCTGAACATCATGGGAGCTACTACCGGGCTAGGTCGCACCACCAAAGATATATTTCTTGCGGACTTTAAGAATGCTGAAAATGTTCCCTCCCGTGTCTCATTGATCAGGTGACAGATATACTCAGGAAGTAATCCCTCAGCACAAATTTATAGTAACCTGGCCTCCTTAGCTTCTTCCCTCACGTCGAGGGACCTTTCCCTAAACCTTCGGATATAGGCCACTACCTCCTCTCTTGGCCTTTGCCTCTCCCTGCCAAGTTGGGTTAAGGTGAACTCATCTTCTGCCAAGAAGAACTTTCGGACAAACAATACATGCATCTCCTCCCACGTGGAGACACTATTGGGAGGCAGGTGAGAGTACCAAGTGTATGCTTTATCAGTCAGGGATTTGGAAAACTCCCTCAGCCTAAGCTTTTTGTCATTGCAATGCGCCCCTAAGTGTTCAACGAAACGCTTAATGTGTTCCTTCGGGTTCCCGCCCTTCCCTGAGTATTTTTCAAAGGTAGGGGGAATATAGTCCTTCGGGTAGGGTTCTCCGTTGTACTCCTGGGGGTAAGGTGTCCGGAAGTCATCGTAGACCACTGCCACCTCGCCCACAGCCTGCGAGGAAGGCTGCATGAACTTCAGCATCTCCTTCTGCATCTATTTTCTCATCTCTTCCAAGGGCGAGGCTACTGGGGCCACCTGCAACGGGGCCGACGGTTGAGCGCTCGTTGCAACCGGAGCGAACGTTATCGGTTGCGCCATTGAAACTCCTGAGCCGCCCACAGTTGGGTTCACAATAGAGGGTACACTTGCTGGGACCGCTCCTGTAATGCCTGCCCCTAGTGGGGCCCCTGGGGCCACTCCTGGTGTTGCGAAGGCATTAGTCTCCAATCCTCCCAGCATAGTTAAAGCCACTGGGGTTTGCAAAAACTCGTAAACTTTGCTCATGAGGAGCGCCATCTGGGCAGGTCCCAACCCCGCGCTCGTGGAAGGTTGTGTAGCCCCTGGGACGCCAATCGTTGTTGGAGCTAGCGGTACCTCTACCCCAGGAGCCCCATCTCTCAGGGCCTCCTGCTCCCTCGCAGCCTGTTCTTCATTATGCTGTATGTCATCGAAATTGAGTCTTCTAGTAGCATTATCCTGCGCCATACTCCTTCTCTAGAAGGATGCCTCCCCAGCAGAGTCGTCAAATGTAAGAGGGTACTTTAGATTATAGATGGAGGCGTGACCCCCTATTGAGTATGGTAATGATAAATCAGTTGGTTAGAGCTTAGAATCAATGACAGAACATATAAACATGAACCCAATGAAGGTAAACTCAGCTTAAACTCCCAAAATCTCTCGTGTATAACTCAGGTAATAATAATGAACTTTTAGAAGTGGCTTAGCTAGAGGGAGAGGGAAGTAAGCACCCTAGATACACCCTGGAGGGCAGGTAGAAAACACACAAAACACCCTCAAGAATCTCTGTCAAATATTAAAAGCTTCGTAATAAATGACAATGGTGAGTCAGTGAACTCTCTAGTTTGCAATAACTCTTTTCAATTCTCAAAAATGGATCTCTTCTCAGATGTGGTTGGGGTCCTTAAATAGCCGCCCACACCACCCCCGAGGCAACTCAGTCATTTAAGACTATGAAAGACATCCCTCATACTTTATGTCACAGCATTAAATGCCTAATGCACTAGTTGTCTCCACGTCATAAACATTAAATGCCAAGACATGCCTTTTGCCTAACCACTGTGTGTCAGGGGGCTGTTGTCGCAGAGGTGGCTTACCAACTGCCTGACAGCCCCAAATACCACGATGGTTTACTCAAGTGCAGGTCTGACATTGTTTAGCTGGCTAGTGACATCACCTATAGTAGATGTGACATTAAGTAGAGGGCTACTTGGTTTATGGCTCAACGCCCGATGGAACTCCAAGCCTGGTCTCTCGCAAGTACCGTTTGACCTCATACAAACTCTTTTGTTATTATCGTTACGTCATTACAACCTTAAAGCTTACAGAAATCAATAATGAAAATACAATGTGACTAAAACAACAAGCTAAAATACGAGCTGCCGCGTCAAGCTGCCTCGCTTAGTTGCCACGCTTGAGCTGCCTCGGTTGCTTAATCTCGAACAATATTGCTAATTGGGAATTTGTCCCTAATCTCGGGGTTACCTTGAAGCCCCCTCTACACTAATAGAGATTATTTTGATCATGGGGTAATTATAAAAAGCTGGCAACATGCCCCTTTAGTCAGAGGCACTAACTATTAAGAACCTAGATGTCCACTCTTTGGCAATGGAATAGGTTGTTTTATGTTTTACTAATTTTGCCCTGTTTATATTTGATAAAATGTCATACTGACTGTTGTTTTATAAATTGATTTTCAATTGAGCAAAAAAGAAGGTGCCCCAAAGAGAGTGAAGTAAATTTGAAAGAGTTAAAGTTTATTTGGGGTCTTCATAAGGTAGTTGCTGAAGAGAATATTAGGTTTGCCTCCTATCTGCTCCAGTACAAAACAATGTTTCTTATTTTATTGTCAGATCGAAATATTGACCAAGAGGTTGATGTTGATTCTGATACTACTCAATCTGCAATTATGAAGAAGAGGAAGCTTCCTGACCTTTACACTGATAGTTTTTTTAGCTCCCAATCATCTGTTGAAGGCGTCAAGAATAAAATAGGGTTGAAGAAGTCTCCGATGGTTTGAAGAAGTCTGTTGGTTTGAAGAAGTCTCCGATTGAATCTCATCAGGCCCTGGAGACTAAGAAGAGAACTTGGATAGAGAAACTGAAGACAGCTAAAACTGCTCATCAAATATTTGATACAAATGCCCTTAAACCAGAGCGCGGGGAAAAGAAAGTTTGGCTCCATAAAGAGGAAGCTGAGCATAAGAAAGAAGAAGTTGAGCACCAAAAAGAGGAAAATCAGCATAGGGCAGAGGAATCCGAGTGCAGGGAAAAAGCTGATGAAGAGCTTGTATCCTTTGCCAAAGCTACGAAAAAGTCTGTTGTGAAGGATTTCTTCAGTGTTGGTTGGGACAAGGGCTGGAACAAAGCCATTTCTGCTGCTTCTGCTCATATTGAGTATGTGAAGCAAAAATATTTCAAAGATGGTTAGGTTGGGTCCCTTTAAGAGATGAACAGAACTAGAGAATCTAAACTTTTTTAGAGGTATGTTCATGGTCATCCTCGAGTCATAGAGGATGAGGTTGAAGATGAAGCTTCCTCTTAAGAGTCTTCGTTTGTGGTTGAGTTTGCTGCCAAACAACTTGAAATTCCTGAGTCTTCTTTACCTTCTACTGAACAAACCAAGCAACTCCAACCTGTATCCCCTTCTCCTGAGAAAAATAAGAAGGTTGAAAATGATAGGGAGAAGGTCTAAAATTATTCGGCATTTTTGCTTTTGCTTTTGTTGTTTCTTTTTTCATTATTTTGATTGTACTTCAACTCTTTGTTATCAATAAAAGAACCTTTTGTTGTTCCTTTTTTGTCTCCTATTGATTATACCTATTCTCTATCCTTGTTATTGATTGGTACTTATTTCTTCTTTCTAGTTTATAGCGAAGATGGAATAACTGTGTTTCCATGATATCGAGCTACTAAGGAAGTGCAATGCTCTTTTCAAAGCTGGTCATACGGACTTATCCCAAGAAGAAATCACTCAGTTGCTCGGTGATGATGCATCAGATCAAGTTAAATAAGCCTACAAGTACTTGAAGTACTTACTTGATCGGGCTGTAGAAAATAATGGTGCCTCCTATGAAATGATGGAGGAACTTCAACAAGAGTATAAAGAATCCACTGCGCTATTGCACCAGAGCTATGAGCAGAAATATTAAAGCTTAAGTATAGGTCGGGGTTTTAATAATTTTTTCTCTATTTATAATAAAAAGGAAGCTTTACTCAAGCTTGAATTTTAAGAAATTAGGACTGTTGACAAACTCCTGGAAGAGGAGAATAATAATTTGAGGGATGAAGTAAATCTTTTGAAGTCCTCCTTTGGAGTTGTTGTTACTACTACACATGAAGGTTATTCCTTTTTAGAAGTTGAGAATGCAACATTAAGAGATGAATTAAAGGCCTTGAAAAACATTAAATCCGCATCTTCCTCCCATGTTATAAATAGGCTTGTCCGAGGAACACTAGAGGAAATTAGGACCCAAGAGGCTCTTCCCAATCAAGTCTCACAGTTAAAAGAAAAAGGTCGGGCTATTGCTGAGATGTCCCAAAAGTTGTAGACTTTATTTCAACAACTATCCACTCAATCTTCCCAACTAGAGGTTAAGGATGGGGTATTGAAGAAAGTGCAATCACAAGTTGATAAATTAACCTTTCAATTCTACAAGCATCCAATAGAAGTTTGGATGGATGGGTATAATTAAGCTTTGGGACATTTTGATGATAGACTTCAACAGGCCCAGATTGAATCCTACAAATGGGGTTGGATAAACACTTTAGCTGTGATGAAGGCGGATGAAAACAACTCTCTATAGGACTGGTATGATCCGGGATTGCTTCATCTTTACAATCCTCCATTCAAATTAGATATTAAGTGGATTCCAGTTCATCGTATTCCCCAATTCTTGATTTCCAAGTACTTAGCAGATTACGAGCTACATGATGAAGTAGAGATTGTTCGTCCTCCTTATCTCCTTGATCATCCTAGTAGCAACAATACTAGGATGCTTCAGGATTTTAACTTCATCAATTATCCGTTTACATTGGATGATCCTCCAGCTGGTATGTATCCTATCTCTAAGGATGAAGGAAAGCGTCCTGTAGAATAAGGCATTGTATTTTATTTTTGCATATTTAAGCAACAACATGTAATAATTTTATTTTAATGAAAATATTATTTTTCAAATGGATCAACTTTTAAAATCTTTGCATATATGGATGTTTATTTAGTCTTTGACTATTAATGGATCAACTTTTAGTTAATCTCTAGTTTTTCATCGGTTCTATTGATATACTTAGGATTATCCTAAGTTTTACCAATTACCAATTACCAATGTTTCACCATAGTTCTACTAATGTACCAAAATTTTATGGCAATTACTTTAGTCACCTTGGTTCCTAGGCGTGAGTGGAACATTTGTCCATATTTTATCCTAGTTTAGATGAAAATTATTCATCCGGGTCTTCGTTAACCAAGCATTTGGGATTTACAATTTTGCCTTACGTGGTTTTATATGTTTGACAACCAACTTTGTTGGTTCCTTTATTGATACCGGCCAACTTTGTTGGTGGCCTTTATTGATGCTGACCAACTTTTTTGGTGGCCGTTGTTGATACCGACCAACTTTGTTAGTTGTTTTATTGATGATGATCAACTTTGTTAGTGGCTTGTGTTGATACCGACCAACTTTATTGGTGGTTTTTGATGATTCCGACCAACTTTGTTGATGGCCTTTGGTGATGCCGACCAACTTTTTTTTTTTTATTGATATCGACCAACATTGTTGGTGGCCTTTGTTATGTTTGCAAGTGCATAGCACTAGTACTCCGAAAAAGAAAATAATAAAATAACAATTGTATAAAAATCATCTTCTCATTAAATTTGAAGTGAATTGATTATAACATAACTGCATTCCATGGGTTCTTAAATTCTTCCCCTTCCAAAGTCTCAATCCGATCTGTGCCTGGTCAGATAACTGCAATAATATAGTAAGGCCCATGCCAATTGGCTTCTAGGTTATTGTTCTTCTGAATTACTTTCTTCAAAATATAATCACCCTCTTTTAAGTTAATCGGCATAACCCTGTTGTTGTAGAAATGTGCAGTCCTTTGTTTATAAGATGCATTCCTTAAAGCTGCATCTTCATAGACTTCTTCTAACATGTCTAAATCTAGCCTTCTCATTAAATCACTGACTGGGGTATTGAAGTTAAGAACTCTATGCATAGGTAAACCTAGCTCGACAGGAATTACGACTTCAGTGGAAAACATAAATAGGTAGGGAGTTTCTCTAGTAGCTTTTCAAGAAGTTATTCGGTAATACCATAGGACAAAATGTAGTTCATTGATCCAATTCCCTTTGGAATTTTCCATCTTTTTCTTCAGTCCATTCAACAGGGTTATATTAGTTACCTCTGTCTGGCCATTACTTTGAGGATTGCCAGGAGCAGAGTGGATTTTTTGGACATTGGAATGGGCACAATAAGCAGTAAATTTGTCGTTGTCAAACTGTGTGCCATGATCAATGATAAAGGCATAGGGTAAGCTATACCTGCATATGATACTCTTCTAAATAAATTGATAAAATTTTTTATATGACTTGTCGATCAATGTTAGCTTTCACCCACTTAGTGAAGTAATCAATAATTACAACTAGGTACTTGAACCTTCCTTAGGTGGTCGGCAGAGGCCCGACCAAGTCAATCCCCCACATAAAAAAGGTCCAAGGGGCTGTTATTGGTGTTAGGAGAGCTTGTAGAGCCTTGCGTATGCTGGAAAATATACGGCACTTATCTAATATCTTGGTAAAATCTGCAAAATCTGCTCGTATTGTTGGCTTGTAGTACCCTTATGTATGAATTCTCTGCAACAACGTTCTTCCCGCTACATGATCTCAAGAAGACCTTCATGGACTTCTTTAATTAAATCCTTCACTTTAACTGGATGCACACACCGTTTTAAACAATCAGTTAATCATCTTCTATATAACACACTGCCATCTAGTGCATATCTTCCAGCTTTGTATTGCAGCCTCTTAGCTTCAAGTAGATTGGTTGAAAGAATCCCATCTTCAACATATGCTCTTATGGGGTTCATCCAAGATGTCTCCCTATCAACTTCAATAAAGTTGACCATCAGATCTTCATCAATGCTCCTATTACCAAGTAGCTCAATAGGAATAATTCTTCATATCTTAGTTCTGGTTACTAAAGCTAACTGAGCAAGTGCATCTTCTCGGGCATTCTCCAATCTTGGAATCCAGATCATCTGAATAACTAGATAAGTGGTAATTACTTCCAATATTTTAGCCAAATATCTGGTCATCAGTTCTCGTTTTGCTGCATATAATCTTAACACTTTATTTACAACTAACTGCGAATCACTGTATACCATAACTTGCTCGACATTCAGTGATTTAGCTAGATTTAAACCAATAATCACAACTTCATACTTTGCCTCATTATTGGAGGCATGGAATTGGAATCGTAGAGCGTACTCTATGTCTAGCTCATCTGGAGTATTGAGAATGATTCCATCTCCACATCTAGTTGCACAAGATGACCCATTAGCATACAGTTTCTATATGGGAATATTCCTTTCAAACACTTGGACTCCATTCTCCTCCCTGATCAAGGCAGAACTAACTTATGACTCAAATACATCCAAATATAAATATAACTTTTCTCCCAACAGTGGTCGAGAGAGTAGTGGTGGTGTTCCTAGGTACTTCTTCAACTTCAGGAAGGCTTTTTCACATTCATCGTTCGATTCAAAGGTTTTTCTGAGTTCCTTAAAGAATAATAAGCATTTGTTCGTTGCTCAGGACACAAACCTGTTGAGTGCTGCTATATACAAAATTAGCCTTTGAACATACTTTTTATAGGTCATAGGTTGCATTTCGATAAGATCTTTAATCTTATCTGGATTAGCTTTAATTCCCCTTTGATTCACTATATACCCAAGGAACATTCCCTCATGCATGCCGAAGACACATTTGGTGGGGTTTAATTTCATCTGGTGCTTATCCAATTTATCAAACCTATGGATAAGGTCAGCGATATAATCAGTATCTTTTTTTCTCTTAGTGAGAATATCATCAACATACACTTCCATGTTCTTGCCCATCTGTTCCTCAAATACTTTGTTCACCAGTCTCTGATAAGTAGCACCTGCATTTTTAAGACCAAGTGGCATAACATTATAGCAATAAGTTCCTTGGGGAGTTATAAAAGAAGTGCGTTCTCTATATTTAGGCTTCATTTTGATCTGGTTATAACTAAAATATGCATCCATGAAACTCAGCAGCTCATGCCCTGATGTAGTGTCAACCAATTGATCAATTCGTGGCAAAGGAAAGTAATCCTTTCGACATGCTTTATTTAAGTCGGTAAAATCTACACATCCTCCATTTTTTTCTTCTTTTTAACCATAACTACATTGACCAATCAATATGTGTATTTTACATCTTTAATAAAGAAAGTTTTTTTAAACTTCTCCACTTCTTCCTGTATAGCCTGGTTCTTCTCCGGAAAAAAAAAATAATTTGCTGCTTCACAGGTTTAACCTATTTATTAACATTAAGATCAAGGCATAGGAAATTTGGGTCTATGTATGGCATATCTTTATGACTCCAAGCGAACACATGTTTTCTTTGCCTCAAGAAAGTCACCAACTCCTGTTTAATAATTAGTTCCAATGATGCTCCTATTTAATTTGTTCATTTTTGTTTATCATCATCCAGAACAATGCTTTTTGTTCCCTCCATCACTTGGACTTTTACAAGCTCAGATTCATCTCGTGTATCTAAGGTTTCAACCTCAGACTCGTTGTTCGGCTCAGATATATCCACATGATAAGTGGTTGTTTTCCTCTGTGTCTCTAACATATCTTCTTCCTTGGTAGAGGAATAATAGCATTCCCGAGCTACTTTCTTATCTCCTTTCACTACTCCAACTCTAAAGTTGGTCGGGAACTTTAAGCATTGATGAACAGTCGAGGGTACAACTTTGAACTTCTTCAGACTAACTCTTCCCATGATCATATTATAGGCGGAATGAATATTTTTGTCCATTAGAAAGAATTTTACTTTCTCTATCCTGTTGATCGGCCATGTCCCGATCAACACGTCTAGTTTAATTGTCCCCAGTGGAAATATTTTTTCCCTAGAAAAGCCAATGATTGGACTGTGGTATGGCTCCAGTTGATTGAGTTTTAATCCCAAACTATCAAAACACGAAAAAACATGATATTTGTCGAACTGTCGTTATCCAATAATATTCTTGCTACTAGTACTTCTTTCATCCTAACTCTGATCACTAAAGGATCATCATGAGGGTACAACACTCCGGATAGATCGTTCTTGGAAAATCCAATTACAAACTTATCCTTGTTAACTTTTCTTGGTCAATCTTCCTTGGCGAGGTTGATCCGCTGGATATAGGAACAATCTTGAGCCTCATTAAGGTAAGTTTTCCTTTCAGTTATATGATCTCCTCCTTCGGCATCTCCACCTATAATCATGTGGCAATCAAAAGATCCTAAACTGAGTATGAATACCTCACGTTCCTGTTGTTTAAGCGTCTTGGGAAGATCAAGATCATCTTCCGGATCATTGTCGTGGTTCCTCTTCTTCTCTTCCTTGGGCTTAACTAATGATTTAGATCTCCGTCGACCTTTGCCTCCATTTCTTCCACCATTCTGCCGATCAACAAATCTTTCCAACTTTCCTTTTTGGATGAGAGATTATATCTCATTCTGGAGGGAAATACAATGGTTCATAGTATGACCATGATCTTTGTGAAACTCATAATACACGGACTTATCCCTCTTATCTGTAGGTGACCTTAACATTTCAGGCCAACTCAAATAATTATTGTTCTTGATTTCCTCCAACACATGATGTATATCCACTATTAAGGGAGTGTAATTAGTGACTTTCCTGATGTGATCTGGGACTTCCTTTAGCTTCAAACTCCTTCGCTCATTGTGATTCTTGTGCTCCTTCTTATCTGACTGCCCTTCTGTTTTTGCTTCCGCCTTTGCGTCTAAATACTTTTTAGCATCTAAATCTTCCTCGACGTTCATAATCTTTCTTTCCTTATCCATTAATTTTGTCATCGTATTCGGTGGATATTTTGCTAAAGTATAGTATAATTTATCAGGGAGCAAACCACTCATGAGGGCAGTGGTTGCGATTTTCTCTTCCTAATCAATGACTTCTAATTTCTCGTTGTTGAAATGAGTGACGCAATCCCTGGTACTTTCTCTTTCCTTTTGTCTTACACTAAGAAAATGAGCTACTCTTTTCACTTGTTTTGCTCCAAAGAAACAATTACCAATTAATAGCTCTGCGAGTTATTGGAAACAAGAAATCTGCCCTCGAGGAAGACAATGGTACCAGATTTGAGCAGATCCACTGATTATTCCTGAAAATGCACTATGTCTCATCTCATCAGGAATAATATAGCTATCATCTTCTTCTTGATTTTGTTCTAAATGAAGAATTGGATCAGTTTTCCCATCGTATTTAGGAGTGACCACTGGAGCTTTAAACTTGGTTGGAGTGGGGAAATCTACAATGGCTTGTACAAAGGGGGATCCCTTAATAAAACTTTTTGGGAGGGTATTTTTATCCTTGGTCATTTCTCCCAATCTGTCTTCCAAACGTTGAATGGAACCTCTCCAAGCATCATTACCAGCACCATGGGTGGCCATTTTTTTATGTCGATGAATAGATCGTGTATAACTTTCTTCTCGTGAACCTTCCCTCTGACTGGATCTATCAGTTCGTGGGGTGCTTAATCTTGATTGGGATGAACCTTCCCTTAAATCTCTTGGTCGTCGAGTATTTCTCGACGCAACCTATAGGGAATTTCCATGGGGTCCCAAACGATCGAAAGGAGAGGCCCTACTTAGCCTTTCTAAGGCACTCAATCTTTCGGGGATGATGGATTGTCCATCAGTTGAATTAGTGACCCTAATAGAAGAAGTTTCTTGGAGGAGCTATTAAGGATTCCTATAAGTTTTTGAACGACAATGCCCAACACTCTGAAAAACGTCGCTAATGCCGTTTAATACAAGATTAAACTATATAAGCAACTCCGAAATGTTTGTTGGAGAAACCCTTTTCTTTTGAAAATAAAAATTATAAACAAGATGTGTTTACAAAGAAACTTATGTACGAGAGTAATTAAGACTGTTTAATCAGTTTTTAAAACTAAGGCAGTTTCAAAAATTCAGCACACTTATAGAATGAGATGAGTAGATGAAGATAATCAACACACAGATTTTAACGTGGTAAAACCTCTCCCAACAGAGGAAACATCCACGGTGACTTCTTAGTCACAAAAGTAAAAATTCACTAATAACAAATAATAGTTACAAACAATACAACATGCAAACACACAAAAAAACCTATTCTAAGTTTAGGAATATACCCCTCTTGGTGTCCTTCTAACTTCTCATAGATATGATTTGTTGATGATGTTCTTCCAGTTTGCTAACTTCCTTTGCTTTAGCTTCCTTACGTCGACTCAATGATCTCTGATCTTATACACAACACTTCTAGTGTAGTAGTGTGTTGAGTGTTTGTGTAGTGATTCCTATTCACATGCATGAACTCACACACACTTAGATTTACAGACAGTCCTATAAGAATTACATATAAAGTCTATATGCTGTGATTTTGTTTTCTTTCTTTCTTACAAAACTAAAAACCTTTTTTACCTTTAATATAACCCAGATTCCACGGACATCTCGCTTCAAAATCGTTCAAGATCTTAATCAATCTCTTTTTGAAAACATTTGTGAGATTGAAAACCTCCAAGTGTGAATCCAACTAGGTCAAGGTTAAGTTTTGTAAAAACAGAAACCATAAAACATTTTCAAAACCAAATCAGTAAAGATTTTCTTAAACCAAGTAGAAAATATGCAGATCTAGTGAAAATGTAACATGCAGAATGTAGATCTAAAGTTTCTATGAAAAAGAAACAAGATCTTCACTCGACTGTTTAAGTTGTGAACAAGATCAAAGCCAAGGAGGTTACAGCTTCGATATGAACAAACCACTCTCTCTCTCTCAAACACTCAAGGTTGTGTTTGGGGTTGAATATACGAAGGTTTGTTTCAGAGGTGAAGTATTTAGGGTTAGGGTTAGCGTTTGGTTAACAGTTTCCCTTTCTCTCTCTTCTCTCTTTTCTTTTCTCTCTTCTCTCTCACTTCTCTCTTCTCTCTCACTTCTCTCTTATTTTTTTTTCTCTCAGAAAGACGAATGACCAAAAGTCTTCTAAGGCTGAGAAGTGGAGGGTATTTATAGGGCTGAGGGAAGGTTCTGGATGTTCGAGGGAAATCAAGGGCTGAGATCAGGTCTTGCAAACTTTGACTTGATCCAAAGGTTATAAAACAGCGGTGATAAAAATGATTTTGATTGGTTCATATGGATAGCACCGGGATTAACTCAGAACACATGCAGTCCCTTGATTAGGAATGATCCAACGATCAGCAATCAACCATCCAACCTTCTCAAAAAAGAAACACAAATAGGTACACCCGGAGGATGACAAGTGTTGGCTTGTGAGTGGCCCTCACACGCGCGTCTAAAATAATTACAGAACGTACCCTGAAGTCTCTAGCACTTTGAGGTCCTACCCAACCAAACATTCGAGTGAGAAATCAATTTTACAAAATAGAATATTAACCCCACAAATTTTATAATCCCATTTTATTAATGAAAACATTTATATAAAAAATGTTTAAAAAAATATTTAAAAATTCCCAAAAAATTATTAAAGCTCCAATTCAAGGGGAATTAAATACACACTCAATTTTAAGCAATATGAACACATGAATGCACTTCTAATTGTGTGTAGTGTGATTCAATTTATATCTTCATGGATCATTGAAGAGGATTAGAGAGATAAGATCTGAGGCTTTTTGGATTCTAGGTTGGACAACCAATTTTGTCACTATTTCCAAACTAGTTGAACACTTATACAGTATAGACTTAAGCAAGTCAAAGGTATAAGGTGCTTCAATCTCCCCCTTTGGAAATATGAGACAAAATCTCCTTTGAGTTAGCTTAAAACTCGTAGGGAACCAAAAAAAAATAAAACCTAGTCCTATTCAAAAGATACTATCTACCCATTTCCTAGAAAGTCAAAAATTACATAACTCAACTATTTACAAATTTTTACACTAGAAAAGGTAGACAATCAGTAGAAGAGATTCCTGCAAATATATACACTAAGATCAAGCAGTTTAGATGAAATGTGAACAAAATATTGAACTCATAAAACTCAAATTTCTCCCCCATTTTGTCTCAAATGGACAAAGGGTAAAACTTAAGGTTTTAAGAGTTTAATCAGCGCATACCATGCCTATAGAATTTCGCAAATACAGAAATCTATTATAGTCTAAAGGTTTAGTGAACATGTCTGCAAGTTACAGATCAGTAGGCAGGTAATGAATTTCTAATTCCTTAGTTTTAACAAGTTCGCGTATAAAATGATGTCTTATTTTAATATGCTTAGTTCGCGAGTGTTGAACCGGGTTTTTAGATATGTTAATGGTGCTTTGATTGTCACAATACAATTGTAATTGATCTTCTTTAATCCCATAATCGCTTAACATCTGTTTTATCCATAATAATTGAGCACAGCAACTTCCTGCTGCTATATATTCGGACTCAGCCGTAGATAAAGATGTGCAATTCTGTTTTTTACTACTCCAACCAACTAAATTATTGCCGACATAATAACAGGCACCTGATGTACTTTTACTATCATCAGTACAACCGGCCCAATCAGCATCAGTATACCCTATGATGGTGCTACAGGTATCATTAGTGTACCTAAGTCCAAGATTAAGAGTGCCTATTATGTACTTTATTATACGTTTTACACTCAATAAATGGCTCTCTTTAGGGTTATTCTGGTAACGAGCACACAGACATACATCATACATTATGTCTGGTCGTGAGGCAGTTAGATAGAGTAGGCTACCAATCATACTACGATAGAGTGTGGAATCAACTGACTTACCATTTTCATCTTTACATAATTTAACAGTAGTACTCATGGGCATTTTGGCAACTTTAGCATTATCTAAACCAAATTTCTTAACAAGATCTAAGGCATACTTAGTTTGAGAGACAAATAGTCCATCAGAATTCTGTTTCACTTGAAATCCTAAGAAAAGTTGTAGCTCCCCCATAAGGGACATGTGAAACTCCTTGTGCATAATAGCAGAAAAGGATTTAACTTCAGAGTTTGAAGTTGACCCGAATATGATGTCGTCTACATAGACTTGGGCTATAATAATGTTTTTGTCAAAATGTTTGACGAAGAGAGTCTGGTCATTTCCTCCTCTCTTAAAACCCTTATCCAAAAAAAAGTTGGAAAGGCGTTCATACCAAGCTCTAGGAGCTTGTTTTAAGCCATACAAAGCCTTTTTTAGACGAAAGACATGGTTAGGGTGTTTAGGGTCAATGAACCCTTTGGGTTGTTCTACATATGTTTCTTCGGATAGAATTCCATTGAGGAAGGCAGATTTGACGTCCATTTGATAAAGTGTGAATTTTAAGTGACACGCTATGGCGAAAAGAAGTCGAACAGATTCAAGACGAGTGACAGGGGCAAATGTCTCGCTGAAATCTATCCCTTCTATTTGAGAGTAACCTTGAGCAACAAGTCTAGCTTTGTTTCTAAGAATCACCCCATTTTCATCAGATTTGTTCTTAAAGATCCAACGTGTTCCAATAACATTTTTGTTTTGAGGCCGAGGTACAAGATACCAGACATCGTGAATGACAAATTGTAAAAGTTCTTCCTGCATAGCAGAAATCCAGTGTGTGTCATTCAATGCTTCATTAACATTTTTCGGTTCCACAAGGGAGACGAAACATGCATAATTAGCATAATTTCTTAACTGGGATCTAGTACGAACTGGCTCATTAGGATTACCGACCACGTTGTCAATGGGATGATCTTTAGATACCCAGCCAGGTACTTCTGGACTCTCAATAGGTAATGAGTCATCTATTTCTGGTGAATCAGTTTTGAAATCATTTTCAGATTCAACCACAATAGGTGATTCACATATCTTATTTTCGACAATAGTGTCGCTTACAATTACATTTATCGATTCCATAAGGGCCTTAGTACGCATATTGTATATACGATACGCATGACTATTTGGGGAGTATCCTAAGAAGATGGCTTTATCACCACGTGTCTCGAATTTAGACAGATGTTCTCTGTCTTTACAGACATAACACTGACTTCCGAAGGTTCTTAGATACTTCAGATTAGGCTTCTTACCGTACCACAACTCATAAGGGGTTTGTTTAGAGTTTTTCCTAAGGTAAACCCTATTAATTATATGACATGCAGTTCTAATAGATTCTACCCAGAAGTATTTAGGTAGAGATTTGGCATGCAACATGACACGTGCCATCTCTTGAAGAGTTCGGTTTTTCCTTTCAGCAATACCATTCTGCTGAGGAGTCTTAGGGGCACTAAATTCATGTTTGTAACCGTTGTAGTCACAATATTCAACTATTCATGTGTCTATGAACTCTCCCCCTCTATCACTACGAATGCGATTGACTTGTGTGTCCTTCTCATTTTCAATTCTTAGTAAAATTTTCAAAAAATTCTGAAACGTGTCAGATTTTTGTTTCAAGAAGGCAACCCAAGTGAATCGTGTGAAATCATCAACCATGAAAAGGATATAACTGTGTCCATAAAGACTAACAGTTCTAGAGGGACCAATAAGGTCCATATGGATGAGATCTAGAGGTCTAGAGGTGAGAATGTCTTTAACCTTTTTATGCGAAGTCTTACCTATTTTTCCTTCCTGGCAATAACCACAGACAACACTTGAAATAGGTTTAATTTTAGGAATTCCTCTAACAATATCTTGACTAGACAATCTACCAAGGATATCATAACTTAGGTGACCCATACGATTATGCCAGATCTCATTGTCATCCATTCTGACAATGTTACAGGTTTCAGAACTAGTCTTGACAGTATAACAATTGTCAGGTGTTCTAAATCATGTAATAATGCATTCACCTTTATCATTTAGAATTTTACAATTGTTCTTTGAAAAGGTGACTGTATGGTCAGATTCACAAAATTGTGATATACTTAGGAGGTTGGCTTTAAGGCCTTTAACTAATAGAACATTTTCGAGAATAGACATTCCTTCTTCTTTTAGGGTTCCTTTACCTATGATCTGAGATGAAACTCCATCACCAAAAACTACTTTCCCACCAGCAAATCTGGTTTTGTTTAAAAGTTTGGTTTCATCTCCTGTCATATGTTTGGAGCATCCTGAATCTAAATACCAACCAGATGAAGTGTGTTCAGCTTTTAAGGCAGTGATAACAATGTTACACTTCATTTGGGGTAAAAGATCATCTTTTCTAACCCAAATAGCTCTAGTTTTAATTTTGCGCAAGTTTGCCCTCATTTGATAAAATTTTCGAGAAACAACTTTTTGTCGAAAAACATTTGGAGCAGCAAACTGATTATTGTGAAAAATTTGAGCTTTTGGTTTAGGAAAGTTTCTGGGAGCCTTTCTCTTAAATGAACTCTTAGTTTTGGTCTTTCTATTTCTGTAGTTAGAGTTCTTATCAGGTTGTCTTGGAAGGACATAATGGTTACGATTTTGCCTAGAATAGTTAAAGTTCTTGTAGATAGAGGTGTTGTACACAGGAGTGTTTAGACGCCTAGCATAACAACCTTCAAAGGAATGACCATAAATGTCACAGTAGGAGCAATATTGATTGCTCAAGGGATGAACTTCCTTAGGAAAACTTCTAAAGATGGGTTTAACAGCATTCTGTTCAGAAGTCCTATTCCTAGGAGGAATGGTTTTAAAGGTAGATTCAGCCTTTCTGATCAAAGGAAAGACGTATTTAGTCTTAAGTGTAGTGTCAGCCTTAGAATTACTAGACTCTCCAATGTCTTTCTGTTGTTGCTTTTGATCAAATTCCTTTTTAATAAAATGAAAGTATGGACATGTTTCAATTGGTCTTTTGCCCCCAGACACAAACTTAATAGGTTCAAGATTTGTAGTTTGTGGTTTGTTCTTAGGGCAAAATCCAATACCGGTTCTATCATCAGAATTAGTCTTGGAGTCAACAACAAAGTCAGTAAAACAATTTGAATTGTTTTCAAACTTAGAAATTTTTTTGAAAACAGTAGCTGTCTTTGTTTTTGCTTCCTCCAGTTCTAATAATGTTCCCTTGTATTTCATTTCCAGGGTTTCATTAGTTTTAGTCAACTCTTTTAATTTTTGATCAAAAGTTTCATTTTCAGATTGATGAGTCAGACACTGATTAGTGTACTCTTCAGCATTCAACTTCACAATAAGACTTATATCATCTAATTTCTTAGTCAGGTTTCTAACAGTCTTCTCCAATCTAGTGCCTTTTTTGAGAGTTTTAGCATACAAGGTATGGATATCAGGGAGGTCATCTGTGTCTGAGTCGCTAAGTGAAGTGTGTGTAGTGACCCCTAACGATTCAGTTTTAGTACTCACGCACCCATTTGCATCGTCATTATCGAGATCACTTTGACTCACACACACGGTAGTAGAACTAGCAACATTTTCAGATAATAAGGCATCTAGGCCAGTCAAAACAGTATTCACACAAGCAGGAGTAGAAGCATCATTATCACACACAGGCATATCATCATTATAAATGATCTTAGCATAAAAGGACATGCAAGGGTCAAGTACATTTGAAGATTCAAGTTCCTCTTCATCAGAGTCACTTGAATCATTCCAAGTTTTACAGACATTGGCTCTATTGTGTGTGTTGGCTTTATTTAGATTAACTCTGCAATCGTGAGCAATGTGACCTAGTTTCCCACATGTAAAACATTCAATCTTTTTAAGGTCTCTAGTTGGTCTGGAGTTGTTATCCTTAGGATGTTTGTCAAGTCCTCTCTCATGAGGTTTAGGATTAGACAGAGTAGGATAATTAGGCTTGCCTTGTTTAGTTGCCTGTTTGTTTCAAAATTTGACAATTTTCTTAAATTGTTTAGACATCAAGGCAATCTGATTATCTAGTTTGTCTATATCGCACTCCTCATCAGAGTCAGAGTTGGTCAAATTAGACTCAAGTTTGGGTATCTTAGAGGCAAAACTCAAGTTAGAGTTTGGCTGTTTTCTTTGAGAATGATTTAATTGTTTCTTAAAGTCTAATTCCATTTCCACAGTCCTAAGTTTGCTACTGAGTAACTCAGGGGTATGGTTTTGATCATTCATTTCCTCAATGGCATACCTCTTACTGTCAAACTTTTGTGGTAATGACCTTAGGATTTTAGAAACAATTTCATTTCTATCATAAGTAATACCATTAGCATGCAACTTAGTGACTATATCAGTCAAGTTCATGTAAAAATCATCAAAACACTCAGAATCAGACATAATCAAAGAGTTGTACTGCTGGATAAGCATTTGAGTTTTAGCAGCTTTAACTCTTGAGTCTCCTTCATGGGCAGTGATTAATGTGTCCCAAGCTTCCTTAGAAGTGGCACAAGATGAGATTCTTTTGAACTCATACTCATTAATAGACATAAAATGGCATTCTTGCCTTTATTGTTATTTCGAGAAATGGTTTTCTCTTCTTGGGTAAATTCACTTAAGATTTTCTTTACCCTCTCATCACTTCCTTCAGTGGCTGGTTTAGTAGGATAAGTGTATCCATTTTCAATAATGTCCCAGACATCATCTCCTAAAGTCCCTTGGATGAAGGCAACCATTCTTACTTTCCACTAAGCAAAGTTGTTTCCATCAAAGAGTGGAGGTCTGGACAGATTACCAAACCTTTCATTCTTCTCGTCCATAGTTAGGTTTTTTCAGAAAACGATTTCAGAAACACAAGATCTTTTGAAATAAAAGTTAACAGGGCTCTGATACCAATTGAAAAACGTCGCTAATGCCGTTTAATACGAGATTAAACTGTATAAGCAACTCCGAAATGTTTGTTGGAGAAACCCTTTTCTTTTGAAAATAAAAATTATAAACAAGATGTGTTTACAAAGAAACTTATGTACGAGAGTAATTAAGACTGTTTAATCAGTTTTTAAAACTAAGGCAGTTTCAAAAATTCAGCACACTTATAGAATGAGATGAGTAGATGAAGATAATCAACACACAGATCTTAATCAATCTCTTTTTGAAAACATTTGTGAGATTGAAAACCTCCAAGTGTGAATCCAACTAGGTCAAGGTTAAGTTTTGTAAAAACAGAAACCATAAAACATTTTCAAAACCAAATCAGTAAAGATTTTCTTAAACCAAGTAGAAAATATGCAGATCTAGTGAAAATGTAACATGCAGAATGTAGATCTAAAGTTTCTATGAAAAAGAAACAAGATCTTCACTCGACTGTTTAAGTTGTGAACAAGATCAAAGCCAAGGAGGTTACAGCTTCGATATGAACAAACCACTCTCTCTCTCAAACACTCAAGGTTGTGTTTGGGGTTGAATATACGAATGTTTGTTTCAGAGGTGAAGTATTTAGGGTTAGGGTTAGGGTTTGGCTAACAGTTTCTCTTTCTCTCTCTTCTCTTTTTTCTTTTCTCTCTTCTCTCTCACTTCTCTCTTCTCTCTTCTCTCTCACTTCTCTCTTATTTTTTTTTCTCTCATAAAGACGAATGCCCAAAAGTCTTCTAAGGCTGAGAAGTGGAAGGTATTTATAGGGCTGAGGGAAGGTTCTGGATGTTTGAGGGAAATCAAGGGCTGAGATCAGGTCTTGCAAACTTTGACTTGATCCAAAGGTTATAAAACAGAGGTGATAAAAATGATTTTGATTGGTTCATATGGATAGCACCGGGATTAACTTAGAACACATGCAGTCCCTTGATTAGGAATGATCCAACGATCAGCAATCAACCATCCAACCTTCTCACAAAAGAAACACAAATAGGTACACCCGGAGGATGACAAGTGTTGGCTTGTGAGTGGCCCTCACACGTGCGTCTAAAATAATTACAGAAGGTACCTTGAAGTCTCTAGCTCTTTGAGGTCCTACCCAACCAAACATTCGAGTGAGAAATCAAGTTTACAAAATAGAATATTAACCCCACAAATTTTATAATCCCATTTTATTAATGAAAACATTTATATAAAAAATGTTTAAAAATGTTTAAAAAAATATTTAAAAATTCCCAAAAAATTATTAAAGCTCCAATTCAAGGGGAATTAAACACACATTCAATTTTAAGCAATATGAACACATGAATGCACTTCTAATTGTGTGTAGTGTGATTCAATTTATATCTTCATGGATCATTGAAGAGGATTAGAGAGATAAGATCTGAGGCTTTTTGGATTCTAGGTTGGACAACCAATTTTGTCACTATTTCCAAACTAGTTGAACACTTATACAGTATAGACTTAAGCAAGTCAAAGGTATAAGGTGCTTAACACTCCTTATTAGATATGGTGGCATATTCCTTTGATTAACTTGTACTGGAACTCCAGCTTGTAAAGTTTGAGCCATCTGTCGTATAGTATCCTGCATGGCTTCTTGACCCTTAGCCGAACTAGCCAAAATTCCTGTTAGATCATTGTTGTTTAGACATGCATATGGATTAGGTGGAATTCCCTCGTTTCACGTACTCGATTATGGAATTTCATCCATGGATGATGAATGAGCAAAAACGTTTAGCCATACGTTCCCACATACGGCGCCAACTTGTTGAAGTAAAAACTAAACTAGGCCTAATTAATTGATCACAGATAAAATAAGTAAAACGAACAAGACACAAGAAATTTTAAAGTTGTTTTGCCTAAGGAAATATCCTACGTCCACTGGTCTCTATTGATTGCCTTGGGTTGTTTTTTCCTCCCTTCTGCAATGAGGGTGATACAATGTATTTATAGCCCAAAAGGGCTCTTGATAGTTGTCATGTCAAAGGATGGAATGCCTTCATTTGTTACGCCTTCACATCGATACATAATGAGAATTAAATATATAAAGGATGTTGATGTACTGGCAATACATGTTGTAAGACTGCTGGAACTTGGTTGGTTGTTGGTCGGGATGATTTGGACTTGTGTCACATTGGATGGCATGTGCTGACTTGTGACTGGTCCACATAGGGTGGTAGATTTTGGTATCAACACGGGCATTGAATTGTACCATTTTTGCTCACTTTGGCCATTTTTTCTCACTTACTCTACCCCTAAGTGTCATCCAACTCTTGTATACTTCTTCCATATCTTTTTATTGGGAGATTACATAAACAATAATAAATTGATTAAATTTTACTTAAAAGTTGCCTTTTTCCTTGTGTATTTCATACAAAGCAGTATAATTTAAACTTTTATTGACCCCCTACATATTCGCTAATTGAGAGAGTACATAAACAGCAAATGATGAATTAACTTTTACTTAGAAGTTAATATTTATTTCCTTGAATATCTTGTATAAAATAATATAATCTTATCTCCTCCATCTCATCTAAAAGGTGAGTGGTCCTATCCCATTCAAGACTGCATATATCTATAACACACTTAGCAGCTCATCCACATTGTTTGAATCTGAGGAAATTTCAACAGCATATCCCAATAATTCTCCAAGTACACAACATAGATTCGCAAGTGTTCATGTTATTTCAATTGATGTCAATTTCTCAATTGAAATAACACTCAGCACCGTATCAATCTAGTATGTACCCAGAGAACATTAAGGTTCCCCCAAAAGTAACGAGTGTATGCCATTAAGTACATTATTATACAAAAAATATGCAGTCCCAAACTGTCCAAATGAGACAATTCGAGAGACCTCGTTACAGGGGTAGTGACTCTCGAACGGGTCTAAGGGCTATTGAATGCGTACACATAAGAACTAGAAGGCTAGTATCTATGCTCACTCTGTAACTTAATAGGTTTATGACTATGTATAATTTACCCTACTTTTAATTGATTTTTTAAAATTTATATTGCTCCCCACATTAAAACAACCAATCAGTTCATATTATTTATACTTTACTTTTAAATTATTAAAACACAACCAACCCCTTGCAAAAATACTATTAAAACTATAATTAAAAAGCAATGTACATATCTTCTAAACACTAATTTGAACATTATAAACTGAAAAAAAGGGAAATAACATAAATTATAAGTTTAAAAATTCTTGAATGGAAACATAAATGTAAACATCGTTCAAATTTGAAACCAATTATATCAAATTAAAAAAAAATGATAGATGAGTTAACAAGTTACCAGCAAGTTAGAGCCGAGAGAGGAAACATGGATATGGAGCCGGAGAGGTCAACTAGAAGCCATTCTAAAGCTTGCACGCTTTTAAATTATAACTGTTAACAAAAAAATGTCTCATTATAAACATATAACTAAATATTATAATGAAATCTAAATGAAATATCTTACAATGAAATCAAAAATTAAAAACATCGTTTAATGTTTATTTATAAAAGAAATCAGAAATCATTGGAAAGAAATAAGTGAAAAGAAACTTACAATGGCCGTTTATATAGAAAATGCAAATCTCAATTATAGGTAGAAAGGAATCAACCAGGTAGCCGGAGGGAGAACAAAAGCGGGTGGCCGGATGGAGAGCAGAGGCGCGTGGCCGGAGGTTAGGGTTCGGGTTTTTGGCTTGTTTGCGCTAAGAGGAGGTGGGATTTTAGGCTTCACAGATATTTTGAAGCTTTTTAGTTAACTTAACATATAACGAGTGAAATAAAATAATTTTGGCATCACAATTTTCTTTGTTACCAAAAGTATGATATATTTTCTCAACACACTCCTATGTTGCCAAAAGTTAAGTCACGTTTGGCAACAAACAATTATGACGCTAAAGGTTAAAATTTTCCCACTTGTTATTTTTCTAGCTTCCCACTTAAAATTGTAACCTTTAGCAACAAGTTTTATTTTATGTTGAGAAAAGTACAATGTAAAATGGTATTTTGGCAACATATTTAAGATTTTGTTGCCAAAAGGGCATCTTTGGCAAAAAAAATAGCTTGTGTTGCTAAATATTATTGCTAATGGTGCAAATTCTTGTAGTGAATGACGAGAAGAAAGTGTAAAAAGAAGATCACGGAGGATGGGATAGTGATTTACCTCATTTGAGGGTATGAGCGGGCAGTTGAAGGAACTGGTCTAGGGGCTGTTGAAGAGGTTGACCCAATATTTGAACGAACGCACTTAATCGTAAAAGTATGGTGATGATAAGTTACAATATGTGCATGATGACACGATGGGACCTAGGGAGATTGACAAAGCACCAGGAGGCATAACTCATGATGAGACATTGTGGGAAGAAGAGTCTCACAACCATACTCACTATCAGCTGGAACATTGGTCGTGGAACCCTGATCATTATGGATGGACACCTCAAAACTAACTATTTCCTAATGAGGAGAGACAATAGGCAAAGGGACATGTTGAGTTTGCTCTTCGACAAGAAGGGAATCCCTAGCAACCTGATGTGAGATAAAGAGAAGAATGAGTTTGATGGAAAAATCTTAACATGTGTTTTCCATTGTTAAGTCACAGATACTGGTGGATTTGGACGTAAAATCTTAACAAGTGGTTTTCATTGTTAAGTCACCATTACTGGTGGAGTTTGATGAAAAAATCTTAACAAGTGGTTTTCATTGTTAAGTCACCGTTACTGGTGGAGTTTGATGAAAAATCTTAATAAGTGTTTTTCATTATTAAGTTATCGTTACTGGTGGAGTTTGATGGAATAATCTTAACAAGTGGTTTTCAATGTTAAGTCACCGTTACTGGTGGAGTTTGATGAAAAAAAAATTACAAGTGTATTTTATTGTTAAGTCATCGTTACGGGTGGATTTGGAAGAAAAATTTTGTAAGAGGGTAGTTTAGATGAGATGGATGCGTAGCCCCTTTTTGAGTACAGTAATGATAAGTTAATCCAACAACACTATTGATTAATTACAAGACACGCAATCACAACTTAGTGAAGATAAACTCAATTTGAACTCCCAAATCTCTCGTCTATAACTCAAAAGATAATAACCAACTCAGAAATAACTCATTTAGAGGGAGAGAGAAGTAAGAACCCTAGATACACCTTGGCAGGAATAAAAACACCCCAACCACCCTCAAGAATCTCCGTCAAGTATTAAAGCTTATTAATAAATAACAATTGAGGGTTAGTAAACTCTATGGTTTGTAATAAATCTCTCTCTGATGTGCATTCTCTCTAGGAATAACTCCTGAACTCTAAAAAAACATCCTCTCCCAAAGGGTGGTTGGGGTCCTTAAATAGGACCCACACCACTCCCAAGGTAACTCTACCATTAATAACTATGAAAGACATCCCACATACTTTATGTCTCAAACATTAAATGCCCCATGCCCTAGTTAGCTCCACGTTATAAACATTAAATGCCAAGACATGCCTTTTTCCTAACCACTGTGTGTCAGGTGGCTGCTATCACAGAGGTAGCTCACCAACTATCTGACAACCTCAAATACTAGGGTGGTTTACTCAAGTTCAGATTTGACATTGTCTAGCTGGCTAGTGACATCACCTATAGTAGATATAACATTAAGTAAAGGGTTGTTTGGTCCATAACTCAATGCCCGATGGAACTCAAGGCTGCTCCACCCTGGGTTCCATGGTTATGGTCTTTTGGTGTTTTACCAGGTGTATCTAAGA
Organism: Sambucus nigra; assembly: GCA_949130495.1. Lineage (NCBI taxonomy): Eukaryota > Viridiplantae > Streptophyta > Magnoliopsida > Dipsacales > Adoxaceae > Sambucus > Sambucus nigra. Next base: position 260,504,728 of record OX422210.1, read on the forward strand.
TGATCGGGACAGCTCCCAATGATTCCTCACTTCTCAATCCTCCAAACCAAGTCCCTCTAAAGTTCCCACGACGAGGTCGTTCGATAGAGCATGAAAGCTCTCCCAGCCCTGCCAAGCATGGTCTATCGCGAGTACCGTTCGACCTCACACTAAAAATCATTGTACTCGTTACATCATTACAATCGTTATAGTCCACAGTTAATATAAACAAAGATACAATGTGACTAAGTAACACAACAAGCTAAAGTATGAGTTGCCACGCTAAGCTGCCACGCTTGAGCTTCCTCGCTGAGTTGCCATGATGAGATGCCTTAATCCCTAACACAGTTGTTAATGGGGGGATTATCTCTAATCTCAGGATTACCTTCAATCTCCCTCTACATTTTACCCTTCGTGAATAGATTTGTTATGAAAATAGGAAATGTCTTCACGAAAACTTCTCAATCCGATGAACCTTATCTGTTTGAAAACATTCTGGCATATTTTCCTTAATTGCAACCAACTGTGGTTAACGCCTCCAGAAAAAAGTAAAATTATTCCCGATGTACTAGAGTCGAAGCACTGCGACTTATTAGTGCTTTGGCAAAGGGACATCGTAACTTTTTCCTATTACTGAGTTTCAACCGTTTTGACTTTGATTATTTGAAATTCTCCCGATAGACCTACTAACTTTCTCAAATACTCGTTCTGACTTTGGGGAAGTGAAATTATCCCGTTTGTGCTGTTGTGGAGTATAGTTGTAGGCAGTGAGTTTTTCATTAGGACTGCCCTGATTCGTTGAGACTTGTGAAATTCTCCCTTGTAAACTTATTGCTAGAAAATTCTCATTATTGGAAGCTTCTACTTCGTTTGGGTTCTATCGTGTCGTCATTTTCTCATGTTTGAAAAGGCAGGAGAATTCTCCCCGATGTAGCTGAGTCTCTGAATTAAACAACATTTGGACTTGTGGTCCAGGGAACATCGTAGCTTTTTTAAACTATTAGGATAGCTTCTTCGTTGGGAGCAATTGGATATGTATGGCAAAACTTCTGGCGTCAAAACTCAAAGTTTCTTAGGAAGGAAAACCCTTTATATTCCCCATATGTCACTTCATTAATGATGTGGCGCTGTCTTTTCAGGTGTCAGGATGCTTCCCGAAGTGTCACATATCCATTTGAAATGATTATAGGAAGCTTTGCACGTGTCTTAGTGGGAAAACTCAAAAGACGGGTTCTAAGGGATTGCAAACGTCTATTTTCAAAAACACTTAGCCATTTTTTCTTGTTTGTCTTCTTCAAACTCCCAGAGCCTTTTTTATAAAGAGAGAGACTCTACTCGCCATTGTTAACAAGGTTTTCTCTAGTTCTTCTCCTTTCATCACTTCTTTTATCACCACCTGCGGTTATGTTCCTCCATTTTTGTGACTTCTCCACTTTTTAAGCTTTTTTTCTTCAACCATTCACTGTTATGGCCTCTTTAGCATTCCCAACACATCCACTACCAGTGCTCTGCCTATAACCACCTTGGATGACACCACGTTGGTGGCAGCACATTAAGAACAACTCTATTTTTAGCATCGATCACCTATCTTTGGCAAAGATGATGAGATCTCTGAGGGCTGCATGATTTGTCATTTTTCAGCCAAGTATGACGCTTTGTTGCTGGGTGCTGAAGACCACGATTCCACTTCATGGGGATATTTTCCTCCCAAGGGGACAATGCGGTTTCGTCCTGATAGAGGTGACTTCTCTTGGTCGCATATTGATTTCGAAGAACCTTGTGGCTTCCCTACCCACTTTGCTGCTTGGAACTCGTTTATGCATGGCATTTTGTCTGATGTTCTTTCCAAGGTTGGTCTCCATCGAGTTTCTTGGTTTGGGAAATTTACTCTTTCTAAACACAACACTGCCCTTCAAATATTGGTCTCTCGTTGGAACATTACAACGCACACATTTATTGCTTCATATGGAGAGTTCACCGTTACACTTAAGGATGTTTGCGAGCTACTTGGGCTTGAGCCCGTACGAACATCGACTTATCACGATGAGGCTTTTGATGCCGAAGAGACTAAGGCTCGAGTAAACTTGGATTAAATTTGCTGGAGATGTATCGGTAATTCCAATAAAGCAACATTTACTCCTCTCATAAACTACTTCTACCGTGCCATACCCACAACTGAATTTGGCCTGGGTAAAGGTACATATCTTGAGTTGTCAGCCTATATACTTGTGATTCTGTCACATTTTATATTTCCTGGAAATCCCCATGATCAACCACACAAACACTTGATTAATCTGTCCATCCGTTTGGATAGGGGGTATAAGCTTCCTCTGGCAGCAATGCCCCTAGGGTCACTTTAAACATGGTTGGACAGGATCCATCGAGACATGGAACGGTCCTTGGGCCAATACAACTTGTCCAATTTTGCCAATTATATCGTTCTGACTAGTTTTCTTTACTTTTTCTTTCTCGATATATCTGCTAATCGCACTCCCTTTCGTGTTGGGGAAATCGTCAAACCCCATCGCCTTTTTTGCATCCATAAGAAACAGAGTAGGAAGGAGCTTTTGGCCATTTTTGATAAAATAAGTTGCTTCGTGATGAGGCCTTACAATGAGGATTCTTTTGCCCATACTTGGATTTTTTTTGGGTCGTGTCTAGGGTTTTGGGTCCTACCTCAGAGGTTCTTATAATGGAGGACTCATCGTTTGTCATGGTTTTGGCTTTGACTCCTAGCTATCTGCCCTCTTACACTGACTAGGGGTATACATCTGAACATTACAACCCCAACTGTTGTAGCCGTCAGTTTGGGTACGACCAAGAGGTTCCTCGACCAGTATTTTAAGATTCTCACACTAAGGCATTTTTCTCTGAGGCCTGATCCTTTTATACCGTGTCAGCTGTTTCCATGATCTGCTCAGCCATAACTGGTCGTGTTACCATTCCTGCACTATCTAGGAAGGGGGATGTAACTAATGATTTTGCAATGAAGTATTTTCCAAGGCAGAAAGAAAAAATTTGCAAGTTCATCCAAAGTACCCCATTCTACCCCGCTGTTCAGAGTTATCCCTACTTAAAGATGGGGAAGAAGGGGAATTCGATTCTGGGAATTGAGTTCCCACTTAGCCAAATGCTAAATGACCCCCTAGCGATCTGCCTCCATACTGCACCACGATCCCCGTTGTTGCATCTAGAACTAAAAAACACATCAACACCTAAAGCTCCAGCTGGCGGTACTTCTGCCCCTGCAGCTTCTGGTGAAGGTCCCTCGCAACCCCTTTCCCAAAAATCAAAGAAGACCAGAAGTTGGGCCTCTTCAAAGACCAAGTCCCCACACAAATCCCAAGCCCCTATAGATTCTTTTCCCATTGCCTCCATTCCTCTAAATACTGATGTACCTGAGGAAATATGAGAATAAGTTAGAAAGGAGGTTAAACATCTTCAGGGGATATTTCACCAAACTTCTCCCTCGATTCCTCTTACTGAGTCATTTCCCACATTCGTGGTGGATCCCACTGAAGGAGATTCACAAAGAAAAAGGGGGCCTTCGGGTGCTGGTGCCTCTGGTAAAAGGAAGAAGACTTTGGTAACCAAGGAAAGTAAAAGATAAGCCTCTATAGTTCAACCTACAACGGTTGCCTATACTCCTAGGCATTCTACTTCTCCTTTTCCTGATGAAATTATACCAGTTGATGATTGTCCTGGGACTGCGGCTCATTTCACCGAGAGGGCTTCTCCTCACTCATCTCCCCCAGCTTCGACCGTCGTCGTACCCTTATATTCTTCTGATCATGAGGTTGGTTTTCCACACTTAGTTATTTATAACGCAGTGCATTTTATTCTCTTTTCTCACACTTGTTCTTTCTTTATTGTTTTCATCAGGAGGTTGGTCAAAAAGGGTCTTCTCCTCTGGTTAGTCCTTTCGTGGGAGGACGCTTTGATGTATCTACAACTGAATCATCTCCTCCCTATTCTCTCATGATAGCTCTTACTTATTCTCGTCGTTTGTCCTCCCAACGAGCTAAAAGTGCTGCTGCAGGGGGTGACACCGTTGAATCTGTGGGGATCTCTTCTCATCCTGAGACAAATCCCCCATCTTCTTTTGAATTAACACCTCAGCCCGAGGTTCTTCTGACCCTTGTTCTAGTTACAAAAATTTTCCCCGAGGTAACACACTATCAATCACTGTTAGGTCTGATGTCTTTTCTCTTTTCCACCCATTTTTTCTATTTAACATGCTGAATTTTAATCTGTTAGGATGCCTTAGGTCGAAATGGAATCGTTATTGACTAACATTATTCTTCCCGTTGTATTGACGAGACCCCTAACTGTAGTTCCCCTATTTGGTACCATAACTGACGTAAGTAACACTTAGAGGTATGTCTCCATTCTTCTGTACTTATTCCCCATTTCTAACACTTAGCTTTATTTTTGTAATTTTCTCCAAATCATGCCCCCTTCTTCTCTTGGTGGTCTGCATATTCCCAAGGCCAAGGTTGATGTTTCTGCCAAGCGAGGTGGTTCTTCTGCATCCACCAACGTTGGGGCATCACTTGGAGATCGAACATACTCTTCATGTGAGACTCCTATGTTGTCCTTGGTACCATTTACTGGCTAAGGAGCTTTACCAGACATTGAGGCTTCTTTGGTTGAGGGTGACGTTAGGGCTTCTGAGGAAGTAAGCTTGCCCCCAACAGTTCTCGACATTATGGACTCCTTGGTGATTCTCGTTCTTGCTCCAGCCACTACTGAGGCACTTCGCTAGTTTCTTTTCGTTTCTCGGTGTTTGTCTTTTATTCTTGACAATGAACAATCTAGAAGAGTCTCATTTATCAAACTTTTTCACAAACTCCACCTATAATGGTGACTTAATAATGAAAACACTTGTTAAGAAGAGTCCCATTTCTCAAACTTTTCGCAAACTGCACCTATAACGGTGACTTAACAATGAAAACACTTGTTAAGATTTTTCGTAAACTCCATCTATAACGATGACTTAACAATGAAAACACTTGTTAAGATTTTCCATGAAATCCACCTATAACGGTGACTTAACAATGAAAACACTTGTTAAGATTTTTCATAAACTTCACTTATAACGGTGACTTATCAATGAAAACCCTTGTTAAGATATTTCATAAACTCCACCTATAACGGTGACTTAACAATGAAAACACTTGTTAAGATTTTTCGTAAACTCATTATTTCTTCTACCTGTTCTCAGGTTGCTCGTGAATCCTTTCAAATAGGAGAGAAATCTCCACCAGTTCTTTCGTCCATTGCTTCACCCCATCGGGAACTCGCTGTTTCAGAAGATTCTAGCCACGATGACCAAGGTTCCACAACTGGTTCTGCTGCTGACAGCAAATCTGGTTGTGAGCTTCCTCTCCCCAACTTAGCTCCTCATGATTTTTGCCTTATGGTTCTTCAGCGTTCCCCTTAAATGCCTGCCAGCCATCATTTAGTAATTAAGCATCTTGCAAGCCACCATCCTGAGAATTTTACTGTGGATTTCCTACTTTCTAACACCCATGTGATGAGCCATAGGCTTCAGGGAATGGCGATCATTGTTGCTGATATTGTCAGCACTCCTACCACGAACGTTACAAGACCTCTTGTTAACCAATTCATGGGCTATCTAAGGGACTTTGGTCAAAATGGCTTCCGTTTTGACTGGTTGATTGCGTATTTAAAGACTTTAAAGAGACAACGACTGGATAGTCAGAGGGAACTGCTATAGAAACATCGAGAGGATCAATGGGCCAAGGAAGCTAGTTGGCTGAGCTAGCATCTCTACTTGAAGCTGCCAACAAGGAAGTAGAGGATATCAAAGAAGCTTTGCATCTAGCAAAGCTGAAATGAGAGAAAATCCTTATCGATCGTACATAAGCGCAAACGAGAGTGGATGTTTCTATTAATGACCCAAAGTCTTGCCTAGCAGCTTCTGTGGGCCTACCCGGTGATTTTTTCTCTGCCCCAAACTTGTGGTTCCTCTTGGGACAATGAACTTTTGTATACATTTTCCTTTTTATTCTTATGTAATCTTAGGTAGTAGCTCCCAATTTTATAATGCCCCAAAGTTTTTGGATGAATGAAAAAGATGTATGTTTTCCCCTACCATTTCTTTGTGCTGACACTATTTGCGTATATTATGGAGTTCTATAATTCTTTCATCTTCACTCAAGCTGCCAAAAAAATTACTTGTATATTCATAATAACATCTAGACACAACAATGATCTAAACTTAATTACTTACACTTGATAGACCTTCAACCACTTATTGTTAATCTTGAATGACTTATCTTTTTTCAGCCTAGAAATTAAGGTGTAACCTGAATTATGAGCTTCTTTTACAATGAAATGTCCTTCCCAATTTGCTGTAAACTTAGGTAGAGGAAGACATTTGATGTGCTTCACTGTTGCCTTCAAAATAATGTCTCCTTCCATGAACTTCCTTAGTCTCACCAAGTTATCATATGACCGGGAGAGATGCTTCGTATACACTTGAAAGTGTTGCATTGCATTATATCTGTGTTCGTCTAATGATTCCAACTACATATGTTTGTTCTAAGGGAGCATTCTACTTCGCAAGGCATATCCAGCAGAGGGAACTTCCAACTCGACTAGGAGAATCACTTCAGCCCCATAAATAAGGGAGAACGGAGTATACCCTGTGGGCTTCCTCTTAGTCATTTGATAGGCCCATAATAAAGTTGGTATCTTTTCATCGCACGATCCTAGGAAATCCTCCATCGTTTTAGCCAAAATATTAACCAAGGTTTTATTACTTGCTTCGGCTTGACCATTTCCCTTTGGGTATGCCACCGTTGTTGTATGATCAACAATGGAGCACTTGTCTTTGAGCATTGTTACCTCTGAATTGACGAAGGGGGTTTCGTTATTTGAGAGAATAACTTTTGGAATCCCAAAATGGCAAATGATGTATTCTCTGATGAAGTTGCTCACCACCCCTATAATTTCCCTTCTTAATGGTATCGCTTTAGCCCATTTTGTAAAGAACTCTGTTGCTACTAGTATCCAGGTCTTCCTCCTCGAAAAAGGATGCATTGCCCCTACTAGGACAAACTCCCAAGTTCAAAAAGGATGTGTTGCTAGGGAGTGTAGGTCTACCGATCGGGCATGGATTATATTTTTATGAATTTGGCAAGCCTTACACTTTCGAACGAATTCAGTAGAGTCCTTATCCATCGTTGGCCAATAATACCCCAACGTCATCAACTGGTCATACAACTTAGCCCCTCCTATGTGAGCTGGATCGTGTGCTTATTTGAGGACCTATGTTGCTTTTTCCTTTGTAATGCAACACAATGGTCTGTTGAAGTAGCCCCTTCGATAAAGCTGCCCCTCCTGAACGTAGAACCTCGAGGCCCTTTGGTTAAGTCCCATCGCATCAATTCTATCTATTGGGATAACTCCATATTTAATGAAGTCAATATAGGGCTGCTTCCAGTCTGATTAAGCTTCAACGAAATAAGATTCATCCGCCTCGAAGAATAACTGGCACTTATCACACTTTCGTTGTAGCTGTGTTGCGTCCTACTTCATTCTAGGATAGAAATATCCCTCCCTTTAAAATCTCTTGTAGAGAGGTATCTCAGTTCTTTCACAGTGCTCTTTATGTGTTTTCTTCAACCTCCTCTCTTCTTCTTTTGGGCCGATGCATCTTCATAACCATCCTCCCACGTTTCTGAAATAAATATTGCCCTCATTTTTAAAATATTAGGCTAATTCCCTCAGCTCCATCGCTCCCTCCCTAGACTCCAGTTTTTTTCTAATCTCTACCCTCCTGTCAGCGTCCTCCCCCATCGACAGAATTATCGGTACCAGCAAGTGAGTTGTTCTGTGTTGGATCATAACTTTATTTGTATCATCTCTCATGACTATCTTCTGAGCAATGGTGTCATAGGCATTTGGATGGAGGTTCATCATTCGGGGATGTCTCTTGATCTTGGTTCGATGGAATTGGCTGAGGAGCCTTTAAATGATTATTCTGTATGGTGCCAGATTCAGGTATTTCAATGCATATTCTCCATTCACTTGCTGAATCACCAAGTTCATATCACCTTTGATGCAAAGTGAACTAATTCCCCTTCGAAAAGCCTCCAGCAACCCTAGTACCAACGCTTCGTACTCTGCTTCATTGTTAGAACAAGGGAAATATAACTTGTAGGAAAGTCAAATCTCCTCCATTCCTTTTGAAAGAATAAACCCTTCTCCTCCTTTCTTTTCTGTTGAGGATCCATTAAACTACATCATCTATTCTTCATTTCTTTGTCCTGCAATTCGTCTCCTGGAATACTTTCTCTAGGTGGTTCAAACATCCCAGAGGGGAAGATTGCCAAGAGGTCTCCGTATGCCTGGCTCTTAATCGTATGAGGGACCACACACTTCAAGTCATTTTCTGAGAGGATGAGGAACCACCTAGATGCCCTACCAATTAATATATGTTTTTCCAGAAAAAACTTAATAGGATCACATCTTATTATAATATGAATTGTAAAAGACAACATATATTGTCTAAATTTTTATGCTACAAAGAGTAAGGCTAAACAGTGCCTTTCTAAGCTACTATACTTAACCTCTGGCCCATGTATGATTCTACTGAGATAGTAGACTGTTCGTTCTTGCCCGTCAATCTCTTGTGCCAACACAGCTCCAAATGGATCTCATGGTGGATGTGAGATATAGCTACAACGGTATTCCTGCCTTTGGGGGAACCATGGTTTGTGGTGAAACAAGTAGCTTTTTCAGCCCAGTGAGAGACTCCTGGTTAACCTCCTCCGACTTGAATTTTGTGTTCTTTCACAAAAGCTGGATTAGTGGGTACATTATTTTGGCCAATCTAGGCACAAATCTCCTAAGGTAGGAGACTTTACCAAGGAAACTCTTCTGCTCCTTCGTCGTTCTTAGACTGGGCATCTCCAAGATCGCTCGCTATATGTCTTGGTCCATCTACACCCCCTGCCGATCAACCACAAAACCTAAAAACTTTCCACTAGTTACTTTGAAGACGCATTTAGTGGGTTTATCTTCAGCTTATACTTTCGGCATCGAGCAAACACCTTCCTCAAATTTCTTAGATGGGACTCCTCCTTAATCGATTTGATGACCAAATCATCCATATAAAATTCCACAAACTTGTGAAAGAAGTCATGGAAAATGGCCATCATTGTTCTTTAATAAGTAGCCCCAACGTTCTTCAGTCCAAATGACATTACTTTGTACATGAAGTTGCCCAATGGGGTTCTAAATGTCATTTTCTCTACATTCGTGAGGTCCATCTTGATCTAGTTTTACCTTAGATACCCATCCATGATGTTGTACATCTCATGACCAGCCGTTGCATCTATCAGGCTATCGATGGAGGGTAGAGGGAACTCATCTTTAGGGAAATCCCTATTCAAGTCTCTGAAATCCACGCAAATCCTTATTTAATTTTTATCTTTCTTACCCCCTGGGATAATGATAGACATCCAGAGTGGGTGCTGCATCATTTTGATGAACCCTGTCGTCAATAAGCATTGGACCTCTTCCTCGATCTTTAAGTCTATCTCAGGCTTATACGTTCTCGTTGCTTGTTTCACCAGAATGGTTGAAGGCATCACGTTCAACTTGTGGCATCTTACTTCCTCATCCAACCCTTCCATCTCTATGTACTTCCACGTAAAAATGTCTATGAACTCTCGAATCAACCTAACTAATGCCGCTCTTTTCTCCTTACTAAAATCCTTCAAGATGAAGATGGGCCTTGGATCCTCCCCTTCCTTCTCCAGGTTCAACTGTTCTAGCTCTTGTGCTTGTGGTTTTGGGTGATCTTCCATATAGTCTAGTTTTTCGAAGACATCTTCCATAAATTACTATATGTTGGAGTTATCTATCACCATACATTGCCCCCGTTGATCCACTAGAAAACACTCATATATCGGGTCAGCCTCATTATCAGTTTCTTTGATCGCCCGTTCCCACCATTATAACTGATAAACCACATTTCCTTCTTCGGTAATAACCTTTTTGCACTGCCTGCTGTTAATGGCAACTACCTTCCTTTACTTCTCTCTAAAAGCCTCATCAACTCTTCCTCCTGAAAATCGACTCAGCACACTTTCTCGTTGGACCTCATACTGCGTTGGATCCAGCCTGGGCCTCATTTTGTCTTTGAGATGTTTTAATGATGAGGGACCACCTGGCGGGCTTCTTCATCCATCACTCCCTTGCTTCTTATAACTTCTTTATTATGCTCATCCAAGGGCCCCATCCTTTTTCTGATCGAGGGAACCCACGCTCCCTCCATTTTTCTCGTTAGGACTCTAACGCCATCCTCCAATTCTTTGTAAAATATTGCATCTACCAGGTGAGTTTCTTCGACAGCGAAGGGCCTCTTTGTAGCTCTAATGGTCACCTTCATTCCCTTGATATTTGCCTTGGCGCATTAGTGATACATCGAAGGAACTAGCCCTTTGTAATGCATCCACACCCTTCCTATCAACATATGATAGGAAGTTGCACTCTCTATGACGTGGAATTTGATGTGGGAACTCAAATTTCCCATCACAATCCCAACGTTCACATAGCCAATGGACTTGGAAGACTGGTTGTCATATCTAGAAATCAACAACGGCATGGGGACTAACATTTCCTTTGGAATATTAGCTGCGTGAAAAGAGTTAATTGACATGATATTGATGGAGCCTCCCCCATCCATAAGAGCCCTTGCAAAGCTAACCCCTTTAATACTGGCATCCACATACATTGGTCTATTATGAGGGAATCTCATGGCCCTATCTGCATCACTAAAAGTTATCCCTGAAAGAAACCTCTTTACCAACCTGGCTATGGGCCCCTACCATCTCAGCGAAGGGACTACATTCTTCCTCGCAACGTCAAGGATTGCCTGGGTTATCTCTAATCTACTTTCCTTTGGTATCCCTACCTGGTCAAAGAACTAGGAAAATTTTGGGAATTTTGAAAGTGCACAGTATTCTATAGCTTGGTCTACTCCCCCACCTTCAATATCATATACGTCCTCCACATCTTTAGCACTTGCTTCATCATAAGCTAACATTACGTTATCCATTCCTCTAGTGTAAAATCTTCCAAAGATTCTTCAAACTCCTCATCCCTCATTAGCTCCCTTGTTTCCTTCTCTGCCTCCTCATCGTAGGCCACCACTAGATTGGCCCCATGTGCTGGGAGTGGGTTGTTGTTAACGTTTTTCAGAGGGATTTTCAATGTTCCTTCCTTCATATATTTGTCAATGATTCTTCTTAGCATGAAACAACTCTCCGTTGGATGTTGGATCTTTCGATGAATATGGCAATATTTGGGATCGGCCCAAGTTGCAGCGTCTGGTTCCCCAACGGGCATACCCTTTGGTTCATACACCGTTCCTACTTAAATTATGGCATTGTAGCAGCTAACAGCCTCTTGTATAGTATAAGGCAACGGTGGTGGGTCTTCCCTGTCTCTCCCAAACTTACACTTGTTGTCCCTCTTCGCTACGTTTCCCCCATATGTTCCTTCGATATATCCCACCCGTGGGGGCTGAGACCTCCCTCCCATAGGTTTTATCGATTTCCTGAACACCATGAGCACTACCACTGGTTTTGGTCGTACAACCAACGAAATATTCCTTTTTACTTTTAGGAACTCCGTAAAAGTCCCCTCGCACGTCTCGTTAATAAGATGACAGATATACTCAGGAAGTAGTCCTTTCGCATAGATCTGTAGCAGTTTAGATTCTCTATCCTCCTCCCTCACATCGAGGGACCTATCCTTGAACCTTCAAAAGTATGCCACTACATCTTCCCCTGGTCGTTGCTTCTCTCTCCTCAGTTGGGTAAAGGTACTGGACGAACAAAATGTGCATCTCCTCCAACGTGGAAACACTTTTAGGAGCTAAGTGAGAATACCAGGTATATGCCTTATCGGTTAAAGATTTAGAAAATTACCTCAACTTGAGTTTCTTATTATTTCAGTGTGCCCCCAAATGTTCCATGAAGCGTTTAATGTGCTCCTTTGGGTTCCCATCCTTTCCTGTATATTTTTAAAAGATAAGAGGAATATAATCATTTGGGTAGGGCTCATCGTTGTATTCCGGGGGATAAGGCATCCGAAAGTCATCATAAATCGAAGCTACCTCACCCGTAGATTGTGAGTAAGCTTTTCAGCATCTCTTTCCTCATCTCTTCCATAGCTGATGCCTTTGAAGGAATGACCAGATGGACAATAGTCTGAGGGCCTATTGCAGCTGGAGGAATCATCACAGTTGGAATGATTAATACTCCTGGATTTCCCACTATTGGATTAATAAAATAGGGTATACATGCTGGGACCATTCCTATTAGAACTTCACTTGGTGGGGCCATTGGGTATGCCCCTGGTGTCACGAAAGAGTTGGCTTCAAATCCCCCTAACACCGTTGAAGCTACAGGAGTTTGTAAAAACTCGTAAAATTTATTCATGAGGAGTTCCACTTGGGCTGGTCCCACCCCAACGCTCGTAGAAGCTTGTGTCACCCCTGGGATACCTGTCGCCATTTGAACTGGGGGTACCTCTAGTTGAGGGGCTCCGTCCCTTGAAGCCTCCAACTCTCTCACCGCCTGTTCTTAATTGTGTTGAATGTCATCAAAGTTAAGTCTTCGATCAACGTTATCCTGCGCCATACTCCTTTCTTAGAAGAATGCCTTCCCAGAAGAGTCGCTAAATGTAAGAGGGTAGTTTAGATTAGATGGAGGCGTAACCCCTTTTTGAGTACAGTAATGATAGGTTAGCCCAACAACACTATTGATTAATTACAAGACACACAATCACAACTTAGTGAAGATAAACTCAATTTGAACTCCCAAATCTCTCCTGTATAACTCAAAAAATAATAATGAACTCAGAAGTAACTCATTTATAGGGAGAGAGAAGTAAGCACCATAGATACACCTTGGCGGGCAGCCAAACACCCAACCACCCTCAAGAATCTTTGTCAAGTATTAATGCTTCATAATAAATGACAATGGATGGTGATTAAACTCTATGGTTTGAAGTAAATCTCTCTCTTACGTGTATTCTCTCTAGTAATAACTCTTTAACTCTCAAAAAGAACATCCTCTTCCTAAGGGTGGTTGGTGTCCTTAAATAGCCCCCACACCACTCCCGAGGTAACTCCGTTATTAATAACTGTGAAAGACATCCCTCATACTTTATGTCACAAACATTATATTCCTGATGCCCTAGTTAGCTCCACATCAAAAACATTAAATGCCAAGACATGCCTTTTTCTTAACCACTATGTGTCAGGTGGCTTCCGTCATAGAGGTGGCTCACCAACTGTCTGACAGCCCCAAATACCACGGTGCTTTACTCAAGTGCAGATTTGACATTGTCTAGCTGGCTAGTGACATCACCTACAGTAGATGTGACATTAGGTAGAGGGTTTATTGGTCCACAACTCAACACCCGATGGAACTCAAGGATACTTTGCCCTGGGTTCCACGATCAGGGTCTTTTAGTGTTTTACCAGGCAAGACAAGCCCCAATGGTGCCTCACTTCTCAATCCTCCAAACCAAGTCCCTCTAAAGTTCCAATGGCGAGGTCGTTCGATAGAGCCTGAAAGCTCTCCCATGACCTGCGAAGCAAGGTCTCTCGCGAGTACCGTTCGACCTCACACTAAAAATCATTATACTCGTTACATCATTACAATCGTTATAGTCCACAGTTAATATAAACAAAGATACAATGTGACTAAGTAACACAACAAGCTAAAGTATGAGCTGCCACGTTGGGTGGCCTCGCTAAGTTGCCACGCTGAGCTCCCTTAATCCCAAACACTATTGTTAATGGGGGCATTATCTCTAATCTCAGGATTACATTCAAGTCCCCTATACAAATCTTAACAAGTGGTTTTCAATGTTAAGTCCCCGTTAATGGTTGAGTTTGATGGGAAAATCTTAACAAGTGGTTTTCAAAGTTAAGTCACCGTTACTGGTGGAGTTTGATAAAAAAATATTAATAAGTTCTTTTCATTGTTAAGTCACCGTTATTAGTGGAGTTTGATGGAAAAAATCTGAACAAGTGTTTTTCATTGTTAATCACCGTTACTGGTGGAGTTAGATAAAAAAAAATCTCAGCAAGTGTTTTTCACTATTAAGTTACCGTTAATGGTGGAGTTTGATGACAAATCTTAACAAGTGTTTTTCATTGTTAAGTCACCATTACTGGTGGAGTTTAATGAGAAAGATTAACAAGTGGTTCTCATTGTTAAGTCACTATTACTGGTGGAGTTTAACGAAAAATCTTAACAAGTGGTTTTCATGGTTAAGTCACCATTACTGGTCGTCTTTGGCAAAAAATCTTAACAAAGTGTTTTTTCATTGTTAAGTAAGTGTTGTTAAAATGATATATATATATATATATATATATATATATATATATATATCATTCTACAGGCATAACAAACAAAGTTTATGCAATAGAATAAAAGGCACTAGTTACCTCGGTGGCAGTGGTAAGAGAAATATCTACAGGACATGTAGCACCCACACCCTTTGGGATCTCAATATAATCTTCATGCGGAGGAACATGAACTGAGGTACCTTAAATGTTAATGGGCCCAAGCGCTAAGTCTAGAGAAAGATCCCCTAAATTAGTGTGGACATGGGGAGATATGAATGACTCCACAGCCGAAGGAACCCCTGACCCACCAGATGAACCAGTCCTAGCCTTAGGCACACGTAAACCCTCGAGTTGAAATGGGGGAGTCAAAACTGGAGAAAGATGCAATAACAAAGTTAAATGTAACATTCAAGAGATTAAACATCATTAGGGACAAGGCAAATGTTTCTCCATACCTCAGTTATGTTGGAGAAGAGGGAAAACCCAGAGATTGGCTTCAACAAAAGAAGTTCAAGAAGAGATTCAATGAAGGTTAAGGCTAACTGGGATCCAACTCCAACCTGAAATAGGTTAAGAGACTTAGTAAATACGAAGGTAAAAGAAATATAAGGGATAATCGAGTTATTACCTCTCGAGGGCCACTAGACTCAACGGGGACAATGTTTAGAGGAACTACTGGAAGAGCGGATGGCATAGAAGAAGCCAAGGGAGTTTTCTTTGGCTGGGAAGAAGATTCAACGATTTCTAAAAGAGAATTAACTCCCCTGACAGCCTCTTCTGCACGCTTGGAGGTAAAACGGCGTAAGTAGGTGAGTCCATACATGGGAGAACGGGGAGGTGATGCATCAGCCGAAGTTCTCCCGAAGCATCCTCCCACGAAGGGGCTCATAGGGGGACTTAGTCATTCTTCTTTGACATGCAATGCAAAATTCCCAAAAGGGTTAGAAAATACACCCATTGTAGTGAAAAACAATTAAGTACGAAAAGAAAGAAATTACCTGTTGTTCAGGAAGGGGAGAATGAGATGATATGATCAATGGAGAAGTAACTGAGGAAGGCCTATCGATTTGGCCTTGGTCGGCATCAAGACTGTCAACCACAACTATAGGCTCAATTTGATTTGATAGTGGAAAGGCCTCAGCAGTTGATGCAGTAATAATGGATTGTACCTCATGAGCTCACTTCTTCTGAGTCTTGGTGCTTAAAGTCTTTTTTCTAGCACTAAAAGCACCAAGGGTCGAGGGAACTCTTGTACTCTTACATCTCTTTGATCCCCCCTTAGATGGATCTACCAAAATGGTGGGAAAAGAAGCATTATGGAGAATGAAAGCTATGTGCTGGTGAAATTCAATATTTATTCGTTCCACCCCAGCTTAAATTTCCTTTCTTAATTCCTCACTCACTCCAACAGACATAAGAGGAGGAATTGAGGCAATGGGGAATGAATCTAAGGGAGGTTGAGGTTGATGTAGGGACTTGGACTTTGAAGAAGTCCACTCTTGGATAACCTATTCCTTTTGGCCGATAGCTTGGAAGGTCCTTCTCTAGGAGGTGCACTAGTTGGAGCATCCTCACCAGAAACACCTTTAGAAGGGGTAGGCTATTTAGGGGTTGGAACATTCTTGGGGTTAGACGTGGTTGTATGGATCATAGGGCAATAAGTAGGTAGATCACTTGGAGGATCTTTAGGGGTCTTTCTCAGAGCAAACTCAAACCCAAGAAAAGAGTTACCCTTGAGGCCTAATTCCAAGGCAGGGAAAGAGAGAACTGAGGGATACAAAGGGGAAATTGTATAAATTCACCAATTTTGGTCAGTTGCATTGGCTAAAATTTTGTGGCAAATAAAGTGAACACGTCCCCTTTCCTGGTGGCATTGGGGATGGTAACTCGACCTTCCATAATTGATGTTACGCCAAGTACAATAGCAGAAAGGTAGAAAGTACATTCCTCAGTAAAAGTAGACCTTTTATTTATTAACTGAAATATTTGTCGAGAAGCCCCTCGATCAAAACCAAACTGCCTACTGCATCGATCGGGGTTGTAAGGTTCAAAAGTACATCCCCACTCGATAAATGAAAGAAGGGACCCATGGGTGAACAAAAGCGCCACGACTTGCGAAGGATCTTCTATAACAGGAAATTAAGTGACCATTCTAGATACAGAAGATAAACAATTCCAAGTGTGGGCAAAGGTTTATTCCCCATATGGCCTTATGGTGAAGGAGTCCAAACGGTCAAAAATGTAAATTATCTCCTTCCAAATTTATTTTTTTGTGAAAGAACAAGAGGCAAGGGGGCTTGATGGCTTAGCTAAGGGGATAAGGAACAGATTTGGGGGCAATATCAGGGAAACGGTTGTAAAGGAAACCGAATAAAATAATGGCATTAGAGAAATTGGCTACGTTGTAACGTCTAAGGGATAGTTCCCTATCAAGATGGGTCTGATCCAACCAAGTGTAGAGGAACCTAGAGTAATAGAGACCAGAGGAAGATTCAAACCTCAGGCCAAACGAAAGGAGATATTTATGAGGTCCCTCCTAGGCTGGTAGTTGGTCTTTCCAGTCAAGAATAAATGGGAGAAAAAAACAAGTATGTAGGATGGTAATTCTAGGGATGTGCACTTACCCTTACCTATGACAGAAGTGGCATCCTTCGTAGGAGGAGCTTCGAAGAAATAACTAATTAGGGGAGAAAGTGTAGCTTTATTAGAAGACCCAATGCAGCGTCGATAGATTCGATCTAACTCTTCCAGATCAGTAGATTCCTCGGCATCTAAGGCCTCATAAAGATAAGCAAACTCACCTATGGGTTCAAACCCAAGTAGCTCACAGACATCTTATAAGGAAATGGTGAAATATCCCCAGGTAATAAATAAGGTGTGAGTTATGATGTTCAATCTAGAGAAACACTTAAAGTGAAGTGTTATGTTTGGAGAGAGTGAACTCCCCAAACTAGTTAGCTCGGTGAAGACCAACTTTCGCAAGAGCTACAGCGTAGGAGCTCTGCATATGTGCATGTTAGGCTACAAAATGAACTGGAGATCCCTAGGTGCTTTGAAATCAATCTGGGAGAAAGGAAAGTAACCACGATATAATCTGGAGCACAAAGTCCCCTTTAGAGGGAGAAAACCCCAATTAGCTGATTATTTATCTTCACCACCCAACATCAAAGGGTCATACTTAGCTGAAAAACTACAAGTCTTGTACACATCAGAAAAATCATCGTCCTTACCAAAAATAGGAGAATGATGGAAGAAACATAGATGTTCCTAATGCGCCTCGAGTAACGTGGTGGCGGGGGTAGGTGTAATAGTTGTTCCAGATGGAGCGCTATCGGTGGGATCATTTAGAGTGATGGAAGAAGCCATGGCAAATAGGGGAAAGAAAAAAAAATATTTTAAGGAAGAAGGATGAGGCTATAAGAGGTAGAACATAGTGGCTGAAGATGGTAAGAAAGGCCAAGAATGGAAAGAATCAAGTGGAAGCTTGACAACAATGGAGGTTTTATCCTTTTATCTCTCTAAAAGATTTAGGAGTTTGAAGAAGAAGAAATTAAGGTAAATGATAAAAGTGGCTAAGTATTAGATAATAACCATTTAGTTTTTCTTTCAAATTTGGCGTTTGAATTTCCCACATCCACACATGACAAGCCACCCATAATCATTTCAAATGGACATGTGGAACTTCGGGGAGTGCCCTGACAGTTAAAAAGATAGTACCACGTCCTTAATGAGGTGACGCATGGGGAATAGAGAGGCTTGATTTCAAAATAAGTTATGATTTTGGTGCCATAATTTTTGTCAGACACATCGGATATCCCATAACGTAGAAGCTGCTACCACGGTTCAAAAAGCTACAATGTCCCCTCGCCATAAGTCCAAATGGGGTTAGATTTAACTCAGGCACATCGGGGAGAATTTTTCTTTTTGAACAAGATGAAAGGATGACGTAGCATAGTCCAAATGAGGAACTACCTTCAACTTGGGAGATTTTCATAGGGAGAATTCACAGAGGATAATTCAAATGTTAGAGGAAAGGCTTCATGAAGCACAGTACAAAAAGTTCATAATGTCCCCTCACCACAAGCTCGTTCGGTGTTATTTCTTGCTTTGGTACATCAGGGAGAATTTCACTTTTTGAACAAGTCAAGACGGAGAAGAATAGCGAAATGACAAAACTGGGGAAAATTTTATAGTTCAACAGTTACTTTGATATAATTTTACAAGTCTAAATGCGAGGTATGTTTAGGAGGGAGATTTCATACCACTAGGGGCAATCGTAATTCAAAAACCAACTTATTACAACTATGTTGCATGGTGGCACATAACAGTGCATATAGGGGAGATTTTAATGTGGTAGCTCAAGACTGGCAGTTCAGGAGGCAGCTCAACGTGGCAACTTAAGCGAGACTTCTTAGCGTGGCAACTCAAGTGAGGTAGCTCAGCGTGGCAGCCCAGGCACATCTCCCAGTGAAGAGGTAGTCCGACATATCTCACCCTTTATTTACTTTATCTTACCTAGTTATGTTTTAATTTAACACATATTGTAATGATTTAATGATTGTACTGATATTTAGAGTGAGATGAAACGGTACTTATGAGAGACTAGGCCTGGCAGGGCCTCAGAGAG
This sequence comes from Sambucus nigra, assembly GCA_949130495.1. NCBI lineage: Eukaryota > Viridiplantae > Streptophyta > Magnoliopsida > Dipsacales > Adoxaceae > Sambucus > Sambucus nigra. Next base: position 260,523,738 of record OX422210.1, read on the forward strand.
CTTTCATGATCTATCGAACGATCTCGCCGTGGTAACTTCAAAGGGACTTGGTTTGGAGGATTAAGAAGTGAGGCAACATCGATACTTACCCTGACCATCTTAGATACACCTAAAAAAACCCGAGATACCTTTCACCATGGAATCTTGAGCGGAGCAACCTTAAGTCCCATTGTTCATTGAGTTTTCGAACCAAACATCCCTATACCTAATGTCACATTTATTTTAGGTGATGTCACTAGCTAGCTAAAACACTTTCCAATTCGTACTTGAGTACACCATCATGGTATTTAGGGTTGTCAGGCAGTTGGTGAGCCACCTCCGTGATGATAGTCCTCTGAAGCATGGTGGTTAGCTAAAAGGCATGTCTTAGCATTTAATGTTTATGACGTAGAGCTGATTAGGCCATCATGCATTTAATGTTTGTGATGTAAAGTGTGAGGGGATATGTTTCACATCTATGAAGGACTGAGGCATGTCGGGAATGGTGTGCGGGTTATTTATTGGCCTCAAGCACTTCTGAAAAAAGGGGTTCTCTTTCTATAGATTTATTGGCTAGAGAGAAAAGAGATCAGGGATAAGTTATTGGAAACCATACCTCTTACTCACCCACCATTGTCATTTATTATGAAGCTTTTAATAGCTAACCAAATATCTTTTAGAGGTTGTTTGTGTGTTTGACTTCCTGCCACGGTGTATATAGGGCCCTTACTCATCTTTCCCTTTGATCGAGTTACTTTTGGTTTTCCTTTATTATTGTTTGAGCTATACACGAGTGTATTATGATTCCAATCTAAGTGTTGATCAAATATAATATTGTGTTTTTATTTGTATTCGCTAAAGAGTTTTTAGGTTATCATTTATCACTCTACCTATAGGGGTTACACCTCAACAAGTATTACAATACTCCCAGGATACAAGGGGACTACTGTCTTACAAAGTTCAAATTTATAAGTTTATAAAGAGGTTCAACGATTGAAACCTTACTCTAAGTTCCTGAGGTCTTTAAACCCTTCACCTAAAATTTTCTAAAATAGTTTCAGGAAAGTGAACTTTGACTCTAATGTTTTGAGGTCTCCGATACCTTAACCTAAAAATTTCTAAAAGAGTATCAAGTAATAAATCTTTTACTCTAAGGTTGTGATTTCTCTAGACACTTAACCTTAAAATTTATGAACAGGTTTTAAGGATCAGAGCCTTGACTCTAAGGTAACAAGGTCTTTGGACCCTTAGCTAGAGTTATGAGGTTTTCACTCCTCAACTCAAAGTAGGTTGTGAGGTCTCTCAACCCTTAACCAAAGTTTTGAGATTTTCACACTTATTTTCAAAAAAATTCAGAGGTTTTGAAGCCCCAAACCCGAGTTATGAAGCCTTGACCTACAGCTTAAAAGGCAAAACCAAATACCCTAAAATTTTAAAGAAATATAGGAATAAGAAGGATCATATACTATATTATGAAAAGATCAAGGACTGACAAATTTCGGCCTATGCATTTTGTAAATAATTCCATGGCTTTTATCCTTGACTCGCGAGCAATCTTGAGATGCCCAAAATACCCTAACTTGGATGTTCCTTAAAAATGTGCATGTCATTGGTACTTCCTTGTCATAAAAGAAGAAAGAAAGGGATAATAATGATACTAAGTTTGATCCTCAACCTCAAACCTTGGAAAAAGGTATCAAGTACAAAGTATAGGTTAGAATACACAAATAATGACCTAATCCTTTCTTCCTCCAACTCTAGAAGAAGTTTAAGACCCCCATCTCAAGAAAAGGGCCTCTAAAAGGTCCTTAAAACTAAGTGTTTATAACCATCAATAGATTTAGTGATTAAATCTAGAATTTGTGTTGCAAGGAATGAACCTCAACAATCCTATATGACATTTAACCAAGCGAGAGAAGGTTGTCAAAAAGGTTTTTATCTTGGAAATAAAGGTTCCTCAAATATTCTTAGTAATTTCTAAGGCCTAGCAATGTTACATGGCGGAAATTTCATCTTTAGTAATCTCTCCTGGAACTTAGGTCAACTTATACATGATTGATATTGTCTTTACTGTCCATGGTTGCAACCTCGAGATCTAGAAAGATCATAAGATCCATGCAAGGCCTTAACATACTATTATGATGGGTTGGTATATAGCACATAAGATATTATATCAAGCCCCACTCACCACCTATAAATAATTTCACCAATATCCAACCTTTCTACAGTAGTGGTAGAGCTCAACCATTTCCATCCATGCCTTAACTATCACTTTACAAGTACTCTCAATATTTATTTATTTATTCAAGGAGTGCTTAGGGATGATTGGAAGGGATTGAATTCCGATCATCCGTCCAGTAGAACAAGTGTTAAGAATTATATATAGCATTTATATTAGAGTTTGTACCGACCTAGGTATTATTTTGTGTTATAGACATAAAACCAAGATGTTCTAGTCTCTTTTTTGTCATGTTTCCTGATTATGTAAGAAGTATTAGAGGATCCAATTAATTACTTCTTAAGATCTATATGCCCATTACAAAGAGCTAAGACTCCTTTTTTCCACCTTTGTTGAATTCCAAGGTTGAACATATTTATATTATTCATCATTATAAAAAATATACAACAGAAAATTACCTACACAATTGAACTAAGATCCTAGGTAGAGGTATGAACCATTATATCTTATGTCATTATTATTCTTAACCTTAAAACACCTCTTCCTACCCTTAGGAAAATCATTTAGTGAGGATGAAGTCAAAACCTATTTCAACACCATCAGTTTATCATATATATTTTACTTAATATATTGTGCATGTCCATATGGAGCTATCTATGTCGTTTCCATAGGCATGTTTCTTTTATATCACATCTTGCCTATATTACATCTTATTTTCTCATTATCTATATGGTTCACACCTATTTTGTTTGTTTAATTAGAAAATTTATTCTATTTCTATGATTAGCTCTATTTCATCTCATTATATTATTAGTTATTTACTTTGTCTCATCAGTGATAGATTTGATTCATTTACTTCTAGTTTTTTTATTTGTTTTGTCTCGAAATTTGACAAAGGGGGAGATAATAAGAGAATACTTATACTCATTGTAACCTGGTCCTTGGGTTGTGTATAAATCGGTGACCAAAACACATTTTGAGTCTGGTTTAAGACGTTTTCGAAAATCATCCTCAACCCATAACGGAATAATTCAAATCACCACCATGAATTAAAAAACTATATAATGGCATATTAACTACAGGACATAGATTCACCACTTGGTTAAATAATTTTTTAAAATTTAAAAATCCCTTTAATTCAACTTTGAGGTTTTTTAGATTGCTAAATACATGATGCAATACATTTTTTACTAAACAAAACTTTGGGTAAATTGCAAAATTAACCCTTAAGTTTGAGGTTATTTTTAATTTTAACTCGATGTTTCAAAAGTTGCAATGTTAACCGTGATGCTTAAAAATTAGTTCAAGTTTAGCCCTCAATTAAAAGTTTTTAGGAGACTTTAAAGAGTGAATGACTGAAAATCACATTCCCTAATGCCATTGATTTTGTTAAGTCTCCTAATAAATATGTGGTGGAGGTTTAAAATTGCACGATTTTTAAATTATGTGCACTAATATTGAAACTTTTGAAACATCAGGTTCAAAATTGAAAATGACCCCAAACTTCAGGGTTAATTTTCATTTTACCCTAAAACGTAAGTTGATAATGCATCTTTTTAATTGTTTTTATAACTTCCCTAGTTAATTCGTTGAAATAAGCAAATTCTCGATTTTTTACAGATTTGTGTTCATGATATATATATATATATATATATATATATATGTGTGTGTGTGTGTGTGTGTGTGTGTGTGTGTGTGTGTGTGTGTGTGTGTGTGCGTGTGCGCGTTTGTGAGTATATGTGTAGATTTGTGTTCAAATTCCATTTTATACAATATCAAAATCATAGTGAAATTTGACTAATAACTTCAACACTTTTAATATGTATGTACAAAAATATTGCATTTTTAATCTTATTTACAAACATAATGCATAGCCTAATTCACACTTGATAGATGTGAATGTAACACCCTGCATTTTTTAGCATTTGTAAATTACACGTGTGCACATAATTTTATTAAAAATGAGAAATAATGGGAATTTAATAAATATTAATTTGCGAGAAAAGGATCAATATTTATGCGAAAATATATTTACTAGTGTGACAAGTAAATTAAATAATGTCGAATGATATTACGCTGCAAGTGAGAAAAAATCGTCGTGTTTAACATCCTCATTTGGGAATCGCATGTGGGGTCGTGTTGGTAATCAGATTAGAAAATCATGATTAGGTGACTCAGATGGTGATTTTGAGTGCACTGATGATTCAAAATGGGTGGAGATAGTAAAAATTACATACCCGGAGGTAGTAATCGGGTTTCGAGAATTGTTTAGATAAAATAGGACCCATATAAGGGTGTTCTGGTCATTTGAATCTTAGAACTTAGCCTAATTTTGGGATTTAGATTATATCTAGTGAAGGTGGATGGAGTGGACAACCATTCAACCAATCCAAAAGACCTAGGGTTGAGAGAGAAGAGAAAAGAGAAGGGAGAACTCAGGAGAAAATGAAGAAAATAATTTCGGGGAGAGAATTGGAGTAATTCTGGACATCAAACTCTTGTGCAAAGAATATTGATAGAGGAATAATCAGAATCCCTACAATCAAAAGGCAAGTGTTTATATTACTTTGATCTTTTATGTTGTGTCAATAATTCATATCACAGTTGGTGTAGAAATATGAATTTTGGGGTGTGATTCATATGTAAAAATGGGATTTGAGGGAACGATATTGTAGAAAGATAATTTCGTTGTAACCCCATAATAAATCAAACAATGATTCATGTAAAAACGATGTGATCTTGAATGGTTCTTACGTGAATTGAAGGAATCTAGAAATTGAATTAAGAAAGTTGATGATTCTTGATAACTATACTGAGTCCCATGAAATTGATAAGTTTTCAGATGAATTCGGACGTAAAAATGATTACAATTACATTTAGAATTGTTAGAAAGACCTTATTTTGGGTTTGATTGAGTTTGGGTATGCATCTGGTTGATGGGATGAAGAAGAAACCCTTTAAAAATTAGGCAACCTGATCAAGAGAACCGATTTGGTTTACTTAACAGGGGCGAATCGGTTCGCCCATCGAATCGATTCGGGTAGCATGCGAACCGATTCCCTGGGCACAACCGTCCCAAATTTTGTTGGTTGTTATTTTGCCTGTCGCTGAGGGTTTGGCTTGGTTTAAGAGGTTCTCTAAGTTATTTAGGACTTATTAAAATCCATAAGGTAGATTATAACCTACCTAGGGTTAGACATGAATACTATCCGAGCACAAAAATGATGGTGTTCTAGGGTGAATGAAATTTGGTATATAATTACTGAAATCAGTTTGGGACTTCGGAATGAATTAAGCTATGGTATGGAGTAGTATACCTTAGTGGCCATAATAATGATAATTGTGAAATTATTATAAGTAAGAGAATACTTGAATATTCAAGAGTTGGGGGTAGACTCGGGAATTATGGGCTAGTGCTACGAGTGATTTATGCACGCTTGGTCGATTATATATATATATATATATATATATATATATATATATATATATATATATATATATATATATATATATATATGTGTGTGTGTGGGTGGGTGGGTGGGTGGGTGTGGGTGTGTGGGTGTGATTGATATATGTAAACATACCTACTTTATGGATTTTATTATTGGAGGTTGCACATAGTGGGAAGCCCACCTTAGTGTCGATCAATAGGCAATTCCTCAGGTCATAAGACTATTGCAGGACCACTGTATGTGAGTCTAGTGGGGTAATGTGCTATAGTTATAACCCACAGATGTATGTATATGACTGCCTCCAGTTATGCATTTTTTATTTGGGTTTGGTGGTGAGATTCCGATCTGGTGGATCGGAAGTGGCACATGATGTACCCGGAGCCTGATAGCATGCTAGAAAATTAATTTGCGAGGTATCAACTTTGTGGATTTGGTTATACCTATATATCGAGTGATATGTATGTATATGTGCGAGATGTGATATGTATCTACGTATATAAGAGTGTTATATATATACGTGTGAATTAAATGAATGTGCAAACATTGAAATTATAACTAGTGTACAGTTATGTGAACGTGTTACTGGTAATATTATAATTGAGAATTTTAATGTTATAGCTTAGTGAAATCTCATTGAGAATGAAAGTAAAGAAAATAATGTATAACACAGTTTGTCTAGAAGGTTATCATGTGGTATAATGTAGGTGATGGTACTAGTTAGGCAGTGTAGCATATCTAGGGTATTAAAATACATGCGTTAGGTGAGCACTATAGATGAGGGTTGAGGATTATATCATATGAGTATGAAATAACTTTAAATATGAACGATTATGATGGATTTTCATCTTTACATTTTAAATACTTGAAAAATATTTTCAAATGATTTTGGGCTTTGATCCGTATCAAAAATCTTTTTAAAAACCATTTAGGTTCCCATCCACAAAAATGTTAGGCATAGCTAGCTTTCAAGTCAGTCGATGTTGCAGCCATTGTGGATGACTAGAGGCCTCGATTAGATGCTTCAATCCTTGATTCTTATTTAGGATTTCATTCCAGTTATTATTCACGCCATGTTTCCTATTATTGTAAAGTCTTTACTTTATGCAGACTTTACTTTTTCGAATTTCAGTCCGATTATTCTATTGGGATTTATCGAGATTTTCTCGGTTGATTTATTTATCTTATCTATCAACAAATGTTTAATTGAATGGTGAATGCATATTTATCTTATTTTGGTATGGGTTGTTATACGATTGAAATTTAATTCAGGCAAGTTAATAAGTTTTAAAATTTAACACCAGGCTTAATATGATATTAGTAATTAATTTAGTTTTCAAGAGTGATGCTAAGAATGAGCTAGCCTGATATTGATATTTTATTTTATTGGAGGGTTGGCCACCCTTTATTTAAATAGGTCGGTTTTCATTGATGGTATTAGAACATCGGGTTCTAGTGTCTTTAGGATCTATGCAGATTTCTGCGATTCCAGCGTAATGTACTTTGATAAGAGCTTGATTATTATGATTGTTGTATTAATATTTATGCCTGTAAATTATTCTGATGTTTCAATATATTGTACTTGTGATCTCATACAAATTAGGTCTTCTTTGAAATGCCACCCAGGAGAGGATGACTAGCCAAGGCCGATAAAAGGGTTAATGGAGGAGAGGCTCTGTAGGAGTCACAGGTGCCACAGGGGATGGTGACGGTTGCCAAGGTGGACACTATAGTTGCTCAGGAGGTTAATGATGACATGATCACCATGGAATAATTGTTCCCATATACCAATCTACCACAGTCGGTGGCATCGGTCATCTAGGGCCACCCAAGACTATTGGCGTTGGAGAGAGTTTGGGAGGCCTTTCTGAAAGGGCATCCACTAGAGTTCGATGGCAATACAAATGTGGTTACTTCTAGTTAGTGGAAGAAAGATATACAACATCATTTCCATATGGTTGAGTCCATTGACACTCAGAAGCAGCTATTAGATACTTTCAAGTTAGTGGGAGCACTATTAAAGTGGTGGGAGTTAGTCACAATGTCTAAGGAGAGGGACAATATGGTGATAGGAGAGTTTTGGGTGTGGTTGGACTTCAAGTTCTTCCCATTCAAGATTTAAATAGAGATATAAAGGAGGTTTCTTGGCTTAGCACGGGAGGACCGGACTTTGGACGATTATGAGGAGGAGTTCACCTATTTAGAGAGCTTTGTGCTTGATGAGGTGAACAATGAAGAGAAAAAGATGTTTAAGTTTATAGATGGAATTAATTAGAGGATTCGACAACACTTATTAGATAATCCGGCATTGGAGAATTACACTGAGGCCATCAATGCCTAACTTCTTCACAATTAGGATCATCACTTCCATATGAAGGGGGTAAGAGAGTTGGAGACTCTATCCAGCAAGGAAAGACGAGAAGTAATGGTTCTAGTAGGGCACTGTAGTAGCAGTTGGACAGATAGCATAAGCGGGATACCCAGCAAGGGGATCCGATGAAGAGGTTTCAGTCAAGGGGATTTAGACCATGTGACAATGGGTTTAGGTAGGGCAACTAGTAACATGTTCCTCATGGCCAATAGAGCTAAGGGAATAATTGGGTTGTCAATCAGGGTCGAGACCACTAGGGTCAGATGCCAAGGCAACCCTGACATGGACAGTAGGGACGGAGGCAGGGGGATTTTGCGAGCCAATGCTTTATTCGTGTGGAGACAAGCCATGTGCGGAGAGCTTTTTCACAGAAGGCCAATGGTTAGCAGTGGGGTACCTAGTAAGGGCCACGGACATCGATACTTCCTGCATGACCATCTGCTCCAATAGTCCTACTGTAGTAGGGCAACATCGATAATGTCTATAATATGATGATTCTTCAGGCACTACAAGGGACACCGGCTATAGAGGATACGTTTCCTATCTAGGGGCATATGGGTTGAGTGTTATTTCATATGAGGGCATTACATTATTTTATTTCTACTAGATTTTCACGAGCAGGAAATTTATTAAAGATAGTCGATAGTATTATTATGTGTGTCGATTCACCATTGGGTAGTGGGGCCCTTATCTATTCCATTTTGTAGGGGATTGGGGATAGATGTAGGGAGATTATGCTTAGCAGATGACTTAATGGTGCTATATATGATGGGGTGTGATGTACTTCTTGACGGGTTATAGGGCGATGGTGGATTGTTTTAGTAGGACCATGTCTTTTGCTATTCCAGGGCAGAAGATGTTTTTTTCTGGCTATGTCGTCAAGCACACACATTTACTATATCAAGGAGTTGACCTCATAAGAGGTGGTTGTATCATTAGATTTGATTCCAATGGATAAGGAGTTTGAAGATGTTTCACGAGAGATATCGGGTATACCACCGAGTGAAGAGATTGAGTTTTTTAATTGATTTGGCATCGAGAACTAGAATGATGTCACGTTCAACCTATCGTATGACCCCTAAAAGATGCAGTAGTTGAGGGACCAGATTCAACAACTCTTGGGTATAAGCTTTATCCATTAGAGTACATCACCGTGGGGTACTCTGGTATTGTTTGTGAAGAAACGAAATGGTTCACTGAGGTTGTGTGTAGACTATAGAGAGTTGGATAATGAATTGATGACCTGTTTGATCAATTGAGTGGAGAAGCCTACTTCTCAAAGATTGATATGAGGTCATGTTATCACCAGTTACAGATTAAGTAGAAGGATATCCCTAAGATCGCATTCCTGATGAGGTATGGGTCATATGAGTTTAAGGTTATGTTGTTTGGGATAACTAATGCACCAACTGCATTCATGGATCTTATAAACAGGGTGTTCAGTGATTTCTTATATTAGTTCGTAATTATTTTCATAGAAGAAATTATGGTATATTCTCTAACTGAGGGAGAGCACGCGGAGCATTTGCATGTGGTTCTACAGACATTATGAGACCATCAATTGTACACTAAATTCAAGAAATGTGTTTTCTAGTTGCCAGAGGTGCATTTCTTGGGCCATATTATGATTGACAAAGGCATTTTAGTTGACCCAAGTAATGTAGTAAAGGTGAGGGAATGGGGTCATCCCATGGCACCGATGGATATCTGTAGCTTCTTGGGATTGATCAGGTACTATCGACATTTTATTAAGTGATTTTTGAATATTACGGGTCCATTGACGAATCTGACACCCAAGGGGTTGCTATTTTTGTGAGATAATTACTATTAATTGGCTTTTGATGAGATAAATGATAATTTAATTTTGACACCATTACTTGCATTGCCTAGGGGAGGAGTGGAGTACTTTGTATTCATATATGTGTCCTTATAAGGACTTAGGGGTGTATAATAGTAGGAGAACCATGATATAACTTATTCTTCTCACAAGATTAAGCCCCATGAGAGGAATTAACCCACACATAATCTAGAACTTACAGCGGTAGTTTTTGCCTTGAGAATATGGAGGTACTATCTCCCGGGGAGAAATTCAGTCTGTTCACGGATCATAAGTCACTATAGTATCTCTTCATACAAAAGGATCTCAACACGTGACGACGTAGATGGCTTGAGTTCATGAAAGACTATCAGCTCGACATCCAGTTCACCCGAGGAAGGCTAACGTGGTGGAAGACATGTTGAGCTGATGACCTACGGGGGAGTTAGCAGAAGTTTACAATGCAAAATGGAGAGAACTTGTACACGATGTTATAGTGGCCAGAGCATGTATAGCAGTGTTGACTATCACACCCAAGATCATTATGAGGGTTATGAAGGTGAAGGCAAGCGATCAATTTATCAGGATAGGGTGGATCACTTGTTAGCATAAGGGGGTGAAGTCCTACTCAATCAGTTGAGAAGGAGGCATAGACTTCAATGGGAGACTTATAGTCTCATAAGATGGGAACCTACGTCATGTAGTGATGACAAACTCACACATGTCATAATTTTTGGTATATTTTGGTGTGGATAACATGTACTAGGATATGAGGAGACAATATTGGTGGGTTGGGATGAAGCGAGACATTGTAGATTTTGTCTCAAAGTGAACCACTTCCCAATTAGTGAAGGTTGACCATCAGAGATCAACCAGGATATTGCATCCTTTAGAAACTTTAATTTGAAAATGGAAGACCATATTAATGGACTTCATTACGGGGTTACCCATGTTGAAAAGGGTTCACAATTCCCTATGGGTTATTGTGGACCCCTGATTAAGGTGGGCCACTTTTTTCCAGTTCTAGCAGATTATATGACGGGATAATACACCCAGATTTTTATAGTCGAGATAGTGAGGTTGCATGGGGTGCCGATTAATAGTATTTTTAATGGGGACAAGATCTTTATGTTTCTAGGAATCTATATGGACTTAGTCGCGGTTGAGTACGACTTACCACCATTAGACAGATGGGCAGACTGAGAGGGTTAATAAAATGCTATATGATATGCTGGGGATGTGCAAACTAGATTTTAGGGGAGGTCGCTTATAATAACTCTTACTAGTTCACTATAGGAATGACGCATTTTGAGGCATTGTATGATCGACCTTATCATTCGGCAACTTATTAGTTAAAGGCAGGGGACAAGAAGCTTCTTTTAAGGTCAAATTGTTTATCTTAGTCTAAGTATTTGTTTTATTTTCCACTTTGGCACATTTGGTGTACCTCGTTGTAAATCGAAAAGTGCCAACACAATGGACAAAAGCTCAACATCTATAAAGTTCAAGACTTTTTCACATTTTGAAGGTATAAATATTTTAATAGTTTATATTAATTTATATTTATATCTGGGAGACTTTTGATCAAAGTTTTTATAGAAATTTACGTGGAAAAAAATTAGAGTTCAAAATAAATTTTTATTGGCCTTGTTCAAACGAGATCACTATCTTGTTTGAAAGAAAAGGCAATTGCGTTAGAACTCTTGTTTGATCATTTCTTTGAACAAACATCCAATAAGAGTGTTCTATATAAATTCGTTTGAAGCTCGTTAGAATCTTATTAGAATCTTCTTCCATCGATATTGGAGTCTCGTTCGAATGAACTCTATTATCGTCCTCACAAAATTATCTTCTCGTTCGAATGATTTTTTCTCTTGTTCGAACGAATTTTGCAGACTCGAATTTTGTGTATGACCTATAAATACTTGTTTTAAAAAGATTTAGAGAGACACTTTTGAAAAATGCAAATTGCATATCTGTTGTAAAATTTCTCAATCCTTTTAGGTCAAAACACCTTTTTGATTCACAAAAAACCTCTCCAATATACTTATGAATCCTTTTAAAACCCTAAATAGTTTCATAGATGATCTATACGTGTGGAGAGATATCTCTACTGGTGACCTTGTGACCAAAGGATCACTAGTGAAAGAAAGGTTGATCGGTGGATACTGAGGGTGGACCACCACCTGTGGATTGCTCTAGATCTGAGTGATTTCCATTAGAGGGTCTTATGAGTAAGTTTTCTCGTACAACTATTTAAAGTGAAAAAATATAGGTCTTACCCTAAAAAGGGTTTTCTCCTCGTATATGTTTATGATTGCATGAGTGATTTCTTTTCTGTGATTGGGTTGATCATCATATGCAAACCTAATTTAATTAAATATCAAAATTTGGTAAAAATTGGATTTGTGTGTTTGGATGAATTTAATTAAATAAGTTAATCCATTAGATCGTGTGCACTCTCAAATTGGTATCAGAGTCGGTTACACAAAGATACTGTGTTATCTTTTTCTGAAAAAATATTTCTTCGATATCAATTTATTTGTAAAATTGTTGATATTTTAAATGGTAGGATTTTAATGGATTATTTATATAATCGAATACCCGTATTTGATGGAACCAACTATGCAAATTGGAAAGATAAAATGAGGTCTACTCTTAAGTCTATTAATGAACGTGTTTGGTTGCTCTGTGAAAGAGGGTGGACACCACCCACTATTACTGTTGGCAATGTCGTTGGTGCTAAACTAGTCTCTCAATGGACAAAGGATGACTTTAAATGGATAAACTTTAATTCTCCCGATTTGAGTGCCATCTCGGGAGCTGTCACCCCTAACGAGTTATGTTGCATTATGATGTTCACCACGTCTAAATAATCTTGTGATGCCTTCTAGCTCACTCACGAGGGTACTAATGCTATTAAAGATTCTAAGCTTTAGAATCTCACCATTTAATATAAAATAATCACTATGATTAAATCTGAGTCATTTGACAAGTTTTATGTTCGATTGTCAGATATAGTTAACTCAACTTTCAATTTAGGTGGGAGAATATCTGAGACGCATATGGTCAAGAAAATTTTGAGATTGCTTCTCGCTCACTTTATTCCTAAGGTTACCGTACTTAACTCATTAAGGATCCTAACCACTCTTAGGTTAGAAGAACTTGTAGTAGATCTTCAAACATCATAGATATATATATGTTCCCTAAAACTATAAACCCTAAGGTAAAGATAATTTCTCTTAAAGACCAATCTAAAAAGAGAGAGGAATTATCGTCCAATTATGAGTATGACTTTCATTAAGATGATTTTCCCCTTTTTGCTAAAAATTTCAAGAAATTTCTCAAACTTAAAAAGAAAAATACTTCTAAGGATAAGAAAAAAATTTAGAAGGATGAAAAATATAAATAGGGCAAGAAAAATTTTGAAAAAGAAAAGAAAGATTTCCCAAAGAAATATGAGGATATATGTTATGAGTGTGAGAGAAAAGGTAAAAAAGATCATGAGTGCCTGACTAGGTTGAAACATCAAGATAAAGTTAAAGTTGTCTTAAATGTCACGATTATTAATAGCGAGGTTGAGTCAGTGAGTTCGAAGAATGAATCACTGCATGGATGTAACTTCACCGCATGCATGGCTATTCATGTTAGTACCTATAGAGCACCTCATGATGATGAGAAAGCTACTAAACACCATCACCTCGACAGTGAGTTTAGTCATTCTGAGGAGAGTGAGGGAGATAATGTTTTAAATGAGGGTAAAGTGACCTACAGGGCGCCCATACCGATCTTTATGACGAGTACTTTAAAACTATGAAACAAACAAATGGGTTAGCCATGAGAGTTTTAGTGCTAGAGAAAGAATCGAGAGAGGAGAGAGAGAGTGATTCCTCAGTGAGCGAAGCTTTAGGAGAGAGAGTTTGTTCAATTTAGATAGAGAACGAAGACTTAAGCAACAAGGTGGCTAGTCTTTTGAGAGATATCCAAGCATCTGTGGAGACTCATAAGAAACTTGAATCCCTTGTATCCTAACTCGAGAAAGATATCAAACGTGCCTAGATGATCAAGGTAACTATCGAGGATACATTGAAGAAGGTAAGTAAGATGCACCTCAGCCCTCCTTTAGGTTTTGGTGAGAGACATAGAATCTCTTTTGATGGCGCACCCACTTCCCATACCGCACTAGAGCCGATTCCTGAATTTGGGGTTCATCCTTATGGTCCTCAACCTAAACTACGAAAGACAGTTAAGCCTAGACAAATAAACCTAAGTAGAACTAAACATGTCTATGTTTGCACTTTTTGCAATAGAAGAGGTCACCTTAAAGAGTTTTTTTATAAATTAGGTAGAACTAGGCATACACATACTCCCATACACCACACTAGTGACTTTCCTTGTCTTATAGAGCAATTTCAATTTTTAGTCGTGACTTCGCATAGTTTGACTAAATAATTTCAACGAATGTCTTTGCATTTTAAAGATTCTTTCAACATTACGAATAGAGTCAATAACGACAATGGGAAATAAAAGGTTACCGCTGCTTGGGTATTTAAGATAGATGACAGAGCCCTTGTTGTTAATGTGGCTATCAACACTCAAAATACTTCCTAATGGTATTTTGATAGTGGTTGTTCTAGGCACATGTCCTGTGACGTCTCATTTTTTACCTACCTTGAGGATCGCAAGGAAGGTAAAGTAACCTTTGGAGATGGGAGTAGATCTATCATCTTATATCATAGAAATATTCAGATACCCGATTTTCCTAATCTAGAAAATGTGGTGTACATGAAAGGGTTGAAAGCGAACTTAACTAGCATAAGGTAACTTTACGATGCGAACTTTGTAGTAAAGTATAATCAGTCTGATGCAATGTTCATGATTAATTCGATAAACTTTTTCTACAAGGTGTGAGGATAAAAGACAATTGTCATGGGATTGTGACCAAGTCCTCCTTTGTGTGCAACAATGCAACGATCTCCATTATGGACCTTTGGCATTAACAACCAGATCACGTGAACATTAGAGTTACTGAGAGATTGGTGAAAAAAATACCTAGTTCATTGCTTACCATCGCTTGGGAAAAAAACTTACTCAGTTTGTGAACCTTACCAATAAGGTAAACAAACTCAAGGCCCCCATCGAAAGTTGAATACCGTTACCACCTATCGTGTTTTAGAGTTGATTCACATGGATCTTATGGGTCATACTCGCTCCGAGAGTTTAGGTGGTAAGAGATACATTCTCGTGATGGTCGATGACTTTTTTAGATATTTTATCATGTGATTCCTTAGAGAAAAGTCTGATGTAGTTAAGTTCCTTACGACCAAGTGTCGCATCCTACAAAACTAATACGGTGTAACTATCAATCGGATGCGTAGTGACTAGGGTATTGAATATAAAGAAGCAAAATTGGATAGTAATTATTATGGAGTGGGTATGAAACATGAGTTTTCAGTCGTTTGCACACCTCAATAAAATAGGATTCTTGAGAGGAAGAACATCACAATATAAGAAATGTCTAGGTTTATGCTTCTTAGGAGAAACGTGCGAGACGTTTTGGGAAAGAGGCGGTGAACACCGCATGCCAGACAATGAATAGGATATATCTTCATTCGCACACACTTCACACGCCTTATGAGTTATGGATGAGGAAGAAGCTTAACCTATCATATTTTCATGTCTTTCGGAGTACTTGTTAAATCTTGCGAGATAGAATGCCCTTAGGAAATTTTGACTCCCGAAGCGATGAGGGGATATTTTTACCGATGAGTATGGCTTATCAAGTTTATAATCTGGCTACATCTCACGTTATGCATTCAATAAGAATCACAATTACAAATGACAAGCCACAAACGTTTGTTGCTCCTAGCTCCCAATATGAGGATGATACACCTCCTAGTGATGATGCCATACTTGCTCATGCTAATACCATGATGGAACCCATTCCTATTTTAAAGGAAACAACATCTTGAGTTCAAAAGGTTCACGATCATTCCACTATACTTCGTGATCATATACTGGGTATGAAGACTCGTGCTGAACTTGAAATTTTTGTTAGCTATCTGTGATGCACACCCTTAGTCGAGCCCAAGAACGTGATAGAATCACTCAAGGATGAGCATTGGATTCCTTCCATGCAAAAAGATTTGCTTTAGTTTAGAAAGAATGATGTTTAGTAGTTGGTCCCCTGACCTAGCAAGACTAACGTGATAGGTACCAAGTAGATTTTCAAGAATAAGGTGGATAAAAATGGTACCATAGTTTGCAATAAGGCTAGGTTGGTCGCTCAAGGCTACACACAGATCAAGGGTGTTGACTTTGAGGAGACATTTGCTCTAGTTTCTAGGATTGAGTCCATTTACCTACTACTCTTCATAGCATGTCATATAAAGTTCAAGTAATATCATATGGATGTCAAAAGTTCCTTTCTAAATGGCATTCTATAGGTGGAGGTTTATGTGGAACACATAAAAGGGTTTGAAAACCCTAAGAACTTGGGACACATCTACTATTTTAGGAAAGCCTTGTATGGTTTGAAGAAAGTTGTTCTTGGTACGAGAGGCTTACTTCATATTTCTTAGGTCGCAAATTCAAGAGGGGGGAGTAGATAAGACATTATCTGTGAAGAGATACATTAGTGTCATTTTGGTTGCCTAAGTCTATGTGGATGCCATAGTCTTTAGATTCACGTGCTCCGACCATGATCACACCTTTGAGGAAGAGATGAAGAGTGAGTTTGAGATGAGCATGGTAGGTGAGCTTACATTCTTCCTAGGTCTCTAGGTTCATTATCTTAAGGATGGGATATTCATATCATAATCCAAATATACAAGAGACCTTCTGAAGAAATTTGGTTTAGACTCCTCTAAGCACTCACGCACCCCTATGAGTACATCGACAAAGCTTAGCAAAGACGTTTTAGGAAAGGATGTAGAGAAAACCTTCTATATAAGTCTGACAGTTAGTCTTCTTTACCTAATATCTATCATGTCGATATCGCCTTTAGTGTTGGAGTTTATTCACAAGAACAGGCATTTCCAAAAGAGTCACACTTACATTCTCTTAAAAATATTATGAAATAAGTGAGTGGAACTCTTTCTTTCGATATTTGGTATTTCTTTGATAACTATGACCATTATTTTGCCTACTTAGATGTCGATTGTGTCGAGGATGTAGATGGTTGTAGGTTCACTTCGAGTGGGTATCTCTATTTTGGGAGTGATCTTGTCTCTTGATTGAGCAAGAAACAAAACTCGATATCTTTGTTCACGATTGAGGATGAGTATATAACCGCCTGGAGTTGTTGCATGCAACTCTTATAGATGAAGTAAATGTTGGAGGATTATCGCATTTCATAGAGCATGATGACTATTTATAGTGATAATAGGATCTCTATTCACATTTCTCATAGTCCAGTTCAACATTCGTGCACAAAGCACATTAGGATACGTGAGCACTTTACTCGAGACCTAGTTGAGGAGAAGGATGTGTCCTTGACCTTTGTGAGCACTGATCGTCAGTTAACCGACATTTTGATACACTACGATTCGAGGATCTGAGGAAATATTTATGTAGTTTCACTGTTGACTGAGCTCAGATATTTTATCTAGTATAGGATGATTTTTCATCCTCATATCTTTCATTCCTAATGCTAGATTGTTTCACCATTGTATTTTTCTTTTTCATTTTGATATTTTTTAAAAAAATCCAAAAGGAGTTATATTTTTCTAAAAAAATTGAAAAATACAAAAATATCTTCTATTTCTTTTAAGAAAAAGTGAAAAATCAAAAAGATTTTATTTTGACAAAAATTTTGAAAAAGGTAAAAAGATTTTATTTTGACAAAATTTTTAAAAAAGTCAAAAAGTGTTTTGTATTTTTACTACATCGTATATGGATAAACATTGAACATGTCTAAGTCACTCGTTCATTCTATATCCACGTGACTGTTTTGTAGTGTTTTAAGACATGACATCATTTCATATATGTGATTAATAACGTGTGGAGTCATTATGCTGTGATTTGATGATAAGTTGATACATGTTTGACTTCTTGTCTCCCTTAATGCACACGAGCTTATTTGAGTATTGCACTTACTTGTCACATATCGATCATAGTGTTGTCATCCCATTTTTTCTTAAAAGCAAACCAAATGTGAAAATCGAGATAAAAAATTGTGCATATATGAACCATTGCCAGGATTTCTATCATTTTTTAGAAAAAATATTAAATAAATGCAATAGAATTGGGCTACGAAAGACAAAGTCTTTGCGTGAACAACCACCATTTGCAATAAACAAAGCAAAAAATATTAACGACAAATAAAAATAGAAGTACGGGGCCAAATATAGAACATTGATGCTTAGTTACAAATGAGCATTAATTTCTTCAAAATAATTAATAATGTTATTACTATATGTGAGATTTTGAGGGAGTTAAGTTGAAGATCAATGAGTTGCACAAACTATAGAAATCTAAAAAAAAACATTACATAGTTTTAGGTGTAACTGGTATGAAAATAACTTATGGTCTTGATTTGTTGATTAGGTTAAGTTAATTTCACATAAGTTCACAATCTTTACACCTAAGGTAGATTTTGAGATCATTCGTTAGTGGTATCTCAATTATTCGTGCTCATGTGTTATGTTAGTCTACATTGATTAACCTATGGAATATGTTCACACTCTATATTTCACTTCCATGGTCCAGGTACTTTTATATTAATTCATGGTGTTTTGTATTTGTAAACTTTTATACTTTAGAAATTTTTTGAAAATTTTCAAAAATAGTTTGTGGAGCCTTTGATATTATCATTACATGTTTAATATTTATATGTCTTTGTGATGTTATCTTCTTCTTATATGTGATGTTCTCTATATATCGTGTATTTAGGGCAAAAGGGGGGAGAACAAATTAAGGGAGAGTTTGGGAGTGATTTACGTGTCTTTTTTTCCAACTCGATGCATCACGAGTATTTTTATTTGTTTCATGTGTGTAGGTATCCAACTGAAGATCATATTGTACCGAATCAAGTAAAACTTAACATAAGGAAAGATTAAGAAGAACAACTGAAGATCAAAGCAAAAGTTTATTTTTCTATCCCATTCCATTTCTAGAGTTTAGGAATGGTCTTAGAATTTTTAGGAAATTTTTATAATTTTGGTTTCCATTATTTTTGTACCTGAATAGCCAAAGGGGGAGATTTGTAAGTTCAAATAGTTTGGCTTAGTCATAATATTCATTTTATTCTCCACTTTGGCACATTTTGCGTATCTCGTTACAAATTGATACGCTCCGACACCATGAACTGAATCTTGACATCTCCAAAGTTCAAGACGTCTCCACAATTTGAAGGTATAAATCTTTTAGGAGATTAAAAATTATTTTCATTTATACTTGGGAGACTTTTTATAAAAGATTTTATAAAAATCAAGGCAAATTTTTTTTAGAGATCAAAATAAATTTTTGTTGACTTCGTTCAAACGAGACCACTATCTCATTTGAACAAAAAGGCATTTTATTAAAAGTCTCGTTTGATCATTTCTTCGAACGAACATCAAACAAGGTTGTTCTGTTTGAATTCATTTGAAGCTCGTTAGAAGCTTGTTCTAACAATATTGGAGTGTTGTTTGAATGAACTTTGTTTTCATTTTAATGAGATGACATTCTCATTCGAACGACTTCTACTCTCGTTCGAACGAATTTTGCCGCCTCAAATTTTGTGTACGACTTTTAAATACCTGTTTCGAAAAGATTTTAAGAAAAACTTCTGAAAAATGCAAATTGCGTATCTGTTGCAAAAGTCCTCAATTCGTTTAGCTCAAAACACCTTTTTAATTAAAAAAATAACCTCCCCAATATACACGTGAATCCTTTTGAAACCCTAAATAGTTTCATACCTAATTTATACTTGTGAAGAAAAAGATCTACTGCTGACCTTGTGACCCGATGGATCACTGCTAAAACAAAGTCCAATTGGTTGATACCGAGGGTTGACCACCACATGTGGACTGCTCTTGATCTGAGTGGTTTTCTTTAGAGAGTTTTATAAGTAAGTTGTCATGTAAAACTATCTAAAGTGCAGAATTATAGGTTTGTTCCTAAAAAATGGATTTTTCCTCAAATAGTTTTGTGATTGCATTTGTAGTTTCTTTTCTATGATTGGTCCTCAAATAGTTTTATATTTCCTCAAATATTTAATCCTATCCATTCCAAAGATGAGACAGTGCACATCTGTCGCGATATAAATATAAGTTATGCTTTTTGTCTAGGTTTACAAAAACGGTTGACGGTTCAAGGACATATAGTCTACTGATTAACCAAGTAAATCCGATAGTATATCACTAAGGAAAGTTCAAGGCCACTAGGTTACTTCTCCCGATGCAATAAAATTTCAGTTTTACTCAACCTATGTCTGCATCTGCATTATTTATAGTTATAGTGATATATCATTCATGTGGGGAATTGTTAGAAAAAATGGTATTTGACCGCAAAATTTGAGCAACTTTGAGCTCAAATTACGGTGGGACCCACACCACGAAAATTGTGGGACCATATGCGAACGCGTTCTCCTTGGCAAGGAGATTAACGTAGTATATTCATATGTCCAAATCCATTAAGTTATGAATGATATATGTGTGTTCAAAGTGACTCATAAAGCAATGAAAAATGTATTGGGTATGTTTTAACTCTTGTCCCACATTGGAATAGTGGAAAAATGATGAGTTAATAAAACCCAATTGATGAACTAAGGCTTGGATGCCTTTGGGGTATCCCAACTCTTTGAAGGGGAGATGACCTAAGCTATGCTTGGGTTGACTTTCGGTCAAAGGTCCACACGTGCGCGCGCGCGTCCGTCCGGCTCGGCTCGGGCTCGGGCTTGGGCTTGGGCTGATAAAAGTTCTTAAATTTTTGGGCCGAATCTAATTAACATTTTGGGCTTTAATTTAATTAATTAATTAACGAATTAATTAATTTCCAAAAGTCAGCAGTTGCTTTAAAACTGAAATTAACTGTCATTGAGAGTTAAAAATGGTTTGACGGTTCCCAACAGTCAGAACCAAAACTATAAATACATTTCCTTCCCTCCAGTTTTAAAACTAATGAAATTTTGTCCTTCAATTTTCCTCCAAAAATTAAGTGTTGCCAGAATTCTTTCTGCATTCATTCATCAGTCTGTTTGGTTGAGTAAACACATAAATTGTGTTCGCCGTGATTAATCACAGTTGTGCTACTTGATTAATCTGAAAATCCGTTCTATCTTGAGAGACAATTATTCTTAAACTCAAGCACATTGGAGGAATAAATTTCTTTTATGGAGACTGTGTAACAGGGCTCGGATTTACCTCTAATTTATTATTAATTCTGCAATATTCAAGTAAGTGATTTAATTTTCTGTGATTTCTTTTTCTTTCTGTAAATTTTATTTTATTAACAATTCTGTACTATTTCGAAATTTAAATAGTAGGAATACCAATAACAACAATAAAAATAAAAGAAACTGCCTTTCTCAAAGAGTTATACTCAAGCTCCCCTAGTAAATTTTAACGTTCAATGTTGTAACACACATGTCCATCTATCAAAACCCACATATATAAGTAGTAACATAAAGTTCAAAATCTTAATACAATCAGAATAACCTCTATCCCTATGGCCTATAGCATACAAATGCTTGCATAGGGGGTTAAAAAGAAACAAATCAAGTTATAACAACATTAATCACCCATATTCAAACAGTTAGTATCGATGTTATTTGGCAAACATTTTTCACTATAAGATCAACCCATATCAACAAGTTATATCAAAACATAAGAGTTCTTTATATGTCTGCCTTTATCAAATTTATATATTATGTGTATGGTGTTTATTTATACATATACTCATTGTGAGATCAACATGAAACATTGTGTTGTGTCATTTTTATTTAGGTAGCGTTTGTATTATGTAAAAAAAAAAAATTCATGTCATGTCGTGTCATTTTTATTTTGAATGGGTACATTTTTAGTTAAACAAAAATTGTATTTAACCACTTTTACTTGGATAGTGTTCGTGATTGGTAAAAAAACAATATTTCATGTTGTATCGTGACATCATTTTTATTTTGGTCGTGTTCATTTTTTGTTTAAACAAAACATTTTGTGTTGTGTCGATTTTACTTTAGTGTTCGTGATTGGTGATCTTAAAATTTGATGATCTTAATTTTGGCGATTTTAATTTTCCAACGCTTTTACGTGATCTTATAATTTAATTTTATTGAGAGTGTACAATTATTTAAATACTTATATAATTAATTAAGTTTATAATCAATAATTTCCGAGTGTTTAATCTACTCTGACTTAGCAAACCTTAATATCAATTACAGGATATAGGTAGGATTAAAAGGTACATTTATTTAAAAGTTTATAAAAATAATTTTTTCAAGGTACATGAAGCCATGCGTTCTTTCTCTTTTAGATGTGGCCAAATGCTTCTCTATCATGCATGCATGCGCTTGTTGCTGTATTAGTACATATAAGGTATTTTGTAAATAAATAATTTATGACATTAATAATGCCAATTATTTTACAAATAAGTATTATTTTATATATAAGTGTAAAAAAATGATATTTTGAACGAACCTATATCGGTGCAAATAAAGAGGGAGTTTACTCAGGGACCAACTGTAAAGGAACAAAATTTGTACTCAATTAAGAACCAATAATTAATAATGATGAAAAAATTTAAAAATTATGATAGAAACAAAGCCAAACGGAGTTAAATCCCACTATTTACAAAGTTACATTCCACCTTTATCAAACTATTTTCATTTGTAGAATGTTTCCAAACCAATAGTTTGCAGTAGACATAGCATTTCAAACAGCTTATAACTCACCAACCAAAATCATAAATTTTACTAATTAAAAAAAACAAGAAACAAAACATAAGACCCAAAACTTAGTCCTCGATATGAGTGATTCTACTGAGAGAATTTTAGTGAACTTATGAACTTCTCTACACCACCTAAAGTAAAAACCAAGTAAGTCTGTTGCATTAAAGAGTCACTACAACAACATTGATAAATATACTACAATCAACAAAAACTGTTATTAAAATGGAGAACAACTATGCGCCAATTAAGTGATATCTATAATAAGTCAAGTCACCTTCTTTCCATTTAGAAAACAATAAAATAGCGCAACTGAGTCCCAAATCTTAAATACTAAAACTACAATTTATTTTTTTCTTTACATTTGAATTATAATTATTATAAGAAATTGCAATTGTTACAACTTCGGTATAAAATTTGAAAACTTTGAAGAAGAAAACTGTTTTGGTCTTTGACTTTTGAAAGAGAGAAGGGGTAAAATATGCCCAACAACATTTAAAGTATCCCTCATCGGTACGGAGGAAAATTTTGGAGTGGTATATCTACAATTCAATTAGGACTAATGGGTAAGACCTTTGCGCATTAGATGTTTTGTGTGTATGGGTGAAAGACTCTATGTTGGATTAATTCCAATATTTATTGAGTTTAATTTTTAGTTGTTAATATTTTATTATATTATTTGTGTTTTATTTTAAACATAGTTTGGGTTTTAATTTAGAAAGTAGAAACATGAGCAAATGGGTGTGAAAGATATGGGGAATGCTCAAAATCTCATATTGTCCCACATTGGAAGAATACTACAAAAGGTAGTGGTATATCAACTAAAGGACAACTAAGATTCTTAGTTGACAAGTCAAATAAGAGGCTATGATCCTACGCATCGCGGTGGTGCTTAAGCACCACCAATCGCGACACGCGTAAGCGCGACACGCGGCGCGCGAAAGGGCGATTGGGCGACTTAGGGCGCATTGCGCGCTTTGACGCGCACTTGGCACTTCGCTTGGAGCGTGGGAGCCTAAAGTTTTGACGAGGTAAAACAGATCAACGGTTGTGATTAAACGATCCGATCAAAGGGTTTAAAATCCGAAACGGCTTGATCTAAACCGTTAGATGAACTCGTAGCGTTTCGTGTAGGGGATGTCCATTCGGTTACGATGGGACGCCTAATCTGAACCGTTAGATCGTAGCTCTTCCAAACAGGCACGATCCAACGGTTGCTGAGTCACTCCATGAAGAGTTGTGACTGTTGAAGAACAGTCACAGAAATGGCTATAAAAGGAGTTCCAGACCTCTGTTTTGGAAACCGAAAATTGCTAGTTTCTCCTCTCTCCGTCCTCTATACTTTGGCATTATCAAGTTACAAATTCAGAGTGTTCTCGGGTTTGATCAAACAGTACATAGTTTGAATCAAACAACTGTTCATACTGCATTGTATCCTGAAGGCAGGTTCTACAAAACCCATTGTGTACTCGCGGTTCTGGTTCTGTCTCAACCGGATTGGGAGAAATTTTGCCTAAAAGAAAGCGTTCCAAGAACGTGCCTTGCAGAAATTAATTATTATATTTCGTTCTTTCCATAAGAAAATCCAACACTCTATTGAACCAAGTCACATGCATGCCGCCACCGCCATCCGTCTGACCCAGCCCATGTTTGGGGCTTGGGCTCAATTAAAATTAATATTTTGAGCAAAAAATTAATTGTTTTCTAACAAGAAAATTGTTGAACAAAAATTGTTTTCAAACAAAAAAAGCCCATTTTTCATAGTTGAATTTTTCCACTACCCATGTTTTCTAACCTCTCTCTCCATGTTAGGTGCCATCAACGTCATAATTTTGTTCAATAAAATGAGGCCTTTGGCCATGACTTTTTACACGAGAAAAAAAATTCTACGGCTTCTCTTTACAAAAAAAATCTATTCACAAACATAATTAATCCTCCCCCGATTTTTTTTTTATTATTATACTTGAGAAATTAATAAGAATGGATGTAAATAGACCGAATTGATTCTTGTGCTTTATCAGTTCATACTTTCTAATTATTACAGGTTGTTTTATCCTGGGGCGGCAAGGCTGTTGAGACTGTTAGCACGCATTTGGACAAAGAGGTGAAACACCTTAAAGAGAGTGACATTGTAAGGGACTCAACCGTATTCCTGACTCTGATTAATGGGCTTATTCTGATTTCAAGAATTACATTTTCTGCGTCAGATTAATCTCTGTGCTTGGTAATTTCATTTCATTCAATTTTTAATTCTGCAACAATAGTAATTAACTAAACACACTAGCCAAAAGCCGAATTAGACAAAATATAATGAAGTTAAACTAATAATCTTACACTTCATTACCAGTTTAATGTTTCATATTAGAAAATAATGTAAAACAAACATTCATTCACAATCAATATAAATCTATAAAGTAAAAAAATAATGGAATAAGGTGTAAAGATTGTAAGATTATCCCGGGACAGAGCTTAACCACGTATCATAAGATAATGGTGTTGGATTTAAATATTAAAAATCAATCACGAGTGCGAAAAGAGAAGACTAATCCACAAACAAGGTGGTGGAAATTAAAAGGAGAGAAGTTAGAACTATTTAAAGATGAAGTATTAAATGAAGCATTATATACTGAAGAAGAGACAAACATAATGTGGAATAAGATGGCCACATGCATTCGGATAATATCAAAAGAATTTCTCGGAGAATCAAAAGGAAAGGGGTCACAATCTAAAGAAACTTGGTGGTGGAATGAAGAAGTACAAAATATTGTAAAAATTAAACGGGAGTTCTGTAAAATATGGCAAACAAATAGAAATGAAGAAAATTTTGAGAAATATAAATGGGCTAAAAAGGAAGTTAAGAAAGTGATAAGTGCTAAGTTAAAAGTGTATGATGATCTTTATACAAAATTAGGAACACAAGCAGGAAAAAAAAGTATTTATAAGCTTGCTAAACTTAGGGAAGGGATAACAAAAGATTTTATTAGCGTTATGTGTATTAAAGTGATGATTCGAGAGTCCTACTCAAAGTTGATGAGATTATGGAAAGATGGAAAAACTATTTTGAGAGGTTATTAAATGGAGATAATGAGAGTAGATTAGATATAGATGAACTTAGAGAGACTATATAAAATATATTTTTTTTGCAGAATTAGTAAAATAGAGGTTAGGATTGCTCTAAAAAAGATGAAAAAAAGGAAGGCTTTAGGACGAGATAGTATCCCTATTGAGGGTTGGAAGTGCTTAGGGGCGGTAGGAGTATCTTGTTTTACGAAATTATTTAATAGAATTATAATGACTAATATTATGCTAGATGAATGGAAAAAGAGTGTTTTAGTATCTATTTATAAAAATAAAGGGGCCATACAAAGTTGTTCAAATTATCGTAGTATCAAATTAATGAGTCATACAATGAAAGTTTGGTAGAGAATGATTGAATAGAGATTGAGATTGAAAATAAAAGTATCTGAGAATTAACTGAGAATTAATTTGGATATATGCTTTGGAGGTTAACAATGGACGCAATCTATTATTGAGGAGATTAATGGAAAGGCATAGGGAGAAAATGAAGGATCTTCATATGATTTTTATTGATTTGGAGAAGGCCTATGATAGGATACCTAGAGATATAATATGGTGGGTTCTACATAAAAAAAGAGTGACTCGTACATATATTGATGTGATCATGGATATATATGATGGGGCTATGACTACAATAAGAACATCAGTTGGAGAAAGTAATGACTTTTCAGTTACTGTAGGTCTACACCAAGGTTTAGCATTAAGTCCTTATCTTTTTGCTCTTATTATGGATGAGTTGACTGGACAATACAAGAAAAGGTGTCATGGTATATGCTATTCGTAGATGATATTATTTTAGTAGAAGAGACTAGGCCAGGAATTGATGTTAAGTTAGGACTGTGGAGGGAAACTCTAGACATAAGAGGATTTAAAATAAGCAAGACTAAAACAGAATATCTAGAGTGAAATTTTAGTAGTAATAGGAGGAAAAATGGAGAAGTGGAAAAATTGGAGGGTCAAAAGATACCTAGAAATTATCATTTTTGTTATTTAGAGAAGAAGTGGAGAAATTGGAGATATTATTGACGATGTTACTAATTGGATTAGAGCAGGTTGGGCCAAGTCGAGAAGTGCTACCGACGTATTGTATCATCGTCATAGACCTTTAAAGTTAAAAGAAAAATTTTATAGGATGGCCATTAGAGACACGCTACGTTATGTGAAACAGAGTATTGGGCAACTAAAAAACAAGATGTGTAGAAAATGAGTGTGGTGGAGGTGCGAATGCTAAGATGGATTTCTGGTAAAACTCGAACGGATAAAATTAGAAATGAAAAAATTTCTTAAAATGATAAAAGTAGCTCATATAGAAGATAAATTAAGAGAAAATCAACTTAGATGGTTTGGACACGTCAAGCATAGACCAATGGATACTCCCATAAGGAAGAATAATTTAGTTAGTATTGATAGTAACACAAGGGATAAAGGTAGGCCTAAATTGACTTGGTGGGATATTATAAAAAAGAACATGATATCACGTGGTTGAACTGAAGATATTTTGCTGGACATAATGGAATGGAAAAATAGGATTCATGTTGCCGATTCCAAATAATTAGGAAAAGGCTTTGTTGAGTTGAGTTGAGCACTTAGAACCTAGAATGAACACCAAGATAGGGAAAACAAATTCTTATATTCAAGAAAACTTAGATTACAAAATTTAAGAATGTGTAATTTTTTCACTAGCTTTCGCTTGATAAATGGTGAGAAGATGGGGTATGGAAAAAATAGCCCACTTTGCTGGTTCAAAGAATATTAAGAGAAAACTTTTGAAATCGGTAAACCAAAATATTAATTATCAAAACCCAAAATCGCACATAGTTTTCTATCCAAGCAAAAAAACAGTGATAACCCAAATATTAATTAAAACTGAAAAAAATATTAGAATTCAACAAAACAAAATGGAAAAACCATGATAAGAGCTTCCTAAAAAAAGGCAAAAAAGCTAATTGAGATAAGCATGGCGAAGACTATACTTAATTGTTTGAAATTCTTCTTATACTGAAACCAATAAATAACAAAGAGTCTTTGAATTAAAACACAATACCTCAAATATGTTAGGTATAAACTCTATCAAAGTCCTATAGATGAAAAGCTACAAAATACACCAAAAATGGTCTCTCTCGCACTTAAAAAACTAAACCCAGACACAATCCTTTAAAACTGAACCAAAACCAAACTAAATTTAAGGATTTCTTTGAAAGCCAACAGTCTCAAACCCATAACAAATGGTGAAAAAAAAACTGGGTATACATAAATGAGTCATATATATATATATATATAATAAGGAGCAAAATTTTTGACACTATTCCATAAATCACAACACAATTAAGGGTCCATAAATCGCCAACAAGGCTGGAAAGGAACGATTGAGATTACATATTTTTTTTTCATTTATCCCTCTCGATCACTTCATAACTTTAATTTGAAAATTCCGACCGATTATCAACGCACTTTGTGCTACATCAAAGAAAATGTTTGACCACAATAATTGGTATTTGTCACTCTCTCAAACAAACCGGATAACGACGATCCGGGTAAGTTTTTTTTTCCTTCGTTATTTGGTCTCTTCGATCTGTTTCTATGTGATACATTTGTATGTGTTTGTGGTTCGTAGATCAAAGTTACGTGGCTTGATTTATTCTAATTAGGGTTTTCAAAAACCTAATTTTTAGATCTTTTATGCTTTCGATTTCATGCAATTATTTCTTTAACTCCTCATTTTGAGATATCTCAAACTCAATAAGTGTTTTTGTTATTTGATTTTTAGGTCTCTGATCCTTGAATTTAGGCATTTCTTCATTTCATTAACCCCCAATTTATGAAATGATGTAGGTCGCATTTATTGGGTGTTTGTAAACAGGGGATCAAAGAAGGATTACACAACTATAACATCCTTTTTTTTCAAGGTACCCATTTGTTCATCGATTCACTTTTTTCTTTGTTCCATTTATTTACTATTTCCTATCTTCTTATTTGGGATGTGGTGTTGTTTGAGTGAGGCCGGGTGTTGAGTTTTATGTGGTGGATCCTATTTTGACTGATTATGTCCCATGTTTAAATATTTAATTTTGTTTCAGGCTTCCTACGTATTTGATCATATGAGCCCCTTGATTAAGAAATTTGTTTCTTTACTTACATGCTAGAAACTGGATAAATTTGAATAACTATTTTATCTCACCTAATACTAATATTTCTATAAAGATTTGACTTTATTAAAGAATTCTTAGCTTGATTTGGCCACCAATGCTCACTTCTTTTGGTGGTATATTTTGTTTTATAGGTTATTTCAAATTTTAGGGAAGCTCTGTTTTTCATAATGAAGAACAGATTCCTCATGTGAGAGAGGTTTAATTTTAATGATACTCTTGATTTTCTTTAAATCTATCTTTATATGCTCTTTTCATTTTTGTGGTATATGAAATTGTTGATTTTCTATTTGATTATGTCAATGGTTAAATGTTTCCCCAAAATTGTGACCCAAAGGTTGGATCTGTATTTCATATGTTATTTAGCAACCATTTAAGGCCTATGATTCTTTGTTTGTTCAAATAATTCTTTTTTTCCATTAAAACTCCCATATTTAGTTCAGACACTCTGATAATTCTGTTCATGTTTAGACAATGATGAGGATATCTCTAGTTTAATTTAGTTAACATGCTATGGTTACTCCTTATCTATTTACTCATATGTACATGGTATTCACGCTGGATAAAGCGTGTCATATTTGTTCTGAAAGAACCTAATATAGAGGGAGGGAACCATATTAATAGTTGTTGGTATATATAGATGATTAGGACAAAGACATCCTCATGGCAGGTGGTTATTGGTTCAAATAGAGTTTCTTGGAATGGATTTCAGTTGCTGACTCGTTTAACGAACCTCGCAACGGACTTTTGTCCTTTTCCCAATAAGTGGTCCCCGTATGGTCCCAAAGTCATCATTATCATACTCCCTTATGGTACCCTCTTATCTTACAAAAAAACCCTTTAAAAACCATACATTTAAAAGATTTATAATTTAGACCCAAAATTGGTATCATACCTTAAGTGCTTTAGAATCTCACCTAATTTCGACCCAAACCTAATTCTGGTATCATAGCTATAAGATGCTCCTTTTAGACTTATAGTAAAAAGACTTTAATGCCCTTGGGATTTATCCCTCGCATTTACCAAGATATTTTTGGAACCAACCCAAACTACCATCCCATACCCATTTTAGACCCAGTTGGTTGTTTAACCTCTTACATAGACGATTGTTCACACACTGAACACATCCCATCCAATACGCAGACAGTAGACAAGTTACTTCTAGTGCTATTAATAGTATAATAGACCAAAATAAGTGTATACTCCTTATATTAAGACAATTAATAAAAGACACTCAAAACCTAGATAGAGAGATAAAAAAATATCTCTAAAAGATTACTAGAAATAGATAACCAAATACCAATATACCTTGTTCATGTTTTACAAGAAATAAATATTAAGACTAATCATATAAAAGTCCTTAACAAAGACATCTTAGAAATTAAAACATTAACTAAAAATCAAGATAGTGAGTTAATTAAACTTACTAAAGAACAAGCTAAGCTTATCCCCAGATTAAATAGTTATCTTCCTAATGGAGATAGTTAGATCAGACTAGAATGAGATACCAAGAGACCTCTCCATTCAGACTTTTATCAAAGAATTTTAGAAAAGATAAATGATGATAGATTTTATTATAAGATAAATGAAACTGAGATTTCCAATGCGGCTAAAGCAACTAGACTTATATTAGAAAGATTAAATTTCTACATCCATAGCAGCTACCCAAGACTATAACAATAGCTTTGTTAAAGACTTGCATTTAGATTTAAAGGCTAAGACAGAAGGATTAACCACTTTCTATACAGACTTTGTTAAATTCCAACAAAATTTAGCAAATTACCTTAATAATATGGAAAGCCATAACCTATCTAAAATGGATAGTATTATTAATGAACTTAGACTAGACATGGCCCAAGTAGAAGAAAAATATGAAGAAATTATAAACGTCATTAAGGCCGTATATAATAAATCTTCCCAAGCGGAAATAGACTCTCCTTTTATTCTAAATCGGTTAGATAAAATTGAAAGGACTGTAGAATCTATAGAAGTTAGAACTATGCAATAACAAGAAAAAGATAATGAAATAAAAGACTATATTACAGATGTTGCAAAATCCCTAGTCAATTCTCTAGCTAGACGTGGTGATTTTTTTTTTGAGAAGACAAGAAAAGAGAATAAGAGTTTTAAAGAAGAAATCCTTGGTCAGATAAAAAGACAAAAAGATTATGCAGACTTCTTAGAAAGAATTGAAAAATGACTTGAACAAAAATAGGTTGCCATGTGTAAATTTAAAGAACCCCTTCCTATAGAAACTAGAGAAAGGAACACCATAGGGAGACGAGTCATAAATGACAGATTAGATAAGACTAGTAATATAGTTAGCTCTATCCCAAGTATTGACAAAGTAATCATATGCTCCAAAGACTTAAAGATTCATCCTCCAATGTTAGGACATGGTGGAAAGAAAGAAATTTCACTAATCCTCTCCAATGGAAAGAATGGGGTGAAGTTGACTGGAAGATTATTGAAAATTCCATTCATAATGGACAACTTCCAGCCGTTAGATACACAGACTTGTTTAAAGAAGGTGAGACTCCTAAAACTCTTAATTATAACATGACTTACCATTGTAGGAATCATGTGTTAGACAAATCTTATACTGAGCTCCAAGTATTTGACTCAGAATGGCTTAGATCTAGAGGAACTGATAGGAAGTTCAAATTCTTAAACTTTGGACTCTTTCAAGTAAGAATCCAAGGATTACATAGATCTCAGAATAATATCAGCATATTATGTTGTTTAGTAGACAAAAGATGGAAAGATTTTGAGAAAAGCCTTATTGGGATAGCCCAATTAGAAATGTCAGATAATATAGGATACTTTAATGTCATTCCGACATTTACAGTAACCATAGACACAGCCGAACATTTTAAGTTAATCTTATATGCTAGTGGCTATGAAGATTATATTATCCTAGATGCTAATATAAATATAGAATTCCAAAGCTATGTGAAGTTCTCCCAATTTCCTTATGAAGGAATGCAATCAGGAATTCCTAGCGGTAGACTTAATGAAGAGATCTTAGTTAGAACCAATGTTTCAGACTATAATCATACTTACAGTATTAGGAATACTGGACCTATGAAAGAAAAAGCTAAGACCCTTTGGCAATTGCCAGAATTTTAACAAACTAAGACTATACAAAATAAACCTTTGTTTATTAATCAAGACGACGTCACTAGAAATGTTACCATCCAGTTTGGTCCTCCTAAGATTGTCAATAAGAATATCCAAACCGAAGAAATTAGATTTAGGAATATGGGAGAAGACATAATCAATGATCCTTCAGAAGGAGACTGTAGTAGTAAGACTAGTGCTAGTTTACTAAGGCAAGCCCTGGTAATTAGACCTAGAAGATCATTTGAACAAAAAGACTTAATTAAAGAAAAAGCTAGGATCCAAAACTTTGGACAAGAACCCTCAGAATTGGATATGAAGATAGTTAAAGATCACCTTAAGAAAAGTCATTCAGTTAGATTTCAAGAAAGAGAAAGATTTAATATGATATCTCAAGAGCGTATATTAAAATTAAAAGAATCTAAGAATACAAAATAACTTCTTAGAAACCTAAGACTAATAGAAGAAGGAGAACAAAGATTAATTCCAACTACACAAGTAGAGCCTAGTAAATAAGAGATAGGAAGTAGTAGTAGGCTAGAAGATGCTCCAAGACTTTTTAGTAAACTAATAGGAATAAATATTCCTATATACTCAAGCACCGTAGTTAAGACTAAACCTGATTATATAAAAGACTTTCCAACTAGTGACAAGAGTTTCACTCCTGTTTAGACTATGGAAAGCCAAGCCATAAATCCAGTAGGTATATACCTTAACCTAGACAATGTTCAAGATAGGAAGAATGCCTTAGATGAATGGCGTAATCATATGAATATGTGTTTTGCATCTAATGAACAATGGGATGAAAGTTCATGTAAGCAGTACACTGAGCAATCCATTAGAGGTATTGCAAAAGATTACTTAGATAGTTTAAGAAAGGCTACAGACGAAGACTCCTTAGCAAAGGTTGAGAAGATGAAAGAAAACTTAGAAGAAAGTTCAATTGAAGAATATATTCAATTGTTCAAATCAGAATTCATTGGAGATGGACATCTATCTCAAATCAATGAACAAGACCTAGCAAAAACTAAGTTAGCCCTCCATTGCATTTGCAAATTAGATAAGACAAATGAATATAGAAATAATTATGAATAACTATATTACCAAATTAAAGAATTTGGGGAGACCTTAAAAGATGAATACATTACAAAAATAATAGCCATAGGACAAATTCTAATTGGCTAGGAGCAACTAGAGTTAAGAACAACTCCCTTAGTGAAAGAATCAATTTCGCCAAAGACTATATCATATCTAAGAGACGTGATATAACTTAAGGAAAGTTAATACAAGAAACTTTCAAGCAGATCCCTCCAATGAAAGATGAAAGAGACGTCGCTCCAATCCAATGGGGATGTGGTAGTGAATATAAGAAATTCAAAAAGAAATTAGAATGGAAATATAGGAAATTTAAGACTAAACCTTTAAGATTTTCAAAGAAATATAAATTTAGACAATCTACTACATTTAGAGAAAAGAACCCTAAGAATAAGAAAAATAGATTTAGCCAAAGAAGATATTTTAAGAAGAACACTAGTAAGTATAAGAAGGTTCCTAATTATAGGAAAGCAAAAGATGTAGCTCAATCTAAGACTGCCACCAAAGAATGTTGGACTTACGTCAAAGAAGGACACTTTGCTAAAGACTGCCCTAATAAGAAAGATAAAGAAAGTATTAAGATTATCAATACAATATTAGACTATGCAGTTCAAGAAGAGTTAGATATCCTATATGCTATAGAAATATCAGATATAGAAGATGATGACAATACTAGTATCTATAACGCATATACAGATAGTGATTCAAAAGACTATAGTGATACTGATGAATATGAAGACTCGAAGGATACTCTAGACTTGTATATGATGCAAACTGATCAAGGCGATTTAGATAATGAATATATAGACTTTGAAGAAGCTTCGTATAAGTGTATATTAAGCCCATTTTTAAAGAAAAGATGGATAGTTAGTAATCTTGAGTTACTAACCTATATACCTAGATGTTATTTTTATGAAAGACATTATTGGACATTTGAAATGAAATGTAGCAAGAAAGACTTTAGAAGAATAGAATGCTTTGATATTATACAAACAGAATTGTTTATGGTTTGTGTTATTTGTCAATTACAATACCATGAAGACTGTTGGAGAACTAGATTTAGAGCAACTTATACTAACCAGTATGATGCTCAAATAAACTTAGATATTAAAACATATTATCAAGACATTGATAGAAATATAGCCAAAAGATTGCAAGAAAATGAAGACGTCAAAGGAAAGGGAATTTCCTATGATTTAGAACAATACCATTCTGATAGCAGTTCAGAAAACCAAATACCCTTAGATTTTATAGATAAACCTCATAAAGGAATATCTATTTTAGAAAAGAACAATTTAGGAATTTCTACTAAACCACATGCTTGTTTTGTAGAATTATTTGTTAAACACAAAGACTATCCTAAAAGACTTTCAGCTTTTATAGATACAGGGTGCTCTCAGAGTATTTGTAAGGCTAATGCCTTTCCTGGAGACTATTTTTTAGAAAGTACTCAAGAAATCTATGGTAAAGTGGCTAATGGAGACCCATTTACCTTATATTTCCAGACTATTCCTATTTATTTTAAATTAGGAAATCAGACCAACAAAACCGTTAATCATCGGTTTTGGATAATGGATCCTTGTCTTAGTTTCACAGGACACATCATTTTAGGACAAGATTTTATTAGTAAATATCATCCGTATACTCAGTATAACGATAGGATATTAATTAGTGATAAAGAGGAATTTAATATTAAATCCCCTCTAATAGATCACAAGATTGCCTTTGAACTTATGAAGGTCAAACCCAACTATAGACCCATAAAACATCAGAGTTCTTCAGCTGAGCATGGTGGACCTAGACCTACAACCCAACACGAAGCCTTATAAATAACCAAGCCCTGAAAAAAAGAGTGTAAGTGTCTAGACCAAAAGTGTTATAAGCAAATAGCGCTTATACAACAAGACATTTTAGATCAAGCCCAGCAAACCTTATTACAGGTTCAAGCTATATACAAATAGAAGAAAATGGATATAGAAGTAGAAAATGAAAAGATTAGGCAACTAATAGAGCCTAATTTATGAGAAAATCCCATCGCTAAGTGGGATAAAGACCAGAGTTATGGTGAAATCATCCTTATAAACCCAGACGCCACTATTAATTGTGGAACCTATAAGAAAGGATATTCACAAGAAGATAGGGACGAATTCAAGAAAGACATAGATGAAATGCTTAAGTTAGTCATTATTAGAGAAAGTAAAAGTAGACATAATAGCCTAGCCTTCTATGTTCAAAATGAATCTGAACGTAAAAGAGGAGAAAGACGTATGGTTATAGATTATAGACAATTAAATAAGAATTGTGAATTTGATTCTTATAAGATACCAGACAAGAATAATTTAATCAATTTGATTGAAAATAGAATTATATTCAGTAAGTTTGATTGCAAATCAGGCTTCTGGAAAATTAAGATGCATCCAGACAGTATTACTTGGACAACCTTTAGTGTGCCCCAAGGAAAATACGAATGGCTAGTAATGCCATTTGGATACTTGAAGGCTCCTCAAGTATTCCAAAGAAGAATGGATAATATATTTAGACCTTATTCAGAAATTTGTCTTGTTTACATAGATGATATTCTTGTAGCAAGTAAGAGTGAGATAGAGCATGTAGACCATCTTAAAAATATTATTTTAGAATTAGACAAACATGGTATTATTATTTTCGAAAGGAAAATGCAATTATTTCCGACTGAGATAGACTTTGTGGGAATGCATATTAATAAAGAGAAATTATCCTTGGCAGAACACATAACTAAGAAGATTATTGAGTTTTCAAATCAACTCAAAGATAAAAAATAATTACAATCATTTTTAGGACTGCTGAATTGTGCCGCAAACTTTATTAAAGACCTTTCTTTAAAAGACAAAGCCTAACATCCAAATTAAAAAGGATAGACAAGACTAATCCTTTTTATTAGACCAAAGATGATTTTGAAGTCATAAGATAAATTAAAGACGCAATGAAGAATATTCCTTTACTTGAACTGCCTAATGCAGAAGACCGGTTTATAGTAGAAACAGATGCCTCTGATAAACAATTGGGAGCAATATACTTTGCCAATGATCATTAGAAAAAAAAGAAGAAACTTTGTAGACATAGTTTTGGAACCTTTATAGACCTAGAAACAAGATACACTCCCATAAAAAAGAAGTCTTAGCTATAGTAAGGGTAATAGAAAAATATATGTTTTTTCTTAGACCTAAACATTTTACTGTTTATGCTGACTCTTCTTATGCAGTAAAATTCAGAGACTTAGACTTGTCCAAATCAAGGACTAATAGACTTATTATATGACAACAATTGCTTAATGGTTATGACTTCTCTGTTATACATATTAAGGGAAGTAAAAATACCATTTTAGACATTATATCAAGAGAGCCAATGTTTGCTAACACTAATATGATTTCATGTTTTATGTTGCAAACAGAAGACCTAGAAGACATGAGTGCCTCTGGAACAAATAGACTGAACAAGTAAGACATTACAAACTATCTTAGAAGCGTAAGACCAAATGCTAGTGCAACGCAAAGACAGACTCATATCCAAGACTCTCAAGAAAGACCAATTCTAGAGAACTTTGATGATATCTAGGTTCCTCCAGGAAAATCTAGACAAGAGATTATTGTTCAAAATACACTCATTGGGAAGATGTATTTTCCCCAATATAGACCCGAACAAAGATATCCAGACTTGATAAAATTTAGACGAGAATTTTCAGATGACGAAAATACTCTTATAGACGCCATATGGTGGAATGTGAAGAATAGACTATGGATTGAGTTCAATAGACTATGGATTGACGAAAATACTCATATGCTAGCCATTGCTTGATTCACGAGGACTCAAAGACTTGCAGTTACCAATCTCAGTGGTACTGCTGTACCTCGACCTTAGACTCAGAGTTATGCTCAGACTCTTGGAGAAACCTTCCAAAGTAGACCTGTTGATTTTTGTTATCAGAAAAAGACTTTTAAGACTAAGATTGTTATACCGTTTTGACATAATAATCTTTTATTAACAGAAGACTTTCAAAAATAAACTAATAATATTATTAATCATTTTAATATGTTATTATCAGAAATAAATGGAGATGCCTTAATGATAAAAGGTTTCTTCAAAGACGTTCCAAAAATATATCTTTTTGGAAAATCAGACATGGCTCATAAACCCTTGCAGACCACGGGTTCATTAGACTCATTCAGATAAAAGATATTGAAGTCTCTGTCACTCTTGGAAAAATAGTCCATGGGTATGTTAAGAAGGTAGTAGACTTCCTTCCTCTATTTGCTAGAATCTATCAGAGTGCTCCAAGTTCCTGTAGAGGAGTGAGAGTTGAAGGATTTAGACTTATTAGATTTTCCAATTATATATTCGAAGACATTAAAATTTTATCAGAAGACGAGACTAAAGATTTAATTGTTGATAAGTCCAAGCTCCAGGTGGTACACTGCTTACCATAAAGAAGACCTAATAATCCAAGCTGATGAGCCATTCAACGGAAGGCTCAAGAAAGAATCCAAGGAAATGGTAGAGATAGCTTTGCCAGCCAGCCTTATAACTGTAACCCTCATTGATGAATTTTTCAACAATGCCCTACCAAACCAAGACAAGGAAGAAGAAGACACAGAGACAGCAAAAAGACCCTCAGTAGTGGAAGAATTATTGAAGATGGAAGACTCATTTTCTTAGACTCTGCTTTCCATAAAGCAAAGGGATGCCTGCCCCACATGGGCCACTAGACTGATAAAAAAGATAAAGACATTGATTGATGCTCTTACAAGATGATAAGACTTATGATGAAGACTTGGCACGCCCCAACAACTGGCCTTTCTTATCAAAAAAAAAAACGTTCTTCAATTATCAAAAGATGTTAAAGGCTTGTAGACCAAACTGATAAGATTCTTAAGACAAAGTTGCTTTAATAATTTATATTCTTCCACCGGATTTCTTTTGGCAACCTGTTACCAGTCGTTTGTAGTGCCCTTGAGCTATAAAAGGGAGCGCCCAACTGAGTTTAGGATCATCAAGAGTTAAAGAGTGATCAGTTGTTAGACTTCTAGTAGTGGATATGAGAGATAGAGTATGCTTATAGTGAGTAATATGTACATGAGTGAGTAAACCTCTCATAGTTATGGGATAGGGGAGAGTTGTAACTACTTATGAAATGCAATAAACGTATTTTCTTTTCCAGAAATCTCTTATGCTAAGTTGTTATTATTTTCCAAATTGTCTCCAACGTTTTGTTCATAGAGGACTATTGTGTGGAACCTCTGGTGTAGCACACAAGGTGTTATACTGGTGAACCGCTGTCAGATGTTGATTTGTCGTGAGCCATTAGCCAGGTGGGCGTTAGGCGTGAAGGCGTACAGGCAGGAAATGGGTTCAATGCCAAAACAGTGGATTAAGGTGAGACACATAAAGAAAGAATTGTAGGAGGCCGAGACCAGAGAAGAATAGTAGTAAGGCTGAAGAGAAGAAGGAAGGAAGATAACTATATTGCAGACAAGAAGGAAGGTATTGTAACAACCCGAGGTCTTGGAGAGGAGGATTTATTTATTTTGGGAGAAATAAATAATATTTTATTAGAGAAATCATTAAATTGGCAATTGAGGTCAAAATTTGAAGTTGTTAGAAAGAGTGTCGATGGCGATTCTGAGGGTACCATAGTGTCCGGAAGGGTCGAGAAACTCGAAATGACAGTACTTGGGGTCTATTTAGGTTCCGAAATAAATTAGGACCGTTTGACTCGAATTAAAGTTACCGGGTCATTTAAAGTGTGTATTATCATTTAAAGATGTGTATCTTGGGAGTTGGGGCTTATTAAGCCTATGGGAGATATTTCTCCAAAGAGAGAAAGAGAAAAAGAAAGAAAGAAAGAAAGAAAGAAAGAGAGAAGAAGAAAAGGAAGGAGAGAAGAGAGAGAAAGTGGAGATTTCCGGCCAATACGCGATCTCAAGGCGAATTCAGACCCTACAAACCCGAGGCAAGTGATTAAACTTGCTAAATAATTTTTGTGTACCAATTATTGCATGATTTGTTGATTGATATTTTGGGTTTTAGGTTTAGTTTAACAAAACCTAACTTTTGGGTATAATCTTAGATTTGATATGTAGATCTTTGATTTGAGGGTAGAAATTAGTTTATATGTATTCTAGGATGATTATTGATGATATATATGTGATTGGGTTGAAGAGATATGGAGAGAAAATGATTAAAATGGATTTTGGGTATTTTAGGCTTACAAAAAGTAGCCATTTTCGAGAGTTCTGAAGGGCCGAATCGATTCGGCCTCCTACCGAATCGATTCGAAAATATGCAGGTGACCAGGTCTGAGTGACCGAATCGATTCGAACTCCAGCCGAATCGATTCGTCCTGAGACAGAATCCCAGGTCTGATGACCCGAATCGATTTGCCTTCTTGACCGAATCGATATGCTGGGCCGAATCGATTCGGAATTGGCCCGAATCGATTCGAAAATAGGGCTTTTTCAAGGGATGTTTTCTAAGGAGAATTTCATCCCATTTTGTTCGAGGTTATCGATTGGGGATCTCTATAGGAGATATTTGGTGTATGTTTTGGAGACTTTTAGAGAGTTTCCCTTATGAGAAATTATTGGAGTCACATTGACTAAATTGAGGAATACCGATTAGATATTTTGGTATGTTCTAAGTGGGGAAGCCCACCTTGTTTTGAGAATTCTATTTGGAGATAATTATGATATTAATGGGAATAATTTAGAGATACCGAGTCTTAGGATCCAATCCCAAATGGGGTAACTTTAAAGGTTCATAAAATGAATTGAACCCTATTATGGATGGAGAACTGTAAATGCTAGTTGAGGTGCATTCGGATATAGAATATCCTTAACTTAAATGGAATTGAGAGACAATTCATTATTAGAATCGATGTGTGAGCTTCAAGCAAGAAATAGTATCGCGTATACTAAGTGGGGAAGATATGTGAAATTTTACGGTTAGTGTATCAAAGGAGAGAGATATACTAAAGAATGACATTAAACCAATTGCGCCTATGAGCGTATAATAAATATGAAAATGATGTGGCAGGTATACCTTTTATGATGGTATATCTTTATTGTGTGGGATGTATGTATACCCTATATGATGGTATATATGCATGGTTAGGCATACCCTCTCTTTGCTATCATTGGGAAGTTTCATGCGTAGAGGGTGAGCATCCTGGCTCAAAGAGCAGGATATGGATATTCCTCAGGTCATAGTCGTCCATGGTGGTCAGCAAATGACATATATATATATATATGTATATATACATTTATTTATTTTGGGGGTGAGAGGTCGTGGGTATGTGTCGCTCTCACTTTCCGATTAGGAGCTATGACCGCTTCCCGGGACGTCGTGTGCGTGAGTTGATCTCGAGGTGGGTGTCGTGGAACCCCACCAGGTGGCCCCAGTTTGCTACGTATATGGGCTTCTAGAAGATGATAGCATGTGAGCCTGCGTCCTTCGAGTTATAGCTCGTTTGGATGGTTATTATTGCTTGTGCTTGTACTTGGGTATCGAGGGCATAATGGACCTCAAGGACTGACATTGCCAGGATTAGTGTATCAGGGGGTTCCTTGTTTGGATTTCGCTTCGACGAGACGTCCCACGCACGAACCGCAGTGTAATGTTGGAAATTGGGGATAAGTTAGTCCTTAATGCTCATACTTATATATATATCACCTATCCCGACAATCGGCAGTGCCAGGAGTAGTGTAACGGGCGGTTCCTTATTAGTATTTCGCTTCGGCGAGACATCCCATGCATGAAACGCCGTGTACTTTTGAGAATTGGGAATATTAATTAATTAAAATTGGATAATATTAATTTGGGTTACATGCATCTTGCATTGAGGGAATAACAAGCCTCGAGGATCAATACGGTCAGGAGTAGTGTAACGAAGGGGTTCCTTGTTTGGATTTCGCCTCGGCGAGATGTCCCACGCACGGAACGCAGTGCCGTGTTGAGAATCGGGAGGAGTTCAGTCCTTAACTCTTGATGCTAATAACTCATATATAAAATAATTACATATATATATTGTTTACATGCCAAATAAGGGCATCAATAGAATATAATATTCTAGTAAATGAGAATGTTGATGTATTGCGTTGATGTGGTTATGAATGGATCATGTAACTTTATATGTTCAACAAATGAACATTATAAAGATAACTATAACTATTACATTAAAGTTAATGTATACAACTTATAGATTATAGAAATAAGTGTAGATTGGGAGATAGGTTAGATGGCTTCACTTCAATACTTCAATTGGGTTTAAGTTAGAATCCTCTTACCTAAATAAAATCCGGCACCCATTTGGAGATCACGTGCATTCGTTTAGTGCGCGCTTTAGTTGAGAGGTGAAATGGATTTTATGGAGAGGAAGATTCCATTAAATCATGTAATAATGCATTTATAATTATTATGCATTTTAATACACTTGCTATAAAAATGTTTTTTTTCAACTCGGGATCTGACCCGTTTACATTTTCTCCTCCATGTATATATTGTACAACTTCAGGTGTTCCTCCGCAAGGACGCCTTTGATGTTCATCCATTCAGGATTCGTGGAGTTGTGGCAATTGCGGACTGTCGCGGCATTTTGTTTTAGTCGATCCCTATCTTTGTATATCTAGATTAGGATTCAGTGGTGTATGGAATTAGTATTCAAGGTGTTGTAGATTAACACTTTTATATTTCACTTCTCAGATTATTGTATTGTATGTTACCCGACAGCATATTCGGGTATTTTATTTGTTCTTTGTATCGCACTCTTGTATATTAATGGAGTTTGGACTTGTCACTCATCATAGCTAGATGTGTATTGATGGTTATGTTGCATTATTGGTTTTGTTGGTGTTGTTAAATAAAAAGTTTTAAATTTTTTGACAATTCTCTTTTAATGATTTCGGGTAGTTAGCCTTATATTATTAGTATTGTCAGTTGATATTGAGACTGTGCCATCTGGGATAACTGATTTAATGTAGTATAGGGATGGCCACCCGTTATTATTTTGAGCGGGTTGTCACAGATGGTATCAGAGAATTAGGTTCTAGAGTCTTTAGGATCTCTGTGCGTTACTACGATCTTTCGTAAGCGTTCTTGATGTAGAGCCTTATTGTTAGGACGATTACATTCATGCATCCATATTTCTTCTATGATTTGAAAACTTTTGAAAGGCGTTCCGATACAATTGTTCTTATTTCAGATGCCACAGAAGGGAGGTCGTTCAGTCAGGGCAAACAAAGGGCAATCCCAAATGCCTCAAAGGAACATGAATACGGATGATGTTGCCAATATTATGGCACAAGAAGTAACTGCTGCCATTTCTATGATGGCGCAGTAATCTGCCGTTCAAGCAACCCAACCCTATTTAGAATTGTCTTTATGGGAGAGAATGAAGGAAGATTTTAGTAAGGGGCATCCTCCCGAGTTTGCAGGGGGAGTTGATGCAATGGCTGCAAGTTAATGGAAGAATAGTATACAAAGACACCTTCGTATGGTTGAGTGTAGTGAGGTGCAAAAATAATTTTTAGCCACCTTTAGGTTATCGGGTGCAGCTCTTCAATGGTGGGAGTCTGTCACCACAACGGAACTGAGAGATACTTTACCTATAAAGGAATTTTGGGAACTTTTTGATCGAAGGTATTTTCTTTCTTCTACTAGGAATATGAAGATTTTTCAGGGTAATAGAACAGTGGCACAATATGAGGAAGATTTTTCTAGATGGGCAAAGCTAGTACCTGATGAGGTAAATACAGAAGAGAAGCGTATATCGAAGTTTGTTCAAGGATTAGATTGGAAAATTCGGCAACATTTGATAGAGGGTCCCAGGTTAGCGACTTTCATGGAGGTAGTGAATACGACACTACTAAAGTGTCATGAATATCATCTTCGTTCGCAAGAGGGAAAGAAATTTGGAGATTCGAGTTCGTCGAGTAAGTTTGGCGATGAGAGTGCTAGTAATGCGAGTGGGCAGAAAGGATTTGTGGGTAAGTGTTTCTTTTGTAAAGAAATAGGTCATAAAAAGAGAGATTGTCCTAAAAGAGGTTAAGGACCACGTTTTGATGAAGTTTTAGAAGTGCAACCCCTACAACAGATTCGAGGTCATTTTAGACCGAGGGACTTTGTTTGGGAGACCATTGATGAGGATGGGAAATCGGACTAGAGATGAATGATGTAAGATAATTTTCCTTTATAAATAGGATAACTACTAAAATGAGTTTTGGGAATATTGTATGAGAGATATTGATGAATGGGTAGTGCTATAGCCCTATTATGTATGTATTGACCCTAAGGGGAATTTTGAGCAAGTTAGGCTCTTATGTTATTATCTTTTGTAAGACTAGATAATATTAATGCGCTCAAAAAGAGCTTCAAACCTTGTGGTAAATGTAAGAATGGTAATGGTGATAAGTAGTAATGATAAAGCTACTTCTTTTATATAATCAAGATAGACTCATTTAATTGTTGTATTCCAGATATGGATGTGCCTTATAAATGGCGATATATTAAAATGAAAAAAAAAATGTTGTTTATGTTTGATAGTACAAATATAGCACCCTTCCGCGGAATGTATTCTTCTCCAGTTCACAGGCATCATAGGTCAAACAGGCCGCGGCCAGACCTCATTCAGGGCGCGACTAGAACTCACTTGGCACGGAATCCCTTCATGACTAGATGGCACGGGGTGCATCCCTATCCATTGTAGGCCACAGAGCTCCACCGTATGGTACGCGACACCCCTCCATCAGCTTACAACACTGCTTGCTTTGCATGCCGCACCCCCCTTTATCCACAACTGCTGCAGACTTAGTATACGCCACGTGCTTAGGACATGTGACTCAACACATTTCCTCATAAATAGAGGACCACACCTAGAAGGAAAGGGATCGATTCCATACTAGTCCGGGGTAGGCTCTACAATACAGATTCTCTCTACACAACCTCAAGATACCTCTTGGAGACACAAATCTACATCACAGCCACCTCCCGGGCTCACCGAAATCTCCAATACTTCCATGTATTCACCCTTATTCTCATACTTGTACGCCTCTTTAGGCATGATTATATTGTACAATACAACGCACATAATGAGGATGGAGCAACACAGTGGACGTAGGCCCATTTTGGGGGCTGAACCACTCTATATCTTGTCTTCTCTCTATTTATTTGCTCTACTTGTTTATTACACACTTTCCTATTGACTTGCTGGTACGAGAATGCCTTATGGTCGATTTCTCGTATCATTAGTTTGGCGCCGTCTGTGGGAACAAAGATATTTCGATCTTGTTTCTCTACATATATGAGTTCTTAAACACCTTATTCGACCCCTGAGGGTCCTATGGATCATCTTCTCACGGGTCGGTTACTGGTTATTGGGCTTCGCTTTACATTCGCCCCCCCTTTAACGGGTATTTCATATTTCTGAATCTGTCTTTGGATCTTCATTTGATGGCTTTGGATCTATTTTACATACCCCTGTGATATCATTCCATCTAGATAATGCTGAAGGCATGGTGGACTTTAGTCCCGAAAAGGTGGATGATTAGGGAAGGGCTATA
The DNA here is from genome assembly GCA_949130495.1 of Sambucus nigra. NCBI lineage: Eukaryota > Viridiplantae > Streptophyta > Magnoliopsida > Dipsacales > Adoxaceae > Sambucus > Sambucus nigra. The sequence continues at coordinate 260,568,424 of OX422210.1, forward strand.
TTTACTCCCATTTTTGTTGCCATCTTCCTATGATCTAGGGGTTATCATTGAAGTTATGTCGTATTGCGCACCGTAAGGGAATTCTCTCATTAATGGACCCTAGTAGGTTTTCTTCGCGTATTGGGGGAGAAAATATCAGTTCCTGGGCTCGACTTAGGATCTCTCCGCGGCCTAGCCAGGGGTGAGGCTTGTAAGTTCAACATCCTCTAGCACCGCGACCCCTACTAGTGCGGACCTATTACAACAGTTCAAAATCACCGGGGGAACGACTTAAGTGGCCTTAGGATTGACCTTGGTGAATAACATTAAAGGGCTGCGGCAGTGCACTTATGTGCCATACTGGCCGCGACCTCGTAGGCATATCATGGAGCAGTTCAAATTCCCCTTTTTTCAATATTCTTGTGATCACTCACTTCTGTTAGTTTTGTCTCAGATTCTATATACTTTATAGAGACTAACAAAAGCATAAATGGAAGGAGGATCCAGCCAGAGTGCAGAAGTTGAGGATGAGATTGTGCAACTGTACAATCACCTTAATCACCTCTATGACAGCCATGCCTCACTTCAGACCCAGGTCAATTACCTAACTCATATGGTGCTAATGCTAGAGGCCGCGGCCTCTCAAAATACAGGCGCGGGTTCGAAGGAAAAAGCTTTGTCTACCGCGGCAGTTAAAGAAGCCGTGGAATCAACTGGCAGAAGTCAGAAAAGGAGAACAGAGAAATCAGAGAAAAAACCGGGCGTCTATACACCGTTGATTTTCCCAATTGAAGAGATCTTTGATTTCATCAAAGAGGACAAGCTTTTGAGGTAGCCAGAAAAGTTAAGAGCTCCACCCCACAAGAGGAACAAAGCTACCTGGTGCAAATTCCATGAGGACCATGGCCATGACACAGAGCGATGCTATGCTCTGAAAGATGAAGTTGAAAGGCTAATTGGGCAAGGGATGCTGCAGCGATTCCTGAAGAATTCGTAAAAGACCCAGCCAGACCTAACAGAGGCTGCATGCCGCACCTCATCCTTAGTCTTTCCAATTTCAACTGTTTCTGTTTATGTTTTATGAAGCTCATTGTAGCCTTAATACTCAAGACTTTATGTTTTGTTAACAAAGTCATTAGCTAAAGCATATATATATAAATATATGAATTAGCAATTTTTGCCATATCTGATATTTCTCTTGGTTTCATAATCTGTTATCTCACCAAAAGATTTTTTGTCTTAAACAGATTCCACGGTAATCAAGTAAAGACGTTAAAATGACGCGGCATAATAAAGGGCCGCGACTTGCACGCAGCTGCCTTGTAACGCAGCAGTTGATGTCCTACGGGAGTAAAATGGCACCATTTGTGTGGGCGCGGACATTGACAAATAATCATACTACGAAGAAATGGATCTCTGTCTGCGGACTTAAAATGTTATGTCTATCAGGGCACGGATGCATTTTCAAAAATGAGGCAGTTACGTACAACCATTCATTATAGCAAGCAATGTAAAACATGCAATGTAAAAGAGAAAGGAATATCAAGCAGTCAATCGTAGTGGTAAAAATATGGCCGCAGCCTTGGTATTAATAGCCAAAGATTACAGAATGAAGGCCGCAGCCACATCAGAAGTTACGATTACCAAAAGGAGGGACGTAACCCTATATTAATGATGCAACAAAAATTGAGTTTAAGAGGCTGCATCATCATCATCATCAGCCTCTTCTTCGCCCGCGGCAGTCTCTGACTCTCCGTCCACAGCCGCTGCCTATGCCTCAGCCCTGAGCCTTGCTCTCTCTTCCGCCGCGGCCTTAAGTTCAGTGATGCACTCTTGATGTTCGGCATCGCTCAACTTCCAGGCAAGGACCTCCTCCTTGGACTCAGGGAACCTCTTAATAAATCTTTACCACAACCCCTGATAGCCGCGGAGGTATGCCCTGTTATTGATAAGGAAGAAGTCCTTAGAGCCTTTGAATGACTCCACGGCATGATCTACGGCTAGCTGGAGGGCGTCATCATGATCAACTTCCAACTTTTTTACTGCCGCAACATGATCTTCATCTTTTTGAGCGGACTTGGCTTCCAACTCTTCATATTTCTGCTGGAGTAGGGCGAGCTTGGTATTTGAAATATCCGCGACATGGGCGGCTTTGACAGTCTGGGCCTGGGAGGATTTCAGGGATTCCCCGGATTGATTAAAATTCTCCTCCGCTTCCTCCCTCACCTTGAATGCTTTCTCAGGGTCCATGTGGGTTGCCTGAAGAGCTGCGACAGCAGACTTCTTCCCTGCCTCAAAAGAAGAAGTCCATGCAGCCTGCAAGTCCACGACATGAGCACTCTTCTCGGCCTCCTTCAACCTCTACAAGGCCTCGTACTTCCTCTTCTGGACCACAATCACATCTGCGGCCTGAAATAAAAGACGTTAGCAAAAGTATGGAAAAATATGAGATGCAAAAGTTAAAGAATTACAACTGGTACGTACCCTCAGAAGGCTATGGAGGCCACAGTCCTCCAGATCTTCATGATCTTCTCCCACTAGCCTGTAAAGGTTCGCGACATCCAAGGCTCGTTCCATCCTCCGCGCAGCCTTTGCGGTAGTGTCCCAAGAGGAATTGGGATCAGGCTGCCTTAATTGGGGCCTTGGTCTACCATCAGGCCCAGACTCTCCGCGAAATTGAGGAGGTGGCAAGTTCGCGTTAATCGCCACAACAGTTGGCGGAGGAGGAGAGGATTAGTGAAGGGGGACATCGGTTGACATTAAGCCCACCGCGGCCAGGTTTTCCCCTATGTCATCATCAAAATGGTCATGCGGAAGGTTCTCATCATTAACCATTTGATCTGCGACAGGTGCTGTAGTTTTTTTGCCAGGAGCCACGACAGGGGAAGCATTTCTCCGGAGGGAGCCGCGGTTGGTCCCTTGGCCTTGGACCTCTTCCTCTTTCTGCTCTGCGTAGTATTATTTAGGACGACTGCGTCCTCATCCATCTCCGCTAGTTGCGCCGCTAGCAGTTCCCTGTCAACTTCTTCACCTGAAAAGGAATAGCATGAGTTCAAGAGAATAAATGACCACGGAGTAAAAATTATGGCGCAGTTAATTACTTTTCGTGCCCATTTGTCGAGGAATGGATTTGTTTGGGAAAAATCCCGCTTCAAATATGGTTGCCGATGTTACAAGTGTGCCGAACTTCTTGTGTTCAGCAGGAACTTCCGCGGCCTTGACAACTCTTTTTTCCTACCGCTTGTTCAAGAGCAGATTGTCAAGGGTTGCAGAAAGAAAAGACGATTCAAAGGTTAGTGGAAGTTATGCATATTTATGTGAAATAAAAGGACGCGGCTACAGTCTTATTACCTAACTTTGAGGGAGACCCCCACTGTCGCGGCATTCTATATGTCTTTTCTCTTTCATTCTCCTCGGGGTGCATCTCCCAGCCTTCACCGGAGATGTAGAAATATTTCCCCTTCCAGTTCTTCACACTGGTCGGTCTCCCAGTGTAAAGGGTCTCGTCTCTGCCGCGACTAGAGATGTAGTAGTAGCCCGCGAACTTCAATGAGTTCTCTTTTAGGCGATAGAAGTGAAAGAACTCCATGGGAGTGATGTCCTTTTTGAACAAATTCTCCCAAAGGACAACTGCAGCGAGAATGGCTCTCCAGCCATTAGGGTCCAACTGTGCTGGGGCCAGGTTCATTGCCTGAAAAAGGTGACGAATAGGAAGTGGAACAGGCAGCCGCAGCCCATAGATGAAGGCGTGCAGAGGGAAGCAAATTCAATCATCGGATAGAATCGTGCATGGTTTTTGGTTTGCGGCAGGGGCTGAGCACGTCAAATTTTCTGGAAATTTGAAGGCCTGAGCCACCTGCTCAACCCAATCTTGGGTCATGGAGCCGCGGATATCAAGTGCGGCCAAGGGTCTCTCGGCTCTCCCAGATGTTCCACCTGGGTTATTTCTAACAGCCGCGGCATTGTCTCCTACACCCATTGGATGAGTACTTGAGTTAGCTTCCTCTTCTATCGACGGAGATTTGAAATCCTTCCCAGATGCAGAGTTCGCGGAGTCTGAGTCAAGTATCACGCAGTTTGGGCAATCTTTTAGTTTTCAAGGGTCTATTGATCTTAGAGGGGGCACGGAAGTAAGCTCGGGGGGAGAGGTCCCAAAATGCTTTGCCCAAAATCATCTCAGGAACTCGTCTGGGTCAAAGCTCATATGGCTGCAGCAGTACCTGAAAAGCAGAGTTCACAGTTAGGCACCGCAGCTAGTATGGTTTGTAAAAGACTTTAAGAAGCCACAGAAGAATTATTTATAGTTCTTGGAAAAGCGTTTGGAATTATTTCCCTAACGAATTATTAAGGGCCTACTATTACTTGAACTTATGGGTTAATACTATCCCTACTAGCAGCGGCCACATCCATGTCAGTAGAGGAATATAAGATGCCTCGGTAATAAGATAGAATTGCTTCAAGGCATTCCTGGCCACGTCCATTCCTAAATTTTCATGGAAGTTTGAAGGTTGTTCGAGACTACAAGGCTGGTGATTTGATGCCGCAAATGATAATTTGAGGGACCGCGGCCATTTGGCACGGTATGATGCAGAAGGATTGTAACAATTCATGGGAATGATTATTAAAATCCTACCATGCCGCGGCCTCTATCCTAAACAGTTGATTATCTAAATTCTAATCATTTTTAGGATCAAACTCACAAAATACGAAGAGTTCGATTATGAACACCAAGAACAGTTGTATGTATTTCATATGTAGCATACGTGGGAAATGACAAAACGTACAAACAAAACCCTAGAATTCAAGCAAATGAACCAGAAAAAGAAAAATCATATCAAAAGGGAAGAAAAATGTAAATTTCAAAGGCTTTTACGAAAGTATGGTGGTTGAAAAATCACCTGGAAATGAAGAAACTCGTAATGATCAGCTTCAGATCGCCTTGAACCGCCGCACACCACCTTGGAAGGTTGTCGAAATATACAAGAGAGAGTGTAGAGTTTCTCTCTCGATGTGCTCTCAAAAGTTTTGGAAACGTAATGAAGTCCACGGCCAGAAACAATTTATATAAGGGAGCGCGGAAGACAAATCGTCGCTTTGGAAGCTCCGCGGTACCTAGGCTACTGAGCCGCAATCCTAATTGATCTCCCTTGGCACTACGGATTGGGGGCTTATTGATAGTACAAATATAGCACCCTGCCGCGGAATGTATTCTTCTCCAGTTCGCAGGCATCATAGGTCAAACAGGCCACGACCAGACCTCATTCAGGGCGCAGTCAGACCTCATTTAGGGCGCGGCCAGAACTCACTTGGCACGGCATCCCTTCAGGACTAGATGGCACGGGGTGCAACCCTATCCATTGTAGGCTGCAAAGCTCCACCGTATGGTACGCGACACCCCTCCATCAGCTTACAACACTGCTTGCTTTGCATGCCGCACCCTCATTTATCCGCAACTGCTGCAGACTTAGTATACGCCACGTGCTTAGGACATGTGACTCAACACATTTCCTCATAAATAGAGGACCACACCTAGAAGGAAAGGGATCAATCCCATACCAGTCCGGGGAAGGTCTACAATACAGATTCTCTCTACATAACCTCAAGATACCTCTTGGAGACACAAATCTACATCACAGCCACCTCCCGGGCTCACCAAAATCTCCAATACTGCCATGTATTCACCCTTATTCTCATACTTGTATGCCTTTTTAGGCATGATTATATTGTACAATACAACACACATAATGAGGATGGAGCAACACAGTGGACGTAGGCCCATTTTGGGGTCTGAACCACTCTATATCTTGTCTTCTCTCTATTTATTTTCTTTACTTGTTTATTACACACTTTACTCTTAACTTGCTGGTACGAGAACGCCTTATGGTCGATTTCTCGTATCATCAATGTTTGAAAGTTGAGATTGTGGATTGATGGGACGCAGGAAATTTTAGCTCATGATTATGACAATTTTTGTGAGCTACATATTGTTATATATATGATGATTTATAAGACCTTATGTTGGACATAAGACATTTTATATTATATAAACCATTTTCAAAATAAACCATTTTCAAAATAAAACTTTTTATCGGCCTTCGGGCCATTTCAAAATTATTTTCATTAAATTTCTTCTTTCAAACTCTAGTCCGGATTTAAAAAACTCTCAATCCCCGACGTCGCCTCATAGTAGTGTATTGGGAGGGTTCCTTTTTTGGATTTTGCTTTTACGAGACGTCCCCCGCACGAAAGTGGCGAATGTCAGGAATTGAGAGGAGTTATTTCTTCAGACCATTCAAAATCTTTACACTATTAAAATGTCATTATCTATATTTAAGGAATTGTGGAATTTTGGAGGCAAATAAAGCCTCATTATGATTTCGGTGAGCATAAAGCTCAAATATAAAGGGTGTATGGGCGCCCTAGTTGTGGAAATTGATTTTATAAAACTCGAAATTCACTTAAAATTAAATAAATCAAAATAAACTCGTCACGGGTAGTTAGAAGTTTGGAGATAGGATTAGTGAGGATGGGTGTAGTAGAACTAGTTGAGCTTTGGAGAATTAGGCTTCGCTAAAATTTCGAGGACGAAATTTCTGTAAGTGGGGAAATTTGTAATAACCCGAGGTCTTGGAGAGGAGGATTTATTTATTTTGCGAGAAATAAATAATATTTTATTGGAGAAATAATTAAATTGGCAATTGAGGTCAAAATTTGAAGTTGTTAGAAAGAGTGTCGAATGTCGATTATGAGGGTACCATAGTGTCCGGAAGGGTCGAGAAAGTCGAAATGATTGTACTTCGGGTCTATTTAGGTTCTGAAATAAATTAGGACCGTTTGACTCGAATTAAAGTTATCGGGTCATTTAAAGTGTGTATTATCATTTAAAGATGTGTATCTTGGGAGTTGGGGCTTATTAAGCCTACGGGACATATTTCTCCAAAGAGATAAAGAGAAAAAGAAAGAAAGAAAGAAAGAAAGAAAGAGAGAAGAAGAAAAGGAAGGAGAAAAGAGAGAGAAAGTGGAGATTTCCGGCCAATACGCGATCTCAAGGCAGATTCAGACCCAACAAACCCGAGGCAAGTGATTAAACTTGATAAATAATTGGTGTGTACCAATTATTGCATGATTTGTTGATTGATATTTTGGGTTTTAGGTTTAGTTTAACAAAACCGAACTTTTGGGTATAATCTTAGATTTGATATGTAGATCTTTGATTTGAGGGTAGAAATTAGTTTATATGTATTCTAGGATGATTATTGATGATATATATGTGATTGGGTTGAAGAGATATGGAGAGAAAATGATTAAAATGGATTTTGGGTATTTTAGGCTTACAAAAAGTAGCCATTTTCGAGAGTTCTGAAGGGCCGAATTGATTCGGCCTCCTACCGAATCGATTCGGAAATATGCAGGTGCCCAGGTCTGAGTGACCGAATCGATTCGAACTCCAGCCGAATTGATTCGGACTGAGACAGAATCCCAGGTCTGATGAACCGAATCGATTCGTCTTCCTGAACGAATCGATTTGCTGGGCCGAATCGATTCGGAATTGGCCCGAATCGATTCGAAATAGGGCTTTTTCAAGGGATGTTTTCTAAGGAGAATTTCATCCCATTTTGTTCGAGGTTATTTATTGGGGATCTCTATAGGAGATATTTGGTGTATGTTTTGGAGACTTTTAGAGAGTTTCCCTTATGAGAAATTATTGGAGTCACATTGACTAAATTGAGGAATACCGATTAGATATTTTGGTATTTTCTAAGTGGTGAAGCCCACCTTGTATTGAGAATTCTATTTTGAGATAATTATGATATTAATGGGAATAATTTAGAGATACCGGGTCTTAGGATCCAATCCCAAATGGGATAACTTTAAAGGTTCATAAAATGAATTGAACCCTATTATGGATGGAGAACTGTAAATGCTAGTTGAGGTGCATTCGGATATAGAATATCCTTAACTTAAATAGAATTGAGAGACAATTCATTATTAGAAGCGACGTGTGAGCTTCAAGCGAGAAATAGTATCGCGTATACTAAGTGGGGAAGATATGTGAAATTTGACGGTTAGTGTATCAAAGGAGAGAGATATACTAAACAATGACATTAAACCAATTGCGCCTATGAGCGTATAATAAATATGAAAATGATGTTGCAGGTATACCTTATATGATGGTATATCTTTATTATGTGGGATGTATGTATACCCTATATGATGGTATATATGCATGGTTAGGCATACCCTCTCTTTGCTATCATTGGGAAGTTTCGTGCGTAGAGGGTCAGCATCCTGGCTCAAAGAGCAGGATGTGGATATTCCCTAGGTCATAGTCGTCCATGGTGGTCAGTAAATGACATATATATATATATATATATATATATTTATATATACATTTATTTATTTTGGGGGTGAGAGGTCGTGGGTATGTGTCGCTTTCACTTTCTGGTTAGGAGCTATGACCGCTTCTCGAGACGTCATGTGCGTAAGTTGATCACGAGGTGGGTGTCATGGAACCCCACCAAGTGGCCCCAGCTTGCTTCGTATATGGGTTGCTAGAAGATGATAGCATGTGAGCCACGTCCTTCGAGTTATAGCTCGATTGGATGGTTATTATTTCTTGTGCTTGTACTTGGGTATCGAGGGAATAATGGACCTCAAGGACTGACATTGCCAAGATTAGTGTATCGGGGGGGTTCCTTGTTTGGATTTCGCTTCGGCGATACGTCCCACGCACGAACCGCAGTGTAATGTTGGAAATTGGGGATAAGTTAGTCCTTAATGCTCATACTTATATATATATCACCTATCCCGACAATCGGCAGTGCCAGGAGTAGTTTAACGGGGGGGTTCCTTGTTTGGATTTCACTTCGGCAAGACGTCCCACGCATGAAACGCCGTGTACTGTTGAAAATTGGGAATATTAATTAATTAAAATTGGATAATAATAATCTGGGTTATATGCATCTTGCATTTAGGGCATAACGAGCCTCGAGGATCAATACGGTTAGGAGTAGTGTAACGGGGGGTTCCTTCTTTGGATTTCGCCTCGGCGAGACATCCCACGCACGAAACGCAGTGCCGTGTTGAGAATCGGGAGGAGTTTAGTCCTTAACTCTTGATGCTAATAACTCATATACAAAATAATTACATATATATATTGTTTACATGCCAAATAAGGGCATCACTAGAATATAATATTCTAGTAAATAAGAATGTTGATGTATTGCGTTGATGTGGTTATGAATGGATCATGTAACTTTATATGTTCAACAAATTAACATTATAATGATAACTATAACTATTACATTAAAGTTAATGTATACAACTTATAGATTACAGAAATACGTGTAGATTGGGAGATAGGTTAGATGGTTTCACTTCAATACTTCAATTGGTTTTAAGTTAGAATCCTCTTACCTAAATAAAATTCGGCACCCATTTGGAGATCACATGCATTCGTTTAGTGCGCGCTTTAGTTGAGAGGTGAAATGGATTTTATGGAGACAATTCCATTAAATCATGTAATAATGCATTTATAATTATTATGCATTTTAATACACTTGCTATAAAAATTTTTTTTTTTCAACTCGGGCTCTGACACGTTTACATTTTCTCCTCCATGTATATATTGTACAACTTCAGGTGTTCCTCCGGAAGGACGGCTTTGATGTCCATCCATTTAGGATTCGTGGAGCTGTGGCAATGGCGGACTGTCGCGACATTTTGTTTTAGTCGATCCCTATCTTTGTATATCTAGATTAGGATTCAGTGGTGTATGGAGTTAGTATTCAAGGTGTTGTAGATTAACACTTTTATATTTCACTTCTCAGATTATTGTATTGTATGTTACCCGACAGCATATTCGGGTATTTTATTTGTTCTTTGTATCGCACTCTTGTATATTAATGGAGTTTGCACTTGTCAGTTATCATAGCTAGATGTGTGTTGTTGGTTATGTTGCATTATTGGTTTTGTTGTTGTTGTTAAATAAAAAGTTTTAAAATTTTTGACAATTCGCTTTTAATGATTTGGGGTAGTTAGCCTTATATTATTAGTAATATCAGTTGATGTTGAGACTGTGCCATCTGGGATACCTGTTTTAATGTAGTATAGGGCTGGCCACTCGTTATTATTTTGAGCGGGTTGTCACACGTATAACTCGAACCAAACCCTTAACTATTTTTACATGTTATTACTTTAAAAAGAATCTTGTATGAGGCTGCAAATCACTAAAGACTTTTTAGAATTTGTTAATCAAACAAATTTTGGCTTAACTAGATAAATTCAAGATTGGACTCTTACAAATCCTAAAGATAAAGAACTTATAAAAGATGCTTTAACTTACGCAGGTGGTACTTTCAAATATATAGACTAGGTCCTTGAGTGGTTAACACGATAAGTACATAGAATATAAATAATTAGAACTCGGATCCGAGATCTCTTTAGACAAAAATTAAGAACTGATGATTTTGCAGAAGAACTATCAAGACCTGAAAAATATCAAGAATATACTAGGATACTTGAAGATAGTATAGACGTATTATAATTTATTAGATGAAAAAGATTAGCTGAAACAAAAGCTATTTTAATTGGAGCCGGAGTAATCCTCCGTCTCATTAAAAACGTAGAAACAGCGGCCCCTAGAACTTACCGTAGATTTTTGTCATCTTATGGGGATAATAATTTAGACAAATTTATAGATAATGATATAATTAATATTATTAATCAAATATATAAAGAAACAAGACTAATAAACCCACGATATCGTATAAGGTATTTAAGACTAGAATATTTATCATCAAAATCGCTCGCAATTTCTAGACTCCCTGAAGAAACTATTTATATAGATAGTCCTCGCTATTCAGAATCCCAGTACGATAGTGATGGAAGAATCCTGAGAAGTAGCAGTAGCCCTGAAACTTCTACACGTAGACTTTGAGATTAATTAGGCTTTAAAATAAGCTTAAAAAGACTTTAAGAATTATTAGGGTAGAAATTTCTATTCTAAAAACCTTAGAACAAGACAAAAGACATAAGCGGTCCCAGACTTTTTGGACGGTAGCGAAACCCGTCATTTAGACCTGTTATATAGACCCGTCGGAGATCCCGACCATATATATATATATATATATATATATATATATATATATGATACGGAAATGAGTTCTATTGTATAAATAGGTTTCTTATATGAAAATTGGGCTTTTTATAGAACTCAATTACATGTAGGTAAGGGGAAAAACCATTGAGAGACAGAACAACGAAATACCAATCGTTGAGACAGAGAATCGTAAATGGGTTTCTTTAACAAAACACAATGGGGGATTGAGATATATTCAGAGAAACACATGCACATATGTGCGTATAAAATTCAAGGTAATATGTGAAAGAGAAAATAGTGGAAACCATATCACAATTAAGCACATGGTTGTTAAAAAAGATTAACTTGACACTTGGCTCTCTATTTAACCATCAGATATAAATCATTAATTTTTATTGTGAACCATTAGATAGCCTATAAAAAAAATCCCTCATTGTTTTTTTTCCAGTAAATCGTGACGGTGACTAGTAACATTAAATAGTGAATAATGATTATGAATAGTGATAATGAACAGTGTCGGTGAATAATACTACTACTAATAATTATTTTAAGAATGAACAATTTTAATAATATAATTTTGAATGATTCAATCCACATCACTACATTACTCTAGAGGTCCACAACCAATCAAGCCAATCACAACCATCATAACGGCAAGAAACGGTAAAGGCAGATGACTTAACATATGAAAGAAATAATCAATATTTATACTTATACTAGTTTAAAAAAACTACCAAGGATCCCTTAATTTGATATTATCATATATTAATAATAGCTTTTTAACTAAGTACTCAGAGTGGTTAACCCGAAAAGTTTTTGAGAAAAGAAATAAATATTTAACCTGTTATTAATATGAACAATATAACTATTACAAGCGGTAAATTATTTTACAAGCCATAAAATACTTACAATTATTTACAAACAAACTAAAAACTATTGTAGCTACCTTTGCAAACCAGGTCACCAGAAAGTTGAAAGATGAGAAAGGGAGTTATTAGAGAGAGAGAGAGAGAGAGAGAGAGAGAGAGAGAGAGATTTTAGGATTTCTTCTTTCCTTGCTTTAAATGAGACTCATGAGGGGTTTCTAAACAATAGGTTTGGGTAGTGATTTTCCATTTTTGTCCTCCCATAATTGAGATTATTCAATAATAGAGGAGGAATCTTGTTCTTTCTATCGCCTTTGTCCTATTCATATCTCAGTTGTTTGAATTTTGCGTCCATCTTTCTTTGTGCATCTAACAAACACTTCTTTTATCTTTTTATTTTTTCCCTTTTTGATTTACATCATTGCTGGCGTGTTTTGCTGGTTGGCGTCACTACTTGCATATCTCGTTGCCTGATTACACCTTGGCTTGATAATTGTTTATTGTTTTTTGGGAAATTCTTTTTCTTTTATTATCCTTCCATACTATTTTCAATATTATTCCTGGTAATGGAATCATCTAAATCTTCTTCTTGTTGGTAGGCATTATCTTGCAGAAAGATTTTTTATTTATTTTTTATTTCTTCTTCAACGTCTTCATAATTGAGGAGTTTGTTGTAGAAATACTGATGGTAGGTACTGTTGGTTCTCTCAAGAATACAAATTTGCATGTTTATATTTTATTTTATCATTTGTACATGAGTTAATGATATTTTATTTATAATTCTGTGTACCTTATAGATTTTTAATAGTTCTTCTGTAGCTTCAGTTGATTCTGTTAAATATTCTTGATCATGATAAAATTTGAAAAAGTAGTTTCTAATTTTTTTTCTTCTCTATGGTCAAGTAGAATTTCATCCTGTCCATCAAAGGATTTGTCCTTCATTAATGCATTATAGAGGAACACTTTCGATTATTAACAAAATTCTTAACTTTTTTAGGGGTTTATACTAGTTTCTACCTTGTTCAACTAGTGATTCTAAAAGTCAATTGCAAAAATTCTCATTATTTCTTTCAAATTGTACATTTATGAGTAAACTTGAAATCAATCCATATTCTAATAGTAGACTTAATGAAGCTATTATTTTTATACGTCTATTATTAGTAAATATCTTATTAGGTCTAGTTACAACAAAAGTTTCAAAGGTTTTAAAATCAATATCTAATAGTATAATATTATTATATTTGCCTTGAGAAAATATATGTATTTTTTCATACTTATATTTACATCCTATTAATGGATTAAATCGAAAAGAGTTTTGTAAAGATATGTCGTTACTAATGTCTTTTGTTCTAGCATAAGTAAATATTTTTAACCAACTTCTTCTAATAATAAATATTCTACCTTTTTAAGTAAAATACTTTGATAATAAGGATCAAAATATGATAAAACATTACTATTATTATATAATATTATATGGTTTAATTCTTTTTATAGCTATTGCTTCTGAATATTTATGGTTTTAAAATGTTTAATAAACATATTATGATCATCTTATAACTGCTTATTTTCTACATTAGTGGAGAGGGAATTAACTTTTGCTTCTAAGGAGTGTATTCTATTGTTTGTTTGGTAAAAATAATTACTTAAATAGTTTAGAGTACGTAAAAACGAAGTCCTATTGAATTCTCGACTGAATCACAGGTTGTCAAGAATTAACTTATGTTCATCATTGACCAGGCTAATGCATCTACACTTGTGCTTATCATTAAGAATAAGAATTGATTTGTTAGTAAATCTTGGTGCTTTTGAGGATGAAGAGCCTTGATAAGACATCTGCAAAATTAAGAAGTATTAGTAATTAATCTTACTATAATATCTGCTAATTTATTATCTTTACCTTTAATATGTTAAAATTTTGGTGTATATCCATTACCTACAACGTTATCTATAAAACTTAACCATCTTTTTTATGCTAATTTACTTTGATGTGTTTTATTAAAGTATTTTACAATATTATCGCAATCGCTTCTTATTAAAAATTATTTTTGCAAAAACAATTGAAATTTTTGGAATGTATTTATCTTTCCTAGAATTTCTAAATCAGTAGAAGGAAGTCTTTTTTGTGTTTCGTTAAAATTACCTGAACAATATTTACATATTCTTTCTTCATTTTTATTAATTTTCTTTTTTGGTCTTTGTAAAAGGACTCTTGCCCATCATAATGGCTGATGCGTCTGTTTGTATGGTTTTGTAACTTTTTTCTAATGCTAAATATAATGGTTCTAATTGACTAACTACACTTTTGATTTTTTGGACTAATTTTATATCTTGAGTATTAAAATACGTTTGACCATTTTTATGTAATTTACTATACAGTGGTCCTACTAATTTTGATAAATTTAGGATAACAAATCTACAATAATTTAATAATCCTAAAAAGGCCTGTAACTTTTTTATGTCTTTTATCTTATCTGGAAATTCTAGAACATTCTTTAATAATTCTTCTCGTAATTCTATTTTGCCTCCTTTTATATATAAACCTAAAAATTCAATTTCTTATTTTTCTAATTGCATATTTTTGCTACTTATTATTAGTCCTTTATCTATAATTTCTCTCAATTATTTCTAAATGCTTTCGATGCTTCTGTTTGCTATTACTAAACACAAGAATATCATATATATATATATATATATATATATATATATATATATATATATATATATATATATATACTATAAACATTTTTGAATTCTTTTTACAACATTGTATCCAGTTTATTTTAAAATATTTGTGATTCATTTTTTAATCCAAAGGGCATGACTACCCATTCAAAGTGTCCTTCGGGACAAGTGAACGCAGTCCATTCAATTGAGTCTTTTTTCTTTTTTATTTGCCAAAATCTTGATTTTCAATCAAATTTTGAAATGTATTTTTTTTTGTATTTTATTTATTAATTATTCTTTATTAGGTATTTTATAGCTATCATCATATGTACTGTCATTTAATCTTTTATAGTTTATTACCATTCGAGCTTTATTTCTTTTGATTTATGAGTGATTCCTTACCATATAGGTTGGGCTTCTATGTCTACCAATGATTCTTCTTATTACTCCAAAATTTAATAGTTCTTGTAATTGTATTCTAAATTCTTCTTGGTTTATTAAGTCGCATACTATATCTTTTGCCTTTATAGTTATTATTATCCTTAAATATGCCTTTAGCTTATTTTTTTTCCAATGTTTTTGTGAATCTTCTCCTATAATTTTGGTTCTTTCTACTAATCTAATTAAATCTTCTAATTCTGATTTTGTATTTATAAATATTACTTTATTTAATTTTTGAAAATATTTTTTTGTATTTGGTTTTCTTCTATTTTCTGCAAATATTCACATAAGTAATTTTTCTCAAAATTGTCTTCTTGTATTTCATCATTTTGCAAATCTTCTATTGTTTCTAATATTATGTTATTATTAAGAACTATTGATTTGTCTTGCTTTTCTATATTATTATGTTGATCATTAGGTACAATATGAGTTTCTTTTTTAAAGAATTGTAGTCCTGATGGGGTATACATGAATCCTCCTGTTAGAGATTGGATAAAATTTAATCCTGAAATAAAATGGTGATGCCTTTTTACATTTTTTAGATATGTTTGTGTTAAATTGAGTTGTTCTTTATTTATGTATATCGATATGTTTTCTATACATTGTGTTATTGGTATTTATTTTTTATTAAATTATTGTATATACATACGGTAATTTAATTCTTTTATACTTTCTTTGGGTACTAATTATGTACGAATTAAACTTTTTGTGGCTCATGTATCTAACATTGTTGTTGTATTTAGGATTTTATCTGCAAATTTTATTTTTATTGGAAAAGTAATTAATGCTAATTTATTTGTACTATTGATTTATTCTTTAGACTGTTCCTTGATCTCTTTATAACAATTTATACATAAATTTTCACTGCATGTTTTACAAATATACATCTCTTTGTCTTCTTTTAAACATTTAACACATATTCCATTTATAAACATATATTGCATAATTTTGTATTCACATTCTTCTATATTATATAAGAAATTTAGATCTTAAGACTTTTTTCTATTTTTTCTATGTGCTCATCTTCTGATTCTGTTGACTATATATTATACATGCTAATATTCTCTATTTCTTTATTTTCATCCTATATACTTTCTAATTCTATTGTGTCTTCTAAATTATCTACAACATCATCAAATATATTAATTTGTTCTTGAATTTTTGAGATATTATATTTTTATATCTATAAGGGCAATTAGGTCGAATATGATTAGGGTCTCTACATATAAAACATTTATAATTTTTTATCCTTTTATTTTCTTCCTTTTTTGCTTCTTTATTTTCTCTATTTATTTTTCTTTTTTATAGCATGGTCTTTTACGCCTATATTTATTTTGATTATACCTTTTATATGTTCTACTAGGTCTAATTCTATAATTTTATATTTTTATACATTCTTGTGCTTTTATTTCTATGGTCTATTAATCTTTTATTATCACATCCATATTGTGGAGGTAGATCTATTTGATGACAAGTTTAGTAATATTATTTTTTAATTTCTTTTCCTTCTTTTAACTTTTTGCATTCTACTTTTAAAGTATCGTATAGGACTTTGATTCTTGCTCTTGATGAACTATCACATTTTTCTTCCATTTTATCTTTCCATTCTTTCCATATTTTTTCTCCTATTGTTCCTGGTATTTTTTGTATGTATCTATCTAATAGTGCATCATCTGAAAGTTTACTTGCTTGTGTCCAATATTCTATGAATTTCTTAGTATATTCTCTTATATATTTTAATCTACATAGTTGTAATTAATCTAAATTTCTTAATGCTTCAGATTGTTTTTCTGATATCCATAATAATCAATTTTCTCCCATGAATGCTTGTTTCATTTAATTAGTAAATTTTTCTACATTAAATTCTTCTTTAAATTTTTTATATTCATCTGTTGTTTTATAGCTTAAATATGAATTAAATACACCGCCTTTGTAATATATTTTCAAAATATGCTTTAGTATCAATTTTATTTTCAAAATTCATTATTGTACATGTTCTAAAACATCCATTTCCCCAATTTTCTAATGCAGTTTTCCAGCCTTGGTGATCTATTATATCTAGGTTTAATATGCTTCCATAATTACTTACAATGTTGTAATCTCTGTCAAATATGTATCTAGCTCGTGGTTTAAATGTTGGTATCCTTTTATTATTTTCACCATAACTTCCTTTTGTTGCTTCTAATTTTTGATAGGTTGAATAGTCATGCATAGGGTTGGATGTAGTTGATGTTGATGTTTCATCTCTTGGGTTTATTTCTTTTGTTATTTTTTCTATTTGCTTACTATTTAAAAATTTATCTATTCCTATTTCTAATATTTTTCTTTTATTATCTTCATGTGTACTGTCTGCACAATATATAGATACTACCATTTCTTTTGCCTATTTACTACCATATTTTTTTGTGAGCTCTACTTTTGTCATGTTATCATAATTTTCTAGAATTATGTAATATATTTTATCTTCTATTAATTCATACTTCGTTCTAGTTGGTCTTTTACTATTAATACATTAATTTTTTCTAATTTTCCTTTATTTTCTTCTAAAGGTTTATATTTACTAAATCTAATACTACTTTCATCTATGGCATTATGATATATTTTATTTTTTTCAATATTCTTTTGTGCATTTATTGTTAATTTTGGTCATTTCCATTCTATTTCCTCATATATGCTACTATCTATTTTTTGTGCTTTTACCATTTCTACATATTTACTATTAAAAGATTTTACAATACAGTCAAATTCCGTTTTAAAATTTATTTTATTATAATTAAATAGTTTTTCCATGATTAATGTATATATTAAAAATTATTATAGTTTCCTCCCATATTATATACCCTCTTGTTCTTATTGTTGTTTTATATGTTTACAAAATACTGTTATGCCGATAGAAAAAATAGGTATACATCCCGTTACTCATGCATTTTTTGATAAATCTACTTCTGCACTCACTATTTGTGCCTTTTTATGATTATCCCATCTATCCACTTTTGTTCCAGATGAAAAAGTTCCATTTATGTCATTTAATTCAAGATTAAACTATCTAAATGGTTCCGAATAATTTATTGAAGAAACTCTTTTCTTAAAAAAATAAATTAAACACAAGATGTGTAAAATAGTATAAATGAGTAATTTCAGTTATAGGTTTACCAGTTTTGAAAAACAAAACTTAAACAAAATAAACCAACACAACCTTAAGAAACGGATGAGAGGAAGAGGAAGTTTACACAATCAATTTTAACGTGATAAAATCCCCACCCAATTGGGGAAACATCCACGGAGGTCTCTACACCTCAAAAGTAATAACTCCACTAAAAACGAGTAACATATTACAAGATATATAACAATCAAGATACACAAACAAACCTAAACTAAGTTCAGAAATTTTACCAACTCCTCTGGCGGTTTCTGATTTCTTCTAAGGTTCTGATGTTACTGATGTTCTCCTAGCTTCGTAACTTTATTCCTTTTAGCTTTCGTTGACTCTAAAGTCAAATATCTCAATACCAACACTTTTCAGTGTAGTAATGTGAAGGTGTATGTGGTGATGTGCTCTAACTCACATGCATGCAACTCACACAAACTTAAGTACAGACAGAATGAGTAACAAATTACAAACAAATCACTAAAAATGTAATATTTCCAAAATAAATCTAGTCAAACTAATCAGAATTTGTGTCTTTAAAATATTCGCAGATCAAGAGAGAATATTGCTATAAAAATTAGCCAAGATCCTATGCACTTTCTTTATTTGAAAATATGTATTTATTTCACAAAAACGTGAAATGTTTGAAACTAAAATCCCCAATCAAGATCTCAACTAGTTCTAAGTCTGAATATTTGAGAAAATTGAATTTAGAAAAGATTTTGTTGGTTTAGGGTTTGAAATCAACGTAACAATTTGATAATAACCAACAAAAATAAGATTTCTCGAAACAAGAAATCGAGATAAAGATCTATCTTAGTGGATATGTATCACAATGGATTAACCTCACGATTCTACGAAAAGAAACAAAGATTTAACCAATGTGATTAAGTTGGGAAAGATATATAGAACTATAGAGGATAAACTTCTTAAATCTCGAACTGTTTACTCTCAGAAAAGGGTTTTCTGGTGAGATCTGGACAAAGATAGTTTTAGGGTTTTATTTTTCTCTCTAACTCTTACTCTCTCTATCTCTTATTTTCTCTCACATTTGGACGAAGTCAAATGTCTCAAATGGTTGAGCCTTACGTCGTTTATATAATGCATGAGGAAGTATCGAGAATCTCAATGGCAATCAATGGCTCAGATTAAATTTGACCGTTTGACTTCCAATCTAATGGCTAATATAAAGCGATGCAAACAACCAACGTTGATTGGTCAAATAAGGATTCACTTGGATTAAGTCTAAACACATGCAGATCATTGATTACATTGATCCAAGGGTTCTCAAAGAAACACAAGTATGTGAGAGGAGAGAAATAAAAAATGAGATAATGAAATAGCAGAATCTGTAGACCAAATACGGGTTATAAAACGCGTATAAAAATAATTAAATTTTACACCTTGAAGTCTCTAGCGCTTTCGGTTTCTACCCAAGCCAATTTTAAGCCATAAACAGAAATTTCACAATAGCCACTAAGGTTTATATATAACCAAAATTAATTTTTAAAAATCATTTAAAAATCTTAGAAATTATTTAACACATCCCAAAAATAGTTGAAAATTAATTTTAAGGGATGTAACTCACACATAACAAAGTATAGCATGAGATAATGTATGTATGCAGTCCTAGTTTATGGTGTTGGTATACTACATTAAGAACTTGTAGATGAATCAAATGTAGAGTCTGAGGTTCTTTAGAAAATAAGGGTTGGACTCAAATTTTGTCATCATTTCCAAACTAGATGAGCACCTATATAATATAGACTCAAGCGAGTCAAAGATATAGGGTTCTTCAATATCCCCCTTTGGAAATATGAAACAAAATATCCTTTGAGTGAACGAGGACTCGTAGGGATACAATCGAAATAAGATAATCCCATTCCTATACAAAAATTCTATCTACCCAATATCATCGAAAGATAAAATTACATAACTCAACTAGATACAAACCAATACCCTAACCAAATTCTGTTGCAACTGACGATATTTATTCCTGAAAATAAGATAACTAAGATCTAGATTTTTAGTTGAGAATATACAAAAAATGTCCAAGACGACTCAAATTTCTCCCCCAATTTGTCTCAAATGGACAAAAGGCAAAGAAAGAACTACAAAATATAATAATTCAATGTTCTGCCATGACCATACCAATAGAATTGCATAAAGATTCAAATCGAAGAAAGTCTAAAAGTTTAGTAAATAGATTAGATAATTGCAATTCATTAGGAAGGTATTTTATTTCTAACTCCTTAGATTTAACTAACTCGCGTTTGAAATGATATTTGATTTTAATATTGTGACACCCCGACTAATTAAATACCGGGTAGCTACTCCTTTATTAAATTAAATCAAAACGCCAAGTTGGCTCAGTTAATAGCATCACTGTCGAAAACATTTTTTTTTTATTATTACTAACCACCTAGTATTTAAAAAGTAAGTTGCCAAATTTTAATTAAAGTCTGATTAACATGCAACAAGTATAAAGAAGAATAAAAACACCATTCACCATAACTAAGTAAATATAATAACCGTCACATGATATAAATAAATCGGGAGGAAAAACTCCTCATAACACAATCCCACAACTGAAGTAAATACTGAAATACTGAATACTGAATGAATACATGCTAAAGTCTGAAAAACTGAAATGGAAATGTATCTAATAGAATTTGGGCAACATGCCCTACAACTGAGGAATACTGAATATGGAATCCAAATGATATAAGCGTCTAAAAGCAAATCCCTGTAGCTTCCACAAGCAGCTACAGCTCGTCATCAGAATGAGAATCCTATGCATGGTGACCTTGTGGCTGGGCACCTAAAAATGGTTTTACAAAAAGATAGATTTGAAAGCAAACGGGTCAGAGCCCGAATGTGGAGATATTTTAAAAACCTGCAAGTGCTTTAAAAACATTTAAAACAGTATATGCAAAGTACATGTTAGGACGTGCTCTCACATGATATACTCACCTCTCGTCTAACTGTGCACTCCTAACGTTCCTGTACCCATTCATGTGTTATCTCATAACTATCTAAAGAGTTTCTAACACTACTACCCAGTTCACGTTTATTTACCAACCTTAACAATTGAATAGAGAGTTCTACGTTAATTCCCGGATTCCCAATCATTAACAAAACCATTTATTGATAAATGTTCCCTTTTTTATCTTTCCAAAACATTACTATAATTATACTCACAATTTAACATAGTAAATTCATTCTCAATTAACCGTATATTTTCGCATCATAAATATACAATACAAGCACCCAAAGGCTAAGCTGCGGTGCACACATACTCTGCTATCCATCCCGGTACATCACATACATAAGGATTACAAATTCCGAATCTCTCAAGAATTGTTGGAATAAACACCACACACAAAAATGGAGGCGGACATAATTCACATATCCATGGTCACGTACATATCTACGCTCCATAGTCAGCTGGCTTATTAACTCACAAATAAGTCGTTCTCTTGAACTATGTCCTCTAGGCACCAATCTAAATCCGGGCAACACAAGGATAAGAAGGTCCTAAGCGAACGTGAACCTCCCGTGATAGCAAGTATGGTAGGTATGTCATACACATAAGATTATATACTAAGCATTCACACATCTTAGATATCTCGATATTAATAAAGGTATACTCTACATCATTATACCATTATTCCAATTTCATATATTTCAAGTATCCCGATAATATATAAATTAAATAGTCGTCACGTCTCACATCGTAATATCTTAAACTTAAAACCTATCTCAAATAGACTATTAAGTTCCCATAATTCCCACATATACCTAAGGTCTTTACTTATGCCCCAAATCTTATTCCATCAAATCATTCAAATTTGCACTATTAACCCAAATATTATCTCACATAACGAATTTCATTTATTTAGAATAATTCCTCAAATTAAATTCCAATAAAAGTCCAATTTCATAATCATGCCTACTGGTCTTCTTTAAAATTTAGGGTAATCACAATGTCTCCAATAATATTATCCAAGGGTTATCATCATTAAAGTTCAATTAAGGGAAACTTTATTCATTCTGGGAAGGTCGATCGATCGACCTTTGCCTTCGATCGATCGATGGTGGTCGATCGATCGACTGATGAATGTCGATCGATCGATTGCACAGGTATCGTTACGGACTGCTTCGTTTTGCAGTTACAGTTTCGACCCAAAACTCCATTTTTAATCATGAAACTCCAAGATAAGGTTACTCTAACATTATACTAACATCCTACAACAGTATTAACATTCTAAGTCCCATAATTCATCATTTAAAAGCTTAGTTTAGATCAAAACTACATCAAAATAATTTCCAGAATTCTTCCCTTCAAGAACATCATCAAACTTCTTCTAATTCCACTTTTTAGATCATCAAGGTTCTGTTTATAACATATAAATTCGTCCAGAATATACTACATGCAATTCCTACGTAATTCATGGCCTTTAACTTTCAATTCATGGGTCTAATTTATCTCCAAAAATCAATTTCGAAAATTCCTAAACATGGGAACATATCTTGAATCAAAAGAGTTTAAATCACTTGCCTTAATTTATCTCAGAATTTGGTGTAGAATCTTGAAGTTAGGTTGTCCTCCCTCTGTTTTTCTGCAGAATTCTCTTCCTTCTCTCTCTCTCTCAAGCTCTTCCCAAGGTTTCCTTCTCTCTCTCTCTCAAGCTCTTCTCAAGGTTGAAGATAATGGAGTATGGAGGTGTGTTATGGTTTTTGGTAAGTTAGAATGATATATCAACTTCTCCCGTAGCACATAATGGCATATAGTGTGGTTAGTGGGTTAAGTGGGTTGAGGAAATAGTCAGATTGTAATCTCTATTTTCGTCACTATTTAATTCCCAAAAATGCAATGTACCAAAATACCCTTTTTGATGCCGGTATGGCCCACAAATACCCCGGGACCCAAACTAAACTTCCGGCTAGTGTTTTCTGACTATCTCAACCCTTCCGGACGCGTTGACGCACTCAAAATGACCATACGGTTAATGGAACTAAAATTCACTCTTTAATTTAATACAAAATACCATGACGTGGCGGTCACACGCGTCAAGCAAAATTCTCAAATTGCCGTATTTAAATCTCACGACAATTTCAATATTACCAATATTCATATAATGCCAAGTATACACATTATAATAAAATACTAACTCACATCTCGTTAATATTTTTATCCGAATTGATTTCCAATTAATAGACATTTAATTCAATTAATCCCCAAAATAAATATCATAGAAAATACGGGGTATTACATACTTCCCCCCTAATAACTGAATTTCGTCCCGAAATTCGGAACTAGTAAGTACCTGGTAAGAATAACTCTGGATATCGTTCGTGCATGTCATCCTCGCGCTCCCATGTTGACTCCTCGACATTATGATGTCGCCACTGAACACGCACTAACAGGACTATCTTTGACCGCAGCTTCCGCTCACTTCGGTCCAGGATAGCAATCGGCCCCTCCTCGTAGGAGCTATCCGGCTGGAGATCAATGTCTTCCACAACAATGAGAGAATGAGCCAAATTATCTCTAAGATATTTCCTAAGCGAGGAAATATGGAACACATCGTGAATCCGATGTTAATGCTCCGGTAACCCAAGTCTATACGCAACTGGCCCAATCCGCTCAATAATAGGAAATGGTCCCACATATCTCGGTGCCAACTTCCCTTTCTTCTCGAAACGCATAATCCCCTTCATAGGAGAAACCCTGAGCAAAACCTGGTCCCCCACTTGGAACTCTCTGAAGAATCTCTTCGCATCAGCATAACTCTTCTGTCTGTCCTGAGCCACCCGAATGCGACTGCGAATCAATTCTATCCTTGCCGAAGTATCCTGAATCACTTCCGGCCCAAGTAGTTTGTTGTCCCCCACCTCCAACCAACATGCTGGGGAACGACAAGGTCTACCGTACAATGCCTCAAATGGAGCCATGCCAATGGTGAACTGATAGGAGTTGTTGTAGGCAAACTCCACCAGTGGAAGATATTGCTCCCATCCTCTCTCAAAGTCAATGGTGCACATACGTAGCATATCCTCCAACATTTGATTTGTGCGCTCGGTCTGCCCGTCGATCTGCGGGTGATACGTTGTACTCAACCTCAACTCCGTGCCCATGGCCTGCTGAAAACTCTCCCAAAACCGTGAAACGAATATCTTGTCTCGGTCCGACACGATATTTAAGGGCACACCGTGAAGTCTCACTATCTCTGCAATAAAGAGCTGGGCATACTGTCCCGCAGTGTAGTCTGTCCGTACGGGTAGAAAATGAGCGACTTTTGACAACCTGTCTACAATCACCCAAATGGAGTCGTGACCTCTCTGCGACGTAGGCAACCCCGTGATAAAGTCCATAGAGATGCTCTCCCACATCCACATCGGGACCTCTAAAGGCTGTAGCAGTCCTGCCGGTCTCTGATGATCCACTTTTACGAGCTGACAAGTGGCGCATTTTGAGACAAACTCGGCAATATCCCTTTTCATCCCGCTCCACCAATACTGGCGTCTCATATCTTGGTACATTTTGTCCCCTCCGGGATGTACCGCGAACCGTGAGCCGTGCGACTCTGCCATCACCTCATGCCGCAATTCCTCCCCCTCCGGAACTACCAATCTCCCATTGAAGCGTAATCCCCCGTCTGAGCTAACGGTATAGGATTCGGCTCCCTCTGCTAATAATCGAACTATCTGATCCTGACAGAACGAGTCATTTGCCTGTGCCTTTACCACCTTCGTGACAATCTGCGGTGTAACAGTCATCACAGACATGAATGATCGGGCCACTGCATCCTGGTGTCCCAATTCCTTCCACTTGGCCTTCCACACATCTGCCACCTCATCTACCGGTCTACGGCTCAACGCGTCTGCCACCACGTTAGCCTTCCCCGGGTGATACTGGATATCAAACTGATAATCTTTCACGAATTCAAGCCACCTCCACTGCCGCATATTCAACTCCTTCTGCGTGAATAGGTACTGTAGGGACTTGTGATCCGTGAACAATCGAAACTTCTCCCCCAACAGGTAGTGTCTCCAAATACGAAGGGCAAATACCACTGCCGCTAACTCCAAGTCGTGGGTAGGGTAATTCTTCTCGTGAGGCTTATGCTTACGGGAAGCATAAGCTATGGCCTGACTCTCCTGCTGCAGTACACCTCCAAGTCCTTGTAAGGACGCATCGGTGTAAACAAGATACTCAACTCCCGGTCTCGGCAATGCTAATACAGGTGCTGAGGTTAGCTTGTCTTTCAACTCATCAAATGCCAACTGACAGGCATCACTCCAAATGAACGACACACCTTTTCGGGTAAGATGTGTCATGGGACCCGCTATCGTGGAGAAACCCCGAATAAACCTCATGTAGTATCCTGCTAGGCCCAAGAAACTACGGATCTCTGTCGGTGTCGTGGGCTGTCCCCACTCCCTCACCGCGGATACCTTCCCCGGATCAACCGATATTCCCCGGTCGGAAATAATATGCCCCAAAAACTGAACCTCCTTCAGCCAAAACCCGCACTTCTCATATTTTGCATACAACTCATTCTGGCGCAGTGTCTGCAAAACTAGTCTCAAGTGCTCAGCATGCTCCTCCTCTGTCTGGGAGTAAACCAAAATATCATCGATGAAGACAATGACAAACTGGTCTAGGTAATCCCTGAACACCCTATTCATCAAGTCCATAAATGCTGCTGGAGCGTTGGTCAAACCAAATGGCATAACTCGAAACTCGTAGGAACCATATCTCGATAAGAATGCAGTCTTCGAGACGTCCTCCTCCCTGATACGCAACTGATGGTAACCAGATCGCAAATCAATCTTTGAGAAGTAAGAAACTCCTCTCAACTGGTCAAATAGGTCATCGATTCGAGGCAACGGATATTTGTTCCGTATCGTGACCTTGTTTAACTCCCGGTAGTCCACACACAATCTCAGTGAACCATCTCTCTTCTTCACGAATAACACAGGGGCACCCCAAGGTGAAGTACTCCTCCGAATAAACCCCTGACCCAATAACTGCTCACTCTGATCCCGTAACTCCCTCATCTCAGCTGGAGCCATACGGTACGGTGCGCGTGCTATAGGTCTCGTATCAGGTAACAAGTCTATAACGAAATCTATCTCTCGACTGGGGGGTAGGCCTGGTATCTCCTGAAACACATCAGAATACTCCCTGACGACTGGGATCGAATCTAAAGGAATCACAACCTCCTTAGAGGTATCCTCCTCAATGTAATATAAATGAGCGGTCGAGCCTCCCTCTGGGCGAGGCATCGCCACTACAAACATCTCTTGCCCCGGAATGGCAAAAACAATGCTCCCACCGAAGCAATCTATCATGGCTCTATAATCAGCGAGCCAATCCATACCGATAATCACATCGTGAACATGCATATCTAAAACCAACATGTCCGCAGGTAATACCAAACCACCAATATCTACCCCCACTCCCCGACATATAAAGAATATAAGTGACCCACTCCCCAAAGGTGAGTCGACACACGTAACTGTGCTCTCTGCTGTGGTTAACAATCCTAACGCCTTCGCGAAGTGTGTAGCTATAAAACAATGTGTAGCACCCATATCAAACAGTACCCGACCCATAGTGCCATGGATAGAAAACGTACCCTCAATCGCGGGCGGTGCCTGTGGGACTGCTGCCTGGTGGACGTTGTAGACACGTCCATACTGTAGCTGTCCCTGCTGCACAGGAACTGCTGGAATCGCTGGTAGTGCTGGCATCTGGGCTGGAGCTGGGAGGGCTGGTGGAAAGAGTGGCCTCTGAGGCTCATGTCGAGCACCCTGCTGCTGCTGCTGTGGGGCCCGGCCCTTATCAGGACACTCCTGACGTTTGTGGCCAATCTTACCACAAATGAAATATTTCCCCGGGAAGTTCCCTCCTCTATGCCCCTGCTGTCCCCGGCCCTGGTGGCCGTTACCGTTCCTCCCTTGGCCCTGCTGATACTGCTGATGTTGACCATTTTGACCCTGCTGGCCCTGATGGCCGTTATGACCCTGTTGGCCATTCCTAAATCCTCCCTGACCGTTCCTGAAACCTCCTGAACGGAACCTCTTATGATCCCCCTGCTGAGAACCCTGCTCTACCTGTCTCTGCCCCTGAAAAGATTGTGCCCCACCGGCACCATGTCCTCCAGTCCTGCCCTGATGGCTAGACTCTCCCGATCTCTTGCCCTCGGCCATATGAAAGCGATGATCCTGGCAGTGTAATAAAGCAGCGTTAACCACATCAGAATAAGTGGCCAACGAAAGGTTCCCAAGCAGATGCTGACGGATCCTCCATGTCAACCCGTCGGTAAATTTCTCAATCTTCTTTTTCTCTGTTGGTATCTCATCAGGAACGATATTCAACAGATTAGTGAACTCGGCCTCATACTCGGCCACGGTTTTGCCCTCCTCCCTCAGACTCATCAATCTCCTCCTCATTTCCGTATGAACAGCTGACGGAAAGTACTTGCGGTCGAACTGCACCCAGAAATCATGAATAGTGAGAGTATCCCTCTCCTCTACGGTGGTAATAGACTCCCACCACTGCAATGCAGATCCAACTAGCTTGAAAGTAGCTAGTACCTGCTTCTGAACATCCGTGCACTCATACATCCTTAAGTGCCTATGTATATCTTTCCTCCATTGGCTCGAGACTACCACATCTGAGCTACCTGCAAACTCTGGTGGATGCGCTTTCTGAAAAACGTCACGTACACGTTCCCAAGCAGACGGGAATGCATTAGTCTGTACTGGCGCGGCAACCGGCGCCTGAGGCGGTGCCTGCTGAACTACTGCAATGGCGGCATTTACCGCTTGGGCTACGATAGCTGCAACCTCAGCGGCGTTCATCATGCCCTGGACCGGTGCGGGCTGTGGTTCTGGCGCCGTATTCCTGGGAACTCGTGGTGTACGTCGTGGAGGCATTCTGAAATAAGAATAAAGTCTATAAGTTCGCAGTTATAAACTTTAAAATAGTTGAAGAACGGAGCATAAACAAAAGAATACAACAATCCTAAAATATAGGGCTCTATATCAAAGAAAGCTCAGCGGAAACATAATAAGCCGTTCAGATCCTAATGGACACTAGAACCTGATGCTCTGATACCACCTGTGACACCCCGACTAATTAAATACCGGGTAGCTACTCCTTTATTAAATTAAATCAAAACGCCAAGTTGGCTCAGTTAATAGCATCACTGTCGAAAACATTTTTTTTTTATTATTACTAACCACCTAGTATTTAAAAAGTAAGTTGCCAAATTTTAATTAAAGTCTGATTAACATGCAACAAGTGTAAAGAAGAATAAAAACACTATTCACGATAATGAAGTAAATAGAATAACCGTCACATGATATAAATAAATCTGGAGGAAAAACTCCTCATAACACAATCCCACAACTGAAGTAAATACTAAAATACTGAATACTGAATGAATATATGCTAAAGTCTGAAAAACTGAAATGGAAATGTATCTAATAGAATTTGGGCAACATGCCCTACAACTGAGGAATACTAAATACGGAATCCAAATGATATAAGCGTCTAAAAGCAAATCCCTGTAGCTTCCACAAGCAGCTACAGCTCGTTATCAAAATGAGAATCCTATGCATGGTGACCTTGTGGCTGGGCACCTAAAAATGGTTTTACAAAAAGATAGATTTGAAAGCAAACGGGTCAGAGCCCGAATGTGGAGATATTTTAAAAACCTGCAAGTGCTTTAAAAACATTTAAAACAGTATATGCAAAGTACATGTTAGGACGTGCTCTCACATGATATACTCACCTCTCGTCTAACTGTGCACTCCTAACGTTCCTGTACCCATTCATGTGTTATCTCATAACTATCTAAAGAGTTTCTAACACTACTACCCAGTTCACGTTTATTTACCAACCTTAACAATTGAATAGAGAGTTCTACGTTAATTCCCGGATTCCCAATCATTAACAAAACCATTTATTGATAAATGTTCCCTTTTTTATCTTTCCAAAACATTACTATAATTATACTCACAATTTAACATAGTAAATTCCTTCTCAATTAACCGTATATTTTTGAATCATAAATATACAATACAAGCACCCAAAGGCTAAGCTGCGGTGCACACATACTCTGCTATCCATCCCGGTACATCACGTACATAAGGATTACAAATTCCGAATCTCTCAGGAATTGTTGGAATAAACACCACACACAAAAATGGAGGCGGACATAATTCACATATCCATGGTCATGTACATACCTATGCTCCATAGTCAGCTGGCTTATTAACTCACAAATAAGTCGTTCTCTTGAACTATGTCCTCTAGGGACCAATCTAAATCCGGGCAACACAAGGATAAGAAGGTCCTAAGCGAACGTGAACCTCCTGTGATAGCAAGTATGGTAGGTATGTCATACACATAAGATTATATACTAAGCATTCACACATCTTAGATATCTCGATATTAATAAAGGTATACTCTACATTATTATACCATTATTCCAATTTCATATATTTCAAGTATCCCGATAATATATAAATTAAATAGTCGTCACGTCTCACGTCGTAATATCTTAAACTTAAAACCTATCTCAAATAGACTATTAAGTTCCCATAATTCCCACATATACCTAAGGTCTTTACTTCTGCCCCAAATCTTATTCCATCAAATCATTTAAATTTGCACTATTAACCCAAATATTATCTCACATAACGAATTTCATTTATTTAGAATAATTTCTCAAATTAAATTCCAATAAAAGTCCAATTTCATAATCATGCCTACTGGTCTTCTTTAAAATTTAGGGTAATCACAATGTCTCCAATAATATTATCCAAGGGTTATCATCATTAAAATTCAATTAAGGGAAACTTTATTCATTCTGGGAAGGTCGATCGATCGACCTTTTCCTTCGATCGATCGATGGTGGTCGATCGATCGACTGATGAATGTCAATCGATCGATTGCACAGGTATGGTTACGGACTGCTTCGTTTTGCAGTTACAGTTTCGACCCAAAACTCCATTTTTAAGCATGAAACTCCAAGATAAGGTTACTCTAACATTATACTAACATCCTACAACAGTATTAACATTCTAAGTCCCATAATTCATCATTTAAAAGCTTAGTTTAGATCAAAACTACATCAAAATAATTTCCAGAATTCTTCCCTTCAAGAACATCATCAAACTTCTTCTAATTCCACTTTTTAGATCATCAAGGTTCTGTTTATAACATATAAATTCGTCCAGAATATACTACATGCAATTCCTACATAATTCATGGCCTTTAACTTTCAATTCATGGGTCTAATTTATCTCCAAAAATCAATTTCGAAAATTCCTAAACATGGGAACATATCTTGAATCAAAAGAGTTTAAATCACTTGCCTTAATTTATCTCAGAATTTGGTGTAGAATCTTGAAGTTAGGTTGTCCTCCCTCTGTTTTTCTGCAGAATTCTCTTCCTTCTCTCTCTCTCTCTCAAGCTCTTCCCAAGGTTTCCTTCTCTCTTTCTCTCAAGCTCTTCTCAAGGTTGAAGATAATGGAGTATGGAGGTGTGTTATGGTTTTTGGTAAGTTAGAATGATATATCAACTTCTCCCGTAGCCCATAATGGCATATAGTGTGGTTAGTGGGTTAAGTGGGTTGAGGAAATAGTCAGATTGTAATCTCTATTTTCGTCACTATTTAATTCCTAAAAATGCAATTTACCAAAATACCCTTTTTGATGCCGGTATGGCCCACAAATACCCCGGGACCCAAACTAAACTTCCGGCTAGTGTTTTCTGACTATCTCGACCCTTCCGGACGCGTTGGCGCACTCAAAATGACCATACGGTTAATGGAACTAAAATTCACTCTTTAATTTAATACAAAATACCATGACGTGGCGGTCACACGCGTCAAGCAAAATTCTCAAATTGCCGTATTTAAATCTCACGACAATTTCAATATTACCAATATTCATATAATGCCAAGTATACACATTATAATAAAATACTAACTCACATCTCGTTAATATTTTTATCCGGATTAATTTCCAATTAATAGACATTTAATTCAATTAATCCCCAAAATAAATATCATAGAAAATACGGGGTATTACAAATATGTTTAGTACGAGAGTGCTGAACATGATTTTTAGAAATATTAATCGTGCAATCACAATAAAGATGTAACTTATCTTCAATTATACCACAATCTTTTAGCATTTGTTTTAGCCAAAGTAATTGAGAGCAACAACTTCCTGCTTCAATATATTCGGATTCGGCAGTAGATAAGGAAGTGCAGTTTTGTTTCTTACTACTCCATCTGACCAAATTGTTACCAATGTAGTAACACGGTCCTGAAGTACCCTTACTATCATCGATACAACCCGCCCAATCAGCATCGGTGTAACCTATTATAGTACTAGAAGTGTCTTTAGTGTACCAAAGTCGTAAATTTAGAGTGTCTTTGATGTATCCGATAATTCTTTTAACGCACAAAAGGTGACTCTCTTTAGGATTATTTTGATATCGGACACACAAGCAGACAGAGTACATGATGTCAGATTGGGAGGCAGTAAGATAAAGTAAGCTTCCTATCATACTACGGTACAAGGTGGTATCAATAGATTTTTCATTCTCATCTTTAGACGGTTTGACAATGGTACTCATAGAAGTCCTAGCTTATTTAGCTATTTCTAGGACAAACTTCTTAACAATCTCTGAAGCGTATTTAGATTGCAATAGACATAATACTTTTGAATTCTGTTTAACTTGTAGTCCTAAGAAGAATTGTAACTCCCCTATAAGTGACGTTTGAAATTCTTTGTGCATAATGTCCGAAAAGTTCTTAACATCTAAAGGGGAGGTGGAGCCAAAAATGATATCGCTATTGTAATACCCCATAATTTTTATGACTTTTAAAATGGGTTATATGTTAAATTAATGGATTAATTGGATTTTATTATTAATTATTTCATTTGGGTTTTATCCGAATTGAGGATATTAAAATGTATGATTTTGAATATTACTTAAAGATATTTAGGTAATATATGAATGTGATGATTATTGATATTGCTGCGAGTTGTTAATTCAGTAATTTGTATTTTTTAGTCGGACGCGATATGGGACGTGTCGTGACTAATTTATTAAATTAAAAAGGAAAATTATTTTTACATCAACCTTATAGTCATTTCGGCTGCGTCGTTCCGGAAGGGTTGAAATAGTCAGAAAAGTCTATTTGGATGTTGGATTTCGGTCCCCGGGCATTTGGAAATGAAAAGACAACCCAAAAGGGCATTTTGGAATTTTTTACAAGGGGGTGAATAGTGATTTCGAGTTTTGTCTTATTATAAATATTTGGAGATTAGTGTACGTGGTTTATTCTTCTCCTCTACACAAAAATTTAAAGGTCATCTTCTTAGAGAGAGTGAAAGGTTGCTTGGAAAGAAAAAGCTTTCTTGGAAAGGAAGAGAACCAAAGGTCAAAGGTGCAGAGGGGTCACGATTACATATGGGTCATTGTGGATCGGTTGACCAAGGTGGCCCACTTCCTATCGATCCACACGGAATTTGAGATGATGCGTTATGCACAGCTATCCATAGCGGAGATTATTAAGCGGCATGAGGTACCGATAAATATTGTGTTTGACAGAGAAAAAAATTTTGTGGCCCACTTTTGGCAGAGCTTTCAGGAAGCCATGGGCATGGAGTTACGTCTGAGTACATCCTATCACCCACAAACCAATGGGCAGACTGAGAGAGTCAATCAGATTGTGGAAGACATGCTCAGGATGTGCATTTTAGACTTTGGGGGAGGATGGGAGAGATATTTTCCTTTGGTAGAGTTCGCATATAATAACTCTTATCAATTTATGATTGGCATAGAACCGTTCAAGGCACTGTACTGGAGACCTTGTCGTTCACCCGCTGGTGGGGGACAACAAGCTATTGGGGACGAAGATTGTCTAGGGGACATCTTCTAAGATAGAGTTGATCCGAGGGCGGATTTGGATAGCTCATGATAGGTAGAAGAATTATGCTGATGCTTCACGGAGGCATGTGGAGTTAGAGGTTGGTGACCAGGTATTAGTCCGGGTGTCCCCTATGAAGGGGGTAATGAGGTTCGGCAAGAAGGGTATGTTAGAACTAAGGTACGTGGGACCTTTCCCTATTATTGAGAGGGTGGGGCAGTTAGCGTATAGACTGGGATTGTCGAAGCATATTCAGCGGATACACGATGTGTTCCACGTGGCATCACTGAAGAAATATTGAAGGAGAGAGAGGGCCTTCTGGCACATTCCACTTGAGGAAATTGATTTACAGCCAGACATCTCTCATATGACGAGAGACCGATGGCTATTCTGGACCATAGTGAGTGAAAGTTACAATCCAAGGTTGTTCCACTAGTTAGAGTACAGTGGGGTCATCACAACGTTGACGAGTATACTTTGGAGCGGGAGGAGGATATGCGGGAACAATATCCAGAGCTATTCACCATAGGTACGAACTAATTTCGGGGACAAAATTCCTTTGTAAGGGGGGGAGTATGTAACACCCCGTATTTTTATGCATTTAATATTTAATTAATGAGGGAATTTAAAATTACTTGTGTGTCATAATTTTAATTGAATTAAGTATGGAAAAATATATTTAAATATTAATCGGGGTGTGAATGGTTAATATTTATGGAAATTTATTTACTAAGAGAATAGTAATAATTTATTTACCTCATTTCGGGTGTTAATGACGGGGTATGTACTTATCTCAGTTGGTAGTCGGTATAGACTAATTTAGGTGTGAGATAAGGATTTTTTATAAATTAATTCGGATGCCAATTCTGAGTATACGGTTGAGTCCGAATGGGCCGAGATAGTCCGAAAAGTGTACCCGGGGGTAGTAAACGGGTCATGGGACGTTTTTAGGCATAGCCGGGCCCACACGAGGGCATTTGGGTCACTTGAGTTTGGCCCATTAGGCCAAAAACGGGATTCATCCTAATTACCTAATTAAGAGATAAGGGAAATGGCTGATTAAAGTTTAGGAAAACCTAAGAGGCAGTTAAAGACAAATTGGGGGACAAAGGAAGAGCCAAAGAGTAAGGATTTCATCTTCAACCTTGGGAATTCGCAACCTCAAATCAGACTCTACGAATCATAAGGCAAGTGGTTAACTTGCTATGGCATTTAATTTGCGTTTTGATTCATATTTATGTTTTGTGAGAAAATTAAAATTCGTTTTGCGATTTAAAGGGTATAAACATGGGGTTTTTGTAAACCAATATTCTGATTTCTAAATTGTGTAGAAA
The DNA here is from genome assembly GCA_949130495.1 of Sambucus nigra. NCBI lineage: Eukaryota > Viridiplantae > Streptophyta > Magnoliopsida > Dipsacales > Adoxaceae > Sambucus > Sambucus nigra. The sequence goes on from OX422210.1 coordinate 260,602,926, forward strand.
TTCATATATAATCTGAGATTAGTATGTAAGCCTGGCATGATGCGTAAGCCGAATGAATTAGAAACGAATTTGAGATGAGCATTTGATGTTTAAATGGGTTAAAGATTAAAAACGGATTTATACCCAATTTATGAAAACATTAGAGAACATAAATTAAAAAGTGTTTGTGGGTTCTATGGGGGTTCTTTATGAGGTTTTTGGTCTAGTTTATTGATTAGAAGGCTTGGATTTGACAGTAGAAGGATTTAGTGTTTTAAGCGTTTCGTCCATGGCTGAAACAGCAAGCCGAAGAAGACAATGACCTGTATGATCGATCGATCGATCGAGGGTTGGGGATCGATCGATCGATGGTCGGAAATTTTTGGCAGGTCACCCAGTTTTTATGTATAAGGGAGATTTACTTAAAATTCCTTCCATGCCTTATTTAATGAGAAATAATTATAGGATTTTCAATCTAATTAATTATGAGGAAAAAAAATTAATTAGGACTTGGAGGAAATTTATGAGTGTCACACCATGGTTAAATTTTGGGAATAATATTTCAAAATAATTAAATTCGGATTGAGTGGGCAAGTCCGGGGTTATCGATTGTGCGATACCAAGACGTTAAATTTATTTAGAATTAAGGCTAAATAATTTGGAGTCGGGAATTTAGACTTGGATATTGTTTATTCCGGGCCGCGAAAGTAAGTCCGAATATATTGGTTAGGGGCGACACCAAAAGCAATTTAATTAGTTAGTGTGTGAATTAATTTATAATGAGAGTTGGACCATAAACTCTTAATAATTTGAATTGGCTAGTGTTACGGACATAGTACACGGGATAGCCGAAATAGTTTATTTTAACTCTCTATGTATATAGGGTGTGCGAAAGTATATATATATGGTGTGTACATTAGTATCAGTGGATAGATATTATTATTACATATACTCTAGTGCTATAGGGGGAGGTTGCGCGTAGTGGGTGAATCCCCTAGCTTGAGGAGTAGGGAGAGTATATTCCCAGGTCATAGCGTCCATTATATGGGTGAGAGGTATCTCACTTTCAGGGAAGGAATATGACCGCCTCCAATTTTTACGTATTATCCAAGTTAGTGAGCGATTCTGACTTGGGGTCACTAGGATATGTGAATATGCCTAGTGGGATAGCACTTTAAAGAATTTACATTCCGGTGAGTTATTACTCGAGAGGATTTTCTATATTAATTATTATTCCATCATGTTTGTGAATGTCATAATATAACTATACGTATATAATGAGGTAAATAATTATATACGGGTAAATTAATACAGGCCGTGAATAGTATTATACATATAATCGATTTGAAAGTTATATGATTTAAAAAAGGGAAATGATTAATTAAGCTGAGGTTAATAATAACTTAGAAATCATAAGTACGGCACACTCGGTTGGAGTGGGGTGCTTGCAAAGGGTTATATTAGTTATCTAGTCATGGGATAAATAACTAAGTAAATTAATTAAGGCGCTAGTAGTACACATTAGAGAAGGGGGTGAGGATGTTCTCAAGAGAGTGCGGCACTAACTAAAATATGAAGAGCATGCATATATATTTATTACTGCAAGTTAATTATTTGCTAAATTTTTTCCAAATGTTTTGGGTACTAACCCTTGGTATAAGAACTTTTAAAAACCTTTTAGGTGTCCAGCCACAGGGACGGCAGGCTTGACTCATTCCAGGGATCCGTTGTTGTAGCATGTGTGGATGTTGCGTGAGTTTGATAGGTGCCTCGTTCTTTTCATTTTTAGTGTAGAGACTTCTTTTCAGTTATTCGAGCATGTTGCTCAATGTTTTATTCAGTACTTATGTCAGGCTTGTTGAGATTTAATTTCTTGTCTTTACTTCTATTGGACTTTGAACCGATGGTTTATTTGGCCAGTTATTTAATTATGAATGGATGAATTCAGTTAATTGTTATTGTCATATTATTTTTTTTCCGCATGAGTATTTCATTTAAGTTAATGAAAGATAAAATTGGCACTAGTCTAATTTTCTCACTTAGGTGGTTAGTAATTAAAAAGAAGACAGTGATGCTAAGAATGAACCAAGTGAGAAACATGTTCTAATTTAATTTAGGACTGATCACTCGGGGTTAATTAGGCGGGGTGTCACAGCATCAAGGCATTAGAGGATGTCAGGTTGTTGAAGAAAGTCTTTCTATCATGTTGTTGTAAAACTGTACTTAATGGACTTATGGTTGGGCTATCCGAGTTTTTCCCATTGTGGGTTTTCCTTGTACATCGCGGCAATATGATTGTTTTTATTTTATCTTGCCAAAATCACGTAGAATGCTTAGGTTGAAAAAGATAAAATTGATTTAAATTTCAACATTTTTTGTAAATTGGTGCTAAGTTAATTTCGGTAATTTTTATTTACTTTAATTGAAGTAATTTGTTTAATTTCATGTTTGGCCTAATTTAGAACTTCAATTAATTTTCGTTTAAAAGAAAATTTTAAATATTTATTTAATCTCATTTTAATCGTGAAGAAATTATAATTTGGATATTTTTGTAAGAATTTTAACATTAGGAATATTGTGTCAACCATCCCTTTTAAATTAAAAAAAATGGTGTGTAATTACATCATCAATAGCGCAAGTCCAAACCCTTAAAATATTGCAGTTAAGAGATAGAATGAGGCTCAGGATTGATCTGATAGAGCATGAGGTGAAACGACAGAGTGTTCTGAGCAGGTTCTCTATAGATAGGCCGACAAAGCCTTCGAGAGATAGAAAATGGAAGGCGGCTGCATCGGTCAAACGTCAGTGCCATAAGGTTTTAACAAAGGATGGAAGGGTGATATATCGCATTTGAAGGTATGATCGGGCATTCGAAGGATCTATTCAAGAGGATGGTGAGGACGATAACCCATAGTATGAGTGTTTGTGGACAATCACGGACAATGCATGGTCGTAGATAACTCCAGCATCCAAGAATTTTTTGAGGAAGTGGAAGGTGAGCGAGAAAACATTATGGATCTCCCAATGTCGAAGGTATAAGAGCTGAAGCAAATCAATCTAGCTGAAGAAGGATAATATCCAAGGCACATCTTCATTTTAAAGGATTTGAGTGTGGAGAAAAGAAGTTCCTTGATGGAGCTAATTCGGGAATACATAGACGTCTATGCATGGAAGTACACAGAGAGGGAGGGGTTGGATGGGGAGGTAAGTTTCCATGAGATGAACGTTATGCTTTCAATTATATCGATGGATTAAGATACAAGAACTTACATGACAAAGTTGGTCTTAAGATTAAGGAGGAGGTCCAACTATTATTAGCGACAGGTTCATTAAATCGATATAGAACCTACTTTGATTATCTACCATTATCCTAGTGGGGAAGAAGGACAAAAGCCAGATATGCATCTGCGTGAACTTCATAGACGTAAACTGAGATTGTCCAAAGCATGAGTTACCTTTTATCTACATTAATAGCTTGATTGATGCGACTTCTGGCCATGAGATGTATAGCTTTGTGAATGTGTATGTTAGATACAACCAAATCAAAATGGTTCTAACTGATGCGGAGAAAAAAACTTTCAAAATTTCGTTAGGTAATTTTATATACAAAGTGATGCCTTCAGGTTGAAGAATGCTAGAGATATGTAAGAGAGAATGATGATGGCCATTTTCCATGACTTCTTTCATAAATTATTGGATTTTTATGTGGATGATTTGGTCATCAAGTTAAAGAAGTATGGGTCCCATTTGGATGACTTGAGGAAGGTCTTTATTCGATGCAGGAAATACAAACTAAAGATGAATCCATTAAAATGTTCTTTGGGGGTAACAAGTTGGAAGTTTCTAGGCTTTTTGGTGGATCCACAAGGAGTACAGATGGTCAGGTTCAAATAGGGAGCGATCCTAGAGATGCCATATCCAATAATTGTAAAAGATTTTCAGAGTTTCCTCGACAAAGTCTCCCATTTTAGAAGGTTTGTGATAAGACTAGACAAGATAACTCATCCACTAATGGATCTACTATGAAAGGGCACAAAGTTAATATGGGAGGACACTCACCAATAGGCACTCAATAAGATAAAGATGCTACTAACTTCTCCACAGATAATGATTCCTCCCAAAGTAGGGATACCATTGCACCTCTATCTCACCTATACCACCAGGTCTGTCGAACCTCTCTTGGCGTAGGAAATTGATGGTCAAGAAATTCCTATCTACTACTTAAGAAGGATCATGCATGGGCATGAGGCAAGCTACAATAATGTAGAAAGGCATTGCATAGACTTAGTAATTGTATCACAAAAACTTAGACATTGTATGATCTCTTTCATAATTCATATTATGACAAGATGTGATCCTATTAAGTTTTTGTCGAAAAGAAATATTTGAATTGGAAGCGAATCTAGGTGGTTCCTTACACTCTTGAAATATTACTTAAAGTGTGTGGTCCCTTAAGTGATTAAGAATCAAGCATATGCATATTTATTGGAAATCCTTTCGTCAGGAGTATTTGAGACACCCTGTGAAAGAATTCTCGAAGATGATTTGTAGGCCAATTTCTTGGATGCAAACATTGAGGAATTTATTTTGAAATTTAATGTTTCATCGATAGAGAAGAAGGGGGAACAGAGGTTATTCTTTCAAAAGGAAAGTAAGAGATTTGCCTTTCCTACAATTTAGATTTCCATTGCTCCAATAATGAAGTAGAGTATGAGGCGTTAGTGCTAGGATTACTCAAGGCCCTTCGAAGAGGCATTTATTCACTATGCATAAAGGGTGATTCAAACTTGGTGGTCCAACAAGTGAATTGGCAATATGCATTGAAGTATCTCATCTTGTCGCCCAACAAAAAATCATCCAATGGTTAATAAAGAAGTCATATTATGCTAAAATAAGTAGACATCCTAGAACAGTGAACATGAATGTTGATGCTTATGCCACAATTGCTTAGAAATTTTTCATGAAAAGTTACATAACTACGCTTGTGATACAAAAAAGAACATATCCCTAAAGATAATTCATATTGGAGAGGTGAGATTATGAGGTAGTTGGAGTCTGGGGAAGGAAATATGGAACTCGAAGAATTGGAATAGTACTTTGAGATCCAAGGAAGTTTGTATTTCAGGAATGTGGGAGGATGGCTATTTAGTTGTATCGAGCCAGAGGGATCAGAACGCAAGATGAAGAAGACACATGATGAAAAATGTGAGATAACTGAGATCCCTTTATACATAAGAATCTAAAGAGACGGATACTTATGGCTAATGATAAAGAAGGATGCAATAGAGTTACAACGAAGGTGCGATAAACGTCAACTTTTTTTAGGCAGTTGAATATCGCTTTGTTGAAGCTCAAGAAGATTAAAGGGAGCCTTGCATTGATTTTATCAAAGATGGAACTATTATTTCAGGTTAAAATTGATTCAATGGGACTAAAGAGAAGGTCCCCATAGTTCTGTGTCAAAGATGAGAAGCTATATCCAGAGGATACTTCAGCAGACCTTTACGATGCATCACAAGGGAGGAAGAAGCAGAAGTCTTGAAGCAAGCTCATGAACCAACTCACATTGAAGGATCAAATCTATAGGACCATTTAATGACCTTGGGTTATTATTGGCAAAACATGGAGAAATATTTTCCTGAGTTTATTCGCAAGTGCAAGATGTACCCACTACAAGGAAACATGATCCATTCTCCATCGATGGATTTAAACTCTTTGTATACTCCTTAACCATTCCACACTTAGGCGTTCAACCTGGTAGGGGAAATACATCCATCTTCTAGAGGAAGGATCAAGATACTAGTGGCAACAGAGTTCTTCACCAAATGGGTTGAGGCAATACATTTAAAGAGGGTAATGGCAAGTGCGGTGGAAAACTTTATCAGGGAGTATATAATTTGCAAATTTGGGATTCCAAAGGTCATTCTCTCTGATAATGGAAACCTATTTGTTATCAAATAAGTAACGACGATGATAGATAAATACTCCATCATTCACCATGACTTAACGGTGGCATACAACAAGGGAAATAGACAAGCAGAGGCAACTAACAAGACCTTGGTCAACATTTTAGCTAAGATAATGGAAGACTTTATAGTAGCATGGGATGATAAGATCCAGCAATCCTATTATCCTATTGAACAACAAAGAGGAAGCCAACAGGGTATACACCGTTCTCATTTGTCTTTGGAGATGGGGCCATTTTTTCATTAGAGCTGGAAGTCCCATTGGCTAGATATACCTTGCGAAGCAGCATGATACCCTAGAGTAGGCACGTTTAGCTAGAAGAACTTGATGATCATAGAGATAAGGTGATGCAACACTTCGAAATGTACATGAAGCACACCCCAGGTCATATGACAACTTAGTGAGACCATGGACATTTGTGGAAGGGGACCTAGTTATAAAGGTAGCTGTGAAACACATTCAGGGGCTCCCATTACCCAAATTTATTGCCAACTGGGAAGGACCTTTCATATTGAGGGAGGCTTATGATTCAGGTTATTATTCATTCTCAAAGATAGAAGAAGACAAACCTTTCAAGATTAACAATAAGTGGTTAAAGGTCTATCATGTCTACAGTTGTGTCTCCTGAGTTGAGATTTTTGTATCAACCTTTATTTATAAGGACATATTTTCCAATTAGTCCCTAGTTCGTAGTTTACATTATGTATGACAAATTCTGTTACATCCTTCAAGGAATTCGAGTTCACAAGTTCAAGAAGACGGATCCATATATCACGTATCTTTAACATCTACGCGAAGTGAGGTATACTTTGGTATGCATTTAGTTTTGTGTTACTTAGATTTTTTACTAAGTATTGGGATATTTCCTAAACTAGTTTTTTTTAATCAAAACGAGGTGTTTTACAAACAGGTTTTCAAACGGTGTTTTTAAACTTAATTTTTTTTCACTTTATTGTCATTCAAACCACATGGACATGTCTCTCTAACCACATGGACTTGTCCTTATCACCACATGGAAATTTCATTCTAAATATATTGGATGTCCTTCTAACCACATTTATGTTTCGTTTGAAGGGTCATTTGAAGCCCATGTTCTCCTATGGATCAAACGAACCTCTACCATTTCATGTTTTAAAGGTCGTTTAATAGGTTGTTCGAAGCCACTTCTTACGAAATGTCAATATTGTTCTAACGACATTAAGATCTCGTTTGAATGTCTTTCCTTCACCTAAGATATTTTATTTGCATATAAATACCTGCTTTCGTTAAGGTTTTCACTAATACTTTTCATTTAGGGTAAAACTTGTTTTTGATTCATACAAATGAATCCCAATTACTTTTGTGAATCATCTTTGAAACCCAAACACTTTTGTAATGAATTTTAATCTTGTGGAGTGTTGTCTCTACTGCTGATCTTGGGGATACTCAAGGGTATTCACTATTGAAGGAGGAGTTGTGATTCTTGTGATTCTCAAGGGAGTAATTGCTGAATGAAAGTTGTGATCTTTATCGGTTCTTGCAAGAATTCATTGTATTATTTTACTTGTAAGTTTGTAAGTTGAAATTTACATTTTATTAGTGAAATAAAGTTTTTGACCTGCGAGAATTTTTCTTAAAATTGTTTGGTTGCATTCTTATATAATCTACTTCTTTCAATCACAAGATGCATGTTTAGGGTTCAATAAAATTGGAATTTTGGTTTGTTTGATATTTATAACTAATTAAATAACTTAACTCTATTGAAATATTGCAAAATCCAAATTTTTTATCACATCCGCTTTAATAAATTGGTATCAGAGCTTTGAGCTCAGTTTTTACCATTCACAATTTGGTATCAAAGTAGGTTTGAAAAAATTATCATGAGATCCTTTTTTTGCAAATTTTTTTGTGATATCAATGGTTTTGAAAAATTGATTTTTGAAAAATGGCATTTTTGCTGATGGATAACTTATATAATTGGATGCTCGTCTTTGTTGGAACTAATTATGCCTATCGAAAAGCCTGCATGAGATATTATTTAAAAGATATTGGTGAAAGAGTCTAGATCATATGTGAAAGAGGGTGCACTCCTCCCGCTATCATCGTTAATAACGTCATTAATCCCAACCCTATGTCTGATTGGACTGATGATGAATTTAAGTGGATTACCTATAACTCTAGAGGCGTTAGTTGTATTTCTAGAGCCATCATCCCTAAGTAGTTTTGAGTATTATGATGTGCACCATGTCAGAATAGGCATGGGATATCACTATAATAGACTGTGATTATTTTGATTACTTTTATGCTAGGTTGTCAGATATTGTTAACAAAAGTTTTAATTTGGGTGAAAATATTGATGATTCGAGAGTTGTGAAAAATATTTAGAGTTCACACCCTCCTCGATTTATTCCTATGGTCATTGTTTTGAATTAGATTCACTTAGGTTAGAAGAACTCATAGGAGGCTTTCAAACTTTTGAGATCAACACGTTTTCAAAAAGCATTAAGCCTAAGGATAAAGGGATAAATATAAAGACTCGAGTTAAGAAAAAGAAAAAAAGAGAGTTTGGGAGTCTGATTTTGAGGGTGAGGTTGATTTAGATGACTTGTCCTTAATTGCAAAATTTTTAAAAAAGTTTCTCAAATTTTCCTAAGAAAATTCTTTCAATAAAAAGATTTTTGAGAAAAACAAAACAAAAGATGAGGTCAAGGATAGAAGTGACAAAAAGGAAGATATAAGGTGTTACGAGTGCGAGGGCAAAGGGCACCAGGCATTTGAATGTCCCACTATGCTAAAGACAAAGGGAAAAAAGATTACTAATATGACCACTCTTAGTAGTAGTGACATCGAGTTGGATGATTTCGGGAATGAATCATCACATCAAAAGTGTATTGCTTTCATGGACAGTCATGTGAGCACATCTAGTTGACCCACGACGATGAGCACGCTTGAAAACATGAGATCCTCGATGATGTTTCGAGCGATTAGAACTAGAGTGAGTATTAGATAGGAAGTGAGGGAGAAGGGATATCCAACAGGTATTTAGTGACTTGTGCATCGAGATGTTAACAACTAAAAAGTTTAATAAAGAGTAAGGTATTAAGGTGTTATACCTAGATAGAGAGATAAAAGTTTTGAGGGTGTGTGAGGCGTCGACGAGTTAACTAAATAAGGAGGGAGTTTTTATGTGTGAGCAGTTGATCGTCTTAGGTAGGGAAAAGAGTGAGTTGACCGACACTGTGGCTAGTCTTATGGGAGATCTTTAATTTTCATGAGAGACTCATGAAAAATGTGAAGTCGGTGTATCCCAACTCGAGAGAGATCTTGAACCTGCCCGGGAGGCCACGTTCACTATAAAGGACACATCTAAGAAGGTTGGAAAGATGCTCCTCGTTCCCTCTTTGGGTAATGTTAAGACACTAGCAATAGGTTACGATGGTGCATCAACTTCCCATGTTGCACTCAATCTGGTTCCCAAGTTTCTGATATATCCATATGGCTCTCAACCTGACCCACATAGGCATCTGTTTCCCAATAGGAGAGAACGTCCTAGACATTTGAAGAGAGGTGTTCCTAGGATCGTTTATGTTTGCACCCATTGCAAGAGAAGAGGACACTTTAGAGAATTTTTCTTTAAGTTGGGTAGTGTGTCTCATAGGTATTTACCCATTATGATACTACACTATTCCCACACGCACTCCCACACATGTTACTCCACATGATACCGCACATCACATGAGAGATTTTGAGTATTTTCAAGAGAAAGTTGAGTATTTAATTAAGACTTCACACAATATTATGGTTTATTTTCAAAGGATGTCACCACCTTTAGAAAACACCTATGGGCCTAATTATTGAGGTTTAGACTAGTTTGCTAGCCTAGGATGATTTTCATGTTCATATCTTTATGCCTACTAGTAGTGTGTACTATTATTGTATTTAATTTTTTTCCATTGGGATATATTTTTTAAAAATAAAAAAGAGTTTTGTTTTTCTTGAAAATATTTGGAAAAATACAAAAATATTTTTTTTTGGAAAAGTGAAAAAGCGAAAAATTTTATTTTGATGAAATTTATTGAAAAAACAAAAAAAAATTGTATTTATTTTTACACCGTTTATGGATGGACATTTAAGATGACCAAGTCACATTATCATTCCATTATCCGTGTGACTATTTGATAGTGTTCTGAGATGCAATATCATTTCATTTTTGTGCTTTATAATGTTTGGAGTCGTTAACATGAGATTTGCGATGACTTCCTACATGTTTGACTCATGATTTTCTCTAATGCACACATGCACCGAATTTATTTGATTATTGCACCTGTCTATCACATGTTGGTCAAAGTGTTTTCAACTCAATCCTGTCATTAAAACGAACTAAATGCGATAAACGAGATAATGAAAGTAGTTCGTGTAAGAACCGTTTCCCGTGAGAGTTTATTTACTATTGACAAAATATGAGTGAACGTGTAAAAAGTCTGTGAGTGGCAAGTGAACTCATCATGAAAGATAATATTTGAAAAGAGCCCAAGAAAAAATGAAGGCATGAGAAAGAAAATATGCCAAAAAGGAGACAAATAGATCAGTTTGATTGAACCTCATTAGAAAAATAAATTTAATTATTATTTGTAAAGGAGTTTGGTTGGAAATCAACGGGTTTGCACATCCTGACAAACTCTTGAAAAAGCATTACATAGTTTTAGACTTTACTAGTGTTAAAATCATTTTAGACTTTGATTTGTTTATTAGATTGAGTCAATTTCATACAAATTCACATTTTTACACATAAGGACGATTTTGAGTTCATTCGTTAGGAGTATCCCAAATTCATCGTGCACATCTGTTATGATTGTTTGAGTTGATTTTCCTATCCCGGAGACTACATGAGAGAGTTTGCACATTTAGGTGAGCAAGTTAAGTTTTTAGTCAAATCTTCACAAGAATTGATGGAGGTTTTTCAGAAGTTGTCACCACCTTTGGAAAACCCCTCCGCACCTAATGATTGAGGTTTGACTTGTTTACTAGCATAGGGTGATTTGCATGATGTCATTGTTTGCCTATTGCTAGTATGTATCATTTTTGTATATATTTTTGTTTTGAAAAATTTTGAAAAATACAAAAAGATTTTATTTTGACAATATTTTTTTTGAAAAATCCAAAAAGATTTTTGTATTTTGTTTGCACCGTTTATGGATGAACACTTAGGATGACCAAGTCACAACATCATTCCATTATTTTCATGTGACTATTTTATAGTGTTTTGAGACAATAGGTCAATTCATCCATGTGCTTTATAATGTTTGGAGTCATTAAGATGTAATTTAGTGTTACTTCCTACATGTTTGACTCATGTTTCCTTTATTGCACACATACACGGATTTGTTTGATTATTGTGCTTGTCTTATCACATGTTGGTTGGGTGTTTTCACTTCAATCCTGTCCTTAAAATGAACCAAGCGCGATAAATTTTGATAAGGAAATTGTGCATATAAAAACCGTTTTGTGAGTTTGTGTGCTTTGTTTGATAACGGGGAGGGGCTGCGAAAGGTAATTATCTATCCTTTGCGCAAAAGCCACCGTTAAAAAGGACCTAAAAAATTGAGGAATTTTATTATCCGAGGTCCAAAGAGGTTAAAAGAGCCCGAAAAAATTTAAAGGCAATAAAAAGAAATTCATGCCAATTATGGGCCATTTAGGTTTTTGCACCAATTCTCCAAAGTTTGAGAATTTAGATTACCTCTAAAAGAAAATATTTATGAGGGAGTTTTGTTGGAGAATTAAAACGGGTTTGCACGTCCTTGAAATTCTTGAAAATGCGCTATATAGTTTTGGACGTTATTGGTGTGGAAATCATTTGACTTTGATTTGTTGATTTGCATAAGACGATGTCATCTAAATTCAACAAACTTTTACACCTAAGGATACCTTTGATGTTCATTCGTTAGGAGTACACGTATGCATCGTGCACATATGATTGATTGAGTTGATTTACCTATCGAATGTGGTCACACCCATTCATTCCGTTTCCATGACTTGGTTGTTTGAGTCTAAATCCATGGTGTGATTTTTGTATCATATTTGTTCATATTGGTATCTTATCTTTGTATGAAAAATTTGAAAAATCAAAAATAGTTTGTATATTTTTTATACCGTGTCACCCCGATTTTGCTTTTTTGATTCATTCTTCCTATTTGTCTATTTGGGGTCATCATAAAAAGGGGGAGAAAGAATTATCATATTATGGGGGAGAGTTTGAATTTTGGGGGAGTTTTTGAGATGTAGCTTATGTTTTTATCATATATTGGTATCCATGTTTATCTCTTTCAAACTCGATATGTCACGTGGTATTTGCTTTGTCTCATGTGTGTAGGTATGAATATTGAAGATCAATATGTTGCACACCCTGATGAGAAAAGCTTTGAGATTTGATGATTGTTGAAGATTAAAGAACAAACGATGAAGATTTAAACATTTGTATCTTTCCATCTTTAGTGTTCATGGGAGGGTAGATTTGTATAGATCATTAGTTGATAATTTGGATTTTTTATGTATGTACCGGCATAGACATAGGGGGAGATTTGTAAGGACATTTTTGTCCATTATCAATTTATATGTCGTACGCCGTTACACCGTTGAAGAAACTCAAGATCGCATCTACATCAACGGATCAGAATATCAAAGCGTCTTCAACATAATAGCCTCTGCAAGAATGAACTTGGTAAAATTTTGTTTTTACGTTCCTTAAAGTTCATATTTAGTATTGGGAAATTTTATAAAATGTTTTTTATAGAAATTAGAACTAAGTTTTTTCAAGCAAAATGAGGCTTTTTAAAGATTTTATTTTTCTGGGAAAAACGGACCGATCCGCCGCCTACCGGACCGATCCGCAACCGGACCGATCCGCCCCTCAACCGGACCGATCCGCTTGCTGCAGATCTAGTATACCCCAGACTGCAAGCGAACCGATGAAGGCCAAAATAAAAGAACCGATCCGCTTGACCGGACCGATCCGCCTCAGAACCGGACCAGTCCGACTGGGATAAATTCGGCCAGATTCGCTGCAGATTTTTTAGGCTCAAAGTTTTCCTATTTAAAGCCAACTTCGGGGAGTTATTTTTTAAGGCTTTTCAAGACGATTTTCAGAGTCCTAAATACTCTAAGTCTTCACCATTTTGAGTCCCAAGACTCTTTTTGATTCACACCAAAAATCCCAATTACTTTTGTGAATATTTTGGAACCCTAGAACACAAACTTTGTTGTTGTTCATCTTTGTGGAGAGATCTTTGCAACCGAGGACTGCGTGTCATTGCTGAGGGAGTCTCTACAAAGTTTTATGGCTGCGTGTCATTAAGGAGATCTGCGGTTCTTTCTTCGTTGTTTGGGGCTGCGAGTCCTTGGAGGGTGCTGCGTGTATTCTCTTGCTGAGTTCAAGACTGCGTGTCTTTGTGGGTTGGCTGCGCGTTGATCCATTGCAGATTTCTCTATGTAATTGTAAGTTGCGGCTTGTATATTCATAGTGAAATAAAGGTTTTACCCGAAAGGAGTTTTTTCCTGAAATCTGTGTCTCAGCATATTTTTGTGTCACATGCATTATTTATTTATTGGTTGACACACGCACCTTTGATGCATGTTTAGGGGCTCAAATTAAATAAGTGTGCTATATTAGAAAGTTGCGAAGTTAATCAATTATCACACGTAATTCTTGGCTTTTCAAATTTAATTTTTCATGTTTTCATTGTGATTTGAATGTAAAGAAAATTAAATAATTTTTGAAAAATTATAATTTTCTTGAATCATCACATTGAGTTTAAAGAAAATTTAAAGTTGGGGGCCCTACGTGTTCCATCACTCTAACGTCATGTTTTCAAGCCTAAGTGTGGATATTATGAAAATTAATTTGTGCTCCCGGACCAGGGGTTCCCTGACCACAAGGTCGATTCCAACGAGTTACGTTGGTCTCGTGCGTTGTCACTCAGAAGTCCATTTATGAGGGTTTTGGGGGTTTCTCCCTCTAACGACACGTTTTAAATCCCAACTGTGGCTATTCTGAAAATCAGGTTGTGCGATCGGACCGGGGGTCCCGAGACCATGAGGTTAGTTCATAGGAGTTGCATTGGTCCCATGCAAGTTGTTTGCAACACTCACAGGGCCATTTGGGAAGTGTTCTGGGGTTTCGCCCTCTAATGACATGTTATAAAAATAGGTCCGTGCTCCCGGACCGAGGGTCTCATAAACACAAGGTCAATTCCTTCGAGTAACATTAGTCTTGTCCGAGGTGTTACGCCGCTCACGGGAGATTTTAGGGAGGTTTGGGGTTTCTCCCCCTAACGGCATGTTTCCATGATTAGGTGTGGATATTTTGAAAATTTGTTTGTGCTCCCCATGTCAATGCAGTCGGTTCCTACAAGTTACATTGGAACCATGCAAGGTGTTGCCACCGCTCACGGGGCTACTTGTGGGGCATTTCATGGTTTCGCCCTTTAACAACATGCTTTCAGTCTTGAGTGTGGATATTCAAATTATTGTTTCGTGATCCTGAACGGGGGGTCCGGTGACCATGAGGTTTGTTCCTATGAGTTACATTGGTCTTGTGTGAGGTGATGACACTGCTCCTAGGGCTATTTCGTGGGTGTTTCGGGCCTTCCCCCCTCTAACGGCATGTTTTGAAGCCTAAGTAAGGATTTTCTAAAAATTGGTTCGTGCTCTCAGATCAAGGGTCTCGTGATCACAAGGTCGATTCCAACAAGTAACATTGTTCCCATGCGATGTGTTGGCACCGCTCACATGGCCATTTATGGGGTGTTTTGGGGGTTTGCCCTCTAACGGCATGCTTTCAAGCCTAAGTGTGGATATTAAAATTAAAGGTCTGTGCTCCCGGACTGGCAGTACCGTGACCACGAGGTCAGTTCCTATGAGTTACATTGGTCCCGTGCGACGTGTTTGGGCCGCTAATGGGGCCGTTTGGGGAGTGTTTCTGGGTTTTGGCCTCTAATGGCATGTTTTCAAGCCTAAGTGTGGATATTCTGAAAATTAGGCCTAGCTCTAGGGTCAAGGGCCTCGTGACCACGAGGTCAGTTCTATGGGTTACATTAGTCCCGTGGGAGGTGTTGGCACAACTCACGGGATCGTTTAGTGGGCGTTTCGGGGGTTTTCACTCAAACAACATGTTTTCGAGGCTGAGTGTGGATATTCTAAAATTTTGTTCTTGCTCTTGGACCTGGGGTCCTATGACAACACGATCGGTTCCTATAAGTTACATTGGTCATGTGTGAGGTGTTGGCATCGCTCACAAGGCCATTTGGGGGTTGTTTTGTAGTTTTTCCCTCTAATGGCATATTTGCAAGCCTAAGTGTGGATATTCAGAAGTTAGGTCCGTGCTCCCGGATCGGGGTTCCAGTGACCATGAGGTAGGTTTCAATGAGTAACATTTATCTCATATGAGGTTTTGGTGATGCCCATGGGGCCATTTTCGGTATGTTTCAGGAGTTAACCCTCTAATGTCATGTTTTCAAGCATAAGTGTTGATATACCCAAAATTGGTCCATGCTCCTGAACCGGGGGGGCCCGTGACCATGAGCTCAATTCTTATGAGTTAAATTAATCCCGTACGAGGTGTTAGTGCCACTCACATCTTCGTTTGGGTGGTGTTTTGGGGTTTCGGCCTCTAATGGGATATTTTAAGCTAAAGTGTGGATATTCTAAATACTTATCCATGATCTTGGACCGGGGGTCCCATCGTAACGAGGTTAGTTAGTACAAGTTACATTGGTCTTGTGAGAGGTTTTGGTGCCACTGACGGGGCCATTTGGTGGGTGTTTCAGTGTTTCTCCCTCTAATTAAATCTTTTTAAGACTAAGTGTGGATATTATGGAAATTAGTACGTGCTCCCGAACCAGTGGTCCCGACACCATACGATCGGTTCCAATGAGTTACAATAGTCACATACAAGGTGTTGACGCCACTAACGGCCCCATTTGAGGGGTGTTTCAAGGTTTTCCCCTCTTACGCCATGTTTTCAATCCTAAGTATGGATATTTGAATTATTGGTCTGTGCACCCGGATCGGGAGTCCCGTAACCACACAATCAATTCCTACGAGTTACATTAGTCCCGTGCGAGGTGTTAGCGCCACTAACGGGGCCATTTGGTGGGTGTTCTGGGGTTGTTCCCTGTACCGACATATTTTCAGGCCTTAGTGTGGATATTCTAAAAATTGGTCTGTGCTTCTAAATCGGGTGTCCCCTAACCACATGGTCAATTCCTACGAGTTTCATTGGTCTCGTGCGAGGTGTTGGCATACTCACGGGGCCGTTTGGGTGGTGTTTTAGGTTTTTCCCTCTAACATCATGTTTTGAAGCCCAAGTGTGGATATTATAAAAATTTGTCACTGCTACTGAAATAGGGTCTCGTGACCACAAGGTCGGTTGCTATATGTTACATTGGTCCTGTGCGAAGGGTTTTGATGCTCACGGAGCCACTTTGGGGGTGTTTCAGGGTTTCACCCTCAAACGACATGTTTTCAAGCCTAAGTGTGGATATTCAAAAAATGGGTTTCTGCTCCCGGACCGAGGATCCTGTGACTACGAGGTTCATTCCTACGAGTAACAATGGTCCCATACGAGCTGTTGGCGGGGCTGTTGGGGTGGTTTTTTGGGGTTTGGCCCTCTAATTTCTTGTTTTCAAGCCTAAGTGTGGATATTCTAAAAACAATCGATGCTCTTGAACCGGTGGTCAGTTGCTACGAGTTACACTGGTCCCGTGCGAGGTGTTGGTTCCACTCACGGGGCCGTTTGGGGGTTGTTTCGAGGTTTCTCCCTCTAAGAGCACATTTTCAAGGTTAAGTGTGGATATTAAGAAAATTAGTCTGTGCTACTGGATCGGGGGTCCCATGACCACGCGAGTGGTTCCTAATAGTTACATTGGTCCCGTGCGAGGTGTTGGAACCCCTCACGGTACCGTTTGGTGTTTTTCTTGAGTTTCACCCTCTAACAAAAAAAAATTCAATCGTAATTGTGGATATTCAAATTATTGGTCCGTGTTCATGGACGGGGTGTCCCGTGATAATGCAGTCGGTTTCTACGAGTAACATTCATTATGTGCGAGTTATTGGCTCCACTCACGGGGCCGTTTGGGGGGTGTTTTGGGTTTTTCCCCTCTAACGACATGTTTTCAAGCCTAAGTGTGGATATTCTAAAAATTTGTCCGTGCTCTTAGACCGAGGGTCCCGTGACCACAAGGTCGGTTACTACGAGTAACATTATTCCCGTGCAAGGTGTTGTCACTACTCACAGGGTTGTTTGGGGGTGTGTTTCACCCTCTAATGGCATGTTTTCAATACAAAGTGTAGATATTATGAAAATTGTCTCAGGGTCCCGGTTCGGGGGACCCGTGACCACGAGGTCGGTTCCTACTGGCGCTGCTCACGGGACCGCTTGGTGGGTGTTTCGGGGTTTCTCCCTCTAACATCATGTTTTCAAGCCTAAGTGTGGACATTTTGAAAATTCACCCGTGCTCTAGGACAGAGCATCCTGTGACTAAAAAATAGGTTCCTACGAGTTACATTAGTTCCATGCAAGGTGTTGGCTCCACTCCTAAGGCCGTTTGGGGGGTGTTTCGGGGTTTCGCCCTCTAACAGTCTGTTTTAAAGCCTAAGTGTGGATATTCAGATTATTGTTTTGTCCTCATGAAATGGTGGTTTTGTGATCACAAGGTCGGTTCCTATGAGTTACATTGGTTTTGTGCGAGGTGTTGGTGCCGCCCACTGGTCCGTTTGCGCCGTGTTTTGGGAGTTTTCCCTCTAACGGCTTATTTTCAAGCCTAAGTGTGGATATTCTAAATATTGGTCTGTGATCCTAAATCGAGGGTCCCGTGACCACGAGGTCGATTATACGAGTTACATTGGTCCCTTACGAGGTGTTAGCACTGCCCATGGGGCCGTTTTGGGACTGTTTCGGGGTTTCACCATCTAACAGCATGTTTTTAAGGCTAAATGTGGATATTCTTAAAATTGGTCCTTGATCACAGACCCGAAGTCCCGTGACCTAGTGGTCGGTTCCTATAAGTTACATTGGTCCAGTGGGAGGTGTTGGCAACGCTCACGGGGCCGTTTGGGTGGTGTTTTGTGGCTTTTTTCTCTAATGGCATGTTTTCAATCCTAACTGTGGATATTCTGATTATTGGTTCGTGATCCCGATCCAGGAATCCCGTGAACATGAGGTCAGTTCCTACTAGTTATAGTTGGGCTGTTCGAGGTGTTATCACTGCTCATGGGGATGTTTGGGGGGTGTTTCTAGGTTTCTCCCTGTAACGGCATGTTTTTATGCCTAAGTGTGTATATCCTGAAAATTGGTTCCTACTTTCAGACCGGGGGTCCCCTGACCATGAGTTCGGTTCCAATGAGTTACTTTGGTCCCGTGCGAGGTGTTAGCGTCGCTCACAGGGCCATTTGAGGGATATTTATGGGTTTAGCTCTCTAACAACATATTTTCAAGACTAAGTGTGGATAATTTAAAAATTGGGGCATGCTCCCGGACCGGGGTTCGGTGACCATGAGTTCAGTTCCTACAAGTTACATTAGTCCCGTGCGAGGTGTTGGTGCCAGTCATGGGGTCGTTTGGATGGTATTTCTAGGTTTCACTCTCTAATGGAATGTTTTTATGCCTAAGTGTGGATGATTGGAAAATTAGTCGTGCCCATGACCACGAGGTTGGTTTCTACAAGTTACATTTGTCTATTGCGAGGTGTTGGCATCGCTCACGAGGTTGTTTGGGGATGTTTCTAATTATTGAATTCTAAGGGCATGTTTTTAAGCCTAAGTATGGATATTCGAAAGATCGAGCCATGATCTTGGATCGGGGATCTCGTGAATACAAGGTCGGTTACTAAGAGTTATATTGATCTCGTGCGAGGTGTTGGCACCACTTATGGTGCCGTTTGGGGGTTTTGCCCTCTAACGTCATGTTTTCAAGCCTAAGTGTGGATATTTGAAAAATTCATCCATGTTCCCGGATCGGGGGTCCTGTGACCACGTGTTCGGTTCCTACGAGTTACATGGGTCTTGTGAGAGGTTTTGGCGCCCTCACGGGGCCATGTCGAGGGTGTTTTGGGGTTTGGCCCTCTAACCGCATGTTTTCAAACATAAGTGTGGATATTCAAATTATTGGTATGTGCTCCCAGACCGGGGGTCCCTTGACCACGCGATCAATTCTTACAAGTTATGTTGGTCCCGTACGAGGTGTTGGCGCCACTCACACGACGTTTGGGGGTATTTCAGTGTTTCAGCCCCTCTAACGGTATGTTTTCAAGCGTAAGAGTGGATATTTTGAAAATTGGTTTGTGCTCTCGGACCGGGGCTCCCCTGACCAAGGGTCGGTTCTTACGAGTAACATTGGTCCCGTTCTAGGTGTTGGCACTGCTCACGGGGCTATTTAGGGGATGTTCCAAGGTTTCTACCTCTTATGACATATTTTCAAGACTAAGTGTTGATATTCAGAATATTGGTATGTGCCTCCCAGACTGGGAGTCCCGTGACCACTCAGCCACTTCATGCGAGTTGCATTGATCCCGTGTGAGGTGTTGGTGCCAGTCACGGGGCTTTTTGGGTGGTATTTCAGGGTTTCACTATCTAACGGAATGTTTTTAATCTTAAGTGTGGCTATTTTGAAAATTGGTCATGCCCCAATACATGGGGTCCTGTGACCATGAGGTTGGTTTTTACGAGTAACATTGGTCTAGTGTGAGGTGTTGGCACCGCACACAGGGTTGTGTGGGGGTTGTTTCTGGTTGTCGTGTTCTAACGGAATGTTTTCAAGCCTAGGGTTGTTTCTGGGTGTCGTGTTCTAACGGAATGTTTTCAAGCCTAAGTATGGATATTCAGAAAATTGATCCGTGCTCTTGGATTGGGGCTCTCGTGAATACGAGGTCAGTTCCAAAGAGTTATTGATCTCGTGCAAGGTGTGGCACCGCTCATGGTGTCGTTTGGCAGTTGTTTTGAGGTTTTTCCCTCTAACGTCATGTTTTCAAGCCTAAGTGAGGATATTATGAAAATTGGTCCGTGAACTCGAAGCGGGGTACCCGTGACCACAAGATCGGTTCCTACAAGTTACATTAGTCCTGTGCGAGGTGTTGCCACTCCTCACAAGGCCATTTAGGGGGTGTTTCAGGGATTCGCCCTCTAACGGGATGTTCTCCAGCCTAAGTGTGGATGTTTTGAATATTGGTCCGTGCTCCTGAACCGAGGGTCCTAAAATGATGCGAACGGTTTCTAGGAGTTATATTGTTCCTGTGTGATGTATTGACACCACTCATCGGGCCGTTTGGGGGGTGTTTCAAGAATTCTCCCTCTAACAGCGTGTTTTTAAGCCTAACTATGGATATTCAAATTTATAGTTCGTGCTCCCAGATTGAGAGTCCCGTGACCACGTGATTAGTTCCTACGATCTACATTGGTCCCGTGGGAGGTGTTAACACCGCTCACACGGTAGTTTGGAGGGTTTTTAAGAATTTCAACTTCTAATAGCCTATTTTTAAGCCTAAGTGTGGATATTCTAAAATTTGGGTGGTGCTCCCGGATCGGGGTCCCGTGAACCTGCGATCAATTCCTATGAATTATATTGGTACCATGCTAGGTGTTTGACAATGACATGTTTCAAGCCTAAGTATGGGGTTTCACCCACGAGATCGGTTCTAATGAGTTTCATTGGTCCACTGATAGGTGTTGGCGCCGCTCACGGGGCTGTTTATGGGGTGTTTCGAGGTTTTGCCCTCTAACGTTATGTTTTCAAGCCTAGGTGGGGATATTCTTAATATTAGTTCATACTTTCAGAATGGGGGTCCCATGATAATGAGTTTGGTTCCTACGCGTTACATTGGTCCCATGCGAGGTGTTTGCGCTACTCACGTGACTGTTTGGGAGGGTGTTTGTGTGTTTTTATCTCTAACAGCATGTTTTCAACCCTATGTGTGGATATTATAAGAATTAGGTTGTGCTCCTGATCAGGGATCCTGTGACCACGTAGTCAGTTCTTACAAGTTACAATGGTCCCGTCCGAGGTGTTGGCACCGATCACGAGGACGTTTGGGGGGTAGTTCGGGGTTTTTCCCTCCAACGGAATGTTTTTAAGCCTAATTGTGGACATTTTGTACATTTGGCCGTGCCCGCAGACCAGGGGTCCCGTGACCACGAGTTCGGTTCCTAGGAGTTGCATTGGTCCCTTACGAGGTGTTAGCGCCGCTCACGGGACCGTTTGGGGTGTATTTTGGGGTTTCGCCCGCTAACGGTGAGTTTTTAAAACTAAGTGTGGATATCCTGAAAATTGGTTCGTGCTCCTGGACGGGTGGTCCCATAGCCACGCGGTCGGTTCCTACGAGTTACATTAGTCCCGTGCGAGGTGTTAAAGCCTCTCAAGGGGCTGTTTTTGTTTTTCAGGGTTTCTCCCTATAAGAGAATGTTTGCAAGGGTAAGTGTTGATATTGTGGAAATTGTTCCTTGCTCCCGGACCAGGGGTCCTCTGACCGCGCGATCTGTTCCGATGAGTTATATTGTTCCCATGCGAGGTGTTGACGCCTCTCACGGGGCCATTTTGGTGGTGTTTTGGGGTTTCGCCTTCTAATGACATGTTTTTAAAACTAAGTGTGTATAAACTAAAAAAATATTCATGCTCCCGGTCAGGGGGTTCTAGTACCACGCGATCGGTACCGACAAGTTACATTGGTCCCGTGAGCGGTGTTAACACTGCTCACTAGATTGTTTGGGGGGCATTTGGGGGGTTCGCCCTCTAATGCAAAGTTTTCAAGCCTAAGTGTGGACATTCTGAAACATTGGTTGTGCTCCCAAACCAGGTGTCCCATGATTAAGCGATCGGTTCCTATGAGTAACATTGGTCACGTGTGCGGTGTTAACGCCACTCATGAGACCGTTTGGGGGGTGTTTCGGGATTTTTACCTCTAACGACATGTTTTTAAGCTTAAGTGTGGATATTTTGTAAATTGGTCTGTGGTCTCAGATTGGATGTCCTGTGACCACGAGGTCAGTTCCTATGAGTTACATTGGTCCCATGTGTGGTGTTGGCACTACTCACGGGGTCATTTGGGAGGTAAAGTTTCACCCTCTAACAACAAGTTTTCAAACTTAAGTGTGGGTATTCCGTAAATTTGTACGTGCTCCAAGATCAAGGGTCTTGTGACCACTCAGTCGATTCCTACGAGTTATATTGGTCCCGTGAGAGGTTTTAGCGGCACTCATGGTGCCATTTGGGGGGGTATTTTGGGGTTTTTCCCTCTAACGGAATGTTTTCAAGCCTAAGTGTGGATATTCTAAAGATTTGTTTATGCTCCCGGACAAGGGGTCCCGTGACCACGCAGTCACTTCCTATGAGTTTCATTGGTCCCGTACAGGGTGTTGGAATTGCTCACGGGGCCGTTTTGGTGTTGTCTTAGGGTTCAGCTTCTAACTGCATATTTTCAAGACTAATTGTGGATATTCTTAAATTTGGCTCGTACTCTCTGACCGGGGATCCCGTGACCATGAGGTCAATTCCTGAGAGTTATGTTGGTCCCTCTGAGGTGTTAACGCCACTCACGGGGCCATTTAGGGGATGCTTAAGGGTTTCACCTTCAAACAACATGTTTTCAAGCCTAAGTGTGGATATTATGAAAATTGGGTGGTGATCCAGGATTGGGGGTCGCATGACCATGCGATCAATTCTTACTAATTACATTGGTACCGTGCGAGGTGTGAGGACCCCTCATGGGGCCGTTTAGGGAGTGTTTTTCGGGTTTTTCCCACTAACGGCGTGTTTTCAAGCCTAATCATGGATATTCGGAAAATTGGGTTGTGATCCCAGCCCAGGGGTGCTGTGACCACGAGATTTGTTCCAACAAGTAACATTAGTCCAGTGATAGGTGTTGGCACCGCTCACGGAGCCGTTTATGGGGTGTTTCGGGGTTTCTCCATCAAACGACATGTTTTCAAGCCTATATGTGTATATTTTGAATATTAGTCTGTGCTCCCAAACCGAGGGTCCCGTGGCCACGAGGTTGATTCCTACAAGTTACATTGGTCCCATGAGAATTGTTGGCGGTGCTAATGCGGCCGTTTGGGGGGTGTTTTGGGGTGTCTCTCTCGAACGACATGTTTTCAAGATTATGTGTGGACATTCTGGAAATTTAGCAATGCTCAAGAATCAAGGGTCCCGTGACCATGAGGTCGGTTCTTATGAGTTACATTGGTTCTTTGCAAGGTGTTATCACCTCTAACGGGACCGTTTGGGGGGTATTTCGGGGTTTCCCCTCTAACGACATGTTTTCAAAATAAAGTGTCGATATCCTAAAAATTGGTTCGTACTCTCAGATCGAGTGTCCCGTAACCACACGATCGGTTCATAAAAGTTACATTGGTTCTTGCGTTGTGTTGGTACTACTCACGGAGCCGTTCGGGGGTTGTTTTGGGGTTTCGTCCTCTAACCCCATGTTTTTAAGGCTAAGTGTTGATATTCTAGAAATTTGGCCGTGCTCCCAGACCGGGGGGTCCATGACCACGAGGGCGGTTCCTACGAGTTATAGTGGTCCCTTGCGAGGCTTTGGTGCCACTTGCAGGACCGTTTGGGGGGGTGTTTTGGGGTTTCACTCTCTCACGGCATGTTTTGAAAAATAAGTGTGGATATCCTAAAAATTGGTTCATGCTCCGGAACCGGGGGCTTTGTGACCATGAGTTCTATTACTATATGTTACATTCGTCTCGTGCAAGGTGTGGCACCGTTCACGGGCCATTTGGAAGGTGTTTTGGGTGTTTTTCCCTCTAACGGCATAATTTCAAGCCTAGGTGTGGATATTCTAAAAATTGGTACGTGATCCCGGACCGGGGGTCCGATAACCACGCGATCAGTTCCAATGACTTACATTGATCTCGTGCGAGGTTTTGGCACTGCTCACAGGGCCGTTTGGGGTGTGTGATGAGGTGTGTCCCTCTAACGGCATGTTTTCAAACCTAAGTGTTGATATTCTAAAAATTGTTTTGAGCTCTCAGATCAGCGGTCCCGTGACCACGAGGTTGATTCCTACGAGTTATGTTGATCCCATGTGAGGTGTTGGCGCCACTCATGGGACCATTTGGGGGGGGGGGGGAGGGGTAAGGGTTTTGCCCTCTAATAACATGTTTTCAAGCCTTACCGTGCATATTTTGGAAATTGATTCGTGCTTCCAGATCGGGGGTCCCGTGATCACAAGGTCGGTTACTACGAGTTACATTGGTCTTATGCTAGGTGTTATCTCCCCTCACGGGACCATTTGGGGGGTGTTTCGTGGTTTCTCCCTCTAGCCCATGTTTTCAATTCTAAGTGTGGATATTCAAATTATTGGTCCGTTCTCCCGGACCGGGGGTCCCGTGACCGCACGGTTGGTTCCTACGAGTTATGTTGGTCCCATTTGAGGTGTTAGCGCCTTTCACTAGCCTCTTGGGGGGGGGGGGGTCAGGGTTTTTCTCCCTCGAACGATATGTTTTCAAGCCTAAGTGTGGATATTCTAAAAATTGTTCCGTGCTCCCAGATCGGGCGTCCATTGACCACGAGTCGATTCTTACGAGTTACATTATGTAATACCCCGTACACTTATGGATATTTAAATTACCTAAGTGAGGGTAATTTAGTAATTTTAGGATTTATAATAGATATGATGGATTATAATTAAAAGGTCAAAGGTGCATAAAAGCGGGAGGTGATGCTATTTTATTCGGGAAAACACGTGTAGAGGTGTGTTGGGTTTAAGACATGATTTTTTTGTAAGTAACTCGGATGGGAATTTTGAGTAGGCGGTTGGTCTCGAAAGGGCCCAGATAGTCAGAACAGAGTACCCGGGGGTAGAGTTTGGGCTCCATTGTCTTTTTGGACTTGTAGGGACTCGAAATTGTGTATAAGAGTTAATTTTGTGCTTAATAAAGGATAAACCCTTATATCCCATTTTATAAGCCACAAGAGGGAGAACAGAAAAAATAAAGAAGAGAATAAAAAAGTAAAGAAGAAGAGAAGAAAAAAATGGTGAAGAAGAGGAGCTCCAGCAACACTCCGTAGGATCTTCGAATTTTATCCACCTAGGCAAGTGTTTAACTTGCTTTAACTAGCATGCGTGTATATATATCTAATATTAGATTTAATAAAAATATTAATTTGGGTTTGGGGATTCTTGGATCAAATGGGTTTTTGATATTTTAACTCATAGAACTTGATGCGTTAACACCCCCTATGAAATCTAGACCAAAATCCATGTGAGCGGTGTAAATTATAGTGGAAAATTGGAAGAATTGGGGGTTAGGAATCAATTAAGAAAAAGAGTAGATTTTCTAGGATTAAATTAACTAAAACCCGAAATAAGTTATTGTGTTGGGTACAAATATGTTGGGTGTTGTTGTAAGCCATAAGAATTAGGTTGAAGGAGTGTTGGTTTAAAAATGGAGGTTGGAGAAGACGATAAACCGTAGAAGATTTTGGATCTGCATAGGGAGAATCGATTCGGGCATATGAAGAAGAAAGAGTAGAACCATTTCGAATCCATTTGATGAAGACCGAATCGATTCGGACCCTGTCGAACCAATTCGGGCCTAACAAATTGGAAAAAAATTCCTTAGGTTTTTATGGATAAAATGGTGAAATTTCTTGTAGATAAATATTAGGGGATTCAATATAGAGTATAAGTACCTCTAGGTGTTTAAATGAGGGATATGTGACCCTTAGGATATATGTGCAAGAAATTCCGGTGAAGATTTGTAAGAGTGTTTGGGTTGAGTGACACTCGGTCAATTAAATTCGGCGGAAATACATACATATATATATATATATATATATATATATATATATATATATATATATATCATGCGTGTAGGATTTGTTTATATGTTGACTATATGAGATTTAATCCGAAAGTGCGAGTATGATATAAATTAAGAATACTAGCTAGATGTAATAGGCTATTATTCGGAAATAAGAAATGGTATAACGGTATCACAAGTGAGTGAAAACTTATGGAATGAATAAAAGTTGTGTGTATACTTATATTAGTACTACATATTGGTATGTTTGGATTTTAGGCTAATGCCAACATATATATATATATATATATATATATGACATGTTTATGAATGTATCTATTGTGATTGAGATGTTTATGTAGATCATACCCCTTTAGTGCTATCATGGGAAGTTGCGCGATATGGGTGAATCTTTTGGCTTGAGGAGCAGGAGAGTATAATCCCCAGGTCATAGACGTCCAGTTATTAACTGTGTGCGAGGTAGCGGTAAGAAGTCTTGGGTATGATTCATCTTGCTCCAAGGAAGGAACTATGGTCACTTCCCAAACGTTATGATTTTGTTATTACCAAGTCGGTGTGAGAGTCCGACCGCTAGTACCCGGGATGATATCTGAGCAATACCCTCGAAGATGATAGCATTTAGAGACTACATCCACTGAGTTATAGCTCTGAGGGATGGTTATTTTACATATATAGTGTGTGATATATAAGTATTCATATACTTGATGTGTATAGTATATTGTGTGTGTGTGTGTGTGTATATATATATATATATATATGCACTAAGATAAAGAACAAACTATAGATATACTAAATGGGTATAGTATATCCTATAAATACATTTGAGAGAAGAATATATGCATGGATTAATAAGGAAAAGAGTTGTGAGTGTTATTCAGGGTTATCTGGGAGTATAAACTCCGGAAAAAGATGTGGGTGATATATGTATATAAGGTGAGAATATTATATACGAGATTGATAATACTAAGATGAGATTTGTGTAATATCTAGAGATTGTTATTTTATATAAATTGAGAATATTAATAAAGGGTGAATTATTGTGTCTAAGATCGGGGTAAGCTTAGGATATTATACACGCGGATTGTGGGGATAGCGTATCGATTTTGAATGTTGGCGAGATACTTGTTAGGTGGGGTAGCATAACTAGGATGGGTAAAAAAAATTACTTGCGTTAGGTGTGCGCTGATAGATGAGGGGTGAGGAGTCTCTCATGAGAGTGCGATATCAATTTATATATGGAGTATAACATATCATAAAAGTTATTGTAATTTATGCACTTACTAAATATTTCGAGTCAGACATTGATGCCGCAGCTGTGGATGTGGGTCAGATATTCCATAGACGCTTCCATCTTTGAGATCTAGATAGGAGGTACTATGATGTAAATTCGGGCATGTTGCCTAATTGATGTCGTTTCTTTTATTTTAGCAATTTTACTTTTCGCACATTCGAGATGGTTGTATCATGTTTACCGAGAGTATCAGTTATTATTATTTATTCATTCCATTTATTCTTTATATTCCTGCTTGAATGGAATTCTATTTATGCGTTGTGATTGAAAAGATTGAAAAGTTTAAAATATGACACCAGGCCTAATAGGTTATTAGTGGTTTTCGAGAGTGATACTGAGAATGAAACCACATGATATTCCTATTTAATTTGATATAGGACTAATCACCCGGTATTGAAAAACTTTTACTAAGTCGTTTAATACAAGATTAAACTATTTAAGTAACTCCGAACTATATTTTGAAGAAACACTTTTCTAGAAATCAAATCAGTTTAATCACAAGATATGTTTAGAAATATGCATGAGATCTGTTCAAGATTTGTTAACAAGTTTTGAAAAAAAAAACTAAAATAGTTTTAAATCAGCACACTAAACAGACATGGATGAGGAGATGTAGAAAGATTAATGACAAGATATTTTTAACATGGTAAAAACTCAACCAACTGAGGAAACATCCACGTCTCCCTCTACGGAGTAAAAAGAAAAATTCACTACAACAAATATAACAGTTACAAACTATATAACACACATGCACACAAATCAGACCTATACAAGTTTAGGAATGTATCCACTAGTGTCCTCATAACGTTTTTGCTGTTCTGATTATTGATGTTGTTCTCCCAGTTTGCTAACTTCACTTTGTTCCAGTCTTTATGTCGACTATTGTATCAAGATCTTATTACCAACACTTTCAGTGTTGTAGTGTGCAAGTGTTTGTGAAGGTGATCTAACACATTCATGCACACACTCACGCTTATTTTTACAAACAGTCCTAGCAAATTACAAATCAAAAGTATATGTGGAGATTTTCAGTTTCTCTCTTCTTAGGAAACTTTGAACCTTATTTGACCTTTAAGATTAACCCAGAATCCACGGCTATCTTGCTTAGAAGACGTATCAAGATCTTAATCAATCTTAGGTTATGAAAATATTTTTGAGATTGAAAATCACCAAGTGCGATTCTAACTAGGTCAAATGTTTTCTTTCAAAAGAACTAGAAGCAGAAAATATTATTGTTGATTTTGAGTATGAAAACATTTACAAAAATGAATCAACAATAGATTTCTAAAGATGAGAAACTATAAATGCAGATCTGGGTGTGATGTAACATAAAATGCTCAAATCTGAAATTTTTATGAAACAGAAATGCAGATCTAGATTAATGCTTAAGTTGGAAACAAGATCTTAACACAAAGAGGTTACAGCACGAAACAGCTTAACAAACCAACTCTCAAACACTCAAGGTTGTGTTTGGAATATAAATGGTTTTGAAGTTGTAAGGGTTTTAAAGATGTTTTAGACGATTTAGGGTTAGGGTTTCTAACTCTCTCTCTCTCTGGCTTCTCTCTCTCTTCCTCTGTCTTCTCTCTGTACTCTCTTCTGTCTTTAGAAATGACGAGATGACAAAAGCTTCTACATGGCTGAGAGTAAGGCTCCTTATAAAGGGGGTTGAGAATATTCGAGAATGTGGTTCAAAATCAAGGGCTACGATTTAGTCTTTAGCTATTGACTTTGATCCAATGGTATAAGAGAAGCGGTGGATTAAAATGCTTTTGATTGGTTTAAGAGGGATTCACAGGGATGAAGCCAGAACGCATGCAGATCGTTGATTACAACAATCCAAGGACAGTAAATGAGCAAGGCCTATGTCTCACAAAAGAAACACAAATCGGACCGATATAAGGCTGACAGGTGTAAGGCTAAGATTGATGCTGAAACGCGTGTTTTGAAAATAATTAATCAAACACCTTTAAGTATTTAGATCTTATGTGTGTGAGTGTTGGTAAATATACCTTAGATCAAGAGGAATAAAAATAAGAGAACGATTGAGGCTCTTTGGTTTCTAGGATGGGACTCAATTTTGTTTCTATTTCCAATCTAGATGAACCCTTATACAATATATACTCAAGTGAGTCGAGAGTATAAGGTGCTTCAATCTCTCCCTTTGTAAATATGAGACAAAATCTCCTTTGAGTCAACATGGACTCGTAGGGAAACAGAAAGACAAGGAAAAACGTATTCTTATACAAAAAATTTATCTACCCATTTCCTAGAACCGAAAATTACATAACTCAACTAAATACAATTCAATACCCTATTACAACTTTGACATAACAGAGAATAAATGTTCAGAATCCTGCAAATAATCGCTAAGAACAAGTTCTTTAGAATATGTACAAAATAAATGAATTCTTATAAGACTCAAATTTCTCCCCCATTCTGTCTAAAATGGACAAAGGGAAAAATTATGTAAATCTAAGAAATTATTCAACACACACCATTCCAATTATTTTATGCAAGGCAATAAACCTATTATAATCCAACGGTTTGGTAAACATATCTGCGAGTTGCAAATCGGTAGGAAGATAATTCATTTCTAATTCCTTAGTTTCAACTAATTCGTGAATAAAGTGATGTATTATTTTTAAGTGTTTTGTTCGCGAGTGTTGAACAGGATTTTTAGAGATGTTGATTGCACTTTAATTATCACAATAGAGTTGTAATTGTTCTTCTTTAATACCATAATCACTTAGCATTTGCTTAAGCCAAAGTAATTGAGCACAGCAACTGCCAGCGGCTATGTATTCAAATTCAGCAGTGGATAATAAAGTGCAGTTTTGTTTCTTACTACTCCAGCCTATCAAATTATTACCAATATAATATTATGTGCCTGATGTGCTCTTACTATCGTCAGTACACCCTGCCCAATCAGCATCGGTGTATCGTATTATAGTGCTAGGAGTATCATTGGTGTACCAAAGTCCTAAATTTAGAGTGCCTTTAATGTACTTGATAATTCTTTTAACAAAAGTTAAATGACTCTCTTTATGATTGTTCTGGTAACGAGCACAAAATCAAACAGCGTACATAATATCAGGACGCGAGGCAGTAAGATATAGTAAGGTTCCAATCATACTACGATAAAGGGTGGGATCTACGGATTTCCCTGTTTCATCCTTATATAGTTTGACAGTAGTACTCATGGGAGTTTTAGCATCTTTTGCACTTTCAAGACCAAATTTTTAATTATCTCGAATGCGTATTTTGATTGCGAGACAAATAATTCTTCTGAATTTTCTTTGACTTGAAGACCTAAGAAAAATTGCAACTCCGCCATGAGAGACATTTGAAATTCTTTAAGCATAATTTTAGAAAAGCATTTAACTTTTGAAGGGGAAGTTAATCCAAAGATGATATCGTCTACGTAAACTTGAGCTATAATGATATGATTGTCAAAATTTTTGACAAAAAGGGTTTGGTCATTTCCACCTCTCTTAAAACCTTTGTCTAAGATAAAATTGGAAAGGCGCTCATACTAGGCTCTTGGCACTTGTTTTTGGCCATACAAAGCCTTCTTAAGATGAAAGACGTAATTTGGATATTTAGGGTCAATGAACTCTTTTGGTTGTTCTACATAGGTCTCCTTAGTCAATATTCTATTAAGGAAGGCAGATTTGAGATCCATTTGGTAAAGCTTAAAATGTAAGTAGCAAGCTATGGCAAAGAGAAGACAAACAGATTCTAATCGAGTAACGGGAGAAAAAGTCTCGTTA
Source organism: Sambucus nigra (assembly GCA_949130495.1). Lineage (NCBI taxonomy): Eukaryota > Viridiplantae > Streptophyta > Magnoliopsida > Dipsacales > Adoxaceae > Sambucus > Sambucus nigra. The sequence continues at coordinate 260,633,736 of OX422210.1, forward strand.
AAATATATTCCCTCTATTTGAGAGTATCCTTGAGCAACTAATCTGGCTTTGTTTTTAATGACTATCCGACTTTCATCAGATTTATTTTTGAATATCCAACGTGTGCCAATAACCTTTTTGTGATCAGGCCTACGTACAAGATACCAAACATCATGAATGACAAATTGAAGAAGTTCATCCTGCATTGCAGAAATATAATGAGGATCATTCAATGCATCATTAACATTCTTTGGTTCCACGGGGGAAACAAAACATGCATAATGAGCATACTTTCTTAATTGATATCATGTACGCACAGGTTCACTGGCATTACCAACAATGTTGTCTATGTGATGGTCTTTAGCAAACAATCAGGTACTTCAGGTGTCTCAATTGGTAAAGAATCATCTATTTTGGTGAGTCATTTTCTAAAATAGTTTCAGACTCTACCTCAATAGTTGGTTCTCCAGTCTTACTTTCTACAGTAGTGTCACTTACAATTATGTTTAATAATTCCATCATGGTTTTAGTGTGAAGGTTATAAACACGGTAAGCTCTACTATTAGGAGATTATCCTAAAAAGATGGCTTTATCTCCTCAAATCTCAAATTTGGATAACTGTTCTCTGTCTTTACAAACACAACACGTACAACCAAAGGTTCTAAGGCTCTTAAGATTGGGTTTTTTCCCATACCAAAGTTTGTAAGGAGTTTGTTTAGAATTATTTCTAAGATAGACCCTATTAATATTGTGACACGTAGTACGAATGGCTTCTACCCAAAAATACTTAGGTAAAGTCTTAGCATGAATCATAACACGTGCCATATCTTGAAGGGTATGATTCTTTCTCCCAGCTATACTGTTCTGTTGAGGAGTCTTAGGAGCACTAAATTCATGTCTGTAACCATTATAGTCACAATACTCTGCAACGCGTGTATCTAAAAACTCTCCACATCTATCACTACGAATCCTATTTACCTGAGAGTCTTTCTCATTTTCAATTCAAAGTAAAATATTCAAAAAGGTTTGGAATGTGTCAGACTTTTGTTTTAAGAAAGGTACCCAAGTAAATCTAGTGAAGTCATCAACCATAACTAGCATGTAACTATGTCCACAAAGACTAACAGTTCGAGAACGACCCATTAGGTCCATATGGATGAGCTCTAAAGGTTTAGAGGTGAGGATATCTTTGACTTTATTATGAGGGGCTTAAATAATTTTACCTTCCTGACATGAACCACGGACAATATTAGAAATAGGTTTGATCTTTGGAATACCTCTAACTATTTCTTGAGAAGACGGTCTACTAAGGTTTTCGTAATTTATGTGACCCATACGATTATACCATATCTTATTGTCATCCATTCTGGCAATCATACAGACCTCAACACTATTTTGAATAGTATAACAATTGTCTGGAGTCCTGAGTCATGTAATAATGCACTCACCTTTTTCATTTAAAAATTTTCAATTATTCTTTAAAAAGGTGACAGTATGATTTGAGTCACAAATTTGCAAAATACTAAGTAGGTATCCCTTAAGACCTTTTACTAGAAGAACATTTTCAAGTAAAGGTAATCCTTCTTCTTGGATTGTTCCTTTACCAATGATTTGAGATGATACACCACCACCAAAAATAACTTTTTCTCCAGCAAAGCTGGTTTTGTTTAAGAGTTTGGTATCATCACCAATCATGTGTTTTGAACATCCAGAGTCTAAATACCAACCTGATGGAGTGTGTTCAGCTTTTAAAGAAGTAATAACAATATTACACTTCATTTGGAGTAATACCTAATCTTTTCTAACCTTAAAAGCTCTTGTTTTTATTTTGCACTTATTTTCTCTTAATTGATAAAATTTGTGAGCATTAGATTTTTGTTGAAAAATGTTTTGCACACGAGGCTGAATTTTATGGAAAGTGAGAGCATTTGGTTTAGAGAAGTGTTTAGGAATCCTTTTTGGAAATGATCTTTCATGTTTGGTCTTTCTCCTTCTATAGTCAGTGTTTTTGTTTGGTTTTCTAAGAATAACATAATTGTTACGACTTCTCCTAGAATAGTTAAAGTTTTGATACATAGGAGAATTAAAGACAGGGTTAACTATACGTCTGGAGTAGCATCCTTCAAAGGAATGACCATATAGATCACAGTAAGAGCACTATAGATTGCTCGACGATGGTATCTCCTTAGGAAAGTCTTTAAATACATACTTGATGAGATTTTGTTGTTGAACCTTATTCCTAGGGAGTACAGTTTGAAAGACTGAATCACTCTTCCTAATAGGGGGCAGACATATTTAGTCTTAGATGGAATTTCACACTTAGAGTTACTTGTTTCCCCGAAATCAAAATTAGATTGGTTTTTATCAAACTCATTTTTCAGAGAATGAAAGTCTGTACAAGTTTCTACAGGTCTTTTACCTCCTGACACAAACATAATTGGTCAAAAAGTTTTAGTTTTAGTCTTCAAATTGGGGCAAAATCCTATTCCAGTTCGATCATTAGAATTGGTTTTGGAATCAACAACAAATCTATCAAAAAAATTCGAGTTATTTTCAAATTTAGCAATTTTTTTGAAAACTGTTGTTGTCTTTTCTTTAGATTGTTCCAATTCTAATAATGTCCCTTCATATTTTTTCTCCAGTCTTTCATTTTCTTCTATCAAATTCTTTAATTTTTGATCGAAAGTTTTAACTTCATTTTCATGAGTTAGACATTGGGTAGTATACTCTTCAGCATTAAGTTTAACCATCAGACTTAAGTCTTTTAATTTATTAGTGATATCTTTCACTATCTTTTCCAGTCTAGTGCTTTTCTTAAGCGTTTTCGGATAAAATGTGTGAATGTCAGGGATGTCTTCAGTGTCTGAGTCACTAAGTGCAGTGTGTGAAGTGACCCCTAAGGATTCATTTCTTGAACTCATACACCCATGGACATCGTCATTATCACATTCCCTTTGACTCACACACCCCGTGGTTGAACTAATAATATTCTCAAAAAGTAAAGCATCTGAACCAGTATCAGCATAATTCACAACAGTAGCAGTAGAGTTACTATCATCATTCTCATACATAGGCATATCATCATTGTATATTATCTTAGCAAAGAAAGACATGAAAGGATCAAAACAATCATAAGATTCAGGTTCCTCATTCTCAGAATCACTTGAATCATCCCATGTTTTGCAAATGTTGGCCCTAGTATGTTTATTGACAGTGTTTAGTTTCACTCTACAGTCTTGTGCTATGTGTCCTAGTTTTCCACATCTAAAACACTCAATGTTTGTGAAGTCTTTGTTGGGTCTTATGTACTTGTGATATTTGTCTTATCCTTTCTCATGAGGTTTGTAGTTAAACTGACTTGGATAATTTGGCTTGCCTTGCCTGTTTGCCAATTTATTTCTAAATTTGACAATTTTCTTAAATTGTTTTGACATCAAGGCAATTTGATTATCCAAACTATCTATATCACATTCCTCATCAGAATCATTAGTGGGAATAGTAAACTCAAGTTTCATCAACATAGAAGAAAAACTCAAGTTGGAACTAGTCTGTTTCCTATGGGACTCGGTCATTTGTTTCTTAAATTCTAATTCCATTTCCACAGTTCGAAGTTTACTACTGAGTAATTCAGGAGTGTGATTTGGATCACACATTTCCTCAATAGCATATCTTTTATTATCAAATTTCTGTGGTAATGACCTTAGAATTTTAGATACAATTTCATGTATGTCATAAATTATCCCATTAGCAAGCAGTTTGGTCACAATGTCAGTTAATTTTATGAAGAAATCATCGAAAGTTTCAGAATCAGACATAATTAGTGAGTTATACTGATGAACAAGCATTTGAGTTTTAGCAGCCTTAACTCTAGTGTCACCCTCATGTGCAGTGATTAGTTTATCCCAAGCTTCCTTAGAAGTGGCACAAGATGAGATCCTTTTGAACTCATGTTCATTTATGGACATAAAGATAGGATTCTTTCCTTTGTTATTATTACGAGAAGTCTACTTCTCTTCTTGTGTGAACTCACTTAATGATTTCTTAACCCTCTCATTACTTCCTTCAGTGGCTGGTTTAGTAGGATAAGATTATCCATTTTTAACAATATCCCAAACATTATCTCCCAAGGTTCCTTGTATGAAAGCAACCATTCTTAGCTTCCAGTAAGCAAAGTTGTTTCCATCAAAGAGTGGGGGTCTGGTCAAGTTACCAAATCTTCAATTTTTCTCGTCCATTGTTATGATTCTAAGAAATCAATTTCAGAAACACAAGATCTTTTAAAAAGATTTCCAAAACTCTGATACCAATTGAAAAACTGTTACTAAAGCCGTTTAATACAAGATTAAACTATTTGAGTAACTCCGAACTATTTTTTGAAGAAATTATTTTCTAAATATCAAATCATTTTAATCACAAGATGTGTTGAAAAATATGCACGAGATCTGTTCAAGATTTTTTAACAAGTTTTGAAAAACAAAACTAAAATAGTTTTAAATAAGCACACAAAACAGAAAGGGATGAGGAGATGTAGAAAGATTAATGATAAGATGTTTTTAACATGCTAAAACCTCAACCAACTGAGGAAACATCCACGACTCCCTATATGGAGTAAAAAGAAAAATCTACTAAAACAAATATAACAGTTACAAACTATATAACACACATGCACACAAATCAAACCTATACAAGTTTAGGAATGTACCCACTGGTTTCCTTCTAACTTTTCTGCAGTTTTGATTGTTGATGTTGTTCTCCCAGTTTGCTAACTTCACTTTGTTCCAGTATTTACGTCGACTCTTATATCATCATCTTATTACCAATACTTTCAGTGTTGTAGTGTGTAAGTGTTTGTGAAGGTTATCTAACACATGCATGCACACACTCACGCTTATTTTTACAAACATTCCTAGCAAATTACAAATCAAATCTATATGCGGAGATTTTTAGTTTCTCGCTTCTTAGGAAACTTTGAACCTTATTTGACCTTTAAGATTAACCCAGAATCCACGGCTATCTTGCTCAGAAGACGTATCAAGATCTTAATCAATCTCAGGTTTTGAAAATATTTTTAAGATTGAAAATCACCAAGTGCGATTCCAACTAGGTCGAAGGTTTTGTTTCAAAAGAACTAGAAATAAAAAAAATTATTGTTGATTTTGAGTATAAAAACATTTACAGAAACGAATCAATAATAGATTTCTCAAGATGAGAAACTATAAATGCAGATCTGGGTATGATGTAACATAAAATGCTCAGATCTAAAATTTCTATGAAACAAAAATGCAGATCTAGCTTTATGCTTAAGTTGGAAACAAGATCTTAACACAAAGAGGTTACAGCACGAAACAGCTTGACAAACCAACTCTCAAACTCTCAAACACTCAAGGTTGTGTTTGGAATATAACTGGTTTTGAAGAGGTTAGGGTTTGAAAGATGTTTTAGACGAGTTAGGGTTAGGGTTTCTAACTCTCTCTCTCTCTCTCTCTAGTTTCTCTCTCTCTCTTCTCTGTTCTCTCTCTACTCTCTTCTCTCTTTAGAAATGACGAGATGACAAAATCGTCTAAATGGCTGAGAGTAAGGCTCCTTATATAGGGGGCTGAGAAAATTCGAAAATGGGGTTCAAAATCAAGGGCTACGATTTAGACTTTCGCTATTGACTTTGATCCAACGGTATAAGAGAAGCAGTGGATTAAAATGCATTTGATTGGTTTAAGAGGGATTCACAGGGATGAAGCCAGAATGCATGCAGATAGTTGATTACAACAATCCAAGGGCAGTAAATGAGTAAGGCTTATGTCTCACAGAAGAAACACAAATCGGACCGATATCAGGCAGATAAGTGTAAGGTAGAGATTGATGCTGAAATGCATGTTTTGAAATTAATTACTCAAACACCTTTAAGTCTTTAGCGCTTTCGGTTTCCACCCTAGTGAATTTCCAAAGATAAAATCATAAATTCAAAATTACAGATTTACCCCAAAACTTTTAATTCCATTTTTAAATTAGAAAGAAATGGTTTTTAAAAATTATTTAAAATTCAATTTAAGGGAAATTAATATATGCAGCACACTTATAACCAATTATATGCAATATGCAATGTAGCAATGCAATACTAATGTGTGTGAGTGTTGGTAAATATACCTTAGATCAGGAGGAATAAAAATAAGATAAGGATTGAGTCTCTTTGGTTTCTAGGATGGGACTCAATTTTGTTTCTATTTCCAAACTAGATGAGCACTTATACAATATAGACTCAAGTGAGTCAAAAGTATAAGGTGCTTCAGGAATTTTATTAGGCGGGGTTGTCACAGGTGGGATCAGAGGATTAGGTTCTAGTGTCCTTAGGAATCTGTGCGGACGTGCTTTGTATTAAAAGTTGCTTTTCAATTAATATATAGCCCTATGTTTAGAATGGTTGATTCCTATGGTGAGATTTTGTTCTCCTTCTATAATGTATAAATATAGTGGATCTTATTCACGTTCGGGTGTGATTTATATGCCAAATAATGAAGTGTGTTCGGGAAGGCCGTTGGGAGGACAGCCGGAGGCAGGGCTCAGTTGAGGTTGTACAATATTTTGGAGATTTTAATCGTAGTTGCGGTCACCCCTAATGATGCTCGGTAAGATAGGAGCTATAAGGACTGCTAGAGTGAAGCATTTGATTTCATGTACCACGACGATAGAAAGTGGCGCCAAATTAGACTTACCTAATGTGGTTGAAATATGGGGAAGAGTGAGACAGGTCATTGGAAAAGACCATTTATGGAAATTTAGAAATGTTGAGATTATGTGTGCTAGCAACCGAAAGTTAGATATCCAGAGGCTCTACCTGATGGCGAAGTGTGCAGTACTAGAAGTGAAGGTTTTGGGTAAAACTTTGCTTGGCTCATAGGTAAAAAGTTATGATGGTGGACAGTCGACCACCACATTCAGAAGGCAATATGTTGTGGAAAAAGGAAGGATCTTAGTTACGATTTGACCGCAAGTTCCTTCATTAGTTGTTCAGGAGGAGATGGGTATGCTCCATTTGTGAAAATAAATTTATTAGTATAACGGATTATGTACTAGATGAGACAGGTATAATGGATAAGAGAACTCTAAAGTAAGTGTTGACTCATGAGAATAGTTGCCAGCGCTTAAGATATTTTTTATCGGGCGACCGATGCAGACAGGGATAATGTCGCATCATTGCCAATGGAAATGTTAACGCCTCTTTGGGAAAGGATCTAAAAGATTTAAATGATTTAGTTGGAGAGTAAGACCTCACGAAACGATGTTAGTGAAATTCTGCCAAGGAGGAGACCCATTAGGGGACCCATTTAAATGGTTCGTGTAGATGAATTCTTACTAATTGATGGTAAATCACGTCAGGGCAATTAAAAACCAGTAGTGGTTTCCTTAGGGCCATCATAATAAAGGAAACAACGGGGGTAGCCATCAAAGTTCAGACTACCAGAGTCCGAGATTAGGATAATTCTCATATGGTCAGCATGACAAGAGATAAATGGAGAATATGTAGAGATACTTTTGTGGAGGAGTAGAAGCACATTCGTTAAATTTTACCCGAAGCGTGGATAAGAGTATGGTGACTAGTAAGGGTAGTAATTAAAGTAGTTTCGGTTCAATTTGGAAAAGTGTGCTATGTTCGGGAACCAATTGATAAGCCTGGGTGATTGGCAAGGTGGGAATATGAGTTTCATCCTCGAAGAATGAGGAATGTTTTATGTGACTTGAGGTATTCACTGTATTTTGATTATCGCTAGATTCACGTGTGATATGAGTTTACTATATATATCGATAACATAATTACTATTATGTGTATGTGTATCTTTTGTTGTGTATCGGGGTTAGTTTTGGTTCATTCGCAGGGAAGCAGATGTGATTATAGTAGTATACGTTTTACTGGAAATACTCGTTTTATTATACGAGTATGATATTATCCAGGATATGGTTTTTATAGTAATGGTTAGATCAATAGTGGGCGGGTATCGTAAGTCTATCGGGGCTGATGCTCTGGGCTGGATGTAATGTTTTGGTGATGTCTCACCTATAAGAGGGTCGAGATCACAATTATGTTATCTTATTATAGAGACTTTGGAGAATATAGTTGTTTTGAAATATTTGAACCCAGTGTGTAGGGACCTTATTGATATGATTTGACTTATAATGGGATTATTGTCGAGTGTAGAGATTGAGCTCTTTATTATGTTTAGCACTCAGAACTTGGTGATAGGGAGAGAACATTGTTATATTACTCCTTTAGAGACGTGGCAGTTGAGATTTATATGTATATGTCTGGGGATAGGATTTTTTAGCATCCCGATTTTATTCTTAAGGTTTATGAAATTTGATTACTACTAATGCTGAGTTATAGTGCATATGAGGGAAAAGGTCCTTGTTTGAATGATATTACGGGATGAGATACACATGAACTTCGGTAAAAGTCGTAAGTAGAGAGACATTGATGGATGCTAAGGCATAAATTTTTATTGTTAATCAATGAATGTGTGGAGAAAACATTTTGAGTTGATAGTGGGACAATGTTGAGAAGGATTAAATTACAATTTTTGGGGTGATTGAAAATACCTAAGTGTTATAGCCACGTCGAGTATGAGAGGGCCGGTAAAGATTGATGTGTTACGTATGAGACATTTGTCATGTTTTTCCCATAGGCATGGATGATAGGGTGTATGGCCACCCTGGTTACTTTGGTTTTGCCATCGTCCGAGTTAGAGGGAAGTGGAATATAATTGTATTGAATATATGCATATGGGGAAGCTATAAACAAGATGTAATGGTATGATGGATTAAACATCATGTGAGAAAGTTGATAATCAAAGTATATATGTGCAATGAGATTAGCACGCCTGAAATGGATTGAAGGACCGTAGGAAGACATTTAAAAGGATATATCATGAGAAGAGGAAAATCAAACTATTGTGTGAAATTAGAACGGAGCCTTACTCGGTCGAACATTGAGAGTGGCTCACACACAAATAGAATGTTAATGATGATAAGATAAGAAGGACCCTGAGGTTAACATTGTTGTGAAGTGCATCGGCTGAAAATTTTGTTACCCCTAGGGAAGACGGGGAGCATAAAGTACCACTTAATGTAAGATGTTATAAATAGAAGTCGGTGTTAAATGAGACATAGTGAAATTATTTTCGGATGCACCACAAATGGATGGAAATAGGTTGATTTGAGACGATCAACCAGTAATGTTGTATCAAGCCGATGATTCCATTGACGGAATGGGCAGACATGTTAGAAAGTTTCATTGATGGGTTGCCAACATCAAGATAAGTTCATGAATTCCTTCTAACGTGTGGAATAAATTGACCAAAAAGAGAAATAATTGTTATTATTTTGGGGGTTAATTACATTATTAGATAGTGTGGCCCAATTCTTCTTTGAAAATAAAGATTTCTCCGGTGCAAGGTTCTTCCCAATATTGTTGTGAATCCGGATAAGATCCTTGAACCCCACCTCTGATAGGGGATTTTAGAAAGAAGTGGGAGATGAAGTTTATTTTAGGTGAGTCATGTCACCTATGACCCGACGAGTAAATAGGAGGTGACTGAAGACTAATAAGGCGATATGAATTCAAATTTGCGATTATTTTCATTCCACAAATGATATTTCTTATAAGTGAAGTAAAGCATGGTATGGTAATTCGGAGGAGAAATATCCCATGGTGGAGTTGCGTGTAAGACTCGAACCTGATTATTGTGGACAAGGAGCTTATTGAGATTTTGTATGGAAAACCCTAAAATTTCTCCCTCTGGTTGTTTAGAGGTGAGCGGATAACAAGAATTTTGGATTGGACGAGAATTAGAGTCCGATGATTTATGTGGAGGACCCACAACTATTTTGGATGACTTGTGACTGTCGTCAGAGTTACGTCATCATGAATTAATGTTTGGAGGACCAATTGGGTTAGTCAAATGATTATATGCTTTCTCTTAGGATGGGAGTTTCACATTGGGATGAATACGGGAGGTAGGCATGTAGTGATGTGCGGCCTTCCAATATTAAGGAAATAGAGCTAGTGAAGTATAGGCTCGTCTTATACAATTGTCATTGGTGAAGCATAAGGTGTGATGTGTTGTTTTTAGGGTGCGAACCTATGATTTATAGAGTGTATCAGTAACAAGAGAATGAAATCAACTTGCTTTGAAACTAGGTGAAATAGTGATAGAGCCTAACTTTGTGATTGATTTTTGAGTACTAAGAGGATCTGTTGTGGTAAAGATCCTCAGTCTTGTAATGGTTGTATCTAAAGTTCGAGGACAAAATTCTTTTGAACGGGGAAAGTCTGTAATACCCCGTACACTTATGGATATTTAAATTACCTAAGCGAGGGTAATTTAATAATTTGAGGATTTAAAACAAATATGATGCATTATAATTAAAAGGTCAAAGGTGTATAAAAGCGACAGGTGATGTTATTTTATTCGAAAGAACACATGAAGAAGTGTGTTGGGTTTAAGATGTAATTTTTTTTATTAGTAACACGGATAGGAATTTTGAGTGTGCGGTTGGTCTCGAAAGGGCCTAAATAGTCGGAACAAAGTACCCGAGGGTATTGTTTGGGCTCCAGGGACTTTTTGGACTTGTAAGGACTCGAAATTGTGTATACGAGTCAATTTTGGGTTTAATAAGGGATAAACCCCTTATCTCCCATTTTCTAAGCCACGAGAGGGAGAAAATAAAGAAAGAAGGAAGTGAAGGAAAGAAGAAGAGAAGAAGAAAAGGGAGAAAAAGAGGAGCTCCGGATGAACTCCACAGGATCTTCAAATTTTATCCACCCAGGCAAGTGTTTAACTTTCTTTAACTAGTATGTGTGTATATATTTCATATTAGAGTTAATAAAAATATGAATTTGGGTTTTGGGATTATTGGATCAAATGAGTTTTTGAGATTTTAACTCATAGAAATTGATGCATTAACACCCCCTATGAAATCTAGAAAAAAATCCATGTCGATGGTGTAAATTATAGTGAAAAATTGGAAGAATTGGGGGGTTAGGTCTTAATTAAGAAAAATAGTAGATTTTCTTGGATTAAATTGATTAAAACCCCAAATAAGTTTTTATGTTGGTTACAAATATGTTGGGTGTTGTTGTAACTTAGAACAATTGGATTGAACGAGTGTGGGTTTAAAAATGGAGGTTGGAGAAGACGATAACCAGTAGTAGATTTTGGATATGCGCAGGGCGAATCGATTCGCCAAAAGGGCAAATCGATTTGGGCATATGCAGAAGAAAAGGTAAATCATTTCGAATCGATTCGGTGAAGGGAGAATCGATTTGGTCAAGAGAATCAATTCAGACCCTCTCGAATCAATTCGGACCTGACAAATTGGTCAATTTTTCCTATGGTTTTTATGGATAAAAAGGGAGAAATTTCTTGGAAATAAATATTAAGGGATTCAATATAGAGTATAAGGACGTCTAGGAGTTTAAATGCGGTGTGTGTGGCCCTTAGGATTTATATGCAAGAAATCTGGGGGATGATTTGAAAGAGTGTTTGAGTTGAGTGACACTGGGTAAATTAAATTCGGTGGAAATACATACATACATATATATATATATATATATATATATATATCATGCGTGTAGGATTTGTTTATACGTCGACTATATGAGATTTAATCCAAAAGTGCGAGTACGATATAAATTAAGAATACTAGCTAGATGTAATAGGCTATTATTCGAAAATAAGAAATGGCATAACGGTATCACAAGTGAGTGAAAACTTATGGAATGAATAAAAGTTGTGTGTATACTTATATTAGTACTACAAATTGGTATGTTTGGATTTTAGGTTAATGCTATATATATATATGTGTGTGTGTGTGTGTGTGTGTGTGTGTGTGTGTGTGTTGTGATTGAGATGTTTATGTAGATCAAACCCCTTTTGTGCTATCATGAGAAGTTGCACGATATGGGTGAATCTTTTGGCCTGAGGAGGAGGAGAGTATAGTCCCTAGGTCATAGACATCTAGTTATTAACCGTGTGTGAGGTAGGGTTAAGACGTCTTAGGTATGATTCGTCTTGCTCTAGGTAAGGAACTATGGCCACTTCCCAAACGTTCTGATTTGGTTTTTACCAAGTCGATGTGAGAGTCCGACCGCTGTTACCTTGGACGATATGTCAGCAATACCCTAGAAGGTGATAGCATTTAGAGACTGCATCCATTGAGTTATAGCTCCGAGGGATGGTTATTTTACCTATGTAGTGTGTGATATATAAGTATTGGTATACTTGATGTGTATAGTATATTTTGTGTGTGTGTGTGTGTGTATATATATATATATATATATATATATGGAACGAACTATAGATAAAATAGATGGGTATAATATATCCTATAAATATATTTGAGAGAAGAATATATGCATGGACTAATAAAGAAAAGAATTATGAGTTAAATTTAGGGTTATCTGGGAGTATAAAATCCAGAATAAGATGTGGGTTACATATGTATATAAGGTGAGAATATTAAATACGAGATTGATAACACTAAGATGAGATTTGTGTAATAACTCATGGACCCGTTTGGCAGTTGTTTCGGGGTTGCGCACTCTAATGGCATGTTTTCAAGCCTAATTATGAATATTATAAAAATAGGTTCGTGCTCTCGAACCGAGGGACCCATGACCATGAGATCGGTTCCTACAAGTTACACTGGTCCGGTGCGAGGTGTTTGCACTACTCCCATGGCCATTTGGGGGGTCGGGGTTTTTCCCTCTAACGGCATGTGCTTCAAGCCTAAGTGTGGATAATTTGAAAATTGGTTCGTGCTCCCTTACTAGGGGTTCTGTGACCATGTGTTTGGTTCCTGTGAGTTACATTCATCACGTGCAAGGTGTTGGCACCGCACACAAGGCCGTTTCGGGGTGTTTCAGGGTTTTTCCCTTAAACGACATGCTTTCAAGCCTAAGCGTCGATATTCAAATTATTGATCCATGCTCCCAGGACAGGGGTCTTGTGACCATATGGTCGATTCCTATGATGTACATTGGTCCCGTGCGAGGTGTTAACGCTGCGCACAGGGCCATTTAGGAGATGTTTCGGGGTTTCGCTTTCTAACAACATGTTTTCAAGCCTAAGTATGGATATTCTAAAAATTGGGTGGTGCACCCGGAATGGAAGTTCCATGACTACACGATTAATTCCTCTGAATTAAATTGGTACCGTGTGAGGTGTTGGGGCCATGCAAAGGGTCATTTTGCAGTGTTTTGGAGTTTTGCCTACTAACGGAAAGTTTTTAAGCCAAAGCATGGATATTCTAGAAATTGGGTTGTGCTCCCAGCTCGGGGGTGCTGTTACCACAAAATTAGTGTCTACGAGTGACATTCCTCCAATGATAGGTGTTGGTGCCACTTAGGGGACTGTATCAGGGGTGTTTCGGGATTTTTCCCTCTAACGACATGTTTTCAAGACTACATGTGGATATTTTGGAAATTGGCCCGTACTATCGAACTAGGGGTCCCATGACCACAAGGTCGGTTCCAACGAGTTACATTGGTCCCGAGCGAGGTGTTGGCATATCTCACGGGGCCATTAAGGGGATTATTTCGAGGGTTTCCCCCTCTAATGGAATGTTTTTATGCCTCAATGTGCATTTTTTTGAAATTGGTTCGTGTTCCCAGATCGGGGATCCCGTGATCACAAGGTCGGTTCCTATGAGTTACATTGGTCCCATGCGAGGTTTTGGCACCCCTCACAGGGCTGTTTGGGAAGTGGTTTGGGGTGTATCTCTCTAATGGTATGTTTTCTAGCCAAAGTGCGGATGTTATAAAAATTGGCCTGCGCTCTGGAGCCGGGGGTCCCGTGACCATGAGGTTGATTCTTATGAGTGACATTGGTCCCATGTAAGGTGTAGACACCGCTCACGGGACTATTTGAGGGGTGTTTCGAGGTTTTACCCTCTAACAACACATTTTCAAGCCTATGTGTGCATATTTTGGAAATTGGTTTGTGCTCCTAGACCGATGGTCCCATGACCCCGAGTTTGGTTCTTACGAGTTACATTGGTCCCATACAAGGTTTTGGCATATCTCATAGTGCCGTTTGTTGGGTGTTTCAGGGTTTCCCCCTCTAACGGCATGTTTTCTAGCCTAAGATTGGATTTTCTAAATAATAGTTTGTTCTCTCGGATCGGGGCTCCCATGACCACGAGGTCGATTCCTACGAGTTACGTTTTTCCCTAGCTAGAAGTTGGCATCACTTATGAGACCGTTTTTGGGGTGTTTCGTGGTTTTTCCCTCTAACGACATGTTTTAAAGCCTAAGTGTGGATATTTTAGAAATTAGTCCGTACTCTTAAATCGGGGGCTCTGTGACCACGAGGTCGATTCCTCCAAATTAGATTGGTCCCATGCGAGTTGTTGGAAACTCTCACGGGGGATTTTTGGCCTCTAACGGCATGATTTCAAGACTAAATGTGGATATTCTGAAAATTGGTACGTGATACGACGCAAATATTACGTATTTCACCCGTTAACGTACGCGTTATTAGCCCCCTCGGGTACCTTAATTCCTATATTTATGCTCGATAATCAGACAACCTCCATTTTATATGTTAACATGCTATATGAGGTATATTTGGGCTTTTGTAGGGATTACAGGTGCTAAGTATGAAGTTGGACGCATTCCGGCGAAGTTCCGTACACAATCGCACGCGCAAGGGCATTTTAGTCTTTTCACAGCTTGGGTACCTGGCCCGAAATCTCATGGAAGTTGTAGTCCTCCTCTCTAGCTTCGCGTGGCCTCGAACGGTGCACGATTCCGATTCATAACGAAGAAGTTACGGCGATTTCAGCGAAGGAAAAACAAGGAAGCAAAAGAGGAGAATGAGAAGAAGAAAAGAGGAATACAGTGCTGCTGCTGCAATCTTCCCTGCTTGGTCGATCGATCGACACTTCTGGTCGATCGATCGACCATTCTATTTTGCAGAATTTTTGCCTAGGTCGATCGATCGACCAAAGGGGTCGATCGATCGATGCTCTATTTTCTGCAGATATTTTCCTTTCTTTTCTTTCTTCTTTATTTTTATTCCAACTTACTATATAAGCCAATTTTGTTGTAATAAGGCCAGATATCTGTACATACACGATTTTAGGTTAGTTTGGCTTAGGGTTTGGGGATTTGAGAGTTCTTCTTCATTTCTCTCTTGGTTTGACACCCTTTAGGGTTTGTAATTGGTACTTTCATCTTCCCTCTCCATTACTATAGCTTGTTTTCCATTAATTCCTGCTTTCTAGATAATTTAGATGCTTTGTTAATTAGGTTTTCTTTCTTTAATTCTTGCTTTCTTAGTTTAATTAGTTTAATTTAGTTTATTTCATTATGCACCCTTAGATAAATAGGGTGGGGATTGCATTTCCTCCATTTACGGGTTTGGACCTCGAAAGTTAGGGTTTCGTGTGAAATTGCATTTAATTGAAACCTCGCGTATTAAAGTCGGATTATTATGCGTTTAACTTTCTTTGTCACGCAACGTTTGTGTTTATAGCGATTATCCGAATTTAATCCGTGTGTGACCATTTTTTATTAAATGTTTAATCTCACAACTTTGGATTAAATTCCTTATTGTGTGATGTTTATGCTTAATTGAAAATGCTCGATTAAATTGCTTTCGAGCCTTAACTCTAATTAGTAGTTGTTTCGATCCGTGTGGTAGAATGCGATCCCAATCCTCGCTTTCCTTTAATTTAGTGTTAACTTCTCTTTTCTTTAGTCCACCATAACCACCCATCACCTTTTCTTATTTCTTTTACACCATTTTTATTCTTGAAGTTTTAAAACAATTAAAATCTAAAATTTAATCACTCCCTGTGGATTTCTTATGATAACCAACTTACCGCTGTGCTTGCTTGTCAAGTGTAGTAGTAGCTTAGGTTAAAAGTGTGTTTGTGTGAGGACACAATCGTCGTGTGTTTCGCCGCCGCGATACAAAGAAAACCTAAGCTACTACTACACTTGATAAGCAAGCACAGCGATAAGTCGGGTGTTGTAAGAAATCCACAGGGAGTGATTGAATTTTAGATGTTAATTGCTTTAAAACTTCAGGAATAAAAGTGTAAAATAAATAAATGAAAAGGTGATGGTTGAGAATAGTGACAAAAGAAAAAGAATAAGTTACGCTACGCAAAAGTAAAGTGAGGATCGGGATCGCATACACACATTCACGGGCTAAACAACTACTAATTAGAATTTCGATTCGAAAACATTTAATCGAGCATTTTTAATTAAGCATAAACATCACACAATAAGGAATTTAACCCAAAGTTGCGAGATTAAACATTTAACGAAAAATGGTCACACGCGGATTAAATTCGGATTATCGCTATAAACACTAACGTTACGTGACAAAGAAAGTTAAACGCATGACAATCCAACTTTAATACACGCGGTTTCAATTAAATGCAATTTTACACGAAACCCTAACTTTCGAGGTCCAAACCCGTAAATGGCGAAAACGCAATCCCGACCCTCGCTTTCCTTTAATTTAGTGTTAACTTCTTTTTTCTTTAGTCCACCATAACCACCCATCACCTTTTATTATTTCTTTTACACCATTTTTATTCTTGAAGTTTTAAAACAATTAACATCTAAAATTTAATCACTCCCCGTGGATTTCTTACGATACCCGACTTACCGCTGTGCTTGCTTGTCAAGTGTAGTAGTAGCTTAGGTTATTTTTGTATCGCGGCGGCAAAACACACAACGATTGTGTCCTCACACGAACACACTTTTTCCGCCCGGTCAGAAAATGGCGCCGTTGCCGGGGAGTGTGTTTTAGATAGTAATAGTTTTATTATTTCGTAGTATTTTTCCTTTTGTATTTGTATTCTTTGTTTTAACCTTTTTTGCAGGATAGCATACTTGTGCGCTAAGAAACCTTGATTCGCGGTTGCTCACTTTCTTGCTCGGATTCTCCATCTACAAACAACGAGGTATTCATGTCCTACTATTATAGTTATTACGGTTATTCTAATGATTCATACTTTGGGGATAGTTTTCAAGTTTTCCATTTTCAAGATTTTCTTGGAAATGAAAGACTTGAAAACAATTATCGGAATGAAAATCGTTATTGGGAGCTTGAGTTGGATTCATTATTCGAATCCAATGACGATTCTTATTTCATTACTTTCGAAGACGAGTTTTAACCAAATGAGGAGTCCGAGGCTCTTGAGCCGAGGAACCCTACTTTGGAAGAGACTTTGCTTCTTTACTCCCAAGGTTTGGAAAGCCTAAATGATGCTGGAATGAGACTTGGTGCACTTTGCGATGAGATGAATTCTTATGCACAAAACAATGAGGAGGTGGAAACTTGTGTTTCACCTAAATTTTTCGAAGAATTTCTCATCGAGTGTGCATCTTTCTCCCCCTAAATTCAATCTCCTTCCGACGATGAGTCGATTGAGATTGAATTTGTTTCATCACCATATTCGTTTTCCGTGATCGAACCATTAGAATTACCGGTTGATTCCTATGAGTCAGTAGAAATTAAAACTTCTACATTTTTTGCCGATGAGGACTCATTACCGGACTTGTTTTCGATGGATGTTATCCTCATGTGTGCACCATCTCCCATTCCATTTGAAAAACCTTTGGGAGATGAATCGATTTTTCTTGGATCTCTAGTGTACCTTTCCCCCTTGTTATCCAAATCCCCCATCGTCCGCCCAAAATTTCAAATTGGCGATGGTTCACTTTTTTCACCACCCACATGCCTTTCGTTGTTCAAACGGAATTCTTATTTTCCGGGAGGCATGTTCTCTTTGGAGGGTCCACCGTTGATCTTTCAAAGTCAAATCCCTTTTTGGGTGGACCCTCAACTATTTAGACTTCTAGTGTATAGTTAGTGTGAAGCCTAAATAGTAGGTTGTAAATAGTTAGCTTTTTAATTTTCTTTCTTTCCTATTTTTCTTTCCTTTTAATTTAGTCTAGTGTAATTAGTTAACTTTTTGTTATTTGTTTTTGCTATGCTCGGTACTAACTTATTTTGTAGATTTGTTTGGACTCGTGCTCATGGAGATCTCTCCAATTTTGGGTAATATCGTTATTTTCCTCTCTTTGTGTTGTGTTCTTAATGCGCATTGAGGACAGTGCAACATTTAAGTTAGGGGGTGTAGGATATTCTATCCATTTCATGTGTAGTCCATGAATTTGCTCACATTTAGTTACTAAGTATGCCTTTTTGTGAAAAATTTAAAAATTTTCAAAAATATTTTCTTTCTTTTTTCTCCTTTGTTGGTCATTTTGCCTTGTTTCCGATGATAAATTTTAATAATTGCCCAATCCGATTGACAACTCAATGATGCATGTTCTTGATTTTAGAAGTTATTGGACTTTAGTCCTCAAATCATTGATATTGTGAATAACTTCATGAATTAAACTTTATCCCATGAGCATATGCACTTTCCTTGTTATATTGATTTGGTTTAAGATTTTTATAACTCGGTAATCTTTTGTTGCATTGTATATACTTACACCGAGTAAGCTTCGTACCTTTTGTCGTTTGTGAGTGTTATACACTATTCTTTCCTCTTTGAAAACGTTGAATTCATTGGTAATCTCTCTAATCTTTCATTTGACCGTTCATTAATTGAGTTCATGCTTGAAATGTGTTACTTGATCATGATTTTCATATATTGTTTTGACTTGAGAATTGCGTAAACTTTGTGAAATGATCATAGGCAATCTTTGTTATATCACCCATATTAGCCTTGACCTCACCATATATGTTTCCCTAGTCAACCCCTTTGAGCCTAAATACTAGCCTTTCGTTTCATTACCCAAAATCCCATAACCAACTCCAAATTTGAGTTTTAAGCCATACATACACCTTACATACCTTTGTTTGGAATGTTACTCGGGATTGAATGTTGTTGTTGTATTGCGGTTGCAATTTTAGGCATATGAGAGTTTGATAAGCAAAGAAAAGAAAGTAGTGAAAAAAGAGAAAGCAAAAAGCAATAGAAAACAAAAGAGAAAAATGAGAAAAAGAAGAAAAGAAAAAGAAAGAGAAAGTTGTAAATGTTGTGTATAGTTCAATAAGCTTTGATTACTCTCAAGTTGTTATATCTAATGCTTGTTTGGAAGTTACTTTAAACTTTTTTTATTGCCCGCATCCTTCCCATTATTCCAAGTTTTCATCTCCGAACACTTTGAATCCGTACATATACCTTTCATTTCGTACCTTAACCCCAAACCTACATTATAACCCTATTAAAGTCCTATGTGATCTTAGGGTGCATTTAATTTAAAAGTCATAATAGTTTTGATAATCTGTGAAAATGCATTTCGCCTCTTTTAGTGTGCGGTATCCTTTCATTGAGATTACAATTTTTCATTTTATATATAGCGTTCTTCATTTGTGACATGTGTGCGGCCTAGTTTCCATTTACATTTACTCTTTATGGACGCATGTCCCGTGTATTACCTCCCATTCCGAGTGATTTCATTTGTTGAGCGTAATGCCCGTGAGGATCAAATAAATGCTTGCTTTATGTTTATCCGATTTATTTAAGTTTTTACCAAATCATATTTTGCATTTGCTCTCCCCCCTCCCAATTTTAAAGTTTCAATTCTATGAGGTGCATTCAACCTGTTAATAACAACGGACTTTAGCTTGAATTCATTCAATATGCTAATAATGCGTTTGAAATCTTTTTCGTTGTTGTTGAGTTTGTCGCATGTTGGGTTGGGCATATTTTGAGGAAACCATGTGATGTTTGTGGGTATCATCCCTGAAAACCCTCACAAGACGACACTCGTCCACTAGGGTGACCTAGGGGTTTAACGACTTATTGCATACGCTAAATGCAATCGAATCACCCGCGAAAGTGGCCATATGCATTTATACCATATTTTTGCACTTCTCCTGCTTTTGGTTTGCTTGCAGCTCTTGTTGTTTCCTATTTCATTGTTAGGGACTAGCAATGTGTAAGTTATGGGGTGTGATACGACGCAAATATTGCGTATTTCACCCGTTAACGTACGCGTTATTAGCCCCCTCGGGTACCTTAATTCCTATATTTATGCTCGATAATCAGACAACCTCCATTTTATATGTTAACATGCTATATGAGGTATATTTGGGCTTTTGTAGGGATTACAGGTGCTAAGTATGAAGTTGGACGCATTCCGGCGAAGTTCCGTACACAATCGCACGCGCAAGGGCATTTTAGTCTTTTCACAGCTTGGGTACCTGGCCCGACATCTCACGGAAGTTGTAGCCCTCCTCGCTAGCTTCGCGTGGCCATGAACGGTGCACGATTACGATTCATAACGAAGAAGTTACAGCGATTTCAGCGGTGGAAAAACAAGGAAGCAAAAGAGGAGAAGGAGAAGAAGAAAAGAGGAATGCAGTGTTGCTGCTGCAATCTGCCCTTCTTGATCAATCGATCGACATTTCTGGTCGATCGATCGACCATTCTGTTTTGCAGAATTTTTGCCTAGGTCGATCGATCGACCAAAGGGGTCGATCGATCGATGCTCTGTTTTCTGCAGATATTTTCCTTTCTTTTCTTTCTTCTTTATTTTTATTCCAACTTACTATATAAGCCAATTTTGTTGTAATAAGGCCAGATATCTGTACATACACGATTTTAGGTTAGTTTAGCTTAGGGTTTGGGGATTTGAGAGTTCTTCTTCATTTCTCTCTTTGTTTGACACCCTTTAGGGTTTGTAATTAGTACTTTCATCTTCCCTCTCCATTAATATAGCTTGTTTTCCATTTATTCTTGCTTTCTAGATAATTTACATGCTTTGTTAATTAGGTTTTCTTGCTTTAATTCTTTCTTTCTTAGTTTAATTAGTTTAATTTGGTTTAATTCATTACGCACCCTTAGATAAATAGGGCCGGGATTGCGTTTCCGCCATTTACGGGTTTGGACCTCGAAAGTTAGGGTTTCGTGTGAAATTGCATTTAATTGAAACCTCGCGTATTAAAGTCGGATTATTATGTGTTTAACTTTCTTTGTCACGCAACATTAGTGTTTATAGCGATTATCCGAATTTAATCAGCGTGTGACCATTTTTGATTAAATGTTTAATCTCGCAACTTTGGATTAAATTCCATATTGTGTGATGTTTATGCTTAATTGAAAATGCTCGATTAAATTGCTTTCGAGCCTTAACTCTAATTAGTAGTTGTTTCGATCCGTGTGGTAGAATGCGATCCCGATCCTCGCTTTCCTTTAATTTAGTGTTAACTTCTCTTTTCTTTAGTCCACCATAACCACCCATCACCTTTTCTTATTTCTTTTACACCATTTTTATTCTTGAAGTTTTAAAACAATTAACATCTAAAATTTAATCACTCCCCGTGGATTTCTTACGATACCCGACTTATCGCTGTGCTTGCTTGTCAAGTGTAGTAGTAGCTTAGGTTATTTTTGTATCGCGGCGGCGAAACACACAACGATTGTGTCCTCACACGAACACACTTTTTCCGCTCGGTCAGTACATCCTCCAAGACCGGGAGTCCTGTGACCACGCGTTCAATTCCTACGAGTTACATTGGTCTCGTACGGAGTGCTTGCATCACCCATGGGGCTGTTTTGGCGTTGTCTTGGGGTTTCACCTTCCAATGGCATGTTTTCAATCCTAATATTGGCATGTTTTCAATCCTAATATTGGATATTCTTAAATTTGGCTTGTTCTCTCTAATCGGGGCTCCCATGACCACAAGGTCGATTCCTACGAGTTATGTTCGTCACGTGCAAGGTGTTAACGCCACTCATGGGTACGTTTGGGGATGTTCAAGGGTTTCTCCTTCTGACAGCATGTTTTCAAGCCTAAGTGTGGATATTCTGAAAATTGGGTGGTGATCCAGGACTGGGGGTCATATCCGGGGCCTTGCGATTAATTCCTATGAATTACATTGGTACCGTAAGAGGTGTGGGGACTACTCACGGGGACGTTTGGGGGGTGTTTTGGTTTTTCACCCACTAACCGCATGTTTTCAAGCCTAAGTATGGATATTCTAAAAGTTGGGTGGTGCTCCCATCCCGGGGGTGCCGTGACCACGAGATCGATTCCTACGAATTACATTAGTCTAGTGACAGGTGTTGGCGCCACTCATAAGGAGGTTTATGGGGTGTTATTCCCTCTAACGGCATGTGTTAAATCCTAAGTGTGGATATTCTAAAAATTGATACGTGCTGACCGGGGGTCCTATGACCACACGGTCAATTCCTACGAGTTACATTGATCCCGTGCGAGGTTTTGGTGCTGCTCACGGGGCCATTTGGGGGGTGTTGGGGTTTTGACCTCTAACGGCATATTTTAAGCCTAAGTGTTGATATTCTAAAAATTGGTTTGTTCTCTCAGATCTCTCGTGACCATGACGTCGATTCTTACGAGTTATGTTAGTCCCATGTGAGGTGTTGGCGCCGCTCATGGGACCGTTTCGGGGGTGTTTTGGGGTTTTAACCTCTAACAACATATTTTTAAGCCTTAGTGTTCATGTTTTGGAAATTGGCCCATGCTCCAAAATCGGGGGTCCCGTGATCACAAGATCGAGTACTACGAGTTACATTGGTCACGTGCTAGGTGTTTTGTGCCACTCACAGGGCGTTTGGGGTGTGTTTTGAGATTTTTCCCTCTAACAACATGTTTTCAATCCTAAGTGTGGATATATAAATTATTGGGCCATGATCCCGGGCAGGGGGTCCCATGACCACGTGGTCAGTTCCTACGAGTTATGTTGGTCCCGTTTGAGATTTTGACGCCTTTCACGAGGCATTTAGGGGTGTTTCAGGGTTTCATCCCCTCTAACGGTATGTGCTTCAATCCTAAGTGTGAATATTCTGAAAATTACTCTGTGCTCCCAGACCGAGGGTCTCCTGGCCACGAGTCAATTCTTATGAGTTACATTGGTTCCGTGAGAGGTGTTGGCACTTCTTCCGGGGATGTTTTGGGGTGTTCCAGGGTTTCGCCCTCTAACGGCATGTTTTCAAGCCTAAGTGTGGATATCAAGAAAATTGGTCCATGCTCTCCAACTTAGGGTTCCATGACCACGTAGTCGGTTCCTATGAGTTATATTGGTCCTATACGAGGTGTTGGCACCACTCACTAGGCCGTTTGAGGGTGTGTTTCGGGATTTCACTCTCAAACGACATATTTTCAAGCCTAAGTGTGGATGTTTTGAAAATTTATTGTGCCCTCAGACCAATTTTCAAAATATCCACACTAAGTGTGGATATTCTAAAAATTGGTTCGTGTTCCCAAATCGAGGGACCCATGACCATGAGGTCGGTTCCTACAAGTTACACTGGACCGGTTTTTGGGGGATTGATATTTTTCCCTCTAACGGCATGTGCTTCAAGCCTAAGTGTAGATATTTTGAAAATTCATCTTTGCTCCCATATTGGGGGTTCTGTGACCATGCGATCGGTTCCTATGAGTTACATTCATCTCATGCTAGGTGTTGGCACCGTTCACGAGGCCGTTTAGGGGTGTTTTTGAGGTTTTCCCTTTAATGACATGCTTTCAAGCCTAAGTGTGAATATTCAAATTATTGGTTCGTGTTCCCAGACCAGGGGTCTTGTGACCATATGGTCAATTCCTACGATGTACATTGGTCCTGTACGAGGTGTTAACACCGCTCACGGGGCCATTGGGGAGACATTTCGTGGTTTCTCCTTCTATCAGCATGTTTTCAAGTCTAAGTGTGGATATTCCAAAATTGGGAGGTGCTCCCGTGCGAGGTGTTGGGGCCACTCAAGGGGCCGTTTGGCGGTGTTTTGCAGACTAATGGCATGTTTTCAAGCCAAAGCATGGATACTATAAAATATGGGTTGTGCTCTCGGCCTGGGGGTGCTATAACCGCAAAATCACTATTTACAAGTAACATTCCTCCAATTATAGGTGTTGGTTTCGCTCACGAGACTGTTTGGAGGGTGTTTCGGGGTTTTTCCTCTAACGAAATGTTTTTAAGACTACGTATGGATATTTTGGAAATTGGTTCGTACTCCCAAACTAGGGATCCCGTCACCACAAGGTCGGTTCCTACGAGTTTCATTGGTCCCG
Source organism: Sambucus nigra (assembly GCA_949130495.1). NCBI lineage: Eukaryota > Viridiplantae > Streptophyta > Magnoliopsida > Dipsacales > Adoxaceae > Sambucus > Sambucus nigra. The sequence continues at coordinate 260,657,770 of OX422210.1, forward strand.
CGCAAGGTGTTGGCACCGCTCATGGGGCCATTTAGGGGGTGTTTCGATGCTTCCCCCTCTAATGGCATGCTTTCAAGCATCAGTGTGCATATTTGGGAAATTGGTCTGTGATCCTAGAATGGGGATCCTGTGATCACAAGGTCGGTTCCTACGAGTTACATTGGTCCCGTGCGAGGTTTTGGTGCTGCTCACAGGGCCGTTTGGGAGGTGGTTTGGGGTGTTACCATCAAACGGTATGTTTTCACGCCTAAGTGTGGATATTTTAAAAATTGGCATGAGCTCTTGGGACGGGGGTCTCATGACCACGAGGTCGATTCTTATGAGTTACATTTGTCCCATGCAAGGTGTAGGTGCCACTCACTGGACTATTTGAGGGATGTTTTGAGGTTTTACCCTCTAACAACACATTTTCAAGCCTATGTGTGCATATTTTGGAAATTGGTTTGTGCTCCCAGACCGGTGGTCCCATGACCGTGAGTTTTGTTCCTACGAGTTACATTAGTCCCATACGATGTTTTGGAACCTCTCACTGGGCCGTTTGTGGGGTGTCTCGGGGTTTCCCCTCTAACGGCATGTTTTCTAGCCTAAGCTTGAATTTTTCGAATATAAGTTTTTTTCTTGGATTAGGGCTCCCGTGACCACGAGGTCGATTACTACAAGTTACATTTTTCCCGTTATAGATGTTGGCACCACCCATGGGACCGTTTGTGGGGTGTTTCAGGGTTTTTCCCTCTAACAGCATGTTTTCAAGCCTAAGTGTGGATATTTTAGAAATTTGTCCATGCTCTTGGATCGGGGGCCCTGTGACCACAAGGTCGATTCCTCCAAGTTACATTGGTCCCGTGTGAGGTGTTGGCACCTCTCACAGGGCCGTTTATGAGGTGTTTCGGTGGTTTCACCCTCTAACGGCATGTTTTCAAGTCTAAGTGTGGATATTCTGAGAATTGGTATATCTGTAAGGACACAAATTTCATATAATGCGACCCTTAGTGATAGTGATGAGGAAGAGAAGCCCGATTCCCCCACTCAGAAAAATTTTGTGGCTTTTATGGCTAGTCATGTGAGTGATAGTGAGAACTCATCGATTGATGAAACTTTAACACATGATACTTCCAAGGTCATAGTTTATGATTCTCTTGTTTTTGATGATAGTGAGAGTGGAGAAGAAAGAGAGAGTGAAAATGAAGAAGAGGTTAATGTGAGTGAACTTCAAAATGCTTTTCAAGAGCTTTATAAAGAATCTATTAAATTAAAAAGAGCTAATTTGAAGTTAGAAGCTAGTTTAAGAGAAAGTATCAAGGTCATTGATGAAAGTGCTTTAATAGAAGACCCTAGGACACGTGAGAGGACTCTTCAAGAGAAGCTTGAATATGTAGAAGGCGAAAGAGATAGCCTTAAGGGTTTAATGGAATCCTTGAAAATGGAGCTTCTTGCTTTTGAAGAGCGAAATATTTTACTAGAATCTAAAATTTTAGAATTGGAAAATAAATTAAAAGATTCTAGTAATGTCAAATTTGATTTGGAGTGTCGTTCGGAAAAACTAGAAAAAATGGTAGGAACGGTACAAATTAAAAATGACACTTGTGGTTTAGGCTTCAATACTTGTAATGAATCTACTCATAAAGCCAAGACCAATGTTTTAGGAGAATCTACTAGGAATGAATTTAAAGATCACTCCTTAGGTAAATCTTTTCGACATGTTTTTGCTTGTACACATTGTGGTCGAAAAGGTCATCTTAGAAAATTTTGTTTTGATCTTAAACGAATTTCTAGAAAATCCCATAGTAAAGTAACCACGGTAGTTAACGTTCCAACACCCCAAGATAGTCATTCTTCATTAATTTGGGTTAGGAAATCCGACTTGGTTGCCTTACAAAATAGGGTTTTTGATTCTCATTTACTTTCACATGCTTCCTCCCTTGCTATATCTAAAGGATGAATGTGTTAGTGTTTGCATACTTTAGCTTTTGTACTTCATACTATATTCACATGCTAAATGTATGCTTGTTTAGTCATTTTCTAGTCATTGCCTTATTTCATATCACATGCTAGAAATTATGATTGTTTATCTTTTTGTATTATATTTTGTGTTTGAATTAATTGAAAAATATAAAAAGATTTTTTTTTATCATTTGTGTTTTATTTATTTCATTTAAGCTTAATGAAAAATACAAATGATTTTTGTTTAATCATTTGAATTTATATATTTATTTTTGGTGAAAAATGTAAAAAACTCAAAAAGATTTTTTTTTGTGTGTATTTTTGTTTGACACACTTTATGTGGCATATATTTGTGTTTGAATCCCATCTTTTACGCTCCCACGTGGCTAGAACTTTTGGTTTAGATTTTCAATCCTTAAAATGTTCTTTACCCTGTTTTATATGGAGTAGTTGGATTTTGTATTGTTTAAATGGATTCTTTTTTTATATGCCTCTTTTCACACATGCACGAGCTGTTTTGAAATCTTAATGTCACATGTTATATTTGAGCTTTTTGAGGTGTTCTCCTACCAATCTAGTCATCTACATATCTATGACCTAGGAGGACTAGTGCATGTCAAAATCCGTTGCACGTGAGCTTTGTGAGATAAAAAATTATATATCTAAATGTGCACGGGGAAGGGCTCCGGAATGATGAATTAAATCCTTTGCGATAGTAAGCCACCGTTTAATGGACCTAAAAGAAATACGTGGTCCAAAGGCCTAAAAACAGAATATTTGGCATTAAAAAGAAAACAATTGCCAAGGCCTATGTTTGTTTGATATATTCATTCAAAAGCAAAAGAATATATATGCTTATTGAGGGAGATTGGATGGTATATCAACGGTTTGCACAATGTCCGTTTATCCTAGTTGTCTTTAATGCCATGACTCTATTTGGTTTATAGAATCATCATCATGCTAGGCTTGTATGCATTGTGTATGTTTGTTCATTGAGTTCAATCTTCATATTGTCACATGAAGTTATATTTAAATGTGATAAAGTTTGCAATCAAATGAGAACTCCGTGAATGTTTATTAAGTGTTTGGGTCAAAATTTAATTGTTGCTAGTTCACACCCCTACACTTACGTTTCCATATGACACATTTTTGCCATAGGAGTGTGCAAACTTATTGTATTTTGTGTCATGTGTGTGTTTATATCTATATATATATGCAAGTAGTCTATTGGTATATTTCTAGTATATATATATATATATATATGATATTTGTTTGTCTTTGCCTTGTTATGCTTTTGTTGGATTAGTTATGATTTTGTTGCTCATGTGCTTTAATGTCTTAACACTTTAAGCTTCAACGTGTTTATTAGTTCTTTATCCTTTGCCTATTCCTAAACAAAAAGGGGGAGAAATGATAGGGGGAGAAATGGTATCTAATCCTATTATTATCTTAGTTTGGGGGAGATTTATCTTAGGGGGAGACGTCTTTCTAAGTAGGTCATGTGTTTGATAAAGGGGAGAATTAATTTAGGGGGAGTAATTAATTAAAATTGCATTTAATACTTTGATATTCCCTATGCATTTGATGAGTTTGCTTAAGTGTGCAGGATTTCTTCTAACGCGGCATTGTTTAATGGCAAAGCGTTTGATCCTTGGGTTGAGTCATGTTTTGGTGGGTTATGTTTTGAGTCTAGTAGAGCTTGACCGAACTTTAGGATTTTTGTTTGGTTTTTGTCCCGGAATAGCCAAAGGGGGAGATTTGTAAGGACACAAATTTCAAATTGAGTCCATGTATAGTGTTGGCTCAATTCCGGACAAAAACATTTATTCATAGGATAGTATGTAATTGTAATACTCTCAAGCCTGTGAAGTGTTTGTTGAAGACGTAGCGGCAAAGAGTATAAAGCCTCATCAAATGTGCCGGTTTGCGTGCCTCGTTTCTACGTCATCAACCATAGTTCCATGCTCCCAAGGTATGAATGCAATATTATATATATAGGAGTTTGGAACAAGTTTATTGGGTGTTAGGTTTAATAAAAACTGCGTTTTATTTTCAGAAAGAATTAAATAAAAACTTTAAAATAAGTTTATAAAGTTTTCTGGGCCAAAATCAAATTTTCCAAACTTTCTGGAAGTTCGTTCGATATGTCGTTCGAACGAGTTTTTTCGTTCGAACCAGATGTCGTTCGAACGAGTTTGCCAACGAGGTTCCAGTATAGGCCTATGAAATGTCGTTTGATATGTTGTTCGAACGAACCTTATGTTTGAACGAGATATCCAACGAGATTCTAACGAGTTCAATCTGGAACGTCGTTAGAAGTCTCGTTCGAACGAGATTTCGTTCGAACGAAATGTCGTTCGAACGAGATGCCAGGCGGGAACAGTTTTTGGAAATTTTTTGGAAGTTTTGCACCCACTTCCCCACTTGGTTTTTAACCAACTTTTTCAGACTTTAATATGTGCGGGAAGAACATTTTCCAATCTAACTTTTCCATATCATTTTCATCTCTTAGAGAGAGTTTGAGAGCAAATTGTTTTAAGCAAAATGTTCATGTTTTGAGTGAGATTTTTAGAGAAAAATATCCATCACTCTAGTATTTTACACCCATATTGTTTGGCCAAGTTCTTATATACATATCAAATTGCTTGGAGTTTGGCACCGGTTTTTCTCTACCGAATTTGAAGAAGAGAAGTTTTGGGTTTTGCTTCCACCACCCACAAAGAAAGAAGAAGTGTTTCTATGTTGATTTATCCACATGGAGAAAGGCTCATTGCTCGGGTGACGGTGACCATATAAAGCCCTATCGGTGGATTCCGAGACCGCGGTGGTGTTCCAAGGTTATCCGCTAGGAAGAGGTGTCTACAAGAAGAAGCGTCGAGGCTTGAGATAAATCTCCCCCAAACTAAGAAAATAATAGGATTAGACACCATTTCTCCCCCTTTTTGTTTAGGAATAGGCAAAGGATAAAGAACTAATAAACACGTTGAAGCTTAAAGTGTTAAGACATTAAAGCACATGAGCAAAAAAAGCATAACTAATCCAACAAAAGCATAACAAGGCAAAGACAAACAAATATCATATATATATATATATATATATATATATGTATATATATATATACTAGAAATATACCAATAGAGTACTTGCATATATATATAGATATAAACACACACATGAGGTTATATTTAAATGTGATAAAGTTTGCAATCAAATGAGAACTCCGTGAATGTTTATTAAGTGTTTAGGTCTAAATTTAATTGTTGCTAGTTCACACCCCTACACTTACGTTTCCATATGACACATTTTTGCCATACGAGTGTGCAAACTTATTGTATTTTTTGTCTTGTGTGTGTTTATATCTATATATATATGCAAGTACTCTATTGGTATATTTCTAGTATATATATATATATATATATATATGATATTTGTTTGTCTTTGCCTTGTTATGCTTTTGTTGCTCATGTGCTTTAATGTCTTAACACTTTAAGCTTCAACGTGTTTATTAGTTCTTTATCCTTTGCCTATTCCTAAACAAAAAGGGGGAGAAATGATAGGAGGAGAAATGGTATCTAATCCTATTATTATCTTAGTTTGGGGGAGATTTATCTTAGGGGAGACGTCTTTCTAAGTAGGTCATGTGTTTGATAAAGGGGAGAATTAATTTAGGGGGAGTAATTAATTAAAATTGCATTTAATACTTTGATATTCCCTATGCATTTGATGAGTTTGCTTAAGTGTGCAGGATTTCTTCTAAAGCGGAATTGTTTAATGGCAAAGAGTTTGATCCTTGGGTTGAGTGAAGTTTGGGTGGGTTATGTTTTGAGTCTAGTAGAGCTTGACCTCCCTTTAGGATTTTTGTTTGGTTTTTGTCCCAGAATAGCCAAAGGGGGAGATTTGTAAGGACACAAATTTCAAATTGAGTCCATGTATAGTGTTGGCTCAATTCCGGACAAAAACATTTATTCATAGGATAGTATGTAATTGTAATACTCTCAAGCCTATGAAGTGTTTGTTGAAGACGTAGCGGCAAAGAGTATAAAGCCTCATCAAATGTGCCGGTTTGCATGCCTCGTTTCTACGTCATCAACCATAGTTACATGCTCCCAAGGTATGAATGCAATATTATATATATAGGAGTTTGGAACAAGTTTATTGGGTGTTAGGTTTAATAAAAACTGCGTTTTATTTTCCGAAAGAATTAAATAAAAACTTTAAAATAAGTTTATAAAGTTTTCTGGGCCAAAATCGAATTTTCCAAACTTTCTGGAAGTTCGTTCGATATGTCGTTCGAACGAGTTTTTTCGTTCGAACCAGATGTCGTTCGAACGAGTTTGCCAACGAGGTTCCAGTATAGGCCTATGAAATGTCGTTTGATATGTTGTTCGAACGAACCTTATGTTCGAACGAGATATCCAACGAGATTCTAACGAGTTCAATCTGGAACGTCGTTAGAAGTCTCGTTCGAACGAGATTTCGTTTGAACGAAATGTCGTTCGAACGAGATGCCAGGCGGGAACAGTTTTTGGCAGTTTTTTGGCAGTTTTGCACCCACTTCCCCACTTAGTTTTTAACCAACTTTTTCAGACTTTAATATGTGCGGGAAGAACATTTTCCAATCTAACTTTTCCTAACTTTTCCATAGCATTTTCATCTCTTAGAGAGAGTTTGAGAGCAAATTGTTTTAAGGAAAATGTTCATGTTTTGAGTGAGATTTTTAGAGAAAAATATCCATCACTCTAGTATTTTACACCCATATTGTTTATCCAAGTTCTTATATACATATCAAATTGCTTGGAGTTTGGCACCGGTTTTTCTCTACCGAATTTGAAGAAAAGAAGTTTTGGGTTTTGCTTCCACCACCCACAAAGAAAGAAGAAGTGTTTCTATGTTGATTTACCCACATGGAGAAAGGCTCCTTGCTCGGGTGACGGTGACCATATAAAGTCCTATCGGTGGATTTCGAGACCGCGGTGGTGTTCCAAGGTTATCCGCTAGGAAGAGGTGTCTACAAGAAGAAGCGTCGAGGCTTGAGATAAATCTCCCCCAAACTAAGAAAATAATAGGATTAGATACCATTTCCCCCCCTATCATTTCTCCCCCTTTTTGTTTAGGAATAGGCAAACGATAAAGAACTAATAAATACGTTGAAGCTTAAAGTGTTAAGACATTAGCACATGAGCAACAAAAGCATAACTAATCCAACAGAAGCATAACAAGGCAAAGACAAACAAATATCATATATATATATATATATATATATATATATATATATATATATATATATACTAGAAATATACCAATAGAGTACTTGCATATATATATAGATATAAACACACACATGAGGTTATATTTAAATGTGATAAAGTTTGCAATCAAATGAGAACTCCGTGAATGTTTATTAAGTGTTTAGGTCTAAATTTAATTGTTACTAGTTCACACGCCTACACTTACGTTTCCATATGACACATTTTTGCCATACGAGTGTGCAAACTTATTGTATTTTTTGTCATGTGTGTGTTTATATCTATATATATATGCAAGTACTCTATTGGTATATTTCTAGTATATATATATATATATATATGATATTTGTTTGTCTTTGCCTTGTTATGCTTTTGTTGGATTAGTTATGCTTTTGTTGCTCATGTGCGTTGCCTTAACACTTTAAGCTTCAACGTGTTTATTAGTTATTTATCCTTTGCCTATTCCTAAATAAAAAGGGGGAGAAATGATAGGGGGGGAAATGGTATCTAATCCTATTATTATCTTAGTTTGGGGGAGATTTATCTTAGGGGGAGACGTCTTTCTAAGTAGGTCATGTGTTTGATAAAGGGGAGAATTAATTTAGGGGGAGTAATTAATTAAAATTGCATTTAATACTTTGATATTCCCTATGCATTTGATGAGTTTTCTTAAGTGTGCAGGATTTCTTCTAAAGAGGAATTGTTTAATGGCAAAGAGTTTGATCCTTGGGTTGAGTGAAGTTTGGGTGGGTTATGTTTTGAGTCTAGTAGAGCTTGACCGCCCTTTAGGATTTTTGTTTGGTTTTTGTCCCAGAATAGCCAAAGGGGGAGATTTGTAAGGACACAAATTTCAAATTGAGTCCATGTATAGTGTTGGCTCAATTCCGGACAAAAACATTTATTCATAGGATATTATGTAATTGTAATACTCTCAAGCCTATGAAGTGTTTGTTGAAGACGTAGCGGCAAAGAGTATAAAGCCTCATCAAATGTGCCGGTTTGCGTGCCTCGTTTATACGTCATCAACCATAGTTCCATGCTCCCAAGGTATGAATGCAATATTATATATATAGGAGCTTGGAACAAGTTTATTGGGTGTTAGGTTTAATAAAAACAGCGTTTTATTTTCAGAAAGAATTAAATAAAAACTTTAAAATAAGTTTATAAAGTTTTCTGGGCCAAAATCGAATTTTCCAAACTTTCTGGAAGTTCGTTCGATATGTCGTTCGAACGAGTTTTTTCGTTCGAACCAGATGTCGTTCGAACGAGTTTGCCAACGAGGTTCCAGTATAGGCCTATGAAATGTCGTTTGATATGTTGTTCGAACGAACCTTATGTTCGAACGAGATATCCAACGAGATTCTAACGAGTTCAATCTGGAACGTCGTTAGAAGTCTCGTTCGAACGAGATTTCGTTCGAACGAAATGTCGTTCGAACGAGATGCCAGGCGGGAACAGTTTTTGGCAGTTTTTTGGCAGTTTTGCACCCACTTCCCCACTTGGTTTTTAACCAACTTTTTCAGACTTTAATATGTGCGGGAAGAACATTTTCCAATCTAACTTTTCCTAACTTTTCCATACCATTTTCATCTCTTAGAGAGAGTTTGAGAGCAAATTGTTTTAAGGAAAATGTTCATGTTTTGAGTGAGATTTTTAGAGAAAAATATCCATCACTCTAGTATTTTACACCCATATTGTTTATCCGAGTTCTTATATACATATCAAATTGCTTGGAGTTTGGCACCGGTTTTTCTCTACCGAATTTGAAGAAGAGAAGTTTTGGGTTTTGCTTCCACCACCCACAAAGAAAGAAGAAGTGTTTCTATGTTGATTTACCCACATGGAGAAAGGCTCCTTGCTCGGGTGATGGTGACCATATAAAGTCCTATCGGTGGATTCCGAGAACGCGGTGGTGTTCCAAGGTTATCCGCTAGGAAGAGGTGTCTACAAGAAGAAGCGTTGAGGCTTGAGATAAATCTCCCCCAAACTAAGAAAATAATTGGATTAGATACCATTTCTCCCCCTATCATTTCTCCCCCTTTTTGTTTAGGAATAGGCAAAGGATAAAGAACTAATAAACACGTTGAAGCTTAAAGTGTTAAGACATTAAAGCACATAAGCAAAAAAAGAATAACTAATCCAACAAAAGCATAACAAGGAAAAGACAAACAAATATCATATATATATATATATATATATATATATATATACCAATAGAGTACTTGCATATATATATAGATATAAACACACACATGAGGTTATATTTAAATGTGATAAAGTTTCCAATCAAATGAAAACTCCGTGAATGTTTATTAAGTGTTTAGGTCTAAATTTAATTATTGCTAGTTCACACCCCTACACTTACGTTTCCATATGACACATTTTTGCCATATGAGTGTGCAAACTTATTGTATTTTGTGTCATTTGGAAACGTAAGTGTAGGGTTGTGAACTAGCAACAATTAAATTTAGACCTAAACACTTAATAAACATTCACGGAATTCTCATTTGATTGCAAACTTTATCACATTTAAATATAACCTCATGTGTGTGTTTATATCTATATATATATGCAAGTACTCTATTGGTATATTTCTAGTATATATATATATATGATATTTGTTTGTCTTTGCCTTGTTATGCTTTTGTTGGATTAGTTATGCTTTTGTTGCTCATGTGCTTTAATGTCTTAACACTTTAAGCTTCAACGTGTTTATTAGTTCTTTATCCTTTGCCTATTCCTAAACAAAAAGGGGGAGAAATGACAGGGGGAGAAATGGTATCTAATCATATTATTATCTTAGTTTGGGGGAGATTTATCTTAGGGGGAGACGTCTTTCTAAGTAGGTCATGTGTTTGATAAAGGGGAGAATTAATTTAGGGGGAGTAATTAATTAAAATTGCATTTAATACTTTGATATTCCCTATGCATTTGATGAGTTTGCTTAAGTGTGCAGGATTTCTTCTAAAGCGGCATTGTTTAATGGCAAAGCGTTTGATCCTTGGGTTGAGTCAAGTTTGGGTGGGTTATGTTTTGAGTCTAGTAGAGCTTGACCGCCCTTTAGGATTTTTGTTTGGTTTTTGTCCCAGAATAGCCAAAGGGGGAGATTTGTAAGGACACAAATTTCAAATTGAGTCCATGTATAGTGTTGGCTCAATTCCGGACAAAAACATTTATTCATAGGATAGTATGTAATTGTAATACTCTCAAGCCTATGAAGTGTTTGTTGAAGACGTAGCGGCAAAGAGTATAAAGCCTCATCAAATGTGCCGGTTTGCGTGCCTCGTTTCTACGTCATCAACCATAGTTCCATGATCCCAAGGTATGAATGCAATATTATATATATAGGAGTTTGGAACAAGTTTATTGGGTGTTAGGTTTAATAAAAACTGCATTTTATTTTCAGAAAGAATTAAATAAAAACTTTAAAATAAGTTTATAAAGTTTTCTGGGCCAAAATCGAATTTTCCAAACTTTCTGGAAGTTCGTTCGATATGTCGTTCGAACGAGTTTTTTCGTTCGAACCAGATGTCGTTCGAACGAGTTTGCCAACGAGGTTCCAGTATAGGCCTATGAAATGTCGTTTGATATGTTGTTCGAACGAACCTTATGTTTCAAACGAGATATCCAACGAGATTCTAACGAGTTCAATCTGGAACGTCGTTAGAAGTCTCGTTCGAACGAGATTTCGTTTGAACGAAATGTCGTTCGAACGAGATGCCAGGCGGGAACAGTTTTTGGCAGTTTTTTGGAAGTTCTGCACCCACTTCCCCACTTGGTTTTTAACCAACTTTTTCAGACTTTAATATGTGCGGGAAGAACATTTTCCAATCTAACGTTTCCTAACTTTTCCATACCATTTTCATCTCTTAGAGAGAGTTTGAGAGCAAATTGTTTTAAGCAAAATGTTCATGTTTTGAGTGAGATTTTTAGAGAAAAATATCCATCACTCTAGTATTTTACACCCATATTGTTTAGCCAAGTTCTTATATACATATCAAATTGCTTGGAGTTTGGCACCGGTTTTTCTCTACCGAATTTGAAGAAGAGAAGTTTTGGGTTTTGCTTCCACCACCCACAAAGAAAAAAGAAGTGTTTCTATGTTGATTTACCCACATGGAGAAAGGCTCCTTGCTCGGGTGACGGTGACCATATAAAGTCCTATCGGTGGATTCCGAGACCGCGGTGGTGTTCCAAGGTTATCCGCTAGGAAGAGGTGTCTACAAGAAGAAGCGTCGAGGCTTGAGATAAATCTCCCCCAAACTAAGAAAATAATAGGATTAGATACCATTTCCCCCCCTATCATTTCTCCCCCTTTTTGTTTAGGAATAGGCAAAGGATAAAGAACTAATAAATACGTTGAAGCTTAAAGTGTTAAGACATTAGCACATGAGCAACAAAAGCATAACTAATCCAACAGAAGCATAACAAGGCAAAGACAAACAAATATCATATATATATATATATATATATATATATATATATATATATATATATATATATATATATATATATATACTAGAAATATACCAATAGAGTACTTGCATATATATATAGATATAAACACACACATGAGGTTATATTTAAATGTGATAAAGTTTGCAATCAAATGAGAACTCCGTGAATGTTTATTAAGTGTTTAGGTCTAAATTTAATTGTTACTAGTTCACACGCCTACACTTACGTTTCCATATGACACATTTTTGCCATACGAGTGTGCAAACTTATTGTATTTTTTGTCATGTGTGTGTTTATATCTATATATATATGCAAGTACTCTATTGGTATATTTCTAGTATATATATATATATATATATATATATATATGATATTTGTTTGTCTTTGCCTTGTTATGCTTTTGTTGGATTAGTTATGCTTTTGTTGCTCATGTGCATTGTCTTAACACTTTAAGCTTCAACGTGTTTATTAGTTATTTATCCTTTGCCTATTCCTAAACAAAAAGGGGGAGAAATGATAGGGGGGGGAAATGGTATCTAATCCTATTATTATCTTAGTTTGGGGGAGATTTATCTTAGGGGGAGACGTCTTTCTAAGTAGGTCATGTGTTTGATAAAGGGGAGAATTAATTTAGGGGGAGTAATTAATTAAAATTGCATTTAATACTTTGATATTCCCTATGCATTTGATGAGTTTGCTTAAGTGTGCAGGATTTCTTCTAAAGAGGAATTGTTTAATGGCAAAGCGTTTGATCCTTGGGTTGAGTCAAGTTTGGGTGGGTTATGTTTTGAGTCTAGTAGAGCTTGACCGCCCTTTAGGATTTTTGTTTGGTTTTTGTCCCAGAATAGCCAAAGGGGGAGATTTGTAAGGACACAAATTTCAAATTGAGTCCATGTATAGTGTTGGCTCAATTCCGGACAAAAACATTTATTCATAGGATAGTATGTAATTGTAATACTCTCAAGCCTATGAAGTGTTTGTTGAAGACGTAGCGGCAAAGAGTATAAAGCCTCATCAAATGTGCCGGTTTGCGTGCCTCGTTTCTACGTCATCAACCATAGTTCCATGCTCCCAAGGTATGAATGCAATATTATATATATAGGAGCTTGGAACAAGTTTATTGGGTGTTAGGTTTAATAAAAACTGCATTTTATTTTAAGAAAGAATTAAATAAAAACTTTAAAATAAGTTTATAAAGTTTTCTGGGCCAAAATCGAATTTTCCAAACTTTCTGGAAGTTCGTTCGAACGAGTTTTTTCGTTCGAACCAGATGTCGTTCGAACGAGTTTGCCAACGAGGTTCCAGTATAGGCCTATGAAATGTCGTTCGATATGTTGTTCGAACGAACCTTATGTTCGAACGAGATATCGAACGAGATTCTAACGAGTTCAATCTGGAACGTCGTTAGAAGTCTCGTTCGAACGAGATTTCGTTCGAACGAAATGTCGTTCGAACGAGATGCCAGGCGGGAACAGTTTTTTGGCAGTTTTTTGGCAGTTTTGCACCCACTTCCCCACTTGGTTTTTAACCAACGTTTTCAGACTTTAATATGTGCGGGAAGAACATTTTCCAATCTAACTTTTCCTAACTTTTCCATACCATTTTCATCTCTTAGAGAGAGTTTGAGAGAAAATTGTTTTAAGGAAAATGTTCATGTTTTGAGTGAGATTTTTAGAGAAAAATATCCATCACTCTAGTATTTTACACCCATATTGTTAATCCAAGTTCTTATATACATATCAAATTGCTTGGAGTTTGGCACCAGTTTTTCTCTACCGAATTTGAAGAAGAGAAGTTTTGGGTTTTTCTTCCACCACCCACAAAGAAAGAATAAGTGTTTCTATGTTGATTTACCCACATGGAGAAAGGCTCCTTGCTCGGGTGACGGTGACCATATAAAGTCCTATCGGTGGATTTCGAGACCGCGGTGGTGTTCCAAGGTTATCCGCTAGGAAGAGGTGTCTATAAGAAGAAGCGTCTAGGCTTGAGAGGGATTGAGTCGTGCGTTGTAAGTCTATTTGTCTTTTACTTGTAATTCCGTATCTAGTGGATTTGTGGCTAGGGCTGTCCGAGGTTGTTTCCCGTCTTGGGTTTTTCCTCGTACATCGCGGCGTAGTGTGATTGGTTTATTTTATCTTGCACAATAACTTAGAATGCATGCTTAGGAGAAATCAAGATAAAATTTGGTTTAAATTATCACACTCAATTTAATTTGGGACTTATATTAAATATTGGGTAAAGTTGTTTAATTCAAGTCATTTGCTAAAATTGGTTTGGCCTAACTTTATTGAAATGAAAAATATGACTTAGGCAAATTCTAGGACTTGGATTAATGAATTAATTGGTTTAAGTGAATATATGAATTGATCATTTTTTATTGAACCATCATCTTCGCTTCCGCATCTTCGAGTTTATATAAAAGGAAATTACAATATTTTTAATTGTGTTTAATATTGACAAATCCGGGGATCCATCATTTCTAACGCCTTCAATATCCTCCCATATCGGGGATTCGGTTACCATACAATCAGTTTCTATGAGTGACAATGGTTCCGTGCGAGGTTTTGGCGCCACTCACGAGGCCGTTTAAGGGGTGTTTTGGGGCTTTGCCCTTTAACGGCATGTTTGCAAGCCAAAGTGTGGATATTCTAAAAATTTGTCTGTGCTCCTGGACAAGGGGTCCCATGACCACGCGGCCAGTTCCTACAAGTTACATTGGTCCCGTGAGGAGTGTTTGCATCGCTCATGGAGCCATTTTGGTGTTGTCTTGGGGTTTTACCTTCTAATGGCATCTTTTCAATCCTAACTATGGATATTTTTAAATTTGGCTCGTGCTCTCTAACCGGGGCTCTACGAGTTATGCTCATCCCGTGCAAGGTGTTAACGCCACTCACGGGGCCGTTTGGGGATGTTTGAAGGTTTTGCCTTCTAACAACATGTTTTCAAGCGTAAGTATGGATATTCTGAAAATTGGGTGGTGATCCCGGACTGGGGGTCCCATGACCATGCGATCAATTCTTACGAATTAGATTGTTACCGTGCGAGGTGTGGGGACCACTCATGGGGATGTTTGGGGGGTGTTTTGGTGTTTCGCCTACTAACAACATGTTTTCAAGACTAAGTATGGATATTCTAAAAATTGGGCTATGCTCCTAGCCCAGGGGTGTCGTTACCACGAGATCGGTTCCTACGAGTTATATTGGTCCAGTGACAGGTGTTGGCGCCACTCACGGGGGGGGGGGGGGTGGGGGGGGGGGAGGAGTTATTGAGTGTTTTGCCTTCTAATGGCATGTTTTAAATCCTAAGTGTGGATATTCTAAAAATTGATATGTGCTCCCAGATCGGGGGTCCAGTTACCACGCGATCGGTTCCTACGAGTTACATTGATTCCTTGCGATGTTTCGGTGCTGCTCATAGGGCCATTTTAGGGGGTGTTGGGGTTTTTCCCGGCATGTTTTGAAGCCTAAGTGTTCATATTCTAAAAATTAGTTTGTGCTCCTGGGTTAGGGATCCTGTGACCATGAGGTCGGTTCCTATAAGTTACATCAGTCCCATGCGAGGTGTTGGCGCTGATCACATGGCCATTTAGGGGGTGTTTCGTGGTTTTACCCTCTAATGGCATGTATTTCAAGCCTAAGTGTGTATATTCTTAAAATTGGTACGTGCTCCCAGACCGGGGGTTCCGTGACCATGCGGTCGATTCCTTTGAGTTACATTTGTCCCGTGTTAGGTGTTGACACCGCTCACGAGGCCGTTTGGGGGTGTTTCGTGGTTTCTCCCTCTAATGGCATGTTTTCAAGCCTAATTTAGGATATTCAAATTATTGGTCTGTGCTCCAAGACAGGGGGTCCCGTGACCACACGGTCGGTTCCTATACTATACATTATTCCCATGCGAGGAGTTAACACCACTCACGGGGCCATTTGGGGAATATTTCAGGGTTTCATCTTCTAACAACAATTTTTCAAGCCTAAGTGGGGATATTCTAAAAATTGGGTGGTGATCCCGGACTGGGAGTTCCTTGACGACACGATCAATTCCTGCGAATTAGATTGGGACCGTGCGAGCTGTTGGGGCCACTCACAAGGCTATTTGGGGGTGTTTTCATGTTTCACCCACTAATAGCATGTTTTTACGCCTAAGCATGGATATTCTAAAAATTGGGTTATGCTTCCGACCCAGGGGTGTCGTGACCACGAGATCAGCTCCTACGAGTTACATTGGTCCAATGATAGGTGTTGGCGTTGCTCACGGGTACATTTGGGGGATGTTGCGGTGTTTTTCCCTCTAACGACATGTTTTCAAGACTAAGTGTGGATATTCTGAAAATTGGTAAGTCCTCCGGGATCGGGGTCTCGTTACCACTCGGTCGGTTCCAACGAGTTACATTGGTCCCGTGTGAGGTTTTGGCACCACTCATGGGGCTGTTTGGGGGTGGTATTTTAGGGGTTTCCCCCTCTAATGGCATGTTTTCAAGCCTAAGTGTAGATATTCTAAAAATTGGTAGGTGATCCCGGATTGGGGTCCCATTAAAACTTGGTTAGTTCCAATGAGTTACATTGGTCTCGTGCGAGGTTTCGGCGCCACTCACGGGGCTATTTGGGAGGTTGTTTGGGGTTTTGCCTTCTAGAAACATGTTTTCAAGCCTGAGTGTGGATTTTCTAAAAATCGGTCTGTGATCCTGGGCCTAGGGTCCTATGACCACAAGGTCGATTCTTATGAGTTATGTTGGTCTGATGTACGGTTTAGGCATTACTCGCAGGACCGTTTGAGGGATGTTTTGAGGTTTTCCCTATAACAACACGTTTTCAATCCTATGTGTGAATATTTTGGAATTTGGTATGTGCTCCTTGATCGGGGGTCCGTCACCACAAGGTCGGTTCCCATGAGTCACATTGGTCCCGTGCGAGGTGTTGGCACTGCTCACGAGGACGTTTGTGGGATGTTTCGGGGTTTCTCCCCCTAATGGAATGTTTTTAAGCCTAAGTGTTGATATTCTGAATATTAGTTCGTTCTCCTGGACTGAGGTTCTCGTGGCCACGAGGTTGATTCCTATGAGTTATGTTGGTCTCGTGCTAGGTGTTGGCGTTGCTCACGGGACCATTTGTGGGGTGTTTCAGTGTTTTTCCCTCTAACGAGATGTTTTCAAGCCTAAGTACGGATATTTTGGAAATTGGTCCGCACTCTTGGATTAGGGGCCCTGTGACCACGAGGTTGATTCCTACAAGTTACATTGGTCCCGTGCGAGGTGTTGGCACCTCTCATGGGGACGTTTGGGGGGTGTTTTGGGGATTTCAGCCTCTAACAACATGTTTTTATGACTGAGTGTGGATATTCTGAAAATTAATACATGCTCCCAGACCGAGGGTCACGTGACCACATGGTCGGTTCCTACGAGTTACATTGGTCCCGTGCGAGGTGTTAGCGCCCTCACGGGGCTATTTGGGGTGTGTTTCGGGGGTTCACCCTCTAACCACATGTTTTCAAGCCTAGGTGTGCATATTCAAATTATTAGTTCGTGATCCCGGACCAGGGGTCCCGTGATGACGCGATCGGTTCCTATGAGTTCTGTTGGTCCCGTGTGAGGTATTGGAGCCACTCACGGGCATTTTGGTGGTATTTCAGGGTTTCGCCCCTCTAACGGTATGGCTTAAAGACTACGTGTGGATATTCTAAAAAAAAATTTGTGCACTCAGATCAGGGGTCCCCTAGCCACGAGTCTGTTCTTACGAGTTACATTGGTCCCGTGCGAGGTGTTGGTGTTCCACATAGGGCTTTTTTTGTGTTCCAGCATTTCACCCTTTAACGACTTATTTTGAGACCTAAGTATTTATATTCTAAATTCCAGTCGTGCTATAGGATCGGGGGTCCCGTGACCACGTGGTCGGTTCCTATGACTTACATTGATCCCGTGTGAGGTGTTGGCGACGCTCATGGGGCCGTTTGGTAGTTGTTTCGGGGTTTCTCCATCTAACGGGATGTTTTTAAGCCTAGTTGCAAATATTCTGAAACTTGGTCCATGCTCCAGACCGAGGGACCCGTGACCACGAGGTAGGTTCCTATAAGTTAAATTGGTCCCGTGCGGGGTGTTGACGCTGCTCATTAGGCCGTTTGGGGGGTGATTCGGGGTATCTCCCTCTAATGACATGTTTTAAAGCCTAAGTGTGGATATTTTGAAAATTGGTTTGTGCTCCCAGACCGGGGGTCCTGTGACCATGCGATCGGTTCCTATGAGTTATATTAGCCATGTACGAGGTGTTGACGCCGCTCACGTGGCCGTTCGGGGATGTTTCAAGGTTTCGCCCTCTAACGACATGTTTTCAAGCCTAATGTGGATATTCAAATTATTGATCCGTGCACCCCAATCGGGGGTCCCATGACCATGCAGTCGGTTCCTATAATGTACATTGGTCCTGTGTGAGGTGTTGACGCCACTCACAGGGCCATTTGGGGGGCATTTCAGGGTTTCGCCTTCTAATAGCCTGTTTAGAAGCCTAAGTGTGCATATTCTGAAAATTGGACGGTGCTCCAGGACTGGGGGTTCTATGACCATGCGATTAATTCCTACGAATTACATTAGTACAGTACGATGTGTTAGAGTCACTCACGGGGCCGTTTGGGGGTGTTTTGGGGCTTCACCCACTAACAAAAGTTTTCAATCCTAAGCATGGTTATTCTGAAAATTGGCTTGTGGTCCCGGCCTGGGAGTGCCGTGACACCGAGATCGGTTCCTATGAGTTACATTGGTCTAGTGATAGGTGTTGGCGCTGCTTCGGGGACCGATTGGAGGGTGTTTCAGTGTTTTTCCCTCAATAACATGTTTTCAAGTCTAACAGTGGATATTCTGGAAATTGGTCCGTGCTCCCAGAATGGGGGTCTCCTGACCTTGAGGTCAGTTCCTACGAGTTATGTTGGTCCTACGAGGTGTTGTCACTACTCACGGGGCCGTTTGGGGGGCTATTTCGGGGGTTTCTCCCTCTAATAGTAGGTTTTCAAGGCTAAGTGTGAATATTCAAAAAATTGGTATGTGCTCCTGGACTGAGGGTCCCGTGACCACTCAGTCAGTTCTTAAGAGTTACATAGGTACCGTGAGAGGTTTTGGCTCCGCTCACGGGGCCATTTGGGATGAGTTTTGAGGTTTTGCCCTCTAACGGCATGTTTTCAAGCCTAAGTGTGGATATTCTAAAAATTGTTCTGTACTCATGGACCGGGGGTCTTGTGACCACGAGGTCGATTCTTACGAGTTACATTGGTCTCATGCGAGGTGCAGGCATTGCTCACGGGACCATTTGGGGTGTGTTTTAGGGTGCTTCCCTCTAACAACATGTTTTCAAGCCTAAGTGTGCTTATTTTGGAAATTGGTCTGTGTTTCCAGACCGGGGGTACTGTGACCACGAGGTTGGTTCCTACGACTTACATTGGTACCGTGCACGGTTTTGGCACAGCTCACAGGGCCATTTGTGAGGCTTTTCGGGGTTTTTCCCTCTAACGGCATATTTTCAAGCCTAAGTGTGGATATTCTGAATATTAGTCCATTCTCCTGCATCGAGGGTTACATGACCATGCAGTTGATTCCTACGAGTTTCATCTGTCCCATAAGAGGTGTTGGCACCACGCAAGGGGCCGTTTGAGGTGTGTTTCGGGGTTTCTCCCTCTAGTGACAAGTTTTCAAGTCTAAGTGTGGATATTCCAAAAAAAATTGTACTCCGAGACAGGGGGTCCCGTGATCAAACGATCAATTCCTACAAGTTACATTGGTCATGTGCGATGTGTTGGCATCGCTCACCGGGCCTTTTGGGTGGTGCCTTAGGGTTTTTCCTCCTAACTGCATGTTTTCAAACCTAACTTTGGATATTCTTTAAATTGGCTCTTGCTCCCTGACCGGGGCTCCCATGACCACCAGGTCGATTCCTACGAGTTATGTTGGTCCCATGCGAGGTGTTGGCACCACTCACGGGACCGTTTGTGGGGTGTTTCGAGCTTTTTCCCTCTAACGACAAGTTTTCAAGCGTAAGTGTGGATATTTTGGAAATTGGTCCGTACTCCCGGACCGAGGGTCTTGATGATACAAGAAATCATCCACTTGTCCTCCTCGTACCAGTAAATCAAGTATAATTTGCATAATAGACAAATAGAGCAAGTAAAGGGGGAGAAAAGACAAGATAAAATAGGCCTACGTCCACTGTGTTGCTCCGTTCTCATTATATGTGTTACATTGTACAATATAATCGTGCCTAAAGAGGCATACAAGTATGAGAACAAAGGAGAGTATATGATAATGATGATTCCGGGTTGCCGGAGCTATGGATGAGGTATCTTGAGCGAAAGTTCTCGGTGAGATAGAGAGATTAGCTCCGAGCTATGTCCTCTAATTAGGAATAATGAATTTTCCCTTTGTCCCGAGGTGTTGACCTCTATTTATAGGTGTTGTATTGCTCGTAGGTAAAAAGTGGGGTGTGGCTAGTTAATGTGATAGGTCTGAGGCCGCACCCTATAGTAATCTGGGCCGCTCCATTTATAAAATAGGGGTCGCGTGGTTAACAGTGAGGTGTCGTGCCCTATGTATGATAGGTCCACAAAAACAAGTTATCGTCACTTTCCATTGTTCACGTTCTGTGGCAAGGTACTATATATGTACTATCAATAAGCCCCCAAGTCGCAGTGCAAAGAGATTGCAATTGGGGTTGCGGCTAAGTAGTCCAGTCGTCTATAAGTGTCGCGGTACCTCCAAGGCGACGTTTCGTCTTACCGTGCCCTCTTATATAAATTATTCCGGCCGTGGACTTCATTATGTTTCCTAAATCTTTAAGAGCATATCGATTACCAAACTCTGTTCGTTCATCCTCTTTATTTTTCTTGCGACTTTCGAAAGTTCTGCGTGGTGGTTCCAAGGTGTTTCGAGGTGGATTGAGGCTGAGCACCGTCGATTTCTTCCTTTCCATGTAATTTTTTCAACTACCAACCTCTTCAATAGCCTTTTCAGTTCATAATTCACAATTCATCATCTGAACTTCTGAATTTTTGCATTTACCTTGAATTGAATTTCTTCAGTAGCCTTGAATTGAACTTGAATCATGTTTGCTATATCTGAACTTATATTAGATTTTTCCTGGATTATATTAGCTATATCTGTTTCTGCCAATTTCTCAATTGATCTTGATAATACGTAGTTGCTTGGATTTGAACTTGGTAATTGAACTTGAATCGATCTTCACATTTTCAGCACTATCTATTAGGTTAGGGTTAGGGTTTTTGAACTAGGTAACCCATTAAGTTCTTAACGTTCTTGAGAGGGACTCTTTGTATTCTAGGGCTTTTTATGTTTGAATTTACAAAGATTAAACAATCACCTGTTTGAGTGAGTGCCACGGAGTGACGAAAATCCCTTCAGCAAATTAAGGTTGCTCGTAGTGAATATAACCTTCAAATAAATTAAGAAACATATGCGGCATGTATTTAATAAGGGTCGTTGCCATTATTAAATAAAGACCTCGACATGTAGCAACTCAGGCTCTCCGACTAGGGTCCACGGCATTTTAGCCCATAACTTAGTGACTACGGCATGCCAAAAATTATTTACATCTTTCCCCCAAAACAATATTCCGCGACGATAGTCAACTTCTACAGCTTTAGAATCCAATACTTGGTGTACTTGTCCAATTATGCCCAACATTTTGTTTATCCTCCTTGATACATTATTATTCCTATCGTGGCCTATAAGAGGCCTTAGGACCATATTGGTTGCGGCGCCTAACTGCAGACTCTCTGCTTTTCAGGTACTGCTGCAGCCATTTAAACTTTTACCCAGAAGAATTTTTGAGAGGCTTTTGGAACAAAAATTTTGGAGCCTCTTCTCCTAAAATTCATTCCGTACGCCCTTTGAAATCAGTTTGACTTTGACAACTAAAAGATTCCCCTATCTGCGTGGCATTAGATTCAGATTCAAGCCCATACTCTGCGGCCATGAAAGTGTCGCGGCAATGGGTGCCTCTAATGTTAGGGATGAACCTACTGGCACATCTGGGAGGGCTGAGAGACCTCTTGCTTCACTTAGAATCCGCAGCACTATGACCCAATATGGTTTGATCAAGTAGCTGAGGCCTTCGAGTTTCCTGAGGGTTTACTATTCTTAGCCACTGTTGCGGAACAGAGGCCATGCACGACACTCGCTCATGATGGAGTTTGCTTCCCCTTGCACGCCTTTATTTATGGACTACGGCTTCCTGTCCCAATTCCCATTAAGAGAACTTTCCAGATAATGAGGCTAGCCCCAACCCATTTAGATCCCAATGGCTGGAGGGCCCTTCTTACAGTTGTGGTGCTATGGGAGAATCAATTCAAGAGAGATATTACTCCATCGGAGTCTTTTCACTTCTATTGTCCAAAGGAAAACTCCGTAAAATTTGTGGGGTACTACTGCTTCTCGGTCCGCAGTAGGGATGAGACCCATTACTCCGGAAGTCCCACTGGTGTAAAGAACTAGAAGGGAAAGTACTTCTACATATCTGGTGAAGGGTAGGAGATCCACCCTGAAGAAAGTGTGCGGGAGAGATCATTTAGGATGCCCCGAGAATGGGAGTGTCCTTCCAAACTTGGTAAATACCTTTTGAACTATGGCCGCATCCCTTCTTCATAGTTTATTATTATTCTCATTATTCTTTTGTACTAAACTTCGCATTTCTATGCAGTTATAGACAACTTGCAGCTGAGTAAGCGACAAGAGAAGAGAGTTGGGGAGGTCGCAAAAATTCCTATTGAACAGAAGAAATTCAGCACACCTGTAACCTTTGCATTTATTTTTGAAGCGGGATACTTCCCCAAAAAATCCGTTCCCAAAGAGATGGGTGATGAAGGTAATGTTGTTATCTGATTTTTTGATTCTGCGGCAATTATCTTTAACTTTGGATATTGACTTTGCTTCATTTTTTCGCAGGTGAGGATATTGAAAGGTCTCATCTAGAAGCTCAGCTAGCTGAGATGGATGAGGATGAAGTGGTCCTGAATAACACTGTTAGGCATAGGAAGAGAAAAAGGACCAAGTCCAAGGCTCCTGACATAGTTGCCCCTGGTGGCCAAGCTGAGCCTGTCGCGCCACAAAATCTTACTGCAAATCAAATAAATACTATTATGCCCTCACATCAAGTTGAGGATTTGAACCCTAATGAAAGGCCTAAGGTCACCTTTGATGATGATATCGGGCTAACCTTGCCACGGAGGGTCTGATGTCACCCTTACCTAATCAAGGTTTTCGCCACACTTCTCCGGTACATGAGAGAAATTCTCCTCCCCCTCCATCTGTAATAGCTATAAATGCAAATTTACCTCCTCCGCAAAGCAGAAGTCTATGGCCATAACTGTGCAGACTGGATCCCCAGTCTTCTTGGGACAATACTGCTCGTGCCGTCCATAGGATAAGGAATGTAATGGATAGAGCCGACTTAGAATAGTTGGCAGTTGAGGACCATGAGTACATGGAGTCTTATGCCCTCCATAGTCTTCTCATGGTAAGTAATAACGTCTTCCCAATATTCTTCACAATTTTGAGTTTTGTTTTCTAACTCTCAATACACTTATAGGCTGTGAAAGATGTGGCGACCCAAAAAATGCAGTAGAGGGTCTCTACATACTTAAGGAGGATGTGAATGGTGTTCACACAACTGACTTGGAGAAGGCTAGAATGAAATCCTTTGAAGCTGGGAAGAAAGCTTCGATGGTGGCGCTCTAGACGGATCATATGAATCTTGAACCGACCGTCAAATCTAGGAATGAAGCTGAGGATAATTTCAAGTAAGACACGGAGGCTCTCAAGGCTTCCTAAGCTCAGACTGTGGAAGCTTCCCACGCGAAGCTTGCAAATGGCAAGTTGGGACTTCCTGAGAAGCAACACGAGGAATCAAAGGTTCAAGTTGCCAAGGATGCTGAGGTCCATGTTGCGGTGATGAAGAAGATGGAGGAAGATCACACCGTGGCTACTAACAGGATGGAGGAAGACCACTTTGTGTCCTTGTCAAAAAATATGAGCAACATGGCGAAGCCCTTCAATTAGCCATTGATAACACTCAAGCATCTGACAAAGGCTTCACGGACTTCTTCCTTATCAACAACAGGGCTTATATCTGCGACTACCAGGAGCTGAGGTATAGGGTAGCAAAGAATTTCCCCAATGAAGCGGTTATAATCAAATCTTGGAGTGCCGCGGATGCCGAACATGACTCCTGTGTGGCCAAAATAAAGGCTGCAGTCAAGGAGAGGGTCAAGTTTTGGGTTGAGGAAGAGGTCGCGGTAGCAAAGCAATAGACGAAGACAGATGCAGATGAGGAAGATGGAAATGAAGAAGATGATGCCACCTCCTAACCTTCCTTTAATTCTCAATTATTGGGGAAGTGTCCCCTTGCATTAAACTTTTGGTATTCAAGGTTGTGGCCTTTATTTTTATAACTTAACACTGATCTTTTCCAAGGTTTTTAACTTCTGATCTTAATTATCAAGGCTGTGGCCACTTTTGCATGCTCTACTTCCATTGTTCGAAAACTTAATTGCTCGCCTGCTTGCTTGATTTATTGTTGACTAATAGAATAAGGCTGAGGCATCATAGTATAAATGGTATCTTCACTTGCATGCCTCCCTACTTGTATAAATGCTTGAACCGATGCTTTTATATTCGAAATTTCTTTCCTAATTTAATGGACTTATAGGATTAATAGACTAGTTACCACCATTATAAAATGTTTTGTTCATATGGGTTGTGGCCTGTATAGCAAGTTGGCTGCAGCCTGTCGTGCTTTAGCCCTAGACTGTCTATCTTTTCTTCGCAAACTTCCTCTTGAGTAAGCCACGACATATCTTGTTGACTAATAGAATAAGATCGTGGCTTATATAGTTAAGACTTTACACTTTTCTCTTGTATTCTTGTATCTTACCTTGTAGGCTTCCAAACTTCACTTTGTAGGGCAATGATCCCCTAAGTCGTGATACCAATGGAATATGGCTTTTACCTTCTAAAAAATGGACCTTTGTACATATATGGGATACTATCAAGCCTTCCCTGGCCGGATTATGTTATTAAGCCACCCACAACTCATATGTAGGATACTATCAAGCCTCCCCAGGCTGGGTTATGTTTTTAAGCCACCCATAGCTAATATGTAGGATACTATCAAGCCTTCCTAGACTGGGTTACGTTATTAAGCCACTCACATCTAATATATAGGATACTATCAACCCTCCCCAGGATGGGTTATATGATTAAGCCACCCACAGCTAATTTATAGGATACTATCAAGCCTCCCCAGGTTGGGTTTTGTTATTAAGCCATCCACAGCTGCTGATATATATAAAGCCATCCCTGGCTGGACATTACATGCCTCCCGACTTAATGACCAATCCCGAGAACTAAGAAAAGACATTATAACCCCCCATGGATAATAACACTTTCTGATAAATTATTTTCATAATGCCGCCATAATATGTAGTAATATAGTATCTATAAGTGATGTCGTGGACCAATTTAGATAGCTACTCTCGCTAGTTGCTTTTGCCATTTCCGATTGTCATTTGCTTTCAGGCAATCTGGCGACTTGATGGGTGTTGTGGGCCCGTTTAGATATTATCATCCCTAATATAACATATTATCTCGAATCGCGATATGTTTAAGACAAAACGGTCGTTTATAAGATAACATTTCATGGAAATGAGAATCAAAACATGGCACTATAAGAGTGAACTTGATTTCATATGTCTATTCATATACATATATGACTTTGTAATGGCAATACAAAGGTTAATTTAAATTAGTGTAAGAAGGGTTTCACTCTAAAATATAAGTAGATATAAAATAAAACATAGGCATGAAAAATGGCATGTGGACTATCAGACTAGGCTGCGTCTCCTAATCATCTCTGAGGAACCTCTACAACATCCCTTGTCCAATCAGACTTTCAATTTTGTCCTTCAGTGCATAGCATTGCTCAGTGTCATGGTCGTGGTCCAGATGCAATTTACACCACTTGGCTTTGTTCCTCTTGTGGGGTGGAGCTTTAATCTTCTCTTGTCACCTCAATAGCTTGTCCTCCTTAATGGACTCGAAGATGTCTTCAATTGGGAACGCCAATGAAGTGTAAGACCTAGAGTCCATGCCCTCTTCTGCCTTATCTGCTTTCCTTTTTTGGCTCCTGCTAACTTCTTCCGTGGATGCAACTTTTATCACGGTCGCGATAGTGAAGGCTGCTAAGGAAATGATCCTGGGTGCCGCGCCCACATTGGATGAGGCCGCGACCTCTAGCATGAGGACCCTTTGAGTCAAATACTTAACCTTGGTTTAGAGTGAGGCATAACTGTCATAGAGATGGTTGAGGTGATTGTATAGCTGCACAATCTCATCTTTCACTTATGTGCTCTAGCTGGATTCTCTTTCCATTTTCTCCTTTTGTTACTCTTTAAAAAATGTATAATCAAAGACAAAACTAGTAGAAGTGAGTAATCATAGAAGTATTGTATTAACTAAGTAGGAAATTAGGATGCAATGTCTGAACTGCTTCATGATTTTCTGATGAGGCTGCGGCCAGTAAAGCACATAAGTGCACTCCAGCATCCTTTGAATGATATTCACTGAGGTTGAGATGAAGATCACCCGAGTCCATTCCCCGGTGATTTGGAGTTATTATAACAGAACTTCACTAGTAAGGGTCGCGACAATAGAGGCAGTTGAACCACCAGGACGCATCCCTACCTAGGTAGTGGAGGGAGCAATCCCAAAATAGAAAACTAAAAACTGAGTTCTTCTCCAAAAATCCATTAACAACATACCTACCAGGGTCTATTATTGAGAGAATACCCCCATGGTGCACAAAACGGCACAATTCCAATGATAAACCCTAGACCATAGGTCAATAATAGCGAAAAGGGAGTAAATATAATCATTCCCTAATCATTCATATTTTCGGGGCTAAAGCCCATCATGCTTTTCAGCATTATCTAGATGAATCAATATCACGGGGGTATGTAAAATATATCTAAGGTCATCAAATGAAGACCCAAGAGTAGATATGAATATAAGAAATACCCAGTTAAGGGTATAAATATAAAGTAAAGCTCAGTAAACAAAATTTCTTCATGAGATGATAATCCAAAGGATCCCCATGAATAGAATAAGTTGTTTAAGAACTCAAAACACAGAGAAACGAGATTGAAATATCTCATTTCCCACAGACGGTGCCAAATTGATGATAAGAGAAATCGTCCACTTTTCATCCTCGTACTAGAAAATCAAGTATAATGTGCATAATAGACAAATAGAGCAAGTAAAGAGGGAGAGAAAGACAAGATATAGAGTGGTTCGGCCTTTAAAACAGACATACATCCATTATGTGGCTCCGTTCTCATTATATGCGTCGCATTGAACAATATAATCATGCCTAAAGAGGCATACAAGTATGACAACAAAGGAGAGTACATGATAACGAGGATTTCGAGTTGTCGAAGCTATGGATGAGGTGTCTTAAGTGAAAGTTCTTGGTGAGAGAGAGAGATCAGCTCCGAGCTATGTCCTCCAATTAGGAATAATAAATATATCCTTTATGCCGAGGTGTTGACCTCTATTTATAGGTGTTGTACTACTGGTAGGTGAAAAGTGGGGTGCGTCTAGTTAATATGATAGGTCTAAGGCCACACCCTGTAGTAATCTGGGTCGTGCCCCGTATAAAATAGGGGTCGCGCCCTTAACAGTGAGGTGCCACGCCCTTTGTATGATAGGACTGAGGCAATAAGTGCTTGTAACTTACCATTGTTCACATTTTGCAGCAAGGTACTATATATTTACTATCAGGTCCTATGACCACGAGGTCAATTCCAAGGAGTTACATTAGTCCCGTGCGATGTGGGGAACCTCTCACGGGGCCGTTTGGGTGGGTATTTCTGGGCTTTCACCCTCGAATGGCATGTTTTCAATACTAAGTGTGGATATTCTAAAAAATTATATGTGCTCCCAAATCGGGGGTCCTGTGACCACGTGGTCGGGTCCTATGAGTTATATTGGTCTCGTGCGAGTTGTGGCGCCGCTCACAGGACCATTTAGAGGGTGTTTTGGGGTTTTGCCCTCTAACGGCTTGTTTTCAAGCCTAAGTGTGGACATTCTAAAAATTTGTTTGTGCTCTTGGACAGGGGGTTCCATGACCACGCGATCTGTTCCTACGTGTTACATTGGTCCCGTGCGGGGTTTGGGCATCGCTCACATGGATGTTTGGGGGCGTCTTTGTGTTTCGCCTTCTAACGGCACGTTTTCAAGCCTAATAGTGAATATTATGAAAATTGGCCCATGCTCCTTGATCGGGGCTCCCATGACCATGAGGTCAATTCCTACGAGTTACGTTGGTCCCATAAGAGGTATCGGTGCCACTCACGGGACCGTTTGTGTGGTTTTCGGGGTTTTTTCTTCTAACAACATATTTTCAGGCCTACATGTGGATATTCTAAAAATTGGTACATGCTCCTATATGGAGGCCCGTGACCACGCGGACGGTTCCTACGAGATAAATTGGAACCATGTGAGGTGTTAGTGCCACTCACGGGACAGTTTTGGGGGTGTTTCGAGGTTTTGACCTATAACGACATGTTTTAAAGCCTAAGTGTGCATATTTTGGACATTGGTTTATGCTCCCATACTGGGGGTCCTATGACCCCAAGTTCGGTTCCTACGAGTTACAATGGTCCCGTGCGAGGTGTTAGCACCGCTTACGGAGTCGTTTGGAGGTGTTTCGGGGTTAAGCCCTCTAACGGTGTGTTTTCAAACCTAAGTGGGAATATTCTGAATATTAGTCTGTTCTCTCATACCGTGGGTCCCATGATCATGAGGTTGGTTCCAACGAGTAATATTGGTCCTATGCGAGGTGTTGGCACTGCTCACGGGGCTGTTTGGGGGGTGTTTTTGGGTTTCTTCCTGTGACGACATGTTTTTAATCCAAAGTGTGGATATTATAATTATTGGTCCATGCTCCCGGGCCAAGGGTCCCGTGACCATGCGGTCGGTTCCTATGAGTTATAATAGTCTCATGCGAGGTGCTGGGGGCACTCACGTGGCCATTTGGGGAGTATTTTGGGGTTTCTCCCTCTAATGACATATTTTCAAGCCTAAATGGGGGTCCCGTGACCCCGTGGTCAGTTCCCAACATTGGTCCCACGCAGGTGCTGGCACTGCTCAAGTGGCCATTTGGGGGTTGTTTTGGGATTTCACCTTCTAACGACATGTTTTCAAGACTAAGTGTGGATATTTTTAAAATTGGTTTGTGCTCCCAGATCGGGGGTCCCATGACCACGAGTCGATTCCTATGAGATACATTGGTCCCATAAGAGGTGTTGGCGCCGTTCAAGTGACCATTTGGGGACTGTTTCAGGGTTTTGCCCTCTAACGATATATTTTCAAGCCTAGGTGTGGATATTTTGAAAATTGGTCCGTGCTCCTAGACCTAGAGTCCTATGACCACGAGGTCGATTACTACCAGCTACATTCATCCCGTGTGAGGTGTTGGCACCACTCACGGGGCCGTTTGGTGTGTGTTTTGAGATTTCACCCTCTAACGGCATGTTTCGAGCCTAAGTGTTGATATTTTGAAAATTATTTTGTGCTTCATGGTCGAGGGTCCCTTGATCATGCGGTTAGTTCCTATGAGTTTCATTGGTCCCATGTGAGGTGTTAGCACTGCACACAGGTCCATTTTGGGGAGTTATTTCAACATTTGGCCTCTAACGGTGTGTTTTCAAGCCAAAGTGTGGATATTCTAAAAATTAGTTCGTGATCCCGGACTGGGGGTCCCGTGAACACCCGATTAGTTCCTACGAGTTACATTGGTCACGTGCAAGGTTTTAGCGCCGTTCACGGAGCCGTTTTGAAGGGTGTTTTGAGGTTTTTCGCTTTAACAGCATGTTTTCAAGCCTAAGTGTGAGTATTCTGAAAATTGGTCCGTGCCCATAGACCAGGGGCTAGTGACCACGCAATGAGTTTGCATGAGTTTCGTTGGTCTCGTGTGAGGTGTTGGAACCACTCACAGGGCTGTTTGGGGGGTGTTTTGGGGTTTCACCCTCTAACGGCATGTTTTCAATCCTAAGTATGGATATTTTGAAAATTTGTCCCTACTCTCGTATCGAGGGTCCCGTGATCACGAGGTCGGTTCCTACGAGTAACATTGGTCCTGTGTGTGGTGTTGGAACCCCTCACGGGGCAGTTTTGGGGGTATTTCAAGGTTTTTCCCTCTAACGACATATTTTCAAGCCTAAGTATGGATATTGTAAAAATTAATTCATGCTCTCGAACCGAGGGTCCCGTGACCACGTGGTTGGTTCCGAAGAGTTAGATTGGTTCCATGCGAAGTGTTGGCACCGTTCACGGGTCCGTTTGGATGGTGTTTCGAAGTTTTTCCACCTAACAGCATGTTTTCCAGCCTAACTATGGATATTCTAAAAATTAGGTCGTACTCTCGAACCGAGGGTCACTTTTTCACGCAATCGGTTCCTACGAGTTACAATGGTCCTATGTAAGATATTGGCACCTTTCACGGTGCAATTTTGTGGGTGTTTGGGGGGTTCACCTTTTAAGGATATGTTTTCAAGCCTGAGTGTGGATATTCTGAAAATTGGGATGTGCTCTTTGACCGGGGGTCCCGTGACCACGCGGTCAGTTCCTACGAGTTATATTGGTCCCGTGAAAGGTGTTGGCACCACTCACCGAGCCATTTGGGGGTGTTTTGGGGTTTCTCCCTCTATCGGCATGTTTTCGAGCCTAAGTGTGGATATTCTAAAAATTGGGTTGTACTCTTGAACCGGGGCTCCTTTTCCATGCGATCGTTTTCTTTGAGTTACATTGGTCCTATGCAAGGTTTTGGCGCCGCTCACGGGACCGTTTTGGGGGTGTTTTGTGCTTTCGCCTTTTAACAACATGTTTTCAAGCCTAAGTGGGGATATGTGAAAATTGTCCCATGCTCCTGGACCGGGGGTCCCGCGACAATGCGATCGGTTACTACGAGTTAGATTGGTCCCATGCGAGGTGTTGGCGCCGTTCAGGGGACCATTAGGGGTTGTTTTGAGGTTTTGTCCTGTAACAGCATGCTTTCAAGCTTTAGTCTAGATATTTTCCAAACATGGAGTCCTGTGACCAGGCAAAAATATAATTCTGCAACTGGCATAGCTTTTAATTCAACAATAATATAATTCTAGAAGTGAGATAGTTTATAACTAAAATAGAGAACAGTATGGTCCAGGTCGGGAAAATCTTTATGACCCGACCTTTTACTTTCTTCACACAACGGTCACTTTCTCGAACATATTAATCATCTCTTTATAACGAAAATTCCCACCAACAATATATTATTTGAGAAGGAGATCGTTGAATCAAACTATAGTTGCATAACAAAATTGAACTCTCACTCTCCTCAACAAAATCAAACTCTAACATCTAACGAACACTTGCTAAAGTAATAAAAAGACAGGAGCACTGGTCAAAAGACAGTCTAGTCAAAACTCCAAAGAAACTAGCGATAACTTGTAAAAACCGACTGCACGGGACCTCTGGTCCAATAGCATGACCCAATTTTCAAAATATCTACACTTAGGATTTAAAACATGTCACTAGAGGGAGAAACCCCAAAACACCCCCCCAAATGACCTAGTGAACGACTTCAACACCTCGTACGGGACTAATGTAACTCGTAGGAACTGACGTTGTGGTCAAGGGACCCTTGGTCCGAGAGAACGAAAAAAATTTAGAATATCCATTTGGGAGCACGATGATATTCTCAAATTATTGGTTTGTGCTCCCGAACTGGGACTCTTGTGACCATACGATCTGTTCCGATGAGTTACATTGGTCCCCTACAAGGTGTTGGCACCGCTCACGGACCGTTTAGGAGTGTTTTCTGATTTCACCCTCTAATTGCATGTTTTCCAGCCTAATTGCATGCTCTCTAACCGGGGGTCTCGTGACCTCACGGTCGGTTCCTGAGAGTTATCGCTAGTTTCTTTGGAGTTTTGTTTGGATTGTCTTTGGACCAGATCACTAGATTTTTAAATCTATAGCAAGTGTTCCCATTACTGATTTAGATGGTGGAGTTCGATTTTGTTAAGGAGAGTGAGAGTTTAATTTTGTTATGAAACTATAGTTTAATTCCACGCTCTCCTTCTCAAATGCAATATTGTTGGTGGGAATTTCCATTGTAAAGAGAAGACTTAATATGTGCGAGAAAGTGACCGTTGTGTGAAGTAAATCAGAGGTCGAGTCACAAAGATTTTTGCTACCTGGTCCATACCGTTATTTTCTTCAATTACAAGCTATGTCAGTTGTGAAATTTATTATTGCAGAATTACAAGCTATGTCAGTTGCATAATTAATTTTTCTGTGGTCACCCGATCTGAGAATATGACAATAATTTGAAAATATATAGACTAAAGCTTAAAAACATACTATTAGATGGAGAAACTCCAAAACACCCCCCAATGGCCTCGTGAGAGGTGCCAACACCTCTCACGGCGCCAACAACCAAAAACTAACAACAAGCTAACAACTAATAATTATCCCGTACTCCTTCCAACATACTATCCAACAAAAAACAAAAACCAATAATTATCTAATATACTATCAAGGTCATTATCTAACATACTCCTTCTAAAATATTATCCAACAACAAGGTCATTATCTAATATACTATCAAACATTCATAAGAGTAACTAAACATTATTACATCAAAGTCAATCGCTAATATAATATCGATATCATAATAGGATACAAACAATATTGTCAAGGATAACATAATATTTTTATACTCAATCTTCCTATAAATTAACTAAGAGAGCTTTCAAATTGGGGTTGGCTTCTAAAGCTAACTGGAACTCTTTTACAGCCTTTAATGCATTCACTTCAGTAGTCATACCATTCGGTTCATGCACAATAATAGACCAATTGCCATCATTTATTCACTTTCAGTAGAATACATTTTTTACGTTCTGAAAGGCACATATAAAAGGCTCATCGGTTATGCGATCTTTATTCTTCAGCTTCGATAAATATACCATAATAAGTTTGGACTCAGGATCAACTTCACAAGCATTCGTTGTATCCTCTGTAAGGACATTTTGTCCAGTACTTATGTATATGTCATAAGCCGTTACATTATTGAAGAAATTCAAGATCTCATCATCATCAACGGATCCGAATATTAAAGAATTCAAGGAAGGAATCAAAAATCTAGACAGTCGGACCGGTCCGCCTGTTTGAAAAATGAACCGGTCCTCCCCCAGACCGATCCGCCCTCTACCCGGACTGATCCGTATTGCTCTTGAACCAGTTGACCCCGGATCAAATGCGAACCGAAGAGACCAATTTCAAAAACGAACCGGTCCGACCTCGGATCGATCCGCTTCAGATCCGAACCGATCCACCTGGGATATATTCAAGCAGATCGTGCTGATATTTTTTAGGGCCATGACTTCTTTTATAAACCCATTACGGGGAGTTGGTTTAGCAAGATTTCTACACACTATTTTCAGAGTTCAAAAACTCAAAGTCTTCACCTTTATGCGTTACCAAAACTCATGTTTTGATTCAACAAAATTTCCAAATCATTTGTGAATCGTATTGAAACCCTAGAACACAAACATTGTTTTGTTCATACCCTTGTGGAGAAGACCGTTCTTCTTCTTCATTGCTGCCCTCCTGGAAAGGGAAACTTCCATCCGCCGATTACAGATCCGACACCTGCGGGTAATTCTATGTCACTATATTTTTCATTGTAATCCGAAATTGTATGTTACAATATTTTAATGAAAATAAATGGTTTTGCCCCTTTGGGGAATTTTTCCTCACATGTGTGTGTTTGAATATCTCTTACATGATTTCATATTATTTCAATCGCACCTTGTTGCTTGTTTAGGGTTTATTTGGGTTGAACTGAGTTTGATTATTCAATTTCTTATTTGAACGCAAGTGCATACTCTTTCAAATTGGTATCAGGGCAGGTTATGCTAATCTATCGCGTATTCCTATTTTTCGCAAAATTTTTCTAAGATATCAATTTTCTGAAAAAAAATTGATTTTTAAAAAAAAGCGTGTTCAAATGGAGAAATCATATAATAAAATGCCAGTTTTTGACGGGACAAATTATGCATATTGGAAAGCCCGCATGAAGTCGGCTTTAAAGGCCGTAGATGAAAGGGTTTGGATTTTAGTTGAAAGAGGGTGGACACCTCCCTCCGTCACTGTTGAAAACGTGATCAATCTAAAACCTTTCACTTCTTGGACTGAAGATGAATTTAAATGGTCTTCTTTTAATTCTAAGGGTTTGAGTGCTATTTACGGATCCATCACTCCCGATGAATTCCGACGTATCATGGTGTGCACCACGTCAAAGGAGGCATGGGATGTTTTACAACTTAACCATGAAGGAACTAATGCTATAAAGGAATCTAAATTGCAAAATTTAACAACTCAATTTGAAACCACCACCATGCTTGAAACTGAATGCTTTGATGATTTTTATGCTAGGTTGTCTGATATTGTTAATACTAGCTTTAATCTTGGTGAACAAATTCCTAATGCTAGATTTGTGAAAAAGATTCTTAGATCATTGCCTAAATGTTTTATCCCTAAAGTCACTGTGCTAAATTCTATAGGTAATTTAAATACGCTAAAATTAGAAGAACTTGTAGGAGACTTGCAAACTTATGAAATTGACATGTTTCCTAAATCTGTCAAGTCTAAAGATAAGGGAATTGCACCTAATGCCCAAGAGAGAAAACGTGAGGGGTCGGGAAGAAAAAGAGTTGAGTCATCTAGAAAGAGGGAGATAGTAACGTCTGATTCTGAGTGTGAATTTGACTTAGATGACTTGGCTTTATTTGCTAAAAACTTCAAGAAAATTCTTAAATTCAAGAAAATTGGAAATTTCAAAGATAAAAAGAATTTTCAGAAAAATAAGTTTGAAAAGAAAAATGAGAAAGATTTCAAAGACCCTCCTAAGAAAGACAGTGAGAGATGCTTTGAGTGCGACGGTAAGGGTCATAAACCGTTTGAGTGTGCCACTCGTCTGAATAGAGAAAAGGGAAAAGTTGTCCTTAATGCTACCCTTAGTGACGACATTGAGGTCGAGTCGGTGGACTCGGGAGATGAGTCACCGCATGAGTGTAACTTCACCGCATTCATGGCTAGTCATGTGAGTAGTTCTAGTGCATCTCACGACGATGAGGATGCTACTTCACAAGAACACCTCCACAGTGAGAGCGAAGTAAGTGAGGGGGAGGATTACACAAGTGAGAGCGAGAGTAACCTTCAACTAAAAAGAAGTTATATAATGAGTCATTTAAAACTAAAAAGAGTAACAAAGCGTTAGTTCTTAGGATCACCGCATTAGAAGAAGAGTTAGAAGAGGCGAGAGAGAGAGAGTCCTCCACTTGCACCGCTATGAGAGAAAGAGAGTCTGCATGTGTAAAGAAAGAAAATTTGTTTAAAGAGAGAGAGAGAGTCATTTTCAAAAAGAGAAAGGGGACTTGAAGAAACAAGTGTCTAGTCTTACGAGTGAGCACCATTCCTCCCTTGAGACTCGGAAGAAACTTGATGCCCTTATTACCCAGCTTACTCATGACCTTGAGAGGGCATGGGAAGTCAAGGTACAAATCGAGGACAGATCTGGGAAGATGGGAAAGATGCTCCTCGGTCCCACTTTATTGGTGATAGGCAGGGAATAAGTTTTGATGGTGCCTCAACGTCCCAAATTGAACCTAGACCAATTCCTGAGTTTACTATGACTCCATATGGCCATCGTCAAAAACCAAGAAGGAGAGCTCAACCAAGAAAAGAAAACCAAGGTCCTTCTAAGACTAGGCTCTTTTGTACTCATTGCAGAAGAAATGGACACCTCAGGGAGTTTTGCTATAGTTTTGGTCGGACTCGACGTACTACTGCTCCACCACATCAAACTGATGATTTTTCCAGTCTCAGAAAGCGTGTTGAGTTTTTAGCTGCCACTTCACAGAGTCTGATGGAGGAATTCCAACAGATGTCCTTACCATCAATGAATGCTTCTCGCATTCTGGCTAAAACCAACAACAACAAGGGTAAACATAAATTTACCTATACTTGGGTACCTAAGATAGAGAAAAAGGCCCTTGTTGTCCATGTCTCTCTCAAAGCACATAATACCTCTCAGTGGTATTTTGATAGTGGATGCTCCAGACACATGATTGGTGATGTCTCACTTTTTACTCACATTGAGGATTATGAGGATGTTAGAGTCACCTTTGGAGATGGGAGTAAGTCTAGCAATATAGGATGAGGTACAGTAGAGTTACCAGGATTTCCTAAGCTAGAGAATGTCTTGTACGTCAAAGGTATGAAAGTAAACCTTCTCAGCATCAGCCAGCTGTGCGACGATGACTTTACTGTAAAGTTTGATCGGGAAGCTTGTAAGGTTTATAATCAAGCCGGTAAACTTTTAGTGCAAGGGGTGATGACAGAGAATAATTGCTATGGGACTGAGCCCACATCCTTACTTGTCTAGAACAGTGCCACGGTAACTCCTATGGATCTGTGGCACCAACGTATAGGTCACGTAAACGTTATAAATTTGAACCGTTTAGTTAAAAAGGACCTAGTACGTGGCTTACCATCACATGGAAAGCCAACTTCCACGGTTTGTGGACCCTGTCAATTAGGAAAGCAAATCCGTAGTCCTCATAGGAAGTTGAATTCCATTACCACCTCCCGTGTTCTTGAGTTGATTCATATGAATCTTATGGGTCCTACTCATACGGAGAGTCTGGGTGTAAGAGATACATTCTCGTAATAGTGGACGATTTCTCTAGATATTCTATTGTAGGTTTTCTGAGAGAAAAATCCGATGCTGTAGAGTTTTTAACGACCAAGTGTCGTGTCCTGCAAAACCAACACGGTGTCACTATTAGCAGGATGCGTAGTGACAATGGCACTGAATTCACAGAAGCAAAGGTAGATCTTTATTGTGATAGCCTCAGGATCAAACATGAGTTTTTTATTTTGATAACTCCTCAGCAAAATGGGATTCTTGAGAGAAAGAATAGAACGATCCAGGAAATGGCTAAGTCTATGCTTCTAGGTCATAAGGTTTCTAGGAGATTTTGGGCAGAGGCAATGTCTACTGCATGCCACATGGTGAATAGGGTTTACCTGCGTCCTCACACACTTAAGATGCCTTATGAATTATGGACTGGCAAGAAACCTAACCTTGCATATTTCTGTGTTTTTAGGAGTAAATGCTACATCCCACGGGATAGAGAGCAATTAGTAAAGTTTGACTCCCGGAGCGACGAGGGAATATTGCTAGGATATTCATCGAGTAGCAGAGCGTATCGGGATTTTAACCTGAAGAGCTCTAAGGTTATGGAATCAATAAACGTCACCATGCAAGATGATGAACCTTCGACGGCTATTGATCCTAACCTACAGTGTGAGGATGAGTACTTCTCTGGGAGTGACTTACTTGTCCCTCACCCACACTCTGTGGACCCTACTCCCGTGTTAGGGGACACACCAATTGTTGTTTGCAAGAGTCATGATCCTTCGGTCATTGTTGGTGATCCCACTCTAGGGGTCAAGACTCGTGCTCAGTTAGAGAACGTTGTTAGCCA
Source organism: Sambucus nigra (assembly GCA_949130495.1). Taxonomy (NCBI): domain Eukaryota; kingdom Viridiplantae; phylum Streptophyta; class Magnoliopsida; order Dipsacales; family Adoxaceae; genus Sambucus; species Sambucus nigra. Next base: position 260,695,053 of record OX422210.1, read on the forward strand.
TCTTTGCTCCACGTCCAATGTCGAGCCCAAGAATCACAAAGAAGCACTCAAGGATGAACATTGGATATCTGCTATGCAAGATGAGTTACTTCAGTTTCAAAAGAAAAATGTCTGGGAACTTGTCCCCCGACCTAGTGATACTAATGTGATAGGTACCAAGTGGATTTTAAAGAATAAAATGGATGAAAATGGTACCATAATCAGAAATAAGGCTAGGTTGGTCGCTCAAGGCTACACACAGATTGAGGGTGTAGACTTCGGGGAGACATTTGCTCCTGTTGCGAGGCTCGAGTCCGTCCGCTTACTACTCGCCATCGAATGTCATCGGTTCTTCAAGTTATATAAGATGGATGTCAAGAGTGCCTTTCTGAATGGCATTCTACAGAAGGAGGTTTATGTGGAACAACTAAAAGGGTTTGAAGACCCTAAGCACCCTGAGCATGTTTATTATCTGAGGAAAGTCGTGTATGGTATGAATCAAGCACCCTGTTCTTGGTATGAAAGGCTTACTTCCTATCTCTTAGCCCGTGGCTTCAAGAGATGGAGTTGATATGACGTTGTTCATCAGAAGAGATGACGGTGCTATTTTGGTTGCCCAGGTTTATTTCGACAACATAGACTTTGGATCCACATGCTCTCAGCATGCTCACCACTTTCAGGAGGAGATGAAAAGTGAGTTTGAGATGAGCATGGTAGGTGAGCTTACCTTCTTCCTTAGTCTCCAGGTTCACCATCTAGAGGATGGGATGTTCATCTCCCAATCCAAGTATGCTAGAGACCTTGTGAAGAAATTTGATTTAGACTTCGCTAAGCATGCACGTACACTTATGAGTACTTCTATGAATCTTAGTAAGGACACTTCAGGCAAGGACATAGAGAAAACCTTATATCGTAATATGATAGGTAGTCTTCTCTACTTGATTGCCAGTCGTCCCGACATAACCTTTAGTATTGGAGTCTGTGCGAAATATCAAGCGTCTCCGAAAGAGTCGCACTTACTCGCTCTAAAAGATATTATCAAATACGTGAGTGGGACTCTCTCATACGATATTTGGTATTCCTTTGATACCGATGACCGTTTGTCCGCCTTTTCGGTTGCCGATTGGGCTGGGGATGTAGATGGTTGTAGGAGAACTTCTGGTGGGTGTTTCTATTTTGGTTATGCTCTTGTCTCTTGGTTGAGTAAGAAGCAAAACTCAATCTCTTTTTCCACTGGGGAGGCTGAGTACATCACCGCCGGGAGTTGTTGTACACAACTCTTGTGGATGAAACAAATGTTGGAGGATTATGGGATTTCACAGGACACCATGATCATTTCCTGTGATAACACAAGCGCGATACACATATCCCGCAATCTCTTCCAACATTCACGCACAAAGCACATCAGGTTACGCGAGCACTTCATACATTAGTTAGTTGAGGAGAAGGTCGTATCCCTGAGTTTCATTCCCACCGACCGTCAGTTAGCCGATATCTTCACGAAACCTTTAGATGCCCTTAGATTTGAGAGTCTTAGGAAGTCTTTCGGGATTTTCACAGTTGACTGAGGGATTGGTCCATGTCTAGCATATGATGCATTGTCATTATCATATCATTTAATTCCTATTGCTAGATTGTATCATTAATTTGTGTTACTTTTGTTTATTTATTATTTCGTTAAACGCAAAAATTCCAAAAATATTTTCCTTTTTAGAAAATTTTTGAAAAGCCCAAAAAGATTTTATTTTGATAAAATTTTTGAAAAATCCAAAAAGATTTTTATTTTTCACCTTTTATGGATGAGCATTTAAGATAACGGAGTCATAATTTCATTCCATTTTATCCATGTGACTGCTTCATAGAGATTTGAGACGCTACATCATTTCATCCATGTGCTTTACATTGTTTGGAGTCTTTGAGATGTGATTAGTTATATCTTCCTACATGTTTGACTCCTATATCCTTTATTGCACAGATGCACGGCTATATTTGATTATTGCACTTGTCCATATCATATTGGCTTGAGTGTTTCCATCTCAATTATGTCAGTACAACGTTCAATATGCGATAAAACTTGAAAAGATTGGATTGCATGTGAAAACCATTTTGGTGAGACTGTGTGTTTAAATTGATAACGGGGAGGGGCTGCGAAAGGTAATCATCTATCCTTTGCGCAAAAGCCACCATTAAAAAGGACCTAAAAAATTGAGGAATTTTATTATTCGAGGTCCAAAGAGGTTAAAAAGAGCCCAAAAAAAATTAAAGGCAATAAAAAACAATACATGCCAAACATGGGCCATTTAGGTTTCACCATCAATTCTCCAAAGTTTGAGAATTTAGCATACCTCTATTCAAAATATATATCTGAGGGAGTTTGGATGGAGAATGTTTAAATGGGTTTGCACTTACTTAAAAATCCTAAAAAGCATAAAATCGTTTTGGACGTTATTGGTGTGGAAATCACTTTCAGCTTTGATTTGTTTATTTGATTAAGTCAATGTCTAATAGTGCTATTCTTTTACACCAAAGGAAGCATTTGAGTTCATTCGTTAGGAATATCCAATATTCATCGTGCACATATGTCATGTTTGTATGCATTGATTTTCCTATCGAGTTTAATCACGCCCCTTCATTAACGCTATCACCGACTTGGTTGTTTTGTGTTCATTCATGGTGTGATTTAGTCCTTGTGACACCCTGCACTTGCTTGGTTGATTTATTTCTCTCATTTGTCTATTTGGGGATATCATAAAAAAGGGGAGAATGAATTATCTTATTATGGGGGAGTCTTGAAATTTTGAGTTTTCTCATAAATTGGTATATATGTTTATCTCATTTCAAACTCGATACGTCACTTGGTATTTGCTTTATCTCATGTGTGTAGGTACTACATGAATTATCATTGGATTGCACACCCTGATGAGAAAAGCATTGAGATTCCTAAAGAGTTGAAGATCAAACGATGAAGTCTTATTCATATGTACCTTTTCACTTTTGGGTTCATGGAAGGGTAGATTTGTATAGGCATTTTGATTCTTGGTGATTCGGATTTTTTATGTTTGTTCCGTCATAGACATAGGGGGAGATTTGTTAGGACATTTTGTCCAGTATTTATGTATATCTCATAAGCCGTTACATTGTTGAAGAAATTCAAGATCTCATCACCATCAACGGATCCGAATATCAAAGAATTCAATGAATGAATCAAAAATTTTGACAGCCGAATCGGTCCACCTGTTTGGAAAATGAATCGGTCCGCCCCCGGACTGATCCGCCCTCTACCCGGACCAATCTGCCTTGCTCTTGAACCAGTAGACCCCGGATCGAATGCGAACCGAAGAGACCAATTTCAAAAACGAACTGATCGGACCTCGAATCAGTCCGCCTGGGATATATTCGAGCAGATCGTGCTGAGATTTTTAAGGGCCAGGACTACTTTTATATACCCCACTACAAGGAGTTGGTTTAGCAAGACTTCTACACACGATTTTCAGAGTTCAAAAACTCAAAGTATTCACCTTTGTGAGTTACCAAAACTCATGTTTTGATTCCCATAAATTTCCAAATCATTTGTGAACCGTTTTGAAACCCTAGAATACAAACACTGTTTTGTTCATACCTTGTGGAGAAGACCGTTCTTTTTCTTCATTGCTTCCCTCCTGGAAAGGGAAACCTGCAGCCGCCGACTACAGATCTGACACCTGCGGGTAATTCTGTGTCACTGTATTTTTCATTGTAATCCAAAATTGTATGTTAAAATATGATAATGAAAATAAATGGTTTTTGCCCCTTTGGGGGATTTTTCCTCACATGTGTGTGTTTTAATATCTCTTGAATTATTTCATATTATTTCAATCACACCTTGTTACTTGTTTAGGGTTTATTTGGGTTGAACTGAGTTTGATTATTTAATTTCTTATTTGAACGCAAGCGCATACTCTTTCATCCTCCACCTTTACCCAATCACAATAGTATACAGTTTTTGTGAAATGTAAGTAATAAAGTTATAATATTTGTTGGATTATCCCATAATAGGTTAGCACCGTATTCTTTGGATTTTTATCGCTTTTTCTAGTGATACAGGTGGTCAAGGAAGAAATTGATATTCCACTATTTTCAGTCAATATAATTTCCTCATATGAATATCAAATGAAATCAAAACCGTTGGTGCGAAATTTCTTGAACTCTTTCGCACGAAAACATAGGCCTTTTGCTAGGCGAGCAAGCCTGTAAGAGACATAAACTCTTTTTAGAAAATGCATTTATTAATGAATTTGTATTAGGGCATGTTTTTACCACACATGAATAAATAACCTCACACATGAAGTGTGAAATTTACCTCTTTTGATGCCCATGCCCTCAAATCAGTTGTTGTTTAATTTCTCCTTTCATTTTGGGGAATTTCGTTCGTACTTCCTACCAGTAAATTATAGAGTTTAGATCATACAATATACAAAAAAATATAATTAAAGAAGAAGAATTCAATAGATACTCACTCTCTCTAGTCTTCGACTTCATCTTGCGATTCATAGACATAACGAGCTGTTTGCTTGTATTGTAGATTTATGATTTTCACCTCTTTAGGGTTCATAAATGGAAAATCATCCTCAAACTCTTCAGGTACCTCTATCACCAGTTCTCACAACGTTTGAGCCTCCTCACCTCTTATTCTGGCATTTATTCCCTAGAATATAGCGATGATTCAACAGTTACGTATTTTTCAGCAATTGACACTCAAATATACAATGTATTCTTTATGTAATCTTTGAAGGTTTTCATCAGGTGCTCAAAAGTGAAAACCCCGGATTGTGATTATCTCAATTAAAATCAAACTATTAATTATTTCCTTTTTCTATATAGTCAAGATGCGGAAGCGTAAAGGTGATGGTTCAAATAAAAACAAATGCCAAATTTTAATTTTCTTAAACGAATTAAAATTTAAACCAAGTGATGTAAAATTAATCAATTAATAAATTCACTTGAACCAAACAAATAATTCAAGCCCTAGAATTTGCCTAAGTCATAATTAACGATTATCCAAAGTTAGGCGAAACCAATTTTAACAAAGGACTTGAATAAACCAAATTTACCCAATATTTAATTTAACACCAAATTAAATGAGTGTGATGATTTAAACCGAATTTTATCTTGAACTATTCTAACAATGTGTTCTACGTTATTAAAGCAAGATCAAATAAACCAATCACACTACGCCGCGATGTACGAGGAAAAACCCAAGACGGGAAAAAACCTCGGACGGCCCTAGCCACAAATCCATTAGATATGGAATTACAATTACAAGACAGATAGACTTACAACGACTGACTCGATCCCTCTCAAGCCTCGACGCTTCTTCTTATAGACACCTCTTCCTAGCGAATAACCTCGGAACACCACCGCGGTCTCGGAATCCACCGATTGGGCTTTCTATGGTCACCGTCACCCGAGCATGGAGCCTTTCTCCAAGTGGGTAGAATCACAACAAAATGTCTTCTTCTTTGATGGATGTAGAAGCAAACCAAAACTTCTCTTTGAAAGGGAAGAGATAAACCGGTGCCAAACTCCAAGAAATTGATATGTATAAAAGAACTTGGAATAAACAAACTTGGGTGTAATCTAGAGTGTTAAGTGAATTTCTCTTTGAAAATTAGCACTCAAAACATGAACATTTTCCTAAACAATTTTTGCTCTCAAACTCTCTCTAAGAGATAAACTAGGATGGAAAAGTTAAGTTGGAAGATGTGATTCCCGTCCTTCATAAAGTCTGAAAAAATCAGTTAATAAACAAGTGGGAAAGTGGGTTAAAAACTGCCAAAAACTGCCAAAAACTGTTCTCGCCTAGCAGTTCGTTCGAACGACATTTCGTTCGAACGAACTCTCGTTCGAACGAGACTTCTAACGACGCACCAGTATGGACTTCGTTAGAATCTCGTTAGAAACCTCGTTAGAATGAACAATCTCGTTCGAACGACATTTTGAACGACGGACCAGTTTAGACTCGTTGGCAAACTCGTTCGAACGAAACCTGGTTCGAACGAAAAAGTCGTTCGAACGACATTTCGAACGACTTCCAGAATTTTTTATAAAATTCGATTTTGGCCCAGAAACTTTATATACTTTATTTTAAAGTTCTAATTAAATTTTTCTGAAAGTAAAACACAGTTTTTATTAAGCCTAACACCCAATAAACTTTGTTCCAAGCTCCGATATATATATAATTGCATTCATACCTTGGGAGCATGGAACTATAGATGATGACGTAGAAACGAGGCACGCAAACCGGCATATTTGATGAAGCTTTAATATCTTGGCCGCTACGTCTTCAACAAACACTTCATAGGCTTGAGAGTATTACAATGACATACTATCCTATGAATAAATGTTTTTGTCCGGAATTGAGCCAAAACTATATATGGACTCAATTGGAAATTTGTGTCCTTACAAATCTCCCCCTTTGGCTATTCCGGGACAAAAACCAAACAAAAATCCTAAAGAGCCGTCAAGCTCTACTAGACTCAAAACATAACCCACCCAAACTTGACTCAACCCAAGGATCAAACGCTTTGCCGTTTAAACAATGCCGCTTTAGAATAGAAGAAATCCTGCACACTTAAGCAAACTCATCAAATTCATAGGGAATATCAAGGTATTAAATGCAATTAATTAAATACTCCCCCTCAATTAATTCTCCCCTTTATCAAACAAATGACATACTTAGAAAGACGTCTCCCCCTAAGATAAATCTCCCCCAAACGAAGATACGATAATAATAGGATTAGATACCATTTCTCCCCTATCATATCATTTCTCCCCCTTATTGTTCAGGAATAGGCAAAGGATAAAGAACTAATAAACACATTGAAGCTTAAAGTGTTAAGACATTAAAGCACATGAGAAACAAAAGCATAACTAATCTAAGATAGATACCAATAATGAAGTATAAGCATGGATGGACTAGAAAGCAAGGCAAAGACAAACGAATATCATATATATACATACTAGAGATATACCAATAGAGTACTTGCATATATATATATATAGATATAAACACACACATGACACAAAATACAAAAAGTTTGCACACTCGTATGGCAAAAATGTGTCATATGGAAACGTAAGTGTAGGGGTGTGAACTAGAAACAATTAAATTTAGACTCAAAAACTTAATAAACGTTCACGGAGTTCTCATTTGATTGCAAACTTCATCACAGTTAAATATAACCTCATGTGACAATAAGTATTGAACTCAATGAACAAACATACAAAATGCATACAAGCCTAGCATGATGATGATTCTACAAACCAAATAGAGTCATGACATTAAAGACAACTAGGATAAACGGACATTGTGCAAACCGTTGATATACCATACAATTCTCCCTCAATAAGCATATATATTCTTTTGCTTTTGAATGAATATATCAAACAAACATAGGCCTTGGCAATTGTTTTTCTTTTTAATGCCAAATATTCTGTTTTTAGGCCTTTGGATCACGTATTTCTTTTAGATCCAATAAACGGTGGCTTACAATCGCAAAGGATTTAAGTCATCCTTTTGGAGCCCTTCCCCGTGCACATTTAGATATATTAATTTTTTATCTCACAAAGCTCACGTGCAACGGATTTTGACATGCACTAGTCCTCCTAGGTCATAGATATGTAGATGACTAGATTGGTAGGAGAACACCTCAAAAAGCTCAAATATAACATGTGACATTAAGATTTCAAAAGAGCTCGTGCATGTGTGAAAAGAGGCATATAAAAATAGAATCCATTTAAACAATACAAAATCCAACTACTCCATATAAAACAGGGTAAAGAACATTTTAAGGATTGAAAGTCTAAACCAAAAGTTCTAGCCACGTGGGAGCGTAAAAGATGGGATTCAAACACAAATATATGCCACATAAAGTGTGTCAAACAAAAATACACACAAAAAATCTTTTTGAGTTTTTAACATTTTTAATCAAAAATAAATATTTACTCAAAAGGACAAACAAAAATCATTTGTATTTTTGATTAAGCTTAAATGAAATAAATAAAACACAAATGATAAACAAAAATCTTTTTATATTTTTTCAATTAATTCAAACACAAAATATAATACAAAAAGATAAACAAGTCAAATTTTCTAGCATGTGATATGAAATAAGGCAATGACTAGAAAATGACTAAACAAGCATACATTTAGCATGTGAATATAGCATGAAGTACAAAAGCTAAATTATGCAAACACTAACACATTCATCCTTTAGATTTAGCAAGGGAGGAAGCATGTGAAAGTAAATGAGAATCAAAAACCCTATTTTGCAAGGCAACCAAGTCGGATTTCCTAACCCAAATTAATGAAGACTGACTATCTTGGGGTGTGGGAGCGTTAACTACCGTGGTTACTTTACTATGGGATTTTCTAAGAATTCTTTTAAGATCAAAACAAAATTTCCTAAGATGACCTTTTCGACCACAATGTGTACAAGTAAAAACATGTTGAAAAGATTTACTTAAGGAGTGATCTTTAAATGCATTCCTAGTAGATTCTCCTAAAACATTGGTTTGGGCATTATGAGTAAATTCATTACAAGTATTGAAGCCTAAACCACAAGTGTCATTTTTAATTTGGACCGTTCCTGACATTTTATCTAGTTTTTCTGAACGACACTCCAAATCAAATTTGGCATTACTAGAGTTTTTTAATTTATTTTGCAATTCAAAAATGTTAGACTCTAATAAAACATTTCGCTCTTCAAAAGCAAGAAGCTCCTTTTTCAAGGATTCCATTAAACCCCTAAGGCTATCTCTCTCGCCTTCTACACATTCAAGCTTCTCTTGAAGAGTCCTCTCATGTGTCCTAAGGTCTTCTATTAAAGCACTTTCATCAACGACCTTGACACTTTCTCTTAAACTAGCTTCTAACTTCAAATTAGCTCTTTTCAATTTAATAGATTCTTTATAAAGCTCTTGAAAAGCATTTTGAAGTTCACTCACATTAACCTCTTCTTCATTTTCACTCTCTGTTTCTTCTCCACTCTCACTATCATCAAAAACAAGAGAATCATGTACAATGTCCTTGGAAGTGGCATGTGCAATCGTTTCATCAATCGATGAGTTCTCACTATCACTCACATGACTAGCCATAAAAGCCACAAAATTTTTCTTAGTTGGGGAATCGGGCTTTTCTTCCTTATCACTGTCACTAAGGGTCGCATTATATGAAATGGGTCGCTTACCATCTTTCCTTAGTTTAGTGGGGCACTCATAAGCCCTATGGCCATAACCTTCACAACCAAAACACTTATTAGACTCGTCCCTATCTAAATTGTCATTACAAGGTTTAGGGATCTTCTCGGCTTTAGAAATCTTCTCGCTTTTATCAAGTTTAGAAGTATCAAATTTCTTAAAATCATTTTTAAATTTATCTTTGTTAATTTTAAGAAATTTTCTAAATTTGCGAGCAAATAAAGCCATGTCTTCCGAGTCACTATCACTATCGCTCTCTACTACTTGTTTGACCTCTTTTCGGGCTTTTAAAGCAACGCCCTTTTCAATTTTCTTTTTAGTTTTAGAGGGAAACATATCTAGTTCATAGGTTTGTAAATCACCTACAAGCTCTTCTAATTTCGTAGAGGCTAAAGTGGGTAAAGAATTTAAAATGGTCACCTTTGGAATAAATCTATCGGGTAGGGACCTTAAAATTTTCTTTACAACACGGTCGTCAGGTATTTTCTCTCCCAAGTTAAAAGATGAATTAACAATATCAGAAAGTCTAGCATAGAATTCATCAAAAGTTTCTTTTTCATTCATTTTGATAGTTTCAAATTGAGTGGTGAGGTTTTGGAGTTTTGAAGCTTTAACGACACTAGTTCCTTCATGAGTTAATTGTAAAATATCCCAAGCTTCTTTAGCGGTCTCACACATCATAATACGTCGGAATTCATCCGGTGTGACAGCTCTAAACAAGGCATTTAAACCTCGGGAATTAAAATTAGCAAGTTTAAACTCATTTTCAGTCCATCTATCGGCGGGTTTGATAACACGTTCATTTTCAACTAAATAAGTTGGTGGGGATCCACCCGTTAACAACAGACATCCAAACTCTCTCGTCGATAGATTTTAGTGCCGATCTCGTACGCGCTTTCCAATACGCGTAGTTTGAACCATCGAATATAGGAAATTTTGAAAATGGGGAAAAATCCATTTTAGCCAAAAATTTAAAGGATCTTAACGAAATAATTTATCGTTTTTGGCTCTGATACCAATTTGAAAACCCCGGATTGTGATTATCTCAATTAAAATCAAACTATTAATTATTTCCTTTTTCTATATAGTCAAGATGCGGAAGCGTAAAGGTGATGGTTCAAATAAAAACAAATGCCAAATTTTAATTTCCTTAAACGAATTAAAATTTAAACCAAGTGAAATAAAATTAATCAATTAATAAATTCACTTGAACCAAACAAATAATTCAAGCCCTAGAATTTGCCTAAGTCATAATTAACAATTATCCAAAGTTAGGCGAAACCAATTTTAGCAAAGGACTTGAATAAACCAAATTTACCCAATATTTAATTTAGCACCAAATTAAATGAGTGTGATGATTTAAACCGAATTTTATCTTGAATTATTCTAACAATGCGTTCTACGTTATTAAAGAAAGATAAAATAAACCAATCACACTACGCCGCGATGTACGAGGAAAAACCCAAGACGGGAAAAAACCTCGGACGACCCTAGCCACAAATCCACTAGATATGGAATTACAATTACAAGACAGATAGACTTACAACGACTAACTCGATCCCTCTCAAGCCTCGACGCTTCTTCTTGTAGACACCTCTTCCTAGCGGATAACCTCGGAAAACCACCGCGGTCTCGGAATCCACCGATTGGGCTTTCTATGGTCACCGTCACCCGAGCATGGAGCCTTTCTCCAAGTGGGTAGAATCACAACAAAATGTCTTCTTCTTTGATGGATGTAGAAGCAAACCAAAACTTCTCTTTGAAACGGGAGAGATAAACCGGTGCCAAACTCCAAGGAATTGATATGTGTAAAAGAACTTGGAATAAACAAACTTGGGTGTAATCTAGAGTGTTAAGTGAATTTCTCTTTGAAAATTAGCACTCAAAACATGAACATTTTCCTAAACAATTTTTGCGCTCAAACTCTCTCTAAGAGATAAACTATAATGGAAAAGTTAAGTTGGAAGATGTGATTCCCGTCCTTCATAAAGTCTGAAAAAATCAGTTAAGAAACAAGTGGGAAAGTGGGTTAAAAACTGCCAAAAACTGCCAAAAACTGTTCTCGCCTAGCAGTTCGTTCGAACGACATTTCGTTCGAACGAACTCTCGTTCGAACGAGACTTCTAACGACGCACCAGTATGGACTTCGTTAGAATCTCGTTAGAAACCTCGTTAGAATGAACAATCTCGTTTGAACGACATTTCGAACGACGGACCAGTTTAGACTCGTTGGCAAACTCGTTCGAACAAAACCTGGTTCGAACGAAAAAGTCGTTCGAACGACATTTTGAACGACTTCCATATTTTTTTTATAAAATTCGATTTTGGCCCAGAAACTTTATATACTTTATTTTAAAGTTCTAATTAAATTTTTCTGAAAGTAAAACACAGTTTTTATTAAACCTAACACCCAATAAACTTTGTTCCAAGCTCCGATATATATATAATTGCATTCATACTTTGGGAGCATGGAACTATAGATGATGACGTAGAAACGAGGCACGCAAACCGGCATATTTGATGAAGCTTTAATATCTTGGCCGCTACGTCTTCAACAAACACTTCATAGGCTTGAGAGTATTACAATGACATACTATCCTATGAATAAATGTTTTTGTCCGGAATTGAGCCAAAACTATATATGGACTCAATTGGAAATTTGTGTCCTTACAAAAAGGATGCATCCAACGATAACTAATGGGACCACATAACAAAGATTCATCGAATAAATGCACTAGCAGGTGGATGTTGATATCGTAGAACGACGGAGGGAAATATTTCTCAAATACACACACTGCCTCGGTTAAAGTTGATTTCCCAACTTTAGTGTGACTTATGTTTACCACTTTCGCATAAAGTATGGTAAAACACAAATTGATTTGCATAATTTCCTGATGGAGATCTTTCTGTTCGGAAAAAGAAATGCCTAAATAACATAGGGATTAATTGGATGATTATGTGCCAGTCGTGAGACTTTCACTATTTTAAGTCATTTGCTTAGTGTCTTACTACCCTACATAAATAACCGATTGGAGTCTTCAAGTTCAAAAACATGTCTAACAGGATCTTCTTCTCACTAGTAGTAAAAGTGAAAGTAGCCCGAGATGGAAATTCTTCCTTCCCTAGGATCATATTGTAACCATAGTTTCTTATTTATGTTCATATCTTGTAGATCTAGGTGAGGGGCGTGTTCTCCATCTTTGGAATTAGATCCACCCAGACATGTTCCTATTAGATGTTCTGTAATATTCTTCTCTATGTGCATCACATCAACTACATGCCTTACACGATGATCTTTCCAATACAGTAAATTAAAAAATATTGATCACCTGGACCACGGCTTCATTTTACTAGGGACGCTCGGATCCCCCCTAGCTTTATGCTTCAGGTTTATAAATTGGGGGTGTTTGCCTAGGTACATATTCCCTGCAATTGAATGCATCGCCTTCTCCTCGATCTGCTGACCAAAAAGACGAGCAAGTGGCATTTTGCACTCTTGAGCGAGAGGAAAAAAGTTAGACTTGTCATTCCTAAAAGGGTGACTGGATGGAAAAAATCTATGATGACCCGTGTAACTCATCTTACTACTATGTTTTAGCCAACATTATTTAGTTTCCTCCCAACATATGGGACATTCATAATAACCATGAACATTACAACCGGACAAGGTCCCGTGAGAAGGAAGGTCATGGATCGCCCACATAGCTGTTGCTTTAAGTGTGAACTCTTCACCCTTATGAGAGTCAAAAGCCATCATGACCTTGTCACACAGCTCTTTAAATTCATCGATTACTGGTGCTAAGAATATATCAGTATCATCACTGGGAGCCTTCGGCCCAAGTATCAACAAAGACAACAATGTGAACTCCTTTCTCATGCATAGTGTCAGAGGGAGACTTAAAGGTGACAAGAGCCCTGGCCAATAAATCTGACTAGTACTTAAATTATCGAAAGGGTTAAACCCATCGGTTGAGATTGCAAGACGAATGTTGCGTGGTTCCTTTGCAAATTCATGGTGTTTTGTGTTTGAAATTTTCTAGATGGGTGAATCAACTAGATGAGGCATCATATTCCCACCCTACTCGCATTGGGCATGCCATGTCATGTCCTCCGCTATCCACAATACAATAAAAAACTATTTTAACCATGGAACAAATGGAAAATACTTCAAAACCTTTCGTGGGACTTGCGAGCACTTGCGATGTTTTTCAACTTTGTCCTTTCCATTCTCCAAAACCACATATTTAGGCTCACTGCATACAAGATATTCATCCTTTTCTTTATTCTTGTAGTGTCATGATATGTAATCATACTTTCATACAAGAATAAATTTGTATTTCAAACCCAAACCCTTCAAGCTCTTCTTCATGGTAGGATAATTGTTTGGTAACGTGTTCTCATTTGGAAGAATATCTTTGATGAACATAAGAATTTCGGTTACGCTGTTCCCAGACATACTAATTGACTCTTCAAATTATTCAAACCATTCATTGCTTATAATATTGAATGATGTTCATCACAATCTTTATACAACGGTCTAGCTGCTTCAGCTTTCAACTATATGTATTCTCAATCTCATAGAAGTTCAACATCAAAATTTTCATTCAGTTAGCCATAATGCACATTATCCGTATCCATAGGTTGGTGGTTTTGACGGTTGTGGAGTCCGTAAGCATCATCAATTAAGTACGTCAATGGACAATGCGTTGGTGAATCATGTACCACTTCCACTCCTTAGGGTTCCGTTATGCGGTCAACTACCGATAATTCTTTCGAAACATAAGGAATATTTTTTCACCATGGTATGTCCATATTTTATAGTCCTGACAAATTCCCCACTTTATTAAATGCAACTCATTGTATTCCAGTGGCTTGTATTTTTCATTCAAACAACGGTTGCACGAACGTGGAATCTTGTCATTTCTATGATTTTTAAAAGTGTATTTAACAAATTCTTGAACGCCATTTTCATGATTATTTGAAGTTCGATTAGTCTCTCCCATCCATGTGACACCCCACCTAATTAAATACTGGGCGATCACTCCTTTATTAAATTAAATCAAGGTGAACAGTTGGTTCATTCTCACCATCACTGTCGAAGAATAAAACTTTTCCAATTTAAACACCCTAATTAATTAAGCTAAGTGTTAAAACCATTTGAACCTTTATTCTCATTTTATTAAATCCGGTTATAAAACCTTAAACCATTAACGTCTAAAGAGTCATACAATAAGTAGAAGAATAAAATGATCATTCAAGAGTTTACCCAACAATAGTAAATCCCAACATTAAAATACTAAGGAAAACATCCTGACATTAATAATCCCGAAATAAAGATACTGAAATTAAAAGAATTACAATCTCTGACAATACCAACTAATTAATAGAAAGAGGGCGACACATGCCCCTGCTGGATAAAACTGAACTAGGAGTAGAATCAAATGGATGAAGTCGTCTACACAACAGGCCTGCAACTCCCACCTAAACTGCAGCTCGTTCCTGCCAAAGGACCTTATGCAAGACGCCCCTGTGGCTGGGCACCTGTAATATATACATATATATATATATATATACAAGAGAGAAAGAGAAAAGGAAACGGGTCAGAGCCCGATAGTGTATATGATTTAAAAATTCGTTTAGCAAGTATTTAAATTGATTACAGGCCAATGCAACAACATATTAGTGTGACACTCTCTTGATAAATTCTCACCTATCTTCTAATGTGCACACCTATCGCACTACCCTTCCCAATGGTATATCTCGTCATATACCACACTATCTTTCCCCAATGATTTAACTTATCTTAGGTTATTCGCAGGATTTACAACTGAACAACACAAGTATTTAAAACGTAAGATTTCAATTTGTAACCAAAGTTCTCCTTTTAACTTTATTAATCAATAAAGTTTTCCAGTGTCATATTATACTTTCTCAAAATAAGTATTTATAATTTGAGTCATCAACCATGTCCTACATATCAAATCACAGTGGGCAGTTCCAGATTTCAGAATTTCATATATATATTAACTACTCGTATAATATATATATCATAACAGCACCCCACATAAAAACTATGGTGCGGGCATACTCTGCTATCCAATCCCCATATCAATCGCACTAAAGGGAATACAAGTTCGGAATCACTCTCGAACTGTATAAATACATACACAAACAATATTGAGGCGAAGCATAGATTCCAAGTCTAAGAGGTCAGTACATACCCTCACGTCTCTTAGGACCGTCCGACTATCGATCCGATAGCCCGTACCTAGGATTGCTATCTTCTAGGGTACGAGTCAATATCCCCCATAAGGCAACATAGGATAAGATCATCCCAACGCGGTACCCTCCGGGATAGCAAGTAGCGCGGGCATGATTTTCATAAGTGTATAATATATGCATACACAATCATATAAATATACCACTTTTATTATATCAGTTTAGGTTTATCCCATAACATATAATAACAACATTTATCCTTATTTTCCCATTATTAGTTATCACGTATAATGATTCGTTTCTCACTTTAATTCGAAGGGTTTCTCCAACTTACTACGTAGCCCTCATGGACTCTATCCTTCCAAAGGTACAATTCAGTAGGTATTCATTTATGTTCCAACGTAACCCTCTTACGTGTCTCTCCCCTTTAATATATACATACATTGTCCCTTATGTAAATATCCCAAAAATATAGATTTCGCCTTACAATAAAGGATTTTGAATTTTATTTTCAAAGATGAGAATTTCAAACGGTTTCGAAATCGGAATTAAAATGGAGTTTTAATTGAATTTTTTTTTATTACTTAGAAGAGTCCTCAAAATATAAAACTCTCTAAGAGTCCTCAAAACATAAAACTTTCTAGTAAAAATAATAGTTTTAGAAATCCGACCGTTAGAATAGCTGAATTTTTGTCAACAGTCATGTCTCGCCATTCGCTACAACATACTAAAATTTCAAGCGATTCCAATGGTCCGATCATCCGAAATAATTTTTTTAGTGCTTGTATTTGATTAGAACTCTTTTCTTAATCAAACTCTTAATCCTTTACATGACAAAGGGTTTCCAGAATATCATATAGATCATCACTACATGCAATTTCCTATCTCAAATTGGGTTTTTCTTCCATACAATTCATCCTAATCATTCCTAAACCAATTTGAAAGATGCATCAATGAAATAAGCAAGATAAACACTTGCCTGAGATTTTCGGTGTTCTGGTTTGGTGCCGAATTTGGTGTGGTTATGTTCCCCATCTCGCGATCTACGCGTTGGCGGTGGCGGCGGTGCAAACGGGTGAGTTTTGAGCCTTGGAATGCCTTGAGAGCTCTCTCCTCTCCTCTCTAATGTCCGTTCTAGTGTTTTGAGTTATCTAACCCTAGGAGATAACCTAAACATCTGATATAACCCCTTTCATTTTCGTGGGTTTAATTACCCAAAAATACAAAATGACTAAAATGCCCTCCCGGGGTACTAATTAGGCCTAAAAATGCCCCGAGACCCAAACTAAATCCCCGGGTACACTTTTCTGACTATCTCGACCCTTCCGGACGCGTTGGCGCACTCAAAATGACAATACGAACAATCTATAAAATATTCACTTTTATTAATCCACATTTAGTCCTGACACGACACAGGCGCGTCCCGACTTAAATTTTCACAATTGTCATTTTATTCACACGTGACAATATTATAAAAATAAATCTCATATATTACTATACTCATCCAGTAATATTCAACAAATAACAAATTTCCAATAATTACTAACTCTCGTCACGCTAGTAAATATTTAAAACAACATTCTGGATTAAAATTAAATTAATTTATCTCAATTAAATTTAATAAATCCCATAATTTAAAAGCTATAAAAATACGGGGTATTACATACTTCCCCCCTAATAACGGAATTTCGTCCTGAAATTCGGAAAATAAGGCCTATCAGGTAGCACAATTCTGGATATCCTTTTCCGTACACAAACTAACTACACATTACGACGCTCAATCACTATAGCCCTTTCTTCACAGCAACATTGTTTTACATTCTCATTGGAGACACTTCATATTGCACTCTCAACTGACAACATTTGAATAGGTTACGTCTATACGTTATAAATTCCATTATCTCACTATCATTAGGAGGCCGCACCTCACTACATGATAACTACTCGGATTTATTCATACACAAAATTCCCATTCTGAGAAGATCATACGAACATTTGACCACTCTTGACTGCCTAAAACAGTTGTGGAATTCTACCACATTTATCGGATGTTCTCTCGACCGATCCAAAAATTCTGATTATCTACTCTCCTCTAAACATACGGAAGGAGAATAGTCGAGGTTCTTCCATAACAAAACCTTAATAAGTACCTCGTACGCGACAACCAGGTACGAGTGCTTCTATAGAGCATTCTTGAAATCATCGTACCAAGATTCCAAAATCTCCTTCACGTGGCTCCACTAATCTTTAATCACTGTGCGCCCATTCCCTGGCTACGGGTGATACATCCTACTTGAAACGAAATTTTATCTCCGCTGGTTCTTGAAATCCCATATCAAAGATGGGATTCACCAATTTCATCCTGATTCAGAAATATATATTGCGCCAGACCATGCACTGGCGCGATCCTTCCTTTCAAAGGAAGTCTGGGGCATACTAGTTAATATTGTAAGCCAGCCCAAAGGAATATCAATCACTTCCTTCTCGGCGACTTAATTCACATGTTCGGGATAAACCCTTGATCTTGTTTTGAGGATGGCAACCCATCCGAGGACTGTACTGACTTTACCGCCCTCTTCCAATTTCAGTAATTGTAGCTAAACACAAAATTATTTGGTTGATTCTCCTCTTTCAACCCAACCTTACCCATGGGCGGTGCATGTAGAGACTATCACTATGTCCCGCTAAACACCGATTCTTCCTTGAAATGTCTCACATTAAGTGACACGTAATACTCCCCTTCCTTCCTTGTAGTATTTCGAAAGTTCCACCCGTGCTCTCCTCTCCACGAAGCGCACTTTTGGATCTCTTATACCATACCAACATCATCACCCTTTGTATGTGCAAGTCGCTCTCATACTTGCCTACTAACAACTCCGCTCCGAGTGTTCTTCATAATCATTTAATTATGCTCCATTCAAGGAATACTCTTCTTAAATGACTTCCCACAGTCTTCTAATTCAAATTTGGGTGTGCTATTCTAATTGCACACATATGTATGGATTATCGCCCCTCATGTGACGTTTAATCCACTATATCACTTCCACTTCGTTCTGTTAACCCCACCAACACATTTTCCATACGTCCATTGCCACGCCCCTTCATCTCGGACGAGTTTTAACATCAGTTAACCCGGATGTCTACACACCCTATAAACCGGGCATACTAGCGTAAGCATCACATACTCTCCATACTAATAAACAAATTCTTTGTTTTCCCTGGTGCTTGCAGCGTGATTACAACACTTAAATCACCCTAAAAATCAAAATTTTAAATCTTCCTTATCATCGTTCCACCCCTCAACTCGTGGGGTAACGTTCAATGCTTTCTTACCACACCACCGGCTCCAACGACTTTAAATCAAAATTCAACTTCCAACTTACATACATAATTACTTGATACCATTTCGACCAGGGTACCGAACTCATGGAATAGTGACCAAACGTCTCCCTATTTCCAACCTTACGCTAAGTTTCATGCATGGGATGTCTCGCAAAGTGAAATCCAAAGAAGGAACCCCCCCGATACACTACTACCTAGCATTATCGGTTATCGAAATCCGTTAGGTCCTCCGTCCATAGTATATACCCCTTTATTCCGTCCCTTGACAGAAAAGTTACAATTTCTCCCGTAAATATGCTTAACAAAGAACATTTCACCAATTTCACTATCGTCCCGTATTGGTTGATGGTAATTACATTCTATAAACCTCGGATACATACGATCAAAATTCTCTAAATTTCCTTTTTCTAACATTAGGGGTATAACTCTTAACTCCCACATCTCTTAAGGATAAATATAATAATGCACTCTTCCTATCCCTAAGTCCGGAGTGGTAAACATAATATTGAGTCAAATCTTTTCGCCCAACGGTAAATCCCGATACATACAGAATTATACTGACAAAGTCTATACATACTTTGGCATCAAATATCTCGGGCCCACTATCTCCTCCGAAGTCTCTAGGATAGATAATATAAGTGCGAGTCCAACCTTCTTACAGGTAAAGCCTCGCCAAAACAAAATGTAAAACATGTTGCACTAATGTAACTACTCCGATAGCCTTGCAATAAATTCCCACTATCATACTACCCATTTCTATAACATTTTATCAAAGATAATAATATATTCGTATATCGCATCACTACAACGAGTAACCTCAATAAAATACGTAACACTGTTAATATACACATTCATCCTCCGCGGATAGCACTAAAGAAAAATTCCTCTATACTAAGGAAAAATATTCACATAATGGTAACATTTATAATGATATGCATTAAACTCGTCTCAAATGCTAATCTAGCAATGAACAAAATATGGTGACTCGCTCGTGTCACATAAACACGCCGCATCCTCTAAGGATACAACTTATACTTCCATCCTGGCAATCGTCTTGACTGCACAAATGGTTTTCGGACGTAACACGTATGCCCAAACCAAAACAAAATTATTTTAATTGTTGCCTTTTACTAGGCACCGTATTCTTGTCCTTTTTCTCTTTTTGGAACATATTATCGTGAGTGATCTCACTCCGCACAAAATACCTCAACACATAATCCACTTACCACCTGTCCTACTGATCACGTTAGGATTGTCCTTCTCTCAAACTTTAGTAAACTCGATTCCTGTTAGCCATCCCGGTTGTTCCCTTAGCTTTTTAGGCCATAAAGATCCTGTTACTATTTATAATAGTACTTACTGAATGTACCATCACTTGGTAAGAATTTAATTATCCGAATCATTTAAATGGGTCCCCTGATGTGTATCCACATCCCCTTGTGGTGCTATACCACCACCGTTGTATTCAGTCTTATTCTCGACTAAATTCTTCGATTCCTTTAACTTCCCCCACAAAGAAGCGTTATCATCTATTTTGACAAAATATGACAATGTCAACCTCTGAATCGATCGTCCATCAGAATTACCTCTTTGAGTGTTATCAACTATTACTACGTGTCGATCTCCCACTCGGAGTTGTTTCCCCCACTTGTATCTACATCTTCCCAAACAAAATTCGCTAACGGTTAAGATTTATATTCACGAATGGACCCCTGACATTCCCTCTCTCGATGAGTTCAGAACCACATTTGCTTATAATCCTGAACAATTAAGGAAGGAACATACGGCCAACACTGTACCTAAGGTTCTCCTATAGGCATAGCATTCCATTTCTAAAATTGGTGGTTGACTTAAACCATTATAACTTCGTCCCGAAAGCCAAGAAAATTTTCTCTAAATTTTCACTTTCAGTTTGCCACACTCCGTCCTATAATTAAGCCTTTGGATACTTTACCTCCTTTGGTAAACACATACAATTTTCGCATTTCTAAAATTTCCCACTGACAGTCTCTACATGTTTTTGTAATACGTTGGTTAAGTTTACCCTCGCAAATCATTTGACTATAACAGCATTTGAAAATCATTGTTGCACCTTAGTCGCCTTTCTAGTCATGGATTCTCGTGCCATAATGGAGGTGACCTCAACTACGGTCATCATCCTCGGATATATTTCATAATCTCAACTGAGCCCTGCCTCCTGATGTACGCTTAACGGTCCTCTTCTGACATCCGTCATCACTCGGCACACGCACACATCCGAACGAAATTAGAATACACTAGTGTATACACATTATAGCAGGAGAACGAAATCTCGTCAACGGAATCGACAATCCTAAACATAGGGCTCTATAACAAACAAAGCAACGCTGAAAGCATAATAAGCCGTACAGATCCTAAGGACACTAGAACCTGATGCTCTGATACCACCTGTGACACCCCGCCTAATTAAATACCGGGCGATCACTCCTTTATGAAATTAATTCAAGGTGAACAGTTGGTTCATTCTCAGCATCACTGTCGAAGAATAAAACTTTTCCAATTTAAACACCCTAATTAATTAAGCTAAGTGTCAAAACCATTTGAACCTTTATTCTCATTTTATTAAATCCGGTTATAAAACCTTAAACCATTAACGTCTAAAGAGTCATACAATAAGTAGAAGAATAAAATGAACATTCAAGAGTTTACCCAACAATAGTAAATCCCAACATTAAAATACTAAGGAAAACATCCTGACATTAATAATCCTGAAATAAAGATACTGAAATTAAAAGAATTACAATCTCTGACAATACCAACTAATCAATAGAAAGAGGGTGACACATGCCCCTGCTGGATAAAACTGAACTAGGAGTAGAATCAAATGGATGAAGTCGTCTAAACAACAGGCCTGCAACTCCCACCTAAGCTGCAGCTTGTTCCTGCCAAAGGACCCTATGCAAGACGCCCCTGTGGCTGGGCACCTATAATATATACATATATATATATATATATACAAGAGATAAAGAGAAAAGGAAATGGGTTAGAGCCCGATAGTGTATATGATTTAAAACTTCGTTTAGCAAGTATTTAAATTGATTACAGGCCAATGTAACAACATATTAGTGCGACACTCTCTTCAGAAATTCTCACCTCTTTTCTAATGTGCACACCTATCGCACTACCCTTCCCAATGGTCTATCTCGTCATATACCACACTATCTTTCCCCAATGATTTAACTTATCTTAGGTTATTCGCAGGATTTACAACTGAACAACACAAGTATTTAAAACGTAAGATTTCAATTTGTAACCAAAGTTCTCCTTTTAACTTTATTAATCAATAAAATTTTCCAGTGTCATATTATACTTTATCAAAACAAGTATTTATAATTTGAGTCATCAACCATGTTCTACATATCAAATCACAGTAGGCAGTTCCAGATTTCAGAATTTCATATATATATTAACTACTCGTATAATATATATATCATAACAGCACCCCGCATAAAAACTATGGTGCGGGCATACTCTGCTATCCAATCCCCATATCAATCACACTAAAGGGAATACAAGTTCGGAATCACTCTCGAACTGTATAAATACATAAACAAACAATATTGAGGCGAAGCATAGATTCCAAGTCCAAGAGATCAGTACATACCCTCACGTCTCTTAAGACCATCCGACTATCGATCCGATAGCCCGTACCTAGGATTTCTATCTTCGAGGGTACGAGTCAATATCCCCCATAAGGTAACACAGGATATGATCGTCCCAGCACGGTAACCTCCGGGATAGCAAGTAGGGCGGGCATGATTTTCACAAGTATATAATATATGCATACACAATCATATAAATATACCACTTTTATTATATCAATTTAGGTTTATCCCACAACCCATATTCACAACATTTATTCTTATTTTCCCATTATTAGTTATCACGTATAATGGTTCGTTTCTCACTTTAATTCGAAGGGTTTCTCCAACTTACTACGTAGCCCTCATGGACTCTATCCTTCCAAAGGTACAATTCAGTAGGTATTCATTTATGTTCCAACGTAACCCTCTTACGTGTCTCTCCCCTTTAATATATACATACATTGTCCCTTATGTAAAATATCCCAAAAATATAGATTTCGCCTAACATTAAAGGATTTTGAATTTTATTTTCAAAGATGAGAATTTCAAACGGTTTCGAAATCGGAATTAAAATGGAGTTTTAATTGAATTTTTTTTATTACTTAGAAGAGTCCTCAAAATATAAAACTCTCTAAGAGTCCTCAAAACATAAAACTTTCTAGTAAAAATAATAGTTTTAGAAATCCGATCGTCTGATCAAGCTGAATTTTTGTCAGCAGTCCTGTCTCGCCGTTCGCTACAACATACTAAAATTTCAAGCGATTCCAATGGTCCGATCATCCGAAATAATTTTTTTAATGTTTGTATCTGATTAGAACTCTTTTCTTAATCAAACTCTTAATCCTTTACATGACAAATGGTTTCCAAAAGATCATATAGATCATCACTACATGCAATTTCCTATCTCAAATTGGGTTTTTCTTCCATACAATTCATCCTAATCATTCCTAAACCAGTATGAAAGATGCATCAACGAAATAAGCAAGATAAACACTTGCCTGAGATTTTCGGTGTTCTGGTTTGGTGCCGAATTTGGTGTGGTTATGTTCCCCGTCTCGCGATCTACGCGTTGGCGGTGGCGGCGGTGCAAACAGGTGAGTTTTGAGCCTTGGAATGCCTTGAGAGCTCTCTCCTCTCCTCTCCAATGACCGTTCTAGTGTTTTGAGTTATCTAACCCTATGAGATAACCTAAACATCTGATATAACCCCTTTAATTTTCGTGGGTTTAATTACCCAAAAATACAAAATAACTAAAATGCCCTCCCGGGGTACTAATTAGGCCTAAAAATGCCCCGAGACCCAAACTAAACCCCCGGGTACACTTGTCTGACTATCTCGACCCTTCTGGACGCGTTGGCGCATTCAAAACGACCATACGAACAACCTATAAAATATTCAGTTTTATTAATCCACATTTAGTCCCGACACGACACAGGCGCATCCCGACTTAAATTTCCACAATTGTCATTTTATTCACACGTGACAATATTATAAAAATAAATCTCATATATTACTATACTCATCCAGTAATATTCAACAAATAACAAATTTCCAATAATTACTAACTCTCGTCACGCTAGTAAATATTTAAAACAACATTCTGGATTAAAATTAAATTAATTTATCTCAATTAAATTTAATAAATCCCATAATTTAAAAGCTATAAAAATACGGGGTATTACAATCCACTCTTTATATAGTGGGAAATCCATGTAATAATCTTCAAATTTCAGTCCTGTGGTAATAGGTAAAAAAATATTATTACAACTGAAATAAAAGCAACAAAAATATATTATTAAAACTAAAACAAAACCAATATTTTTAAACTGAGTCAAAACTAATATTCTTACAACTGAAACCAAACCAATATTAGATCTAAAACAAAAAAATGTTATTACAACTAAAACAAATTATTTTATCTTTTCCAACAGATAAATTGGCCAAGCAAGAAAATAGACTACATAATTCCTTAATTCCATCCCATCCCCACCTGCAGCGAATATAGATACATCTCCACAATTGTTATATATTTCATTGACCAGTATTTGATCCTCACCAGTCTCTCAAGGTCAGTTGTGTACTCGAGTTTTAGCAACCTTGGAGATGAGTATACGTACCCCAATAACCCTATTATTTCTCAAGTCATTGAAATAGTACTTTTCTCCATAGTCACCTTGAGTTATGGATGATGATACAAGTCTCATGACAGGCAGAGGTAAGGGGAATGGGAATGCTGGATGAGGAGAATTTGGGAGCGAAATGTTGCGGCAGGCGGCATCTAGGAGGGGAGTGTTGGATGAGGCGGAATTTGAGAGAGAAACGTTGGAGGCGACATTTGGGAAGGGAAACGTAAAGTGGGAGGATAGGGAAAACCTTGAGGAGGAGGGTCATGGGTAAGGATAACCTTAAGGAGGCAACATTAGGATCCTATAATTTTGGAAAAAGGACACAAGTTGCCCAATTTGATTCTTTAACATTCCCAGGTTGTTTTTTATATCCTGGATGTCCCCATTGGTCTTGAACCATCCTTCCTCATTGGACGAGAAACGATCCTTAATCAAAGAAAACTCATCCACGAGAGGTGCGGTCTGTTGAAATTTTGTTTTTTCCATATGTGAGCCAACACCTCTCGTCCTCCCCCTTTTTTCCTTTCCAAAGGTCTGAGCCATGGCATCATTTTCAAGGTCAAAGTCAGCAGTAGGGCTCGAACCTAACTGACTGCTGATGGCCTCTATTGATTTTAGTGTCTCAACTAAGTGCGGTAGGAATTTATTATCAATGCCCCTTTGAGCATGAATGAATAAGTACGATCGATTCAGGTTTTTACCCGCATTTGGACCAGCCTTTGTCCTATTTTCCCATTCATTCTTCAAATCGTCATAGGATTTGGGTCCGAGCCTGTGGATATCAGTTTTTTGTGCCCTATGTTTTTCATTTTTCTCCGTTTGGACCAACTTTTTTCTTCGTCGCCTCATTCTCCACAAACTTACTCCACTGCTCCACCAAAATTTCAACATTTTGAGACACTCTATCTTTCAAAGATAAAATATCGAAGATCGCTGCCACCTTCGGGAAATGTTTCTTCCGAAGGTTTCTTAAGTATGCCCTCAAAGATTTAGCAAACCGAGATAGAAACTTATTCTTGGAACGATCGAGAAATGAGAAATACTTGCAGAGTTGATCGTACATATCATCTTTAACGGCTTGATCAACCAGGTTCCAGTTATCTGGTCTACCAACCCGCACCTTCATTTTTCACAAAGCCAAACACCGATCTTTAAAGTTAAACACGTTATTCCTATCACCCATCGGGTTATTCTTGAGAAGGGCAATGGGCTTCTTTTGGGTTGAGAGGAAGGCGTCGACAGTGTTGGATGTGGGTGGTGGAGCAACGGGAGTGCTGGATAAAGATGCCGGAGCAGGCGCAGTTGAATTTGGTGAGGTGGGAACCATTGGTGGAGTTGTGTATTTCTCACAAATTGGTGTTGAGAATTCGGGTTGTGCAGGATATGGTCAACCTCGTTGTGGTCTCCCCTCGGCACTTTATTCCCTTGGGTTGTTTCCTCCCGATATTATCTAAAAAAATGAAAAACCATAAGTGACAAAACAATTATAATAAGAAATTATAATTAATTAATCAAGATTACACACACACACAGACACACACATACACACACACACACATATATATATATATATATACCTTTTCATAGTAAGACTTTAGAATATGTTCAGTGTGCCTGATCTCCATCCATTCGGTATTAGTTTTTAAGAACCTATGAATGTTTACACGTGGTCAACTAAGAGGAAGGGTATCTATGATTGATGTGAAGATATCCGTGACAAAAACTCGGAATACCATACTTTTTAACTTCTTGGACAGATTCAATTTAGTGTGCATATGGCGCGAGTCTGCACAGTCTTTGTCAATGCTTTCCGTACGCATTTGTATCCATAACGGGTGGATTTTTTTCTGCCTTCTCCAACAATGTAACTAAGGTCAGGGCTATATCGGGATTTTGTTTGTGAAATAGAATCCAATCGAATAGGTAATCTTGTTGGATATTTACTTCATGATTTACAAGGTAGTTAAATTATTCGTTGTTTTTATTTCTATACCTATAAATAGGAGTACCCTCTACATGACCCTCAGTAATAAAATAGTTACGTGTGCGGTCCAATTACAACCTCTCTAACTCTTGTTGCCAGTGATTATCCCCATGCCTCATTTTTCCTGAGAAAAATATACAAATCCGTGAATATGATTCCTACGATTAAGGTATAAGGGTATAATAGCGTATATTAGTTATATTAAGTTTTTAAGAATGGATAGGATTTTCAATATATTAGTTTGATTAGGGTGTGGAACCTAAAATAGTCAATTAATTTAAAACTCTAAATAAATACAAAGCCCTAAATGACAATACATTAAATAATGCGGTTTACTTTAATCCCTACGTAACCATAATCAGTCAATACTAATCATACTCAATTAATTTCAAGCTCTAAATAAATTTCAAGACATAAATGACAATACCCTAAAATAATGCATATTATTTTAATCCCTAAGCAACCACATTCAGTCAATAATAATAATACTCAATTAATTTCAAACTCTAAATAAATTTCAAGACCTAAATGACAATACCCTTATGTGTCACAATTTATTTTAATCCCTAAGTAACCCTATTCAGTCAATACTAATAATGACAATACCCTTAAATAATGCAATTAATTTCAAACTCTAAATAACAATTCCTAATCAATGTTAACAATACCCAGTAAATAATGAAATAAGTAAAGACAATACCGTTTTCTTGAAAAGCGGGTATACTTACATACACACACATATACACACATATTCATACATATACACACACATACACACACAAATATTCATGCACATATACACATACATACACAAATATACACACACAAACACATACATACACATTCCCACACACATATATACATTAGGGTCTAACACCAAAATATAGATAATTAGGGTTTACCTTTAAGATTAAGAGAGAGATTGAGATTGAGAATGCAAATAGCCAAAACTAGGTTTTGAGAATGTAAATCGTTGAGAGAGAGATTCACGTGAGAAGAAATGAAATAAAGGCGGGTTTTTTATTATAAGGAACCTAATCACGGCCTAGAGTCGTGACCTACTTCCATGACCCTTAAATGTTTTCCACATCAGTACGTAGGCAACCACATGTTCACAACCCTAAGCCGTGACTCACGCGCGTGATCAAATTAGTATGGTCACAGCCCAAAGTTGTGACCCATTAGGTTTGCATCGTGGCCTGTGTAATGGCTCAAGGTCGTGACCCTACCGTGACCAATTGTAGAAGGAACTTTGGCACAAATTTTGAGACATGATGGTCACAACCTGGTCGCGGCCTAAGTTCGTGACCCATACTAGTCAGCGATTTGGTCTGCGACCACTTCCAAGAGCATCCATGGCCTCATTCGGTCAGGGATATGGTCACACCAAATTTTATGTTGTCACGGCTTTGGTCGGTGACCAGCTAGTAAGGGATTTGGGTAGTGACCCCATGCGGGCGATCATTCCCAAGATTTGGTGTAGTGTTCGAATGAATTTCCTCCGCCTCGAATATTTTGTTCGCCTATAAATACCTTCTTTCATGAAGATTTTCGTTATAACTTTTCGTTTACGCAAATTACATAATAGTTGCAAAATAGTCTTCACTTTTTATGGTAAAACTTTTTTTTTTCACACAACTCAATCGCAATTACTTTTTTTAATCATCTTTGGAACCCTAACACTTCTGTAACAAAGTTTATTCTTGTGGAGTGTTATCTCTAATGCTGATCTTGGGGATACTCAAGGGTATTCACTACTGAAGGAGGAACTGCAATTTTTATATTATCGAAGGAGTCATTACTGACTGAAGTCTACGGTCTTTATGGGTTCTTGTGAAAATTCATTATAGTATTTCACTTGTAAGTTTGTAAGATGTTATTTACATTATATTAATTAAATAATGGTTTTGTCTTATGGGGATTCTTCCTGCAATTGTTTGGTTGCATCCTTATATGATTTACTGCTATAATTCACACAGATGTATGTTTAAAATTGGAATTTTGGTTTGTTTGATATTGACAACAAAGTAAACAAGTTAACTCTATTGAAATATTACGAAGTCTCAAGTTGGTATCATATCCTATAGAAGCTTTTAGGTCGATTTTTACAATTCACAGATTGGTATCAGAGCAGGTTTCACCAAATTATCGTGAGATCATTTTTCCGTAATTTTTTTGTGATATCCATCGTTTTGAAATTTTGATTTTTGAAAAATTGCAATTTCTGATGGATAACTTATACTATCAGATGTCCGCCAATTGGAAATCCCTCACGAGAGCTTATTTAAAAGATTTTAATGAAAGAGTCTGGTTCATATGTGGAAGAGGGTGGATTCCTCCCACTGTTATCGTTAGTAATGTCATTAATCCCAAACCTATGTATGATTAGACTGTTCATGAATTTAGGTAGAGTACCTACAACTCCCAAGGCCTTAGGGCTATTTTTATAGCCATCACCCTTGACGAGTTCCAATGTATTATGATGTGCATCAAGTCAAAATAGGCATGGTATATCCTCTAGTTGACATACGAGGGTACCAATGCTGTTAAAGTATCAAAATTGTAAAATTTGAGCACCCAGTTTGAGACTATCACTATATTACAGTCTGAGTGTTTTAATGAGTTTTATGCTAGGATCTCTGACATTGTTAGCGCGATTTTTATTTTGGGTGAAAAGATTGATGATTTGAGAGTTGTGAAAAATATTTTGAGGTCAATCTCTTCTCGATTTATTCCTAATGTCATTGTTTTAAATTCTTTGGGTGTATTAGACTCACTTAGGTAAGAAGAACTCATAGGAGACATTCAAACTTATGAGATCGGCATGTTTCCCAACACCATTAAACCTAAGGACATAGGGATATCATTAACGACTCAGGTTAAGAAAACGAAAAAATAGAGAATTTGTGATTTGAATTCTGAGGGTGAGGTTGATTTAGATGACTTGGCCTTATTCAGGAAAATTTTAAAAAAAATTCTCAAAGTTTTCAAAGAAAATTCTTCCAATAAAAACATTTTTGAGAGAAATAAAAAGAAAGATGTGGTCAAGAATAGCGGTGAGAAAGAGAAATATATAAGGTGTTATGAGTGTGAGGGAAAAGGTCACAAGGCATTTGAGTGTCCCACTATGCTGAAGACAAAGGGTAGGAAGATTGCTAATATGGACACTCTTAGCGATAGTGATATTAAGTTGGATGATTTTGTGAATGAATCACTACATGAAAAGTGCATTGCCTTCATGGCCAGTCACATGAGTACATCTAGTTTGTCCCACGAAGATGAGGGCACTTGTAAATGTGAGAAGCTTTATGATGTTTCGAGCCATTAAAGTGAGAGTGAGGATGAGATTGGGCGTGGGAGAGAAGGGGATCTCCAACAGACATTTAGAGACTTTTACACCGAGACACTGAAAACCAAAAAGTTTAATAAAGAGTTCGGTCTTAAGGTGTTAGATTTACGGAGAGAGGGGGAGATAGAAGTTTTGATGGTATGTGAGGTGTTAGAGAGTCAACTCGAGAAGGTGCGAGTTTCTTTATGTGAGCAGTTGATCGTCTTGGGCTGGGAAAAGAGTGAATTGACCATAAATGTGGCTAGTGTTATGGGACATCTTCACTCTTCATTGGAAACTCGTGAAAAACTTAAAGCCCCTGTATTAAAACTCGAGAGAGATCTCGAATGTGCCCTGGATGTCAAGGTCACTCTATAGGACACATCTAAGAAGGTTGGAAAGATGCTCCTCGATCTCGTTTTGGGTAATGATGAGAGACTAGGTATAGGTTACGACAATGTTTTCACGTCCCACGTTTCAATCGGGATGGTTCTCGAGTTTTTGATAGATCCATATGGACGTCAACCTAACCCACTTAGGCGTCCTTTTCCCCATAGGAGAGCGCATCCAAGACATTTTAAGAGAGATGTTCCTAGGCTCTTCTAGGTTTGTTCCCATTGCAAGAAAAGAGGACGCCTTAGGATTTTTTGCTTTAAGTTGGGTAGTGTGTCTCATAGGTATTTACCCTTTTAATGCTACTACATGTGTTACCGTACGAACTCCCACACATGATACTCCAGATGCTCCCACACATCACATGAGAGATTTTGAGTGTTGTTTAGAGAAAGTTGAGTACTTAGTCAAGACTTCACAAGATTTGATGGATATTTTTCATAGGATGTCACGACCTTTGAAAAACACCTTCGGACCTAATGATTAAGGTTTAGACTTGATTTTCATTGTTTTTATCTTTATGCCTATTACTAGTGTATACTATTATTGTATTTAGTTTTTTTTTCATTTTGATATATTTTTCGAAAATTCGAGAAGATTTTGATTTTTCTTGAAAAATTTTGGGAAAATATAAAAAGATTTTCTATTTTTTTGGAAAAGTAAAAAGGCAAAAAAGATATTCTATTTTTTGGAAAAAGTGAAAAAGCCAAAATGATTTTATTTTGATAAATTTTTTTGAAAAGCACAAAAAGAATTTTTATTTCTTTTTACACTATTTATGAATGGACAGTTAGGATGGCCAAGTCACAAAATCATTCCATTATCCATGTGACTATTTAATAGAATTTTTAGATGCAACATCATTTCATTTTTGTGCTTTATAATGATTGGTGTCATTAAGATGAGATTTTTGATTACTTCCAACATGTCTAACTCAAGATTTCCTTTAATGCACATATCCACCAATTTATTTGATTATTGACCTTGTCTATCACATGTTGGTCAAAGTGTTTTAATCTCAATCTTGTCTTTGAATGAACCAAATGATAAAAAAAAGAGGTAATTAAAGTACTTCATGGAAGAACCATTGCTCGTGAGAGTTTATTTATTATTGAAAAAATATGAGTGAATATGGGAAAGGGCTACGAGAGGAAAGTGAACTCGTCATTTAAGCCACCATTCGAAAAGAGACCAAGAAAAAAATTAATGCAATAAAAAGAAAATATGCCAAAAATAGGAAAAATAGATTAATGTGATTGAACCTCAATAGAAAAATAATAAGAATTATTTTCATGGAGGGGTTTGGTTGTAAACCAACGGGTTTACACGTCCTGAAAAAGCATTACATAGTTTTAGACGTTATTGGTATGAAAATTATTTTAGACTTTGATTGTTGATTAGATCGAGTCAATTTCATATAAATTCATGTTTTTAGACCTAAGGACAATTTTAAGTTCATTCGTTATTAGTATCTGGAATTCATTGTGCACATATGTTATAATTATTTGAGTTAATTTTCCTATCGAATTTGTTCACACCCAATCATTCCGTTTCCACGATTTGGTCGTCTTCGTGTTAGTTCATGGTGTGGGTGGTTTTTGTAATATTATTTTTCTTCTCTTAAAAAATATTTAAAAAATCAAAAATATTTTATGGAACCTTTTGAGTTTATCCTTGCATGAGCTCAATTGATATATGTTGGTGGTAATTTTCTATGCTTGTCGTGACGCTTCGACATACTATGTTGTATTCTTTTACTTGTCTATTTCGAACAAATTAAAAGATTGCTTATCTCATTTCAAACTCGATAAGTCACGAAGGTATTTGATTTATTTATTATGTGCAGGACTTGGGTGAGGTTTCGTAAAGCACACAAAAGAAGAACAGGAGAACAAAAGGATACTTGAAGATTTGAAAGTTGAAGATTTTGAAGACTTACATATTTAGTATCTTTCCACTTTGATGTTTCTGAAGGGGTATTAGAATTGTATAGGACATTTGTTGATAATTTGAATATTTTTATTTTGTGATGGAATAGACATTTGGGGAGATTTGTAAGGACATATTTTCTGCTTAGTCCCTAATTCCTAATTTACATCATGTATGGAGTATCATATTACATCCGTTAAGGCATTCAAGTTCACAGGTTCAAGAAGATGGATCCGAATACCGTGCATCTTCAACATTTACGCGACATGAGGTATACTTTGGTATGGGTTTAGTTTTATGTTACTTATATTTTTTACTAAGTATTCGGATATTTTCTAAACTCTTTTTTTTATCAAAATGAGGCATTTTACAAACAGGTTTTTGAACAGTGTTTTTAAACATAAAAAATATTTTTTCTCTTTATTATCATTCTGACCGCATGAACACGTTGTTCTAACTGCATTGAATGTCATTTAAAACGTTGTTTGAAGCCCATGTTCTCATATGGATCAAACATACCCATGTTGTTTCATATTTTAAAGGTAATTTGATTGGTCGTTCAAAGAAACTTCTAACATGATGTCAATCTCGTTCTAATGACATCATGATCTCGTTCGAATGAATTTCTACCGCCTTAAATATTTTTTTCCCAATAAATACCTACTTTTGTGCATATTTTTGTTACGACTTTTCATTTATGCAAACTGCAGAATAGCTGCAAAATAGTCTTCACTTTTTAGGGCAAAACTTGTTTTTAATTCACACAAATCAATCCGGATTACTTTTGTGAATCATCTTTAGAAGCAAACACTTCTATAACGAAGTTTATTCTATTGGAGTGATATCTTAACTGCTAATCTTAGGGATACTCAAGGGTATTCATTGCTGAAGGAGGAACTCAATGATGACTGAAGGATGTGGTCTTTATGGATTGTTGCAAGAATTCATTGTAGTATTTCACTAATAAATTTGTAAGTTACGATTAACATTTTATTAATGAAATAAAGGATTTTCCCTACAGTGATTTTTCCTAAAAAAAATTGGTTGCATGCTTATATGATTTACTGCTTTCAATCACATAGATGCATATTTAGGGTTTAATAAAATTAGAATTTTAGTTTGTTTGATACTGACATCCAAATAAATAAGTTAACTCTATTGAAATATTGCAAAATCTCAAATTGGTATTACATCCTCTTTTACAAATTGGTATCATAGATTTTATCTCAGTTTTTACCATTCACATTATTATGTTCCAAGTCTAATATTTTGTTGTTGTTATTTCTTTTCCTCTGAGAATTTAAATATTAGAGGGAAAAATAGACTGTAAATTGTAAGGGTTTTCACTTGTAATGAGAATATAAAAAAAATAACTTAAAACCAAGATTGATAAATGATGTAGCAAGAACAATCTCCTTGTATATATTTCTTTCACCCAAAATGCTATAATCTAGGGGAATTAATGTCCAGAATTACCTGTATGGAAAGAAAAGAAAATACATCGATATGGCTCAACCCAAAAGAAACCAAAGCTCGAGAGAAGTGAAGGAGTCCCAAAGTAGGCCCAAAAAATCTTGTAGGAGGGACTGTTGATTAGCAATGGACCTCTCAAGCCTCGTTTGAACCTGAGTGCATTCAATAACGAGAGCTTCTTATTCTTGCATATCTTTTGCCAAAGCCTCCTCGATGACTTTCACCTTAAGAGATGTAGTTCTCAATAGAGGTCCCAGTTCCCTCAACGTGTCTTCCTTAGGTCGTTGCACCTCAACGTGCATCTAGTATAGCTCCCTCCCACTCTATAATTTGGCATCCTTTAGCAGCTTCAGGTTTTTGATTAGGCAGTTATCCTAGTACCCATACTTAGTTTGGTCTCTCAAATTACCCAAGTGTTAATTTATAATGGGTCTTGAGAAGTTCACAATTTGGGTATTTATAATATCAGTAATGATGCTAGCCATTCCAAAAAGTCTGAAACCCATAAAAACTTTATTTGAATGCAAGCACCCAGGGGTAATGGTATTTGGATGGTGCGAGGCAAGTCATTTAATGATAGATCACTAGCAGGCTGGGATTAAAGGAGATTGCATAAACACCTAGAGGCAAAATTTGTGATGAGCCATATAAGAAAGGGGAACCTCACAACCATATTCATTATGAGCCTAAACGTCAATGGTGGAACCATAGTCATTGTGACTAGATTCATCTAGTGAATAAGGTTCACAATGAGGAGACGTAATGTGCGAAGAATCACGTTGAGGTTACCCTTGGGCAGGTGTGGGATCCTTTGTGACCTGAAATGTGATAAAGAAAATAGAAATGAGATTTTCAAAATCTTAGCAACTGTTCCTTTTATTGTTAAGTCACCTAGAAGGTTTGAGATTTGGATAAAATCTTAACAATGGATTTTTCATTGCTAAGTCACCTCATAGGAGAAGTTTTAAAAAATCTTAACAAGTGGTTTCATTGTTAAGTCACCTTGAAGGTGTGAGATTTTGAGAAAATTATAATAAGTATTTTTTTTATTCTTAAGTCACCTAGCAGGTGTGAGTTCTAAGAAAATCTTGATAAGTGGTTTCATTGTTAAGTAATCAATAGGTGGAGTTGTGTTTTCCTTCTTATTGCCGTTTAGAAACAGGCATAATGGAAAAACTCGTGCAGGAGCAGGACAAGTAGAAGTTACCTCAGCAGAAATGGCATTGAAGGGGGGAGTAGTACCAATATTCCCAGGGGCCTCAAAGGAATCTTTAGCCAGAGGCATCTCAACTCATGTTGAAGCAACTTCCCCGTGAAAAGGTGCGAGTGCCATAATAGGTAAAATTCCCACTAATGTCTCAACAACTTCAACCACCAATGATGCCAAAGGAACTTCGAGATAAGAGGATGGCACAATGGCAACTTCAGTAACCCATGGAACCTCAGAAGGGGAAGGTGAAGTAACTACAGCTTCATAACTCCATGGTACCTCTACAAAGGGAGAAAGAGGAACTCCCTAAGAAAGCTAAAAATATTCAAGAAGTGTTAAACACACATAGACACCACGTGAGTTAGAGGCAAATATATAAATAAATTATCGTTACCTCTAAAGCAAGTGAGAAAGGAACAAGTTAAGTAATTGGTATCTCTAGAGGAGAATGGAATAAAGAATCCATAAATGATATGGCCAAGCCAAGGATGAAATAATAGCTTGACAGAAGAAAGAAATAATAACACATTGTATGAAAAAATCCGAGTTTGAAAAAAAATGTTCAAAAGAGGAAATTATTACCTCTGGGGGACTTGACGATCTAAGTAGCATAGCCAGTGGAAGCACCAATGAGGGGGAGGCACCAAAGGAAACCAAGGGGGTCTCATTTACTTGAGAGGAGGGCCTAACGGAGTTTTGGGACAACATCACCCTGCAAGAAGCCTCCTCCATAGGTTGAGATGGAGAACACCTTGATTATGTAAGTCCCGTCATGGGAGAACTGGGAGAAGGTGTAAGGGTCTGAGAAGGACCAAATCATCCTCCAACAAAATGACTTACAGGAATAGAAGGAGGAGGAGAAATGCCACCCAAATGACATTATTGTAAAGACAAAGACTATTACCCTTTTTTTGCTAAGTGTTAAAATACTTTCATAGAAATTATACGAAGAAAGTTACCTTTGGATCTCGAGACGATTAGATAGAAAGAACATCTGGAGAAGAAGGTGATTGGGGTATAGTAAAAGAAGCTTCAACAGGTTCATGTCCATCATCAGGACTATCCTCAACCTCAACAAGCCCAACACTTGATGGAGGTGGAGAAGTCCTAGGGCTTGAAGGACGAGCTATGGGTTTAATAACATAAGCCCGTGTCTTTTGAGGCTTGGTTTCTAATGTTTTTTCCTCACAGAAGGAGCACCACTGCCAATTGTTATTTGAGAGCTCTTACTTCACGTGGTGGCTTCCTTTATAGGAACCATGGTAATTCATGGGTATTCAGCCGCAGGGATTCAGCATGACACTTTACTCGAACTTCCTCTTATATTTCTACAGACTCTTGGAGGGGAACGGAGGAAATTGGGAAAGTATTAATAGGCACTTGTGATTTAGACCTAGACCTGGACTTGGATGAAGTCCCACTCTTAGAAGTCCTGGCTTTTTTGGAGGTAAGTTGAGAAGTCCCCTCGCTGGGAGCACCTTCAATAGGTGCAGGTTATTTTAGCGTCGGAGCTTTCTTAGCCCTTGGAGCAATAGTAACGAACAAAAGGTAATAAAAAGGTGACTCAGTGGGAGGACACTTAAGAGTTCGACTAAGAGGAAACTCAACTGCTAAAACAAAATTACCTTTGAGAGCCAACTCCAAAGGTGGAGAATTATTAACATGGGGATAAACAAGTGGACTTTGGATAAATTCACGGATATTGTCTTGTTGCATCGACTAATATTTCCTCGCAAAGAGAGAATTCACATCACCTTTCCTTGTTATTCTTTGGATGGTGATATGTCCCGCAATTATCGAAAAAATTGATGAAAAAGCCGAGGTGGTATAGAAAAAGTAGGCCTCAGCGAATATTACCTTAGAATGAGATTATTGAAAATAATATGAGGAGCCCCTTGATCATAGCCAAATTAGCGAGAACAGTGGTTTGTGTTGTAGAGCTCTGAATTATATCCCCACATGGCATAAGAAGGGAAATAACCTGGAGTCAAAATGATCACAACAGCAAATGAGGGATCTTCATTGATAAGTTCCTCAGATGTGGATTGAACAGTTATAGATTCATGGGTAAAGAATGACCAGGTCTAGGCAAAATAATCCTCGCCATATGGCCTCATAACGAAGAAATAGGGCTTGTCAAAGATGGAAAGAATGTCCTTTTGGCTTTGCTTCTTATGAAAAAAAAAATAAGCGATGGGGCTTTAATGAACTGGAAAGGGTTTTTCGTTGGCTTTTATCTTGAGAAAATGGGTTTAAAGGAAACTCGTTAAGATTATGGCATTAGAAAAATTAGCCATGTTATATTGACTAAGTGAACATTCCATATGGATGTAGGTCCTGTCCATCCCGGTATAGAGGCACCCTAAAGCCATTACATCCAGAGGGAGATTGAACCCTCTGGAATATCAAATATCAATATTGATAAGGTCCTTATGGGGTTGATTATTGGGTTTACGGAGTAAGAGAAAATGGGAGAGAATGACAAGATGTAAGAAGGTAAATCTAGAGGTGTACCTTTTCCTTGTCCAATTGCAGAAGAACCTTCTTTGTCAGAGGAGTCTTGGAAGAAATATTTAATGAGGGGAATCAATGTGGCCTTACTCTAAGTCAACATGATCTTTAGTTTCTTCCACATCTAGAGCCTCATCAAAGTAGGATGATGTACTTGTGGGCTCTATCCCAACCATCTCATAAACGTCTTCCAAGATAATAGTGAATTCTCCCAACGTAGCGACGAAAGTGTGGGTAGTGATGTTCTAATGCAATACAAATAATTGGAGGTCATCATTGTGATTACACAAGGTAAATTCCATAAACCAAGTTGCCTGATGAAGCCCAATCTTATCAAGGGCGTTAGCATAAGTAGTTTTAATGTAGTTATTCCAAGATGCGTAGTGAGCTGCGGAACCTTTAGGCCCCTTTAAGTCTATATGAAAGTAAAGGAAGTCACCTCGATCGAGATGAAACTCTATAGTTCCCTTTGGAGGTGAGAATCCCCAAGCAGCAGCATCATTATCTTCATCACCAAGTGTCAATATCTCACACTTAACATTTAAAATGTAGATCTTACACGCATCAGAGTAAATGTCGTCCTTGCCAAGAACATGGGAGAGGAGGTAGAAATGTAATTTCTCTTAGTGTGCCGCCATTATAGTGGTGGTGTGCAAGGCTATAGAAAGAGAAGAAGAGGCAATGGAGGTAGATGCAACAATTGAAGCACTGGAAGAACCCATCATAGGAACTGGAAGAACCCATAAGAGGAACTGGGGGGATAGAAAAGCAAGAAGAGGTTGAAAGAGATAGAGTAGTGTCTATTGATGGTGGCAAAGATAAGAGGAAGAAGATGTTTGCACGGTCAAAGATTGGGATGGAGTGCAAAAATGGCAAAAATAATTGTCTCTCTCTAAAAGCTCTAGAAGTATGAAGGCAAATGAAAGCATGAAAAGGAAAAAATGCATAGTGTTTGAGATATTAGACATTTGAGATTCAGATGGTCAGTTGAGTTTCCCATGAAGGCACGCATTTAGCTGTTAAAATAATTACAAATGGACATGTGGCGCTTTGGGGAGTTCTCTAACAATTGAAAATACAACCTCACATTATTAATGAGGTGATTCTTGATAAAGACAGAGGGTTACTTTCAAAAGAATTAATAGTTTAGCGTCAATTTATTTTTTAAATTTACAGCAATTTCAAAAGACAATGAAAGATTATCCACTTGCTACAAGCTCAGACGATTGTAGAACGGATTAAGGTACATCAGGGAGAATTTTAATAACGGTGTGAAGTCATACGGAATAAAGGTCAATTGTAGATAATAGGCACCAGTCTTCACTCAAAGTTTAAAAAAGGTCATGATGTCCCCTCTCCATAAGCTCATTTCGGATAGATTTTTCTTGGGTACATCAAGGAGAATTTTTCTTTTTTGAGTAGTCATAATAATGACGACCCGGATCAATAGATACTTTGGGAGAATTTCAGCAAGAGATGAACAAGATCGAATGGTTGGAGTCTACTCATAAAAAATGTTACGATGTCCCCTCGCCATACGCCCAAGTATTGAAGATCTTTGGGTCGGGTGCATCGAAGATAATTTAACTTTTTCTAACATAAATAACGGTAATAATTGAAATAGAGGCGAATAAGGGAGAATTTTTTCCCACAAAAGAAGGTGGTCCATCGGATTGGGAAGTTTTCATCTAAACATTTCTTGCGCTCACAATAAATCTCTACACAAAGGGGAAAATGTAGGGGGGATTAAAGGTAATCTCTAGATTAGAAAAAGCTTCGCTAATTAATAGAAGAGACTCAAGAGAATGAAGTAGCGAGGCAGCTCAGTGAGGTGGCTCAGCAAAGCATCTCAATTAGGCAACTCATTGATGGAGCTCAGGAAGGAAACTTTAAAAAAGAGCTCTTCTTTATCTTCCATTTTACTTGGTCAAATTATATCTTTTTAGTTACATTGATTGTAATGTTGTAATGATTGTAATATTGAGGGTGCAGTCAAATAATACTCATGAGAGACCATGATTGGCAGGGCTTAGGAGAGCTTACATGCTCCATCGAATAACCTCGTCGTGGGAACTTCAAAGGGACTTTTATTGGAGTACTGAGAAACGAGGCTGCATTAAGTCTTGTCTTGACCATCATAGATATACCGGGTAAAACACTAAGAGAACTTTTACCAAGAAAAAATGGGCATAGTAACCGTGAGTTCCATCGTTTATTGATCTTTAAGCTTAACAACCCTCTAACAAAAGTCACATATTCTTTAGGTGATTTCAATAGACACCTACCCATTGTCCAATCCGAACTTGAGTAAACCATTGTGGTATTGGGGTTGTGAGACGGTTTGGTGAGGCACCACTACTATGATAGTCCTCTGATGCATAGTTGGTGGACAAAAGGCATGTACTGGAATTTAATGATTATGACATAGGGTGTGCTGACCCATCACGCATTTAATGATTGGGAGTTTAAGAGCAATGGCTTTCACATTAATGAGGACTAAAACATCTCGGGAAGGGTGTGGGGTTATTTATTAGCCTCAACCACTTTTAAGAAGAGAGTGTTTTTCTAGAGAGAGAAAACACATTGAGATCAAAAGATTTTTCACAAAATAGAGTTTTATCCACCCACTATTGACATTTATTACGAAGATTTCAATAGCTAACCAGGAGATATTGGAGGTTATTGGTGTGTTGATAGCATGACAAGGTGTATCTAGGGTGATTACTTCTCTCTCCCTTTGAATGAGTTGTTTATGAAGTCCTTTTATTATTATTTGAGTTATACATGAGAGATTTATGAGTCCAATCTGAGTATTTATTGTATACAATATTGTGTGTTCATATATAATTGTTGAGGGTATTTTGGTTACTATTTTATCACCATATCTATTGACGTTACACCTCTGTTTGTATTATCATACTCCCAGCCTTCAAGGGACCACCCTCTTATATTTGGTGACTCCACTAGGGAGGCATTCTTATTGAAAGTATGGCCCAATATAATATTAACCGTCCCCTTGAATTCCATGCTATTTAATGAAATGGGGAATAGATGGAGAGGGAACTTGAAGCATTTAGAGATGGGGTGCCTTGGGTGGAGGTCACCCAAGTTCAAACGACAAAAGGAATCCCAATGGTTACATAGGCTTCCACTAGCATTGCGATTCGATTAGTGCAGATGACCCTTATGATGGGTAAATTCTTTGAGTTTATGTAGACTCATGTAGCTGCAATAGCTTTGGGAAGAGGAACAAACCCCAGTTCTTTTGTCACTCCAATGGATGCTCTGATAGCCCCCATTGAGTTCAACTTAAAAGGACGTAGTCCCCACGACACTATAACCTCCTCTATATATACAAACGCTTAGATAAAGAATGAGGAAATTGTCACAGCATGGGTGCGATGTCTTCTGAGGTTTGACAGTGTCCGTAGGGTGGTGGAGTGTGGGCCAAAGGTATTATATGTGGTGTACGGTAGTTGATGAGCGCATTAAATATGGATGGAATCCTTCAATCAAAGTGGTCTTGAGTGGTGATAGTAGCTGAAATAATGATGTGCATTTCACCAACCTACTAGACTTATTAAAATTTATTTTCCCGAGGCTTGGAATCATAAGAATGGTAATAGGGTTTCCATAGGTTGATCCAAAGGTGTTTTATAGTGATATACATATGTGTTGAGGGTTAAGTAGAGTTGGGCGGTTATTTCTCGCCTCATTAAGGTTTTCTTTCAGCATTAGATATGGATAAACTTTGGTGTTGTGAGCTTTGAGCTTAGGTAAAGAGACCTGATGGAACAACTGACCATTCTAGGAGGAGGAAGAGGTAACTGAGATTCTTTATTGTACTGTGGACATTTACTAAGAGCAATGGAGGTCTTGAAGACCAAGAAGCGGTATATTCGAGGTTAATGGTCAGCCTTAGGACCTCTTCTCTTATCTGAGCACAATCGAGTGAGTTTAATCCACCCACTATTGACATTTAAACAGGTATCATCAATAGCCCCTTGCCGCTTCTTATAAAAATTAAAAGGGGAAACATTTATCTATTATACAAGATGGGGGTAAGGTCGTAACTAGACACCAAAATTCTCGTAATAATTAGATTGCATTTAGAAGGAGCTTGCATGTGGGTATGGACAAGTGTTGGGGCTGAGAGCATTAATGTGATTGAAAGGATTGAAGTGTTTCTCCTTAGGGACTGAAAGAATTAGAACACTAGGTTTTGGAGAATATAAAAGATCCCCTTAGGCTTGGTTTAATCCTTCACCACTCATTCCATATATATCTCTTCTCTTTAGAATTCTTTGAGCAAGAAACCTATTTCATCCTTTCTTCCTTACAAACACGTCTGCTGGAAATATTTACCCTTCTAAAGTTTTGGACCCAATGACTTTATCTGTTATCACCCCTCACGTCTCCTTTCCTACGGTCAAAAACAAAGAAACTGAGGGCTTTATCCACCTCCCTACCTGATCCATCCCTTCTTATACTATGGTGATCTCTTACTTGGTATCTAATGTCCCCAATCTATCTTACGGAACCCACCTGGCCTATAGAATCATTAAGTAGGACTTAGTGGACATCTGGAAGAGTCGCTAAATTCAAAAATCTATCATTTTAAGGGCCAATAAGCCTCAAGAGAGGGAATATTTGATTGTTTTCCATCATGTGTCATTTAATGAATGCATTCTCCAATATGGGGCCATGTTTTCATTGCCTCTAGTGGTGGTGACAATTTTTAAAGCCACCAAGATAGCCTATTCTCAATTGGTGGAAAATTCTTGGAGGTCTTTGATGGACACGATTTTGGCCTTCAAGGAATCAAGTGGGGGACAACATGACGTTACTTCAACCCAATTCTTCATCTTGTACAAGGTTCAGGAGAAAAAGAAACCCAGGGACAATGGGTTAAAGTACTTTCATCCTATGTCCACCGTGGTCTTTGCCCAAGACATGCCTAGTGCTCTTAAGAACTATAAAGAGACAATTTTATTCGTTTGGGGATCCCGGGGTACTCCAGACCCAGTTGAGCCAATTAGTTTTCCTACCCTCTGTTGTGCTCCTCTATCCATGGGTAAGTTAGAGTTTACCTCTACTTTTGTATTTGAGTTTATTCACTGACTTCTGCCCCGATTCTTAATCATCCCTTTTATTTTGAAGTTTCTTTTGAAACCTCGAAGGAGGAAATGGACAAGATAACTGAGGACCAGAAGATTTCCTCCATTACTTATAATGTTTTGGCATGTCCAAATGTATTTTTAACAGTAGGCTAGAACCTGACACTAAGACTTTGACATCTAGAA
Source organism: Sambucus nigra (assembly GCA_949130495.1). NCBI lineage: Eukaryota > Viridiplantae > Streptophyta > Magnoliopsida > Dipsacales > Adoxaceae > Sambucus > Sambucus nigra. The sequence goes on from OX422210.1 coordinate 260,737,710, forward strand.
GCTCTCTCCAGACCCCCAAAATTGTGGTAGGGAAATGATGGGGTCTAATACTTTTACTATGGTGCCCCAGAAGAGGAAAGCTATTATTGAGGCCTCTATTGATTTTCTTGAGACTTCTGAGGGTGAGGATGATCATCCAAAGGGAAAAGTTGAGCCCTTTCCATGGATGAAAGAGGTCCTCCCCTCATTTAAGGTGGTTATCTTTTGGACTTTGACTATTCCCCCAATCAATAACTTGTTTGTTCTCCTTATTTGTTATTATTTCATTTTTGGTTCTTTGATAGCTAATTTTACATTATTATTTATCCAGTAAATGAACGGGACAAATGGAGGAGAGCTAGGTGGTTTTGTAAAGAAACTCATTCTAAGGTCGTGGTCAACAAGATGAAGGGGTCTAAGACCACCAAACACTTAAATTCGATACCTCGACGGACCTTCTCATTCCTCGTGTCAGACTAGTGTAAGAGGCAAAGTTAAGGCATGGTTTTGATGAAGGCTCGATCTTAGAGTTTATAAAAATCCTACCCTTACTGCAAGAATATTCGGGGGCATATGGAACCTCTAGGTCAACCCAGAGTGATCCTTGTATTATAAGGAACTTATAGACATTGGTCTTAAAGATTAATAAATCTTTACATGATCCACTTTCAAAAGGGATGGTTATGGTGATATACCATAATAAAGAGGGTCATTTGAAGGGAGATAGTGTGAGGGAGGATTTGTTGGTAAAAAAAACTCTTCAGATATAGTGGTCTCCTTAAGGGATAGGGGGCGTCTATTAATTCCCAAGAGTTGATCCATTTCTTGGGCAAGGTATTTTTGAATTTTCCATTTTCCTTTTCCATATAGCCTTTTTGTTCTTTATACTTTGTTCTCATATCCTTTTTCTCTTACAGGATTAACACTTAGTGGAGGGCCTTATGGAGGATGCCATTAATGGAAATAAAGGATCGAATAAGTCTGTGGAGATGGGGGACAAATAGGACCTTGTCTAACTGGAACTGAATCTGATAATCATTAATAAAAAGTTGAAGATTGTTGCTCTAGAGAAGTAAATTGTTGGTCTGAGATCCAAGAGCACTTCATTAGAATAGGATAAGCTGGTCAATGAGAATAATCTAAGGGACAACACTTCTCTTTTGGTCATTTCTTAGTATTCGCTGACCATAGTTGAGGAATCCCTTACTTTGGCTAAAATAGAGTATAATGTGGTGGTCGATCCACTTTAGGGCCAAACCCTACAGCTTTAAAGTGCCCAAGAGAAGCTTCTTCAAGCTGAGAAGGATATGGATGTCCTAAAGAAGACAGTCAAAAATCTTAATATTATGAGGGATTGCTTAACCTCCAAGGCTCATGAGCTGCAAAAGAACTATGTTAAGGTCTAGTTGTGGAACACAAAGATCTAAGGCAAGATTCATGCCATAATGAAAATCAAATTGAAAGCATATTTAGATTCAGATTCCTTTAAGAAGTTTCTTTTCCAGAAGTATAACTCTATTTTAAGGCATGTAAGGCTAAGGTCAACAACCTATATCTTTATGATGATGTTTTTGTCTTATTTGTCTAAGCCCCTTGGTATGGTGATGAGATTTTGATCACAATAGCAGTAGTGATGATGTTGTTTAAGTTTTTTCCTCTATTGTCTTGGAAAAGGAAGCCCCTATTCTTCAACTCCATCTAAACCCTCTAAAGACTAAAATGAATCCCTTGTGAAACCCATCAATCCCAAGCCTTAGGAGGGATATTGTGTATTTTTTTTCTTTTGAAATATTTTGGGTCATGGGCCCTTTGATGTAAACCTCTTTTACTTTTATCATTGAATGACAATATCTTGGTTTCTGAAATTTTAACTTCTATATTTCTTTGTATTACTTTATACTTATTGTTGTACTTCTCTTTACTTCATAGTTCTTTAACTTTTGATGTACTAAGGTATTCTTGCATAATATTCATCTATTGGAGGTCTTCTAGTAGGTAGTATTCCCTTAGCCCCTAGGATTTCTTGGTACCTGACTAGGAAACTGTTGAAGTATATGTGAGGGTCCTAAGACCTTTACCACACACTATTGGAGTTCTGAAGTCAAATTGAGGTTCTAAAATGGGTCATAAGACCTTAAAACCATAAGATCCCTGCCACTTGTACCTTTTTAGGACTTAATACCTAAAATTTTTGAACAAATAGTTAGTCCCCAAAGATTTTTTGGAATGAACACCAAAGAGTAAATTTATTAAGGGTTATAAGATCATTGATTTAAAATTCGGACCTGAAATTTATTCCATAAAGGGTCCTAAGAGCTCTAAAACATGTTTTGCTAAGAATGAAGGCCTTGGGATAGAAAAATTAGCTCTGACGAGGGTCCTTAAACCTTACAACTTAGAAATTTCCTCAACCTTAAGCCGCCCAATGGGTCCTTAGACTTATGCGTTTTTGAAACCAAACACCCCAGTGGGTTATAAGGCCTCTTAATGTTTTTTAAGCTAAAGTCCTATCCTCGATGGGTCATCAGACCTTTAGACTTATATGTTTTCTCAACCTTAAGCTCCAAAAAGGATCTTGAGACAATCGGACTTAGGAATTTTGGAAACTAAAGTCCCCCAGTGGTCTTAAGACATCTGGATTTAGAAATTTTTGAAATTAAAGTCTCCCAACGGGTCATTATACCTCTAGACTTTTATATGTTCTCAACCTTAATCTTATTAAAGGGTCATGATACCCCTGAACTTAGGTTTAACTGAAGCCCCGCAATGGGTCCCAAGACCTTTGGGCTTATGTATTTCAAATACTAAAGTCCCAAAAACCTTTGTACATAGAGTTTATAAGTTTTACCGTCCCATAATGGGTCATAATACCTTTGGACAAGTAAAATTTTAAACATGAAGTCCCTTAATGGGTTGTTATACCTCTAAACTCAGGAGTTGTGGATTTTTTAGGTCTGTCATACGTCCTAAGACTTCTAGACATTTTCCTACTAGGATGGATGCCTTGCGGCATAAGTATAAGGTTCCACGAATGGTGTTGAGACCTTTAAACCTTTGCTTATAGATTTGGGACCTTAAACTTTCTGAAAAATGGAATTTTGGGTAATGTGTTTCATATAAACACAGTCGCCCACCCACCCAAAAAAATTGATAATGGAAGTTTTTTCTCAAGTTTTTAGCCGTGGTTTTAGAGAGGACTTTTAAAGATAGTATTTTTTCCAAAAAATGGGGTTGGTGAAAATAAGTTACTAAGGTTTTTGCATTTTTATGTAACTCTATGTTTTTTAAAACACTTTTTTTGTGCAAAAAGGTCCTTTTTGGGTTGATTGTTATGGGTAATTAGTAAATCCTTTGGTATTTGTTTGGGTCCTTAGACCTTTGACTATTAACTCAAGCCTAGGATTGAAGTCTTGTAACTCCTGCTAGGTCATTGAATACCTTGAGGACGTTGGGAGTCAGGGATTGAAGCCTTGCAACTCCATGAGTCTTTGGACTGGGGTTGCATGGACCTTATTCATTAGTTTCGAGCTAAGGATTAAGGCCATGCAACTCATTCAATGTTGTTATGTGTCTAGGACATTTTATTATTATTTTTAATGCATAAATTGTTCTTAATCATGCTTTCGTGGAGTTCTTAAACTTTGATTTGCTTAATGGATTCACTTTGTATATGCCTCTATGCACACATGCACAAGCTCGATGGAATTTAACTTCACGTATTATATTTCATCTAAATGAGATATTCTCCCATTAATCTTTTCATCTTCTTATCTTTTGACTATAGGGTATTTGTGTATGTAATAACTGTTTCCTATGAGTATGTTGTTTTTATTGAATATATGAGGGTGACCGGAAAGATATACTAAAGGATCAAATCTCCTTTACAGGAAATTCACTATTGGCAAGATCTTAAAAAATGAGAAGAAAAAAGAAAGGATTAAAGGCCAACGTGTTTGTGTGATTGATTTCCGAAAATGGTATCTTCAAAAAATTAAATAAAAAAATATGATTTGTTTAGCTTTTGATGGTGCTGTAGTTAAATATCAACAGGTTTGCACAATGAATCCCAATTATGCTTAACATGTCATGATGCTCTTAATTTGTAGAATTATCAAAATTCTAGGCTTGTGTACATTCTATTTGTTTGTTCTTTGAGTTCACTCTATTGATCAATTGAGTTTAAATTTCAATTTAATAAATTTTTACGATCAAATAAAACTCCCATGACTTTTTTGAGTGAGTAGGTCATAATTCATTTATTTTTAGTCCACACCCCTTAACTTTATTCCATGTGTTTAGACTCATTGATAATATTCTAGTGTGTAAATCTTATATATTTTGTTTCTTGTTGTGCTTATTTATACCTTCACACACACACACACACACACACACATATATATATATATATATATATATATATATATGTGTGTGTGTGTGTGTGTGTGTGTGTGTGTGTGCGCCCGCGTACGTGTGTGCGCGCTTATGTGTTATTGGAATATTTTGCATATTTATAAATATGGTATCTATAGACACCCATCTTAGGACCTCCCCCCCCAACGAACCTCCTAAGGTCACCGAAACTCATTCATCGCAAACACTAGTTCAAACTCTGAATACCGATCTACAGGCCCTTAGGTGCTCCCGAGCCCCATTTGACTACAGTCAACTTCCTTTCGTAGGAAAAGTCTCCATGAATCTTCAAAGGGCTCTAAATTCCCTTTTCTAACAGTCTGAACAAGTCTTCAACTTTTCTTCGACAATTAACTTTTTCAAAAAAAACTCCAAGCTATTCTCACCAGGGTGTGTAATCCAAAAAATTTCAATTGGACCTACACACATGAGAACCAGCAAAAACCACATGACGTATCGAGATTGAAATGATTAAAAGCATATATCAAATTAAAGAATACAAAAATCTCTCCCATACTAAAAACTCCCCCTGAATATGATAATTCATTATCCCCCTTTTTATTTTTCTGAAATAGACAAGGAAAAGAATAAATAAATCAAATGCAAATCGGGGTGTCACGAGAAACAAACAAACCTACTATTTTTTAATTTTTGGAATTTTTTTATAGAAAAACAAAAAATGATGTTACAAAGACACACACCATGAATTGACACTAAGATAACCAAATCAAGGATACGGAATGATAGTGTGTGAGAAATTCGATAGGAAATAAAACTCAATCATGTCATATGTGTAAGGTGCATAAATGTACTCCTAACGAATGAACATCAAAATCATCCTTTGGTGTTGAAATGTTGAATTTTAGATGACATCGTCTTAAATCAAAATCAACAAATCAAAGTACACATGATTTTCACACCAATAACGTCTTAAAACATTTTCAATGCTTTTTCAAGACATTTTAAGGACGTGCAAGGCCGTTTAAATTCTTCAACCAAACACCCTCATATATATTTTCTTTTTGAGGTGATCTAAATTCTCAAACTTTGGAGAATTGATGAATAAACCTAATGACCCATAATTGGCATATATTTCTTTTTATTGCCATTAAATTTTTTTCGGGCTCTTATAAACCTCTTTGGACCCCGAAAAATTAGAATTTCTCAATTTTAGGTCCAATTTCAACGGCGGCATAATCGCAAAGGATATATGTGTACCTTTCGTAACCCTTCACCGTTTATAAAATTTACACAAACTTATGGCAAATGGTAAAAACATGGACGCCTTTTATTATCTTGTTTTATAGCATTTGATTCATTTTAATAGACAGAATTGAGATGAAAACACGTAACCAACATGTGATTTGTCAAGAACAAACATCAAACAAATATGTGCATGTGTGCAATAAAGGGCAAAGTGAGTCAAACATGTAGGTAGCAACACTATATCATCTCAAAGACTCCAAACTTTTAAAGCACATAAATGACACAACATATTGCCTCAAATCCCTATAAAATAGTCACAGGTGTGGACATCCCCGGATACATCGCCTCGTGGCGGGAGAGGATCCCTCTAGGTCCCGCGCGTCTCTCTCCGAAGCGCTTCGGCCGGCGTCCGTGAATGAGGAGAAAAATGTAGAGGGAAAGAGTCACCGGTCTATTTTACTCAAAACAGACAAAAGAAAAGGTAGCCATCCCAAAGGACAACATCCAAAGACATACTGATACATACGAAACCAAAATGATTCAAAAAGGGTCCGGAGTCTAAGTTGGGAAATGGGAAGGTGTTAGGCACCCATTCCGCCCTTACGATTTCTCATGGGTTGTTGCTATTTTCCTTTATTTCCCCGTGATGTGTGTGCATGTGTATACGTAGTGGAGATAGGAATCATCTACTTCTATCATGGAAGAGATAAAGCGAGTCATCCATAGGAATGTTCCTAAAAGTCATATTAGAAAATAGAATTTACGCGATTATCCTAGCGTCGATCATTATAAGGGAATGATAATTCATGTGGAATATTACGCCATTAAGAAAAAAATAATATAAATATATATATATATATATATATATATATATGTAAATACATAGAATTTAAGAGCGTTAAGTTTAAAGAATATAGAAATATTAGAAAAAAGTAGAAAAAGGACTCGAGTCTCGGGTTTTACCCCGAGATGCCTACGTAGCCTATAGAGGCATCAAAGTTCATGTAGTTCGTATGCAAAACGAGGGGTGGGATTTATCCCATAAATCCAATAGGGGAGTTCTATTACATGGGTGCGTGTGTAAAAAAGTGTTTAGTTGTGAGAAAAGTGTGAGAATTCTCGTTTGGAATTTATGAGCAAATCCTCTTTTTATTATTTTTTTGGGTTTTATTTATATGAAAATAAGAGATGTGCAATAATACTAGATAAAAAGTATATTAGGATGTGTGAGATAAGAGAATAAAAGTACTAAGTAACAAAACAAACTAATGAGAATTTAGGCCAATTTAAGGAGAGAGTGGAGAAAGTTGGACCTACTAAAAAATCTTGAGCTTGATTTGGATATTGGAGAGCAGCCCTTGCACATGGATGATGATGGAGAGTACTTAATTCATCAAGTTTAATGAAAAAGGTGATGAAAGGTGAAGGTTAAAAGGGGGTTTGGATGTGGAAATCACGCTGACTTCGAGAGGGGTTTTCTGAGCTTGCTGAGAGTGATGGATCTCTGATTTTTCTCATTTTTTTAATCAGGTTAGGCCCTCCTTTTTATAGGCCCAGGGCATTGCCTATCGGCATAGACCTGGTCCTGCCAATCGGCAGGTGTGTTTAGGCACACTGCCGATAGGCAGGGCTTGGAACCTGCCATTTGGAAGTATCTTTCAGGTTCCTTAGGGAAATCGAAAATAGAGCGCGAACCATTGATACGAATCGCTCATGGGGTGAACCATTGGAAAGTAATTTCAGATCCCTTCAAAAGTAAATAGGACTGCTCTTGGGTTCAGGAGTTAACTTTGGGTCAAATGTGGCTCGGAAGCGCTCGTCGGTCCTATGGACGAGGAAACTTCGGACGCAAACGGATCGTTCATACACATGGTAAGTCAAAATCACGTATGGGGCCAACCGTTAGAAAGGGTAGGAGATGTACTTCGACATTCCAAAGAGTTTGACCTGGTTTGGGGAATTGACTTTGGTTAACCGAGGCCTGGAAGTGTTCGATGATGTTTTAGAGTCAAACGGATTATTTGTCCGTACCGTAAGTCGGAATCGTGCATGGGGTGGACCATTGGAAATGGGTTTTAGTGCCCTTCAATGATTCAATTAGCCTCAGTTGAGCTGAAGAGTAGACTTTGGTCAAACAGAGCTTGGGAGCATCCGATGACCTCGTACTCGAGTTTTGGGGGAAAACGGGTCGTTCGTCCGCATTATAAGTCAGAATTATGCACGGGACGGATCGTTAGAAATGGGTTTTAGTGCCCTTCGAATATTCATTCAGTCTCGGTCGAGATGAAGAGTTTGAATTTTGTTCAAACGAAGCCTGGGAGTTCCTGATGGTCATTAGGTCAGTACCTGGGTTATGACTTGGGTTTGCAATGATGAAGGGAGGTGCTAGGGACCTTAGGAGAGGTTAAGGGTATTATAATGGGGTGTTTACAGAGCCCGTCAATGGGTGAGTTTGGAACAAACGATAGTCGTAGAAATAGACACCACATGATGACTTTGAAAGAGGATGGGTTGAGGTCGATTCTGAGGACCTAAGAATAAGGATGACCGATTCTGCGGGTCGAAGCCAATTCTGAGGGCTTGCAGATGAGGGTGACCGATTTTACGGTTCAAATCCAATTCTGTGGGCTTGAAGGAACATACTGGGATGGTCTTAAAGGAAGTGATGACCAAAGTAATGATGGGGGTGACAAATTCTGCGGGTCGAAGCCAATTTTGAGGGCTTAGATTGTGATGATCGATTCTGCGGGTCAAAGCCAATTATGTAGGCTTAAGGATGAGATGACCAATTCTATGGGTCGAAGCCAATTCTGTGGACTTAGGGTGAGATGACCAATTCTGCAGGTCGAAACCAATTCTGCGGGCTTAAGGTGAAATGACCAATTCTGCGGGTTGAAGCCAATTTTGCGAGCTTAAGGTGAAATGACCAATTATGCGGGTCGAAGACAATTCTGCGGGCTTAAGGTGAGATGATCAATTCTGCGGTTTGAAGCAAATTTTACGGTCTTAAGTTGAAATGACCAATTTTGTGATCGAAGCCAATTCTGCAGGCTTAAGGTGAGATGACCAATTATGCGGGTCGAAGCCAATTCTACAGGCTTTAGGTGAGATGACCAATTCTGCGAGTCGAAGACAATTCTGCGGGCTTTAGTTGAAATGACTAATTCTGCGAGTTGAATCCAATTCTGCGGTCTTAAGGTGAGATGACCAATTCTGCGGGTCGAAACCAATTTTGTGGGCTTAAGTTGAAATGACCAATTATGTGGGTCTAAGCCAATTCTGCGGGCTTTAGGTGAGATGACCAATTTTGCGGGTCGAAGCCAATTCTGCGGGCTTAATTTGAAATTACCAATTCGATGGGTTGAAGCCAATCATGCGGAATTAAGGTGAGATGACCAATTCTGCGGGTCGAAGCCAATTCTGTAGGCTTAAGTTGAAATGACCAATTCTATGGGACGAAGCCAATTCTGTGGGCTTAAGGTGAGATTACCAATTCTGCGGGTCGGAGATAATTCTGTGGGCTTAAGGATGAAATGACCAATTCTGCGGGTCAAAGCCAATTCTACGGGCTTTATGTGACGATCCAAGACCGAGGTTAATTCTGACCTAAGAGAGGTGATGACTGAGGACCTAGGTCAATTTTGACCTAACTAAGGTGACAATCCAAGACCGAGGTCAATTCTGATCTAAGAGAGGTGACAAGTGAGGATCGAGGTGAATTTTGACCTAACTAAGGGGACGATCCAAGATCGAGGTCAATTCTGACTTAAGAGAGGTGACGAACGAGGACCGAAGTCAATTCTTCCCTAACTAAGGTGACGATCCAAGACCGAGGTCAATTCTGACTTAAGAGAGGTGACGACCGAGGACTAAGGTCAATTCTGACCTAACTAAGGTAATGATCCGAGGTCAATTCTAACCTAAACGAGGTGTACATTTCCTTCGGGAAAATCAGGGATTTTACAGAGGATAAAGATTGGATTTTGGGGTTTCACTGGTGAATAGCGAATGAGCTGGGGAAAAGTTAGAGCGTCCTTTGGAGACATTGATGGGTAAAATGATTGTTTAGAATTTCGTCAGGGAAATTACCTTGTGATTTTGATTTGAGCTGGGGAGTCGATTGCAGGGGAAATCCTTTTGTCTTTTGGAGACTGTACCTAGGGAAAATCCAATTTGATGCTAGGGAAGTGATTAGGTGGTCTAGGGTTTTGGACGTATTTATCGGGGAGATTTGAGACCTTTGGGAAATAGGGTATGATCCTAAAGTTTTTGAAATTTTGGAGGTCCACTAGGGACGTTGCCGGGGAGAGGTTCGCTTGTCTTTTGAGAGTTTCATTGGGGAAATAGGGGTCCCACTTGAGTAAGTGCGAAATTTTCTTGGTGAAAATGCTCTAAATCCTTTTTGGGATTTTTAGGAAGTTTTTGAGGATTTTTCAGGGTTTTTTGGTATTTTCTCAGAATTTTTGTACAAAAATGTAAGGGAGGTGTCGGTCGGCATAGTGTGGAGGGTGCTATTCGGCAGTGGCATGGTCTTTTGGACTGCCTCGGGAAGGTAAAAGGTTAGTGCCGATCGTCATGACCCTTGGCATCCTATATAAATGGGAGAGTTCCCCTCATTTTTCACAGCTTCTTGCCTTTTCTCTTAGTACGATTTTCCTCTACGAATCATTCTAGCATTCCGATCTCTAAAAAATGGCCCCTTTTGTGAGCACTGCAGTACACCGGGAATGGTTGGCTATTTATGACTAGCAAACGTGGAGTGGAGGGTCAAAGCGCCTCTTGCTTTGGGGAGCGATAACTCTTTCGATGCATTCTAGCCGATTGCGGATGAGCGGACCTTGCTGCGGGAGCCGTCGCATCATCGCTCTTTGAGGGTTGTGAACCCTAGCAGTTATGTATGTAAAATAACCTTTGGCATTCTCTTTTTTGTGGTTTTCCTTTTTTCCTGGATTCTGAGAAGGTTTTTCTATTTTGGCAGTCTGATGTTTCTTTGTCGAATATGTGTGCCCAAAAGACGAAGGGGATTAAGGATGTCTGGGAGCATCTCCCACCCGTGGTGCATTGGGTGGTATCCTCAACAAGCTTTGGGAGATTGGCGTCTGTACTAGATGAGACGCCTCGTTCGATGGCAGTCTTATGCGCTATGGGGGAGAGGTGGTGGGATACTACACACACCTTTCATTTTGGCTTTGGGGAGATGATTGTGACTCCCATAGTTGTGAAGCAGCTACTGGAGCTAGATTGTGATGGAGAGCAAATAGAGGTGGATCTCTCTTTATGGGTGAGGTCGGAGGCGGTGCGCACGGCGCTTGGTGATGTGGTGAGGATAGTGTCTAGGGACTCTATCCGTCTGTCGCTGCTGAAGGATGTTTCATTGGGAAGAGTGATTGATGTGGAAGACGGGCTACAGGTGAGGAAGATTGCCCGGTTGTTCATTTTGCTGGTGTTGGGAGGATTTCTGGTGGCGTCGAGCAGCGAAGTTATCCACTTATGGTTTTTACCATATCTGAGGATGTTCTCGAACATCCCTGTCTATGATTGGGGGAGCTTGACTTTGGCGACCCTTTATTTCTCTTTGGATGCATTCAGTCGGTGCTGCCGGCAGTCTTTCACTAGAGCCATGTATCTTCTTGAGGTATCCTTTAATTTTGTGCATTTTCCTTTCGTAGATTCTCTTTTTCCTCATGCATATCTTTTGATTGTGAATTTCTTGTCTTTGGCATACATGGTTCTATGAGGTGATCGGGTGTAATACTAAGCTGATTACTTTGAAGGACGTGACTCTTGGGGATTTTTATCGATTGCATCAATGGCGCAAGGCCAATTGCCAGTCGAGGAGGTCTCTATCCCTACGGGCGATACGTCAGGTATTGAATGCCCTGACTAGTGACAAGGTAAGACTTTTTTCTTATTCAGGCTAAGACCTTAGTGTGCTTTGATTTTGTATTTAACTCATATTTGCTGGGGATTTTTTAGGTAACCTTTTACCCTTGGGGGACGACCGTTCGGGACACAGGGTTGATTGGAGTAAATGCGCAGATGTGGCATTTACTGGCGCATGAGTTTGGCCACTCTTGGTATCTCGGGGAGAGGGTGTCTGACAAATTGCTGAGGGAGAGGTGGTGGTTACACCTGCGAGGCCCCCTATGTCTATGAGCCGGGAGCGACTGCTGCCAGAGGATGCAAGGATCGTGGCGATGATTGGCGAGTCCTACCTGCTGTACACCAGTATAGTTGTGTCGTACGATTATATGGACTTTGTGATGAGCTGGCTGATGGTACCTAGTATATATGATTCACTTCCCTTCCCTCCCACGGATTCTAGTCGGCCAGTGGGGTCCTCCCACAGCGGTGGCGGTCCTTACACATCTGCGATGGCGACGACCTCTGAGGTCCCATTTGTGTGGTTGCATACTCCTTCATACAATATTCGGTGGGTTGATGGAGAGATGGTGCCTATGCTGCATCGTTCTCATGCGATGTACCTGGAGGAGTTGGGCTCGATGGAGGAGGTGCTTCATTCTGAGGTATATCTTTTTTGTTCTTCTCCTTTTCCTTCCTTTTTGTTCCTTTTGATCTTTTCTACTTGACATTGATTCTTTATTTTCTTACAGCATGTTCAGGTGTCCACCACTTGGCTAAGGGACATTAGAGACTGGATATCTTCGATGACTTCCCATATTCGGGACGCAGTTCCTGTTCCTTCTTGATTGGTGCCATCTGCGTCATTCGGGGAGGAGTCTGGTTCAGGTAGTGATGGTGCATCATCTCGCAATCGGGGAAAGAGAGTGCGTCATAGGGGTGGAAGATCTTAGGAGAGAAAGGGGGAAGGGCAAGTGTGATATATATATATATATATATATATATATAGAGAGAGAGAGAGAGAGAGAGAGAGAGAAAGAGAGAGAATATGGTTCAGTGTGAGTCCCGTTTGTTTTGTTTTTTTCCTTATTTTCCTGCAAAAATGATGTAACATAGAAACATATATCTATGCAATTCAATGAAGTTTTTTTATTATATTAAGTTAATGATGAATGAATGCATGCACATGAGCTTTTTACTTTTCTGCTGAGACCGTAAAAAGAAATATTTTTGGGATTTTGAAAGAAAGTTTTATTCAAAATGAGAATTTATATAAAGATAAAAAGGGGATCTTTGAAATTCTGTTGAGAATATCAATTTATTTTGAGTTTTTTTGAATTTTGACAAAAGAGGGAAAAAGGAAAATTTCCAGAAGTGGGGGGTTGCCAATCGGTAAGCACCTTGACCTGCCTATCGGCATGTCAGTCCAGTTCCATCAATTCAAAGGTTTAATTGGTACCCTTTTCAGTTTTTGGTACCTTTAGGGATAGGATTTCCTCCGATTTCTGTAGGGGTTATGTCTTTTGTGGGGGTTTTAAAGTATAAAAGAGGGGTAAGAGTGGAGTGTTTTCCTCACACCTTCACATTCATACTTTCTTATTTTATGAGATGGTTGTCCCTGGTAGTGTTGAGTTTGCCAACTACCTTGAGACTTTGGAGGCGATGTGCTCCTATAATGTTGACCACGATGCTTACAATATGCGACTTTATGGCGTAATCAGCCCAAAGAGTGGAACATGCTGATGGTGGCGGTACAATTATGGTACCCTGAAGACCATGTATTCCGCTTTGGCTTGGAAGAAGTCTGTTCGACTTATGAGGAATTTTTTGCAATGTTAGGGATAAATCCCAGCATTGTTGCGGCTCTGCCTAAGTTTTCCTATTCTCCCCGGGAGTTATTGGCTGGGCTTCTTTGTATTTCGTCCTCAGCGGCCAGATTACTGGTGGCTGGAGGTATGATTTCTCTTCCAGCGGTGTTGCGGTCCTTGCATTTGTAGGGGTTGGTGATGCTCAATATGTTGGAGCTGTCGTTCTGGGCTTGGTTTCAAAATTGCTACTTGTGACTGGGAGCTTCTGGTGGATCCACAACTTGCAGCTACTACTTCATGGATGCCCTACCATCATAATCCTGCGGTGGTGATATAGGTGGAGACTCTAAATGGCCTGTATACCTGGCGAGAAGGTCGCTCTGACTTTCTAAGGGGTAGCCCTTTGATGCTGTTCATGCAGTTGTCTGAAAGATTCCTCCTGGTGACTTCTCCGGAATACCCTTTGTCGGTTGTACCCAATTTCTTTTCGCGCCATTTCATCAGTGTTGGCCTGGATATTGAGAGATAGAAGAACTTGTTCGTGGAGCATGGGTTCTAAATCTATACTGGCCAGTACCTTGGTGGGGACAGCTATTGCCTATTCTGGAACTGGGAGAATACTCATATGTTCGGTTGGTTGGTCTCAGACAGAACTCTTTTTATTTCCCTTAGCGGCTTTTGTGCCAATTTGGCTGGGAGAAGATCGTGCCACCTTGGACACGAGACTTCTTTTCGGTAGAAGATTTGAGAGAGCATCTATGCATTCATCTTAGCTCCTTATGGGAGGGTCAACTCCCATCGTCACGTCCCTCTCAGTCTATTGGGAGAGTTTGGCACATCCCTGGGGATTATATAAAGTGGTTATGGAGAATAGTAGTTGGCAAGATGTTGGTAGTGGAGACTGGACAAAGGTGGCTTGCCTTATCTGATATCATGGAGGGAGGTGTGGTAGTTTTTTTTAGGAAGGGTCGGGCTTATCGATCCATGGAGCGTCTACAGCACTCCATTAAGGCAGGGGAAGCTTGGGGACCAAAGGATGTAGATGATGATGATGGAGCGGGCTCTTCTGGTTGTTGTGGATAGGACTCTTGGAGAGTTTATTTTGTACCGAGAAATAAGTTTGTTTGTTTTTATTTGGCTTTTTAGGAAGGTAGGGGGAAGGGAGTTATCCGTTCCTTTATGTAATTGCACTGTAATTTTTTATTAGTGAAATAAACAAGTTTTTTATCATCCAGCTATGCCTTTTGATGAATTTTTTATTTTGAATTATTTATACCTATCACTAAGGCATACATAATCCTTTTGTTCAAGTATATATTAGAATAAACTGTTATTCTCGGAGATAAGAAAAGAATAGTTTTTTGTGAAAAAGAAAGGGTCGTGCTCATATAAGATGTATGAGCTGCGTACGTACCTCTGCGGATTTTTGAAATTTTTTTAATTTTTCTTAAAATGGTTTTTTTAAGAGGATCAGGCCCACATAGTTCTGGGTAGTGGGAAATGAAGATTTTTTTTTTAGAATAGAAGGGAGATGAGAAGAGTCGTAGCGCACCGAGATTTCGGACTAGGGGTAAAATTGCTTGAGGCGGTCCAGGTTGATTGGACGAGCCATTTTTTCTCCATCTAAGTCGGTGAGCATGGAGGCACCACCAGACAAGATCTTCTTCACAATGTATGGGCTGCTCCAATTGGGCTTGAATTTCCCTATGGGGTCCCAGATGGGCTCTACTATTTATTTGAGGGCTAAATCCCCTACTCGGACACCGCGATCCTTGTCTCTCTTATTGAATGAACACGTTATTCGGCGATGGTACCCTTGTATGTGATATAATTCCTTCAGCCTCTTTTCATCCAGGAGTGACACCTCATCGAGGCGTCTTTGATGCCAGTCCTCATCACTAACCTTGCTTTCAAGCATGATGCATAACGATGGTATTTCTATCTCCATAGGTAGGACTGTTTCAATGCCATAGACTAGAGAGTAAAGGGTTGCCCCAATAGAGGTTCGAATTGAGGTTCGATAGCCACAGAGGGCGTATGGGATTCATTTATCCTAATCTCGATAACTTTCTGTCATCTTGATGGTAATGGCTTTGAGGTTCTTATTGGCAGCTTCGACTGCACCATTGGTTTGAGGACGGTAAGGAGAAGATTTGTGTCTTTGGATCCCATACTCGTTGACCACTTCTGTGACTTCTTCTTAAAAATGCAACTCGTTATCTAACACTATCTCATGCGGGACCCCATATTGGCAGATGATGTTTTTCTTGATGAATTTGGCCACTTTCTTGGCGTTCAGGACTGCGTATGACTCAGTTTCAACCCATTTGGTGAAATAAACCAGGATGAACTCATGCCCGTTAGAGGCCTTGGTGTAACCTTCCCTATAATGTCGATGCCCCAGGTGGAGAATGGCCAGGGAGAAGTCATGTCGTATAATTCTCGGAGGCAAGTGTTGAAGGTTAGAGAACTATTGGCATTTGAGACATCTTTGGACATAGGCAGTGCAATCATGGATCATGGTGGTCCTGTAGTAGCCTTATCGTATGATCTTCTTGGCAAGAATGTGACCATTTATGTGGGGTCTGCATTCCCCACTACGGATTCTTTGCATCACCTCCGCAATGTCAGCCCCTGTGATGCAGTGTAGATGGGTTCCATCGAAGATTCTTTTAAATAGTGCTTTGTGACAGATGATGTATTAGGTGGCCAACCTTCGGAGGGTTACCCGGTCTTTCTTGTTGGAACCCTCTGGATACTTTCCATGATTGAGGAGGTGTTGGATATAATAACACCAGCCATTGGCTAGATCGAGATCTTCTTTGGTGATGAGATCAATGTGGTAGTAGTGGGTCGGTTTATCTTTCTTTTGGACCAAGAAGGGGGCCATTGTTATTCCTTCAAGCATGTCGACTATGGAGGCTAATGTAGCAAGGGCATCGTATAGGTTATTCTTCACTCGAGGTAGGTAGCGAAAGGTGATGTCTCAGAATTGGGAGGCTAGTTCTTCTAAGTGGGCATGGAAGGGTTGCAGTTTTTCGTCCTTAACTTTCCATTTTCTGAGCACTTGACCAATGATGAGGGCAGAGTCCCCGTAGATATATTGGCGTTGGATACCTTTCTTGAGAGCAACTTTGAGGCCCACTGTACACGCCTCATATTCAGTCATGTTAGTGGTGCCGATGAAATCCAATTTGATGGTGATGGGAGTGTGGAAGTCATCTAGGGCGATCAAAAGTATCCCAATGCCATATCCCTTTTTGTTGGCAGCGCCGTTAAAGAACATTTGCCATTGGAGGTCGTCTTGAGCAGCGCAGAGGATGTTTTCATCTAGGAATTCAGAGATCTAGACATCAGCTTCTTCCATGGGGTAGTCAGCGAGGTAGTCATAGATGGATCTTCCTTTCATGGCTTTCTATGTGATGTACACGATATCAAACTCGGCTAAGAGCATCAACCATTGAGCCATTCATCTGGATAAGGAAGGTTTATCAAGAAGGTACTTGATAGGGTCCATTCGGGATACAAGTTTAATGGGGAAGGTGAGCATGTAGTGCCACAACTTCTGGGTAACCCAAACAAGCGCGACACATGCTTTTTCCAAAGCAGTGTAGTTGACTTCGTAACCGGCCAGTTTGTGACTGGCATAATAGATGGCTATTTCTTTATGGGAATCTTCAGGGTATTGATCAAGCAAAGCTCCATCTGCAGTGTCGATTATGGTTAGGTATAGGATCAAGGGGAGACCAGGCTGCGGTGGCATGAGTACCAGAGGTTGAGTTAGGTATTATTTGATTCGGTCGAAGGCTTCTTGGTAGGCCTCATTCCAAACTTTGGTTGAATCCTTTCGGAGGGGTTTAAAAATTGGTTCACAAATAGAGGTGAGATGGTTAATGAACCGATTGATGTATTGAAGTTTCCCAAGGAAGCCTCGAACTTATTTCTCTGTTAGGGGAGGTGGCATCTCAAGTATGGCTTTTATCTTGCCAGGATATGCTTCTATAACTTCTTCACTGACCATGAATCCCAAGAGTTTTCCCTTCGTAACACCGCAGACAGATTTATGTGGATTGAGTCTCATTTGATATCGTCGCAATCGTTCGAAGAACTTTTGAAGAGCGGTGACATGACCTTATCTAGTTTTTTATTTGATAATCATAGCATCCACATAGACCTCGACTTCTTTATAAATCAGATTGTGCATGATGGTCATGGCGTCCCTCTGGTAGGTAGCCCCAACATTCTTGAGACCAAATGGCATAACAATGTAGCAAAAGGTTCCCCATGGGGTGATGAATGCGGTTTTTTCTTGATGATCTAGGTGCATTTTCATTTGGTTTTATCCGATAAACTCATCGACGAATGACTTGAGATCATGACTGGCCGTGTTGTCCACGATTATATCGATATTGGGTAGCGGGTAATCATCCTTTGGAGAGACTTTGTTAGAGTCTCGATTGTCTACACACATTCAAACTTTCCCTCCTGATTTCGGCACAGGCACTATGTTGGCTAACCATGTGGGATATTCAATCACACGAATGAAACCCACGTTCAGCTGTTTGACCACCTCTTCTTTGACCTTGAGCGACCATTCGGTGCGGAGATTTCTCAACTTCTGTTTAACTGACTTGTAATCTGGAAAAGTGGGAATCTCATGCTGAGCAATTTCAGGATCAATGCCGGGCATATCATCATAGGACTATGCGAAGACATCACGAATTCCTTCAATAATTCTTCGAGTTGTGCGCGCTCATGCTCGTCAAGGTTATCCCCTATCCTAATCTCGTGCAGTTGGCTACTAGAACTGAGGTTAATAATAACAGTCTCCTCTTCATTAACTTGAATGCGGTTATGTTTTTTGTTATTAACCTTATTTAGATCAGTTAAGAATTGTTTAGTTGCAAAATCATCATCATCAAAAGTTTGATTAGAATCTAAAAAATTAATGTAAGGCACAACAAGATACTCAAAATCTTCATTTATTTCATTGATAGAAAAAACAGCATTGAGAACCTCATCAAATGAGGTCTCGATTACATTTGAGTAAGGATAGAAAACAGAAGAAGAAATGGGGTAAACATTGGGGTTAGGTGGGATTTCAGCAGGTAAAACATGCGCAACATGCCAGTTGAGGAGAGGTGTATCAGCAGCTTTAATCATGTGGGATGGATGTAGTGATGTTGTGCCTGAATGAACCATGTAGAGTGTTAGCCCCAGTGTTTTCAAGTTGAATTAGTCCTCGGAGTCACTTTCTTCAGTCTCTTCGATATCTCTGAATAGGGGTTGTGTTCATGGTGTTGGGAACTTTCAGCCCATGGGTAGCTATCTTGGAAAAAGATCTCCATTTTGGGTTTCATCTTCTTGTCTCATACCTTGGTTCCGAAAAGTCGCAAAAGGTGAAGTCCTCACCCTCTTTGATTAATCGTCCATTTAAGGAGTCACCTGGGATAGTCTGGATGCAGTCTAATCTTGTCTTTGGTCGAGACTGGTGGATCATTTTGAGCTCTTATTCCGATGGTTAATACCCCAAACCACAAGGAGGTAAAGATTTCTTCAGTTCAATGGGCTCAAGTATCCCTTACTGTTTTTGTCCTAGCCTCATTCTGAGCATGAAGTGAATGTTTGTGAACATTTGAATCACATTGACATTGCCATGAGGGTCGTACTATGGACAAACCAATTCTTTGAAATTGTCACCTGCTAGGAGTAGAAGTGGCTCAACTCGGTATCCTGATAGGAGCATATCATTTCACCCGTGCTGTATATCAAGGGTTGGATTGCTAGTGCTTGCACCCTCGGTATTATCGTCATTGCCCAGAATGGTAATGACTCGTCCATCGACGAAGAACTCCAATTTCTAATGGGGTGAGGAAGACACACCCTTGATACTATAGAGCCAAGGTTGTCCGAGCAACAGGTTGAAACAAGCTGGGATGTCAATAACCTGGAATTTGATGATAGGGTTTATAAGGCCATCCCCTATTACAAGTTTTATGATCCCATCACCTCTCGATGGGTATTATCATAGGCACGTATAGCAGCGAAAGTTGGAGCCGGGTCACTTTCTTTCAGTCCTAAGCATTTGAAGGATCTTAGTGGGCAGACATTCATGGCAGATCCATTATCGACAAGAGAGAGTGGTACGATTTTCCCCATAACTTCGACGGAGATGTTGAGTGCATTATTGTGGTTTGGCCCAATTCTGGGGATTTCTTCTTTGGAAAAGGAGAGCATTCGGGTAGAGGTCAAGGATCCGACCAAATTTACCGCTTCTTCTAGTGTGGTAGAAGGAGGAACTATGGGTCCAGTGAGCAACTTGATCTAAGCGTTTCTGTGTAGCTGGGAAGACATGAAAAGCCCCCATAGAGTAATGTTACTTGTGTTTTCTTCAGTTAATCGAGGATCTTGCTTTCCTTGAGGGTCATTTCTGGCATAGGAAGGTTTTCAACGTCGTTCCCTTTGTCATTGGCTAGTAGTGAGCTTGGGATGCCTTCCTAATGTGGTAATGTGATTTACTGAATAAGGGAAGAACATGAACCCTATTTCTTCGTCTATCTCGGGTTATTCTACTATCTTATTTATTTCTCTGAGGAGATCCTAAAATGATATTATCCCACGCATGTCGGCTACCGGGCCAATTTTCTCGAAAGCTTATTTTTTATTCGAATCTTCGAATTCTTCCCCCCATCCGGTGGAAATAATTATGCCTTTCCATGTAAAGTCAGTGCATTCCATAACTTTAATGGCTTCTTCATACAGGTCTTCCCATTCTTTGGGGATATGTAAGGGTGAAGTGACCAAGAGCCCTTGTAATTTCAGAGCATTGAGTAACTCGGTCATACTACAGATGTTGTTGATTTTCTTGAATAATCCTTCCATGATCTGGACAACATCATCTAAGTTGACTTCATCGGTGGGTACCACCCAACTGTCTGACTCTTGGGGCCATTTATGTGCTTCCAAGAACAACGCGCTGAACCTCTGGTAATCAATGATCATCTATGAGGGCAATTTCAGCCCAAAATTTAGGAGTTGGTTTAACACTTCTGATAATTCCATACCTCCATTTTCATAATGGGTACTGATAGCGATGCATGATCTGGTAAGGAGTGACAGTGCCTCATCAGTGAGGCTAGAAGGGTATAGGAGGAAATATGGGCATGTTTGGAGAGGTTTGGGAGAGTGTATAGGTGTGATTTGAGATGAGGGATCAAATTATAGGTTTATTTATAGGAAAATAGCATGGGTATGATTTGGGAGTGGGTTGTGAGTAGTGTTTGGCTTAGGATTAGCGGGTGGGGAAATGGTACACTAGTCAATTAGACCTTGGATTATGTTTCGAAGTTCAAAGCATTGGTCAGTGGTATGACCAGTGGTTTGGTGAAAGGTGCAATGGGCATCTGCCTTGAAGTTTCTCGGAAGTGGATTGGGCAATGGACTAGGATCCAAGGGTTTGATGAGGTTTTGACTTAACAGGGCCTGATAAACTTTGGAGAGGGGATCATGGAGCTTGGTGTATTCCTTTCGAACAGGGATAGGGTGGATCTCTGGCTCCCACGAAGTGGTTGGTTGAGAGATGTTGTTGATGGTTGAGACTGCATCACTAGAAGGTTTCTGATATTTTTTGGGGGTGAACTGTCTAGACACCTTCTTTGGTTCAACCTCTGTTTTAGCAATACCTTCCTCAATTTCTACTCATTCTTCTCTGAGAGCTCAGAAGTGGGGATAGTATTTTCCTCCCATGGTCGCTCGGACATGGGGCAAGAAGTTCTTCTTCACTATGCTAACTTGTTCTTCCTCGGAAGGCCAACTGGTCATGGTAGCTACCTTTTCCCTCCATCGGGCTATGAAGTTAATAATTGATTCCCCGGAGTTCTGTCTGAGCATCTCTAAATCATGGCAGGTGACCTAAAGCTCTTCGTTATATTAGTACTGCGACATGAATTCATGAGCTACATCCTCCCATCTACGAATTCTGGACTCCTCGAGAGACAAAAACCTTCGGAGGGCGCTATCCTTCAGAGTTTGCAAAAATAATTGGGCCATAACTTCTTCCGAAGCCCCAAGGAGAGTCATGGAATGGTGATAACTGTTAAGATGAACAATCGGGGGTCCACTTCCTTCGA
The DNA here is from genome assembly GCA_949130495.1 of Sambucus nigra. Taxonomy (NCBI): domain Eukaryota; kingdom Viridiplantae; phylum Streptophyta; class Magnoliopsida; order Dipsacales; family Adoxaceae; genus Sambucus; species Sambucus nigra. The sequence continues at coordinate 260,759,104 of OX422210.1, forward strand.
ATTTCTCGATATTCGACAGCTTGAACTTCTCGGGTAACCTTTCCTCAGGATAAGGAGACATGTGGGTGTGGTCCATGTAATTTCTGGAGATTCGGACTTGGTCGAACTTCTTAGTTAGTATCTTGAGATCTTCTTTGACCTTCTTCAACTATTCCTCTTTCAGATCGATGATCACAGGCAAGTTAGCCCCATGCTAGGCAAGGTTTGGCATAGGAAGCTGGGCAGGCGGCGGCCCATTAACAGGAGGGACAGGTGGAGCTTGATGATATTCTTCGGGAACCTAGATAGGATTGGATGGACACATAGCACAAGGGAATAGGGACTCGGGCTCTTGAGGAACAGGAACCTGGTTTCGTTGCATCTCCCGAACCTCAGTCTGAAGGTTGTCAATCTTGGACACGAGCTGGGCTTAAACTTTCGTCAGATCTGGCTACGCAACTTGTACTTGATCTGTGTTTTACATGGAAAATGGATGGATACTGGACTCAGAAGAAGCAGCAGGGGAACGGACGGAGCTCTGAGATGACTTGACTGAAGACCAAAGCCAATAAGGAGCCAGGCCAAGGGCATGCGATCAACCTCAGAGTGCGTAAAATTGGATTTATTTTTGAAAAAAAAAGGATGAAAATATTTTTGACATTTTTCTTTTTGAGATTGAAAGATAAAATATTTTTGGATTTTTCGTAAAGAAAGGAGAAAAGTTTTTGGATTTTTTATGAAGAAAGGAGAAGTGTTTTGGGAGACGGTCCCAACATAATTATTATGATTATTATGTTCTCACTTGTAATAAATTCTCCTAAATGCAAAATGAAATATCGAACGGGACCCGAGCCTGGAAATGTTGGGTTTGTAACATATGCAAAGCTATGGCTGGACTTGTGACCAGGCTCATGGGAAGGGTCCCATTTTAAAAATGCGCCAAAATTTGGGCGGCAGGCCGACTTGAAATTTTGGTAGAGTTTCGGGTTGAAACCGACAATTTAATATGTGTGTCCTAGGCTTGACACCTATATGCAGATATGAAACTTTTCTGGGTGAATTGGAAGGGGTCCCCCCTCTTTGGCGTGGCTTCCACGATATATGTCTTGCTTTTTGAGGGCAATCGGTACTTGTGGACAATCCATTTGATATACCTGAGTGTACATGAATTGCCTCACTATATACCTCGTGGGGATGGTACGTGTGAGAGCGAATTCGATATACTCGGTGTACGTGAATGAACTCCCTATGAAATATCTCTCGTCAAGACTTCGTTCAAGCGGTAAGATGCGGGGGAACCATTCGATATACGTCGAAGGTACTTGGCCAGTAGAAGGTGAGAGTCATATCGCTTAGGCTTACTATGCCTTGCCGGACCAGCACCCATGACAAAGTGACCCTCCAGTTACGGGACAAAATTTGGTCAATCACAATGCTCTTTGGTGATATCGTGTGAATCATGCATGATCCTCTTATTAGTATCTTATGATGGGAGTATCTTTCTTGATCATGACCAACAGGGAGCAAAGTATGAGTACCAATGGTATTCCATGTATGGGTGATGCGTGTAACATGAGGATATATGTGATCCTAGGTGCACGTGGTGTGGAGTGTACATGGAGAATTTTCTACAAGTGTGTGAATAGAAGCACAAGCATGAGGTACACATGAATAGTAAAGGGGAAAATATAAGAAATTAAAATACCCATGTAAATAGAGTCTAGCCCTCAAAAATAAATTTCCCCAGCATAGTCGCCATTGTGTCCATCCCCGGATACATCCCCTCGTGGTGGGAGAGAATCCCTCTAGGTTCCGCGCATCCCTCTCGAGAGCTCTTCGGCCGGTGTCGGTGAATGTGCTGAAATATATATAGAGATAGAGTCGCCATTCTATTTTACTCAAAATAGACAAAAGAAAGGGGAGCCACCCCGAAGGATAGCATCCAAAGACATATTGTTACATATGAAACCAAAATGATTTGAAAAGGGTCCGGAGGATAAGTTACGAAATGCGAAGGTGTTAGGCACCCATTCCGCCCTTACGGTCTCTCATGGGTTGTTGATATTTTCCTTTATTTCCCCTTGATGTGTGTGCATGTGTATACGTAGTGGAGATAGGAATCATCAACTTGTATCATGGAAGAGATAAAGCGACTCATCTATATGAATGTTCCTAAAAGTAATATTAAAAAATAGGATTTACAAGATTATCCTAGCATCGAACATTTTAAGGGAATGATAACGCATGTGGAATAATACGCCATTAAGAACAAAATTATATATATTTGTAAATACATAGAATTTAAGAGAGTTATGTCTAAAGTATATAGAAAAATAGGAAAAAAGTAGAAAAAGGACTCGAGTCTTGGGTTTTACCCCGAGATGCCTACGTAGCCTATAGAGGCATCAAAGTCCACGTAGTTCGTATGCAAAACGAGGGGTGGGATTTATCCCATAAATCCAATCGGGTAGTTCTCTTATATGGGTGTGTGTGTAAAAAAGTGTTTTAGTTGTGAGAAAAGTGTGCGAAAAGTGTGAGAATTCCCGTTTGGAATTTATGAGGAAATCCTCTTTTACTTGTTTTTTTGGGTTTTTTTTTTATGAAAATAAGGGATATGCAATAATACTAGATAAAAAGTATATTAGGATATGTGAGATAAGAGAATAAAAGTACTAAGTAACAAAACAAACTAATGAGAATTTTGGCAAATTTAAGGAGAGAGTGGAGAAAGTTGGACCTTCTTAAAGATCTTGAGCTTGATCTTGGATATTGGAGAGAAGCCCTTGAACTTGGATGATGATGGAGAGTACTTAATTCATCAATTTTGATGAAAAATATGATGAAAGGTGAAGGTTAAAAAGGGGTTTGGATGTGGAAATCACGCTGACTTCGAGAGGGGTTTTCTGAACTTGTTGGGAGTAATGGATCTCTGATTTTTTTTCCTTTTTTTTTAATCAGGTTAGGCCCTCCTTTTTATAGGCCTATGGCATTGCCTATCAGCATAGCCCCGGTCCTTCCAATCGGCAGGTGTGTTTAGGCACACTGTCGATATGCAGGGCTTGGAACCTATCGTTTGTTAGTATCTTTCAGGTTCCTTCGGGAAATTGGTCGTAGAGAGAGAACCGTTGATTCGAATCGTGCATGGGCGAACCATTGGAAAGGTAATTCAGATACCTTTAAAAGTCCTTCGGACTCCTCCTAGGTTCGAGAGTTGACTTTGGGTCAAATGTGGCATGAAATCGCTCGTTGGTCCTTTGGATGAGGAAACTTCGAATGCAAACGGATTGTTCGTCCGCATGGTAAGTCAGAATCAAGAATGGGAAGGACCGTTAGAAGGTTTAGGAGATTTACTTTGACATTCCAAAGAGTTTGACATGGTTTGAGGAGTTGACTTTGGTCAACCGAGGCATGGAAACATTCAGTGATCTTTTGGAGTAAAACGGATTGTTCGTCCGTACTGCAAGTCAAAATCATGCACGGGATGCACCGTTGGAAAGAGGTTTCAGTGCCCTTCGAAGATTAATTTAGCCTCGGTCGAGATGAAGAGTTGACTTTGGTCAAATAGAGCCTGAGAGCGTCCGGTGACCTCCTGATCAAGTTTTGGGGGAAAATAGGATGTTCGTCTGCATGGTAAGTCAGAATCGTGCACGGGGTGGACCGTTGGAAAGGTGTTTCAGTTGCCTTCAAATATTCATTCAGTCTCAATTGAGCTGAAGAGTTTGACTTTGGTCAAACGGAGCCTGGGAGTGCCCAATGGCCTTTAAGTCAGTACCTAGGGTATGACTTGGGTTTGCAATGATGAAGGGAGGTTCTAGGGACCTTAGGAGAGGTTAGGGGTATTAGAATGGGGTGTCTACAACAGGGATATGGCATGAAGTTGTGACTTGGTCATCCTAAGTGTGCATTCATATACGGTGCAAATAAAATAGAAAACACTTTTTGGATTTTTCAAAAATTTTCTAATTTTTTTTTGTATTTTTTCAAACACTATTCAGAAACAACCCGGTAGAACCAATAACATGTAGTAGTAAGAAACAGGGACTGCGAAAAAAATTCCAGGGGTCGTTCGGACGAGATTCCATGTCGTTAGAATGACAGGCAATCTCATTCGAGCGAGATGCAATCTCGTTAGAACGAGAAAACGAAAACAATCCAGAATACACAAAATGTTATGCAGTTTCGACCAGTAGCAAATTTCTCAGAAACAGTACTTGGACAGGGTGTACATTGCTGAAATATGCTAAAATTGAACCAAAAATAGGAAGACCAAACAAAAAATATATATATAAAATAAATGGTCCATGCTAGAAATAGGCAAAAGAGTCATCATGTAAATCACCCTATGTTAACAAACGTGTCGTAACCTCATCTAGAAAGTGCGGTGGAGTTTTCCAAAAATCGTGACATCGTTTGAACCAACTCCATTAGATAATGTGTAGTCTTGACCAAAAAATTTACTTTATCGTGAATATGTGCAAACTCTCTATCATTATGTGCAAGAAAAGTAACATAAGTGGGTGCATGTGAAGTGGCATGATGTGGCACGAAACCCAACTTAGAACAAAACTCCCTAAGGTGTCCTCTCTTTTTATAATGGGAGCAAACATAAATCGGTCTAGGAATAAATTTATCAAAAATTTTTGGGACGAGTTTTCCTAGACAAACACCCATGATAATCACTCACTAAAGTGGAAATAGGAATGGGTGAATTAAAAGTAGTGGAAGCACCATCATGAATTTTTCCAACATACTCAGCATCATTCAAAACGGGATAGGGAACCATATTACCAACCTTCTCAGATGTGTTCTCTAATGAGACTTGGGTCTCCCGTTCTCATTCGAGATCATCCTCGAGATGGGATACACGTGTCGTTAGACTAGACACCGTGTTGGTCAAGTCACATTTTTCCCTTTTAGGTCATCATTATCTTCCTTCAACTCATAAATCCGAAGACCTAGATCCCTATTCGATCTTTTTATTTTCATGGTCTCGGTAAACAACTCTCTAAAAGATTTTTTGAGCTCACTTTCATCTATGTTCTCAACCTCACTCTCATCTTCATTCGACTCATCGTCCACACTCTCATGGATGCTATCATCGCGGGACAAAGTGGGGAAATGAACACGAGTAGTTAAAGCAACATATATCCCTTGTACTAAACCTTTTTCGGACTCATCGTCTTCCTCTTTCTCTTCTCCCTAACTATCGCTTAGGGTAGTGGGCCTGGCAACTTTCTTGCCCTCTCTCCTAAGTCTAGTGGGACACTCAAATGACTTGTGCCCTTTCCCGTCACACTCAAAGCATCTTATCTTCTCAAGGTTCTCCAAACTCTCTTTTTCTTTCTCATTGATTTCTTTGGCCTTGTCTTTCTTTTTCTATTTCTCCGAAAAAAATTTATTGGGATTTATTTATTTTGAAAACTGGAGAAATTTTTTAAAATTTTTGGAAAGTAAGGCAATGTCAGAGTCATTATTAGATTCAAATTCACATACACTCTCCTTCTTTTTTCTCTCTCTTCTTTTATTTTCACTGGATATCGATTGTGTCCTAAGGGTAACCCCTTTCAGATTAACAGTTTGGGGAAACATATCTAACTTGTAAGTCTGAAGATCACCTACCAACTCTTCTAACTGAAGTGTGATCAAGTTCCCCACCGTGTTTAAAATAGTGACTCTTGGAATAAAACGTTTTGGAAGAGATCTAAAAATCTTTTTCACAACCCGCTTTTTATCAATTGCCTCACCCAAATTAAAGCTAGTGTTGACTATGTACGATAAATGTGCATAAAACTTGTCAAAAGTCTCACATTCTGACATAGTGAGTGTCTCAAATTGGGTGGAAAGGTTTTGTAACTTATATTCTTTAACAACGGTGGTACCCTCATGTGTCAAAGTTAAAATATCCCATGCCTCTTTAGACGTGGTGCACGTCATAATTTGACGGAACTCTTCGGGAGTGATGGCTCCAATGATAGCACTCAAACCACGTGAATTAAAATTGGACAATTTAAAATCGTCCTCAGTCCAGTTTGACACAGGTTTTAAAGAGGTGATGTTCTCAACAGTAACGGTGGGAGGAGACCAACCATTTTCAACCAACAACTAAACACGCTCATCTATAGCTTTTAAAGCAGATTTCATTCGAGCTTTCCAATAGGCAAAATTATTGCCGTCAAAAGTAGGTACCTGATTATATAAGTGATCCATCAACGTTTAAAAGAATTTGTATCGCAAAACCTTTTGCGAAAAATAGGAATTCACAGTAAAATAGTGAAACCTTCTCTGATACCAGTTCGTAAACGCGGTGTGATACCAATTGATTTTATTCGCAAATTCACTTATTTAATTAGGTAACTAGTTTGTAAATGCGGTGTGATACCAATTGATTTAATTCACTTATTTAATTAGGTAAATCAAATTTAACAAAACCAAATTCAAATTAAAATCAGCCCATGTGCATGCAAGTGTAAACAAAATAGACAAGCAAGTGACAGAGTAATTCAGGAAAAAATCCCCTCAGGGAAAAACCTTTTATATTATAGAAATTTGACACAGTTACATGGCCATTGACTTACTTACAATTTCCCTCAAGCCTAATGCATGATGTCTATGTCCAACCTTCAAAGCTTTAGCTAGAACTCAGCAGTGGCTCACTCGCAGTCGTACCAATTTGGAAACGCAACCCAAACACGCAATCTTAATTCTTTGTATGATATCCCTTCACAATAGCTCTCGGCTCTCCAGTTGTAGAGTTCTTCTCACAAAGGTTAAACTTTAGGCAAAGTATGGTTTGGGTTACACAAAACAACTCACACAAAATAAACTCTCTAGGATTTGTGAATTGTGAAAACAAATTTGAACCCTCAAAATTATGTAGGAGAAAAGGTAAACTCTCAAAAACATATTCTAATCAAAACAAAATTTTCTCCACATGAAATACTGAACCCTGACACCTTATTTATAAAAACTTTTAAGGCGGTGATGTGTCAGGTAAAAAGATTTCTCATTCGAACGAGCTGTCATGTCGTTCGAACGAAGTTTGGTCTCGTTCGAACGAGATAGGATATCGTTTGAACGACCAGGCATAAATCTCTAGATTCGATTTATAGAGTTTTAAAATATTTAGGGACTTAGAAACCAACACTCTTACGAATCTGAGCATAGTTATCAAAAAGATTTTATGGTAAAAATGTTTTTGAAAAGATAAAAATCCATTTAAAATCATTCAAAAATAATTTTTCATAAAAGGAACAAATATTTTTATTTTTATAAAAAATCCCAACATTTTTTAAGTAAAATGTAAATGGAACTTGACCATATTTACCAAAGTCGTCCTTGTTGGGCATGATTGTTGAAGATGACTTGAAATTTGGATCGTCGATTGTAGATCTGCGCTTTCTAATACGTCGACAAACTTGTAGCGATATACGACATACTAAGTGTGACAGATTATGTCCTGACATTATTTCATAAAAAAAATTAAAAATAAGAAAAATAGGGTTTATCAATAAATTCTAAGAGAGGGGTTCTCATTAAACATCTCACACTTTAAAAATGTTTATCCCTTTACATACATATAAGAGCAATCCCCCGTTTAGATATATAGGTTAAACTCACCCTATGTTATCTTCGAACAATGTGTACTTTGATGTCCCTTGGGCTACGTAGGCATCTTGGGTAAATCCATAGACTCGAGTCCTCCCTTATACACATTTGGCACATTATATATATTCTTAACGGATTTCATATTCTTGCATGCTTGTGTTTGGTCCGATGTATACATTTTTTCTTTTATAACGACTTGTGATTCATGAAACACTTACATTATATTTTGAATTATTATTTTGGGAAAACTCCTGAGGATGAACTCACTCACCACTTTCCTATGACGCGAGTTGAACGATTTAATTATCCATTTATATTATGCACATAAGCACACACTTCACGGGGTCTAACAAGAGAAGATTAACATATGCCCATGAGAGACCCAAAGGGCGGGCTGAGTGCCTAACACCTTCCCATTCTGTAACCTAGTCCCCGAGCCTTTGAACTACTTGGTTTCACAAGCATCAGTAATGTCCTTAATGACATTCTCTTGAGGAGGGAACATTTCTTTTGCTTGTTTTGTGCAAAATAGGTTGGCGACTCTATCTTTACGTATTACCCCATATCGACGACAGCTGAGCGCCCTGAGAAAGGGCTCAATCCCACGCGCGTGCACTGAAAGAAAGTATGGAAGCCCTCCTCATACCCCCTCGAGATGGCCACAGTGGAGACTCCGTTGGGGACATTCTAAGAGAAGATTCTATTTCTGCATGGGTGTTATTATTTTATGTATGTGTGCATATTCACCTACGTGTATGTTTCCTTTTCTCCTCAATCTACTATATGTATATTTACCTAATGTATATATCACTTTTCACTTAATTATGCACTTCACGCACTTGTATATACTCTTAGTGTACACTTCACACACACTTAGCTTCACTTTTACTCACATGCTTCACACACCACGTTAAATACCCATGCTTAGGCTTCACTAGAACACACCCAAACTTTCCACACTTGTATATATCTCCATACTCACTTACACATATGAAACACCACTTGTAGTTGATCCATGTATAGTATCACTACCATACACACACACTTGTAAATATTCAAATGTCACTCGCTCATATATATCCATGCATAGTATAGTCTACTAGCTGGATTTACTTTTCATAGTACTTGTATAGCTCCCTCATTATTAACCAAAATTTTGTCCCATACTAGAGGGTCACTTTGTGATCGGCACTGGTCTGCGGGGCACAGTTAGCTAAGCGATATTACTATCACCTTCCATTGACCTAGTACTTATCGAACGGTTTCCCCCGTGTTGTACTGCTTGACCAAACTCATGAAGGTAGGTATATTTCATATAACTCATTCACGTATGTCAAGTATATCGAATTCTCTCTCACACGTACAATTCTCACGATGTATATAGTATGGCAATTCATGTACACGCAGTTATATCAAATGGCTTGTCCACACATAAAATGATTTCCCTTATACGCAAGAGTTATATCGTGGAAATCATACCAAAGGGGGTAACCCTTCCACTAACCCAACAATTGCATTAACCTCATATAGTTGTCAAACCTAGTGAACTCATATTTATTTTGTCGATTACCATGCAAAACTTTGCCAAAATTTTGGATCGACGTATTGCCCTATTTTTCACACTATTTATCCTTTTTTTAAAACACAACCCCATTCGTGAGCCTAAAAATGATTCTAACAGTGTCTTACATATTTTCAAACCCTATTTTCCTAGGCTCGGATCCTATCTTGCATTTTTTTCTATATTTAGGCAAACCTAATACAAGTTAAAACCAAATAATAATCATGTTGAGATTCCTCTCCTTTTTCCCTCCTTTTTCAAAAACCAAAAATACCAAAAACATTTTTTCTCCTCCTTCTAAAATACAATAAACATTTCTACCTCCTTTTGTCAAAAATAAATTCGAACCATTTTCCCTCTCAGGTAAATCGTGTACTCGATTTTGGCTTAGCTCCCTATTGGCTTCGGTCTTTCGTCAAAATGCCCCGAGGCTTCGTCAATTTTTATGTTATTTCATTTGAGTATGTAATTTACTTTCACGACCTCTTCATGGATAACACTAACCGGACACCGAATGTGTAGCCCGATCTGAGTACCGTCTTAGCCCAACTCAGGGCCAAGAATGACAACCTTCAAATCGTGGTCAATGAAATATAGCGACACTGATTAGGCATAAATTCTTCACATTATTCCCGTTAATTTCGGTATTTTTATGATCCCTTTCATTGTAAATAGATTGGATTTGTCTTATATTTATGATACAAACCTATTTTGGCTAGTATTTCATACTTTGTGTATCTCTTATGTGTTTTACACGTATTTCATGCAAATTAGTGCGAAAGAGAATGTAAAATAGTGAAAGAAAGCAAGAAATGGGGAGTTCAAAGGCATTTTCGTAATTTTACATATATATTCTGGTGGTGGGGAAAACTAGAAAGTTGAATATCTATAAATTATAAGAACATTGGAAAAAACGGCACCCCAATCCGAGCTACGGTGAAGAAGTTATGACCATTTAAAGTTTGAGACAGAAAGTCAAAGTTGAAATAAATTCTGGAAGCTGAATAGTTTGAACTCTTGAAATTTCTTGTATAATTCCTTTTTATTAGTTGTAAAACGTGGAGAGGCATAGGAAGAGTAATTTTTTAGATATATAAAATGGCAAACCCTATTAGAAATAAAAGAGGTTTGTTACTTCACGTTGTAGGAGGCTAGTAGTTAGTTTTTAAAGGATTCTTGTATCCAAGAACCCTAATTTTGAAGTTTGGCTACTATTCAAGATTTAAAGATATATTCAAGATTCATCATTCATCCATTTCAACTAATTTTAATTTATTGTTTTTACTTCTTTCATATTTAGTTTAATTTATTGTTGTTTTCTAGTTTTCCAATCCCAATTGAAGTCATGTTCCCAATTTTCTAGATTTAGTTATGGATACCTGCACTTTCACTTTTAAGTTTTCTTTTTCTTTAATCATGTTAAGATAAGTTTTTAAGGGTGGGGATGCATGAACCCAACCCGATGTGGTATGCATAGATATAAAATTTTCCTTCAAATTAAATAACTGATTAGATCGTGTTGTATAGTTTCACAACCATTGTAGACCTTTTGACCTCGTTTGTCCTAGGTAACCGGGGTTCTTAAGGATGCAACACGTGTGAACTATTGCGACACTGCTTTACAATTTTTTTGATTATGTATGATGCGGGCTTGAACCTCATATATCTAATTTTTTGGATTACTAAAGACTAGGTTTGATCAATTATCTAATTTATGACTAATTTTGTACTGGCATACACACTAGAGTTTGGGGGGGTGTATTCTTAACCCATTTCTTTATTCATATTAATTCCTTCTTAGTTAGTTAATTTTGCATGTGTAGGTTAATTTAATTGAATTTAGTTAATTTATAGATAAAATCCAAAAAATCATTCATCTTTTTCTTTTCTTTTCTTTGAACAACAACTTTAGGAATAAACTACCTTACCTTTGTCATCACGTTCACACATCCTAACTCCATGTGAATTTGATACCCAGACTCACCACTATACTCCGCAAGAGTGTAGTTAAAGTTTAGGTTTTTGTATTGCTATTGGAAGCCAATAAAATTGACTAGAGTATTTACACAAATGCTTGGTTTTTCCACTCGATCAAAATGGCGCCTTCAAATCATGGTCAATGAAATATGGCGACACTGGGCCCAAATTCCTGAAAAATTGAGATTCTCTTTCCTCTTGCCATGGGTCCACCCACTCTCGAGCCTGTCAAGTCCCAAAAGAGTATCAGTATGCTCCATGAGCCCCACCTACCAATGGGCCGCCACCAGCTCAACTCCTTATTCTGAACCTTGCCCAACCAAGGCCTGATTTGCAAATACTTGTGGATCCCAAAGAGGAGGAATTGAACAAGTCAAAGAAGACCACAAATGGTTGTTAAAGAAACTCAACAAAGTCAGTATATTCGGTAACTACATAGACTACACCCACATGTTTATCGATCCCAAATCTAGACATCCAGAAAATTTTAAGATACTAGACATTAAGAAATTCAGGGGATGCAAACCCCAAATTATTCACCTTCAAAGCTATCATAAGTCCATGACACTACTTGTTGCCTCCGAAGAGATAATGGCTCATATGTTTCAGTAGACCTTGAAATAAAGTGCCCTCCAGTGGTTTTTGTCCCTAGAAGAATCCCAAATCTGTAGTTAGGAGGATGTCTCTCGAGAATTCATGTATCACTACAAGTACAATGAGATGCTAGATGTCATGCATCAATATCTAGAGATTCTTAAGCAAAACCTTGGGGAAACAATCAGTTGCTTCATTGGAAGGTGGAGAGAAAAAGCTAATACCATGACCAACAGGTCCACCGAGGAGGAACAAATCATTGTTGTGAAGAAGAACAGCTTACCTCATATTCGAGCATCTATAGGAGGACAGTATTACCACCATTTTTTAGCCCTCTAGTTGATGGTGTAGAAATTGAGGAAAGCATTACAAAAGTCAAATCTGAGATAAATAAAGTGACCAAATAATTCACTCCCCGGAAGTACAAGAAGCTCACTAGTGTTACAGTCTCAACTATCAATAACATTCCATAATCCGCAACATTTCGGGTACCGAAAAGTTGCCCTAATTTTGAAAAAAAAAAGAGTATGTCGAGATCCATGCTCCCCTATCCAAAGTCTACAGGCCCTATTAAGAAAAAATCTCATCAAACCCTTGGAGCCCCATCCATTACCAAATCCACACCATAAACAATGCAAACTCGATAACCATTGTAATTTCCATCAATCCATAGGTCATGCAACCGACAAATGCTTCCACCTTAGAAATGTGACTAAAGGCCTAATTAATCGGGGTATCATTTCCCCCACGAGTTAATTCTAAACCCAATACCACTCATAAATCCAGCACATACAAATGCCATCTTTTTAGAAAGTGATCCATAATTTTACCCATCTATTCAAATCGTGCTCAGCAAATCACCCATTATCCCTATATTCTCACCTAAGCCGCTCAATGTTTGCCCATATTTTCTTCTACCCCCTAACTTCTTCATTGATCAAAATTTGTCACTTCTTATGAGGGCTTGCATCACCATCCACACCTAATCTGAGGGGATAGACATGGATTTACCAGCTGTGTTGAACCAACCCTTAAAATTTGAGCTTAAATTCCCCATTGAGACGACCATTAATTATCATAAAATTAGTACCATGTTCATAGAAGCCCTGAAGTGGGATCAATAATAAGATGAATGGGTAGTACTAATTGAAGAAATCAGCCTAGATAATGTGGTATATACCATGGCCGATATATTTTGATAGACAAGTGAAATTTTAACATTTCTGAGTTACTCGTCGCTCTTCGGGGATGGTTGGTCCCTTCACTCTTTAACCTCCCTGTTGAGTGGGAAGATTTGTACGATGAAGCCGCTAAGGTTGTTAAATGCATTGATAACTCTTGGAAAGATGACATAGTCACCAACGGATAAAGGGATGATTTTGATAACTTAGAGGACTAACCAAGTCAAGAAGAAGTCAGTCCTTTAGCTATCCAATGTGGAATGATATCCTTCGAAGATCTGTTAGGTTAAATTAATAAGGTAGACATTCATCTTGAGGCAGATGAAGCCATGGGATTCTTATTCTTCCCCACCTTGGTAATCAACATGACCAGGACTGGGAGACCCTACAAAGATTCAATTTTTTATGCAACCAAAATAGACAAAGGAAAGGGAGTTACCAAATAACTTCTTGTGCTAGAAATGCCCATCGAAGGAGGCAAAGTCCTTGATCAACTCAGGAAGACCCAAGTGGTATTTTCATGCCCTCTCAGTTGCACTAAAATTCCTTGATAAAGCTCCTTATCGTACCAATAGTCCCCCCTTCCACTACTCCTAAAGAAGATATAAATATGGTCGGGTCCTTGATCTCTTCCAGATTACTCTCCTTTTTTAAATAAAAGATACCAAAGTTTGTCCCTTATCATAATTATATCCTCAATATCTCTGTTGAAGTCTTAGGAAAGATAGTTCCACTTTCACTTATTGACAAGAAATCTTCCCTCAATGTTTGTTCTCTCAAAACCATCAACGGTTTGGGACTGATAGTCAATGATCTCACTCCCACTTCTGTCGTCATGCATGTTTATGAAAATACCCACCGAGGAGTAATGGGATCCATAAAACTCATACTAGGGGCTGGCCCTATAAATCCTATCATCGAGTTCCAATTCATTAACATACATGTATGGGTTAATCTACTCCTTGTTCATCCATGACTCCACATCATCCGAGGGGTGTTTTCTTCTCTTCATTAGAAACTGAAGTTCTTTGCCAAAGTTCAGCTTATCACAATTTTAGGGGATGACAACAGTACAGACAATGCCAGCACTCGTAATCCAATATTGGAAATCCAGTATGGGACGAATGACATGCTCCCCTTTAGTTTTAGATTTGATCCACTTTCCCTCCCAATAAGAAATAATTTCAAAGATCAAGTATGTCCAGAATACATCCCTCATGAAAATGTTAATATTATTTAGATATTCAAGAACATGCACTTCGTATCTGAAATGGGGCTAGGGTGATGCCAGTAAAGGATCCTTAAGCCTATAATACTGAAGGAGGCCTTTCCCCGATGTGGCCTGGGTTACTAGCCTTCACCAGATGAACTCAAAGCACTCCATTGACCAATATCGAAAAGAAGCTTAGAAGATGAAAGGATTGTTTCAAGAGAATATTTGAATGGAAGATTTATCAAGGAGGGTGAAAACTTCCCTTTCGGTGGCTTCCCTGAACCGTGGTATAACCATATTAACAAGAAAAGGAAATCGAGGCTGGAAATCTTTTCTTACGACAGTAACTCTTGAGTCAAACACTACAAACATGAAGTGCAATCTCTCACCCTGAATGCCATGACAATTACTAAGGACCCTGAGGAAAGTGATTTCAAGAAATTATTCAACATGCAGACACTGGGGATGATTCTCTTCATGATCAACTCAGATGTTGTGGCGTCGGACACGTTTGCTCAAATCAAAGATGCTGACATTCCTCTCCTCAACTGGAATGTCGTACCAGTCCAACCTTCTCAAATTTAACATAACCCTGTTTTTCACCCTATTTAAATCTCTTCACCTAATATTATTTTTCATTTACCCGATATCAATGTAACTAAGACATGTTTTGACGAGGTTCTCAATGTTGTTTTTCTCAAAGATAAAATAAACGAGGATTTTGAGTATCTTATTGGGCCTTACATTAATTGTCTTGATTCTAATCAAACCTCTAATGATGATGATTTTACAAATGAACAATTCTTAATAGATCTTAATAAGGAGACTAACAAAAAACATAACCACGTTTAAATTAATTATTAATAGAATGTTGTTATTAATATCGATTCTAGTAGCCATCAACACGAGATTAGCGTAGGGTCCTCCCTTAATGAGCATAACTGTGCATAATTTTAAGATCTACTAAAAGAATTCGGGATGTTTTAGCATGGTCCTACAATGAAATTCCAAACATTCCCCAAGAAATAACTCATCATGAGATCCCGACATTCCCATAATGCAAGCTAGTCAAACAAAGGTTAAGGAAACTTTGCACCGAATGGTCTCTCAAAGTTAAACAATTAGTGGCCAAATAGTTGAATGTGGGTTTCATTCACGTGGTCGAATACCCAACATGGCTCGCAAATATCGTCCACGTGCCAAAGTCAAGAGGAAAAGTTTACATGTGCATCGACTATCGAAATTTTGAATAAATCATCCTCAAAAGATAACTGCCCATTACCCAACATCGACATGATTATGGACAATGTGGCTAGCTGTGCCCTCAATCCGTTTGTTAATGGATTCGTCGAATATAACCAGATCAAGATTCACACTAGCCATTAGGAGAAAATCCATGTCGTCACCCTATGGGGAACCTTCTACTATATTTTCATGCCATTTGGACTTAAGAATGCCGAGGCTATTTACCAAAGTGCTGCCACAACCATCCTGCACGATCTTATTCATAAGAAGGTCAAAGTCTATGTAGATGATATGATAATTAAATCCAAGACTCGTGAAGGTCATATTCTTGCCTTTCGAAAGTTCTTCGAGTAATTGGTCAATACCAACTGCTACTAAATTCACAGAATTGTGTTTTGGCATCACGAAAGGAAAACACTTGGGATTCATGGTAAGTGAAAGGGGAATCGAAGTAGACCCTGTCAAACTAAATGCCATACTTGAGATATTACCACCATGGATTGAGAAGGAAGTCCGAGGATTCCTGGGTAAACTAAAGTACATCACTCGGTTCATCAACTAACTAACTTCTATTTGCGAACCCATTTTCAAACTTCTCCAAAATAATTCAACCAAAGTCTGGAATGAGGCATGCTAAGAAGAATTCGACCAAATCAAAAGATACCACCACCCGACCTTTGATGCTTATGCCTCCACAACTAGGACTCCTGCTCCTCTTATACTTGAGTGTTATAGATACTCTAGTAGGGTCTTTGTTAACCCAATACATTGAAGAATCCCATAAGGAAAGAGCCACTTATTAAGACAGTTGGAAATTGGTCAAGTACGAAGTTAACTACATTACTTTGGAGAAAAGTTACGGTATGGGTCACGAAAAAGTTACGGCTCTACATGCTTTCCTTTCCCATCAGACTAGCATCCCATATGTATCCCATAAAATATATGCTAGAAAATCCCTCTCTGTTAAATCGAATTGCCTATTGGTTGATGTTTATATCGAGTTCGATATTGTGTACGTCACGCATAAAGTTATGAAAAGGATATCCATCTTTGACTCCCTTATTGATTACCCAATGGAAGGAACTGATATTTGGGTATCTGAATTCTTGAATGAAAACATTCTCTACATCTCCCCGGACAACCTTTGATGGCAAATGTTCTTTAATGGAGGGGAAAATAAGAAAGGATAGAGCATTAGGATGCTCCTAATTGCCTCTAATGACTCTCATACCCACACTGCCATTAAACTAGACTTCACTTCCACTAATAATATGACTGAGTACGAGGCATGCATTGTAGGCCTCAAGACCACCCTGAAGAAAGGTATTAAATAACTAAATGTCTAGGAGACTTTATCTTCATCATCGGATAAATCCTTAGAAGATGGAAAGTCAAAGACAAGAAACTCCTACCCTTCCATGCCCAAGTAAAAGAGTTGTCCTCCTAGTTCAAAGATGTCCCCTTCTACTCTCTGCCTCGTGCAAAGAACAACCAAGCTGACGCCCTTACTACACTGGACTCCATGGTTAACATACCTAAGGGAATAACGATGGCCCCTTTCCTAGTTCAGAAGAAAGCTATGCCCACTCACTGCTTCCACATTAAGCTCATCATTAAAGAAGATTCCTATATGACCAGGTTATAGTACTATGACATTTGGTGCCTCTTCAAACATGGTAAATATCCCCAAGATGCAGGCAAGAAAGAGTGTGTGACCCTTTATAAATTAGTTGCCTAGTATATCATCTGCGACCAAATTCTTTTTAAGAAAAACTTTGATAGAACCCATTTGCACTACATAGTAGGGGCTGATGTAAAGAAATGATGCAAAAGATCCATAGTGGGGAATGAGGGTCCCACATGAAAGGTCATATAATTACTAAGAAGATCATTTGTCAAGGGTAGTATTAGACCACCATGGTTCAAGATTGCACTGTCTATGTTTGAGGATGCCTCAAATGCCAGTAATTTATTGATATCCAACACTTACCTCCTCGAAAAGATACAACATAACCTCTCCCTAGCCCTTCTCCACCTAGGGCATTGACATCATAGGAAAGGTTACTCCCAAGCCTTTAAACAGTTATGAATTCATCCTGGTCTCCATTAATTACATCACTAAATGGGTCGAAGATGAGTTATGCACAATGTTGAATTCTAAGAAAGTGGATAAGTTTATCAGAAAGAACAATCATTTATCGATATGGAGTTCCCCATGAGTTAGTACCAGATAATATACTCCAATAGTCGATGAGTATGGTATTCAAAAATACAAATCTTCTTCCTACTGACCCCAAACTAATGGTGATGTCGAATACCCCAATAAAAGCCTCAAAACCATAATTAGTAAGATGACTAATAGTTACAGAGATTGGGACGAGCGGATCCGTTATGCCCTCTGAGGCATCGGCACTATAATCAAAATGTCTACTGAGGATACCCTTTATTCTCTAATGTATGGCATGGAAGCAGTCTTACCCATTAAGTTATGAATCATGCTTGAAAAAAATGTTAACGAGGAGGACTCGCATTAGAGTCGCTTTAACGAATTATCACTCTGGGATAAAAAGAGGTTTAAGTCTCTATACTATATATAAGGGTACTATTATTGGATAACGTAATCATTTAATCAAAAAGTTAAGGATTGTTGCGTCCAAGAAGAAGACCTTGCCCTCAAGGAAATCATAGAACCCATCTGGGACCCAAAAGGGAAATTTAAACCGAATAAAAGTAGCCCCTACATTGTGAAGAAAATTCTTTCAGATGGCTCCGTTGTTCTCATAGACTTAAACGGAGAAGAGATGGTGCATCCAGTCAACCTGAACCGTCGTAAGAAATTTTACCCTTGGCTCGATATGTCAAAATTCTATGACTCTTCTAATTCCCCTTCTATTCTAACAAAAAATCTTCATTTCCCTTACCCATAACTACGTGTGACCTGATCCTCTAAAAAACATTTTCTTTTCAAAATAATATTCATGAAAATTTTCAAAACCCCTAGAGGTACGTAAGTAACTCATTCGCCATACATGGGCACGGGCCCCTTTTTTCATAAAATTTTATTCTTTTCTAACCTCAAAGAATGGAAGTCCATCTTATCATTTACATGAACAAAAGGATTATGTATGCCTTAGAGATTAGTATAGATAATTCAAATGCAAAACTCATCAAGAGGCATAACATAATCGGATCAAAATCATTTCTTCTTTCTAATTAAGGAATGCACCGTTGTTACATGAAGTATCAGTGAAAGAGTTAAACAGATCACCCCTTCCACTAACTAAGACATCTTTAAATAAACCTAATCCCTACCCAGCTTCACAAAAATTATTTCTAAACCCATAAAACAACCATAAATAACACCACAGTAGCCTTAGCTACATAAAACAAATCACCCAAGCGTCACAAGACATTGCCTTCAACTGCCTAATGGCCCTACTTTGTCATCATTCTCGACCCCCAGAGGTCCTCAAGTCTCCAGCTCCTGGTTAACACTCTGTATGTTTTTCATGGAGCAGTACGCCCGGACAAGCCTAGACAATACCACAACACCTTCCTCCATGGTGTCAAATGAAACTAACAACCTTTGACCAGTCTCTTCCTCTAGGATTTTCTCCACTACCCTCTTCTATAAACACTTCAAGCAATCCCCGAATACATTCTAGGCCTCTCCTATAGACTGTAACGGATGGTAAACGGTAAGAAGCACTACTATAAGGAGCCTAGCATCATCCACAATAATTTAGTCAGGTCCTTTATCAGGAAGAAGTTCGTTACTCAGGGGGCATAATTTGTTCCTATCTGAATTAGCGTAGAAGCTGCATGGAGAAATAGAAGGAAGTCTGACAAAGGTCAACCAATTGCACATTTGGGTACTCTTCAAGCTACAACACAGGATGCAAGTCTCCCCACACGACACTAACCAATAAAGAGTCCGGGATTCTTACCCTACAAACAAGTTGACCTAGTTCTCTATAGATGGGCTAAAACTATTGAAAGTCCAGGAAAAAAAATTAGGCACACCCACCAAGGGATTCTCAGGAGGGGTCTCCACATGAAACCTCTCTACAAGACACATGAACATCATTACCGGGATCCCCTTTGGGAAGTCAGAATGATCCTCCTTCCAAGCATTCAGACTATTTAGGGTCTCAGCCAGCACAATGCCATAAGATTATGGTGATAAGACATCATGTCATTATCGCAGCAACTTAGGGATCTGCCATCAAGCCCCTTGTTACTAATAAAAGCCTCACAATAAGGCCTAAGGCAACAGCTCTAGCAAAGCCAGTATCCTTAAAACCCCTTAATAACACGGAATAAATAATCGCTTGAAGAAAAATAATTCTTCTAGTTACCAACGATCGAGCCGCTAAAGACGAAATATGAAGCAAATCCACCAGAAATATTTGGGGAGAAGGGGAAAAATCAGTCATACTCATCACCACACTAGGGCTGACCCCCAATATTTCCAAGAATTCCTCTTAGGTATGATAGACCTCATTCAAACCAAAATAGAAGACATTTTCCTCGCAGTACCAGAATTATACCTCTGCTGATAGTAAGTTCCAGTCTATGGCTCGATTATGCCATAGAGAAATCTAGCCAGGTTGAAAGCATCATAGTCCACATTGTATAGGCATATGGCCTCCAGGTCGTTAAGTTAAGAGTATAATTTTCATACATGGGAAGAGCCATTTAGGGAAATAATAAGTAAGAAGAGAAATGTGGGTATTGGTGAAGAAAGCACATCCATACCCCTCCTTTTATACTCAAAATCCTTGGCAAAAACTAAAAACTCTGAAAACCGAAATAATTCTCAACCCTACAGAAGTACACTGTTGTGTAGGAAATTTCAATCAATGCCTACGGTGATTTGACTTGACCCCCATGCCGATAGGCAGATCAAGGGATATGCCGATTGTAACCCCCTTATATTGGAAAATTCCATCTTTCCTCTTTTACCAAAGTCAACTTCCAAAAAAATATTTATTATGAAAAATTACCATGGGGCCATTCCTTTTCATTTACTCATTTTCTCTATTTCATTCTCCTCGAAAAATCATTTTCATTCCCAAAATAAATTCTTAATGAACAATATTTTCCCCGAGTTAATTACTTTTACTCCCCTTTTCTAAATAATAAACATTTTTGTCATTCTTTATCATTTCTTACTTATCTCTATCTTCTCATAAATAAACAATCTCAACATAAATTAAAAGTGCATATAGGATAAATCACTAAATCAAGAAAAATGCTAGAAAAAGAAATTGCATACTTTCGTATACATTTTCACTTCACTTGGTTGCATTTTGCAGATAGAGAATAAAAAAAAATACAGAGGGGACTTCGCTCGAACCGTCAACCTTCCCTCTTAAGCTCTTAACCTTCGTGGTAAACACACCTTCCCCAGCGATGAGCAGTGGATCCTCTACTCCCAGATCCCGAGCCCTCATTTGAGGTGTTAGGTGGCACAAATCAAGAAGGAGCAGACTTCTTGATATAGTCAGACATGGAGGCCATCTAGTCCTTGATATCCCTCAGCTAGGCAGTCAGTACCTGAAAATATTACAAGCAAAGAAGCAACGGTAAAAGAAAAATCAGTCAGTGAACGAGAAAAGAAAAATCAACAAAAAAGAGAAAAGCAAAGGATATACCTCAAGTCGAAAGGCCTCATCTGTAAACCACATCAGCCCAAACACCGATGCATGAGGACGGTACAGCATGCCCAGTGAATCCCTATTACTCAATCAAAAATTACAAGAAGGTGGAGTAAACTGAATAATCGAAGCCTTCTCTACTATCGCCGCTACCAACGCACCACCACCTGTGTTGTGGGCCGATCTCACGGGTGCACTAGTTCCCCTACCCAAAGTAATGGTGGGTGGAGGCATATTCACTTCAAAATAGATAAAGGAGGGCATAAACCATCTCGTCACAAAATTCAGATAGTCACAGCTCGCCACTATATATGTACAGTGCGTATAGGGCTCACCTATCATTACTATTGCTGGAGCATCGTCTGACATCTCCTTTACCTTACTCATATACATATGGGGAACCGACAGTGGAACCACTACCTTCTCCTCCACAATATCCCTCACCACCCTCTCTCCCAAGTACCAGACATACCCAAACTCATCTACAATCAATCTCCTTATTAACATATGTATACCCGTAGCCCCATGCGGCACCCGAAGGAAGACTCCAAGGGTAAAAGGTAACCAGTAATCCCCAATAAAGAGTCAGTAAGTACCAAAGGATTCCACCTTCCTAAGCCTGCCTATCGACAGTCCCCTAAGATGTTGTATAGGAAAATATCAAAAAATACTAAAAATTTTTAGAAATATCCATAATTTCCCAAAAAATCTCGAAAATACCTAAAAAAATATGGAACATCATTTTCCCCCAATAAAATCATATTTGGATCACTAAGACCCTTAAAAATATTAAAATACTCAGTCAAATTATTCTCACACTCCATAATAGAATTAAGGATACGTCCGCATCCAAGTCCACTATAATTCCCCCGCCGAAACTCCATAACTAAACATCCTCCAGTAGAATCTCAAGACAACACAATCCCCAGTGGAATAACAAGTGCACCTGCATTTCCAAGATAATTTCTCGATGAGATCCATTCCTTACGCTACAACTCAAGATCCTCAAAATTGACCCCAGCCCTCAAAATTGGTCATCCCAGCATAAGATCCTCAGAATTAACCTCGGTCACAGACTTGGTTGTCATAACTTTAAGTCCTCAAAATTGACCTCGGCCCTCGAAATTTGTCATCTTAACTTAAGTACCAAAATTGGCCTCGGACCATATAATTGGTCATCACAAATTTAGGTCCTTATAATTGACCTCGGCCTTCAGAATTAGTCGTCCTAACTTAAGGTCCTCAAAATTGATCTCGGCCCACAGAATTGGTCGTCATAACTCAAGTTCCTCATAATTAACCTCGTCCCTTTGAATTGGTCATCACAACTTTAGGTTCTTAGAATTTACCTCCACCCATAGAATTGGTCACCCGAACTTTAGGTATTCCAAAATGACCTCAACCCTAAGAATTGGTCGACACAACTTTAGGTCAGTAGAATTGACCTCGACCCTCAAAATAGGTCATCCCAACTTAAGGTCCTCAAAATTAACCTCAGCCTGCAGAATTGGTCATCCCAACTTTAGTTTGTCAAAATTGACCTCGACCCGCAGAATTCGTCTCCTCAACCTTAGGTCCTCAAAATTAATCTTGACCCTCAGAATTTGTCACCCCAACTTTATAATTGACCTCGGCCCTCAGAATTGGTCATCACGACTTTTAGGTCCTCAGAATTGACATCGTCTAGCAGAATTGGTTATCATAACTTTAGGTCTGTAGAATGAACTTTGGCCCTTAGAATTAGTCATCATAACTTTAGGTCCTCAGAAATGACCTCAACTCGTAGAATTGGTCGTCTTAACTTTTTGTCCTTAGAAATGACCTCAACCCCTAGAATTCGTCACCATAACTCAAGGTCCTCAAAATTGACCTAGGCACGCAGAGTTTGTTGTCAGAACTTTAGGTCCTTAGGATTGACCTCAACCAGCTGAATCTGTCATCCTCGTTTCCTTATGTCCTGAGAATTGACCACGACCCCAATAATTGATCATCCTCATCTCCATAAGTCCTTCGAATTAACCACCCGTTGAATCGGTCATCCCCGGCATCACTTTATTAATAAAATAGGAATACACAGTATTATACAACTTGTATACTATCTTTATACGCTTAAATAGTTAGAATTCGTAGAGAAATTGAGAACATGCTAGTGACTTACAACTGTCACAGACGTGTTGACCATCTAACGTGCCAATTTGGGTTTCTTTATACACCTTTAGGTCGTATCTCTATCTATGGCTGATATTTGTTTATTGCAATACGTGTGTTAATATCAATAACCAATCAAATTAGCTAGAGAATCTTTAAATTGAACCCCTTGGTTCTCATTTTATACACTAGAAAAGTAACAAAATTATGCTAAAATTGTTTCCATGGAGAGAGAGAGCTTAGCACACATAAACACACGTCTAATTTATTTGTGTTATTAAAGAGCCAACTAATCAATAGTTTGTTTCTTTAATAAATTCACATAAACCTTCAATGTTTACTTGATATATGTTGTGAAAATTGTTTCATCTTGAAACAAATCATTTTTTTGTTAACTCTCATTTAGGGAAGTTCTTTACTGTCTAGAAAATTTTAAAACCCTAAGTTCTTGATTCACAACTATTTGTACATGATTCAAAATTGTCTTATGAAAAATAAAATTTGTCTATAATGTTTTGGTTTATGCTTGATCTAATATCTCTATAGTTTCAAACTCCTATTGTGTAAAGTATGTTTTGGGGTTTCTTGAGTGTGTACACCCAGTATTGATGTTGGAAGGTTGGTCTTTTTTATCAAGACATTTGTCCTTGTTTAAAGCCTACAGGTGTGTCAAGATTTGTTCTTACATATACTTGTTTACTTGTTCTTGTTTCAAAAATCTCATGGCAACATTTTTATACACCTAAGTTAATCTTGTGTTAACTAAACCTTGATATATTTGCCTAAGCTAATTAAAACGTTTTGGACCTAAACTTGAAGTTGAATACCTATAAAGGTCCTTGCAAGTAGACAAAGGTAAAACCAAATATAGACTTGACCTATATTTTGATTGAACCTATAACTGAGGATTGTGTAAGACTCTTGACCCAAAACATGCATATTTAGGGTTTATATTATTACCTTGTATAATAACTGAGATAAAACTGGTTAGGGTTTGAACATAACAAAACATATCATTTTGCTAAAATAATCTTGTATATACTGTAAATAAAGAGTATTTTATAAATCTCGACTTAAAAGATTATTTGTTCACCTTGCGTTATTGTTTGAACACTAATATATATGCTTATACATATTTTCTTTAAAAACTTATAATCTACCTTAAAGTATTTTTAATAAAAAGAAAAACAATTGTGTTTGATCTTTTGTTCACAACACACATACATCATACTGTTTATGTGCTTTCATGTTAGTTAAGTCACACTAATACACTTAAGCATTGAGCGATTCTAATAGATTGAAAGGAATCTACAAGAAGTGAAGAGGAGATAGTTCAATAAAGTTGAGAACGAAGTAGATGTTAGTCAGACCAGAAAGAGGGTTCTTGTATAGGTAACTTGGCTACTTTGCTAGTTTTAGTTTATTGTTTGTAAGTCATTCTTACTAATTTTTAGTGGACTTTATTATATTAGGTGATCCTTAGAAGGATCCGTAGTTTTTCCTAGTGAAAGGGATTTTTTCCCTCATTAACTAAATCCTACGTGTTGTAATTTTTCTGTCATAACACCTCTTACGAAAAGTACTATAAAAAGATTAGAAACTCACCTACATAAACTGTTTTATATATTGTCTGTTTAATCTCCTATTTAATCAAGATAATATAATTTGGACTAAAACTAAATAACTCAACCCATTTAGGTCGTTAATAAGGTTAGCAGTTTAAGTAAAATTTTAAACTAGTCCCTCTCTAATCCTTGGTTGAAACTTCTAAGTATTTAAAGTTTAATAAACAAAAGTTACTTTTGCAAAATCTTTTAAAAATAATTTACCCCCCGCTCACATAATAAGGCAAGCAGACCCTTCTAAGTACGTTTCTGTAAAGACCATCATTGGAACTCCTCTAGGAACTCGATGGGGGGAGATAAACATGGTTGACTTCTACTCCTTCATGGTGGATGCTTATGACGTGGGCCTTCCTTGCGGTGGCAGAGAGTCCACTTCCAGAAAATCATTTACAAATTTTATTGACAACAATTAAAGGAACATCCTACTTTTTTTTTTATTGTGATAGCCTTTGCCTATATCTTTGGCCACAAATTATTTAATTTTTCCCCTTCTTATCACTTCTCGAATGGCCTCTTTAAGCCTAAATCAATCATTGGTGTTAGTGTTATGGTCATGGTGAAACTTGTAGTTTTGGAATTGTCCAATCGTTTATGGTCCTTATAGGCTTGGGCGATGGTAGGATATCCTGAGATTCTCCTACTGTAAAGACTTATTCAATAGTGGTTGTAATCAAAATTAAGTGTTTAGCCTCTAGAAGTCTATTCTTTTTACCCTCTTGGCCTCAGTTGCTTCATAGGTCTCCCAAAGGTGGGAGAATACATATTTCCTATTTCCTTATTAGGGAGAGGTTATGACATGCCTTGCTTAGATGGCATCCTCCGTGTTCATATATTTCTGTTCTCTTTTGGGCAACTCAGTCATGGATTTTGGAGGCTTCTTATTGAAAGACCTCAACAAGTATTTTGAAGTGAGGCCTGAGATGAAAGCATCCATGCAAATGGTGTCATTTAAATCATTATCTTAAATGAATTCTTGGTTAAATATATTGTCATATTCCTTTAGAGACTCTTTGATCGTTAGTCTGAAGTGGAGTAAGAAGTGTGGGCTTCTTCATCTTTCGTGCCCCAACGAAATGGAAAATAAATGATCTTATCAGCTCAGTGAATCTTGTAATGGTCCCTAGCTTAAGCTTGTCAAAATAGTGACTAGAAGTTACCCTCAATGTAGCAAGAAAATTTCGGCACAAGACTTCATCTAGGATATCTTGAAGGAGCATGAATCACCCGTAGGACTCTAAGTGATCTATGGGATCTTTAGACCCATCAAAAGGTTTAATGGTAGGAATCTTCCACTTAGGGGTAAAAGTGTAATGTTGTACATCATTGGAGAAGGGATAGAGACGCTTTTAGAGGGCCAACTAAATGGTGATAGGTGTTTGTGTCTTATACTAATTGAGGAAATTCCACAGCCGGTCTTTCATCTCCTTAATCTCATTATTCCAAGGTTGTCCAAAGGTCACGAGTTCGATCCCCCCAGTTGTTACCTAGCTTGTGGTAAGGTCGGGCTCTGGGCTGAGCGGGTTATTCGTATGGCTTTGGGTCCGATTCCCAACGGGTATGCCAGTATTTAATAGGGGCTCGTGTGTGAGATGGTCATGCGCAATGTCCCCCCTGTTTAGATTGCACGAGGGAGTCCAAAGGGCTCGTTTGTCTGGAGGTTCAGGGTTAAAAAAAACATGTCCTTAATAGGAATGCGAATTTTCAATCGTTGGGGTGACATAGGCACACCCTTTGGATCATTCTCCACCTCCAACTGGGGCTTGTGGTTCTCCTTAGTACCATTGGGTTCCATTCAATTTGGTTCGTTTATCACTAGGGGTAAAGGAAACCTATTGAGAAGGGTAACTAGCTACTCTTGGACCTCCTTCTTTCGATCTTCCATTTCTTTAAAAAAATGGGCAAAAACAACGTTGGTCAGCATCTTAAAAAGATAAAACTTTATTTTTGAGAGAAATGGAACCTGTCATTCCCAAAGACGATAAAAAACTGATGGGTATTGAAATTTTATGTGACCTTAGACACACTGCTCGACCTAAGACAGGTAAAGGGGGAGGAGTGTCAAAGCTTAAGAAAAGTATTTAAAGCGGTTCAGACCTTAGCTAAGAAGCCTACGTCAATTGTCAAAGGGTGTTATACTATTTATTAGATCATAAAAGAGTTAATATAATGGTATGGGGTCCTTGCGGCCTTTGTTAACAATTCAAAGGACCTTAGGAAGTAACTGATGGAATTTTATTATAATACCATGTATTTTATGTGCATTATTTAATTGTGAAAATTAATTACGTGTTCTTGCTATGACATATGATGTCATTATTGATGTTTATGTATTATATTATTTGTATTTAAACTCAGACTCAATATACGATAATTCATAAGCTAAGTAATTGATATTTGGACTTATACTGGATAAATATTAATTTCTATAGTATCATGTTTCAGTTTGGCTTTTGGTGCCATTATAATGTTTCTTTTGACTTAATATATTTGGTTTTAAGACCATTGAATCGATATGTAACTTGGGAAGAGTTTTAGACCTTTAATGTTCTGGGTTCATTAAGAAGTAACTTAGGTTGCGCCTAAGGCCAATTTCGTGGGAAGTGGGTTTATAAGGTTATATAACTAAACATAAAACACATTTGGAGCATGGGAGAAACCCTAGGAAGCTAAGGATGGAAGACACACTCAAGGAAAAGAAGATTGGAAGATTCGAGGCTTGAATTCTTACATTTGGCCTAAGGCAAGTTTATATAGTTTAAAAAAATAAGTGGATTTGTGTTGTTGTTGTTGTTGTTGTTGTAGTCATTAGATTCTTTACCCAAATTATATATATATATATATATATATATATGAATTTTTATCATTTAAATTGAAATTTTAATAATTTGGCTAATAATGAATGTTAATTCTTATTCCATTAACAATATTTATCAATTCAATAATGAAAACTTTAAATTGGTACTTAAAACAGTATACGTTGTTAAGATTAGTGTAAATCTTAACTATAGTTGGTAAATCTTAGAACCTTTATGCTAATTCCTTAATTTTTATTAAATCTAAGCTAATGATAAATTTATGAACTTAAAAGGTTAGGTTTTGATATAAAAGGTTATATATATCTAAATAGTTTATTCTTGATGAGTTAGGACCTTGGTTGGTTCACCAATGGTGTAATAAGTATTGCAGGTTCATATTTTTGGGTTGGAGGTTGAAGAAACCCATTAGTTGTAAAAATATGGGTTGCAAAAGTTCGTGTGCACAAATCATTATTCCCTGTACGAATGAAATCTATGTGCACGACAAGGATCTAGTCTGTGCAAATGGTTTCAAAAATGGAATTCTAGATATTTGAATTATGAACGTGTGTGCGCTGGTTTCATATTTTTTGAATTTTTTATGAATTTCTTATGAAAATTTTACCAACGGTGCACAAGGTTGAAATTCTAGGATGGTATTTTGAGTTTGGGCTTCGTGTTGTGTTTGTTGGTTTTTGAGGTTTTATTGATGATGGATGTTAAGGCTTATGGTAAATACGATGGAGGAACACTATAATACTACTTAGAACTAATATGTTGAATTTCGTTCAATCGAAGCACATAGGATATGGAGCTTAGTTCTTAGTTAAACAATTATATTAATCTAGAACATAAAACCAATTTAGGAACCGTAGAGTAAATGGGACTGCATAGGATTGTTTGGGTACCTTGAGTATAGGGCATATTACGGAGATAAATTATGAGATCAATATATAGTTCGTGATTATCTAGATCATACAATAGCTTAGAATATACATATAACTGTGGAGTAGGGTTATATTTCATTTATTATGGTATATGACTAAGTGTGAGATGATACCTAGATTTGGAGTACCTTAGACTATTGAGATAATATTATATGATCAAGTATAGTTAATATACGTATAAACTAATTATAATAGACACTTTATGGTAACCTGCTTATATACGACTGTTTGTATTTTTTAAAACCCTATTGCGAAGGGTTATGCTTCTACTACACCAAAAACAGCAATCTGGCACGGTTTAAAACAGTAGCAGATCAAATCTGAGATGATTTTGAACTGTGCAAGAATCAGGGGTTCCAAAATGGCCATTTTTCTCTGGCACGGTTTAAAAGTGTACCATATTTGGCCAAACAGGAACACTTCTGCAACACTTATAAATTGCGCCAGAATTTGATATTTTTTGCACACTTTTGGCACAGTTTCTAACTATGTCAGATTGAGTACATTTTTGTACACTTTTGACACAGTTGAAAATTGTGCCAAAATTTGATACACTTTTGGCACAGTTTTGAAAATCAAATAAAAAAATTATTTGAAAACAAGAAAATTCACAAATTGCGAATCTCGCACGTTATTGATAAACTAATGTACATCCAAACACCAAAATATTGCAAGTCTAAATTGTTCACTAATAAAAAAAAATGGGTAGAGTTTCCTTTATTTTTGGGACATTCTAAAACTTGCTAATATAAAACCTTTGTAATATAAAACCCGCAACGGCCATAAAATATAACAATAAAATTACAAAAGCTCGCACGGTCGTAAAAGTTAACAATAAAACTACAAAAGCCCGCACTACCATAACACAAAAAAAATAGAATCCTGAATATTAACGAAATTAAATAAATAATCCCCTTGTTGTAAACCATTGACTTCTTCATTTTTTCCATGTGGATAAAAGCTAAATATAAAATGTTATCCTGCAAAAAAATAAGATACAAAAATGAGATGATATTAGTAACCAAGTGATTTTAAAAATAATCTTATTCAAGCTAAAAAAAAATTGCATATACGAGTTATAATTATTATTATATTCTCAAACCGAAAGTCTTGTGACTACGTGGTCCGCTCCTACGAGTTACATTAGTCTCATGCGAAGTGTTAGTGCTCTTACGTGGCCGTTTGAGGACTGGTTTGAGTTTTTACCCTCAAACGACATGTTCTAAAGCATAATCAAAATATTTTCAAATTATCGTCATATTCTCAAACTGGGAGACCCGTGACTAAGTGGTCAGTTCCTATAAGTTATATTTGTCTCGTGCGAGGTGTTCATGCCTCTTACGGGGCCGTTTGGGGGCTAGTTTGGGTTTTCACCCTTAAACGGCTTTTTTTTAAGCCTAATCTAGATATTTTCAAATTATCATCATATCCTTAAATAGGGATACCCATGAGTGTGCGGTCAGTTCTTACGAGTTATATTAGTCCCGTGCAAAGTGTTAGTGCCTCTTACGGGGTCGTTTGAAGGTTGGTTTACGTTTTCACCCTCTAACGGAATGTTTTTAAGCCTAATCTAGGTATTTTTAAATTATCATCATATTCACAAATCGATAGCTCTTTTACTATGCAGTCACTTATTAAAAGTTACATTGGTCCTACTCGAGGTGTTCATGCCTCTTACGGGACCGTTAGGGATGGTTTGGGTCTTCACCCTTTTAACAACTTATTTTTAAGACTAATCTAAATATTTTCAAATTATCATCATATTCTCAAATAGAAAGACTCGTGACTATGAGATTAGTTCCTATAAGTTACATTGGTCCCGTGAGAGGTGCCTATGCCTCTTACGGGGCCCTTTGGGTAATGGTTTGGGTTTTCACCCTTTAACGGGTAGTTTTTAAGCGTAATCTAGATATTTTCAAATTATCATCATATTCTCAAACGAGGAGTCCCACAACCACGTTGTCAGTTTCTATGAGATACATTGGTCATGTACGAGGTGTTAGTGCCTCTTACAGGGTCGTTTGGGCGCTGGTTTGGGTTTTCACACTCTAACGACATGTTTTTAAGCAAAATCTAGATATTTTCAAAGTATCTTCATATTCTCAAATCCGGAGACCCGTGACTATGCGGTCAATTCCTATAAGTTATATTGGTCCTGTGTGAGGTGTTCATGCCTCGTACGGGGCCGCTGGGGGGCTGGTTTGGGTTTTCACCTTTTTAACGGCTTGTTTTTAATCTTAATCTAGATGTTTTCAAATTATCGCCATATTCTTAAACCAGGAGACCCGTGAATACGTGGTTAGTTCCTAGAAGTTATATTGGTCCCGTGTTAAGTGTGCATGCCTCTTATAGGGTCGTTTGGGGGCTAGTTTGGGTTTTCACCCTTTAACGGCTTGTGTTTAAGCTTAATCTAGATATTTTCAAATTATCATTATATATTCTAAAATCGGGAGACCCATGACTACACGGTCAGTTCCTACAGTTACATTAGTCTAGTGCAAGGTGTTAGTGCCTTTTACGGGTTCGTTTGAAGGCTAATTTAGATTTTCACCCTCTCACGGAATGTGTTTAAGCCTGATCCAGATATTTTCAAATTATCGTCGTATTCACAAATCGAGAGATCCTTGACTACGCGTGATGGAACCCAGGCGGGGTGAATATGCCTTTTGAAATTTAAAAGACCAAATATGGGATGATGGTTAACTAAATTATGAGATTGTTCAATTAAATTATAAACTAAAAATTCATTTTAAATTTTAACAATAAAATTCTAAATTTTAATTTCACCAAGATTAAAATTAAACTTAAACAAATTGTTGAATTTTTCTTTAATCGCAAATTTAATTTAACCCAACTCTTTTAATTATCCTAGCAACAATTGATTCAATTTTCAATATAGGCCAAACCAAATTTTATCAAATTAAATTCTGGACTTGAATTAATTTAAACTTAAACTTGCCACAAACTTATTTTAGAACCAAATTAAACGATATTGTGATTAAACCAAATTTTATCTTGATTAAACCTAATCTTGAATTCTAAGTGAGTTTTGCAAGATAAAATAAATCACAATCATATGAGAGGCGCGATGTACGAGGAAAACCCAAATGGGAAAAGACCTTGGACGACCCATCCAACAAATCCACTAAGTACGGTATGTTTACAAAAGATGCAATAAGAGCACTTACACAATCGACTCGACTCCCTTCAAGACTAGAAGCGCACCTCCTCTGTTCAACCTTTGCCTAGTAGATAAACACAGACTCCATTGCAATCTCGAAATCCACCGATGGGCCTGGTCACTGTCAACCTCCACACGGACCCTTTCTCCCTATGAGAACACCGTAGCATAAAAAAACTTCTTCCTTTTTGGGTAGAGAAGAAAACCCAAACTTCACCTTGTTAGGGTAGAGATAAACCCGGTGCCAAACAAATCTCCAAGGAAGATATATATATATATATATAAAGGAACTTGGATTTAAACTAAAACTTTGGGTGTAAAACTTGTGTTTTTATGGAATTAAAACATTTAAGTTCAAGAACACAGAAGGACCTTTTATTGGAGGAATTTTTGCTCTCAAGTGTTTTGTAAACTCACCAAAAGTCCTAGAAAAAAGTGTATCCTGCACATATTGGGCAAGTGGGGGGTTAAAAATGAAAACTGCCAAAAAATGGACAAAAACTAAAGTTTTGTTTGAAGTTTGTTCGAACGACATTTCGAACGAGAACTCAGAAAAAAACTGAAATCTCGTTCGAACGACCTTTCTAACGAGATTTCAGGCCATGATTCTAGAGAATTTCGATACGAAAGCATGGCCACCAGTTTTGTATTTTCTGATTTTTTTTAATCAGATATGATTTTTCAATGAAAAGGTGTCCGAGAATAAAATATTTAGATAGTATAGATTCAAAAAAAATTAACAAAAATACTGACACCCAAAAATATTTTCCAAGCTCCTATATATATAACAGTGCATTCATACCTTCGGAGACTTTGGAAAATCAAATGTACATGACAAATACACACTATACCAAAATGGGTGATTTGTGAGTGTTATTAGCAGTCACAAATGACCTTTATAATTGTTATTTATCGTCATAATTTAGGAGGTGACAAAATAAATATTGTAACTCTTAACAGCAGTCACAAATTTTTATAACTGGTGACCCTAATTTTTAACTATTATTTGTAACTGCTATCAGCAGTTACGAATATAATATTTGTAACTGCTATTAGCAGTTACGAATCTAATATTTATAACTGCTAATACAAGTTACGAATCTTATATTTGTAACTGCTATTAGCTGTTACAAAATTAACATTAGTGACAAATTTGTGACTACTATTAGCAGTTACAAAAGTTAAATTTGTTAAATGTGGTAAGAGTTTCTACAAACATTTTTTGATTTTCACAAAATGATAAAATGATGAGAGTAGAATAAATATTATGAACATGTAACAAGTCTAAAAAATTTGACAATATTTCATTTATATTTCTGATATTCCAAATATCTGGTACACATAAAACGTGTTTAAACTTAATTTAACATCAAACAACCCCTTTCTTGGGCGCCGAGTATAAAATGAACATAGAATAAAAAAATAAACTCAAAAAACTAACACAGCACTTCGATGACATAAATTGTCATGAACATGTAACAAATCATTCTAAACCTAGACCAGGGGTCACCACGCGGTGGATACGCTTCGTGAAGTCTATGTATATTAACCATAGGTGTTATTGATGCGGTGATATCCTCCCTTGTGTACTCGGAGTACGCCTGCTGAGCAAGTTTAATAGACTCAAATTTTTTGAATATGACGCCTCGGTTTCCATTGACTTGTGCTTGTGCTTCTTTCCACGAAGTGTAAACAACCAGATTTAGGCCTTCGAAGAACAAAATCGACGTCTTTGTGACTATTTGAGAGGACAATATGTATTAAATCCATCTAATTGAGCTTCACCATTGAAGAACCACCTGCTTACAGATTTGTCGCACCAGTCACCTCGATTGAGATGGGGTAGAATTACTTACAAAACATAACTGTTATATAACCCTTATGTTATATAACATAATTATGTTATATAACCTAACATAAAACAGAAATCATCAAACAAACAAGCAGCCCTCATTCGTAACCAAGAACCTAAATTTCAAGAGCCTAAATTTCGTGCCAAAATAATATTGAGCACGAATAAAGTCAAACTTCAAGAAACTAAATTGTATGCCAAATTTACCAAACCAAAAGGACAATGAGCACGAATAGAGTCACCACGGGATCATTCTTAATGCCATAAATTGAGAAATCTGAATTAGTATAAGGTCACCAATTAACTTTGATAGATAATACGAGAATGATAATCTAAGAATACTCATAATCCCCTTATAATAAATCTTAGAATACTCATAATCCCCTTTATAATAAAGTATCACACATTATCCTCTCCTAACACGTATAATGGGGAAATACAAGTCTTGGAAGCAGGGGTCAGACGCACATAAACGTAGAATTGATAAACATACACAACCAAATAATTTTATAGAATTGACAGATTAATGATGATTTCTGAGAACATATTCGAACAATTAAGAAGATAATTTAAGACAATCGATGAGGAGCTTACATGTCATAGGAGGACCATTGATGTTGATGTTGGTTTGGGAATAAGAGGCATGCCTCGAAATGTGCATGCCTCAAAATGTACATATCAATATCTCCATTATGTTCCTCTGATTCTATCTTTACTTCAATTTTAGCCTCCACATATGAAATTCTTCCCCATGTATCATTGTCTATTGTGAACTTGTAATACATATAATTACCTTCCTCGACCACTCCGGATTAACTTCCTAAACAGTAGAGGTCTCAATACATGCTGGTTTGTCCTCTCCAGAGCTAAATCGGGACCCACAATGTCAACCTTGATAACCATTTCTAGGATAAATGTACTTAAGGAGAGTTTGAGCTCAATAATGCGTAAATGGTATTTAGTTGACCATGGTTGACTGTGAGCACGTCGTCTTGAGAGAGAGTTGCGTGATGTCGAAGGCTTATCTTAAGGATGGCCTTATGATTGGATATGTTCGAAAAGCTAAATTCTTTTGGCTGTAGTTTAGCTTAAGTTTATTTTGGCATCCAAACATAACGCACTTAAAAAAAATTAAGGATTTGGAGGGTTTAAGAGGAGTAAGTTACTGCATATATGATACATCCCAATAGAACCTTCTGTAATGGTGAATTTAAGGACTCCACCATATGTTGTACCATGATGTTATTTAGTGAACATTGAGTCTGAAGGAATCTCCTCTTGATGAATTGCTGACAAGTGGAAGTGCAAGGGTCCTTTGTCAAAAACACCTTGATCAGAAAATTTTGTGAAGCATGATGGTGGTAATTTGATCTTATCTCCATTACTTGGGTAAGGTACAACTTTTAATACACGATAAAAGATGACTCATCTCCTAGCTAGGCCATTTTCTTCCAGTATTTGATAGATGGCAGAAGAGCAGTAGCATTGTAAACATTCATCACATCTTGCATACCCTTCAATAAATTTTGGACCTTTAACTTCTCTTATTTGAGGCAACACTTCTCTTGATCCATAATCACATTTTGCTCCTTTAAACATATGAAATCATCCACTATTTCCCCCAAACTCAATAAGCGCTTGCGTGCCTCATGAACAGGGGATTCGGAGATGAGGTGAGATGCTTCATTTTGGAAGGTATGTGATTTCACACATACCTATTACATGGGGATATGTGTGCAGGATTATTTAAGTGCCTCTTATAAGGATGCAAATTTCCAATTGAGTCCTTTATAGTTTTGGCTCAATTCCGAATAAAAACGTTTGAGTCATATGATAGACTATATTGATCATCTTTCAAGCCTATGATGTGTTTGTTGAAGACGTAGCGGCCAAGTGTATAAAGCTTCATCAAAATGCCGAGTTTAAGTGCCTCGTTTCTACGTCATTAATAGTAGTTCCATGCTCCTAAGGTATGAATGCATTACACATATATATAGGAGCTTGGGACGGTTTATATTGGGTGTTAGGTTTTTAAAACTGCATTTTGTTTTCAGATGTTTTCTATTAAAACTTATATATAATGTATATAAAAGTTTCTCGACTTAAAAATAATTTTTGAAACATTCTGTGAGTTTGTTCGAAGTGTCGTTCGAACGACAAGTCGTTCGAACGAGATTGCCAACGACTTCCCAATATGGCATACTAGAACTTCGTTCGAAATGTCGTTCCAACGAGATGGTCGTTCCAACGAGATTTCCAACGAGCTTCTAACGAGTTCATACTGGAACTTCGTTAGAAGACTCGTTAGAATGAGATGTCGTTCGAACGAAATGTCGTTCCAACGAGATGTCAGGCGGGAACAATTTTTGGCAGTTTTTGACAGTTTTTACCCATGTTTCCCACTCGTTTCTCCACTAACTTTTTCAGAACTTATTATGTGCGGGAACAACTTTTTCCAACTAAACTTTTCATATCCTACCAACCTCTAGAGTGTGTTTGAGAGAAAAAATATTTTAGGGAAAAGTTTATTGTTTTAAAGTGTTAATTTTCAAAGAAAAATCAAGATACACTTTAGTTTTACACCCATTGTTTTGTTTATCCAAGTTCATATATATACATCTTGCTTGGAGTTTGGCACCGGGTTTATCTCTACATTAGTTTGAAGAGAAGTTTTTGTTTTCTTCTAAATCCCACAAAGAAGAAGAGGTTTTCGTTATTTACCCACTTGGAGAAAGGCTCCTAGTTCGGGTGACGGTGACCACATAAAGTCCGATCAGTGGATTCCGAGGCCGCAGTGGAGCTCCGTGGTTATTCGCTAAGTGGAGGTGTTTACAAGAAGGAGCGTCGAGGCTTGAGAGGGATCGAGTCGTGTGATGTAAGTCTTTTGTCTTGTAATTGTAAATTCCATACTTAGTGTATTTGAGGCTAGGGCCATCCGAGGTTGTTTCCCGTTGTGGGTTTTTTTCTCGTACATCGCGGCGTAGTGTGATTGGTTTATTTTTATCCTGAATAATAACTTAGAACTCATGCTTAGGATAATTCAAGATAAAAATGGTTTTAATTGTCACACTTAATTTAATTGGGTGCTAATTAAATTTGGTTAATTTTTATTTAATTCAAGTCTATTGTTAAAACTGGTTTGGCATAATTTGGAATAATGATAAATATGACTTAGGCAAATTCTAGGACTTGGATGAATTATTTGTGTTTGAGTGAGAATGATTTAATGAATTAAGTTAATTTCACTTTGTATAATTTTAATTTGAAAAGGAAATTAAAATTTGGTGTCTGTTTGTTTTGTTAACTATCTTACGCTTTCGCATCTATCTCATAAAAAGGAAATTGATTTTAAAATAATAGTTTTATTTTTTTTAAACCGGGGGCCACTACACTTCAAATTGGTATCAGAGCCAAAGCGATTAATTATTTCATTAAGATCCTTTAAATAATTTTAGCTAAAATGGAATTTTCTCCATTTTCTAAATTTCCTATTTTCGATGGTTCTAACTATGCGTATTGGAAAGCGCGAATGAAATCGGCACTAAAATCTATCGACGAGAGAGTTTGGATGTCTGTTGTTAAAGGGTGGTCCCCACCTACTCATTTAGTAGATAATGAGCGTGTTCCCAAACCCTCCGATAGATGGAGTGAGGGTGAATTTAAACTTTCTAACTTTAATTCCCGAGGTTTAAATCCCTTGTTTAGTGTTGTCACACATGATGAATTCCGACGCATTATGACGTGTGAGACCGCTAAAGAAGCTTGGGATATTGTGAATTCATCTTTTAATTTGGGAGAGAAAATACCCGACAATCGAGTGGTAAAGAAAATTTTAAGGTCCCTACCCGATAGATTTATTCCAAAAGCGATCGTTTTAAATTCTTTACCAACT
This sequence comes from Sambucus nigra, assembly GCA_949130495.1. NCBI lineage: Eukaryota > Viridiplantae > Streptophyta > Magnoliopsida > Dipsacales > Adoxaceae > Sambucus > Sambucus nigra. The sequence continues at coordinate 260,796,559 of OX422210.1, forward strand.
TTAGCCTCTACGAAATTAGAAGAGCTTGTAGGTGATTTACAAACCTATGAACTAGACATGTTTCCCTCTAAAACTGAAAAGAAAATAGAAAAGGGCATTGCTTTAAAAGCCCGAAAAGATGTCAAACAAGTAGTAGAGAGCGAGAGTGATAGTGACTCGGAAGACATGGCCTTGTTAGCTCGGAAATTTAGAAAATTTCTTAAATTTAACAAAGATAAATTTAAAAATGATTTTAAGAAATTTGAAACTTCTAAGCATGACAAAGCCGATAGGATCTTAATTAAAATTTAAATAGGGACGAGTCTAATAGGTGTTTTAGTTGTAAGGGTTATGGCCATAGGGCTTCTAAGTGCCCCACTAAACTAAGGAAAAAGGGTAAATGACCCATTTCATATAATGCGACCCTTAGTGATAGTGATAAGGAAGAGGGAACCGATTCCCCCACTAAGCCCAACTTTGTGGATTTTATGTCTAGTCATGTGAGTGATAGTGAGAACTCATCGATTGATGAAACTTTAACACATGACACTTCCAAGGTCATAGTTTATGAATCCCCAGTTTTTTATGCTAGTGAGAGTGAAGAAGAGAGAGAGAGAGTGAAAATGAAGAAGAGGTTAATGTGAGTGAACTTCAAAATGATTTTCAAGAATTATATGTAGAATCAATTAAATTAAAAAGAGATAATTTGAAGTTAGAAGCTAGTTTAAAAGAGCGTGTCAAGGTCATTGATGATAGTATGTTGGTAGAAGATCTTAGGACACGTGAGAGGACTCTTCAAGAGACGCTTGAATATGTAGAAGGCGGGAGAGAAAGCCTTAGGGGTTTAATGGAATCCTTGAAAAAGGAGCTTCTTGCTTTTGAAGAGAGAAATGTTTTATTAGAGTCTAACATTTTAGAATTGCAAAATAAATTAAAAGACTCTAGTAATGTCAAATTTGATTTGGAGTGTCGTTCGGAAAAACTAGATAAAATCTTAGGAACAGTCCAAATTAAAAATGACATGTGTGGTTTAGGCTTCAATTCTTGTAATGTATCTACTCATAAAGCCAAAACCAATGTTTTAGGAGAATCTACTAGGAAAGTCTTTAGAGATCATTTCTTAGGTACCAAATTTCGATGTAATTTTACTTGTACACATTATGGTCGAAAAGGTCATCTTAGGAAATTTTGTTTTGATCTTAAACGAATTCCTAGAAAATCCCATCGTAAAATAACCACGGTAGTTAAATTTCCTACAACCCAAAATAGTCTTTCGTCATTAATTTGGGTTGGAAATCCGACTTGGTTGCCTTGAAAAATAGGGTTTTTGATTCTCATTTACTTTCACATGCTTCCTACCTTGCTAAATCTAAAGGATGAATGTGTTAGTGCTTGCATACTTTAGCTTTTGTACTTCATGCTAAATGTATGCTTATTTAATAATTTTCTAGTCTATGCTCCTTGCTTAATTTCATACTAGAATAATGATTTTTGTTTATCTTTTATATTTTATTTCTTCAGTTTGTTTGCATTAAATGAAAAATACAAAAAGATTTTTGTTTATCATTTGGTTTTTTTTTATCTATTGGAATTTAAGCTTCATGCAAAATTCAAATGATTTTTGTTTACCTTTTTGAGTAAATATTTTTATTTTTGGTTAAAAATTTCAAAAACTCAAAAAGATTTTTTTTGTTACTTTAGTTTGACACACTTTATGTGGCATATACTTGTGTTTGAATCCCTTTCCTTAACGCTCCCATGTGGCTAGAACTTTTGGTGTAGATTATCAATCCTTAAAATGTTCTTTACCATATTTTTATGGAGTAGTTGGACTTTGTATTGATTAAATGGATTCTATTTTTATATGCCTCTGTTCACACATGCACGAGCACTTTTGATATTTTAACTTCATATGTATATTTGAGCTATGTGAGGTGTTCTCCTTCCAATCTTGTAATCTACATATTTGTGACTTAGGAGGACTAGTGCATGTCAAAATCCGTTGCGCATGAGATTTGTGTGAAAAATGAAAACATGATAAATATAAATGTGCACGGGGAAGGTCTCCGAAAGGACTTAGTGATCCTTTGTGATTGTAAGCCACCGTTTTGAATGGACCTAAAAGAAATACGTGGTCCAAAGGCCTAAAAACAAAAAATATGGCATTAAAAAGAAAAATAATTGCAAAGGCCTATGTTTGATTGATATATTCATTCAAAATTAATATATGCTTATTGAGGGAGATTGGATGGTATATCAATGGTTTGCACAATGTCCGTTTATCCTAGTTGCGTATTTCATGTCATGACTCTATTGGTTTGTAGAATCATCAATAAGCTAGGCTTGTATGCATTGTGTATGTTTGTTCATTGAGTTCAATCTATATTGTCACATGAGGTTATATTCAAATGTGATGATGTTTGAAATCAAATGAGAACTCCGTGAATATGTTTTTAAGTGATTGGGTCTAAATTTAATCGTTACTAGTTCACACCCCAACACTTACGTTTCCATATGACACATTTTTGCCTTACTAGTGTGAAAGACTCCTATTATATTTTGTGTGTGTCATTTATGTGTCTATATATGTGTACTTACGTCTATTAGTTGGTATGTGTTGGATTAGTTATAATTTTTGTTGCCCATATGCATTAATGCCCTCTTCACTAAATGCACAATTACATGTTTTAACTTGCTTTCCCATTCTATTTATCCCTTGGTTATTTGGGGGAGATAAGTCACTATTTGATTCTTTAAGCCTTTGTCTTCCTGAACAAAATAATGTAGAATGATAGGGGGAGAAATGGTATATAATCCTATTATTATCGTATCTTAGTTTAAGGGAGATTTATCTTAGGGGGAGACGTCTTTCTAAGTTGATCATACTTGATAAAGGGAGAGAATTAATTGCGAGGGAGTAGTTATTTTACTTGCATTAAATATTTTGATATTCCCTATGCGTGTAATGTGTTTGCTTAAGTGTGCAAGAATTATTTTATAAAGCGGCAACTTTCAATGGCAAAGATTGTTGATCCTTTGGGTTGTTTGAGTCAAGCATTGTATTTTATTTTGGGTGGGACTTTTTATTAGTCTAGTAGAGTTTGATGGCCCTTTAGGATTTTTGTAGGTTTTTGTCCCGGAACAGCCAAAGGGGGAGATTTTGTAAGGACGCAAATTTCTAATTGAGTCCTTTGTAGTTTTGGCTCAATTCCGGACAAAAACGTTTGAGTCATAGGATAGAGTATATTGATCATCTTTCAAGCCTATGATGTGTTTGTTGAAGACGTAGCGGCCAAGTGTATAAAGCTTCATCAAAATGCCGAGTTTAAGTTCCTCGTGTCTACGTCATCAATAGTGGTTCCATGCTCCCAAGGTATGAATGCATTACACATATATATAGGAGCTTGGAACGGTTTATATTAGGTGTTAGGTTTTGAAAACTGCATTTTATTTTCAGATGTTTTCTATTAAAACTTATATATAAAGTATATAAAAGTTTCTGGGCTTAAAAAGAATTTTTGAAACATCCTATGAGTTCGTTCGAAGTGTCGTTCGAACGAGATTGTCGTTCGAACCACAAGTCGTTTGAACGAGATTGCCAACGACTTCCCAATATAGTATACTGGAACTTCATTCGAAATGTCGTTCGAACGAGATGGTCGTTCTAACAAGATTTCCAACGAGTTCATACTGGAACTTCGTTAAAAGACTCGTTAGAACGAGATGTCGTTCGAACGAAATGTCGTTCGAACGAGACGTCAGGCGGGAACAGTTTTTGGCAGTTTTTGACAGTTTTTACCCATGTTTCCGACTTGTTTCTCCACTAACTTTTTCAGAACTTATTATGTACGGGAACAACTTTTTCCAACTGAACTTTTCATAACCTACCAACCTCTAGAGAGTGTTTGAGAGCAAAATTGTTTTAGGGAAAGTTTCATTGTTTTAAAGTGTCAATTTTCAAAGAAAAATCAAGATACACTTTAGTTTTACACCCATAGTTTTGTTTATCCAAGTTCATATATATACATCTTGCTTGGGGTTTGGCAAAGGGTTTATCTATACATTAGTTTGAAGAGAAGTTTGGGTTTGCTTCTAAATCCCACAAAGAAGAAGAGGTTTTCGTGATTTACCCACTTGGAGAAAGGCTCCTAGTTCGGGTGACGGTGACCACATAAAGTCTGATCGGTGGATTCCGAGACTGCGGTGGAGCTCCAGGGATATTCGCTAAGTGGAGGTGTTTACAAGAAGGAGCGTCGAGGCTTGAGAGGGATCGAGTCGTGTGATGTAAGTCTTTTGTCTTGTAATTGTAAATTCCATACTTAATGGATTTGAGGCTAGGGTCATCCGAGGTTGTTTCCAGTTGTGGGTTTTTTCCTCGTACATCGCGGCGTAGTGTGATTGATTTATTTTTATCTTGCATAATAACTTATAACTCATGCTTAGGATAATTCAAGATAAAAATATTTTTAATTGTCACACTTAATTTAATTGGGTGCTAATTAAATTTGGGTAATTGTTTATTTAATTCAAGTCTATTGTTAAAACTGGTTTGGCATAATTTGGAATAATGATAAATATGACTTAGGCAAATTCTAGGACTTGGATGAATTATTTGTGTTTGAGTGAGAATGATTTAATGAATTAAGTTCATTTCACTTGGTATAATTTTAATTTGAAAAGGAAATTAAAATTTGGTGTCGTTTGTTTTATGAACAACCTTACGCTTCCGCATCTATCTCATAAAAAGGAAATTGATTTTAAAAGAATAATTTTTATTTTTTTTAAAACCGGGGGCCACTACCCTTCATCTCTTTTCATATCTTGATGAAGAAAGAAAACATAAAGATTAAAATAAAAATACAAATAAAAATCTTATGATTCCCACTCAAAAAAATGAAGTTGATGTAAAGTATATCCATTCACGACTAGTGTCGAATCATGCCTTTGATACTTCTTAACGTAGTGAAGTTAGTTACAACAGACAATAATAATACTTACCATTTTCGCACTGTGGCATGTGCCAGCTATGATGTGACCCCTGATGGAAATATTTTCAATGAAGGGGTATTTCTTATCAATATAATTTCATGTAACCAAACATTTTCGATGCAGCCTCTTTGTCTTCTTATCATCACAAGTGTGAACTAAAAAAATGTGTCTGTGCAAAATGACATTAAAATCAGCCAGGGGAAATCAATAATATGTCTAAGAAAAATGATATTAAAACCAATCATGGTAAGTCAATGATAATGTATATTGTAGTCACGTGATGATTAATGGCGGCCATTGATGATGATATTTGTGCAAATGATGGTTGTGTCATAAAGGTTCTATAATACGAAAAATTTAAGATTTTTAATCAAGTCATTGACAAAGAATACCCAACTAAAATCCTTCATCATAACACTGTAACAGTTGTTAGATGTATAAATTGTTTTCATTTTCATATATTGTACTTGTACTTCCCCCTCTTTTGACACTTTTTTAAATGCTTTTACTTTAAAAAAAAAACTATAAACCTTACAGATACTATTAGTCTAGTATGTGGTAAAAAGAAAAAGGAGAAGAAAAAAACAATATATAAAACATTATTATAATACAATTCTAGTTCATAGTGAAGATATAACTTTTGGAAGACATGAAAAAACGGAACATATAACTTCAGGTATGTGCTTTCACACATACCTGCCATTGAAATACAAGCCAGAGACGTATCGACCAATATCAAAACAAGACTAGCATGTATAGCGAACACTGTGAAAGATAACAGTAACCACTAGTTCATTAAGAGTACTAAGTTTTAGCCATTACACCACCCGTGGTCTTTCAAAACATACAAGTCCAATATCATCCTACTTAAGTTTCAGGAAATGCCAATGTACCATCCTTCAAAAGCATTAATAGTCTAAATAAATATACTAGAACAAAAACAAACAAGCCACCCTAGTATTCTTAATGTGAAACTGGGGAACGGGGGAGTATAATAATGGTAGTGGCTATTTGGAGTCCTTTTTTTGCCTCATACTCGCATTCCCCTTTACCCACTGTACCTATTACACACACCAAACACCCTAACCCAACTTGTTTCCTATACTTCGACCCAATTCCCATAAGCCATATTTGCTCCATTATAAAATAATATTACTTGGGCACAAGCATATGCAATTAGCATTAATAGTCATGCACACCACTCTATTAGCATAGAACTTAATTAAAAAAGTCATCAAACAACTAGTCATCCACAAAAATTAAAGGGAAATAACGATTTCTTATAGGTATGGAGACAACTTATAATTATCAACGTATGGCATACGTTTTAAACTTTGAAAAGCACCAGGGTCAAATTGATTTCTTGAATTCTTATGTGACACCCCGACTAATTAAATACCGGGTAGCAACTCCTTTATTGAATTAATACAAAATTCCAAGTTGGTTCAGTTCATAGCATCACTGTCGAAATACGTTTTAACAATTACTAGCCACCTAATATTTAAAAGTGAGTTGTCAATCTTAATTAAATCCGATTAACAAGCAATAAGTATATTATGAAATGCTAACATAACCACCACAATATAGTCACCATAGAATAACCATACAAATAATAATGAATCTGGAGGAATAATCCTCACAACAATCCGAGTACTGAAATAAACAAATACCAAATTGAAAAACGTTGCTAATGCCGTTTAATACAAGATTAAACTGTATAAGCAACTCCGAGATGTTTGTTGAAGAAACCCTTTTCTTTTGAAAATAAAACTTATAAACAACAAGATGTGTTTACAAAAACTTATGTACGAGAGTAATCAAGACTTTGTAATCAGTTTTAAAACTAAGACAGTTTCAAAAATTCAGCGCACTATAGAATGAGATGAGGAGATGAAGATAATCAGAACACACAGTTTTTAACGTGGTAAAACCTCTCCCAATAGAGGAAACATCCACGGTGACTTCTAAGTCAGGAAAGTAAAAATCCACTAACAACAAATAACAGTTAAAAACAATACAACATACATGCACACAAATCAACCTATTCTAAGTTTAGGAATATACCCCACTTGGTGTCCTTCTAACTTGTCATAGATCTGATTGTTGATGATGTTCTTCCAGTTTGATAACTTCCTTTTGCTTTAGCTTCCTTGCGTCGACTCAATAATCTTTGATCTTATTCACAACACTTCCAGTGTAGTAGTGTGTTAAGTGTTTGTGATGTGATTCCTATCAACATGCATGAACTCACGCACACTTAGTTTTACAGACAGTCCTAGAAAATTACATATAAAGACTATATGCTGTGATTTTCTTTTCTTTCTTTCTTACAGAACTTGAAACCTTTTTGACCTTTAAATATATCCCAGATTCCACGGATATCTTGCTTCTAAATCGGTCAAGATCTTAATCAATCTCTGTTTTAAAAATACTTTTGAGATTGAAAATCTCCAAGTGTGAATCCAACTAGGTCAAGGTTAAGTTTCGTAAGAATAGAAACCATAAAACATTTTCAAAACTAAATCAGTAAGGATTTTCTTAAATCGAGAAAGAAACATGTAGATCTAGTGAAATATAACATGCAGAGTGTAGATCTACAATTTCTATGAAGAAGAAATACAGATCTTCACACGAATGTTTAAGTTGGTAATAAGATCACTGATAAAGAGGTTACAGCTTCAATATGAACAACCAAGTAACACCACTCTCTCTCAAACACTCAAGGTTGTGTTTGGGGTTCTGAGTATACGAAGGTTTGAATCAGATTTGAAGTGTTTAGGGTTAGGGTTAGGGTTTGGCTAACACAGTTTCCCTTTCTCTCTCTTCTCTCTATTTTTTTTCTCTCAGAAATGACGACTGCCAAAAGTCTTGAAAGGTTGAGAATTAGAGGGATTTTATAGGAGTGGAGGAAGGTTCTGGATAGTCGAAGGCAATCAAGGGCTGAGATTAAGTCTTCCTAATATTGACTTGATCCAAGGGTTATAAGAAGGCGGTGGTTAAGTCGAATGTGATTGGTTCACAGGATAGCACAAGGATAGGTTTAAAAACACATGCAGGCCATTGATAAGGATTGATCTAACGATCAGCAAACAACCAGGCAACCCTCTCACATAACAAACACAAATTGATACATCAGGAACGTGACAAGTGTTGGCCTATAAGAGGCTTGCAAACGCGCATCAAAGTTAATTACAGGCAGGACCCTGAAGTCTCTAGCGCATTTACATTCTACCCAATCAAACATTCTAATGAAAAATGAATTTTTTAAAATAGCAAATTAACCCCACAAATTTTATAATCACACTTTTATTAATGAAAACATTATTTTAAAAATGTTTAAAAATGTTTAAGAATTCCCAAAAAATTATTAAAACAACATTTTAAGGGGAATTTAAGACACAATCAATTTTAAGCAATATATACACATGTATGCACTTCTAATGTGTGTAGTGTGATTCAATTTATACCTTATTGGATTATTGAAGAGGATTAGAGAGATTAATTCTAAGGCTCTTTGGATTCTATGTTAGACAACCAATTTTGTCACTATTTCCAAATTAGTTGAGCACTTATACAATATAGACTTAAGTAAGTCAAATGTATAAGGTACTTCAATCTCCCCCTTTGGAAATATGAGACAAAATCTCCTTTGAAATAGCTTAAACTCTTAGGGAACCAAAAAAAATAAAACCTAGTCATATACAAAAGATACTATCTACCCATTTCCTAGAAAGTCAGAAATTACATAACTCAACTATTTACAAAATTTGTACACTAGAAATGGTAGACAATAAGTAGAAGAGATTCCTGCAAATGTGCACACTAAGATCAAGCAGTTTAGATGAAATGTGAACAAAACATTGAACCCGTAAGACTCAAATTTCTCCCCCATTTTGTCTCAAATGGACAAAGGGTAAAAATTAAGGTCTTCAGAGTTTAATCAGCACATACCATACCTATAGAATTACGCAAATACAGAAATCTGTTATAGTCTAAAGGTTTAGTGAACATGTCTACAAGTTGCAGATCAGTAGGCAGGTAATGGATTTCTAACTCCTTAGTTTCAACAAGTTCGCGTATAAAATGATGTCTTATCTTAATATGCTTAGTTCGCGAGTGTTGAACCGGATTTTTAGATATGTTAATAGCGCTTTGATTGTCACAATACAATTGTAACTGATCTTCTTGAATCCCATAGTCGCTTAACATCTGTTTTATCCATAACAATTGAGCACAGCAACTTCCTGCTGCTATATATTCGGACTCAGCTGTAGATAACGATGTGCAATTCTGTTTTTTGCTACTCCAACCAACTAAATTATTGCCGACATAATAGCAGGCACCTGATGTACTTTTACTATCATCAGTACATCCGGCCCAATCAGTATCAGTATACCCTATGATGGTGCTGCAGGTATCATTAGTGTACCTAAGTCCAAGATTAAGAGTGCCCTTTATGTACTTGATTATACGTTTTACACACGATAAATGGCTCTCTTTAGGTTTATTCTGGTAACGAGCACACAGACATACAACATACATTACATCTGGTCGTGAGGCAGTTAGATAGAGTAGGCTACCAATCATACTACGATAAAGTGTAGAATCAACTGACTTTCCATTTTCATCTTTACATAATTTAACAGTAGTACTCATTGGTGTTTTGGCAACTTTAGCATTATCTAAACCAAATTTCTTAACAAGATCTAAGGCATACTTAGTTTGAGAGACAAAAAGTCCATCAGAATTCTGTTTCACTTGAAATCCTAAGAAAAGTTGTAGCTCCCCCATAAGGGACATGTGAAACTCCTTATGCATAATAGCAGAAAAGGATTTAACTTCAGATGTTGAAGTAGACCCAAAGATAATGTCGTCTACATAGACTTGGGCTATAATAATGTTTTTGTCAAAATGTTTGACAAAGAGGGTGTGGTCATTTCCTCCTCTCTTAAAACCCTTATCCAACAAAAAGTTGGAAAGGCGTTCATACCAAGCTCGAGGAGCTTGTTTTAAACCATACAAAGCCTTTTTTAGACGAAAGACATGGTTAGGGTATTTAGGGTCAATGAACCCTTTGGGTTGTTCTACATAGGTTTCTTCGGACAGAATTCCATTGAGGAAGGCAGACTTGACATCCATTTGATAAAGTGTAAATTTTAAGTGACACGCTATGGAGAAAAGAAGTCGAACAGATTCAAGACGAGTGACAGGGGCAAATGTCTCGCTAAAATCTATTCCTTCTATTTGTGAGTAACTTTGAGCAACTAGTCTACCTTTGTTTCTAAGGATTACCCCATTTTCATCAGATTTGTTCTTAAAGATCCAACGTGTGCCAATAACATTTTTGTTTTGAGGCCGGGGTACAAGATACCAGACATCGTGAATGACAAATTGTAAAAGTTCTTCCTGCATCGCAGAAATCCAGTGTGTGTCATTCAATGCTTCATTAACATTTTTCGGTTCCATAAGGGAGACGAAACATGCATAATTAGCATAATTTCTTAACTAGGATCTAGTACGAACAGGCTCATTAGGATTACCGACCACGTTGTCAATGGGATGATCTTTAGAGACCCAGCCAGGTACTTCTGGACTCTCAATAGGTAATGAGTCGTCTATTCTGGTGAATCAGTTTTGAAATCATTTTCAGATTCAACCACAATAGGTGATTCAGATATCTTATTTTCGACAATAGTATCGCTTACAATTACATTTATCGATTCCATAAGGGCCTTAGTACACAGATTGTATATACGATAGGCACGACTGTTTGGAGATTATCCTAAGAAGATGGCTTTATCACCACGTGTCTCGAATTTAGACAAATGTTCTCTGTCTTTACAGACATAACACTGACTTTCGAAAGTTCTTAGATATTTCAGATGAGGCTTCTTACCGTACCACAACTCATAAGGGGTTTGTTTAGTGTTTTTCCTAAGGTAAACCCTATTAATGATATGACATGCAGTTCTAATAGATTCTACCCAGAAGTATTTAGGTAGATATTTGGCATGCAACAAGACACGTGCCATCTCTTAAAGAGTTCGGTTTTTCCTTTCAGCAATACTATTCTGCTGAGGAGTCTTAGGGGCACTGAATTCGTGTTTGTAACCGTTGTAGTCACAATATTCAACTATTCCTGTGTCTATGAACTCTCCCCCTCTATCGCTACGAATGCGATTGACTTGTGTGTCCTTCTCATTTTCAATTCTTAGTAAAATTTTCAAAAAATTCTGAAACGTGTCAGATTTTTGTTTCAAGAAGGCAACCCAAGTGAATCGTGTGAAATCATCAACCATGACAAGGATATAACTGTGTCCACAAAGACTAACAGTTCTAGAGGGACCAATAAGGTCCATATGGATGAGATCTAGAGGTCTAGAGGTGAGAATTTCTTTAACTTTTTTATGCGAAGTCTTAACTATTTTTCCTTCCTGGCAATGACCACAGACTACACTGGAAATAGGTTTAATTTTAGGAATTCCTCTAACAATCTCTTGACTAGACAATCTACCAAGGATATCATAACTTAGGTGACCCATACGATTGTGCCAGATTTCATTGTCATCCATTCTGACAATGTTACAGGTTTCAGAACCAGTCTTGACAGTATAACAATTGTCAGGTGTTCTAAATCCAGTAATAATGCATTTACCTTTATCATTTAGAATTTTACAATTGTTCTTTGAGAAGGTAACTGTATGGTCAGAGTCACAAAATTGTGATATACTTAGGAGGTTGGCTTTAAGGCCTTTAACTAATAGTACATTTTCGAGAGTAGGCATTTCCTCTTCTTTTAGGGTTCCTTTACCTATGATCTGGGATGAAACTCCGTCACCAAAGACTACTTTGCCTCCAGCAAATCTGATTTTGTTTAAGAGTTTGGTTTCATCTCCTGTCATATGTTTGGAGCATCCTAAATCTAAGTACCAACCAGATGAAGTGTGTTCAGCTTTTAAGGCAGTGATAACAATGTTACACTTCTTTTGGGGTAAAAGATCATCTTTTCTAACCCAAATAGCTCTAGTTTTAATTTTGCGCAAGTTTGCCCTCATTTGATAAAATTTTCGAGAAACAGATTTTTGTAGAAAAACATTTGGAGCAACAAACTGATTATTGTGGAAAATTTGAGCTTTTGGTTTAGGAAAGTTTCTGGGAGGCTTTCTCTTAAATGAACTCTTAGTTTTGGTCTTTCTATTCCTGTAGTTAGAGTTCTTTTCAGGTTGTCTTGGAAGGACATAATGGTTACGATTTTGCCTAGAATAGTTAAAGTTCTTGTAGACAGAAGTGTTGTATACAGGGGTGTTTAGACGCCTAGCATAACAACCTTCAAAAGAATGACCATAAATGTCACAGTAGGAGCAATATTGATTTCTTGAGGGATGAACTTCCTTAGTAAAACTTCTAAAGATGGGTTTAACAGCATTCTGTTCAGAATTCTTATTCCTAGGAGGTATGGTCTTAAAGGTAGAATCAACCTTTCTAATCAAAGGACAGACGTATTTAGTCTTAAGTGTCGTGTCAGCCTTAGAATTACTAGACTCTCCAATGTCTTTCTGTTGTTGCTTTTGATCAAATTCCTTTTTAATAAAATGAAAGTCTGGACATGTTTCAATTGGTCTTTTTCCCCCAGACACAAACTTAATAGGTTCAAGATTTGTAGTTTGTGGTTTGTTATTAGGGCAAAATACAATACCGGTTCTATCATCAGAATTGGTCTTGGAGTCAACAACAAAGCCAGTAAAACAATTTGAATTGTTTTCAAACTTAGAAATTTTTTTAAAAACAGTAGTTGTCTTTGTTTTTGCTTCCTCCAGTTCTAATAATGTTCCCTTGTATTTCATTTCCAGGGTTTCATTAGTTATAGTCAACTCTTTTAATTTTTGATCAAAAGTTTCAATTTCGGATTGATGAGACAGACACTGGTTAGTGTACTCTTCGGCATTCAGCTTCACAATAAGACTTAGATCATCTAATTTCTTAGTCAGGTCTCTAACAGTCTTCTCCAGTCTAGTGCCTTTTTGAGAGTTTTAGCATACAATGTATGAATATCTGGGAGGTCATCAGTGTATGAGTCGCTAAGTGAAGTGTGTGTGGTGACCCTTAACGATTCAGTTTTAGTACTCACGCACCCATTTACATCGTCGTTATCGAGATCACTTTGACTCACACACACGGAACTAGAGCTAGCAACATTTTCAGATAATAAAGAATCTAGGCCAGTCAAAGCAGTATTCACACAAGCAGGAGTAGGAGCTTCATTATCACACACAGGCATATCATCATTGTAAATGATCTTAGCATTAAAGGACATGCAAGGGTCAAGTACATTTGATGACTCAAGTTCCTCTTTATCAGAGTCACTTGAATCATCCCAAGTTTTACAGACATTGGCTCTATTGTGTGTGTAGGTTTTATTCAGATTAACTCTGCAATCGTGAGCAATGTGACCTAGTTTCCCACATCTAAAACATTCAATCTTTTTAAGGTCTCTGTTAGATTTGAAGTTGTTGTCCTTAGGATGTTTGTCAAGGCCTCTCTCATTAGGTTTGGGATTAGACACAATAGGATAATTAGGCTTGCCTTGTTTAGATGCCTGTTTGTTTCTAAATTTAACAATTTTCTTAAATTGTTTAGACATTAAGGCAATTTGATTATCTAGTTTGTCTATATCACATTCCTCATCAGAGTCACAGTTGATCATATTAGTCTCATGCCTAGATATTTTAGAGGAAAAACTCAAGTTAGAGTTGGGTTGTTTTCTTTGAGACTGATTTAATTGTTTCTTAAAATCTAATTCCATTTCCACAGTCCTAAGTTTGCTACTGAGTAACTCAGGGGTAAGGTTTTGATCACTCATTTCCTCAATAGCATACCTCTTGCTGTCAAACTTTTGGGGTAATGATCTTAGAATTTTAGAAACAATCTCATTCCTATCATATGTTATACCATTAGCATGCAACTTAGTAACTATATCAATTAAGTTCATGTAAAAATCACCAAAAGACTCAGAGTCAGACATAATTAAAGAGTTGTACTGCTGGGTAAGCATTTGAGTTTTAGCAGCTTTAACTCTTGAGTCTCCTTCATAGGCAGTGATTAATGTGTCCCAAGCTTCCTTAGAAGTGGCACAAGATGAGATTCTCTTGAACACATACTCATTAATAGACATAAAAATGGCATTCTTGCCTTTATTGTTATTTCGAGAAATAGTTTTCTCTTCTTGGGAAAACTCACTTAAGATTTTCTTTACCCTCTCATCACTTCCTTCAGTGGCTGGTTTAGTAGGATAAGTGTATCCATTTTCAATAATGTCCCAGACATCATCTCCTAAAGTCCCTTGGATGAAGGCAACCATTCTTACTTTCCAGTAAGCAAAGTTAATTCCATCAAAGAGTGGAGGTCTGGACAGATTACCAAACCTTTCATTCTTCTCGTCCATAGTTAGATTTTTCAGAAAACGATTTCAGAAACACAAGATCTTTTTGAAATAAAATTTTACAGGGCTCTGATACCAATTGAAAAACGTTGCTAATGCCGTTTAATACAAGATTAAACTGTATAAGCAACTCCGAGATGTTTGTTGAAGAAACCCTTTTCTTTTGAAAATAAAACTTATAAACAACAAGATGTGTTTACAAAAACTTTTGTACGAGAGTAATCAAGACTTTGTAATCAGTTTTAAAACTAAGACAGTTTCAAAAATTCAGCGCACTATAGAATGAGATGAGGAGATGAAGATAATCAGAACACACAGTTTTTAACGTGGTAAAACCTCTCCCAATAGAGGAAACATCCACGGTGAATTCTAAGTCACGAAAGTAAAAATCCACTAACAACAAATAACAGTTACAAACAATACAACATACATGAACACAAATCAACCTATTCTAAGTTTAGGAATATACCCCACTTGGTGTCCTTCTAACTTCTCATAGATCTGATTGTTGATGATGTTCTTCCAGTTTGATAACTTCCTTTTGCTTTAGCTTCCTTGCGTCGACTCAATAATCTTTGATCTTATTCACAACACTTCCGGTGTAGTAGTGTGTTAAGTGTTTGTGATGTGATTCCTATCGACATGCATGAACTCACACACACTTAGTTTTACAGACAGTCCTAGAAAATTACATATAAAGACTATATGCTGTGATTTTCTTTTCTTTCTTTCTTACAGAACTTGAAACCTTTTTGACCTTTAAATATATCCCAGATTCCACGGATATCTTGATTCTAAATCGGTCAAGATCTTAATCAATCTCTGTTTTAAAAATACTTTTGAGATTAAAAATCTCCAAGTGTGAATCCAACTAGGTCACGGTTAAGTTTCGTAAGAATAGAAACCATAAAACATTTTCAAAACTAAATCAGTAAGGATTTTCTTAAATCGAGAAAGAAACATGCAAATCTAGTGAAATATAACATGTAGAGTGTAGATCTACAATTTCTATGAAGAAGAAATACAGATCTTCACACGAATGTTTAAGTTGGTAATAAGATCACTGATAAAGAGGTTACAGCTTCAATATGAACAACCGAGTAACACCACTCTCTCTCAAACACTCAAGGTTGTGTTTGGGGTTCTGAGTATATGAAGGTTTGAATCAGATTTGAAGTGTTTAGGGTTAGGGTTAGGGTTTGGCTAACACAGTTTCCCTTTCTCTCTCTTCTCTCTTCTCTCTATTTTTTTCTCTCAGAAATGACGACTGCCAAAAGTCTTGAAAGGTTGAGAATTAGAGGGCTTTTATAGGAGTGGAGGAAGGTTCTGGATAGTCGAAGGAAATCAAGGGCTGAGATTAAGTCTTCCTAATATTGACTTGATCCAAGGGTTATAAGAAGGCGGTGGTTAAGTCGAATGTGATTGGTTCATAGGATAGCACAAGGATAGGTTTAAAAACACATGCAGACCATTGATAAGGATTGATCTAACGATCAGCAAACAACCAGGCAACCCTCTCACATAACAAACACAAATTGATACATCAGGAACGTGACAAGTGTTGGCCTATAAGAGGCTTGCAAACAAGCGTCAAAGTTAATTACAGGCAAGACCCTGAAGTCTTTAGCGCATTTACATTCTACCCAATCAAACATTCTAATGAAAAATGAATTTTTCAAAATAGCAAATTAACCCCACAAATTTTATAATCACACTTTTATTAATGAAAACATTATTTTAAAAATGTTTAAAAATTCCCAAAAAATTATTAAAACAACATTTTAAGGGGAATTTAACACACAATCAATTTTAAGCAATATATACACATGTATGCACTTCTAATGTGTGTAGTGTGATTCAATTTATACCTTCTTGGATTATTGAAGAGGATTAGAGAGATTAATTCTGAGGCTCTTTGGATTCTAGGTTAGACAACCAATTTTGTCACTATTTCCAAATTAGTTGAGCACTTATACAATATAGACTTAAGTAAGTCAAATGTATAAGGTACTTCACAAGTTCTCATCACTAAATTAATTACAACCCAAAATCTGAAATAACTGAATAGATAAAGTATCTCTAAAAAGAAATAGGGTGACATGCCCAAGAGATGAGAAAATATGATAATATAGAGTCAAGATAAAAAATGGAGGCGTCTACTGTCAAGGTCCTGTAACTTCCACAGAAGCTACAGTACGTCGCCTACATGGAACTCCTATGCCTGGTGTCCTTGTGGCTGGGCACCTAAAAGGTTTTTACAAGAAAATATATTTGGAAGCAAACGTGTCAGAGCCCGATTGTGAAAACAGTTTAAAATATAGCAAGTGTTTAATATCATTAAACAGTGAATATAAAGTACATGATAGTGTGTGAACTCACATGAGTTCCTCACTACTCAACTAATCGTGCACTCCTATCGTACCCGTACCCATTCTAGTTATTCCCATACTTAACTAGTCTAATATAAAATCTAACATAACTATACGATTCACAATTTCATTCCGGCATCACCGTTTAAACAGAGTGTCTTACATTTCTTCTCGGTTTCCCATATTAGTAATACTGCTTACTAGAGGATATCCATTTTTATCTTTACGAAAACGTTTCTATTATTTATACACACATTTATACATGACAGTGCATTTCAATTTACAGTATATTATTTTCATCATAAATATAAAATACTAACACCCCGAGGCTAAGCTGCGGTGCACACATATTGTGCTATCCAATCCCGGTACATCACGTACATTGTGCTATCCAATTCCGAATCTCTCAGGAATCGTTCTCAAATGACAACAATCACACATAATGGAGGCGAACATAGTTCACTTCACATGGGTCTCGCACATACCTATGCTCCCATGATCAGCAGACTTATTAACTTCTCAATAAGTCCTTCTCTGACCTATGTCCTCGAGGTACCAATCTAAATCCCCCCATAGGCACACAAAGATTTGATGTCCCTGATCGAACGCCGACCTCCCATGATAGCAAGTACGGTAGGTATGTTATACACAGATAACTACATATACTAAGCATTCTCACATCTTAGATATCTCAACATATTAATAGAGGTATACTTCTCGTTCTTGTATCATCATTTAATATCATACGCTTATAAGTCCCCGATTTATATACATTAAGGTTGTCAACTCCTCTCACATCGTAATTAGGTACTCATTTCCTATTTCATAAAGGTCATTCGATTTTCTACAAGATTCTAAGTTTTTCCTCCTGAACGTACTCAAATCTCCCAAATATACCCACTACTCAATAAGGGAAGGTTATTACTCCATTAAATAAGTCTACGGGACATTTGAAATCTAATCAGGCCTAAAAGGTCATTCTGTCAACTCGTTAGAAGTCTCGTTCAAATGAAAGGATTCGAACGAACTACCAACTCGTTAAAAGGGATACTGTCATCTCGTTAGAAGCTCGTTCGAACGAGGACGTTCGAACGACCTGGGCAGGTCTTCTAACGAGATGGCAATTTGCGCCCAGAAATTTCCCAATTTGTTTTTCTCAAATTTTCGCTTCTGTAAATTCACCCTAAGATCATTCCAATCGCATTTTAATGTTCTTAAACTTCTCTAAATCCTCTTAGGTCATTTCTTAACATATTTTGGGGGTTAAATCCTCCAAATCAACATGTAATTAACATAAATCCCCAAATATTATCCCAAAACCTATGAACATGAACCCAGAATTTGATTGCCCAATTACTCATCATAAATCCATTTTTAAATCATCATATTTAAGTATTCGAATACTAAATTCGTCCATCGTCATTCTACATGAAAATCCTATCCCAAATTTAGAGTTTCTCTAATAATTTTATTAGTTTTCCTCAAAACTTTCAAGACAAAATAGTTTCCACACTAAACATGGAAGAAATATTCAACGCCCTTAAAAATATCAAATCACTTGCCTCGTATTTGTTCTTTAGATGTGTTGTCGATGATTCGGGGTTGATTCTCTCCTTTATCCGGTCACAAATCCTTTCCAATTTGATGGTGGTGAGTGTTTTTTGGTTTTAGAACCCTAAGGTAACTCCTCTCTAACTCCCGTAGCCCACTTCTAAAGATTTTTGGCTGGTAATTGCCTTAGTGGCCCCTTTAATATAATAAATATTAACTCTAATTTTCGTGGGTTTTAATTTCCTAATTTTTAAAATTACCAAAATACCCCTCTAGGTAGCCAGTTTGGCCTAAAAATGCCCCGGGACCCAAACTAAACCCTCGGCTAGTGTTTTCTGACTATTTCGACCCTTACGGACATGTTGGCGCACTCAAAATGACCATTCGGTTGATAAAAATATAATTCACTTTTTAATTTAAATAATTTCGTTCCTGACGCGACTGACACGTGCGCCCCAACTAAATTTCCAAATTATCGTATTTCAGTTTCGCGACAACTTTAATATTTCATACTCATGTATTACCATACATACTCAGAAATATTAAATTTTAACATCATAATCAAATACCAACTCACATCTCGCTAGTATTTATACCCGAATTAATTCCCAATTAATTCTCATTCAATTCAATTAATCCCTTAAATAAAATCAATAAAATTACGGACTATTACATACTTCCCCCCTAATAACTCGTCCCGAAATTCGGAACTAAAGAGTACCTGGTAAAAATAACTCCGGATAGTGCTCGTGCATCTCATCCTCGCGCTCCCATGTGGACTCCTCGGCATTATGATGCTGCCACTGAACACGTACTAACGGAACTATCTTCGACCTCAGTTTCTACTCGCTTCGGTCCAAAATAGCAATCGGCCCCTCCTCATAAGAACTATCGGGCTGAAGATCGATGTCCTCCAAAGCAATGTGAGTATGGGCCAAATCATCCCTAAGATAATTCCTTAGCGAGGAAATATGGAACACATCATGAATCCTATGCAAGTGCTCCGGTAACCCAAGTCTGTATGCGACTGGCCTAATCCTCTCAATGATAGGAAATGGCCCCACGTATCTTCATGCCAGTTTCCCTTTCTTCCCAAAATGCATGATCCCCTTCATCGGAGATACTCTGGGTAACACCTGGTCCCCCACCTTGAATTCTCTGAAGAACCTCTTGGCATCAGCATAGCTCTTCTTCCGATCCTGAGCTACCCAAATACGGCTCTGTATCATCTTTATCCTTGTCGAAGTGTCCTGAATCACTTTCGGCCCAAGGATTTTGTTATCCCCCACCTCTAACCAACATGCTGGGGAACGACAAGGTCTACCATACAACGCCTCAAATGGAGCCATGCTAATGGTGAACTGGTAGGAGTTATTATAAGCAAACTCCACCAGTGGAATGTACAGCTCCCAACCACCTCCAAAGTTTAGGATGCACATACGCAACATGTCCTCCAACATCTGATTTGTCCGCTCTGTTTGCCCATCAGTCTGCGGGTGATATGTCGTACTTTGCCGTAATTTTGTACCCATGGCCTCCTGGAAACTCTCCCAAAATAGTGAAATAAATATCTTGTCTCGGTCAGACACGATATTTAGAGGCCACCCGTGAAGTCTCATTATCTCTGCAATGAAAATTTTGGCATACTATCCCGTAGTTTAATCTATCCTTACGGGTATAAAATGAGAAACTTTGGTCAACCGGTCCACAATTACCCATATGGAGTCGTGACCCCTCTGTGACGTAGGTAACCCCGTGACAAAGTCCATGGATATGATCTCCCATATCCACGTCGGAACCTCTAATGGTTGTAGAAGTAATGTCGGTTTCTGATGGTCCACCTTTACTAGCTGACAAGTGGCACATTTAGAAACGAACACGGCGTTATCTCTCTTCATCCCGCTCCACCAGTATTGTAGTCTCATGTCTTGGTACACCTTATCCCCCGCAGGGTGTACCGCGAACCGTGAGCCGTGCGACTCCGCCATTACCTCGTGTCGTAAGTCTTCCCCTTTCGGAACAACCAGTCTTCCATTGAAGTGTAATCCCCCATCTGAACTAACGGTATAGGACTCGGCTCCCTCTGCTAATAATTGAACTATCTGCTCCTGACAGAAGGAGTCATTTGCCTGGGCCTTTATCACTCTCGTAACAATCTGCAGTGTAACAGTCATCACAGACATGAACGATTGGCCACTGCATCCTGGTATCCCAACTCCTTCCACTTAGCTTTCCACACCTCGGCCACCTCATCTATTGGCCTGCGGCTCAACGTGTCTGCTACCACGTTAGCCTTCCCTAGGTGATACTGGATATCGAACTGATAGTCCTTCACAAACTCAAGCCATCGACGTTGATGCATATTCAGCTCCTTTTGCGTGAAGAGGTATTGTAGAGACTTGTGGTCTGTGAACAACCAAAATTTATCCCCTAGGAGATAGTGTCTCCAAATCCGAAAAGAGAATACGACTGTCATTAATTCCAAGTCGTGGGTGGGGTAATTCTTCTCGTGAGGCTTAAGCTTACAGGAAGCATAAGCTATGGCATGACTCTCCTGTTGCAGCACACCTCCAAGTCCTTGCAAGGATGCATCGGTGTAAACTAAATACTCAACTCCCGATCTGGGCAATGCTAACATAGGTGCTGAGGTCAACTTGTCCTTCAACTCATCAAATGCCAACTGACAGGCATCGCTCCAGATGAATGGCACACCTTTGCGAGTCAGATGTGTCAAAGGACACGCTATCTTTGAGAAACTCTGAATAAATCTCTTGTAGTATCCTGCTAGGCCCAAGAAACTACGGATCTCATTCGGTGTCGTGGGCTTTCCCCACTCCCTCACCGCGGATACCTTCCCCGAATCAACAGATATCCCCCGGTCTGAAATGATATGCCCAAAAAATTGAACCTCCTTCAGCCAAAATCCACATTTCTCATACTTTCAATAAAGCTCATTCTAACGTAGCGTCTGCAAAACCTGCCTCAAATGCTCGGCGTGCTCCTCTTATGTCTGGGAGTAAACAAGGATGTCATTAATAAAGATGATGATGAACTGGTCTAGGAACTCTCTGAACACCCTATTCATCAAGTCCATAAACACGGCCGGAGCGTTGGTCAAGCCAAAAGGCATAACCTGAAACTCATAGGAACCATATCTCATTAAGAAAGCAATCTTCGAGATGTCATGTTCCCTGATACGCAACTGATGGTATCCCGATCTCAAATCAATCTTTGAGAAGAAGCAAGCTCCTCTCATCTGGTCAAATAAGTAATCGATTCAGGGTAACGGATACTTATTCCGTATTATGATTTTATTCAACTCTCGGTAATCTACACACAACCTCAACGATCCATCCCTCTTCATTACGAATAATACAGGGGAACCCCACGGCGAAGTACTCCTTTGGATAAACCCCTGACCCAACAACTGCTCTATCTGATCCCTTAGCTCTCTCATCTCCACTAGAGCCATATGGTAAGGTGCCCGGGCAATGGGCCGAGTGCCCAACATCAAATCAATAACAAAATCTATCTCTCTACAGGAGGTAATCCAGGTATATCCTAAAATACATCAGCGAACTCTCTAACGACTGGAATCGAATCAAGTGGTATCACCACTTCCTTAGAGGTCTCCTCCTCTATATAGTACAAATGAGTGGACGATCATCCCTCGGGGCGAGGCATCGCCACTAAAAACATTTCCTGCCCAGGAATGGCAAAAATAATACTCCTACTAAAACAATCAATCATGGCTCGGTACGCAACTAGCCAATCCATACCAACTATCGCATCGTACTCAGTTATCTCTAATACTAGCATATCAGCGGGTAAAGTAAATCTCCCTATCTCTATGTCCACACCTCTACAAATAAAGAAAATCATGGAACCCTTACTCAATGGTGAATCTACGCAAGTAACCGTTCTCTCTGCAGTGTCTAACAACCCCAAAGTTCATGCAAATCTCATGGCAATGAAACAATGTGTGGCCCCCGTATCAAATAAAATACGCCCCATAGTCCCCTGAATAGAGAACATACCCTCAATAGCAGGTGGATCCTGTGGGACTGCGGCATGCTGGCGCTGATACACTCTCCCGTACTGAAGCTGTCCCTGCTGGACTGGGACTGCTAGGATGGGTGGTAATGCTGCCATCTGTGGTAGTGCTGAGAGGGCAGCGGGAAACATAGGCCTTTGTGGCTCATGTCGAGCACCCTGTTGTTGCTGCGGTGGGGCCCTACCCCTATCAGGACAATCCTGGCATTTGTGACCAATATTGCCACAAATGAAGCACTTCCCCGAGAAGTTTCCCCCTCGATGTCCCTGCTGCCCACGGCCCTAATGGCTGTTACCATTCCTACCTTGACCATATTGGCCCTGCTGAAACTGTTGCTGCTGACCATTCTGGACCTGCTGGCCCTGATTGCCGTTCTGACCCTGATGTCTATGTCTAAAACCTCCCTAACCATTCCTGAAACCCTAGATATGAATCTCTTAGGATCCCCCTATTGGGAACCCTGATCACCCTGCTTGTGCTGACCCTGAGCAGATTGTGCCCCGATGGCACCATTTCCCCATGTCCTGCCCTGATGGCTGGACTCTCCTGATCTCTTACTCTCAGAGATGTGAAAGCGGTGATCCTGGCAATGAAGCAGTGTTGCGTTAGCCACATCAGAGTAAGTGGCCAATGAGAGATTTCCCAACAAGTGCTATCGGATCCTCCAAGTCAATTCGCCCATAAACTTCTGAATCTTCTTCTCCTCAGTCGGAATCTCATTGGGAACAATGTTCAAGAGATTAGTGAATTTGGCCTCATACTCGGCCACGGTCTTCCCCTCCTGCTTGAGGTTTATTAACTTCCTACTCATTTCAGTGTGAACAGCTAATGAAAAATATTTGTGGTCGAACCGCACCCAAAACTCCTGAATAGAAAGGGCGTTTCTCTCCTCCGCGATGGTAATAGACTCCCACCACTGTAACGCTGATCCTACTAGCTTGAAAGTAGTCAGTATCTGCTTCTGAACATCCGTGCACTCGTACATCCTTAAGTGTCTTTGAATGTCCTTCCTCCAGTGACTGGACATAACAACGTCAGAGCTACCTGAAACTCCGGAAGGTGTGCTTTATGAAAAGCATCACGAACGCGTTCCCAAGCAGACGAGAATGCATGAGCCTGAACTGGTACGGGTATCGGCGCCTGATGTGGTGCCTACAGCACAACAGTGAGGGCGGCATTTACCGCTTAGGCTACAATAGCTGCAACCTCTACGGCATTCATGGTGCCCTGAACTGGTGCAGGCTGTGGCTCGGGCTGAGCATCCCTAGGAACTCGCTGTGCACATCATGGAGGCATCTCAGATTTGAGAGTAAAGTCTTATAAGTTAGCAGTTATTATCTCAAAATAGCTGAAGATCGAAACATACATAAAGGAATACAACAGTCCTAAAATATAGGGCTCTACATCAAAGAAAGCTCAGCGGAAACATAATAACCCGTACAGATCCTAAGGACACTAGAACCTGATGCTCTGATACCACCTGTGACACCCCGACTAATTAAATACCGGGTATCAACTCCTTTATTAAATTAATACAAAATGCCAGGTTGGTTCAGTTCATAGCATCACTGTCGAAATACGTTTTAAGAATTACTAGCCACCTAATATATAAAAGTGAGTTGTCAATTTTAATTAAATCCGATTAACATGAAATAAGTAGATTATGAAATGCTAACATAACCACCACAACATAGTCACCATAGAATAACCATACAAATAATAATGAATCTGGAGGAATACTCCTCACAACAATTCGAGTACTGAAAAAAACAAATACCAAGTCCGCATCACTAAATTAATTACAACCCAAAATCTGAAATAACTGAATAGATAAAGTATTTCAAAAAGGAAATAGGGCGACATACCCAACAGATGAGAAAATCTGATAATATAGAGTCAAGATCGAAAATGGAGGCGTCTATTGTCAAGGTCCTGTAACTTCCAGAGCAGCTACAGTACGTCACCTGATTGGAACTCCTATGCTTGGTGTGCTTGTGGCTGGGTACCTAAAAGGTTTTTACAAGAAAATATATTTGGAAGCAAACGGGTCAAAGCCCGATTGTGAAAACAGTTAAAAATATAGCAAGTGTTTAATATCATTAAACAGTGAATATAAAGTACATGATAGTGTGTGCAATTACATGAGTTCCTCACCTCTCAACTAATTGTGCACTCCTATCGTACCCGTACCCATTCTAGTTATTCTCATACTTAACTAGTCTAATATAAAATCTAACATAACTATACGATTCACGATTTCGTTCCATCATCATCGTTTAAACAGAGTGTCTTACATTTCTTCTTGGTTTCCCATATTAGTAATATTGCTTACTAGAGGATATCCATTTTTATCTTTACGAAAACGTTTCTATTATTTATACACACATTTATACATGACAGTGCATTTCAATTTACGGTATATTATTCTCATCATAAATATACAATACTAGCACCCCGAGGCTAAGCTGCGGTGCACACATACTCTGCTATCCAATCCCGGTACATCACTCACATTAGGACCACGCATTCTGAATCTCCCAGGAATCATTCTCAAATGACAGCAATCACACATAATGGAAGCGAACATAGTTCACATCACATGGGTCTCGCACATACCTACGGTCCCATGATCAGCAGACTTATTAACTTATCAATAAGTCCTTCTCTGATCTATGTCCTCGAGGTACCAATCTAAATCCCCCCGTAGGCCCACAAAGATTTGATGGCCCTGATCGAACGCCGACCTCCCATGATAGCAAGTATGGTAGGTATGTTATACACAAATAACTACATATACTAAGCATTCACACATCTTAGATATCTCAACATATTAATAGAGGTATACTTCTCGTTCTTGTATCATCATTTAATATCATACACTTATAAGTCCCCGATTTATATACATTAAGGTTGTCAACTCTTCTCACGTCGTAATTAGGTACTCATTTCCTATTTCATAAAGTTCATTCGATTTTCTACAAGATTCTAAGTTTTTCCTCCTCAACGTACTCAAATCTCCCAAATATACCCACTAGTCAATAAGGGAAGGTTATTACTCCATTAAATAAGTCTACGGGACATTTGAAATAAAATCAGGCCTAAAAGGCCATTCTGTCAACTCGTTAGAAGTCTCGTTCGAACGAGGTCGTTCGAACGAAAGGCTTCGAATGAACTACCAACTTGTTATAAGGGATACTGTCATCTCGTTCGAACGAGGTCGTTCGAACGACCTGGGTAGGTCTTCTAACGAGATGGCAGTTTGCGCCCAGAAATTTCCCAATTCGTTTTTCTCAATTTTTCTCTTCTCTAAATTCACCCTAAGATCATTCCAATCTCATTTTAGTGTTCTTAAACTTCTCTAAATCCTCTTAGGTCATTTCTTAACATATTTTTGGGGTCAAATCCTCCAAATCAACATGTAATTAACATAAATCCCCAAATATTATCCCAAACCCTATGAACATGAACCCCGAATTTTATTATACCTAATTACTCATCATAAATCCGTTATTAAATCATCATATTTAAGTCTTCGAATACTAAAATCGTCCATCGTCATTCTACATGAAAATCATATCCCAAATTTAGAGTTTCTCCAATAATTTTATTAGTTTTCCTCAAAACTTTCAAGACAAAATAGTTTCTACACTAAACATGGAAGAAATATTCAATGCACTTAAAAATATCAAATCACTTGCCTCAGATTTGTTCTTCAGATGTGTTGTCGATGATTCGGGGTTGATTATCTCCTTTATCCGATCACAAATCCTTTCCAATTTGATGGTGGTGAGTATTTTTGGTTTGGAACCCTAAGGTAACTCCTCTATAACTCCCATAGCCCACTTCTAATGCTTTTTGGCTGGTAATGGCCTTAGTGGCCCCTTTAATATAATAAATATTAACTCTAATTTTCGTGGGTTTTAATTTCCTAATTTTTAAAATTACCAAAATACCCCTCTAGGTAGTCGGTTTGGCCTAAAAATGCCCCGGGACCTAAACTAAAACTCCGGCTAGTGTTTTCTGACTATTTCGACCCTTCCGGACACGTTGGCGCACTCAAAATGATCATCAGTTGATAAAAATATAATTCACTTTTTAATTTAAATAATTTCGTTCCTGACACGACTGACACATGCGTCCCAACTAAATTTCCAAATTGTCGTATTTCAGTTTCGCGACAACTTTAATATTTCAATACTCATGTATTACCATACATACTCAGAAATATTAAATTTTAACATCATAATAAAATACCAACTCACATCTCGCTAGTATTTATACCCGGATTAATTCCCAATTAATTCTCATTTAATTCAATTAATCCCTTAAATAAAATCAATAAAATTATGGGGTATTACATCTTAGTTGTGAATTTAATTAAGTTCGCGTCAATATGTAAAGTTGACAATTAAATATAAATAATAATCCTATATAGAAAAAGTAATATGCCCAAACGACATCAAATTAAGACTCAATGTAGATCATGATTTTATACTTTATTTTCTAAAAAAACAAATGTAACATTTATATTAAAACTCCTTAAACATTTACATAAAAAAACCTCCAAACATTTACATCAAAAACCACAAAAATTGTTAGAAAATAATTTCTTACTAACTTGAGGAACAATAACAACCAATTAAGCACTTGAATATTTGCATAAAAAAACTACTAACATTTAATCATATGAATAACAACCATGTGATGAATCAATCAGTAGTTAGTTTAAACCACACGATATTTTTCCCAAACATACACTCAAATATTTTATTTTAAATAAAAAAACTGAGTAAAAAAGAAAAAAATATATTTACACCTACATATGGTCGTGTTAAATCAAATATATCACGAAATCCTTCAAACATTTACATCACAAAACACCAAAACATAAAATGAAAATTAAACCTAGAGAAGTCACAAATTAAACCTAAGACAAGTTTTGTGACTATGAAACCTAAGACAAATTAAATCCGATTAGGGTCAGACTCAGATTGGTCCGAGCAGGTCGAATTATTTTCTCTTTAAAATAAGAAATTAAATAAAACTCCAACAACACCAATCTAACAACTTTAGAATAAATTTTCTTAAAAAATCCTTAGAGATATTCTGGTATCTTGTTCAAAAAAACAACATACTGAAATCCTAAAACAGATCTAAGAATTTATACCGCAATCCCATTAAAACCATCCTAAAAAATACAGCAGTTGAATAATGAATTAAGAAATGAAATGGTTCCAAAAACTATTTTTCTTTGGTAGATTCTCCACAACTAAAATGGGTGAATATGGGATCGAGAGATAGAAACTTACAGCAGTTGAATAATGATATCCAAAATGAAGAGGGACACGAGTCCAAAATGAAGAGGATCAAGAGACACCAAGTGAGGTTGATTTCCAAGTGAAGAGAGAGGAAAAAGGAGAGGTAGTCGAAGAGGAGAAAAGAGAGGAAAATTATTTTAGGCCAAATTTTTTGTGACCCCTACGAGCACTCACAAATTGATTTTTAGACCAAAGTTTGTGACTAATACGAGCAGTTACAAATTTTTAACTATTCATAGTCATCATAAATCATGTCTTAGGAAAAAATTTATGACTGCTCATAGCGGGTATAATTTTGCGACTGCTCGTAAGAGTCATAACTTAATACCACAGATAAATTTGTGAGTGCTTGTGACAGTTATAAATTTGTGACAGCTTATAGCAGTCACAAATTAATTATATGGCAACAATTCTGACTCTTATTAGCAGTGACAAACTAATTGACTCGAAAAATTTATTACCCGTCATTTTATCACTCTTATTGGGAGTTGTAAATAATTTTGTGACTTCTTCCGGGAGTAATAAGTTTGTCACCCCAATTAGCCGTCACAAAAAGACACTCACAAAATTAACATTTTGGTGTAGTGACACTTGGCATGAAAAGCAAGGATGAAACTTTAAATTATTGGTCGCAACATTTTTAACTCTTCAAGCGTCATAGGCTTGATATGTACAAACATCTATCGTATGACTCAAATAGTTTTATCTCAAATTAAGCCAATACTACAAATTGACTCGATTTGAAATTCGTCCTTACAAATCTCCCCCTTCGGCTATTTCGGGACAAAACTAAAAAAAAATCCTAAGGGTCGTCAACCACATCTAGACACCATATCCCACCCAAAAAAAAGAAAATTACAGACACTTGACTCAACTCATAGGAAATTCTTTACCGCTTTAAGTAATGCCACTAAAAGAAATTTCTTGCACACTTAAACAAACCATTAAACGCATAGGGAATATAAAAAGATTAAAATGAAAAAAATAAATTTTCCACCTTAATTAATTCTCCCCCTTTATCTAGCAACGAACTACCTAGAAAGACGTCTCCCCCTAAGTTCAATCTCCCCAAATTTCAAAGGATTAGATACCATTTCTCCCCCTTTTCGTTCAGGAATAGACAAAGGTTAAGAATAAAATTAACTTATTTCTCTCCCAATTAAAGCAAAAAACTATTCCTCCCCCTTAAGTCTACACAAGGGATATAAATTTAGGAAAAATAAGTTAAACATGCAATGATGTATAAATAGGAACAATAAAGCATATGACAATAATAAAACTCGTAGGAACCGATCGAACGACCCCGTAAGAGGCACCAAAACCTCGCACGGGACCAATATAACTTGTAGGAACTGACCATGCGATCACGGGACTTCCAATTTGAGAATATAAGGATACTTGAAAATATCAAGTCTTAGGCTTAAAAACATGGTGTTAGAGGGCGAAAACCTAAAATAGTCCCCGAACGGCCCTGTGAGAGGCATCGACAACTCGCACGAGACCAATGTAACTTGTAGGAACTGACTGTACGATCACGTGACTCCAGGTTTGAGAATACGTCGATAATTTAAAAATATCTATACTTAAGCTTAAAAACATGATGTTAAATGGAGACACCCCGAAACAGCCCCCGAACTGTCCCGTGAGAGGCACCAACACCTCGCACGGGTACAATGTAACTCATAGAGACTGAAATCACGATCACGGGACTCCTAATTTGAGAATACAACGTTAATTCAAAAATATCTAGACTTAAGCTTAAAAATAAGACGTTAGAGGGCGATGCCCCAAAACAATCTCGAATGGCCCCATGAGAGGAACTAACACCTCAAACGAGACCAATGTAACTTGTAGGGACTAATCGTGTGATCACAGGACTCCCAATTTGAGAATTGGATGAAAATTTACAAATATCCAGACTTAGGCTTAAAAACAAGGCGTTAGAGGGCGACACCCCAAAACAGTTCCTAATAAGCCCTGTGAGAGGCACAAACACCTCGCACGAGACCAATATAACTCATAGGAACTGACCGTGTGCTCACCGGACTCCCGATTTAAGAATATGATGATAATTTGAAAATATCTAGACTTAGGCTTAGAAATAAGATGTTAGAGCGCAACACCCCGAAATAGCCACCAAACGACCCCGTTAGAGGCACCAACACCTTGCACGTGACTAATATAACTCGTAGGAACTGATCATGTGGTCACGGCACTCGCGGTTTAAGAATACGAGGACAATTTGAAAATATTAGGACTTAGGTTTAAAGACATGGCGTTAGAGGGCGAAAAACAAAACAGCCCCCAAATGGCCCCGTGAGAGGCACCGACACCTTGCGTAAGACTAATGTAACTGTTAGGAACCGACCGTGCAATCATGGGAATCCCTGTTTGATAATATGTTGATAATTTGAAAATATCTGGACTTAGGCTTTAAAACATGGCGTTAAAGGGTGACACCCCGAAAGAGCACTGAACTGTCTCGTCAGAGGCACCAACACCTCACACGGGACCAATGTAACTCGTTGGGATTGACCACGACTCTCAATTGGAGAATAGGATAATAATTCAAAAATATCTAGACTTAGGCTTAAAAATAAGGCGTTAGAGGGCGATTCCTTAAAACAGCCCCCGAATGGTCGTGTGAGAGGCACCAACACCTCGCCCAAGACCAATGTAACTCGTAGGGAGTGGTCGCGTGATCACGGGACTCTCGGTTTGAGAATTCAAAGATAATTTAAAAATATGAAGACTTAGATATAAAAACAAAGCGTTAGAGGGCAACACCCCGAAACATCTCCCAATAAGTCTCGTGGGAGGCATGAACATCTCCTACAAGACCAACGTAACTCGTAGGAACTGATCGCGCGATCAAAGAACTTCCAATTTGAGAATATGAGGATAATTTGAAAATATCAGGGCTTAGGCTTAAAAATATGGTGTTAGAGAGCGAAAACCTGAAATAGCCCCCATAGGGTCCCATGAGAGGCATTGACTCCTCGCACAGGACCAATGTAACTCGTAGGAACTCACTGCATGCTCATTAGACTCCTGGTTTAAGAATACAATGATAATTTGAAAATATCTATACTTAGGCTTAAACACAAGGTGTTAGAGGGAGAAATCTCAAAACTGCCCCCAAATGGCTCGTGAGAGGCACCAACACCTCGCACGGGACTAACGTAACTCGTAGGAACTAAATGTGTAATCACGGGACTCCCAATTTGAGACTACGGGGATAATTTGAAAATATTAAGACTTAAGTTTAAAAACATGGCGTTAGAGGGCGAAAACCCGAAATAGACCTCGAAACAGCCCCATGAGAGGCACCGACACCTCGCACGGGACCAATGTAACTTGTATGAACTAACGGCATTCTCACTGGACTCTCAGTTTGAAAATACGATGATGATTTAAAAAGATCTAGACTAAGGATTAAATACAAGGTGTTAGAGGGAAAAATCTCAAAACAACCACCAAACGGCCCCGGAACAGGCACCAACACCCCGCACGGGGCCAACGTAACTTGTAGGAACATATTGAATGATCATGGGACTCCCATTTTGATAATAAGATGATAATTCAAAAAAAAATCTAGAATTGGCCTAAAAAAACATGGCATTACATAGCAAAAATCCAAAAAGGCCCCCGAACGGCCCCATAAGAGGCACCGACACCTCGCACGGGACCAATGTAACTCGTGGGGACATACTGCATGGTCACGAGACTCCCGATTTGAGAATACAATGATAATTTGAAAAAATCTATACTTAGGCTTAAAAACTTAGTGTTAGAGGGGAAAACCCCGAAACAACACCCAATATACACCGTGAGAGGCACCGACACCTCGCAGGGGACACATGTAACTCGTAGGGGATGACCACAAAATCATGGGACTCCCCATTTGAGAATACAAGATAATTCAAAAAATATCTAGACTTAGGCTTTAAAACAAGGCGTTAGAGGGAGATGCCCCAAAACAGCCCCTGAACAGCTCGTAAGAGGTACCAACACCTTGCACGAGACCAATATCACTCGTAGGAACTGACCGCATGCTCACTGGACTCCTGATTTAATAATATGATGATAATTTGAAAATATCAAGACTTAGGTTAAAATACAAGGTGTTAGAAGTAGAAATCACAAAACGACCCCAAAATAACCCCGTGAGAGTCACCATCACATCTAACAGGACCAATATAACTCGTAAGAACTGACCGCGTGATCATGGGACTCCTGGTTTAAGTATAGAAGGATAATTTGAAAATATTAGTACTTAGGCTTAAAAATATGGCATTAGAGGACGAAAACCCGAAATAGCCCCCGAATGGCCCCGTGAGAGGCACTGACACCTTGCACGGGACCAATGTAACTCATAGGAACTGGCGGCGTGCTCACTAGACTCTCAATTTGAGAATACGATGATAATTTGAAAATATCTAGACTTAGGCTTAAATACAAGGCGTTAGAGGGTAAAATCTCAAAACTACCCCAAACGGCCCCGTGAGAGGCACCAACACCTCGTACAGGGCCAATGTAACTAGTAGGAACATACTGCATGATCACGGGACTCCCGGTTTGAGAATAAGATGATAATTAAAAAATATGTAGACTTAGGCTTAAAAACATGGGGTTAGAGGGCGAAAACCCAAAAAGGCACCCAAAAGGCCCCGTGAGAGGCACACACCTTGCACGGGACCAATGTAACTTGTAGGAACTGACCTCATGGTCACGGGATTCCCAATTTGAGAATACGATGATAATTTAAAAATATCTAGACTTAGGCTTAAAAACATGACGTTGGAGGTAAAAACCCCGAAACATCCCCCAAAAGGCCCCGTGAGATGCACTGACACCTCGTACGGGACCAATGTAACTTGTAGGGACTGACCGTGCAACCACCAGACTTCCGATTTGAGAGTAAGATGATAGTTTGAAAATATCTAGACTTAGGCTTAAAAACAAGGCGTTAGAGCGCACCATCCCAAAAAAAGCACACGAACGGCCCCGTGAGAAGCACCGACACCTCGCACGGGGTCAATGTAAATTGTAACAAAAGACCACGAGATCACGATACCCTTGGTTTGAGAATATGAAAATAATTCAAAAATATCTAGACTTAGGCTTAAAAATAAGGTGTTATATGCGACACCCCGAAACAGCTCCCAATAAGCTCTGTGAGAGGCATCAACACCTCGCAAGAGACCAATGTAACTCATAGGGACTGACCACGTGATCACAGGACTCTCGATTTGAGACTACGATGATAATTTGAAAATATCAAGACTTGGGCTTAAAAACAAGGCGTTAGAATGCGACACCCCAAAATCACCACCAAACGGCCCCATGAGAGGCACCAACACCTCGAACAGGACCAATGTAACTCCTAGGAACTATCCGTGTATCATGGGACTCCTGATTTGAGAATACGAGGATAATTTGAAAATATCATGACTTAGGCTTAAAACATGGCGTTAGAGTGAGAAAACTCGAAACAGCCCCTTAACGGCCCCGTGAGAGGCATCGACACCTCGCAAGGGGCTAATGTAACTTCTAGGAAAATATTGTGCGATCACGAGACTCTCGGTTTGAGAATATGATGATAATTCAAAAATATCTAGACTTAGGCTTAAAAACATGGTGTTAGAGGTGAAAACTCAAAACGACCCCCAAACAACCCCGTAAGAGGTACTGACACCTCGCACGGGACTAATGTAACTCGTAGGGAATAGTCGGATGATCATGGGACTTCCAAATTGAGAATATGATGACAATTTGAAAATATCAAATATTATGCTTAAAAACAAGACGTTAGAACACGACACCCCAAAACAGCAATCGAACGGCCCCGTGAGAGGCACCAACACCTCGCTCGGGGCCAATGTAACTCGTATGAACTGACCACGCGATCACGGGACTCCCACTTTGAGAATACGAGGATAATTTAAAATTTTCATGGCTTAGGCTTAAAAACATGACGTTAGAGGGCGAAAATCCGAAACATCCCCCGAACGGTCCCGTGAGAGGCACCGACACCTCGCACGGGACCAATGTAACTCGTAAGAATAGACCGCGCAGTCACAGGACTCCAGGTTTGAAAATATGATAATAATTTGAAAATATAGTCTTAGGATTAAAATATGTCATTAGAGAGCGAAATCCTGAAACAACCCCTTAACGGTCCCGTGAGGGGCACTAACATCTCGAACGGGACTAATGTAACTCATAGAGACTAATCGCGCAATCACGAGACTCCCGGTTTGAGAATACGACAATAATTTTAAAATGTCTAGACTTAGGCTTAAAAACATGGTGCTAGAGGAAAAAACCCCAAAACAACCCCCAAACGGTCCCGTGAGAGGCACTGACACCTCTCACGGGGACAATGTAACTCGTAGGAACTGATATGATGATAATTATAATTCGTATATGCAATTTTACAGCTTGAATACGATTTTTTTAAAACTACTTGGTTACTGATATCATTTCTTTTTTGTATCCTATTTTTTTGTAGGATGACATTGTATCGTTTGATTTTATGCTCGTGGAACACATGAAGAAGGCAATGGTTTACAACAAGAAGATTGTTTATATAATGTTCTTTAAATTTAGGATTATGTTTTTATATGTTACAGCTGTGCGGGCTTTAATAATTTTATTATTTAGTTTTATGGCCGTGCGGGAATTTATAATTTGGTTGTTAAATTTTATGGTCATGCGGGCTTTATAATAAACAGGTTTTATATTAATAGGGTTTGGAATGTCCAAAATACAGAGAAAACTCTTCTGCCCAATTTTTTTTTGGTCTGTAAACTGTTAAGACTTATAATATTTTTAAGTTTTTATATATATTAGTTTATTAATAACGTTCCCGGTTCGCAATTTGTGATTTCTTTTTATTGTTTTGCCAATAATAAATATTTGTAACACCTCGTGCGTGTTCAAGGTAACACGTAGCAACCGGCTGGACACAGTCACGGGACCTGCAATTTTAGGATTGGACCTAAAAAAACATTTATTTATTGTAGTTAAATATGGTCATGGACTTTGTCGATGACCATTTTTATTTTTTCCCTCGCTTGTAAAAATGATCGCGGTCAAAGTTCATGACCCCCAACCATGACGAAAAATGGTCGCAACTAAAGTCCGTGATCTACACTGCGACGAAAAAAAATAGAAAAAAATGATCACGATCAAATTGGGCATTGATTGGTCAATGGTTACCACACAATTGGCGAAAGAGAAGATTTGCGATTAGCGCAAGGGAAGATTTGCAAAATGTAATGTAAGGACACAAATTTCCAATTGAGTCCATATATAGTTTTGGCTTAATTCCGGACAAAAACATTTATTCATAGGATAGTATTTAATTGTAATATTCTCAAGCCTATGAAGTGTGTGTTGAAGACGTAGCGGCAAAGAGTATAAAGCTTCATCAAATGTGCCGATTTGCGTGCCTCGTTTCTACGTCATCAATCATAGTTCCATGCTCCCAAGGTATGAATGCTATTATATTTATATAGGAGCTTCAAACAAAGTTTATTGGGTGTTAGGTTTAATAAAAACTGTGTTTTACTTTCAGAAAAATTTAATTAGAACTTTAAAATAAAGTATATAAAGTTTCTGGGCCAAAATCGAATTTTATAAAGAATTCTGGAAGTCGTTCGAAATGTCGTTCGAACGAGTTTTTCGTTCGAACCAGGTTTCGTTCGAACGAGTTTGTCGACGAGTCTAAACTGGTCCGTCGTTCGAACGAGATTGTTCGTTCTAATGAGGTTTCTAACGAGATTCTAACGAAGTCCATACTGGTGCGTCGTTAGAAGTCTCGTTCGAACGAGAGTTCGTTCGAACGAAATGTCGTTCGAACGAACTGCTAGGCGGGAACAGTTTTTGGCAGTTTTTGGCAGTTTTTAACCCACTTTCCCACTTGTTTCTTAACTGATTTTTTCAGAATTTATGAAGGACGGGAATCACATTTTCCAACTTAACTTTTCCATCCTAGTTTATCTCTTAGAGAGAGTTTGAGAGCAAAAATTGTTTAGGAAAATGTTCATGTTTTGAGTGCTAATTTTCGAAGAGAAATTCACTTAACACTCTAGATTACACCCAAGTTTGTTTATTCCAAGTTCTTTTATACATATCAATTGCTTGGAGTTTGGCACCGGTTTATCTCTTCCGTTTCAAAGAGAAGTTTTGGTTTGCTTCTACATCCATCAAAGAAGAAGACATTTTGTTGTGATTCTACCCACTTGGAGAAAGGCTCCTTGCTCGGGTGACGGTGACCATAGAAAGCCCAATCGGTGGATTCCGAGACCGTGGTGGTGTTCCGAGGTTATCCGCTAGGAAGAGGTGTCTACGAGAAGAAGCATCGAGGCTTGAGAGGGATCGAGTCAGTCGTTGTAAGTTTATCTGTCTTGTAATTGTAATTCCATATCTAGTGGATTTGTGGCTAGGGCCGTCCGAGGTTTTTTCCCGTCTTGGGTTTTTCCTCGTACATCGCGGCGTAGTGTGATATTGTTTATTTTATCTTGCACCATAATTTAGAACGCATGATTAGGACAAATTCAAGATAAAATTCGGTTTAAATATCACGCTCAATTTAATTTGGACTTTAACTAAATATTGGGTAAATTTGTTTAATTCAAGTCCTTTGCTAAAATTGGTTTCGCCTAACTTTGGATAATTGTTAATTATGACTTAGGCAAATTCTAGGGCTTGAATTATTTGTTTGGTTTAAGTGAATTTATTAATTAATTAATTTTACTTCGCTGGGTTTAAATTTTAATTCGTTTAAGGAAATTAAAATTTGTTTGTTGTTTTTATTTGAACCATCACCTTTACGCTTCCGCATCATCTTGACTATATATAGAAAAAGGAAATTATTAATAGTTTGATTTTATTTGAGATAATCAAAATCCGGCGTTTTCAAATTGGTATCAGAGCCAAAAATGATAAATTATTTCATTAAGATCCTTTAAATTTTTGGCTAAAATGGATTTTTCCCCATTTTCAAAATTTCCTATTTTCGATGGTTCAAACTACGCGTATTGGAAAGCGCGTATGAGATCGGCACTAAAATCTATCGACGAGAGAGTTTGGATGTCTGTTGTTAACGGGTGGTCCCCACCAACTTATTTAGTTGAAAATGAACGAGTTATCAAACCCGCCGATAGATGGACTGAAAATGTGTTTAAACTTGCTAATTTTAATTCCCGAGGTTTAAATGCCTTGTTTAGCGTTGTCACACCGGATGAATTCCGACGTATTATGACGTGTGAAACCGCTAAAGAAGCTTGGGATATTTTACAATTAACTCATGAAGGAACTAGTGTCGTGAAAGCTTCAAAACTCCAAAACCTCACCACTCAATTTGAAACTATCAAAATGAATGAAAAAGAAACCTTTGATGAATTTTATGCTAGACTTTCCGATATTGTTAATTCATCGTTTAACTTGGGCGAGAAAATACCTGACGACCGTGTTGTAAAGAAAATTTTAAGGTCCCTACCCGATAGATTTATTCCAAAGGTGACCGTTTTAAATTCTTTACCCACTTTAGCCTCTACGAAATTAGAAGAGCTTGTAGGTGATTTACAAACCTATGAACTAGATATGTTTCCCTCTAAAACTAAAATGAAAATTGAAAAGGGCGTTGCTTTAAAAGCCCGAAAAGAGGTCAAACAAGTAGTAGAGCGATAGTGATAGTGACTCGGAAGACATGGCTTTATTTGCTCGTAAATTTAGAAAATTTCTTAAAATTAACAAAGATAAATTTAAAAATGATTTTAAGAAATTTTATACTTCTAAACATGATAAAAGCGAGAAGATTTCTAAAGCCGAGAAGATCCCTAAACCTAGCGATGACTATTTAGATAGGGACGAGTCTAATAAGTGTTTTGGTTGTGAAGGTTATGGCCATAGAACTTATGAGTGCCCCACTAAACTAAGGAAAGATGGTAAGCGACCCATTTCATATAATGCGACCCTTAGTGATAGTGATAAGGAAGAAAATCCCGATTCCCCCACTAAGAAAACTTTTGTGGCTTTTATGGCTAGTCATGTGAGTGATAGTGAGAACTCATCGATTGATGAAACGATTGCACATGCCACTTCCAAGGTCATTGTACATGATTCTCTTGTTTTTTATGATAGTGAGAGTGGAGAAGAAACAGAGAGTGAAAATGAAGAAGAGGTTGATGTGAGTGAACTTTAAAATGCTTTTCAAGAGCTTTATAAAGAATCTATTAAATTAAAAAGAGTTCATTTGAAGTTAGAAGCTAGTTTAAGAGAAAGTGTCAAGGTCGTTGATGAAAGTGCTTTAATAGAAGACCTTAGGACACATGAGAGGACTCTTCAAGAGAAGCTTGAATATGTAGAAGGCGAGAGAGATAGCCTTAGGGGTTTAATGGAATCCTTAAAAAAGGAGCTTCTTGCTTTTGAAGAGCGAAATGTTTTATTAGAGTCTAACATTTTTGAATTGCAAAATAAATTAAAAGACTCTAGTAAGGTCAAATTTGATTTGGAGTGTCGTTCGGAAAAACTAGATAAAATGTTAGGAACGGTCCAAATTAAAAATGACACTTGTGGTTTAGGCTTCAATACTTGTAATGAATTTACTCATAATGCCCAAACCAATGTTTTAGGAGAATCTACTAGGAATGCATTTAAAGATCACTCCTTAAGTAAATCTTTTCGACATGTTTTTGCTTGTACACATTGTGGTCGAAAAGGTCATCTTAGGAAATTTTGTTTTGATCTTAAACGAATTCCTAGAAAATCCCATAGTAAAGTAACCACGGTAGTTAACGTTCCAACACCCCAAGACAGTCATTCTTCATTAATTTGGGTTAGGAAATCCGACTTGGTTGCTTTGCAAAATAGGGTTTTTAATTCTCATTTACTTTCACATGCTTCCTCCCTTGCTAAGTCTAAAGGATGAATGTGTTAGTATTTGCATACTTTAGCGTTTGTACTTCATGCCATATTCATATGCTAAATGTATGCTTGTTTAGTCATCTTCTAGTCATTGCCTTATTTCATATCACATGCTAGAAATTTTGACTTGTTTATCTTTTTGTATTATGTTTTGTGTTTGAATTCATTGAAAAATATAAAAAGATTTTTGTTTATCATTTGTGTTTTATCTGTTTCATTTGAGATTAATGAAAAATACAAATGATTTTTGTTTGTCCTTTTGAGTAAATATTTATTTTTGATTAAAAATGTTAAAAACTCAAAAAGATTTTTTTTTGTGTGTATCTTTGTTTGACACACTTTATGTGGCATATACTTGTGTTTGTATCCCATCTTTTACGCTCCCATGTGGCTAGAACTTTTGGTTTAGATTGTCAATCCTTAAAATGTTCTTTACCATATTTTATGGAGTAGTTGGATTTTGTGTTGTTTAAATGGATTCTATTTCTATATGCCTCTATTCACACATGCACGAGCTCTTTTGAAATCTTAATGTCACATGTTATATTTGAGCTTTTTGAGGTGTTCTCCTACCAATCTAGTCATCTACATATCTATGACCTAGGAGGACTAGTGCATGTCAAAATCCGTTGCATGTGAGATTTGTGTGAAAATGAAAACATGATAAATAAAATGTGCACGGGGAAGGGCTCCGAAAGGATGAATTAAATCCTTTGCGATAGTAAGCCACCGTTTGAAATGGACCTAAAAGAAATACGTGGTCCAAAGGCCTAAAAACAGAATATTTGGCATTAAAAGAAAATAATTGCCAAGGCCTATGTTTGATTGATATATTCATTCAAAAGCAAAAGAATATATATGCTTATTGAGGGAGAATTGGATGGTATATCAACGGTTTGCACAATGTCCGTTTATCCTAGTTGTCTTTAATGTCATGACTCTATTTGGTTTGTAGAATCATCATCATGCTAGGCTTGTATGCATTGTGTATGTTTGTTCATTGAGTTCAATCTATATTGTCACATGAGGTTATATTTAACTGTGATGAAGTTTGTAATCAAATGAGAACTCCGTGAACGTTTCTTAAGTGTTTGGGTCTAAATTTAATTGTTGCTAGTTCACACCCCTACACTTACGTTTCCATATGACACATTTTTGCCATACGAGTGTGAAAACTTATTGTATTTTGTGTTATATGTGTGTTTATATCTATATATATATATATATATGCAAGTGCTTCATTGGTATATTTCTAGTTTATATATATATATGATATTTGTTTATCTTTGCCTTGTTTTTATTGCCCATATGCCTTCATGTCTTATTCCTTTAAGCTTCAACATGCTTTTATGTTTATTAGTTCTTTATCCTTTGCCTATTCCTGAACAAAAAGAGGGAGAATGATGTTAGGGGGAGAAATGGTATCTAATCCTATTATTATCGTATCTTAGTTTGAGGGAGATTTATCTTAGGGGGAGACGTCTTTCTAAGTAGGTCATGTGTTTGATAAAGGGGAATTAATTTAGGGGAGTAATTAATTAATTGCATTTAATACTTTGATATTCCCTATGCATTTGATGAGTTTTCTTAAGTGTGCAGGATTTCTTCTAAAGCGGCATTGTTTAAACGGCAAAGTGTTTGATCCTTGGGTTGAGTCAAGTTTGGGTGGGTTATGTTTTCAGTCTAGTAGAGCTTGACGGCCCTTTAGGATTTTTGTTTGGTTTTTGTCCCGGAATAGCCAAAGGGGGAGATTTGTAAGGACACAAATTTCCAATTGAGTCCATATATAGTTTTGGCTCAATTCCGGACAAAAACATTTATTCATAGGATAGTATTTAATTGTAATATTCTCAAGCCTATTAAGTGTGTGTTGAAGACGTAGCGGCAAAGAGTATAAAGCTTCATCAAATGTGCCAGTTTGCGTGCCTCGTTTCTACGTCATCAATCATAGTTCCATGCTCCCAAGGTATGAATGCTATTATATTTATATAGGAGCTTGGAACAAAGTTTATTGGGTGTTAGGTCTAATAAAAACTGTGTTTTACTTTCAGAAAAATTTAATTAGAACTTTAAAATAAAGTATATAAAGTTTCTGGGCCAAAATCGAATTTTATAAAGAATTCGGGAAGTCGTTCGAAATGTCCTTCGAACGAGTTTTTCATTCGAACCAAGTTTCGTTCGAACGAGCTTGCCAACGAGTCTAAACTGGTCCGTCGTTCGAAATGTCGTTCGAACGAGATTGTTCGTTCTAACGAGGTTTCTAACGAGATTCTAACGAAGTCCATACTAGTGCGTCGTTAGAAGTCTCGTTCGAACGAGAGTTCGTTCGAACGAAATGTCGTTCGAACGAACTGCTAGGCGGGAACAGTTTTTGGCAATTTTTAACCCACTTTCCCACTTGTTTCTTAACTGATTTTTTCAGACTTTATGAAGGACGGGAATCACATTTTCCAACTTAACTTTTCCATCCTAGTTTATCTCTTAGAGAGAGTTTGAGAGCAAAAACTATTTAGGAAAATGTTCATGTTTTGAGTGCTAATTTTCAAAGAGAAATTCACTTAACACTCTAGATTACACCCAAGTTTGTTTATTCCAAGTTCTTTTATACATATCAATTGCTTGGAGTTTGGCACCGGTTTATCTCTTCCGTTTCAAAGAGAAGTTTTGGTTTGCTTCTACATCCATCAAAGAAGAAGACATTTTGTTGTGATTCTACCCACTTGGAGAAAGGCTCCTTGCTCGGGTGACGGTGACCATAGAAAGCCCAATCGGTGGATTCCGAGACCATGGTGGTGTTCCGAGGTTATCCGATAGGAAGAGGTGTCTACGAGAAGAAGCATCGAGGCTTGAGAGGGATCGAGTCAGTCGTTGTAAGTCTATATGTCTTGTAATTGTAATTCCATATCTAGTGGATTTGTGGCTAGGGCCGTTCGAGGTTTTTTCCCGTCTTGGGTTTTTCCTCGTACA
The DNA here is from genome assembly GCA_949130495.1 of Sambucus nigra. Classification (NCBI taxonomy): domain Eukaryota; kingdom Viridiplantae; phylum Streptophyta; class Magnoliopsida; order Dipsacales; family Adoxaceae; genus Sambucus; species Sambucus nigra. The sequence goes on from OX422210.1 coordinate 260,838,160, forward strand.
TCGTGGCGTAGTGTGATAATTTTTATTTTATCTTGCACCATAATTTAGAACGCATGATTAGGACAAATTCAAGATAAAATTCGGTTTAAATATCACGCTCAATTTAATTTGGACTTTAACTAAATATTGGGTAAATTTGTTTAATTCAAGTCCTTTGCTAAAATTGGTTTCGCCTAACTTTGGATAATTGTTAATTATGACTTAGGCAAATTCTAGGGCTTGAATTATTTGTTTGGTTTAAGTGAATTCATTAATTGATTAATTTTACTTCGCTGGGTTTAAATTTTAATTCGTTTAAGGAAATTAAAATTTGTTTGTTGTTTTTATTTGAACCATCACCTTTACGCTTCCGCATCATCTTGACTATATATAGAAAAAGGAAATTATTAATAGTTTGATTTTATTTGAGATAATCAAAATCCATTCTCTTCATGCAATCATCGAGACTAACTCGAAAATGACAGAAAGACTAAGGGCCTGTTTGGTTTCCAATTATAATTCTATTTTCTGTGTTTAAATACAATTCTGATAAAAAATTTCGTTGGGCAACTTGTTTTTAAACAGAGAATTATAATATTTTTGTGTTATAATCAAGTTTTTCAAAAAACAGGTTTAGGGTGTTTTATAACATCTGTTTTTTTTTCAATTCAAAATTATTCATTCTTAATATTTTAATGCAGTTATACTTTAATATATAATATACATACATAATACATTAATATGTGTGTAATTCTTATAAATAAAAAAATATATATGTACATGTACACAAAATTACGTATGGAATAATATAAAGTTAAATAATATTATTAATAGACATGATACTTATATATAGTTTTATACATGAATTATTAATATATGGAATAATATAAAATATACATATAGTACATATGTATTAAAAAATATTATCAATTCATATATGTATATAATTTTATAGTGAATCATATATATATATATATATATATATAGTTAAACTCTCCAACATACTTCATTACATATACCTAAAAATACATGATATTATATGTACATGCATATAATTTATAATGTATGTATGTATGTATGTATGTATGTATGTATGTATGTATGTATGTATGTATGTATGTATGTATGTATGTATGTATGTATGTATGTATATATTTATGTATCGTGTATATATGAAAGTTTTTTGTACGTTTATATATATATATACACACACACACACATATATATATATATATATATATATATGTACAATATAAATATACATGATTGTCAATTTTGTCAAATTTATAAAAAACTGTATTTAAAAATAAGTTTACCAAATGAACACTAAAAACGGTAAATACAAAAAATTAAATTTTAAAATTGCATTTAAAAACATCGTTTAAATTGAATTTTCTTAGTAGAGTAACAAACGGGCTCTAATTAATTGGTCAATGGCTACCACAGAATTACACCCATATCGAGGGCTTATCGAAGTCTTCGTTAGTCTGAAAAGGACTGTAGGAGTTATGATTTTCCAGACGATCAGGGAAAGAAATAAGCAATCAATTGGATAGCAAAGTTGGGCATTGATCGAGGTGATGAATTGCTTGTAATGGATGAAGCCCCATAATGCAGAGGAGCGAAAAGACTGACATCGCCATAACATATATGACTTGATGTGGTATTAACTACTTTGAGAAATAGTCTGCGAAACATTATTAAGGGCATGTTTGATAGGGGATTTTTGTCATGGAAAATGTCCAAATTCCCCCCAATTTCCATCTTTTGTCACGTTTGATACATGTTTTTTGCCCTGGAAATGAATTCCTCAAACCCGACCACGTGACCTCAAAATCCCGATATTCTCGAAATCCATTTCTCCCCCCCCCCCCCCCCAAAGAAATAAATGGTCGGAAAAAACTTTCTTGGTTCTACCTTCGATCGAGGTGATTTGACGGGAGTGGTTGAAGGCATTGAAACCTCTCTTAAAGGAGGTGAGATGATTCCATCATCATTTATGCCAAGCTCTTTGGGTGAGAAAACAGACGGAGCTACATTTGTTGAGGTAAAAATCGAACCCATTTTCCCCAACCATTTTTGTTGGTTGCTGTGATGTTTGTTCTTGTTTGGTTTGTTTGCTTTGGAGGTAGCATTTTTTGCAAGATGTTGTTAGGAAAAAAGCAATTTGTTTTTCCAAACGTTTGCAATTTTTCCAAACGATTTTTCCAAACGATTTTATGTATCTGTTTAAAATAAATTGTATGGATCTTTTTGTTTGCTATGTAGGTTCCATTTTAACCAAACGTTTTTTTCTCCATACTTATTTATAGGTTCCATTTTTTATTGGGTTTCATTGCTACATAGGTTCCATTTTATTGAATTTTTTTTATGGATTTGTTTTTTTTATGAGTATTTATTTTTTAATGAAATGGTGAAATATGCACATTATAATGAAATGGTCAGCTGAGTAAAAAAAAAATTATAAAAAAAAATTATTGTGTTATAAATATCGTATATTAACTTACTACATAAAAGGAAAAAGGTATGTGTACTTGTTTTCGTTAAAAAGGTCTCATTAGGATGGCGCAATATGATTACAAAAAGAGGAATATTGTTATAATGGGGCAATAATATTATATTTTATTACATTTATGTCCACTAATATAATGTAGTTTGTTTTATCATGTTGTAACAAAATAGGTTTGTTCGGATTCGGATTCCTCGGATAGCTACTCATTAGGTATAAATTTATTTCCTTCTATGTTTTAAATCATGTTATTTATTGTTGGATTAATAAGAGCTTTTACCAATTTTTATATTATTAAAGTATGGTTTGGTAAGAAATAAAATGATGTTTTCAAACTGGGGCTTAAAAGTTTAATTTACTAATATGCTATTGAATGATCTGATGCCAAATGATTTGAATGCATACTGATGCCTAATGATATGATATGCTACTGATGTGAATGCATACTGAATGCATACTAGTGATACTAATATGATAATGAATTTGCTGAAGTTGCTACTGAATTTGTTGAATTTTCTACTGAAATTGCTAGTGAATTTGGATTATTCGCATTGGATATGCTACTAAATTTGCATTATTTGCTACTGAATATGCATCATTTGCATAATTTACTGAATTTGCTACTGATATGCATTATTTGCTATTGAATTTGCTACTAAATGCTTGTATGCGTACTAATATTCCAAATGATTTGAATGCATACTAATATGCTACCGATATGCATACTCAGTTGCTACTGAATTTGCTACTGAAATTGCTAATGAATTTGAATTATTTTCATTGGATATGCTACTAATTTGCTACTGAATATGCATCATTTTCATAATTTGCATTATTTGCATAATTTGCTAGTGATACGCATACTCAATATGCATTATTTTCTACTGAATACTGATATGTTAACTGAACTGCATGGCTATCGATATCATGGTGCTATATATGTGATTTTGAACAGATGACTCATATTTATATGTTGAACGGTGATGGAGAAAATTCTTAATCGCCTCCCATTTCGCCCGGCAAAACCAAATACAAATAATGTAGATCGACTAGTAAACGTGCAATCTTCGCAAGTTGAGGTGAACCAAAAGAAATTGCATTTGCGATGAAGTGAGCTCATGTATGGGTTCCTCATCCATTCCCTTTGTGCCCAGGTCCTCACGGGGCGGCAAAGGGTAGACAATGGATTTACTGCCGCACAAATTAAGGTTGTTATAGATACTGTCGAAGAAGGCTGCCATATTCGCGTCGCGGAGAAGAATGTGAGATCGAGGTTAAAAACCCTAAAAAAGGAATATGTCGAGTTCCATGAGCTGTTGCAAGTCAGTGGATTCGATTATGACATAAATAGTGGTGGCGTAACTGCAGATGCTAGTGCATGGGCTGACTATATCGCGGTTAGTACAAATTGTTCAATTGACTTAACTTACATATACAAAATTTCTTATTTATCTAGCAACCACATAAGGAATATGTTGAATTGACTTACTACAGTTTCTACAAGATAAACCAGATGGAGGGAAGATGAGAGGAAGAAAATGTATGTACTATGAAGAGCTATAAATAATCTTTGGGAATGACAAGGCTATAGGTGATAATGCAATATTTGGGGCAGATCAGTTCTCACCTATGGATGGTACAGGGATAAAAGATGTGGAGTTTACTCCTGAAGCGTGCATAGACACTGACATTGAAACAACCGCTGCGCATGAGACGGACACCCAACCACCGGGTGGCCAGGAGATCGACACCCAACAATCGAGTGGTCACATTGCAAAGCATAAGGGTCAGGGGACTAATGGAAAGCCTCGTCGTCGCCGTGTGAACCCCCAAGAAGAATGTGCCCAAGAGGTGTCAGTCATTGCACAGTCATCGAAGCAGATTGCCACCGCAATGGAGCTTCAAGTTTCCATTGAATCTCAAACTCACATTAACTGGCAGGGTATCCTTGAAAGTTTAGTGGGTATGGATATGGACGATGAGAATGTCATGCTGATGATGTCTTTATTTGAGGCTGATAATGGACTAGGTCGAGTGTTTATGGGATTCTCTGACTTTTCATTCGCACGTACATTGGCTTACAACAAGTTTCGTAATATGCCTTGATCAGACGGTCTATTAACTATTACTCACTATTATGCGTTGCTACTATTATGCTTTGATATTATCTTCACATATTCCATTTTGATGCTTCTGGACGTGGGATTATCGGATAGTTTATTATCGCATGTAATGTTTTGTTCAAACTTTGCTCTACGTATTAGGTTTGTGTACGCTTTGCTCTAGTAAACTTTTGGGATGTAATGTTTTGTGGGATTATCAAAGATTGAAACCATCCTTTTATATTATGAACTTGAATATTTAGCATTTCAAAAGTGCAAGCTTGATAAATGAATCCATGTGCTTTAACAGTCAAAGTCATTACTAATTCAGTCTCATTACTTTCAACCACATATTGCAGAGTCATGTGATGCAAAAGCACAAGCTTGATAAATGAATCCATGTGCTTTAACATTCCAAGTCATTACTAATTCAGTCCCATTACTTTCAACCACATATAGCAGAGTCATGTGATGAAAAAGTGCAATATATATATATATATATATGAACCCATGTGCTTTAATAGTCTAAGTCATTACTAATTCAGTCCCATTACTTTCAACCACATATTGCAGGGTCATGTGATTGAAAAGTGCAATATAGATATATGAACCCGTGTGCTTTAACATTCCAAGTCATTACTAATTCAGTCCCATTACTTTCAACCACATATTGCAGAGTCATGTGATGCAAAAGTGCAACCCTCATAAATGAACCCATGTGCTTTAACAGCCCAAGTCATTACTAATTCAGTCCCATTACTTTCAACAGTGCAGGTCTAATACTAGTATAAAGCAGACGGTAGTTCGTTTCATATCACTCACTATCAAATGGCAAACCATAGACAAAATGACGATTTTAACCCCAGTAAAAGATGTCTAGATTACTTCAGCCCAAACATGGTAGCCAGAAACAAAGAGCCCATGAACGATAAGCATATATCTAATGCATCAACATCATATGACGTTAGTCATGTTGACGATGTTGCACCCGTTTTGACTAACCCAGGAATTTACGAAGAACCCCACGGAGGGAGTTGGTTTGAGAAGAAAAGGGTTTTTGAAAACATGCATATAAGCACATTACATTATTTAGGTGATGTTGGCCATGTGATGAAATGGTTACCTCCAACTAAAGCAAATATACCATGTGATGATCATTTGAAATGGCCTAGGTTATATGATAGACGATGCGATGTAGAGTGCTATTGTAATTGACATGGTTTACCGGTGCCACAAGCAAAATCTGTAAATTATTGCAAAGATCCAACTAAAGACAGTGAGAGATGTATCCGTCTACTACAAAAAGAAATTAAACAGATGGAAAAAAGATTTTAACGCGCTGACATTGTAAGAATTTGATAAATACTGAACTCGACGATCCAATTTATGCATCGGATCCGGAAATGTCGGACTACAAAATGGACGATTCCTCCATGGATTTTGTACAACATCTACCAAACATGTTGATGGGTGATGGGAAGGCATTATGTTGCGATCCGTGGTTGACCAGGAAATCACGAAGTAATTAAATATGCAACTTTCTTTTCTCTGTGTTTATTATTTTTATTATGTCAGTTGTAATGTTTAATTCCGAATTTTAAATTTATCGTTTATTATTATTTTTAAATCTCGTTACAAACAACTGTCAACAACCTTATGTCCAATTCAATGTGCTCTCATCAATAATAAAGACTTATTTTTATTCCAACTGCAATACTAATCCAAATCATTTGCCACCTGCCAATCCTGAAAATGAAGATAAAAATAATGATAAGTATTAAAATATATAGGATAACAAAAAAGTGAACAATTAACAAAATAAGTCAATTTATGTATTCACAAAACTCTCTATTTTCATGACAAATTTTGGCTGTCAAACACCAAAACTAGGAATATTGTTGTTTTCTAGTAGGCAAATTATGTCTATCAAACACAAAAACTTGAAAATTACATAATTTACCAGCATGCAAATTTAAGCTATCAAACAGTCCAAAATTTTATTTACCAAGTCAAAATTTGCGAGGGCAAAACTTGACATTCCACTTCTATTCCAAGTTTTCTATCAAACAGGGCCTAAGTTCAATTGAAAAATATTAGCCTGTATGGATAGCACTACACGTCTATGCTGAATATAAATAAGAACATAACACGTATATAAAATTTAAAATATACATACGTATCGCGTTGTGTTTTTGTTTGTGTTGAATTTAAACACGTATTTTTTTCCATCCGTGGTATTATTTCTCCCAAATAGTCCTCTCATTAAAAAATAAAGTCTAAAACAACCATTGTCTTCTTAGGACGATGGACACAGATTGTTATTACTGAGTATAAATTTTGGATGTCATTTCACTACTACTGTGAAATTTTAATCAATAGTAAGTCATAACGGTAAACTTAATAATACAACTAGTGAAAAAAAATAGCAATGATTTTTAAAATTTCTTATTACAGGATTTGTCTTTAACACAAAATTATGAAAATTATAAATTTATTACATGGGAATGAAAGCTAGCCTAAGACACCAAAACAAAATAGAACATACATTATGCACTCTCAATATTCACGCAAGGAACAAAATAACAAAAACGTAGAGCCTCAGTTGTATTTTTGTGAATCCCCGTCTGTTTAATTTATTTGTTTTAAAGGAATCTACGTACCTAGGTAATGAATCTTTTCTTGGGTGAATTTTTTCGAAGAAAGATGGACAAATATGTTGCACCTTATTGGCCTATCAATGTTTTTTTATGGATCATCATTTTGTAATTGATCCATTGAAGCAATCTACTCTATTTCTTTTGTAAAAGGCTGATATGAACAACCTGTTATTTATCTACAAGGAGCATAGATTAAGTAAAGAATAAAGACAGAAAAATCAAAAATAAAATGCCACTAGTGGGTGGGGTATAGAGAGAGACCCCTTATCTCTGAATGCCAATACTAGTCAACTTCGTATACGATCTCACCCACTGCCATAAGTCACAATAAATGGTCGATGAATAATCATTATCGGCATGTCATGCGGAGCTCTCAATTATTGCCCTAATTTTTTCTTTTTTTTGGTAACTTTTTTTTTATATCATAAACTGTTCGGATCAATTTATACGTACTTTAATTAATTTTTATTTGTAATTCGTGATATTCGCTAATTAAATATTATTTTGACGCCGTCATGTATCAACGAACGCATTTATGTGTGTGTGTGTGTGTGTGTGTGAGAGAGAGAGAGAGAGAGAGAGATTGGTTTGTCCTCCATTCCTCGTACAAAAAGTGATTGTGACCGTTGTGACAGGAAAACAAAAAGTGAGCAAACTACTTAACAAAAAGTTAACACACCCACTGCCAAGTAATTAGTTATTGTTTCGTTTAAATTTTTGGTGCACTGAGTTGATGAAAGAAAAATTAAAACTCAATATGTTGGGAAAAAAACTGAATTTGTAATTACAGAGGGTGAATAACTGATGGAGAGACCATTGAAAAGATCTTGTAAGGAAAAGTCTTCGGCTCCTGTAATGAAAGTCAAATACAAATTAAAATAATGAATTGAAGATAGATAATGAGCAATTGCTTACGTGACGATTCACAGCTGGAGACAGCTTTTTCAAGGCATCTATTGCACAAATTTATATATATATGGAAAATTTTAAGCGCACTAAAATAATTGCTATAAAATATTATAACAAAAATAAATTAGATTTTTGTTAACGACCACTATATATATATATATATATATATATATATATAGAGGCAGGCTCCTGTGCACACTAACTTTGCACACTAACTTTGCACATTACCTTTTAAAAGTGGTAAAAAAAATATTTTTGAGTTGATTTTTTTTTGTGTGATATTTAAACATTTCAAGGAACCCATATAAAAAAAATCAGCTGAAAAAAACTTTTTTTGATATTTTTAAAAAATCGATCAAACTTTCGCAGTTTTTAAGCCTTTTAAAAACTGCGAAAGTTTGACCGGTTTTTTAAAAATAGCAAAAAATATTTTTTTGAGCTAATTTTTTTTATGTGAGTCCGTTGAAATGTTAAAATATCACATAAAAAAATTGGTGTGCGCCAGCACTAAGTTTGCACACTTTTAAAAGGTAATGTGCAAAGTTAGTGTGCAAACTTAGTGTGCACAGGAGTCTGCCTCTCTCTCTCTCTCTCTCTCTATATATATATATATATATATATATATATATATATATATATATATATATATATATATATATATATATATATAATTATAACACAAAATACCATTAAACTCCAAACTCTCATTTATCTCTCTATCCACTACACTCTAAATTTTATTTTTATCATGGTTACTTTAACTCTAACCAATCATGTTCAACAACATCTTCAACAACATTATTAAAGTTTTGTTTCTTTGGTCCCTTCACATCGTTATTAAAGTTTTGTCTCCCACCAACCATCTTCAACAACTTCATTAAATATCTAGTTTTTTTTTTTAAACTTTCAAGCACTAATGTATATTCCACCATTCGATAATGATAACACTTCAAAAGCAAATGAAAACTCTACAAATCTCATTTTTGAGGAAAATTTTGGATCCCATTACATATATATTTATTTTTCATAAGGATTGAAAATCTAAAAAAAGCAGAAAATGTACAGTTGGTTCGGGATCAGGCTCTCGATTTCAAGGAAGAAATTTGGGATAAACCTCCCGAACCAACTCTATATATTTTTGTTTGAAGTATCATCATTCGTTATAATCATGTTGAACAAGATATATATATTCGATATATATACCCTGAACTATCTACCATAATTTGTCACATTCACCCCGAAACTAGATGAGTTAATTTGTTATGTTCAACCCGAACAATCTAAAATAATTCGTCATCTTACCCTCGAAATAATGAAATCAGTTCATTATATTCATGCCGAATAGAATTAAAACATAGAAAATTTTGCACGCTTGTTATCAAATGTAATTACGTTGCGATTAAAATTCCATTTATTCCCACCTAATAGTAATTTTACCTATGGAGGAGGCCTTCATGGATTTCAATTACTTGTTATTTGATCAGGCTTTAGCGAGCATCGATATACCCTATAACGGGGAAGGTGGTGCGATGTTAGTAGATGTTAGTGCGACGTTCTTTATGGAGCAAGTATTATAATGTCTATTATTGATGTAATATATTTATATATTTTAATTATATTGTATTGATTCATCATATTCTTAATTCTCAAGTATTTTTCACTTAGCAAGAGTTGGTTGCTTGGACTCAAGAGCAAGCCCGATTCGTTAAAACAGTAATAGTCATCACCAAGTCTAACGCACCTTCTTCAATGGGTAAGGGACATCTACACATGGTTTACGAGAGAGGTCGTGAGTATCGTGATCATTACGGGAAGAAAGATGGGAACTTAGGGAGTAATCAAGGGGAAAAAAGTCGAAAGAGGGACACGGCCACCCAGAAATGCAACTATCCGTTTTTGTTGAAGAGCATTCCGCTTGACAACTGACAATGGATATTGTCAGTCATTAGCAGCGTTCACAATCACCAATTGCCGAAAACATTAGTTGGGCATGCATACGCCAGTTGACTTACTTCATTGGAGAAAAACATTATTGAAGAGATGTCCTTAAGTGGGGTAAAGTTGGTCGCCATTCTAACGACGATTAAAAGTCGTAATATTAATGATGTTTCGACCATGAAAATAATTTATAATGCCAAGGGGAAGTTGAGGATTTCCGAACGAGTGGGTAGAATGACGATGCAACAATTGGTGAAATTGCTTGGGGATAAACATTACGTCTATTGGTATAGAATGAATGAGTCTACCATGGAGGTGGAAGACATTTTTTGGCCTCATCCAAACTCAATCTAATCAGCCAAGTGTTTTTCGTCCGTTATCATTATTGACTGCACATATGAGACCAATCGATACAAGATGCCTTTGTTCAAGATGGTTGGTATAACATCGTGTGGAAGGACTTTTAATTATGCCTTCATTTTTTTAACAATAGGGAAGGTGGAGAACTATCGATGGGCATTGGGACGTTTGAAATCCCTATTTGATCCATTTACATGTTCCACGGTTTTCATCACAGATTGGGAGTATGCGTGCATGAACGCGTTGCAGGTTGTGTTCCCCGATGTGAGATCTATAATTTTCACCTTCCACTTCCATCGCAATGTGGAGCTCCATGTTAGGAAAGAGATCCACGATGAGGATACATTGAAGAAGTTCATGAGGGATTGGATGCATTTGATTGAGTCCCCCATGGAGAACGATTTTAACGAAGAGTGGGCATTTTTTCACTGTAATTGGGTTGCGTAGCCGAACATACTTCACTACATAGATTGCACATAGTATAATCTAAGGGATAGATTTATTCATGCGTGGACAAATATGTTTAGGCACTAGGGCAATCGAACTACTAACCGTTGTGAAGGATCACATGGTAAGTTGAAGAGGCACTTGGAGAGTTCTCAACTTCCTTTTGATAAGGTTTTTATCGGCATGCATAACTATATTGAGTTGTAAGTGATCGAGATTAAGAGGGAATTTGAGGATTCTTTGCAAAAATTAAAGCACTCCCATAATATTCCTATATTGAGTGAGCTCATAGGTTGGGTTTCTCATTATGCCATTAACCTAATTGTTCAGGAGTTGAAGATTTATGATACCATTGGCATGGATGTTAAATTGTGCCTACACTTGGCACACAACATTTATGATCTACCATGCGCTCATGAATTGGTCATCTACCAGATGGAGGGTAGGGTAATACTATGGGGGGATGTTGATGCACATTGGCGCAAATTAACAATGGTGCCCGAAGCCAAAATGATACTTTTTAAATAAAGGTGGGAACGGTCAACTATCGATGAACAAAGGGTCATGTTGCGAAAACTCAAGGACATCGATTGTCCCACCACTGTTAGGTTGTTTTAGTCATCTGTGCATAAGCATTTCAAGGGTTGCCCAAGAAGTCGAAAACCAACTGCTAAAGAGAAAAATTATGAGAAGTCACTACACCAAATCTGCCCATTTGTCAAGGTCATTGACCTTGACAAATTCACCTTGTCAAGGTCAATGACCGTGACATTTCGAGGCGAGACAACTTTTTTTGTCACGGTCGTGTCACGGTCATTGACCTTGACACAAAACTCGCGTTTTGTGTCACGGTCGTGTCACGGTCATTGACCTTGACACGTTTGTCACGGTTTATAATCGTGACAAAGCCGTGACCCTTAGTAAAAACATTGTCACGGTCATTGACCGTGACACGTCCGTGACAATATTTATCACGGACTTGTCACGGTCAATGACCGTGACAATTCTGGGCAGAATTTAAAAAAATCTGCTGGGCAGTATGGCCACCGCCACTGCCCAGCAGTATATTTGTACCTGTTATAGCGTTGTACCTGTTCCAAACATCATATATCCAACACAAACTAAAGATAATGCAAATATATATTCATGACAGTATAATCCAAATCTTCAAAGTAAAAATAATATACATGACGATATAATCCAAATATAATTAAAATGGACAAACTTAAAAATAATGTTACTACATGTCTTAGATAAAACTGAGGAGGTGAGTAGGCCACACGACATACGAATTGACGCACGCACTAATGTACGTCGTGCCGCATTGTTCGCGCAACCACAATAGTGAGTTCTCCTTCCCGGGTATGACATGCGTGACGAGCACCCTGGACTCCATCTCTTGAAGCACACGTCCATGGACTATTCCACCCTCGACGATGTTCGGGTCCCTCAACCCCCGCCCTATCCGCTGGCCATCAAATATGTCCAATATGAACACGCTCGGCCAACCAATTGTCGATAATGGTCTGCTGGAGGGCGTCAAATAGGGAAGTGGATCGTCGAAGTACGAACGTGTCGGTGATGAAGCAGCGAGGTCCACATCCTCGTCATCCTGCGCCTCGTCCTCCCGCACCTCCTCGCCCTCCCGCACCTCCTCCTCCACCGCCTTCTCCTTCCCTTTCCCTTTACCTTTCTCTTTACGGTCTCCACCCAACGTACGCTTCATGAATGCGTACATATCTTGGACCGTCGCCTCCAAACGGGACAGCTTCGCGTCGTGTGAATCCACCGTTCGAGCCAACCCGGTGTCGCTCGTCTCCAATCCGATGATCCTAGATTTGGCCACCCGCGAGCTCACTCCCCTTGTCCTCCCCTTGCGATCAGAGCCAAGCACTTGGCTGAGTGCGTCTGTGGACAAAGATGCCTTGTCGGCATCAGACTGCGACTCATGCACTTCCTTAAGCTTTGCCTGAAACGACAAAAAGCACATGATTAGTAAACTAAAAAATTATAACGTAATTAACAATAATTAAACTGTCGGATTACTTACAATCGTGGCCGCGACGCTCGGGGACACCTCCTTGTCCTTCCCCTTCTTCGTCCGAAGAGCCACATAAGTATCGAGCCTATGTGGCTTACCCCCTGGCCCACTCCCTACCCCCTGAAATAAAATAAAGTAAAGTAAAATTAGTATCGGCCCCGCAAAGTAAAATAATATCCAATAATATATTTCTGTAGTTTAGATAAATTAAATATTACCTTCATCCTATGCTCCACCTCAGCGTAAGAGGTCCGGCCGGAGTAGTGCACGTCCGTCTTTTTAGCCCGATTTTCCCTCCCCGATTGGCGAGATGCCAATTGTCGATCCTCGATCTCATTGTCAATGAACTTTTGCCATTGTGCCAATGAGATCGGCTCCTTGGGCGGGACGGATCCGCGCCATTGTAAAATGGTCTCTCGTGTTTTTCCAAAGTACCGTGTCCGCATATTTTTTTTCCACGTCTTGTGTTGCTCCCTCAACTGCTCGAAGACGGAATCGCGTAGCTTTGGATCCAAGTTGAATTGTTCATGTCCAACAAATACAATGTTAGTTGCGAATAAATATAAATATAAATATAAATATAAATATAAATATAAATATAAATTGAAATTGAAATATTCATATAAATATTACCTGTAGTGCCGCCCAAACAGCTAACTTGAGCTCATACGGCACCTCCTTCCAACTCATAAACCCCGGGCCGATGACCGTCTTTAGCAGCTCGAGGGATCTCGCTAAAAGCTCCGACTTGTTTTCGACGGTAATCCCAAATTTTCCATATTTGGGGAGCCTAGGGGCGGAGGAGCCCTCGTCACCTCCGCTACCACCGAACCCAGACGACGACATCATCATAAACAGCATCATCATCTTCGCCCTAACATCTGAAGGAGACATTTTTGCTGTAAAAAAAATGTTATTAGTACAGATAAAAAAAATGTTATTAGTACAGATAAAAAAATGTTTCGTCTATATTATAACGTATGTGTAAGTTCCGTTAATGCCACCCCCGCCACACTCACACACACACACACACACACCACCCCTACCCACCCCACCCCCACCCCCTCCCCCCACCACGACCGTGACAACTACATAAAATTATGACATGAGATAATTGTAGCATAAATTTCATTATCATGGGTTTTACCTAATTGAATTAATTTCATGAATAAAATTATTATCAATTTAAATGAAAATATCAATTATTATCCAATATTTTTGAATGAAATATTTATTTTGAATGAAATATTTATTTTGAATGAAAATATCAATTATTTATAAAATTGATGTCTACTTTTAGTGTTGTGTATATATGTTAGTCTACTTTTGCTTTTTTTTTTTAAATAATCAATTAACCAAATTTCATAATAGTGAATAAGGGTTAATCCTAGCCATTGATTAAGTGTATTATTAGTAAGTACAAAAAATAAATATGGACTCTTAATCTAGGATATAAGGAGTATTTGTTAGTGAAATAATAATTTAGTGATAAAAACACACTCGAACACTACCAAGTTTTGACGACACGGGTCTCTGGAAAGAAAAACAAGCATTTCCAAATTAATATGTCCTCTTTCTTGTTTAGTGTCTCGTGAATTGATAGTATGATTTTAAAAATAGTATACAAAACTAGGTGAGATTTTAGAATTACACGTCGAAATAATACATGTTGTATAATAATAATACAAGTGCATGCTTTGCAATCAAAGGTATTTATCTTTATAAGGATAAAATTATCTTAAAATGATTGGTAGGGAATGTCTATGAGGTGGATGATAATTTATTTGATATTTTATTTTATTTCTTTTGGTTAGGTTATTAAGACTTTATTTGAATTGATATCTTAGTAATTATTATTTAATATTTATTTTGAGCAATTATCTTATAGTAGGATTATTATCCTAGAAACAATTCTAACATTCCATGAAGGAAAACTTTTATTGGATGGTTGAAAAGACAATAGTTCCAATTCATTTTCATTTATTCCCTTAGTGCTACAACAATAATTTGAATTCATTTCATATGATTTCCCACCCCACCCCACCCCTCCACCACCCCCTCCCCCACCACACACCACCACACACACACACACCCCACCCCACCCCACCCCACCCCCTGCCCCCCTCCACCACCACACACCACCACACACACACACACCCCACCCCACCCCACCCCCTCCCCCACCACACACCACCACACACACACACACACCACCCCACCCCACCCCACACCCTGCCCCACCCCTCCACCACCCCCACCACCTCCCCCACCACACACCACACACACACACACACACACCCCACACCACCCCACCCCACCCCCTCCCCCACCACACACCACCACACACACACACACACACACACCCCACCCCACCCTCCACCACCCCCTCCCCCACCCTGCCCCACCCCGCCCCACCCTGCCCCACCCCCTGCCCCCCTCCACCACCCCCTCCCCCACCCTGCCCCACCCCGCCCCACCCCCCACCCCCTGCCCCCCTCCACGCACACACATACACACATATATATATACACACACACAAATATACACACAAATATATATATAAATGAAAGAGAGAGAGAGAGAGAGAGAGAAAATGGACCTGAAAGTAGAGAGAGAGAGAGAGAGCGTCGAGAGAGAGAGAGAGAGAGAAATGGAGGGAACGGCGCGGGAGGGAAAAAAGAAGGGGGATAGGGTTTTTGCTGCGAACATTGTCACGGTCGTGTCAAGGTCTTTGACCGTGACACGACTTGTCACGGTTATTGACCGTGACAAGTCCGTGACAATTAAACTTGTCACGGACTTGTCACGGTCAATGACCGTGACAATTCGTTGTCACGGTCGTGTCAAGGTCAATGACCGTGACATAAAACGCGTGTTTTTTTGTCACGGTCAATGACCTTGACAAGGCTGGCCGGCTGAAAGGTGACAATTTGCCCATTTTGGTGTAGTGAGTCAGCTAAAAGGGATCCTTCGGGCTTCGAACTTGATAAGAAATCAATAAAAAAGAACATCCCGCGGTCCAAAGGCCTAAGAAGAAAATTGATTTCATGGAGTTCACCCGCCCCGCCCCATGGTGCCCGAACTACTCCCCCGCATATAAACAGTATATCAATGAGATACCAGTCTTTTATAAAAATTTCGTAGAAAATATCATCGAGGTTGATGCTGATGAAAATTATGGGTTTAGATGCATTGCTAAATGCCTCATATTTGGACCCGGTGGATGGAGATAGGTGAGATCAGACTTAGTTGAAGAAGTTATAGAAAATAATGACTTCTGCGCACACTATTTTGGTGATTGATTTCCGAACACTATTCTACATATGTTGGACGCTTATTCAATCCCATATATTCCTAAGTCTTAAATGATCATGCCCAACTGCGACTATCTTTTGGCAGAAACTTATAATTGCATGTGCTTCCTCATTTTCGAAGAGATAGTGTCTCACATTTCTACCAATGAGACATGAATGAATCGTGCATCCAATGTGCATAGAGATTGGTCGTGTTTGCGGGAATCACTTTGTAGATTTGAAGTTAAAGTACGAATGTCCTATTCCCCCAGTAGCAAGTCACTAGCATAGTTATTCATTGCCCAAAGCAAAATCGTGGATTGATAAATACGCACAACAAGTAATGAAGTTTTGAAAAATCTGCCCAAAGGATGTAGCAACCAACGATCAACCTATCGAGATCAACTAGTTTGGTGTTTTATCTAAAGATGAAGTACGAAATCATGTTCAGTAGTATGATGCGAAAAAAAATTGTATGATATGAAATTGAAATGATGTTGTATTAAATTAAATGAATTTCTATGGTATTCAAATATAGTTGGTTGATATTGAAATCAAATTAAATGAAGTTGTATTAAATTAAATTTACTCTTGAAATTTGATTTACATGTATTATTTCATTTTTGAAATATCACTTTGAAATGAAAAACCAATCTGGTTCATTCTCTATCATCATGCCAAAATACAAGAATTCATTTGCTATGATTATGTCGAATTAAACTAGGCCTCCAAAAAAGAAACCCCACTATTAGGGATGTTGATCCCAAACAAAGTTCACATTGAACGGGTTCGGTATATATCTGCCAAAATACTAGAATTCATTCGCTATCATAATGCCAAATCAAACTAGGCCTCCAGAAAAGAAATCTCGTTGTTAGGGATGTTGATCCCAAACCAAGTTCATATTGAACTGGTTCGGTATATATGTGCCAAAATACTAGAATTCATTCGCTATCATCGTGTCGAATCAAGCTAGGCCTCCAAAAAAGAAATCCCATTGTTATGGATGTTGATCCCAAACTAAGTTCACACTGAACTAGTTCGGTACATATATGTGCCAAAATACTAGAATTCATTCGCTATATCATGCCAAATCAAATTAGGCCTCCAAAAAAGAAATCCCACTGTTAGTGATGTTTATGCCGAACCAAGTTCAAACTGAACTTGTCCGGTATAAACATCCCTAACAATGGTATTTTACAACTTCAAACATTTATACCATCATTTATATACCAACATTTATAATACAATATATACCAACAGTTGTACTAACATTTATAAAACAATGAATACCAACAGTTATACAAACATTTATACCAACTCCAATATAATTCAAACTAAGTTCAAAACATTTGGTACCCCTCAACTACAACTTCAAGACATTTAATTAAAACTCCTATTTTTTCTTTTACTTCTATTGGACTCCTCAACTACTTTCTCTCTTTTTTTTGCCTTTGGACTTGATTTTCTTTGCTACCCGCTCCTTAATAACAACCGACCTCTTACGCCAATGGCCGCAGTTAGGATATCATAGGCTTGGACAGTGCGTGCAATTAATGCACCCAGATCAATAGCAATTCTATCGTTAATATTGTTCTTCAATAAATCCATAGCCTTGCGCACCTCGCACGCCTATCGAAAAGATAATAACATGAAATTAGTAATGATAGTAGAACACCCGAAACTAGTTTACACATAAAAATTACCAGCGATGTTTATTGTTGTTTGACCGTGCGAAACTAGGGGTTTTGGACTTAAGGGTGGGATTTGGACAGGAACCAAGCCATAAAATCAATGCTACAATCCCACGAGCTCGATATGGGCATAACCTAGACTTCTCAGATAGAAGGTGGACTTGCCCGTTTTCTTGGTACCATTTTTGCATATCAAATTTTACCTTGTATTAAACTGCCATGTCTCCCCTATCGTCCTTCAAGGGTGTCATGGGTTGCGAGGTATGATTTGCAGTCGTCTGACTTATTAAAGGCATCGTTTCGGGTAATAGGGAACCCTCACCTCAAAATGAACCATAATCTCGTTATACCATGATGCTTCGTGAAAGGGATAAGCAGCCCTAGAATCTCGATAGTGAAAAACGTCGCTAATGCCGTTTAACACAAGGTTAAACTGTATAAGCAACTCCGAATGTTTGTTGGAGAAACCCTTTTCTTTTGAAAATAAAAATTATAAACAAGATGTGTTTACAAAGAAACTTATGTACGAGAGTAATTAAGATTGTGTAATCAGTTTTTTAAAACTAAGGCAGTTTCAAAAATTCAGCACACTTATAGAATGAGATGAGTAGATGAAGATAATCAACACAATGATTTTAACGTGGTAAAACCTCTCCCAACAGAGGAAACATCCACGGTGACTTCTAAGTCACAAAAACAAAAAATCCACTAATAACAAAAATCAGTTACAAACAATACAACATGCAAGCACACAAATCAACCTATTCTAAGTTTAGGAATATACCCCACTTGGTGTCCTTCTAACTTCTCATAGATCTGATTTGTTGATGATGTTCTTCCAGTTTGCTAACTTCCTTTGCTTTAGCTTCTTTACGTCGACTCAATGATCTCAGATCTTAAACACAACACTTTCAGTGTAGTAGTGTGTTAAGTGTTTGTGAAGTGATCCCTATTCACATGCATGAACTCACACACACTTAGATTTACAGACAGTCCTATAAAAATTACATATAAAGTCTATATGCTGTGATTTTGTTATTTTTCTTTCTTACAAAACTAAAAACCTTTTTGACCTTTAATATATCCCAGATTCCACGGAGATCTTGCTTCAGAAATCGGTCAAGACCTTAATCAATCTCTTTTGAAAATATTTATGAGATTGAAAACCCTCCAAGTGCGAATCCAACTAGGCCAGGTTAAGTTTTGTAAAAACAGAAACCATAAAACATTTTAAAACCAAATCAAAAATGATTTTCTTAAACCAAGTAGAAAATATGCAGATCTAGTGAAAAATGTAACATGCAGAGTATAGATCTAACGTTTCTATGGAAAAAGAAACAAGATCTTCACTCTAAAGTTTAAGTTGTGAACAAGATCAAAAGATCAAGAGGTTACAGCAACGATATGAACAAACCACTCTCTCAAACACTCAAGGTTGTGTTTGGGGTTGAATGTATACGAAGGTTTGTTTCTGAGTAGAAGTGTTTAGGGTTAGGGTTAGGGTTTGGCTAACTGTTTCCCTTTCTCTCTCTTCTCTCTATTCTTTTCTCTCTTCTCTCACTTCTCTCTTCTCTCTCACTTCTCTCTTATTTTTTTCTCTCAGAAAGACGAATGCCCAAAAGTCTTCTAAGGCTGAGAAGAGGAGGGTATATATAGGGCTGAGGGAAGGTTCTGGATGATCGAGGCAAATCAATGGCTGAGATCAAGTCTTGTAGAGTTTGACTTGATCCAAAGGTTATAAAACAGCGGTGGCTAGGAGCGATTGTGATTGGTTCATATGGATAGCACCGGGATTAACTAAGAACACATGCAGACCCTTGATTAGGAATGATCCAACGATCAGCAATGAACCAGGCTATCCTCTCACACAACAAACACACATTGACGCATTAAGAGGATGACAAGTGTTGACATATGAGAGGCCCTCACACGCGCGCCAAATTAATTACAAAACATCACCGTGAAGTCTCTATCGCTTTGAGATCCTACCCAACCAAACTTTTTAATGAAAACAGAAGTTTCCAAAATAGAATATTAACCCCACAAATTATATTATCCCATTTTATTAATAAAAACATTTATTAAAAAAATGTTTAAAAATGATTAAAAATTATTTAAAAATTCCCCAAAAATTATTAAAGCACCAATTCAAGGGGAATTAAACACACACTCAATTTTAAGCAATATGAACACATGTATGCACTGTGACACCCCGCCTAATAAAATACCGGGTGATCAGTCCTATACCAAATTAAAACAGGAATCCCAGTTGGATCATCCTTAGCATCACTGTCAAAAACTTTTTAAAACTTACTAACCACCTAGTATTCCAAAAACTGGTGCCAATTTTAACTTTTAATTACCAAAACAGTACATGCAGAAATTAAAATATAAACCATTCACACAACTGAATGAAAATAAACTGAATCATAATTACACAACTTGCCGAATAAAACACCGGCCACCAAATAAATAATTCAATACAATTGTTCAACACCTGAATAAAATTACACCTGAAAACTATACCGAGAAGTCTGGGCGACAAGCCCTAAATAAACTGAAACTGATTTAAGATTCCTACTCTAGGAATGAATGAATGATGCGTCTAATCTAAACTCCTGCTAGCATCCACATATGCCACAGCTCCGTGTCCCTGAAATAGAATATCAATCTTGGCGTCCCTGTGGCTGGACACCTAAAAGGTTTTGAAAATAGTTTTATAGCAAGGGGTTAGAACCCAAAACATTTTGGAAACATTTAGCAAGTGAATTAACTGCAGTAATTTAAAATGCATGAATGCGCTTCATATTTAAGTTAGTGTCGCACTCCCTTGTGGACATTCTCACCCCTCCACTATTGTGCACACCTACCGGTTACCTTAACCCCACCTAGTTGTACTACCCCGTCCAACTAGTCCTGGTATAACCTTCCCTTGCTATACTACTCTAACCCGAGTATAATGATTCTTGAATTATAAGTTATTTCACAACTAACTTAATTAATTCCTCTTAATTAGTAGTCTATAACCGTCTCACAAGTTATATAAAGTAAATACATCACACACTGTATTATTCCCACAAATGAATAACTTAATTAATTTCTCATTAATTTACAGCATATAATTGTAACCCAAGTTATATAAGATAAATACATCACGCACTATATTATCACCTACATATAATATTTACTACCATATTATACGTACCTTTACTAACATCCACACATATATCATACGCGTATCCATCCTTCCGAGTATACCCTCACCGGATGATTCCCTCTCAAGTGCCATCTCACTAGGTGTGCTCACTTTACCTAGTTACCCAAGTTGGATTCGCTCACCAACCTGGTTCAAAACAAAACGAAGTGGAGGCGGTCATATTCCTTCCCTGAAAGTGAGATAAACCCCTCACCCATATAACGGACGCTATGACCTGGGGATATACTCACCCTACTCCTCAAGCTAGGGGATTCACCCACATCGCGCAACCTCCCTTGATAGCACTAGAGAATATAATTTAATAATTATCTAATCACTGATATTTAGTAGCACACACAATATATACACACATATATATACTATCACCACACCGTATATATATATAAAATAAACCCCGGCTTTACCGTGTACTCACAACCCGTAACACTAGCCTGAAATCCCGAGTCTCTTGCCTGACTCGACCAAATAAGTTTTCTCACTTATTATATTATTATTATCCCGAGTCTATGGTCGGACTCTAATTTAATTAATTCCCACATTAATTAATGTGATACTTTCCCCGAGTCTATGGTCCGACTCTAATTAAATTAATTGACACACTTATTAATTTAATACCTTCTCGAGTCTATCACCCGACTCTAATTAAATTAATTGACACACTTATTAATTTAATACCTACTCGAGTCTACAATCCGACCCTTATTTAATTAATTTACACATTAATTAATCAACACAAATTCGAGTCTGCAATCCGACTCTAATTAAATTAATTATCACATTTATTAATTTAATCCTACCCGAGTCTATAATCCGACTCTAATTAAATTAATTATCACATTTATTAATTTAATCCTACCCGAGTCTATAATCCGACTCTAATTAAATTAATTATTCTCTCTCATTACTTAATTTAATACTTTGGTGTCACATCACCAACATACCCGGACTCACTCACTTGGTCCATTTTTACATCTCATAGTTTATTTTTCACATTTTTCACCCACAATGTGTCACCCATTTATTTCCAAAATTTCCCAATTATATTTACCTATAATTGCCAACATACCCGGACTCGCCCACTTGGTCCATAATTAAATATTTTCCGAGTCTATATCCCGACTCAAAATTTATTAGTTTATCTCCAACTTAATTCACTACCTTGGGATCGCATGACCAATATACCCGGATTCACTCACTTGATCCGTACCTCACTATTTTGGAATAAAGTCTCTCAATTTCATCCATTAAATGCCCCACCTAAATTCATCCTAGTCCCAATTACTTTCTCCCATAATTGCTAGGAATAATTGTTTCATATTTATTTATCACTAAATAAATGCTTGGGAGTTAAATTTAATTAACTTTCCCCTTATACTTCACCCAAGGCCGAACTGCCCAGAATTTTCCATCGTCGATCGATCGATGCCCCCGATCGATCGATCGACCCCTTCGTTACAGCTCCTCTTCCCCCTGTTTTCCACCATTAACGAATTTAAAGCTTTTTAAACCATAATTTAAACCTCTAATTACATCATCCCATCATCTACACATGGTTAATCCACATCCTATTCATCATAGAAATCATTAAGATAATCAACTTCTCTAATTATCTCACAAATTTTCGAAATGGGTCTTTCTCCACAAAATTCAATTATCTGTTTTAAATCCAAATTTCCAGATTCGATTTCCACTCTCTTATGTTCTGGATTTCTCGTTCAAATCATAAATACATATTCAGATTTCAATCACCCATATAAATCTTACTTTAAATCTCATTCAAGTATTTCAAAAACAAAAACCCCATTTTGTACCCATTTACACCCAAAAATGGATTTTCATACCCACATCACTATAATATAAATTGATTATCATGCTTTAAGAATCAAAACAGTTAATCACTTGCCTGAAAGTGTTCGTAGCGTCTGATTCCGTTGGCGGAGTCCCTCAATTTGGCTCCAAAAGCTCCCAATTTGTTCTTGATTTGCTTTCCCCCAAATCCCCTCTCAAACCCTAGGTTTGGAGTTGTGTTGGCTGCTGATTTCCTAATCTCCCATTAGGTTAAAAACACTTAATCCCGTTTTTCACCTAATGGGCTTAATTAAAGTGACCCAACTCACCCCGTGTGGGCCCGGCTATGCCCAAAAATACCCCGAGACCCAATTACTACCCCCGGGTACTCTTTCCTGACTATCTAGACCCATCCGGACTCAACCGCGCACTCATAATTGGCACCCGAATTAATTTATAAAAATCCTTATCTCACACCCAATTTAGTCTATACCGACTCCCGGCTGGGATAAGTGTATACCTCGTCATTAATACTTGAAATGACGTAATAAAATTATTTCTATTCACTTAGTAAATAAATTTTCCTAAACATTAACCATTCACTCCCCGATTAATATTTAAATATATATATTGCCATAATTAATTCAATTAAAATTACAACACACAAGTAATTTAAAATTCCCGAATTAATTAAATATTAAATGCACAAAAATACGGGGTGTTTCATACTTCCCCCCTTACAAAGGAATTTTGTCCTCGAAATTAAGATGAACCTAGTGTTCCAACATTCACATCTTTCTCACTAGTCATGTGCTTCCACGCCCGTTATATTTATTCCATCCGATTCTAACCATACGTTACACAAGTATGTCTTTAACTTTACCAGGGCGCCCATACACCCTATACTCGTGCTTAAATGCACAAAATTTTGCCTTAATTAACCCGGGTGCCCATACACCCTATCCCCGCGCTCTACCGCACGAAAGTTACCCGACTATGCTAGTCGTAACCCGTAATATAACTTCGAACCCGTAGTCATATCACATATACGTATATTTACTTATATAATTACTGCCCGGGTACTCAACCTATGTTACGTCCAACTATCTCCCATGAATACTTATCTCTCAACACAAAAGAATATACGCTTACCCTTATGCTACTAAAGACAACATAATACCGCGCCCTTACTACCACTAGTCCTTGCGCAAAATAAACCCCGAGCTATCTCTCTTTGCTCGAAAATCAATTCAACCACCCTGATTCACTTCATTTAACATCCCCACTTACCGGGATAAAATGTGAGAACACAAAACCTCACTATGTGCCATCGCACCACGCAATACAACATATATACATCCACATATATGTAGGCTATACGCCCTCTCTGGTGATACCTAGTACCAATTATACCCTGGTGTTGCGGACACCAAAATTTTAACTCCACCATCCACAATAGTTAAATTTCATCGCTATCCAGCCGACGTTTAAAAAGTATTATCAACCCTCCTCCCATAATTCTCGAAAATAGTAATTCCTCGCATAATTTAACAAATCACTCAGTGTACGCCTCCACTCTCCCATGAAGAACACTAAGGAAATCCGCTACCCTACGGAAAGTTTACCCACATGCTATAGCTGCTACCGCCAATGCACCCACTAAGTTCGACTCACCTGCGAACTCTAAAAAAAAATAAGTCCTATACTGTGACATCCTCTTTGTCACTCAACAATATACCCCACGCCCCTAGGGCAAAAATGATTACCTCTATACCCCAGCTGTAACGGCTGGTTCTCGGGTCCCGGAGGAGCTTCTCCCTGCACGAATGCACCCGTGACTTGCTTTAGTGGCTGTACATTCAGGACCTCGTCCTGTAGTTGACCCCTGCCTCTCTTAAGGCAATATCTCTTCATGTGTCTCGCTTTTCCCACAAAAGAAACACTTTCTAACATGTTCACCCTGCCACTGATCCCTTCCATCCCAACCTTGTTGGAATTCCTTGCCATCCCGCCGATAGCCTCCAGTTCTAGATCGTTTGGCATGATTTCTCTGCCGAAAATCCTGCCCCTGATCTTCCCCAGTTTGCTGCTAGGATACCCCACTGGTATTGTTCCCTTCAGCCTCATCCGACTAGCTAATCCCCACTCCCTTCCCGCTTCTTCTCGCGTGGAAGCGATATTCCCGACAGTGCCGGAGTGTTGCGTTAATGACATCAGTATAATCTACTAATGCGGAATTTTCAATTAAATGTTGCCTGATTCTCCAGACTAACCCATCCATAAACTTTGCTTTCTTTCTCTTTTCCTCGCTTACCATCGTCCGGTAAAAATTTGGCCAACGAGTGAAATCTTCCTCGTAATCGGCCACTGAACGGTCTCCCTTTGAGTCACCTCATTTCGGTCTCAACCGCTGAAGAAAAATACTTGCGGTTGAACCGCATCCAAAATCTGCAGTAGCTAGTGTGTCCCTTTCCTTAACTGTGGTGATCGACTCCCACCACTGTAGCAACGCTTCCCCTAACTAAAAGTGGTTAGTATTTACTTTCGCACTCCATCGCAATCTCTCGTGCATAGTTGACGTTGAATACTTCTCTTCCCTGACACGCTAGCACTACATCTGAACCTCCTCGAAACTTTGGTGGGTTCCCACTAAAATAACCTCCATTTCATGTTTCCACCCCGACGACCCTGCGTGAGTCTGAACATCCGACGCCACTAACACTTGTGGCTGATTCCTTGGAAAGTACCCTGTCGTTGTGACCACCGTCGCTTCAACTGCCTGTGCCACTATTTCCCTTTACCTATGCTGCCAAAATCGTCTCTGGCCGTTGCTGCGGTAACTCTTGCTCCTGACGCGCCTCCCTCGTCTCACCTCCCCCTGCTGCCCTAGCTGCTCTCTCTCTCCTGGGCATTATCCGGAATGAGAATCGAGTTTGTATGAGCTCACTCTCAAATATAAATTTCGCAGAAGGACGTATATGCGCGTACGTATGAGAATACAACAATCCTATAATAGGGCTCTATATCAAAGATTGCTAAGCCAAAACGTGAAAAGCCGCACAGATCCTAAGGACACTAGAACCTGATGCTCTGATACCATCTGTGACACCCCGCATAATAAAATACCGGGTGATCAGTCCTATACCAAATTAAAACAGGAATCCCAGTTGGATCATCCTTAGCATCACTGTCGAAAACTTTTTAAAACTTACTAACCACCTAGTATTCCAAAAACTGGAGACAATTTTAACTTTTAATTACCAAAACAGTACATGCGGAAATTAAAATATAAACCATTCACACAACTGAATGAAAATAAACTGAATCATAATTACACAACTTGCCGAATAAAACACCGGCCACCAAATAAATAATTCAATACAATTGTTCAACACCTGAATAAAATTACACCTGAAAACTGTACCGAGAAGTCTGGGCGACAAGCCCTAAATAAACTGAAACTGATTTAAGATTCCTACTCTAGGAATGAATGAATGATGCGTCTAATCCAAACTCCTGCTAGCATCCACATATGCCGCAGCTCCGTGTCCCTGGAATAGAATATCAATCTTGGCGTCCCTGTGGCTGGACACCTAAAAGGTTTTGAAAATAGTTTTATAGCAAGGGGTTAGAACCCAAAACATTTTGGAAACATTTAGCAAGTGAATTAACTGCAGTAATTTAAAATGCATGAATGCGCTTCATATTTAAGTTAGTGTCGCACTCCCTTGTGGACATTCTCACCCCTCCACTATTGTGCACACCTACCGGTTACCTTAACCCCACCTAGTTGTACTACCCCGTCCAACTAGTCCTGGTATAACCTTCCCTTGCTATACTACTCTAACCCGAGTATAATGATTCTTGAATTATAAGTTATTTCACAACTAACTTAATTAATTCCTCTTAATTAGTAGTCTATAACCGTCTCACAAGTTATATAAAGTAAATACATCACACACTGTATTATTCCCACAAATGAATAACTTAATTAATTTCTCATTAATTTACAGCATATAACTGTAACCCAAGTTATATAAGATAAATACATCACGCACTGTATTATCACCTACATATAATATTTACTACCATATTATACGTACCTTTACTAACATCCACACATATATCATACGCGTATCCATCCTTCCGAGTATACCCTCACCGGATGATTCCCTCTCAAGTGCCATCTCACTAGGTGTGCTCACTTTACCTAGTTACCCAAGTTGGATTCGCTCACCAACCTGATTCAAAACAAAACGAAGTGGAGGTGGTCATATTCCTTCCCTGAAAGTGAGATAAACCCCTCACCCATATAACGGACGCTATGACCTGGGGATATACTCACCCTACTCCTCAAGCTAGGGGATTCACCCACATCGCGCAACCTCCCTAGATAGCACTAGAGAATATAATTTAATAATTATCTAATCACTGATATTTAGTAGCACACACAATATATACACACATATATATACTATCACCACACCGTATATATATATAAAATAAACCCCGGCTTTACCGTGTACTCACAACCCGTAACACTAGCCTGAAATCCCGAGTCTCTCGCCTGACTCGACCAAATAAGTTTTCTCACTTATTATATTATTATTATCCCGAGTCTATGGTCTGACTCTAATTTAATTAATTCCCACATTAATTAATGTGATACTTTCCCCGAGTCTATGGTCCGACTCTAATTAAATTAATTGACACACTTATTAATTTAATACCTTCCCGAGTCTATCACCCGACTCTAATTAAATTAATTGACACACTTATTAATTTAATACCTACTCGAGTCTACAATCCGACCCTTATTTAATTAATTTACACATTAATTAATCAACACAAATTCGAGTCTGCAATCCGACTCTAATTAAATTAATTATCACATTTATTAATTTAATCCTACCTGAGTCTATAATCCGACTCTAATTAAATTAATTATCACATTTATTAATTTAATCCTACCGAGTCTATAATCCGACTCTAATTAAATTAATTATTCTCTCTCATTACTTAATTTAATACTTTGGTGTCACATCACCAACATACTCGGACTCACTCACTTGGTTCATTTTTACATCTCATAGTTTCTTTTCCACATTTTTCACCCACAATGTGTCACCCATTTATTTCCAAAATTTCCCAATTATATTTACCTATAATTGCCAACATACCCGGACTCGCCCACTTGGTCCATAATTAAATATTTTCCGAGTCTATATCCCGACTCAAAATTTATTAGTTTATCTCCAACTTAATTCACTACCTTGGGATCGCATGACCAATATACCCGGATTCACTCACTTGATCCGTACCTCACTATTTTGGAATAAAGTCTCTTAATTTCATCCATTAAATGCCCCACCTAAATTCATCCTAGTCCCAATTACTTTCTCCCATAATTGCTAGGAATAATTGTTTCATATTTATTTATCACTAAATAAATGCTTGGGAGTTAAATTTAATTAACTTTCCCCTTATACTTCACCCAAGGACGAACTACCCAGAATTTTCCATCGTCGATCGATCGATGCCCCCGATCGATCGATCGACCCCTTCGTTACAGCTCCTCTTCCCCCTGTTTTCCACCATTAACGAATTTAAAGCTTTTTAAACCATAATTTAAACCTCTAATTACATCATCCCATCATCTACACATGGTTAATCCACATCCTATTCATCATAGAAATCATTAAGATAATCAACTTCTCTAATTATCTCACAAATTTTCGAAATGGGTCTTTCTCCACAAAATTCAATTATCTGTTTTAAATCCAAATTTCCAGATTCGATTTCCACTCTCTTATGTTCTGGATTTCTCGTTCAAATCATAAATACATATTCAGATTTCAATCACCCATATAAATCTTACTTTGAATCTCATTCAAGTATTTCAAAAACAAAAACCCCATTTTGTACCCATTTACACCCAAAAACGGATTTTCATACCCACATCACTATAATATAAATTGATTATCATGCTTTAAGAATCAAAACAGTTAACCACTTGCCTGAAAGTGTTCGTAGCGTCTGATTCCGTTGGCGGAGTCCCTCAATTTGGCTCCAAAAGCTCCCAATTTGTTCTTGATTTGCTTTCCCCCAAATCCCCTCTCAAACCCTAGGTTTGGAGTTGTGTTGGCTGCTGATTTCCTAATCTCCCATTAGGTTAAAAACCCTTAATCCCGTTTTTCACCTAATGGGCTTAATTAAAGTGGCCCAACTCACCCCGTGTGGGCCCGGCTATGCCCAAAAATACCCCGAGACCCAATTACTACCCCCGGGTACTCTTTCCTGACTATCTCGACCATCCGGACTCAACCGCGCACTCATAATTGGCATCCTAATTAATTTATAAAAATCTTTATCTCACACCCAATTTAGTCTATACCGACTCCCGGCTGGGATAAGTGTATACCTCGTCATTAATACTTGAAATGACGTAATAAAATTATTTCTATTCACTTAGTAAATAAATTTTCCTAAACATTAACCATTCACTCCCCGATTAATATTTAAATATATATATTTCCATCATTAATTCAATTAAAATTACAACACACAAGTAATTTAAAATTCCCGAATTAATTAAATATTAAATGCACAAAAATACGGGGTGTTACATGCACTTTTAATTGTGTGTAGTGTGATTCAATTTTTACCTTCATAGATCATTGAAGAGAATTAGAGAGAAAAGTTCTGAGGCTTTTTGGTTTCTAGGATGAACTACCAATTTTGTCACTATTTCCAAACTAGTTGAACACTTATACAGTATAGACTTAAGCAAGTCAAAGGTATAAGGTGCTTCAGATAGGGTTCCCAAATGACTTACATAGAAACAATACATAATTAAATGTTAGAAAATATCAAAGTCAATGTAACCCCCGCCTAATTAAATACCGGGTGATCAGTTCTTTGTTAATTAAATCAGAATATCTGGTTGGTTCAGATTATGCATCACTGCCGAAAATTATATTATTAACACTAACCACTTAATATTGAAAAAGTTGATGTCAAAATTTTATCTTTTCAATAAATTATTAAACCATTTAAAAAAATAACTAAACATTCATCATTTAATTCAATCACATAATAAATGAAATACTGATATAATAAAAAGGGGCTAAAGTAAACACTTCCAGTCTAAAGTCAAATACAATAGTCCAACTAAGTAAATCCAACAACTGAAGGGTAAATAACTAAGTTCATAATATCTGAATAACTGAATAGAAAAGGGCAACCGGCCCTAATTGATGAAATAGCTCAAAGGAAGTCAATGAGAGTTATGGAGGCGTCTACTACCAATGACCTGTAGCTTCCATAGCAGCTACTTCTCATCGAGTGAGTGAATCCCCTATGCTTGGTGTCCCTATGACTAGGCACCTGAAAGTGGTTTGACAAGAAAACAGATTTTGCAAAAAATGGGTCAGAGCCCGAGTTGAAAATAATTTAAAAAATCAGCAAGTGCTTAAAATGATTTATTAGAACATATATTTATCATGTTAAATTATCTAACTCACTTGGGAATGCTCACCTCTCATCTAGTGTGCACGCCTAGCGAATATTCAAATCCCACTCATTTTATTCCCATACTGCTAGTTCTTCCTATCTAGTAACCTATCATAGTTCGATACCGTCCCCGATTATTTCCCTCGTAATGTGTAATACATATAATCAATCCCACTTTAGCCTAAATAGACATTTTCAGTTTAATACAATTAAGTGTTCGCTACTTAATTCACTTCGGATTTCATTATAAATATTACCTACTAAATTCACACAGTAGATATCAACACAAGTATATACATCTATCCACTCTATCTCATATATATATATATATATATATATATATATATATATATATAAATATATACAATATTGCACTCCAAGACACAGCTGCGGTGCCTGCATACTCTGCTATCATGTTCTGTTACATCGCTCATTTGCATAAAGGACTAAAGGTCCAGTCTCTCGCAAACCATCAAAGCAAAACACATATATTGGAGGCGAACATAAGTCCCAAGCCGACGGGATACGTATATACCTACGCGCCCATACGATCATCATCACTATTGTTCTCATAGATAGTCCGTACCTAGGTTCTATGCTCTAATGATACCAATCAATATACCACCCGAAGGCTCCTCAAGGCATGATTGTCCACAACGTGCAACCTCCGCTCGATAGCAAGCAGCGTAGGTATGTATACACGTAATAGTATATTCAACAAGCATACACATAGCTTAAATATATATACAATAGGTATTGTCGCAATCCAAATTCCTCAAGTTTATAGACAGTATTATCATCTCTACTATTCACGTTATTGCGATCCTTCGACTTATCTTTCTAATATACACCTTTTCTCTAAGGTTCTATTACCCCACTATAACTACTTGAATAGTTGCTCTCTCAACCCATTGCTAACTAGGGATTTAAGTCATTCGATAATAGCGTAGGTTAATTACTCTCACTTGGAATAACTTAGAATGGTTCTAACTAGTCCGGACAAAAAATAAGCATTCTGAAATCTCGTTAGAAGTTCAGGATTCTCGTTCGAATGAGATAGTTCGAATGAATTTCCCACTTCGAACGAACTCAAAAATCTCGTTGGAAATCTCATTGTCGTTCGATCAACCTGGGCAGGTCTTCGAACGAAAATTCCAAGGATTTGCCTATTCATATGAATTTCATTTTTCTAATCTTTTCCTCATCCAAATTCATCTAAAATTCATCCCAACTCCCAATCAATGATTATAAACTCTTCCTAATCATTATAAGGTACTTTCTAACCTAATTCAAATGATAAATCCTTACGTAATCAAAGGGAATCTAAGTTAATTGTTAAATATGCAAGAGCCCCTCAAAATAAACCCATCATTAACCATCATTTAAAACTCAAAATTATATTTCGTGATTCTAACCTAAAATTCCTAGATTTATCATCACCTAAATAGGTTTATTCATCTACATGCAAACCTATCTTCCAATTTTATAATTTAATGTCGATTCGGTATCAAATTCATAGTATCAATGTCAATTTATCAAATTCTAACAACATGAATCAGATATACTCTAACCGTATAATAAGATAATCACTTTCCTTTTCGTGAACCTCTGAATCATTGAATGAAATTGGTATGGGGATGGTCGTCTCTATGCAATCTATACGTTGGTGTGATTTTCGGTGGGAGAACTTGAATCCTTAGCCCAATTCTCTATGTCTTCTTCTTCTTCTTCTTCTCCATCTTGGTTTCTCTCTTTCTCTCTCGTGGGTTAGAAACTGTTAGATAACCTAATTCCCATGTTCCTTTTTCTTTTTAATTCCTATTTTCGTCCATTTAATTTTTAAAAAATCCTGAAAGACCAAAATACCCCTTCGGGGTGTCGTTTCAGGCTAAAATGCCCCGAAATCCAAATGAAACACCCGATTAGATTTTTTGACTTTTTCGACCCTTCAGAACACACTGGCGCGCTTAAAATGGACATATGAGCTACTTAAAAATAAATTATCGTTTTTTTAGCTCATAAAGTAATACTAACACGACTTACACGTGCATCCCAACTAAGTGTATTGTATTTGCCATATATTTCACTCCTTGCCAAAAATAATATTCTCATATTCATATATTACTTTACTCGCTAAGTAATATTCCACGTAATTATTTTTGATAAATACTACCTCTCGTCTCGCTAGTAATTATTACAATTAAACAATTAAATCCGAATTAGTTATAAATTTAAATTTTCTCCCTTTAAATTAATTAATCCAAATTCCATAATTAAAATAAAATTCCACAAAAATACGGGGTATTACAGTCAAAAGAAAACATTACAAAAAATCCAAAGAATTTACTCACATCACCAATATTCATATCATCCAACTGATCGAGATAATTTATTAGGTTTTGATATGCATTTTTCTAAGTGGCAAATTGCAATGACCAAAGTGCAATCCTTGGCATGGTTTCATTGAACTCCATGCCGATGCATCCGCTAACCCCTGGAAAGTATTCATATATCTATGATTGCAAAACACACATATTACGAATTTATTAAAAGGGGGGGGGGGGGGGAATTGTAAGAGAGAGGAAACCACACATTTGCCTCACACCTGAGCGAGAGGCAATGCCCGGCTGCAGATACACATGCTCCAGGATACCCATCCCCCATGCTAGTTTTCCAACCTTCTTCATGTCTCTAAGAACATGAAGGTAGAGCACGAAAATCTTGTTATTCGTCTTGTCGAGGAAAATTGTGCACCCGATAATGTAGAGCAAATAGGCCCTAGCGAAATAGTCTTTGTCGTTACTCGAGGCATTGGGGTCCTGAGACTGTTCCTTGAAATTCGCAGTGATCCAGTTCAATCGTACGGTCTCATGCTCGCCACATTCTTCTAGGGGAGCATCCCTTCTCACTCCCAATAAGTCCACAACAAATTCCACAAACTGACGGGACAACCACATCTTCCTCCTCCTCCTCCTCCTCCTCAACTACGGATTGCGGGTTATATAGAGATAAAAAAATGAGAGGAACGCCCAAGATCTCTGATACGTCGTCGGGGGTGATTGTCATCTCCCCAAATGGAATCTGTTAGTCTCCAAATGCCACCTCTCGACAAATGCAGATACAAGGGCGTATTTGACGTGATAAAAAAAGTGTTTCTAGTACATACTTCTATGCACTCAAGTGTAAGTCGGTCGCTCAAGTATAAATCCGAAAAATCGAGTGTCGAACTCAAGGAATATAAATGCTCGTGACGACGAATAGGAATACCGATTAACCCTACTAATGACTTGGAGAAAGAAGAAAAAGTGATGAATTGTGACTTTAGTTATCGACTAATGCAACTTTAATTAAATTAATAACTAAACCAAGTATGCAGTAAGAACTAAATTAAACTTGAAATGTATGAGAGAAATTTGACGAGGATGAGAAATTATCAAAAAGCCAATTGCACCCTTAAACATTCCGATTACCTAGAGAAAATGGAATTAAAAGACCTACAATTTTTATCTTAATAAAGTTGAAGCCTTTGAATGAATAATTGTTTTTTTCACTTTTACATCCATATGTGTTACCTAGGTTGGGTTCATATACCCCAACCCATTATAAATCTAGCCTGAAATGGTGTAACTACAACTAAACATGATAATTACATTGCATGAAATCATTCCTACGTGAAAAGTGAAATCAAACATGTGATAAAGACTTCTAGCTAGGAAATAATAATCATAAACCAAAAAAGATGAGAGAAATTGAAAGCAATAATGAAACTATACTTGTATTAAAGAAAAACCATTTGAATTCAATGTAAAAGATTAACATTTATTGAAGAAGGTTGATCCTAGGGTTCTTACCTTCAAGAATCTCTCAAAACTAGGTAAAAAATAGTTCTCTATTGTCTGGTAACAAAATTGAATAAAACTCTCACATTGTTTAAGTGTTTGCACCTCGAAAAACTATATTTTTAAGAAATAAAAATTCAAAATTTCGTCTCGCTGATACAGTTTGAAATTTCCTTCTTTACTGGGCGAACCGATTCGCGTATTCGAGTTAGTAGAACTGATTCTTAGTCTTGATCATCGGTTCAGTTTGTCAAGCTGGTTCCCCTTTGTTTCCATCGGTTCGGTTTGCATCTTCCAATGAGTAGAACCGATTCCCCTTTGATAGAAATAGTTCCCTTTTTTGAATTCTTTTTCCTTCTTCTTTGATTTCTTCTCAACTTTGACTCTTTATATCTTTTCAATCGGGACTCAGATTTGGGTGTCGTTTCTTCCTAAGTTCATGTGGACTTAAGGCCTTTGACTTTTCTTTAGGTACTGCATCCGAATTCTGAATGTACAATTACTCTTTTGCCCTTGACTTTTCTTCTTTGTTTTCTTTCTTGATTTTGAGATTTTGCTTTTCGTCACTTGCATAAAATACCTGCAAAATTTAAGAGAAATATACGAAACTCGATGCACTAGATAGAAGATGTCAGTATCAAGGATATGAGATAAATAAACTCAAATTAGAACCCGAGGGGTAATAAAAGCCTCTAAATTACGGGGATAAATATGAAGAATTTATGCATAATCAGTATTCTATATAACGGTGGCTACATGCTATACGCCCCCCCAACTTAGCCCTTTGGACCTCCTTTATACACTTGGAGAAAGATCCCACTCCTTAATCTTTGTCCAATGATTTATGCACAATAAAGGCACCCGTTCCTCCTACAATATAAGAAAAATATTTATTAAGATTTATCAAAGTAATGGGAAATCTAAAACATTAATGACTTAACTTTGTAGGGAAATTAAATTACCACCGAACCAATATGAATACCATAGGCCACATGATGCTTAAAATGTTTTAATAGGCTAAGATCATTGGGTCCCCTTGTAAGCCGTGGTAGAGGTGCCTTCTTTAGCACCTTTTTCTTCTTGTTATATATTGTTACGATCTTGTGTAAAACGGTAAACAAGTTTTCAGGCCGTTGGGGTAATACACCCTCCTCAACCTCCTCCTCTTCCCCTTCCTCAACATCAATCGCATCCTCAATCGCCTCCTAAGTCTCATCCTCTTCCTCAACCTCTATAGCCAATTATAAGTCATGAACCGCCACCTCCTCACGCATCTTCACCACTAGGGCATCCACTTCCATCGCATTCGGGACAACACCCTCTAAGGTAGTAGCAGTCGCAGTAGATAGAGTATAAATCTCTTTTCAATGCTTCCTCTCTAAGGCAGTCAATGGCTTCTAATTTTTTTGAGAGTATGATACTAAGTTATCCATGGTAGACTTTCATTAAATCATGTATTTTTTAAACATAAGTAATCATGTATTAATTATAAAAATAAGTCATTTCATAGGTAATCATGTATAAATTCATAGGTAATCTTGTATTCAATATAAACATAAGTCATTTCATAGGTAATCATGTATCATTTTATAGGTAATCATGTATCAATTCATATGTAATCATGTATTAGTTATAAACATAAGTCATTTCATAGGTAATCATATATCATTTCATAGGTAATCATGTATTCATTGTAGAGACCCCATTCTAATACCCCCCAACCTCTTCTATGGTCCCTAGCATCTCCCTTCATCATTGCAAACCCAAGTCATACTCCGGGTACTGACCTAAAGGCCATCGGGCACTCCCAGGCTCCGTTTGACCAAAATTCAAACTCTTCAGCTCAAATGAGACTGAATGAATATTCGAAGGGCACTGAAACCCCTTTCCAACGGTCTATCCCGTGCATGATTCTGACTTACCATGCGGACGAACGACCCATTTTCCCCCAAAACTCGATTAGGAGGTCACCGGACGCTCCCAAGCTTCATTTGACCAAACTCAACTCTTCAGCTCGACCGAGACTAAATGAATCTTTAAAGGGCACTGAAACCCCTTTTCAGCGATTCATCCCGTGCGCAATTCTGACTTACGGAACGGATGAACAATCCATTTTACTTCGAAAGGTCACCGAATGTTTTCAGGCCCTGGTTGATCAAAGTCAACTCCCCGAACTAGGTCAAACTCTTTGTAATGTTGAATTACATCTCCTAACCTTTCTAATGGTCTATCCCGTGTGCGATTCTGACTTACCATGCGGACGAACAATCCGTTTGCGGATGAAGTTTCCTCGTCCAAATGATTGAGGAGCACTTCCGAGCCACATTTGACCCATAGTCAACTCCCGAACCCGGTATCAGTTCAGAAGACTTTTGAAGGTATCTGAAATACCTTTCCAACCGTTCACCCAATGTACGATTCGGATCAACGGTTCGCGCTCTACGACCAATTTTTGGAAGGAACCTGAAAGAAACTGCTAAACTGTAGGTTCCAAGCCCTACCTATCGGCAGTGTGCCTAAACACACCTATCGATTGGCAGGACCAGGTCTATCACTACACCAAATCTGCCCATTTGTCAAGGTCATTGACCTTGACAAATCCAACTTGTCAAGGTCAATGACCATGACATTTCGAGGCGAGACAACTTTTTTTGTCACGGTCGTGTCACGGTCATTGACCTGGACACAAAACTCGCGTTTTGTGTCACGGTCGTGTCGCGATCAATGACCGTGACACGTTTGTCACGGTTATAAACCGTGATAAAGCCGTGACCCTTTTTTAAAAAATTGTTACGGTTAATGACCATGACAAGTTCGTGACAACCTTATTTGTCAAGGACTTCTCACGGTCAATGACCGTGACAATTCTGGGCAGAATTTAAAAAAAATCTGCTGGGCAGTATGGCCACTGCCACTGCCCACCAGTATATTTGTACCTGTTATAGTAACGTTGTACCTGTTCCAAACATCATATATCCAAACAAACTAAAGATAATGCAAATATATATTCATGACGATATAATCCAATTATTCAAAATAGAAATAATATACATGACGATATAATCCAAATATAATTAAAATGGACAAACTTAAAAATAATGTTACTACATGTCTTGGGTAAAACTGAGGAGGTGAGTAGGCCACACGACATATGAATTGACGCACCCACTAATATATGTCGTGTCGCATTGTTCGCGCAACCACAATAGGGAGTTCTCCTTCCCGGGTATGACATGCGTGACGAGCACCCTGGACTCCATCTCGTGAAGCACACGTCCATGGACTATTCCACCCTCGACGATATTCGGGTCCCTCAACCCCCGCCCTATCCGCTGGCCATCAAATACATCCAATATGAACACGCTCGGCCAACCAAGTGTCGACAATGGTCTGTTGAAGGGCGCCAAATAGGGAAGTGGATCATCGAAGTACGAACGTGTCGGTGATGAAGCAGCGAGGTCCACATCCTCGTCATCCTGCGCCTCGTCCTCCCGCACCTCCTCCTCCACCGCCTTCTCCTTCCCTTTCCCTTTCCCTCTACGGTCTCCGCCCAACGTACGCTTCATGAATGCGTACATATCTTGGACCGTCGCCTCCAAATGGGACAGCTTCGCGTCGTGTGAATCCACCGTTCGAGCCAACCCGGTGTCGCTCGTCTCCAATCCGATGATCCTAGATTTTGCCACCCGCGAGCTCACTCCCCTTGTCCTCCCCTTGCGATCAG
This sequence comes from Sambucus nigra, assembly GCA_949130495.1. NCBI lineage: Eukaryota > Viridiplantae > Streptophyta > Magnoliopsida > Dipsacales > Adoxaceae > Sambucus > Sambucus nigra. The sequence goes on from OX422210.1 coordinate 260,876,169, forward strand.
AGCCAAGCACTTGGCTGAGTGCGTCTGTGGACAAAGATTCCTTGTCGGCATCAGACTGCGACTCATGCACTTCCTTAAGCTTTGCCTGAAACGACAAAAAGCACATGATTAGTAACATAAGTAAACAAAAAAATTATAACGTAATTAACAAAAATTAAACTGTTAGATTACTTACAATCGTGGCCGCGATGCTCGGGGACACCTCCTTGTCCTTCCTCTTCTTCGTTCGAAGAGCCACATAAGTATCGAGCCTATGTGGCTTACCCCCTGGCCCACTCCCTACCCCCTGAAATAAAATAAAGTAAAGTAAAATTAGTATCGGCCCCGCAAAGTAAAATAATGAAGAATAATATATTTTTGTAGTTATAGATAAATTAAATCTTACCTGCATCCTATGCTCCACCTCGGCATAAGAGGTCCGGCCGGAGTAGTGCACGTCCGTCTTTTTTGCCCGATTTTCCCTCCCCGATTGGCGAGATGCCAATTGTCGATCCTCGATATCATTTTCCATTAACTTTTTCCATTGTGCCAATGAGATCGGCTCCTTGGGCGGGACGGATCCGCGCCATTGTATAATGGACTCTCATGTTTTCCCAAAGTACCGTGTCCGCATATTTTTCTTCCACGTCTTGTGTTGCTCCCTCAACTGCTCCAAGACGGAATCACGTAGCTTTGGATCCAAGTTGAATTGTTCCTGTCCAACAAATACAATGTTAGTAGCGAATAAATATAAATATAAATATAAATATGAAATTGAAATTGAAATTGAAATTGAAATTGAAATTGAAATTGAAATTGAAATTGAAATTGAAATTGAAATTGAAATTGAAATATTCATATAAATATAAATATAAATATATTACCTGTAGTGCCACCCAAACAGCTAACTTGAGCTCATATGGCACCTCCTTCCAACTCATAAACCCTGGGCCGATGACCGTCTTTAGCAGCTCGAGGGATCTCGCTAATAGCTCCGACTTGTTCTCGACGGTAATCCCAAATTTTCCATATTTGGGGAGCCTAGGGGCGGAGGAGCCCTCGTCGCCTCCGCTACCACCGAGCCCAGACGACATCATCATAAAAAGCATCATCATCTTCGCCTTAATATCTGAAGGAGACATTTTTGCTGTAAAAAAATGTTATTGGTGCAGATAAAAAAAAAATGTTAATAGTACACATACACACACCCCTACCCCACCCCCACCACACACACGCACACGTCATGCCACTTTTAAAACTAACCAACCCAACATTTCATCAATTAAACTAACAATTAAAGTATACAATTATTAATTTACTAATTTACAATGAGGGACAATCCTAGTTTCATATGAAATTGGCACTAATTATTAATTTACTTTCATCCATCCCCACCAATACCCCCCACCCCCACCCCCACCCCTTGCCCCCTCCCCCCCGCCACGCACACACCTACGCACCAACACACACACCCCACCAATACTATCACTAACCTTGCATTCATACTAAGGTTTACATAGTTTTAACAAATTATGACAAAATATTATCATATTTTTAGTTAGAAAATTCCACCCCCACCCCACCCCACCCCCACTACCCCCTCCCCCACCACACACACACATATACACATACCCCACCCCCTCCCCCTCCCCCCGCCACGCACACACGCACACACCTATGCACACACACACACACACCCCACCCCCACCACCCCACCCCCACCACCCCACCCCACCCTCATCATATCATAAAGGGATAAATCCAACCAAGTACAGAGATTCTACAAATTAAAGTGAGAATTAAATGTAAGACTTTCTAACAACATGCATGTGTATGGATTCTACATAGTTGGGCACGAAAGTAACTAATGATATTCCTAAAAACATACAATTGGCAACATTTTGTGAATTTACTAAACTTTATATAATATTATCAAATTCTGTTTAAAATTTTTTCCAATTGGCAACATTTTTGAATGAAATATTTATTTTGAATGAAAATAAATTGTTATCCAATATTTTTGGGAGTGATTGTTTATTTTGGATTTCCTTTCATATTTAAACAATCACACCATAGGAGTCATTCTTCTCCCTCAAAATTCCAAGAAAAGTGAACCTAAAGAAATCATCCACAATCACAAAACAATATCACTTGCCTCTTAAACTCTTAGTTTATAGGGACCCTTAAGATCAATATGTACTAACTCTAATGTCTTAGAAGAATTTATCTTATTTATATTCTTGTGGGGACTTTTTATTTTTTTCCTTTTTAACATATTCCACAAAACTTGGTATCTGGTTTTCCTAACTTAGGTAAAACCTCTAACTCGTTCCTTTCTAGATAATCTATCCAAATATCTATAATTGATGTGTCCCAATCTTGTAAGACATAAGTCAATGACTTCAATTTTTGCACTATGACACACAAACTTCACATCATTTGTGAAAACATATCAATTCTTTTTGCACTATCACATACAAACTTCACATCATTAATACCACATTCCAAGTATAATTTTCTTTTCTAATTTACATATATATACACACATACACGCACATATATACACACATACACACATATATATACACACAAACATATATATAAATGGAAGAGAGAGAGAGAGAGAGAAAATAGACCTGAAAGTAGAGAGAGAGAGAGAGAGCAGCATCGAGAGAGAGAGAGAGGGAGGGAACGGCGGTAGGGAGAAAAGAAGGGGGAAAGGGTTTTTGCTGCAAACATTATCACGGTCGTGTCAAGGTCATTGACCGTGACAAGTATTTAAAGAATTGTCACGGTCATTGACCGTGACAAGTCCGTGACAAGCAAATTTGTTACGGGCTTGTCACGGTCATTGACCGTGACAATTTCTTGTCACGGTCGTGTCAAGGTCAATGACCGTGACACAAAACGCGTATTTTTTGTCACGGTCAATGACCTTGACAAGGCTGGCCGGCTGAAAGGTGACAATTTGCCCATTTTGGTGTAGTGTATGTCGACCAAAAATTCCCTAGGCCTATAAAAAGAAGGGCCTCACCTCATTCAAAGGAGGAGAAAAATCATAGATCCATTACTCTCAGCAAGCTCAGAAAAGCCCCCTCGAAGTCAGCGTGATTTCCACATCCAAATCCCTTTTCAACCTTCACCTTTCATCACGTTTTTCATCAAAATTGGTGAATTAAGTACCCGCCATCATTATCCATATGCAAGGGCTGCTCTCCAACATCCAAGATCAAGCTCAAGATCTTCAAGAAGGTCCAATTTTCTCAACTCTCTCTTTAAATTCCCCTAAATTCTCATTAGTTTGTTTTGTTACTTAGTGCTTTTATTCTATCATCTCACATATCCTAATATACTTTTTATTTAGTATTATTGCACATCTCTTATTTTCATATAAATAAAACCCAAAAAAATAAGAAAAAAGAGGATTTGCTCATAAATTCCAAACGGGAATTCTCACACTTTTCTCACAACTAAAACACTTTCTTACACACACACACACACAAATAAGAGAAGTTCCCAATTGGATTTATAGGATAAATCCATCCCCTCATTTTGCATACGAACTACGTGGACTTTGATACCTCTATAGGCTATGTAGGCATCTCGGGGTAAAACCCGAGATTGACTCATTTTTTCTACTTTTTTCCCTATTTTTCTATATTCTTTACATTCTCTTATAATGATCGATGCTAGGATAATCGCATAAATCCTATTTTCAAATATTACTTTTAGGAACATTCATATGGATAACTCGCTTTATCTCTTCCATGACACAAGTCGATGATTCCTATCTCCACTACGTATACACATGCACACAAATCACGGGGAAATAAAGGAAAATAACAACAACCCATGAGAGACCGTAAGGGCAGAATGGGTGCCTAACACCTTCCCATTTCGCAACTTAGACTCCGGACCCTTTTTGAATCATTTTGGTTTCGTATGTATCAGTATGTCTTTGGATGCTATCCTTCGGGGTGGCTCCCTTTTCTTTTGTCTGTTTTGAGTAAAGTAGAATGGCGACTCTATCTCTATATATATTTCACCTCATTCACCGACACCGGCCGAAGAGCTCTCGAGAGGGATGCGCGGAACCTAGAGGGATTCTCTCCCACCATGAGGGGATGTATCCGGGGATGGACATAGTGGCGACTATGCTGGGGAAATTTATTTTTGAGGGCTAGACTCTATTTACATGGGTATTTTAATTTCTTATATATCCCCCTATTTTCCCCTTTACTATTCATGTGTACCTCATGCTTGTGCTTCTATTCACACACTTGTAGAAAATTCTCCATGTACACTCCACACCACGTGCACCTAGGATCACATATATCCTCATGTTGCACGCATCACCCATACATGGAATACCATTGGTACTCATACTTTGCTCCCTGTTGGGCATGATCAAGAAAGATACTCTCATTTTGGTAACTTAGCCTCCGGACCACTTTCGAATCATTTTGGTTTTGTATGTATCAGTACGTCTTTGGATGCTGTCCTTTGGGATGGCTCCCTTTTCTTTTGTCTGTTTGAGTAAAATAGATTGGCGACTATGTCTTTCTACATTTTTCACCTCATTCACCGACGCCGGTCGAAGTGTTCCCGAGAGGGACGAGCGAGACCTAGAGGGATCCTCTCCCACCGTGAGGGGATATATCTGGGGATGGCCACAGTGGCGACTCTGTTGGGGATATGATTTTTGAGGGCTAGACTCTATTTATATGAGTGTTTTATTTTCTTATATATTCACCTATTTGCATGTTCCCCTTTTACTATTCATGTCTACCTCATGCTTATGCTTATATTCACACGCTTGTAGAAAATTCTCCATGTACACTTTACACCACGTGCACCTAGGATCACATATATCCTCATGTTGCACGCATCACCCATACTTGGTATACCATTGGTACTCATACTTTGCTCCCTTTTGGGCACGATCAAGAAAGATACTCTCATCATAAGATGCTAATAAGAGGATCATGCATGATTCACACGATATCACCAAAGAGCATTGTGATTAACCAAATTTTATTCAGTAACTGGAGGGTCACTTTATGATGGGCACTGGTCCGGCAGGGCGCAGTTATCCTAAGCGATATGACTCTCACCTTCCTCTGGCCAAGTACCTTTGACGTATATCAAATGGTTCCCCCGCATCGTACCACTTGACCGAAGTCATGATGAGAGGTATATCACAGGGAACTCGTTCACGTACGCTGAGTATATCGAATTCTCACTCACACGTACCGTCCCCACGAGGTATATAGTGAAGCAATTCACATACACTCAGGTGTATTAAATGGCTTGTCCACACGCACCGATTGCCCTCAAAAGCAAGACGTATATCATGGAAGCTACGCCAAAGGGGGGAACCCTTTCCAATTCACCCAACCAAACTGCATACCCCTATATAGGTTTCAAGCCTAGGACACACATATTAGATTGCCGGTTTCAACTCCAAACTCTGTTGAAATTCTGAGTCGGCCTGCCGCATAAATTTTCACTCATTTTTAAAATGGGACCCTGCCTGTGAGCCTGGTTACAATTTCAGCCATAGCTTTGCACATGTTACAAACCCAACTTTTCCAGGATCGAGTCCCGTCTGGCATTTCATTTTGCATTTAGGAGAATTTAATACAAGTGAGAACATAATAATAATAATAATAATAATAATAATAATAATAATAATAATAATAATAATAATGTTGAGACCCGTCTTCCAAAAACACTTCTCCTTTCTTTATCAAAAATACAAAAATACTTTGTCATTCAATCTCGAAAAGAAAAAATGTCAAAAATATTTTCATTTTTTTTTTGTCAAAAATAAATCCAATTTTACGCCCTCTCAGGTCGATCGCACGCCCTTGGCCTGGCTCCTTATTGACTTCGGTCTTCAGTTAAGTCACCCCGAAATTCCGTCCGTTCCCCTGCTACTTCTTCCAAGTTCGGTATCCATCCGCTTTCCATGGAGAATACAGATCAAGCACCAGTCGTGCAGCCAGATCTAACGACAGTTTTAGCTCATCTCGCGTCCAAGATTGACAACCTTCAGACTAAGGTCCGAGAGATTCAACGAAACCAGGTTCCTGTTCCTCATGCTATGGGTCCACCTGAGCCTATTTGGGGTTCCCAAAGAGTATCAATACGCTCCACGTGCCCCTTCTATTAATGGGCTGCCGCTTGCCCAGCTTCCTATGCCAAGCCTTGCCCAGCCTGGAGCTAACTTGCCTATGATCATTGATCCAAAAGAGGAAGAGATGAACAAGGTCAAATAATATCTCAAGATGCTAACTAAGAAGTTCGACCCAGTCAGAATCTCCGAAAATTACATTGACTACACCCACATGTCTCCTTATCCAAAGGCGAGGTTACCCGACAAGTTCAAGATGCCGAATATCGAGAAATTCAGAGGAAGTGGACCACCGCTTGTTCATATTCATAGTTATCACCATTCTATGACTCTCTTAGGGGCTTCTAAAGAAGTGATGGCCCAACTATTTTAGCAAACTTTGAAGGATAGCGCCCTTCGATGGTTTTTGTCTCTCGAGGAGTCCAGAATCCATAGCCGGGAAGATGTAGCCTCTGAATTCATGTCGCAGTACAAATACAACTAAGATCTAGAGGTCACTCGCCGTGATTTAGAGTTGCTCAAATAGAACTCCGGGAATCAGTTAGTAACTTCATAGCCCGATGGAGGCAAAAAGCAGCCACTATGACCAATCGGCCACCTAAGGAAGAACAGTCAACATAGTGAAGAAGAACTTCTTACCCCATGTTAGAGAAACCATGAGAGGACAATACTATCCCCACTTTCGATCTCTCAGAGAAGAAGGAGTTGAAATTGAGTAAGGTCTTACTAAAACAAAGGTTGAACCAAAGAAAGTGTCCAGACAGTTCACCCCCAGAAAATATGACAAACCTGTCAGTGCTGCAGTCTCAACCATCAATAACATCTCTCAACCAACCACTTCGTGGGAACCAGAAAGCCGCCCTATTCCACTCCGAAAGGAATACAATGATCTCCATACTCCCCTCTCCAAAGTTTATCAATCCTTGTTAAGCTGAAACCTTATCAAACCCTTGGACCCTTATCCATTTCCAAACCCACTTCCAAGAAACTTCAAGGAAGATGTCCATTGCACCTTTCACCAAACCACTGGTCATACCATCGACCAATGCTTTTACCTCCAAAACATAATCCAAGGTCTAATTGACTAGGGTAGCATTGCCCCACCAGCCAATCCTAAGCCAAACAGTACTCACAACCCACTCCCAAATCATACAAATGTTATCTTCCTAGAAATGAACCTAGGATTTGATCCCTCCATTAAAATCACACCTATACACTCTCCCAAACCTCTCCAAACCTGCCCATATTCCCTCCTACACCCTACTAGCCTCGATGATCAGGCACTGTCACTCCTTACCAGAGCATGCATCGTTGTTCGTACCCATTCTGAAAATGGAGGTATGTAATTATAAGAAGTGTTAAACAAACTCCTAGAGTTTGGGCTGAAATTGCCCTCACAGATGATCATTGATTGCCAGAGAATTAGCACACTATTCTTGGAAGCACGAAAATGGGCCCGAGAGTCAGACAGTTGGGTGGTACCCACTGATGAAGTCAGCCTAGATGACGTCGTCCAGATCATGGAAGAATTATTCAGGCAAACCAACGACATTTGAAGTGTGGTCGAGTTACTTTATACTTTGAAATTATAAGGTCACCTAGTCCCCTCACCCTTACATATCCCCACAGAATGGGAAGACCTATATGAAGAATCCATTGAAGTTGTGGAATTCATTGACTTTACATGGAAAGATAGAATTGTTGCCACTGGATGGAGGGAAGAATTCGAAGATTTGAATGAAGAACAAGCTTTCGAGAAAACAGGTCCGGTAGCCAACATGTGTGGGATGATATCATTTAAGGAGCTCCTCGAAGAAATAAACAAAGTGGAAGAACAACCCGAGATTGACGAAGAAATAGGGTTCATGTTCTTCCTTTCTTCAGTAAATCACATGACCAGATCAAGGAGGCATTACCAGATCCCAAGCTCACTACCAGCTAATGATAAAGGAAAGGGCGTTGAAAACTTTCCTTTGCCAGAAATGACCCTCGAGGAAAGCAAGATCCTCTATCAACTAAAGAAAACTCAAGCTAAAATCACTCTATGGGGGCTTTTCATGTCTTCCCAGCTGCACAAAAATTCTTTTATCAAGTTGCTCACTGGACCCATAGTTCCTCCTTTTACTACACCAGAAGAAGCGGTAAATTTGGTCAGATCCTTGACCTCTACCCGAATGTTATCCTTTTCCGAAGAATAAATCCCTAGAATTGGGCAAAACCACATTCATGCACTCAATATCTCCATCGAAGTTATGGGAAAAATCGTACCACTCTCTCTTGTCGATAATGGATCGGCCTTGAATGTCTGCCCATTGAGAACCTTCAAATGCTTAGGACTAAAAGAAAGTGACCTCGCTCTAACCTCTGGTGTTGTACGTGCCTACGATAATACCCATCGGGAGGTGATAGGATCCATCAAACTTGTAATAGGGGCTGGTCCTATAAACCCCATCGTTGAATTCTAAGTTATTGACATTCTAGCTTATTTCAACCTGTTACTTGGACGACCTTGGCTCCACAATATCAAGGGTGTGTCCTCCTCACTTCAGCAGAAATTGAAGTTCTTCACCGATGGACGAGTCATTACCATTTTGGGCAACGACGATAATATCGAGGGTGCAAGTACCAGCAATCCAATCCTTGAGATACAACACGGGTCAAATGATATGATCCTATCAGGATTTCGAGTTGAGCCACTCCTAATCTCGGTAGGGGACGATTTCAAAGAAAGGGTTTGTCCAGAATATGATCCTCATGGCAACGTCAATGTGATTCAGATGTTCAGAAACATGCACTTCATGCCCGGACTGGGGCTAGGACAAAGATAGCAAGGGATACTTGATCCCATTGAACTAAAGAAAGATTTCCCTCATTGTGGTTTGGGGTATCAACCATCAGAAGAAGATCTCAGAATGATCCGCCAATCTCTACCAAAGAGAATACTAGACTACATCGAGACCATTTCAGGTGACTCCTTGAATGGACGATTCATCAAAGAGGGTGAGGATTTCCCCTTTTGTGGCTCTCCGGAACCATGGTATGACTATACAGATAAAAAGATGAAACCCGGAATGGAGATCTTTTTATAAAATAGATACCTATGGGCCAAAAGTTCCCAACACCATGTATAACTTCTCATCAAAGATACCGAAGAGACTGAGGAAAGTGATTCCGAGGACTCGTTCAACTTACAAACACCGGGGCTGATACTCTGCATGGTTCATTCAAACACTACATCAGTCGATCCATCCTACTTGATTAAAGCTACTGATACACCTCTCCTCAACTAGCATGCTGCGCTGGTTCTACCTGCTGAAATCCCACCTAACCCCAATGTTTTCCCCACTTCTTCTTCTGTTGTCTATTCCTGCTCAAATGTAATCAAGACCTCCTTTGATGAGGTTCTCAATGCTGTTTTTCCTATCAATGAAATCAATGAAGATTTTGAGTATCTTGCTGTGCCTTACATTAATTGTTTAGATTCTAATCAAACTTTTGATAATGATGATTTTGTAAATAAACCATTCTTAACTAATCTAAATAAGGTTAATAACAAATAACATAATCATGTTTAAGTTAATGAAGAAGAAATTATTATTATTAACCTCGGTTCTAATAGCTAACTGCGCGAGATTAGGATAGGGGCTACTGTTGACAAGCATGCGTGTGCACAACTCGAAGAATTATTGACGGAATTCGTGGATGTCTTCGCATGGTCATATGACGATATGCCCGTCATTGATCCTGAAATTGCTCAGGATGAGATCCCCACTCTTCCAGATTACAATCCAGTTAAACAAAAGCTGAGAAAGCTCTGCATCGAATGGTCGCTCAAAGTCAAAGAATAGGTGGTCAAACAGCTAAACGTGGGCTTCATTCGTGTGATCGAATATCCCACATGGCTAGCCAACGTAGTGCCTATACCGAAATTAGGAGGGAAAGTTTGAATGTGCGTAGGCTACCGGGACTTGAACAAAGCCTATCCAAAGGACGATTACCCACAACCCAATATAGACATGATCGTTGACAACACGGCCAGTCATGCTCTCAAGTCAATCGTCGATGGGTTTGTCGGATACAACCAAATCAAAATGCACCCAGATAATCAAGAAAAAATAGCGTTCATCACCCCATGAGGAACCTTTTTCTACACAGTTATGTCATTTGGTCTCAAGAATGTTGGGGATACCTACTAGAGGGATGCCATTACCATCCTGCACGATCTGATTCACAAAGAAGTCGAGGTCTATGTGGATGATATGATTATCAAATCCAAAACAAGAGAAGGTTATGTTATCGCTCTTCGAAAGTTCTTCGAACGACTCCGACAGTATTAGATGAGACTCAATCCACAGAAATTTGTCTTTGACCTTACAAAGGGAAAACTCTCGGGATTCATGGTCAGTGAAAAAGGGATAGAAGAAGATCCTACCAAGCTAAAAGCCATACTTGAGATGCCACCTCTCTGAACGGAGAAAGAGATTCGAGGTTTCCTTGGGAAATTGTAATACATAAGCCAGTTCATCAGCCAGCTCACCTCCATTTCTAACCAAATTCCAATCTACTCCGAAAGGATTCAACCAAGGTTTGGAACAAGGTCTGCCAAGAAGCCTTTGACTGAATAAAAAAATACCTGACTCAACCTCCGGTACTCATTCCACCACAGTATGGTCTCCCTTTGCTCCTATACCTAACCATAACTGACACTACAGCTAGGGCTTTATTAACTCAATACTTTGAAGATTCCCGAAAAGAAAGAGCCATCTATTACGCCAGTCGCAAATTAGTCGGATACAAAGTCAACTACACAGGTTTGGAAAAATCATGCATCGCACTTGTTTGGGTCAACCAAAAGCTCCGACACTACATGCTCCCCTTCCCCATTACCCCATCAAGTACCTGCTTGAGAAACCTGCATTATCCAGCCTAATGGCTCAATGGTTGATGCTTTTATCCAAGTTTGATATCGTATACGTCATATAGAAATCCATGAAAGAAAGATCCATCTCTGACTACCTCGCTGACTACCCCATGGAAGAGGGTGATGATTGGATCTCTGAATTCCAAGATAAAAACATCTTTTATGCTACTTAAGATGACCTTCGATGGAAAATGTTCTTTGATAGCACGAACAACAAAAAGGGATATCGCATTGGGATACTTTTGATCACCCCAGATGACTCCTACACTCCCATCGCCATCAAATTGGATTTCCCCTGCACCAACAATATGACTGAATATGAGGCATGTACGGTGGGCCTCAAAGTTTCCCTCATGAAAGGAATTCAATGCCTATATGTCTACGCAAATTCTGCCCTCATTATTGGTTAAGTGCTCAGAAAATGGAGAGTCGAGGACGAGAAACTCCAACCTTTCCATGCCCACTTTGGAGAACTAGCCTCCCAATTTCGAGACATCTACTTCCACTACCTACCTCGAGTAAAGAATAACCTATCTGATTCCCTTTCTACCTTAGCCTCCATGGTAGACATACTCGAAGGAATAACAATGGAACCCTTCATGGTCCAAAAGAAAGATAAACCAACCCGGTGCTACCACATTGAGCTCATCACCAAAGAAGATCCCAAGATAGAAAACTGCTGGTATTATGATATCTGGCACCTCCTCAAGAATGGTAAGTATCCCGAGGGTTCTAACAAAAAAGATCGAGCAACCCTGTGAAGACTGGCCGCCCAACACATCATCTATCACAAAGCACTGTTTAAGAGAAACTTCAATGGAACCCATCTACACTGCATCGCAGGGGCTGACATTGAAGAGGTGATACAAAGAATCCACAGTGGGGAATGCGGACCCCACATGAACGGTCACATGCTTGCCAAGAAGATCTTACGACTAGGCTACTACTGGACCACCATGACCCAGAATTGCATCGCCTTTATCCGAAGATGCCTCAAATGCCCATAGTTCTCCAACCTTCAACACTTGCCTCCTCGAGAATTGTACAACATGACTTCTCCCTAGCCATTCTCCACCCGGGGCATCGACATCATAGGGAAGGTTACACCCAAGGCCTCTAATGGTCATGAGTTCATCCTGGTTGCCATTGATTACTTCACCAAATAGGTCAAAGTTGAGTCATATGCAGTTCTGAACGCCAAGAAAGTGGCCAAGTTCATCAAGAAAAACATCATCTACTGATATGGGGTCCCGCACGAGCTAGTGTTAGATAACGGGTTGCATTTCGAGGAAGAAGTCACAGGAGTGGTCAACGAGTATAGGATTTAGAGACACAAATCATCTCCCTACTGACCTCAAACCAATGGTGCAGTCGAATCTTCCAATAAGAACCTCAAAGCCATTATCAGTAAGATGATCGAAAGTTATCGAGATTGGCCGATCGAATCCTATACGCCCCTTGGTGCTACCGAACCTCAATCTGAACCTCTACTAGGGCTACCCCTTGCTATCTACTCTATGGCATGGAAGCGGTCCTACCCATGGAGCTAGAGATACCCTCGTTACGGGTCATGCTTGAAAGCATGGTCAGTAAGAAAGACTGGCATCAAAGCTGCCTCGACGAGCTGTCACTCTTGGACGAAAGGAGATTAAAAGCGCTATATCACATACAAGGGTACCATCGCCGAATAACGCGTTCATTTAATAAGAGAGTCAAAGACCGCGGTGTCCAAGAAGGGGATTTAGCCCTGAAAGAAATAATAGAGCCCATCTGGGACCCCAGAGGGAAATTCAAGCCCAATTGGAGAGGCCCATACATTGTCAAGAAGATCTTGTCCGATGGTGATGCCATGCTCACCGACTTAGATGGAGAAGAGATGGCTCATCCAATCAACCTGGACCGTCTCAAGAAATTTTACCCCTAGTTTGAAATCTTGGTGCACTGCGACTCTTCTCATCTCCTTTCTATTCTAAAAAAAATCTCTTCATTTCCCTCTACCCAGAACTACGTGGGCCTGATCCTCTACAAAAATCATTCTCATAAAAATTAAAAAATTTCAAAAACCCCTAGAGGTACGTAGGCAACTCATACGTCTTACATGAGCACGGCCCCTTTTTTTTCACAAAAAACTATTATTTTCCTATCTCTGAGAATAACAGTCAATTCTAACATATATTTGAACAAAAGGATTATGCATGCCTTAGCGATCGGTATAGATAATTTAAAATTCAGAAATCATTAAAAGGCACAGGTAGATGATCAAAAACTTGTTTATTTCATTAATAAGAAATTATAGTACAATTACATAAAAATATGATCGGATAACTCCCTTCCCTCTACCTTCCTAAAATGCCAAATAAATTCCCAAATTTATTCCCCAGTACAAAAAAAAACTCCCCAAGAGCCCTACCCACAGCTAGAAGAGAATCCTGCTTCATCGTCATCATCTACATCCTGGGGTCCCCAAGCTTCCCCTGCCTGAATTGAGTGTCGTAGATGCTCCATGGATCGATAGGCTCGAACCAGTCTCGAAAAAACTACCACACCTCCCTCCATGGTATCAGATAAGGCAAGCCACATTTGTCCACTCTTCACTTCCAACATCTTGCTAACTACTCTCCTCCACAACCACTTTATATAATCCCCAGGGATGTGCCAAACTCTCCCAGCAGACCGAGAGGGATGAGACGACGGACGCCGACTCTTCCACAAAGAGCCAAGCCGCATGCGCAGATGCTCTATCAAATCTTCTACTGGAAAGAAGTCTAGTGTCCGAGGTGGAACGATCTTCTCCCAACCAAATTGGGGCAGAAGCTGCCATGGGATATAAAAAGAGGTCTATCTAAGACTAACCATCCGGACATATGGGGATTCTCCTAGTTCCAGAATAGGCGGTAGCTATCCCCACCAAGGTATTGACCAGTACAAATTTAGAGTCCCATGCTCCACGAACCAGTTCTCCCAACTCTCAGTATCCAGGCCAACACTGATTAAATGGCACGAAAAGAAATTTGGTACAACCGATAAAGGGTATTCCTGAGGAGTCACCAGGCATAGTCTTTCAGACAACCACATGAATAGCATCACAGGGCTACCCCTCAGAAAATCAGAACGACCTTCTCGCCACGAATCCAGGTCATTTAGAGTCTCTTCGAGTATCACCGTCGTAGGATTGCGATGGTAGGACATCCATGAAGTAATAGCTGCAAGTTATGGGTCCACCAGCAGCTCCCTGATCACCAGCAACAATTTCAAAACCAAGCCTAGAACGACAGCTCCGGCATATCCAGCATCACCGACCTCCTGCAAATGCACGGACTGAAACACCACCAGAAGAGAAATCATACCTCCATCCACCAATGATCTGGCCGTCGAGGATGAAACACAAAGAAGTCGTCTAATAACTCCCAGGGAGAATAAGAAAACTCAGGCAGAGCCGCAGCAATGCCGAGATCTATCCCCAATATGGCAGAAGATTCCTTATAAGTCAGAAAGACTTCTTCTAAGACAAAGCGGAATACATGATCTTCTGGGTACCAGAATTGTACCACCGCCATCATCATGTTCCACTCTATGGGATAATTATGCCATAAATAAACTAGACGCATGTTGTAGGCATAGTAGTCGACGTTATAGGAGCACATCGCCTCCAAAGTCTTGAGGTAGTTGGCAAACTCAACACTACTAGGGAGAGCCATCTCACAGAACAAGAAAGTTAGGAATGTGAAGGTGTGAGGAAAACACTCCACTCTTACCCCTATTTTATACTTGAAAACCCCCTCAAAGGACATAACCCCTGCAGAAATCGGAAGGAATCCTGCCCCACAAGGTACCAAAGGCTGAAGAGGGTACCAATCAAAGCTTTGAATTGATGGTATTGGACTGACCTACCGATAGGTAGGATAAGGTGCTTGCCGATCGGCAACCCCTACTTTTGGAAATTTTCCTTTTTTCCTCTTTTATAAAAATTCAGAAAACTCAAAATAAATTGATATTCTCAACAGAATTTTAAAAATCCCCTTTTCATCTTTATATAAATTATCATTTTGAATAAAAATTTCTTTTGAAATCCCAAAAATATTTCTTTTTACGGTCTCAGCAGCAAAGTAAAAAGCGCATGTGCATGCATTCATTCATCATTAACAGAAGATAATCAAAAAACTTCATTGCATTACATAGATATGTTTCTGTGTTACATAATTTTGTAGGAAAATAAATAAAAGAAGAAAAACAAACGGGACTCAGCCCGAACCCACATTCCCTCTCTCTCTCTCTCACACCTAATCTTCACCTCTCTCTCCTAAGAGCTTCCACCCCTGCGACGTGCTCTCTTTCCCTGATGGCAAGACGACGAACCACCGCTACCTGAACCAGACTCCTCCCCAGATGAGGTAGACGATATTAAGCAAGAAGGAGGAGGAACTGCATCCCATATATGGGCATTCGCCGAAGATATCCAGTCCCTAATGTCCCTTGGCCAAGTGGTGGACACCCGAACTTGCTGCTAGAAAAGGCAGAATCAGTATCAAGCAGAAAAGATAAAAAAGAAACCAAGAGAAAAGAACAGAAAAGTATACCACGGGACGAAGGACCTCCTCTATCAAGCCCAACTCCTCCGGGTCCATCGCTTGAGGACGATGCACCATAGGAACCATCCCTCCATCAGCCCACCGGATATTGTATGAAGGCGTATGTAGCCGCACAAAGGGAACCTCCGAAGTCACCGTCGCCACCGCAGATGTCGAAGGATCGCCACCACTATGGGAGGACCCCACTAATCGACTCGAACCCGCAGGAGGGAAGGGAAGTCCATCATATAATCATACGACACAGCTGTATCGGTGTACAGCAGGTAGGACTCGCCAATCATCATCGCGATCCTCGCATCCTCTGGCAACAGTCGCTCCCGCCTCATAGACATAGGGGGCCTCGCAGGTGGCACCACCACCTCCCCTTCAGCAATCTGACGGAACACCCTCTCCCCAAGATACCAAGTATGGCCAAACTCATGCACTAGCAAATGCCTCATCTGCGTATTTACTCCAGTCAACCATGTGTCCTGAACGGTTTTCCCCCAAGGGTAAAAGGTCAACTGAAAAATCAACAGAAGATATGAATTAAATACAAAATCAGAGCACCCAAAAGTCTTAGACTAGATAATAAAGAAGTCTTACCCTGTTACTAGTCAGGCCATTCAAGACCTAACGCACCGCCTCTAGAGAGAGAGACCTCTTTGACTGCCGATTGGCCTTGTGCCATCGATGCAACCGATAAAAATCCCCAAAGGTCTCGTCCTTCTAAGAAATCAGTTGGGTATTACACCCGACTACCTCATAGAATCATGTCTGCCAAAGGCTATAAATTCGCAATCAAAAGAGATGCGTAAGGAAAATGCGAATGCATGAAAGGAAAATGCACAAAGTTAAAGAATACCTCAAGAAGATACACGGCTCCAGTGAAAGACGGAAGGCAGCACTGGCTGATTGCATCTAAGGAAAAATAAAGGGTCGCCAAAGTCAGCTCCCCCAATCATAGAGAGGAATGTTGGAAAATATTCTCAGATATGGTAAAAACCATAAGTCGACAACGTTACCGCTCGACGCCACCAGAAATCCCCCCACCACCAGTAAAATAAACAATCGGGCCATCTGCCTCACCTGCAGCCCATCCTCCACATCAATCACTCTTCCCAATAAAACATCCTTCAGTAGTGACAGACGGATGCACTACACCAAAAATAAGAATCTGGCACGGTTTAAAACTGTGCCAGAATTAGGTGTTCTAAAATGGCTATTTTTTTCTGGCACGATTTAAACGTGTGCCAAATTTGACCTAACAGGAACACTTCTGGCACCCTTTAAAACCGTGCCGGAATTTGAAATTTCTGACACACTTTTGGTACACTTTATAACTGTGCCAGATTAAGTACATTTTGGTACACTTTTGGCACAGTTCAAAACCGTGACAAAATTTGATACACTTTTGGCACGGTTTTGAACTGTGCCTCAAAGAAAAAAAAATTATTATAAATAATATTACCCAAAAACAAATCAGCTACATTTTCACTAATTTTCGTACCAGTATTAGAATAACAAAAATTCAATAATAATATAAAACCAGCATGGCAAAAATAGTACAACAACAATAGAAATTGTCCGCAACACTAATACACAATCAGACAATATGCCCACTAAAAACGACTGGCTCAAATTCCATTAATAGAAAATTCATGTCAATACATATGAAATCCATCTCAATTCATAAGGAAATTTGAATTTTATCTCAATTCATGTCAATACATATGAAATTCATCTCAAATTCCGCGATCTTCTTGAAGCAGCACTAATATATCTAGTAGCATCGATTTGCCTCTACATTCACAACTATCAAACTTCCAATGAGTTCCAGCCTATAAAACAAACAAACAAACAAAAAAGAGTAATTGATTCTTATTATTTGACACGATTGAAAGCCAACAATTTAATAGAGACTAACATATATTCTTTTAATAGAGACTAACATATATTTCTTCTTTTAACCTAATTTAATTTCAGTACAAATAAGTTAAATTTTTTTAAAAATTGAATAGATTTGCCTTAATTTACAGGACTATCCACCCGTTTAAGGTATAAAAAAGTTGTACAATGACAATACAAATAGTCTGCAACAACACTAATATACATCCCGACAATAAGCACAATAAAAATTAATGGCCCAAATTCCATTAATGAAAAACTCATCTCAATACATGAGGCAATTTGGTAAATAAAAGAATTGTCCAAATAACGTTGCGTCTTCAGTTATTTATGCACAACCCCATGTAAGACCGACCTAAAAAACAAAGGCATTAACTATGATGTGAATTGAAAACGCTAATGTCAGCCAAGTGCACTATTAAACTTTTGTCCCCAATTATATAGTGACTCATTCTCTTATAAACTTTTGAAATATAGGTAAACAAAGACCCATTCTCTTATAAACTAACCAACTGACCCATTCTCTTATAAACTAAACAAAGACCCAATCGAAAAAATGCAACGTATATAGAGTACGTATGTAACACCAATGTGAGGTTAAGTTGCTTACCATTGGGAAACATTTGGTTTATCATACCATTACACCAATGTGCCTGAAAAAAAATACAAAATCCCAATCAATTATGTGTGTGTATAACTATTGTAATTTCATCAAACAAAATTGATATTATTAAACATAGTGTGTGTGAGTGAAAATCGTACTAAATAAGGACCCAATCTAAAAAATGCATAAAGTACGTATGTAAAACAAATAAAATGGAAATATGAAGTTGAGTTGCTTACCATTGATCAATCTATGACTTATCATATCATTAACACCAATGTTCCTGGAAAAAAAAATCCTAATCAGTTGTGTGTACACATGCATGTAATTTCATCAAACAAATTTTAAATTATTGAACACAGTGTGCGTGTGAAAACCTTATATAAAAAACTATTACCTTAATTTGCTTGATTTGTTCTTGGATGAAGAAATATGATATTCAACATGAATGCATACAATTCAAAAATTCAAAGCAAAGTACAACTGCGAGGAAGCCATCAATGACGTGTCTAATAAAATCTATATTTTTTCAAGATTTGGTGTGGTTTTGAACACTGTTAAGGACACTGATCAGTCCTTTTCAGTTTGTCTTATGCATTCTCATGTTCATGTGAAAGTCGTAATTACTTTTATTTATGCAAAACTCTCTAAAGAAGAAAGGCTAGATCATTGGAACTCTTTAGACAATCTAACTCCTGCTTATGATAACATCTCGCACTTGGTGGTAGGGGATTTTAATATAGAAAGCAATCATAATGAAAAATGTGGTGGCTATAATTTAGATTTCCAAGCTTGTGACAAATTTAATGATGCTCTATCTAGAAATAACCTCATGGATTTGGGTTTTTCTGGATCAAAATTTACCTTGTGGAATAGTAGAATTAGTGCTGAAGCTATATTTGAAAGACTTGATAGAGCTTTGTGTAACTCTTTGTGAAAGAATGCGATCCTAAACACAAGTATTTATCATTTAAGAAGGGCTTGTTTTGATCAGTGTCCTATCTTGGTTTCAATCAAAACTTATTTTGATAATAAGCCTAAGATGTTCAAGTTTAAAAAAATAGTGTTTCCATAAAGACATTAAAGAGGTTGTAACTTCAGTATACATCAATCTATACTGCTGATATCAATTTGTATATATATGTATATATCAATGTGCAGAAGCATGAAAGCAATACATCAACATCATCAAAGCATGGAAATCCAGTGTATATATCAAAATCAGAAATTACAGATTCTGCAGAAGCAATCACAAATTGCAGAAGCAATCTAGTGTACCGTGTAATACATTAATGGAAAAAACATAGTGTATACATTTTCATACATCAATTTATGCGCTCAATGGAAAAAACATAGAGAATACATCAATCTAGTTTGGTATCATTCCAATTTTGGTGATGTCGATGACTATGTTGAGTGACATTAAAATGTTTACAGTACATTGGGTTAAAAGAGTATGGTATCATTCTAATTACAATTCACTTGATTTCAAATTTATTAAAAAGAGTTTCATAATACAACTCTATGACAGTGAACGTAAACTAGAAAGCAAAAAATGAACCTTTATTAATTTTGCAATGATTGACAAATTACTAATTTCATAAGGTTGTCATACCAGTTGGTATACATATCGTACATACAATACACGGGTCTACTTCAAGTAGCTAAATTAGTTACCCAAGGTTCCAAGTGTCTTGGCAACATTGTATTTGTTCATTGTATTTGTTCATTGGATTTGTGTCCATTCTGAACATACTTAAATCTGTTCTTAAACACAAATTGAAGTCCTATTTCATATACTTCTTGTTGTCATTCTTCATGAAGGATTACATCATCAAAAGATGGTTCACGGGCAAAATAAAATTATCAGACAATTTTTCTTTTGCGAGAACATTGCATTCTAAGAAACAAATGTTCAATAATGCACGAGCACCCCAGTGCGGACACACTTTCCTTAAGGAGACAGTCCACATAAATAACCATTCCATCTTTCGCATTTTCAGTTTTCCCGATGGATTGTGAGAAGGCTCTAGAAGTCAGCTGTGCATTCTGATAGTATGGAGGGTGGGAAGGGATGGCAGGACATATTGGAATCCCCTATTTCTCAATGTTTTTAATTCTCTAACAGAATGGTTGGTGAAAATCAGAGAATCTTAAAGGGTCAATGCATACAGAATTCAGGATCTATTCAAAAATACCACGAACTGTTGGGTCCTAATCCACCGAGATTATCTATGAGGGATGATGGCTTTAATTTAGCTAACAACCAAAACTAAGCTAAGGTCAAGGTTGATTTATCTAATAAGAAAGATTTTGGGGATTTAAATAAAAAGTTCCTATACCGAATCTTCTAAATGATTGAGTGTTTGATTGGTATGATAGGGCTGTAGCGAATGCTCCAACAGTGAGAAGAATTAAAAACTACGTATGTTGCACTCGACAATTCCTATGATTTATAATGACTACGCACGGGGATTGGGTTCAATGAAAGGTTGGATTTGACCATCGCTAGTGTAATGACTAGGCCTAGGTGTTCAAGATAAGGTTCCTTTGGACAATTATTTTAGAAGTTATGGTTTTAGAAGATCATGTTCAGAACCTCACTACTCAAATAGCTTTGGGGGGTTTCTTAGTTGAAGGGGGGTTGTGGGTTAGATTTCAGAAATTTAATGAGCTCTCCAATCTACCATGGATGATACGAGGTGATTTTAATGTTCAAATGCTCAAGAAAAAAAGGAGTGAATGATATTGAAAGAATTTATAAGAGTCCCTCAATGATTGCGGGCTCATTCATGTGTATTTTTTAGGGAAACTTTCATATAGAGTAATGGAAAGTCTTAGGCGAGGCTAGATAAGAATTGTGTGAATAGTTACGAGACAAATTACCTAATGGGTTATAGGATTCTTACTTGGGCAATCAGTTTTAGGAAAAGTTAATTTCCCAACAACATGCTCAAATGTGATGGCCCGATTATCTCTGCGAGTTAAAAATTTGGATGAGAGGTTGAATATTTTCTTTATGGTATCAGGTATTGAAGGGTGTTCGAACTCATGAGTATGGAGCAAGTACCTTTGGTCTTCTTATCACTATATTCATAACCCAAAAAAAATAAGTACGGATGCAAGCATCATAACAAAGAAGGGAAAAAAATACTAGAAGGAAAAAGTCCAGTATGAAGTTAATACTACTCACTTTATCACTAACACATCAAGTGTCGACAATAGTATATATCCTTTATTGGGGGGGTAAATGAAATGAAATGCCCCACGAGCAATGCATTTTACAAGTTTGATGATGTACGATGTTGTTGATATTTAAAATGTGGTCAACATTGATTTATTTACCTCTTAAATCATTTTCCAACAAGATGCCTAGTCAAGCTTGACTATATCTAAGTCTTTAATATCATTTTAGAGTGTTCATAAGATTAATCAAGAGAGGTCAATAAATTAATCAACTTTAAAATATGTTCATTTTTTATTTTAAAATATGATCATTCCAATATAACCTACATTGTTTATTGAAATCTCAATTATCAGAAAGGCCCTGGTATCGATTCCAAGGGCATAAATAGCATGTTTCCCCTTGATCAACGGAATGAGTACATCATGACCCCATGATATGATCCTATATGACCAATGACATGAGTCGACCCAAGTATATGTCAAACGACCCTCCTCACATAGAGATGTATGCCGCACATGAATCTATTGGCAATAATGATGTGTACACTAGGGGTCCTCTATGACATAGTTTCTCTCATGGATATGTGATTTGGTTGGGAAGAACATGTCAAAAGGACGACGGATATGGGATAACAAGAAAAATCCTAAGAATCTTACTAATAATGGTATTACAATTGTTATGTTGAAAATTTTGGATTAGAGAGTGTAGACACGCGATTCTTGTGCCATTCATACTCCATAAGGATCCCCACTGAGGATCCGAAATGATTACATCACCTTCGACGAAGTGACCATGCTTCATAGGTCCCAAGACTTGGTTATTTGAATGTTAAGATTTACCATTTGATATTGTGTGTTGAATAAAAATGGCAATTATTTTTATGGTGATGTACGTGGGTATTAATTTGGTCCATCATATATACTACAAATTAAATCATAATCGTAGTAAATCAAGTTAATGGCATAACCCCCTTCCAAAGGACATGAATTAGATGATCAATTATAAACAAACATATCAATAATCTAACTAAAATTGACACAAACTAGTAAACAAATATGATATGTTAGTCTAAAAATTATACTACAACAACCAATTGACAATCCGGGTTTTCAATTGGCTCACCCTCAACCTCCTATCACCATTAGAAATCAATCAAGGTTTTCAATAGGCTCTCGCCCTCAACTTCATATCACCACTACAAATCATATGTAAAAAAATAATGATATAGATCAATAATTAAGAATTGTAATTACCTCTTATCCGTCTTAATTCAATGTTTGAACTTCAATGTAAGGGATTAGCTGAAGCACCTTATACCCTTGACTTACTTAAGTCTATATTGTATAAGTGCTCAACTAATTTGGAAATAGTGACAAAATTGGTTGTCTAACCTAGAATCCAAAGAGCCTCAGAATTTATCTGTCTAATCCTCTTCAATAATCCAAGAAGGTATAAATTGAATCACACACACACATTAGAAGTGCATACATGTGTATATTTTGCTTAAAATTGATTGTGTGATTAATTCCCCTTAATATGTGGCTTTAATTATTTTTTGGGAATTTTTAAACATTTTTTAAATAATGTTTTTATTAATAAAAATGTGATTATAAAATTTGTGGGGTTAATTTGCTATTTTGAAAAATTCATTTTTCATTTGAATGTTTGATTGGGTAGAATGTAAATGCGCTAGAGACTTCAGGGTGCTGCCTGTAATTAATTTTGACGCGCGTTTGGAAGCCTCTTATATGCCAACACTTGTCACGTTTCTGTTGTACCTATTTGTGTTTTTTATGTGAGAGGGTTGCCTGGTGGTTTTCAGATCGTTGGATCAATCCTTATCGATGGCCTGCATGTCTTTTAAACTTATCCTGGTGCTATCTCTATGAACCAATCACATTCAACTTAACCACCGCCTTCTTACAACCCTTAGATCAAGTCAACATTAGGAAGACTTAATCTCAGCCCTTGATTCCCTTCGACTCTCCAGAACCTTCCTCCACTCCTATAAAAGCCCTCTATTTCTCAACATTTCAAGACTTTTGGCAGTCGTCATTTCTGAGAGAAAAATAGAGAGAAGAGAGAAGTGAGAGAGAATAGAGAAAAGAAAAGAGAGAAACGAAAATGTATTAGCCAAACCCTAACCCTAACCCTAAACACTTCAAATCTGATTCAAACCTTCGTATACACACAACCCCAAACACAACCTTGAGTGTTTGTGTGAGAGTGGTGTTTCTTGGTTGTTCATATTGAAGCTGTAACCTCTTAGTCTGTGATCTTATTACCAACTTAAACATTCGTGTGAAGATCTATATTTCTTCTTTATAGAAATTGTAGATCTACACTTTGCATGAATATTTCACTAGATCTGCATGTTTATTTTTCGATTTAAGAAAATCTTTACTGATTTAGATCTGTAAATATTTTATGGTTTCTATTCTTACGAAACTTAACCTTGACCTAGTTGGATTCACATTTGGAGATTTTCAATCTCAAAAATAATTTTAAAAACAGAGATTGATTAAGATCTTGACCGATTTAGAAGCAAGATATCCGTGGAATCTGGGATATATTAAAGGTCAAAAAGGTTTCAAGTTCTGTGAGAAAGAAAGAAAAGAAAATCACAGCATATAGTCTTTATATGTAATTTTCTAGGACTGTCTGTAAAACTAAGTGTGTGTGAGTTCATGCATGTTGATAGGAATCACATCACAAACACTTAACACACTACTACACTGGAAGTGTTGTGAATAAGATCAAAGATTATTGAGTCTACACAAGGAAGCTAAAGCAAAGGAAGTTATCAAACTGGAAGAACATCATCAACAATCAGATCTATGAGAAGTTAGAAGGACACCAAGTGGGGTATATTCCTAAACTTAGAATAGGTTGATTTGTGTGCATGTATGTTGTATTGTTTGTAACTGTTATTTGTTGTTAGTAGATTTTTACTTTCGTGACTTAGAAGTCACCGTGGATGTTTCCTCTATTGGGAGAGGTTTTACCACGTTAAAATCTGTGTGTTCTGATTATCTTCATCTACTCATCTCATTATATAGTGTGCTGAATTTTTGAAACTATCTTGTTTTAAAACTGATTACAAAGTCTTGATTACTCTCGTACATAAGTTTTTGTAAACACATCTTGTTGTTTATAATTTTTATTTTCTAAAGAAAAGGGTTTCTTCAACAAACATATCGGAGTTGCTTATACAGTTTAATCTATATTAAACGACATTAGCGACGTTTTTCATTAGCTACTTCTATCACGCAAGTAGTAGCTCCCTATCAAATATCCATAAACAAAAAACATGCATATAAGGGATGAAGCCGAATATAAAAAACAAATGTTCTTTTTGCACAAACTACCATAAATGCCTAGATATTGGAACCTTTAATAAACTGTACAGAGGTGACATGAGTTTTATGTTATACATTGCAATTTCGAGTACAGGTGTAAAGGCTACAAAATATAAATATTTGATCCCTTATTAAAACTATCAATCACCTTAAGCACATTGTCATTTTATAATTGTAGAGAACTTCCAAAGATGCTTCTAGTTCAATTTTTTTAGCTATAATTAGCTACTATTTTTTAGCTATATTGCAAGATGCACGTCTATAGAGTGTACTTAGTAATTTTAGGTCTCTTTAACATATATAACTCACACTATGAAAGTGGTAAACAACCTTAGTTTACCTTAATCAAAATCGATTTGAAGCTCGAACTTTAGTATTTACAGTACCCCTACATTGGGCAGAATGTTTAAGTGCATACAAACAAACTTATTATTATCGTCAAATGAGTTTAAATGTACTAACTACTTAAATATGTTAAGAACACAAATATGGAATAGAAAAAAAATCATTAATCTATTTAAATACTGGTACAATATCAACTTCCAATCAGAATCAAGTTACTCGATGGAAAAGAGCTCTCAATACACCAAATATATTAGGAAAAAATTATGTACAAAAATAAGTGTAACAAAGAAAAACAAAATTAAGCAAAAAAAAATCAACTATGTGACTAACAAATCTTTAGACTGTGAGGATTAATTAATAATATGAACCATAAGATACAAACCCGAATAATTGAGTTATCATATATGGCATAAGCTACTATTATATGTACGAGCTTTCTAATCAATGACAAATCATATGAGAAAGACTAACTGTTACGCTTTATGCTTGCCAATGGAGCAAGTACAATAAGGGTTGGTACCAAAATAAAATATACTTCGGAATAAATCTATCACTACACCAAAAACATAAGAAAATCCATCACTACATCAGATTAAGAGGTGAACAACATAGAAAATCTATCACTACTTATCAGAAGAAGCTTACCCAAATCGTGAATCCCATGATTCTGTGAAACCCTAGGTCGATATTTTGATAGCGATTGGTACAACGACGGAGTTTGAAATGGAAGTTATACATCGATGGATTTGGTAACCATGTAAGGCAAATTTCTTATGCCGATTTGGAGTTAGTATCTTTCGTTAGGGCGTTCGGGAATGGGTTTGATCGGGAATAGGTTTAGGAGAGAGGAACTAGTATTTTTTTAGATTATTTATATTTTAGTAAGTGTGCTCAATTTTGGCACACTTTTAAACAGTGCCAAATTTTGGCACGGTTTTAAAGCGTGCCAGATTGTTATTAAACTGTGCCTGAATTTGGCACGCTTTTAAACTGAGCCATATTTTTAACATCAGGGTGTGCCAAATTGTTGTTTTTGGTGTAGTGATGGAGTCCCCAAACACTATCCTCCCCACATCACCAAGTTCCGTGTGCACCGCCTCCGGCCTCACCTGCAAAGAGCGATCCACCTCTATCTTCTCTCCATCACAATCCAGCCCCAATAGCTGCTGCACATCCATGGGAGTCACAGTCATCTCCCTAAAGCCAAAATGAAAGGTGTGGGTAGTGTCCCACCACCTCTCCCCTAGAGCGCATAAGACTGTCGTCGAACGAGGCGTCTCATCTCGCACAAATGCCAACCTCCCAAGGCCTACTGAGGATACCAACCAATGCACCACAGGTGGAAGATGCTCCCAGACATCCTTAAGCCCCTTCGTCCCGTGGGTACGCATATTTGAGAGAGAAACATCAGACTGCAAAAAGAGAAAAACCTTGTTAGAATCCAAGAAAAAAGGAAAATCACAAAAAAAGAATGCCAAAAGTCATTATACTTACATAACCGCAAGGGTTCACCACCCTCGAACAACGATGACACGATGGTTCCCGCAGTAAGGTCCGCTCATCCGCAATTGGCTCGAATGCGATAAAGAGTTCTCGCTCCCCAAAGAAAGAGGTGTCCTGGCCCTCCACTCCACGTTTGCCCAGTCATCAACAACCAACCATTCCCGGTGCTTCAATGCTCACAAAAGTGGCCATTTTTTAGAGATCGAAATTCTAGAACGATTCGCAAAAGAAAATCACAGGAAGAGAGAAGGCTAGAAGCTGTGAAAAATGAGGGGAATTCTCTCCCTTTATATAGGATGCCAAGGGTCATGCTGATCGGCATTGACCCCCCACTTACCGATCGACACTGACCCTTTACCTTCTTGAGGCATCCCAAAAGTTCATGCCACTACTGAATGGCACCTTCCACACCATGCCGACTGGCACCTCCCTTAAATTTCCGTACAAAATATACCAAAAAACCCAAAAAAATCCTCAAAAATTTCATAAAAATCCCGTAAAGGATTTAGAGCATTTTCACCAAGAAAGTTTCACACTTCCTTATGCGGAACCCCTATTTCCCCAGCGAAACTCTCAAGAGACAAGCAAAACTCCGCCCGACAATGTCCCCAGAGGACCTCCAAAATATCAAAAACTTCAGGATCATATCCTATTTCCCAAAGGTCTCAAATCTCCCCGAGAAATACGTCCAAACCCTAAACAACCTAAATCACTTCCCCAACATCAGATTGGTTGTTCCCCAGGTAAAGTCTCCAAAACACACAAGGATTTCCCCAGCAATCGTCTCCCCGGCTCAAATCAAAATCACGAAGTAATTTTCCCGAAAGAGTTCCCTAAGAACTTCTCACCTTAAGCCCGCAGAATTGGCTTCGACCCACATAATTGGTCATCTCACCTAAAGCCTACAGATTGACTTCGACTCACATAATTGGTCATCTCAACTAAAGCCCGCAGAATTGGCTTCGACCCACATAATTGGTCATCTCACCTTAAGCCCGTAAAATTGGCTTCGACCCGCAGAATTGGCTTCGACCCGCAGAATTGGTCATTTCACCTTAAGCCCGCAGAATTGTTCATCTCACCTTAAGCACACATAATTAGTCATCTCAACTAAAGCCCTCAGAATTGGCTTCGACCCGCATAATTGGTCATCTCACCTAAAGATCGCATAATTGGCTTCGACCCGCAGAATTGGCCATCTCAACTAAAGCTCGCAGAATTGGCTTCGAGCCGCAAAATTGGCCATTTCAACTTAATCCCGCAGAATTGGCTTCGACCTGCAGAATTGGTCATTTCAACTTAAGCCCGGAGAATTGGCTTCGACCCGCAGAATTGGTCATTTCACCTTAAGCCCGCAGAATTGGTCATTTCACCTTAAGCCCACAGAATTGGTCATCTCACCTAAAGCCCGCAGAATCGGTCATTTAACCTTAAGCCCGTAGAATTGGCTTCGACCCGCAGAATTGGTCATTTCACCTTAAGCCCGCAGAATTGGCTTTGACCCACAAAATTGGTCATCTCACCTTAAGACCGCATAATTGGCTTCGACCCGTATAATTGGTCATCTCACCTTAATCCAGCAGAATTGGCTTCGACCCACAGAATTTATCATCTTACCTTAAGCCTGCAGAATTGACCATCTCACCTTAAGCCCGTAGAATTGGCTTCGACCCGCAGAATTGGTAGAATTGGTCATTTCACCTTAAGCCCACAGAATTGCCTTCGACCCACAGAATTGGCCAATTCACCTTAAGCCCGCAGAATTGGTTTCAACCCATAGAATTGGTCATCTCACCTTAAGCTCGTAGAATTGGCTTCGACTTTCAGAATTGGTCATCTCACCTTAAGCCCGCAGAATTGGCTTCGACCCGCAGAATCGGTCATCTCATCCTTAAGCCCATATAATTGGCTTCGACCCGCAGAATCGGTCATCAAAACCTAAGCCCTTAGAATTGGCTTCGACCCACAGAATTGGTCACCCCCATCATTGCTTTGGTCATCACTTTCTTTAAGACCATCACCAGTATGTTCCTTCAAACCCGCAGAATTTTCTTTCACCTGCAGAATCGGTCACCCTCATCTTCAATCCCTCAAAATTAGTTTCGACTCGCAGAATCGGTTACCCTCATCTTCAAGCCCTCAAAATTGGCAACGACTCGCAGAATCGGGCACCCTCTCCTTCAAGCCCGCACAATTGGCTTCGACCTGCAGAATCGGTCACCCTCATCTTCAAGCCCTCAGAATTGGCTTCGACATGCAGAATCGGTCACCCTCATCTTTAAGCCCTCAGAATTGTCTTCGACCTGCAAAATCGGTCATCCTCATCCTTAGGTCCTCATAATCGACCTCGTCCCTCTGGTCATCCTCTTTCAAAGGCATCATGTGGTGTCTATTCGATGGCTATCGTTTGTTCCAAACTCACCCGTCGAGGGGCTCTATAGACACCCCATTCTAATACCCCCCCCAACCTCTTCTAAGGTCCCTAGCACCTACCTTCATCATTGTAAACTCAAGTCATACCCCGGGTACTGACCTAAAGCCCATCGAGCAGTCCTAGGCTTTGTTTGACCAAAAGTTAAATCTCCAGTTAAAACGAGACTGAATGAATATTCGAAGGGAACTAAAACCCCTTTCCAACGGTCCATCCCGTGTGCGATTCTAACTTACCATGCGGACGAACAACCCATTTTTCCCCGAAACTTTATCAGGAGGTCACCAGACGCTCCTAGACTCCGTTTGACCAAAGTCAACTCTTTAACTCAACTGAGACTGAATGAATCTCTGAAGGGAAATGAAACCCCTTTCCAATGGTCCTCCCCGTGTGCGATTCGAACTTACGGTATGGACGAACGATCCGTTTTACTCTGAATGGTCACCGAATGCTTCCAGACTCTGGTTGACCAAAGACAACTCCCCAAACCAGGTCAAACTCTTTGGAA
Source organism: Sambucus nigra (assembly GCA_949130495.1). Lineage (NCBI taxonomy): Eukaryota > Viridiplantae > Streptophyta > Magnoliopsida > Dipsacales > Adoxaceae > Sambucus > Sambucus nigra. Next base: position 260,905,618 of record OX422210.1, read on the forward strand.
TATCAAAGTACATATCCTAACCTTTCTAATAGTCTACCCCGTGTGCAATTCGGTCTTACAATGCGAACGAACGATCCGTTTGCGTCCGAAGTTTTCTCATCCAAAGGACCGACGAGCACTTTCGAGCCACATTTGATCCAAAGTCAACTTCCAAACCTGGGAGAAGTCCAAAGGACTTTCAATGTTCTCTGAAATACCTTTCCAATGATTCACCCCCTACACGATTCAGATCAACGGTTCATGCTCTACGACCGATTTTTCAAAGGAACCTGAAAGACACTGTCAAACGACAGGTTCCAAGCCCTGCCTATCGGCAGTGTGCCTAAACACACCTGCCGATTGGGAGGGCCAGGGCTAAAACACATTTTCTCACAACTAAAACACATTCTTACACACACACACACAAATAAACGAAGTTCCCGATTGGATTTATGGGATAAATTCCACCTCTCTTTTTTCATACAAACTACGTGGACTTTGATACCTTTATAGGCTACGTAGGCATCTCGGGGTAAAACCCGAGACTCGAGTCCATTTTTCTACTTTTTTTCCTATTTTTCTATATTCTTTAAACTTAACTCTCTTAAATTCTATGTATATATATATATATATATATTTGTTCTTAATGAAGTATTATTCCACATGCGTTATCATTCCCTTAAAATGACCGACACTAGGATAATCACATAAATCATATTTTCTAATATTACTTTTAGGAACATTCCTATGGATGACTCGCTTTATCTCTTCCATGATACAAGTCAATGATTTCTATATCCACTATGTATACACATGCACACATATCACGGGGAAATAAAGGAAATTAACAACCCATGAGAGACCATAAGGACGGAATGGGTGCCTAACACCTTCCCATTTCATAACTTAGCCTCCGGACCCCTTTCGAATCATTTTGGTTTCGTATGTATTAGTATGTCTTTGGATGCTGTCCTTCGATATGTCTCCCTTTTCTTTTATCTGTTTTGAGTAGAATAGACTAGCGACTCTATCTTTCTACATTTTTCACCTCATTCATCAACGTCGATCGAAGCGCTCCCAAGAGGGACGCACGAGACCTAAAGGTATCCTTTCCTGTCGCGAGGGGATATATCTGGGGATGGCCACTTTATAGGTAATCATGTATCATTTAATAGGTAATCATCTACCAATTCATAGGTAATCATGTATCCATTATAAACATAAGTCATTTCATAAGTAGTCATGTACCAATTCATACCTAATCATGTATTCATTATAAACATAAGTTATTTCATAGGTAATCATGTATCAATTCATAGGTTATCATGTATTCATTAAAAACATAAGTCATTTTATAGGTAATCATGTATCATTTCATAGAAAATCATGAATCAATTCATAGGTTATCATCTATTCATTATAAACATAAGTCATTTCATAGGTAATCATGTATCATTTAATAGGTAATAATGTACTAATTCATAGGTAATTATGTATCCATTATAAACATAAGTCATTTCATAGGTAATCATGTATCAATTCATATGTAGTCATGTATTCATTATAAACATCAGTCATTTCATAGGTAATCATGTATCAATTCATAGATAATCATGTATTCATTATAAATATATGTCATTTGATAGGTAATCATGTATCATTTCATAGGTAATCATGTATCAATTCATAGGTATGCATTATAAACATAAGTCATAAACATAATAATTCGGCATATACATAGCGAGTGGGCAGTGCGGATTCACTATGTTTACAAAGATTATGGTGTGTGTAATACCCCGTATTTTTATGCTATATTAATTTGGGGATTTATTAAATTTAATGCGAGTTAACTATTTAATAAAAATCCGGAAATTAATTATGTATAATTATTAACGTGACGAGAGTTAGTAATTATTGGAAATTGGTTGAATATTACTAATGAGCAAAGTAATATATTATATTGGTTATATTGAATGTCATGAGTGAATTAAATGACAATTTCAGAAATTTAAGTCGGGACGTGCCCATGTCACGTCGGGACTAATTTTGTTAAATAAAAAGTGAATATTTTATAAGTTGTTCGTATGGTCGTTTCGAGTGCGCCAACGCGTCCGGAAGGGTCGAGATAGTCAGAAAAGTGTGCCCGGGGGTTTAGTTTGGGTCTCGGGGCGTTTTTAGGCCTAATTGGTACCCCGGGAGGGCAATTTAGTCATTTCACCTTTTTGGGTAATTAAACCCACGAAATTCAGCAACCTATATCAGCCATTTAGGTTAGTCTTTTAGGGTTAGAATATTCAGAACACAAGTGACGGCCATTGGAGAAGAGAGGAGAGAGCTCCAAGGCAATTCAAGGCCAAAAAGTCACCGATTTGCACCACCGCCACCACCAACGCGTAGATCGCGAGAAGCGGAACGCAACCACACCGAATTCATCTGCAAACCAGACTTCTGAAAATCCCAGGCAAGTATTTATCTTGCGTATTTTCGTTAGTGCAATCTTCATATTAGTTTAGGATTGATTAGAGATGAAAACTATGGAAGAAAACCCAACTTGTGTTAGGAAAATGCATGTAGTATTGATTATATGAAAATTCTTGAATCCTTGCCATGTAGAGGAATATAACCCACGAAATTTTGATGATATATTAGAAGGAAATTCTGGTAAAAACATATTAGAACCATGATTAAGAAAAACTCTAGGGTTCTTGATGATTAGATGGAATTTTGGGTTAATTATCCATGTTTAATGTTAGATATACACATGCTTTACGTGGAAAACATCTGGTATATTGTTATAATGATAGTAGTAGGATTTTTGGGACGTTTAGAATGGAAAAACATGGTTTTGGATGAAGAAAATTGGTAGAACCCGTAACTGCATTTCTGCAGATTTTCGCAGACCTGCTTGATCAATCGATCGAGCCTAGAGCTTCGATCGATCGAAGGTTCGATCGATCGACCCCCAGACCTCGATCGATCGACCCCTCCTGGAAGACTCCTATTTTCCCTTGTTTAATTAGTTAAAGTAAATTTATCGTGAAATAATTCTTGGGTATTCTTCATAAAATGTTTTGGGAGATAGGAAGGACCAGTAGGACATATGAATGAGTGTTGGGAACTTTATTATAAGTCGAGAACTTTGCTTTTGGGACAATTATATAATGAACGATGAAACTACATAATTCAAGCGAGAGAATTACGGCGAATAGCTACGATAGTGAATAGAGGTATACCTACTGAACTTTCTACTTGAAAGGATAGAGTCCACTAGTGTCATGTAATAAGTGAGAAAACCCTTCGAGTTAAGGTTAGAGATGAAACCTTATACGTAATTCTAATAATGTGAAAATTAAGGATAAATATCGTAATTATGGGTGATGAGAGAAACCTATATTGATATAATGATAAGTAGTATATTTATATGGTTGTGTATGCATATATTATATACGTGTGAAAAACGTACCCGCTCTACTTGCTATCCTTGAGGTTACCGCGCTGGGACAGTCTTATCTCGATGGGACCTTTATGGGGGATATTGACTTGTACCCTAGAAGATAGATATCCTTGGTACAGGCTATCGGACCGATAGTTCAGACTGTCCTAAGAGACGTGAGGGTATGTACTGACCTCTTAGAGACTTGGAATCTATGCTTCGCCTCAATCTTGTTTTGTGTATTTATGTTATTACAGTTTGAGAGTGATTCCGAACTTGTATACCCCTTAGTGTGAGCGATACGGGGATTGGATAGCAGAGTATGCATGCACCATAGTTTGTATGTTGGTGCTGTTAGGATATATATATATTATATGAGTGCTTAATATATATATCTGAATTGGGGAATTTAAACTGTTGCTGTAACGTAGTAAGTGAGAAATAATTCTGGACTATAAATTATGAATACTTGTTTTGAGAAAGTATAATATGTCACTGGAAAACTTTATTGATTTTATAAAGTTAAAATGGAGAACTTTGGTTACTAATTGGAACATCCTTTTTAAAATGGAATCGTTGAATTGTAAATCTTACGAGTAATCTAAGATAAGTTAAATCATTTAGAAAGACTAGTGCGATGATTGATACGACAAACCGTTGGGAAGGTTAGTGCGATAGGTGTTCACATTAGAAGATATGTGAGATTTTCTCAAGAGAGTGTCGCACTAATATGTTGTTGCATTGGCCTGTACCAATTTAAATACTTGCTAAACGTATTTTAAATCAAACACACTTTCGGGCTCTGACCCGTTTCTTTTTCTCTCTCTCTCTCTTGTATATATATGTATGTATTACAGGTGCCCAGCCACAGGGGCGACTTGCTTAGGATCTCTTGGCAAGAACGCGCTGCAGCTTAGGTGGGAGTTGCAGGTCACTCGCGTAGACGTCTTCCTTTATTGACTCCACTTCTAGCATTCTCATCTATTGGGAATGTGTCGCCCTTTCCATTATTTCATTGTTATTGGGACAATTGTATTTCAGTTATTGCCAGCATTATTACTATGGAATTTATTCAGTTTGGTTATGTGATTTTAGATTTCGCATGTTGGCATTTGATTGACGAATGTATTCTATTAATTGGTTTATGTTGCAGAATTTAATGTGGTGTGATTCTTACTTATTGAATGTTGTTAATAAATAAATAAATCTTTTTCTTTAAATAAAATTTGGAAAGTTATGTATGAAAATGTTTTTGACACTTAGCTTAATTATTTAGGGTGTTAAATTGGAAAATTTATTTTTATCGATAGTGATGCTGAGAATGAACCAACTGTTCACCTTGATTTAATTTAATAAAGGAGTGATCGACCGGTATTTAATTAGGCGGGGTGTCACAGGTGGTATTAGAGCATCAGGTTCTAGTGTCCATAGGATCTGTACGGCTTATTTTGCTTTCAGCTTAACGTTATTACTATAGAGCCCTATTTTTAGGATTGTTGTATTCCTGCTTTTACGTTTAGGTCTTCTGCTATTTGAGATTTGATAATAACTGTAGACTAATAAACTTGTTCACGTTTCAGATGCCTCCGAGACGTGCTCTGAAAGATAGGCGTGCCCAGGCCGAGCAGGCAGCAGCTCCGGCACCAGGCACAATGAATGCAAATGAAGTAGCCGCCATTGTTGCTCAGGCGGTGAATGCCGCGATAGCGGTGATTCAGCAGGCTCCACCCCAGGTTCAGGCAGTGGCGCCAGTACCAGCACAACTTCCATCTGCATGGGAGAGGGTTCGGGATGCTTTTCAGAAAGCGCATCCCCCTGAGTTTTCTGGTAGCTCCGATATTGTTACAGTTAGCCAATGGAAGAAGGACATCCAGCGGCATCTCCGTATGTATGAGTGCACTGATGTGCAAAAGCAGTTATTGGCTTCCTTTAAGCTGGTGGGAGCCTCATTACAGTGGTGGGAGTCCACTACTACTTTGGAGGAGAGGGACACGATCCCTACTCAGTTGTTCTGGGAGCGATTTGACCGCAAGTATTTTCCACCCGCAGTGCAGACTGAGATGAGGCGAAAATTACTAAATCTGAAGCAGGAGAATCTTACCGTAGCGGAGTATGAGGAGGAGTTCACGAGACTTCTCACCATTGTGCCAGATGAGGCACCTACTGAGAGCAAGAAGATTATGCTGTTTGTCGACGGGTTAGCTTGGAGAATCCGTCAGCTATTTATTGGGAATCTATCCCTGAGTACTTTCACTGATGTACTCAATGCAGCGTTACTACATTGCCAGGATCACCGCTTCCATCTACAAGGAAGTAAGAGAGCAGGAGAGTCCAACCAGCAGGGCAGGACCGGGGGTAATAGTGCCAGTGGGGCACCATCTCAGGGACAGACTCGTCAGCACGAGCAGAGTTCCCATCAGGGGGACCTTGCTAAGCGATTTCGTTTAGGTGATTCTAGGCAGGGATTCGGGGGTTTTAGGCAGGGCCATCAGGGCCAGCCTAATCAGCAGGGCCAGCAGGGCCAACACCGACAGCAGGGACAACAACAGGGCCATCAGGGCCAACAGCGTACTAATCAGGGCCAACAGGGCCAGTGGCGAGGGGGTAACGGCCAGCAGGGCCGTGGTCAGCAGGGACAGAGGGGAGGAAACTTCAGAGGCCGATGTTTTGGGTGCGGTAAACATGGCCATAGGCGTTAGGATTGCCCAGAGGGCGATAGGGCCCCACAGCAGGAGGGAGCCCGTAATGAGCCACAAAGACCACTTTTTCCACCTGCACTCCCAGCTCCAGCCCAGGTGCCAGCCCTACCAGCCATTCCAGCAGCTCCAGTGCAACAGGGGCAATTACAGTATGGACGTGTCTATAACGTCCACCAGGCAGCAGCTCCACAGGCACCACCCGCGATTGAGGGTATGTTTCCTATCCATTGTACTATGGGTCGGGTTTTGTTTGATACGGGGGCAACGCATTGTTTTATAGCTACGCATTTTGCAAAGGCCTTAGGGTTGTTAGCCACAGCAGAGAGCACCGTGACGTGTGTCGACTCCCCACTGGGGAGTGGGTCACTTATTTTCTTTATATGCCGGGGAGTGGGAGTAGAGATTGGTAGCTTGGTATTACCTGCAGACATGTTAGTCTTAGACATGCACGAGCATGATGTGATTATTGGTATGGATTGGCTCGCAGCTTATAGAGCCATGATTGATTGCATCGGTGGGAGCATTGTTTTTGCCATTCCGGGGCAAGAGATGTTTGTAGTGGCGATGCCTCGCCCAGAGGGAGGTTCAACCGCTCATTTGTATTACATAGAGGAGGATACCTCTAAGAAGGTTGTGATTCCCTTGGATTCGATCCCAGTTGTTAGGGAGTATTCCGATGTGTTTCAGGAGATACCAGGCCTACCCCCCAGTCGAGAGATAGACTTTGTTATAGATTTATTGCCAGATACGAGACCTATAGCACGCGCACCGTACCGTATGGCTCCGGCAGAGATGCGATAGCTACGAGATCAGATAGAGAAGCTATTAGGTCAGGGCTTCATTCGCAGGAGTACCTCACCTTGGGGCGCTCCAGTCTTGTTTGTGAAGAAGAGAGATGGTTCACTGAGATTGTGTGTGGACTACCGAGAGCTGAACAAGGTCACGATACGGAATAAGTATCTGTTGCCTCGAATCGATGACCCGTTCGACCAGTTGAGGGGAGCAACTTTCTTTTCGAAGATAGATCTGAGGTCGGGGTACCATCAGTTACGTATTAGAGAGCAGGATGTTTCAAAGACTGCCTTCTTATCGAGATATGGGTCCTATGAGCTCAGGGTAATGCCGTCCGGACTCACAAATGCTCCAGCCATTTTCATGGACTTGATGAACCGAGTATTCAGAGAGTTCTTGGATCAGTTTGTCATCGTCTTCATAGATGACATCTTGATATATTCGCACTCCGAGGAGGAGCATGCCGAACACTTGAGGCAGGTTCTTTAGACTCTACGAGAGCATCAGCTGTATGCTAAGTACGAGAAGTGTGGATTCTGGTTGCGAGAGGTACAGTTCTTGGGCCATGTTGTTTCTGAGCAGGGGATAGCAGTTGACCCGAGTAAAGTATCAGCGGTGAGGGAGTGGGGACAACCCACGACACCGACGAAAGTGCGTAGTTTCTTGGGGTTAGCCGGTTACTACAAGAGATTCATTCGGGGATTCTCCAAAATAGCGGGTCCATTGACCAATCTGACTCGCAAGGGGGTACCATATGTTTGGGATGACGCTTGTCAGTTGGCTTTCGACGAACTAAAAGACAAGCTTACTTCAGCACCAGTCCTTGCGTTACCGAAGTCGGGTGTAGAGTACCTGGTTTACACCGATGCGTCCTTACGGGGACTTGGGGGAGTACTTCAGCAGGAAGAGAAGGCTATAGCTTTTTCTTCCCGCAAGCTTAAGCCGCATGAGAAGAATTACCCCACCCACGACCTGGAGTTAGCAGCGGTCGTCTTCGCATTGAGGAGATGGAGGCACTATTTATTAGGGAAGAAATTCCGTTTGTTCACAGACCACAAGTCACTGCAGTATCTGTTCACTCAGCGAGAGCTAAATATGCGTCAACGCAGGTGGTTAGAGTTCGTGAAAGACTATCAGTTCGAAATACAGTATCATCCGGGGAAGGCCAACGCAGTTGCTGATACGTTGAGCCGTAAACCGGTAGATGATGTAGCGAACGTCTGGAAAGCAAAGTGGAAGGAGTTGGGTCACCAGGACGCAGTGGAACGTTCTTTCATATTCGTGATGTCAGTCACACCCGAGATTGTTACGAGGGTGATACAGGCACAGACCACAGACCCGTTTTTCCAGGAGCAGATTGTGCGACTTCAAGCCGAGGGTGCTGAGTCCTATTCTGTTAGTTCTGATGGGGGTTTGCGGTTTAATGGGAGATTGGTGGTTCCAGAAGGAGCCGAACTACGTCATGCAGTGATGACTCATTCTCATGGGTCCCGATTTGCAGTACATCCGGGAGGCAATAAGATGTACCAGGATATGAGGCGACAATACTAGTGGAGTGGGATGAAGAAGGACATCGCCGAGTTCGTGTCCAAGTGTTCTACCTGCCAACTAGTAAAGGTGGACCACTAGAAACCGTCAGGATTGCTTCAGCCATTGGAAATACCCGCGTGGAAGTGGGAGAGTATTTCCATGGATTTTATTACAGGGTTGCCTACATCACAGCGGGGCCACGATTCTATCTGGGTGATTGTAGACCGTTTAACCAAGGTGGCTCATTTTCTGCCGGTGCGGACAGATTATACCACGGGTCAGTATGCTCAGTTGTTCATCGCGGAGATTGTCAGATTACACGGGGTGCCCCTGAATATTGTGTCAGATAGAGACAAGATTTTCGTGTCACGTTTTTGGGAAAGCTTTCAGGAGGCTATGGGTATTGAGTTGAGGTCGAGTTCAGCTTACCACCCACAGACAGACGGACAGACAGAGCGTACTAATCATATGTTAAAGGATATGCTACGCATGTGTGTTCTCGATTTTGGAGGAGGTTGGGAGCCACATCTTCCACTAGTAGAGTTTGCTTATAATAACTCTTATCAGTTTACGATTGGCATGGCTCCATTTGAGGCTTTGTATGGCAGGCCTTGTCGTTCCCCAGCTTGTTGGCTCGAAGTGGGGGATAACAAGTTGCTAGGACCAGAGGTGATCCAGGAGACCTCCGCAAGGATTGAGATGATCAGGAGTCGTATTCGGGTAGCCCAGGACAGGCAGAAGAGCTACACCGATGCGAAACGGTTCTTCCGGGAGTTTAGTGTGGGGGACCAAGTGTTATTGCGTGTATCCCCTATGAAGGGAGTGATGAGGTTCGGGAAGAAGGGGAAGTTGGCTCCGAGGTACGTGGGAACATTTCCCATCATCGAGAGCATTGGGACGGTTGCATACAGGTTGGGACTGCCAGAACATTTACATCGCATCCACGATGTATTCCACATCTCGTCGTTGAGACGATATCTTCGGGATGATATGGCCCATACTCACATTGCGATAGATGAGATCGACTTACAGCCTGATAGCTCTTACGAGGAGAGACCAGTGGCTGTCCTAGACGATAGTGAGAGGAGATTGAGGTCGAAGATAGTTCCACTTGTGCGGGTCCAGTGGGAGCATCATAATGTGGAGGAATCCACTTGGGAGCGCGAGGAAGATATGCGCGAGAGATATCCGGATTTGTTTTTACCAGGTATGCCTTATTTTCCGAATTTCGGGACGAAATTCCATTATTAGGGGGGAAGTATGTAATACCCCGTATTTTTATGCTATATTAATTTGGGGATTTATTAAATTTAATGCGAGTTAACTATTTAATAAAAATCCGGAAATTAATTATGTATAATTATTAACGTTACGAGAGTTAGTAATTATGGGAAATTGGTTGAATATTACTAATGAGCAAAGTAATATATTATATTGGTTATATTGAATGTCATGAGTGAATTAAATGACAATTTTGGAAATTTAAGTCGGGACGTGCCCAGGTCACGTCGGGACTAATTTTGTTAAATAAAAAGTGAATATTTTATAAGTTGTTCGTATGGTCATTTTGAGGGCGTCAACGCGTCCGGAAGTGTCGAGATAGTCAGAAAAGTGTACCCGGGGGTTTAGTTTGGGTCTCGAGGCGTTTTTAGGCCTAATTTGTACCCCGGGAGGGCAATTTAGTCATTTCACCTTTTTGGGTAATTAAATCCACGAAATTCAGAAACCTATATTAGCCATTTAAGTTAATCTTTTTGGGTTAGAATATTCAGAACACAAGTGACGGCCATTAGAGAAGAGAGGAGAGAGCTCCAAGGCAATTCAAGGCCAAAAAGTCACCGGTTTGCACCGCCGCCACCACCAACGCGTAGATCGCGAGAAGGGGAACGCAACCACACCTAATTCATCTGCAAACCAAACTTCTGAAAATCCCAGGCAAGTATTTATCTTGCGTATTTTCGTTAGTGCAATCTTCATATTAGTTTAGGATTGATTAGAGATGAAAACTATGGAAGAAAACCCAACTTGTGTTAGGAAAATGCATGTAGTATTGATTATATGAAAATTCTGGAGTCCTTGCCATGTAGAGGAATATAACCCACGAAATTTTGATGATATATTAGAAGGAAATTCTGGTAAAAACAGATTAGAACCATGATTAAGAAAAACTCTAGGGTTCTTGATGATTAGATGGAATTTTGGGTTAATTATCCATGTTTAATGTTAGATATACACATGCTTTACGTGGAAAACATCTGGTATATTGTTATAATGATAGTAGTAGAATTTTTGGGACGTTTAGAATGGAAAAACATGGTTTTGGATGAAGAAAATTGGTAGAACCCGTAACTGCATTTCTGCAGATTTTCGCAGACCTGCTTGATCGATCGATCGAGCCTAGAGCTTCGATCGATCGAAGGTTCTATCGATAGAGCCCCAGACCTCGATCGATCGACCCCTCCTGGCAGACTCCTATTTTCCCTTGTTTAATTAGTTAAAGTAAATTTATCGTGAAATAATTCTTGGGTATTCTTCATAAAATGTTTTGGGAGATAGGAAGGACCAGTAGGACATATGAATGAGTGTTGGGAACTTTATTATAAGTCGAGAACTTTGCTTTTGGGACAATTATATAATGAATGATGAAACTACGTAATTCAAGCGAGAGAATTACGGCGAATAGCTACGATAGTGAATAGAGGTATACCTACTGAATTTTCTACTTGAAAGGATAGAGTCCACTAGTGTCATGTAATAAGTGAGAAAACCCTTTGAGTTAAGGTTAGAGATGAAACGTTATACGTAATTCTAATAATGTGAAAATTAAGGATAAATATCGTAATTATGGGTGATGATAGAAACCTATATTGATATAATGATAAGTAGTATATTTATATGGTTGTGTATGCATATATTATATACGTGTGAAAAACGTACCCGCGCTACTTGTTATCCTTGAGGTTACCGCGCTGGGACAGTCTTATCTCGATGGGACCTTTATGGGGGATATTGACTTGTACCCTAGAAGATAGATATCCTTGGTACAGGCTATCGGACCGATAGTTCAGATGTCCTAAGAGACGTGAGGGTATGTACTGACCTCTTAGAGACTTGGAATCTATGCTTCGCCTCAATCTTGTTTTGTGTATTTATGTTATTACAGTTCGAGAGTGATTCCGAACTTGTATACCCCTTAGTGTGAGTGATACGGGGATTGGATAGCAGAGTATGCCTGCACCATAGTTTGTATGTTGGTGCTGTTAGGATATATATAGATTATACGAGTGCTTAATATATATATCTGAATTGGGGAATTTAAACTGTTGCTGTAACGTAGTAAGTGAGAAATAATTCTGGACTATAAATTATGAATACTTGTTTTGAGAAAGTATAATATGTCACTGGAAAACTCTATTGATTTTATAAAGTTAAAATGGAGAACTTTGGTTACTAATTGGAACATCCTTTTTAAAATGGAATCGTTGAATTGTAAATCTTACGAGTAATCTAAGATAAGTTAAATCATTTAGAAAGACTAGTGCGATGATTGATAAGACAAACTGTTGGGAAGGTTAGTGCGATAGGTGTGCACATTAGAAGAGAGGTGAGATTTTCTCAAGAGTGTGTCGCACTAATATGTTGTTGCATTGGCCTGTATCAATTTAAATACTTGCTAAACGTATTTTAAATCAAACACACTTTCGGGATCTGACCCGTTTCTTTTTCTCTCGCTCTCTCTCTCTCTTGTATATATATATGTATGTATTACAGGTGCTCAGCCACAGGGGCGACTTGCTTAGGATCTCTTGGCAGGAACGCGCTGCAGCTTAGGTGGGAGTTGCAGGTCACTCGCGTAGACGTCTTCCTTTATTGACTCCACTTCTAGCATTCTCATCTATTGGGCATGTGTCGCCCTTTCCATTATTTCATTGTTATTGGGACAATTGTATTTCAGTTATTGCCAGCATTATTACTATGGAATTTATTCAGTTTGGTTATGTGATTTTAGATTTCGCATGTTGGCATTCGATTGACGAATGTATTCTATTAATTAGTTTATGTTGCAGAATTTAATGTGGTGTGATTCTTACTTATTGAATGTTGTTAATAAATAAATAAATCTTTTTCTTTAAATAAAATTTGGAAACTTATGTATGAAAATGTTTTTGACACTTAGCTTAATTATTTAGGGTGTTAAATTGGAAAATTTATTTTTATCGACAGTGATGCTGAGAATGAACCAACTGTTCACCTTGATTTAATTTAATAAAGGAGTGATCGCCCAGTATTTAATTAGGCGGGGTGTCACAGTGTGATGATTCGGTATGTTCACACCGAAATAATTAATTCCATTAGGCATATACGTAGCGAATCAAATCTGATAATTCGGTATAAGCATGATGAATGAAACCCTAGTTTAGTTTTCCCTTAATTCGTGCAAATCATACCGAATGAAACCCTAGTTCAAACATATCGTTCATTTCGATAATCCAACAGTTGGAGGTTCATTCGTTTATTGTTTAAAAAAATCAGAAGAATGTATATGCTAATAGTTTATTGTTTATTGTTTCAATCATACATATGGATATGCCAAATGGATAACCTTGTGATTCTGCTTGCAAAATTTCGATCCAACAGGTTGATTGAATGCTATAAAAATAACTTTCGATCCGACAACTTGATTCGTTTTGGAGCATTAACCTAGGGTGTTAAATAAATCATAAAACTGTTATAATATAAATAGTTTAAGGTGATTAGAAAGGTTAAACTCATTTAATTAATTTAAAGATGAGAGGTTATTTTGTTTAATGTACCAACTTGCTTAGCTTAATCTTTACTTGAAGATGAAAGGTTTGGAAGTTGAAGATGAAAGGTTTTAATATGTAGAGAGATGGAAGGAAAATGTGTAAATAAATTTTAACACTTTAAATATGTGGTATCCCTTTTGTGGTATTTAGAAGTAATTATTAAAATTAAATGGTATTTTGGAGTAAAAAAATAGTTGTGATATTTTGAAGTAAGTTTTATAGTGCCCTTAGAAACACCCTATATATAAACTGAAGCCTAAACTCCTCACTATATGATTCGTGTCAAGAGCATTAATCATTCATTCCAAAACAATCTTAGGAAGTTGTACCCTCGATCTACTACGTATGGGAAAAATAACGACTAGAATGTGATGGGCCAAAAATGTTGCATTGAATGTGACGCCAAAATGATTTGAAACCTTAAATGTATTATGATATAAAAAGGTTTATAGGTGTTGTTGCCTCATCATTAGCAGAGAGAAATAATTATCTAGCCAAAATGTTGTCTACCGGTTCTTGATCCCCGTAGGTATCTCTTACCAAGGCTAATATCTCTTACCAGGGTGTAAGGGCAACCAAATCGGGTTGCCAAAAGAAGTTCAATACGAAACTAAGTGAACCCGTGAGGCAAAAGTCAATGGTACAGAAGGTGCAAAAGCCAAAAATTCGCAACAAAAAAGACCATTAGTTTCCTCCCGAAGGGAAAATGTGGTAAACGGCGGGGATATAGTGGTGGCGGCACACAAGTTGGTGGAAAATGGAAGATTGAGAGAGAGGGTCAAAACTAGAAAGTAAGGAAATTTAGCTAGGGTTTTCACTGAAATAAATGCCACGGGAACATAGTTTCGACTAAGTTTTTTTCTTACTTCATCCTCTTATGTTTTTTTCTTTTTATAAATGTTTAAATACATGATTTGTTAGACCCCAAAAACCTATTTGTTACATTTAATTTGTTTAGAAAAAGGCGGTGTTGCAATTGTAATGCTATTAGTTTTTTTATATACTGCTACTGTTATTTTTTATTTGTTTGTTACATTACTAAAAAAATTTACATTCCTTTTGTTATATATGTTCAAACCTTTTTCCTTATAAATCCAAATGATTCTCTTTAGAATTTTAGGGAGTAGTGCTTGGATAGTGTGCACCAAATTCCTTTGATTTGTTATTAAAAAATATAGTTATGGTGAAAAATATCTTTTGCGTGAAAAAAATCATCAATACATACTCCTGGTTTTAAAAACAAATTTAAATAGGCTTTCAAGTCATAAGTTGAAAAATATCTTTCTGCGTGGAAGATTTTGTTGGAGTTTTGTTATGGAAAGAACGAAATATATTATTTAATTTCTGCAAGGCACGTTCTTGGAACGCTTTCTTTTAGGCAAAATTTCTCTCAATCCGGTTGAGACAGAACCAGAACCGCGAGTACACTATGGGTTTTATAGAATCTGCCTTCAGGATACAATGCAGTGTATTAACAGTTATTTGATTCAAACTATGTACTGTTTGATCAAATCAAGAACACTCTAAATTTGTAACTTGATAATGCCAAAGTATAGAGGATGGAGAGAGGAGAAACTAGCAATTTTCGGTGTCCAAAACAGAGGTCTGGAACTCTTTTTATAGCCATTTCTGTGATTGTTCTTCAACAGTCACAACTCTTCATGGAGTGACTCAGCAACCGTTGGATCGTGCCTGTTTGGAATAGCTGCAATCTAACAGTTCAGATTAGGAGTCCCATCGTAAGAGAATGGCCATCCCCTACACGAAACGCTACGAGTTCATCTAACGGCTTAGATCAAGTCGTTTCGGATTTTAAACCCTTTGATCGAATCGTTTAATCACAACCGTTGATCTGTTTTACCTCGTCAAAACTTTAGGCTCCCACGCTCAGAGCGACGATGCGAAGTGCCAAGGGCGCGTCAAAGCGCACAATGCGCCCTAAGTCGCTCAATCGCCCTTTCGCGCGCCGCGTGTCGCGATTGGTGGTGCTTAAGCACCACCGCGATGCGTAGGATCATAGCCTCTTATTTGACTTGTCAACTAAGAATCTTAGTTGTCCTTTAGTTGATATACCACTACTTTTTGTAGTATTCTTCCAATGTGGGACAATATGGGATTTTGAGCACTCCCATATCTTTCACACCCATTTTCTCATATTTCTACCTTCTAAATTAAAACCCAAACTATGTTTAAAATAAAACACCAATAATATAATAAAATATTAACAACTAAAAAATAAAATATCAATAAATATTGGAATTTATCCAACATTCCCCCACCAATTTCAATATACATAAGAGAGCAAAGCAAAAAGACAATAAATAACTTTTGGCATTATCGCTAAAATCTAGTACATAAATGAGAAGTGTCTTTCGGACTTGAACTTCCATATAGTGAAAATAATTCAAAGCTTCATCAAGGAGCTGTGGTGAACGTATTTTGAACCAAGGACCTTTTAAGACTACCCGTAACTATCACACATGCCGATTTCTGAGTTTATAAGTGTTCTTCTAGCATGCACTTTTATGGCCTTGTGCTAATCCTGATTTCACGAGCGCTTTAGGATCGGTATGGATTTCATAGAAATCGACCACACTTTCGACACTCGTAAAGGTAAATAAACTTTAGTGATTCTGCGAGTCACACTTATATGATTTATTAAGAAGTAACCTTCATCCTCTAACATGCAGAAAACAAACACTAGGCACATAGAAATGGAACTTTTTTTTTTGTATAAATTCCTAGTGTTCCATAACTATAATTTAACTTGTTTGTACCACATTGAACTCTATCTATATTTTCAAGATATGAGTTGGGTTCCCATTAAATATAGTTGTGTTATTTAATAGACCTTAGTCCCATTCCTTTTGAGGTGATATATATCATCTCCCTAACAAGACCTTTAGTAAGAGGATCTGCTAAATTCTTGTTCGTTTTAATATAGTCGACTGTAATTACTCCTTCCTTGAGTAATTTTCTTATAATTTGATGCCTTAGAATAATGTGTCTAGATTTTTCGTTGTAAGTTTTGTTTGAAACTTTATAAATTTTGGCTTGGTTATCACAACTTATCATAATAGAAGGTGATGGCTTTTTCCATAAAGGAATATCATACAACACATTTCTAAGCCATTCTGCTTCTTTACATGCATCTGCTAGGGATATAAATATAGATTGCATTGTTGAATCTGATACACATGTTTGTTTCTTGGATCCCCAAGAGATAGCTGCTCCTCCTAGCGTAAAAATCCAACCAGTGGTTGATTTGGATTTTGATTCAAGATTATTCCAACTTGAATCACTATATCCTTCTAAAACAAATGGATATCCTACATAATGTAAGCCATAATCCAAAGTCCTCTTCAGGTATCTAAGCACCCTAGAAATTGCATTCCAGTGCTCTTGTCCTGGATTACTTGTAAATCTACACAATACACTTACTGCATAAGCAATGTCTGGTCTAGTGCAATGCATGGCATACATTAGACTCCCAATAATACTAGCATATTTAAGTTGATCCATAGCACGCCCAGTATTTTTCATTAATTTGATGCTAGGATCCACTGGTGTAGCAGTTGGCTTAAGTTCAAAATGATTATATCTTTTTAGAACTTTTTCTATATAATGAGATTGAGATAACGATAAAGAATTATCCTTTCTCACAATTTTGATTCCTAAAATCACATCAGCTTCTCCAAGATCTTTCATATCAAATTTTGATGAAAGAAACCTTTCGGTTTCTTCAACATAGTTGAGATTAGACCCAAATATTAACATGTCATCCACATATAAGCAAATAATAACACCAACACCATTTTCAAATTTACTATATATACATTTTTCGGCATCATTAACTTTATATCCATGGGATATAACAATATTATTAAACTTCTCATTCCATTGCATAGGAGCTTGTTTAAGGCCATAAAGAGATTTAACCAATTTACACACTTTCTTTTCTTGGCCAGGCAAAACAAACCCTTTGGGTTGTTCCATGTAAATCTCTTCTTCTAAATCACCATTTAAAAATGCAGTTTTAACATCCATTTTATGAATAACTAAATTATGAATAGAAGTAAGAGATATCAATATCCTAATGGAAGTGATTCTAGCAACAGGAGCATATGTATTAAAGTAATCAATTCCATGTTTTTTCTTATAGCCTTTAGCAACTAGTCTTGCCTTAAATTTATTTATAGAACCATACGGATTTAATTTTCTTTTAAATATCCATTTGCACCCAATAGGTTTAGCCCCGGGGGGAAGATCGGAAATAACCCAAGTTTTGATTTGACAAAATTGAGTTCATTTCATCATTTATTGCTTCTTTCCAAAAGACAGCATCCCTAGATGTTATCACTTCATGAAATGTGGTCGGTTCATCTTCTACATTAAGAACAAATTTAGTTTTGTTCTTAGTCTCATTTAAATCCCTTTCAACTAAATAAATAACAAAGTCAGGCCCAAATGTTTTTTCAGTTCTTTGTCTTTTACTCCTTCGTGGTTCAACGTCATTCGTTGTTTTCGAAGAAGATATAGGTTGTGAATTTTCTTCTAAATTTGAGGAGTCAACAGTCGGATTATTATTTTCTAAACCTTGATTCAAAGTACTAAACTTTGTTAGATGTTCAAAGAATTGCACATCTACCGACTCAATGATTTCTTGAGTTTCAAGGTTTAAAAATCTATAAGTCGTACTGTTACTAGAGTATCCAATAAAAACACCTTTGTAAGTCCTATTTCATAGTTTAGGCCTTTTAGGTTCGGATTTTCTTACATAAGCAAGACATCCCCAAACTTTAAGACGTCTAATATTAGGCTTACGAGTAAACCATAATTCATATGGTGTAATATCCTTGTTTTTCAATGGAACTCTATTTAAAATATAACGTGTGGATAAAACCGCTTCTCCCCACATCGACAAAGGTAAACCAGAACTGATTAACATTGAATTTATCATTTCAACTAAAGTCCTATTTTTCCTTTCCATCGTTCAATTTTGTTGTGGCGTATATGGCGCCGTAACTTGATGGATTATCCCATGAGTATTACAAAATTATATAAACTCACCCGGGTAATATTCACCACCCCTATCGAATCGTAGGACTTTAATTTTCCGATTTTGTTGAGTTTCAACTTCTGATTTAAAAATTAGGAATTTCTCGAAAACTTCATCTTTACTTTTAAGTAAATATGTATATGCATACTTAGAGTAATCATCAATGAAAGTTAAGAAATATTTATTTCCACCACGAGTCATATTACTCTTCATATCACATACATCACTATGAATAAGATCAAGCATTTCGGATTTCCTCTCAACAGATTTGAACAACTTTCTAGTTATCTTCGATTGAGCACAAATTTCACATTTAGAAAGGTTATCAAATTTACAATCCGAGAGTAAGCCGAGATTAATCATATTTTTTATACTTCTATAATTCACATGACCTAATCTACTATGCCATAAAGAAATAGGCTCAACTATATAAGCAGAACTAATATCATTGATTACATTAATTTTGATCATGCCGTTACAAGAGTACCCTTTTCCAATAAATTGTCCATTCTTAGACAAGACAAACTTATCAGACTCATACACTAGTTTGAAACCTCTCTTATTGAGAAGGTCCCCAGACACAAGATTTTTACACATATCAGGTACATGAAGTACATCAATTAGAGTAAGTGTCTTTCTAGAAGTTAGATTCAATTCCCCTGTGCCTTTTCCAACTACATTGGTGCGAAGATTATTTGCCATCTTCACTTCTTTCCCATCAATTTCTTGATATGTTTTGAATGAAGAGCGGTCTTTGCATATGTGGACCATTGCGCCGGTATCCAGCCACCATCCACTTTCATTATCAATTGAATTTTCTTCGCAAACAGTAGCAATAAGATCTTCAACATTGTTGGTTTCCTTCGACCCTTATTTTTCCTTAAATGCCTCCTTTTTAAGATGACATTCTCGAGAATAATGGCCCGATTTGTCACAGAAGAAACATTTTCCCTTCTTTTTCTTATTTGCACCTTGGTTCTTGAATTTTGAATCATTCTTTGCTTTAAATTTTGAGTCTTTGATAATCTTGGATTTTTTATCCTCAACCATATTACCTTTTGAATTACCCTCACCTTGTTCATCCTTCTTTTCTCGAATACGAGTATCTTCTTCAATACGAAGGTGACGAAGAAGGGATTCCACAGTATAAGTCTTTTTATCATGATTAATTTTCTTCTTAAAGCCATTCTAAGAGGATGGAAGTTTTGAAACAATCACCCCTACTTGAAATTCATCTTGAAGATTAATATCAGCGGCTTTAAGGTCACCAACAATTTGTTGGAGTTCATGGGCTTGTGTAACGACAGATTTATCATTACTCATTATAAAATTCATATAGTTTGAAATTAGAAACTTACGGTTGCTCACTTCCTCGTTTTGATACTTTGTCTCCAAAGCCTTCCATAATTCCTTTGCCGTCGGAATCATTCGATGAGGGCTATAAACAGTTTGAGACAAAGCATTGAGGATGTGTCCTCGACACATAAATTCGTCTTCTTTCCTCTTCACACGTTTTTGCTTTATTTCTTCGGTGTCTTTAGGT
The DNA here is from genome assembly GCA_949130495.1 of Sambucus nigra. Taxonomy (NCBI): domain Eukaryota; kingdom Viridiplantae; phylum Streptophyta; class Magnoliopsida; order Dipsacales; family Adoxaceae; genus Sambucus; species Sambucus nigra. The sequence continues at coordinate 260,925,461 of OX422210.1, forward strand.
GTGGGCTCGGGAATTTGTTCAAGGTTATCATTTAGAATGTATGCAAGTTTTAGTGATGTGAGGAAGAACATAACTTTCTCTTGCCAACGGGTGAAATTTCCACCATCAAAACGGTCGAGTTGGATTAAGTCTTGAGTCATGACTTGGATAGATTGTGCCACAGTTCCTTCCATTTGAGTGGAGTAATAAGAATAAATTTCTGCCTAAAACTGTTGGAGTTTTGTTATGGAAAGAACGAAATATATTATTTAATTTCTGTAAGGCACGTTCTTGGAACGCTTTCTTTTAGGCAAAATCTCTCCCAATCCGGTTGAGACAGAACCAGAATCGTGAGTACACTATGGGTTTTATAGAATCTGCCTTCAGGATACAATGCAGTGTATGAACAGTTGTTTGATTCAAACTATATACTGTTTGATCAAATCGAGAACACTCTGAATTTGTAACTTGATAATGCCAAAGTATAGAGGACGGAGAGAGGAGAAACTAGCAATTTTCGGTGTCCAAAACAGAGGTCTGGAACTTTTTTTATAGCCATTTCTATGACTGTTCTTCAATAGTCACAACTCTTCATGGAGTGACTCAACAACTGTTGGATCGTTCCTGTTTGGAACAACTGCGATCTAACGGTTCAGATTAGGCGTCCCATCGTAAGCGAATGGCCATCCCCTACACGAAACGCTACGAGTTCATCTAACGGTTTAGATCAAGTCATTTCGGATTTTAAACCCTTTGATCGGATCGTTTAATCACAATCTTTGATCTGTTTTACCTCGTCAAAACTTTAGGCTCCCACGCTCCAAGCGATGATGCGAAGTGCCAAGTGCGCGTCAAAGCGCGCAATGCGCACTAAGTCGCCCAATCGCTCTTTCGCGCGCCGCGTGTCGCGATTGGTGGTGCTTAAGCACCACCGCGATGCGTAGGATCATAGACTCTTACTTGACTTGTCAACTAAGAATCTTAGTTGTCCTTTAGTTGATATACCACTACTTTTTGTAGTATTCTTCCAATGTGGGACAATATGGGATTTTGAGAACTCCCATATCTTTCACACCCATTTGCTCATGTTTCTACCTTCTAAATTAAAACCCAAACTATGTTTAAAATAAAACACCAATAATATAATAAAATATTAACAACTAAAAAATAAAATATCAATAAATATTGGAATTTATCCAACAAATTTGGATCACACATTTTGTTTTTGAATTGTAAATTAATTATCTTCAATTTGAATTTACATTTTAACTGTACTTTTGTTTTTGGATTTCCTATTATTTTTTTGTTGTGATATTTTTCATAATATTTCATTTTTTTATGATACGGATGGTGATAAATTAATCCACTAATTGATGCAAAAATGGAGAGAATGCCTAAATGGGTATGAGATCCTTTTGGTTCTTGTCACAAATTTGATCAATAAAAAGTTTGTACAAATTCTCTTTCTAAGTAGAAAGTGGTACAAATGTTCTTAGAAAAAGTATTTTCTAAGTGTTATAGCTAAGGGAGTTTGAGTCTACATTTTTTAGAATTCTAGAGTTGTTGCCTCACTTGGCAATATTTTTATGCTTTGTTGTTGTAGTTAAACTAAAAAGTTCGATTTTATTGTAGTTTCCTGGGTAATGTTAGACAAATTTTGTCTACCTCATTTATGATTTAGGGTTTCGTTTAATAAATTTCTTAACGTAATAATTTGTTTTTTACTGAGAAAAAAGTTTTCTTTAATGATTTCGTGAACATTGTTTCGGTATTTTTAGTGAATATTTTAACAATTTCGTTAAAAAAATGACCCCGCATCACGGGGTTTGCATGCTAGTTTAGAATAATTCTACATGTCCCGTATTTTTAAACCACATTAAAACTACATGCCTATGTGGCGTGTGGTGCGAGTGAAATTAATCAATCTCCAAATGCCACGTAGGCATGCGGTTTGAATTTGATTTCAAAATGCGCTACACCCAGAATTTTTGATAATTTTATGCATTGTTTTTTTCGCAATGGATAATAAATGTTTTTTTATCGTTTAATGTGTATCTAATGTGTATATTTAAGTCAGAAGTAAATTGTATATAAATAGATTTCACACTGGTGGACAATAACAGTGATCCATCCAAGTCAGTGAGGTGGTGGGATATGAACAATTTTGAGCCCACAATTATTATAATATTTAATAAGATGAGGCCTTCAGATTGGACGATATCTTTTTTCCATCCAGAAATATAATATATCATTATATTCGTGGGATATAAAGAGTTTTGAGCTCATGATTATTATAATATTTATCAAGGTCAGGGCCCATGTTGAACGGTATAAATGGTGCAGACCAAGTATGCGGGACTTTTTATTAAATCTAAAAAATGTTTTTAGTTTTTTTTAGTTTTTGTGTATTGACTGATTTTTTTAAATACCAAAAAAATCTTTTTGACCTCATTTATTTTAAATCCCTTAAAATATTTAAATTCCATAATAAAGAAAATAAAAATAATTGTTAAATTTAAAAAAAATAAATCTCGAATACTCATCCTCCTTTGTCAACACACACACACACATATATATATATAAGGACACAAGTCTTCGATTGAGTCTTAATGTAGTGTTGGCTCAATTCTGGACAAAAACGTTTGAGTCATAGGATAGTGTTCTTGTGTAGCCTTCAAGCCTATGACACGTTGAAGTTGAAGACGTTGCCTCCTACTTATCGAGAGATCATTGTCGGTTTACATGTGCCTCGTTTCATGTCATCAACTTAGTTCCAATCTCTCCTAAGGTATGAATGCATTACATATATAGAGAGGAGCTTGAACATTTTTTTATGGGTCTAATTTTATTTTAAAATGAAGTTTATTTTTAGAAGGTTAATTTTAGAACTTTTAATAAAGTTTTTGGGCTTAATATTGAATTATGAACTTCCTGGGATTTCGTTCGATAGTGTCATTAGAACGAGTTTGCCAACGACTTTTTCCTTTTGGCCTCTGGAACTTCGTTAGAAGGGTTGTTCGAACGAGACTTCGTTCGAATGAAAATCTCATTCGAACGAGATTTTCGACGGGAAAATATTTTGGCAGTTTTTCTCCATGTTTCCACTTCTTTTATCCCAGTAACTTTTGCCTGAATTAATATGTGTGGGAACTAGGGGTGGCAAATCGTGTTATTGGGTCGGGTTCAGGACAGACCCGACACGACACGAAAAATATTTTAGTGACACGAACACGACACAACCCGATGTCGTGTTATTTTTTCACAACCCGAACACGACCCACTTCTAACACGACACGACACGATTGACACGATTTGTAACTTTGATCCGATTCAACCAGATTAACACGACACGATTGGCACGGCACGACATGGCACGACACGATTTATAGCAATTTTTTCTTCCAAGTGCACCAAAAAAATAATTACAACAAAATTTAATTGCTTATGCTTTTGATGTTAAATCTCAACCACCAAAGTTTCAAAACATGTAAAAAAAATATATAATAAGCAAGGAGGTCAAGGATCTGTAGAAAATCCCTTTCAAAAAAATTCTAACAATGAGGTCAAGATTCAGTGATGGATGAGGCAAGGGGTGAGGAAGGGGCGGGGGGGCGGGGGGATCTGATAAATGAGGCAGGCAGGGGCGTTGGATGGGGGAGCTGAGGTCGGCGGAGTTAGAGTGAGATGAGGCCGGCGCTGACGGGGGAGGTAGATGGAGATGAGGGGGAGGAGACCGGCGTTGACGGAGGAGGGAGAGGGAGATGAGGGGGCGCCGTTGGGTGGGATGAGGCTGGTGGAGGGAAAGGGGATGAGTGTTTGTGAGAGTGAAAGTGAGAGTTTGTGTGTGGGAGGAGAGAACGGCTGATGTATTATTAGGCTAGGGTTTTTTTGTGGTGTTTTTTTTTGTTGAAATCTTAAGCTTAAGTAGTGGGTTGGGCTTTTTAACAAAAGCTTTTTATTTTTTAATGGATCTTAATGGGATCAATAACGGGTCAAAATAATTTTTTAATCGGGTCCATAATGGGTCTTAATGGGGTCACTATCGTGTCTTTAACGGATCTATTGCGGGTCAATTTCGTGGCCAAAATTAAACACGAACACGACACGACACGGTAGCGGATCCAATAAACCAGACCCGAACACGATAAGCCGTGTCAATTTCGTGATAATTTCGTTCCGTGTCGTTTCGTGTTGTCGTGTCGTTTCCAAAATTGCCACCCCTAGCGGGAACCAACTTTGAAAAAATAACTTTTTCATCTTCTACAATTTCTAGAGAGAGTTTTTGAGAGCCTAATCCTTCTATGCAAAGGTTCAAGTTTTGAGTGTTTATTTTTGACGAAAATTATTCTTAAACAGTTTTGTTTACACCCACATTAGCTTATTCTAAGTACCACACACACACACACACACACACACACACACACACACACATATATATATATATATATATATATATATATATATATATATATTTGCTTTGAGTTTGTTTGGCATCGGGTTTACTTTTCTACCTAACAAGAAAAGAGTTTGGGTTTAGTTCTACATCCCATATAGAAAAAGTTCGTTGTTTTTCTACGTCATACTTACATGGTGAAAGGCATTGTGCGAGGGTTGACGGTTGTCCAAAAGCTTCATTAGTGGATTCCAAGGGTCCGGTAGATTTCAGGATTGTCGACTAAGTAGAGGTTGGTACAAAAAGACGCATCAGGGGCTTGAAGGGAGTCGAGTCGAGTTGAGTAAGTCATTTGTCTTGTACTTGTAAAAGTAGCATAGTTAGTGGACTTAAGGCTAGGGTCGTCTGCGATTTTTTTTCGTTGTGGGTTTTTCCTCGTACATCGCGGTGTAGTGGTTATGAATTTATTTTATCTTACAAATCACCTAGAACTCATGCTTAGGATGAAAAGATAAAATATGGTTTAATTCACTTCTCTTGTTTAATTTGGTGCATGTTTAATATTTGGGTAATGTTTAACTTAATTTAATTCAAGTCTAATTAATGTAATTTGATAAAATTTGATTTGGTCTAATTTACAAATTGAATTAATTAATGTTAGGCAAATTTCTAGGACTTGGGTTAAATTAATTTGTTTTAAGTGAATTTCAAGTGTGTGTGTGTGTGTTCATCATAATTCACTTATTTAGGTATAATTTTAATTTTTCTTTTAGAAATTAAAATTTGTGTTTAATTTAATTTTTCATCTTTTTAAGAAAAGAAAATAAATAAGATTTGAAAAATTAAATTGTTGGGTTGAACTATCCTTATTCCGCATTTAAAGAAAATTGATTTTTAAAGTGAAAGATTTTAAAATTGGGGGTCATAATTTCCAACAAGTGGTATCAGAGCAGGAGCACTAAATTATTGCGTTAAGGTCTTTTTGAATATTTTTGACTAAAAATGGAATTTTTCTCATTTTAAAAATTTCCTGTTTTGATGGTTCCAACTACGCATATAGAAAAGCGCGTATGAAATTGGCACTTAGGTCCCTAGATGAGAGGGTTTGGTTGTCAGTTGTTAACGGGTGGTCCCCACCTATATATTTAGTTGAAAATGAACGTGTTCCCAAACCCACAGATAGATGGAGTGTGAATGAATTTAAACTTGCAAATTTTAATTACCAAGGTTTAAATGCCTTGTTTAGCGCGGTCACACCGGATGAATTTTGACGCATTATGACGTGTGAAATCGATAAAGAAGCTTGGGATATTTTACAACTCACTCATGAAGGAACTGGTGTCGTAAAAGCTTGTAAACTCCAAAACCTCACCACTCAATTTGAAACCATCAAAATGAATGAAAAAGAAACATTTGATGAATTTTATGCTAGACTTTTTGATATAGTTAATTCATCTTTTAATTTGGGGGAGAAAATACCAGAAGACCGAGTAGTAAAGAAACTTTTAAAGTCCCTACCCGATAGTTTTATTCCTAAGGTGAGCGTGTTAAATTCTTTACCTACTTTAGTCTCTACAAAATTAGAAGAGCTTGTAGGTGATTTACAAACCTATAAACTAGACATGTTTCCCTCTAAAAATGAAAAGAAAATAGACAAGGGCGTTTCTTTGAAAGCCCGAAAGGAGGAAAAATAAGTAGTAGAGAGCGAAAGTGATAGTGACTCGGAGGAGATGGATATGTTTGCTAAGAAATTTCAAACATTTCTCAAGTTTAACAAATATAAAAATGATTTTAAGAAATTCAAAAACTCTAAGCATGACAAAACTGATAAGATTCCTAAAGTTCAAAAAGATGATCTTAATAGGGACGAGTCTAATAGGCGTTATGGTTATGAGGGTTATGGTCATAGGGTGAGAGAGTGCCCCACTAAACTAAGGAGAGAGGGTAAGCAACCAATTTTCTGAAATGCAACCCTTAGTGATAGTGATAAGGAAGAGGGACCCGATTCCCCCACTAAGCCCAACTTTGTGGCTTTTATGTAAAGTCATGTGAGTGAAACTGAGCACTCTTTTATTGATGAAATTTTAACATATGACACTTCCAAGGCCATAGTTTGTGAATCCCAAAGAAATGATTGTAGTGAGAGTGGAGAAGAAAGAGAGAGAGAAAGTTATGAGGAGGTTGAAGAGAGTGAACTTCAATTTGCATTTCAAGAATTATATGAAGAATCTATTAAATTAAAAAGAGCAAATTTGAAGTTTGAAGCTAGTTTAAAGGAGTGTGCCAAGGTTGTCGATGAGAGTGCATTCGTAGATGACCTTAGGACACAAGAGAGAGCTCTTCGAAAGAAGCTTGTGTATGTAGAAGGCGAGAGAGATAGCCTTAAGGGCTTAATGGAATCCTTGAAAAAGGTCTCCCGTTTGAAGAGCGCAATGTTTTATTAGAGTCTCACATTTTAGATTTAGAAAATAAATTAAAAGACTTTAGTAAAGTCAAATTTGATTTGGAGTGTCGTTCAGAGAAATTAGATAAAATTTTAAGAACGGTCCAAATTAAAAATGACGCGTGTGGTTTAGGCTTCGATACTTGTAATGAATAAACTCATAAATCCAAAACCAATGTTTTAGGAGAATCATCTGGGAACAATTGTATAGATCATTACTTAGGTAAGTCTTTTTTCGGAGTTTTTAGGTGCTCACATTGTGGTCGAAAATGTCATCTTAGGAAATTTTGTTTTGATCATAAACGAGGTCCTACAAAATCCCATCGTAAGGCAACCGAGGTAGCCAAGATTCTTATATCTCGAGATCATCAATCATCTTTAGTTGGGGTTAGGAGATCCAACTTGGTAGCTTTATAAGATAGGATTTTTTATTCTCATTTACTTTCACACGATACCTCCCTTAGTAAATCCAAAGGTTGAATGTGTTAGTTGTTTGCATACTCTAGCTTTTTTTTCTTCATATTATATATCATTGCTAGGAATGTATGCTTGTTTATCATTTTACATTCATTTCTTTATCTCATATCCCATGCTATAATTATGATTTTTATTTATCTTGTGTATTATATTTCCTTCATTTTAGTTTGCATTAAATAAAAAATACAAAAAAGATATTTGTTTATCATTTGTGTTATACCATTTTAGTAATTTAGGCTTAATGAAAAATACAAGTGATTTTTGTTTGTCTTTTGAGTAAATATTTTTGTTTGTTTGGTTAAAAATTTCAAAAACTCAAAAAGATTTTTACTGTGTGTATTTTGGTTTTACACATCTTTTGTGGCATATGTTTGTATTTGAATCCCTTCTTTTTTCGCTTCCATGTGTCTAGAACTTTTAGTTAAGATTGTCAATCCTTAAAATGTTCTTTACCATGCTTACATGGAGTAGTTGGATTTTGAGTTGCTATAATGGATTCTATTTTTATATGCCTCAATTCACACATGCACGAGCTCACTTAAAATTTTAATTTCACATGTATATTTGAGCTTTGTGAGGTGTTCTCCTACCAATCTAGTCATCTACGTACTATGAGACCTAGGAGGACTAGTGCATGTTACAATCCGTTGCAAGTGAGATTTGTGTGATATATAAAAATGATATATATAAATGTCCACGGGGAAGGGCTCCGAAAGGAAATATCCTCCTTTGTGAGTAAGCCACCATTTGATTGGACCTAAAAGAAATACGTGGTCCAATGGCCTAAAAGAATAATGACATTAAAATAAAATATTTGCCAAGGCCTATTTGTTTTGTTTGATATAGTCATTCAAAAATTAATATACTTATTTTGAAGGAGTTTGGATGGTATATCAACGGTTTGTACAATGTCCATTTATCCTATTTGTGCTTTCAATGTCATGACTTTATTGGTTTGTAGAATCATCAACATGCTAGGCTTGTATGGATTGTATTTGTTTGTTCAATGAGTTAAATTTATATTGTCACATGAGGGTATATCTAAATGTGATAAAATTTTGCAATCAAATGAGAACTCAGTGAACATGTATTAAGTGATTGGGTTTTAATTCATTGGTATCTCGTTCACACCCCTTCACTTTCATTTCCATATGACACATTTATGCTATAAGAGTGTGAAAACTCATGTTAATTTATTTTGTGTCATTTGTGAGTTCATAACTATATATGTGTGCTTGTATATATTTTATACCTATTGTGTATACATATATATGATATTATGTTTTATTTTGAGTCTTTCCCATTTTAACTAGTCCACCTATGCATTAATTCATAATCGGTACCTAACTTGTTGCAAAATTTTGTTTGATATCACATGCCTAGTTTCTTATGTGTCAAATTGATATCATTTTTGTTTGCTTCATAGTTAGCATCCATTATTCTTGCATGGATTATTTATTGTTTAATTGTTGCCCATATGCCTTAATGATCCTATTTCCTTATGAATCATCTTGTTTATTAGTTCTTTTATTCTTTGTCTATTCCTCAACAAAAAGGGGGAGAATGATTGGGGGAGAAATGGTGTCTAATCCTATTATAATCATATCTTAGTTTAGGATATTTATCTTAGGGGGAGTCGTGACCTTCTTAGGTTGATCATAGTTGATAAAGGAAGAATTAATTTAGGGGGATTAATTATTTTACATGCATTTAATATTCTTGATATTCCCAATGCGTTTGATAGTTTGTTTAAGTGTGCAAGAATTTTTCTAAGTGGCAACTTTCATCGGCAAAGATATTGATCCTTGGGTCTCAAGTCAAGTTTCCTATTTTTGGGTGGGATGTTTGTGAGTCTAGTAGAGATTGACGGTCCTTTAGGATTTTGTGTTGGTTTTTGTCCCGGAATAGCCAAAGGGGGAGATTTGTAAGGACACAAGTCTTCGATTGAGTCTTAATGTAGTGTTGGATCAATTCTGGACAAAAATATTTGAGTTATAGGATAGTGTTCTTGTGTATCCTTCAAGCCTATGACATGTTAAAGTTGAAGACATTGCGGCCTACTTATCAAGAAAACATCATTGTCGGTTTACATGTGCCTCGTTTCACGTCATCAACTTAGTTCTAATCTCTTCTATGGTATGAATGCATTACATATATATAGGAGCTTCGAGCATTTTTTTATGGGTGTAATTTTATTTTAAAATGAAGTTTATTTTCAGAAGGTTAATTTTAGAACTTTTAATAAAGTTTTTGGGCTTAATATTGAATTATGAACTTTTTGGGATTTCGTTCGATAGTGTCGTTCGAACGAGTTTTTCGTTCGAACGAGAATGTCGTTCGAATGAGTTTGCCAATGACTTTTCTCTTTTGGCCTCTAGAACTTCATTAGAAGGGTCGTTCAAACGAAACTTCGTTCGAACGAGATTTCCGGCGGGAAAATATTTTAACAGTTTTTGGGAGTTTTTCTCCATGTTCCCACTTCTTTTATCCCACTAACTTTTGCCTGAATTAATATATGCGGAAACCAACTTTGAAAAACTAACCTTTTCATCTTCTACAATTTCTAGAGAGAGTTTTTGAGAGCCTAATGCCTCTCTGAAAAAGTTCAAGTTTTGATTGTTTGTTTTTCAAGAAAATTATTCTTAAACACTTTTGTTCACACCCACATTAGTTTATTCCAAGTACCACACACACACACACACACACACACACAGATATATATATATATATATCTTCTTGGAGTTTGTTTGGCTCCGGGTTCACTTTTCTACCTTAGAAGAAAAGAGTTTGGGTTTATTTCTACATCCCATAAAGAAGAAGTTCTTGTTTTGCTGCGGCATACTCACACGGTGAAAGGCATTGTGCGAGGGTTAATGGTTGTTCAAAAGCTTCATTGGTGGATTCCAAGGTTCTAGTGGATTTTGGGATTATCGACTAAGCAGAGGTTGGTACAAGAAGACGCGTCATGGGATTGAAGGGAGTCGATGTAACAACCCGTCCTTTTGGAGATTATTAAATTCCATAATTGGGTATAAATTGAAAATTTGAGGAATTTCTCGGAATAGTGATTTTTGGGATTTTTGAGAATTTGATGATTTTCGATGGATGGCATATTTACTTTTGGGATTAAGTTAATAAGTTGGAGTATTTTAATAATATGTAGCCATTGAGTAAAGTGACAGAAGATAAGTTTTTAATTGGAAAACCCGCATTAAGTTATATTGGGTTAAAATAGTGGATTGCGGTCAAGTACCTCGGATGGGAATTTTGACTGTACCATGAGTCTCGGAATGGCCGAGATAGTCGGAAAAGAGTGTTCAGGAGACGTCTGTCAAGATAGAGCAGATCCGAGGGAGGATTCGGATAGCTCCGGATAGGCAAAAAAGTTACGCTGATGCTTCACGGAGACATGTGGAGTTAGAGGTTGGGGATCAGGTATTGGTCCTGGTGTCCCCTATGAAAGGGGTGATGAGGTTCGGCAAGAAAGGTAAGTTAGCACCGAGGTACGTGGGACCTTTCCCTATTATCGAGAGGGTGGGGCCAGTAGCCTACAGACTGGGATTGTCGGAGCACCTTTAGCGGATACACGACGTGTTCCATGTAGCATCGCTGAAGAAATATCGCAAGAGCGAGAGGGATTTTTGGCACATTCCACTCGAGGAAATTTATTTACATCCAGACATCTCATACGAGGAGAGACCGGTGGCTATTCTGGACCGTAGTGAGCGGAAGTTACGATCCAAGGTTGTTCCACTAGTTAGAGTACAGTGGGGTCATCACAAAGTTGATGAGTCTACCTGGGAGCGGGAGGAGGATATGCGGGAACAATATCCAGAGCTTTTCACCACAGGTACGACATAATTTTGGGGACGAAATTCCTTTGTAAGGGGGGAGTATGTAACACCCCGTATTTTCATGCATTTAATATTTAATTAATTCAGGAATTTAAAATTACTTGTGTGTCATAATTTTAATTGAATTAATTATGGCAAGTTATATTTAAATATTAATCGGGAAGTGAATGGTTAATATTTAGGGAACTTAATTACTAAGTGAATAGTAATAATGTATTTACGTCATTTCGAGTGTTAATGACGGGACATGTACTTAATTCAGTCGGGAGTCGGTATAGACTAATTTGGGTGTGAAATAAGAATTTTTAGAAATTAATTCGAATGCCATTTCTGAGTGTACGGTTGAGTCCGGATGGGCTGAGATAGTTGGAAAAGTATACCCGGGGTAGTAAACGGGTCACGGGACATTTTTAGACATAGCCGGGCCCACACGGGGACATTTGGGTCACTTGGGCTTGGCCCATTAGGCAAAAAAGGGATTAGCCTAATTAAGCCAGTATAAGGAATTAGGGTACGACCGATTAGGTTGGGAAAAATAACTTAGTGAGTTAGGAAGCCCTAAGAGCAGTTAAGGCAAATTGAGGGACAAAGAAGGGCCAAAAATCAAGGAGTTCATCTTCAACCTTGAGCAATCACAACTCCAAATTCAGACTCTACAAACCTTAAGGCAAGTGGTTAACTTTTTGTAGCATTAAATCTATTTTTCAATTCATATTTATGTGATGTGATTGATTAAAATTCGTTTTGGGTGTTAAGGGCTTAAAAATGGGGTTGTGAAAACCAATAATTTGATTTACGAATTTGAGTAGGGATTCATGTAAAATCTGAGAATATTAGATTGGTACATATCTGATAGGATGTAATCTGGATAACTAGAAACGAATTTGAGGAAGAAATTTGAGGTTTGAATGGGTTGAGGGTTAAAGGTAGATTTTTCCCCAAATTATGAAATCAATAGATAGTGGAAGAATTAATGAGGTTGGTGGACATTATGGAGGCCCCTCATAAGGTTTCTAATAAGTTTTATTGATAAGAAGTCTTGGGTTTACTGTTAGAAGAAGATAGAGATTTTAAAATTTCGTCCATGGCTGAAACAGCCTTCTAGAGAAGACGAAGACCTGCTCGATCGATCGATCGAAGGTCTGGGGTCGATCGATCGACGATCGGCAGACTTTGGCAATTCGACCAGTTTATTTATATAAGGGAAAAATTATATAAAATTCTTTCCATATCTTATGTAATAAGAAATAAATATATGGGGTTATACACTAATTAATTGTGAGGGAAATTAATTGGTATTCGGGAGAAATTTAGGTGTGACGCCATGACTAAATTGTGAGAATAATGTTTCACAATAATTAGGAACGGATTTAGTGGGCGAGTCCGGGGCTATTGGTTGGGCGATACCAAGGTGTTGATATTATTTAAGTGAGGGCTAAATAATTTAGAGTCGGGAAATTAGACTCGGATGTTGTTTTAATTCGGGCCACGAGAGTTAGTCCGAATTTATGGTGGGAGTGACACCAAGGGTAACTTAGTTAATTAATGTGTAAATTACTTAATAATTAGAGTTGGACCATAAACTCTTAATAATTTAAATAGGTTTGTGTTACGGATTTAGTACACGGTATAGACGGGACATTTTATATTTATATATATACGGGATGTGATAGTATATATATGGTGTGTACATAATAATCAGTGGCTAGATATTATTATTAGTATATACTCTAGTGCTATAGGGGGAGGTTGCACGTAGTGGATGAATCCCCTAGCTTGAGGAGTAAGGTGAGTATATTCCCAGGTCATAGCGTCCGTTATATGGGTGAGGGGCCTCTCACTTTCAGGGAAGGAATATGACCGCCTCCAATTGTATGTTTTAACCAAGTTAGTGAGCGATTATGACTTAGGTAACTAGGTTACGTGAATATACCTAGTGGGATATCACTTTAGAGAATTTACATCCTGTGAGTATCTACTCGGGTGGATGCTAGTTATTAAATGTATTTCAGTATGTTTGTGAATGCTGCAATATGACTGTAAGTATATAATTAGGTAATTAATTATATACGGGCTAATTAATACCAAGCATGAGTTGTTTTATATGTATAACAAGTATGGAAGTTATATGAATCTAAAAAGAGAAATGATTAATTAAGTTGATGTTGATAATAACATAAAAATCATAAATTCGGTACATTCGGTTAGAGTAGGGTGAGTCAAGGAGAATATATTAATTATCTAGTCATGAGATAAATAACTAGGTGAATTAATTATGGCATAGTAGTGCACATTAGAGGAGGGGTGAGGAAGTCCTCAAGAGAGTGCGACACTAACTAAAATATGGAGAGCATGCATATTTATTTATTACTGCAAGTTAATCATTTGCTAAATGTTTTTCAAATGTTTTGGGTACTAACCCTTGCTATAAAAACTTTTAAAAACCTTTTAGGTGTCCAGCCACAGGGACGCCAGGCTTGACTAAATTTCAGGGATCCGTTGCTGCAGCACATGTGGATGTTGCGGGACTTTGATAGACGCCTCACTCTTTCATTCTAGTATAGAGACTCCTATCAGTTATTTCGATCATGTTTCTCACAGTTCATTTAGTTGTTGTCAGACTTGTTGATATTGATTATTTGTCTTTATTTTATCTTTGTTGGAGTTTGGGCCGATGGTTTATTCGGTCAGATAATAACTTGTTAATGGTTGTTTTAGTTAATTGTGATTATTGTATTATTTTAATTTTCGCATGAGTTTCATTTAAGTTAATGAAACATAAAACTTGGCACCAGTCTAATTTTCTCACTTAGGTGGTTAGTAATTAAAAAGGCGACAGTGATGCTAAGAATGATCCAAATGAGAAACTTGTTCTAACTTAATTTAGGACTGATCACCCGGGGTTAATTAGGCGGGGTGTCACACTAGTGTGCCCCAGTCTTCATTTGAAAGGAAGAATTGCGTTGGTACATAATCGCTGTCCTTAGGGTGAGACTTTCAAATCCCACCGTTAATATGGAATTTTAGTAAGCAACGGGGATAACACTTCGTGTTGAGCGGGTTGTATCACCCATAATTCAAGGAGTAGGCGAGCGGTAATTAACCATTAGTTGAGCCTTGTGAAAGTGATTTTGGATTCATTTTGATCGTTTCATTTCCACAATGGTTATAGCTAGCAAGTGGAGTATAGTACGATAATTGGGGAAGGATATTACCTAATGGTAGGGTTCCGTGGGGCACTCTTACCTGTTTATTATGAACAAGGTGCTTATTGAGGTTTTGGTGTGGAAAACCTTAACTTTTCTCACTCTGAATGTTAAGAAATGGCGGGATAATCAGAATTTGGAGTTGGTCGAGTTAGAGTCTGATGACTATGGTGGAATTACCACGTGTGTTTTAGGCGGACAAGAGTGGTTAGATATTCGTATGGTTTCTCTCAAAGTGGGAGTTTTGTGTTTAGATAAATCCGCGTAGTTGTCATGTAGTGAGGTGCGGCCTCCCAATGATAGTGAAATAATGGGAATTAATAATGTATAGGCATGTCTTATGTGGACGTTATCAGATAGGAGCTCTATGTGAACTGTCTTTAATGAGAGTGTTAAGCAAGTTTGTTGTGAGGCGGGGGGGCTATAATGATTTGGCGCCTTACTATGTAGATAGTTTGCATACTGTTAGGCCTTATTTTTCGAATTTCGGGACGAAATTCCGTTATTAGGGGGGAAGTATGTAATACCCCGTATTTTTATGCCTTTCAAAATTAGGGGGTTTATTAAATTTAAATTGAGATATTAATCCAAAAATTTACTTTAAATATTTACTAGCGTGACGAGAGTTAGTAATTATTGGGAATTTGTCGAATATGACTAAATGAGTAAAGTAATATATAAGATTGATTTTATAAAAATTGTCACGAGTGAATAAAATGGCAATTATGGAAATTTAAGTCGGGACGCACCCGTGTCGTGTAAGGACTAAATTATTATTTTTAAAAGTGAATGAATTATAAGTCGCCCGTATGATCGTTTCGAGTGCGCCAACGTATCCGGAAGGGTCGAGATAGTCAGAAAAGTGTACTCGGGGGTTTAGTTTGGGTCTCGGGGCATTTTTAGGCCTAATTGACATCCCGGGAGGGTATTTTAGATATTTTATATTTTTGGGTAATTAAACTCACGAATTTCCTAAGGATATATCAGCCTTTAGGAGTTTCTTCTAGGGTTGACAAACACAAAATCAAAGGACGGCCATTAGAGAAGAAGTTGGCAAGCTTTTCAAGAAATTCAAGGCCAAAGACTCAACCGTTTGCACCGCCACCACCACCAAAATGTAGATCGCGTGACGAGGAGCGCAACCATACCTTTTTCTTCCATAAATCAAAAACTAAATTCCCAGGCAAGTATCTATCTTGATTTATTTTTAGTTAATGTCTCAATCATGTTAGTCTAGGGTTGTTTAGGAATTGTCCCATGAAAGAAAGTATAGTTTTGAGACTTAGAATCACATGTTATAGAAGAAGAAATCATATTCTGGACATCTAAATCGCATGTAGAGGATATACCACTAATTTGTATGGATTTAGAAGTAGGAAATATGGAAAACGAATGGGAAGAATTGAAATTAAAAGAAAAGATTAGGGTTCTTGAAGTTTATGTAGATTTTACCCGTTTAATCGTTATACTTGATGAATCCGAACATGTTTTATGTTTAAAATCAAGTATTTAGGCCTATAGTACTTGTGATAATGTTGGTTGGGAGTTTGGGAATCATATATGGAGATTTGGTTGAGGTTGGAGAGGTAAAACCGTAGCTGGGTTAATGCAGTTTTTGTCATAACTACTTGATCGATCGATCGAACCAAGAACATCGATTGACCCCCTTCCCTCGATCGATCGACCCCTCCTGGAAAACTTCATATTCCCCTTATTTTGGTTTAATCCGATTAAAAGGCATAGGAACCCTTGATTATTATTGGTAGAGTATAATAAGATGTAAAAAGGACCATTAGGGTCTAGGTAACCCCGTTGAGTGAGAATTTAATGTAAGATGAAATTAAAGGTTGATGGGGAATTATTCACATATGAAATCATGCGTATATTTAATAAAAGATCGAAACTCGCAAGAGAGTTAGACCAGAAGATAAGTGAGTGTATGTCTACTAAAATTTTACTTAGAATACTTCAAGATAGTGGAAGTGTGTATGAAGTGAAATATAAATGAGAATAGAAAAATAGCAAGTTCGTTATGCAAAATAATAGAGTAAAATGCGCTAAGAACGGATAATTAAAATTTTGGGTTGTGGGTGTACCTAACTTAGAAATATGAATATTTATATATATATATATATATATATATATATATGACTGTGTGATTGTGCATATATTATATATCTGTATAAAAATCGTACTCGAGCTACTTGCTATCACGGGGGTTTCAGCGTCGGGGCAGGCTTATCTCGATTAAACCTTTATGGGGGATAACGACTTGTACCCTAGAAGATAGTATCCTCGATTACAGGCTATCTGAGTGATAGTCAGATGGTCCTAAGAGCCGTGAGGGTATGTGCTGACCTCTTAGGACCGAGAACTATGCTTCGCCTCCATTTGTATGTGCTTTGTGTTAATACAGTTCGAGAGTGATTCCGAACTAGTATTTTCCTTAGTATGAGTGATATGGGAACTTGATAGCAGAGTACACGCCAGCACCATAGATTTTATGTGGGGTTCCATTAATGTATATATTATATGTGAGACTAATATATATACATATATTTACATGGGAACTTTCTACTGTTCGTATAAGTAATTAAGTAATAAATAAATGTTTCAACTCTCTTAAACGTTCGGGAATTTCATAATGGTACTGATTTGTTTTAAATGGCGTAAGGAATCTTGAAGAGATTAGTTTTCTAAACTAAATATTATCACCCTATTATTTCTCGAGATAAAACTTTATGGAAAATAAGTGACATAGACTTATGAGGTTTAGTATTACGATAGACGTGCACACTAGATGAGAGGTGAGAATTCTCAAGAGAGTGTCGCATACTAGCATGGTTGTTGCATTAGCCGGTAAGCATCATAAATACTTGCTAAACTAAATTTTAAAACTGTTTTACAATCGGGCTCTGACCCATTTCCTATTATCTCTTCTCTCTTGTGTATGTATGTATATATTACAGGTGCCCAGCCACAGGGGCGTCATGCTTAGGTTCTTTGGATTGGACGTGCTGCAGCTTATGTGGGAGTTGCAGGCCATTGCTTAGACGACCTCGTTGTTGATTCCACTCTTATTCCAGCTCTAATTAGTTTGGGAATGTGTCATCCGTTTCCTTATTTAGTTGGATTGGTCAGAGATTATGTTCATTTATCTTTATTATTTTACTCGTTGGGATTTATTTACTTTCGGGATAGTTTTCCTTTATGGTTTTAAAGTTGGTATTTTTTGTCTGAATGGTTAAATTGTAGAGGGTTCATTTCCAATCTTTTTAAATTGTGTGATTTATAAACTGTTAATTATTAAATGTTTTATAATTTAGTTAAACGAAATGGAAATAATATTTTAAATGATTTTGATACTTAGCTTAATTATTTAGGGTGTTAAATTGTAAAGTTTACTTTCGACAGTGATGCTAAAAATGAACCAATTGTTCACCTTGATTATAATTTAATAAAGGACTGATCAACCGGTATTTAATTAGGCAGGGTTTCACAATCTGCAACCGATAACAGCGTGCTATTGTGGAGGGATTCCTTGTAAAGATTTTAGACTGCATGTTTGGACTGCGCGTCCTTGTGGTATAGCTGGGTGTGAACAACTGTTGATTTTCTAGCCGTTGCTTTGGAGGTTTGACGAAGACGCCGTGCGTTACTCTTGTGGGCGAAAGTAAGATGGTATGTGGGTCAATGGTTTTGTAAACTTTTCAGAGTTCTAGAAATAAAAGGTTTTGCCCTTCGGGGATTTTTCCTGAAATTTTGTGTCGCATGTTATATCTTATTTGCTTTGATACGTAGTTGTATGTTTAGGGGCTGAATTAATTTGGTTTAAAAATAGACCCTAATTAAATAGGCGTGACAAATTAGAAATTTGCGAATTTAATCAATTATCACACCGTCATATTTTTTATAAATTGGTATCAGAGCGGGTTGCGTTAATTTATCGCCCATTCCTATTTTCCGCAAAATCGTGTAATATTGATTTTTTTTTGAAAAATTAGTTTTGTGAAAAATCGTAATTTTTCCAATGGAACATTCATTTAATAAGGTGCCTATTTTTTATGGGAAAAATTATGCCTATTGGAAAGATCGCATGAAACCTAGTTTAAAAGCCATTGACGAGCGTGTTTGGTGGCTTTGCAAAAGTGGATGGAATCCTCCCACTGTCACTGTTGAGAATATCACCTCTTTAAAACCCGTGTCGGCCTGGACTGAAATTATTTTAAAATGTCTAATTTTAATTCTTGTGGTTTGAGTGCTATTTCTGGAGCAATATTTGTAAAAACTATAACTGTGTGATAATTGATTAAATTCGCAAATTTCTAATTTGGCACACTTATTTAATTAGAGTCTATTTTTAAACCAAATTAATTTAGCCCCTAAACGTGTAACTACGTATCAAACCAAATATGATATAGCATGCGACACAAAATTTCAAGGAAAATCCCCGAAGGGCAAAACCTTTTATTTATAGAACTCTGATAAGTTTACAAGACCATTGACTTACATACCATCTTGCTTTCACCCATAAGAGTAATGTACGGTGTCTTCATCAAACCTCCAAAGCAACGACTAGAAATCAGCAGTGGTTCACACATAGCTATACCACAATGACGCGCAGTCTAGACACACAGTCTAAAATCTTCACAAGGACTCCCTCCATAATAGCACGCAACTGTCGGTTGTAGAGCTCTCCCCACAAAGAATGAACAAAAGCAAAGTGTGTTCTCGAACACCAAAACAATTCACCAAAGCATATGGGATTTTTGTGAATTAAAAACAAAAGTAATGAAAACCATAAAAGAAGAAGTTAAAAAGAATTCTGCAGATTTGCAGTTTTCTGTCTTTCAAAACGCTGGTACTTCTTTATAAAAATGAAACCATTTAAGTATTTATAGAAAATCGCGCCGCCTCGGTCGTTAAAATGAAAAAGGAATCTCGCTCGAACGAAGTACACATGTCGTTGAATGACATCGCACGATATCTCAATGTCGCTCGAATGAGATGGGATCTCGCTTGAATGACCTGAGTGTTAAAATCGAGGAATGCTAAAGGACAGAGAAAATTACTCATTCTCAAATTTTGACGAAAAAAGACTACTCCTAAACTTAGAAAATATTTCATAAAAATATCCCAAAGCTCTAAGTGAAAAGTTAAGGTATTTAAAACATAACCTTACCAAAGTAAACTTTGCAGAGGCTTTTTGATGAAGAAGTTTGATATATTCGGATCTCTCTTGATGTAGATTTCTATTGAACTTCTTCGACGGTTGTAACGGTATACGACATAATTAATTGTGACGGACATTTATAAAAATATGTCCTTACACATAAATCACAAGTATAAACATATATCACTCTACCTATATATATACAAGTACAATACCCCTAGGCTGAGACCTGCGGTATATGCATTGTCACCCCCTAACCCCATTAGGATTTTTTTAACTAAATAGTTTACAAACCACAATTATAGTTTATTTATTCTTTTATTAATACATATTGAAACAACTTCAAGGTTAAAATGCGGAATACTAAAAATCCAATCGTTTTAAGGAGACATAATTTCAACGGAACTCACATATCATTTAACTTACTAACAAATAGTACAGTGCATAAAACAAACTAACAAGACCCTACTTCTATTTACTCAACCTCCTAGACCTGGCAGTGGCAGCTGGAAAACCTGAAAATGTAAACATATAAAACCATGAGTTTAAAAACTCAGTGAATGTACTATAGCTATCTATAGTAAAAGTACTATATTAACATCTCAACATAACAATATATACATCTCTGTGCCAAATTAGGCCATTTACATATCCGGAGTAAATAAACCCCACATCTTCTACCCATAGGCAATAATCATATCCATAGGTTTTAAAAACCTAACATCTCCTGAATTGCATAACAACTCAATATATCTTGTCTTTTAATGAGCCATAACATCTCAACATCTCTTGGATTTTAATAAGCCATATCATCTCAACATATCTTGGCTTTTAATAAGACATAACATCTTAACATCTCATGACTTTTAATAAGCCATATCATCTCAATATATAGTACATACACATCATATCCCAAATCAACTCAATACGTACACTCACCTTGTGTTGTCAACTATGTATCCACGTTTCCCTCGGGTGGAGCTGAACTTGGTTGATTTGACCTTACACCTGTTAATCCAACTAAATCAGTACTGAAACTCAATCATAAGAATTATATTAATATAATTATGTAACTTTAAATGAGTATACAACCACAATATAATTCTACTGAAGTCATATTCCATGAAACATATGTAAAGACGAAACGATGGTATATATGTTGATAAGGTCATGAACATTCAACCCTAGAAATTACATCATAAGGAATTTATAACTAAACTAGAGTAAAAATAAAAGTATACTTCTGAATATATATACACATGAAACATGTACTCAAAATACCGTTGCGAAGGAGCAGATAAAAGTATTCTTTCATGGGATATCCAGTATGGCCTGAAATTATTGTCCTCCATACTTAACCTTCTCATATTCATTAATTGCACACATACAGGTGTCCAAACTTATCAATATGAAAACATATATGAATATACTTTCCAGCATGACGGTGTAATTTTTAAAGCTCCTTAGGGAAGTTATGACTATTTCTTTACAACACAAGAAATCTTCCCTACAAGCTCCTCTATTGTTTCTTCAACTTCCAAGAATTTTCATAATTTTTCTCCAGCATAACTTTACATTATTTTAAACACACCTTCAGTACACATACTGAATAGTATATAATTAAAGTTTCATAATATTTGGACTTCATTTTCTATCTCAAAAGCTTGACCAAATTCAGGGCATACCGAAATGAAATATACAAACAGCAACTATATACCAACTTGCAACCATCACTAAGGCCTAACCATAAGGAGTTAAATTCTAATTTTCGGATATTATATGAATATATGAGTCTATTTTCATATCCAATTAGAATTTCTTAATTTCAGTAAGCACACAAAGAGATATGCAAGTTTGAATACAAAGGGTTCCAATACAAAGCAATATGACCTATAATACCACATATCTCACATATGAACCAATACATATTATCCCCAAGGAGGATGGAATTTTAATCAATACTTCATGATTTATATACTTTGAAATAAGTATAATATAATATTAAAACAATATTAACAAATAATTTTACCTTGGAAACACCTTAAGAATTTTCTTGGAATTGTTTTCCTAGATTTTCCTTGTAACCCTTTCTTCCTTAACTTCTAGCTCTCTTTCCTCAAGCTAATAACACCTCAAACTGAACCTATGGACTTATTTGTTGAATAAATAATGTTAAGGGGGAGTTTTAAGCCAGCCAAGGCTGCCTCCCAATCCATCCAATCAAATTAAAACATTTGGTTTAATAAAAGACAATTTACCACTTAAAGGAATTGACATATTTGCCCCTTGTTCATAATTTCGGCCTAACTTCTTACTCGAACATTCGTTTGATGAACCATTTATTGTGTTCTAACCCTAACTCACATGTGTACAACTATGTAGTTTTAACCTCAAGTCAATTGTAATGTTACAAGGGTCAAAACTAGTCTTAAACAGGAACATTTCTATCGAAAATAACCAAATCTTGTGTTCTTAAATAATTCGACATTTCATGATTTATGAAAGTAGAATTATACTAACCATAATCACTTAACATTAGATATAATAATAACAAATTATTCATATAACATAAGATAAGTATAATTTAAATATAATTTATCATAATTATATACGGGTTGTCACAACCTCCCCCCTTAGAAAATTTCGTTCCCGAAATTTAATACGAATGTCACTTACCAAACAAATGGGGATACTGTTTCTTCATGCTATCCTCCGTTTCCCAAGTTTCTTCTTTAATTCCATGGCTCATCCACACAACTTTAACTAAGGGAATAACTTTATTCCTCAATACTTGCTCCTTACGATCAAGAATTTCCACTAGTTCCTCGTTGTACGACAAGTCTTCTTTTAGTTCAATAGGTTGGGTTTTCAGTTGATGAGATGGATCTGCCAAATACTTAGGAAGCATCGATACATGGAACATGTCATGCAAACGAGATAACTTTGGAGGTAATGCTAATTTATATGCCAGGGTTCCAATTCTTTCCGACACTTCATATGGTCCAATGTATCTTGGACTTAGTTTCCCCTTTTTTCCAAATCTCATAACGCCTTTCCATGGTGAAATATGTAGGAATACAAAATCCCCCTTCTGAAATTCCAATGGATACTTCCTCTTATCTGCATAAAATTTATGCCTGCTTTGCGCTATCTTTATCCATTCCCGAATCATTTTGATCTTCTCAGTTGTCATATCTATCAATTCAGGACCCAAAAGTTTCCTTTCACCTACTTCATCCCAACACAAAGGCGTTTTGCATCTCCTCCCATATAAAGCTTCATACGAAGCCATACCAATGGTGGACTGATAACTATTATTATACGAGAATTCCATCAATGGAAAATGATAATCCCAACTACCCTTGAAGTCAAATACACATGCTCGTAACATGTCTTCTAATATTTGAATCGTTCTTTCTGATTGCCCGTCGGATTGTGAATGAAATGCAGTACTGAACTTCAAACTTGTGCCCAGAGAATTCTGTAAATGAGGCCAAAACTTAGAAGTGAAAGTTGGATCTCTATCTGATACTATTGACACTGGTGCTCCATGTAAACGGATAATCTCATCAACATACATATGTGCATATTTTTCAACAGTGTAGGTCGTCTTAACTGGAAGAAAATGAGCTAACTTTATCAATCGATCTACAATCATCCAAATAGAATCATTCCCCTTTGGTGATCGTGGAAATCTACAACAAAATCCATCGTTATATGCTCCCACTTCCATTTCGGAATAGGCAATGACTGCAATAATCCTGCCGGCTTTTGATGCTCCGCTTTCACTTGTTGACATACTAAATATTTAGCTACAAATTTAGCAATCTCACATTTCATATTGTTCCACCAGTAATACTCTTTCAAATCTCTGTACATTTTGGTACCTCCCGGATGCATAGAGTAAATAGAACTATGTGCCTCTTCTAATATATCCTTCTTTAAGGACGGATCATTCGGTACACAAATTCTATTTTTATAACACAATGATTCATCCTTCTTAATTTCAAAGTCACTCTCTTTACCATCCAGGATTTCCCGTTTCTTCTTTTCAAGGAATGGATCACTGAATTGCAAATTTCGTATGCGTTCTGCCAGTAAAGGTCTCACTCTAACGTGTGCAAATAACGCCCCCATTTTAGATAAGTTCAACTCGACTCCCATTAGTCATAATTCCATAATATTGCCAACCCGTGCACATTGAATACAAGATAACCTCCCCAATGACTTTCGACTCAGAGCATCTGCAACAACATTGGCCCTCCCAGGATGATGGTGAATGGTACAATCATAATCTTTAATTAACTCCATCCAACGTCTTTGTCTCAAATTCAAGTCTCTCTGTGTAAATAAATACTTCAAACTTTGGTGGTTAGTGAAAATTTCACACGTCTCTCCATACAAATGAGGTCTCCATAATTTCAAGGCAAAAACAATAGCCGCAAGTTCTAAATCGTGCGTAGGATAATTACGTTCATGCGTCTTTAACTGTCTAGATGCATAAGAAATTACCTTTCCATGTTGCATGAAAACACAACCTAGACCCTGATGTGAAGCGTCAGTATAAATCACAAAACCTTCTCCACTGGATGGAACAGTGAGAACTGGAGCTGATACTAGCCTGTTTTTCGAATTTTCAAAGCTATGATGACATTCATCACTCCACACAAATTTCACTTCCTTTCGGGTCAATTTAGTCAACGGCAAGGCTAAATATGAAAACCCCTTTATGAATCTTCTATAATATCCAGCCAATCCTAGGAAACTCCTTATCTCCGTTACATTCCTCGGCCTTTCCCATTGCACAATTGCCTCTACCTTCTTAGGGTCAACATAAATTCCATCTCCCGAAACAACATTCCCCAGAAACACTACCTGATTTAACCAAAACTCACATTTGCTAAACTTCACAAACAATTGACTATCTCGCAAAACTTGCAATACCACTCTTAGATGCTTCTCATGTTCCTCTTGGCTAGGTGAGTATATCAAAACATCATCGATAAAGACAATCACAAACAAATCTATGAAAGGAAGAAATACCCGATTCATTAAATCCATAAAAATTGCATGAGCATTTGTTAACCCAAATGTCATTACCAAAAATTCATAATGACCATAGCGAGAACGAAAAGCGGTCTTAGGAATGTCACAATCTCTCACCCTTAATTGATGATAACCCGATCTCAAATCAATTTTTGAAAACACTTTAGCACCCTGTAATTGATAAAACAAATCATCAATACGAGCCAATGGATATTTATTTCGAATAGTCACCTTGTTCAACTGTCGATAATCAATGCAGAGTCGCATGGTCCCATCTTTCTTCTTCACAAATAATACTGGAGCGCCCCATGGTGATACACTGGGTCGAATAAAACCTCTATCTAGCAAATCTTGCAGTTGAACCTTTAACTCCTTTAGTTCTACAGGTGCCATTCTATATGGAGAAATAGAAACTGGAGCTGTACTAGGCACTAAATCAATAGTAAACTCTACCTCTCTGCTAGGTGGCAATCCTGGTAATTCATTTGGGAACCATCTGCAAAATCCTTAACGACTGGGATATCTTCTAATTTTTACAATTCCCTGCTTGTATCCACAATATATGCTAAAAAGCCTTGACAACCCTTATTTAATAATTTCCTCGCCCGAAGGGCAGAAATAAGACAGTTCGGAACCACATTTCTTTCCCCAGTAAATTTGAATTCTTCCTCCCCCGGCATATTAAATGTAACCTCCTTACAAAAATAGTCAATTGATGCATGGTAGGAAGATAACCAGTCCATACCCAAGATAATATAAAAATCTCAAATATCTAGTGGAATTAAATCAATGGTCCACTCCCTCTCCCCCATATACAATACACAATTTTTATACACAAGCTCCACTAACATCACATCCCCCATAGGTGTACAAATATATAAACCACAATCTAGATAAGAACATGGTCTACCCAAATGCATGATAAATGACAGTGCTACAAATGAATGAGTAGAACCTGGATCAGTAAGCACATAAGCATGTTTGTTCATGACAGAAAATGTACCTGCCACCACCTCTGGAGTAGCTTGAGCATCCTGTAAAGTCATAGCAAATATCCTTCCCGGAGCCCTAGATCCACTAGCCTGTCCTCTACCTCCTCCTCTCCCTGTGCCTCCAGGTGATGATCCTCGACTAGTAGTAGCTGATTGAATCCCTCCCAGTAGCATAGGACAGTTATTTTTGGTATGACCAATTTGATGGCAGTGATAACACTCTACCCCCTTTAACTTGGGATAATTTGGACTGATATGGCCCTCAGCTTTGCAAAAATAGCATGTAACAGGCTTGGACTGCCTATTGTCATTCTCCTGCTGTCTATTATGTTGGCCCATCGATCCTGCACCCCTAAAACTACTTGGTGTCCTATTCTGAACATAATTTCCAGTCCCTCTACCATGCTGAAATCTTTGACTCCCTTATTTTGAGTATTCTACATTGCCTTCCTTTTGCTGAGTTGGATCAAATCTACTCCTCTTTCCCCTTTGTTCCCTATTCTTTATTTCATCGTTAACATCTCCTTCAACCATCATAGCTTTGTTAACTAAAAAAGCATAATCTACCATTTCAAGTGCAGTGAGTCTAGACTTGATAAATAAATTCAACCCATCCTGAAATCTGGTGCATTTATCCTCCTCATTGGGTAAGAAATGTAATGAAAATCGAGATAAAGATATAAATTTAGTTTCATACTCCCTGACCGACAAATTCCCCTGAGTTAATGATAAAAATTCTCTCTCTTTTTGCTTCCGATACATGCGAGGAAAATACTTTTCATATAAGTCTTTAATAAAGGAATCCCAAGTAATTACCTCACCTCCCTCCGGAGTAAGCAATAAATCTTTGGAAGACTCCCACCAATATTTAGCTTCGCCCTTTAACATGAAAGTAGCCAAAATTACCTTCTACACGCCAGGTACATTCATCACCCCGAAGATAGTTTATGTGTCTCTAACTCAAGCCTCAGCTTCTAAAGGATCTACAGAACCTGAGAATGCTGGGGGGTTCAATTTGATAAACTTCTCGTACATAGTAATCTTCTCCTCTCATTGTATTTCCCTTTCTCTTCTGTCCAAAGTCTGCTCCTCCAAGTACTTGGCTTGTTGTTCTGCTATTTGCGTCATAAACATGTTTTGTTGTTCTTCCATTAAAGTCATGGCACGAGCCATTTTCTGCATATCTGTAAGTTGTTCAGGAGCCCCCTCTACATTATTTCGATTTTGTTGGTTTAGTATATTTGAAGACTCCTCATCCACCCTCTCATGAACATTTACTCCTTACATAGCTTACAATCTGTCATAAACCACAATTATAGAAACAAGAATACAACATTTATTTCTAACATAATGGTTAGTATTTCTCACAAATTAATATAAATGACCCACACAACGCTATTTCTGCCACTGCCATATCTCGACTCTCTAACCACAGAATATAAAAACCTAAAGCTCTGATACCAAGTTGTCACCCCCTAACCCCATTAGGATATATTTAACTAAATAGTTTACAAACCATAATTATAGTTTATTTATTATTTTAGTAATACATACTGAAACAACTTCAAGGTTAAAATGCAGAATACTAAAAATCCAATCGTTTTAAGGAGACATAATTTCAATAGAACTCACATATCATTTAACTTACTTATAAATAGTAAAGTTCATAAAACAAACTAACAAGACCCTACTTCTACTTACTCAACCTCCTAGACCTGACAGTGGCAGCTGGAAAACCTGAAAATGTAAACATATAAAACCATGAGTTTAAAAACTGAGTGAATGTACTACAGTTATCTATAGTAAAAGTACTATATTAACATCTCAACATAACAATATATGCATCTCTATGCCAAATTAGTCCATATACATATCCGGAGTTAATAAACCCCACATCTCCTGCCCGTAGGAAATAATCATATCCAAAGGTTTTGAAAACCTAACATCTCCTGAATTGCATAGCAACTCAACATATCTTGGCTTTTAATGAGCCATTCCATCTCAACATCTCTTGGCTTTTAATAAGCCATATCATCTCAACATATCTTGGCTTTTAATAAGACATAACATCTTAACATCTCATGACTTTTAATAAGCCATATCATCTCAATATATAATACATACACATCATATCCCAAATCAACTCAATAAGTACACTCACCTTGTGTTGTCAACTATGTATTCACGTTTCCCTCGGGTGGAGCTGAACTTGGTTGATTTGACCTTACACATGTTAATCCAACTAAATCAGTACTGAAACTCAATCATAAGTATTATATTAATATAATTATGTAACTTTAAATGAGTACAAAACCACAATATGATTCTACTCAAGTCATATTCCATGAAACATATGTAAAGATGAAACGATGGTATATATGTTGTTAAAGTCATGAACATTCAACCCTAGAAACTACATCATAAGGAATTTATAACTAAACTAAAGTAAACATAAAATTATACTTCTGAATATATATACACATGAAACATGTACTCCAAATACCGTTGGGAAGGAGCAGATAAAAATATTCTTTCATGGGATATCCAGTATGGCCTGAAATTATTGTCCTCCATACTTAACCTTCCCATATTGATTAATTGCACATATACAGGTGTCCAACCTTATCAATATGAAAACATATATGAATATAATGTCCATCACAAGTGACGGTGTAATTTTTCAAGCTCCTTAGGGCAAGTTATGACTATTTCTTTACAACACAAGAAATCTTCCCTACAAGCTCCTCTATTGTTTTTTCAACTTCCAAGAATTTTCATAATTTTTCTCCAGCATAACTTTACACGATTTTCATCACACCTTCAGTATACATACCGAATAGTACAGAATTAAAGTTTCATAATATTTGGACTTCATTTGCTATCTCAAAAGCTTGACCAAATTCAGGGCATACCGAAATGAAATATGCAAACAGCAACTATATACCAACTTGCAACCACCACTAAGGCCTAACCATAAGGAGTTAAATTCTAATTTTCGTATATGATATGAATATATGATTCTATGTTAATATCCAATTGGAATTTCTTAATTCCAGTAAGCAAACAAATAGATATGCAAGTTTGAATACAAAGGGTTCCAATACAAAGCAATATGACCTATAATACCACATATCTCACATATGAACCAACACATATTATCCCCAAGGAGGATGGAATTTTTATCAATACTTCAAGATTTATATACTTTTAAATAAGTATAATACAATATTAAAACAATATTAAAACAATATTAGCAAATAATTTTACCTTGGAAACTCCTTAAGAATTTTCTTGGAATTGTTTTCCTAGATTTTCCTTATAACCCTTTCTTCCTTAACTTCTACCTCTCTTTCCTCAAGATAATAACACCTCAAACTGAACCTAGGGACTTATTTGCTGAATAAATAAGGTTAAGGGAGAGTTTTAAGTCGTCCAAGGCTTCCTCCCAATCCATCCAATCAAGTTAAAACATTTGGTTTAATAAAAGACAATTTACCACTTAAGGGAATTGACAGATTTGCCTCTTGTTCGTAATTTCGGCATAACTTCTTACTCGAACATTCGTTTGATGAATCGTTTGTTGTGTTACAACCCTAACTCACATGTATACAACTATGTATTTTTAACCTCAAGTCGATTGTAATGTTACAAGGGTCAAAACTAGTCTTAAACAGGAACATTTCTATCGAAAATAACCAAATCTTGTGTTCGTAAATAATTTGACATTTCATGATTTATGAAAGTAGAATTTTACTAACCATAATCACTTAACATTAGATATACTAATAACACATTATTCATATCACATAAGATAATTATAATTTAAATATAATTTATCATAATTATATACGGGTTGTCACATGCATACTCTGCTATCATGTCCCAGTACCCCATGTACTAGCTAAAGAACTATTATTTCAGTTTCTCACTCGAACCATAAATAAAAATCACATATATTGGAGGCAAATATAGTTCCAAGCCTATGGGATACATACATACGTATGCACCCATATGACCACCAACTTATCGTTGTCACATATAGGCCTTTCTGAGGTTCTATATTCTGGACACGAGTCTAAAATTCCCCCAATGGGCTAATCAGGATAAGACCGTCCACATCGCGAAACCTCGTCCACCATAGCAAGAAGCGTACGTATGTCATACACATAATATCACAATCAACATAATAGATGCATACACTCATCCTATACATACATAAAGTATTTTTCAAGTTTATCCCATAAACTAATAATTCATATTTTATTCACATTTTCCATTACTCCTAACCTCTCTTGTTAACCGAAAGGATATAAATAATTTAATTAATTATTCCAGTAGCTACCTTCAACCCATACTTATTGGTCCAAAACGAAGACTCATTATAACAAGTAGAAATTATATTTTAATCCCCAATAATCCTTTTTCTCGATAAAGTTACATTCTGTCCAGAAATATAAAATTATAATTTGAGGCTTTTCTGATCCGATTTTGAAAAACTTAAAACTCCAAAGTTGTGCAGAACATGATTTTATACAAGAACTCGCCAACAAACTTCCTATTTTCGCTTAAAACAGTCCTAAAATTATCATACAATATTCATCCTTTTTCTAAAATGATTTTTCATGCATTTTCTCCACTATTTTTTTTATGTTCAATCTTTTATTCTACAACTCCAAACTCCCAAACAAATATCCCCAGCAATATGTTAATCTATATACATGATTTCCAATATTCTATATTCATCAAATCATCGAAAACTCAACTTAAATTGAATTAATTCATGGTTGTTCTCTAAAATATTATTTTACCATTTATCATCAAGAACACATGTAAAATCCATATTTCTCCCAATTTTAATTGTTACAATTTCACCAATATTCATCTTCTAACATAACAATTATATACTACTATCAATTCTCACAAAAATATAATTTTCAATTCCTCAATTGATCATAACCTTTCATGAATTCCAAAATAGTAAACAAATTATTCTAACATGAATATGACATTTAACTAAAACTCAGCAAGATAAACACTTGCCTTTTAATGTAGGTCTGATCCGTTGAAGAAGAAATATATGGTTATAGTCCCCTCTCTTTGATTTACACTTTGATGATGATACTCCATGTATTTTCTTGCATAAATTCTTCAAAGCTTCCCTTAGACTCTTGAAATTCCTTCTCAATTCTCTTCGCTATCTCTCTAACTCTTTGTATAACTCTCTTAACCTTTGATTTTATGAAAATGATTCTTCTCTAAGCCGAAGCCTTTCATTTTATAAGTGTAATCCCATTTTTGACTTTTCAATTACCATTAAGAAGCCCAAAAGTCACCTAAATAATGTCCCAATTACTTTCAAAAGTTCCCGAGACCCAAACGTAACCCTTGGGGTACTCAATTTTGACCATTTTGACCCTTCTGGATACATTGGCACACTCAAAATGACCATATGAATTACAAAAAAATAAAATTTATATTTTATTTCCCAATTTAAGTCCCTACACGACTGACACATGCGTGCCGACTAAATTTGTAATAACTTGTGTATTTGTTACTCACGACAAGTTTAATCTTCTCACATCATTATTATTACTCATTCACTAAGTAATATTCAATATAAATAAATATTAACCCTTATCTCGCTAATTAATATTTATTTTAATCCCGATTAATCTCTAATCAAAATTTTCCCGTTATTTAAATTAATCCCACATTTAAAATCATTAAAAATTACAGGGTATTACATAATTTCCCCCTAAAAACAGAATTTTATCCCAAAATTCAGAAATAAAGTATACATGATAAAAACAAATTCTGGATATAGATTACGCATCTCATGCTCGTGGTTGTAAATATACTCATTGGCATTATGATGATCAATAATATCACCTTAGATTCTTACCCACAACTGTTTTCGGATATGCTCAAAATTTACTTGCAAAAATGCTTTCGTTATTTTCCACTATTCATACACTAGTGACATTGTTTAAACCAAAGGTCTTTTCACGACACCCCATGGTTAGTAACAAGTTCTGTAAGTACACAAATTTCCAATTGAGTCCATATATAGTTTTGGCTCAATTTCGGACAAAAACATTTATTCATAGGTTAGTGATTTATTGTAATACTCTCAAGCCTATGAAGTGTGTGTTGAAGACGTAGCGGCAAAGAATATAAAGCTTCATCAAAATGCCGGTTTGCGTGCCTCGTTTCTACGTCATCATCTAAGGTTCCATGCTCCCAAGGTATGAATGTAATTATATTTATATAGGAGCTTGGAACAATATTTATTGGGTGTTTAGGTTTAATAAAAACCATGTTTTACTTTCAGAATAATTTAATTGAAACTTTAAAATAAAGTACATAAAGTTTCTGGGCCAAAATAGAATTTTAGAAAAATTTCTGGAAGTCGTTCGAAATCTCGTTCGAACGAGTTTGTCGTTCTAACGAGGTTTCGTTCGAACGAGACTGCCAACGAACCTAATCTCGTCAGTCGTTCGATATATCGTTCGAACGAGTTTTTCGTTATAACGAGGTTTCGTTCGAACGAGTTTTCCAACGAACCTAAACTGGTCAGTCGTTCGATATGTCGTTCGAACGAGTTTTTCGTTCTAACGAGGTATCTAACGAGTTTCTAACGAGCCCAGACTGGTGACTCGTTAGAAGTCTCGTTCGAACGAGAGTCAAGTTCGTTCGAACGAGATGCCAGGGCGGGAACAGTTTTGAGCAGTTTTTGGCAGTTTTTACCCACTTTCCCCACTTGGTTTTTAACCAACTTTTTCAGACTTAATAATGTGCAGGAATGACTTTTTCCAAAGTATCTTTTTCATACCATACAAACTCCTAGAGATTGTTTTGAGAGCAAATTTTTTTAAGGAAAAAGATCATGTTTTGAGTGTTATTCTTTAATGAAAAATCCTACACACTCTAGAGTTTACACCCAATAGCTATTTATCCAAGTTCTATATACATATCTTTACTTGGAGGTTTGGCACCGGTTTATCTCTACTGAATTCAAGAAGAAAAGTTTTGGTTTGCTTCTACATCCATCAAAGAAGAAGACTTTTTGTTGAAGATTCTACCCACTTGGAGAAAGGCTCCATGCTTAGGCGACGGTGACCATATAAAGTCCCATCGGTGGATTCCGAGACCGCGGTGGTGTTCCGAGGTTGTTCGCTAGGAAGAGGTTTATACGAGAAGAAGCGTCGAGGCTTGAGAGGGATCGAGTCAGTCGTTGTAAGTCTATCTGTCTTGTAATTGTAATTCCATATCTAGTGGACTTGTGGCTAGGGCCGTCCGAGGTTGTTTCCCGTCTTGGGTTTTTCCTCGTACATCTCGGCGTAGTGTGATATTGCTTATTCTATCTTGCATCATAATTTAGAACGCATGCTTAGAATTAATTCAAGATAAAATTTGGTTTTATTATCACACTCATTTAATTTGGGACTAAATTAAATATTGGGTAAATTTGGTTTATTCAAGTCATTTGCTAAAATTGGTTTCGCCTAACTTTAGATAATTGAAAATTATGACTTAGGCTAATTCTAGGACTTGGATTAACTTATTTTATTTTGTATTGAAGAAAATAAAATTTGGTTGTGTTTATTTGTTGAACCATCACCTTTACGCTTCCAAATTTATTTTAAAGGAAATTATATTTTAATTTGATATTATTCAAATCCGGGGGCTTCTTCAAATTGGTATCAGAGCCAAAAACGATAAATTATTTCGTTAAGATCTTTTAATTTTTTGGCTAAAATGGATTTTTTTCCATTTTCAAAATTTCCTATTTTCGATGGTTCAAACTACGCGTATTGGAAAGCGCGAATGAGATCGGCACTAAAATCTATAGACGAGAGAGTTTGATTGTCTGTTGTTATCGGGTACTCCCCACCAACTTATTTAGTTGAAAATGAACGAGTTATCAAACCCGCCGATAGATGGACTGAAAATGAGTTTAAACTTGCTAACTTTAATTCCCGAGGTTTAAATGCCTTATTTAGCGCTGTCGCACCGGATGAATTCCGACGTATTATGACGTGTGAAACCGCTAAAGAAGCTTGGGACATTTTACAATTAACTCATGAAGGAACTAGTGTCGTTAAAGCTTCAAAACTCCAAAACCTCACCACTCAATTTGAAACTATCAAAATGGATGAATCAGAAACTTTTGATAAATTTTATGCTAGACTTTCTGATATTGTTAATTCATCTTTTAACTTGGGAGAGAAAATACCTGACGACCGTGTAGTAAAGAAAATTTTAAGGTCCCTACCCGATAGATTTATTCCAAAGGTGACCGTTTTAAATTCTTTACCCACTTTAGCCTCTACGAAATTAGAAGAGCTTGTAGGTGATTTACAAACCTATGAACTGGATATGTTTCCCTCTAAAAATGAAAAGAAAATCGAAAAGGGCGTTGCTTTAAAAGCCCGAAAAGAGGTTAAACAAGTAGTAGAGAGCGAGAGTGATAGTGACTCGGAAGATATGGCTTTGTTTGCTCGTAAATTTAGAAAATTTCTTAAATTTAACAAAGATAAATTTAAAAATTATTTTAAGAAATTTGATACTTCTAAACATGATAAAAGTGAGAAGATTTCTAAAGCCGAGAAGATCCCTAAACCTAGTTATGAAAATATTGATAGGGACGAGTCTAATAAATGTTTTGGTTGTGAAGGTTATGGCCATAGGGCTTATGAGTGCCCCACTAAACTAAGGAAAGAGGGTAAACGGCCCACTGCCTATAATGCAACCCTTAGTGATAGTGATAAGGAAGAAAAGCCCGATTCCCCCACTAAGAGAAATTTTGTGGCTTTTATGGCTAGTCATGTGAGTGATAATGAGAACTCATCGATTGATGACACGATAGCACATGCCACTTCCAAGGTCATTGTTCATGATTCCCTTGTTTTTAATGATAGTGAGAGTGGAGAAGAAAGAGAGAGTGAAAATGAAGAAGAGGTTGATGAGAGTGAACTTCAAAATGCTTTTCATGAATTATATAAAGAATCTATTAAATTGAAAAGAGATAATTTGAAGTTAGAAGCGAGTTTAAGAGAGAGTGTCAAGGTCGTTAATGAAAGTGCCTTAATAGAAGACCTTATGACACGTGAGAGGACTCTTCAAGAGAAGCTACAATACGTAGAAGGCGAAAGAAATAGCCTTAGGAATTTAATGGAATCCTTGAAAAATGAGCTTCTTGTTTTTGAAGAGCGAAATTTTTCACTAGAATCTACCATTTTAGATTTGGAAAATAAATTAAAAGATTCTAGTAATGTCAAATTTGATTTGGAATGTCGTTCGCAAAAACTTGATAAAATGTTAGGAACGGTTCAAATTAAAAATGACACTTGTGGTTTAGGCTTCAATCCTTGTAATGAATTTACTCATAATGCCCAAACCAATGTTTTAGGAGAGTCTACTAGGAATGCATTTAATGATCACTCCTTAGGCAAATCTTTTCGACATGTTCTTACTTGTACACTTTGTGGTCGAAAAGGTCATCTTAGGAAATATTGTTTTGATCTTAAACGAATTCCTAGAAAATCCCATAGTAAAGTAACCACGGTCGTTAAAGCTCCTACACCCCAAGATAGTCATTCTTCATTAATTTGGGTTAGGAAATCTGACTTGGTTGCCTTACAAAATAGGGATTTTGATTCTCATTTACTTTCACATGCTTCCTCCCATGCTAAATCTAAAGGATGAATGTGTTAGTATTTGCATACTTTAGCATTTGTACTTCATGCTATATTCACATGCTAAATGTATGCTTGTTTAGTCATTTTCTAGTCATAGCCTTATTTCATATCCCATGCTAGAAATTATGACTTGTTTATCTTTTTGTATTATATTTTGCGTTTAAATTAATTGAAAAATATAAAAAGATTTTTGTTTATCATTTGTGTTTTATTTATTTCATTTAAGCTTAATGAAAAATACAAATGATTTTTGTTTGTCTTTTGAGTAAATATTTATTTTTGATTAAAAATGTTAAAAACTCAAAAAGATTTTATTTTGTGTGTATTTTTGTTTGACACACTTTATGTGGCATATATTTGTGTTTGAATCCCATCATTTACGCTCCCACGTGGCTAGAACTTTTGGTTTAGATTTTCAATCCTCAAAATGTTCTTTACCATGCTTTATATGGAGTAGTTGGATTTTGTATTGATTAAATGGATTCTATTTTCATATGCCTCTTTTCACACATGCACGAACTCTTTTGAAATGTTAATGTCACATGTTATATTTGAGCTTTTTGAGGTGTTCTCCTATCAATCTAGTCATCTACATATCTATGACCTAGGAGGACTAGTGCATGTCAAAATCCGTTGCATGTGAGATTTGTGTGAAAATGAAAACATGATAAATAAATATGCACGGGGAAGGGCTCCGAAAGGACTAAGTGATCCTTTGCGATAGTAAGCCACCGTTTATTGGATCTAAAAGAAATACGTGATCCAAAGGCCTAAAAACAGATTATTTGGCATTAAACAGAAAGCAATTGCCAAGGCCTATGTTTGTTTGATATATTCATTCAAAAACAAAAGAATATATATGCTCATTGAGGGAGAATTGGATGGTATATCAATGGTTTGCACAATGTCCGTTTATCCTAGTTGTCTTTAATGTCATGACTCTATTTGGTTTGTAGAATCATCATCATGCTAGGCTTGTATGCATTGTGTATGTTTTTTCATTGAGTTCAATCTTTATATTGTCACATGAGGTTATATTTAACTGTGATGAAGTTTGCAATCAAATGAAAACTCCGTGAACGTTTCTTAAGTGTTTGGGTCTAAATTTAATTGTTGCTAGTACACACCCCTACACTTCCGTTTCCATATGACACATTTTTGCCATACGAGTGTGCAAACTTATTGTATTTTGTGTCATGTGTGTGTTTATATCTATATATATATGCAAGTGCTCTATTGGTATATCTTTAGTATCTATATATATTATATTTATTTGTCTTTGCCTTGCTTTTATTGCCCATATGCTTTCATGTCTTTTCACTTTAAGCTTCCTCATGCTGTTTATTAGTTCTTTATCCTTTGCCTATTCCCGAACAAAAAGGGGGAGAATGATGATAGGGGGAGAAATGGTATCTAATCCTATTATTACCGTATCTTAGTTTGGGGGAGATTTATCTTAGGGGGAGACGTCTTTCTAAGTAGGTCATGTGTCTTGATAAAGAGGAGAATTAATTTAGGGAGTAATGAATTAATTGCATTTAATATTTTGATATTCCCTATGCATTTGATAAGTTTGCTTAAGTGTGCAGGAATTACTCTAAAGCGGCATCTTTCTATGGCAAAGCGTTTGATCCTTAGGTTGAGTCAAGTTTGGGCGGGTTATGTTTTGAGTCTAGTAGAGCTTGACGGCCCTTTAGGATTTTTGTTTGGTTTTTGTCCCGGAATAGCCAAAGGAGGAGATTTGTAAGGACACAATTTTCCAATTGAGTCCATATATAGTTTTGGCTCAATTCTGGGCAAAAACATTTATTCATAGGTTAGTGATTTATTGTAATACTCTCAAGCCTATGAAGTGTGTGTTGAAGATGTAGCGGCAAAGAATATAAAGCTTCATCAAAATGCCGGTTTGCGTGCCTCGTTTCTACGTCATCATCTAAGGTTCCATGCTCCCAAGGTATGAATGTAATTATATTTATATAGGAGCTTGGAACAATATTTATTGGGTGTTTAGGTTTAATAAAAACCATGTTTTACTTTCAGAATAATTTAATTGAAACTTTAAAATAAAGTACATAAAGTTTCTGGGCCAAAATAGAATTTTAGAAAAAATTTTGATAGTCGTTCGAAATCTCGTTCGAACGAGCTTGTCGTTCTAACGAGGTTTCGTTCGAACGAGACTGCCAACGAACCTAATCTGGTCAGTCGTTCGATATGTCGTTCGAACGAGTTTTTCATTCTAACGAGGTTTCGTTCGAACGAGTTTTCCAACGAACCTAAACTGGTCAGTCGTTCGATATGTCGTTCGAACAAGTTTTTCGTTCTAACGAGGTATCTAACGAGTTTCTAACGAGCCCAGACTGGTGACTCGTTAGAAGTCTCGTTCGAACGAGAGTCAAGTTCGTTCGAACGAGATGCCAGCGCGGGAACAATTTTGAGCAGTTTTTACCCACTTTCCCCACTTGGTTTTTAACCAACTTTTTCAGACTTAATAATGTGCGGGAATGACTTTTTCCAAAGTATCTTTTTCATACCATACAAACTCCTAGAGAGTTTTTTGAGAGCAAATTTGTTTAAGGAAAAAGATCATGTTTTGAGTGTTATTCTTTAATGAAAAATCCTACACACTCTAGAGTTTACACCCAATAGCTGTTTATCCAAGTTCTATATACATATCTTTACTTGGAGGTTTGGCACCGGTTTATCTCTACCGAATTCATGAAGAGAAGTTTTGGTTTGCTTCTACATCCATCAAAGAAGAAGACTTTTTGTTGAAGATTCTACCCACTTGGAGAAAGGCTCCATGCTTAGGCGACGGTGACCATATAAAGTCCCATCGGTGGATTTCGAGACCGCGGTGGTGTTTTGAGGTTGTTCGCTAGGAAGAGGTTTATACGAGAAGAAGCGTCGAGGCTTGAGAGGGATCGAGTCAGTCGTTGTAAGTCTATCTGTCTTGTAATTGTAATTCCATATCTAGTGGACTTGTGGCTAGGGCCGTCCGAGGTTGTTTCCCGTCTTGGGTTTTTCCTCGTACATCTCGGCGTAGTGTGATATTGCTTATTCTATCTTGCATCATAATTTAGAACGCATGCTTAGAATTAATTCAAGATAAAATTTGGTTTTATTATCACACTCATTTAATTTGGGACTAAATTAAATATTGGGTAAATTTGGTTTATTCAAGTCATTTGCTAAAATTGGTTTCGCCTAACTTTGGATAATTGAAAATTATGACTTAGTCTAATTCTAGGACTTGGATTAACTTATTTTATTTTGTATTGAAGAAAATAAAATTTGGCTGTGTTTATTTGTTGAACCATCACCTTTACGCTTCCGCATTTATTTTAAAGGAAATTATATTTTAATTTGATATTATTCAAATCCGGGGGCTTCTTCAAGTTCATTTAAGCCCTTACATATCGGTGTATTCTTTTATGCTTAATGTCTCACTTATCTAATAACACATAAAACTATCGGTAATTCGATATCAAGATCTTAAAATATGCATCTATACTCCAATGAATCTATTATCACTATGTTAGAAAAGACCTCACTTCTATAGGTTTCAATTTCCTCAATGTCGTACCAAGCCATCTCTCCTCGCACAGTACATTTTCAGCAATCCTTGACTACTCATGTCAAGACTTAAAATTTAGTTCCCACTAAAGTACTCTCACTAAGTTTTTGAATTATATGAAATGAAATGGAGTGGGTCAATCCTTGTCAGCGGACCATGAATCACCTCGGGTTCAAGAAACTAATTAGTTCCCTTTTTTCAAATATCCAAAGGGAAGTGGGAAATTTTCTTATATTAAGCCACAAAATCACTAAGTAGTTAATATTTCGCTAATCACATAATCCCTTAACAGTTATAGTTAGTATTTCTATTTACTCCAAAAGTTCTAAACATGCATCCTCGCATTTTTCCACATTTTATATCACCCCTTCTGAATATACATCATCCTATGATTGACACGACTAGCTCAAGGAGAAATCCCATCCCTATCGCCTCCTAACACCTTTTATCCAATGTTACCCTCAAAGGTCTCGTTCAAATTTACGTCAAAATTGGGCGACACTTTGTGTCGGTTTATTTTGTCTCATTTAATAGCATGCTAGGCACACTGCCTAGTAATATAACACAACTCCATATAATAATTTTTATTTTGTCCCTAAATAATTTACTTCGTAACCCAAAGCAAATCCTATCCATTCCATAATTTTGATTATCTGATAATGAACTTTATCATCTTGTGTTGTTATCCTGACCACGGGTTATCGATCTGTCTCATCAGTCTGGTTGGTAGTATCCCAACAACCTTTTTCTCATAGAGGTTGCATACCTGGAGACTTCACTATGTCTGACTCAACCCGAAATTCACTCACTAATCATCTCATGTCACGTGGAATATCTCACTCCACTTATTCAGAAATAGACAAAAATTGTGGTCCGTGTGTTTGCTCCGAACATGCGTATTTCCTAGGCCCTTTTTCCAGCTATTAGAATTTTACCAACTTATTTATGCGCGAACTACTCTACGCATTGGACTAGGTGACACTCTCATTATTCTCAATGTTATTGGACTCAACTTGCAACTCACCTCAGCTGTGGGAGTTTTCTTAGGACATGCACACAGTCAGACTATCTCCTTTCCTCAAACAACATTTAGCCTTTCTTACATTTCCACTAGTTTTTCTGATTGTCCCACAGACACATTTACAACATCTTTCTAAGCCTTTTTATCACACATGGTACAGAAAAGAAAATTAGCAAGGGCGCCCATACACCCTATATCATATGCACAATTATACAAATCGTCTCTAACACTTCACACGTATTATACTTATCTAAAATCCGACCCTGCATTTTTTAACGTGGCTATACCATAAGTCTAATTTCAGTTACCTTGCCTATTAACTAGTGGGGTAAAAGTATTTTCGACGTTTCCCACATAGCACTACTCAACTCTACAGGTGTTATTTTATAGATTAGCTCTCAATTCAGGTTTTCATGTACATGCGTGTATAATAACTAAAGTGATAAATTCGTATTCTAATGACCAATACATCTCTCGACTCTCGACATTCGTTAGGATTCATGCGTGGGATGTCTCTCAAGCGAAATCCAAACAATGAACCCTCTCGATACACTACTACCTAGCCTTGTTGGTCATCGAGATTCGTAGGTCCTGTGTACTTACTCAGAGTA
The DNA here is from genome assembly GCA_949130495.1 of Sambucus nigra. Taxonomy (NCBI): domain Eukaryota; kingdom Viridiplantae; phylum Streptophyta; class Magnoliopsida; order Dipsacales; family Adoxaceae; genus Sambucus; species Sambucus nigra. The sequence continues at coordinate 260,965,931 of OX422210.1, forward strand.
TCCAAAATCTTATCCACAAGCACACAAGTCTAACCATCGACTCCCACATTACTCAAGGATTTTATACAACACACTATTATTAGTGTTACCATACTCAGTCAATAACGAGATAAATTTCTCCACTCGAAAATAAACATTATATACCCCAGATCATATCAGTACAATTCCTACATATTGGAATTAGATATAATGAAACAACAATAACCTCTGGAGTCTCCTCCATGATGTAGTATAAATGGGAGTTTATTCTCTTTCACGTGATACATCGCTAAACAACACAATCCTAACTTGGAATAGTGTACACGATAGCCTTGATATAACAACCCAGCATCGCTCAACCCGTCGCTAACCAGTCCAAAACTAGGATAACATCATACTCGAATATCATCTCTCAAAATGAGTAAATTTACTAAAACATAACCTCTCAATGACTATATCAACTTTCCTATGGATAGGACCAATGATTCCCACTACTAAATGATAAAATATAGGCACACAATAGTAATATTAACAATACACCCACTAAACCTGTCTCACGCTCGAATTTGGTTTTAATGGAATATTGTGACTCACTCGTGTCACACAAATATACCCCATTTATTCTAGGATAAATCACACCCTTTTAATTGCCAATATCTCTGGCGGTCCTAATGCTTTCTGGACACAACACTCTGTCCAAATTGATTCAAAAAAATTTACAATTATTTCCCCTGTTAGGCATCCTACTCTGTCCCCTACTCTACACACATAGGATACTTCTTTGTGCCATCTCTCTATCTCTGGCCACACTAACCATAGTAGAGTTTCCCTTCTTTCAGACCTGATAGCCTTGGCCTAAACCTCTATCCACTGTTCTAAAAAACCCGCCTAGGCTTGAGGCTTGGGAGAAACGCCCCGCCTTACGCTTTTTACGCCTTATTCTTGGTAAAATCCTTAAGGCACACTTTTTTCTAAAAACAACAATACTTTAGTGTAACAATATCGCCTTTTAAGGAATTATTTTACAAATCGGACAATTATCTCATCCAAAATAATCAAATAGTATTTTAATTTGCATATATTCAGACATATTTTTATGATATGTACAATTTTAGTATCTTAATAGCCTTGTTATAGTTAAAAAATATTAAAATATATTAAGAAGGCCTAAACGCCTTTTTCATGCCTTTTTACGTCTAAGGCCCGCCTAGGATTCTAAGGCTTAAGGCTTGGCCTCCACGCCTCGATCACGCCCCGCATTTTTTAGAACCTTACTTCTATCCGTATTGTCCCTTTGTTTTTGAAACCCCAGGAAACACTTTGTCGTCCTAAGTGACCCTAATTAAATCCATTGTTCCTCAGTAGAAATTCCCATTGATCTACATCATTTAAATGAGTCCCCTTCGGGGTATTTCTTTGTGGTGTATCACTATTATTAAGTACATTCAGTCTTTCCATTCTCTGGATGTGTTTTCTAGCTCTCGTGTCTCCCTTTTCATGAACGTATTGATATAAACATTAAACGTATGTCATTGTCGTCATGTGTATACTTCGTTCAAGCCTCAATTCCCTTATTTATTAGCGACTCTTATTCATGAGTTCATTATTACACTTAACAACTTTACTCTCCATTACTTACCCCCCCCCCCCCCGATTATGAAGTTCGCTTAAATGGATAATTTTGTCATCACAATTAGCCTCTGTTCATCTCTCCTGTGAAAAGTCTAGAAACTCCCTTCATACCTCGATTTGAATCGAAAATTAAAGAACTTGTGGTTAAACCGCACCCCATATTTCTCAATTAATTCCTTATCTACATGCTTATGTGGTAACTATATCCCAATATAGTAGTACTGCTCTTATGAGAAAAATTTAATCCAACCTCAAAGCCGAAGTGTCACTGTACCTCTCTCGACGTAACTATCTTTGGATCATATCCTTCCATTGGTCTATCGCACTTCTTTTCTCCCCTTATCCGTATAATCACACATAATATTCTTCATATAGTTCCTCTCACAAACTCCGGCTTGGAGCCTAAGTTAAAACATATTACCATATTACACTTAAATTCCAAATTATCAATTTACATATTTAAGCCATTCCAAAACATATAAAATCAAATTAAATTTTATGAGTGGCTCCTTGAAAAATCATTCTACTTTCCCCCACCCCGTTGTCAGCTACATTGGGTGAGTCTTAAATTTTAACCATCGTTCTTTATGATGGTGTATGGGGAAACTAACACACTTTAATGATTCACTTTGAACCATAATCATGGTGACATCTATCTCATTTACTATTTCCTAAAATACTTTATAACTTCTATTGAGTCTTTCCTCTTGCAATCATTCTAACGGCCCTCACAGGTCATCCCATGTTGTTTGGCGTACGAAACTCAACCAAATTCGAATATGATTCGTATCAATTATACTAGCAGGTGAACGTAAAGTAGGTATGAAGAGGAATACAAAAATCCTATAATAGGTGTCTATATCAAAGAACGTTTTACTGAAACATAGTAAAGCCGTACAGATCCTAAGGACACTAGAACCTGATGCTCTGATACCATTTGTAGCACCCCTCCTAATTAAATACTGGGTGATTAGTCCTTTATTAAATTATAACAGAATATACAGGTGGTCCATTCTTAACATCACTGTCGAAAACCTTGTATTTACTAACCACCTAGTATTTAAAAAGTTGGTGTTAAAATTTTATCTTTTTAATTAACATAAAACCAAATGACAAATAATATCACATTCCACCATTTAAATATCAAACACACAATGAATAATGATAGAATAATAATTATATCTGAATTATACAATCCAGTCTAAACTATCCATACAATATTTTGAAATAAAATTAACTCCACAGTCTAATACATCATAATGGAACTCAACATCTCTGAATAATAATAATAATAATAATAATAGAATAAAATGGACAACATGTTCGACTTGAAAGAAAGTTCATAATAAAGAAATGAATCAATACTAAGGCGTCTAATATCAATAACCTGAAACTTCCACCATAGTTGTAGAACGTTATAAGATAGAATCTGCTAAGCCTAGTGTCCTTGTAGCTGGGCACCTTAAATATTTTACAATAAGAATATAGATTTGGAGAAAAACGGGTCAGAGCCTAAGTAAAATAGTTTTAAAATTTTGGCAAGAGTTTAAATGCAAAATTTTCAAACACTATATTCATGTTAGGTTCAACTGCTCTCACTTGAGATGCTCACCTCTCATCTAGTATGAACACCTAACGTACATCTCTAACCTTTCATGATTATACTACCCCTACTAACTTATTCAATCCAATTCTATTTCTATACCAACTAAATCATTATTCTTACCTGTATCGTCCATCCAATATGTTACCAATTAATTTATATCAAAGAGTCAATAATAAATTTCTCATATTATATTTAATCTTTTTGCACTAAGATCATGTTAAATGTCACCATTTTCTCATCTATTAAATACACACAGTAGCATAAATCACAGGTCTGTACATATATACACTAGTACAGCACCCTTAGGCTGAGACCTTCATTGCATGCATACTCTGCTATCATGTCCCAGTACCTCACGTATTAACTAAAGGACTATTGGTTCAGTTTCTCACTCAAACTATAAACACAAATCACATATATTGGAGGTGAATATAGTTCCAAGCCTATGGTCTACGCACATACCTACGCACCCATATGACCGTCAGCTTATCGTTCTCACAGATAAACCTTTCCTAGGTTTTATATTCTGGGCACGAGTCTAAAATCCCCCCAATGGGCTCATCAGGATAAGACAGTCCACATCGCGAAACCTCACCCCGATAGCAAGTAGCATAGGTATGTCATACACATAATATCATAATCAACATAATATAGGCATAGACTCATCCTATACATATATAGAGTATTTTTCAAGTTTATCCCATAAACTAATAATTCACATTTTATTCACATTTCCCATTACTCTTAGCATCTCTTGTTAACCAAAAAGATATTAATAATTTAATTAATTATTCCAGTAGCTACCTTTAACCCATAGTTATTCGTCCGAAGCCCAGACTCATTATAATAAGCACGGATTATATTTTAATTTTCAATAATCCTTTTTCTCGATAAAGTTACAGTCTGTCCAGAAATATAAAATTACAATTTGAGGCTTTTTTTATCCGATTTTAAAAAAACTTAAAACTACAAAGTTGTGCAGAACACGATTTTATACAAGAACTCGCTAGCACACTACCCATTTCCCCTTAAAACAGTCCTAAAATTATCATACAATGTTCGTCCTTTTTCTAAAACTATTTTTCATGCATTTTCTCCACTATTTTTTATGCTCAATCTTTCATTCTACAACTCCAAACTCCAAACAAATATCCCCAGCAATATGTTAATATATATACATGATTTATCATATTCTATATTCATCAAATCATCAAAAACTCAACTTAAATTGAATTAATTCATGGTTGTTCTCTAAAATATTATTTTACCATTTATCATCAAGAACACATTTAAAACCCATATTTCTCCCCATTTTAATTGTTAGAATTTCACCAATATTCATCTTCTAACATAACAATTATATACTACTATCAATTCTCACAAAAATATAATTTTCAATTCCTCAATTTATCATAACCTTTCATGAATTCCAAAATAGTAAACATCCTATTCTAACATGAATCTGACATTCAAATATAATTCAGTAAGATAAACACTTGCCTTTTAATGTAGGTATGATCCGTTGAAGAAATATATGGTTGTAGTCCCCTCTCGTTAATTTACACTTTGATGATGATACTTCATGTATGTTCTTGTACAAATTCTTCAAATCTTCCCTTAGACTCTTAGAATTCCTTCTCTATTCTCTTCACTCTCTGTCTAACTCTTTGTATAACTCTCATAATCTTTGATTTTATGAAAATGATTCTTATCTAAGCCCAAACCTTTCATTTTATAAGTGTAATCCCGTTTTTGACTTTTCAATTACCGTTAAGAAGCCCAAAAGTCACCTAGATAAAGTCCCAATTAATTTCAAAAGTTCCCGAGACCCCAACGTAACCCCTAGGGTCATCATTTTTTACTATTTTGACCCTTCCGGATACGTTGGCGCACTCAAAATGACCATATGAATTACAAAAAAATGAAATTACGTTTTATTTCCTAATTTTAAGTCCTAACACAACTGACACGTGCGTCCTGATTAAATTTATAATAACGGTCGTATTTGTCACTCACGACAAGTTTAATCTTCTCACATCATTATTATTACTCATTTACTAAGTAATATTCGGTATAAATAAATATTAACCCTTATCTCGCTAATTAATATTTATTTTAATTCAAATTAATCTCCAATTAAAAAATTTCCATTATTTAAATTAATCCTACATTTAAAAATCATTAAAAATTATGGGGTATTACATGTGCTCACACGACTTGAAAAAGCTACACACATCCCATATGCTAAACCTTTACCGGACTCATCTCCCTCTTCTCCCTCACTATCACTAAGAGCGACAGGATGGCTACATTCTTGCCCTCTCTCCTAAGCCTATTGGGACACTCAATGACTTATGCCTATCACTGGTGGACACTTCCTTTCCCTTTTTAGTTTGGGCTTTAAGCGATATCCCTCTATCCTTAGATTTGACAGTGCCGGGAAACATGTCAATTTTGTACGTCTGGAGGTCTCCTACCAACTCTTCTAATTCTAGACGACTCAAATTACCCAAGGTGTTAAAAACAGTTACTTTTGGGATAAAAATGTTTAGGCACCTCATGAATTACTTTTTGATGTGTTTGTCGTTGTTGTAAAAGCTCTTCGATCAAAACCTCAATTACCTACAAATTTATAACAAACTCAAGTGCAGAGTGGTAAGTAAGGACGTCAATCCTAATCTAAGGTGTGAACATGAGAAGATAATGAATAGAATTCACTTGATTATATTTTTTAGACTTTTGAATTTTTTTAATTTTTTTATGTCTTTCAAATATTAAAACACTTTTTAGGTGAAAATGTGAAGTAACACTAAACTAAAATGAGAGATGAAATTAACAAACTAAAAAGTGTGCTAAATAAGAACTAAGTAATAAAAATGAGATGAGCTTAAATTTGAGAAATATTCAAGGAATGAAACTTAACCTCCACTTTATCAATTAAATGTGTTAATTATTCTAGTTTACTAATTTCCAAAATATTAATTTATTTTATCAATTGATTCTCATCATTTGACAAAACAAACTAATATAAAATTAGTTAATCCAATTTTCATCCCCATAACTCAAATGAATAATTGATTTAGAAAAATTATATAAATCACTCGCTAGAGTATATTCATATAATAAATCATAAATCCAACAAAAATTTAATGTATGAGTATAATAAAATATAATATACTCTAATTAGTGGGTCATTCTATCTCTAGTTTGAATCCAAAAATTAAGAGTATATTAGATTTTAATCCTTTCTCAAGGATAGTTTACCATTTCTCAATGCATAAACTCATGTAGGAATGAAAATAAAATTATCTAAATGAAACAAAGTAAACTATATCAATTAATACATTCAATTGAATATATGGGTCTTAATTTCACTCCTTGAATGGAGTGATTAGCCAACCATAGTCATAATTCACTTAATAACAATGTAATAAAAGTTACTAAATGAAATTAAAAATATAGAGAGAAGAAATTCAAACCAAAATGTAGGAGAAAAGAAATTACAATTGCATTAAATCCAAGCTTCTCTCAATTGTGTACAAACACTAACAAAATTGAAGTACAATTTAATTCTCCTCTCTACAATATTTTTTTCTCTCTGAATTCCCTATTTTTCTAACCTAGTCTTTCTTTCTCTAGAATTCTCTATTCTCTAGTCTTCCAAATCTCTCTTTTTATGGAGTGACGTCTTCTTTTTATAGTGGCTTATGGAGCTAAAGGGGTATTTTGGGAATCGGCTTGAGTGTGCATGGAAATGGTGAGAGGAGTGAGAGGTCATGTGGGTGAGGGAATTGGAATAAAACAAATTAGATTTAGTTAAGGGTTATTTTTGGAAATGGTTTAAAGTTGGTAGTTGGGGGGCATTTTGGATACTTGGGGATAAGTGGGTTTATTAGTGTAACAACCCAGACTTTTGAGCGACTATTTTATATTATTTTGCCTGATGGGCTAATTTTATAAAATAGAGGAATTTGGAGTAAATATTATTTCCCGTGATATTAAGGGATAATATTTACCATGTCTTGCCTATTTACCGTTATAACAAGGTAAATGGCATTATATTGTGTTTTATTGCGTCGTTGTACTTTAGACGACGATTATGATTTATATTTAAGTTTGAGCCAAATTAATAAAATAAAATGAAGTTGGAACATAAAAATATTATACGTTACTCTGAATGTAAAATAGGGGGGTGCGGTTGGTTTTAGAATAGTCGAGATAGTCAAAATGAGTGCCAAGTTGTATTTTTGAGTTTCGAGCATTTTTGACGGGTTATGACTCAATTATGTAGTTACGAGTCATTTTAATGGTGTATCAATATTTAAAAGAGGGGAAACTATGTTTAACACCCGTATAAGTCTTCCAACCCTTTTATTTTTCTCATTTCATGTTATAAGCCAAGAGAGAGAGAGAGAGAGAGAGAGAGAGAGAGAGAGAGAGAGAGAGAGAGAGAGAAGAGAGTTGGGAGAAAATGGAGAAAAGAGAGAGAAATGTAGATTTAGAGCCGGAAATCGTTGCTTCGAGAAGAGAATCCGAGCCTACAACCTTGAGGCAAGTTTCTTACTTGCTATATATTGATTTAATGTGATAAATTACATGTATAGTTAGTTTTTGGAGATTTAAACCATAAATGGGTTTTTGATGAATTTGGTGTTTAAACCCTAAATCTTGTAGTTTAAATTGATTTTAGGAAAATAAATTAGTTAGTTGTTGTGTAGGATTGATTGGGTAAAATTAGTTGTTGTTTATGTGGACAAAAGTGGAAGATTTGGGGTTTTGGGATTTTAGGGTTCATACAACCCGTAGCCCAAATTGGGCATTTTTGTAGGACCGAATCGATTCGGCCTTAGGGCGAATCGATTCAGATAAGGGGCCGAATCGATTCGACTGAGGCAGAATGTGTTTTTTACTCACCAAATCGATTCGCTTTTGGGAGAATCGATTCGGCCCTAGGGCGAATCAATTCGGATGCCCTGTTTTTGTGAGGTTTTTCTAGTTTTGTTTTTAGCCCCATTTCTTTTAGGTTCGAGGTTTAAGAACCTTCCTTTGGGAAGTAATGAAGAGTCCTAGAGGGTTGTGTTGGTAGACAAAGGTCCTAGGCTAGCATGGGGATATTTGGGCTTATCCCAAGGGGTATTTTATATAGGTTAATCTCTCGTTTGGTATGGGATGTTAACCGAAAATCTATCGAACATAGAATGATAATGTTGGGACTTTTCAGAGACTATTAGTGATGGAGACTCACTTTGATGATTTATGGTATTGTGTTGGACTCTTGCAGACTAGTTTGAGGATAATGGCACTTCGGGTCTTAGGCAATTAATAAAATATGACTTAAAGAATAAGAAATTCATATTCTAAAATTGGTATTTAATCATTGAGCATAAATGGTTTTTTGAAAATGTAAAATGTGATTGTTTTCAAATGGAAAAAGAAATGATTTTCATAAATGATAATTTATGTAAACACACCTCTCTAAATCGCTATCATAAGGGAAGTTGCGCGCGTGAGGTGAAGTCCCCTAGCTATTGAATGCAGGGTGAATATAGTCCTCGGCCATATGAGTGTTTATTGTATGTTTATTCTGCGCTAGTGAGGTAATTCTGGTTGTGGTTATGACTCACTCGCAGGCATATGGCCTCTTCCTGACATCTTGGTGATAGGCCCTGGAAGATGATAGCCATTTAGGGGCGCGCACAGTGGGGAAACTCGGACGGGTGGTCTTAGAAATGTTATATGATATGAAATATAACTATTTATAATAATGTGGGACATTATTGATGTTAAAGCATTTTATGATAATAAAATGGCTTTAAATATATTTCCTACATGGAAGAAAGGAAATGAGAAGTTATGATATGTAAAAGCATTTTTATGATAATAAACCTGCTTTAAATATATTTCCTGGATGGAAGAAGGGAAATAGACTTTGAAAAGAAATTAATGAGATAAAATTGAATGTTAAACATTTGATAAAATGAATTGCCATTTATATATTTCCTAAAGAGTAATAGGAACTGTTTTTTGAGATTGTGAATAATTGATTTGATGTCTCCTTGAGTAGATGTAGATGAGTTCTCCCATGCTTATATGATCATTGAGCATTAGCATTGATATTGAGATAGGTTGTGCTTTTAGAATGAGAGGTGAGGACCTTTATGTTTAATTGCGAGAGATAATTACGTTCATAACTGTCATGCATTTTAGTCACATGGTAATCATATCAAATCGGGCCCTGACCCATCTATATCTTTTTCTTTTTGCATGCAACTCTTTGTCCGTTCAGGTGTTCCTCCGCAAGGACGCCCGTATTGACCTCTCCATTTCAGTTGTCTTGGAGCTATAGCATTTTTCGGATGTTGTAGGAAATTTGTTTTAGACGCTTCTATCTTTTGTACTCTAGTTATGTTCAGTATATTTATTCGGGTGTGTTGCCCAAGATTTGTAATAATTTATTATACTGTGATATTTAAATTGTAATAATCGGTGTAACCTGTTCGTATTAGTCTGTTAATCGACATATTATTCGGTTATTGATTTATGCATATTGTATTTTAGTGCTCGTTGATTTTTGGTACCCACCGTTTTTGCAAAAGGGATTGTCTAAGTGTTTTTCTTTTACTTACAAAATTAAATTTGACGGTCCATTTTCAAAAATAATTTGTGGTTATATCGAATTATTTTAATCTATGGTGATGCTAAGAATGGACCATCTATGATTCCTGTGATTATTGGAGTATCGGGATGGCCACCTCTTATTTTAGTAGGCGGGTTGTCACAGATGGTATCAGAGCATCAGGTTCTAGTGTCCTTAGGAATCTGTTCGAACGTACTACGCCTTCAGCGTTATTTTTTATTTGATATAGAGCCTTATGACTAAGATCATTGATCTCTCATGTGAGATTTCGTTCTCCTGCCATAACTTAAGAACCCAGAAAATCTTTTGCGCATTCGTGTGAGATTCGCAAGTCGAATGAGGTAGGGCGTCAGAGAAGGCCATTTTGAAGGCGTCATAAGACGAGAGTACTAAGAACTGTAAGTTGTGGTCGGGTATGTGGGACGCTTTGGAGGTCTCTCCCTTCGTAGAATTATCTTGTATTTCTACCGCGACTACTAATTACAGTAGATATAGTGTTCCCATGTACCGCTGCCAGCAGAGAGTGGTACTAAGTTGTAATTCCTAGCGAAGTTAGTTTGAAGTTGAAAAGTCCTTGATAGGGGCTTCATGTTGAAGTTTAGTGAGATGGAGGAAGTGTAATCTCGTTCAATGTAAATATAAGGCCCAGAAGCTTTGGCCTGGAGAGGGGTATAGAAATGCCCAGATGTGAAAGATTGAGGAAAATCTTTCACCCATAGGAGTAATGTTGAAATGGCAGATATGGTAGTCGCCATTTTTTAGGGGGAGCTGAAGATTTTACCCATGGAGAAACCCATTAGATATTTTCAACAGCGAGTTCTCTGGGACATCAGGAATGATGAGAAGGTGGATTCTCAAATATTCACACGAGGTTCAATTAGAGGCTGACCGTGAATAAAGAGTGGTACGGTTAAGGAAACTGTGCACCAAAATAAGGTAGGTGCAAGGAAGAAAGAGCCCTTCAGTGGTGTGATAGGCTCATGAGCAAGTATTGCTACTACTTATGGAGAAGTAGTGTTCATAAGACCCCATAGGTGGGCATCCACTCGGGGAAGACTCAGTGAGCCAAGGAAGGGGAGGCCGGTAGTATGCTCTCTTTTGTTGAGGAAGTTAAGGGAACTACGCGGGTAATCGCCAGGTAGCTAGAGATGGAGAAATGGATTTGACATGGAATGTAGAACCATGCATTTTGATCTTGTTAATTGGAGAACAAGGGCAAGAATAGGATGCCTAGTCGAGGCATTAAGGGAAGTAGTTTGGTTCAGATAAAGCTAGAGTACGGTGTATGAGGGCCATTGGTAGTGGCCAAAGAAATTGGCAAGAATGTTGGCGGGAGTTCCACCTTAGTTAAGGGTGGTGCATTTTGTATGATAAGATGGATTAGTATGGTAATAACCCTAGATTCGGGTCTGTAAATTGAGCTTGTGGTAGTATTGATATTTTGATAGTGAGAGTATCTATATGACTTCCGTAGTAAGGAGGTTCCATATTTTTTTTCTTCACTTATTATAGGGCGAGTGATGATATTTTAAAAGTATATGTGTGGTATGTGTTACTTGTATTATATGTATTATACGAGTGGAAATATTCTTGGTTTGGTTGGAGCGATGGAAAGCAAATAAATTGTGAGGCCATCGTATTTGTAGTTCCAAAATGGAACTTGTTATTCTATAATATCTCACCTGGATACAGGATTGAGACTTTATAGAGATGATCTAAGGTATGTAAGAATTTTTTTTATTCTATTTCATTCATTTTGCATGTATGATGTTGCCATATCTCCACGACCAACAAAGTTAAGTAGTAATGCATAGGAGGGGTTCCTTGTTTGGATTTCTCATTGCGAGATGCTCCACGCGTGAACCTTAACGACATTGGAAGTGGGGAGATGTTGTATTTTTTTTCCTCTTCTTTCTTTCTGTTGGTAGAGTGCTGGGTTGGAAGGTTTAGACGAGAATCACGTGATTGAGTGATTAAAGGGCTACTCAAGTGCGATATAGAAGCATTGTGAATAGTTCTCTCCTTTGATCGATGTGAGGGAGACTGAGATAAGAAAGTTGGATTGAGACTTATAGTTACGCCTTGATGAGAAGGCCATTTATAAAGATATATGTATGCATATTGAGGATAAAGTATTTGTAAGACTTTACAGAAAGTAAAAGTCCGATTAGTTGAAATTTTCAATTATTTGGAATGGTAAGATTTAGAAGTAGAAGCTTATTAGTAGAGTTATGAGTTAGAAGTTTAACGGTCCCGATCATATGTCTTGGACCGTTATATCTCGATGACCGACGATGCAAGGTAATAGTGTAACGAGAGGGTTCCTTGTTTGGATTTTTCTTTGCGAGACGTCCCACACATGAAACCGAGCGAATGTTAGAAGTCAGGAAAGGTCATGGACACTAGGAATATAATTAGTATAATACTTATATGACTTGATTAGGATATATATATCAACCTTAGGATTATTAGGACATAAGGCCTTTAGGGCATGCGACGTTATTTTAGGAAGGCTGTAGGGAGTTGACCACGATTAGGTTGTGGGTTAACTCTAAGGGGGATTAGGTCCCTAGAGAGAAGAAGTGTGGAATCTTGAGTAATTTGGATTTCTGGTCCAAAGGAGGTGAGGCCTCTCTTAGATAGAGAGTTACGTCGGTAACCTAACTTTCGGGGAGTTAAAAGAATGAGCTGAGTTTTACTCCTGAACCTGTGTTGTAAAGATCGAGAGTGGATTTAACGAACGAGTTTTTTCTAGGAACGGGAAGTATTAATACTGGAGTATGGAACCATTATTTATGCTTCTCACAAACATAAACCTCGTGAAAGGTATTATCCCATGCTTGATGTAGAGTTCATAGCGGTAGTATTCGCCTTAAAGAAATGGAGGCACTACTTCCTGGGAAAGAAATTTGGTCTTTTTACAAACAACAAGTTGTTATAATATATTATTGGGGCGGCAGAGTTGGTGTTTAAAGTTCGTAAAGGTTATCAGTTGGATATTCCCTTTCGCTAAGGAAATGTGAATGGGGTAGCTGATACGCCAAGTAGAAAACTCATCGGAGAGATTCGCGAAGGCATGGAAAGCCAACTAGAACGAGCCTAATTAGGAGGACTTTGCAGCAAGAGCATTCATGTCCATGATTGACCATTTCACCTACTAGTGTGAAGAGACTAGTGGGGGAACGAGGAAAGGTATATACATGGACATTTTTACTAAATTGCCAGCATCGTAATGGTCATGATCATGTTTGATCAAAATTGTTGATCGTTTGACCAGATCACTATTTTTTTCGTCCAACATGGGCGGACTGTCTATGGAGGAATACGCCCACTCTTTATGGTGGAGTAATGGGAACCGAATTGAACTTGGGTATATCCTACCACCCTAAAGTGGATGAATGAATGGAGAAAGTTAATCTAATATCGGAAGGCATACCTTGAATGGGTGTGTTCAACTTAAAGGAAGGATGGGATTAGTAGCTTGTATGAATCAAAATTATGTACAATAATTCGGATCATTTTTCTCTAAGGATGCCACCGTTTGTGGCCTGGTGTAGCCGGCTGAGTAATTCGCCTGCTCGTTGGATGGAACCTGCGGACAATATATTACTTGGACTTGGGTGGTCCAAGAATATTTCTTTAATGATAGAGTTCATGGAGCCGCATACTTTGAAGGGCTACGCCAACGCGAATAGGAGTTAAGTAGTGTTGGGGTTAAGCGATTAAGTGTAGTGAGGTATTCCCTAAGGAGGGTATAATGCGATTCAGGAGGAATGGAAACTTGTGCTGAGTTATGTAGGCACCTTTCTTTTTGTCGTAGAAAGGTAGGATCAATAGTTCTTAAGGAGCGAGTAGGTGTTATTTTAGAGCATGAAGAAGGTAGACTAAGATCGATAGTGACGACCTTAGTCCAAGTCCAATGGGGACGCCATAACAACGAGGGGTTTGTTAAGGATGATAGAATGATAGTTTAGAATAGTACACCATTTATATGATTATAGGGTACGCCTGAATTTTGAGGGAAAAATTCCCTTCTGGGGGGGGAGGGGGAGTATGTAACAACCCAGACTTTTGAGCGACTATTTTATATAATTTTGCCTGATGGGCTAATTTTATAAAATAGAGGAAGTTGGAGTAAACATTATTTCCCGTGATATTAAGGGATAATATTTACCATGCCTTGACTATTTACCATTATGACAAGGTAAATGGCATTATATTTGTGTTTTATTGCGTCGTTGTACTTTAAACGACGGTTATGATTTATATTTAAGTTTGAGCCAAATTAATAAAATAAAATGAAGTTGAAACATAAAAACATTATACGTTACTCCGAATGCAAAATAAGGGGTGCGGTTGGTTTTAGAATAGTCGAGATAGTCAAAATGAGTGCCAAGTTGTATTTTTGAGTTTCGAGCATTTTTGACGGGTTATGACTCAATTATGTAGTTACGAGTCATTTTAATGGTGTATCAACATTTGAAAGAGGGGAAACTATGTTTAAGACCCGTATAAGACTTCCAACCCTTTTATTTTTCTCATTTCATGTTATAAGCCGAGAGAGAGAGAGAGAGAGAGAGAGAGAGAGAGAGAAGAGAGTTGGGAGAAAATAGAGAAAAGAGAGAGAAATGAAGATTTGGAGCCGAAAATCATTGCTTCGAGAAGAGAATCCGATCCTACAACCTTGAGGCAAGTTTCTTACTTGCTAGATATTGATTTAATGTGATAAATTACATGTATAGTTAGTTATTGGAGATTTAAACCATAAATGGGTTTTTGATGAATTTGGTGTTTAAACCCTAAATCTTGTAGTTTAAATTGATTTTAGGAAAATAAATTAGTTAGTTGTTGTGTAGGATTGATTGGGTAAAATTAGTTGTTGTTTATGTGGACAAAAGTGGAAGATTTGGGGTTTTGGGATTTTAGGGTTCATACAACCCGTAGCCCAAATTGGGCATTTCTGCAAGACCGAATCGATTCGGATAAGGGTAAGGTTACAAGTCTAGGAAATCGAATCGATTCGAGTTGGGGAAGAATCGATTCGGCTGAGGCAGAAAGTGGTTTTTACTTGGGAGAATCGATTTGCAATCAGGGGCGAATCGATTCAGCCCTAGGGCGAATCGATTCGGATGCCCTGTTTTTGTGAAGTTTTTCTAGTTTTGTTTTTAGCCCCTTTTCTTTTAGGTTCGAGGTTTAGGAACCTTCCTTTGGGAAGTAATGAAGAGTCCTAGAGGGTTGTGTTTGGTGTACAAATGTCCTAGGCTAGCATGGGGATATTTAGGCTTATCCCAAGGGGTATTTTATACAGGTTAATCTCTCGTTTGATATGGGATGTTAACCGAAAATCTATTAACATAGAATGATAATGTTGGGACTTTAGGGAGACAATTATTGAGGGAGACTCACTTTGATGATTTATGGTATTGTGTTGGACTCTTGGAGACTAGTTTGAGGATAATGGCACTTCGGGTCTTAGGCAATTAATAAAATATGACTTAAAGAATAAGAAATGCATATTCTAAAATTGGTATTTAATCATTGAGAATAAATGATTTTTTGAAAATGTAAAATGTGAATGTTGTCAAATGGAAAAAGAAATGATTTTCATAAATGATAATTTATGTAAACACACCTCTCTAAATCGCTATCATAAGGGAAGTTGCGCGCGTGAGTTGACGTCCCCTAGCTATTGAATGCAGGGTGAATATAGTCCTCGGCCATATGAGCGTTTATTGTATGTTTATTCTGCGCTAGTGGGGTAATTCTGGATGTGGTTATGACTCACTCACAGGCATATGGCCGCTTCTCTACGTCTTGCGTTGTAGGATCCCAGGTTGTCTTGGTGATAGGCCCTGGAAGATGATAGCCATTTAGGGGCGCGCACAATGGGGAAACCTGGATGGGTGGTCTTAGAAACGTTATATGATATGAAATATAACTATTTATAATAATGTGGGACATTATTGATGTTAAAGAATTTTATGATAATAAAATGGCTTTAAATATATTTCCTACATGGAAGAAAGGAAATGAGAAGTTATGATATGTAAAAGCTTTTTTATTATAATAAACCTGCTTTAAATATATTTCCTGGATGGAAGAAGGGAAATAGACTTTGAAAATAAATTAATGAGATAAAATTGAATTGGTAAACATTTGATAAAATGAATTGCCATTTATATATTTCCTAAAGAGGAATAGGAACTATGGATTGAGATTGTGAATAATTGATTTGATGTCTCCTTGAGTAGATATAGACGAGTTCTCCCATGCTTATATGATCATTAAGCATTAGCATTGATATTGTGACAGGTTGTACTTTTAGAATGAGAGGTGAGGACCTTTATGTTTAATTGCGAGAGATAATTACGTTCATAACTGTCATGCATTTTAGTCACATGGTAATCATATCAAACCGGGCCCTGACCCGTCTATATATCTTTGTATTGCATGCAACTCTTTGTCCGTTCAGGTGCTCCTCCGTAAGAACGCCCGTATTGACCTCTCCATTTCAGTTGTCTTGGAGTGTGACACCCCGCCTAATTAATCCCGGGTCATCAGTCCTAAATCAAGTTAGAAAAGGTTTCTCAGTTGGTCCATTCTTAGCATCACTGTCGTCTTTTTAATTACTAACCACCTAAGTGAGAAAAGTAGACTGGTGCCAATTTGTATCTTTCAATTAATTAAAGAAAACTCATGCGGAACATAAAATAATACACAATCATAGTTAACTAAAATAACCATCCACAAATAAAATACTTAACTGAATAAACCATAGGTCCAAATATCCAATACAAGTAAAGATAAGAAGAAAATCTCAACAAGTCTAATACTGATAAATGAACTGTGAGCGACAAGCTCAGATAACTACTAGAGAGTCTCTACACGAATGAAAGAAGGAGGCGTCTATCAAAAACCCCGCAACATCCACATGTGCTGCAGCAAAGGATACCTGGAATAGAGTCAAGCCTGGCGTCCCTGTGGCTGGACACCTAAAAGGTTTTTAAAATTTTTATAGCAAGGGTTAGTACCCAAAAACATTTGAAAACATTTAACAAATGATTAACTTGCAGTAATAAATATATATGCATGCTCTTCATATTTTAGTTAGTGTCGCACTCTCTTGAGGACTTCCTCACCCCTCCTCTAATGTGCACTACTAACGCTTCCATTTAATTTACTAGGTCATACGCTCCTGACCCAATACTTATTTTAACCTTTGAAATTTACCTACTCTAACCGAGTATGCCTTAATTCATGATTTTTAAGTTATTATAAACGTCAAACTTAATTAAATCATTACCCTTTTTAACTTCATAACATTCACACCTGTTATGCACATAATACATTTTTCACTATGTATTAATTTTCCCATATATAATTATTTACCTAATTATATATTTAATCATGTTACAGTATTCACGAACATACTGAAATAACAATTAATACAAACTTTCAACCGAGTAAAAATACTCGCAAAAATATAAATTTTCCCAAGTGCTATCCCACTAGGTGTATTCACATAGCCTAGTTATTCGAGTTAGATTCGCTCACTAACTTAGTTTAACATACGAATTTGGAGGCGGTCATATTCCTTCCCTGAAAGTGAGATGCCCCTCACCCATATAACGGACGCTATGACCTGGGATTGTACTCGCCCTACTCCTCAAGCTAGGCGATTCATCCACTATGCGCAACCTTCCCCTATAGCATAGAGTATATACTAATAATATCCAATCACGGATATTAATGCACACACACTATATATATATACTGTCACACCCCCTACATATATATAAATATAAAATGTCCCGGCTACACCATGTACACAATCCGTAACATAAGCCTAGTTAATTTATTAAGAGTTTATGGTCCAACTCTAATCGTTAATGAATTCACACATTAATTAATTAAGTCACCTTTGGTGTCGCCCCCACCATAAAATTGGACTTACTCTCGTAGTCCTAATCAACCTCACCCGAGTCTAAATCCCCGACTCTCAAATTATTTAGCCTTTACCTAAATAAGGTTTATCTCTCGGTATTCCTCAACCATCATACCCGTACTTGTTTTTCAACTATGTTTAATCCTTTCGAACTCTTCCCAAAAGTTTAACCTTAGTGTATCACCTAATTTCTCCAAAACTCGACGAATTTAAATTATGATGTCACACTAAGTCGTCTCCAAATTCTAATTAATTTTATTCACCATTAATTAGATTTAAAACCCATGTATAAATTTCTCACCAAATTAATTCATGGAAAAAGATTAAATTAAATTTTCTTTATATAAAATAAAACTGGGCGAACTGTCAAAATCTGCCGACCTTCGATCGATCGACCCCAGACCTTCGATCGATCGATCGAGCAGGTCTTCGTCTTCTTCGCGAAGACAGATTCAGCCATGGACAATTTTTCCCAAACCCTAGTTTTCTCTACCAGCAACCTTAAGCCCTCTTAACATTAATACATGTTAGAAACCTTATTAGGGACCTCCAGAATGTCCACCAACATCATTAATTCGTCCATTAACTACAAATTCTGAATTTGGAGAAATATCCATCTTTAACTCCTTATCCATTTACATCCCAAATCCCTTCACCAAGTTCATTTCTAATTACCCAGATATCATCCTACCAGATATGTATCAATTTATAATATCAGATTTCTACAAGAATCCTCATTCAAATTCGTAACTCAGATTATTATTTTCAAAACCTCATGTTTATGCCATGAACACCCAAAACGAATTTTGATCAAACACATCACATGAATATGAATTGAAAAACAGATTCAATACTATTGCAAGTTATTCACTTGCCTTAGGTTTCGTAGTGTCTGATTCGGAGATGAATTTCCAAGGTTGAAGACGATCCTTGTTGGCTCTCTAGTGATCCCAAAACTACCTTTAACTGCTGTTAGGGTTCCTTAATACACTTATCCTTTTCTAAAACCCTATCAGCCGTTTTATTATTCCTCCAAATTCCTTAATTTACCTAATCCCGTTTTTGGCCTAATGGGCCAAGCCCAAGTGACCCAAATGCCCCCGTGTGGGCCCGGCTATGTCTAAAAACACCCCGTGACCCGTTTACTACCCCCGGGTACACTTTTCTGACTATCTCGGCCCATCCGAACTCAACCGTACACTCAGAATTGGCATCCGAATTAATTTATAAAAAATATTTATCCCCTCACCCCTTTAGTCTATACCGACTCCTGGTTGAGATAAGTGCATACCCTGTCATTAATACTCGAAATGACTTAAATAAATAATTACTATTCACTTAGTAAATAACTTCCCGTAAATATTAACCATTTACTCCTCGATTAATATTTAAATAAAATTTTCCTAATTAATTCAATTAAATTACGACTCACAAGTAATTTTCAATTCCCGAATTAATTAAATATTTAATGTATGAAAAAAAATGCGGGGTGTTACATACTCCCCCCTTACAAAGGAATTTCGTCCCCGAAATTAGGTCATACCTGTGATGAAAAGCTCTGGATACTGCTCCCGCATATCCTCCTCCCGCTCCCAGGTAGACTCGTCAATGTTGTGATGACCCCACTGTACTCTAACTAGTGGAACAACCTTGGATCGTAATTTCTGCTCGCTACGGTCTAGGATAGCCACCGACCTCTCCTCATATGAGATGTCTGGCTGTAAATCAATTTCTTCGAGTGGAATGTGCCAGAAGGCCCTCTCACTCCTGCGATATTTCTTCAGCGATACTACATGGAACACGTCGTGTATCCGGTGAAGATGCTCCGGTAATCCCAGCCTGAAGGCTACAGGCCCCACCCTCTCGATAATAGGGAAAGGTCCCACGTACCTCGGTGCTAGCTTACCCTTCTTGCCGAACCTCATCACCCCTTTCATGGGGGACACCCTAACAAATACATGATCCCCAACCTCTAACTCCACGTGTCTCCGTGAAGCATCAGCGTAACTTTTCTGCCTATCCTGAGCTATCCGAATCCTCCCTCGGATCAGCTCTATCTTGGAAGATGTCTCCTGAACAATCTCCGGCCCCAGCAGTTTGTCGTCCCCCACCTCTAACCAACAAGCGGGTGAACGACAAGGTCTCCCGTATAATGCCTCGAATGGTGCCATGCCGATCGTGAATTGGTAAGAGTTATTATACCCAAACTCTACCAGAGGAAGATATTTCTCCCAACCTCCCCCAAAGTCTAGTATACACATTCTGAGCATATCTTCCAACATCTGATTGACTCTCTCGGTCTGCCCGTCAGTCTGTGGGTGATAGGCTGTACTCAAACGTAACTCCGTGCCCATGGCCTCCTGAAAACTCTGCCAAAAATGGGCCACAAAGATCTTGTCCCTATCCGACACAATATTAATCAGTACCCCGTGCAGTTTAACAATCTCCGCTATGAATAGCTGTGCATAACGCATCGTCTCAAAGTCTGTGCGAACCGGTAGGAAGTGGGCCACTTTGGTGAACCGATCCACAATAACCCATATGGAATCGTGACCCTTCTGTGATGTCGGTAACCCTGTAATGAAGTCCATAGAGATGCTCTCCCACTTCCACACAGGAATTTCAAGTGGCTGTAGCATCCCTGATGGTTTCTGATGGTCAACTTTCATAATCTGACACGTGGCACATTTCGAAACAAACTCTGCTATGTCCCGTTTCATCCCTCCCCACCAATACTGCCTCCTCATATCTTGATACATCTTATCCCCACCGGGATGTACCGCGAATCTCGACCCATGAGACTCCGTCATAATAGTGTGCCTAAATTCCGCATCCTCTGGCACAATTAACCTCCCATTATGGCGTAAGCCTCCCTCCGAGCTGATCGAGTAGCCCTCTGCTCCCTCAGCTAGCAACTGGCTCACCCTATCCCGGCAGGTCTGATCCTCTGCCTGAGCCCTCAAGATCTGCATAATGATCTCGGGTGTGATGGATAATGCTGACATGCAAGCCCTGGCTACATCATCCTCGTATCGAAGTTCTCTCCACTTCGCTTTCCAGACTTCTGACATTTCCCCAGTCGATCTCCAACTCAATGCATCTACCACCACATTAGCCTTACCAGGATGATACTGAATATCAAGCTGATAGTCTTTCACAAATTCTATCCATCGCCTCTGTCTCATATTCAAATCCTTCTGAGTGAAGATATACTGAAGTGATTTGTGATCCGTGAATAGCGTGAACTGCTCCCCCAGGAGATAATGTCTCCATATCCTCAAAGAAAAAATGACTGCTGCTTACTCCAGGTCGTGAGTGGGGTAATTCCTCTCGTGGGGCTTTAGCTTCCTGGACGCATAATCTATAGCCCTTTCCTCCTGCTGAAGCACACCCCCAAGTTCCTGTTAGGATGCGTCAGTGTAAACCCGATACTCTAATCCTCCTTTCGGTAATGCAAGCACGGGTGCAGATGTCAACTTGTCCTTTAACTCATCGAAGGCTAATTGACAGTGATCATTCCAAGTGAAAGGTACCCCTTTCCGGGTAAGATTCGTCAAAGGGCCCGCAATCTTTGAGAATCCTTTGATGAACCGTCAGTAATAACCGGCCAACCCCAGAAAACTGCGCACTTCTGTCGGTGTCGTGGGCTGTCCCCACTCCCTCACCGCCGATACTTTACTTGGATCCACCGCAATACCCCGGTCTAACACCATGTGGCCAAGGAACTGGACCTCCCGTAGCCAAAATCCACACTTACCGAATTTGGCATAGAGTTGGTGATCCCGTAATGTCTGTAACACTATATGTAGGTGCTCTGCGTGCTCCTCCTCGGTACGCGAGTAGATCAAGATGTCATCAATGAACACGATAACAAACTGATCGAGAAACTCCCTGAATACTCTGTTTATGAGGTCCATGAACACTGCTGGTGCATTGGTGAGTCCTAATGTCATCACCCTGAACTCGTAAGATCCATACCGCGACAGGAAAGCGGTCTTCGGAACATCTTCCTCTCGGATACGTAGTTGATGATATCCTGACCTTAAGTCAACCTTAGAGAAGTAAGATGCCCCTCTCAACTGGTCAAATAGGTCGTCAATCCTAGGCAATGGATACTTATTCCGTATCGTGGCCTTATTCAGCTCTCTATAGTCCACGCATAACCGTAGTGAGCCATCTCGCTTTTTCACAAATAACACCGGCACACCCCACGGCGATGTACTCCGTCGTATGAAACCCTGACCCAGAAGATGTTGAATCTGATCCCTCAGCTCACGCATCTCTGAAGGGGCCATACGGTATGGGGCCCGAGCAATTGGCCTTGTCCCCGGTGCTAAATCGATCATAAAATCGATTTCCCTGCTAGGTGGCAATCCTAGTATCTCCTGAAACACATCCTCAAAGTCTCTCACCACTGGGATTGAATCCAACGGAATAGCCACCTCCTGTGAGGTTTCCTCCTCGATGTAATACAAGTGTGTGCGTGACCCTCCCTCGGGTAGGGGCATTGCTATTACGAACATATCCTGCCCTGGAATGGAGAACACAATAGTCCTTTCGTAGCAATCCACCGTCGCCCGATAACCTGCCAACCAATCCATACCCAAGATGTCATCGTAATCCTCCATATCTAACACTAGTAGGTCCGCTTCTAAACTAAGTCTCCCTATCAAAATGTCCACACCCCGACAAATCGAGTGAATCGTAGCCCCGCTGCCAACTGGCGACTCTACACACATCCGAAGACCTCCCGCGGTATCTAGTAGTCCGGCCCGTTTAGGAAAATTTAATTTAATGAATGAATGTGATGCTCCCGTATCAAAGAGAATACTACCCTCATAACCATGAATGAGAAACATACCCTCAACTGCTAGCGGTGCTTGCTGCGCCGGGGGATTAGGAACATCTTGGACGTTATACACACGTCCGTAGTGCATCTGCCCCTGCTGAGGTGGGGCGGGTGGGGCTGGTGCTGCTAGTGGTAATTGCCCCCGTTGCCCCTGTTGGGCCTCCTGCTGTTGAACTCTGCCCCTCTGTGGGCATTCCCTCTTGAAATGTCCTGGCTGGCCACACACAAAATAGCGTCTCTGACCATCCCCCTGTCGTTGGACCTGACGCGGCTGGCCCTGGCCCAGCTGGCCTCCCCCATTGTTCGCTTGGCCCTGACGGCCCTGAGGAACCTGCTGCTGCAGATTCGGGCCCGGCTGCCCCTGCCTGAACCCCTGTCCTCCCTGTCGGAAACCACCAGGCTTAAACTTCTTAGCCTGATTCCCTTGCTGACTACCCGCCTACTGCTGAGCACCACTTGTGTCACTACTAGTAACAGCCTTGCCCTGTTGGCTCGGCTCCCCTGTTCGCTTGCTCCCCTTTGCATGGGAGCGATGGTCCTGGAAGTGTACAAGTGCGGCATTAACGACATCTGTATACGTTACTAACGCCGGATTCCCAATCAAGTGTTGCCTGATTCGCCAGGCAAAACCGTCCATAAACCTCGATTTCTTCCGCTCTTCATCGCTCACCTCATTTGGCACAAAGTTTGCCAAACGGGTGAACTCTTCCTCGTAGTATGCCACTGATCGGTCACCCTGAACTAAATCACTGAATTTTTTCCTCATCTCAGTCTCTACTGCTGGTGGAAAGTATTTGCGATCGAACCGCACCCAAAACTCTGCTATCGGCATCAAGTCTCGCTCCCCGGCGGTGGTAACTGACTCCCACCACTGTAAGGCTGCCCCTGATAGACGAAAGGTAGCAAGCATTTGCTTCTGTACCTCGGTACACTTTAGCATGCACAGATGGTGCTGAATGTTCTTCTTCCAGTCACAAGCCTCTATCACATCTGTACTACCCCGGAACTCAGGTGGGTGACCCTTCTGAAAGGTCTCCCTAACTCTCTGCCAAGATGGTGGCCCCACTGGATCCTGAACTGATGGTGCCACTGGAGGCGGTGCCTGGGGCTGTGGAAAGTGAGCTGCCATAGCTCTCATTGCGGTTTCGACCGCCTGGGCCACTATTACTGCCACTTGAGTAGTGGAAATCAAATCGGGTGGGGGTGGTGGTAGCGGTACCTGTGGCTCCTGATGAGCCTCCCTGATTTCATCCCTAGCCTCAGCCCTCTCCGTTCTCAGTCTCCTCGGTGGCATCTGAAATAGATTGAATTATAAAAGTACACAATTTACACAAAAATATACACAGCAGAAATACGATATCTCACAAGCGGAAAATGAATCAACAGTCCTAATAATAGGGCTCTATAACAAACGAGTGCTACACTGAAACGTAGAAAGCCGCACAGATCCTAAGGACACTAGAACCTGATGCTCTGATACCATTTGTGACACCCCGCCTAATTAATCAGGGGTGATCAGTCCTAAATCAAGTTAGAAAAGGTTTCTCAGTTGGTCCATTCTTAGCATCACTGTCATCTTTTTAATTACTAACCACCTAAGTGAGAAAAGTAGACTGATGCCAATTTTTATCTTTCAATTAATTAAAGAAAACTCATGCGGAACATAAAATAATACACAATCATAGTTAACTAAAATAACCATCCACATATAAAATACTTCACCGAACAAACCATCGGTCCAAATATCCAATACAAGTAAAGATAAGAAGAAAATCTCAACAAGTCTAATACTGATAAATGAACTGTGAGCGACAAGCTCAGATAACTACTAGAGAGTCTCTACACGAATGAAACAAGGAGGCGTCGATCCAAAAACCCGCAACATCCACATGTGCTGAAGCAAAGGATACCTGGAATAGAGTCAAGCCTGGCGTCCCTGTGGCTGGACACCTAAAAGGTTTTTAAAATTTTTATAGCAAGGGTTAGTACCCAAAAACATTTGAAAACACTTAACAAATGATTAACTTGCAGTAATAAATAAATATGCATGCTCTTCATATTTTAGTTAGTGCCGTACTCTCTTAAGGACTTCCTCACCCCTCCTCTAATGTGCACTACTAACGCTTCCATTTAATTTACTAGGTCCTACACTCCTGACCCAATACTTATTTTAACCTTTGAAATTTACCTAATCTAACCGAGTATGCCTTAAATCATGATTTTTAAGTTATTATAAACATCAAACTTAATTAAATCATTACCCTTTTTAATTTCATAACATTCACACCTATTATGCACATAATACATTTTTCACTATGTATTAATTTTCCCATATATAATTATTTACCTAATTATATATTTAATCATGTTACAGTATTCACGAACATACTGAAATAACATTTAATACAAACTTTCGACCGAGTAAAAATACTCACAAAAATATAAATTTTCCCAAGTGTTATCCCACTAGGTGTATTAACATAGCCTAGTTATTCGAGTTAGATTCGACCATAACTTAGTTTAACATACGAATTTGGAGGCGGTCATATTCCTTCCCTGAAAGTGAGATGCCCCTCACCCATATAACGGACGCTATGACCTGGGATTGTACTCGCCCTACTCCTCAAGCTAGGGGATTCATCCACTACGCGCAACCTCCCCCTATAGCACTAGAGTATATACTAATATTATCCAATCACTGATATTAATGCACACACACACTATATATATACTGTCACACCCCCTACATATATATAAATATAAAATGTCCCGGCTACACCATGTACACAATCCGTAACATAAGCCTAGTTAATTTATTAAGAGTTTATGGTCCAACTCTAATCGTTAATGAATTCACACATTAATTAATTAAGTCACCTTTGGTGTCGCCCCCACCATAAAATTGGACTTACTCTCGTAGTCCTAATCAACCTCACCTGAGTCTAAATCCCCGACTCTCAAATTATTTAGCCTTTACCTAAATAAGGTTTATCTCTCGGTATTCCTCAACCATCATCCCCGTACATTTTTTTTCAACTATGTTTAATCCTTTCGAACTCTTCCCAAAAGTTTAAACTTGGTGTATCACCTAATTTCTCCAAAACCCGACGAATTTAAATTATGATGTCACACTAAGTCGTCTCCAAATTCTAATTAATTTTATTCGCCATTAATTAGATTTAAAACCCATGTATAAATTTCTCACCAAATTAATTCATGGAAAAAGATTAAATTATTTTTTCTTTATATAAAATAAAACTGGGCGAACTGTCAAAATCTGCCGACCTTCGATCGATCGACCCCAGACCTTCGATCGATCGACCCCAGACCTTCGATCGATCGATCGAGCAGGTCTTCTTCTTCTTCGCGAAGATAGATTCAGCCATGGACGATTTTTCCCAAACCCTAGTTTTCTCTACCAGCAACCTTAAGCCCTCTTAACATTAATTCATGTTAGAAACCTTATTATGGACCTCCACCAACATCATTAATTCGTCCATTAACTACAAATTCTGAATTTGGGGAAATATCCATCTTTAATTCCTTATCCATTTACATCCCAAATCCCTTCACCAAATTCGTTTCTAATTACCCAGATATCATCCTACCAGATATGTATCAATTTATAATATCAGATTTCTACAAGAATCCTCATTCAAATTTGTAACTCAGATTATTATTTTCAAAACCTCATGTTTATGCCATGAACACCCAAAACGAATTTTGATCAAACACATCACATGAATATGAATTGCAAAATAGATTCAATACTATTGCAAGTGATCCACTTGCCTTAGGTTTCGTAGTGTCTGATTCGGAGATGAATTTCCAAGGTTGAAGACGATCCTTGTTGGCTCTTTAGTGATCCCAAAAGTGCCTTTAACTGCTATTAGGGTTCCTTAATACACTTAGCCTTTTCTAAAACCCTATCAGCCGTTTTATTATTCCTCCCAATTCCTTAATTTATCTGATCCCGTTTTTTCCCTAATGGGCCAAGCCCAAGTGACCCAAATGCCCCCGTGTGGACCCGGCTATGTCTAAAAATGCCCCGTGACCCGTTTACTACCCCCGGGTACACTTTTCCGACTATCTCGGCCCATTCGGACTCAACCGTACACTCAGAATTGGCATCCGAATTAATTTATAAAAAAATATTTATCCCCTCACCCCTTTAGTCTATACCGACTCCCGGTTGAGATAAGTGCATACCCTGTCATTAATACTCGAAATGACTTAAATAAATAATTACTATTCACTTAGTAAATAACTTCCCATAAATATTAACCATTTACTCCTCGATTAATATTTAAATAAAATTTCCCTTATTAATTCAATTAAACTACGACTCACAAGTAATTTTCAATTCCCGAATTAATTAAATATTTAATGTATGAAAAAAAATGCGGGGTGTTACATGGAGCTATATCATTTTGCGGATGTTGTAGGATATTTATTTTAGATGATTCTATCTTTTGTACTCTAGTTATGTTCAGTATATTTATTCGGGCGTGTTCCCCAAGCTTTGTAATCATTTATTATACTGTGATATTTAAATTGTAATAATCGGTGTAACTTGTTTGTATTAGTCTGTTAACCGACTGCTTATTCAGTTATTAATTTATGCATATTGTATTTTAGTGCTCGTTGATTTTTGGTACCCACCGTTTTGCAAATGGGATTGTCTAAGTGTTTTTCTTTTACTTACAAAATTAAATTTGATAGTCCATTTTCTAAAATAATTGGTGGTTATCTCGTACTATTATTTTAATCGACGGTGATGCTAAGAATGGACCATCTATGATTCCTATGATTATTGGAATATCGGGCTAACCACCTCTTATTTTAGTAGGCGAGTTGTCACAATTAGGCACATGTGGGAGATATGTTTGGCTTGGTTTTACTCATGAAGAAATCTTGCAGGTGGTTTTGGTTCTCAATGGCTTGAATGGAGAAATGGGTTTTAAGTGATCTGGGTTGGTAAAGGGTACGGTCGGACAGGTGGATTGGAGTGGTTGTCAAGTTTGGGATGAGAAATGGGTAGCGGGTCATGTGGGAAGGACGCCGGTGCGGGTTAGCTGGGATTGGTTCTCAGGTTGAACGAGGTGGAATCGGGTAATGGGGTCTAAACCGCCGGAGGTGGCCACACCGGAGCAGTGGTCGCGATCGGGTTACGTGGCTTCGGGTATTCGGGTTGAGGCAGGTGTTTGGGTTGAAGGTTCACACAACGGGTGTAAGGGTCGGAGGTTGGGTCGTGCTGGACGGAGCAAGGGTCGGCGGGATGGGGTTTGACAGGTGGGGGTCCGATTTGGTGGTATTGAGTGATGAGAGAGATGGTTTTTTTTATGGAGGTTTTAGAAGTGTGGTTATGGAGGTGGAAGAGAAAGGAATGGCGAAGAAGATGATGGGTCTGACTGTGTGTGGAGGGGTGTAGGGAATAGTTGTGTGGTTGAGTTGTTTGTTTGGGTGTATGTATGGCATAAGGTATTTAGGGTGTGAGGGGTTGTGTGTGTGTGTTTATTTTGTGACCCTAAAAAAAACTATCTAACTAAAACTAATAAAACTAAAAATTAAATCCTAAAAATAAAAATAAATAAATAAAAATAAAAACATAAATAAAACAAAGACACAAGTCCTACAAAAATAAAGTAATAAAAGTAAAAAAAAATCCTATGACCTAAAAATAAAAACTAAAAACCTATAAAAATGTAAATCCAAATAAGACTAAAAAATAAATGAATTGCTAAAAAAAACTAATCCTAATAAAATAAAAACTAAAAACTAAAAATCAAAATAAAATAACAAATATAAAAATGGGAAATGAATCTTAGAAAATTCTGAATACATTTAAAATAAACCCTAAAAATAAAAATGACTCAACTAAAAATCTAAAAAATAAAAAATACGAAAGGGAGCAAATTAAACACACACGGCTCGGGACAGAGTTTAGGCTAGGTTAGGGTAGGCTAGGGTTACCGGATTGGTAATTAGCTCCATAATCTGCAAAATTGCTTTGAAATACACGTTTGAACACCGCAATGTGCATTCAACCTACAAAATAGACAATAAAGCGCATAAGACCCAAATTGTCGAGAATTAGCAACTAAAATACGTCTATTCGGGGTATTATTTAAACACTTTTGGGTACTTATCAGCAACGATCTTAAAATATTTTTAACCACTCATGCATTAGGTATGTTCTCACCAAGATTAAAACTAATGTTGATAATATGAGACAAAAGTGCATAAAAATCATCAAAACACTCAGTCTCTAGCCTGGTGATAGTCTCAAATTGAGTGGTCAAATTTTGAATTTTAGTCTCTTTGACCGTGTTAGTGCCTTCATAGGTGAGTTGGAAAACATCCCACGCTTCTTTAGACGTGGTGCACGTCATAATACGTCGGAACTCGTCAGGGGTGACGTGTCCGGAAATTGCACTAAGCCCTCATGAATTGTAAGTGCTCCACCTAAAATCTTCCTCAGTCTAGTCTGACATAGGTTTTAAATTAATGAAATTATTCGCGGTGATAGTGGGACGATTCCAACCTCTCTAACAAATGACCCAAACTCTTTCATCGACTGCTTTTAAATGGGATTATATTCGGGCTTTCAATTAAGCATAATTAGACCCGTAAAAAATTGGTAACCGATTATATAAGTTTTCAGTTGGAAACATTACGATAATTTTAAAAATAAAATTTAAAAAAAAATTAGTATCACACAATTTTGCGAAAAAATAGGAATACGCAGTAAAATAGTGTAACCTACTCTGATACCAATTTGTTAAATATTGTGTGTGAAAAAGATTTAAATAGATGCACAAATTCCAATCACAAACTTATTTAATTCGTGACAATTTATGAATCGAATTATTTTAGCCCTTAAACACAACTAGCTACATGCGTGCATGTGTTAAACCAAAATAAATAAAATATGCAATACAAAGTTCAGGAAAAATCCCCGAAGGGAAAAACCTTTTATTTCACTATAATTGTAAATTTCAACTTACACAGTTTTAATGAAATACAGTTGTTTGACACACGAATACCCGCATGCATCGATCGGCATCGTCAGCAATGAATTACGGACAACAATCCATAAGAACTGCAGTCCTATCTACAACAAAGATTCACACGTAGAGAACCTCAATGATGCGCATCCATATGATGTTTAAATCTTCTCCACAAAAGTATGAAGACTAGCACAATGTGTTATCAAGCTCCAAAACAATTCACATGAATAATTGAGACTTTTGTGAATTGAAACAAAAGAGATTCAACTCTCAAAGAAGAAACCAAAAGGTTCTGAGTTGAAGTGACTCTTTTATAAAAAACTTAAGGCGATGGGTCATTCGAGCGAGACACGTTGTCGTTCGAGCGAGACACGATGTCGTTTGAAGTATCGCATGACACATGATGTCGTTTGAACGATATACGATGTCGTTCGAACGAGACCAATAAAATAATAATTTTTTCTTGTTTATCCTTTCAGTAAATGCACCACCTCAAACACTCCGAAAAATATATTTTTGACGAAAAAAATTTAAAGCTCCGCTCCAACACTTAGAAAATATTTTGTGAAACATATCACAATATCCTAAGTGAATTATTAAGGAATTAAAAACACAACTTTACCAAATTCAATTCGTGGAGGCTTGATTGTTGATGAAGCTTGATATTTGGACCGTCAGGTTGCGTATTTGAACTTGAACATCTTCGACGGTTGTAGTGGTATATGACATACTTAATTGGTGATGGACTATGTCCTTAGATTGGTCTTAAGTGGCTTTGGTGTTGCCCTTCCTCCACGAGAAATCCCTTAACTTCTTCGTTATTAGTCGGAATCGTGCACCATCATCGGCCATGTGAAGATGACTTAATGGGATTCAACTTCTGTGAAGACATTGGGATAGAAATCCAAATTGTGAAATTAGTAAAATTCCCTTGTACGTGTGATTATCGACAAAACTTCCTCGGAATGCTACCGAACTTTACACTAAGCACCGTAATACCTACAAAAGCTCAATTATACATCACAAAACATGTAAACATATAAAAGAGAGATTGTCTAGTTAATGAGAATAAATATAAGAATTAAGGTACCCGAAGGGATTAAAATGCATAAGTAAAGAGGGTGAATACATGCAATATTCGAGACGAATTAGGAAACATGTCACATTGTGGTGGAAACCCTAGTTCACTCATGGATAATATGAATAGAAGGACTTGTTTCAAAACATATATATGAGAGAGTAGTGTAAGATCACTCTGTAAAAATATATGTAAAAAAAATTTTAGGGGAAGAAGGATTGTACCTCCGAGTTTACTATATCAAATTAATAGGCCTCCCTTGGAGGCATTAAAAAATGGAGAAAGCTTAAAATCAAAGAAAGTTGGTTTTATAAATAACCAATAATACATGAGAATAAGAAAACAAGAGAAAAAATCAAACTCCATACTAAGCTTTTGAGAAAATAAAGACTCCAATTTAGTGCTTCCCCTAGTCGTACTTAATATACCTTTTAAAAGTCTCAAATAAGGCATAATCCATTTATATAACTTTAAATTCCATATATCATAGTAAGGTAGATCCACAAAGTGATTGAAAATAGATACTTTTTTACTTTTATGTCCATGATTGGCGAAAAAATCTGCTACTAAATTAGCCTTTTTAAAGCAATGTGTGAAGTTAACTTCCATCTCAACTCTAAATTGATGAATCACTTTAATAAAATTCTTTGTTCCCCAAGGAATTTTGAAAACCTTATTAATGAGAATGTCAATAAGAAGATGTGAATCAGATTCTATGTCAACTTGGAAGAGATTTCGCTCTTTGCAAATTCTAATTCCATCGTTAATGGCTAGAGATTCAGCAACGTTATTAGAGGAGACTCCCCCTATAAGATGAAAACCCGTCATATGAAAGACCCCTCCTAATTCCTAAGAGCTTCCCCATAGACATATTCTTTTGGATTTTTTAGATACACCATTTGTATTTATCTTAGTTCTGTTATTATTTGATTTGTTCCAATAAACTATCTTCATCTCTTTGCGAGGGGCTGGATATTTCTACATTAAGAAAAAATTGAGGAGCTCCTCAGTATCTGTACTTCCATTGACTTTAAAATATCTTCATTTGCTATTTTTTTTGGACTGTGATAATCACATGCTGGATTATTATCCCTCCCTTCATTTTAATCCCCTCAAACACTGCTCTATTCATACGTTTCCAAATTTCCTAAACAATAAACACTCGCAGCACACTAATTAGGTAATTTTATACATAATATTTTGTGATCTCAACCATCAGGACATCTGCATATTTGAAAGATCTAAAAAATAATTTTATGCCTATTAGACCTCCAAACAACTGCCAAATATCACTAGCTATAGGACCCTGAATGAATAAGTTATTCAAGTATTCTATTTCTTTGGAATAGGATATGCAGACTAAGGCAATTTTGATTCCCACTCTCTTGATATTTTCCTCTAAAGGCACTTCATCATTTGGTCATATCGACATATGTATATACATTTTAAAGGATACATTAGTATTACAATCTAACTTAAACACCACTGATTGAGGCTTTATTTGTTTTATAATCTCAAAGGCTGACTTGAAGTTTAATCTCCCATCTTCACTTAGAGACCAAAATTTATCCCCCTCGACCTTTGACATATACTTCTTCACTTGGTCCAAGCATTTTTTTAACATTTTTCGTAGCCATAAAGCCTCTAACAGTAAATAAATTTTGGTATTTGATCCGCATAAAATTCGACCAAAAGGCTATTCTCCACTTTGAATTTCCAAGTTAACCTCAAACTAGAAGCTTTAGAGACTCCTCCAAGCATTTACGCCTGAAAGTCGCTCTAGTGCCCTTGGGATAAACGAATTATCAAAAAACACCAATTTTTAATTTTTCAATATTATATTTGTACCAATTAAACCACAATGTTGTCTAAACAGTTTCCAAATTTTAATCATTACCTCAGCATGCATGTAGGTGATATAAGCAAGAGTAAAATCGAAACCAAAACATGGTGATGTATGAGGAAAACCTATAACAGAAAAAACCTCGGACGACCCAGCCACATAAGTTAATTACTATATAAGTCTTAGTACAAGAAAAATTTAGACATACTCAACAAATTAATGCCTTCAACCCTTAATGCGCTTTCTTGTCCATTGTCATTTTTTTTATAGCCAGTGTTGGACGTATTCCAATAATTAACACAACGTAAGAACTTTCTCATGTATCCCAGCGATCTTTCTTTCCTCTTGACTTGTCCATCCATCGCACAACACAAAAACGATCTCCATCACTAAAAATTATCTTTAATATGTAGAGAAAACATCCTTAGTGCAACACATGATAGATATCATATGTGAAACTTAGATCAACAATGGGTGTAAACTAGGGTTTGGGAGGCACAAGATATGTTCTTAATTTTTTTTTCAAAGAACTCTCTTCAAAACACTTTGCCAACCCTTCTATTTATAGAAAACACGAAAAACGAGGCGAAATAAAAATTATAAAAACTCGTTCGAACGAAAACCCTAATATCGTTAAAAAAAAGTTAACACATTTTGTTCAATCGAACCAAAGCTAGTTCGAATGACAATGTGAACCTTATTTGAGCGAGGCTTAAATGACCTTCGAATGAAAACACTTTATTAAACAAAAGAAACTCGTTCAAAGCTCGTTGAGTGAAAATAGTATCCTCTTTTGAATGAAACTAAAACCTCATTTCGATGACTTGTGCAGATTCGTTTGAACAAGATATACCGGTTCATTTGTACGAATTTTAAAATGAAAATATTTTTCTTTGAAATCCTTTTATGGAAAATTCCTCAAAATATTTTATAAAACTAACGCGCAAACGAATCAAGAGATAAAACATAAATATGCATTCATACCTCAATAAGATTTTCCGGATGTTGAAGATAAAACTCGGCACAAAAAATGATGTGTACTTGGACACTACGGTTTTCAATCACACATTATAGGCTTGAATAAAAAATAATTCAAATCCTAACCTATGCTCAAATAAGTTTTGTCGAAACTAAATAAATCCAATATAAATACAAATTGACATGGTCAGAAATTTTCCCTTACATATCTCCCCCTTTGTCTATTCCGGGACAAAACTCAAAAATAAAAACCCATGGGTCGTCAAATTCTCATAGGACTCAAACTTAACCCCCAAAGGAAAAAATACATACATAAACTTTGAGTAACTTTTCTCACTTTGTTTAGTCATTACAAATATCAAAAATATAATTATATATAAATTTCATATGAAAATAAAACTCCTCCTTTGTTAAACATTTTCCCCTTAGAGTATGCATCCCCCTTAGGCATCTTAGGTTTGACATCTCCCCCTTTTTGTTCAGGAATAGATAAAGGTAAAGTGCACAACAAAGACAACTTCTCTCGCTAAATGTAACACACGTGAATGTAAAGGAAAATAAGTAGTGTCATGCGATGATGTAAACTGAAACGACAACGAAAAACAAACTCGACAACATAGTCACAAAAAATCCAAACTATAAAACAAATGATATCAATATAAACATGTAACGATATATACCAATATGATCATTATGACATTCCATTATAATATAATAATGACGCATATGACAAACATGGGTTAAATGCAATGCAAATACTTAAAACAAAACATACCCCCCACACACACACGCGCGTGTGCGCGCGCGCACACAGACCCACACACCCCTAAGCTTTTCACACTCCTATGACACCAATGTGTCTAAAAAAAATGTGTTACAAAGTGAATGGGCATGAACTAAAAAATAAAATAAATATATCCCAACCACTTAAGATATGTTCAAGGAGTTCTATTTGACCACATTAATTTATCCTCAAGTGACAAATAATGAACTCATAATGGACAAACGTACATAATGCACAAGCCCCTAGATATCTTGATGATTCTTAAATCAATAACATCAAACATTTAAACATAATTAGGACTCATTATGTAAATCCATTGATCTTCAACTTTAATTGCCTAAAAATATTATTATGTAATTTTTTTATCTCTTTTTGAAGATACCAATTTTGAAGTATCAATTTTTAAACATGGCCTTGGCAATTCATTTATTTTTTTCCTATCTTTTCTTATAACCTCTTGCCAATGGTGGCAGTAAAATGGGCAGAGTGGTTTAATTATATGGTAAAATGTACAATACGTAGATTTGGTCACAAACAAGACAAATTCAATTTAATCCAATTTTATCTTGATTAATTTGGTGAAACGAAACATACAATACAGTGATTCTAAATCAAATCAAACAAACAATAACATGAGATATGAGGAAAAACCCTTTCGAGAAAAACCCCTTTTAGCACTGTTACAACTAAGGTATTACCGAATGACACAAACAGACTTACAGACTTAGATTCCATTAAGTATCCCAACCATGTCTCCTTCCTTCTTGATAATAGAAAGTGGTGCAAATCCAACAATTCCTCACAACAAGCTCACTTGCCTTGGTGTCCACCGATCAGCTTCAGAAAACTATTAACCTATATTCAGTAGTGAAGAATCAACTCCACATGGATATAAACATGTGATGTGTTCTTAAAGGTATGATAAAGTGATCATA
This sequence comes from Sambucus nigra, assembly GCA_949130495.1. Classification (NCBI taxonomy): domain Eukaryota; kingdom Viridiplantae; phylum Streptophyta; class Magnoliopsida; order Dipsacales; family Adoxaceae; genus Sambucus; species Sambucus nigra. The sequence continues at coordinate 261,001,207 of OX422210.1, forward strand.
AAATATCCAAGGGGTTTGGATTTGGAAATCCAAAGTGTTTGATCACAAAATAGGTGATAAAGTCTTGCAAAGAAGTGCAAGTTCATATCTCTTAAATAGGGAGAAAAATCTCGAGGAGATAGACTTGAAAATATTGCGTTTGAAACTAAGTAAAAATATATTTTTTGCAAGCTCATTCGAATGGACTGGACCTCGTTTGAACGACCTATGCACATTCGTTTGAATGGCAATGAACGAGAGATCAAATGACATTTTGATATGGTGAGGAAATTCGTGTGTTTGAAGTTTTGTTTGAACGAATGATATCCAATGACTTGAAGAAACTCATTCGAACGACCCTCCATAACTCGTTCTAAGGAGATGCCTTAAAAGTGATTTTTTTATTAAAAACTTTTGAAAAATATTTTATGTTTCAAATACTTGTAAATTACACCTGAACATAATGTTCACACAAAATCAACCTCATATACCTTCTCCATATGTTGTAGTGATGAAATCAACTCTTTGATCTTCGATTTTCACATTTAATCACTTACTTGTCCTCGATTGAATCCTTGCAAATGTACATGATGGCATAGTGGGGTGTAACAAAATATACCAAATTATAAACATAATGAACAATCATCAATTTTGCTCTTACAGTGGCCTTTCACGCATAGGATATTTACTTCCTTCGCGGCCATTTTCTATTCCATTCTCATATTTTCCATACAAAAATAAACTCTCAAGCAATGGTTCTTACATGCATAAATCCCCCAATTAAATAGGTATGTATATGACAATATTGATAGAATAACAACTCACTTAACTCAGGAAACATAGGTAGTTATAATCCAAAAGAGCTCGTGCAAGTATATGGGGAAGCATATAAAAAGTGAATCCATTAAGAAAATCAAGTTTGAACAAATCCATGCAAGTACGAATAAGAAAAATCTTAGGCATTATAACGATAATAAAATATTTTCGCCATATGGAAACATGGAACTAATGGGATTCAAATAAACTAATATGCCACACAAAATGTGTAAAACCAAACTGCACAAAATCAAAAAGATTTTTTATTTTTTTAAAACTCTTTAAAACAGCTCAAAAGACAAATAAAATCTTTTCGTATTTTTCTCATCAAAACCAAATAAAAGAAAATTCAAAATACTAAAGACACAAACATCATACAACTAGCAATAACATAAAATATGAAGAACAAAATCTAGTGTATGAAAAATATTCAAGCAATCACTCATAAGGTATAACATGGGATGAATCATGTGAAAGCATGCGATAACCATTAAGTCTAACATTCAATGCCTCCAAATCGTATTTCCTAACCCACATAGGTGTAACGTGATGATGTTGGGTTTTGGGAACCTCGGTGACACTAGACTTAGACTTCCTAGGACCTTTTCTAAGTTCATAATAAAAAAAACTAAGGTGACCTTTCCTACCATAATTTGTGAAAGTGTCGACACAAGAAATGTTACCTATGTATTAACCTTTTCCATTATCCTTGTCTATGGTTGACCCTATCAAAATGTTAGTCTTGGTTTTAGTAGTAGAAGCATTTGGATCATCGAAGCCAATTCAAACCTTGTTGGGGCCATCAGGGGTCGGAGTCCTCCGACATGTGTGACTCGGGCCCCTCGATTATCGGGACAGTGGGGAGGAAGAAGGAAGGAAAGAAGGTTCCCTCTCTCTCTCTCTCCCCTTTTTCGTGATCTAGACTCGGATATAAATTGGCCATTGTCGAATGGGGGTAACATGAAAAGATATAGTCACCAACATATTTTGCTAAAAACAGGCAAAAGAATGTCGTCTCTACGAGATAACGACATCAAAATTAAACCGATGCATGCAAAACTAAATAGTTCGAAGGTCTGGGGACTAAGTTACGAAATGAAAAGGTGTTAGGCACCCATTCTTCCATTTCGATCGCTCATGGGCTAATGTTAATCTTCTCCTTTTTAACTCCATGATGTGTGTGTATATGTGTATAATATAAATAATGGGAGAATGAAATCATCCAACTCGTGTCATGGAAGAGACGAAGAGGACTCATTCGTAGAAATGTTCTCAAAAATAATAATAATATAATATAATGTAAGTGTTCGCTCAATCACAAATCACTATGAAAGAAAAAATGTGAACATCGGATGACACCCAAGTATATAGGAGTATATGACTCATGAAATAGATATAATAAGATATGGAAGATATATAAAATGAAAAGGGAGGACTCGAATCATGGGATTGGACCAAGACACCTATGTATCCCAAGGGGCATCAAAGACGACATAGTTCGAAAATGGCAGAAGGGTGGGGTTCAACCCATAAATCCAAGTGTGGGACTCCTCTTATGTGTATGTGAAGAAAATGTGTTTTAAGAGTTAAGACGTAAAAAATAGAATTCTTGCTTTTGGAATTTATGGATAAACCTTTTTTTGTCTTTTTGGGGTTTTTTATGAAAATAGGTTATGTGAAATACTACTAATAAAGAGTAAAGATTAATGGATGTGATATAATATGACAGAAGCACAAAATACAAATAAGATGACTAACACTAAAATGGATAAACTAGAGAAATGGGTTGAGAAATAGACCTCCTTGTGGATACTTATTATTGACTTTGGGATGCAAGCGTGCTGATTTTGAAGTGGTGTGGAAGTGATGTAGATAGGTGGGGTGAATTACCAAGTGGGGTAAGGAGGTGAGGTAAGAGAATGTGGGAAAATGGACTTTTGGAGAAAGGGAAAGGCTTTGATTACGAGGTGAATGTTCTCTAACTTTCTGAGAGGGTTCCAAGGTGCTATCATGGCCTATTTATAGGGGAATTTGGGCCAAGGAGGGTGCCAATTAGCATGGACCCTGGCATGCCTATTGGCATGGTGTTTTCCTTATCGGTTAAGAAAAAGGACACTCTACCGATAGGCAGGGTTCCTGAGCTACCTATAGGCATTCCGGAGCAGTTTTTTCATAAAAATGGCCCTAAAATGCAAACTGTAAGTACAAGTCGAACATCGAATAAACCGTTAGAAAGGGAATTCAGAGCCTCCTAAAAATCCATTGAGCCACCCCTGGGTCCAAGAGTTGACCGAAGTCAAACTGGGCTCGAAAGCGCCTAATAGTCTCTAGAAGGGAGGTTTTCGTAGCATAACGGATCGTTTTTCCAAACCGTAAGGCTAATTTACGCACGTGATGGACTGTTGGAAAGGTGATTTTGTGCCCTTCAAGATTTCATTGAGCTTCACTCAATTTTTAGAGTTGACTAAGGTTAAACGGGGCTTGAAAATGCTCTATAGCCTTTCAGAGTAAAACGGATTGTTCGTCAAAACTGTGAGACCGATTCATGCATTGGATGGACGGTTAGAAAGGAAATTCAGAGCCCTTTAAGGATTCATTGAACTCTGCTCAAGCTAGAGACTTGACTCAAGTCAAATAGGGATCGAGAAGGCTTAATGGCCTCCATATCACTACGCAGAGTAAAATGAATCATTTGTGCAGACTATGGGGATGATCTGTGCACGACATGGATCGTTAGAAAGTGTATTCAGAGCCTTTCGAGGATTCATTAAAGTTTTTTTAAGATGGAGAGTTGAAAAAAGTTAAATAGGGATCGAGAGCGCTTGGTGGCCTCCAGATCAGTACTTGGAGTTTGACCTAGGGTATATGTTGAACCGATGAGTGCTAGAGACCTAAGGAAGTGCTTGGGGGGTCGTCCCAGGATGGGGTTTCTATAGAGTCCGTCAGTGGGAGATCTTGGAAAAAGTGAAGGACTTCAAAAGATAGACACCACATGGACGCTGGAAGAGAGGATTGAGGTCAATTATTCAGACTTTAAGGGATGAGCGTGACCAATTCATAGGGTCAAGGTCAAACCGAAGGACCTGAGGACGGATGATCAATTCAGAGGTTCGAGGTTTAATTATAAGGACCTAAGGGGTGAAAATGATTGGTTCAGCGAGCCAAGGTCAATTGTGTGGACCTTAAGCAGGACGACTAATTCTATGGGTCGAGGTTAATTCTGCGGACCTTAAGAGGGACAACCAATTCTACGGGTCGAGGTTAATTCTAAGTAACTGAAGTTAGGATGACCAATTCTACAAACCTAAAGTTTTAGCAGCCGGTTCGGCGGGTCGAGGTTAATTCTCTAGACTTTAAGTTTGGGTGACCAATTCTGCAGGTTGAGGTCAATTCTACGAATCTTAAGTTGGGGTGATAAATTCTACGGGCTGAGATTAATTCTGAGTACCTGAAGTGGGATGACTAATTTTATGGGTAGAGGTCAATTCAAGAACCTGAAGAGGGACAACAAATTCTATGGGTCGAGGTCAATTTTATGGACCTATAAATTGTAGTTTGTGGAGAATAATTCCGCTGGGGGAATCTGTTTACTTGCGATTATATTGGGATTGTGTAGTAGGTTTGGGTGCGAGCGCATTTTAAGATCCATTGGGGAGTATATTTTTCATAAGAGAGTATGGTTGATTCAGATGGTAATTTTAAGAGTATGTAGTGTTCCAAAGATGGTTTTACTGAGAAACATATTGTTTTATATTTTTTAGGGAATTTTTGAAAAAAATTCTGGCAATTTTTTAATTTTTTTCGGCAGCTTAGGACAAAATTTGGAGGGTAATGCCGATAGATAGGTTTGGGTAGGTGCCTATTGGCATAGGGAACGGACTTAGATTTATATAAAATGGGGGTGTCCCCTCCTCATTTTTCACACTTCCAAGAAATTGAATATCTTGCTTTGTCTCCCTAAAAGTCATCCCCAAGTCCTTCTTTCTTCAAGTCTTCAAATGACGAATACTTATAGCAACGTTAACAAGGAGTGGCAGTCTATCAGGAATTGGGCAGACCTAGAATGGTTGTTTGTGGTGCCGCTTTCCTTAGGCAATGATAAGGCCTATGATTCCTTTGAGTCGGTTGCTGATGAGAGGGTTTTGTTGCACAAGCCAGCGCACCACCTAATGATATGCAAATATTGCGTATTTCATCCTCCGAACCTACGCATTTTAGCCCCCTCAGGTATCTTATTCCCTATATTTATGCTCGTTAAGCAGACAACCTCGTATTTCTACATTAACATGTTTTGCAGGGGTTAATTGAGCTTTTGTAGGTAATTGGATGCTAAGTATGAAGTTTGGACGCATTTCGATGAAGTTCCGTACGCAATCGCACGTTCGGGGGCATTTATTTTTTTTATAGCTTGGTCACCTGGCCCACCATCTTCATGTAAGTTGTAGACCTACTCTCTAGCTTTACGTGGCCGCGAATGGTGTGCGATTTCGAGTCTATACGAAGAAGTTACGTCAATTTCAGCGGAAGGAAAAATAAGGAAATAAAAAGAGGAGAAAAAAAGAGAAGAAAAGAATGCAGAAGCTGCAGCTTGGCTCACCCCTTCTTGATCGATTGATCGACCCCTTTGGTCGATCAAACGATCCTTCTGTTCAGCCAAAAATTTGCCTTGGTCGATCGACCGACCAAAGGGGTCGATCGATTCACTGTTTTCTGCAGATATTTTGTTTTCTTTTCTTTCTTCTTTTCTTTTATCCCAACTTACTATATAAGCCAATTTTCTTGTAATATCAGATATACTTAGTTTTAAAATACATTTTAGGTTAGGGTTTGGTTTATTGATCTCATCTTCTTCTCTTCTTGGGGTGACAACCATTTGGTTTTGTACGATTGGACTATTCATTTCCATCTCCATTAATATAGCTTTGTTCTTCACTTTTCTTTGCTTTGTAAATTAGTTTCATGCTTTGTTAATTAGTTTACTTGCTTTAATTCTTGCTTTCCTAGTATAATTAATATAATTTAGTTTAATTCATGTATTGCCCCTACATAAATAGGGTCGGGACTTCGTTCCGCCATTTTCGGGCCCCGAGCTCCAAAAATGAGGTTTTGTGCAAAATTGCGTTTAATTAAACCCGCGTAAATTAAAGTTGAATTATTATGCGTTTAGCTTTCTTTGTCATGCAATGTTAGTTTTTATAGCGATAATTCGAATTTAATTCACGTGCGACCATTTTTCGGTTAAGTGTTTATTCTCGCAACTTTGGCTTAAATTCCTTATTGTGTGAAGTTTATGTTTAATTGATAATGCTCGATTAAATTGCTTTCGAGCCGAAATCTTGATTATTAGTTGTTTCGATCCGTATGGTTGGATGATATCCCTTGCTTTTACTTTATTTAGACTTAACTTCTCTTTTCTTTTATTTACATTTACACATCACCCTTTTGCCCTTTTATTCTTGAATTAATAATTTGTTACGATCTATCAAACATTCTCTGTGGATTCGATACCCGACTTACCGCTATACTTGTATCGCAAGTGTAGTCGTAACTTAGGTTTATTTGTATTGAGGCAGTGAAACTAAAACAACGATCGGCGTTTGACACACGCTGCTTTTCACGCTCGATCAACACCATTCGATGAGGGTGAAGAACCCTAATGGATATATGAGTATTTTGACCTTTGGTTTTCCAACTAATTTTGTCTTTTTCTTCTTGTACTAATGAAGGGTTTTCTTTGAATGTTTTATAGATTGATATTGCTTCTTTGAGCATCGGGTCCTGGGGGACGAATGGGTTGAAGGATGTTTCGGATCGTCTTCCTGAGGTAGTACGTTGGATGGTGTCGTTTACTGGGTTTGGTTTTTTTGCAGGTGCACAGGACGAGACATTGCACTCTTCTGTGGTATTGTGTTCTCTTATTTAGAAATGGTGGGATACGATCCACACGTTCTATTTCGGGATCAGGGAGATGACCATTACTCCCATGGACGTCCAGCAGTTAAAGGGGCTGGATTGTGAGGGGCATCAGATATTGGTGGACCATACTTTGTTGGTCACATAGGAGGTAATGCAGGTTGCTTTGGGATACATTGATAGAATCACATCGGGATTTTATTTATATTTTGTACTAAAAGAGACCTTGTTGAAGAGGCAGATTGATGGATTGGCAGCAGGTGAGACAGGTAGCCCACTTATTTATTTATTTTTTGCTTGGAGGATTTATGGTGGCGACAAGTGGCAATGTTGTCCATCTTTCATTTTTGCCATTTTTACGAATGATTTCAAGAGTTTATTTGTACAATTGGAGGATTTATGCTTCGTTGGATGCATTCAATCGATGTTGTTGACAAACATTCACAGGACCCACATACCTTCTGGAGGTATTCTTAAGTTTAAATTCCTTTTATATTCTCGTAGTCCTCTTTTATTTCCTTTTTTCCTTTTTATATTCTTGCAGACGTGGTTTTATGAGGTGATTGAGCTTAAATAGGGTTTGGTGTCTTTAAAAGATAGCAGGCTAGGAGACTTCTGTAGGATGTACCAGTGGCAGAAGTCGAATAGGCGGTCGAACCAACCCTTGTCTTTAAAGGACATGAAAAAGATGTTGAACGACTTGGCGAGCGAACAGGTTATGCTTTTTATCTTTTCTTTCTGAGTTTTTGGAATCTTTATTTCTAGTTAGATATTGACTCTTTACTAGGGATGTAGGTGACCTTCTAGCTTTGGAGTATTTCTTTATGGGACACTGGGGTTATGCGCATGCACACATAGACGATACGACTGCTGGCGCATGAGTTTAGGTACGTCTGGTACTTTGGGGAGAGTTTTATGAGGCAAATTGTAGAGGAGGAGGTGGAGGTCCCACCATCGGCTCCCCATGTCTTTTTATCTAATTTAATAACCACATTATCTCCACATGTCTTTTTATCCATCAAATGAACCATATCTTTCCCCATAAGAATATTATCTAAAATATTTCTACCTTGTATAAATCCTAGCTGTAAAGAAGAAATAATTTATTAAAGCTTAATAGCCATTGAAGAACAAACTTCTAGATTCAAAGAAATAGTCATTTAAACACAAGTTATAGCTTCAAAGCATCATGGAAGTTTAGGCCATTCATAGTTGACTCCATATTATTCATACACATGCTATTAGTGTTATTTACACCATGTTAGTCTCTCTCTTATTATTAGAGTGCTTATTCTCTCACCCTCTTCTCCAGATATCTCAAGAATAATTTCATGGGGATAAAGTTTTATTATTATTATTATTATTATTATTATTATTATTATTATTATTATTATTATTATTATTATTGAAAAATTACAACATACATGTAGTTTATATCAGATTACTCCTTCATTTTTCATTAAAGGCAAGTCACACCTCTCCATTTATAGTTATTCATGGACCTCAGTACAACTACCCTCTTATATTTGACAACTCCGATGGGAAGTATATTCTTATTGAAGATGGATGCTCAAGGAGACAAAAATAGTGTATCAAGAACCATGTTCAGACAATTCGTATTCTTAATCAGCTAAATAAATTATCTCACTTCATTACTTCTGAATATGTTCATCTCACAAGTTCTGATTTATGTTTTAAGAGCATTTTTTTTTATAGATTCTAGTCGCTTTAATTGATAAATAGGTCTTACATGCTGTAATTTCTTCAGATTACATGTGATAGTAGGTGTGGACATACATCATAGCTCTTTGCAAAATATTAAAAGGGCAGCTCATCCAAAAAGTAGCCACATTTATTCATTATTTTAGTGGTTTTTATCCATATAAACATTCACAACTTTTTTTAGAAGTCACAACAAAATTTAAAATATATCTGGGCGCATTGTTCATTCATTATTTATTTTAAAATAATAAATCTATAAAACTATATAAAAATTGTAGACCCAAATCACGTGAGGTTGACACGTGGAAGTAATAAGGAATTCCAATACTATAAAACGCACTTCTGCATTTATATCTGTTCACTGCATAAATAATCCACTCCATCTTCCTGTTTTGCTTTCATTTTCGAGAATTAATTCCAGTCCTGTTCATTCGTCTCAAGGTTTACAACGAGTTCACACAACTTGACTCTTCACATACTTTATTCCAAATCGTGTAAAACTAAATTCTTGGAAACCCAAGAATCCCAAAAATATTTATCCATTTCTCTTCCCTATCGGGCCAAGTTTATTTCTCTCTCTTCTACTCCAATTATAAAACTCATTGTTAGGAAAAAAGTTGTGTGTGTTGTTGTGTTTGTAATTTATACAATTTTGAGCTCCAAGTTGGTCTATGGTGGTGATATAGTTCACCAAGACGATATTGCCCCTAAGAAGCTTGGTTATGATAATACCTTTATTTTGGTAAAACACTCATAACCCTTTTCATTTCATCCATCCCTTATAAGTTAAACATAGTTATGTATGCATATATGTGTGTGTATATTTAATTTAAAGTTCACATTTTTTTTGTTGGTTCAAAGATGATGAGAGTAAAAATTGAAAATTTCATGTATACATGTGCATGTCATTTTGTTTGTTAATTTGATTTTAGATCTTTGATTGAACTTAATTTGTGTGAGAATTATTTTTTGGGTTTTATTATTACTTCCAAAAAACTATGCACTATGGCACCAACGTCGTGCCAGCATTTACCGCTACACCTCCGACGATTTCTGATCTGGGTGTTCAAAAGGATTTATTGAATTCTGGTGGTAGGGCATCCATTCGGCATTGTGAAATCAAATTGGTTGTATAAGAGAGTCGTGGACAAGGAGTATTCAAGATGAAGCTCCCAAAATCAAGTACGATGTTATTTATGTTCTTTTTATATATACCTATGCACACACACACACACATACACACACATATATATATGATGTATGGATGTGTACATATATATGTATATAAGGGTTTGGGGGAATTGAGTTTAACAAATATGGTGATGGTTTTCTTTTGGTTGAATTTTAAATCATAACAGTTATGGAGGTAGGTGGATTTCATTTTTTAATTGAGTTTCTAAGCTTTCTTGGAGGTGTATGAGTGTGGCCGCAAAACACTTCTAGTGAGTCTCTTATTATTTGTTCTCTCTTTCTCTCAAATTATGTTAACATTGATTTTAGTGAGATGAGCTATTTTTTTATCAATGATAAGAATGGTGATAAAATTTGTGACGGATATAAAATATTACCTTGGCACTAGATAAAATTCATAATTAATTTGTATATTTTTCATATATATATTCGGCCACGCATCGCGTGGCCTTCATGCTAGTAGATAAATAAAATAATGGGGACAAATATCAATCCTGAATCTCTCTAAGTACAAAACACTTTTTTGAGAATAAATTTGATATATGCTAGCATTATCTAAACACTTCATATATATTTTCCAGTTATATGAAGGCTCCACTCCCGGTTGTAAACACTTGTGCCATCTGAATCTCTCAAATTATATCTAAACACTTCATATATATTTTCCAGTTATATGAAGGCTCCACTCCTGGTTGTGAACACGTGTCAGAGAATAAATTATCCCATTATCTAGCATACATCTCAAAAAAGTTTCTTGAGCCCAGTGTATTCTTTATTATTAACGTCCCTTACTCTCCCATCCAATCATATTCTCACTAAAGCAAAAGATGAAAAGCTAAATCAACACTATCCTTTTTTCAGCTTCTCTCTCTGCACGAGACCCATCATCTCCATCAGACAATGGTTTACACTTCTTTTCTTTGTCCGCATATGAGAAAATGGTTTACACTTCTTTACCTTATTTTTCCTTCATTCTACCGGTAGTATTCATCATTTGGATTTTTGAAACTCTAATACAATTTTTCGGCTTTATTTTGCAGATCTCATAAGACCAGGTACACTCACTGTTAAAATCTCACTCTATTTAATTTGCTTTCTTCCCTTTATTTTGTGCCATCTGTTTGAGTTTCTGGATTGGTAATAGGTACACTTTTTCAAAATTTGTTTCATTATTTTTTTTCAGTTTTTATTTATGATTTATGAGAGGCTCACGAGTCGCCTATTTTTTCAGCAAACAAAGAGGAATTAGATCTAGATTGTGGTAAGGTTTTGGTTGTTGGCCACTGGATTGTGATGGGGGTTTACTCTCATTTTTTTAGATGTCTAACCGTGACTTCCCGATCTGATCACTCACCTCTGTGCTCTCATGGCTATCTCATTCTTCAGGTACTTACTACAACAAATTCAAACACATCTTCTTTATTATAATTCTCCCCTCAAAGTACACAATTTTATGCATTCCCCAGGGATATAGACTCATTTCTTGGATGGGGCAATGACATCATACTGCTACACACCTCAATCCTCTCCACGTCAAAGGTCGTTAACTCAATACCATTCCACACTCTCAAATGCCCAACAATCTTTTTTGATGTTTTGTCTGCCAAAGAATACCCAAGAGACCTTTTATTGCAAGTAAATTTTCTTTATATCTTAGTTTCGTGTGGGTATAATTAATGTTTATATAATAATATTAACGATATGTACCCCAAGTCTTTATTTTCATTTATGGGTTTCAAAGGTAGTGCCGGAAAAGTCAGACATCCTTTGCACTCATCCGATGTTTAGGCCAAAAAGTGGGAGAGACGGGTGTTTTTTTTTTTTTTTTTTTTTGGGAAGAGGGATGGAACCCCCATAAATATTATTCAACCAAGCCTAAGAATAGGCAATATCTCGCACATAAAGAAAATTAGAGGTTGAGCCCAAAGCTCTAGCTTGAATGCAATAAATTAGGGGATTTATAGATATCCCCTTTACAAAGAAATAAGAATTGATGGAAAGTAAATTTGGGGTTTTATAAACAACCCCATTACACAGAAATTTTCCTAAAATGAGGAATACCTATTCTATCCAATTGCAGAAAGCCCTTTATCAATCCAGGGAGAGAAGAAAAGGGCCTATAATTAACTGAGTTTTGAGAAGAAGCAGCCATCGAAGCCAATGAATCAACTACAGTGTTAAATTCTCTCTAACAATGAGAAATCTTAAGAGACTGGACTGAGATAATGTTATCCAAAATATCCTGTATAGCCCATGGAGGTTTACCTTTATTTACAATCAAATCTACCAAGATTTTAGAATCAGATTCCACCGTAACGAGCTCCAAATTGATCTTGAGGTTCCTACACATGTTAATACCTTCCATAATTGCGTTAGCTTCAATAATTAAAGAAGTACTCAACCCCAAGAATTTACTGAATCCCCCTAAAAAATGCCCTTTAAAATCTCTTAAAACACCTCCAATACCACTTTGACCTGGGTTACCCTGGGAAACACCATCTACATTTAGCTTAAACAATCCTTGAACTGGTTTTGACCAGATGCACTATGTAAGCTTTATTTGATCCTGTTTGATTCTGATCTGGAACCAAGATATAGCATAGCTATCATCAGCTTTACATATGTCTTTAAACACATGAACTGAGCATAAATCAGTTAAAGCTGATATTACATTATTAGTGATTGATCTAGCTGACACAGGATAGTTCTCAAAATGTTTTTGATTTCTGGACTTCCAGATTTCCCACATGATAATTTTTGGAAGATATGAAAAAATGAAGGATTGATGATCCCTATTTGGAATGTTCAACCACCAAGACATAAGAATAGCCCTACAAGAGACCATTTTCATCTTGATACCCAGTCTTGACCCAAAAAAGTTCCAAACTTCTTGAGCTATGAGGCATTTACACAGCAAGTGATCTATAGTTTCAATATCTTCTTCACAGTTCCTACAACAGGAAACAAGTCTTATACCAGTGGATTGAATAATCTCATCAGTAGGAATGACTTTATGCATGACTTTCCAACCAAATATGGCTATTTTTTTGGACAGAAGTTAGACCATATAAATTTCCAGCTCTGAGCCAACGGTCTAACCTGCCTGATGCAGTTATAAGCAGACTTAAGGTTGAATTCCCCTGAATTTGAAGGAAGCCATATTTGTCTATCTTCATTTATGGGCTCAGAAGTTGTATCTTTAATAGATATAATTCTCTTAAATGCTTTAGACCCTTTTGGGTTATATGAGATATCTCCAAATTTGTTCCTCATGAATTTACCCCATAAACCATTATCAAATCTCCACTTCCAATAAAGCTTAATGTTGGAGGCTTTGATGATATCTTCCAGATTTCTGATACTGAGACCTCCTTCCTCAAATGGAAAACAAATATTGTCCCATTTTATCCACTGGTATTTCTTTTCAGCAGAAAAGCCACCCCACCAAAATTTACTTAGCAAGGCTTTGATCCTGTTAATTACAGCTTTAGGGGGGAAATGACTGCCAGAATGTGGAGGGGAATAGATGATAAAACATGTTTGATTAGAATGAGCCTCCCTCCTTGAGATATAAGCTTCGAAGACCAGTTGAAAATCTTATTTCTGACTGAGTTAATCATACCAGGTATTTAAGAGGAAAGGCCTTATGATGGAGACCCGTGGTCTTAGCTATGTTAATAATTCTACTCTTCCTTGTTTTCTTAGCCATGTAGAAAGAACTTTTATCCAAGTTAACTAGTTGCCCAGAAGATTTTTCGAAGTCTGAAACCACCTTAAATAGGGTTTTGAGGGATCTTTTACCTGCATTAGTGAAAATAATGAGGTCATCTGCAAATCCCAAATGACTGATCAGTATACTTCTAGGAGGATGAGAAAAGGGAATAGCCTTGTTCTTTTCAAACAAAAGATTCAGATTTCTACTCAGGACCTCAGTGGCAATGATGAAGAGACTTGGAGGCAGAGGGTCTCCTTGTCTAAGACCTCTGGATGATTTGAAAAAGCCTGCATTTTGGCCATTCACTATGATGGAGAACCAGTTATAAGCTATCAGTCTCCAAATCAAATCTATGAACACCTCACAGAACCCAAATTTTCTCAAAGTGGAGCACAAAAAAGGCCAATAGACTCTGTCATAGGCTTTCTCCATATCTAGCTTTAATAGAATATTACCACCATGAATTTTTTTTCCCCAAAGATTGGATCATTTCTTGAGCCAAGAGGATATTATCTTGGATACATCTACCTTTAACAAAACCACTTTGATTTGGGGATATAATTGATGGGAGAATAGATCCTAGCCTTTCACAAATGATTTTTGAAATCACTTTGTTGGAAAAATTACACAAGCTAATAGGTCTAAAGTTAGAACAATCTATTGGGCTGCATACCTTAGGGAGATGGGTGTTTGGCCACTGGATTTTCAATTATTTTTCATATATCTTTTTTATCTTTCTATTGGGTGAATTATTTTCTGTGTTTAAACATCTGAGTGTACATGAAGGTTTTATTTTAAATGAGTCATTTTCAATCTATATGTATATGCACATAAGAACGAATCGGCGGTGCGAACTAAAGCAAGGCGACATAAGTGAAGAAGGCCAAAAAGAGGGAGGGTTTGGATAGGCTTTGATCCCCTCCCTACTACGACAATAAGGAGAGCTCTTTTCCATTTTTTTTCAACTCATAATTTTTTTAACCACAAAATGTCACACTTTGGCTTTTGGGGGATGAATCAGTACATATATCGATGCGGTTGGGGAGTAATAGTCAAATATTTGAATTGGAGAGAGGTAGAGAGGTTACTTCTAACTTCTAAGGCCAGGTAACATGGTTCTCACGCTCTAGCACAGAGTGTGGGTGAGTTCAGGGGTGATTGAGGTTTGATGCAGCGGGTGGTTGATTCTTTCAAGAGCGAATGAAGAGGAAAGGAAAGCAGAGCTTAGGTGAGATGGCGTTCTCAACACCCCCACGAGTTTGAAGCGATTGCTCAAGGTGAGTATTATTTACAGTATTTAATGATTTACATTTTGTAAAATATACCAAAAATTGCACACTAACTTCTTTATAAACATCAACTATTTGATGAAATGTCGTAGTCAAGTTTACTTTTTTATAACATACTAAAGTTTTTCTTATTACTTATTTTTTAGATTATCTGGAACAAGATTGAACGTTTTGCAACTATTATGTCAATTGAGGGATGTTAACGGAGGTAAGGACAGTATTAAAGATTTTGAATTATTGTTGAACTTTATGGGGGAGGTATATTACATAAGACGGTGATTAATTGTTGAACCGCTTAGTTAGTTCTTAAATTGTGTTGTTGTACATATGGCTACATCTGGTTAACGATTCGTTCTTATGACTACATCTGGTTAATGATACGTTCGTGGATAATGGTTATCATCTAGACTCGGTAATTTCATGTTCCATATTTGGCATGTTTGGGTGCAATGTAGTAAACTTATATATAATTTTTTCTTTCTTATTATTGTTTACAAAA
This sequence comes from Sambucus nigra, assembly GCA_949130495.1. NCBI lineage: Eukaryota > Viridiplantae > Streptophyta > Magnoliopsida > Dipsacales > Adoxaceae > Sambucus > Sambucus nigra. Next base: position 261,016,331 of record OX422210.1, read on the forward strand.
ATATATGAATGTCAGTGACAAAATAAATACACTTTGCATGCATATTGACGATAAAAATCGTCGTCTACCCCGCGCATCGCGCGGGTTTTCCCCTATTAAAATGCAAAACAAAGGTGTTAATGCTGCTTCTCATAAAAGATGTCCACGTGGCAACTCAAATAAACTTTCAAACTAAAAAAATAAGTGCGTAAATGCTGCTTTTCTAAACACATAAGCTCGGATCTTTTTTTATTCCTCTCTCAATAGTCAAAACTCAAGATCCAAACTTTACCACCCTTCTACCTCTCTACCTCCAATCTTTTCCTCTCCTGTTTCTCTCTCATATTAAATTTTATATTTCTTAAAGACCAAAGAGGGATTAACCAAGATTTTGAATTATGTCCGTTCATTTTCTTTCTCACTCTCCAATAATACCTCTCCATTTTTACTCCATTAATATCTATATCTTTTGGAATGTTCACTACAAATGTAAAGTTAAATCCATTAACATCTTTGACAGTGCATTTGTACTTTTTTGAGTTCCAAAGTTTAAACCTTCGCACCAAGCATTCTAGACTAATCACAACTTCTCTCATCGCTCTCTCTATCTCTTCCGCACGACTCGGGATATGTCAAATATAGAGATACCAACACCAGATTTGGTATTTTGACACCGGATTTTGGTATTTTTATGTGTGACAAACATTACTCCGGTCCACTCTTTTTACTTTCAATGCTAGATTTATATTATTCTTTCTGGATCGATAGTGCATCTGTATTTTTTGAGTTTTAAAGTTTATATCAAGTATTTGACTTTATGTATATTTAGTTTGAATCTGATTTGATTGTACTGATCGTTATTTTATGATTTTAATGTGTTTTAACACGTATATCTTGGGATTTTATTTTAGATATGAAGTAGTTGAATATTTTTTGTTTTGTTTATAGCCAGAAAGTGGGTTATCAGGAAGAGTTAGCCGGTATGTGCAGTGCTAATGGGTGGTAGACAAAGGTGATTGCAGTGGGTGTGGTTTAATGGTGTTAGAAAGTCATGGTGGTGTCGCGGCGGGTTGCTATGTATGATGGGAAGTTTATTTTTAGTTTTGAATTTTTAAATTTAGATTTTCTTTTGGTAATAAGTGTTTTGTTGATATTAAAAAATATATATATGAAAACATTTATATATATATATATATATATATATATATATATATATATATATATATATATATATATATATATATATATAGAGAGAGAGAGAGAGAGAGAGAGAGAGAGAGAGAGAGAGAGAGAGAAACTATAGTACATATCAAGTATACATACTGATTTTTTTAAATAGTAAAGAAAATATTTTTGAATTGAGTTTTTTTGTGTGGTATTAAAACATTTCAAGGGACCCATATAAAAACAATAACCTCAAAAAAGGGTTTTTTGATATTTTAAAAAAATCAACCAAACTTTCACACCTTTTAAAGCACTTTAAAGCTGTGAAAGTTTAACCGATTTTTTTAAAATACTAATAAAATAATTTTGAGTTGTTTTTGTTTATTTGGGTCCCTAACAATGTTTAAACACCATATAAAATAATTCAACTCAAAAATATTTTTTTAGTATTTTAAAAAATAGGTTTGCACCAGTAGGTATGTATACTTGGTGTGTGTGCGTGTGTGTGTGTGAGAGAGAGAGAGAGAGATTGACTTTACAGTGAAAGAAAGTTGAGATACATCAATTTTTCAACAAATAATTGTAGCAAACAGTGTATAACCTAGAAAATGAGAAGACCTATGGAGGGCAAAGCCAAAAGGAAGGACAAACACAAATTGAACATAAAAAAAATCTCCAACCAATGAGACTTAGGGTAGACACTCGTTGAAATCAAATTCGAATATGAGAATGCCAAACATTTCATAGTGAGATAGCGTGGTCGTTTGGGGATGATGTCGTGACGATGGAGGTGGAGGGTTTGGTTGTTTAGGTGGGCATATGTGTGGTCATTTGGGAGTGATGTCGTTATAGTGGAATTTTTTTTTTGTCTGTGCGTTGTTTTGCAAGTTAAGACGGTTTCGATCTTTTTTTTCCTAAATTGTAAGTTAAGATTTGTTTGATTTGAATATTATAATTTCTTATGTGTACAATATTCAAAGTCTCTTGCTAAGAGGAATTTTTTTTCTTTGTAGCTTGCTAATTATATTTTCCTATTTTTTTGGAACCGAGTTTACTTACAAGGTATTTTATAGGAATCATGATATAGGGGTATAAGTTTTATAAAAAATTATATGATTTGCTTTTTCTTTGACAATTTGTATTATTAAAACTAGGTTTCAAATTTTCCTTCATACTCTAAAAAATCTTACTACCTAGTGTTTATTTCTTGATATTTTGTTAATCTTTATCGCTAATTATAATGTGTTTGCGCATCGCGCGAATTGAATGATAGTTAGGTAAATGTTATTTATTTATCAACAAAAAAGTACACTAACGTGCAAATATAAAGTGGGGTTGTTCCCTTAGATATCATTTACGGTTACCCACCACTAGGGCTTATTGATAGCTCTGCCATATACGAGTTTTAAGTTTAAAAAGTATACCTAAACCCATAAAATAAAAGTTTAAATCAATTTTTACAGTCATCTTCTCTGTCAAGGGGCTTTATCACAATATATATATATATTTATATATATAAGGACCCCCCCCCCCCCGATATACTACTACGCGGCAAGGTCGATCGTCGAGATCCATTAGACTCTCAGTATACAACGTATATACATACTATGTAAAGATATACATAACATACTTAATCTAATATACACAATTCAATATACATCCGGATAATATCTCTCGGACTGAGTTTTATTCTATTCATCTTTATAATACACATCCGGATCTATCTCCTGGACTGAGGATTCATTTACAAAATATTTACCAATTCAATTTCATTTCAAAACTTTTTATTTCCCTTCTTCTATCCAGGAAATATATTTAAAGCAAGTTTTATTATCATAAAAATGTTTTTCCGTTTCATAACATCCCATTTCCCTTCTTCCATCCAGGAAATGTATTTAAAACCAATTCATTTATCACATTTCCCTTCTTCCATCCAAGAAATGTAATTAAAGACAATTTATTATCATAAACTGCTTTAACATCAATAATGTCCCACATTATTCGGAATAGTTATATTTCAAATCATATAACGATTCTAAGACCGCCCCTCCGGGTTTCCCCACTGGGCGCGCCCCTAAATGGCTATCATCTTCAAGGGCCTATAATCAAGACAACCTGGGATCCAACAACGCAAGACGTCGGGAAGCGGCCATATGCCTGCGGGAGAGTCATAACCACACCCAAAATTACATCACCGGCGCAGTAAAACAAATAATAATCGCCCATATGGCCTAGGACTATATTCCCCTGCATTCATTAGCCAGGGGACTTCACCTTACGCGCGCAACTTCCCTTATGATAGCGATTTAGAGAGGTGTGTTCACATTAATTATCATTTATGAAACTCCTTTCTTTTTCCAATTTGAAAACATTCATATTTTACATTCTCAAAATCATTTATATCATAACATATATATACTTTAATCACATAGTACATATATACCATATATTCCTCCTCGAATATATATATGTGGACATAATTGCCAATCACATCTAGCGATGACCAATAATCCCGAAGATTCTCTCAAAGAATCATATACATACGTTCACATACTCGCGATACCATACCGGAAGTATTCCCTCACTTGATAAATAGTAAATGCCTTATTCCCATCTAAGCATTTAGTGGATATCTCCAAATATACTGATTCCCTCTAAGGGAATACATATATTCCCAATTCCATCCTAATAATCTCATAGGATTCGCTCAACCAATATCAATATAATTATGTTTTCCTACGTGCATAATTATATAGGCCTAAATGCCCTATCGAAATATCTCAGGGATTATTCCCCCCCGAATACCCTTAAATTAAATAGGTTGTGGATTTCCTTCCCACAAACCCAAGGACTACATTTCACTAAAATAGTGATCTAGAGGTCCCCACCATATATTTAGGAACCCCTAATATTTATCTCCAAACAATTCTAGCCTTAATTCTCCCAATATCAGGTTTGATTTCTAACTAACGATTTCGATCTCGGATAGCTTTTCGTAGAAAAATGACTATAAATCCAAAAAAAATCAGAAAAACATGTGGTTAATGCCCATGCGACCGTATCGAAAAGATATACAAAATTTATTTTTTGACCAAGATCCGAATTGATTCGTCTCTAGGCGAAATATATTCGGCAAGGACACTGGCTACTGTTCATCATCTTCTCCGAGACTGTTTCGGCCATTAAAGCTTCTCCCAAGCTTTTATCTCCTCTCCAAACATCCTACAACCTCAACCAACTACTCCTACTCATATAAAAATGGTTCTAAAGATCCTAGAACCCAAAACCAACAATTAATTTCGATTAATTTCTAAGTTTCTACGATAAGAAAATTATTGGGGTTTATTCATTTTAACTCTCGAAAACCCGTTTTATCCACGAAAACCCAACCCAAAATATTTAGGGTTTGTTAATACCAAACTACGATATGAGATTTATGCTCAAAAGTAAATAAATAAAGTAAACACTTACCTCGTGGATAAAATTCGACGATCCCGAGTCGAGTCCGGCGGAGTTTGGCCCGAAATCTCCTCTTTCTCTCCACTTTCTTCCTTCCTCTCTCACTTCTCTCTTTTCTTTCTCTTTCCCCCCCCCCCCCCTCCCCCCCCCCCCCCCCCAATATAAGGAGAAAAGGGTTTGTACCCATTAAAACCCAAAAATGACTCGTTAACTCAATTACAAGCATTTTTAACTCTAAAATAATAGTTTGTTGTCCCCCACCTCTAACCAACAAGCGGGTGAACGACAAGGTCTCCCGTATAGTGCCTCAAATGGTGTCATAACGATCGTGAATTGGTAAGAGTTGTTAAACGCGAACTCTACCAAAGGAAGATATTTCTCCCAACCTCCCCCAGAGTCTAATATGCACATTCTGAGCATATCTTCCAGCATCTAATTGACTCTCTCAGTCTGCTCGTCAGTCTGTGGGTGATAGGCTGTGCTCAAACTTAACTCCGTGCCTAAGGCCTCCTGAAAGCTCTGCCAAAAGTGGGCCACAAAGATCTTGTCTCTGTCTGACACAATATTAATCGGTACCCCGTGTAGCTTAACAATCTCACCTATGAATAGTTACGCATATCGCATCGTCTCAAAGTCTGTGCGAACCGACAGAAAGTGGGCCACTTTGGTCAACCGATCCATAATGACCCATATGGAATCGTGACCCTTTTGCGATGCAGGTAACCCAGTAATGAAGTCCATTGAGTTTCTCTCCCACTTCCACACGGGAATCTCAAGTGGATGTAGCATCCCTGATGGTCTCTGATGGTCAACTTTCATAAGCTGACACGTGGCGCATTTCGAAACAAACTCTGCTATGTCCCGTTTCATTCCTGCCCACCAATACGGCCTCCTCACGTCCTGGTACATCTTATCCCCTCTGAGATGTACCGCAAATTTTGACCCATGGGACTCTGTCATAACAGCATGCCTCAACTCCTCATCTTCTGGCACAATTAACCTCCCATTAAAGCATAAGCCTCCTTTCGAGCTGACTGAGTAACCCTCTGCTCCCTCAGCTAGCAACTGGCTCACTCTATCTCGGCAAACCTGATCCTCTGCCTGAGCCCTCACACCCCGCATAATGATCTCAGGTGTGATGGATAATGCTGACAGGCAAGCCCTGGCTACATCATCCTCATATCGAAGCTCTCTCCACTTCGCTTTCCAGACTTCTGATATTTCCCCCATCGATCTCCGGCTCAATGCATCTGCTACCACATTAGCCTTACCAGGATGATACTGAATATCAAACTGGTAGTCTTTCAAGAATTCTAGCCATTGCCTCTGCCTCATATTCAGATCCTTTTGTGTGAAGAGATACTGGAGTGATTTGTGATTCGTGAATAACGTGAACTGCTCTCCTTGAAGATAATGTCTCCATATCCTCAAAGCAAAAACGACCGCTGCCAACTCCAGGTCATGAGTGGGGTAATTTCTCTCGTGGGGATTTAGCTTTCTGGATGCATAAGCTATAGCCCTTTTCCTCCTATTGAAGCACACCCCCAAGTCCCTGTAAGGATGCGTCAGTGTAAACCTGATACTCTAATCCTCCCTTCGGCAACGCAAGGACGGGTGCAGATGTCAACTTGTCCTTCAGTTCGTCGAAAGTTAATTGACAATGATCATTCCAAGTGAAAGGTACCCCCTTTCGGGTCAGATTCGTCAAAGGGCCCACAATTTTTTAGTTACCTTTGATGAACCGCCTGTAATAACCAGACAATCCCAGAAAACTGCGCACCTCGATCGGTGTCGTAGGCTGTCCCCACTCCGTCACCGCCGATACCTTACTTGGATCCACCGTAATACCCCGGTCTGACACCACGTTGCCAAGAAACTGAACCTCCCGTAGCTAAAATCCACACTTCCCAAATTTGGCATAGAGCTGGTGATTCCGTAATGTCTATAAAACTATACGCAGATGCTCTGCGTGCTCCTCCTCAGTGCGCGAGTAGACCAGGATGTCATTAATGAATACGATGATAAACTGATCAAGAAACTCCCTGAAAACCCTGTTCATAAGGTCCATGAACACTGCTAGTGCATTGGTGAGCCCGAATGGCATCACCCTGAACTCATAAGATCCATACCGGGATAGGAAAGCGATCTTAGGAACATCCTCCTCTCGAATACGTAGTTGATGATACCCTAACCTCAAGTCGACCTTAGAGAAGTAAGACGCCCCTCTCAACTGGTCAAATAGATCATCAATCCTTGGCAACGGATACTTATTCCGTATCGTCGCCTTGTTCAGCTCTCTATAGTCCACGCATAACCGTAATGAGCCGTCATGCTTCTTCACAAACAACACCGGTGCCCCCACGACGATGTACTCCACCGGATGAAATCTTAACCCAAAAGCTGCTGAATCTGCTCTCTCAACTCACGCATCTCTGACGGGGCCATACGGTATGGGGCCCGAGCAATCGGCCTCGTCCCCAGTGCTAAATAGATCACAAATTCGATTTCCCTGCTAGGTGGCAACCCTGGTATCTCCTGGAGCACATCCTCAAAGTCCCTCACTACCGGGATTGAGTCCAACGAAATCGCCACCTCTTGTGAGGTCTCCTCCTCGATGTAATACAGGTGCGTGCGTGACCCCCCCTCAGGTAACGGCATTGCTATCAAAAACATCTCTTGTCCTGGAATGGAGAACACGATTGTCCTCTCGTAGCAATCCACCGTTGCCCGATAACCTGCCAACCAATCCATACCCAAGATGACATCGTATCCCTCCATATCTAACACCAAGAGGACCGCTGCTAAACTAAGCCTCCCAATAAAAATGTCCACCCCCGACAAATCGAGTGAATCGAAGCCCCGCTGCCTACCGGTGACTCGACACACATCCGAAGACTACCCACGATCTCTAGTAACCCGGCCCGTTTAGCAAAATTATATTTAATGAATGAATGCGATGCTCCCATATCAAAAAGAATACTACCCTCATAACCATGAAAGAGAAACATACCCTCAACTGCTGGCGGTGCTTGCTGTGCTGGAGGATTGGGAACATCCCGGAACTTATACACACGCCCGTAGTGCATCTGCCCCTGTTGCGGTGGGGCGGGTGGGGCTAGTGTTGTTGGCGGTATCTTCCCCTGTTGCCCCTGTTGGGCCTCCTGCTATTGACCTCTGCCCCTCTGTGGGCACTCCCTCTTGAAGTGTCCTGGCTGGCCACAGACAAAACAGTGTTTCTGACCATCTCCCTATCGTTGGCCCTGTTGGACCTAACGTGGTTGGCCCTGATGGCCTCCCCCATTCTTCCCTTGGCCCTGAAGGCCCTGAGGAACCTGCTGTTGCTGATTCGGGCCCGGCTGCCCCTGCCTGAACCCCTGTCCTCCCAGTCGGAACCCACCAGGCTTAAACTTCTTAGCCTGATTCCCCTGCTGACTGCCCGTCTTCTAGTGAGTACCACTCGTGTCACCACCAGCAACTGCCTTGCCCTGTTGGCTCGGCTCCCCTGTTCTCTTGCTCCCTTTCGCATGGAAGCGATGATCATGGTAATGCACAAGTGCGGCATTAACGACATCTGTATAAGTCACCAACGCCAGATTTCCAATCAAATATTGCCTGATCCGCCAGGCTAAACCATCCATAAACCTCAATTTCTTTCGCTCCTCATCGCTCACCTCATTTGGCACAAAGTTTACCAAACGGGTGAACTTTTCGTCATAGTCTGCCACTGATCGGTCACCCTGTACTAAATCACTGAATTTCTTTCTCATCTCAGCCTCTACCGCTGGTGGAAAGTATTTGCGATCGAACCGCACCCAGAACTCTGCTATCAACATCAAATCCCTCTCCTCGGCGGTGGTAAATGACTCCTACCACTGTAAGGCTTCCCCCAACAAACGAAAGGTAGAAAGCATATATTTATGTACCTCGGTACACTCCAGCATGCACAGATGGCGCTTGATGTTCTTCTTCCAGTCACAAGCCTCTACTACATCTGTGCTACCCTGAAACTCAGGTGGGTGACACTTCTGAAAGGTCTCCCTAACTCTCTGCCAAGATGGTGGTCCCACTGGAGCCTGAACTGTCGGTGCCACTGGAGGCGGTGCCTGGGGATATGGAAAGTGAGCTTCCATAGCTCTCATCGTTGTCTCGACTGCCTGGGCCACTATCACTGCCACCTTAGTAGTGGAAATCAACTCGGGTGGGCGTGGTGGTGGCGGTACCTGTGGCTCCTGATGAGCCTCCCTGACCTTATCCCTAGCCTCATCCCTCTCTGCTCTCAATCTCTTCGGTGGCATCTGAAATAGATTGAATCGGATAAGTACACAATTTAGACAAAAATATTCACAGCAGAAATACGATATCTCACAAGCGGAAAAATTAATCAACAGTCTTAATAATAGTGCTCTAATACAATGGAGGGCTACGCTGAAACATAAAAATCCACACAGATCCTAAGGACACTAGAACCTGATGCTCTGATACCATCTGTGACACCCCGCCTAATTAACCCCTGGTGATCAGTCCTTAATTAAGTTAGAACAGGTTTCTCATTTGGATCATTCTTAGCATCGTTGTCGCCTTTTTAATTACTAACCACCTAAGTGAGAAAATTAGACCCGTGCCAAGTTTTATCTTTCATTAACTTAAATGAAACTCATGCGGAAATTAAAATAATACAATAATCACAATTAACTAAAACAATCATTCACAAGTTATTATCTGACCGAATAAACCATCGGCCCAAACTCCAACAAAGATAAAATAAAGACAAATAATCAATCTCAACAAGTCGGCCAAAAACTAAATGAACTGTGAGCGACATCCTCAAAATAACTGATAGGAATCTCTATACTAGAATGAAAGAGTGAGGCGTCTATCAAAGTCCCACAACATCCACATGTGCTGCAGCAATGGATCCCTGAAATTTAGTCAAGTCTGGCGTCCCTGTGGCTGGACACCTAAAAGGTTTTTAAAAGTTTTTATAGCAAGGGTTAGTACCCAAAACATTTGAAAAACATTTAGCAAATGATTAGCTTGCAGTAATAAATAAATATGCATGCTCTCCATATTTTAGTTAGTGCTGCACTCTCTTGAGGACTTCCTCACCCCTCCTCTAATATGCACTACTACGCCATAATTAATTCACTTAGTTATTTATCTCATGACTAGATAATTAATATATTCTCCTTGACTCACCCTACTCTAACTGAGTATACCGAATTTATGATTTTTAAGTTATTATCAATATCAACTTAATCAATCATTTCCCTTTTTAAATTCATATAACTTCCATACTTGTTATACATATAAAACAACTCATGCTTGGTATTAAGTAGCCCGTATATAATTAATTACCTAATTATATACTTACAGTCACATTGCAGCATTCACAAACATACTGAAATACATTTAATAACTAGCATCCACCCGAGTAGATACTCACAGGATGTAAATTCTCTTAAGTGCTATCCCACTAGGTATATTCACGTAACCTAGTTACCCAAGTCAGAATCTCTCACTAACTTGGTTAAAACATACAATTGGAGGTGGTCATATTCCTTCCCTTAAAGTGAGATGCCCCTCACCCATATAACGGACGCTATGACCTGGGAATATACTCGCCCTACTCCTTAAGCTAGGGGATTCATCCATTACGCGCAACCTCCCCCTATAGCACTAGAGTATATACTAATAATAATATCTAGCCACTGATTATTAATGTACACACCATATATATACTATCACATCCCGTATATATATAAATATAAAATTTCCCGGCTATACCGTGTACTAAATCCGTAACACAAGTCTATTTAAATTATTAAGAGTTTATGATCCAACTCTAATTATTAATTAATTTACACATTAATTAACTAAGTTACCTTTGGTGTCGCTCCCACCATAAATTCGGACTTACTCTCGTGGCCCGAAATAAAACAACATCCGAGTCTAAATTCCCGACTCTAAATTATTTAGCTCTCACTTAAATAATTTCAACACCTTGGTATCGCCCAACCAATAGCCCCGGACTCGCCCACTAAATCCGTTCCTAATTATTGTGAAACATTATTCTCATAATTTAGTCATGGCGTCACACCTAAATTTCTTCTGAATCCCAATTAATTTCCCTCACAATTAATTAGTGTATAACCTCATATATTTATTTCTTATTACATAAGATATGGAAAGAATTTTATATAAGTTTTCCCTTATATAAATAAACTGGCTGAATTGCCAAAGTCTGCCGACCGTCTATCGATCGACCCCAGACCTTCGATCGATTGATCGAGCAGGTCTTCATCTTCTCCAGAAGGCTGTTTCAGCCATGGACGAAATTCTAAAATCTCTATCTTCTTTTAACAGTAAACCCAAGACTTCTCATTAATAAAACTTATTATAAACCTTATGAGGGGCCTCCATAATGTCCACCAACCTCATTAATTTGTCCATTATCTACTGATTTCATAATTTGGGGGAAAATCTACCTTTAACCCTCAACCCATTCAAACCTCAAATTTCTTCCTCAAATTCATTTCTAGTTATCCAGATTACATCCTACCAGATATGTATCAATCTAATATTCTCAGATTTTACATGAATCCCTACTCAAATTCGTAAATCAGATTATTGGTTTTCACAACCCCATTTTTATGCCCTTAACACCCAAAACGAATTTTAATCAATCACATCACATAAATATGAATTGAAAAATAGATTTAATGCTACATCAAGTTAACCACTTGCCTTAGGGTTTGTAGAGTCTGAATTTGGAGTTGTGATTGCTCAAGGTTGAAGATGAACTCTTTGATTTTTGGCCCTTCTTTGTCCCCCAATTTGCCTTAACTGCTCTTAGGGCTTCCTAACCCACTAAGTTATTTTTCCCACCCTAATCAGCCGTACCCTAATTCCTTATACTTGCTTAATTCGGCTAATCCCGTTTTTTTACTAATGGGCCAAGCCCAAGTGACCCAAATGTCCCCGTATGGGCCCGGCTATGTCTAAAAACATCCCGTGACCCGTTTACTACCCCCCGAGTACACTTTTTTCGACTATCTCGGCCCATCCGGACTCAACCGTACACTCAGAATTGGCATCCGAATTAATTTCTAAAAATCCTTATTTCACACCCAAATTAGTCTATACCGACTCCCGTCTGAAATAAGTACATGTCCCGTCATTAACACTCGAAATGACGTAAATACATTATTAATATTCACTTAGTAATGAAGTTCCCTAAATATTAACCATGCACTTCGCGATTAATATTTAAATATAACTTGTCATAATTAATTTAATTAAAATTACGACACACAAGTAATTTTGAATTCCCAAATTAATTAAATATTAATTGCATGAAAATACGGGGTGTTACAACTAGTTAATATGGTAAATCACCCCAAAGGAATATCAATCACTTCCTTCTTGAGCGACTTGTTGATCTCGCCTTGAGGTTAGCAACCCATCAAGGAAACTTTACCGACTTCACTGGCCTCTTCCCTTATCGGAATTGTCGATAGCCACAAAATTATCTGGCTAGCCTTCTTATTCCAATAGATTTCTGTTTATGAGTAGTGCCCGTGGAGACTACCCACTATGTCCCGCTCGACACCGAATTCTACTTGTAATGTCTCACATTAAGTTACACTTAATACTCCCTTTCTTTCCTTTACGTATACTGAAAGTTCCAACCCATGCACTTTTCTCCACGATGTGCACTTCCGAACCTATTATACCATACAAACCTCTTCACTCTTTGTACGCATCAGCCGCTCCCAACATTTGATTAATTAAAACTCTGTCGAGTGTTCTCCATAATAATTTAATTCTACCCTTCTCAAGGAATACCCCTTTTTAAATGGCTTCCCACGACCTTTCAACCAGATTTGGTGTGCTACTTTGAACCCAACTATAGGGATTTATTATCTTTCACACTGCTCCCAATCCACTCTACCACTTCCATTTCGTTATGTCAATCCCTCAAACATTTATTCCACATGTCTATTTCCACATCCCTTCAACTCGGACAATTCTGACATCAGCTAACCAAGATGCCCACACACCCTATAAACCTTGTAGACTAGCGTAAGCATCACATACGTTTCACGCATAACACCCAATTCCTTATTTTACTTGTGCTCACAACGTGATTACCACACTTGGGTACTCTCAATCACCCTAGAAATCATAATTTTAAATCCTCCTTATCATCGTTCCACCCATTAACTCGTGGTGATAAGACAAAACTTCCAATGTCTCCTTAGCACACCATCGGCTCTTCGTTAATCGTAATTCAACTTCCAACTTATAGATATAATTACTTGTCACTACTACGACCGAGGTACCAAACTCATAGACTAATGACCAAACATCTTTCCACTTCCAACCTTATGCTAAGTTTCATGCGTGGGATGTCTCGCCAAGCAAAATCCAAACAAGGAACCCCCCGATACACTACTACCTATCATTGTCGATTATCGAAATCCGTTCGGCCCTCCATCCATAGCATGTACCCCTTAATTCCATTTCTTGACAAAAAATTTACATCTCCTTTCGTAATTACACTTAACAAATAACATTCCGCCAATTTTACAATCGCTCATTATTGGTGGTAATCATATCCCATTAACCTCGAATACATACAATCGGGGTCCTCAAAATCCTGTCCCCAAACATATGGGTATAACTCTTATCTCTCACATCTCTAAAGGATAAATATATCAATGCGCTCTTCCTAACACTAAGTCCTGAGCACTAAACATAATAATGAGTTAAATCTTTTCGCTTGACAATAGACCCAGTACATACTGAATCATAACAACAAAATCCCTACACACACCAAAATCGAATATCTCAAGGCCACTATTCCCTTCAAAATCCCTAAAATAGATAATATAAGTGCGAGTCCGGCCCTCTCGCAGGTGAGGCCTTGCCAGAACATAACATGCTGCCCTATGGCAACCACTCCGATAGCCTTGAAATTACTGCCCACTATTGTTTTAACCATTTTTATAAACCATAATTAGTATAATATCGTACTCGCATATCACATCACTAATAGTATAATTCTCAATAAAGGATATAAATCCCTAACAGTGCACTCATTTGTCCTCCGCGGAGAACATTAAAGACAATCCCACTTTACCCGGGAAACATATGCATAATAATAACGTTATAGATATACGCACTAAATTCTTCTCACATGCGAATCTAGCAATAAACACAAATAAAATGACTCGCTCGTGTCACATAAAACATGCTTCATCCTCCAAGGATAAAACTCATACTTCTACTTTGCCAATCGCCTTGGCTACTTAATCGTCTTCCGAACATAACGCATCTCTCTGAACCAAATCAGAAATTATATTACCCATTTCCCTTGTAAGCGCCATGCCCCTGTCCCTTATTCTCACTTCAGAAAATTTTTAACTCCTGTGGTTTTACTCTCCACAAAATACCTCTCAACACATAACCCACTTATCTCCTGAAAAACTCACGAACGACTAGAATCGAATCTAGAAGAATCACAATCTCCTTAGAGGTATCCTCCATTATGTAATATAAGTAGGTGAAAGATCCCCCCTTCTGGGTGAGGCATTTCCTCTAAAACATATCCTTCCCCGCAATGGCAAAGGTAATACTCCTACCGAATCAATTTATCATGGCTCTGTACATAGCGAGCCATTCCATGCCAATAATGACGTCGTGCTCACATATGACCAAACTAGTATGACTGTAGGCAAAACCAAACTACCAAACTATATACCTACACCCCGGCATATAAAGAAAATTAATGACCCTTTCCCAATAATGAGTCTACTCATGACACCATACTCTCAGTAGTGTCTGAAAATCCTAAGGTCCGTGCAAAGTGAGTATCTATGAAACAGTATGATGCCCCAGTATTAAATAAAGTGTGTCCCATAGTACTAGAAGGAAGGAACATACCATCAATGGTCGAGGATGGCTACTGGATTTCAGTATGTTAGACGTCGTACACATATTCGTGTTGTTTCTGCCCCTGCTGCTGGGGTATCTTACTCTTATCTGGGAAATCCTGCCTCCGGTGACCCGTTCTACCGCAATTTAAGCATTTACCTCTAAAATGTTTCATTTTACGGCTCTATTTGTTTTGGCCCAGTTATACAGTTCACCTTTTTCCTTGGCCTTGTTGAGCATCTTGATGAAAAATGACATCTAGTTGAGGACAGTCCCTCCACTTGTGACCCGTTTGTACACACTTATAACAGAGTCCTGAAAGTTCTCGCTGGTCGGGTCTGAGTTCCTCTCCAATTTGATCCGAACAAGTTCGACGTTCATGACCATCCATTATACATTTGAAACACCTCTTTATGACTTCACTCTGACCCCGGATTTGTTGGCCCTGATGCTTTTGGTTTTCCCTGCACAATTTTTTACCTTCGTGGCTTTTACGGTCTTGAGGAGCTTGTTGTTGCAATTTTTGTGTCTTCACACACTTGCTATTTTTAGTCATGACAGATTGACTATACTCTCTAGATCTTTTGCCCCCTATAAGTTGTGTGATGCGTTCTTGATACTGTAAGACCGCAGTGGTAACTGCTGGTGCCACAATACCTGTTAACTCGGCGGTTGATACTCTCCCTGGAGACACCTGAGGTGTGAGCTGACTTTGCTTATTGACTCTCCCAACGGCATTAGCTTGTTCTTCTTGACGATCCATCTGAAAATTTAAATAATCTGGATGAGTTCATCATTCACATAAACAAATCGCAGAAGCACGAATTCCCAACGCATAAAGATCAATACAATATTCCTAATATTAGGGCTCTAAATCAAAGACGTTAAGTAGGAAACGAAATAAGTCATACAGATCCTAAAGGACACTAGAACCTGATGCTCTGATACCACCTGTGACACCCCAACTAATTAAATACTGGGTGATTAGACCTTTATTAAATTATAATCAAGGTGAACGGTTGGTTCATTCTTAGCATCACTGTCGAAAGTAAACTTTCCAATTTAACACCCTAAATAATTAAGCCAAGTGTCAAAATCATTTAAAACATTATTTCCATTTCATTTAACTAAATTATAAAACCTTTAATAATTAACAGTTTATTAATCACACAATTTAAAAAGATTGGAAATGAACCCTCTATAATTTAACCATTCAGACAACTAATACCAACTTTAAAACCATAAAGGAAAACCATCCTGACAGTAAATAAATCCCAACGATTAAAATACTAAATATAAATGAACATAATTTCTGACCAATCCAACTAAATAAGGAAACGGGTGACCATGCCCAAACTAATTAGATCTGGAATAAGAGTGGAATCAACAACGAGGTCGTCTAAGCAATGGCCTGTAACACCCACATAAGTTGCAGCACGTCCAATCCAAAGTGTCACGACCCCGACCCAAAAATCGTAGGGAACGAGTGTCTTGACATGCCACCAAGGCATCCAATATTCTGGCATTAAAATTTTTTGTTTTAAAATATATGTAGCGGAAGTATAATCACATGGTTATGAATCGTAAAATACTGAAAGTGAAGGAATTACATCATCAGATCTTTCTAAAGGGAACTTCATTTGTATTAAAATATCAACGAGTTACAACTTGACACAAAGATCTAAACATGCTCTATCTAATTAAACAAACTTATACTTAAGGTAACAAAAAGAGCTTTAAAAGCTAAATCTTCAACATAGTCCTTTTTCGTTCCATCCACGAACTTAATTATTTCCTGAAAAATGGTTATTTATACAACGTCAGCTAAAAGCTGAATGAGATTCAATCTCCAAATATTCCAAGGTTTTCAAAAAATAGATACCTATTCAATTTAGAACAGAAGGTATATACATAGAGATAAGAATTTCAAGTAATATATATAAAGTAAATGACAATATATATATTCAGAATAAACAGTTCATAACAGAACAGATAAAACAATTGAGCATGTGTCAATTATTCAGTTTTTGTGGCCATGTACACTCTAATACCCAGACAGATAGTGTTATCAAATGTTTCCACCCGATAACATCACAGACAGATAATCATGATTTTTGGAACAACGCCTTGTTTAGGGCACACCAGCGATAAACCAGCTGGGAAGGTACCACCCAAATATTTCCACCCGGTAGTCAAGGCCAATATAGTAAGAGGGTTTCCATAGGCCTAATCAATAATTTTAGAATTCAAATCAGATGTTTATATGGAGAGATATAAACATATAACAAACGACAGAATCATCGGTATCAGATGCATTTTGAGAATAAAAGCATTTCACAAAATATACGTAGTTTGCATAATATAATATAATCAAAATGCGCAAGAAATTGCATAGAGTACTCACCTAAAATAGAGGTCGAAATTATAGATAATGAGTCTTCGATCGCACGTTAATCTAACAAATACGATAAAGGTTTAAGTATACGTTCTAAACAAGGTCCAGTCTACATATTGTATTTTAATAGTAACTTGTTTCAAAGGATTACTAAAAAACCTTTTTCTTAACTTTTAAAACTTATTGATCGTAATTAAAGGATTCAATTCATAGTTCTTCCTAATCAGTCGGTTCCCAGTAGAGATGGAGGGTCACAGGGGCACCGCTTAAATACCATCTCCTCTAGACAGAACATTTTAGGATTCATTCCCAGTAGATATGGAGGGTCACAGGGGCACCACTTAAATACCATCTCGTCTAAACAGAATTTCACCGGGCCTGACTTTGGAATCACTTAAATGGAATTCTATAATAACGAACAATTTCTTTAAAAAGAATCATTTTTTAAAAGCGTATAATTTCAAACAAGTTTATAAAATCAACTTGGATTTGTTCTAAATTTTAAGTTTTCATTAGTGAATTCTTTATTGTATTTTACCAGCACAACTACTAAGTAAAGCTATAAAACAATAAATTAAAACTATAAAGATGCATTATAACATTAAGATTACCTTAAGATGAATATCCCTAAGAACTTCTTCTGAAACTTTCTCACACTTTCTCTCACTATTTTCTTTCTATAATTCTCAAGGAATTGGTGTGAGTTTCAAATGATCCCCAAAGGCCCTATTTATAGTTTTCCAAAGATATCACGGCATTGACACGTGTCCATGATGACCAAGCTTTTACAATGGGAGTCAGCATTGACGTGTCGCGTAATGGAGGTATCTTGCAGTCTTATTTCACTAGACTGCGACACGTGTTTTAGCTTATCCTGTAACGACGACACGTGTTTTGGCTTCTCCTCTAATGACGACACGTGTATGGTGGAGGTGACCAGCACGTGGTGGAAAGGTGATAGGGGTATAAGGGTCATTTAACACATGAAGGGTATTTTGGTAATTTCACACTATACATTTTGAATATTTCTTAGAGGTCCTTGAAAATATTTTATTTACAAAATGGCCCATTTTATATTTTTATTTTAGTCCTTAAATTTTCATAAAATTATATTTTCTACCCCAAAACTTATTATTTACCTTAAGATATGTGATAAGACTTCGATTTGATCCAATTTACAGTTGATTCTTCGTAATTAAAAATGGGGTTTGTTATATTGATAGCCAATAATACCACATATCTAATAATACAACATCTATAAGATAATAAGTAACACATGAGTGTAAAAACAAACTATATACATATGAGCATATAAAAGTGGGGTCATTACACAAAGAACCTAAGAATGATGCCCCTGTGGCTGGGCACCTGTAATATATACATGCATACACAAGAGAGAAGAGATAACAGGAAATGGGTCAGAGCCCGATTGTAAAATAGTTTTAAAATTTAGTTTAGCAAGTATTTAAGATTCTTACCGGCTAATGCAACAACCATGCTAGTATGCGACACTCTCTTGAGAATTCTTATCTCTCATCTAGTGTGCACGTCTATCGTACTACTAAACCTCATAAGTCTATCTCACTTATTTTCCATAAAGTTCTATCTCGAGAAATAACAGATTTATAATATTTAGTTTAGAAAACTAATCTCTTCTAGATTCCTTACGCTATTTAAAACAAATCAGTACCATTATGAAATTCCCGAACGTTTAAGAGAGTTGAAACATTTATTCATTACTTAATTACTTATATTGCACAGTAGAAAGTTCCCATGTAAATATATGTATATATATTAGTCTCACATAAAATATATACACTAACGGCACCCCACATAAAATCTATGGTGCTGGCGTACTCTACTATCAAGTTCCCGTATCACTCATACTAAGGGAAATACTAGTTCGGAATCACTCTCGAACTGTATTAATACAAAACACATACAAATGGAAGCAAAGCATAGTTCCCAATCCTAAGAGGTCAGCACATACCCTCGTGTCTCTTAGGACCATCTGACATCACTCAGATAGCTTGTAATCGAGGATATATCTTCTAGGGTACAAGTCGTTATCCCCCATAAAGGTCCAATCGAGATAAGCCTGCCCCGGTGCGGAAACCCCCGTGATAGCAAGTAGCTCGGGTATGATTTTTACACAAATATATAATATATGCACAATCACACAGTCATATATATATATATATATATATATATATATATATATATATATATATATATATATTCATATTTCTAAGTTAGGAACACCCACGACCCAAAATTTTAATTATCCGTTCTTAGCGCATTTTACTCGATTATTTCGCATAACGAACTTGTTATTTTTCTATTCTCATTTATATTTCACTTCATACACACTTCCCCTCTCTTGAAGTATCCTAAGTAAAATTTCAGTAGACTTACACTCACTTATCTTCTGGATAACTCTCTTGCGAGTCTCGATCTTTTATTAAATATACGCATGATTTCATATGTGAATAATTCCCCATTAACCCTTAATTTCATCTTACATTAAATTCTCACTCAACGGGGTTACCTAGACCCTAGTGGTCCTTCTTTCATCTCATTATACTCTACCAATAATAATCAAGGGTTCCTATGCCTTTTAATCGGATTAAACCAAAATAAGGGGAATATGCAGTTTTCCAGGAGGGGTCGATCGATCGAGGGAAGGGGGTCGATCGATCGATCGATGTTCTTGGGTCGATCGATCGATCAAGCAGTTATGACGAAAACTGCATTAATCCAGCTACGGTTTTACCTCTCCAACCTCAACCAAATCTCCATATATGATTCCCAAACTCCCAACCAACATCATCACAAGTACTATAGGCCTAAATACATGATTTTAAACATAAAACATGTCTGAATTCATCAAGTATAACAATTAAATGGGTAAAATCTACATAAACTTCAAGAACCCTAATCTTTTCTTTTAATTTCAATTCTTCCCATTCTTTTTCCTTATTTCCTACTTCTAATCCATACAAAGTCGTGGTATATCCTCTACATGCGATTTAGATGTCCAGAATATGATTTCTTCTTCTATAACATGTGATTCTAAGTCTCAAAACTATACTTTCT
Source organism: Sambucus nigra (assembly GCA_949130495.1). Classification (NCBI taxonomy): domain Eukaryota; kingdom Viridiplantae; phylum Streptophyta; class Magnoliopsida; order Dipsacales; family Adoxaceae; genus Sambucus; species Sambucus nigra. The sequence goes on from OX422210.1 coordinate 261,036,360, forward strand.
TTCAGGGGACAAGTCCTAAAAAATGCTAGACTAACATGATTGAGACATTAACTAAAAATAAAGCAAGATAGATACTTGCCTGGGAATTTAGTTTCTGATTTGTGGAAGAAAAAGGTATGGTTGCGCTCCTCGTCACGCGATCTACGTTTTGGTGGTGGTGGCGGTGCAAACCGTTGAGTCTTTGGCCTTAAATTTCTTGAAAAGCTTGCCAACTTCATCTCTAATGGTTGTCCTTTGATTTTGTGTTTGTCAACCCTAGAAGACAACTCCTAAAGGTTGATATATCCTTAGGAAATTCATGGGTTTAATTACCCAAAAATATAAAATGTCTAAAATACTCTCCCGGGATGTTAATTAAGCCTAAAAATGCCCCAAGACCCAAACTAAACCCCCGAGTACACTTTTCTGACTATCTCGACCCTTTCGAACACATTAGCGCAATCAAAACGATCATATGGGCGACTTATAGTTCATTCACTGTTCATAATAATAATAATTTAGTCCTGACACGACACGGGCACGTCCCGACTTAAATTTCCATAATTGCCATTTTATTCACTCGTGATAATTTTTATAAAATCAATCTTATATATTACTTTACTCATTTAGTCATATTCGACAAATTCCCAATAATTACTAACTCTCGTCACGCTAGTAAATATTTAAAGTCAATTTTCTCATTAATATTAAATTAATATCTCAATTTAAATTTAATAAATCCCCTAATTTTGAAAGTCATAAAAATACGGGGTATTACATAGATCTCTCCCCGCGAATAATGACAAAAGCAAAGTGTGATCTTGAACACCAAAACAATTCACCAAAGCATATGGAATTTTTGTGAATTGAAAATAAAAGGGATGAAAACCCTAAAAAAAGTCAAAAAGAATTTTACAAATTCGCAATTTTTTGTATTTCAAAATGCTGGGACTTCTTAATGAAAACGAAACCACTTAATGAGTATTTATAGAAAATTGTGCCGCCTCGATAGTTAAAACGAAAAGGGGATCTCGCTCGAATGAAGTACATGTGTCGTTTGAACGACATCGCGCGACATCTCAATGTCGCTCGAACGAGATGGGATCTCGCTTGAACGACCTGAGCATCAAAATCGAGGAACGCTACAGGACGTAGAAAATTACTCATTCTCAAATTTTGAAGAAAAAAAGTCGACTCCAACACTTAGAAAATATTTTTTAAAAATATCCCAAAGCTTTAAGTGCAAAGTTAAGGTATTTAAAACATAACCTTACCAAAGTAAACTTTGCGGAGGCTTTTTGATGAAGAACCTTGATATATTCGGATCCGTCTTGATGTAGATTGCTCTTGAACTTCTTCGACTGTTGTAACGGTATATGACATAATTAATTATGACGAACATTTATAAAAATATGTCCTTACATTATGCTACTGTGTGTATTTAGTATATGAGAAAATTGTGACATTTAACAAGATCCTAGTGCGGGAAAGATTAAATAGAAGATGAGAAATTTATGCTTGACTCTTTGATATAAATCACTTGGTAACGTATTGGATGGGAGATACGGGTAAGAAGAAAGAGTTAGTTGGTATTGAAATAGAATTGGATTGAAATAGTTAGTCGGGGTAGTATAATCAGGAAAGGTTAGAGCTGTACTTTAGGTGTGCACATTAGATGAGAGGTGAACATCTCTAGTGAGAGCATGTGAACCTAACATGAATATAGTATTTTTCAAATTTTGCATTTAAACACTTGCTAAATTTTTAAAACTGTTTTACTCGGGTTTTGACCCATTTTTCTCCAAATCTCTATTATTTTTGTTTAACACTTTTGGTGGCCAACTATAAGGATACCAGGCTTAGTAGATTCTATCTTGTAACGTGTTGCAGCAGCAGTGGAAATTGTAGGTTATTGGTATTAAATGCATATTGATTCAATTCTTCATTATGAACTTTCTTTCCAATCGGACATGTTGTCCATTTTATTCTACTGTTATTCATAGATGTTAAGTTCCATTATGATGTATTGGACTTGGAGTTAATTTTATTTTAGAATATTGTATGGATATTTTAGACTGGATAGTATAATTCAGATATAATTATTATTCTGTCATTATTCATTGTGCGTTTGATATTTAAATAGTGCAATGTGATATTATTTGTCATTTTGTTTTACGTTAATTAAAAAGATAAAATTTTAACACCAACTTTTTAAATACTAGGTGGTTAGTAAATAAAAGGTTTTTGGTAGTATAATAAAGGACTGATCACCCGGTATTTAATTAGGCGGGGTGTTACAGCACACCCACTTTGTCCCACGATGATTGTGTACACATGAGCAAAGATAATGAGTCGAGTGTTTCTAGTGGGGGCGAGAGCGAGTTTGTGAGAGGACATAAAAGTGAGCTCCAAAAATCTTTTAGGGATTTATACACCGAGACCTTGAAAACAAATAAGTATAATAGGGATTTAGGTCGTCGGGTTTTAGATTTGAAGGGATAGAAAGAAGTTTTAAGAAGGGAAAAGTGTGACTTGGTCGACACATTATCTAGTCTGATGGCACGTGTAACCCAACTCGAAAGTGATCTCGAGCATACCCAAAAGGTCAAAGTCCCTCTAGATAATGCATCTAAAAAGGTTATAAAGATGGTTCTCAATCCCACTTTGGGTAGTGGTGAGATTTTAGGAAAAGGTCATGATGGTGCTTCCACTTCTTTTATTGTAACCGAGTCGATTCACGCTTTAGTGAGAGATTCACATGCCTCTTGACCAGAAACCCTAGGTATCCTGTACCTGTTAGGAAAGCGAGTAGGAAACATTTTGAGAGAGGTGTACCTACGCCTGTTTATGTTTACTCCCATTGCAAAAGGAGAGGACACCTTCGGGAGTTTTCCTTTAAATTGAGTTATGTGTCATGCCTTACTTCTACACATGTTTGCACACATGCACCCACCCATGATACCTTGCTTGCACATAATGGTAGAGAGTTTGCACATATTCGAGAGAAGGTAAAGTTTTTGGTCAAGACTTCACATGACATGATGGATTTGTTTCAAAAGATGTCACCATCTTTGGAAAACTCAACTGCACCTACCGATTGAGGTCTCGACATGTTTGCTAGCATAGGTTGATTTGCAGGATGTTATCTTATGCCTATTGCTAGTATGTACTATTTGGTTTGTACTTTGTTAGCATGTAACTCTTTATTTTTATTTTTTTTATTTTCTTAATTTTGCTACCATTCTAGCACTGTTTTGGATCTGTCAGCACCTTCCAGGTATTTTTTACTAGAAATTTTTTTACTAGGCAATACTGTTTAAAGTTCTGGGCAGATTGGGGGATTTATGTTTTCTCGTTCGAGCGACATCTCATGTTGCGCGAAGCTGTCGTTCTAACCACATGTGTTTTCGTTCGAGCGACATTGAGTTTCATTTGAATGACCTGTTCGCAATCCTCTGGTTCATCTTGTTATATTTTTTCGTACTACTGAGTTGATTCTAAATAGTGTTTGAAAAAATACAAAAATATTTTCATTTTTTTTATAAAATTTTTGAAAAATCCAAAAAGAGTTTGGTATTTTGTTTTACACCGTATATGAATACACATTTAGAATGACCGAGTCACAACATCATTCCATATCCATGTGACTATTTGATAGTGTTTTGAGATAATATGTGTCATTCATGTGCTTTACAAAGTTTGAAGTCTTTGAGATGATATTTAGTGTTGTTACCAACATGTTTGACTCTTACTGTCCTTTATTGCACACATGCACGGATTTGTTTAATTTTTGTGCTTGTCTATCACATGTTGGTTGAGTGTTTCCATCTCAATTATGTCTATACAACGAACCAAATGTGATAAAACTTAATAAGAAAGTAGTGCATGTTATAAACCATTAGTGAGTTTGTGCGATTTATTTTGAAAAATAGAAAAGGGCGGAAAAAGGTATTTTATTGTTTCCTTTGTGATAAAGCCACCATTTAAAAAGGAACAAAAAAAGTGAGGAATTGAAAATTATGCAGGGTCCGGTGAAGTTTAAAAGAGCATGAAAAAATTGAAAGGCAATAAAAAGAAAATATGTCAAAAAGGGCCAATAGATTTAGTTTCATCACCTCATAAGAAAAATAAAAAGCATTATCTTTTAATGAGGGAGTTTGGATGGAATTTAAAACGGTCTACACGTCCTTAAAAGTCATGAAAAAGCATTACATAGTTTTGGAAGTTATTGGTGTGGAAATCATTTATACTTTGAGTTGTTGATACGATTAAGATGATGTCATCTAAATTCAACAATTTTGCACCTAAGGACTATTTTGATATTCATTCGTTAGGAGTACACTTATGCATTGTGCACACATGTCATGATTGATTCGATTTTCCTATCGAATTTGTTCACACTCATTCATTTTGTTTCCATGATTTGGTCATCTTAGTGTAAATTCATGGTGTGTGATTTTTGTAACATCATTTTTTGAATTTTTGTATGAAAAATCTGATAACCAGAAATAGTTTGTTTACCTTGTTTATGTGACACCCCGGTTTGATGTATTTGGTTTATTCTTTTCCTTATCTATTTCGGACAAATAAAAAGGAGGAGAACGAATTATGGCTTTATGGGGGAGTTTAAGTATGGGGGAGAATCGATTATGCTTGCATGTTTATGCTTATATCATTTCAAACTCGATACGTCGCGAGGTATTTGCTTTGTCTCATGTGTGTATGTACAATTGAAGATCATTATGTTACACACCCTGATGAGAAAAGCTTGAAGTTTTGAAGATTTGGTTGTTGAACAAAAGTTTGAAGACTTGACAGTTTATCTTTCCACTTTTAAGTTTATGGGGGGTAGATTTATATAGGTTATTTTTTTATATTGATAATTCGGATGTTTTTATTTTATACCGGCATAGACATAGGGGGAGATTTGTAAAGACATAGTTCGTCACCAATTAAGTATGTCGTATACCGCTAAAACCGTCAAAGATGTTCAAGATCAAATACGCAACAAGAGGGTTCGAATATCAAGATTCATCAACAATCAAGCCTCCGCGAAATGAATTTGGTAAATTTGTGTTTTTAATTCCCTAATAATTAACTTAGGATATTGGGATATTTTTCCCAAAATATTTTCCAAGTGTTGGAGTGGAAATTTAAATGTTTTTCATCAAAAATATATTTTTCGGAGTGTTTGAGGCGGTGCATTTACTGAAAGGATAAACAAGAAAAAATTGTTATTTTATTGGTCTCATTCGAACGACACCGTATATCATTCAAATGAAATCATGTATCGTGCGATACTTCAAACGACATCGTGTCTCACCCGAACGATAACGTGTCTCGCTCGAATGACCCACCGCCTTAAGTTTTTTTATAGAAGGGTCTCTTCAACTCCGTTTTTCATAAAAAGTCTGTACGTTTTTCATTCTGCAAACAGTGCGAAATCAGCAGAACCTTTTGGCTTCTTCTTTGAAATTTTAATCTCTTTTGTTTTCAATTCATAAAAGTCCCAGTTGTTCATGTGAATTGTTTTGGAGTTTGTGTTCATATTTTTGTGGGGAAATTTTCAACATTATATGGATGCATGCCATTGAGGTTCGCTGCGTGTGAATCTTTGCTGAAGATAGGACTGCGGTTCTTGTGGATTGTTGCGCGTAATTCATTGTTGACAACGTCGACCTGTGACTGCGGTTATTCGTGTGTCAAACAACTATATTTCATTTTAACTTTGTAAGCTGCGATTTACAATTATAGTGAAATAAAAGGTTTTTGCCCTGAGGGGATTTTTCCTGAACTTTGTGTCGCATATTTTATTTATGTTGGTTTGACACATGCACGCATGTAGCTAGTTGTGTTTAAGGGATGAATTAATTTGATTCATAAATTGTCACTAATTAAATAAGTTTGTGATTTGAATTTAGGCATCTATTTAAATCTTTATCACTCATAGGTCTTTACAACAAATCATTTCTTTTCCATTTATTTCTTTTACCACTCACTATATAAGTGGGTTTTATGTATTTGAATACATATATTCTATTTTCTTAGTTTACATTTTCTTTTATCATCTTTTTACTAGTTAGGTTAGAGGAAGAAGGGTTTTGGAGGAGATTTTTGGGTTTTGCTTCTCTCTCTCCTAAGGTTTCACTCAAATGGGTTTGTAAGTTAATATTCATCATCTCTCTTTTTAAATCCAAGCTTCATCATTGTTTTTCTTGCTTTGCTATTTGTTTACTTAATTTTTAATCTAGATTTAATTATTTTCATTTACTTTTTTGCATTTATTACTTTCATTTAATTCATGCCAGTTAACATGATTTCTAGCTACTTTAGCGTAGGTTGTGATTGATTGAACTCACATTGGGTTGATTTGGATATTTTTCTTTGGTGATGGGTTTTACGAGTTTAATTCGATTGGGTTGTTCTTGATTTTATGCCTAGGAGTTTTAATACTGTATATCATACATGCGCCGTATTTACGACTTTGCGTGTGTAATTTTCAAGATATTTATTGACGCCAAAATCATAGTAGTTTTTTATGATAATTTAGGGGTGACAACTTTAGATTTAATTAATTGATGAAATGAATTTAATCTTTGTAGACTTTCCTTCCCATGTAACCATTTATACTAATTAACTTAAGGTGAGGGATATTAGTCGCAATCTATTATTTTCCCCTTTTTTGTAATCTTAGCTTAAATATACATGCCTAGATTATCCTTTCTTTTGTTAACAAATTATCTTTTACACTTTTATTTTCGAAGTATTAAATTAATAGAATTCTAACAACCATTCTCTGTGAATTCGATACCTGGACTGGCTATACTCCCGTAAAGAGTGTAGTCAATAGTTTAGGTTTTTACATAGCACTGGGAGCCGAGTATAACGACCGTCATATATCTATATACACTTGCGGCGCAATTTTCCCCTGTTATCTAAATGTATTTATTGGATTGTGATGCGTGTGACCCTCCCTTTTTATAAAATCAAATGTTCACCATCAATTTATATAGTATTTGTACTTCAACCCCTCTAGATTATTGCGACTCATGACAAAAAAAAAATTAACTTAATATATGTGTAAATATTTTAATTTTTATTTTGATTTTGCTTGTATAGGGCCCACGTTGACTACCTCGTGGATCGCTCCAAATTGGGGTGATTTATTTATATCCCTCGCTTTTTCATAGTGTCTTTAATTACATTAAGGATAATATGCGTTTCAAGTTAAAGGGTGTGATTAGTCATCTCGGTTTCTATTTTATCATCGTGAGTCATGTTTATATTTGTTAATTAAATTGAAAAAAAAAAAATCAAAAATTGTTTTATTTATATCTTTTCTCTTTCTTGGGCCTTTTTCCTTAATTTTCAATGATAAATTCAATAATTGCCCTATTCATTCTATTTCTTTCATGTTATTAAACTTTACTCCTTAAATTATTCAATATTGAGAATTAATGAATGAATTAAATCTTGAAAACCCATGAGCACTGGAGCCTATTTTATAAATGATTCGGTAGGACAATTATAACTTGGTATCTCCTTATTTCTTTGTGTACATTAAAACCGAGAGAGCTTTGTGCTTTTCTTCGTTTGTGAGTGTTTGTACACTACACTTTCCTTTTTGAAAAGGTAAAATTTGTTGATAATCTCACTATTCTTTCATTGATCATTCATTAATTGAGTTCATATATGAAATATGTTACTTCAGTAGAATTTTTAAAGTTGTTTTGACTCGAGAATTGCGTAAATTTTAAGGAAGGATCATAGGCCCTCTTTGTTATATCACCCATATTGACCTTGACCTTAGCTTATATATTTCCATAGTCAAACCCCTTTGAGCCTTAATATAGCCTTTCATTTCATAACTCAAAATCCCATAACCAACTCCAAACTGGAGTTTCAAACCATATATACACACATTCCATACCTTTGTTTGGAATGATACTTAGGATTTAATGATGTTCGTCTTATGTGGTTAGAATTAAGCATGAGAGAGTGAAAAAGTGAAAAAAATGATGAAAAAGAAAAAAAACAAAAGAAAAAGTAAAAGAAGAAAAGAAAAAGAAGAAAAGAAACAGAAAGTATGTACATGTTGTATATAGTGTTCAATAACCTTTGTCACTTTCCAATGTTATATTTAATGCTTGTTATGGAAATTATTTTCCAATTTTGATATTTCCCACAATTTTCAATTATTCCAAGTCTTTCATGCCCAAAAACCTTTGAATTCGTACATATTCCCTTTATTTCATAACCTTAACCCCAAACCTCCCTTTTCAACCCTACACAAGTCCTATATGATCCTAAGGTGATTGTAATTAAAAATTTTAAATAATTACGATAATCTGTGAAAATGCATTTCACCTCTTTAATGATGATATTTTCTCATTGAGATTGTAAAGTTTTTATTTTATATATAGTGTTATTCATTGATGACATGTGTGCGGCCCAGTTTCTATTTACATTTACTCATTATGCCCGCATGTCCATGTGATACACCCTATTGTGAGTGATTTTAATTGTTGAGTGTAATATTAATCGAGGATTGAGTGGAAGCATGCTCTAATATTAATCTGGGCTATAGGCATTTTTACGGAATCAATTTTTTTTGCATGTGCACGCACACCACTCACATTTGAGGTTTCAATTCCATGTAGTTATTCTTTTAATGTTGATAGTTTTGGATTATTCGATAAAATTCTCTTTTGCATTGTTAGTAATATGTTGAAATATTTAGTTGTTGTTGATCTTGGCATATTGGTTGGATAGGCATGTTTTGATAAAATTTAATGTTTGTGGGTTTCATCCCTGAAAACCCTCACAAGACAACACTCGTCCACTAGGGTAACCTAGGGGTTTAACAGCTTATTTCATATGCTAAATGCAATCGTTCGCCTGCGAAAGTGGCATTTATCTCCTTTGTACATATCTCCTTTCTTGTGGTTTACTTGTAGTTCTTCTTGAATTGTATTTCATTGCTAGGTATTAGCAATGTGTAAGTTAGGGGGTGTGATTTGGCTCGAATATTGCATATATTCACCCTCTTTACTTATGCATTTTAGTCCCCTCGGGTACCTTAATTCATATATTTATGCTCGTTAGCCAGACAACCTTTATTTTATATATTTACATGTTTTGTGAGGTGTAATTGAGCTTTTATAAGTATTATGGTGCTTAGTGTGAAGTTCGGTAGCGTTCCAACCAAGGAAGTTTCGTTGACAATCGCACGTACAAGGTGTAACAACCCTCACTTTTGAGAAACTTATTTTATATTAATATACTGTGTGAAGTAATTATATAAAATGTTGGAAAATGGAGTAAATATTAATTGAATGAGTTGAAAGATAATATTTACTAGATTGTTGCATATTCACTGTATGTGAATGTAAATATCATCATGTTACGTTTTATAGTGTCGTGTGCTTTAAATGAAATTTATGGTATAAATGAAACTGGAACTTGAAATGACTTAAATATTTACGAATGCCAATTTAGAGGGCGTAGTTAGTCCCGAAATGTGCGAGATAGTAAAAATAAGTGACATATTGTATTTTTGGGTTCTGGGCAATTTTGACTGGTTATGGCTTAAATGCGTAGTTATGAGTCATTTTAATGTGGTATTAACAATTTCAGTTGGGAATTATGGAGAGAGGCACGTTTAAGTCTCGCACCTCATTTATTTCTCTTAAGTGCATTTGCTAAACCTAGAGAGAGGGAGAAGAAGAGAGTTGTGGAGAAAAGAGGAGAAAAGAGAGAGATTGGAGATTTGGGAATTGATCTTGCATTCATCTTCCAAGAATCTGAGATTTCAACCTCAAGGAAAGTTTTCTACTTGCTAATACGTGATTTAAGATGAATAAATTGTATTGATAGTTATGTATTGGGATCAAATGAACAAATATGGATTTTATGGATTTGTGGTGTTTTAGCCCTAATCATAGTTTAAATTGATGATTATGTGGAGTATAGTAGTTGATAAACATGTAGGATAGTTTTGGTTAGAATAATGGTGGTTGATGTGTGTAAAAATGAAGGAGAAATAGGTTTTGGGGAAAATCTAGGGTTCATAACCTGTAGCCCATTCTTGGCAAATTCGCAAGGGCGAATCGATTCGCTAAGGGGTCAGGTTACAGGTCTGGGGACCCAAATCGATTCGGGTTAAGGCCAAATCGATTCGGCTGAAACAGAAAGTTGGGTTCTTCACCCGAATCGATTCTCTTTTGGGCGAATCGATTCGCTGCTTGGGGCGAATCGATTCGGAATCCTGTTGTTTTGAGTTATTTTTCTAACTCAATTTTTACCCTTTTTCTTTAGGCTTAGAACCTAGTAACCTTCTCTTATGAATTAAAGTTAGAGTCCTAGAGTCGTAGATGAGTTAGTTCACTACCTTACATTAGAAATTGATTAAATAGGGCTTTTTTCGGGGGTGTCCAAATTGATGTTAAGGCATTATTTTTCTTTTGTTAATTATTATGAGACTAGGAGTTGTAAGGTTATATTGGGAGACTTAGAAGCTCAATTGAGGTATGTTAGACTTTGTGGTTTATAGTAACACCATAAATTCTTGGAGAGTGAATAATAGGTCTATTAATCATTGAAATTATAATGATGGCATGAATTACATATGGCTCCGGATAAAATGTGATGTATATATTTAAATGGAAATAAAATGGTAAATAATAATTTACTTAAACACACCTCTCTAAATGCTATCATAAGGAAAGTATGTGCATGAGGTGAAGTCCCCTGGCTAGTGAATGCAGGGTGAATATAGTCATCGTCCATATGACCGGTTATAATGTATGTTGTATTTATTGTGCGATGTGGGGTAATTTCGGGTGTGGTTATGACTCACTCGCAGGTTTATGGCCACTTCCCGACGTGCGTTAGGATGCCCAGGTTGTCTTGTTTGATAGGCCCTGGAAGATGATAGTCATTTAGGGGCGCATCCAGTGGGGAAACTCGAAAGTACGGTCTTAGAATTGTTATACATAGATGAATATAACTATTCTTATTCAAGTGGGACTTGATTTATCATAAATGCCATAATGAGAAAATAATTGTGATTATGTTTCCTAATGAGAAATGGAACGATGAAATAAAATAGTGTAAATGATGGAGATTTTTAATTAATGATATTCATTCATATCCTCTTACATAACTAAATTAAACTTATGATCATTTAATTAATTTAGTCTATGCTTTGAGATTGAGTAGGTAGATTCTTATCGTTATCTATCATGATTAACTGTTCATAAGTGTCATACTCTTTATTCATATGGTGATCATATAAAATCGGGCCCTGACCCGTTCATATTTCTTGTTGTGCATGAATCTTGTATTCGCTCAGGTGCTCTGCCACAAGGAAGCCCGTACTGACTTTCCCTTTCCTGTGTCATGGAGCTGCAACACCTTGCGGATGTTGCAGGATATTTTGTTTTAGACGCCTTCATTTTTGTACTCTAGTTACGATCGGGTCATTTACTCGGGCGTGTGGCCCAAACTTTTGTATTTGCTTACTGTATTGTATTATGTAACTTAATTAAATTGTTGTAATACGTTGTAAGAGACTGTTAACCGACAGACTATTCGGTTATTGTGTTATATATGTATTGTTCAGTTTTATTCTTGTAGGTTCATCCACCTTCTTTTTAAATTGGGTTGTTTAAATGTTTTCTTTAACTCATAAAATAAAATTTTGGCAACCCGTTTTTTTGAAATATAGGGTGGTTGTCCCGTATACTTATTATATTGTTGTGATGCTGAGAATGATCCATCTATGATTACTGTAATTATTGGAGTATCGGGCTAGCCACCCTTTATTTTGGTGAGCAGGTTGTCACATATGGTATTAGTGCATTAGGTTCTAGAGTCTTTAGGATCTATGCGAATTTGTCACGTTCTACTGTAGCGTTCTTTGATATAGAGCTTAATGTTAGGACTGTTTTTTTGCCTATGTTTGCGACCTTCTGCAAATTAGATTATTTTATATAGCAATTTTAACTCTAGTGTTTCTTCATCTCAGATGCCGCCCAAGAGGGTTCGCCCCGCTAGAAGGAATAGAGTTGTAGAGGAGGAGGTAGGTCCTCCCCCGCCACAGCAGGGAACTATAAATGCTACTGAGGTAGCAAATATTGTGGCCCAAGCGGTCAATGCAGTAATGACTATCGTGGTTCAGCAATTTCCACAAGCTCAACAGCAACAAGCTCAAGAGGTACAAGCTCCTGCGGGACCTTCTCTGTGGGAGAGAGTTAGAGAATACTTTTTAAAGGGTCAACCCCCGGAATTCCAAGGAAGTTATGATGTCATTGTAGCTAATCAATGGAAAAAGGATATGTAGCGCCATCTGTGCATGCTGGAGTGTAGTGAGGAAAGGAAACAAATCCTTGCTACCTTTAAACTCGTTGGAGCTGCACTACATTGGTGGGAGTCGATGACTACACCAGAGCAGAGAGATATCATAACTATCAATGATTTTTGGGTTTTGTTTGATCGAAAGTATTTTCCTCCCACAGTTCAAAGGGAGATGAGAAGAAAACTTTAAGATGTGGTGCAAGGTGAACGATCAGTTGTGGAGTATGAAGAGGAATTCACTCGGTTAGCTAGTTTTGTACCTGATGAGGTGACTCCAGAGGAAAGGAGGATATCCAAATTTATTGGAGGTTTTCATTAGAGGATACGGCAATATTTGCTGGGCAATCCAGCCTTGCATACTTTTGGAGATGTGATGAATGCGGCGTTACTCAATTGTCAGGAACATCGGTTATATATTCAAGGTAGTAAGAAGGCTTCAGTTTGGGGGCAAGCTGAGAAACCCGGAGGCAATGGGATAGGATGAGGAGCATTTCCCTCGTCCCAATCTTTGGGAAATAAATAAAAAGAAAGGGACCCCCAACAAGGGGACTTGTCTAAACGGCAGCGTTTTGGTGGATTCAATGTTGGTGGCAGTAATATTAGTCACGGTCAAGGTGCCCTGCATCAGCAACAAGAAGGTCAGGTGGTAATTGGGGTAGAGGCCATCTAGGCCAAGGAGTTGGGCAGTTTAGAAATGATCGGGGCCGAAATCAGGAGAACATGATGAATCGATGCTTTCAATGTGGAGAATCGGGTCACTACAGGAGGGCATGCCCATAGTTGTTTGGGGGACAGCTTCCTAGGATCCCACAACAGCCACAGGCTCAGTTACCACCACGAGTACCTAATCCAGTTGTCCCTCCATAATCAGGACAGCTACAGTATGGTCGTGTTTACCATATTCAGGATGCTATGCTTCCTTCGACCCCACCAGTGCCGTCATCTATTGAGGGTAAGTTTCTCATTCAGGGGTACATGGGTCGTGTATTATTTAATACGGGTGCGACACACTCGTTTATTTCTAGAAGTTTTACTCAGTCTACAGAGTTGATTAAATCTGCGAAAAGTACCTTCACTAGCGTTGAATCTTCTATGGGTGATGGGTCACTTATTTTCTTTGTTTGTAAGCAAGTAGGAATAAATTTTGGTAACTTGTGTTTTGAGGCCGATTTACTCGTCCTAGATATGGTCGGGTATGATGTAATCATGGGTATGGATTGGCTAGTGAAGTATCATGCGATAGTTAATTGCTATGGAAAGAGTATAGTTTTTGCCATTCTGGGACAAGAAATGTTTTTAGTGGCTATGCCTCATTCGGAAGGAGGTTCTAGCACTTACTTGTATTGCATCGCGGAGGAGACTTCTCGGGATGTAGTAGTTTCCTTTGATTCGATTCCGATTGTTAGAGATTTCTAAGATGTTTTTTAGGAAATATCGGGTTCGCCTCCTAGTAGGGAAATTGAGTTCGTAATTGATTTAACACCGAGAACGTGACCGATTGCGAGAGCTCTGTATCGTATGGCTCCGGTTGAGATGTAGGAGTTAAGGGATCAGATTCAGGACCTGTTAGAGCAAGGGTTTATTAGGCGAAGCACGTCACCGTGGGGAGCTCCGGTGTTATTTGTGAAGAAAAGAAACGGTTCTCTCCGGTTGTGTGTTGACTATAGGGAATTGAATAAAGTCACCATCCGGAACAAATACCCGTTGCCTCGGATTAATGATTTGTTTGACCAACTTAGGGGAGCGTCGTACTTCTCTAAAATAGATTTGAGGATGGGGTATCACCGGTTGCGGATACGAGACCAAGACGTGTCCAAAATCGATTTCCTAACTAGATATGGGTCCTATGAATTTTTTGTTATGCCTTTCGGACTAACCAATGCTCCTGCCGTGTTTATGGACCTTATGAATAGAGTGTGTCGAGACTTCCTGAACTAGTTTGTCATCGTGTTCATTGATGATATTCTTGTGTATTCTCAAACAGAAGCCGATCATGCTACTCATTTGCGGTTGGTCATGCAGACGTTGAGGGATCACCAACTATATGCTAGGTTAGAGAAGTGTGGCTTTTGGTTACAGGAAGAACAGTTTCTGGGTCACATTGTGACAGCCCAGGGTATTTCAGTAGACCCAAGTAAAGTTGTTGCGGTGAGGGAGTGGGGTCAGCCCATGACACCTACCGAGATTCATAGTTTTTTGGGTTTGGCAGGTTATTACCGCCGGTTTATCAAGGGTTTTTCTAAAATTGCTAGCCCTTTGATAAATTTAACCCGGAAAGGGGTGAGGTTTGTATAGGATGATTCTTGTCAGTTAACTTTTGACGAGCTCAAGGATAGGTTGACTTCTGCTCCAGTCCTTGCGTTACCAAGGCCAGGGTTGGAATATTTAGTCTTTATTGACGCATCTCTACAAGGGTTTGTAGGTGTACTACAACAAGAGCAGCGGGCTATTGCTTATGCTTCTCGCAAGCTAAAGTCCCATGAAAATAATTATCCAATGCATGATTTGGAACTTGCCGCAGTAGTTTTTGCCTTGAAGATTTGTAGGCATTATCTCCTGGGGGAGAAATTTAGTCTTTTCACGGACCACAAATCGTTGCAATATTTGTTTTCCCATAGAGATTTAAATATACGACAACGTCGGTGGTTGGCATTTGTGAAAGACTATCAATTTGACATTCACTATCACCCGGGCAAGGCGAATGTGGTGGAGGATTCTTTGAGTCGGAAGCCCGAGGGGGAGTTAGCGGAGATATGGAAGGCTAAATGGAAAGAGCTTAGTCAGGAGGACGCGGTTTCTAGGGCGTTTATGTCAGTGTTGACCATTACGCCTACTATTGTGGAAAGGGTTGTAGAAGCTCAAGGAAGGTATAAAGGTTGTCAGGACCGTATACGCTAATTGTTAACCGAGGGAGCAGAATCCTACTCTATAAGATTTGAGGGTGGGGTGCGTTTCCACGGGAGACTCATTGTCCCGGACGAAGGGGACTTGAGGCGGGCCGTAATGACGGAATCTCATGGGTCCAAATTTGCAGTACATTCGGGCAATGACAAGATATACCAAGACATGCGTCGTCAATACTAGTGGAAGGGCATGAAGCGAGATATTTTCGAGTTCGTTTCCCAATGTACTACTTGTCAATTGGTCAAGATAGATCATCAGCGACCAACGGGTTTGTTACAACCATTGGAAATTTTGGTATGGAAGTGGGAGATCATCTCAATGGATTTCATCACGGGCTTGCCAACATCACAAAATGGTCACGATTCTATTGGGGTTATTGTTGATTGTTTAACTAAGTTGGCACACTTCCTACCCGCACGCACCGATTATAATACTGCTCGTTATGCCCGGCTATTTATTGCGAAGGTTGTTAGACTCCACGGGGTGCTAATAAATATAGTCTCCGATAGAGATAAGATTTTTGTTTCCTATTTTTTACGAAGTTTCCAAGAAGCTATGGGAACCGAGTTGAAATTGAGCATCTCTTATCACCCTCAAACAGATGGGCAGACAGAAAGAGTCAACCACATGTTGGAGGATATGCTCCAAATGTGTGTGCTTGATTTCAAAAGTAGTTGGGAACAATATCTCCCTTTGGTTGAATTTGCTTATAATAACTCGTACCAATTCACTATTGGGATGGCACCCTCTGAGGCACTTTATGGTAGGCCGTGTAGATCACCCACTTGTTGGTTGGAGGTGGGGGATAATAAATTTCTCGGACCTAAAATGATCCAGGATACTTCTTCCAAGATTGAACTCATCCGGAATCGTATCCGAATAGATCAAGATCGTCAAAAGAGTTACGCCAATGCGAATAGAAGGCATGTAGAGTTGGAAGTTGGAGATCAAGTCTTGGTGCGAGTATCGCCAATGAAAGGTATAAAGCGCTTTGGGAAGAAAGGAAAGCTTGTGCCGCGCTAAGTTGGACCTTTTCCCGTTATTGCTAAGGTAGGTCTAGTGGCGTATCACCTTGCCTTACCGGAACACTTACAACAACTCCATGATGTATTTCATGTTTCCTCTTTGAAAAAGTATAAGAGGTGTGAAGGAGCCCTTTGGCATATTCCTTTGGAGGATATCAAATTGCAACCCGATATTTCGTATGAGGAACAATCGGTTGCAATCTTAGCGGACGGAGAGCGTAAATTGAGATCGTGTGTGGTACCCTTGGTGCGAGTCCAATGGGGTCATCACGACGCCAAGGAATCAATGTGGGAGCGTGAGGACGATATGCGGGAAAAGTGTCCGCGTCTCTTCTTGCAAGGTACGCCTAAATTTTGAGGGCAAAATTTCCTCATAAGGGGGGGAGTATGTAACAACCCTCACTTTTGAGAAACTTATCTTATATTAATTTACCGTGTGAAGTAATTATATAAAATGTTGGAAAATGGAGTAAATATTAATTGAATGAGTTGAAAGATAATATTTACTAAATTGTTGCATATTCACTGTATGTGAATGTAAACATCATCATGTTACGTTTTATAGTGTCGTGTGCTTTAAATGAAATTTATGGCATAAATGAAACTAGAACATGAAATGACTTAAATATTTACGGATGCCAATTTAGAGGGCGTAGTTAGTCCCGAAATGTGCGAGATAGTAAAAATAAGTGACATATTGTATTTTTGGGTTCTGGGCAATTTTGACTGGTTATGGCTTAAATGCGTAGTTATGAGTCATTTTAATGTGGTATTAACAATTTAAGTTGGAAATTATGGAGAGAGGCACATTTAAGTCTTGCACCTCATTTATTTCTCTTAAGTGTATTTGCTAAACCTAGAGAGAAAGAGAGAAGAATAGAGTTGTGGAGAAAAGAGAGAGATTGGAGATTCGGGAATTGATCTTGCATTCATCTTCCAAGAATCTAAGATTTCAACCTCAAGGCAAGTTTTCTACTTGCTAATATGTGATTTAAGATGAATAAATTGTATTGATAGTTATGTATTGGGATTAAATGAACAAATATGGATTTGTGGTGTTTTAGCCCAAATCATAGTTTAAATTGATGATTATGTGGAGTATAGTAGTTGATAAACATGTAGGATGGTTTTGGTTAGAATAATGGTGGTTGTTCTGTGTAAAAATGGAGGAAAAATAGGTTTTGGGGAAAAACTAGGGTTCATAACCCGTAGCCCATTCTTGGCAAATTCGCATGGTCGAATCGATTCGCCCTTTCAGCGAATCAATTCGCTAAGGGGTCAGGTTACAGGTCTGGGGACCCGAATCGATTCGAGTTAAGGCCAAATCGATTCGGCGGAAACAGAAAGTTGGGTTCTTCACCCGAATCGATTCTCTTTTGGGTGAATCGATTTGCTGCTTGGGGCGAATCGATTCGTCCCTAGGGCGAATCGATTCGGAATCCTGTTGTTTTGAGTTATTTTTTCTAACTCAATTTTTACCCTTTTTCTTTAGGCTTAGGAACTAGGAATCTTCTCTTATGAAGTAAAGTTAGAGTCCTAGAGTCTTAGATGAGTTAGTTCACTACCCTACATTAGAAATGGATTATATAGGGCTTTTCCGGGGGTGTCCAAATTGATGTTAAGGCATTATTTTCCTTTAGTTAATTATTATGAGACTAGGAGTTGTATGGTTATATTAGGAGACTTAGAAGCTCAATTGAGGTATGCTAGACTTTGTGGTTTATAGTAACACCATAAATTCTTGGAGAGTGAATAAGAGGTCTATTAATCATTGAAGTTATAATGATGGCATGAATTACGTATGGCTCCAGATAAAATGTGATGTAACTATTAAATTGGAAATAAAATGGTAAATAATAATTTACTTAAACACACCTCTCTAAATGCTATCATAAAGGAAGTACGCGCATGAGGTGAAGTCCCCTGGCTAGTGAATGTAGGGTGAATATAGTCCTCGGCCATATGACCGGTTATTATGTATGTTGTATTTATTGTGCGATGTGGGGTAATTTCGGGTGTGGTTATGACTCACTCGCAGGTATATGGCCACTTCCCGACGTGCGTTAGGATGCCCACGTTGTCTTGTTTGATAGGCCCTGGAAGATGATAGTCATTTAGGGGCACGTCCAGTGGGGAAACTCGGAAGGACGGTCTTAGAATAGTTATATATAGATGAATATAACTATTCTTATTAAAGTGGGACTTGATTTATGATAAATGCCATAAAGAGCAAATAACTGTGATTATGTTTCCTAATGAGAAATGGAACGATGAAATGAAACAGTGTAAATGATGGAGATTTTTAATTAATGATATTCATTCATATCCTCTTGCATAACTAAATTAAACTTATGATCATTTAATTGCTTTAGTCTATGCTTTGAGATTGAGTAGGTAGATTCTTATCTCTATCTATCATGATTAACTGTTCATAACTGTCATACTCTTTTTTCATCTGGTGATCATATAAAACCGGGCCCTGACTCATTCATATTTCTTGTTGTGCATGAATCTTGTATTCGCTCAGGTGCTCCGCAGCAAGGACACCCGTACTGACTTTCCCTTTCCTGTGTCATGGAGCTGCAACACCTTGCGAATGTTGCGGGATATTTTGTTGTAGACGCCTTCATTTTTGTACTCTAGTTACGATCGGGTCATTTACTCGGGCGTGTGGCCCAAGATTTTGTATTTGCTTACTGTATTGTATTATGAAACTTAATTAAATTGTTGTAATACGTTGTAAGAGACTGTTAACCGACAGACTATTCGGTTATTGTGTTATATATGTATTGTTCAGTTTTATTCTTGTTGGTTTTATCCACCTTCTTTTTAAATTGGGTTGTTTAAATGTTTTCTTTAACTCATAAAATAAAATTTTGGCAACCCATTTTTCTAAAATATAGGGTGGTTGTCCTGTATACTTATTGTATTGTTGTGATGATAAGAATGATCCATCTATGATTCCTGTTATTATTATAGTATCGGGCTGGCCACCCTTTATTTTGGTGAGCGGGTTGTCACACAAGGGCCTTTTAGTAATTTCATAATTTGGGTTTATGGCCCCATTTATTCACAAAAAAATCTAAGTCATCTTCACGTGGCTGCTAACGGTGTGCGATTTCGATCAATAATAAATAAGTTACGGGATTTCTCGCAGAGGAAGAACAACACCAAAACCACTTAGGACTAATCATTTCTTTTCCATTTATTTATTTTACCACTTACTATATTAATGGGTTTTGTGTATTTGAACACATATATTCTATTTTCTTACTTTACATCTTTTTTTATCATCTTTTTACTAGTTAGGTTAGAGGAAGAAGGGTTTTGGAGGAGATTTTTGGGTTTTGCTTCTCTCTCTCCTAGGGTTTCACCTAAATGGATTTGTAAGTTACTTAACATCATCTCTCTCTTTAAATCCAAGCTTCCATTGTTGGTTCTCTTGCTTTGTTATTTTTTCACGTGCTTTGTAATATAGATTTAATTGCTTTCATTTACTTTCTTGCATTTATTGCTTTCATTTAATTAATGTCATTTAACATGCTTTCTAGGTAATTTAGTTTAGGTTGTGATTGACTTAACACACCTTGGGTTGATTTGGTTGCTTTTCTTTGGTGATGGTTTTTATGAGTTTAATTCAATTGGGTTGTTCTTGATTTTATGCCTAGGAGATTTAGTGGTGTATATAGTGTATGTGTCGTATTTACGACCTTTCGTGTGTAATTTCTGGGTTATTTATTGCGCCAAAATCATAGTAGGCTTTTATGACAATTTCGGGGGGACAACATTTAATTAATTGATTAAATGATATTTAATCTTGGTAGACTTGTCTTCCCATGTAACCATTTATACTAATAAACTCTAGGTGAGGGATATTATTCGCAATCTATAGTTTTCCCTTTATTTGTAATCTTAGCTTAAACATACATGCCTAGATTATCTTTTCTTTTGTTAACAAATTATCTTTTAAACTTTTATTTGTGAATTATTAAAATTATAGAATTCTAACAATTAGTCTACGTGGGTTCGATACCAAACTGGTCGTTATACTCCCGTAAAGAGTGTAGTCAATAGTTTAGGTTTTTATATAGCGGTGGGAGCCGAGCATAATGACCAGCATATATCTTTATACACTTACGCTGTTGTTTCCCCTGTTAGCATTTCCCTCATTAAATGAGATAGTTAGAATGTTCTATAATATTAAATAATATTATAGGACCTGGGGGAAATGAAAATGACATGACTGAGGACAACCTCTGTGGTCGACCCAAAAAGATGCTTTGTAAATTATACACATATCAAGTCTTTTTTTCTATAGGACGAAATAAATGTAAAATTGTCATTAAAATGACATTATTCTAGAGTGTATGACACTTTATTCAATAAGAATGACTTATCGAAAGGTGCTGAACCCCTTTGACTAACTGTTAATATAATTATGACTTCTCAAGGGACCTGAACCCCCTATTCGTGAGACTATATCTAAAATCTACTTCTGAAAGAGTGAGAAGCCTCCTTTAGTGATTATTTATGAAACTGATTTGTAGAGGTTCCTTGGTACCCCTCAACTAACTATTAATCCGAATGACTTATGGAGGGACCATAATGCCCCTCAATGATGGTGTGACTTTCTCAAGTAACCATAAGTTACTCGATACTTTTAGTGCTTTTCTCTTATATACTAAAATGGTTGAGCATTTACCTTACTCAACGAACCTTTATCTTTAGCGACCCCCAAGGATCCCCTAGATCCCTGCTAACTCAAACCAATGATTGGACCAAAGTACCCCTTTTCCTAACCTGTAATATAAATTACAATTCGTACTAGAATTGAACACATAATCAATATAAATTACAATTAATACTAAGAAGCTCGGGGACCCCTCTACATATACTATGAGTTTGTATCTCCATGTACCAATTTTTTAATAATGACATTATAACCATTAAAAATTCACATGGTTAATAGGTTGTGTGTATTTAAGAATTTGTGCTACCAACTGTTGACGTAAAGTGTAACAACCCCTAAGTTCCACCTATCCGGTAGCCAAGCCTCAACGTCAAAGGTAGGGGACGTTATACAATTTATACCATTCTCAGTATCAACGAAAACAAACAAACAAAAATCCATAAAAGTAATATAAAATGATGCAAATAAATAAAATGAGATATTAAATATGAGTCTCCAAAATCGAATCATATTATGAAATAAAACTCCACGATACTAAATAGTATGAAAACCAAATCAATAAACAACACTAGAATCCACCACATATCCATAAAAAAAATATTTATGAATAAATAAGAATAACCTAGAGTTTGATACATATGGAAATACTAAAACAATAGTATATTCTAAAATAAGGATAAATAGATGTCTAATCAAGCTAAAATGTAAGTCTTACTGAGTAGAATTGCTTCTTCGGATTATGAACACCTGAAAGGGTTTTTTAGGAAATAGAGTGGCTTAAACCACACAATTCAAGGACATAGCTTACTTTATCTAAATAGTATTAAATGCAACTCATTTACGTATCATGCCATTTCATTGGCACTCACATCCAAAATACTTCACCCCACATGTCCTAAGGTATAAGCTGTATACAAGTCCAACTACACTAGTCATCGCTACGATGTATAAATCCAAGCCCCAAAACTATAAAGTAATCTACCCAACCTCACCCTAAGGCTACAACATAGTAATGTAACTCTAGCTATGAACTAAGAGTAATAACCATACGTAGTACCCATATACTAGCTCATAATAAGTATAGTCATAATAGTAGCACAAGACAAATACACATTTGAGTACGCTCATCAATAGACCAACTAAATATATATAATATCAAAAGAAGGATCTAACCTTCAGGCATATCTCTCGTTCCTCTATAATGTCCATCCATAAAAAGCCCCACCTTAATGGATCGTAGAACATTCACACATCAAGAGAAATGGGAAATCACTACACCGTCACACCATCGTGTAATCACATACAAAGATTCACATGATGGATCACACCTCCTTTGTCTCCCACTCGATTTGTGACCAATAACACATAAGATCAGAATATAGACCTATATACAACCTGCTTCATCAACCAGGATGGTAGTGTAACAACCCGCCTAATAAGATACCGGGCGATCACTCCAATATTAAATTAAAACAGGAGTTTCATATGGATCATTCTTAGCATCACTGTCGAAAATCCAATTAATTACTAATATCCTATTAGGTGGCCGTTAAAAACTTTTATCTAACTACTCTTTTTAGCGCACAAATTAAAACATTCACAATTAAATGCGTAATGAACTGAAATGGAAAAGAAAGGAACTAAAATAACCGAACACTCGGTCCAAATAATACAACCATATCGAATGCTGTACTGAAAGAATAAATAAATGCAATTGAGCCATTGGCTCGAGTGTTTATACAATATCTCCTATCTAGAGTACAAGGAAAGAAACGTCTACCGATAACCTGCAAGCATCCACAGCTGCTGCAGCAGACGTCTGACTCGAAAGAGTTTCCATCCAGGCGTCCCTGTGTCTGGACACCTATATATACATAGTATAGAGGAAGAAAGGAGAGTAGACAAACGGGTCAGGGCCCGAATGTTTAGAAAATATTTTGCAAGTGCATAAATGCTTTATTTTTAGAAAAATAGTTTTATCTCATATTTAAATTGGTATCGCACTCTCGTGAGATACCCCTCACCTCTCCTCTAACAGTGCACACCTAACGCATCTATCTAGAACATTCTAGTCAAGCTACCCTGCTAAACTAGTCTATCACCCAACCACTATCTAACCTAGATAGTCAAACAAATGTACTAAGGGCCAAACTTCAATTTAATCTCGACGCTATGCCATGTTCGTGCGTGGGGTGTCTCGCGAAGCGAAATCCAAACAAGGAACCCCCCCGATACACTACTATGCAGCAAGGTCGATCTTTGAGATCCGCCAGTCCCTCAGTACAGAAAGATATATAATATATATATCATAACATTTAATAATATAAGAGCACTAAGGATTAAACTTCTCCCCAGTCTCAACACAGTGCCATATTCGTGCGTGGGGTGTCTCGCAAAGCGAAATCCAAACAAGGAACCCCCCCGATACACTACTATGCGGCACGGTCGATCGTCGGGATTCATTAGACCCTCGGCACCCAGTTTATACATATACATACATCTACAATATACTTGCGGATAATATAAATATCTCCCGGACTGAGGATTACTTGATACATAAAGTATTTATAAATACTTATCCTTTTTATTTCAAAACTTCCATTTCCCTTCTCATATCCAGGAAATGTATTTATAAAAGCCAATTCATTATCATGAATTGCTTTAACAAACCATATACTTTTTGAAAGCCAATTTTATTAACATAAAAAGCTTTTCCTTTATCAATTATCCCATTTCCCTTTTTTATATTCAGGAAATGTATTCAAAGACATTTTCATTATCATAAAAATGCTTTGATCAAAACATATGCTTCCACATCCCTTCTTCCATCCGGGAAGTGTTACCGAAGCCCATTTATATATAACCCATTTCCCTTCCTATATCCAGGAAATGTAATTAAAGCAAATCCATTATTATGAACTGCTTTAATAAAAACGCATTCTAAGACCGCCCGTCCGGATTTCTCCACTGTGCGCGCCCCTAAATGGCTATCATCTTCCAGGGCCTCCAAGACAACCTGGGATCCTATATCGAAAGACGTCGGGAAGCGACCATGTGCCTGCGGGATAGTCAAGACCACACCCGGAATCTCCTAACCAGCGCAGAAAATATAACAACAAACGCTCACATGGCCTATAGGACTATATCCACCCTGCATCATTAGCCAGGGGGCTTCACCATACGAACGCAACTTCCCTTATGATAGCGATTTAGAGAGGTGTGTAATCCATATTTTATTAATTATGAAAAACATTTCTCTTTCCATTTTGAAAATATTCATTTATATATTTTCAAAATCATTTCCATCATCATATATATATATATATACCTAAAACACACAGTATATACATATCCTATATATTCTTCCTAGAATATATATATAAACGGACTTAGTGGCCTATAGCATCTAACGATGATAATAATCCCAAAGATTCCCTCCGGGAATCATAATCATGCATTGATATTAGCGTGATTCTAAATCCAAAGTATTTCTTACTTTAATAATCAATATATACTTTAATCCTATTCTAAGGATTTATTGGATATCTCCAATGATACTATTTTCCTCAAAGTGAAGTATATATTATATATATATACCCCCAAATTATCCTAATTGGCAATTCAACTCCCCATACTCTTAAAGGGAGAAAACTAGAAATTCTGGCCTAAGCGAATCGATTCGCCCCTTTAGCGAATCGATTCGGGTGGGCGAATCGATTCGGGTGGGCGAATCGATTCGGTTCCCAATCCGAATCGATTCGGAAAGTATTCTGCAAACAGGTCTGCAAATGGCGAATCGATTCGGTCTGTACCCGAATCGATTCGGCCCATTGCAGAAACCCAATTCCTCTTAGGCGAATCGATTCGGCCTGTTCGAGGGTCACAGTTTGGGCGATTTATCAAACTCCAAAATACCCAAAAATTAATCCAAATTCATTTGCGGGGTTTCTAAACTACCCCAAAAATTATCCCGAACATCTACGACATTAATTCTAGCGGTAATTTTTCCAATTCCCGATTTGATTTCCGAGTTGGTACTTTCAACCCGGAGCTGTCATCTTGTAAAAATCATATCAAATTGTAGAAAATTCAGAAAAATATGCAGTCAGTGCCCACGTGACCGTATCGAAAAGATCTACAACTTTCGTGTTTTGGCCGAAAGCTAAATCAATTCTTTTCCTGGCCAAAAATGCCCCCAAAGGTGACGGGTTACTATTCATCGTCACCTCCGAGATGATTTCCGCCATTAAAGCTTCTCCCAAGCTTTTGTCCCCTCACCCAACGTCCTACAACCTCAACCAACTACAAATACACTTATAACACGGGTTCTAAACATCCTAGAACCCGGAATCACCAATTAATTTGGATTAAAACCCTAGTTCCACAAAATTGAAATATTATTGGGGTTTAATTGTTTTAACTCCCAAAAACCCGTTTTATTCACGATAACCCACCCCAAAACCATTAGGGTTTGTTTATACCAAACTACGGTATGAGATATTTATGCAAAAAGATAAATAAAGCAAGTAAACACTTGCCTCGTGGATAAAATCCGACGACCTCGAGTCGAATCCGGCGGAGTTCGGCCCGAATCTCCATTTCTCTCCTCTTTTCTCTCCTCCTCTCTCTCTTCTTTCCTTTCTTTCTCTTTTCTCTCTATTCTCTTCCCTTCTCCCTCTTTAAATAGGAAGAAAAGGGGTTTTAACCCTTAAAACCCAAAAACGACTCGTTTACCCAATTACGAGTTACTTTTACCTCTAAAATTATCCGAAACTCATTTTCGACAATCGGACACTCTTTTCCGACTATCTCGACCATTCCGAGAATTATGGCGCAGTCGAAATTCCCATCCGAGGTACTTGACCGCAAATCACTATTCCAACCCAAAATAAATAAATGCGGGTTTTCCCATTAAAAATCTTACCTCGTGTCGCTTTTCTCCACGACGACATATAATTAAAATATTTCGACCTATATAGTCCCAAAAATAATCACAACATCCTTCGAAAATCATTCAATCCTCGAAAATCCCAGAAATCACTATTTCGAGAAATTCTCCAAATTTCCAATTTATTCAATTAGGGAATTTAATTGTCTCCAAAAAGAACGGGTTGTTACAGGTAGTACACGATCCCCCAAAATACCCCATCAATACTACGTTATCGTTCAATAGATTCTCCACGTATACCCACACACCCATTGTATATTCATAAATATCACACAAATCATATATATACATTAATACACATAACCTATTATAGTATAAACTTTTAACCATATGTATTGTACCAATCGCATCCCGAATATATGCTCCCAAACTGTATACAAAATGGATCATCAACCTAGTGTCTGAACCCAAGAGTGTACAAAGGTCCCTTTGCCCAAATTAATCTCCTAAGGAAAAACCCTAACAAAATTAAGTTCACCTACCTAACTGTTAGCCCCGCAATCGCGACCCAAGGTGGGCGCAATTGCGATCTTAAGAGTACGATTGACTATTATCCTGAAGGTCACAGGATTCAACCATTTCCTTAGAGCTTTAGCTTTAGCATAAAGATAAAAAACTAGAACCCAATTCACATCTAAACACACCAATCCACCGTTGAGAGTCATTGACCCTCCAAAACATTCCCAAAGCACCTCTAATAAGCTCTATATGTTATTAAATAGTTCTCTAACATTATAAGATCATAATTTATAGCAAATTAGTCAAAATAAGGCTTAAATCTTCATTTACATCATGCCTTTTATATGGGTTATTCTTAATTTCATGTTTAACCATTAAGTGGTATTTTAATCATCAAAGTACTTTCTAAAATACATGATTCATTCTAATAAATCATTCTTAATAATTTACAATAATATTTACGATAGATTTAACCAATTCTAATGATTTAAAATCATATTTATACTATATCTAACAATTTCTCATCATTTAACCTCACTAAAACTAATGTATAACATAATTATGCTTAAATATCAACCTAACATGCGTCCAATCCTGATTTAATTGATAAAAATAATTAATCATAAAAGGTTACATAAAATACTATAATAAAGAAATTTATTTCTTTCGTGGATTTGAAGGATGAAGTCTATTTGATTGAATCCTCTAGGTTCGCCTTTGTTTTTCCCAAAAATTCCCTTCTTTTGATATCCACAAACCTCCTATGTTGCCTAAGTTTTTGTGTTATGTTTAAGGTGAATGTTTAATGAAGATTAAGTTTTTTTAAATTCTTAATCCCTCAAGTCTCATATAGGACTAACTTAAGACCACAATATAAGCCCATAACACTTCCAAAACTTATTCAAAAGGGATATCCATCCTTAGGGCCCAAACTAGTATACTAAAAACACTACTTCAGGCATATGTATCCCCCAAAGCCCAGTCCAAAGGTACTAACTCGCAACATAAAAATATAACACTATGCTATTATTAATTTATAACTTATCCACATATAATTAATTTCAGTGATTTAATTAATTAATAATATACAATATAAATGTCACAATAATTCACAAAATAATTATCCACTCACATCTACCACACACACAAACAATAGTTATCCATATTCAATAATAAATATAAATAATATGGGAATAAAGGGTATTTCCTAAAGTTAGAATTAGTATTTTTCCAATTAATATGAAAGAAGTATTTGTCCATCTTAACTCACTATTCATTTTTTTGCTTGAAATGGGTATCACTAAATTTATCTCCATTGTCCATATACACCATATTGAAAAGACCTAAAACACATATGGTATAAAATCTTAACAAATGATGTTGCAGAGATACACATGGAGATATTTAAGGAGAATTTTAAAACCATATACATTCTAAAAAAACATATTGATTCATTTTTATAAGATGGAAGCTATAGCATATGAGGTGAGAGAAGTTATATATTTTTAGTTTATTTACTATTATTTTCTAATGTTTTTTTATTGATGCTATGACAAATATTAAGGCACTCGAGAAGTTACCAAATGCATCAACCCAATCTCTATCTGTAATGCATTTTTTGAAAAAAGTTTGAGTCACCTTATTACTGATATACTACAAAATGATAAAGATGCCCATTTATTTATTTTCAAATTAACCCAGGGTAAGTCTATTTTCCATATTAAGCTAGTCGATTTATTTATATGTCTTAGACGCATTAGATTTATGTGGAGAAGTTATTATATTTTAGATACAATTGGGTCCTACATGGAATCGATTACACATCAATGGTAATTTTTTGGATTGATTCTTTATGTGGATAACCTAGTGTGGATCTAAAATATACATCACTAGATGACGAAATTCTTATTCCATGATAATAAGCACAAGCACATGCACCCTATATATATTTCCAGTGTTTAATTCCATCTGTTATCTAGTGGTGGTCTAAAATCACTTATTAAAAACGTATCCATTTTTATATAGTTTAATTGGCTATCTTTTATGTCAAAGCATTTCAATCACGCACTAATTCGATCGTAAAAGCTTGATGCACATAGGTATTTATGCGTGAGAGAGTCTTTGCCTATTACCTATGGACATTCGAGATTTGAAGACTTTATGACTTATCCTCTTTGAAGACATTACACCATAGATCGAATATGGTCACGAACCTAAGCCGTGACAGGGTCACGGAACTGGTCATGACCATTTTTTCCATGACCAAAAATTGTGGTCACAAGTTACATCTATGACCTAAAATGAGGGTCATGGTCACCCCATAGGACAATATTTAGCTCTATAGTCACAGGCCTAGGCCATGACTATGGGTGGGAAAATGTTTGAATTAGGTCACAGACCTGGTCCATGACCATGTGTGGGACAATGTTTAAAATGGGTCACGGCCCAAATCTGTAACGCCAATGTTTTTAAAAAAATTTAAAAAAAATTTGTCACGATCCTAAAAATTTATTTTTAGGCACCCCTGCCCCCCACCCCCCTCCAAAAAAAATTAATTCAACGACCAATTCATGTATAATTAAGAAAAATATTATAGTCGTGGAGTTGACAATTCAAAGTAAAGAACTGTGCCATCCTAGTTAATTCATAAATCATATTAAACATTCATAATTCAAGCTTAACATTCATAAATTCAACTAAAGATTTATAAATCCAACTAAAGCACCAATATCATAATAGGATACATATAGGATTGTAATATAATATGAGTACCAGGAATCCCGTGACTACGCGATCAGTTCCAATGAGTTACATTGGTCCCGTACGAGGTTTTCGTGCATCTTACGATGCTATTTTGGGTTTTGTAACACCCTGCGCATTCTGACAAGTGAGATGGCTAGCCGCCGCCACCAAACTACGTCGGTTATCACTAAATAAGTTATCACTCTTAGCATGTGACAGATATATGAGACATATGAAATTTTATCACAAGATAATAATAAAATTGATCCAAAAATCATAACTATTCATGCAATAATAAAATCGATCACCATGCTAATCACCAAAATAATTCCAACTCTAAATAAATATAAACTCAAATGAAATGATCCAACTGTAAAAATCTGACAAAAACGGTAAATAACTGTGGAACAAATTGGCCCACCAAATCCATAAATAAAAGTCTCATAATAAAAGCGACAAAATAGAATGCAATCCTAAACTATTAAAGCATCTAAATAAAACTCCAGCCGCATCTCCAAAAATATCTCAACTAACTCCAATGTAACTACTCCATTGCTATACCTCAAATGATAGTCAACACAATGGGTCAAAGCCCACCGCATGCATACTAGATACTCTCCACAATTAGGGTTCGTGAACCAAGACAGTAGCATTATACATGATAAACACCAAAATATATTATTTTAATTTAAACAAGATATAAATTAACATGCAAGTAAAATAAACTATTACTATCAAAATCACGTAATTTAATATACCCCATACGTTTAAGTCCAATTCTTTCATTAGCATTATAATTTGAAATTTAGCTCTTATCCTTACTTAATTTAATTATCCAATTATTTTTATTCACGTGATACCATCATGGCCAGTCGACCCCTTATCGGTCCTGCACACACTTTTAGCACGCTTAAAGTTCTACACATCACACCCATTCCCCTCATTATTGCCAGTTAACCCAATTTCTGTCAGCTTTGCATATACTCGTGAGGTTCAACGCATTACGCATCACTATAGCAAGTTTGTCCGTATTTAATCAACCCGGCACATACTCATGATGCGACACACACCTACGTCTATATAGCTAGTCGGCCCGTATTCTGTTAGCCCTGTACATACTCGCGTCGCAAATTCATTTTTAATACCCGTTTATTATCGTAGGCACTAATTCTAAATTTTCTCAAGTTCTCATTCTTTTATAATAGCCCCACCCTATTATAGAGCATAAATCCTCAAACCTACCTCTATTCCCATACTTAGAGGTCTCCAAAATACATGTATGTCCTATCATATTATATAGGATGAATATCTACCATTAATTTTCTCCTAGTCTTGCGCTTAGACTATCGAATCAACGGAATGACACAAAAATCAGACCCATCCCAGAATATCTCATCCGTAAAAAATCTACACTAATTAGTCCAATATGTAGAAAATGTTACTTCAAGTGCTCCAAAAATTAAGGTGAGGGCCTAACTACCGAAAAACCCCGTCGTTCCCGCAGTGTCGTATATAATTAAATCAATAATTTGCATGAGACATTTTATCAACAATTCTACCAATTTCTTATAAGATCATAAATAAATCTAATTTCATGCATTCAATCAATTTTCATAATTAAACAACTTATTTTATGCAACTAATATAATTTCAACATCATGTAAGTTTATGGTGGACACAACAAAATTTCCCTTTTATTACACTTACTTAATTTTATGTGATTTTACAAGTCCCCTTTAATTAAATAAAGATACTATGGTTTCTAGATACAAATCTACATTCATATTAATAAAAAATCGAACCTCTACCCTAAGTACACAAGGGTTACAAGTCTTAATTCATATTAAGATTTTTCATAAAAACAATCCCTGGATTTCACTTTTCCTAATTAAGGTTTCTAGTTTATTTTATGAAAAGCTTATAATTTAATGTTTCGATGATATTTAAAACGTATAATACTAAAGAGAAAGAATAGAAGTATTCATGCCTCTAGAAAAATTGGTTGAAAATTCTTATGGGATGGTTACGTTCCTCTCAAAAAATCAATAAAGACTCATTCTTGAACGACTTTGAGAAAATACGGTTACGGTTTTCAAAAATTTGGGTTAAATATTGATTTTAAATGGGTTAGGGTTTGTAGATGAGATGTGGTAAAGATGTGGGAGGTTTCTAGTTTAAAAGTTGGAGAAAAGTAATTAGAAAATCTTAACCCCGAGTTACTTTTATATTAGAAAAGATTAAGTGTTTTAATAGAACTAAAACTCTTAAGAACACCAAACAACATGCCGATATTGTCTCGGCCGAATAGATTCGGACCTGAACAGGTCCACAGTTCACCCCAAAAATGGTTATATGTAAATAAAAGCCCACAACATGCATGCCTACAATCCGACTTAATTTTAATATCTTGGTGTCTCTCTACCAAATATCACCGGACTATCTCTCTCTTGGCCCGAAATTCAAAATTCCCAATTCATTATTCAACTTCATTCAATTAAGTTTACCCACTTAATTAATAAGGTTTCAAACCACTCAATCATAAAACTTAATTCTCTAATTGAATTTACTCTCTACTTAATCCAAGGGTGATTTTCATAATTTTAAACCCTAAAGTATAACCATGAAATTCACATTCATCCAATACAGGAACTGCTCATCACTAAATAACAATCAGGTCTGAATCAGGGAAGGGAAGGAATCTGACAAATTAAATGTCGTCGTTCAAGTGACAAGCCATGTCATTTGAACGACACTGACTATCGCTCGAACGAGACATCAGGTCGTTCGAACGACCCTCGTGTTCTCTCTCTTCTCCATTCTGCCCAGAAAAATCCAATTCGCTATTAAAATTGTAAAACCTTTAATTTGTACAGATTTCACCCCTAAAACCTTCCAAGATTCATCATAAATCCAACCATGTGATTTACTCAATCTATCTACATCATCTACACCAATTGGGGCATAAAATCCACAAAATCTTATCATATATCCCCAAATTCAAATGTTGAATAACCCGAACATATTAATTAATTCTCACTTTCTTTAATATGAATAGGAAAATACAATTTAGCAAATGCAAGTTAAACCACTTGCCTTAGGGTTTGTAGAATCAAATCCTTTGATGAAGATGATAGGTTAGATTCAAGGGTCTCCTCTTGTTCTTGATGTAATCTCCCAAAATCTCCAAAATCTCTTCTAATTGTGCTCTTATAAGGCTCTCCCCAATTTTGGTCTTCTAAAATGAATTAAAGTCTCCTCACCCTTTCCCAATTAGGGTCATTAACTTTAATCCCATTTTGGGGCTTACGGGCCTTCTAAAAAGGGCCCAAACACTTATTTGGGAGCTCAATGTGTCTAAAAAAGTCTCGAAACCCATATTATACCTATGGACACTCTTTTCCAACTATTTCGACCCACCCGGACTTAACCGTGCATTGCGAATTTCCATCCAAATTAATTTATAACATTCTCCAAATTCTTAACCTCAAATTGCGACACCAAATAGTTCAAATAATTAATCCTTAATTTGCCAAATTAATAAATTCCTCGAGTTTAAAAATTTTCCAAATTACGAATTTAATTCCTCACAATAAAATAAATTCATTTTCTCCCAAATATAATTTAATTAAAGGTCCTTGAATTTACGAGGTGTTATATACTTTCCCCTTACAATGGAATTTTGTCCTCGAAATTCGGATGAGCCTAGTACTCCCAGTCTTAACTAGCTCCGCAATCACTTACCCTTAGCATTGCTACATATAGTTCTTAAGCGAATGTAATTAATCAGAGCGCCCATACGCCTTGCACCCGTGCTTAACCGCACGAAATAAAACTCGGCTTTTACCAGCCTTCAAACCGCAATATAACTTCAATCCCACAGTTATAGTATTCTAAATACCCTCCTCTCAGCATAAAAGTATACATATTCACTCTTATACTAAAAAGGACAATATACACTACTGTGCCCTTACTATCACTTGTTTTCTTATGGGAAAATAAATCCCGACCTATATCTCCCTGCTCGATAATAAGTCAACCCAACCTGAATCACTTCAGAAATGTCCCCACTCCCCGGGGTTTCAATTAACAATATTAATATATTAATATGCAACATATTTACATATATTACCGTATATATACGCTAGACCCTATCTCAGGTGAAACCTAGCAACGATAATTCATACCCTGGTACCGCAAACACCCAGTCTTACTATAGCTATCCACTATAGACCCAAACTATAGATACATAGTTGAAACTTAGAAAAACATCCACGCTACTCCCGTAATTCTTGAAAGTTGAAAAATCTGTTATAATGCAACCTTCCTCTTAGTGTACCTTCCACTCTCTTATAGTTCACACTAAATAACCCCGTTATCCCACATTACTTACATATATACATTATAGCTATTTCATCCAACACATCCACTAATATCTGTCTCACTCGCGTATCCTAGTGGTAACAAGCCATAGGTTGTGACGCACTCATTGTCACTTCCAAACACACCCACGCTCAACGTTTCATAATTCGTGGAACATCTTATTCCTATTTCTATGGAATATACCCAACATCATCACTTTTGCGTCTTCTCCCCGAATCTGGTAAGTATTTGCACAGTATAGACTCTGGCTCCTCCCAGCGTTCCCATACAACCTAGATCTCTTGCATAATTGCATAAACCTTTGATCATCACATACGTAACATATTTCTCTCAAGTTCGGCCCCCGCATTCTCGGTGGGGCTATATCCTCCAAATGTTTCTGATGACCTTATTAATTTCTATTCAATACTTTCCGATACTACCCCACCTATCAACTTATGGTGCAAAACTTCGTAGTGTTTCTTTCGCAACACTTCCCAGATCCACTGGCCCTATCTCTTAATGATTCTCTGTTCAACGTATTTTCTCCACACGTTCACTAATTATCATTAAATCCGATGACCTTGAATCAAATGACGTCTTCTCATTTTTGACATTTTATCAAGCTGATGCGTATAACACTTCCTAGCAAAGCCCAAAGGAACTTTTCCTAATGCACTATTCCTCAGTATTGTCGGTCCTCGATTTTTTTTTCTGGACCCAACGTACATCTCCAGAACACTCAAACCTCATCCTTACACTCACAAGTCTAATCATAAACTCTCATGTCTCTAAAGGAGTCATATATTACCGTGCTCGCACTATCACTAAGACCTTAGCGCTAAATATTAATAATGAGTTAAATCTCTTCGCTCCACAGCAACCCAACATACCCTGAATCTCATTAGTAAAAGTTATACGCACCGGCATCCAATATAACTAGACAACTGCACTCTATGAAGCCTACTTCACACAATATTATCATGAGCTCAAACCTCTTTCAAGTGGAACATCAAAATATGCATCCTGTCCTATAACAATGAATACAATAGCCTTGCTATAACCGTCCACCATGGTGAAATCATTTGTACCCAAGATAAAATCATACCTCGAATATCACCTTACAAGGGAGTTAATCTTCAGAAAAATATATCGTCCCAATGTACACACCCATTCCTTTCAGGTGGAACCGAGGAGTGCCCCGCTACTCCATGGTAAAATAACCACACTAGTGATATTAATAATACCTCCACTAAATCCATTTCTCACGTGAATCTAGTACTTATTGTAACACCCCGCCCGCCCGGGGAGAGCGAACGGAGCGCTAATGCGATAAAATAAATCCAAATCCACAAGTGACAAGGTATAGAGCATCTAAGCCCCACAATAATATAAATCCACTAATCTCAATTCTTCAAATACAACAAGTCTCTCGAATTAAAATTGCAACTATCTAACTTGAATAAAATACAAATCTCCAAAGCTCTATACATCAAAATAATACAAATCTTTCCCAAACAATCCTCACTAAAATCAATCTCCATAGCGCCCCAAAAACCGCGCTAACCTGCCACTAAAAGAAAATATGGGGAAGTACACAATACGACAAGAAAGACGCTCAACAAATATATGTTAGCGATGAATAAAACGTAACAACACGAGTACGAATATTCAAATCAAAATGCAAATCTCAAAGCATTTATCAATATAATTTCTCAACAACACATCAATGGGTCACCAGGCCTCACCCCATTCGCATATGCTTTATCAAGCCATAGTTGGGAATAGGTATTTTGGCGGGTACTCAACATCCGTGCCATATTAAAATCTCATGAAAACGTGCTCATCAACAATATAATGATACCACATGAATCAAAATAATTTCAACAATTATTTTCCAGATTTCAATGAATTTATCAATTCAAATATGAGTTCAATTAACAAGAATTCAAAGAGAATGACACTCGCGAGATTTAAGGAGCATATTGTGTAAAACCCCATGCCTCAAACCATGATGAGAAACCAATGATCACATCCTCAAGATCAACACAAAAGACCTACAAAAGCTTCTCCAAGAACCTCCAACAAAATAGCCCCAAGAACACCTCTAATCTAAGGTTGGAACTCACAAATCTCACGGGCCAATGTTTATATAAAAAGAAGAGGAATATAAAATATATTTGCTGCCAAAATTTGTGCCAAAAGTAGGTTAAAAAGGTTGCCCCCGACTTCCTTTTATAATGCAAAGAAATGAAGAGTTGGAATCCGAAAGACTCCTTTAAATAAGGCAAAGAAATGAAGAGTTGGAAGTCAAAACAACTCCAAGAGTTAAAAACATTTAAAAATCATTTTAAAATCCGTTTTAACTCCGTTTTTGAAACCGTTTGAAATTCTCGCCTTTAAAAATAATAACCAACATATCTGAGCAATAAAAATAATTTTATCAAAAACTTTATTTTCCTCCATTTTCCAGAAATTAATTAAAATAGCCCAAAATTATGCGGGTTGTTACACTTCCCCACTAACAATGGAATTTCGCCCTCGAAATCCGCCGAATGCCTAACTCTCAAAATCAGGCTAACAATCTCCAAAAATAAATCACGTCTCCCAAAAATAAATTCCTCACATCTAATTCCGAAACCTATCACGAATTTCACCTAAAATTTTCTATCTCCAAAAATTGCTAACCACGCAATGAACTCAAAACTCAAGCCCCGAGGGTTGCCGTATACCTAAGCTCTGATACTATTTGTAACACCCCGCCCGCCCGAGGAGAGCGAACGGAGCGCTAATGCGATAAAATAAATCCAAATCCACGAGTGACAAGGTATAGAGCATCTAAGTCCCACAATAATATAAATCCACTAATCTCAATTCTTCAAATACAACAAGTCTCTCGAATTAAAATTGCAACTATCTAACTCGAATAAAATACAAATCTCCAAAGCTCTATACATCAAAACAATACAAATCTTTCCCAAACAATCCTCGCTAAAATCAATCTCCATAGTGCCCCAAAATCCGCGCTAACATGTCACTAAAAGAAAATATGGGGAAGTACACAATACGACAAGAAAGATGCTCGACAAATATATGTTAGTGATGAATAAAACGTAACAACACGAGTACGAATATTCAAATCAAAATGCAAATCTCAAAGCATTTATCAATATAATTTCTCAACAACACATCAATGGGTCACCAGGCCTCACCCCATTCGCATATGCTTTATCAAGCCATAGTCGGGAATAGGTATTTTGGCGGGTACTCAACATCCGTGCCATATTAAAATCTCATGACAACGTGCTCATCAACAATATAATGATACCACATGAATCAAAATAATTTCAACAATTATTTTCCAGATTTCAATGAATTTATCAATTCAAATATGAGTTCAATTAACAAGAATTCAAAGAGAATGACACTCGCGAGATTTAAGGAGCATATTGTGTAAAACCCCATGCCTCAAACCATGATGAGAAACCAATGATCACATCCTCAAGATCAACACAAAAGACCTACAAAAGCTTCTCCAAGAACCTCCAACAAAATAGCCCCAAGAACACCTCTAATCTAAGGTTGGAACTCACAAATCTCACGGGCCAATGTTTATATAAAAAGAAGAGGAATATAAAATATATTTGCTGCCAAAATTTGTGCCAAAAGTAGGTTAAAAAGGTTGCCCCCGACTTCCTTTTATAATGCAAAGAAATGAAGAGTTGGAATCCGAAAGACTCCTTTAAATAAGGCAAAGAAATGAAGAGTTGGAAGTCAAAACAACTCCAAGAGTTAAAAACATTTAAAAATCATTTTAAAATCCGTTTTAACTCCGTTTTTGAAACCGTTTGAAATTCTCGCCTTTAAAAATAATAACCAACATATTTGAGCAATAAAAATAATTTTATCAAAAACTTTATTTTCCTCCATTTTCCAGAAATTAATTAAAATAGCCCAAAATTATGCGGGTTGTTACACTTCCCCACTAACAATGGAATTTCGCCCTTGAAATCCGCCGAATGCCTAACTCTCAAAATCAG
The DNA here is from genome assembly GCA_949130495.1 of Sambucus nigra. Lineage (NCBI taxonomy): Eukaryota > Viridiplantae > Streptophyta > Magnoliopsida > Dipsacales > Adoxaceae > Sambucus > Sambucus nigra. Next base: position 261,073,863 of record OX422210.1, read on the forward strand.
GCTAACAATCTCCAAAAATAAATCACGTCTCCCAAAAATAAATTCCTCACATCTAATTCCGAAACCTATCACAAATTTCACCTAAAATTTTCTATCTCCAAAAATTGCTAACCACGCAATGAACTCAAAACTCAAGCCCCGAGGGTTGCCGTATACCTAAGCTCTGATACTATTTGTAACACCCCGCCCGCCCGGGGAGAGCGAACGGAGCGCTAATGCGATAAAATAAATCCAAATCCACGAGTGACAAGGTATAGAGCATCTAAGTCCCACAATAATATAAATCCATTAATCTCAATTCTTCAAATACAACAAGTCTCTCGAATTAAAATTGCAACTATCTAACTCGAATAAAATACAAATCTCCAAAGCTCTATACATCAAAACAATACAAATCTTTCCCAAACAATCCTCGCTAAAATCAATCTCCATAGTGCCCCAAAATCCGCGCTAACCTGTCACTAAAAGAAAATATGGGGAAGTACACAATACGACAAGAAAGATGCTCGACAAATATATGTTAGTGATGAATAAAACGTAACAACACGAGTACGAATATTCAAATCAAAATGCAAATCTCAAAGCATTTATCAATATAATTTCTCAACAACACATCAATGGGTCACCAGGCCTCACCCCATTCGCATATGCTTTATCAAGCCATAGTCGGGAATAGGTATTTTGGCGGGTACTCAACATCCGTGCCATATTAAAATCTCATGACAACGTGCTCATCAATAATATAATGATACCACATGAATCAAAATAATTTCAACAATTATTTTCCAGATTTCAATGAATTTATCAATTCAAATATGAGTTCAATTAACAAGAATTCAAAGAGAATGACACTCGCGAGATTTAAGGAGCATATTGTGTAAAACCCCATACCTCAAACCATGATGAGAAACCAATGATCACATCCTCAAGATCAACACAAAAGACCTACAAAAGCTTCTCCAAGAACCTCCAACAAAATAGCCCCAAGAACACCTCTAATCTAAGGTTGGAACTCACAAATCTCAAGGGCCAATGTTTATATAAAAAGAAGAGGAATATAAAATATATTTACTACCAAAATTTGTGCCAAAAGTAGGTTAAAAAGGTTGGCCCCGACTTCCTTTTATAATGCAAAGAAATGAAGAGTTGGAATCCGAAAGACTCCTTTAAATAAGGCAAAGAAATGAAGAGTTGGAAGTCAAAACAACTCCAAGAGTTAAAAACATTTAAAAATCATTTTAAAATCCGTTTTAACTCCGTTTTCGAAACCGTTTGAAATTCTCGCCTTTAAAAATAATAACCAACATATTTGAGCAATAAAAATAATTTTATCAAAAACTTTATTTTCCTCCATTTTCCAGAAATTAATTAAAATAGCCCAAAATTACGCGGGTTGTTACACTTATACATTACTGTGACCCGCTTGCATCACCTAAAATAGACCCCAATCATTTCGAAATAAAAATTGTAGTTTCAATTTCCCATAACACTGTCGGCTCAATAGTTATTAGACATAACACCCTCGTCATAATCAACCAACAACTTCTCTAACTGTTGCCCTTGCTAGACATCCTGCACCTGTCCCCTGACTCGTCGCGGATAAGATCCATCCATGTTACTCCTTTACACACAAGACACCTCTCTGTGTCATTCCCTTTTCTCTGGCCCCACAGGTCATATCGGGATGTCCTTCTCACGGACCTGGTAGTCTTGAACCTGATTGCTACCCATATTGTCCCTTTGGATCCTCTGATATAATAGACTTGTTACTCGTCTTGACGACCCTAATTGAGCCCACCATCACTTGGTAGAAATTCTATTGATCTTGATCATAAAATAGGGTTCTGGGTATCCCTTCCCTTGGTGCCTCGCTTAGCATAAAATCCGGCCTTACTCTTCGATTGAGTTTCTAACTCCCTTATCTCCCCCCTCTCGAGAGCATTGATACAAATGTAAATTTACAGCCTTGATGACAACAACACCAGTCATCCTAGTCAGATCTCCTATCCACGCTTGTAAATTCTACCCACAGGTCAAATATCAACTTACAAACCCTATTTGATTCTCCGTATCCCTCTCATCGGTTACGAAGTTTGCGAATTTCATAAACTTTCCTTCAAATCCGGCCATTATCCGTCCCTTTTGGAAAATTATTGAAATATCCCTTGCCTCTCAATTTAACCTCTAGTGAGAGGATTCATAATAATCCACACCCTAGATTCCTCGTTATTCATGGTATCTCCCTATGAATGTGGTGACAGTCTCCCATCACCCCATACTGCTTCGAAGAGAAAACTTCTTTACCTGAAATTTTGACTTGAGTGTTACTACACTCTCCCATATGTGATCCCAATTGGATGTTCCCCATTCATCTGTAAATCTCCCTTCCTCACCTCCCTCGAATTCTAGAAGATTGTTCTTCTGAAACAAAATTTTCTTCGACCCTTACCCCTTGTGGTCTACACTTGGGGTTTTAACCTTGCACCATCGTTCTTCCTGACGGCCCTTGAGGAAACTGTGACACCCCGACTAATTAAACACCGGGTAGCTACTCCTTTATAAAATTAATTCAAAATGCCAAGTTGGCTCAGTTAACAGCATCACTGTCGAAAACGTTTTATTATTACTAACCACCTAGTATTTAAAAAGTAAGTGCCAAATTTTAATTTAAAGTCTGATTAACATGCAAGTATAATGAAGAAGTAATAACACCATTCACCATAATGAAGTAATAGAGTAACCGTAACATGCTATAAATGAAACTGGAGGAAAAACTCCTCATAATACAATCTCACAACTGAAGTAAGTAATGAAATACTGAATACTGAAATGAATACATGCCAACGTCTGAAAACTGAAATGGAAATGTATCTAATAGAACTTGGGCGACATGCCCTACAACTGAGGAATAATGAATAAGGAGTCCAAATGATATAAGCGTCTAAAAGCAAGTCCCTGTAGCTTCCACAAGCAGCTACAGCTCGTCATCAGAATGGAAATCCTATGTATGGTGACCTTGTGGCTGGGCACCTAAAATGATTTTACAAAAAGATAGATTTGAAAGCAAACGGGTCAGAGCCCGAATGTGGAGATATTTTAAAAACCTGCAAGTGCTTTAAAAACATTTAAAACAGTATATGCAAAGTACATGTTAGGACGTGCTCTCACATGATATACTCACCTCTCGTCTAACTGTGCACTCCTAACGTTCCTGTACCCATTCGTGTGTTATCTCATAACTATCTAAAGAGTTTCTAACACTTCTACTCGGTTCTCGTTAAATTTCCAACCTTAATAATTAAATAGAGAGTTCTACTTTAATTCCCGGATTCACAATTATTAACAATACCAAAAAGATCTCTTTTTATCTTTCAAAACATTACCATAATTATACTCACAATTTATTATAGTAAATTCCTTCTCGATTAACCGTATATTTTCACATCATAAATATACAATACAAGCACCCAAAGGCTAAGCTGCGGTGCACACATACTCTGCTATCCATCCCGGTACATCACGTACATAAGGATTACAAATTCCGAATCTCTCAGGAATTGTTGGAATCAACACCACACACATAAATGGAGGCGAACATAATTCAATCATATCCATGGTCACGTACATACCTACGCTCCATAGTCAGCTGGCTTATTAACTCACAAATAAGTCATTCTCTTGAACTATATCCTCTAGGCACCAATCTAAATCCGGGCAACACAAGGATAAGAAGGTCCTAAGCGAACGTAACCTCCCGTGATAGCAAGTATGGTAGGTATGTCATACACATAAAGTTATCTACTAAGCATTCGCACATCTTAGATATTTCAATATTAATAAGGGTATTCTCTACATCATTATACCATTATTCCCAATTCATATATTTCAAGTGTCCCGACAATATATAAATTAAATAGTCGACACGTCTCACGTCGTAATATCTTAAACTTAAAACCTGTCTCGAATAGACTATTAAGTTCCCATAATTCCCTCATATAACATCGCTATACCTAAGGTCCTTACTTCTGCCCCAAACCTTATTTCATCAAATTATTCAAATTTGTACTATTAACCCAAATATTATCTCACATAACGAATTTCATTAATTTAGAATGATTCCTCAAATTAAATTCCAATTAATGTCCAATCTCAAAATCATGCCTATTGGTCTTCCTTAAAATTTAGGGTAATCACAATGTCTCCAATAATATTATCCAAGGGTTATCATCATTAAAATTCAATTAAGGAAAACTTTATTCATTCTGGGAAGGTCGATCGATCGACCTTGACCTTCGATCGATCGATTGTGGTCGATCGATCGACTTATGAATGTCGATCGATCGATTACACAGGTCTGTTACGGGCTGCTTCGTTTTGCATTTACAGTTTCGTCCCAATTCACCATTTTTAAGCATGAAACTTCAAGATAAGGTCACTATAACGTTATACTAACATCCTATATCAGTAATAACATTCTAAATCCCATAATTCATCATTTAAAGGCTTACTTTGGATTAAAACTACATCAAAAATTTCCCAGATTTCTTCCATTCAAGAACATCATTAAGTTTCTTCTAATTCTACCTTTTGATCATCAAGGTTCTGTTTTCAACATATAATTTCGTCCAGAATATACTACATGCAAATCCTACATAAATCATGGCTTTTATCTTTCAATTCATGGGTCTAATTTAACTCCAAAAATCAATTTCGAAAATTCCTAAACATGGAAACATATCTTGAATTAAAAGGGTTTAAATCACTTGCCTTAATTATCTCAGAATTTGGTGTTGAATCTTGATAGCCAAGTTGTTCTCCCTCTCACTTTTCTGCAGTATTCTCTTCCTTCTCTCTCTTTCAAGCTCTTCTCAAGGTTTCCTTCTCTCTCTCTCTCTCTCTCAAGCTTTTCCCAAGGTTGAAGATAATGGAATATGGAGGTGAGTAATGGTTTGTGGAAGTTGAAATGCTATATCAACTTCTCCCGTAGCCCATAATGACATATAGTGGGGTTAGTGGTTTAAGTGGGTTGAGAAATAGTCAGATTTTTAATTCCCATTTTCGTCACTTTTTAATTCCCCAAAAATGTAATTTACCAAAATGCCCTTTATGATGCCGGTATGGCCCACAAATATCCCGGGACCCAAACTAAACTACCGGCTAGTGTTTTCTGACTATCTCGACCCTTCCGGACGCGTTGGCGCACTCAAAACGACCATACGGTTAATGGAACTAAAATTCACTTTTTAATTATGTAACACAATACCATGACGTGGCGGTCACACGCGTCAAGCAAAATTCCCAAATTGCCGTATTTATATCTCACGACAATATCAATATTACCAATATTCATATAATGCCAAATATGCACATTATAATAAAATACTAACTCACATCTCGTTAATATTATTATCCGGATTAATTTCCAATTAATAAACATTTAATTCAATTAATCCCCAAAAATAAATAACGCAGAAAATACGGGGTATTACATACTTCCCCCCTAATAACTGAATTTCGTCCCGAAATTCGGAACTAGCAAGTACCTGGTAAGAATAACTCTGGGTAACGTTCGCGCATCTCATCCTCGCGCTCCCATGTGGACTCCTCGACATTATGATGTCGCCACTGAACACGTACTAACGGAACTATCTTTGACCGCAGTTTCCGCTCACTTCGGTCCAAAATAGCTATCGGCCCCTCCTCGTAGGAGCTATCCGGCTGGAGATCAATGTCCTCTACAGAAATGAGAGAATGTGCCAAATCATCTCTAAGGTATTTCCTAAGCGAGGAAATATGAAACACATCGTGAATCCGATGTAAATGCTCCGGTAACCCAAGTCTATACGCAACTGGTCCGATCCGCTCAATAATAGGAAATGGTCCCACATATCTCGGTGCCAACTTCCCTTTCTTCCCGAAACGCATAATCCCCTTCATAGGAGATACTCTGAGCAAAACTTGATCCCCCACTTGGAACTCCCTGAAAAATCTCTTCGCATCAGCATAACTCTTCTGCCTGTCCTGAGCCACCCGGATGCGACTCCGAATCAATTCTATCCTTGCCGAAGTATCCTGAATCACCTCCGGCCCAAGTAGTTTGTTGTCCCCCACCTCCAACCAACATGCTAGGGAACGACATGGTCTACCGTACAATGCCTCAAATGGAGCCATGCCAATGGTGAACTGATAGGAGTTGTTGTAAGCAAACTCCACCAGTGGAAGATACTGCTCCCATCCACCCTCAAAGTCAATGGTGCACATACGTAGCATGTCCTCCAACATCTGATTTGTGCGCTCGGTCTGCCCATCGGTCTGCGGGTGATACGCCGTACTTAACCGCAATTCCGTGCCCATGGCCTGCTGAAAACTTTCCCAAAACCGTGAAACAAATACCTTGTCTCGGTCAGACACAATATTTAAGGGCACCCCGTGAAGTCTCACTATCTCTGAAATAAAGAGCTGGGCATACTGTTCCGCAGTGTAATCTGTCCTGACGGGTAGAAAATGAGCGACCTTCGACAACCTGTCCACAATCACCCAAATGGAGTCGTGCCCTCTCTGCGATGTAGGCAACCCCGTGATAAAGTCCATAGAGATGCTCTCCCACATCCACATCGGGACCTCTAATGGCTGTAGCAGTCCTGCCGGTCTCTGATGATCCACTTTTACGAGCTGACAAGTGGCGCATTTTGAGACAAACTCGGCAATATCTCTCTTCATCCCGCTCCACCAATACTGACGTCTCATATCTTGGTACATTTTGTCCCCTCCGGGATGTACCGCGAATCGTGAGCCGTGCGACTCTGCCATCACCTCATGCCGCAATTCCTCCCCTTCCGGAACCACCAATCTCCCATTGAAGCGTAATCCCCCGTCTGAGCTAACGGTATAGGATTCAGCTCCCTCTGCTAATAATCGAACTATCTGCTCTTGACAGAACGAGTCATTTGCCTGTGCCTTCACCACCTTCGTGACAATCTGCGGTGTAACAGTCATCACAGACATGAATGATCGGGCCACTGCATCCTGGTGTCCCAATTCTTTCCACTTGGCCTTCCACACATCTGCCACCTCATCTACCGGTCTACGACTCAACGCGTCTGCCACCACGTTAGCCTTCCCCAGGTGATACTGGATATCGAACTGATAATCCTTCACGAATTCAAGCCACCTCCTTTGCCGCATATTCAACTCCTTCTGCGTGAATAGGTACTGTAAGGACTTGTGATCCGTGAATAGTCGAAACTTCTCTCCCAACAGGTAGTGTCTCCAAATACGAAGAGCAAACACCACTGCCGCTAACTCCAAGTCATGAGTAGGGTAATTCTTCTCGTGAGGCTTAAGCTTACGAGAAGCATAAGCTATGGTCTGACTCTCCTGCTGCAGTACACCTCCAAGTCCTTGTAAGGACGCATCGGTGTAAACAAGGTACTCAACTCCCGGTCTCGGCAATGCTAACACAGGTGCTGAGGTTAACTTGTCCTTCAGCTCATCAAATGCCAACTGACAGGCATCACTCCAAATGAATGGCATACCTTTACGGGTTAGGTGTGTCATGGGACCCGCTATCGTGGAGAAACCCCGAATAAACCTCCTGTAGTAACCTGCTAGGCCCAAGAAACTACGGATCTCTGTCGGTGTCGTGGGCTGTCCCCACTCCCTCACTGCGGATACCTTCCCCGGATCAACCGATATTCCCCGGTCGGAAATAATATGCCCCAAAAACTGAACTTCCTTCAGCCAAAACCCGCACTTCTCATATTTTGCATACAACTCATTCTGGCGCAGTGTCTGCAAAACTAGTCTCAAGTGCTCGGCATGCTCCTCCTCTGTCTGGGAGTAAACCAAAATATCATCGATGAAGACAATGACAAACTGGTCTAGGTAATCCCTGAACACCCTATTCATCAAGTCCATAAATGCTGCTGGAGCGTTGGTCAAACCAAATGGCATAACCCGAAACTCGTAGGAACCATATCTCGATAAGAACGCAGTCTTCGAGACGTCCTCCTCCCTGATACACAACTGATGGTAACCAGATCGTAAATCAATCTTTGAGAAGTAAGAAGCTCCTCTTAATTGGTCAAATAGGTCATCGATTCGAGGCAACGGATACTTGTTCCGTATCGTGACCTTGTTTAATTCCCGGTAGTCCACACACAACCTCAGTGAACCATCCCTCTTCTTTACGAACAACACAGGGGCACCCCACGGTGAAGTACTCCTCCGAATAAACCCCTGACCCAACAACTGCTCAATCTGATCCCGTAACTCCCTCATCTCAGCTGGAGCCATACGGTACGGTGCACGTGCTATAGGTCTCGTATCTGGTAACAAGTCTATAACAAAATCTATCTCTCGACTGGGGGGTAGGCCTGGTATCTCCTGAAACACATCAGAATACTCCCTTACAACGGGGATCGACTCTAAAGGAATCATAACCTCCTTAGAGGTATCCTCCTCAATGTAATATAAATGCGCGGTCGAGCCTCCCTCTGGGCGAGGCATCGCCACAACAAACATCTCTTGCCCCGGAATGGCAAAAACAATGCTCCCACCAAAGCAATCAATCATTGCTCTATGATCAGCGAGCCAGTCCATACCGATAATAACATCGTGAACGTGCATATCTAGTACCAACATGTCCGCAGGTAATACCAAACCACCAATCTCTACCCCCACTCCCCGACATATAAAGAATATAAGTGACCCATTCCCCAAAGGTGAGTCGACACACGTAACTGTGCTCTCCGCTGTGGCTAACAATCCTAACGCCTTTGCAAAGTGTGTAGCTATAAAACAATGTGTAGCACCCGTATCAAATAATACCCGACCCATAGTGCCATGGATAGGAAACGTACCCTCAATCGCGGGCGGTGCCTGTGGAACTGCAGCCTGGTGGACGTTGTAGACACGTCCATACTGTAGCTGTCCCTGCTGCACAGGAACTGCTGGAATAATCTGAGCTGGAGCTGGAAGGGCTGGTGGAAAGAGTGGCCTCTGTGGCTCCTGTCGAGCACCCTTCTGTTGCTGCTGTGGGGCTCGACCCTTATCAGGACACTCCTGACGTTTGTGGCCAATCTTACCACAAATGAAACATTTCCCCGGGAAGTTCCCTCCCCTCTGCCCTTGCTGTCCCCGGCCCTGGTGGCCGTTACCATTCCTCCCCTGGCCCTGCTGGCCCTGCTGAAACTGCTGATGTTGGCCATTTTGACCCTGCTGGCCCTGATGACCGTTATGACCCTGCTGGCCATTACGGAATCCTCCCTGACCGTTCCTGAAACCTCCTGAACGGAACCTCTTTTGATCTCCCTGCTGAGAACCCTGTTCTACCTGTCTCTGCCCCTGAAAAGATTGTGCCCCACCGGCACCATGTCCTCCAGTCCTGCCCTGATGGCTAGACTCTCCCGACCTCTTGCCCTCGGCCATGTCAAAACGGTGGTCCTGGCAATGTAACAATGCAGCGTTAACCACATCAGAATACGTGGCTAACGAAAGGTTCCCTAACAGATGCTGACGGATCCTCCATGTCAACCCGTCGGTAAATTTCTCAATCTTCTTCTTCTCTGTCGGTATCTCATCAGGAACGATATTCAACAGATTAGTAAACTCGGCCTCATACTCGGCCACGGTCTTGCTTTCCTGCCTCAGACTCATCAATCTCCTCCTCATTTCCGTATGAACAGCTGACGGAAAGTACTTGAGGTCAAACCGCACCCAGAACTCATGTATAGTGAGAGCATCCCTCTCCTCTACGGTGGTAATAGACTCCCACCACTGCAATGCAGATCCAACTAGCTTAAAAGTAGCTAGTACCTGCTTCTGAACATCTGAGCACTCATACATCCTTAAGTGCCGCTGCATATCCTTCCTCCATTGGCTCGAGACTACTACATCTGAGCTGCCTGCAAACTCTGGCGGATGCGCTTTCTGAAAAGCGTCACGTACACGCTCCCAAGCAGACGGAAATGAAGTTGCCTGAACTGGCGCGGCAACCGGCGCCAGAGGCGGTGCCTGCTGAACAACGGCAATGGCGGCATTTACCGCTTGGGCTACAATAGCTGCAACCTCAGCGGCGTTCATCATGCCCTGAACCGGTGCGGGCTGTGGTTCTGGCGCCGCATTCCTGGGAACTCGTGGTGCACGTCGTGGGGGCATTCTGAAATAAGAATAAAGTCTATAAGTTCGCAGTTATAAACTTTAAAATAGCTGAAGAACGTAGCATAAACAAAAGAATACAACAGTCCTAAAGTATAGGGCTCTATATCAAAGAAAGCTCATCGGAAACATAATAAGCCATTCAGATCCTAAAGGACACTAGAACCTGATGCTCTGATACCACCTGTGACACCCCGACTAATTAAACACCGGGTAGCTACTCCTTTATAAAATTAATTCAAAATGCCAAGTTGGCTCAGTTAACAGCATCACTGTCGAAAACGTTTTATTATTACTAACCACCTAGTATTTAAAAAGTAAGTGCCAAATTTTAATTTAAAGTCTGATTAACATGCAAGTATAATGAAGAAGTAATAACACCATTCACCATAATGAAGTAATAGAGTAACCGTAACATGCTATAAATGAAACTGGAGGAAAAACTCCTCATAATACAATCTCACAACTGAAGTAAGTAATGAAATACTGAATACTGAAATGAATACATGCCAACGTCTGAAAACTGAAATGGAAATGTATCTAATAGAACTTGGGCGACATGCCCTACAACTGAGGAATAATGAATAAGGAGTCCAAATGATATAAGCGTCTAAAAGCAAGTCCCTGTAGCTTCCACAAGCAGCTACAGCTCTTCATCAGAATGGAAATCCTATGTATGGTGACCTTGTGGCTGGGCACCTAAAATGGTTTTACAAAAAGATAGATTTGAAAGCAAACGGGTCAGAGCCCGAATGTGGAGATATTTTAAAAACCTGCAAGTGCTTTAAAAACATTTAAAACAGTATATGCAAAGTACATGTTAGGACGTGCTCTCACATGATATACTCACCTCTCGTCTAACTGTGCACTCCTAACGTTCCTGTACCCATTCGTGTGTTATCTCATAACTATCTAAAGAGTTTCTAACACTTCTACTCGGTTCTCGTTAAATTTCCAACCTTAATAATTAAATAGAGAGTTCTACTTTAATTCCCGGATTCACAATTATTAACAATACCAAAAAGATCTCTTTTTATCTTTCAAAACATTACCATAATTATACTCACAATTTATTATAGTAAATTCCTTCTCGATTAACCGTATATTTTCACATCATAAATATACAATACAAGCACCCAAAGGCTAAGCTGCGGTGCACACATACTCTGCTATCCATCCCGGTACATCACGTACATAAGGATTACAAATTCCGAATCTCTCAGGAATTGTTGGAATCAACACCACACACATAAATGGAGGCGAACATAATTCAATCATATCCATGGTCACGTACATACCTACGCTCCATAGTCAGCTGGCTTATTAACTCACAAATAAGTCATTCTCTTGAACTATATCCTCTAGGCACCAATCTAAATCCGGGCAACACAAGGATAAGAAGGTCCTAAGCGAACGTAACCTCCCGTGATAGCAAGTATGGTAGGTATGTCATACACATAAAGTTATCTACTAAGCATTCGCACATCTTAGATATTTCAATATTAATAAGGGTATTCTCTACATCATTATACCATTATTCCCAATTCATATATTTCAAGTGTCCCGACAATATATAAATTAAATAGTCGACACGTCTCACGTCGTAATATCTTAAACTTAAAACCTGTCTCGAATAGACTATTAAGTTCCCATAATTCCCTCATATAACATCGCTATACCTAAGGTCCTTACTTCTGCCCCAAACCTTATTTCATCAAATTATTCAAATTTGTACTATTAACCCAAATATTATCTCACATAACGAATTTCATTAATTTAGAATGATTCCTCAAATTAAATTCCAATTAATGTCCAATCTCAAAATCATGCCTATTGGTCTTCCTTAAAATTTAGGGTAATCACAATGTCTCCAATAATATTATCCAAGGGTTATCATCATTAAAATTCAATTAAGGAAAACTTTATTCATTCTGGGAAGGTCGATCGATCGACCTTGACCTTCGATCGATCGATTGTGGTCGATCGATCGACTTATGAATGTCGATCGATCGATTACACAGGTCTGTTACGGGCTGCTTCGTTTTGCATTTACAGTTTCGTCCCAATTCACCATTTTTAAGCATGAAACTTCAAGATAAGGTCACTATAACGTTATACTAACATCCTATATCAGTAATAACATTCTAAATCCCATAATTCATCATTTAAAGGCTTACTTTGGATTAAAACTACATCAAAAATTTCCCAGATTTCTTCCATTCAAGAACATCATTAAGTTTCTTCTAATTCTACCTTTTGATCATCAAGGTTCTGTTTTCAACATATAATTTCGTCCAGAATATACTACATGCAAATCCTACATAAATCATGGCTTTTATCTTTCAATTCATGGGTCTAATTTAACTCCAAAAATCAATTTCGAAAATTCCTAAACATGGAAACATATCTTGAATTAAAAGGGTTTAAATCACTTGCCTTAATTATCTCAGAATTTGGTGTTGAATCTTGATAGCCAAGTTGTTCTCCCTCTCACTTTTCTGCAGTATTCTCTTCCTTCTCTCTCTTTCAAGCTCTTCTCAAGGTTTCCTTCTCTCTCTCTCTCTCTCAAGCTTTTCCCAAGGTTGAAGATAATGGAATATGGAGGTGAGTAATGGTTTGTGGAAGTTGAAATGCTATATCAACTTCTCCCGTAGCCCATAATGACATATAGTGGGGTTAGTGGTTTAAGTGGGTTGAGAAATAGTCAGATTTTTAATTCCCATTTTCGTCACTTTTTAATTCCCCAAAAATGTAATTTACCAAAATGCCCTTTATGATGCCAGTATGGCCCACAAATATCCCGGGACCCAAACTAAACTACCGGCTAGTGTTTTCTGACTATCTCGACCCTTCCGGACGCGTTGGCGCACTCAAAACGACCATACGGTTAATGGAACTAAAATTCACTTTTTAATTATGTAACACAATACCATGACGTGGCGGTCACACGCGTCAAGCAAAATTCCCAAATTGCCGTATTTATATCTCACGACAATATCAATATTACCAATATTCATATAATGCCAAATATGCACATTATAATAAAATACTAACTCACATCTCGTTAATATTATTATCCGGATTAATTTCCAATTAATAAACATTTAATTCAATTAATCCCCAAAAATAAATAACGCAGAAAATACGGGGTATTACAGAAACTACTGCATCCCAGCGGTTACTCCAACTTCAATTGTTCGAACACTATGGTGACTCCTACTGCGTCAGTGTTTCCAGAATACTCTATGGCTGCTGATGAGTCCTCCCTCCTGCAATCCTCTATCATTCTATAATGTTCGATCTGCCACACTCGGTCGAACCCGTATATTAATCACATCAACTAGACATTATAGCAGGAGAACGGAAGTCGCATACATAAAGGAATACAACAATCCTATAATAGGCTCTATATCAAAGAACGCTACGTTGAAACGTGAAAAGTCGCACAGATCCTAAGGACACTAGAAACTGATGCTCTGATACCATATGTGACACCCCGCCTAATAAAATACCGGGTGATCAGTCCTATATCAAATTAAACAGGAATGTCATCTAGATCACTCTTAGCATCACTGTTGAAAACTTTTTAAAACTTACTAACCACCTAGTATTCAAAAGACATGGTGCCAAATTTTATCTTTTTATTTAACATCCCAATAACAACATGCGAAAGAATATATAACTAACTATCATACAATAACTTAATCAAACAATACTAAAAATGAAATAAATATAGTCCTTGCCGAGACAACCACTGGCTAAAAATCAAATACCAAAAATAAACCACGAGAGGAATAACTGAATACATCAACTAACTGGAATAAAATGGAACAACTAGGGCGACATGCCAAAATGAAATACTGACTGCATCCTACTCTAGGAATGAAATGACTGAAACAGCTAAGTCGAAGTCCTGCAACATCTACATGTGCCGCAGCTGCGTAACCCTGGAATAGAACAATTTTGGCATTCATGTGTCTAGACACCTAAAAGGTTTTGAAAATATTTTATAGCAAGGGTTAGAACCCAAAATATTTTGAAAATAATTAGCAAGTGAACTTAAATGCAGAAAATTAATAGGCATTAATGCTCTTCATATTTAAGTTAGTGTCACACGCTCTCTTAAGGACACCTTATCCCTCGAATATTGTGCACGCCTAACGTATCTCTATATGACCCATCTAGTTATCTACCTTGTAACTAGTCTTGTCATATATATATATACATATTACTCTTCCCACTACTCCATCTCGAGTGAGTTTAGTATACGTTTTATACGCTATTCATCACACTAACTTATTTAAATCATTTCTCATTTAACACTATATAACATTCTCATAAGTTATGTAATTAATACAATTCTCATAATGTATTTATCCGTATATAAATCTGCACCATATATACGTATCACTATATCATAACATTCACATGCATGTCGTAGATATATAAATGCTATCACAAATGCATGGGAGGCGGCCATAGTTTTCCCCGGAAGTGATCGTCCCATACCATGACGACTCACCCCTAATAACAGACGCTATGACCTGGGGATTATACTCACCCTGCATTCGCTAGCCAGGGGACTCACCCACATCGCGCAACCTCCTAAGATAGCATTAATATTGGTATGTTTTACTATAAATATTATTCACACAAATATTTATAAATCACACAAATATTGGTGTGTATATATATACATATCAAATCTAGGCTACCGGTGCACCACATCCATACACATGCCTTATGCTTTACTATAAATACTATTCACACAAATATTTTATGAGTCTTATATATATACTACACATCATCGTATATATATATTAAATCCAGGCTATCGGTGTACAACATCCATACACAAGCCTAAAACATGCAAACCTACAGTCCGACTTAATTTTAATTAATCATACACTAATTAATTTCATTATCTTGGTGTCTCTCTACCAAATATACTCGGACTATCTCTCTCTTGGCTCGAAATTCAAAATTTCCTATTCATTATTCAATTTCATTCAATTAAGTTTACCCACTTAATTAATAAGGTTTCAAATCACTCAACCATAAACTTTAATTCTCTAATTGAATTTATCCACTACTTAATCCAAAGGTGATTTTTACAATTTCAAACCCTTAATTATAACCATGAAATTTAGATTCATCCAAACAATCAGGTCTGAATCAGGGAAGGGAAGAAATCTGACAGATTAAACGCCGTCGTTCAAGAGAGAAGCCATGTCGTTCGAACGACACTGGCTGTCGTTTGAACGAGACACCAGGTCGTTCGAACAACCCTGATGTTCTCTCTCTTCTCCATTCTGCCCAGGAAAACCCAGTCCGCCATTAAAACTGTAAAACCTTTAATTCTGTACTGATTTCACCCCCAAAACCTTCCAAGATTCATCCTAAATCCAACCATGTGATTTACTTAATCTATCTTCATCATCTACACCAATTGGGGCATTAAATCCACAAAATTTTATCATCTCTACAGATTTTTAAATCACAAACATGAAATCCCCAAATTCAAATGAAGAATAACCCCAACATATTAATTAATTCTCACCTTCTTTAACATGAATTGGAAAATGCAATTTAGTAAATGCAAGTTAAACCACTAGCCTTAGGGTTTGTAGAATCACATCCTGTGATGAAGATGATGAGTTAGATTCAAGGGTCTCCTTATGTTCTTGAAGTAATCTCCCAAAATCTCCAAAATCTCTTATAATTGTTCTCCAATAAGGCTCTCCCCAATTTTGATCTTCTAACATGAATTAAAGTCCCCTCATCCTTTCACAATTAGGGTTATTAACTCTAATCCCCTTTTGGGGCTTATGGACATTCTAAAAAGCTCAAACACATTTGGGAGCTTAAATATGTCTAGAAAAGTCCCGAAACCCATATTATACCTATGGACACTCTTTTTCAACTATTTCGACCTATCCGGACTTAACCGTGCACTCTGAATTGCCATCCGAATTAATTTATAATATTCTCCAAATTCTTGACTTCAAAATGCGACACCAAATAGTTCAAATAAATGATCCTCAATTCGTTAAATTAATAAATTCCTCAAATTTAAAAAAAATTCAAATCACGAATTCAATTCCTCATAATAAAATAATTTTTTCTCTCAAATATAATTTAATTAAAGGTCCTTGAATTTATGGGGTGTTACACATCCCTAGTTGATCCTTCAATTGTAATTGTGTGTTTAATCTTTTGTGTGTTTGCATGGAGATTTTAATTTTTTATGCTTTAGGAGTAAGTTTAGAGAATATGCATTCATCACAATGCTCATCTAAAGCTAAGAACACATCTCATGCATCAAGTTATCCTAGCTATGTAATTATACATAATGAAAATGAAATGAGTGACGATGAAGATGTTATGAGGATTGTTGGTTGCTTTCAGTATTGGCCACTACATTTGTCTTACCCGCATTATATTTCAAAGTACACCCCATAGGACTTGTTTTGGCTTAAGTTTCTTTTGAGTATCAAAGTTATGAAAATTAAAAATTAAATTCATGTTGGTTAATATAAATCATTTTTCAACAAAAACAAATCCTGGATTATATGATTGTGTTGTCGCAAACATCATAGCCATTATACGTCGAACTGAATACAATACGGTTTGAGCTATTTTTTAGAGGTGATTGCGAACAAAGAATCATATAAAAATAATATATATAACGTTTTACAAAGAGTCATTGTTTAAAGACCCACTTTGTATGATGGCAGGGAAAAAACATCATATAATATGTACTTTTCATCATAGTTTTTTAAACTCACGGATTTTGCTATGGCACTATTAAAATGATGTTTTCAAAGGGTAAAAACATCACCATGAAATGTATTTTATGACATTTTACGTGTCATTAAACAACTTTTTCTAGTAGTGTGAAGAACGTGTGTGCTCGCGTTCAAATGATCAAATTATATATAAAACCCTTTTAACACAAACAAACCCTTTTAACACAAACAAACCCTAAACATGCAGCAGTATGTGATTGAATAAATTGATAATCTACGTAAGAACATTCAAACACATGAAATTAAGGAAAAATCCCCCTCAGGGGAAAAACCATTTATTTTCACTATAATTTGTAAGAAAACGGCTTACAATCGGATTACAATGAAAATACAAGTTGACTAAGAATTACCCTCGGGTATCGGATTCTGTAGTCGCGGCTGGAATTATCCCTTTCCAGTAGGGATGCAATGAAGAAGAAGAACGGTCTCCTCCACAAGGGTTGAACAAACCAAAGTTGTGTTCTTAGGTTGCAAAAGGATTCACAAATATTTGGCAAGGATGTGTGAATCAAAACTTGAGTCTTGGGACTCAAAAAATGAAGACTAGATGTATTTGGACTCTCAAATTCGTCTCCTAAAGTCTTGCAAAACAAATCCCCCGAAGTTGGTATTTATAGGGAAATACATGAAGAGACCCACGATCTTAAAATGCTGAAATTCTATCCAGCGTACAGGTACCCCGAACCGGTTCGGGTACCCTGCGAACCGGTTCGCCCCCTGACCCGGTTATAACTTGTTCACCGCAGCTCGGATTGAGGTGTCGTTTCTTCC
The DNA here is from genome assembly GCA_949130495.1 of Sambucus nigra. Classification (NCBI taxonomy): domain Eukaryota; kingdom Viridiplantae; phylum Streptophyta; class Magnoliopsida; order Dipsacales; family Adoxaceae; genus Sambucus; species Sambucus nigra. The sequence continues at coordinate 261,091,601 of OX422210.1, forward strand.
AGTATCTTTGTTGCGGAAAGCTCTTCAACTTTCCAGTTGACCGGTCCTCCGGACGGTGGCTGTAAAATTACCAATTTGCCCATGAACAACCCTATCATGCCTTGTTTCACTGATTTGACTTCTCTTGCGTACCACTTGCATTACGAGCCTAGAATCAAGGAACGTGAAGTCGTTGATGCAGATGAGGGGCACATTAATGGAGATAATGCATGCTTGATTCCCGAAATTCGGATAGAGGCCGTCATGTGATATCGTGAGGTGACGTGCCAAATGTAGCGGCGTACGACATAAATAAATGAAACATTTCGGACATGATTAAAATGTCCTTACAAATCTCCCCCTATGTCTATGCCGGTACATACATAAAAAATCCGAATTATCAAATATGAAATTGCCTATACAAATCTACCCTCCCATGAACCCAAAACTGGAAAAGGTACAAATGAATAGTCTTCATCGTTTGTTCTTTAATTCTTCAGGAATAACAGATCTTTTCTCATCAGGGTGTGTAATTCAAAGATCATCAATGTAGTACCTACACACATGAGATAAAGCAAAATACCAAGTGACATATCGAGTTTGAAATGATGAGATAAACATATATATATATCAATTTATGAGCAAACTCAAATTTCAAAAACTCCCCCATAATTCATTCTCCCCCTTTTTATGATGTCCCCAAATAGACAAATTAGAGAAATAAATCAACTAAGCAAGTGCGGGGTGTCACTAGGATAAAACCACACTATGAATGAACACAAAGCAACCAAGTCGATGATAGCGTAAATGAAGTGGTGTGATCAAATTCGATAGGAAAATCAATGCATACAAACATGACATATGTGCACGATGAATATTGGATATTCCTAACGAATGAACTCAAATGCTTCCTTTGGTGTAAAATAATGACAATATAAGGTATTGACTCAATCAAATCAACAAATCAAAGCTCAAAGTGATTTTCACACCAATAACGTCCAAAACGATTTTATGCTTTTTCAGGACTTTCAAGGAAGTGCAAACCCGTTTAAAAATTCTCCAACCAAACTCCCTCAGATATAATTTTGAAGAGAGGCATTCTAAATTCTCAAACTTTGGAGAATTGATGGTGAAACCTAAGTGGCCCATATTTGGCATGAAGAGCTTTTTATTGCCTTTAAATTTTTTCGGGCTCTTTTAACCTCTTTGGACCTAGGATATTAAAATTCCTCCATTTTTTAGGTCCCTTTTTAACGGTGGCTTTTGCGCAAAGGATAGATGATTACCTTTCGCAGCCCCTCCCCGTTATACAAAAACACACAGTCTCACCAAAACGGTTTTGACATGCATTCCAATCTTGTCAAGTTTTATCGCGTATTGTACATTGTATAGACAAAATTGAGATGGAAACACTCAAGCCAATATGAGATAGACAAGTGCAATAATAAAATATAACCGTGCATGTGTGCAATAGAGGATATAGGAGTCAAACATGTAGGAAGATATCACTAATTACATCTCAAAAACTCCAACCAATGTAAAGCACTTGGATGAAATGATGTAGCCTCTCAAATCTCTATCAAACAGTCACATGGATATATGGAATGAAGTTGTGACTTGGCTATCTTAAATGCTCATCCTAAAAGGTGCTTAAAAGTACAAAAATCTTTTTGATCTTTTTCAAAAAATATTATCAAAATAAAATCTTTTTGTGCTTTTTCTCAAAATTTTTCTTAAAGGAAAATCTTTTTGTATTATTATTATTATTATTTTTTTTTTTTTTTTAAAATGAAAAACTAACTAATGATACATGCTAGCAATAGGTAAAAGAAATACATGATAAACAACCTATGCTAGCAATCAAGACTAGATCTCAACCGGGAGTAACGGTGGAGTTTTCTAAAGATGGTGACATCTTTTGAACCAAATCCACTAGATCATGTGTAGTCTTGATCAAAAACTTCACTTGCTCGCGAATATGTGCAAACTCTCTATCAAAATGAGCAGGCAAAGTATAATGAGTGGGTGCATGTGCATGGATGTGTGAAGTGGCATGATATGGCACAAAACCCAACTTAGAACAAAATTCCCTAAGATGTCCTCGCTTCTTGCAGTGGGAGCAAACATAAACCGGTCTAGGAAGTAATTTATCAACAATTTTGGGATGTACATTCCTAGACGGACTCCCATGGGACTCACTCACAATGGTGGATATAGGCTCGGGTGAATTCTCTAATGTGACTTGAACCTCCCGTGCTTGCTTGAGGTCATCCTCGAGATGGAATACACGTGTCGTCAGACTAGACACCGTGTTGGTCAAGTCACCTTTTTCCCTTTTAAGCTCATCATTCTCTCCCTTCAACTCACCAATCCGAAGACCTAGGATCCTATTAGTCCTTTTTGTTTCCATGGTCTCGATAAACAACTTTCTAAAGGCTTTTTGGATCAAACTATCATCCCCATTATCATCCTCACTATCACTTAGAGAAGTGGGCATATCAACTATCTTGCCCTCTCTCTTAAGTCTAGTGGGACACTCAAACTTCTTGTGCCCTGTCCCATCGCACTCAAAACATCTTATCTTCTCAAGTTTTTTATTTCTCTCATTCTCACCACAACTCTCTCTCTCTCCAAACAATCTTAAATCATTCTCTAAAGCGGTGATCCTAAGGACTAAAGCATTATTACGCTTCTTGGTTTCAAAAAACTCATAATATAACTCGGCGTAAGCGCGTGGGAGATCACACTCGCTCTCACTTGCCTCATCCTCCCCTTCACTCTCATCGCTCTTACTGTAGAGGTGTCCTTGTGACGTAGCATCCTCATCGTCGTGAGAAGCATTGGAGGTACTCACATGACTTGCCATGAACGCGGTGAAGTTACGCTCGGTGACTCATCTCCCGAGTCCACCGACTCGACCTCACTGTTGTCACTAAGGGTAGTATTCAGGACAGTTTTACCCTTTTCTCTATTCAGACGGGTGGCACACTCAAACGCTCTATGACCCTTACCATCGCATTCAAAACATCTCTCATTGTCTTTCTTAGGAGGGTCTTTGAAATCTTTCTCATTTTCCTTTTCAAAAATATTTTTCTTAACATTCCTTTTATCATTGAAATTTCCACTTTTCTTGAATTTGAGAATTCTTTTGAAATGTTTTGCAAACAGGGCCAAGTCATCTAAGTCAAAATCACATTCAGACTTGGACTCAAAAACTTTTTCTTTCTTTTTCTGAAAATGAGTCTTTAAAGCAATCCCATTATCCTTAGCCTTAACGGTTTTGGGGAACATGTCAATCTCATAGGTTTGAAGATCTCCTACAAGTTCTTCCAACTTAAGTGATTTCAAATTTCCCAAAGAGTTCAAAACAGTGACTTTAGGAATAAAACGTTTTGGGAGAGATCTCAAAATCTTTTTAACGACACGCGTGTTATCAATTACCTCACCCAAATTAAAACTAGTGTTAACAATGTCCGATAAGCGTGCAAAAAACGCATCAAAGCATTCGGACTCAGACATGGTGATAGTCTCAAATTGGGTGGCCAAATTTTGTAATTTAGACTCTTTAACAGCGTTCGTACCCTCATGGGTAAGTTGCAAAACATCCCATGCCTCCTTTGACGTGGTGCACGTCATTATGCGTTTGAACTCATCAGGTGTGACAGACCCAGAAATAGCACTTAGACCCTTAGAATTAAAAGATGAGCATTTAAATTCTTCATCAGTCCAAGAAGTGTCAGGTTTCAAGTTGGTCACATTATCAACAGTCACGGTGGGAGGAGTCCACCCTCGTTCAACCAAAATCCAGACACGTTCATCAATGGCTTTTAAAGCCGACCTCATACGGGCTTTCCAATAAGCATAATTTGTCCCGTTAAAAATAGGCATTTTATAATATGACTTCTCCATTTGAACACGCACTTTTTCAAAAATCAAATTTTTTCAGAAAATAAGTCTTAGAAAAATTTTGCGGAAAAAGGAATACGCGATAGATTAGCGTAACCTGCTCTGATACCAATTTGAGAAGGTGTGTGTTCGCGTTCAAATGATCAAATTATATATAAAACCCTTTTAACACAAACAAATCCTAAACATGCAGCAGTATGTGATTGAATAAATTGATAATCTACGCAAGAACATTCAAACACATGCAATTAAGGAAAAATCCCCCACAGGGGCAAAACCATTTATTTTCACTATAATTTGTAAGAAAACGTCTTACAATCGGATTACAATGAAAATACAAGTTGACTAAGAATTACCCTCGGGTATCGGATTCTGTAGTCGCGGCTGGAACTATCCCTTTCCAGTAGGGCTGCAATGAAGAAGAGAAACGGCTTCTCCACAAGGGTTGAACAAACCAAAGTTGTGTTCTTGGGTTGCAAAAGGATTCACAAAGGTTTGGCAAGGATGTGTGAATCAAAACATGAGTCTTGGGACTCAAAAATATGAAGACTAGAGGTATTTGGACTCTCAAATTCGTCTTCTAAAGTCTTGCAAAACAACTCCCCCGAAGTTGGTATTTATAGGGAAATACATGAAGAGACCCACGATCTTAAAATGCTGAAATTCTATCCAGCGTACAGGTACCCCGAACCGGTTCGGGTACCCTGCGAACCGGTTCGCCCCCCCGAACCGGTTTCGAACTGGGTTCGGGAAAGTGTGCTGGGAATAGAGGCTTAAACACTTAGAAAAATTCCCAGAATTTTCAATGAAAATATCTCCATTTTCAACGGGCCATAACTTGTTCACCGTAGCTCGGATTGAGGTGCCGTTTCTTCCAGTATCTTTGTTGCGGCAAGCTCTTCAACTTTCCAGTTGACCGGTCCTCCGGACGGTGGCTGTAAAATTACCAATTTACCCTTGAACATCCCTATCATGCCTTGTTTCACTGATTTGACTTCTCTTGCGTACCACTTGCATTACGAGCCTAGAATCAAGGAACGTGAAGTCGTTGATGCAGATGAGGGGCACATTAATGGAGATAATGCATGCTTGATTCCCGGAATTCGGATAGAGGCCGTCATGTGAGATCGTGAGGTGACGTGCGAAATGTAGCGGCGTACGACATAAATAAATGAAACATTTCGGACATGATTAAAATGTCCTTACATAGTGATTATGTTATTGCCTGTTGGTCCTGGCTATAAGTGAGGTAGGCCATCAAAACTTATTCCACTTCAAACAAACCCCAAAACAATATAAAAAACTTAATCCACTTAAATTAGGCAAAAATAAAAAATAATCGATCCAATTAAAATAGGCCCCCAAAAATGGACCACTTAGAAATAAGCCCAAATGCCCCGAACAAAAAACCCGAACTTTTTCACTCTCTCTCTCATGATAATTAACATGTTTCTAATGTACATTATACTTGATATTTGCATAATGAAAAAAAAATATAGAATGTGTCTAATATACTCAAAATTTGTTGATAAAAACAAGTTATGAACAATAAACACCTCCTCCGACCACACACACCCCGGCACGCGCGCGCGCGCACACACACACACACACACACACACACACACACACATATATATATATATATATATATATATATATATATATATATATATATATATATATATATTGTATTTTAGTCTTCTACAAAGCAGTAACAAATTTTCAAAGAGTTTATTAAATGACTCACACTTAAGCTATTATCTCAAACATGTTGGAAAAGTCGTATTGAAAGTGTAAAGGAAATTAGATTTCAACCTCCAAAAATTAGAGATGCTTTATTTGACTTATCGACTACCCCCGATATTGATGAAACAACAAAAAATTATTGTGATAACTTACTAAAACATGCTTATGATAATTTTGAATTAATATTTGGTATGGTTATTTGTATAATTGTTTGACTGGGGTCCAATGGCGGATCTGGGCCTGGGCTGAGCAGGGCTGCAGCCCAGCCCAAAAAAAAACTTTTGCTAGCAGTGGTAAGGAAAGACTAACTGTAAACATAAGCCCAACCCAAATTTTTTAAGTAGCCCAACCCATATATCTGTCCACAATTACAAAGAACAAAACCAAATGAAAAAAATATATGCAGCAACGTGGGCAGTTTCAACTTCCAAGAAAGTCAAATATTATTTGTTCCCTCTCTCAACAACAAGCCCCTTTCCAAGGAACCTTCAGCTGCCACTTGCAGAGCCACTGTGCCGCTGCCAGACGTCCGACGACGCCAGGCTTCATCTCTCCGTCTTTCTTAGTTTTTTTTCCGTTTCTTTGTTGCAGTTATTTTTTTCCTATTGTTTTTTTTATTCCGGTGCTCAAATATAAATAATAAAACCCATATTTTATTTGTGGAACTTAATTATTAATCAATCTAAGGATGATTAAATTAATTAAAAATTCTTATTTCAATGATTTGTTTACCTTTAAAGATTAAATAAGTGTTTTTTTATCTTAAATATCATATTTATGCATGAATTCTATTATTTGATTATGAATGAATTGTATTATTGAACTAAGTTTTGTCATGATTTTTTTTCTTATTTTTTATTTATTTATTTATTTTTATAAACTTTGACTTGTTAGCCCACCCCGTCGAGCAATCCTGGCTCCACCCTTGTTAGGGTCGATCAAGTTAGCAATTGTTTTACAAACATATGACATAGATATTGATGTTGCTTTGATCTTTTAAATTGACTTAATTTTTATTTTAAAAATTAAAAAGAAAGTGGATTTGAATCCGCCATGATTAATGCTAAAGATATTGCTAAAAAAGTTTAAGATATCAATTAAAGTGTTAGATTATATTATAAGAACGAATTATTATTTTTCAAATGCTTAATTTGCTTCTAAATTAATTTTGACTATACTCATTATGATTGACTCGAATGAAAGAAGTTTTTCAAAGATAAAGATAATAATATCTTACTTTCACTCTACCATGTCACAAGAAAGATTAAATGACTATGTTATCAAATGAAAAAGATTTTACTTAATATGTCCTTTAGCATTAAAAAAAATGCGAGGAGAATACATTTTACCTATTTCTTTGTGTTTAAAATTGAGCTGGTTATAAGAATATTTGGATTTTTTTCCGAATATGTATAGGGGCCCCACTTTAGGCGTTCATCTAAGTCAACCAAAATGTCAAGGCCGGCCCTCTAACCTCAGTAATATATTATAGTTTCATAAGTCTTATATTTTAGGACATTTTAAACTCATATAGTAAATAGATGATTGAATCTTCATACTGAATTTCCAATAATTAAGGTTGTGCTTGGTTTGCAACTATAATTCTGTTTTCTGTGTTTAAATACAATTCTGATAAAAAATTGTGTTTGGCAACCTATTTTTAAATAATGAATTATAATATTTTTGTGTTACAATCATGTTTTTCAGAAAACAGCAAAAATATGTTTTATAACTTCAATTTTTTTTTATTTTTCAGCTTAGAATTATTCATTCTTAATATTTTAATGCATTTATACCTTAATATATAATATACATGCATAATACATTAATATGTGTGTAATTCTTATAAATAAAAAATATATATATACATGTATGTACACAAAATTACATATATTTATATTATTAAATTATATAATATACTAAGATACATATGTTAAATAATATTATCAATAGATACATTATACTTATATATAGTTTTATATATTTATTATTAATGTATGTAATATATAAAATATACATATAGTACATATGTATTAAAAAATATTATCAATTCATGTATGTATATAATTTTATTATGAATTATACATGCAATATCATTATATAGACATATATATATGTATGTATATTTATGTATGTATTTACGTATACATTTGCATTATGTACATATGTTTATATATCTAAATACAGAAAGGATCTCAAGCATACCCAGTTTGCATCCCTCCATGCGGACCATTTTTTTAAAATAGTAAAAAAATATAATTTTGGGTAGCTTTTTTTATGATTTTTAAACATTTCAGTAGGACCATGAAAAAAATTTAACTCAAAATGAATTGTTTTGCTATTTTAAAAAAATTGGTCAAACTTTGCCAGTTTTTATGTTGTTAAAAACTGACAAAGTTTTATCGATTTTTTTAAAATAACAAAAAAAATCATTTTGAGTTGAATTTTTTTTATTGTCCTACTGAACTGTTTAAAAAGCATAAAAAAAAATTAGCTCGAATTTTTTTTTTTTACTATTTTATCAAAAATGGTCAGCGCCAGTGGTATGCAAACTGGGGTATGCATGATGACCGCTATCATATATATATAGAGAGAGAGAGAGAGGGGGGGGGGCAGGTGTTTGTGCACACTAAGTTTACAGATCATTTTTTTAAAATAGCAAAAAAAATATTTTTGAGCTAATATAAAAATATTTTTTGCTATTTTAAAAAAATCGGTCAAACTTTCGCTGCTTTAAAGCACTTTAAAAGTTGCGAATGTTTGACCGTTTTTTTTTAAATAGCAAAAAAAGTTTTTTTTAGTTGAATATTTTTATATGGGCCTCTTGAAATGTTTAAATATTAATAAAAAAATCAACTAAATTTTTTTCTTTTAATATTTAAAAGAAAAGGGTGCACGAGTACATGTGCAAACTTAGTGTGCACATGAGCCCCTCTCTCTCTATATATCTATCTATTTATCTATCTATATATATATATATATATATATATATATATATATATATATATATATATATAAAACTTTCATACGTACATACATATATATCAAGGTTCTAAAAAACGCGGGGGTGTGGAGGTCAACCTTAAGCGTTAGAACCCTAAGCGGATTTAGGTGTAAAAAGGCGTTTAAGCATTTTTTAATATTTTTTAACTCTAACAAGACTATTAAAAATACTAATATGGTACATACCTTAAAAATATGTCTGAATATTTGCAAATTAAAATACTAAAATAAAAAAAAACGTGTGTTTTTTCACGCTTTATCCCAAAAAACGTTGACCGCCCCTTAATACACGCCTGCCATTTGTAAAAACCCTCGCGCCTAGTCGCATTTTTTAGAACACTGACACACACACACACACGCATATATATATATATATATATATATATATATATATATATATAGAGAGAGAGAGAGAGAGAGAGAGAGAGAGAGAGAGAGAGAAGGGAACACTCACTTACATCATACACTACACATCACACCTAATTCTAGGCCTTAGAAAACTTTTTTTTCAAATTTTATATTTTTTCCTTGAAATTAACCTTCCAATCAACCCATATGCAAAATATTAAGTCAAAATACATTTTGTAGCTATTTTAAAAAAATTCACAAAAAATATATTTTTAGCAGTTTTTTGTGAATTTTTTAAAAATAACTACAAAATGTATTTTGACCTAATTTTTTGCATATGGGTTCATTGGAAGTTTAATTTCATGGGAAAAAATATAAAATTTGAAAAAAAAAGTTTTTTAGGGCGTAGAATTAGTCGTGATGCATGGGTGATGTATAGCGCATGATGTAGATGAGTCTCCCTATATATATATATATATATATATATTTGCTAATTTTATCAAATTTTCAAAAAAGTGTATTTAAAAATAAGTTTATCAAACATACACCAATAATTATAAGTATAAAAAACTGAATTTTAAAACTATATTTAAAAACAGCGTTTAAATCAATTTTTTAGAAAACGGCGCTAAACTTTTTTTCTTGATTCTTTTTAAAGTATTATTTTGAATTACTCACTTGGAAGAAACAACCAAGAAGTTGATATAAAGTGTGCACGGAACAAGAGAACAAAGTGGACTATTAACAACTTTAATAGAAGCTGTTGCCATGAATCTTCCCTGGCATACCTTTATTCCAGCTCTTTCGTGGGTCTTACTTCCAATTTTCTTGGAAAAATTGCATCTAACTTTTTGGCCTCAACCGTTTCTACATGTGCAAACGTATATAAATTCTAAGATATTAATTAAAGGTCAATTTTCTTTTTTAGATATAATCAGGAATCAAAGTTTACAATTATAAATACAACAATTGTAAATAAGTATTGATCTTAATTATCGATTAAATGTATATCTAATTTATAAAAAAAAAAAAGAGAGAGAGATAAAAATGCTTAATTTGAAACCAAAGGAGTATAAAATAAATAATTTCAATGTAATTATAAATGAAAATGAGCGCAAAGTACAAGCAGAGATATCTAAATTTGAAAATCTTTTGGCAAGGTTGTAATAGATTGTAGTTGATTTATTTATTTATTTATTTATTTATTATTATTATTATTATTATTATTATTATTATTATTATTTGGGAGGTGGGGATGTGAGGAATTTAATTTTTTACTTTTAGCACCAATGATTTCTTTTTTGAATAACTTTGGGATATTCTTGTTATGTCTACTGTTTAATAAATACAAAAGTATAGAATTACGAATTATAAGTTAATTACAGAAATAAAACGAAATTACAAAAAATAAAAACTTACTTGATTTTGCAGAAACAACAATAGAAATAGAAAGATAATCCGAGCGTTGTGAATTTCACAGTGTCTTTAAGACAATTTATTCCCTCCAATGTGCTCCGAGGTTGATGAATATTATCTCCCAAGATAGAACGGATTTTTCAATTAATTATGTAGCACAACAATAATTAATCACGATGAACTCAAATTCTCTGACTTTTACTCAACAACAATGCAACAGATGTTATGCAGAAAAAAGAATTTTCTGGAACAGATATGACAGCACTTTTGGCAATTTTCTGGAACAGATATGGAAGGAATTGGAGGAGGAAACTTTTCATTGTTCTAAAAACGGAGGGAGACATGTGTATTTATAGCAAAGTAAGTGACTGTTGGCAATAACTAACAAAAACAGTTAAGCGAAATTAAATGTTGACTGTTAGCAATAACTGCCAACAGTTTATTAATTAATTAATTAATTTCGTAATTAATTAATTATTAAAGCCCAGAAAGTTAAATAAATTCGGCTAAAAAATGTAGGAGATTTTTATAAGCCCAAGCCCGAGCCCGAGCCGAGTCGGACGGACGGACGGACGCGCGTGTGTGGACCTTTGACCGAAAGTCAACCCGTGCATAGCTTAGGTTATCTCCCCTTCAAAGAGTTGGGATACTCCCAAGGCTTATCTTAATGAAATTGGACATGTGAATATACTACGTTAATCTCCTTGCGGAGGAGAACGCGTTCGTATATTTTTCCACAATTATCGTAGTGTGGGTCCCACCTAAATTTGAGCTCAAAGTTGCTCAAAATTCTGTCCAGAAAAATCTGGACAGCTTTATAAATAGTCCAATTTTCCAACAATCCCCCACATGAATGATATATCGCTATAAATAAAACATAACATATGCTAATGCAGATGCAGACACATGTTGAGTAAAACTGAAGATTTATTGCATCGGGAGAAGTAGCCTAGTGGCCTTGAACTTTCCTTAGTGATATACCATCGGATTTACTTGGTTAATCAGTAGACTTCACGTCCTTGAACCGTCAACCGTCTTTGTAAACCTAGACAACAGTATTCACACAACAATTCTTCAACACAGTTGGTTCTCACGTTTGTGTTCATTTTGGCCATGAACACCACTTGGTTCCGTGAGTATTTTAGAGAATATGCCTTTCATTATTCTCATAGAAGTGGCCCCCTTCTTACTCACGTAGGTGACTTCTATAAAGAGTATCCTGCAATACCCCACTTAAACGTACTAAGATATAGATGTCATTAAAAGCATAACTTATCCTAACTTCGCGGCAGATATGCACTGTATCATCTTTCTAATGGATAGGATTAAATCCCCTTCAGTGCTTACTGAATACAATGTAGTTCGGTTTGCCCATTGAACCTAGATCTTGGGATCTCTAGTCAGCTAGGTTGGGTTGCCACTATATTGATTCTTATTTATTTATAGGCTTTAGACCCATTCCTCTCGATGATCTTTCAACTTGCTCTCGGTTTAAACCTTTCGTTAGTGGATCCGATATATTATCTTTTGACTTTACATAGTCAATTGAGATAATTCCATTTGAGAGAAGTTGTCTAACGGTATTGTGTCGACGACGAATATATCGTGACTTTCCGTTATACATGTGATTTTGTGCCCTTCCAATCGCTGATTGGCTATCGTAATGTATACATATTGCGGGCACGGGTTTAGACCAATTTGGAACATCCTCTAAGAAATTTCGAAGCCATTCAGCTTCTTCTCCAGCTTTGTCTAGTGCAATGAATACAGATTCCATTGTCGATCTAGCAATGCACGTTTGTTTTGAGGATTTCCAAGATATGGCTGCACCTCCGAGGGTAAGCACATACCCACTCGTAAACTTAAAGTCTTTTGTATCGGATATCCAATTTGCATCGCAATGTCCTTCAAGAACAGCTGGATATTTTGAGTAGTGCAGTCCACAGTTTTGAGTATATTTTAAATAACCCAAAACTCTCAATATTGCTTTCCAGTGATCTCTTCCTGGATTACTCGTAAATCGACTTAGCTTACTTATAGAGTATGCTATGTCCGGTCGCATACAGTTCATGATATACATTAAACTGCCGATAATACGAGAATATTCTAGTTGAGATATGCTTTCACCATTATTTCTTGCTAGATGTAAATTTACACCTACAAGTGTCTTGGTAGGACTAATATCACACTTCTTGAATTTTTCAAGTACTTTCTCTATGTAATGAGATTGAGATATTATAAGTCCATCCGATGTTCTAGAAATTTTAATTCCTAATATAACATCGACGATTCTCATATCTTTCATGTCAAATCTACTACTCAACATTTGTTTTGTAGTTTTGACAATTTCCAAGTTACTACCCATGATAAGCATATCATCAACATAGAGGCATACAATGACATATCCATTATGAATGTATTTAAAGTAAATACATTTATCGCATTCATTAATTTTGAAACCATTTGATAACATTGCATTATCAAATTTTTCATGCCATTGTTTAGGTGCTTGTTACCGGTGAATATGTGTCGAAGTAATCCAACCCTTCCTTTTGCCTATAGCCTTTAGCTACAAGTCTAGCTTTATATTTATCAATTGATCCATCGGCCTTCAATTTCTTTTTGAAGATCCATTTATAACCTAACGGTTTTGAACCTGGTGGAAGATCCACTAGTTCCCATGTATGATTTTGTAATATGGATTCAATTTCACTATTAATTTCTTATTTCCTATTGGAAGCATCGGGTAAGGATATGGCTTTTTTATACGATTGAGGTTCATTTTCTAGCAAATATGTTAGAAAATTCGGACCAAAAGAAGTCGAGGTTTTTGCTCTTTTACTACGTCTTGGTTCATCCTCTATTGATTCAATAGGTTGATGAGTACCACTTGTAGTAGCTTGATTTGTCCTTTTAGAAGGACCAGATTCTCGGGTCATGTTATACGAGAATTCATTTTCAAAAAATGAAGCGTCCCTCGATTCAATAACCGTATTTACATGAATATCCAAAATCTCAGATTTACAAACTAGAAATTGATATGCACTGCTATTAGTAGCATAACCGATGAATACACAATCCACGGTTTTTGGCCCTATTCTTACCTTTTTAGGTTTAGGAACCATCACTTTGGCTAAGCACCCCCACACTCGTAAATATTTATAGGAAGGTCTTCGACCTTTTCATAATTCATAAGGTGTCTTGTGAGTCTTCTTGTGAGGTACTTTATTGAGAATGTAATTAGCAGAAAGTAAGGCTTCCCCCCACAAATTTTGTGGAAATCCTGAACTTAATAACATTGAGTTCATCATCTCTTTCAAAGTACAGTTTTTGCGTTCAGCAATACCATTCGATTGAGGAGAATAAGGAGCGGTTGTTTGATGAATAATCCCATTTTCAGAACAAAATTCCTCAAATGGATATTCATATTCACTTCCTCTATCACTCCTAATAGCCTTTATCGTTTTGCTTAATTGATTCTCAACTTCATTTTTATACTGTTTAAATGCATTAATAGCCTCATCTTTACTATGTAACAAATATACATAGCAATATTTTGTACAATCGTCAATAAAAGTAATAAAATAATTTTTCCCGCCTTTAGTTTGAACAAATTTTAAATCACAAATATCGGTGTGAATTAAATCTAAAGGTTCAGTTATCCTTTTAATAGAATGGAAAGGTAATCTAGCTAATTTAGATTCCACATAAATTTCACATTTATGATTTTTATCAATACTAAATTTTGGCAAAAATTCCAAGTTAATTAATCTACGCAATGTATCAAAATTAACATGTCCTAATCTAGCATGCCAAATATTAGATGACTCAATCAAGTAAGAAGAACTAGTAATTTCATTCATTGAAACAAATGTTTTTGGGGTTACAGTAAGAACATTGAGTTTAAACAGCCCCTCATTTAGGTAGCCATTTCCTACATACATATCATTTTTAGACAACACAAAGCGATCAGATACAAACACAAGCTTGAAACTATTTTTAGTAAGGAGAGATCCAGAAATCAGATTCTTTCGCATCAGGCATGTGAAGAACATTGTTGAGAGTAAGTTCCTTTCCATAAGTCATTTTTAAAGCAATCTTTCCTTGTCCCACCACCTTAGAAGTGGAAGAATTTCCCATAAAGAGGTTCTCCTCATTTTTCAAAGGCTTATAGGTGTTGAACATCCATTTGTTTGCACAAATTTGTCGTGTGGCTCCAGTGTCCATCCACCATTCCTTGGAATTTCCATCCAAGTTACATTTAGAGACCACGGCAGAAAGATTCATATCCACCAAATCATTTGCGATATTCTCACCCTCGGTTACATTTGCTTGAGGGTTATTTCGATTTTGCTTCTTAGGCTTACGACACTCGCTTGAGCGGTGTCCAGGGTTACCATAATTGTAGCATTTGCCTTTGAACTTCTTCTTGTTCTGTTTGGAAGTGTTGTCCCTATCATACTTTCGTTTGTTCTTCTTAGGACCTTCAACAACATGGACCTTCGTTTCCATTGGATTCTTCCCACTTTTCTTTTGAGATTCACGGTTGTCTTCTTCGATTCTCAGCCTGACCACCAATTCCTCCACATTCATCTCCTTTCGCTTGTGTTTGAGATAGTTTTTGAATAAAGTCCAAGATGGTGACAACTTTTCAACAATTGTAGCAACTTGGAAAGTTTCACTAAGTGACATTCCTTCAGCATGAATGTCGTGGAGGATCACTTGGAGTTCTTGCACTTGCGAGATCACAGATTTAGAATCAACCATTTTGAAGTCCAAAAAATGCCCGACGATAAATTTCTTCATCCCAGCATCTTCAGTTTTATACTTCTGTTCCAAAGAATTCCATAATTCCTTGGATGTTTTGATCGTGCAGTAGACATGGTACAATGTCTTGTCCAAGTAAGCCAGAATATAATTCCGGCATAGGTAGTCCGAATGCTTCCAAGCATCGACAGTAGCAACCTTTTCAGAGTCATCTCCCTCTTGAATAGAGGGGCAATCTTCATATACAAACCTACTCAGTTGGCAGGTAGTGAGATAGAAGTACATTTGTCCTTGCCAACGTTTGAAGTCAGCCCCAATGAACTTTTTTGATTTCTCCCCGTGTGGCAAAGACACGGGTGCAGTCACATTTGTGTTGGTGACAGTCACTTTAGTAGGAGTAGTGTTCGTACTTTGCGATTCCATTTCTGTTACAAAAATAATATTTTTATCAATGATAAAATTCATATATAATGAATTAATCAAAACATAATACAAAATTCTATGCACCAATTTCCTCCAAATATAATTCACAATAAATGAATTCCAAATAAAATTCAGAATTAAACTATAATATAAACAGAAGTTTATACACAATAAAATCTATGTCACACTAATTTTTAATAATAAAAGGAATTTCGTACAAAAGAGAATTATAATTTTAAGATTAAATTTTTTTACATAAACAGATTTTAATAAAAATTTACAAATAATATTTTATTTTCTAAAACAGAATATAAAAACAGTATAGAAATTAATTTATGTACCAAAACTGTTTTACTAATTTCTGTAATAAAGAAATAATTTAATTCATTTTTTCTGTCAAAACAGATTTATTTTCAACAAATAAATTTCTGTAATAAAAAAAAATTATGTACACTATGAAACACTAAAATTATAAATTGTCTTAGGATTGTTATGTCTACTGTTTAATAAATACAAAAGTACAGAATTACGAATTATAATCTAAATATAGAAATAAAATAAAATTACAGAAAATAAAAACTTACTTGAATTTGCAGAAACAACAATAGAAATAGAAAGATAATCCGAGCCCTGTGAATTTCACAGTGTCCTTAAGACAATTTATTCCCTCCAATGTGCTCCGAGGTTGATGAATATTGTCTCCCAAGATAGAATGAATTTTCCAATTAATTATGTAGCAGAACAATAATTAATCACGACGAACTCAAATTCTGTGGCTTTTACTCAACAACAATGCAACAGATGTTATGCAGAAAAAAGAATTTTCTGGAACAGATATGACAGCACTTTTGGCAATTTTCTGGAACAGATATGGAAGGAATTGGAGGAGGGAAATTTTCATTGTTCTAAAAATGGAGGGAGGCATCTGTATTTATAGCAAAGTAAGTGACTGTTGGCAATAACTGATAAAAAGCGCGCGTGTGGACCTTTGACCGAAAGTTAACCCGTGCATAGCTTAGGTCATCTCCCCTTCAAAGAGTTGGGATACCCCAAGGTATCCAAGCCTTAGTCCATCATTTGGGTTTTATTAACTCATCATTTTTCCACTACTCTTCCAATGTGGGACAAGAGTTAAGACATATCCAATACATTAACTTTCATTGCTTTGTAAGTCACTTTGGTGACATATTTATCATTCATATCTTAATGAAATTGAACATGTGAATATACTACGTTAATCTCCTTGCAGAGAAGAACGCGTTCGTATATTTTTTCATAATTATCGTAGTGTGGGTCCTACCTAAATTTGAGTTCAAAGTTGCTCAAAATTCTGTCGAGAAAAATCTGGACAGCTTTATAAATAGTCCAATTTTCCAACAATTCTTTCATTTGGTACAATTTAGAATTCTTGTGTTAATTACTACTTGCATTTTTAAGATTGTTATATCCTTAATAAACAACTCTCTACGCATTTCACCTCTTTTACTGTCAAACTTGATTTTCTTGTTGAACTTGAATTATCAAATTGATATTTAATTCAACATATTCTCATTTTATTTCTCTTCTCACTTTCTATATATTTGGTTTTGATACATATAGTTGTTTTCTTCTTGTAATTGATGCTAGCTGTTATGACATCAAATGATGAATTTTTCTCCCTTGTATCCAGTGGCGGATTCAAGATTTTTGTTCAATCGGAGCGAAAGTTTCGAGTGGTGCCGGGGATTCGGGGGCGGGAGCCCTTGAGGTGAATTTTTTGAGGGTTATTTCAAGTTTTATACAAATTATAGCTTTGTTTCGAGTTTTATACAAATTATAGTTCATTCAAATTGGCCCCAATATTAGGTGAGTGTTGGGATTGTACGATTTGTGCCACAATTTATGGTTGAACTTCTTGATGGAGAAGAATATAGAACTCCGCATTGAGAGATGATTGAACCTCAGCTTTGGATACAATCTGTCTGTTGTCTTCTCTTTTACGTTTAAAAAATTTCTCCATAGCCATGACTTTCTATTTAAAAAACATATATTTCAGACTACATATTAAACCACATATTTAAAAAAAAACTACAGGTTACACATTAAGGGCATATAAAAAAAATTACAAATTACAGAAAATCACGCTGATTGCTATTAAGGGCCTAAAAAAAATTTACAAAAAATTATAGAAATTTAAAATTATACAAAAAATTAAAAATTATAGAAATTTGAGATTACACATACAACTACAAAAAATTCAGATTAACCTACACATACATAAAATTTCTCCACATACTAAAATTATATCTTGAAGTTTTGTAAATAATTAGAGGTATACATTGAAGTTTGAAGTTTTACCCAAAAACTATATATTTTTTTTATTACTTAAAAAAAAAAAAATTGAACCGGCGCCGCCGCTCCCCTTGGGCCCTATCTCCTTCCGCCCCTGCTTATATCAAACATCCACGCTATATTGGTCTTGCAATAAACCCTAGATGAGGATATATGGTTGACAATCCTTCTTGTTTCTATATTCTTAGCCTATTTTTAAATCAACTTAATAAACATGCTAAGTAATTAATTTAAAAAAATGCAGAGATAACTACAATAATTAATGTGTAAAATTCGAAAAAGTTAAATAACTCTCATTTGATGAATTTCTCTAAGTTGATTGTTAACGATATACTTGTGTTATAATTTGCAAATACATACCGAGTCCATTTGTGCATTTTTATTTCTATAATTTTATTTTTTACATACTCGTTCCAAGTATTTCATAAAGTGTAGTGGTCTGGGTCTGGGGAATATGCTTTTTTATATTAGGGGTGCAGTGAAAAAAATTTGTTAGTATGTTCAAAATTCTCTTATTGTATTTTTATTTTATGAGGGAATATACCAAATAGTCCCTCAAATTTTTTTTAATACACGTTTAGTCCAAGCTTTTTTATTTTGCACCAAAAGATAAGAGAATAAGGGACTTTTTGATATAAAATAAAAGGCTTAGACTAAATGTGTATTAAAAAATATTTGAGAAATTTTTGGGTATATGATCCTTATTTTATTCTGTTTTTTAAGAGAGAAATAATAAACATAACCATTTTTTATTATTTACCACCCACTTGCCAGCTCTTATCTGGTAAGTCTTTAATTATAAATATTTCTTGTTCATAGTTTAATCAGCTCAATAAGAACTTTAATTAATGGACTAAGTTGATCCTGACAAACTGGAAGTCAGTTGCTGTATGATTTCCGTGACGGTAATGGCCTCTGGCCCTATGTGACATTTATGATAATCCAACAATAAGTTCCAAACGAATTATCCATTGTTTATACAAATCACAACATTTATTTGAGGCTCATTGTTCATATACGTATGCTAATACTAAAGTTCTTCAGAATTTTCGCCTTTATGTTGTAGTTGTAGGTCCAGCTCAAATGATTTTGATATCTCCGTTATCCAAACCATTTAAACTTCTTCCGCAAGAATTTTATCCATTGACTTCATGGTTTTTCAAAACTTTATATTAAAATGCAAAAGGTAAGGAACAACTGTAATGTATAAATATAATATTTATTTGATATTTGGTACAATTAGTATATGTGTTTGATACAAATACTAAATCAAATTACCATCATTCTTGAAGATTGAACAACAACCCCCTTAAATTATAACTATTGAGTAATACTAGAGATAAAGTTTTGACATATATTTAATATGACACGGATACTCATGTGACGCTATCATACTTACTATTTTGAGGTTCAAAACATATACCCTTAGGACACATGATAACATTTTTCTTATTGTAAGCTAATATCTTATCCTATTAAATATATTGATGTCCAAAATTGGTATAGACTTTATCTCATCTAGGAATTACCAATTTTGTAATCACAAATAATTATTTAAGTAATAAGAGAGAAAATAGGCAATGCAATAAAAGACAACAGAGATTTTTAACGTGGTTCAACTTAGAAAAACCCTACATCCGCGGTAATAGTATTACTCTAAAGAGTAGAATTTTGGGTAGTCTTTCTTGTGCATAATTGACTTGTCCCTTGAGCTAAGGCTAAGAGGTGGAATGACTTTATATATTCTGGCATTTACAACCATATACAATGAATGAGACTATTGATCTTTCAAGGCACGTATGACTCTTGATAATTCCCATGTGAATGACTTTTATTCTTACTGATGGTTCATCTTCTTAAGTTGGTCGTCGGTATACCGACTAAGTATTTGGAGCCGATCAAGTATAAATAAAGCGCTGAGATGTATACTTATGATGACAAGTGTTCCAGTTTCATTGGTCCACGTGGCATGAATAATTTGACTCGCAATAAAATGCCCCACATTGTCTTTTCTCTTACATCACATAATGCTTAAAAGTGATTGTATATAATATTTTAACAACTAGTGCTTTGGTGTCGGGGAGAAAAAATGGAATGCTTAACATACCCGTTTATTAATAAAAAAAAAATGCCATGTGACTTACACATGATATCACAACTAAAAGCTTAGTGTAAATTGCATAAAATATTGGGTTCTATTTTAGAATTTTTGAGTCACCGCTTTATATTTTTTATGTGACAACTCGCCCATTGTACTATTTACTCATTTCATTTTGGCAAAATGTTCTAAGGTACCATCCAATTAACATAATTAAGTCACGTGATTAGTACATGACTATTAATTTTTTAAATTATGACAAAAAAATATTTTATTTAATTAACACAATTTTACAATTAGTTTAAACAATATTAATTAAATAATTGGTAGTCAACTAATGAAAATGACACTAAACATTAACAACATCAACCACCATCACACCTAAAATTTTAATTATGGCACCCACCACCACCACATGCGCACCCCACCAACATACACACCCCATCAAAGACCTAAATTGTTCACTTAAAACCTCACTAGATGTCTTCCCATATTACAAATGGATTTAAGAGTCACGATAAGATATCAAAAAAGTCAGCATCACCTCAATGGATTAAATAGCTAATATATATTATACCACTAATACAATAGTATTAAAAGTTTTAATGAAAGTTTTATAATCATAAATATTCATATTTACATTTCTCTCTCTCTTTACAAATCCAGAGTCATACGTCTTCCTTTAACATTTTGGTTTCTCTCTAACCGTCGTCTTTATGGACTTTAACAATAACAAATAGACCTGGCAAAATAAGGCACGACACGATAACACGACACGACACGACACGAAATTATAAGTTAATGGGTTTAGTCTTATCGGGTTTGGGTCATTAACGGGTCAACATGGTAGATCCGTTATCATAACGGGTCGTGTTTGGGTTTGTACTCTTACACGATTAAATCCGTTTATACCCATTATCACCCGTTAGTGGTAATGGATTTTATTGGGTCGTGTGACCCGAACTAATATTACCCCTAAACTAATATTACATCCATGAAGACTAACGGGTATTAACAGGTACTAACGGGTGTTAACGAGTATTAACGGGTGTTAACGGGTACTAACGGGTAATATAGGGTCACCCAACCCGTTACCCGTTTAGACCCGTTAATATTAACGGGTGTTAACGGTTCGGGTCGTGTACCCGTTAATATTAACGGGTCGTGTTTGGGTATTATCATTGGACCCGTTAGTCTTAACGGGTCGTGTACGGGTTAAGGGTGTTTTCACCCGTTTACCCGTTAACACGACCCATTAATCCGTTAACACGACCCGTTGACAGCTCTAATAACAAGCAATGCATTTCCTCTGGCTCCTAAATCGAAAGGATATTAATTAAAAGCCAATGATGAAAACCAACAGTCATTTAAGATCTATTTATATGAATCACAACTCACAATCCACCTTCCATTACGACAACTGCTCCTCTCTCTCTCTCTCTCTCTCTCTCTCTCTCTCAAATGATCAGACACAAGCCTATTAAGGTAAACTAACAAATCCCATATTATATTCTTTTGTTTATGTGTCTAGCCCGATAACAAAACTAAAGACAAAATGTAAAAAGACACGGACACAAATGCTTACTCTCAAGAAGTAAAACTAACATTAAACCACTACACTCACACACATTCATTTTTTTCACAAAAAAATTACCAACCTCCTGATCCAATCATTCTCTCAAGTCAAGAAGGAACAAAGATGAAGCTCAAAGTCCCACCACCTATTCCGACATTCCCAAGTACTTATTATTTTTCAAATCTTTTTAATCATTATTAAAAAATTCAATTAGTAAAAATAAATTACATTCTTTTATGTGGTTTGCAATATTAATTTATCAATATGATTGCAATGTTGTGGAGTTTTTTTTTTTTTTTTTTTACATTTTGGATATCAAATCTAATAACTTACTAATTTCAATTGTTGTAATTTTAGGATTTAAACTTGAGGATTTTCAATTTGTGGTGAATTCTTCCTTTTGGAACCCAAAGTCATGTATTATTTTAATTTACATATTGTATTAGGTTGAGAAGAGTGTTATACATTTTTTATTACGAATGTTGATAAAGAATAATGAATATTGAATTACAAATTCAAATACTTTTGAATCGATGTCATAAGTTTTTAATTGCTTATTAAATTATTTTTTTGTTGTTTAGTTTTATCTTTTTTATTGTATGAATATTACTTAATGTTATTGGTAAGTTTTCTATGTACTTTAATAATTATACATAATGACACTCTTTAACATACCAATAGTTCCGGAGGTGATACATGGTGAGATTTCTAATTATTTCCCTCTTGATTTTGAGAATACTCTATAATTACTTGTACCTTTTGATTTTGATTAACTAATTTAAATTTTATATTTTCTTTTCACAATTTGAGGCACTTGAAATAGCTATTTGCAGAAATCCATTATACTAGAAACGCATTTTATGAGGTATGTCCATCTTTTAATGTTTCATATTTACTAAGGGCCTTAGAAACATATTGTGTTTCATATTTGTTGATCTTTTAATATACATTGTTGGATATTCTTTGTTATATGCAATTTGTTGATTTCAAGCTTTACGTGCTTTCAATTCCATCGTTTTCTCTAAATAAATTATCTCCTTAGTATGAATTATATATTAATTAAAATGCACCCAAAGTTTGGGGCCATGTAACAATTTAATTGGTTTAGAATCGTAGTCGAAGATGACAATCGATGATTGATATAATTTTCGTTGTCATTTCTCCAACCGTTGTTATGGATTGAGTTTTATATTATGGTTTAATTAATAAAAGCAATGATATTGATTTCGTTTTGATGTTCGTTGGTTTATGATGAACAAAAGTTTATTACGTTTCTCATAAATTAGACTAATTACGTAATCCAATACATTATATTATAACAAAAAAATGTCTTGATACAAGTACACTATGTAGTTTATATTAACGATAATACTGAGTTTTTGACTCAGACTTTATCTTTATTTTCTTTGTTTAGGCATTTACATCCTTTTTTATAGTCGAGCATATGCAAATGGTAGGTTTGGAGAATCAGAGAATGTTGTTTGACTTGAAGATTCAGGGGATAATATCATATGTGATAATTTTATAGATAGTGCTTTTAATCTTAAATTAGATTTTTGTGTCTACTATGTGTGAGATGTCCTATTTACCGAACTATGGTATATCTTTGTTCTAAGTTTTAAAGTATTTATAGCTCTATTTTTTTCTTGCATGACAAGTGTTTGACATATGGAAGTCGATATTTAATAATTTATTCTCAGCTATAGGGGAGGAATCTCTTAATATATATTTCGTGCAGATGATTTCTTTCTCTTATAAACATTCTCAAATATCTAATTATAGTTCCTTAATATTCCTCTTGACAACATTATTTGCGATACACCTTTGTTTTTTTTGTTTACGATAAAAATATGATAGTGTAGAGAAGAGTAGTTTCGACCTTATAGCGTACTTCAATTTGGCGAACTATAGTATAATAATAGTTTATGCTTCGAGTTGAATGGTCGAGTTTGATAATAGGTTAGTCATTTAATTTTTCATAATACATGGATACATTATTTTGGAGCTCTATATGATTATTTTTCATATTAATATATATAGTGATTTTTATGTCAACAAATGTATAGTTCATTGTTGAGGCTCCTTTTACATCTTCATTTTTAACTTTTAGGGACCTAGGATTATAAACAATAGTTCATTGTCAATGTTGATTAAGTAACTAGGTACCAACTAATTAAATATTCACCATAAAATATTAAACACAATATATTTATAAATTATATCGATTATTATGTAATTATATTATTAAAACTATTTTAAATACATTGTAACTATTTTTTTTTATAAAACGCTCGCGCATCATGCGGGTTCTATACTAGTATATAGAAATCATATAAACACCTGCATAAAAAATGAAGCGTCGTCCAAACTCTCCAATCAAGAACATAAAAAAAATGAAGTGTTGTACCAACTCTCCAATCAAAAAATTATGTTTTTAGTTTTCATAGTGTAATAATATTGTCTTAATTATCATCTTTTCAAGACACCTCAAGTCCAAGACTTGACACTATTAATATTGTCATTTTTTGTACTGAGTCCGAGTGGCATAATACGTGAGCATCCTATATACAATTGGTAGAAGAATTCATCCAAGTAGGCATTTATAGGTGCAAACATAAATATATGTTTAATAATCCAACATGAGGCCCATACATCTCAACAAACAATGTCAACAAGACCATGGTTGTGAAAAGGGGGTCATTACACGAGAGTTGATAAATCATGTTATGGGGATACAAATTCAATATTTTTTGTGGAAGGTACTAAAGAACTTTATAAAGGGAGGACAAAGTTTGTTGGATGAATTGGATCATTAACCTAATTGAGTTTTAATTAAGTCAGATTTTGCTAAACTTTGAGCCTTAATTAATCTGGGTTCCACATCATAAAAATGTTAGGTCTACACATTTTTCTTGACTTGGTGAACAATGTAATATATTCATTTAATCAAAACGGATAAGAATGAATGAGAAATTTGGTCTTAATGTACCCCTTTAGTTCATGAACTACCTTGGTGTAGTTAGTGTAGAATCTGTGTCTCACATAAGAGAAGTACAAAAAAATAGGTGTAGTTGAGATACCCACTATTATGTACAAGGGTCCTTGGGTCTTTCTTGAGCTTGAAAATCAGTTTGAAATTATTTCCAAAACATCACAGATTTCATTGTTTAAAACCTTCGCTGAAAACATCGTCGTTTTAAGTAAACTTAAAATGTCAATGAAATGTCACTTAAAAACACCATTCTTTTAATTAATTTTAAAACATCATTAAATCTAGAGTGTCGGATATAATTAATTAAACATGGGTCGTCGGTTATATTTGTTCACGAATATACATGACTATTCGGAAAAGGCACTTCAAGTCCTATAAATAGGAGCCTTTTCCTTTATTTTAATTAATTTCGAAAAAACCTTTTTATGCTTATTCTTCCTTCGAGTAAGAGAGAATATCACCATATTTGGTTCATGGGGCAAGCACATTACAGTGCTTCTTATGCTTGACGAGATCGTTTCATCCTAGGAGGTAGATGTATATTGTCCATTGTCGTAAGTATTTAGCAGGAGCGAATATCTCTGACAAATAGCGTGTCCAACACTCAACTCGACCATCTTCTACAAAATTCAGTGATTACTATAATTAGGAACTCAAAATTCTTTCATTTTCCTATTATTTTATGTGTTCATATTTATCTACATTATTTAGTAAAAGATATTTCTGATATGAAAAACTCAAGATATAATTGTTTTATTGGGTTTTAATTTACTGTATTAATCTCTTATTAATATATACTATTTTACTAAATGACATTAGAATATAGATAAAAGTTACATTTTGAACAAACTGATTTCCAGATTTTTTTTTTGTAATCGCAACTTACAAATTTATATACGGTGTCTATCGTTTACAGCAAAAAAAAATTGTGTTATTGATTTACTATCATAATAGAAATTTAACACTAATTCTGTAAAAAATGACCGAAACATGGAAACTTCATCCTCAGAAAATAATGTGAGTAATCCCATTAACATAAATTTTCTTATAACCATTTTGTCTCATGAAACCCAAAAAATTCAATGGACTTGATTTTAAGAGATGGCAATCGAAAATGCTATTTTATCTCACAACTCGAATATTTCTATTAGAGAAGTAGACTAAAACCATGATTTAAGTGATAGTTTTAGTTTTGGATTTATTGTTATAATAAAATCGATTATTCCTATTTTAATGAGATCATGTATGGACATAATATTTGTAGTATTTTATATATTGCCAATGTTCTTTATTCTGCTCAGTAGGTTTTCTGGTGTGTAGAATATGACTTACACACAGAGGATCAGATCACCAGTTCTTGTGGAAATTAAATTTTATTGTTCATAGTCTTAGATGGAACTGGACACACCATCAGTAGGACTGTAGCACAACATTATAGTAGGTCCATCTTGATTAGGGAAAATAATATAGTTTCAACTTATTATTCTAGTACACTTTGTGTTTATTGGACGGGGCCAATTTGATCACATTGTTTTAATACTGATTTTATAAAATAATGTACACCTCATGATTATCAAGTTTACTTAAGGCTCTTAATCAGGATATGATTGATGGACACATGCACTAATTATTTATTGCTTTGACTTATCCAGTGAGATTCATTATTGGATCAATAATCTTGATAAATTGGGTAATGGTGATTAATGTGTGGTGAAAGTATTTTATAGATGAAATCCACGTTTCGATATAAAGACTGGTGATACCCCCTTGAGATGCTTATAAGTTTTGTATGTGTCGAACCCTGCGGGTGGATTGTGTTAATCCGACACTACAAGTAAGTTAAGTTGGACTGCTCAAGGACTTGGATAAGTTAATCAAATAAATTATGGGTAATTTATTTTATTAACAAGTATTCGTAACCTTAACGTGGGGAGAATTAAGTAATTAATAATAAGGAGCTCTAAATATAATTTTGAGTTAAGGAGTGGAGTTGAAATTGTAATTATTTAGTGGTATTAATTATAATTAAGGAACCGTGATTAGAATCCGGGAAGGATTAGGTTTTCTCAGGCCCATTAGGAGCCACATATTTATCTCTCTTTAGGATCCCTATTGTAGCTTATATATATGAACTTAAGGATCATTTTTCCTCAACCCAACCGTCATTCTTTACTATTTAATAAACCCTAATATGGACTTGTGAGGAAGAGAGGCATAAGAGAGGAAAAGAGAGACGAGAAGGTGGTCACGAAGGAAGACCCCACTCTCTGCTCATGATTGTTCATATCAGGAATACAATAGAAGATCGTGAGGTACTTATGGGCTTGCATTCTAGATCAACTGTCATCATATTCTATTTGTGATAAAACAAGATTGAATCAAAGAGATCTCGTAGGTAAATCCTAAATCTGCATTATAGGATTTCACGTATGTGTAATTTTTTTGTAGTTCTATCTATACGCATTTTTCAATAGATCCTTGGACTTCCACTCCAATAATTTCGAGGTTTGTACAAGAGAACATACTCGTGTTTGATGAAATGGAAATAGATAAGACAACTTTGGTCATCGTAAGAGCATAAAAGCATTATAACTTTTTAGGTAAAAACTATATCCTTTACAAATTAGACAACATGTTATACAACGTGTATATTCCAATAAAAACATCAAAGTTTGTATGGGAGTCTTTGGACAGATAGTATAAAATGAAAGGCACCGACAAAGAGAAATTTATTGTTAGCCAATTCGTTGATTTTAAAATGTTATATTCAAAGACTATCATTAGCCAAGTCCAAGAACTTCAATTATTTTTTATGAAATAAGTGTTGCGAATATGGTTTTATGTGAAACATTCCAAATGGCACCGGTAATTGAAAAATTACCACCCCTGAAAAGATTTTAAAAATTAGTATAAAGCACAAACATAAAGAAGTGAGGTTTGAGAACTGAATTGTTTGGTTAATGATAAAGGAATATAATTGGATATTTGAAAACAAAATTGGAACTAATCCTATGGTGGCTAAAGTAAATGTGATAGAGGATGGTCACAAATCCCATAAATAGGGAGTAAAATGAGTAAGGCTCAAGTTAAGGGGGTGGTGCTTCTAAAAAGACCAAAGGAAATTTCTTTAATTTAAATAAGAAAGGACATCGTGCCAAGGACTGTCTCAAATCGAAGATCCAAGGGGACACATGACCGAAGTCGAGAAACTATTCGATGATGTTTCTGATATATCTCTCTCATGAGTTACCTCAGAAATAAATATGGTGCGAAACACAAAAGAATATTGGGTGGACACTGGCACTACATGCCACATTCTCTTGGACAAGAAGATGTTAACTACCTACCAATAAATTAAAAATGGAGAACAATTATTCATGGAAAACTTATCCACTAATAAGGTGGAAGGGCAAGGAAAGGTCTTGTTGAAGATGACTTCGGGCAAATAACTTACTCTCAAAGTTATGCTACATGTGTCGGGCATTCGAAAGAATCTTGTCTACGGATTTGTACTAGGCAAGAAAAGGTTTAAACTTATGTTTTATTCCTATAAGTTTGTATTTACGAAAGATGATGCGTATGTATGAAAGGATTACTTACTTTATGGGATCTTAAAAATGAATGTCATGATTGTTGTACATAATAATAATAATAATAATAATAATAATAATAATAATAATAATAATTATAATAATAATAATAATAATAATAAATAAATAAATAAATAAATAATAACATCGTCTGCTCATATGCTTGAGCCTATGAATGTGTGGTATGGTAAATCAGGATATGTTAACTATAATATATTAGGTAAATCAATTCAGTTAGAATTAAATCCTAAATTTAGCAATAACACGAATCATAAATGTGAAACACGTATAGAAGATAAATTAACTATAACACCCTTTCATTTAATTAAAAGAAATAGCGAACCTTTAGAATTAATTCATACCGATATATGTGACTTAAAATTTGTGCAAACTAAACGCGGTAAAAAGTATTTTATTACTTTTGTAGGCGATTCCCCTAAATATTGTTATGTTTACCTATTAAGGAGAAATGATGAGGAGATTCAATTGTTTAAACATTATAAGAATGGTGTTGGGAATCAACTTAACAAGAATATCGAGTGTATAAGAAGTGATAGAGGTAGTGAATATGAATCACCTTCAAGGACTTTTATTTCAAAAGTGGTATCATACACCAAACTACCGCTCCTTATCTACCTTAATTGAATGGTCTTGCTGAATGTAAAAACTGAACTATAAAGGAAATGGTGAATCCCGTGTCGATAAGTTATGGATTATCTCAGATAATATGTGTGTGCGCGCGTGTGTGTGTGTGTGTGTGGGGGGGGGGGGGGGGGTTCAGCTGATTATATTCTCAACAATTTAATTCATAAGAAAACAAATAAGATGTGAAAAGGTCGAAACCTTCATTATATATATATATATATATATATATATATATCACCTTCAATGACTTTTATTCCGAAAATGGTATCATACACCAAACTATCGCTCCTTATCTACCTCAATCGAATGGTGTTGCTGAATACAAAAACTGAACTATAAAGGAAATGATGAATCCCATGTCGATAAGTTATGGATTATCTCAGATAATATGTGTGTGTGTGGGGGGGGGGGGGGGGGGGATGGTTCTTTCAGCTGAATATATTCTCAACAGTTTAATTCATAAGAAAACAAATAAGATTCCCTATAAAATGTGAAAAGGTCGAAAACTTCATATATATATATAATGTGGGGGTATCTTGACAAACTAATTGTTCCCGACACTAAATGTGTTAAGATAGGTACTAAAATCACTAATTGTGTTTTCATCGGTTATGCGAATAATAGTAGTGCATATTGATTTCTTGTGCATAAATCTGACATTTTTCTCATTTATTTTAATATGAGTATAAAATCTAGGAACATATCAATTTTTGTGGATATTTTTCCATATAAAAATATACAAGAAAAAAAATTATCATAAAAGAAACATGATAATATGGATAGTGAACCTCAAATGTCATTAGACCACGAGTCTATCGAAAAGGATATCGAGGAAGAACCTAAACGTAATAAAAGGGCCATGACATCAAAGTCATTTGGTCTGAATTTTCTAACATACATGTTAGAAGGCGAGCTTCAAAGTGTTAAAAATGAATTATTCACTCTAAAAGCTTTATATTGAAAGGAAGCAATCAATAGTGAAATTGAATCCATTATACAAAATCATACATGGGAATCGGTGGATCTTACACCCCAAACCAAAACTTTAGGATGTAAATAGATATTCAAAAGGAAAATGAAGGAGGATGGTTCAATTGGTAAATACAAAATAAGAATTGTTGCGCAATCATATAAGCAAAATGATGGGATTGATTATTTCGACACTTATTTAATCATCAAAAGAATTACATCCACACGTATGCTAATTGAGATATCTGTAGTACAAAATTTAGGAATATATCAAATGGATGTCAAACGGCTTTCTTAAATGGTGAATCAGGTGAAAAAATATATATGGAAGACCGAAAGATTTCATTTCTCCCGGTAAAGAAAAAAAGTATACTAGATTATCAAATGTCTTTATGGTTTGAAGCAAGATCCAAAGCAATGGCATGAAAAATTTGACAATGTGATGAAGTCAAATGATTTCGAAATAAATGAGTGCGAAAAATGTGTTACGTTAAATACAGTTAAAAGGGATATGTCATAGTATATTTGTATATAGATAATATGTTAATCATTGATAATAACAATTATTCCATTGAATCTACTAAACATACACTAAATAAAATATTTGGGCTTAGAGAATGTTATTTTAGGAATGAAAATTACTAAAACATTCGATGGACTCATTTCGTCTCAATCTCACGACGTTGAGAAAATTCTTAAAAATATCATAAATACGATATGAGGGCGATAAAAACACATATTGATCCAACTATTCATCTCACAACTAATAAAGATGAAGGACTATCTAAACTGTAATACTCTCATATAATAGGCATCTCAATGTAATTATCAAACTGCACTCGACCTGATATAACATACTCGGTAAATAAGCTAAGTTGGTATACTAGTATTCCTGGAAAACACAATTAGAATGCCTTAATAAGGATATTTAGACATCTAAGGTACTCATTTAAGGATTTATTGCACTATGAAAGATGTCTATATGTTCTTGATGGATATAACGATGCAAATTGGATATCTGACCCAAACGACTCGAAATCCATAAGTGGATATGTCTTTAGTCTTAGAGGTGCATCCGTCTCGTGGAAATCCTCAAAGAAAACATACATTGGAAAAGACACTATGGAATCATAATTTATTATTTTGATAAATACGGAGAAGAAGGGTAATGTCTTAGAAACTTTTTAGAGGATATTCCTATCTATCCAAAACCAGTGCCACCAATCATAATAGATTGTGATAGTTAATCAACGATTGGAAGGACACAAATTAGTAATTATAAAGGTAAGTCACGACACATACGTCATAGACACGACACTGTTAAAAATATTCTCAAAAATATAATTATTTCAATTAACTATGTAAAGTTAAAGAAAAATATTACGGATTCACTATTGAAAGGTATACCCAGAAAGAAAGTGATAAGTTCTTCAAGGGGAATTTTCGTGAAGCTAGTTAAAACCTAAAAGAATTTTCGTAATGGAAACACAACATCAATGACTAGAGATCCCAATAAATAAGTTCAATTGAACAACCTAATTACGTGCAATTTAGTTAGCACTAAGAAGAAAACCAATTCTTCCTTCCATTTCTAAAATGAGTCAATGTACAATATGTCGCGTGTAACATGATAAACTTTGTCTTTAATGCTTTATATTTCTTGAACAAATGGATGAGGTGGGGTATTAGCAGGATAATCTTTATGGAATCACCTATGTAACTGAAAAGGG
This sequence comes from Sambucus nigra, assembly GCA_949130495.1. NCBI lineage: Eukaryota > Viridiplantae > Streptophyta > Magnoliopsida > Dipsacales > Adoxaceae > Sambucus > Sambucus nigra. The sequence continues at coordinate 261,123,120 of OX422210.1, forward strand.
GCCTTTTTTATGATAATAAAGAACACCTGTATTATCTAATGCACTCATGAAACTAAGAGGTGTTTAAGGCCAAAATGGAGATAACAATGAGAACCAAGAATATTAAAAAAAAAATTGTGTGAATTCTACTATCTCGTTTTACACAAAAATATTGATCAATTCAAGACACCATGCTCATTGATTGAATAGTAAACTCGATAATCTCCTAGTAGGAAAGATTCAAAGTCAAAAGCTATCTTTATTGATGCAACACTTTTTCACCACTACTCTTTTTATTCTTCACCCATTTTTAATTATAGTGGGGGATTGGTTTTAACCCAATTGAGTTTTGACCATATCAAAGTATGATAAACTTTGAGCCTTAATTAATATGGGACCACATTATAATAATGTCGAGTCAAGCTACCTACATGTTTCCCTTGACTTGGTGAACAACATGGTATATTCATTTGATTAAAACAGATAAGAAATGAATGATTATTTTTGTATCAAAATATCACGTTAGCTCATAAACTACCGTAGTATAGAAATTGTGTCCTAGATAGAAAAATTATAAGAAATGAGTGTAGTTGATATAATTGGTATAAGAGTTTGGATGCTCTTGGGGTATCCTGAGATTTTGAAGGGGATACGACCTACACTATGCATGGCTGGACTTTGGCCTAAAAGCCCACACGCACGCGCCAATCGTTTGACCTGTGCTCATGGGTTTTGGGTACTTTTTGAGTCAATATTATATTTTTATTAATAAAATATTTGGTTTTCTCTACTAAATTTAGGGCTTGAAAATTGTTTCAAAACGTCACAATTTTAATTATTTAAAACCGTTTGTTTTAATTAATTTTAAAATATCATTAAATCTGGAACATCAGCTATAATCAATTAAACCTCATCCATTGATTATATATGCTCATGAACAGACGTGACTGTTCGAAAAATGCACTTCGAGGCTTATAAAAAAGAGACTTTTTCCTCCTTTTATTCAATTTCGAAAAAACATTGTCCCGTGTTTTCTTCTTCCTCCGAGTTAGAGAGTATATCACCATTTTTGGTTTGTGGGGAAATTATATTGTTGTGCTTTTTGCGCTTGCCGAGAACGTTTCATCCTGCAAGGTAGACACCCGTTATCCATTGCTGTAAGCACCATAATGGGAACGAATTTTGCCTTAAGGAGAAAGCGTCCAACACTCGATTCGTCCATCTTCTACAAACGTCAGTAATGACTATAATCACGAACTATAAGTTCTTTCATATTCCTGTTGTTTTCCGTGTTCATATTTATCTACATTATTTAATAAATTATATTTCTGCTCTAACAAAGTTAACATTAAACAACTAATAATATTTCAGAATTTGAAGTAGAATAATTTAAATGCGTCATTCTTGAATGATAATCATTCCTTACCTTTTTATATTTTTATTTACAAATTTCTCTTTCTAAGTCCCATCCACATGAAATTCATTTTAATGCTCCCTTTATTGTGGTAAGAACTATTGTTAGTTCAGGGTTTGAAATTGAAACATGTGAAATATCATAGTTTGAAATAATATTGAGAATAGTGTAAGGCATTGAATGTAAAGGAAATGAAACGGCAAACGCGTATCTTTCAAGATCGTGAAGACCGAAGAGGAAGGAGTTACCCAAGAACCGATTTGTTCTGATCTATGTGCTGTATATAAATATATGTATATTCAACATCCCTCTTGTCATAGCTTTCTTGTGACTGCTAACATATCCTGCTTTTTTTTGTTCATCCAATTGTAAGTCTCCCTGTCTCTGTATACACATTTATGTGTTCTGTGATTGCCCTATATTTTGGAGGTATATTAATAAGGCAATTGAATTAGATCATAGAAGCCACCCTACTGAATTATGTGGATAATATTAAAAGGCTATGTAATTGTTGTTGTATATATAAATAGGGCTTTTCTCTGTTATTTAGGGGACTGGATGACTTTGTTTTTTAGTGCTCCAACAAGAAAGTCTGTTTATCTACTGGTTTTTATTTTCTTCTGTAAATATGTACTCTTTTTTTTGGTAGTGGTCATAGCTGAATACACTTTTGCTATGAATATTTAGAGGAATTCGAGCCAAAGAAAAAAGAGATGTATATTTAGAGAACATAAAATTTATCCATCAGTACTGCATAAAAAGCCAGGAAGGGGCTTCACTGAACCAAAGTTTTTGGAAATTCTGATTTTGCTCTATAGAATTTTTAAACTTTTATTGTTCAAAGACCAAATTTTACATTTAAATGTCCAATATCACCCACTAACCGAATTCTAATATTTTTTATTCTTTTCAATGCTTTTTCAAAATTTAAATTATGTGCTACACAGAACTCCCTGTGCGAAAAATTAAGTAACACTTGATCGTTGTGTGGATAAATTATCTTTTATGTCTTGTGATTTGGGAGAGCTAAATTGTATATAGGGACGAAACGAGGATTTAATCTTAAGGGGGTCAGAAATTTATATGAAGATTTTTTTTAGCAATATTCATTAACTTATAGGTAAAAGTTTTGTGACAAACAAACCAATATTTTATTAACATGACATTGTTTTAATTTGGATTGTGTCTAGCTTGACACCCATAAGTTTTAGTTTCAAAAATTAAATTTATAGTTTGAATAAATAGTCAGATCACTTAATATATTGATTTGTTATCTTGAACGTTTATATCATATTCTGGTTACTATGCAAAGGGGTTTGTTGTTCTTTTTCGATAATTATTGTTTGTTCCTTAATGGAAAACTAAATAAGTAACAATTTTAATTAAAAAAAGTGTTTCCAATTCGGAAATATTTTTTTGGTGTACGTAGTTCTCTCAAAAAGAAAACAATAAACCAAATAATAAAAAGAGACAAAAGAAAGAAAAAGATTAAATAAGTTGGTGGACGAATAGTTAACTAGTGAATTTAAATTATGAAGGAGCAAAAAGGTAGCCTATGAGAATAGTTACATGGGCAAGGAGGCAAGCTTTGTAAATCTATAAACCCCTAAAAATTTAGGGGAATAACACAAATTTTAAGTGTTTAGGGGCGGGCCATGGCCCCCCTTAGTCCTTGGGTAGTTTCGTCCCTGATTGTTTGTCAGTTTTTCGAGTTAGTTTCCTGGAAATTATCTTGTGCAGCAATACCTGCTAACCATATTCTGCTTTAAATGTTATTAATTTTTTTTTTTGTTGTTTAGAGAACATGGGAAATTTATTTTGTTGTGTGCAAGTCGATCAGTCCACGGTTGCTATTAAGGAGCAGTTTGGGAAATTTGATGAAGTACTTGAGCCAGGATGCCATTGCCTACCTTGGTTCATTGGGTATCGGCTGGCTGGCCATCTCTCCCTTCGAGTGCAGCAGTTGGATGTGAAGTGTGAGACCAAGACAAAGGTCTGTCTTCTTTTTTTCTTTCTTTTCCCAATGGTTGTGACTCACTAGTACTGAATATGCAAAACAATTTCCCTTATTTGGAAAACGTTTAGCTTCTACTTGGGTTTGAATTTAAAAAATCAATTCACATAAGGTTTCATAATTCATGTCAAGAGTTCGAACCATGGGATGTGAATTACTTTCCTGAACCTAAATTTTTTTATGTGAGATAATCGATCTGGGATGCCAAGAAAGAACAAAGCAAACACCAATGGTTCGTTTGATTACAAAATTGGGAAAATATTGAAACAATTCATTTTTATGAGAAATTGAAAAAGAGATTAGTGATTTGGTCAAATGTTCTCTTACTTTTTTTCCCCATCGACTCTAATTCTTTGGGGATAGGTAAGAAATGTATCCCCCAAAATTTCAACAAAATGAGCATGCGTCACATTTAAGATTATGGTTCCCATAGAATATATTTGCATCACGTATCATGAACATTAAAATGAGTAAACTGAAGTATTTCTCAGGAAGAAATGTAATGGCAGTCGAAAAGATGTTCACGGCGAGTTTATGATTGTAACTTCCATCATTCTTTGGTTATTGTGATCATGTAATAATGTAACTGACACGGCTCATTTTTTCTTTTTCCAGGACAATGTGTTTGTCAATGTTGTAGCATCGATTCAATACCGTGCTTTGGCAGATAAGGCAAATGATGCTTTCTATAAGCTCAGTAACACTAGGTCCCAAATCCAGGCATATGTTTTTGATGGTACAAACTTAAGCAACATGCATAATTATGGTTACGAAATATATGGATATATGCTTTAGTATATATATTTCGTTTTCATGTATGATTTGTTTTAGTTTAGATGTCATAATCTGAAAGGCGTTTGCCTTCTCCGTTGTTTTAGTTATAAGAGGAACTGTTCCAAAACTCAATCTGGATGATGCTTTTGAGCAGAAAAATGATATTGCCAAAGCTGTTGAAGATGAGCTTGAGAAGGTGATGTATTTTCTTTGGTGGGTAGTCAATCGACATTGTGAAGCCGAAATATTGACTCTGTTGTCACTTGCTTACAGGCCATGTCTGCTTATGGGTTTGAGATTGTCCAGACGCTTATTGTTGATATAGAACCAGATGAGCATGTCAAAAGGGCGATGAATGAAATCAATGCTGGTAAAAACAATAACATTTTTCCTTTAATTAGCCTTGCAACCTGTTTTAGTTCCTCTATTGCTTATTCGCTACCCACTCTTTTAATTTTTGACAGCAGCAATAATTCTTTTGAATTGAAAAGTTATATCTTATGCCATTCAATAAGATAGAAGTTGTGTAGATTTTTTTTTTCTATTAAATTGGTGAACATGTAATTAATTTGTCAGCTACTTGTATCTCTTCCATTCACCTATTTGAATAGAGTATTTTCAAGGAAATAAGAAAATAGCATGATTTAATTTAGTGTTTACTTGGAAGAAGGGTTATTTTATGAAGAAGTGAAGTGGGGGCAACAGTTCCTCTTGGTTTTTTAATCAATAAAAAATTATTAGATTAAACACATTGTTTTAAAGACAACGTGGTCAGTTCTTTTAAAAACATACCACTTTGCCCCCAACTAGTTATGGAAAAATAATATTAGCATTTGATTATCTGCCTTTGGAAAAATTATATAAGCTTTGGATGTTCTCACGAGGGAATAGTTTTAACAGTCTTTAATGGGATAAATAGTCATTAAAACTTGGGATTTAATAATAATGCCAACTGATAAATATTATTTTACTAGTTTATTTTCTCTGTAAAAAATAGTGCTCCAGTTCTATGCTTAATAATAAAAAACTTGTATATCTCCAGCTGCCAGGATGAGGATGGCTGCTACTGAGAAGGCTGAGGCGGAGAAAATTCTACAAATTAAGCGAGCCGAAGGGGAGGCCGAGTCTAAATACCTGTCAGGGTTGGGTATTGCACGCCAGCGCCAAGCGATTGTGGATGGTTTGAGAGATAGTGTTCTAGGTTTCTCGGTTAATGTGCCGGGGACCACTGCTAAGGATGTTATGGACATGGTGCTCGTGACCCAGTACTTTGACACCATGAAAGAAATTGGTGCTTCCTCTAAATCCTCTGCTGTTTTCATCCCCCACGGTCCTGGTGCTGTTCGTGATGTCGCGGCTCAGATCCGGGATGGACTTCTTCAGGGTTCTTCTGGACTCAAGTGATTGTTTTGCTTTTCCAGCATTGCTACAGTCTGTTTTGAGTGTATTTTAAAAAGTTTGGATTGAAAATATCTTTGTCCATACTACTATTTTCTTTTTCCAAGTTGTTGGGTTTGTTTCTTGCGATTACAGTGTTTATTGTACATAAATACTTACCGATTTGCTACCTGTATTATTAGCTTTCAAATCAAGTGTTTATTTTGAGATGGTTCTCTCTCGACAATTTGTGCATGCTTTTGGGCCCATACCTTCCATCCAACTTTATTATTACTCTTTCTCATGTTCTAATTTCCTTGAAACAGGTTTTTGCAACTTAGTTATGCATTATGATACCATTGTATCAAGCGTAGCTAATATATTACATCTCTCTCTCTCTCTCTCTCTATATATATATATATATATATATATAGGAAGAGGATCACAAGTGGACCAAAAGAATGGACTTTTTAATGGACTTAACAAAAAAGACTAATAACCCGCTAATTTTAATTCCTTTGTGTAATGGGTCCGCGCCAGCGGCACCCAATATTAGTGGGTTATTAGTCTTTTTTGTTAAGTCCATTAAAAAGTCCATTCTTTTGGTCCACTTGTGAACCTCTCCCTATTTATATATATATATATATATATATATATATATATATATAGCTTTGCACAAGGTAACATATAACTTATTAAGCCCCCTCGTTCCCTTACTACCGCACGGTCCTTTCACTCAGAAGGATTCTTTCTAGCAAATGATTGTGCATCTTAGTATCTTATTTTTTTCTTTTTTTGGCGTTGTGCGCGCCAAACAAAAATTATCAATCATCAAGAGATCTCATGGGATGCTTTTGGAAGTTAATTTTCACAGGAAAATTTATTCGTCAATTGGCGGAATGCCATCTAGCTACACAATCCAACTCTCAGGTATGTAAACATCCAATTCTCTTGCAGTAGGTCCATAAAGCACAGTAAATACTTGTTATGTTTTTGAAGAATGCCAACCAGAAGATAATTTCGTAGCATTATATTTGATTTTTTTTTCACTACTTGAATTAGATTATTTACATGCTCATTATAGCAAATCTTTGATTGTTAATAACTGATATATGTTGTGAAACTCATCTGGTCTACAATGACAGTCATTGATGAAATCTGTTTGTATGTAACTCCAAGTCCGCAGGATCAGGGTGTGTTTGAGAACTCCAATTACGTTAATGGGCAATGGAATATAAATAGTTTCGTTTCAAAATTTGAAGTGATGATGTTCCAATTAAGTCCCATGGTATGAAATTGGGGTTTCCAAATTCTCAGTTTTTGAGATATATTGTTTATACGTACCTCACTATATGCGTTTCTTGCTTAAAGCTTTGAATGCAACACTGCTAAGTAGGACTTGAATATATACCATCATGTTTGAGATTGTTTATTTATTCATTTTTTTAATAAGTAAATTGATGGAAATGGATCCCTATTTTAGGGATTTTGAGTCATTTTATTTTCTTTTGTATTTTTCTTTGTTATTGTATTTTTCTTTGTAATTAGTAACTATTAATTTGGGACGGAACAAGTATTATGGTACAAAGCCACTGCACTTATTGGATATGTTTTTAGAGATGAAATATTATGTCCAGTCTCTTTATCTGTACATCAAGGGAGCATTGTAAACAAATATATATGAAAGCATAACTCCCCAGAAAACAAGTTAAACGAGTTTATTTTTTCATTCCGAAACACAGTATTTTGTTGTGCTTTACACACGGTTTGTTGTTTCCCTGTCCACTTATTTAGTAGCTTTATAATACATTTACAAGCTAATATGCTCTTAGAAATGGTATTTCCTAGTTAGTCTTTATTATATATATTTTACAGAGCTTCGTATTCTAGCACTGCTAAGGTTACCATGATATTCTAACATGATCACTCCTATATATATTGTATATCATTTAGCTGCATTTTCCGGGGCGACAGGTGGAAAGGTTCCCTCAGATGGATTAGCAGCAAATGTTTCAACCTCGTTAAGCAGTTTCAAAACTTCCTCTTTCTTGGTTATTAGTGCTTGAATCTTGGCATCGATGTTTTCCAGCTTCTGCTTTAGTTTTGCAGGATCCTTCTTATCTTCAGGATTCTTCTTCTTCTTCTCCTTGCCATCTTTATCCTTACCTTTCTTCTTCTTATCTTTTGTCTTCTCACCCTTTTCTCCTTTCCCATCCTCCTCCCCGGCGTGTTTCTCTTTCTTTTCGTGCTCCTCCTTTTCAACTTTGACTGCAGCGTCATTTTTCTCTGTCTCTCCCATTCCTGAACCTAATGCACCAGCTATTAATCTCCCTGTCTGTCCTCTTAAAATGATAAAAGAAATGAAAATTTTAAAAATTCCTACTTAAAGAGTGTAAAGGCTAGCCCTACCATAGGGCAGAGTAATTTGCATGCTGATAAGACAAATTGTTCGTGGAAAACATTACGGTAGCCCAACACTTTGAACCAAACTCAAACCTGATGTATATTTGTCAATCCCAGAATGCTTGTAACCCTACTGTTTATCTACTACTTTTGGTGGACTAAAAAAGTACTTGGGATTGCCACTTATACATTTGGTTTGATTTTGGTTCAAATTGGTGGATTATGAAGAACTGCTCATGGTTTGAAAGGATAATTGGATTAATCATGCAATGTCAATTATAGCCATTTAATTATCGGAAATGTGTTGGCCATGCAAGTTAGGAATCAGGATAGAAGTGCTATCAAAGTTTGTATTATCTATTATAAAATTCGATTTTATTGGGTCAACTACGTGGCCTGTATTTTTTTTTCCTTCTAGTCCACTAATATATATATTTTGGGTACCGACCTCCCTCTCCCTTAATGTATACCCGATTTTCACTATTGTACACAGTAAATTTTGTAAATTATACATAACTTTTTTTCCTTTGGAAAAAACTGTATTTTTGTACGCAAAATTTTATAATGTAAAAATCGTACCGAGTGCTCCCGCTTTAACTGCAGGATATGGGAGAAACGAATGTCGACTGCCTTGTTAAGTTTATGTATACCCAACTTATCAGGTATACATTAAAGGGGTGAGAAACTTAGTGCCAAAAAATCTGTAAGTCGAGTAGAGAAAAAAAATATTGGCCAAGGACTAAATTGAAAAACTCCTTACAAAAATTTCAATGGTAACCCAAAATTCCATTTATAAAATGGTGTACATAAACAAGTAATTGGTTGAAAGATACGGCAACTCAAATCTTTCACACCTTAGTATCTAATCCTTATCAAACCATAAAATGTAATGGAACAAATCAGAGCATATAAACCCATTATATCTGTACGAAAAATTTCTAAAAAGGGGTGTCTGCTTGTACAATTATTATGGACATCCACACTTAGGTAGATAAATAGTAGAAATATTTGATGAAACATGTGTAACTATATATATGATGACCATAATCAATGCTAAACTTAATAAAATTAAGGGGAAGAAATTAAATGACAGACCTGGAACCTCAATTGTTTTAAGATCTATATATGTGTAGAATACAATTTTTGTGTAATGGGAATTGTGTGTTCAGGTCTGCTTTTAACTCCTTTCTCCTGCCCTACTTTTGTACTGAATGGAATTGATGGATATGAAACCTCAAACTTTATGGATAGAGGTGTGGTTTTCTCAGCGAGGAATGCGTAATGCCCACATATTCATAACTTGGTCTCATAGTTTTCTTGATTTGGTCAACTAACCTCTTCCATTCTACGCCACAAATTGCAACCCTATTTTTCATCCAAATCATCCCCGGCCAATGTCTTCCACATTGTCAAATTTAGCGAATCATCCACAAGATTTTGAATATTAATTATTTATTCCAAACTAACAAAATTCTAATAACCTGTGACCAATTCATTAAATGCTCAATTGTTCTGTCGGGGATAGAAATGACAAGACAAAATAATAACACAAAAAAATACTCAATTAAGGGGACCTTAAAATTTCAAATAAAGGTTTGTTTATAATTTAGAAAAAGCTGGGAAAACTAAATACAAGTGAGTTAAGAAACAAATCACAATCTTTATAGGCTTAATTTTGAGCCAAAATCCACACGAAAGTTTAATATATAGAAAGTTTGGAAAAGAAGTGAAATCTCTGGATCAAGAGGTTGAGGTTTGAACTCCGATGAAGAATGTGTCAAGGGTGTTTGATTTCATGCTCCTGAAGATAGGAATCAAACGTGAGTCACTACACCAAAGTAACAAAATTGACACGCTTCGCGTGTTTCAAATTCACATGGTTCAAAATCGTACCAAAATTTAGAACTACCAATTGCATATGTGGCACGGTTTTAAAACGTGCCAAATTTGGCACAATTTTACGTCGTGCCAAAATAGTCCTTCCACCCCTTCTTTTTTACCCCATTGACCATATTAGACTAATATTTGATCTAAAAAACACAACTTCAACCTGCTCACATCAACCCACTCAAAAGCAAAGTTTGTTCCAAATCGCCGCGACCTCAAGCGACCTTCGGTGCTCCAAATCGCAGATCAATCTCTCTCTCTCTCTCTCTCTCTCTCTCTCTCTCTATATATATATATATATATATATATATATATATATATATATATATATATATATATATATACACCATGCCAATTTGAAACAAGCGAAGCGTACCAATTTTGTTGTTTTGGTGTAGTGACTCATGTTTGATTCCTATCTTCAGAAGCATGAAATTGAATACTCTGGACATGTATTCTCCATCGAAGATCAGACCTCAACCTCTTGATCTCGAGATTTCACTTGTTTTCCAAACTTTCTATATATTAAACTTTCGTGTGGATTTTGGCTCAAAATTAAGCCTATAAGATTGTGATTTGTTTCTTGACTCACTATTGTCTCCAAACTGTAATTAAAAGTGGACACGCACGCGCACACACACACACACACACACACACACACAGAGAGAGAGAGAGAGAGAGAGAGAGAGAGAGAAGAGTTTCTTGAATTTTGATAACTCATTTCTTTTTTCTTATGGCGATTTCGTAATTGGAATTGTTGTTTCCAGGTTCGGACACTCGAACACTTCGTTTGTTGGACTTCAAAATGGAAAAATAGTGTAAACTTCGGACACTTGTAGACTTGGTTCGAATACTTGGTTATTTGTAGGTTTGTACACTCATACACTCTAATGTCTTCAATGTTTTATTGTCTAAATGTATGTGAATTACTTAAAAAATCTAAGACCACATTTGGTTGTCTTAAAATTGTAAATTCGCTCATTTTCAAATTAGTCAATTTATAAATTGACCAATTAATTGTGTTTGGTTTCATTAATGAAATGATTCATTAATTGAGCCATTTTAGCTCAGGTGTAAAACCTGAAATTTGAGCATTTCATAAAAAACGTGAAATGTATCCATTTGAAATAGGAATCACAAAAAGTTCCTCCCACTACTCATCTCTATTCCCCCCCTCCCTCCCTAACCCCATCTTTCAATTCAATTTTAGCATTTTTTTTCCTGATTGAACCTTAACATCAATTTCAAATTACCAAATATCACATAAAATTGGATTTAAACTCATTTCAAATTCACTCATTTACAACTCACTAATTCTCAATGAACCAATTTAGATAACTAAACAATTTGTGCAACCAAACGGGCCCTAAGTGTTTAGCTTGAGAATTGGGCATTAGGGGTGAAAACGTAAAATAACAAGCAAACGCCTCGAAAAGAGGCTCGAGCACCACACGCGATACAAATGTAACTTGAAGAAACAATTCGTGCGGTCATGGGACTCACGGGTTGAGATGTTGGTCAAATATAGGAAATTCTAAGCATTTAGCTTGAAAATTGGGCGTTGGGGATGAAAACGTAGAATAAGAAGTAAACGTCTCAGAAAGAGACCTGATTACCTCACGTGGTAGCAATTAATTCATAGAAATATCCCGTGCAGTCACGACTCACGTGTTGAGACTTCGATCTAAATCTAAAAATTCTAAGCATTTAGCTTGAAAATTGGGCATTAGGGGGGTGAAAACGTAAAATAACAAGCAAACGACCTGAAAAGATACCCAAACACCTCATATGGTACCAATGCAACTTGTAAAAATAACTCGTGCAACCATGAGATTCATGAGTTGATATTTCGATCTAATATTAAAAATTAAAAACATTTAGCTTGAAAATTGGGCAATGGAGGGGGGCATAGGATAACAGACAGACAACCCAAAAAAAGGTTCGAGCACCTCACACGGGGCTAATATAACTTGTAGAAATGACCTGTGCACTCACGGGACTCACGGTTTTAGACTTCGATCTAAATTTGAGAATTCTAAGCGTGTAGCTTGAAACTTGGGCATTGGGGGGTGAAAACATAAAATAACAAGCAAACAGTCCGAAAAGAGGCCCGAACATCTCACACGAGACCTATGTAACTTGTAAAAGTAACTCATGTTGTTTGACTCACGTGTTGAGACTTCGATCTAAACCTGAAAAGAGGTACGTGCACCTCACATAGTACCAATATAACTTATAGAAACAATTCATGCAATCATGGGACTCAGAAGTTGAGATTTCAATCTAATGTTGAAAATTCTGAACATTTAACTTGAAATTCGAGAATTTTTTTTGGGCAGGGGGAGGGAGTAAAACTATAAACAAACAACTCGAAAAGAGTTCCGAGCACCTCACGCATGACCAATATAACTTTTAGAAACAATCCGTGTAGTCATTGGACTCATGGGTTAAGATTTCGATCTAAATTTGAAAATTCTAAGCGTTGATCTTGAAAATTGAGCGTTGGGTGGTGAAAATGTAATATGACAAACAAAAGATTTGGAAAGAGGATAGAGCACCTCACACGGGACCGATGCAACTTGTAGAAACAATATGTGCAATTACATGAATTACATTTTATAATTAATATCATCATTATTCTACATGTACTACCTTTGAATGCTTATAGTTATATACTCACGACTTTGTTGCATATGAAGCATTCAAAGGCCTAAATCGCGATGTATATACTTTTTGACATGCAACGCATGGACAAGTCAATGCATATTGAGGAGACACATATGTCGCTACTTAGATAATTATTTAAGTTTATGTCATGATATTCAGTTTTTACTTTGACGCCCGGGTGGGCTTATTTGATGATGTTCTAATTGGGATCAAGTTGAGACATGTATTCTTTTATACTTGTACGATGTTTATGCTCGGGCGGCCTTATGTATATTATTGCTAGATATTAAATTTAAGTTTAAATATGATTTATAGTGACAAGGTTTTTTAGAATGTTGAAAAAATAAAGGTAACTTTACAGATTTTTAAGTATAAAGACTTACAATATTGTGATATTCACATTAGAACTTTAGTTTATTCTTAGCAATTTTATTGCGGTTGTGTATGTTGATTCTTTTATGCTTCTACGATCGGAGTTAAAAAGGGATGGGGTAAATATTACATTATATTTTTTTTATAATATAAATTATAATTTGGAATGGTTCAAAACCGTGCCAAAAGTATCCCAAATATTTTATTTGAAATAAATAATAATGGACACCTGGCAAAATATTATTAGGACACATGACAAACTCTTTTAAGGACACATGAACACTTTAGAAATTAATACGTCGATGGAAAAAATTGTGACATGTGGCACAAATTGGCACGGTTTAAAGTTGTGCCATAAGTGTGCCAGATTAGTTAAGAGGGAGGGAAAAAGCTTCTCATTTGACATGGTTCTGAACCATGCCAAATTTTCAGTACACACTAGATTGGCACAGTTTAAAATCATGCCTGTTGATATGTTTTGGTGTGGTTGTTTGTTGGTGCTAAAACATTGCTACCGATTAGGGTGTCTAAAAGAAAGAATCGACACATGGTGGAGTTTGCAAGCCCGGGCCATGGTACAGGCCAAGGAAGTTCCAAAGATCTCTTAGGGAGAATGCATTAAGACTAAAGCCTTTTTGCATAACAATACCCTGACTTCAGAAATTCTGAGTCTGAGATGCTCAATTGGATAAAAATTATATTATTCGGCGTATGTGATGGAGACAATCATATCTTTAAAAATCAGTCTTCTAACCGTTAGATTGAATATGTAAGAAGATGGAAACAGTAATGACTTAATTTTTCAGATTTCTTGATCGTACGAAAGAGTGAAGAGAGAAAAACTTGATTAATCGTATAACGTATAAATAAGGATTTTAAGGCACTACCATGAGAAGCTTCAATTAAAGGAGTTCTCAATTAGTGAGCTAGTGCTACAAAAGAAACTACCACAAGAAGATGAAGCTTCATATGAGAAACTTGAATTGAACGGGGAATGGCTCATCAAATTCACATTAGGAAGATAACTAGTCATATTATTTAGCATAAATGGATGGAAAATCAATCCCGAGTCATAAAACATTGTAAATCTTAGTAAGTTTTATCATTAGCTTTGTTTATAATAAACTAGTTTACTAATAAAGTTTATAGTCTTATATCCTGGTTTAACGTTAAACTTAGCACTACACGAAATCCTGCGAATGGTCAGGCGAAATGGGTCACGGTCCAAGTCCGCGACCAACTATTCGTGGACTTGGGCCGTGACCAACTAAATATTTGGTGTGACCATATTTATTACCACACTAAATTATCAATGCTCTCGAAGTGGTCACGGCCCAAATCCCTGACCACCGTGGGTCACGACCCAAGTCCGTGACCAGGCCGTGATCATCTTCGCGCCAAACTCGTGCCAAAATTCCCTCAAAGCTTGGTCGCGGATGGGTCACGGCCCAAGTTCGTGACCCATGGCATGACGAAGGAGAAAACATACACATATGGGGTCATGGCTTAGGGACGTGACCATTTCTTGATGTGGGTCACGGCTATGGGCTGTGACCATCCCTCAAATGAAGGTCTATTATTGGTCACACAAGAGGGTCACGGCTGTAGTACGTGACCATTCATCAATAAACAGCAGTTAAGGGGTCACGGCTAAGGGCCATGACCATTTCTTGGCCTTCACCACCCCTCAATTCTTCGTCTGCTGTTGGTTGCGCATGGGGGTCACGGCTATAGGCCGTGACCATTCGTCAATCAGTAATAGGTAAAGGAAATAATGGGTGGCGATGGTGGGTGACGGCTATTGGCCATGACCAGGTTCGGCCATTAAAAAGAGAAAACGTGGTTTTCTCGGCGTTTGAGATTTCGTCAATCAGTAGAAGCTTTGGGCGATTTTACGATTCGATTTCAGCTCTAAGATTTGTTAAAGGTATGTGCGTATATGTGTGTGCATTTCAATTTGTTAATTTATGGCTGATGTGTGTATATGTGTTCATTCCTCAAAACAATTCCTCCAAATTGATTTCAAGGAACATAAGCCCTCCAAATCGATTTGTATTTGGGTTATTATTCTTGTTTGTATGTGTGTTTATGTATAAATATATGTTTATATATGTGTGTATCCTTATATTTATGTGTATATGTGTGTTTATGTATGTAACTATGAACAAATAAATTATTTTTTATGTCAATAAACCCTAGATTGTATGAGTGTGTATGTATAGATTGTATGTGTGTGTATGTATAGATTTATGGCAAAAAAATATTAGGGTTTAGAAAACCCTAGATTGTATGTGTGTGTATGTATATATTATGTCAATAAACCGTAGATTGTATGTGTGTGTATGTATAAATTAGGTCAATAAACCCTAGATTGTATGTGTGTGTATTTTTTTGACAAAATATTATTCAAAACCCTAAACATTATATTTTTTTTGACAAAATTTAATTAAATGGATTTTTAACAAGTAAAAAAAATTACATTCACCTTGTTGTGGGTTACATGCATGCCATCATATTATAATGGGGGTTATATGCTTGTCATGATTTTTTTTGACAAAATATAATTAAATGATTTTTTTTTGACACACTAGTCGCAAACACGTGTACACATTATTATAGTGAAATATTATTGGCTTGGTTGTTAGATACTATGTTGGATTTATTGAATTGATACTAGTGTAGATAAGTGTACATGTTATTAAATTTTACATACCCGTTCTTCATAACACATTGTTTACGTATTGCAGATCTAACCAATTGGATATCAATTTTTCATTACATGCCAGTTCTACATTACACACTAGGTACTCTTTACTTTAACTAAAGTAGTTATGTAATTGATATGCATTATCTATTAAATCTTTTAGATGATAGAAGGAGTACGGGATAATTATTAATTTTGTTTGGTTTGGCTGTTGGATAATTATTGGTTGTTGGCTGGTTATTGGATAGTTGTTGGATAGTATGTTAGAAAGTATGGGATAATTAGGAGTATGGAATAATTAGAAGGAGTACGGGATAATTATTGGTTTGATTATTGCATAATATGTTGAAAATATTTTAGACTCCCGGTTTCATAATACGACAATAACTTGCTAATGTCTAGACTTAAGCATAAAAACATGGCGTTAGAGGGGAGAAACCCGAAACATCTCCCCAAACGGTCCCATGAGAGGCACCTACACCTCGCACGGGACCAATATAACACGTAGGAAATGACCGCGCAATCACATGACTCCCGATATGAGAATACGACTATAATTTGAAAATATGAGGATTTCAGCTTAAAAATAAGGTGTTAGAAGGTAAAAACCTGAAACAACTGCTGAACGGCCCCGTGAGAGGCAACTAACCGCCCGTTCTCGGGACTCCCGATTTCAGAATACGACGATAATTCGAAAATATGAGTACTTAAGCTTAAAAACAAGGCGTTAGAGGGTGAAAACACGAAATAACCCCCGTACGGTCCCGTGAGAGACACCAACACCTCTCACGGGACCAATGTAACACGTAGGAATTGGCCGCACAGTCACGAAACTTCCAGTTTGAGTATACGATGATAATTTAAAAATATGAGGACTTGAGCTTAAAAACAAGGCATTAGAGGGTGAAAACATGAAAAAAAACGTACGACCCCGTGAGAGGCACCAACACCTCACACGAGACCAATGTAACTCGTAGGAACTGACTGCGCAGTCACGGGACTCCCGATTTGAGAATACGACTATAATTTATATATTTTTAGACTTAGGCAAAACATGGCGTTAGTGGGTGAAAACCCGAAATAACCTCCGAACGGCCCCGTGAGTGGCACCAACACCTCGCACAGGACCAATGTAACTCGTACGAACTGACCGCGCGATCACCGGACACCCGATTTGAGAATACGACGATATTTTGTATATTTTTAGACTTAGTCTTAAAAACATGGTGTTAGTGGGTGAAAACCCGAAACAGCCCCCGAACAGCCCCGTGAGTGGCACCAACACCTTGCACGGGACCAATGTAGCTCGTACGAACTGACCGCGCGATCACGGGACCCCCGATTTGAGAATACAATGATAATTTATATATTTCTAGACTTAGGCTTAAAAACATGGCGTTAGTGGTTGAAAACCCGAAACAGCCCTAGAACGGACCCGTGAGTGGCACCAACACCTCGCACGGGACCAATGTAACTCGTACGAACTGATCGCATGATCACGGGACCCCCTGTTTGAGAATATGACAATAATTTGCATATTTTTAGACTTAGGTAAAACATGGCGTTAGTGTGGTAAAACCAGAAACAACCCCCGAACGTCCCCGTGAGTGGCACCAACACTTTGCACGAGACCAATGTAACTCGTACGAACTGACCGCGCTATCACGGGACCCCAATTTGAGAATATGATGATAATTTGCATATTTCTAGACTTAGGCTTAAAAACATGGTGTTAGTGGGTGAAAACTCAAAACAGCCATCGAACGGCCCCGTGAGAGGCACCAACACCTCACACGGGACCAATGTAACTTGTAGGAACTAATCGCACGATCACGGAACTCTCGATTTAAGAACACGACGGTAATTTGAATATTTTAATACCTAGGTAGGGGACATTATATTATTATAAATAATAGCCCCCTTAATCTGCCTAGGCAATTCGAGAACATAATTGAAATTTTTTTATTCTTAAGATACCACACCAATCTTGGATAGCAAATCAGTAGTGAAATTAGATTCCCTAAAACAGTGAGAAAATTTGATCTTGAGTTCCTTGATGAGATCTTGAATTTGCAAAACTTCTTCTTTAATTATCCAAGGAATTTTCAGATGGTCATTAATGCAATTGACTATCAGAGAAGAGTCTGATTCAACTATAATTTTAGTCCAACCTTGACTTAGACAATAAGATATACTATGTTTGATTGCCATTACTTCTACTAAGTTATTTGTTCCAAGATGATACCCCTAATAAAATTCCCAAATTAAGTCACCTTTTAAGTCTCTTAGAATTTTACCCAATCCCATTCTACTGCTGGAGTCACAAGCACCATCTGTATTTAGCTTCAATAAATTGTTAGGAAGTTTTGACCAGCCAATGAGGGAAAATGAGGGGGAATTGAGGGATGAAAAAGGAATGTTAAGATTTTTCAATGAATCTAGACATATTTTGGAAGAAGATTGAGGGTAGCCAAAGGTTAAGAGAGAATCTTGAATTATTTTTTGAGTGGACTCAATTATATAGGGAGGATTCATGTTGATGTTATCAAATCTAGCCTTGTTTTTGCTAATCCAAATTTCCCACAAGATGAAGCAAAAGTAGAGTTGACACAATCTTCTGAAGGAAGCATCAGAGCTTGAATTCAACCACCAAGAAATGATTTTCTGGGAGAAGGAAGAGAGTGAGTAGATGCCAAGTCTAGTTTCAAAGAAAGACCAAACCTAAGTAGCTAAAGGACCAGAGAAGAAAAGATGAGTCAGGATTTCTTCTGACTTAGATCAACAGTTACATTTTGACACCATTTTAATTCCAACAACTTTGATGGAGGAGTCAATTGGCACTACTTTTTGGATCACTTTCCACACATAGCTGCTCTCCTTTTTCCTTAAACCAGAGGGTCAAACATAGTTTCTCTCCTTCTTCCTTTGAAAAAAGAAAATCCCAAATATTTTAAATGGCCCGCACCTTTCTTAAACATTGTCACTTATTCAATAGCATGAATGTGTCTAGGGGGACATTTTGAGCTAGTGAAATAGAGGCTGTTTTCCACACTAATTAATTGGTCAGACTGATCTTCATAGGTTGCAGGGAAGTTCATCAGTTTATTGAGACTATTCTTGGCTCCATTTGTGAATGATTGAATGGAAAGAATAAAGTCTGATCTTATAATTTCCCAACATGATCTAAATAAGGAACCATTGAATCCATATATACCTGCACCACTATTAGCATTAAGAGATGAAATTGCACTCCATATCTTCTCTGCTTATGGAATTTTGGACAGGCTGAGGTTCATTTCATCATTAGCTAATTTGGGAATATATTTAGTCACTGTGATTGCAACTTGATTGACCTGTGGAAAAAAAGATCATCATAATAAGAGACAAAGAGGTTATCTATTTCTTCTTGATAATCAAGCACACTTCCATCCTCTTGTTTAATCTTGTGAATCCACTACCTTCTTCTTTGTTGATTAACTCGAGAGTGGTAGAACTTCGCATTTCTATATCCTTCAGCTATCCACTTGCTTTTAGACTTTTGGAACCAGAATATTTCTTCATTAGATAAAGCCAAATTATGTTCTGCTTGAATTTTTGAGAGGTTTCTTCTTGTTTCTAAACTTGGCATTTCTTCTAGTCTTTTCTCTGCATCAACTGTCAGGGATGCTGGAGCAACTCCATAGGTGGTAATTTTTCATCAAAAGGTGAAGGTTTATCGTTTATTTTCTTACATCATATTGTTTATATTCTTATAACTATTTTACATTACCGTCAGGTAATGAAAATAACGTGGCAAGAAATTTCATTAAGTGTGCATCTTATTCCTTATTGCAAAATTGTAATTCCCAGTAGAAAAAAAGATGATATTTTTATTTTCTACCTCTGTTCATTTATTTTTTAATGTATGAATACTGCCAGGAATTGTTTGAGGGTAATATTGAGTGCTTTGGTAGAGTTCATATAAGTGATATAATTAACTCCTTTTAGGAAAAATGACAATTTGTTGGTGCTTTTTAATGAAGTAAATTATCTTTCACGCAAATGATTTAGCAAGAGACAGTTTGGTAAAGGTTCGTTCCTTAGAATGAATTTCCCTACTTAATGTTGTCCTCATTATGATGTCTCTTAGATCATTTATTTTTCCATTATATTCTGATTGATGATCAACACCTTTATAAACTCGTTCTTTTTTTTTCCTCTATAGTCTATTCTGATGTCTTCTTTTGAACTTGTAGCAGAGAGGTTGTTATAATTTTAAGTTCATTTGTGAAAAAATAGATAAATACGTAGTAAACGTTGTTATCGATTGTTTATGGTTCACTATGCATTTAGTGTATAAGAATTGTGCTTTCTGAATTCTTATTGGATTACAAAATTGTGATGTTTTGCTGAAATCTGGTGTTTTTATTTTAAATATGTCATTGTGATGCTACCACATCTCCCCTAGGCACAAGTGAGTGATAATGGATGCTCTCGCTGTGGAGGGTACAATAGTGATGACCCTACAAATGGTGCTCCATCGAGTCCGTCAGGCCGCAGACGCTATCGGTCATCACTCCGATGACGTGAGGGTAGTGGCAGTCAGTAAGAACAAGCTCGTCTCTCTCATACGCCAACTTTATGACATCGGTCATCGCTATTTTGGCAAAAATTACATCCAAGAATTCGTCGATAAAGCTCACCAGCTCCCTAAGGATATTGAGTGGCATTTTATTGGCCGTTTGTAGACCAACGAAGTCAAACCACTACTAATTGTTGTCCCAAAGCTTGTTATGGTTGAGGGCATAGATAATCAGAAGATTGTAAATTTTATTGACCGTTCACTCGCAAGCATTAGAAGGAAGCCATTGAAGGTTTTGGTCCAAGAAAATACTAGTGGAAAAGCATCAAAATCTGGTGTTGAGCCATCGGGTTGTCTAGAACTTGTGAAGCATGTGAAGTTAGGCTGCCCAAATCTCGAGTTCGCTAGCTTAATGACAATTGGGATGCCAGACTATACATCGATCCCAGAGAACTTCAGGACACTATCAAACTACAAAATTAAGGTTTGCAAGGCACTTGGAATGGCAGAGGATGAATGTGAGCTATCATTGGGCATGTCTGGTGACTTTGAACCAGCAATTGAATTGGGCAGTACAAATATGAAATTGGATCAACCATATTTGTCCCAAGGGAGTATGCAAAGAAATAATAATATTCATGTATCCAAATGTTGCCATTATTAAAGAAGACATCTCTCATCTGGAAATGCTTGTATGAAGTTTTTTATCAATCTTGGTTCTGTACAAATGAGGCAAAGTCACTATTACTTTTGACATAATGTTCTATTTTTAAAATTTGTGTCTGAATCATGCATTTTCTTTCTCATGTTAAATGTAATTGGAGACAACTCCAAATAGAAGTATATGGATTTTGTTTAACTTGGTTATACTTTTTTGCTTTTATATGAAGCTACATTAGCAGTTGTTACAGTGTAGAAGAAGAAAAGAAAAAAGAGTGGTGAGATGAATTGTATATGCATGTGATTGCACGTTCAACTTGTAGTTTAATCTGATCCGTGTTGGGACAACTAGAAAAGGTTACATTATTTGTTGATGTAATCAAATGAGGAATTATTGAAATGAATTTTTCATCAGTTATCATGTCCCTTATCTAGAAAGGGTGCCCCTGTATCATCCGCTCGAGCCAACAAAGTCTTGCCTATCAAAGTTGGTGAGTTTGCGTCGACCAAGTTGTCTTTTGGTGGAGGTTCTGCAGCTGGAAGTATTTAATAATGACAGTTTGATGAACTTCTCGGACTAACTGACCTTAATCAAAACTATGGGTATATGGATCAGTGCTCATCCAAGGTAATACTTGGGAAAGCTATAGATTATTTTACAATATCCATGTTTTATTGTGTACATTTGTAGTGTTTGACATTTTCTCTGCATATTTGTATACTCACCCCCAACAGTCCCAATTTCATTTATGAGGCTCTCATGGTTGTATTCTTTCCCCATCTGAATCCTATTTCTTATAAGCATAATTAATGTTTATATTAATCGGAGCAGTTAGTTTAGGTACTTCAATATCAATAAGAGAAGTTAGTTTAGGTAGGAGAAATATAATGTTGACTATATTTTGGGCCATCTCTTTAAATCATTTCATATATGGACATAAATAATAATGATCAATTAATACTGAGCAAATAATTGAGCATATTATTAATGATAAAACTGAGTGAATAGTAAGCATACTAATCATACTAAACATCAATTGCAATTACTCATGTTCAATCTGTATTACTCGTATTCAGTTTCTATTAAGAATTAGTATGATACTCATCATCAGTTTTTATATTCAGCATATTACTTACTTGGCATCAGTTTGCATACTCACTATATTACTGGCTTGGCATTTTAAAGGCTCAAATAAATTTTGTCAAGCCCAATTCAGTTTTAATACTTAGCAATTTGCTCAGATTCAGAGCAAATTTGAATCATTCGGCAAATATATCTGGGAATTTGGAAATCGAAAGCCTTGTGGGTACCAACGTCATACACTTGTGATATATTTTCCACTTTGTTTGATATTGTATTTTGTTTAGCAACGGATCATGGATTTAGCTACTGAATGTGAACGTTTGGCTAATTATTTATTTTGCAGTGAAAATGAGAAATCTGGATTCATCAACCTCATTTCTCGCTATCTCAGGTATTATATTCAATATCCATATTATTTTTGTTGTGTGGACTTAAACCATCTCCATTGCAAATGTGTATCTTTTACTTGTGTGGATCATATACAAACTATTCTCCAATGATAATGTTTGTTAGGTGAAAAAACTACAAACATTCATATTTGTATTGGATGAGTATTTTTTAGTTTAATGTCTATAGATTATATGTGGAATTTGCTTAACATCTTCGAATGTATATCATTTCCTTTGCATTGTGTAACCACATCAATTTCACATTTATCATGGTTGCATTGGAATCTTTAAAAATAACATTATTATCAGGGGATATTAGGTCTTAGATTTCAACATTCAAATGATTTGAAAGAAACTGCTACCAAAGTCATTACTGTTATATCTATAAACAGAACGTAATAATATAACAACAGTTATATAACAATAGTTATATAAGTCTAGAAAATTTAAAATAACCCCCGAAAGATCCCGTGAGAGGCACCAACACCTCGGTTTGAGAGTACAAGGATAATTTGCATATATCAGGACTTAGGCTTAAAAACAAGGTCTTAGATGGCCAAAACCCGAAACATCCCCCGAACGGCCCCGTAAGAGTCACCAACACCTCGTACGGGGCCAATGTAACTCGTTGGAACTGACCGCGCGATCACGGGTCCCCCGATTTTATAATATGGGGATAATTTGAAAATATCAGGACTTAGGCATGAAATCATGGCCTTAGAGTGAGAACACCCGAAACAACATCCGAACGGCCTGTGAGAGGCACCAACACCTCGCACGAGACCAATGTAACTTCTAGAAACTGACCGTGCAATCACGGGACCCTTGGTTTGAGAATACGACGATAATTTGAAAATATTTAAACTTAGCCTTAAAAAATGGCATTAGAGGGAAAAACCCCGAAACAACCCCCGAACGGCCTCATGAGAGGCACCAACACCTCGCACGGGATGAATGTAACTCGTACAATCTGACCTCACGATCATGGAACCCTCGGTTTGAGAATGCGATGATAATTTGAAAATATCTAGACTTAGGCTTAAAAAATGGTATTAGAGTGCGAACACCCGAAGCAGCACCCGAACGGCTCTGTGAGAGGCACTAACACCTCGCACAAGACCAATATAACTCGTACGAA
Organism: Sambucus nigra; assembly: GCA_949130495.1. Taxonomy (NCBI): domain Eukaryota; kingdom Viridiplantae; phylum Streptophyta; class Magnoliopsida; order Dipsacales; family Adoxaceae; genus Sambucus; species Sambucus nigra. The sequence continues at coordinate 261,146,543 of OX422210.1, forward strand.
CTGACCGCGCGTTCACGGGACCCTCGGTTTGAGAGTACGAGTATAATTTGCATATATTAGGACTTAGGCTTAAAAACATGGCCTTAGATGGTCAAAATCCGAAAAAACTCCCAAACGACTCCGTGAGTGGCACCAACATCTTGCACGGGACTAATGTAACTCGTACGAACTGACCATTCGATCACGAGACTGTCGGTTTGAGAGTACGACGATAATTTACATATTTCTAGACTTAGGCTTAAAAACATGGCATATGTGGACAAAAACCCAAAACCGCCCCTGAACGGCCCCGTGAGTGGCACCAATACCTCGCATGGGACCAATGTAACTCGTACGAACTGACCGCACGATCATGGGACTGCCGGTTTGAGAGTACTTTAAAAATATCTGGACTTAGGCAAAACATGGCGTTAGTAGGGGAAAACCCGAAACAGCCCCCGAACAGCCCCATGAGTGGCACCAACACCTCCCACAAGACCAATTTAGTTCGTACAAACTAATCGCACGATCACGGGACTCCCATTTTGAGAGTACGACGATAGTTTTCATATTTCTAGACTTAGGCTTAAAAACTTGCCGCTATTGGGGGAAAACTCGAAACAGCCCCCGAACAGTCCCGTGAGTGGCACCAATACGTCGCACGGGACCAATGTAACTCGTACAAACTGACCGCACGATCACGGGACTCCCAGTTTGAGAGCATGGCGATAATTTAAAAATATTAGGACTTAGGCAAAACATGGCGTTAGTAGGGGAAAACCCAAAACAGCCCCCGAACAGCCCCATGAGTGGCACCAACACCTCGCACAAGACCAATTTAGCTCGTACGAACTGACCGCACGATCACGGGACTCCCAGTTTGAGAGTACGACGATAGTTTTCATATTTCTAGACTTAGGCTTAAAAACTTGCCGCTATTGGGGGAAAACCCGAAACAGCCCCCGAACGGTCCCGTGAGTGGCACCAACACCTCGTACGGGACCAATGTAACTCGTACGAACTGACCGCATGATCACGGGACCCCCTGTTTGAGAGTATGACAATAATTTGTATATTTCTAAACTTAGGTAAAACATGGCGTTGGTGTGGTAAAACCAGAAACAACCCCCGAACGTCCCCGTGAGTGGCAGCAACACCTTGCACGGGACCAATGTAACTCGTACGAACTGACCGCACGATCACGGGACCCCAGTTTGAGAATATGATGATAATTTGCATATTTCTAGACTTAGGCTTAAAAACATGGTGTTAGTGGGTGAAAACTCAAAACAGCCCTCGAACGGTCCCGTGAGAGGCACCAACACCTCACACGGGACCAATGTAACTCGTAGAAACTAATCGCGCGATCACGGAACTCCCGATTTAAGAACACGACGGTAATTTGAATATTTCAATAACTAGGTAGGGGACATTATATTATTTTAAATAATAGCCCCTTTAATATAATGGCAAGTTTTTAAGCCTAATTCTAAATACGAACTGATCGCGCGATCACGGGACACCCGGTTTGAGAATACGATGATAATTTAATAATATCAGGACTTAGGAAAAATGTGGCGTTAGTGGGGAAAACCCAAAATAGCCCCCGAACGACCCCGTGAGTGGCACCAACACCTCGCACGGGACCAATGTAACTCGTACGAACTGACCGCGTGATCACGGGACTCCCGATTTGCGAGTACGACGATAATTTGCATATTTCTAGACTTACGCTTAAAAATTTTCCGTTAGTGGGGGAAAACCTGAAATAGCTCCCGAACGACCCCGTGAGTGGCACCAACACGTCGCACGGGACCAATGTAACTCGTGCGAATTGACCGCGCGATCACGAGACTCTTGATTTGAGAGTACAACGATAATTTAAAAATATCAGGAGTTAGGCAAAACATGGCGTTAGTGGGGTAAAACTCAAAATAGCCCCCGAATAGCCCCGTGAGTGGCACCAACACCTCGCACGGGACCAATGTAAATCGTATGAACAGACCGCGCAATCACGGGACTCTCGGTTTGAGAGTACGATGATAATTTGCATATTTCTAGACTTAGGCTTAAAAACATGGCGTAAGTGGGCGAAAACCCAAAACAGCCCCGTGAGTGGCACCAATACCTCGCACGGGACTAATGTAACTCGTACAAACTGACCGCGCAATCACGGGACTGTCGGTTTGAGAGTACGGCGATAATTTGTATATTTATAGACTTAGGCTTAAAAACTTTCCGTTAGTGGGGGAAAACCGAAAACAGCCCCCGAACGGCCCCGTGAGTGGCACCCACACCTCGCACGGGACCAATGTAACTCGTACGAACTAACCGTGTGATCACGGGACTCCTAATTTGAGAATACGACGATAATTTGCATATTTCTAGAATTAGGCTTAAAAACTTGCCATTATAACTCATATATGCAATTTTTCAACTTGAATAAATTTTTTGTAAAACTACTTGGTTACTGATATCATTTTTTTATCCTATCATTTGTAGGATTTTTGCACGTGGAACAAATGAAGGAGGCAATGGTTTACAACATGAAGTTTGTCTGTATAATGTTGTGGACATTCAGGATTATGATTTTTATATGTTACAACCGTGCGGGTTTTGATTGTTTAGTTTTATGGCCTTGCGGGATTTTATAATTTGATTGTTAAATTTTATGGCCGTGCGGGCTTTATAATAAGCAGGCTTTACATTTACAGGGTTTGAAATGTCTAGAAAATAGAGGAAATTCTGCCCAATTTTTTTTAGGTCCGTGAATTATTAAGACGTGTAATGTTTTTAAGTTTGTATATATATTAGTTTATTAACAACGTCCTCGATTCGCAATTTGTGATTTTTTTTTTAATTTTTCCAATAATAAATATTTGTAACACCTCGTACGCGTCCAACATTACACGTAGCAACTGACAGTGCACTCATAATTTTAGGATTGGACCAAAAAAAAATATTTTTTAAGTTATAGTTAAATATGGTCATGGACTTTGTCCATGACCATTTTTATTTTTTTCGTCGCGCATAAAAATGGTCGTGGCCAAAGTCCATGACCCCCAAACGTGACAAAAAATGGTCGCGGCTAAAGTTCACAACCATTTTTTTCTTTTTTTTTTTTGTCGTGGTTGTGGGTCGCGGCCCAAATCCGTGACCAATTTGTCACGGTTGTGGGTCATGGACTTGGGCCGCGGCCATTTTAATTTTTTTTTTGGCATGGTTGTGGGTCGCGGCCCAAGTTCGCGATCAATTTGCCACGATTGTGGGTCACGGACTTGGGCCACGACTATTTTTTTCCTTTTCTTTTTTATCACGGTAGTGGGTTGCGGACTTGGGCCGTGACCAATTTGTCACGGTTATGGGTCGCGGCCCTCGTCTGTGACCCATCACGGCATGGGTCACGGACCAAGTTCGCGACCCACCCATGACCATTTGTGGGTCATGGACTTGGGCCGCGACCCACAAAATTGGTCACTCCTGAAATGGTCACGGTCCAAGTCCGCGACCCACAGTCTTGATCAGGGATTTTGGCCGTGACCAATCGCCAGTTTTGGTGTAGTGTAGTAAAAAATTACTTTTGATAAGAATGTTAATTTGATTTGGCACATAAATTATTTATTATGGGTCAAAATCATCCTAAAGCCTTACCGTAGAGATAATTGTAAGGAATATATTCCGTTGGCATAATCCTTTCGAAAAAATCGTTGGTCTAGGTGTATGTGAGTCGATGATGAAGAAATTATGCTCGACACGTGTCTACCTAAATCATTTGACTTACTCGAGTTGAACATGCATGTATCCTCACATAGTATAAGAGGTTTTTGGAAGTTAAAATTATTTTTTTTTCATAAGTTTATTTGAGGTTTGATATGAGATATTTTGAATGAGGAAAAATGTTTTATGAATATTTCTTTATTCAAAATTAATTTTTTTATTAAAAATATTTTTTTGGAGATCTCATATATTTATGATATTCGTACGAGAATCACATCTCGTTCGTACGAGGATCCTGCCACTGCTTCCTATGTAGGTTGTTTGTTTAGACTTTCGAATTGATGTCATAAGAAGATTGCATGGAGTGAGATTTATAAAGGCCTTATACGAGAAATCATCTCATTCGTACGAGGCCCAATCTCTTATAAGGGATCAAAAATCGAGAAACGTGTTTTGAACTATCGTCTTACCTAAAATGTATAAATATGACTTCAAACTCGATTTTGAATTATTTTTCTAGCTCCTATTGTTTTTCAAAATTCTAAAGAAAATTTTCTTTCAGTAATTTTGTGTGAGATTTTGAGAATTCTTGTCAAATACATGATTATATGAACACAAAACACCAAATTCCATCAATATTAATCTGATTGAAGTTTTTTCTTTGATCGATGTTGGTACTTGCTTTTCGAGGGTTGATTAATGCGTCTAAAGGATTGAGTTGCGATTCAAGGCTGTCTTTTTGATATTTTTACTATGAATTCTAAGGAGGGATATTTGTGTCCCAAACTACACATCGGTGAATAAGGCTTGTGAAGTGTGACGTGTCGCAGAGGAGAACAATCGAGTCTAGTGTTATGAAAATTTCAAGTCAGAACACAAATGAAGATTTATGGGGTATTGAGTCATTAAAGTTACTGTTGTCTAAATTGATTTTAATACATTCCTAATCTTCGAATTTAGACTTAGATACAATTTTGTTAAAAAATTAGGCTTTGCCCGAAATCATTAGTAAATCTCTTAACTATAACTGTTACCTTTCATTTTGATTTAATATAATAATAAACCCAAAAAAAATTAAGAATGAAAAAGAAAATGCATATGAATTTAAAAACAATTAAAAAATGCAGAAAAAAATACTATATCTTTAGTAACCCTTGCCCTCCCACCCCCATCGTCCCTTCTCTCCCTCCCACCCCACCCGATAAACCATTAGCTAAGACATGTCCACCACCAACCAAGCCACCGACAACCCAAGAAAAACCCATCACCACCATCCCACTCATAACCAGTTGCCCCCGCAATCGACAACCCCACATCCCCCCGTTAGAGACTAAAACCATACTTTATGTAATAGTTTTAGTTATGAATTTATTGTTAAAATAAAATCCGTTTCTCCTATTTTAATGAGAATCATATATGCACATAATGTTTGCATTACTTTATATATTACCGGTGTCTTTTATTCTACTCAACAGGTGTACTGGTGTGCAGAGTACGACTTACACACAGATGATCAGATCACCAGTTCTTGTAGAATATAAATTTTATCGTTAATAGTCTTAGATGGAACTGGATACAACATCAGTATGGCTGTAGCATAATATTTTAGTAGCTCTATCTTGATAATGGAAAACAATATAGTTTTAACTTATTATGCTAATACACGTTGTGTGTATTCAACGAGATCATTTAAGGTCCTTGTCTTTATATTTATATTATAAGACAATGTATACCTCATGATTATTAGGTTTGTTTAAGGCTCTTAATCTGGATATGATTGATGGACAAATTCACTAGTTATTTTTTTCATTGGTCCATCGAGTAAGATTCATTATTGGATCAATAATATTGATAGATTGGGAAATGGTGATTAATGTATGGTGAAATTATTTTATGAATGGAATCCATATATCAGTATAAATACTGTTGATACCCTCTTGAGATGCTTATAAGTTTTGTGTGTGTCAAACCATATAGGTGAACTATGTTAATCCGACACTATAAATAGGATAAGCTTTTCCACTCAAGGACTTAAAGAACGTAATCAAATAAATTATCGGTAATTTATTTTATTAACGGTGACGTGACTAAGAATGTGTCTCGGAAGTGCGTTCTCTCAAGGCCCAAGTGTAAGCCTGTCGCGTTAGGAATAAACCCGGTAAGTCGGGATCGTATCCTTAGGGAAATAGAACAATGAAATTATAACGACATTGGACAGATAAATGAATCCTAAGTCTGAATCTAGAGAAAAAGGGAAAGATGATTGTTTTTTAGAACTTACTACACTAAATGCAATTTTTGAAAATATTTATTTAATGCAGTAAAGTATGAATGGAATCCTACTATTCTAAATTACCTAAAATAATAACGATGAATGATTTAAAACTCGAACTATATGATGAGAAAAATAGGATAGGAATACAATCCCCCAAACCTAGTGTATTGATGGTATAAAGCTAATCGTAAAATTGAATGATTAATTAGACCCAGAATTTAGTACTCCCAAGCATTACGTATATGAGGTTCAATCCCGCACCATACTTAATCAGAGGATGAGTAAATCGGTATTGCAATAGTTACACTCCAATTGTATTCTAAAGCATCCCGTTTACAAGCAAATGAGATCCAAAGATCTACAATTATCGCGTTCCTACGCAATACGGTCCTAATTAAATCATTAAATTTAGAGGATTACTTTTATACACATACAACTACCACATCGGGTTGGGTTTATGCATCCCGACCCTTAAAAGTCTAGCCTACCATGATGAAATTAATGAAAACGATTTTTGAAATGCAGGAAGTCATGATTAAACTAAGGAAACATTGAAGAATGATGTAAACGGGAAATTAGACAGAGGAAACTAATCATTAATCTTACCGAAACACTCACAGCATTAACTACAATTACTTGTAATCACAGAAATCTGAACAATCTTCAATCTTGGAATTAAAATTATAATCTATCTTCAAACTAGGGTTTTTCTGGAAAAGAATGGAAAATTAGATAATTTTTTTGTTATTTAGAATGATAATAAATTGGTTTTAAATACCCTACAAAGCTCCAAGAGTTTTAGCTGAACTAGGACTCTCCATTAGAGGAAGAGTAAAAAATTAAAATTCGACAGTCGGACCGATCTGGGCCTTCTTCGATTCGGTCTGGCTGGAATCCGGATCGATTCATTTATTTCTTGGCCGGATCGATCCGGTACGGATCGGTTCATTTATTTTCCTTCAGCTTTGATCCGTCTTCGGTCCGGGGTTCTCTGGAATTTGGCATTTCGGATCGGTCCGATCCGGATCGGTCCGAATTTGCTTTGACTTTTTCTTCAAGTTTTGACTGCTCATAACTTTCACACCGGAATTCTGATTGAGGTGCCGTTTCTTTCTATGTGCTCGTGAACTTGATATCTTCAACTTTGCTTTAGATGCCTCATCCGAATTTTGGGTATAAATTAAAATTTTTCCCTTTTGACTTTCCTTCTTTTCTTTTTTGATTCTTCCGGTTTCTTTCTTTCTTTAATTGACATCAAATACCTGTAAACTCAGTACAAATACTAGAAACTCGGGGGTACTCATTAGAATAAGTCAGTAGTAAGATTATGAGATAAAATCAAATCGATTACGTTGTTCGAGGTGCTAAAAGTAACTAAATTAAAGGGATAAATTGGAAAGAATTTATGCCTAATCAAATCCCCCTAACTTAGAACTTTGCGCGCCCCGAGCAATGTAAAAGAATCTTAGCAAGGCTCAAATCTTGAAAATCAGTTTATTGGGATAGAATACATTTTTCACGGGTAAGCGATTGCATTTAGCGTATGCAACAAGCCTTTAAACCCATAGGTTACCCTTGTAGGACGGGATGTGTCTCGTGGGGGTTTGCAGAGAATATACCCACAAAATTCGACTCAAAGAAATTTCAAAATATGCAAAAATAGAATAATTCAAACTTTCCCAGGAAATAGTCATCATCAAGTCATGCTCAATAGTCTCAAATCATAGTGCGTGTGTGCGAAGCCGAAAATTTAACCACTAATTTTCACCGATTGATCATTATGTTACTTATCCGAAAATTCGTTTTGATTTCAAATTCTCATGGAATGCTCTCACAAACAAATCTCTCGAATTATGGCTATTCTCTCGGTGTGCGTGACATAAAGAGTAAATGTATTGTATGCAAAGTCACGCACACAAGTAGAAAGACAGAAATTTTATAGTGAAAGGATATCATCAATGGAATACGATTTTAAAAACGGGAACATTGCCTCTTATCCACGCATTTAATCTCTTTTATTACCTTTGGCGTCTTAGCTCTCCACGCGGTAACCAATTTAGCAATTTTGGACTCGGTTAGGACTTTTTCGGGTTTTAAGGTATATTGGGTAAAATGAAAATGATAAGGAAGGTTGGAATTAGAAAAGTCATTTATGATGTGCATTTGTGCTTTTTCCGGGCTTTTGCTCAATTTCTCTTCTTTTTCTCTATTTTTGTTTCTATTTTTCACTTCTTTTCTTTTCTTGCTATTTTTGTTGAGCATATCTATTTTTTTCTTTCCCCTTTTTATGCACTTTCGGACTTTATTCGATAAATATTCGATTTTCATAATTCTGGGCTTTTTGGGTTTTTTGGGTTGTCAAACAAAAGGAAAAATTATTAGGCTCAATTTGAGTTACAAAAGGGATAATTTTTTGCTACTTTTTATGGCCAATATTTTTAGGTGACAAATGAGGGCCTACTTCATTGTCCAAAATACTAATTGCATTACCATATACGTCTCGAGATTAATTTAATTTAGAGATTTGCAGCGCGCTTTGTACGACAATATCACACACATTTATCAAAACCGATCAAAATGAAAGGATTGAGATCCTCGACGACTTTTTAGACGCTGAAAAGAACTTTGAGTTAATAATTAGCTCGGATTGATTTATAATTTTCATATAGATGAAAGACTCGAATCTCATCGGGTTTGTTAATCTCCATACTTATTCGTTAAGTCGTCAATTTTCGCACAATTTCCATCTTCAGTCAATTTCGGCTTTGTGTATTTGAATTTTAAAACTTGAGACTTTAATCGACTTTTAATGATATTTTTGAAAAATTTGAATTCCAATTCTTATTTATTTTGAACAAAAATATTTTTGGATTTTCCAAAATTTTATGATTTTTTTGAGATTTTTGGGCATTTTTGAAAATTTGTGAAGTTTTAGAAATACGCACTTGTGACCCCCCTTAACTTAGACTTTTGCATTGTCCTCAAGCAAAAAGGACTAGAATCTAAACAAGACAAAATAAGAAGTGCGATAAATAAAACAAACAAATGGAGAAAATGCAATTTTTTATAAAACAGGACTGTGGTACAAAAACAGAAAAGAGCATACAACATGTGAACAAGGGAAACAACTAAAAATTGTCATAAACACACAAAACTTCACTGGGGCGATGGGTGAGAAGAGCTGGGCACGTCAGGGCCATAGGGGTCATAAAAGTAGGATGACACTGGCTCGTTGGGATCCTCTTGGCGTCGGTACAAGTCCGCTTGGAAATGAAACATCATGCTTGTATCGCGGGGGTATTCGGTCATAAAGTTGCTGAATCGCGTCTCTAGGGCTGACATACGATTGGTGAGGTCGCTACCCGCCCATTCGAAATCTGGATAGTCTCTTCTTTGGTCGACTCTTCGTCTACTCCCACTTCTCCCATCTCCACATCAGCAGCTGCCTCTTCTTTTTCCTCTTCCTCACTTGAGGTAGCATCGTCCTCGTCATCACTTCCACGCTTCACCCGAAGGATGAACTCCGAGTGCGGGTTCCCTGTCCAAAGGGATCGAGGATGCAAGTACGGTCAAGTGGCGCCTCAAATCCAGCATCTTTGAGAATAGAGGTAATAAGGCGTGCATATAGAAGTGCGGCGGCACCTTTCTCATCCATGGCTGCAACGAGAATGTCAGCGTATAGGGTGCGAGCCAGGTTAATTGGAGTGTGGGGATCGAAGAGGTGGTATGTCAATGTGGCTTGACGGGGACGCATCGCGGAATCGTTGGACGTTTGCAAAATGTTAGCACACACAATTTGGAATGTATGGCATGCTTTCTCGTTAAGTCGGCCAACGCGACAGTCTCCCCCCTCCATGCAACGTCGGGGAAATTCGCTCCATAATCAATTCCTTGGCTACCGGGGCGACATTCATTGGGTATGTGTAGTCTTGAACATCGGGAACGTCGTATTCGCCTAACTTGGTAGAGAAAAAGGCCAAGGAAAAGGGAATGATGCTACCGTCAACATAAGCTTGAGACTCAAATTGGCCTGTTCGAACAAGGTAGCCATAGAAGGAGCGGACCTCGGTGGCCCAAACCGCCTTATAGGGTTCATTAAGAAAATGGCACCAACCCCTAGGCATGAAGAGAGCGGTGATGAAATTGGGAAGCCCGACCCATTGGACTGCGCGCTCCATGTGGAGTTTGCGATCCGGACCAAAGAAACGATTGCACCACTGCTCCTCTTGGCGGGAACGGAATTCACCATGGCCGGAGGGTAGGATTTCAGTTGAGTCATATTTGACCGGGGGGGGGGGGGGGGGCTCTTTGGGCCATTGGGAAAAGGAGAGGTTGCTGGAACAAAATAAGTAGAGAGAGAGAGGAGGAATGTGGTTGGAGGTGTGGAGGAAAATGGGGGAATTGAGTGTGTATTTATTTGTGGGGGTGGGTAGGGTTTTGCAATTGGAGGGAAAGGGTTTGGAGGGAAAGAGGGGATGTATTTGGGAGGGAAATTGAAGGGTTGGGTATGGTGGGACGAATTGGGAGGAAAGGGAAGGGATTGGGGAGAAGGGGGGTGCAACTAGGGAAAGGGGAAGTACTGCAGAAACCGGACCGATCCGGCAGGTATAGGACCGGACCAGTCCTTTTAATTTTCGAGCTTTTTAATTACCGGATCGATCCGGTTCCAAAAGAAATGAACCGATTCGATCCGGACCAAAAATAAAAGAACCGATCCGGTTCTTATATTGAGCTGGATTTCTCCCCCTAACTTAATTTCAATCGCGCTTCTCCGAAATTTTTTGACTCTCCGCACTGCTTCCTATCAATTTTGGTTCAACACCCTCTCGATTCCTATGATCACCGCAATCTGAATCAATTTCCCGAAACCTGTGAATGCTCTCACCTTATTGTACCCTAATCCTAGGGACTCTCACTACTCGCATGACTCTCATCTACTATACACAAGAATTCACCCCATACGCATCGGGGGTGCGACGACCTTACTGTAGCAGCTCACTCTACCCCGTAAACGCGGTTCGACAACCAAACGGTGTCGACTTATTCCACACGCGCCTTTAGATATGGCTTTAGGCATTGCCCATTTACTTTGAATGTATATTATCCTTTAAAATCGTCTAACTCAACAGCTCTGTGAGGGAAAACATTCTTCACAACGAACGGGCCAGACCATCGTGACCGCAACTTGCCCGAAAAGAGATGAAGCCGAGAGTTATAGAGAAGCACTTTTTATCTAGGAAGAAACTCTTTGCGGCGAATGATGTTATCGTGAGCGAGTTTTATCCTTTCTTTGGAAATTTTTGCATTCTCGTACGCATCATTGTGTATCTCTTCTAACTCATTCAATTGAAGCTTGCGAGCTTCACCAGCCTTATCCATGACAAAGTTCAATTCCTTAATCTCCCAATACGCCTTGTGCTCTAATTTCACGGGAAGATGGCAAGGTTTGCCATACACAAAGCGGAATGGGGACATGCCGAGCGGATTTTTGTATGCGGTACGATAGGCCCATAACGAATCATTCAATCTAACTGACCAATCTTTTCGGGTAGGATTGATGGTCTTTTCAGGAATGTTCTTGATTTCCTGATTTCGTAATTCGGCCTGCCCATTCGTTTGTGGGTGATACTTCGTTCCAATCTTGTGAACGATACCATACTTTCTCATGAGCTTCGCGAATGGCCTATTGTAAAAGTGCGTGCCATTATCACTAATTATCACTTTCGGAGCACCGAAAGGGGAAAGTATGTGTTCCCGTAGGAAATTAATCACCACTTTGTTGTCATTGGTCTTGGTAGCTATAGCTTCCACCCATTTAGAAACGTAGTCTACCGCGACAAGGATGTATAGGAAACCAAAGGACGGGGGGAAAGGGCCCATGAAGTCAATACCCCAACAATCGAAGATCTCAATAATGAGTATGGGGGTAAGAGGCATCATGTCTCATCGGGTAATAGCTCCTATCCTTTGGCACCTATTGCAAGATTTACAAGCATTATTCACATCCCGGAATATTATGGGCCAATAGAGGCCGCATTGCAGAATTTTAGCGGCCGTCTTTTTCGTCGAAAAGTGGCCTCCACAAGCTTTCGAATGACAAAATTGAATAACTTTCGGGATCTCGTCATCCGGTACACAACGTCGGATGATTTGGTCGGTGCAATATTTTAACAGAAAAGGATCATCATAGAAAAACATGCGCGACCAAGTAATAAACCTCTTCTTATCTTGGGGTGTCCAATCGGGAAGGACGACTCCCGTGAAAAGATAGTTCACGATATCCGCAAACCAGGGCGAAAAAGAGGTAGAAAAGAGTTTCTCATCCGAAAAGTATTCGTTTATGGGTATTGGATCACTAGGTACGTCGAACGAAAGCCGTGATAAGTGGTCGGCAACAACATTTTCTACTCCTTTCTTATCTTTAATGGAGAGATTAAAATTTTGTAGGAGGAGGATCCACCTTATGAGGTGCGTCTTTGCGTCTTTCTTTGCGAGTAGGTATTTCAATGCCGCGTGGTCGGTGAAGCAAATGATGGGAGAACCGATAAGGTAGGATCAAAATTTGTCAAGAGAAAAGACTACCGCTAGAAACTCCTTCTTGATAGTGGAGTAATTGAGTTGTGGTCCGATAAGAGTCCGGCTAGCGTAGTAGGTGACATGAGCCTTATTGTCTTTTCTTTGGCCCAAAATAGTCCCTATCGCATAATCACAAGCATCACACATAAGTTTGAATGGTAAAGACCAATCTGGAACTTGCATGATGGGAGCGGACACAAGCATGGTTTTCAGTTTTTCAAAAGAGCTTTAGCATGCTTCCGTCCACTCAAATGGGGTGTCCTTCATGAGTAGGTTGCTTAAGGGCCTAGCGATGGCGCTAAAGTCCTTAATGAATCTTCGATAAAACCCCGTGTGGCCCAATAAGGAGCGCATGTCTTTCAGCGATTTTGGTGGGGGTAGATCGGCTATGACATCTATCTTAGCTCTATCAACTTCTATCCCCTTGGATGAAACTATGTGGCCAAGAACTATTCCCTCGGTGACCATGAAGTGACATTTCTCCAAATTCAGCATTAAGTTCTTTTCCACACACCGGGCAAGTACCTTTTCCATTTTTTCAAGACAAAGATCGAAAGAGGTGCCAAAAATGCTGAAATCGTCCATGAACACTTCAAGTCCTCTCTCGACCATGTCGCTAAATAGGCTTAACATGCACCTTTGAAAGGTCGCAGGTGTATTACACAAGCCAAATGGCATACGTTTGTAGGCAAACGTACCAAAAGGGCGAGTGAACCCTGTTTTCTCCTGGTCAAGTACATCTACCTCAATTTGGTTATATTCGGAATAACCATCAAGGAAGCAATAGTAAGGGTGGCCCGCTACTCTTTCAAGCATCTGATCAATAAATGGTAAAGGGAAATGGTCTTTCCTAGTTCCTGCATTGAGTTTCCAATAATCAATGCAAACGCGCCACCCGATGGTGGTACGTTGGGGGACTAACTCTCCTTTAGCATTCTCAATCACTGTCATGCCTGACTTATTCGGGACAACTTGAATAGGGCTCACCCATTTGCTATCCGAGATTAGGTAGATAATCCCGGCATCCAATAGCTTAATGATATCGGTCCTCACCACTTCTTTCATATTAGGGTTTAGTCTTCTTTGCATTTCTCTCGAGGGCTTGGCATCCTCTTCGAGATGGATCTTATGGGTGCAAATCAAAGGACTTATCCCTTTCAAATCAGCAATGCACCAACCAAAAGCACCTTGGTGCTTCCTCAGAATCTTTAGTAGTTTACCCTCCTGCTCTTCGTCTAGGCTAGAGGAGACAACAACAGGAAATGTCTCATCCTCTCCTAGGTATGCATATTTAATATGGGAGGGGAGTTTCATCAATTCGAGGGTTGAATTTTTTTTTCTGGAAGGAACCATGCGTGTTTCCCTCGGCGGTAACTCCTCGAATCGAGAAACCCAATTCACATCTCTCGCGTCCTCGTCCGACGCTCTCTCATCAAGTAACTCTCTCTACTCCTCAACCTCCCTCTCGAATGTGGTGTACGTCCCCTCACTCTCGTGGCTCGACACTAAATAGGACCCTAAGGTGTATCCACAATAAGTTTCCTTGAAATACTCCTCTACGATCTCGTCTATTAGGTTCACCGCATGAAGGTCATCTTCTTCCCCCGTATGTTGAGCGATATGGAAAATGTTAGTTTCTAAAGTCATGTTCCCAAAAGTGAGTTGCATTTACCCATTTCGAGTATTGATGATTGCGTTAGCCGTAGCTAAGAATGGGCTCCCAAGAATGATGGGAACATGATTGATTGAAGTGAAGGAGGGCTCCATATCCCAAATGACAAAGTCTATCGGGAAGTAGAAAGTGTCAACTTGGACGATCACATCCTCAACTACACCTCTTGGGATCTTCACTGTTCGATCCGCTAACTAGAGAGTGACCTTTGTGGGCTTGAGGTCGCCCAAATCAAGTTGCCTATAGATGGCGTATGGGAGGATATTGACACTTGCTCCCAAATCAAGTAAGGCTTTCTCAATTTTATTTTCTCCAATAATACAGGAAATGGTGGGTGCACCGGGATCTTTGAACTTGGGTGGGAGATCATTGAGTAGGATGGAGCTCACGTTCTGTACGAGAAAGACATTTTTCTTTACCTTCATCCTCCTTTTTACCGTCAACAAGTCTTTGATGACTTTTGCATAAGCTGGAATTTCCTTAATAGCATCGAGGAAAGGTAAATTTAGCTTCACTTTCTTTAGTACGTCTAGCACTTCATCACGGGGGTTTCCTTTATGGGAAGGAATCTACCTTTGAGGAAACGGTACCACGGTGGGTGGTTTCACTACTATTTAGGGCTCACTAGTGTTCTTTTTATAACTCTCCTTCATGGGGACATCTTCTGCCTCTTTCGTATTGGGCAAAATCTCCTTGTCTTTGGTTGCGTCGTGTGGGGGAGGTGATAACTCAACGACTCTCCCACTACGAAGAGTGGTCACAGCTTGACATTGCTACTGATGTTCTGTCGAGGTGGAGATAACACTAGTTTGACCTTGAGGCGGTCTTTGGCCCTGGGCACAAAACTTGCCTTTCTCTTGGATACTCAACGATGATTGCAACTGTGAAATGTTCGCATTCATGTCATTGATCATGCGCTCATGCCTAGCATTAGTTTCAGTCTGGGTATTGATAAAGTGGTTGATCGTATCCTCGAGATTTCTTCGCGGTGGAGTGATTTATGCTCCTTGAGGTGGTGGTGCTTGCACATATCCTTGCATGTGTGGAACTTATTGAAAGTGTTGTGGTGGAGGAGGGGCAACATGTGAATTAGGATTCATCGCAGCATGTTGTTGCCCATAGCTAAAACCAGGGTGGTTTTTCCATGAAGGATTGTAAGAATTCCCGTGCAGTGCACCAAAATTACCCTTGAATCCTCCTATACCACTGACTTGCTCTTGAAGCATCACTTTGTAGGCAGGTATAGTCGGGCACTCCTCAGTTGAATGACCCGCCTCACAAATCGCACACACCTTCTCGACGGGGTTTAGGATTGATCCAGTTGGTCCTCTTCTATATACCTCACGTAGGTCTCATAGTCCTTTCTCAAGCATATCGAGTCGACTGTCCGCTATCAAATTCTTTTCTACATGAAATAGGCCGGACGCCGATGGAGTGGTGGTCACTTGACGATTTTGATTTTGAGCATTAGGGTCAGATGTATCCCAGGATTGGGTAGTCTTGGCGACATACCTCAGGTGAAGCTCAGCATCGTGGGCGTCTAAGTCGACAAACGGACCACTACCCATGGTTTTAAGGAGTTGCTTGGAATTAATGTTCAGCCCATTATCGATAAAAGAAATGATTTGCGCTTTATCAAAACCATGATGGGGACACGAAGCAATTAACTAATTGAAATGATCGTAACATCGATCTAATGACTCATTTTCTAATTGTCGAAACGTTTGAATTTGAGCCTCGATGGAGTTCGTTCGATGTGGAGGAAAGAATTTCTTGAGAAATTTAGATTGTAATTCGTTCCATGATGAAATCGAATTTGGTGGTAAAGACCATAGCCAAGTCTTAGCCTTATCTTTTAGCGAGAATGGAAAGAGTTTAAGGCGGAGCACATCTTTTGTGCAAGTTTTATCGCTGAGAGTTTCGCACGCCACCTCAAATTCCATGATGTTATGGCTTTTCTGAATCCATTCCATGGTAAGTGGGAAGCATCTGGATCATCCCATTCCTAAAGCGAAATTATCCAGTATTGTATGGGAGTAAAATGCATCCCGGAGTGACAGTGCGCTCGGGATATATGCCGTCTCTCAAAGGACGATATGGGGCCTCTCCCTTGTCGGAGGCTGCACTACCGTGTTGTGACATATCTCTCTCTTTCAAAGATTTGGTATCCTTAATCGGTATACTCGGAGTGCGCTCTGAAGTGTGTCCTAAGAGGGAAAATGGAGTGTTATTTGAGATTGAGTGTGATGGTGTGGGAGGTGGAAACCCAAAATTGTGGAGCGTTAGGAGTGTGAGGGCTATCAGGGTCGTACTCAACAATCGGGTTTTCGTGAATGTGGGTTGGAGTATTATGGGGAGTTGGAGTGAGTTCAGAATTTTTCATTAACGGGCTTATGAGAGATGATGATGAATCTTTTTGAGCATTTTCAAATTTTTATATGTTTTTGGATTTTTGGAGATTTTTGGTCAAAGTTTTAGATTGACTCGATCTAATCCTAAGTCTACCTAATTCCCCGGTAACGACGCCAAAAACTTGACGCGACTAAGAATGTGTCTCAGAAGTGCGTTCTCTCTAGGCTCAAGTGCAAGCCTGTCACGTTAGTAATAAACCCGATAAGTCGGGATCGTATCCTCAGGGAAATAGGACAATGGAATTGTAACGACGTTGGACAGATAAATGAATCCCGAGTCTGACTCTAGAGAAAAAGGGAAAGATGATTGTTTTTGAGAACTTACTACACTAAATGCAATTTTTGAAAATATTTATTTAATGCACTAAAGTATGAATGGAATGCAACTATTCTAAATTACCTAAAATACTAACGATGAATGATTTAAAACTCGAACTATATGATGAAAAAAATAGGACAAGAATACAATCCCCCAACCCTAGTGTATTGATGGTATAAAACTAATCGTAAATTTGACTGATTAATTAGACCCAGAATTTAGTACTCCCAAGCATTATGTATATGAGGTTCAAGCCCACACCATACTTAATTAGAGGACGAGTAAATCGGTATTGCAATAGTTACACTCGAATTGTATTCTAAAGCATCCCGGTTACCGAGAAGAAAACGAGATCCAAAGATCTACAATTGTCGCGTTCCTATGCAATACGGTCGTAATTAAATCATTAAATTTAGAGGATTACTTTTATACACATACAACTACCACATCGGGTTGGGTTCATGCATCCCGACCTATAAAAGTCTAGCCTACCATGATGAAAGTAATAAAAATGATTTTTGAAATACAGGAAGTCATGATTAAGCTAAGGAAAAATTGAAGAATGATGTAAATGGGAAATTAGACAGAGGAAACTAATCACTAATCTTACCAAAACACTCAAAGCATTAACTACAATTACTTGTAATCATAGAAATCTGAACAGTCTTCAATCTTGGAATTAAAATTATAATCTATCTTCAAACTAGGGTTTTTCTGGAAAAGAATGGAAAATTAGATAAATTCCCCGTTATTTAGAATGATAATAAATCGGGTTTAAATACCCTAAAAAGCTCCGAGAGTTTTAGCTGAACTAGGACTCTCCATTAGAGGAAGAGTAAAAAATTAAAATTTAACAGCCGGACCGATCCGGGCCTTCTTCGGTTCGATCTGGCTGAAATCTGGATCGGTTCGTTTATTTCTTGGTCGAATCGATCCGGTACGGATCGGTTCGTTTATTTTCCTTCAGCTTCGATCCGTCTTCGGTCCGGGGTTCTCTGGAATTTAGCATTTCGGATCGGTCCGAATTTTCTTTGACTTTTTCTTCAAGTTGTAACTGCTCATAACTTTCACACCGATATTTCAATTGAGGTGTCGTTTCTTCCTATGTGCTCCTGAACTTGATATCTTCAAGTTTTCTTTAGATGCCTCATCCGAATTTCGGGTAAAAACTACAATTTTTCCCTTTTGACTTTCTTTATTTTCTTTCTCGATTCTTCCGATTTCTTTCTTTCTTTAATTGACATCAAATACCTGTAAACTCAATACGAAATACCAGAAACTCGGGGTACTCATTAGAATAAGTCAGTTTCAAGATTATGAGATAAAATCAAATCGATTACATTGTTCGAGGTGCTAAAAGAGACTAAATTAAAGGGATAAATTGGGAAGAATTTATACCTAATCAAACGGGTATTCATAACCTCAACACGGGGAGAATTAAGTAATTAATAATAAACTGCTCGAAATATAATTTTGAGTTAAGGAGTGGAGTTACAATTATAATTGTATAGATGTATTAGTTATAAATAATGGATTGGGATTAGAATTCGGGTTGTATTAGGTTTTCTCAGGCCCATTAAGATCCACATCATTATCTCTCCTTAGGGTCCCTATCATAGTCTATATATATATGCACCTAATGCTCTTTTTTTCTTAAGAAAGCCGACATTCTTGAGACTTAAAAAATTCTAATTCGGATTTGTGAGAAGGAGAGGCAACTGAGAGAAAAAGAGAGAAGAGAAGGTGGTCACAAAGGAGGTGCCCACACTTTACTCGTGTCTATTTATATCGGGAATACGGTAGAAGATCGTGAGGTGCATCGAGCCTACGTTCTAGATCAATCATTATCACATAGTATTTGTGCTGGAATGAGATTAAAACAAAGAGATCTCGAAGCTAAATTCTAATCCCACCTTGTTGGGTTTCACGTATGTGTAGTTTCTTTATAGTTCGATTTATATGCGTATTCAATAAACTTTGGGAAAATCGATCCAAAACCACCACCCCACCCATAATCTGTAGCCTTATCCTAACAACTTCACCTCCAACATTCCCCCCCCCACATCACCGCAACTAAAATCCCAACCCTCCTCTTTCCCACTCTCATAAACTGCATACACACAACCAAAATCACAAAATAAAAATTAAAAAAAATCAAAATCGCAAACCAAATATGCAAATTTGCAAAACCCATGCACAAAATAAGCCATCGTTTTGTTGATTTTATCTGCTGACCGTAGGTTTTTAGACTTTGAGTGTGGGTTTGGCCAGGTTTCGCTGGTTAGGTGTGAAGGTTTCGTACGATATCACATTGTGGGTTGAGGGAAGGGCTAGGGATGAAAGGGGGGGCTAGTTACGAAGGGGGAGGAGGGCCTGAGATTTGGAGTTGAGAGAATTCCCTGTCACCCATGGGTTAGGAGGGGGGTGGGGTGGGGTGGGATGTTACTACATGGGTTGGGGACGAAGGGGCTTGGGGGAGTTTTTTATATAAATATTTCTAATTACTTCAATTTTAAATTCATTTTTCTTCTAGTTTTTTAGATGTTTTCAGATTTATGAATTATTTTAATATAAACTGACAGGTGGTAGTTATAGTTAATGAATTTACTAACGATTTTGGGCAAAGATTAATTTTTAAACAAAATTATAATTAAGTCTAAAATCAAAGATTAGTAATGTATTAAAGTAATCAAAACCTTATTTTTTTCATTAGTGGACTTGATATTTAGGGTGATGCATACATTCCTTTAAGGGTTTTCACTTTGAGTGATTGATTTTAATTTTTTTCGTAGTAGTATTATTCAAAAAAACATATAAATTTGGATCTAGGTAACTAAATTAGATAAATTTAAAATTGATTTTGATTGAACTGGATTTTAAAAAAGAGAATTATACATTATCTTCGAGGAAAAAATGACCATTTAGTGACCCACTCATAATCACCACATGAATGGAGCATTGGAGAGCTACAAATAAATTGCCACGTTAGATTGAAGGAATAAATGAGTACATGCTTATCTATTAGCAATATGCTCATTTAGAGTTGACTTGGTATTTGGATTTAGGCATTGATGGTTGTTTTAACTCTGAGAAGTGGACATCATGTTGCGTGATCCATATCCTTAGAGGGGCATTATAATGGAGAAGCATAAAGAAATCTTTGATTGTTTATTGAACTATAGATATTGAGTTTGTATCATGATTTGAGGCAACTTCATAGGCTCTATGGTTAAGGAGTTTCATCACATGGATTAGAATTGTTGATTCCATTTATAGTTCAATGATGATATATTGTGATAATTCTGTTGCAATGTTCTATTCAAATAATATGGAAGGTGACACTCAAAGAAAACACATCGATATACAATACTTTTTTTTTTGTCAGAGAGTGAATTTTAGGAAAATATGTTCACTAATTTTTTTATAAGTAAGCAAAGTATATTAAATGATGCTCCCTAAGGTGGCAGAAACTCGTATATAAGAGATATACAAAGGTCTAATAGACGACCGTAGACCAAAAAATGAGGGATAGGGATAAAAAAATCCTCTCACATATCCTTTAACACCAAAAAATGCTCTGTAACAAACAATCAATTCCCCTACCCCAATTCCTCCAAAAATTTAACAATCATTGAAGCGTGACTTATCCTTGAACCACATATATAGAGAGCTCAAAAGGGTGTAAGAAGTCTCATTGTCTCAATCTTTTTTCGCTCAAAGCACCATATTCCTCTCAATTCAAATCGTTTAAAAAATGCCTAAAAGAGACTTTTTTCACACATAACTTACCTCCCCCGTCCCTATGCTATCTCCTCTCTCAATGACTATGCGCACACCCATTTCACCCTAAAAATAGAATAAATGATCTCTTAAAGTTCCCTTACTACCCAACAATGCAACAATAACTGATTAGTCGTCTCCTCAACATGCTTACACATCCAACACCTACTAGCCATGTGCCTACCTCTCTTCTTTATCCCATTCATCGTCATACTTTCCTTTCTCATTGCAGTCTAGACGAAGAAATGTACTTTTGGTGGGGCTCGCTTATGCCAAATAATCCTCCAAGGAATGTCAATCCCTCTGTTACCTAAGTTATCACTATTAACACACAAACGCCAAGATGATGATTTTTTACCCGATGACAAAAGGTTTTTCTTAGAATAAACTCAACAACGACTTCAAATTCATCAAACATATTTGTCACGAATTATGTTTGACTCATTAAACAAAACAATATTTAATTCACTGCAAAGAAACCTAAGTTTTTCTCCAAATGCCAAAATTAGCAAAATTATGAGTAAGTCACTTAAGGGTCGATTGATTTTGCTTCTTAAATCTGAATTTGAACTATTTACACTTAAGAAGTACTAAGGGTCCGTTTGGTTGGCTGTTTTTGCCTAGGCAAATGCAAAATAGTTGGCAAATATGAAAATTTGCCCACTTTTTAACTATTTGGTTACACAATTTGCCATGACATTATTTGTCAGTGTACAACACCCTTTATGCGTAAACTGTTGACAAACTTTGCGTACCTATTTGAGTGAGAAATATTTGCCAACAAATTTGCTAACTTTTTAAACGGTTTTAATGTTTTAAAAACTGTTTTAAATAATTAAAAAAACAGTTATGAATATTTAAAAATTGTTTTGTAATATTTTAAAAACTGTTTTTAATGCTATAAAAAATTGTTAAGAAAATGTTTTACAAATTTTTTAAAAATCCGTAATATAAAAATATTGTAAAAACTATTTTTAACATTTTTTAAAACTGTTTTGAATATAATATAATTTTTTTAAAAAACAATTTAAAAAACTATTTTAAATAGTTAGAAAAACTGTTGTGAATATTTAAAAATTGTTCTATAATATTTTAGAAACTGTTTTTAATATTATAAAAAATTGTTAAGAAAGTCTTTTACAATTTAAAAAAAAAACATCATATAAAAATATTGTAAAAACTGTTTTTAACATTTTAAAAAATATTTTGAATATAATATAAAAACAGTTTTAATGTTTAAAAAATAATTTTAAAAACTATTTTAAATTGTAAAAAAAAACTATTGTGAATATTTAAAAATTATTTTGTAACGCTTTAAAAATTGTTTTTAATATTATAAAAAATTGTTAAGAAAACGTTTTACAAAGTTTTTTGAAAATCGTAATATAAAAATATTGTAACAGCTGTTTTTAACATTTTTAAAAATTGTTTTGAATATAATATGAAAACATTTTTAAAGTTTTTAAAATAATTTTAAAAACTATTTTAAATAGTTACAAAAATTGTTGTGAATATTTAAAAATTGTTTTGTAATATTTTAAAAACCGTTTTTAATTTTATAAAAAATTGTTAAGAAAATATTTTATAATTTTTTTAAAAAATCGTAATATAAAAATATTGTAAAAACAGTTTTTGACATTTTTGAATATAAGATAAAATTTATTTTTAAATAAACTAATTAAATTGACTTTAATTTCGCTTAATGATTGTTTAATAGCGTCATGTGAAGAAATTAGGCAAATTTTGCCGTACCCACTGGTTTACCCATTGTCAACCAAACGGACCTTAAATGTTGATTTTTCTTTTAAAATGAAAGCTAACGACTTAAAGTCTTCTATATGTAGTTTTATCTAAAGGTTCAAGATTCACAAATGCAATGAACATTTAGTTTCTCATTCATAAGGATTATATGTTATATACTTGGAAGATATTCTTAGAGAGAAAATGACATCGTAGAACCCGGAAGGTGATGCTTGTATATAGTGTTTGTCACCATGATTATTCTGAATTATTGTGAATTCTGGCATAGCAGGAACAATAAAAATAAGAAGGGATTACTCATGGCCGCTTACCAAGTCCTTAAAATACCGATCCAGCTCGTTTCCTATCTTTGACTAAGTGAAAGAGAGTGTTTCTTTATAGAAAATAATGTGGCTCACGTGACAAGTGGGAAAATGTAAGCTACATGAGTGGGTCATGTGGCACATATGCCTCTCTCATGCGATTTCTTCAATGGTTAGTTTTATAACTATTCCCCAAAATTTTAGAGTGTTGGAAAATGGACTTGAGTTGGGTATTATAAAGTTGTCAAGATTTTTCTAGACAGATTTTTGAGCAACTTTGAGCTCAAATTTAGGCGGGACCCACACTACGAAAATAGTGGGACCATATACGAATGCGTTCACCTCCGCAAGGAGATTAACGTAGTATATTCATATGTCCAATTTCAATAAGTTATGAATGATAAATATGTCCCCAAAGTGACTCACAAAGTAATGAAAGTTAATGAATTGGGTATGTTTTAACTCTTGTCCCACATTGGAAGAGTAGTGGAATTTTGATGAGTTAATAACACCCCAAGTATGGACTAAGGCTTGGATGCCTTGGGGGTATCCCAACTCTTTGAAGGGGAGATGACCTAAGCTATGCACGGGATGACTTTCGGTCAAAAGTCCACACGCGCGCGTCCGGCCGGTTCGTTTCGGGCTTAGGAAAATCTCCTAAATTTATTTAACTTTCTGGGCTTTAATTACGAAATTAATTAATTAATTAATAAACTGTTGGCAGTTATTGCCAACAGTTAATTGGTTTAACTATTTTTGACAGTTGTGCCAACCGTCAACTACTTTGCTATAAATACAGATGCCTCCCTCCGTTTTTAAAACAATGAAAAATTTCCCTCCTCCTTTTTCCTTCCATTTTCATACCAAAAGTGCTGTCATTTCTCATTTCTCATTTCTGTTTCAGGAAAAATTCTTTTTCTGCATAACATCTGTTGCATTGTTGTTGAGTATGAGACACAGAATTTGAGTTCGTTGTAATTAATTATTGGTGTGCTACATAATTAATTGGAAAATCCATTCTATCTTGGGAGACATTATTCATCAACCTCGGAGCACATTGGAGGGAATAAATTATCTTAAGGAGACTGTTCTTAACAGGGCTCGGATTATTCTTTTATTCTTATATATTATTTCTGCAAATTCAAGTAAGTGTTTCGTTTCTGTAATTCTGTTTTAATTCCGTAATTATATATTTAATTCATAAATCTGTACAATTGTTATTTATAAATAGTAGACATATCAATCTTAAGACAATTTAGTGTTCTACTGTTTTTTAGTGTACATAATTTTTTTGATTACAAAAATTTATTTGTTAAAAATAAATCTGTTTTGACAGAATAAAATGAATTAAGTTATTGCTTTATTGTAGAAATTAGTAAAAACTGTTTTGGTACAGAAATTAATTTCTATACTGTTTTTATGTTCTGCTTTAGAAAATAAAATTTTATTTGTGTATTTTTGTTAAAATCTGTTTATGTAAAAATTTTAATCTTTAAATTATAATTCTGTTTTGTACAAAATTCTTTTTATTATTAAAAATTAGTGTGACACAGATTTTATATTTAATTCTGTTTTGTACGGAATTTTGTTTATATTATAGTTTAATTCTGAATTTTATTTGGAATTCTTTTTGAATTCATTTATTGTGAATTATATTTGGAGGAAATTGGTGCACATAATTTTGTATTCTGTTTTGATTAATTCATTATATATGAATTTTATCAGTGATAAAAATTATGTTTTTGTAACAGAAATGGAATCACAAAGTACGAACACTACTCCTACGAAACTGATTGTCACCAACACAAATGTGACTGCACCCGTATCTATGCCACACGGGGAGAAACCGAAAAAGTTCATTGGGGCTGACTTCAAACGTTGGCAAGGACAAATGTACTTCTATCTCACTACCTGCCAACTGGGCAGGTTTGTATATGAAGATTGCCCCTCTATTCAAGAGGGAGATGACGATGAAAAGGTTGCTGCTGTCGATGCTTGGAAGCATTCGGACTACCAATGTCGAAATTATATTTTGGCCTAATTGGACAAGACTCTGTATCATGTCTACTGCACTATCAAGACATCCAAAGAATTATGGAATTCTTTGGAAAAGAAGTATAAAACTGAAGATGCTGGGATGAAGAAATTTATCGTCGGGAGTTTTCTGGACTTCAAAATGGTTGATTCTAAATCTGTAATCTCGCAAGTGCAAGAATTCCAAGTGATCCTCCACGACATTCATGCTGAAGGAATGTCAATTAGTGAAACTTTCCAAGTTGCTGCAATTTTTGAAAAATTTCCACCATCTTGGACTTTGTTCAAAAACTATCTCAAGCACAAGCGTAAGGAGATGAATGTGGAGGAGTTGGTGGTCAGGTTAAGAATCGAAGAAGACAACCGTGAGTCTCAAAAGAAAATTGGGAAGAATCTGATGGAAACAAAGGTCCATGTCGTTGAAGGTCCTAAGAAGAACAAACGAAAGTATGATGGGGAAGGAACTTCCAAACATAACAAGAAAAAGTTCAAAGGCAAATGCTACAATTGTGGTAAACCTGGACACCGCTCAAGCGAGTGTCGTAAGCCGAAGAAGCAAAATCAAAACAATCCTCAATCAAATGTAACTGAGGGTGTGAGTATCATCAATGATTTGGCGGATATGAATCTTTCTGCCGTTGTCTCTGAATGTAACTTGTTTGGAAATACCAAGGAATGGTGGGTGGACACTGAGCCACACGACACATTTGTGCAAATAAATGGATGTTCTCCACCTATAAGCCTTTAGAAAATGAGGAGAACCTTTTTATGGGAAATGCTTCCACTTCTAAGGTGGTGGGACAAGGAAAGATTGCTTTGAAAATGACTTCTGGAAAGGAACTTACTCTCAATAATGTTCTTCACGTGCCTGATATCCGAAAGAATCTGATTTCTGGATCTCTCCTTACTAAAAATGGTTTCAAGCTTGTGTTTGTGTCTGATCGCTTTGTGTTGTCTAAAAATGACATGTATGTTGGAAAGGGCTACCTAAATGAGGGGCTCTTTAAACTCAATGTTCTTACTGTAACCCCTAAAACATCTATTTCAATGAATGAAATTGCTAGTTATTCTTACTTGATTGAGTCATCTAATGTTTGGCATGCTAGATTGGGATATGTTAATTTTGATACATTGCGTAGATTATAACTTGGAATTTTTGCCAAAATTTAATATTGATAAAAATCATAAATGTGAAATTTGCGTGGAATTTAAATTAGCTAGATTACCTTTCCATTCTATTGAAAGGATAACTGAACCTTTAGATTAAATTCATACCGATATTTGTGATTTAAAATTTGTTCAAACTAGAGGTGGGAAAAAGTATTTTATTACTTTTATTGACGATTTCACAAAATATTGCTATGTATATTTGTTACATAGTAAAGATGAGGCTATTCATGCATTTAAACAATATAAGAATGAAGTTGAGAATCAATTAAGCAAAACGATAAAGGCTATTAGAAGTGAGAGAGGAGGTGAATATGAATATCCATTTGAGGAATTTTGTTCTGAAAATGGGATTATTCATCAAGCAACTGTTCCTTATTATCCTCAATCGATTGGTGTTGCTGAACGCAAAAACCGTACTTTGAAAGAAATGATGAACTCAATGTTATTAAGTTCAGGAGCTCCATAAAATTTGTGGGGGGAAGCCTTACTGTCTGCTAATTACATTCTCAATAAAGTACCTCACAAAAAGACTCACAAGACACCTTATGAATTATGGAAATGTCGAAGACCTTCCTATAAATATTTACGAGTGTGGGGGTGCTTAGCCAAAGTGATGGTTCCTAAACCTAAAAAGGTAAGAATAGGGCCAAAAACCGTGGATTGTGTATTCATCGGTTATGCTACTAATAGGAGTGCATATCGATTTCTAGTTTGTAAATCTGAGATTTCGGACATTCTTGTAAATACGATTATTGAATCGAGGGATGCTTCATTTTTTGAAAATGAATTCTCGTATAACATGACCCGAGAATCTGGTCCTTCTAAAAGGACAAATCAAGCTACTACAAGTGGTACTCATCAACCTATTGAATCTATAGAGGATGAACCAAGACGTAGTAAAAGATCAAAAACCTCGACTTCTTTCGGTCTGGATTTTCTAACATATTTGTTAGAAAATGAACCTCAATCGTATAAAGAAGCTATATCCTTACCTGATGCTTCCAATTGGAAAGAAGCAATTAATAGTGAAATTGAAATCCATATTCAAAATCATACATGGGAACTAGTGGATCTTCCACCAGGTTCAAAATCGTTAGGTTATAAATGGATCTTCAAAAAGAAATTGAAGGCCAATGGATCAATTGATAAATATAAAGCTAGACTTGTAGCTAAAGGCTATAGGTAAAAGGAAGGGTTGGATTACTTCGACACATATTCACCGGTAACAAGAATAACGTCCATTCGGATGTTAAAAGCAATATATGCTATTAATGGACTTGAAATACATCAAATGGATGTAAAAACTGCATTCTTAAACGGTGAACTAGACGAGGAAATTTATATGGAGCAACCTGAAGGGTTCAAAGCTCCCGGACAAGAAGGAAAAGTATGTAAGCTTGTTAAATCACTATATGGATTAAAACAAGCACCTAAACAATGGCATGAAAAATTTGATAATGCAATGTTATCAAATGGTTTCAAAATTAATGAATGCGATAAATGTGTTTACTTTAAATACATTCATAATGGATATGTCATTGTATGCCTTTATGTTGATGATATGCTTATCATGGGTAGTAACTTGGAAATTGTCAAAACTACAAAACAAATGTTGAGTAGTAGATTTGACATGAAAGATATGGGAATCGCCGATGTTATATTAGGAATTAAAATTTCTAGAACATCGGATGGACTTATATTATCTCAATCTCATTACATAGAGAAAGTACTTGAAGAATTCAAGAAGTATGATATTAGTCCTACCAAGACACCTGTAGATGTAAATTTACATCTAGCAAGAAATAATGGTGAAAGCATATCTCAACTAGAATATTCTCATATTATCGGCAGTTTAATGTATATCATGAACTGTACGCGATCTAACATAGCATACTCAATAAGTAAGCTAAGTCGATTTACGAGTAATCCAGGAAGAGATCACTGGAAAGCAATATTGAGAGTTTTGGGTTATTTAAAATATACTCAAAACTATGGATTGCATTACTCAAAATATCCAGCTGTTATTGAAGGACATTGCGATGCAAATTGGATATCTGATACAAAAGACTCTAAGTCCACGAGTGGGTATGTGTTTACCCTCGGAGGTGCAGCCGTTTCTTGGAAATCCTCAAAACAAACGTGCATTGCTAGATCGGCAATGGAATCTGAATTCATTGCACTAGACAAAGCTGGAGAAGAAGCTGAATGTCTTCGAAATTTCTTAGAGGATGTTCCAAATTGGTCTAAACCTGTGCCCGCAATATGTATACATTGCGATAGCCAATCAGCAATTGGAAGGGCACAAAATCACATGTATAACGAAAAGTCACGACATATTCGTCGTCGACACAATACCGTTAGACAACTTCTCTCAAACGGAATTATCTCAATTGACTAAGTAAAGTCAAAAGATAATATATCGGATCCACTAACGAAAGGTTTAAACCGAGAGCAAGTTGAAAGATCATCGAGAGGAATGGGTCTAAAGCCTATAAATAAATAAGAATCAATATAGTGGCAACCCAACCTAGCTGACTGGAGATCCCAAGATCTAGGTTCAATGGGCAAACCGAACTACGTTGTATTCAGTAAGTACTGGAGGGTATTTAATCCTATCCATTCCAAAGATGAGACAGTGCATATCTGCTGCGAAATTAGGATAAGTTATGCTTTTAATGACATCTATATCTTAGTACGTCTAAGTGGGGTATTGCAGAATACTTTTTATGGAAGTCACCTACGTGAGTAAGAAGGGGGCCACTTCTATGACAATAATGAAAGGCATATTCTCTAAAATACTAGCGGAACCAAGTGGTGTTCACGGCCAAAATGAACACAAACGTGAGAACCAACTGTGTTGAAGAATTGTTGTGTGAATACTGTTGTCTAGGTTTACAAAAATGGTTGATGGTTCAAGGACATGAAGTCTACTGATTAACCAAGTAAATCCGATAGTATATCACTAAGGAAAGTTCAAGGCCACTAGGATACTTCTCCCGATGCAATAAGTCTTCAGTTTTACTCAACTTGTGTCAGCATCTGCATTAGCATATGTTTGGTTTCATTTATAGCGATATATCATTCATGTGGGGGATCGTTGGAAAATTGGACTTGAGTTGGGTATTATAAAGCTGTCCAGATTTTTCTGGACAGATTTTTGAGCAACTTTGAGCTCAAATTTAGGCGGGACCCACACTACAAAAATTGTGGGACCATATACGAATGCGTTCACCTCCGCAAGGAGATTAATGTAGTATATTCATATGTCCAATTTCAATAAGTTATGAATGATAAATATGTCCCCAAAGTGACTCACAAAGCAATGAAAGTTAATGAATTGGGTATGTTTTAACTCTTGTCCCACATTGGAAGAGTAGTGGAATTTTGATGAGTTAATAACACCCCAAGTATGGACTAAGGCTTGGATGCCTTGGGGGTATCCCAACTCTTTGAAGGGGAGATGACCTAAGCTATGCACGGGATGACTTTCGGTTACGAAATTAATTAATTAATTAATAAACTGTTGGCAGTTATTGCCAACAGTCAACAGTTAATTCGTTTAACTGTTTTTGACAGTTGTGCCAACCGTCAACTACTTTGCTATAAATACAGATGCCTCCCTCCGTTTTTAAAACAATGAAAAATTTCCCTCCTCCTTTTTCCTTCCATTTTCATACCAAAAGTGCTGTCATTTCTCATTTCTCATTTCTGTTTCAGAAAAAAATCTTTTTCTGCATAGCATCTGTTGCATTGTTGTTGAGTATGAGACACAGAGTTTGAATTCGTTGTAATTAATTATTGTTGTGCTACATAATTAATTGGAAAATCCGTTCTATCTTGGGAGACATTATTCATCAACATCGGAGCACATTGGAGGGAATAAATTGTCTTAAGGAGACTGTTCTTAACATGGCTCATATTATTCTTTTATTCTTATATTATTTCTGCAAATTCAAGTAAGTTTTTCATTTCTGTAATTCTGTAATTATATTATTAATTCATAATTCTGTACAATTGTTATTTATAAATAGTAGACATAAAAATCTTAAGACAATTTAGTGTTCTACTGTTTTTTAGTGTACAGAATTTTTTTTTATTACAAAAATTTATTTGTTGAAAATAAATCTGTTTTGACAGAATAAAATGAATTAAGTTATTGCTTTATTGTAGAAATTAGTAAAAACTGTTTTGGTACAGAAATTAATTTCTATACTGTTTTTATGTTCTGCTTTAGAAAATAAAATTTTATTTGTGTATTTTTGTTAAAATCTGTTTATGTAAAATTTTTAATCTTTAAATTATAATTCTGTTTTGTACAGAATTCTTTTTATTATTAAAAATTAGTGTGACACAGATTTTATATTTAATTCTGTTTTGTACGGAATTTTGTTTATATTATAGTTTAATTCTGAATTTTATTTGGAATTCCTTTTGAATTCATTTATTGTGAATTATATTTGGAGGAAATTGGTGCACAGAATTTTGTATTCTGTTTTGATTAATTCATTATATATGAATTTTATCAGTGATAAAAATTATGTTTTTGTAACAGAAATGGAATCACAAAGTACGAACACTACTCCTACGAAACTGATTGTCACCAACAGAAATGTGACTGCACCCGTATCTATGCCACACGGGGAGAAACCGAAAAAGTTCATTGGGGCTGACTTCAAACGTTGGCAAGGACAAATGTACTTCTATCTCACTACCTGCCAACTGGGCAGGTTTGTATATGAAGATTGCCCCTCTATTCAAGAGGGAGATGACGCTGAAAAGGTTGCTGATGTCGATGCTTGGAAGCATTCGGACTACCTATGCCGAAATTATACTTTGGCCTACTTGGACAAGACTCTGTATCATGTCTACTGCACTATCAAGACATCCAAAGAATTATGGAATTCTTTGGAAAAGAAGTATAAAACTGAAGATGCTGGGATGAAGAAATTTATCGTCGGGCGTTTTCTGGACTTCAAAATGGTTGATTCTAAATTTGTAATCTCGCAAGTGCAAGAATTCCAAGTGATCCTCCATGACATTCATGCTGAAGGAATGTCAATTAGTGAAACTTTCCAAGTTGCTGCAATTGTTGAAAAGTTTCCACCATCTTGGACTTTGTTCAAAAACTATCTCAAGCACAAGCGTAAGGAGATGAATGTGGAGGAGTTGGTGGTCAGGCTAAGAATCGAAGAAGACAACCATGAGTCTCAAAAGAAAAGTGGGAAGAATTCGATGGAAACAAAGGTCCATGTCATTGAAGGTCCCAAGAAGAACAAACGAAAGTACGATGGGGAAGGAACTTCCAAACATAACAAGAAAAAGTTCAAAGGCAAATGCTACAATTGTGGTAAACCTGGACACCGCTCAAGCGAGTGTCGTAAGCCGAAGAAGCAAAATTAAAACAATCCTCAATCAAATGTAACTGAGGGTGTGAATATCGTCAATGATTTGGCGGATATGAATCTTTCTGCCGTTGTCTCTGAATGTAACTTGGTTGGAAATACCAAGGAATGGTGGGTGGACACTGGAGCCACACGACACATTTGTGCAAACAAATGGATGTTCTCCACCTATAAGCCTTTGGAAAATGAGGAGAACCTTTTTATGGGAATTCTTCCACTTTTAAGGTGGTGGGACAAGGAAAGATTGTTTTGAAAATGACTTCTGGAAAGGAACTTACTCTCAACAATGTTCTTCACGTGCCTGATATCCCAAAGAATCTGATTTATGGATCTCTCCTTACTAAAAATGGTTTCAAGCTTGTGTTTGTGTCTGATCGCTTTGTGTTGTCTAAAAATGACATGTATGTTGGAAAGGGCTACCTAAATGAGGGGCTCTTTAAACTCAATGTTCTTACTGTAACCCCTAAAATATCTATTTCAATGAATGAAATTGCTAGTTCTTCTTACTTGATTGAGTCATCGAATATTTGGCATGCTAGATTGGGACATGTTAATTTTGATACATTGCGTAGATTAATTAACTTGGAATTTTTGCCAAAATTTAATATTGATAAAAATCATAAATGTGAAATTTGTGTGGAATCTAAATTAGCTAGATTACCTTTCCATTCTATTGAAAGGATAAATGAACCTTTAGATTTAATTCACACCGATATTTGTGATTTAAAATTTGTTCAAACTAGAGGTGGGAAAAAGTATTTTATTACTTTTATTGACGATTGCACAAAATATTGCTATGTATATTTGTTACATAGTAAAGATGAGGCTATTAATGCATTTAAACAATATACGAATGAAGTTGAGAATCAATTAAGCAAAACGATAAAGGCAATTAGAAGTGATAGAGGAGGTGAATATGAATATCCATTTGAGGAATTTTGTTCTGAAAATGGGATTATTCATCAAACAACCGCTCCTTATTCTCCTCAATCGAATGGTGTTGCTGAACGCAATTATCGTACTTTGAAAGAAATGATGAACTCAATGTTATTAAGTTCAGGAGCTCCACAAAATTTGTGGGGGGAAGCCTTACTTTCTGCTAATTACATTCTCAATAAAGTACCTCACAAAAAGACTCACAAGACACCTTATGAATTATGGAAAGGTCGAAGACCTTCCTATAAATATTTACGAGTGTGGGGGTACTTAGCCAAAGTGATGGTTCCTAAACCTAAAAAGGTAAGAATAGGGCCAAAAACCGTGGATTGTGTATTCATCGGTTATGCTACTAATAGCAGTGCATATCGATTTTTAGTTTGTAAATCTGAGATTTCAGACATTCATGTAAATACGGTTATTGAATCGAGGGATGCTTCATTTTTTGAAAATGAATTCCCATATAACATGACCCGAGAATATGGTCCTTCTAAAAGGACAAATCAAGCTACTACAAGTGGTACTCATCAACCTATTGAATCAATAGAGGATGAACCAAGACGTAGTAAAAGAGCAAAAACCTCGACTTCTTTCGGTCCGGATTTTCTAACATATTTGTTAGAAAATGAACCTCAATCGTATAAAGAAGATATATCCTTACCCGATGCTTCCAATTGGAAAGAAGCAATTAATAGTGAAATTGAAATCCATATTACAAAATCATACATGGGAACTAGTGGATCTTCCATCAGGTTCAAAACCATTAGGTTATAAATGGATCTTCAAAAATAAATTTAAGGCCGATGGATCAATTGATAAATATAAAGCTAGACTTGTAGCTAAAGGCTATATGCAAAAGGAAGGGTTGAATTACTTTGACACATATTCACCGGTAACAAGAATAATGTCCATTCGGATGTTAATATCAATAGCTGCTATTAATGGACTTGAAATACATCAAATGGATGTAAAAACTGCGTTCTTAAACGGTGAACTAGACGAGGAAATTTATATGGAGCAACCTGAAAGGTTCAAAGCTCCCGGACAAGAAGTATGTAAGCTTGTTAAATCACTATATGGATTAAAACAAGCACCTAAACAATGGCATGAAAAATTTGATAATGCAATGTTATCAAATGGTTTCAAAATTAATGAATGAGATAAATGTGTTTACTTTAAATACATTCATAATGGATATGTCATTGTATGCCTTTATGTTGATATTATGCTTATCATGGGTAGTAACTTGGAAATTGTCAAAACTACAAAACAAATGTTGAGTAGTAGATTTGACATGAAAGATATGGGAATCGCCGATGTTATATTAAGAATTAAAATTTCTAGAACATCAGATGGACTTATATTATCTCAATCTCATTACATAGAGAAAGTACTTGAAAAATTCAAGAAGTATGATATTAGTCCTACCAAGACACCTGTAGATGTAAATTTACATCTAGCAAGAAATAATGGTGAAAGCATATCTCAACTAGAATATTCTCGTATTATCGGTAGTTTAATGTATATCATGAACTGTACGCGATCGGACATAGCATACTCAATAAGTAAGCTAAGTCGATTTATGAGTAATCCAGGAAGAGATCACTGGAAAGCAATATTCAGAGTTTTGGGTTATTTAAAATATACTCAAAACTATGGATTGCATTACTCAAAATATCCAGCTGTTATTGAAGGACATTGCGATGCAAATTGGATATCTGATACAAAAGACTCTAAGTCTACGAGTGGGTATGTGTTTACCCTCGGAGGTGCAGCCGTATCTTGGAAATCCTCAAAACAAACGTGCATTGCTAGATCGACAATGGAATCTGAATTCATTGCACTAGACAAAGCTGTAGAAGAAGCTGAATGTCTTCGAAATTTCTTAGAGGATGTTCCAAATTGGTCTAAACCTGTGCCCACAATATGTATACATTGCGATAGCCAATCAGCGATTAGAAGGGCACAAAATCACATGTATAATGGAAAGTCACGACATATTCGTCGTCGACACAATACCGTTAGACAACTTCTCTCAAACGGAATTATCTCAATTGACTATGTAAAGTCAAAAGATAATATATCGGATCCACTAACGAAAGGTTTAAACCGAGAGCAAGTTGAAAGATCATCGAGAGGAATGGGTCTAAAGCCTATAAATAAATAAGAATCAATATAGTGGCAACCCAACCTAGCTGACTGGAGATCCCAAGATCTAGGTTCAATGGGCAAACCGAACTACGTTGTATTCAGTAAGCACTGGAGGATATTTAATCATATCCATTCCAAAGATGAGAGACTGCATATCTGCTGCGAAATTAGGATAAGTTATGCTTTTAATGACATCTATATCTTAGTACATCTAAGTGGGGTATTGCAGAATACTCTTTATGGAAGTCACCTACGTGAGTAAGATGGGGGCCACTTCTATGAGAATAATGAAAGGCATATTCTCTAAAATACTTGCGGAACCAAGTGGTGTTCACGGCCAAAATGAACACAAACGTGAGAACCAACTGTGTTGAAGAATTATTGTGTGAATACTGTTGTCTAGGTTTACAAAAACGGTTGACGGTTCAAGGACGTGAAGTCTACTGATTAACCAAGTAAATCCAATAGTATATCACTAAGGAAAATTCAAGGCCACTAGGCTACTTCTCTCGATGCAATAAGTCTTCAGTTTTACTCAACTTGTGTTTGCATCTGCATTAGCACGATATATCATTCATGTGGGGGATTGTTGGAAAATTGGACTGGAGTTGGGTATTATAAAGGTGTCCAGATTTTTCTGGACAGATTTTTGAGCAACTTTGAGCTCAAATTTAGGCGGGACCCACACTACGAAAATTGTGGGACCATATACGAATGCGTTCACCTTCACAAGGAGATTAACGTAGTATATTCATATGTCCAATTTCAATAAGTTATGAATGATAAATATGTCCCCAAAGTGACTCACAAAGCAATGAAAGTTAATGAATTGGGTATGTTTTAACTCTTGTCCCACATTGAAAGAGTAGTGGAATTTTGATGAGTTAATAACACCCCAAGTATGGACTAAGGCTTGGATGCCTTGGGGGTATCCCAACTCTTTGAAGGGGAGATGACCTAAGTTATGCACGGGATGAGTTTCGGTCAAAAGTCCACGCGCGCACGCGCTCGCGTCCGTCGGTCCGGCCGACTCGGCTCGGCTCGGCTCGGTTCGGCTCGGGCTTATAAAAATCTCCTAAATTTTTTGGCCGAATTTATTTAACTTTCTGGGCTTTAATTATTAATTAATTACGAAATTAATTAATTAATTAATAAACTGTTGGCAGTTATTGCCAACAGTCAACAATTAATTCGTTTAACTGTTTTTGACAGTTGTGCCAACCGTCAACTACTTTGCTATAAATACAGATGCCTCCCTCCGTTTTTAAACAATGAAAAATTTTCCTCCTCCTTTTTCCTTCCATTTTCATACTCAAAGTGCTGTCATTTCTCATTTCTCATTTCTGTTTCAGAAAAAATTCTTTTTCTGCATAGCATCTGTTGCATTGTTGTTGAGTATGAGACACAGAATTTGAGTTCGTTGTAATTAATTATTGTTGTGCTACATAATTAATTGGAAAATCCGTTCTATCTTGGGAGACATTATTCATCAATCTCGG
The DNA here is from genome assembly GCA_949130495.1 of Sambucus nigra. Lineage (NCBI taxonomy): Eukaryota > Viridiplantae > Streptophyta > Magnoliopsida > Dipsacales > Adoxaceae > Sambucus > Sambucus nigra. The sequence continues at coordinate 261,182,527 of OX422210.1, forward strand.
AGCACATTGGAGGGAATAAATTGTCTTAAGGAGACTGTTCTTAACAGGGCTCGGATTATTCTTTTATTCTTATATTATTTCTACAAATTCAAGTAAGTGTTTCATTTCTGTAATTCTGTTTTAATTCCGTAATTATATTATTAATTCATAGTTCTGTACAATTGTTATTTATAAATAGTAGACATAACATATAGTTGATTATTGATATTACTTCCTCTATAATGGCTGGGGTATATAAGGAAAGGAAACAGTTTCATTCGTATCTTTAGGCCATCCACAGTGCAAGGATGTAAAAAGATGGGAAGTTAAACATTTAGGTTTCCGTTTAGATTGTAGAAAGCGGAGTGGAAAAATGTAAAAAGATGGGAATTTAAACCTGGGCGTGGGGCTTTAACCCGTCCAGTCATGGGAATCACCTTGAGTGTATGACAGTCACTCATCCAGGCAGAAAATAATTTTTATAGTCATTTCAATATAGTCGTTTATTGCTATTAGAGAGAGAAAATATTTTTTTTAATAACACCTAGGTGGGTGACATTTATGCGCCCACAAGCGCTGGGCGGGTTACAGTTTCTCGCTCAGGCCTATGGGTCCCATTTAGCCATTGTATATATGGTGTCTACATTTACATTGCCTCTACAGTTTTTAATAGTGTAATGTGCATTGTTTCTTATCCAGTGTGGATAGAAACAATGCACATATACACATCTACATTGCCAACTACGGATGGCCTTACAAAATTATGTGAGTTCCATCATAAGCATAAGGATTTTGGATGTGTTTCATAAAATAATAATATCACACCTTGAGGTACATTCTATTTTATTCGCACTTAAGACCTTACAATTATATGAGCCAATATGTCTCTCCCTATCCATTGCCATTTACAAATAATAAATTAGGTAGTCAATAAAATTTTTATGTATATAAAAACGAGAGATCATACAATCAACACGATAGAGCAACTCTTATGGGTATGCTAAAAATACACATTGCTAGTGCAAATTTAGTCAGAAAAAAACAACGAAAATGCTACGGAAAAAAGCAAATATACCATTCAAAGACACAAAACGCTGTCGTTTAATAAAAAAAAACTCTTTCGTGGAACATCATGTTCCGTTTTGTGCGCTGCTGTTTGAATGTTTAAGCGGAACATCTAGTTCCGTTTTAGTGTTTATTCCTATTTCAATTTTCCCCATAAATTCTCTATTATATAAATATCAACCCCTCATCAATAGTTTAACTGTTAAAGTAAATTTTTTTACATAATTATCTTCATCTTAAACTCATCACCAACTATTTTTATTACAATCAACTGTAAATTTGGTTAGTCATTTACTTATTTTGTGAATGATTCTTGTATAAAGCCGTTTGGAGGAACAAAAGAATTTGGGGTAGAAAGCGAAATACTTGAAAATATCAAAAGTGTTAAGCGGAACATGAAGTTCGTTTTTAGCTCTTTTTTTATGTTAAGCGGAACATTGTTTTCTGTTTTAGAGAGGCCTCCACATAGCGTCAACTAGTGTAATTCTAAATTTATTATTTTTTAGCATACGATATAATATATATAAACTTATACGGTATCCAGCGCAAACATAAAAACTTTATTTTTACCCTTTTACCATAGCTGTAAGGATTGGTCTTAGTATGGGCTCTTGGAAAGTTTATTTATTAATACATTACGTACAAAGTAGCACACGCAACTATCCATGTCATGAGAATTGGTTGTGAGCGTAATTACAACGATGAGAATAACAATATAACTATTTAACAAGCTCCACCAATGTCATTTGACTGGAACTTCTGACACACTATCACCCCCAACGAAAATGCCAACAAAGCTAATAAAACAGCCCCCTTGTTCTCACTCAGCTTTTCAATTACACTTGTCAACATCCGGCCCTCTTGTTTGTATTCTTTCTTAAACCCTTCTTCTTTCTGGTTCATCTTCTCATTCTGATGATGATCGTAGCCATTGCCAACACCGCTTTTGTCGTTATCCTTTTTATCAGAATTCTCTTCTTCATTAGGTGCCGGATGAGGAGCTACATTTTCTGTCTCATTCTCCAACTCTTCGCTAACAGTATCTATTTTTTTCTTTAAAACGGTTATGTAGAGAAGTTCACCTTCAAACTTTCCAGTTATGTTTTGTAAGTCTGAATTTTCAGGCATTTTAAACTTTTGCTCGAAACGAGTATATTGATTTGCACTGAGTTGCCTTTCTCCACTGACTATTATTTGATCGTACTCATCAACTTGAAGCTTCACTTCATCCTTCTTGAAACCTTTAATATATAATTGGAAAAGGATTTAAATACTTTCGGTTGGTTCTCATTTAAACCCTCTGCTCTAATGTAGCCATGCAAAATATTGTATTGCAATAATAAAATTGTTTTCTATTTCCCATATGCAATTGTTATCCAAGATATTTATATGTAGAGTTTTCATTTTCGAGAAAACCGCCTCTTGTTGAAATTTTATACCGACTGTTTCAAAATACTACTATCATGTAATTTTAGGCAAGAATTTTGTATTGAATATAATGTGAAAAGGATCTTTTAAACCGTGTTGCTAATTATAGAAGATAATGCTGCTAATTATTATGAATTACTTCTCTAGAAATGCGAATCAAAATGGCCAGGAATTAGGGGTGAAAATGGATATTCAAAATCAGAATCCCAATTCGTCCGTATCCGAATCCGAATCCGCATGGATATTTACCCGAATTCGTATTCGAGAATAGAGGATTCGGATAGAGTTTTTTAAATATCCTGAAAATCGATACGGATAGTGCATATATGGGTCACGGATAATCTCTATCCGAGTCAGACTATCCTTATCTATGGATATTCGTAATATATATATAAAATTATATATTATATTTTTATATTTTTATATTATAAAGGAAAAAAATATATGATCACATTATACACTAAACCCATACGCTTGCCCCTATCCCAACCCTATTAAAATACCAAATCATATAATCTCCTTCTCTCCAACAAAATGCTTTTGGTCTTTGGATTTTTCCTCGTTCACTCGATTCTCGCCGCCGGTTTGAGCCTTCTGAGATTTTGGTGGAACCCATCTAGGAAAGAAAACCCTTAAATTATTTCTCTTAATTTTTTTCATGATTCATGAATGTATGAGCTTCTTCCAAGTGAGCAAGATTGAGAAAGGGGTAAAACAATTTGTGAATGTTTGAAATTTTTCTATGACATTACAAGTCATCTTTCAGGAACAAAGTGCCTAATGACAAATTATTATTTCAATGATGTGTGTAACATTAATTATCAGTTGAATTAGTGACTACTAAGTAATGTAGATTATATTGAAGATGCGAGAAAAGTTTGATAAATATTGGGAGGATTGCAGTTTGGTTTTAATCTTGGATTAGTGCTTGATCCTCGATACAAAATGGAGATTTTTCAATATGCTTATCATGAAATATATGTTTATTTGCCAGATAGTTACATATATAAAGTTCGCACCACATTGTATGACGTGCATGCTGAATATAAAAGCTCATATAGTGAATCTTTATATTTCTTGGTAACAGTTAGGAATAGAGGCGAGCAATGTTCTTGGAATTTTGATGATGTTAAATCTATTCACAATGGGATATTTGGGCTTATAGAAGGATTTAAGAAATATATTAGGGAGCACTCAAGTACCTCTTCAAGTTCAGAAGTCGGAATTGGAACAATACTTGGAGGAAGTATTATTTCACTTAGTTGAGAATGATGACCACTCATTTGATATATTCCATTGGTGGAAACTTAATGGTCCAAAGTTTTCAACCGTTGCAAAGACGGCTTGTGATATTTTGCCTATTCTCGTACAATTGTTGCCTTTGAGTCAGCTTTTAGTTAGGGACATAGGATTGGGGATATACACGTTAAAACTGTGGAGACTCTTATTTGTATTAAAGATTAGTTGCCATCCGTTTCAGAGAAATTAATTCAAATCAAATTAATACTTGTTATTAGTATTAAGATTATATAAGGACGAGCTCTAAATTATTTTTCTATTACACCTATTTCAGAAAATCTGAAGGTAGTTGATGATAAGGCATAACGGGATTTTGTGCGGCTCTTGAAGCTAAAAGGATTTTAGTGGCAACAACCTTTAGTATCATAATATTTTTTTTTTCAGTAGATGTAATTTGGTGACTTATTTAAATCAGTGGACCTCCTTTTTTGTTATGATCTAAGAGAACTTATGTAGACTCTTAAATTTATGTTTATTTTCTTAACGTTATGAAATTTTGTAGTATTTAACTTTAATTTGATGAACATATTTTTTTTAAATGAATGTTGCATTTAATGCCTACATAGTTAATTTACTTCCTACACTAAGGACTTAGCAATGCACTAATCCTAAATTCTTATAAAAGCATATGTGGAAGAAGGATTATGTTGTAAATCAGCGAGATTTTTCCAAACTAGGAAGCCTAGGTTGACTTTTTCGATGTGGTTCCATATAAACTTTGCAGTATGGTGCTATACCTCTTCATATATTAATGTGTATCTTAATTTGGTTATGTAGGATAAATTGCATGTTTGAGGTTGAAGATATTTTCAAACAAAGAGAATTCCAAGATAATGCACATTGAAGGTTAGTATTTATGTTCATCTCATCTCCAAAAGTTTTATTTCCTATATTTTCATAGTCTGCTATAGTAAAATAATTTATATTACTTAGAATATCATTTGGATAACTGTGTTAAGGTTTATCTAATATTCAATTAGTGGTGCAATATATATATTTATGTATGAAAACGGACATGGATATTTATTTGAATCCGAAGAATCCAGGAGGATACAAATAAGGATAGATGCAAGTACTATACGGGAGAATATGAATATAGATAATACATTTATAAACGGGTACGGATAATGGATAGTATAGTATTTGCTGTAAATCTGTCTGTTTTACACTTTTACTAGAAATTATGGAAGGATATACATGTACATTTTTTTTTTCTTGAGGGTGTGTGTGTGGGTAAATTGCAGTTACAATTACAAAATTGTTAGATGAAAGCACATTTTTTAAAATAAAATGGGGTTAGATTCTAAAGATAACATCACTTTGCTTCCCTAAATTTGAGATGGAAAAAAATGGGATTGTTGGGGAATTACCCCTCCATACCCCTGTCCTCACAATTTTAGCTTATACACATTTGACTTCATGACATTTTATAAATACTATAAAAAAAGAAAAAAAAGAAGATATTAGTGTTATGTTTACTCATCCGACCCATATGACCATGAGAGATATAAGAGAAAAAATGATGAATACCAGGAAGATCTACGAGTAGACAGTGGGAAGCTGAGTCCTCTGTCCAACCGGAAGGGGGTACGAATTCTGTAAACACCAAGCGGCTCGAGTCTTTCCTACTACCAAACCCTTTTGTGGCCATTGAATATAAGTTTATCAACAAAACTTTGATACAAAATTAAATGGGTGGTTTTAACAAGACAATGTGGTTTACTTTGGAATGCACTTCTCTGATACGTATATAATGTCGTTTGATATTAAGATATTGTTCAAAATTCAGATAGCTTTTCTTGCAACATACACTATGCATTCTTATTCCAAACTTGAGCTCTGTGTTTCGGTTGGCAACGTCTGTAACAGGAAGGAAAGGGTCTATTCTTTGCTTTCCTTGGATCCCGAAAGCCACTCTGTTCATACTAGGTTCCACATTGTACAGTTTTATATATTTTTCTTAGGTTTATGATAGAGATTAATGAGTGTTTGTTAATATTTTATATGCTGATAGAATTTTTGGAACACAATCTAAAAGTTCGGAAGAAGTCGAGGGACTTTTCTTCAAATGACTTTTTCTTATAAGTAGTTCAATCTAGATTTTTTTTTTTTACTTAAATACATTCATAATTAACATGTTTTGACTTTAGACCTAAGAGCTATGTGTCTTGCGCATGATTTTACAATTGATAAATAAATTAAAAAGCTAAAAACTAAACAAAATAGAAAAAAACCAAATAATTGAAAAATACAAAAATAAAAATAAAAGACAGCGAAAAAAAGTATCCATCGTTCCCAGTTCACTCCACCCCCATCTTCAGGCCTACATCGGCGACCCAATACAACCCGCATCTTCACCGCCCCCGACGATACAACATAACCCCCAACGAGACTTGTGGCCATCCTGATCCGAGCTTGGGGGCTGCTCAGAGAGGTCTCGCGTCCCGCTCGGGGGCGCTTTGGCCGTCGTCGATGTGGGGTAAATGTAAGGAGGTAGAGTCGACAGTCTATTTTGCTCAAAACAGACAAAAGAACTTGTTGCCGCCTCGAGAGGACGACATCAAAGACAAACTGATGCATACGAAACCAATAGTTAGAAGGTTTGAGGGCTAAGTTATGCAATGGGAAGGTGTTAGGCACCCATCCCGCCCTTTCGGTCTCTCATGGGCTAATGTCGTTGTTTTCCTTTATTTCTCCGTGAAGAGTGTGTGCATGTATATATAATGGAGATTGGAATCATTCAACTCACACCGTGGGAAAGATAGAGTGAGGTCATCCATAGGAATGTACTCAAAATAATATATATAGAAAACAGGATTTCTGCGTTTATCGCGATATTGATCGTTATTATAAAACATCAATATGTGTTGGATGAAACACTAACGAATAATGCAAGAATGTAATAAAAATGAGGAATTTAGGAAAGTTAGAAAATTGGACTCGAGTCTCAGATTTTAATCCGGAAAACCTACGTAGCCTATAAAGGCATCAAAGTCCACGTAGTTTGGATGCGGCATGGGGGTGGGGTTAATCCCATAGATCCAAATGAGATTTTATTATATGTGTGTGTGTAGAAAAATGTGTTTTCAGTTTTGGAAAAGTGCAATGGATAATCTTGCTCGGAATTTATGGGCGTAACCCTCTTTTTGTTTGTTTTGGATTTTTTATAGAAAATAAAAGTATGTGCAATATACTAATAAAAATGTAGATATAAATGGGTATGAACTAAAGTAGGAACTAGATTATGAATCTAATGAAATTTATGTAAAAACAAGGAATTTAAAGAGAGAGGGAAGGAATTAGACCTTCTTTGAAGCTTGAACTTTGATCTTGTGCGAATTCCCTTGAATGTGAGATGGATGTTGGATGAGAGAGAATGTGATTTACTAAATTGGGTATGAAAATGATGGGAATGTAAACTTGAATGGAACTTCACATAGAGGGACTTCACTGATTTCGAGAGAATGTTGCTGAGATCACTGATGCTGATGGATCTGAGGTCTTGGTGTGCTTGGTAGTGAGGCCATGCCCTCCTTTTATAGGGATAGGGAATTTTCAATCGGCACAGCCCTTGTCCTACCAATCGACAGGTGACCCTAGACAAACTATCGATAGGCAGGGTCTCGGACTTGCCAATTGGCAGTCTCGTACAGATTTTCCTGAAAAACAGTCATAGAACGTAATTCGTTGATCCGAATCGTGCATGGGGTATATAGTCGAAAGGTAATCCAGAGACCTTTAAGAGTTCTTTGGAATGCTCCCGGGTCCGGGAGTTGACTTTGGGTCAAGTGTAGCTCGGAAGCGCACGTCGGTCCTTTGGAGGGGAGATCGTTGAACGGAAACGGATCATTCGTCCATATGGTAAGTAGAAGCGACAAATTCTGCAAGTCGAAGCTAATTCTGAGGGCTTAAGTAAAAGCGGAAAATTTTGCGGGTCGAAGCCAATTCTGAGGGCTTAAGTAGAAGCGACCAATTCTGCGGATCAAAGCCAATTCTGAGGGCTTAAGTAAAAGTGACCAATTTTGCGGGGCGATGCCAATTATGCGGGCTTAAGTAGAAGCGACCAATTCTGAGGGTCGAAGCCAATTCCGAGGGCTTAAGGTAAGGGTGACCAATTCTGAGGGTCAAAGCCAATTTTGAGGGCTTAAGTAGAAGCGACCAATTCTGAGGGTCGAAGCTAATTTTGAGGGCTTAAGTAAAAGTGACCAATTTTACGGGCTTAAGTAGAATCGACCAATTCTAAGGGTCGAAGCCAATTTTACGGGCTTAAGTAGAAGCGACCAATACTGAGAGTTGAAGTCAATTTTGCGGGCTTAAGTAGAAGCGAACAATTCTGAGGGTCGAAGATAATTTTGCGGGCTTAAGTAGAAGCGATCAATTCTGAGGGTTGAAGCCAATTGTGAGGGCTTAAGGTAGGGGTGGCCAATTCTGAGGGTCAAAGCCAATTCTGCGGGCTTAAGATTTCTTGAGAAAATTTAGAGACTCCATTGAGGATATGCATTTTGTAGTTCCGCTGGGGATTTGGGAAAGCATTTAATTTTAGGTTTCGCCGGGGAAAAGGGGATGATCCGTGGGTCGGACATTGCTCAACTAAGGAATTCGTGGTGTCCTTTAGAGACGTTGCTGGGGAGACATGAAATTGATTTCGAGAATTTTGCTAGGGAGATAAGCGCTTAGCTAGGGTAATAAGTGCGATAAAAATGTTTTTGTTGGTAAAAAGGGTTCTAAAATCCAATTGGCAAATTTGGGAATTTTTTGGGATTTTTCTGGTATTTTTGGAGAATTTTTGTATGAAATTTTAAAGTGGGTGCCGACCGGCATGCCTAGAAGAGTGACAAACGGCAGTGTCATGGTCTTTTAGGGTACCACGAGTAAGTGGAGGGACAATGCCGATCAGTGGGTGGTAGGGAGATGCCGATTGGCATGCCCCTTAGCCTCCTATAAAAAAGGGGGTTGGTTCTCCTCATTTTTCATAGCTTTCTGACTTGCCTTCTTCTGCAATTACATTCTGTGAGTCGTTTTAACGTTCCAAAGTCAAAGATGACCGAGTTCCCAAGTAGCGCAACACAGATGGCGTGGCTTGATGCTGACGATTGGACAGGCTTAGAATGGAGGTCTAGGGTGCCTCTTGATTTGGGAAGTGAAAGCTCTTTTGACTCATTCGAGCCAGTGGAGGATGATCGACCTCTTTTATACGAGCCTTCACATTATCTCTCTTCTAGGATGGTGAACCTCGATTGCTACGTAAGTATTGATGACTTTTGGTATTCTCTTCATTTTTTCTTGGCGAGATTTCCTTATTTCTTGAACTTAACAAGGGTTTTTTCTTTTTGATTTTGATAGTCTGATGTTTCTATGTCGAATATGTGTGCCCGAGAGATGATGGGGCTTAAGGATGTTTGGGAGCAACTTCTATTTGTGGTGCATTTGATGGTGTCATCAGTCGGTTTTGGGAGACTAGCAGCTACTCTGGATAAGACGCCTCATTCTACGACCGTTCTCTGTGCTCTTGGGGAGAGGTGGTGGGACACAACCCACACCTTTCATTTTGGCTTTGTAGAGATGACGGTGACTCCCATAGACATGTAGCAGCTACTGGGGCTGGGTTACAAAGGGGTGCAGATTGAGGTGGATATGACTCTGAGGGTGACGTCGGTATTGGGTGATGTGGAGAGGGTGGTCTCTGGGAACTCTCTTCGTTTGTCTCTTTTGAGGGAGTTATTACTGCGGATGAGGATTGACGAGAGTGATGGGCGACAGGTGTGACAGATGGATCGTCTGTTTATTTTGCTGGTGTTGGGGGGTTTTCTAGTGGCGATGTCATTCACTAGTGGTTTTTGCCATTCTTGAGGGTATTTTCGGACATCCCTCTTTATGACCGGGGGACCCTAACCTTGGTGACTCTTTATTATTATCTTAATGTATTCAGTCGGTGTTGTCGACAAACTTTTACTGGAGCCATGTATCTTCTTGAGGTATTCTTCATTTTTTGCATTTTTCTTTATGCACTCGCATTTTCCTTTATGCGTTCTATTTTTTATTTCTTAATTGCTGACATTTTACAGACGTGGTTCTATGAGGTGATTGGGTTTAACATCCAATTGATAGCTTTGAAGGATGAGTCTGTTGGGGACTTCTACCGGATGTAATAGTGGCGGAGTCCAATCGGCAGTCGAAGAAGCCTCTTTCTTTGAAGGCGGTGCGTCAGGTTTTGAATGGCCTGGCGAGTGGGCGGGTAAATTTTTCTTTCTTTCTTGAGACTGCCTTTCTTTTGATGATCCTTTCTTAATATTGATCTTTTGTTCTTGCTGGGAATTTGCAGGTGACCTTTTATCCCTTAGGGATGGTTATCCAGTATACGGGGTTGACTGGGGGACATGCGCAGATGCGACATCAGCTGGAGCATGAGTTTGGCTACTCTTGGTACCTCGGGGAGAGAGTAGTCCGGCAGCTTGTGGAGGATGAGGTTGAGATGCCACCAATGAAGCCCCACGTGTATATGAGGCGAGTGTGGGAGATGTCGGATGAGACACGGGTAGTGGCAATGATGGGTGAGCCTTACTCGTTATATACCGACACGACAGTGATGTATGACTATATGGACTTTGTGTCGAGCTGGATAATGTAGACCAACATATATGACGTGATGCCTCTTCCCCACATGGGATCGAGTCTATAGGTGTGGTCCTCCCACAGTGTAGGCGGTACGACGACATCAACGACGACGACGACTTCGGAGGCTCCCTTTGTAAGTTTGTTCTTGCCTGGTTACAACATCCGACGGAAAGATGGAGGGTCGGTGCGTATATTACAACGTCCTAATGCGATGGACCCGAAGGAGTTAGGCTTGACGGAGGAGGTCCTTCGACCTGAGGTATACTTCTTGTCTATTTATCTTTTGATTTCCTGTTTTCTTCCTTTGCCTCAGACTAACTGATTTTCTCTTTTGTGTTTTCTTTTACAGCATATCCGGGTCTCCACCACTTGGCTTAGGGACATTAGGGATTGGATATCTTCGGCAACTGCCCACATTCGGGATGCGATTCCAGTTCCTTATTATTTGGTCCCGTCTGCCTCGTTTGAGGAAGGGCCTTTCTCAGAGAGTGGTGGCACATCATCCCGTCATAGAGGAAAGAGAGTGTGCCGTAGGGAAGGAAGGTCCTAGAGAGAGAGAGAAAGAGAAGAGAGAGAAAGAATATGTATATATATATATATATATATATATATATATATATATATATATATATATATATATATATATATATATATATAGAGAGAGAGAGAGAGAGAGAGAGAGAGAGAGAGAGAGAGATTGTAGGTGGGTTCGGTCTGAGTTCCGTTGCATGTTTTTGCTTTTCTTGCAAAATTGATGTAACACAGCAAAAATGTATAACAATAAAATGAAGTTTTTTGTGAATTTTTATTTTTAGTGAATAATGCACATGCCCTTTTTACTTTGCTGCTGAGATCATAAAAAGAAATAAAAATGATTGGAGAAGGACTTTATTTAAATTGGGATAAGTAAAAAAAAGAAAATTCAAAATTCCCTGAAAATAAAAATTATTTTTATTGAGTTTTTTGATTTTGACAAAAAAGGAAAAAGGGGATTTCCTAAAAATAGGGGGTTGCCGATCGGCATGACCCCTGTCCTGCCTATCAGCATATCAGTCCAGTGTAATTAACCCAAGTCTTTGATTTCACTTTCTTCAATTGCTTAGTACTTGGTTGGGTAAGTTTTCCTTCGATTTCTGCACGGTTTCTTATCTTTATTTGAGAGTTTTCAAGTATAAATAGGGGTGTGGATGGAGATTTTTCTTCACACTTCCATATTCCTTCTCCTTTAAATTCTTCTTTGCTCACTTTCTTCTTCTTTTGTGATATGGCTCTCCCTATTAGTGTTGAGTTTGAAAACTACCTTGAAAGCTTGGAAGCGATGTGCTCCTACAACATTGACTACGATGCTTTCAACATGCGGAGAGTCTCTTTGTGGAATAGTCGACCCATAAAGTGGAATATACTGATGGCAGCAGTTGAAATCTGGTACCCCGAAGACCATGTCTTTCGCTTTGGGTTGGAAGAAATCTACCAGGCCTATGAAGTGTTTTATGCGATGTTGCGGATAAATCCCAGCGTTGCAGTGACTATGCCTGAGTTTTCCCGGTCCCCTGGGGAGCTGTTGGCGGGACTTATCCACATTTGACCTTCGGCAGCTAGTTCGTTGGTCACAAGAGGAATGATTTCTCTTCCTGCAATGCTGCATTCTATGCATTTGTAGGGTGTCAGCGATGCTGGTTATGTTGGGGCCGTTATTCTAGGTCTGGTTTCAAAACTATCGTTAGTAACTGGGAAAGTACTGGTGGACCCCCAACTTGTAGCTATTGTTTCTTGGATATCGTACCGCCACAATCGTGCAGTGGTGATTCTGGTGGAGACTTTTAATGGTCTGGATGACTGGCGGGAAGGTCGTTTTGACTTTCTGAGGGGTAGCCCTGTAATGCTGTTCATGTGGCTATTAGATAGGTTCCGTATCACGGTCCCACCTGAGTATCATTTCCCAATGGTGCCAAACTTCATCTCACACTATTATTTAGTGTGGTCTTGGACATCGAGAGTAGGGAAAATGGGTTTTCTGCCCACAGGGCTCGAGGCTTGCGTTGGTTAGTGTCTTGGTCGGGGGAGCTGTTACCCATTTTGGAATTCGAAGAATACCAGTATGTTTGGTTAGTAGGCCTCCGGCATATCTCTTTCTACTTTCCATGGCGGCTGTGCGCCTATTTGGTTGGGAAAAAATTGTGCCACTGCAGACACTGGGCTTCTTTCCTGTGGAGGATCTGACATAGCGTGTGAACATACGGATTGGCTTTTTATGGTAGAATCACCGACCATCATCTCGTCCTTGACAGTCTGCTGGGAGGGTCTAGCATGTCTCAGGGGACTACATGAAGTGGTTGTGGAAAAAAGTCTACATCAAATCTGTCGGATTGTCACGGTCATTGACCGTGACCAGTCCAACTTGTGATAACTTTTGTTGTCACAAACTTATCATGGTCATTGATCGTGACAAGTTCGTTAGAATTGTCACAGTCCTTGACCTTGACAAGCTTTGTCATGGTTTTTGACCGTGACAAACCCGTGGTAACCTTTAAAAAATTATCACGGTCAATGACTATGACAAATCTAGACATAATTTAGAAAAAGTCTGTTGGGAAATTTGGCCACTGCCACTGCCACTACCACTACCCAACAGTATATTTGTACCTATTATAAAAAAATTATACCTGTTCGAACAACATATATCCAAATAAAATAGAAATAATTCACCAATTCATTGTATATATATTTTCATATCCAAATAAAATAAAAATACAGTCCATATCCAAACCAAAATGTAACAAATCAAAACAATTCAAATATAATCCAAGTGTCCAAATAAAAATATATACAAATAATGTCACGACATAGTGTTTGGGGTAGGTTCGAGGAGGAAGGAAGGCCACACGATATACGCATTTAGACACCCCTTAATATGCATAACGCTGCATTGTTCGCGCAACCACAATGTAGAGTTATCCTTTTTGGGTATCACATGCATGACGAGCACCTTGACCTCGATGTTTTGAAGGTTACATCCATGAACCGGCATACCCTCAATGGTATTCGGGTCCCTCCACCCCCTCCTTATCCGCTGGCCATCATATATGTCGCGTAAAAACACGTTCGGTCAACTGATTGTTGATATAGGCTACTGGATGGGAGCCAAGTAGGGGACTTGATCATTAAGCGGTGAGTCCGTGCATATCAGCGATAAAGAAGTGATGTCCACATCCTCGTCCTCATCCCCCTCCCCCCTCCACCACCTTCTCCTTGCCCTTGCCCTTTTCGCCCAACTGACGCTTCATGAATGCGTATATATCTAGAATCGTCGCCTCCAATCTTGATAGCTTCGCATCATGCATGTCCACCTAACGAGCCAACCCGCTGTTGCTCGTCTCCATTTCGGTGATCCTAGATTTTCCCACCTACGAGCTCGCCCCTATTCCTCCCCTGGTGATCAGCGCCAAGTACTTGGCTGAGTGCGTCTGTTGGACAAAGATGCCTTATCGACATCAGACTGCGACTCATGCAATTCCTTAAGCTTTGCCTGAAATGACAAAAAGCACACGATTAGTTAAATAAGTAAATAAAAAAATTATAATGTAATTCAAAAAAATTAAACCGTCAGATTACTTACAATCGATGCCGCGATGCTCGGGAACACCTCCTTATCCTTGCCCTTCTTCGTCTGAATTGCCACATAGGCATCGAGCCTACGTGGCCTACCCCCAGGGCCACTCCCCGTCCCCTGAAATAAAATAATGCAAAATTAGTAAGTAACGCAAAGTAAAATAATGCTGAATAACATATTTATATAATTATTAAAAAATAAAAACTTACCATCCTGTGCTCCACCTTGGCGTAAGACATCTGGCAGGAGTAGTGCACGTCCGTTTTTTTCGCTCGGTTTTCCCTTCCCAATTGACGAGATGCCAATTATCTTTCCTCGATCTCATTGTTTATGAACTTTTGCGAATGTGCCAATGCGATCGGCTCCTTCGACAGGACGTAGTCATGCATTCTGATATTGGACTCCCGAGTCTTCCCAAAGTATCGGGTCCATAAATTCTTCTTCCATGTCTTGTGTTGCTCCCTCAACTGCTCCAACACAGAATCACGGAGTTCTAGGGGCAAGCTATATTGTTCCTGTCAAACAAATACAAAACAAAAACAATGTAGGTGTTAGTCGCGAATAAATATAAATATTAATATAAATTGAAATTGAAATTGAAATTGAAATACATTACCTGTAGTGTCGTCCAAATAGATAAATCGATCTCACTTGGCACCTCCCTCCAACTGGTGTACCCTCGGCTGATAATTGTCTTCACCAGCTCGAGAGATCTAGTCAATAATCCCGTTTTGTTTTCAACGGCCATTCCCAATTTTCCCCATTTGGGGAGCCTATGGGTTGAGGATCCCTCGTCGCCTCCACTACCGTCGAGCCCTGAAGAAGACATCATCATCATCATCCTTGCCTTAATTCCTGAAGGAGATATTTTTTGTAAAAATTGTTGTTATTAGTACAAATCCAAATGAATTATAAGAATACAAACACAACTGCGCGCGCACCCCCTCTAAAGAAGACATACAAACATTTTATGTGGTCGTGCCACTATCTAATGGGTCGTGACATGAAGTAATTTTAGAAAATAGTTGAAAACTCCCCCCCCCCCCCAACACACAGATGCACACACACACACACACACACACATACACATATACAAAGGAAAGAAAGAAAGAGAAAAAGAGAGAAAATGATCAAGTACAAATGAATTAAAAGTAGTAAATTGATGTCAAATAAAAGCATTAAACTATTGTCCGATAATTGGAATACTTATTACAAATCTAAAAATTATTTCAAATTTGGGTTATCATAAAAAATGGATTGATATTCGGTAGGAGAAGACAGGTCATCCACATTACTGTTTAGACGCTTTGGAGCATGTAGGATGATTGACCATGGGTCATTGTTGATATACTCCGAGTAAAACACTTGCTTGACCTTTTGAAATGCACAAACAAATGACTCATCTCTCACGTGTTCGTTGCTCTTCAACTTGGACAAGTCAATCATGATCAAATTGGTGCCAGGATCAACTTTACAAGCATTTTATCCTTAACTCTTACCCAATCACAGTAAAATAAAACTTATTTGAAGCTTACATAGTCCAATTCAAATATATTTTGAATTACACCTTTGTAAGTCATTTTAGCTTCAACTAGGTTTTTATCTTTTGTGCTCGCTCGAAATAAAGCAAGAGCCTTGTATGAAATGCATGAGTTCTGTACAATTGTACTTTCATCCACTACACCAAAACTGGCGATTGGTCATGGCCAAAATCCATGACCAAAACTGTGGGCCGCGGACTTGGGCAGTGACCATTTCGTGCGTGACCATTTTCGTGGGTCGCGGACCAAGTCCGTGACCAAAAAATGGTCACGGCCGAGAGGGGTCACGACAGATGGTGGCGAACTTGGACCGTGACCCATGCCGTGACGGGTCGCGACCCTCATCCGTGACCCACAACCGTGACAAATTGGTTGCGGCCAAAGTCCACGACCCACGACTGTGACAAAAAAATAAAATAAAAATTGGTCGTGGTCCTCATATGTGACTCACAACCGTGACAAATTGGTCACCGCCAAAGTCCGCGACCCACAACCGTGACAAAAAAAAATAAAAAAAATGATCGCGACCCAAGTCCGTGACCCACAACCGTGACGAAAAAAAGGAAAAAAATGGTCGCGGACTTTGGCCGTGACCCATTTTTATGCGTGACGAAAAAAATAAAAATGGTCATGGACAAAGTCCATGACCATATTTAACTATAATTAAAAAAAAATGTATTTTTTTGGTCCAATCCTAAAATTGGGGGTCCTGTGAGTGCACCTAAAATTGTGGGTCCAATCACAAAGTGCGAATCGAGAACGTTGTTAATAAACAAATATATATAAAAAATTATAAATATTACACGTCTTAATAATTCACAGACAAAAAAAAAAAATTGGGGCAGAGTTTCCTCTATTTTCTTGACATTCCAAAACCTGTATATGTAAAACCTACTTATTATAAAGCCAGCACGGCCATAAAATTCAATAATCAAATTGTAAAAGCCCGCACGACCATAAAACTAAACAATAAAAGCCCGCACAGCTGTAACACAAAAAATAAAATCCTGAATGTCCACAACATATAAACAATCTTCATGCTGTAGACCATTGCCTCTTTCGTTTGTTCCGCATGCAAAAATCCTACAAATGATAGGATAAATAAAAAAATATCAGTAACCAAGTAGTTTTACAAACAATTTAATCAAGTTGAAAAATTGCATATATGAGTTAAAATTATCAGTAACCATGTAGAAATAAACAAATTACCGTCGTATTCTCAAACCGCCAGTCCCGCGACTACGTGGTCAGTTCCTACGAGTTACATTGGTCACGTGGGAGGTGTTGGTGCCACCCACGGGGCCGTTCGGGGGATGTTTCGAGTTTTCACTCTCCAACGTCATGTTTTCAAGCCTAAGTCTAAAAATATACAAATTACCATCGTACTCTCAAACCGGGAGACCCGCGACTGCGGGGTCAGTTCCTACGAGTTATATTGGTCCCGTGGGAGGTGTTGGTGCCTGGTGCCACCCACGGGGACGTTCGGCGGCTGTTTCGAGTTTTCACCCTCTAACGCCATGTTTTCAAGCCTAAGTCAAGAAAAATGCAAATTATTGTCCTATTCTCAAACCGGGAGTCCCGCGGCAACTGGGTCAGTTCCTACGAGTTACATTGGTCCCGTGGGATGTGTTGGTGCCATCCACGAGGCTGTTCGGGGGCTGTTTCGAGTTTTCACCCTCTAACGCCATGTTTTTAAGCCTAAGTCTAGAAATATGCGAGTTACTGTCGCATTCTTAAATCGGGAGACCCGCGGCTGCGGGGTTAGTTCCTACGAGTTACATTGGTCCCGTGGGAGGTGTTAGTGCCACCCACAGGGCCGTTCTGGGGCTGTTTCAAGTTTTCACCCTCTAACGCCATGTTTTGCTTAAGTCTAGAAATATGCAGATTACTGTCGTATTCTCAAACCGGGAGACTCGCGACTGCGGGGTCAGTTCCTACGAGTTATATTGGTCCCGTGGGAGGTGTTGGTGCCACCCACGAGGATGTTCGGGGGCTGTTTCGAGTTTTCACCCTCTAACGCCATGTTTTTAAGCCTAAGTCTAGAAATATGCAAATTACTGTCGTATTCTCAAACCGGGAGTCCCGCGGATGCGTGGTCAGTTCTTACGAGTTACATTGGTCCCATGGGAGGTGTTGGTGCCACCCACGGGGATGTTAGGGGGCTGTTTTGAGTTTTCACCCTCTAACGCCATGTTTTTAAGCCTACGTCAAGAAATATGCAAATTACCGTCGTATTCACAAACCGGGAGTCCCGCGACTGCGTGGTCAGTTCCTATGAGTTACATTGGTCCTGTGGGAGGTGTTTGTGCCACCCACGGGGACGTTCGGGGGTTGTTTCGAGTTAAACCCTCTAACGCCATGTTTTTAAGCCTACGTCTAGAAATATATAAATTATCATCATATTCTCTAACCGGGAGTCCCGCGGCTGCGGGGTCAGTTTCTACGAGTTACATTGGTCCCCTGGGAGGTGTTGGTGCCACCCACTGGGACGTTCGGCGTCTGTTTCGAGTTTTCACCCTCTAACGCCATGTTTTCAAGCCTAAGTCTAGAAATATGCAAATTACCGTCATATTCTCAAACCGGGAGTCCCGCGGCTGTGTGGTCAGTTCCTACGAGTTACATTGGTCCCGTGGGAGGTGTTGGGGCCACTCATGGGGACTTTCGGAGGCTGTTTCGAGTTTTCACCCTCTAACGCCATGTTTTTAAGCTTAAGTCAAGAAATATGCAAATTATCATCACATTCTCAAACCGGGAGTCTCACGGCTTCTGGGTCAGTTCCTCCGAGTTACATTGGTCCCGAGGGACGTGTTGTTGCCATCCACGGGGCCGTTCGGGAGCTGTTTCGAGTTTTCACCCTCTAACGCCATGTTTTTAAGGCTAAGTCTAGAAATATACGAATTGATGTCGTATTCTTAAATCGGGAGACCTGCGGCTGCGTGGTCAGTTTCTACGAGTTACATTGGTCCCGTGGGAGGTGTTTGTGCCACCCACAGGGACGTTCGGCAGTTGTTTCGAGTTTTCACCCTCTAACGCCATGTTTTTAAGCCTAAGTCTAGAAATATACAAATTATCATCGCATTCTCAAACCGGTAGTCCCGTGGCTGCGGGGTCAGTTCCTACGAGTTACATTGGTCCCGTAGGAGGTGTTGGTGCCACCCACTGGGACGTCCGGGGGCTGTTTCGAGTTTTCACCCTTTAACGCCATGTTTTCAAGCCTAAGTCTAGAAATATGAAAATTATAGTCGTATTCTCAAACCGGGAGTCCCGCGGCTGCTTGGTCAGTTCCTACGAGTTACATTGGTCCCATGGGAGGTGTTGGTGCCACTCACGGGGACTTTCAGGGGCTGTTTCGAGTTTTCACCCTCTAACGCCATGTTTTTAAGCCAAAGTGAAAACATATGCAAATTATCGTCATATTCTCAAACCGAGAGTCCCGCGGCTGCTGGGTCAGTTCTTACGAGTTACATTGGTCCTGTGGGATGTGTTGGTGCCACCCATGGGGCCGTTCGGTGGCTGTTTTGAGTTTTCGTCCTTTACCGCCATGTTTTTAAGCCCAAGTCTAGAAATATGCAAATTACTATCGTATTCTTAAACCGGGAGACCCGCGGCTGCGGGGTCAGTTCCTACGAGTTACATTGGTCCTGCGGGAGGTGTTAGTGCCACCCACAGGGTCGTTCTGGGGCTGTTTCGAGTTTTGACCCACTAACGCCATGTTTTGCTTAAGTATAAAAATATACAAATTACAGTCGTATTCTCAAACCGGGAGACCCACGACTGCGGGGTCAGTTCCTACGAGTTATATTGGTCCCGTGGGAGGTGTTAGTGCCACCCACGGGGACGTTCGGGAGCTGTTTCGAGTTTTCACCCTCTAACGCCATATTTTCAAGCCTAAGTCTAGAAATATGCAAATTACCATCGTATTCTCAAACCGGGAGTCCCGCGGCTACGTGGTAAGTTCGTACAAGTTACATTAATCCCGTGGAAGGTGTTTATGCCACCCATGAGGACGTTCGGGGGCTGTTTTGAGTTTTCAACCTTTAACGCCATGTTTTTAAGCCTAAGTCTAAAAGTATGCAAATTATCATCGTATTCTAAAATCGGGAGACCCGTGGATGCGGGTTCAGTTACTACGACTTATAATGGTCCCGTGGGAGGTGTTGGTTCCACCCACGGGGATGTTCGGGGGCTGTTTCAAAATTTGCACCGTCTAACGCCATATTTTTAAGCCAAAGTCTAGAAATATGTAAATTATCGTCATATTTTCAAACTGAGAGACTTGCGACTGCGGGGTCAATTCTTACAAGTTACATTGATCCCTGGGAGGTGTTGGTGCCACCCACGGGGACGTTCAGGGGCTGTTTCGAGTTTTCACCCTCTAACGCCATGTTTTCAAGCCTACGTCTAAAAATATGCAAATTACCGTTGTATTCTCAAATCGGGAGTCCTGCGGCTGCGTGGTCTGTTCCTACGAGTTATATTGGTCCCGTGGGAGGTGTTTGTGCCACCCACGGGGACGTTCGGGGACTGTTTCGAGTTTTCAACCTCTAACGTCATGTTTTTAATCCTAAGTCTAGAAATAGGCAAATTATCATCGTATTCGCAAATCGATAGTCCTGCGGGTGCGGGGTCAGTTACTACGAGTTACATTGGTCCCGTCAGAGGTGTTGGTGCCACCCACTGGGACGTTCGGGGGCTGTTTCAAGTTTTCACCCTCTAAAGCCATGTTTTCAAGCCTAAGTCTAGAAATTTGCAAATTACCGTCGTATTCTCAAACCGGGAGTCCCGCGGCTGCGTGGTCAGCTTCTACGAGTTACATTGGTCCCGTGGGAGGTGTTGGAGCCACTCACAAGGACGTTCAGGAGCTGTTTCGAGTTTTCACCATCTAACGCCATTTTTTTAAGCCTAAGTTAAGAAATATGCAAATTATCGTCCTATTCTCAAACCGGGAGTCCCGCGGCTACTGGGTCAGTTCCTATGAGTTACATTGGTCTCGTGGGATGTGTTGGTGCCCCCCACGGGGACGTTCGGTGGCTGTTTCGAGTTTTCGGCCTCTAACGCCATGTTTTTAAGCCAAAGTCTTGAAATATGCAAATTACTGACGTATTCTTAAATTGGGAGACCCGCGGCTACAAGGTCAGTTCCTACGAGTTACATTGGTCCCGTGGGAGGTGTTGGTGCCACCCACGGGGTTGTCCTGGGGCTGTTTCGAGTTTTCACCCTCTAACGCCATGTTTTTCTTAAGTCTAGAAATATGCAAATTACAGTGGTATTCTCAAACCAGGAGACCCACGACTGCGGGGTGAGTTCCTATGAGTTATATTGGTTTCGTGGGAGGTGTTGGTGCCACCCACGGCGACATTCGGGGGCTGTTTTGAGTTTTCACCCTCTAACGCCATGTTTTCAAGCCTGAGTCTAGAAATATGCAAATTACCGTCGTATTCTCAAATCGGGAGTCCCACGGCTGCGTGGTCAGTTCCTATGAGTTACATTGGTCCCGTGGGAGGTGTTTGTGCCACCCACGGGGACGTTCGACAGCTGTTTCGAGTTTTCAACCTCTAACGTCATGTTTTTAAGCCTAAGTCTAGAAATATGCAAATTATCATCGTATTCTCAAACCGATAGTCCCGCGGCTACGGGGTCAGTTCCTACGAGTTACATTGGTCCCGTAAGAGGTGTTGGTGCCACCCACTGGGACGTTCGGGGGCTGTTTCAAGTTTTCACCCTCTAACGCCATGTTTTCAAGTCTAAGTCTACAAATATGCAAATTACTGTCATATTCTCAAACCGGGAGTCCCACGGATGCGTGGTCAGTTCCTACAAGTTACATTGGTCCCGTGGGAGATGTTGGTGCCACTCACGGGGACGTTCAGGGGCTGTTTGAAGTTTTCACCCTCTAACGTCAAGAAATATGCAAATTATCATCCTATTCTCAAACCGAGAGTCCCGTGGGTATTGGGTCAGTTCCTACGAGTTACATTGGTCTCGTGGGATTTGATGGTGCCCCCCATGGGGCCGTTCGGTGGCTGTTTCGAGTTTTCGGCCGCTAACGCCATGTTTTTATGCCTAAGTCTAGAAATATGCAAATTACTGTCATATTCTAAAATCGGGAGACCCGCGGCTGCGGGGTTAGTTCCTACGAGTTACATTGGCCCCGTGGGAGGTGTTGGTGCCACCCACTGGGTCGTCCTGGGGCAGTTTCGAGTTTTCACCCTCTAACGCCATGTTTTGCTTAAGTCTAAAAATATACAAATTAAAGTCGTATTCTCAAACCGGGAGACCCACGACTGCGGGGTTAGTTCCTATGAGTTATATTGGTCCCATGGGAGGTGTTGGTGCCACCCACGGGGACGTTCGGGGGCTATTTCGATTTTTCACCCCCTAATGCCATGTTTTCCAGCCTAAGTCTAGAAATATGCAAATTACCATCGTATTCTCAAACCGGGAGTCCCACGAATGCATGGTCAGTTTCGATTAGTTACATTGGTCCCGTGGGAGGTGTTTGTGCCACCCACAGGGACATTCGGCAGCTGTTTCGAGTTTTCACCCTCTAACGCCATATTTTTAAGCCTAATTCAAGAAATTTGCAAATTATCATCGTATTATCAAACCGATAGCCTCGCGGGTGCGGGGTCAGTTCCTACGAGTTACATTGGTCCCATAGGAGGTGTTGGTGCCACCCACTGGGACGTTCGGGGGCTGTTTCGAGTTTTCACCCTCTAATGCCATGGTTTCAAGACTAAGTCTAGAAATATGAAAATTATCATCATATTCTCAAACCGGGAGTCGCGCGGCTCCTGGGTCAGTTCCTACGAGTTACATTGGTCTCGTGGGAGGTGTTTGTGCCACCCACGGGGACGTTCGGTTGCTGTTTTGAGTTTTCGCCCTCTAACGCCATATTTTTAAGTCTAAGTCTAGAAATATGCAAATTACTGTCGTATTCTTAAATCGGGAGACCCGCGGCTGCGGGGTCAGTTCCTACGAGTTACATTGGTCCCGTGGGAGGTGTTGGTGCCACCCATGGGGTCGTCCTGGGGCTGTTTCGAGTTTTCACCCTCTAACGCCATGTTTTGCTTAAGTCTAGAAATATGCAAATTATAGTCGTATGCTCAAACCAGGAG
The DNA here is from genome assembly GCA_949130495.1 of Sambucus nigra. Taxonomy (NCBI): domain Eukaryota; kingdom Viridiplantae; phylum Streptophyta; class Magnoliopsida; order Dipsacales; family Adoxaceae; genus Sambucus; species Sambucus nigra. The sequence goes on from OX422210.1 coordinate 261,205,182, forward strand.
ACCCACGACTGCGGGGTCAGTTCCTACGAGTTATATTGGTCCCGTGGGAGGTGTTGGTGCCACCCACGGGGACATTCGGGGGCTGTTTCGAGTTTTCACCTTATACCGCCATGTTTTCAAGCCTAAGTCTAGAAATATTAAAATTACCGTCGTATTCTCAAACCGGGAGTCCCACGGCTACGTGGTCAGTTCCTATGAGTTACATTGGTCCCGTGGGAGGTGTTTGTTCCACCCACGGGGTCGTTTGGAGTTGTTTCGAGTTTTCACCCTCTAACGCCATGTTTTTAAGCCTAAGTCTAGAAATATGAAAATTATCATCGTATTCTCAAACGGGTAGTCTCGCGACTGCGGCGTCAGTTCCTACGAGTTACATTGGTCCCGTAGGAGGTGTTAGTGCCACCCACTGGGACGTTCGGGGGCTATTTCGAGTTTTCACCCTCTAACGCCATGTTTTCAAGACTAAGTCTAGAAATATGCAAATTATCATCGTATTCTCAAACTGGGAGTCCCCTGGCTGCTTGGTCAGTTCTTACGAGTTACATTGGTCCCGTGGGAGGTGTTGGTGCCACTCACGGGGACGTTCGGGGGCTGTTTCGAGTTTTCAGCCTCTAACGCCATGTTTTTAAGCCTAAGTTAAGAAATATACAAATTATCGTCATAATCTCAAACCGGGAGTCCCCCGGATGCTGGGTCAGTTCCTACAAGTTACATTGGTCTCGTGGGATGTGTTGGTGCCACCCACGGGATTGTTCGGTGGCTGCTTTGAGTTTTCACCGTCTAACGCCATGTTTTTAAGACTAAGTTTAGAAATATGCAAATTACTGTCGTATTCTCAAAGCTAGAGACCCGCTACTGCGAGGTCAGTTCTTACGAGTTACATTGGTCCCTGGGAGGTGTTGGTGCCACCCACGGGGACGTTCAGGGGCTGTTTCGAGTTTTCACCCTCTAACGCCATGTTTTCAAGCCTAAGTCTAGAAATATGAAAATTGTCGTCATATTCTCAACCGGGAGTCCCGCGGCTCCTGGGTCAGTTCCTACGAGTTACATTGGTCTCGTGGGAGGTGTTTGTGCCACCCACGGGGCCGTTCGGTTGCTGTTTTGAGTTTTCGCCCTCTAACGCCATGTTTTTAAGCCTAGGTCTAGAAATATGCAAATTATCATCGTATTCTCAAACCGGTTGTCCCGCGACTGCGGGGTTAGTTCCTACTAGTTACATTGGTCCCGTAGGAGGTGTTGGTGCCACCTGCTGGGACATTCGGGGGCTGTTTCGAATTTTCACCCTCTAACGCCATGTTTTCAAACCTAAGTCCAGAAATATGCAAATTACCATCGTATTCTCAAACCAGGAGTCCCGCGGCTGTGTGGTTTGTTCCTTCGAGTTACATTGGTCCCGTGGGAGGTGTTTGTGCCACCCAGGGGTACGTTCGGGGGCTGTTTTGAGTTTTCAACCTCTAACGCCATGTTTTTAAGCCTAAGTCTATAAATATGCAAATTATCATCGTATTCTCATACCGAGAGACCCGTGGCTGCGGGTTCAGTTCCTACGACTTACATTGGTCCCGTGGGAGGTGTTGGTGCCACCCACGGGGATGTTCGGGGGCTGTTTCGAGTTTTCACCCTCTAACGCCATGTTTTTTAGCCTAACTCAAGAAATATGCAAATTATCGTCATATTCTCAAATTGGGAGTCCCGCGGATGCTGGGTTAGTTTCTACGAGTTGCATTGGTCTCGTGGGATGTGTTGATTCCACCCACGGGGCCGTTCGGTGGCTATTTCGACTTTTCTCCCTCTACCACCATGTTTTTAAGCCTAAGCCTAGAAATATTCAAATTACTATCGTATTCTTAAATTGGGAGACCCGCGGCTGCGGGGTCAGTTCCTACGAGTTACATTGGTCCCGTGGGAGGTGTTGGTGCCACCCACCGGGTCGTTCTTGGGCTGTTTCGAGTTTTCACCCTCTAACGCCATGTTTTTCTTAAGTCTAAAATATACAAATTATAGTCGTATTCTCAAACTGGGAGACCCACGACTGCGGGGTCAGTTCCTATGAGTTATATTGGTCCCGTGGGAGGTGTTGGTACCACCCACGGGAACGTTCGGGGGCTATTTGGAGTTTTCACCCACTAACGCCATGTTTTCAAGCCTAAGTCTAGAAATATGCAAATTACCGTCGTATTCTCAAATCGGGAGTCCCGCGGCTGCGTGGTCAGTTCCTACGAGTTACATTGGTCCCGTGACAGGTGTTTGTGCCACCCACGGGGATGTTCGGGGGTTGTTTTGAGTTTTCAACCTCTAACGCCATGTTTTTAAGCCTAAGTCAAGAAATATGCAAATTATTGTCATATTCTCAAACCGAGAGTCCCGCGGCTGCTGGGTCAGTTCCTACGAGTTACATCGGTCTCGTGGGAGGTGTTTGTGCCACCCACGGGGCCGTTCGGTTACTATTTCGAGTTTTCGCCCTCTAACGCCATGTTTTTAAGCCTAAGTCTAGAAATATGCAAATTATCATCGCATTCTCAAACCGATAGTCCCGCGACTGCGGAGTCAGTTCCTATGAGTTACAGTGGTCCTGTAGGAGGTGTTGGTGCCACCAGCTGGGACGTTCGGGGGCTGTTTCGAGTTTTCACCCTCTAACGCCATGTTTTCAAGCCTAAGTCTAGAAATATGAAAATTATTATCGCATTCTCAAATCGGAAGTCCCGCGGCTGCTTGGTCAGTTCCTACGAGTTACATTGGTCCCGTGGAAAGTGTTGGTGCCACTCACGGGGACTTTCGGGGTCCATTTCGAGTTTTCACCCTCTAACGCCACGTTTTTAAGCCTAAGTCAAGAAATATAAAAATTATCGTCATATTCTCAAACTGGGAGTCCCGCGGTTACTGGGTCAGTTCCTACGAGTTACATTGGTCTCGTGGGATGTGTTGGTGCCACCCACGGGGCCTTTCGGTGGATGTTTCGAGTTTTCGCCCTCTAACGCCATGTTTTTAAGTCTAAGTCTAGAAATATGCAAATTACTATCGTATTCTTAAATCGGGAGACCCGCGGCTGCGGGGTCAGTTCCTACGAGTTACATTGGTCCCGTGGGAGGTGTTGGTGCCACCCATGGGGTCGTCCTGGGGCTGTTTCGAGTTTTCACCCTCTAACGCCATGTTTTGCTTAAGTCTAGAAATATGCAAATTATAGTCGTATGCTCAAACTAGGAGACCCACAACTGCGGGGTCAGTTCCTACGAGTTATATTGGTCCCGTGGGAGGTGTTGGTGCCACCCACGGGGACATTCGGGGGCTGTTTCGAGTTTTCACCCTCTACCTCCATGTTTTCAAGCCTAAGTTTAGAAATATGCAAATTACCATTGTATTCTCAAACCGGGAGTCCCACGGCTGCGGGGTCAGTTCCTACGAGTTACATTGGTCCCGTAGGAGGTGTTAGTGCCACCCACTGGGACGCTCGGGGGCTGTTTCGAGTTTTCACCCTCTAACGCCATGTTTTCAAGCCTAAGTGTAGAAATATGAAAATTATCATCGTATTCTCAAACTAGGAGTCCCCCGGCTGCTTGGTCAGTTCTTACGAGTTACATTGGTCCCATGGGAGGTGTTGGTGCCACTCACGGGGTCGTTCGGGGGCTGTTTCGAGTTTTCAGCCTCTAACGCCATGTTTTTAAGCCTAAGTTATGAAATATACAAATTATCGTCATATTCTCAAACCGGGAGTCTCGCGGATGCTGGGTCAGTTCCTACAAGTGACATTGGTCTCGTGGGATGCGTTAGTGCCACCCACGGGGTTGTTCGGTGGCTGCTTCGAGTTTTCACTATCTAATGCCATGTTTTTAAGCCTAAGTTTAGAAATATGCAAATTACCGTCGTATTCTCAAAGCTAGAGACCCGCGACTGCGAGGTCAGTTCTTACGAGTTACATTGGTCGCTGGGAGGTGTTGGTGCCACCCACGGGGACGTTCGAGGGCTGTTTCGAGTTTTCACCCTCTAACGCCATATTTTCAAGCCTAAGTCTAGAAATACGCAAATTACCGTTGTATTCTTAAACCGGGAGTCCCGCGACTGTGTGATCAGTTCCTACGAGTTACATTGGTCCCGTTGGAGGTGTTTGTGCCACCCACGGGGACGTTCGGGGGATGTTTCGAGTTTTCAACCTCTAACGTCATTTTTTTAAGCCTAAGTCTAGAAATATCCAAATTACTGTCGTATTCTTAAATCGGGATACCCGCAGCTGCGGGGTCAGTTCCTACGAGTTACATTAGTCCCGTGGGAGGAGTTGGTGCCACCCACGGGGTCGTCTTGGGGCTGTTTCGAGTTTTCACCCTCTAACGCCATGTTTTGCTTAAGTCTACAAATATGCAAATTATAGTCGTATTCTCAAACCAGAAGACCCACGACTGCGGGGTCAGTTCCTACGAGTTATATTGGTCCCGTAGGAGGTGTTGGTGCCACCCACGGGGACATTCGGGGGCTGTTTCGAATTTTCACCCTCTAAAGCCATGTTTTCAATCCTAAGTCTAGAAATATGCAAATTACCATCTTATTCTCAAACCAGGAGTCCCGCGGCTGCGTGGTTAGTTCCTTCGAGTTACATTGGTCCCGTGGGAGGTGTTTGTGCCACCCACGGGTACGTTCGGGGGCTGTTTTGAGTTTTCAACCTCTAACGCCATGTTTTTAAGCCTAAGTTTAAAAATATGCAAATTATCGTCGTATTCTCAAACCGAGAGACCCGTGGCTGCGGGTTCAGTTCCTACGACTTACATTGGTCCCGTGGGAGGTGTTGGTGCCACCCACGGGGATATTCGGGGGCTGTTTCGAGTTTTCACCCTCTAACGCCATGTTTTTAAGCCTAAGTCAATAAATATGCAAATTATCATCATATTCTCAAACTGGGAGTCCCGCGGATGCTGGTTTAGTTTCTACGAGTTGCATTGGTCTCGTGGGATGTGTTGATGCCACCCACGGGGCCGTTCGGTGGCTATTTTGACTTTTCGCCCTCTAACACCATGTTTTTAAGCCTAAGCTTAGAAATATGAAAATTACTATCGTATTCTTAAATCGGGAGACCCGCGGCTGTGGGGTCAGTTCCTACGAGTTACATTGGTCCCGTGGGAGGTGTTGGTGCCACCCACCGGGTCGTTCTGGGGCTGTTTCGAGTTTTCACCCTCTAACTCCATGTTTTCCTTAAGTCTAGAAATATACAAATTATAGTCGTATTCTCAAATCGGGAGACCCACGGTTGTGGGGTCAGTTCCTACGAGTTATATTGGTCCCGTGGGAGGTGTTGGTGCCACCCACGGGGACATTCGGGGGCTGTTTCGAGTTTTCACCCTCTACCTCCATGTTTTCAAGCCTAAGTCTAGAAATATGCAAATTACCATCGTATTCTCAAACCGGGAGTCCCGCGGCTGCGGGGTCAGTTCCTACGAGTTACATTGGTCCCGTAGGAGGTGTTAGTGCCACCCACTGGGATGCTTGGGGGCTGTTTCGAGTTTTCACCCTCTAACGCCATGTTTTCAAGCCTAAGTCTAGAAATATGAAAATTATCATCATATTCTCAAATCGGGAGACCCGCGGCTGCGGGTTCAGTTCCTACAACATATATTGGTCCCGTGGGAGGTGTTGGTTCCACCCACGGGGATGTTCGGGGGCTGTTTTGAGTTTTTACCGTCTAACGCCATGTTTTTAAGCCTAAGTCAAGAATAATGTAAATTACAATCGTATTCTCAAACCGAGAGACCTGAGGCTGCGTGGTCAGTTCTTACGAGTTACATTGGTCCCTGGGAGGTGTTGGTGCCACCCACGGCGACGTTCGGCGGCAGTTTCGAGTTTTCACCCTCTAACATCATGTTTTCAAGCCTAAGTCTTAAAATATGCAAATTATCGTTGTATTCTCAAATCGGGAGTCCCGCGGCCACGTGGTCAGTTCCTACGAGTTATATTGGTCCCGTGGGAGGTGTTTGTGCCACCCACCAGGACGTTTGGGGGCTGTTTCGAGTTTTCAACCTCTAACGTCATGTTTTTAAGCCTAAGTCTAGAAATATGCAAATTACCGTCGTCCTCTCAAACCGGGAGACTCGCAGCTGTGGGGTTAGTTCCTACGAGTTACATTGGTCCCGTGCGAGGTGTTGGTGCCACTCACGGGGCCGTTCGGGGCTGTTTTATCTTTTCACCCACTAACGCCATGGTTTTAAGCCTTAGTCTAGAAATATTCAAATTACCGTCGTATTCTCAAACTGAGAGTCCTGCGGCTGAATGGTCAGTTCCTACGAGTTACATTGGTCCCATGGGAGGTATTGCTGCCACCCAAGGGGACGTTCGGGTGCTGTTTTGAGTTTTCACCATCTATCGCCATATTTTTAAGCCTACATCAAGAAATATGCAAATTACCATCGTATTCTCAAACCGGGAGTCCCACGGCTGTGTGGTCAGTTCCTATGAGTTACATTGGTCCCGTGGGAGGTGTTTGTGCCACCCACAGGGACGTTCGGCGATTGTTTCGAGTTTTCACCCTCTAACGCCATGTTTTTAAGCCTAAGTCTAGAAATATGCAAATTATCATCGTATTCTCAAATTGGGAGACCCGCGGCTGTGGGGTCAGTTCCTACGACTTACATTAGTCCCGTGGGAGGTGTTGGTGCTACCCACGGGGATGTTCGGGGGCTGTTTCGAGTTTTCACCGTCTAACGCCATGTTTTTAAGCCTAAGTTTAGAAATATGCAAATTATCGTCGTATTCTAAAATCGAGAGACTCGCCGCGGCTGCGGGGTCAGTTCTTACGAGTTACATTGGTCCCTAGGAGGTATTGGTGCCACCCACGGGGACGTTCGGGGGCTGTTTCGAGTTTTCACCCTCTAACGCCATGTTTTCAAGCCTAAGTCTAGAAATACGCAAATTACCGTTGTATTCTCAAACCGGGAGTCCCGCGACTGCGTGGTCAGTTCCTACGAGTTACATTGGTCCCGTGGGAGGTGCTTGTGCCACCCACGGGGACGTTCGGGGGCTGTTTCGAGTTTTCGCCCTCTAACGCCATGTTTTTAAGCCTAAGTCTAGAAATATGAAAATTACTATTGTATTTTTAAATCGGGAGACCCGCGACTGTGGGGTCAGTTCCTACGAGTTACATTGGTCCCGTGGGAGGTGTTGGTGCCACCCACAGGGTCGTTCTGGGGCTGTTTCGAGTTTTCACCCTCTAACTCCATGTTTTGCTTAAGTTTAGAAATATACAAATTACAGTCATATTCTCAAACCGGGAGACCCACAACTGCGGGGTCAGTTCCTACGAGTTATATTGGTCCCGTGGGAGGTGTTGGTGCCACCCACGGGGACGTTCGGGGGCTGTTTTGAGTTTTCACCCACTAACCCCATGTTTTCAAACCTATGTCTAGAAATATGCAAATTACCGTCGTATTCTCAAACCGGGAGTCCCGCGGCTGCGTGGTTAGTTCCTTCGAGTTACATTGGTCCCGTGGGAGGTGTTTGTGCCACCCGCGGGGATGTTCAGGGGTGTTTGAGTTTTCAACCTCTAACGCCATGTTTTTAAGCCTAAGTCTAGAAATATGCAAATTTTCGTCGTATTCTCAAATCGGGAGACCCGCGGCTGCGGGTTCAGTTCCTACAACTTACATGGGTCCCGTGGGAGGTGTTGGTGCCACCCACGGGGATGTTCGGGGGCTGTTTCGAGTTTTCACCGTCTAACGCCATGTTTTTAAGCCTAAGTCTAGAAATATTTAAATTACCGTCGTATTCTCAAATCGAGAGACCCGCGGCTGCGTGGTCAGTTCTTACGAGTTACATTGGTCCCTGGGAGGTGTTGGTGCCACCCACGGGGACGTTCGGCGGCTGTTTCGAGTTTTCACCCTCTAACGCCATGTTTTCAAGCCTAAGTCTAGAAATATGCAAATTACCGTTGTATTCTCAAATCGGGAGTCCTGCGACTGCGTGGTCAGTTCCTACGAGTTATATTGGTCCCGTGGGAGGTGTTTGTACCACCCACGGGGACGTTCGGGGGCTGTTTCGAGTTTTCAACCTCTAACGTCATGTTTTTAAGCCTAAGTTTAGAAATATGCAAATTACCGTCGTACTCTCAAACCGGGAGACCCGCAGCTGTGGGGTTAGTTCCTACGAGTTACATTGGTCCCATCCGGTGCCAAAATCAAAAGATTTACTTTCAATTTCTGAACCTGAAAGTTTTCTCGGTGGTTGCATATGTTCAACCCGCCCGACATTTCTCAAATCTGAAACTATGAGAGGGGGGTAAAAACCTCCTATGACAATGGTATACATTCTTTGAGATATCGGGGAGACGAAGAGATTCAGTTTCCTCTCCACATATAGGACACCCCAAATAACCATGTACTACACAATCGGATAATGTTCTATAAGCTAGAAAATCATGAATTGCCCACATCAACATAACTTTTAGCGTAAACTCTTCTTTTCTAAAAGAGTCAAATGCTTGCACACCCTCTTACCACAACTCATTTAATTATTCTACAACCATATCCAGGTAGATATCGATGTCATCACTTGGTGCCTTTGGCCCGGGTATCAACAAAGCCAACATAAAAAATTCAGCTCTCATACACTATGAAAGAGGGAGGTTGAGTAGGGCTAGGATCACTAACCATACACTCTGATTGATGCTTAGATTTCCAAATGGATTTAAACCATCTATTGATATTTCCAAACGAATGTTACATTGTTCTCGCGAAAAGTCAGGATACTCAAAACTCATCATCCTCCAAGATGTAAAATCAATAGGATGACACATGAGATTATCCCCTACTGCTGCCCTAGCATGCCAAGTCATTACCTTCACTATCCATGGTACTGTGTAAAACCTCTTTAATCTAGGCCCAAGGGAAAAATATTTTAACACTTTTGAGGCACTTATGAGCTTGTGCCTTCCTTGCCAGTAGATTGGACATATCTAGGTTCATCGCATACTGGACACCGATTGAGAGTTTCATACTCCTTTCAGTATAGTATGCAGTCATACAAAAATCATTGTAAGGACATAATTTTATAAATGTCCGGGGTAAAATCTAGGAATTTTTTGTTTTCTCCTAGATCACAGTTTATATGTCTGATATCGCTACATTCGGCACATTAACATGATCAACCTTGACGACCTTTATCCGAATTTAATGCATCCATTATCTTCACGTGCATCATGCTACATGTGACGTGCTGCTCAGTTCATTCCCACTACTCCACTACGCATTATCGGTAAAATGGTTTATTGGAGCTTTAATATTTGCATAAATATTTGGGAATTTTTTTAGGAAATTATTTTTGAAGTTTGGATTAATTTTTATCAAAAGCAGAATTTTTTCTAAGTGTAGAAGCGAAGTTCCTTGAGCAACGAGCTTACTCAAATGACTTTGATTGTCGTTCGCGCGAGATAGGCATGTTGCACGATCTCATTCGAATGACATCTGTCCTTCGTTCGAGTGACATGGCTATCTCGTTTGAACGAGCCACCGCCTCGATTTTCATATAAATACTTGTTCACCTTCTACACAATTTTTAAGTCTTTCTACAATCTCAAAATTCTGCAAAACAGTCCAGGATAAGACTTCTTCTTTTTAAGGTTTTCTAAACCTTTTTGATTCACAAAACAATTCCCATATATGTGTGTGAATCTTTAAACCTTCAAGAGGATCATCTACTCATCTGGAGTAATTTGTGAGGAAGCCGTTCTCTTCTTCATTGCTGTCCTACTAGAAAGAGATAGTTCCAGCCGACGACATCAGAACCAACACCCGAGGGTATTTCTGTGTCACATATTTTCATTGTAATCCGTGTAAGCCATTTTCTTACAAAATTATAGTGAAAATAAAAGTTTTTGCCCCTTTGGGGGATTTTTTCTCATTTGTGTGTGTTTGAATGTTCTTGCTTGATTTTATCATCATCAATCACACCTAGATGCATGTTTATGACTTAATTGATAAAAACGGAGTTTAATTAAATAACTTCCTTATTTGAACGCAAGTGCACTCTTCTCAAATTGGTATCAGAGCCAATTACACAACTTTACTGTGTCATTTTCCTCAAAATTTTTCTAAGATATCAATTTTCTGAAAACTTGATTTTTGAAAACGAGTGTGTTCATAATGGAGAAGTTACATAATAAAATGCCAGTTTTTGACAGGACAAACTATGCATACTGGAAAGCCCGCATGAGATCTGTATTAAAAGCCATTGATGAGCGTGTCTGGATTTTGGTTGAAAGAGGGTGGACATCTCCCTCCGTCACTCTTGAAAACGAGACCAATTTAAAACCTGTTATTACATGGACTGAAGAAGAATTTAAATGGTCATCTTTTAATTCTAAGGGTTTAAGTGCTATTTTTGGGTCTGTCACACCTGATGAGTTCAAACGCATAATGACGTGCACCACGTCAAAAGAGGCATGGGATGTTTTGCAACTTACCCATGAAGGAACTAATGCTGTGAAAGAGTCTAAACTGCAAAAGTTAACAACTCAATTTGAAACAATCACCATGCTTGAATCTGACTGTTTTGATGAATTTTATGCTAGACTGTCTGATATTGTTAACACTAGATTTAATCTTGGTGAACACATTCCTAATGCTAGAGTTGTTAAAAAGATTCTTAGATCTCTGCCTAAGCATTTTATCCCCAATGTCACTATGTTAAATTCTATGGGTAATTTAAATACGCTTAAATTAGAAGAACTTGTAGGAGACTTGCAAACGTATGAAATTGATATGTTTCCTAAATATGTCAAGTCTAAAGATAAGGGAGTTGCACTTAATGCCCAGGAAAGAAAGAGTGAGGGGTCGGCAAGAAAGAGGGGAGAGTCATCTAGAAAAAGAGAGACAGATACGTCAGATTTTGATTGTGATTTTGAATTAGATGACTTGGCCCTATTTGCTAAAAATTTCAAAAGAATTCTCAAATTCAAGAAAAATGGTAATTTAAAAGATAAAAAGAAGTTTGAGAAAAATAAGTTTGAAAAGAAAAATGAAAAAGATTTTAAAGATTCTCCTAAGAAAGAAAGTGAGAGATGCTTTGAGTGCGACGGTAGGGGTCATAGAGCTTTTGAGTGTGCTACTAGGCTGAATAGAGAAAAGGGAAAAGCTATCCTTAAAGTTACCCTTAGTGACGACAGTGAGGTCGAGTTGGTGGATTCTGGAGATGAGTCACCGCATGAGTGTAACTTCACTGCATTCATGGCTAGTCATGCGAGTACTTCTAGTGATCCTCAAGACGATGAGGATGCTGCTTCACAGGGACACCTCGACAGTGAGATCGATGTGAGTGAGGGGGAGGATGACTCAAGTGAGAGAGATAGTGATATTCAATGCACCTACGCCGAGCTATACTCTGAGTCATTTAAAACTAAAAAGTGTAACAAAGCGTTAGTTCTTAGAATCACCGCTTTAGAGAAGGAGTTAAGATTGTTTGGAGATAGAGAAAGTTTTTATGAGAAAGAAAAAGAGAGAAAGGAAAACCTTGAGAAAATAAGATGTTTTGAGTGTGATGGGACAGGGCACAAGAAATCTGAGTGTCCCACCAGACTTAGGAGAGAGGGCAAGAAAGTTGCCATGCCCGCTACCCTAAGAGATAGTGAGGATGAGAAGGGTGATGAAATTGTGATCCAAAAAGCTTTTAGAAAGTTGTTTATCGAGACCATGGAAACAAAAGGGTCTAATATAACCCTAGGTCTTCAGATTTGTGAGTTGAAGGAAGAGAATGTTGAGCTAAAAAGGGAAAAATGTGACTTAACCAACACGATGTCTAGTCTGACGACACGTGTATCCCATCTTGAGGATGATCTCATACAAACACGAGAGATCCAAGTCTCATTAGAGAACGCATCTGATAAGGTTGATCAGATGGTTCCCTATCCCAGTTTGAATAATGGTGAGAATGTTGGAAAAGGTCATGACGGTGCATTCACTACTTCTAATGCGCTCGAGCCTATCTCCACTTTGGTGAGTGATTCTCATGGGTGTTCGTCTAGGATAGTTCATCCCAAATTTTTTGATAATTAGTTCCTAGACCGGTTTATGTTTGCTCCCACTACAAGAAACGAGGACATCTTACGGAGTTTTGTTCTAAGTTGGGTTTTGTGTCACATCATTCCACTTCACACATTCATGCATATGCACCCACTCATGATACCTTGCTTGCACATAATGATAGAGAGTTTGCACACATTCGTGAGCAAGTGAAGTTTTTTTATCAAGACCACACATGATCTTATGGAGTTGGTCCAAAAGATGTCACCATCTTTGAAAAACTCAACCGCTCTTCCCGGTTGAGGTCTTGACATGTCTTCTAGCATAGGGTGATTTTCATGATGTCTCATTTGCCTATTGCTAGCATGTACCATTAATTTGTATTATTTTTTTTGTTTTTGAAAAAATCCAAAAAAATTTGTTTTATAAAATTTTAGAAAAGCACAAAAAGATTTTTGTATTTTATTTGTACCGTTTATGGATGGACACTTGGGATGACCGAGTCACAACATCATTCCATTATTTTCATGTGACTATTTGATAGAGATTTGAGACGCTACATCATTTCATCCATGTGCTTTACATTGTTTGGAGTCTTTGAGATGTGATTATTGATATCTTTCTACATGTTTGAGTCCCATCTCCTTTATTTCACACATGCACGTCTTTATTTGATTATTGTACTTGTCTATCACATATTGACTTGAGTGTTTCCATCTCAATTCTGTCTATACAACTAAATATATGCGATAACACTTGACAAGATTAGAATGCATGTAAAAAGCGTTTTGATGAGACTGTGTGTTTATTTGAAAATGGGGAAGGGTTGTGAAAGGTTCATTTAATCTTTGCGATTATAAGCCACCGTTACAAAGGACCTAAAAAATTGAGGAATTTTATTATCTAAGGTCCAAAGAGGTTAAAAGAGCCCAAAAAAAATTAAAGGCAATAAAAAGAAATATATGCCATCTATGGGCCATTAGGTTTCACCATCAATTCTTCAAAGTTTGAGAATTTAGAACGCCTCTATTCAAAATATATATCTGAGGGAGTATGGCTGGAGAATATAAACGGGTTTGCACTTCCTTGAAAGTCCTGAAAAAGCATGAAATAGTTTTGGACATTATTGGTGTGGAAATCACTTTGAGCTTTGATTTGTTGATTTGATTGAGTCAATGTCTCATATTACCACCTTTTTACACCAAAGGAAGATTTTGAGTTCATTCGTTAGGAGTATCCGATATTCATCGTGCACATATGTCATGTTTGTCTGCATTGATGTCCCTATCGAATTTGATCACACCCCTACATTTACGCTATCATCAACTTGGTTGTTTTTGTGTTCTTTCATGGTGTGATTCTTTGTTGTATATTATGTGTGTAATTTTTTGAAAAATACAAAAATAGAAGTTTATTCCCATATGTCATTCTCCATGTGCATTCATTTATACTTCTCATATCTGTCTATTTGGGGACATCATAAAAAGGGGGAGAAGAATTATGGGGGAGAATTGTTTTGGTGTTTGGTTGATTTATGAATGATTTGCTTAAGCTTAATTGATCATCAATTTTTTCATATCATTATATTTCAAATTGTTTCTTGTCAAGGGTATTTGATTTATCTCATGTGTGTAGGTACAACACTACTCATTATTTGATTACACACCTTGATGAGAAAAGCTTTGGAAGTTTCTGAAGAGCTGAAGATTTGGAAGACATGTCATTTAGTATTCTCAGTTTGAGGGTTTAATGGGGATATTATCTTGTATGTCGTTTGATTGCATAATTTGATTTTTTTTATGTATGTACCGGCACAGACATAGGGGGAGATTTGTAAGGACATAATTTTATAAATGTCTGGGGTAGAATCTAGGAATTTTTTATTTTCTCCTAGATCACAGTTTGTATGTCTGATACCGCTACATTTGGCACGTCAACACGATCAACCTCGACGGCTTTTATCCGAATTTAATGCATCCATTATCTTCACGTGCATCATGCTACATGCGACGTGCTGCTTAGTTCATTCCCACTACTCCATTATGCATTATCGGAAAAATGGTTTATTGGAGCTTTAATATTTGCATAAATATTTGGGAGTTTTTTTAGAAAATTATTTTTGAAGTCTGGATTAATTTTTATCAAAAGCATAATTTTTTTGTAACTGTAGAAGCGAAGTGCCTTGAGCGACGAGCTTACTCAAATGACTTTGACTGTCGTTCGCGCGAGATAGGCATGCCGCGCGATCTCATTCGAACGACATATGTCCTTCGTTCGAGCGACATGGCTATCTCGTTCGAACGAGCCACTGCCTCGATTTTCGTATAAATACCTATTCACCTTCTACATGATTTTCAAGTCTTTTGGCAATCTCAAAATTCTGCGAAAATAGTCCAGAATAATACTTCTTCTTTTTATGGTTTTCTAAACCTTTTTTGATTCACAAAACCATTCCCATATATGTGTGTGAATCTTTAAATTTTAAACTTTGGTAGTCATCGTCAAGGTTTATCCTGATATCTTTATGAGCACCTGAACCTTGTACATCGTCAGTGACCTCATTATCTTCCACTTCATTAACGCCGTACGCATCATCAACTAAATCCTCTAACATATTATGATCTACGTCATCCCCTTCAACATCTATGCTACTTGTTGAAGGTTGCTCGGGGATAAAAGGAACTTTCAATTCCCCGTGAAAACTCAAAACTCAATAATTATCTTGCATTTCCCATCTTAACAAATGGAGTTCAACTATTTTCCACTCAAACACCTTACCATTCTCACTCCTAGTACACGAACATGTAAACGCTTCATCATTATGACATCTCTTTGTGTATTTCACAAATTCATTAGTACCTCTGCGAAACAAATCCCCCATTCTATTTGTCTCACCCATCCACTCTTCGTATTTAGGATATCCCATCGCAGCTACTACAAACAATCACATATTAAAGGCAAGAAGCGTATATTCGTTGATTAGTATAAACAAAACTTAGATTTATAATATGTTTCATTTAATTATGTCTTATTTATATTCGATTTTTAAATTTCTAATTTAAATTCAATTTATAATATCAATTACTATTTCCTCCATCTCCTCTAAAGGGTGAGTGGTCATATCCCATTCAAGACCACATATTTCTATAATATACTTAACATCTCATTCACATTGTTACGATTTGAGAAAAATTCGACAGCATATCCGCATAGTTCTCCAAGTACACGACATAGATTCACAAGTGTGAGTGTTATTTCAATTTATCAATGTAAATAACACTCACATTTTCCAATCTAGTATGTACCCAGAGAACATTAGGATACGACTCTAGAACTTCCTCCAAAAGTAACAAGTTTAAGCCACTAAGCATATTATTATACAGAAATTATGCAGTCCCAAACTATACAAACGGGACAATTCGAGAGATCTCATTATAGGGGTAATGACTCTCGAACGGGTCTGAGGGCTATTGAATGCGTACGCATAAGAACTAGAAGGCTAGTATCTATGTGCACTATATGTAATTTCATGTATGTTTCATTTAATTATCATAAATGAAACATACTATATATATGAATTAATAATATATTATTCGTGATACGAATTAATTTTAGAAAAAAGTTGAAAACTCCCCCCCATTTGGACAATAATCTAGTGATCATGCCACTTCCAAAATTAACCAACCTAACATCGGTCCACTATAATCTAACAGAAAAAGCTACAACAAACCAATAATTGTGTTTTACGTACTCCTTCTAATTCATCTACTCAATTAATTTATTTCATAACGTCTTATAAATATATCATCATTAAAGCTATACAATTAAATTTATACAATTAAAGTTATAATTAAAGCTATATTTTATTAATCAATTTGTCCATTTCAACTGTCACGGTGTAATATTAATGTTTAATAACTTAATTCTGAATTCCAAAACAACAACATATAATATGTAAAATTACTAAAAATCCAAAACATTAATTCAAACTAACTACTTAATAATTCAAAACCAATAATTAATAAGGGGAATCTAATGGCTCCTAACTCATTTATATCTGTGGGTACCCAAAATTAAGACCATGGGCCTGGACGAGTAGCCCAATTCTGGCGGCCCAAAGTCCAGGTACCCCACCTATTATTCTGAGTATGATCCGGTCTCTTCCCACGTTCCCATTAAGGGAGGTTATAAGGAGAGATGGAAGATGTGGGGGAATCCATCACCCCCACTTACCTAAATGAACATGTATATATATATATAAAACCCTAGGTCCGGAGTAAAGGGACAAGTTGTATTCTCTGTAACCACTCTCCGGAGTATATAGAAATAATGCCGACTGCACCACCATGGACGTAGGCACATCTTTGCTGAACCACGCATATCCTTTGTTGCGTGATTATCATTTTACATTCCTTGTTCTTATTTGGTGCTTGCCTTTCTCTTATTCATTTGTGTTGCACAATAATTGTCACCACAATATCCAATTAAAGTCATAATTAAATTAACAATAATAATTATAAGTCCTAATTCCAATTCCTATTATGACTATTCCGTGAGAAAAATCTCAAATTGAACTTTAAGCCTCTTAAACATGGGGAGAATCATTATGTATTAACCAACAATATTTGTGTATTTATACTTAAGGGTACAACATATATTTGGGTATTTACACATCAATTTCAAGTCCTAAACTAAACATTAATTTCAAGTCCCCAATCAACACACACACACCCCTCCCCCACCCTCACCCCCTGCCCCACTCCTCCCCCCTTACCCCCACCACACACATGCACATACACCCACCCACCCACCCACCTGCACACACACACACACACACACACTCACCCCCCCCCCCCCACATAACCTCTATATCCCATACCCACTTCCCCACCACCCCCTGCCCCCTCCCCCCACCACACACACATGCACACATACACACACACACACACCACACACATACACACACACACACATATATATATACACACACATACACACATATATACAAATGACAGAGAAAGAGAGGAGAAAACAACATGAAAATCGCCTAGAGAGAGAGCAGTCGCTTAGAGAGAGAAGGAAAGAGGGAAGTGAAAATGGTGGGAAAAAAGAAGAGGGAAGGGTTTTTTACTGACTAAGTTCTCATGGACCTATCACGATCTTTGACCGTGACAAGTCCATAACAACTGTGTTTATCATTGACTTTGACCGTGATAAAAAAATGCGTATGTTTTTGTCACGACCAATGACCGTGACAAGAGTGGCCGGCTGAAAGGTGATAATTTAGCCTTTTTGGTGTAGTGTTAACTGGGGTACATGCGCACATGTGTCGTTTGCTGGCGCATGAGTTTGGATACTCTTGGTACCTCGGGGAGAGAGTAGTCCGGCAGATTGTGGAGGATGAGGTTGCAGTGCCACCGATGAAGCCCCCGGTGTATATGAGGCGAGTGCGGGAGATGTCGGATGATGCGCATGTGACAACCCGCAATCCGGAATAAAGGGTGGCCAGCCCTATACCCCGATAAAATAGGAAATCATTGATGAATATCATTCTCAGCATCACAACAATATACAAAGTATAAGGAATAACCACTCTATATTCCAGAAAACGGGTTATCAAAAACTTTGATTTGAAATAAAAAAAGAAAACATTTTCAACAACCCATAATAGAAATAGAGGGTGGAAACCCCCACAAGCGTATATCAGAAACCCAAAAGATACAAAAGGACCGAACGAAAGGTCGGTCAATAACAACCATACAACATACATTTAGTACCAAGGGTTACATAATAGATCCATTATATAATTACAAAGGTTTGGGCAACAAGCCCGAATAAACTGAACATAACTAGAAACATAAACGGAGGCGTCTACACAAAATCCCGTGAAACCCGCACAATGTCACGGCTCCTCAAAAACATGTGGAAGGAAAGGTCATTACGGGCGACCGTGCGGCGGAACACCTGAACGGATTATATAGATATACATATACATTAAGAAAGGAAAACCGTTCAGGGCCGGATATATGTGATCAAATAGATAAATGACAGGTATGATAATGATGCGCAAGTAAGCATGGATGATAGTCTAACATGGTAACATCATGGAAGGAACTAAAACCAATAAAGGACTACATAGGGTGAGATTCATATTAAAAACGGAATTAAAAGTGCTCATGAGCCTTTATTATCATTCATCATATTTCCATTTTAATCTTTTTTTCCATTCCTTATCAGGAATATAATTTCATCATGTGCTCTATATGGCACTAATCTCAATAGCATGCTCTTTGTGGCATAAATTTGCTCTTTATGGCATAAATGTTCCATCGAGTCCAACTCGATAATTAGAATAGTCATAATTATAAATATAACGATTCTAAGACCGCCCGTCCGGGTTTCCCCACTGTGCGCGTCCCTAAATAACCATCATCTTCCAGGGCCTAACATAAGACAACCTGGGATCCTATCGCAAACGTCGGGAAGCGGCCATATGCCTGCGGGGTAGTCAAGACCACACCCAGAATCTCCTACCCATCGCAGAAAAATATAAAACAAGCGCTCATATGGCCTAGGACTAAATCCACCCTGCATTCATTAGCCAGGGGGCTTCACCTCTCGCACGGACTTCCCTTAAGATGGTATTTAGAGAGGTGTGTAACATTCATTTTATAAATTTCCATTACGTGATTTGCAAATTATCATTTACCTTATCAATATCTCTATTTTATATAAATGTACAATCTAAATCAGAACTATGTGTAATTCGTACCGATATAGCATCCTCAAAAGGAATTCAGACTCCAAAGTTATCCCCAAGGCCTCTTTTAGGCTTTAATATAAACCATCAAGTCAAATCTAACTCGAGTAGAATTCTAAAGTCTCCAAATTGACCTTAATAGATTCTAAACCCTTATAAAACTACAAGACAAAAGAAATGCCTAAGCATCACTTTAAATTCCCCCTTGAATGAGTCCTAGATGAACCCTTTCGAGTCTAGGATGTCGACCCAACTCAACTAGAACTCTAAACCCTATGTTTACTTCATTTAAGAAGGTCCCTAATCAATAATCCTAAAGAAAAGGGGCTAAAAATGAAAAAGAAAAATTTTGAAAAGTGCAGGGCTACCGAATCGATTCTCCCCCTTGGCCGAATCGATTCGGCCAGAAACTTTGGGTTTCTGCATAACTGCCGAATCGATTCGGATGAATTTCGAATCGATTCGGTTCACAAGACCTGGGCATTGGACTTAACCGAATCGATTCGCCCTGGGGGCCGAATCGATTCGGGCCTGCGATTTTGCCAAGAAATGGCTATGGAGTCTTGGACTCCATTTCCTACCCAAACTCCAATTTCTTCCAACCAAACTTATATACCAACACTAAAATAACATCAATGATACTATTGATCATCTAAAACCTCATGAATCATCTTTGAGTGAATCAAAACCCAAAAATACATAAGAAAACCTTAAGTTTTCTAAACTAAAATCAATACACCATTATCATAACAAATCATCTATCTCAAGACACAATAGCAAGTAAAAACTTGCCTTGATTCAGCAACTTTGCAGAATTCTTGGTGTAGTAGCAAGAGCCTCTCTCAATCTCCAAAGCTTTCTCTCTACTCTTCTCTTTCTCTCTTAGGTTTAGGAAAGAAAATTAGGGGAAATTGGAAGACTTAGAAGATTTAAGTCGTGACCTAAGACAAAATCCCACTTAATTAACTAGTAGCGCGATAAAATAATACGCAATAGCATAATTAAGGCACAACCAGTAAAAAATGCCCAAAACTACAAAATACAATGTGGTACATTATTTGACTATTTCGCACATTCTGGAATCAACTGCAACCTCCAAATTATCATTTGGACATTTTAAAATTCAATTTAGGTTCCGGTCTCATAATTAAGCCAAATATCATTTTAAATTCAGATGATATTAATAAGCATGACATAGCAATATTTTCCATGATTATGATATGTATGCTACCTCATAATAAATATCAACTTTTCTACATTGAATTAACATTCAAATCATAACCCAACACTGGTCTCTAATTACTATACTAAGTAATTACTATAAAATACGGTCTCATAAGTGAGGGTTATTACATACTCCCCCCCTTATGAGGGAATTTTGCCCCCAAAATTCAGGCGTACCTCATGAGAAAAGATGTGGATATTTCTCCCGCATCTCATCCTCGCGTTCCCAAGTTGATTCGCTTGCATGATGATGACTCCAATGGACTCTCACTAGGGGCACCACACGAGATCTTAACTTTCGCTCCCCAAACTCAAGGATAGCGACCGGTTGTTCTTCATAAGAGACATCGGGCTGCAAATCAATATCTTCGAAAGGAATGTGCCAAAGGGCACCTTCACACCTTCTGTACTTCTTCAAAGAGGAGACGTGAAATACATCATGAATTTGTTGTAAAGGTTCCGACAAGGCAAGTTGGTATGCCACAGGCCCAACCTTTGCAATCACCAGGAAAGGTCCAACAAAGCGGGGTGCAAGCTTTCCTTTCTTCCCAAAACGTTTGATGCCCTTCATCGGGGACACTCACACCAACACTTGGTCTCCAACCTCCAACTCCATATGTCTCCTACCCGCATCGGCGTAGCTCTTTTGTCGATCTTGGGCTATCCGTATGCGATTTTGAATAAGCTCAATCTTCGAAGAAGTATCTTGGATCTTTTCAGGTCCAAGGAACTTATTATCACCCACTTCCAACCAACAAGCGGGCAATCTACAAGGTCTGCCATACAGAGCTTCATAGGGTGCCATTCCAATAGTGAATTGGTATGAGTTGTTATAAGCAAACTCAACCAACGGAAGGTATTGTTCCCAACTGCCTTTAAAGTCGAGTATGCACATGCGAAGCATATCCTCTAACATCTGGTTTACCCTTTCGGTCTGACGTCTGTTTGAGGATGATAGGAAGAGCTTAACTTCAACTCGGTCCCCATAGCTCCCTGGAAGCTCTGCCAAAAGTGGGACACAAATATTTTATCTCGATCGGAGACAATATTCAAAGGTACCCCGTGGAGTCTGACGATCTCCTCAATGAACAACTGGGCATAACGAGAGGTATCATAATCGGTGCGCACAGGCAAGAAGTGTGCCGACTTAGTCAAACGGTCGACAATCACCCAAATTGAGTCATGACCCTTTTGCGATCTTGGCAAGCCCGTAACGAAGTCCATCGAAATGCTCTCCCATTTCCAAACGGGAATATCGAGTGGTTGTAACAAACCTGTCGGTCGCTGGTGGTCAATCTTAACCAACTGACAAGTAGTACATTGAGACACAAAATCTGAGATATCCCTCTTCATACCCGCCCACCAATACAAACGACGCATATCTTGGTACATCTTGTCCCCGCCTGGATGCACCGTGAACTTCGACCCGTGGGATTCCGCCATAACTGCACGTCTCAAATCCCCATCATCGGGAACCACAAGTCTTCCATGGAAGCGTAGTCCACCCTCGGAACCTATTAAGTACGACTCCGCTCCCTCGGACAACAACTGGCGTGTATGGTCTTGACAAACTTTATCTCTTTTCAGAGCTTCCACTATCTTTGCTATAATCGTGGGAGTAACTGTCATCACAGAAAGGAATGCTCTCACCCCTGCATCCTCCAGGCTGAGTTCTCTCCACTTAGCTTTCCACACCTCAGCTAATTCTCCATCAGGCTTTCTACTCAAGGCATCGGCTACCACATTCGCCTTCCCGGGGTGATAATGAATATCAAATTGGCAGTCTTTCACAAACTCCAACCGACGACGCTGGCGCATATTCAAATCCTTTTGGGAGAATAAGTATTGCAGCGATTTGTGGTCGGTGAAAAGACTAAACTTTTCCCCCAAGAGGTAATGCCTCCATATCTTCAAGGCAAATACAACGGCGGCGAACTCCAAGTCATGCACTGGATAGTTCCTCTCGTAAGGCTTCAACTTACGAGAAGCGTACGCAATGGGTTGTCTCTCTTGTTGAAGAACACCTCCCAACCCCAGAAGGGATGCATCGGTAAAGACGAGATATTCCAATCCCGGCCTTGGCAATGCCAGGACTGGAGCTGAAGTAAGTCTATCCTTGAGCTCATCGAAAGCCGCTTGACATGAACTGTCCCAAACGAATCTTACTCCTTTCCGGGTCAAATTCGTCAATTGGCTTGCAACCTTAGAAAAGCCCTTAATGAATTGACGGTAATAACCCGCCAAGCCCAGAAAACTACGAACTTCAGTGGGCGTCGTGGGCTGACCCCACTCCTTCACCGCGATCACCTTACTCGGATCCACAGACACGCCTTGGGATGACACCACATGCCCCAAAAATTGAACTTCCTTCAACCAGAAGCCACACTTCCCAAACTTTGCATACAATTGATGATCCCTCAATCTCTGCAGGACCAACCACAAGTGAGCAGCGTGATCCGACTCCGTCTGAGAATAGACTAGGATGTCATCGATAAATACAATGACAAACTGGTCAAGGAAATCCCGAAACACCCTGTTCATAAGGTCCATAAACACTGCAGGGGGATTGGTTAGCCCGAAGGGCATAACCAAGAACTCATAAGATCCATAACGGGTCAGAAAGGCCGTCTTCGATACATCTTGCTCTCGTATTCTCAATTGGTGATACCCTGTCCGCAAGTCGATCTTGGAGAAGTAGGAAGCTCCCCTAAGTTGATCAAACAAGTCGTCGATGCGAGGTAAAGGGTATTTATTCCGGATGGTGACTTTATTCAACTCTCTATAGTCCACGCA
Organism: Sambucus nigra; assembly: GCA_949130495.1. Lineage (NCBI taxonomy): Eukaryota > Viridiplantae > Streptophyta > Magnoliopsida > Dipsacales > Adoxaceae > Sambucus > Sambucus nigra. The sequence goes on from OX422210.1 coordinate 261,227,943, forward strand.
CAACCGGAGAGAACCGTCTCTCTTCTTCCCAAACAATACCGGAGCGCCCCACGGTGAGGTACTACGCCTAATGAAGCCCTGCTCCAGTAGCTTCTGAATCTGATCTCTCAGCTCCCTCATCTCCACCGGAGCCATTCGATAAGGAGCTTTGGCGATCGGTCGAGTTCCCGGCATTAAATCAATCACAAACTCTATTTCCCAACTTGGAGGTAATCCCGGTATCTCCCGAAAAATATCTTCAAAGTCCCTAACGATTGGAAGGGAATTTAGGGGAACCACGACATCTCTAGATGCATCTTTCGCAATACAATATAGATAAGCACTCGTGATCCCTTCTAGACAAGGCATAACTACCAGGAACATCTCTTGCCCCGGAACCGTAAAAACTATACTCTTCCCGTAACAATTCACTATAGCACGGTACTTCACCAGCCAATCCATACCCAAAATTACATCATACCCGACCATATCAAGGACGAGCAAATCGGCCTCAAAACACAAGTCACCAAGATTAATTCCTACGTTTTTACATACGAAGAAAATCAATGAACCATCGCCCATAGAGGATTCAACGCTAGTGAAGGTACTTTCAGCAGATTTTATCAAACCTGTAGTCTGAGCAAAACTTCTAGAAATAAAGGAGTGTGTAGCACCCGTATCAAATAGAATTCGACCCATATGCCCATGGATGAGAAACTTACCCTCGATCGCTGGTGGTGCCGAAGGAGCTGGAGGAAGCAGAGCCTCCTGAATATGGTAAACCCTTTCGTACTGCAATTGCCCTTGTTGAGGAGGAGCAACTGGATTAGGCGCTTGAGGTGAAAACTGTACATACGGCTGTTGCGGGGCCCTAGGAAGATGCCCTCCAACCAACTGAGGACATGCCCTTTTATAGTGGCCCAACTCCCCACACTGAAAACATTTATTCACCGCATTGTCCTGATTCCTACCTTGGTTATTTCGGAATTGCCCCGCACCTCGGCCCTGTTGGCCCCTACCTCCATTTCCACCTCTACCTCCCTATGGTTGCTGACCACCTTGACCCTGCCTGTTAGCATTATTGTTGCCACCGGCGTTAAACCCACCGAACCGTTGACGCTTGGACGAATCCCCCTGCTGAGGATCCCTCTCAACCTGCTTGTTCCCCGAGGATTGGGACGAAGAAGATGTTCCCCCTACGCTCCCAACTCCTCCCTGTCTCACTGTTTGCCCCGCAACCACAACCTTCTTCTTATTTTGCACAAACAATCTATGCTCTTGACAGTGAAGTAGAGCAGCATTCATCACATCACCAAAAGTCACCAGAGATGGGTTTCCCAGCAAATGTTGTTTTATTCGCCAATGCAAACCTCCCACAAACTTGGAGATCCTCTTTGCTTCTGGAGTTACCTCATCCGGTATAAAACTGGCTAACCGGGTAAACTCTTCCTTGTACTCAGCAATCGACCTCTCCCCTTGTACCAAATCCTGAAGCTTCCTCTGCATTTCCCTCTAAACTGCGGGAGGGAAATACTTTCCATCAAACAAGGCCCAGAAATTTGTAATGGACATAGTATCCCTTTGTTCGGGCGTCGTCATTGACTCCCACCAGTGTAAGGCCGGTCCGACCAGCTTGAAAGTAACGAGAATTTGCTTCTTCTCCTCACTACATTCCACCATCCTAAGATGGCGTTGCATATCTCTCTTCCACTGGTTCGCCTTGATAACATCCGAACCTCCCTCGAATTCCGGGGGATGTCCCTTAAGGAAAGACTCCCTCACCCGTTCCCACTGAGAAGGTCCCGTAGGAACTCGTGCTTATTGTCCCCTAACTTGAGCTTGTGGCATTTGTTGGGCCACTGCAGTCATCGCGGCGTTGATAGCTTGGGCCACAATATTTGCCACTTCAGCGGCACTGATATTCCCCTGCTGCGGTGGAGGACCAAACTCATCCTCAACAACCCTATTACGTCTAGCGGGACGTCCTCTCTTCGGCGGCATCTGAGATAAAGACGAGATAGAGTTAAAACATAATATAAAACAATCTATTTAGCAGAAGATCACATACATAGGCAGCAAAACAATCCTAACATTAAGTCCAATATCAAAGAACGCTACGGTAGAACGTGACAAGTCCGCATAGATCCTAAAGACTCTAGAACCTGTGGCTCTGATACCATCTGTGACAACCCGCTATCCGGAATAAAGGGTGGCCAGCCCTATACCCCGATAAAATAGGAAATCATTGATGAATATCATTCTCAGCATCACAACAATATGCAAAGTATAAGGAATAACCACTCTATATTCCAGAAAACGGGTTATCAAAAACTTTGATTTGAAATAAAAAAAGAAAACATTTTCAACAACCCATAATAGAAATAGAGGGTGGAAACCCCCACAAGCGTATATCAGAAACCCAAAAGAAACAAAAGGACTGAACGAAAGGTCGGTCAATAACAACCATACAACATACATTTAGTACCAAGGGTTACATAATAGATCCATTATACAATTACAAATGTTTGGGCAACAAGCCCGAATAAACTGAACATAACTAGAAACATAAACGGAGGCGTCTACACAAAATCCCGTTAAACCCGCACAATGTCACGGCTCCTCAAAAACATGTGGAAGGAAAGGTCATTACGGGCGACCGTGCGGCGGAACACCTGAACGGATTATATAGATATACATATACAACAAGAAAGGAAAACCGTTCAGGGCCGGATATATGTGATCAAATAGATAAATGACAGGTATGATAATGATGCGCAAGTAAGCATGGATGATAGTCTAACATGGTAACATCATGGAAGGAACTAAAACCAATAAAGGACTACATAGGGTGAGATTCATATTAAAAACGGAATTAAAAGTTCTCATGAGCCTTTATCATCATTCATCATATTTCCATTTTAATCTTTTTTTCCATTCCTTATCAGGAATATAATTTCATCATGTGCTCTATATGGCACTAATCTCAATAGCATGCTCTTTGTGGCATAAATTTGCTCTTTATGGCATAAATGTTCCATCGAGTCCAACTCGATAATTAGAATAGTCATAATTATAAATATAACGATTCTAAGACCGCCCGTCCGGGTTTCCCCACTGTGCGCGTCCCTAAATAACCATCATCTTCCAGGGCCTAACATAAGACAACCTGGGATCCTATCGCAAACGTCGGGAAGCGGCCATATGCCTGCGGGGTAGTCAAGACCACACCCAGAATCTCCTACCCATCGCAGAAAAATATAAAACAAGCGCTCATATGGCCTAGGACTAAATCCACCCTGCATTCATTAGCCAGGGGGCTTCACCTCTCGCACGGACTTCCCTTAAGATGGTATTTAGAGAGATGTGTAACATTCATTTTATAAATTTCCATTACGTGATTTGCAAATTATCATTTACCTTATCAATATCTCTATTTTATATAAATGTACAATCTAAATCAGAACTATGTGTAATTCGTACCGATATAGCATCCTCAAAAGGAATTCAGACTCCAAAGTTATCCCCAAGGCCTCTTTTAGGCTTTAATATAAACCATCAAGTCAAATCTAACTCGAGTAGAATTCTAAAGTCTCCAAATTGACCTTAATAGATTCTAAACCCTTATAAAACTACAAGACAAAAGAAATGCCTAAGCATCACTTTAAATTCCCCCTTGAATGAATCCTAGATGAACCCTTTCGAGTCTAGGATGTCGACCCAACTTAACTAGAACTCTAAACCCTATGTTTACTTCATTTAAGAAGGTCCCTAATCAATAATCCTAAAGAAAAGGGGCTAAAAATGAAAAAGAAAAATTTTGAAAAGTGCAGGGCTACCGAATCGATTCTCCCCCTTGGCCGAATCGATTCGGCCAGAAACTTTGGGTTTCTGCATAACTGCCGAATCGATTCAGATGAATTTCGAATCGATTCGGTTCACAAGACCTGGGCACTGGACTTAACCGAATCGATTCGCCCTGGGGGCCGAATCGATTCGGGCCTGCGATTTTGCCAAGAAATGGCTATGGAGTCTTGGACTCCATTTCCTACCCAAACTCCAATTTCTTCCAACCAAACTTATATACCAACACTAAAATAACATCAATGATACTATTGATCATCTAAAACCTCATGAATCATCTTTGAGTGAATCAAAACCCAAAAATACATAAGAAAATCCTAAGTTTTCTAAACTAAAATCAATACACCATTATCATAACAAATCATCTATCTCAAGACACAAATAGCAAGTAAAAACTTGCCTTGATTCAGCAACTTTACAGAATTCTTGGTGTAGTAGCAAGAGCCTCTCTCAATCTCCAAAGCTTTCTCTATACTCTTCTCTTTCTCTCTTAGGTTTAGGAAAGAAAATTAGGGGAAATTGGAAGACTTAGAAGACTTAAGTCGTGACCTAAGACAAAATCCCACTTAATTAACTAGTAGCGCGATAAAATAATACGCAATAGCATAATTAAGGCACAACCAGTAAAAAATGCCCAAAACTACAAAATACAATGTGGTACATTATTTGACTATTTCGCACATTCCGGAATCAACTACAACCTCCAAATTATCATTTGGACATTTTAAAATTCAATTTAGGTTCCGGTCTCATAATTAAGCCAAATATCATTTTAAATTCAGATGATATTAATAATCATGACATAGCAATATTTTCCATGATTATGATATGTATGCTACCTCATAATGAATATCAACTTTTCTACATTGAATTAACATTCAAATCATAACCCAACACTGGTCTCTAATTACTATACTAAGTAATTACTATAAAATACGGTCTCATAAGCGAGGGTTATTACAGCGCAGATAGCGATGATGATGGGTGGGCCTAACTCGTCATATACCGACACGACGGTAATGTATGACTATATGGACTTTGTGTCGAACTGGTTGATGCTTCCCAGCATATATGACGTGATGCCTCTTCCCCGCGCGGGCTCGCGTCTGGAGGTGAGGTCCTCCCACGGTGCAGGAAGTCCGATGATATCAGTGGCGGCGACGACTTCAGAGTCTCCCTTCGTACGGCTGTTTTTGCCTGGTTATAACATCCAGCAGGCAGATGGAGGGTCGATGCATATGCTGCACCGTCCTAATGCGATGGACCCGGAGGAGTTGGGATTGACGAAGGAGGTCCTTCGACCTGAGGTATACTTCTTGTCTCTTTAACTTTTGATTTCCCGGTTTCTTTCTTTGCCTCAGACTTACTGATTTTCTCTTTTCTGTTTTCTTTCGCTACATATCCGAATCTCCACCACTTGGCTTAGGGACTGGATATCTTCGACAAATGCCCACATTAGGGATTCGATTCCAGTTCTTTCTTGTTTGGTTCCATCTACCTCGTCTGAGGAAGGGTCTGACTTGGAGAGTGGTGGCACGTTGTCCCATCGTAGAGGAAAGAGAGCGCCCCACAGGGAAGGAGGATCCTAGAAAGAGAGAAAGCGAAGAGAGAGAGATAAGAGAGAGAGAGAGAGATTATAGGTGGGTTCAGGCTGAGTCCCGTTGTATTTTTTTCTTTTCCTGCAAAACAGATGTAACACAGCTAAAATCTATGCCAATAAAATCAAGTTTTTTATGAACTTTTATTTTTATTGATTAATGTGCATGTCCTTTTTACTTTGCTGCTGAGACAGTAAAAAGAAATAAAAATGATTGGAGAAAGACTTTATTTTAAATGGGATAAGTAAAAAAAAAGAAATTTTGAATTCCCTTAAAATAAAAATTATTTTTATTGAGTTTTTTGATTTTGACGAAAAAGGAAAAAGGCAATTTCCCAAAAATAGGGGGTTGCCGATCTGCATGACCCTTGTCCTGCCTATTGGCATATCAGCCCAGTCTAATCAATCCATGTCTTTGATTGTACTTTCTTCAATTGCTTAGTACTTGGTGGGGGTATGTTTTTCTCCAATTTCTGCAGGGTTTCTTATCTTTGCTTGAGAGTTTTCAAGTATAAATAGGGGTGTGGATGGAGATTTTTCTTTACACTTCCATAGTTCTTCTCCTTTACATTCTTCTTTGCTCACTTTCTTCTTCTTTTGTGATATGGCTCTCCTTGGTAGTGTTGAATTTGAAAACTACCTTGAAATCTTGGAAGCGATGTGCTCCTACAACATTGACTACGATGCTTTCAACATGTGGTGAGTCTCTTTGTGGCGCAATCGGCCCATAAAGTGGAATATGCTGATGGAAGTAGTTGAGTTCTGGTACCCCGATGACCATGTCTTTCGCTTTGGGTTGGAAGAAATCTGCCCGACCTATGAAGAGTTTTCTGCGATGTGACAGATAAATCCCAGCGTTACAGCGGGTATGTCTGAGTTTTCCCGGTCCCCTAGGGAGCTGTTGGTAGGACTTATCCATATTTCACCTTGGGCAACCAGTTTGTTTGTCACAGGAGGAATGATTTCTCTTCCTGCAATGTTGAATTCTATGCATTTTCAGGGTGTCGACGATGCTGGTTATACTGGGGCCGTCATTCTGGTCCTGGTTTCAAAACTGTCGTTGGTAACTCGAAAAGTACTGATGGACCCCCAACTTGTAACTATAGTTTCCTGGATGTCGTACCATCCCAATCCTGCAGTGGTGATACTGGTGGAGACTTTTAATGGTCTGGATGCCTGGAGGGAAGGTCGTTCCGACTTTCTGAGGGGTAGCCCTATAATGATGTTCATTTGGCTATTAGATAGGTTCCGTATAGCGGTCCCACCCGAGTATCCTTTGCCGGTGGTGCCAAACTTCTTCTCACGCTATTATTTAGTGTGGGCTTAGACATCGAGAGCTGGGAAAACTGGTTCGTGGAGCACGAGGCTCGAGGCTTGCACTGGTAAGTTCCTTGGTGGGGGGAGTTGTTTCCCATTCTAGAACTCAAAGAATACCAGTATGTTCAGTTAGTAGGCCTCCGACAGACCTCTTTCTACTTTCCTTGGTGGTTGCTGTGCCAATTTGGTTGGGAAAAAATTATGCCACCGCAGACACTGGACTTTTTTCTTGTGGAGGATCTAACATAGCGTATGAACATACGGCTTGGCTCTTTGTAGGAGAATCTTCGACCATCATCTCGTCATTCACAGTCTTCTGGGTGAGTCTGGCATGCCTCTGGGTATTACATGAAGTGGTTGTGGAAAAAAGTAGTGGCTAAGATGCCGGTTGCGGAGACTGGGCAAATGTGGTTTATTGTATCTGACACCATCGAGGGAGGTGTTGTGGTTTTACCCAAGCCAGTCCGGGCTTATCATTATATGGAGTGTCTGCGGAACTTTATTCTGGAAGGGGAAGTTTGGGGACCCCAGGATGTGGGTGATGATGGGGCTAGTTCCTCTGGCAGCTGCAGGTCGGTTATGTGAAGCCTCTCTAATGGGTGTGGTTCTGTGTTTGGGAATAATTTGAGGGTTATTTTTAGGAGTAGCGGGACTTGGTTTTATTTTGGTTTTAGGAAGGTAGGAGTAAGCTGACAAGGGAAGTTGTTTAACTCCCTGTGCCAATGTATTAGTACTGAAATTTTGAAAAATGAAATAAAGGAGTTTTTATCATCTAGTTGTACCTCTCGATGAGTTTTGCATTTTAATTATCTATACCAATCGCTAAGGCATACATAATACTTTTGTTCATGTATATGTTAAAATGAACTGGCGTTCTCAAGGATAAGAAAATAATAGCATTTTGTGAGAAAGAAGGGGGTCGTTATCATGTAAAATGGGTGAGCTGCCTACGTACCTCTGAGGGTTTTTAGAAATTTTCTGAAATTCATTTTTTACAAGCAAAAAGATTTTTTAGAGGATCAGGCCCCACGTAGTTCTGAGTAAAGGGAAATGAAGATATTTTTAGAATAGAAGGGAGATGACAAGAGTTTTAGCGTGCCGAGATTTTAAACTAGGGATAGAATTTCTTGAGACGGTCCAAGTTGACTGGATGTGCCATTTGTTCTCCATTAAGGTCGATGAGCATAGCAGCGCCACCGGATAGGATTTTTTTCACAATCTAGGGGCTGCTCCAACCGAGCTTGAATTTCCTTCTGGGTCCCACATGGGTTCTACTATCTCTTTGAGGTCTAAGTCCCCTTCTCGGACACCGCAATCCTTAAGTATCTTGTTGAATGTTCGCGCTATACGGTGATGGTATCCTTGTATGTGATATAGGTCCTTTAGCCTCCTTTTGTCTAAGAGTGACAACTCGTTGAGACGACTTTGATGCGCATCTTACTCGCTGACCTTGCTTTCTAGCATGACGCGTAGTAAAGGGAATTTCTAGCTCCACGGGTAGGACTGCTTCTATGCCGTAGACTGGAGAGTAAGGGGTAGCCCCAGTAGAGCTTTAAACTGAAGTGCGGTAGCCCCAAAATACGTAGGGGATCCGATCGGCCCCATCTCGACAACTCTCAATCATTTTACTGATGATGGCTTTGAGGTTCTTATTGACAACTTCTACTGCTCCATTGGTTTGAGGTCGGTATGAAGAGGATTTGTGTCTCTTGATCCCATACTCGTTGACCACCTCTGTAACTTCTGCCTTGAAATGTAAACCGTTATCTGAGACCAGCTCGTGCGGGACCCCATATCGATAGTTGATGTTTTTCTTGATGAACTTGACCACTTTATTGGAATTCATAATTACGCATGACTCATTTTTGACCCATTTAGTGAAGTAGTCAATGGAAACTATGATGAATTCATGCCCATTGGAAGCTTTGGGTGTAACCTTCCCTATGATGTAAATGCCCCATGTGGAGAAAGGCCAGGGAGAAGTCATATTGTATAATTTATGTGGAGCCAAGTGTTGTAGGTTAGAAAATTACTGGCATTTGAGGAATATTCAAATGTAGGCTGTGCAATCGTGAACCATGGTAGTCCAGTAGTAACCTTGTCGGATGATTTTCTTGGCGAGCATATGGCCGTTCATGTGGGGTTCGCATTCCTCGCCGTGGATTTTCCACATCATTTCTTCAATGTCAGCCCCTACGATGCAGGGCAAATGGGTTCCATCAAAGTTTTTCTTGAACAGTGCTTTATCACAGATAATATACCGGGCAACCAGTTTGCGGAGGATTGCTCAATTTTTCTTGTCAAAACCTTGGGGATACTTAGCATGCTTTAGGAGGTGCCAAATATCGTAGTACCAGCAGTCAACTATATCAGAATCTTCTTCTACGATGAGCTTAATGTGGTAGTAGTGGGTTGGTTTATCTTGATTTTGGACAAGGAAATGGGTTATGATTATTCCTTCGAGCATGTCAATCATAGAGGCTAAGGTAGAAAGTGCATTAGCTAGGTTGTTCTTTGCTCAGGGCAGGTAGTGGAAGGTGATTTCTTGGAATTAGGATGCTAACTCTTCTAAGTGGGAATGGAAGGGTAAGAGTTTCTCGTCCTTGACTTTCCATCTTCTGAGTACTTGACCGATGATGAGGGTTGAATCCCCATAGACATCGAGGAATCGAGTTCCTTTCTTAAGGGCAACTATGAGGCCTACCGTGCATGAATCATATTCAGTAATGTTTTTGGTGAAGGAAAATCTAACCTGATGGCAATGGGAGTGTCAGAGTCATCATGGGAAATTACAGTATCCCAATGCCATACCCTTTATTGTTGGCAGCGGTGTCAAAGAACATTTTTCATCGAAGATCTTCTTGGGATGTATGGAGGATATTCTCATCTGGGAATTCGAAAGTCCATACATCAAGTTCTTCTATAGGGTAGTCAACAAGGTAATCATAGATGGATCTTATTTTTATGTCTTTTTATGTGACATTAACAATATCGAATCGGATAGAAGCATCAATAATGGGGGGACATTCGGCTGGACAAAGCAGGTTTTTCGAGCAAGTACTTAATATGATCCATTCGAGATACAAGTTTGAAGGGAAAGGCGAGCATGTAGTGCCTAGGTTTTGGGTGACCCAGACAAGGGTGACACATTCTTTCTCTAAGGATGTGTAGTTAATTTCGTACCCAACCAACTTGTGATTGGCGTAGTAGATATCTCTCTCTTTGCGGATTTCTTCAAGGTATTGGGCTAGCAAAGATCCAGATGCGTTATCTGTTACGGTTCGGTAAAGGAGTATGGGAAGACCATGCTGCGGTGGTATGAGTACCATATGTTGGGTTAGGTATTTCTATATTGGGTCAAAGGCTTCTTGGCAAGCTTCATTCCAGACTTTAGTCGAATCCTTTCGGAGCAGTTTGAAGATGGGCTCACAGATGGAAGTTAATTGGCTGATGAATCGGCTGATATACTATAATTTTCCAAGGAATCCCCGGATTTACTTCTCCGTTCAGGGTGGTGGCATCTTGAGTATTTTTTTGTTCAAGTCTCGATAGTTGACATACATGCGAACCTTCCCTCCAAATTTCGTCAGGGGTATGATATTGGCTAGGCATGTGGGATATTAAATCACACGAATCAAACCCACGTTCAACTATTTGGCAACTTCTTCTTTAACTTTTAATGACCACTCGGTGCGGAGCTTTCGTAGTTTTTGTTTGACTGGTTTGCATTATTGGAGAGTGGGAATCTCATACTGATCTATCTCTGGGTCGACATAGATCATGTCATCATAAGACCATGCAAATACATCCATAAATTCCTTTAGATATTCCTCGATTTACGCGCGCTCATGCTCGTCAAGAGTAGCCCCTATCCTAATCTTGTGCAGTTGGCTACTAGAGCCGATATTAATAACAACAGTTTCCTCTTCATTAGCTTTAACACAGTTATGTTATTTGTTATTAATCTTATTTAGATCAATTAAGAATTGTTCATTTTCAAAATTATCATCATCAAGAGTTTGATTGGAATCAAGACAATTAATGTAAGGCACAACAAGATACTCACAATCTTCGTTTATTTCATTGATAGGAATAAAAGCATTGAGAACCTCATCAAAGGAGGTTTGGATTACATCAAAGTTAGGAGTAACAACAAAAGAACGGGAAATGGGATAAACATCAAGGTTAAGTTGAAAATCAGTAGGTGGCACAGGTACAACATGCCAGTTGAGGAGAGGTGCATCAGTAGTTTTGATCAGGTGGGATGGATCAAAAGATGTAGCCCCTGAGTGGATTATGCAAAGTGTTAGCCCCTAGTGTCTGCAAATTAAAAGAATCCTCGGGGTCACTTTCCTCTGAATCTCCGGTATTGGCTATGGTCTTCTTAGTGAGTGGTTGCACTTGATGCTGGGAACGTTCGGCCCACGAGTAGCTGTCTTAGAAAAAGACATCCATTCCGAGTTTCATTTTCTTGTCCACATGATCGTACCATGGTTTAGGAAAGACGCAAAAGGTGGAATTTTGGATAGCGCGCGAGAGGTGTGCGCATGTAAGTGCACAGTCGTTGTTTTCTATCTCGCCACGACTATACAAACAAAACTAAATTACTACTACACTTGTGGGGCAAGCACAGCGGTAAGTCGGGTATCGAAAATCCACAAGGACGAGTTTCTAGAATTTATAAGATTTAATATTCCGAAATAAAAGTGTAAAAGGTGATTACAAACTAAAAAGAAAAGATGCATGAAAGGGAAATGTTTCACTAGGCGAGGGAAATGAAACTAGATTATGAAAGCGAGTAAAACTATAGGTTGCGTCGAATATCCCTCACCCGAGTTAATTTGTATAAAATGGTTACATGGGTCGACGAGTTATTTAGAATGCGTCTCATTTTAACAGTTAATTGAACCAAGGGTTTTCATGCCCCTAAATCCGCATAAAAGCCTAATATGATTTTGGCGTCAACAAATATCCCTGAAATTACGCGCGAAAGGTCGTAAGCACGGGCCATACATGATATGCCCCGTCAAATCTCTTAGGCATAATAGCTAGTACATCGCAGCCGAAATAGACCTGTAAACACTATCACCAAGCAAAGCAACACGTTAACTCGAGTGAGTTCCATTCAAACACAACCTAATTTAAATTACTTAGAAAGCATGTTAAAAACGCGATAAAGAAAGCGGAAAAGAAACGTGGTAAATCTAAACTAGAAAGCAATTAAATTAAAGCATGTAAACTATTTAGGAAAGCATGTAAATATAATTATAAAGCAAGGAAATAATGAAATACAACTATATTAATGGAAATGGAAGATGGTAGCACAAATTACACAACAAATGGAGTGTCAATCCAAGAAGAATGAAGAAATGAGCTTCCAAACCTCCAAAACCCTAACCTATCTAACCTAAAATCGTTTATCCCTGTTTATTACATCAAAATTTCTTTATATAGTAAGTTGGAATAAAAATAGAAAAGAAAAGAGAAAAAGGCAAAATATCTCCTGAAAACAGGGATCGATCGATCGACAAAAAGGGTCGATCGATCGATCAAGGCAAAATTTTGACTTTATAGAAGGATCGATCGATCGACCAAAAGGGTCAATCGATCGATCAAGCAGGTGTGAGCCAAGCAGTAGCACACTGCATTCCTTTCCTTCCTTTTCTCCTCCTCTTTTGATTTTATTATTTTTCCCTCCGCTAAAATTACCGTAACTTCTTCATACAGACTCGAACTCGTGCACTATTTGCGACCACGCGAAGCTAGCGAGGAGGGATACAACTTCCATGAAGATGTTGGTCCAGGTGCCCAAGCTATGAAAAGACTAAAATTCTCTTGAACGTGCAGTTGTGTATAGAAATCGAGCAGAATGCATCCGAACTTCACACTTAGCATCCAGATACCTATAAAAGCTCAATTAACCCCTGCAAAACACGTTAACGTAGAAATCCGAGTTCGTCTGGTTAACGAGCATAAATATAGGGAATAAGATACCCGAGGGGGCTAAAATGCGTAGGCTCGGAGGATGATAATATTTGCGTATTATCACACCCCTAACTTACACATTGCTAGTCCCTAGCAATGAAATACGATGCAACAAGAACTAAAATCAAACCAAAAGTAGTAGACTGTACAAAAGTATGTTATAAAAGAAAAAGGTCACTTTCGCGAGAGATTCGATTGCATTTATCATATGCAATAGGTCGTTAAACCCCTAGGTCACCCTAGTGGACGAGTGTCGTCTCGTGAGGGTTTTCAGGGATGGTACCCACAAACATCACATGGTTTCCTCAAAATATGCCCAACCCAGCATGCGACAAGCCTAACAATAGCGAAAAGGATTTCGTACACATTATTAGCTCATTGAATGAATTCAAACAAAAGTCCAAATCATTAACATTATAGAATGCACCTCATAGAATTGAAACCTTAAAATGTGGGAGGGGGACGAGCACATGCAAAGTATGATTTGGCAAAAAAACTTAAATAAACCGGATACTAAATTAAAGCACACATATATTCAATCCTCATGTGCATTACACTCATCAAGCGACTTCATTCGAAATAGGGAGGTAACACACTGAACATGCCGGCTAAAGAGTAAATGTAAATGGACACAAGGCCGCACACATGTCACAAATGAAGAACGGTATATATAAAATAAAAAGGCGTAATCTCAATGAAAGGATACCACACACTAAAAGAGGCGAAATGCATTTTCACAGATCATCAAAACTATTTAAACCTTTGAATTACATCAACTAAAGATCACATAGGACTTTAATAGCGTTGTAATGTAGGTTAGGCTATGGTATGAAATGAAGGAACGTATGTACGGATTCGAAGTGTTCGGGATGAAAACTTGGGATAATGGGAAGATGCGGGTAAAATCAAAATTGTAAAATAAGATCCAAAACGACAATAGATATATTATCGGGGAGAGTAATAAAAGCTTATTGAACACTATACAACATTTACAACTTTCCCTTTCTTTTTTTTTTTCTTCTTTTTCTCATTTTTCTTTTGTTTTCTTTTGCTTTTTCCTTTCTCTTTTTCTTCACTTTTTTCATTTCTCTCTTTTCTTTACAAACTCTCATATGCCTAAATTGCAACCGACATCAAAACAACATCATTCAATCCCCAAGTAACAATCCAAACAAAGGTGTGGAAAATGTATGTATGGTGTAAAAATCAAATGTAGAGTTGGTTATGGGAATGGGGTATGAAATGAAAGGCTAATATTTAGGCTCAAAGGGGTTAACGAGGTAAACATATAAGGGTGAGGTCAAGGCCAATATGGGTGATATAACAAAGAGGACCTATGATCATTTCCAAAATTTTACGCAATTCTCGAATCAAAATTATATATGAAAATCATGATCAAGTAATACATTTCAAGTATGAACTCAATTAATGAACGGTCAAATGAAAGAATAGTGAGATTACCAACGAATTCAATGTTTTCAATGAGTAAAGAATAGTGTATACACTCACAAACGACGAAAGGTACAAATCTTACTCGGTGTAAGTATATACAATACAACAAAAGATTACCGAGTTATAATAATCTTAAACCAAATCAATAGGACAATAAAAGTGCATGTGCTCATGGGATTAAAGTTTAATTCATGAAGTTATTCATAATATCAATAATCGAGACTAAAGTCTAATAACTTCTAAAATCGAGAACATGCATCATTGGGCTGTCTATTGGATTGGGCAATTATTAAAATTTATCATCGGAAACAAAGGCAAAAAAGCCCTAAAAGGAGAAAAAAGAAAGAAAATCTTTTTGAATTTTTTTTAATTTTTCTAAGAAAAGCATACTAAGTAACTAACGTGTGAGCAAAAACATGGACTAAAATGTGAAATGGATAGAATCTCCCACACCCCCTAACTTAATACTTGACATTGTCCTCAATGTAAATTAAGAACCAAGTTAAGAGAGGAAAAGAGTGATATTACCCAAAAGTGGAGCGATCCCAATAAGAATAAGTCCAAAGAATCTACAAAACAAGTTAGTACCGAGCATAGAAAAAACAAATAATAAAAAGTTAACTAATTACACTAAACTAAATTAAAAAGGGAGGAAAAAATAAAAAGAAATAAATAAAAATCTAACTATATACAACCTACTATTTAGGCTTCGCACTAACTATACACTAGAAGTCTAAATAGCTGAGGGTCCACCATAAGAACAATTTGACTTTGGAGGATAACCGGTGTACCCTCACATACAAGCATGCCCTCTGAAAAATATGAATTCCGTTTTAATAACAGAAGGCATGTGTAAGTTGAAAGAAATGAACCATCTCCAATTAAAAGTTTTGGAGGGACGATGGGGGGGTTTGTATTGAACGGGTGGAAAAAACAAGTGGGGACTGAGAAAATCCAAATATCCTCCCAATGATTTTGAAGTTGGAATGGCAGGCGGCGCACACAAAGGCAAAGATACGATCGTGGAGGGCGACTTGAGAAAGTAATCCTTATCGGCGATAGGATTTAAAACATTAAAGTTTGAAACCAAATCGTTGGGTACTCGTTCCGGTGGGATAATAGAGAATGAAAATGGGGATGAAAGAAATTCAAACTCATGAGATGAATCATCATCGCATGAAGTTTGAGTTTCGAATGAAATAATATCATTTTCAATGAAATGTTCTTCTTTAGGGGACAAAGAAGAAATCATTTCATTGCAAATAGATATTACGTCATTATCATCCTCCCTTTCAATATCTATTACGAAATGGGCAAAGTCTAGAATGGATTGTTCCAAAGTAGGCACAAGTACCTCATTTGGTTCAAAACATTCCTCGACCTCGAAAGTCTCGGAAGCAAAATCGTCGTCAGACTCAAATAATAAATCCAACTAATGTTCCCACGAACAATTTTCTTCCCGATACTGAGTTTCAAGTTTTTCATTGGAAACTTTGAAAATTACTATCAGACTTAAACAAAAACTCATTATTATAGGAATTTTGAAAGCTGTTCGAATTCGTTTCAAAATTCCTATTATAAGGAGGTAAAGGCCCAAAATCATTCTCATCATCAACAAAATTCCAATAACCCAAATTTTGACCTTCGTTATACTTGCCCAAAGTCATATTTGAATTTGTTATACTTTGGGATTCTAAGTATTCACCAAAAGTCATAGGTTTGCGAGAATTTTGAGAATTATAACAAGGATTACCGAAAGAATTGGAATAAGACATGCTTACCCCAAAATGGCTCAAGTGGCGGATCCCACAAAGTAAGTGCACGTGGGAAGAATTCGAGCGTTTCTAAGTGCTCAAATGTGGAAGTCCTACAAAATATTAGCAAATAATACAAATAAAAAGAAAATACTATGAAATACAAAATCAAATAAAGTCTAAAACAAACTCATCACCGACAACGGCGCCATTTTGATAGCGCGCGAGAGGTGTGCGTGTGTAAGTGCAGAGTCGTTGTTTTCTGTCTCACCGCGACTATATAAACAAACCTAAATTACTACTACACTTGCGGGGCAAGCACAGTGGTAAGTCGGGTATCGAAAATCCATAGGGACGAGTTGCTAAAATTTATAATATTTAATATTCCGAAATAAAAGTGTAAAAGTTGATTACAAACTAAAAAGAAAAGATGCATGAAAGGGAAATTTTTAACTAGGAGAGGGAAATGAAACTAGATTATGAAAGAGAGTAAAACTATAGGTTGCGTCGAATATCCCTCACCCGGGTTAATTTGTATAAAATGGTTACATGGGTCAACGAGTTATTTAGAATGCGTCTCGTTTCGACAGTTAATTGAACCAAGGGTTTTCATGCCCCTAAATTCACATAAAAGCCTAATATGATTTTGGCGTCAACAAATATCCCGAAAATTACGCGCGAAAGGTCGTAAGCACGGGACATACATGGTATTCCCCGTCAAATCTCTTAGGCGTAATAACTAGGACAACGCACCCGAAATAGACTCGTAAACACTATCACCAAGCAAAGCAATGTGTTAAGTCGAGTGAGTTCCATTCAAACACAACCTAATTTAAATTACCTAGAAAGCATGTTAAAAACGCGATAAAGAAAGCGGGAAAGAAACGCGGTAATCTAAACTAGAAAGAATTAAATCAAACCATGTAAACTATTTAAGAAAGCATGTAAATCTAATTAGAAAGTAAGGAAATAATGAAATACAACTATATTAATGGAAATGGAAGATTCTAGCACAAATTACACAAGAAATGGAGTGTCAATCTAAGAAGAAAGGAATAAATGAGCTTCCAAACCTCCAAAACCCTAACCTATCTAACCTAAAATCATTTATCCATGTTTATTACATCAAAATTGCTTTATATAGTAAGTTGGAATAAAAATATAAAAGAAAAGAGAAAAGAAAATGAAAAATATCTCCTAAAAACAGGGGAACGATCGATCGACAAAAAGGGTCGATCGATCGATCAAGGCAAAATTTCAACTTTATAGAAGGTTCGATCGATCGACCAAAAGGGTCGATCGATCGATCAATAATGGGTGAGACAAGCAGCAGCACACTGCATTCCTTCCCTTCCTTTTATCCTCCTCTTTTGATTTCATTATTTTCCCTCTCCTAAAATTTCCGTAACTTCTTCATATGGACTCGGTCTCGGACTCGGAATCGCGTACCATTCACGGCCACGCGAAGCTAGTGAGGAGGGCCATAACTTCCGTGAAGATGTTGGGCTAGGTGCCCAAGATGTGAAAAGACTAAAATTCCCTTGAACGTACTATTGTGTATGGCAATCGAGCATAATGCGTCCGAACTTCACACTTAGTATCCAAATACCTATAAAAGCTCAATTAACCCCTGCAAAACATGTTAACATAGAAATCCTAGTTTTTCTGGTTAACGAGCATAAATATAGGGAATGAGACACCCGAGGGGGCTAAAATGCATAGGTTCAGAGGATGAAATACGCAATATTTGTGTATTATCAATTTTCACCTTTGATGATGCTGGGAATCAACACCACCAGGTGAGGTGTTTCCAAGCTCTATATATGAATAACAATGGCAGCACAACTATATAAAGAGATAAGAAAAGGAGGTGAGGATATGAGGAATCAACACCGGAACTTAAGTGGTTCAGCTAATCTGGCCTACGTCCACTGTGAGTGTGTGAGTACTATAACTGAATGAAGGCACTAATGGCCATGGATACAATTCTCTCAAGCTCTCTCTCTGTACTATATCTTTAGACAGAGTTTTGGCTAGGGTTGAATAACTGGAGTCTTTTTGTAAGGTAGGGGATGACCCCTATATATAGTGCCTAGGGGGCATAATGTACCCCCCATGCATGCAATGAGCATGTGTGTGATATCCTCACCAATGTGGGAATGCCATCTGTCACTGTCACATGTAAGTAATGATGATGAAATATTCTCCCACATGTGGAGAATAATCTTGTTACAACTGATTTGTGCCTAGGTGTCCTTATCCTAATGTCAACAGATGCTCGACAGTCATGTTAGTGAATGACCTCGGCCTGGGAGAGGCCGAGCTATAAAGGCTTGATGTCCGTTCAATCTGAGAAGTGTCATAAGGACTCTCGGCCTGATCTCAACTGAGACATTATGCTAGGTCGGCCCCTGCCGAGGTAAGGACAGTCCCATGCTGGTGATTATTAAGGCCTCTTATGACCTCGTCCCAAGCCGAGGTTGAACCGGTTCCAAGTTGAGGGTCGGCTCACTGTCACCTCGGCCCACCCTTGGCCGAGGTTGCCATACCGAGGTGTACGAGAGTGCTGTTGATGCCTGTGATGCGCGCAGTGCCCCTTGGTAGTGTAGAAGGTAGTGTCGGCCTGGGCCGAGGTAGGTCTGGCCGAGGGATGGTATCGCGGGCCCCTGGCCTTCATAGGTTAGATCAATGTTTCGGCCATCATCTCGGCCGAGGTAGGTGTCCCTGGTCCGAGGTTATACTTGGGCATATCAATCACCCCCAGCCCTTAGTCATTTGCGAGAGCAAGTGGCTCGGGGATTGCTTCACTCCCGAGGCCTGTCCATCCCAAGGCTAATACCTGCATGACACCTGTCCCAATCTAGGGCGTGCCAACTTGGCTAGCGTGTGCTGTCTGTAGTTGTCCTTTGGGTTTTTCCAAGGCAATGATGGGCCTTGGGAAGTGTGCCCAAGTATTTAAGGGGTTAAACCCTTCCTTTCTCTTTCTTCTTTCTCATTTCTTTCCTGCGTATACAGCTTCTGCAAGTTTCTTCTCTCTAAAGCTTCTTCAAGTTTCGTCCTAAATCAGAGGATTTCATCAATTTTCTTGCAAGTCTCTCTTTGTTTTGTTCATCGATTCACTTCTAGGTACCTCTCCTTTTCTAGTTCCTCTGTCTCTCATATTTTGTTTGCATTTTCCGGCAAGATTTTGGGGTTTTTCGGTGGTTCTTTGAGTTTTCCGGCGAGCTCCATTAACTCAGGCGAACTAGGTTTTATTGAAAACTTCTTAGCTTGATCTTTAGTCTTCTTCATTTTATAAGCCAAACATGTTTGTAGCTTTAGAGATATTTCCCAAGTTTAGAGTCGTCTCAAGTTTTGGGTCGTCCTCTGATGCTCAGACCCCTGTACCAACTTCTTGAGGATTTCCCCTCTCTTAGAGAGAAGACCTTAGAAAAAATTAGGCAAATAGAGAGAGCTCAGGAGGAAGGTCGTAGGTCACAGGAGTTCCCTATTAGACCTCTCTTTCCCCCACCTCTCAAGGTGGTATATCCTGATCCTCCTGAGAACTTTTATTAGACAGACGTCTCTGCCAACCCATTGCCGATGTCTGAGTCTGAGTCTTCCACTTCAGACCCATGTCTGTGGACTCTTTCCAAGAGGCCATGAACTTTACACCTCGGCCTGGTCAGGCCCCTGACCAGGCTGAGGTCTTCAGCCGAGCCTCGTCCCAAAATGGCTCAAGCACCTCAAATTCCTCTTCAGAGGTCAAACTTGTCGAGCCAAATGTAGCTGTGCCACCCATTCTTGATGCCATCCCTCTATCGGCCGTTACAGGGGCTGAGTTTTCTCAGAGATTCCCTAGTCACCCCTCTACGTCTGCTCCAGCCGACGTTGATACTGACGATGATGAGGATGCTGAAAGTAATGTTGGCATCTCTGAAGCAGGCGAGTTTGAGAGCATAGTCACTGAAGTGGATCTTTTTCACTTCAGATATTTATACTCCATCAGTCCCTCAATCAAATTAAGGAGACCTCTGAGGGAAGAGAGGGCCTATCATGGCCGAGATGGAGAAATCTGCTTGTACGAGCAGATGTTTAAGTTAGGGTTTTGCCTACCCATTCATCCTATCATCAGATCCATTCTTTCCTTCATCAACTTGGTCCCCTCGCAGCTCTCTCCCAATGCTTGGAGAGTAATTATTGGGGCCATCATCTTGTGGAGGGTAGTCCACCACTCTGACCTCCCAGTTCAGGTCTTTGCTGGTTGCTACGTCCCTACCTCGGCCAAAAACCATCCGAGCTACTATCACTTCGTGGATCAGAGGCCTGAGAAGAAGATGCTCCAGGTCACTCTGACCTCTAATCACAATTGGAAGCCTCGGTATTTTTTCGCCTCAGGGCCATGGGAATTTGGCTCATCTGTTCCCTCTTCCACTTTTGAGCCGAGGATACCCCTCAGATGGGGTAAGGTTACCATGTCTGCCAGGGCCGATCCTGGCCTAAGTCTTCAAAATATCAAAAAGGTGAAGGCCCTGCAAGACCAAGGGGTACATGGTCTGTTTGTCAACTTTGAACATCTGCTGACCCCCCAGTATCTCTCTGGGACGAGCCTAGGTGGAAGTCCCCTTGTTGACTTTGGTAAGGATTTTTTCGTTTTATTTCAAGTTTAACCCCTGATCATTCATGTTTGATTTCTGATTCTTATCTTTTCACTTTTGCAGAGAGACCACCAGGTGTCCCAGACGAATTGTGGGAGATGGCAGCTCCGAGTTTGGCAAGACTTGCAAAGAAGACTGACTTGAACGCTCCTCCTCCAGCACCCTCAACATCCAAATCCAAGAAAAGGGCCCCTGAGGTCCCGGCCTCTGAGGATCAGAGGCCGACCTCAAGGCAAAAGAAGACCTCAGACGCTACGATCCCCATCACAGACGACACCCTGTCGGCTCGTCTGGACCAGCTGAAGCTTACTGATAGCGTGGTCGGCAACAGCAGACAGGCCATGGACGCACTCGCCAATGTGATGACCGAGGAAGATAAGCATTTTTACAGAGCCATATACACCTCCATGATGGTTGAGTTCGGACTTCACAGAGCCGTTCAGGTATGACTTGTTCCTTTTTGTCAAAAATTTTACAAGTGCAACGTCTGATTTTACTCCCATCTAACCTCTTCATTAACTGTGCGGGGTATGACTGCCATGTACCAACTGTCTAACTGGGCCATGAGGAAATTGCCTCTTTTTCAGAAGGGACAGGAGGCTGAGAAGGTCGAGAGTACCCTGAAGGCCGAGGTTGACCGTCTGAGGTCAGAGTTACAGAATTCTGAGAATAAGGCCAAGAACTCTGAAAATAAGGCCCAGAGTTTGGAAAAAGATATCTCTGCGCTCGTCCAAAATCACGCCCATGCCCTGAAGGATAAGGATGATGCCCTGCAGCGGAAGGTCAACGCGGTTGTGAAGGCTGCCCTTGCAGATGCCTCAGAGAGAATAATTTCTGACTAGAAAGTCTCTGAGGAGTTCGTGGGTTTTGGTTTTGAATATCTCGAAAGAGGTATCAAAACCACCACCAAATGGGCCGAGGTCAGAGAGAAGGAGGTTGGCACTATAAAGGCCTCCGACTTTGTGGGCCTCGGCTTCGCCGACCCTCAGTTTGCCCAGGCACTGCAAGAGGTAGAAGACGAGGCTGCTGCCCCTGGTCAAACTGCTACTCTGGAAGGGACTGATCTCGGAGGGACTGATCTTGCTGATGATGTGGCTGAGGTGACTAATGCTGATCAGGTCAACCCAGCCAATACTGTCAATGCTCCCCCCTCAGACCTTTAACTTGAAACAAATTTGTATTTTGTAACTTGTAATTTGTAACCTATGAATGTTATGTAATCTCTTATTTTTACTGAATGCCAATCTATTCTTTTATTTTTATATCTGAATGCCTCTGAATGCTATTAAGCTCTGAAGTTATTACCTAATATGTTGTTCTCACAACCAACTTTACCAAATTAATGATGTTAAGGGTCTGAGGTCGTCTAACCCAGGTGTCTGAGCTCAGACCTCGTCACCACCGAGTGATGTTATGAGGGTCTGAGGTCATCACCTAAGAGGTTAGCCTCATAATAAATATCACCAAATTAATGATGTTGAGGGTCTGAGGTCGTCTAACCCAGGTGTTTGAGCTCAGACCTCGTCACCACCGAGTGATGTTATGTGGGTCTGAGGTCATCACCTAAGAGGTTAGACTCATAATAAATATCACAAAATTAATGATGTTAAGAGTCTGAGGTCGTCTAACCCAGGTGTCTGAGCTCAGACCTCGTCACCATCGAGTGATGTTATGAGGGTCTGAGGTCATCACCTAAGAGGTTAGCCTCATAATAAATATCACCAAATTAATGATGTTAAGGGTCTGAGGTCGTCTAACCCAGGTGTATGAGCTCAGACCTCGTCACCACCGAGTGATGTTATGAGGGTCTGAGGTCATCACCTAAGAGGTTTGCTTCATAATAAATATCACCAAATTAATGATGTTAAGGGTCTGAGGTCGTCTAACCCACGTGTCTGAGCTCAGACCTCGTCACCACCGAGTGATGTTATGAGGGTCTGAGGTCATCACCTAAGAGGTTAGCCTCATAATAAATATCGCCAAATTAATGATGTTAAGGGTCTGAGGTCGTCTAACCTAGGTGTCTAAGCTCAGACCTTGTCACCACCGAGTGATGTTATGAGGGTCTGAGGTCATCACCTAAGAGGTTAGCCTCATAATAAATATCACCAAATTAATGATGTTAAGAGTCTGAGGTCGTCTAACCCAGGTGTCCGAGCTCAGACCTCGTCACCACCGAGTGATGTTATGAGGGTCTGAGGTCATCAACTAAGAGGTTAGACTCATAATAAACTTCTGGTCTAAAGAACGAAACAAGAACTTGATATGGAGACTGATCTTTATTAATAACCTCTTCTCAGTAAGAAAGTACATTTTCATAAAATTCTATACATCATATGTAATATCTCTTAAGATGGTCAGCATTCCACGGGTTAGTGAAAGGTTCTCCCTCTAGGTTTTCTAGCCTGTAAGTGCCAGGCACAACCTCTTTCGTCACCTTGTAGGGGCCATGCCAGTTTAGGTGTAGCTTGTTTGCCTTTTGTAGTGTCTTCTTTAGAACTAGGTCTCCTACTGCAATGGGTCTTGACTTCACCCTCTGGTTGTAGAATTTTGCTGCCCTCTGTTGGTAGGCTACTTTTCTGACCTCTGCATCTTTCCTTCTTTCCTCGATAAGATCCAGGTCTAGCCTTCTCTTCTACCCATTGTTGTCAGGGTCGTAGGTCTGAATCCGATGAGTTGGGAGTCCTACCTCTGTTGGTATGACGGCCTCTGAGCCATGTGCCAGCATGAATGGGGTTTCTCCCGTTGGTGTCCTTGCCGTAGTTCTGTAAGCCCATAACACTGCACAGACCTCTTCTGTCCATCTACCCTTCGCATCTTCTAACCTCTTCTTGATTCCGTCCAAGATGGTTCTGTTTGTGACCTCGGTCTGGCCATTAGCCTGAGGACGACCAGGGGATGAGAAGAACTGCTTAATCCCCACTCTTAGGCAATATTTTTCTAAGGAGGAGTTCTTGAACTGGGTGCCATTGTCTGAGATGCGAGTGTTCGGGAGGCCATATCTGGATATGATGTTCTTCCAAATGAACTGGAAGGTCTTCTGCTCTGTAATTGTTATCATCGGTTCCGCCTCCACCCACTTTGAAAAGTAGTCAATGGAAACTATCAAGAATCTATAGTTGTTAACAGCTCTTGGCAAAGGTCCTACCAAGTCAATTCCCCATACCGCAAATGGCCATGGAGAAGAGATCGACGTCATAGGCTGATGAGGTTGATGAGGGATAGTGGCGAACCTTTGACATTTGTCGCACTTCTTCACATAGTCTGCAGCGTCCTTAGACAAGGTAGGCCACCAGTACCCCTGAGTGATGATCCTCTTGGCTAAGGGCCTTCCCCCTATGTGGCTAGAGCAGGAACCCTCATGAACCTCCTGTAAGACCTGGGTTACCTCCACGGGATGCACACATCTGAGAAGAGGCAATAGAAACCCCTTTTTGTACAGGACGTCTCCTACTATTGAGAACTTGGCAGCCCTGTATCTCAACTTTCTCCTTTCCATCTTGGACTCAGGTAGCTCTCCGTCTCTTAGGTATCTGACGAGCGGGTCAATCCATGAGTCTCCCGAGTTCACATTGTGACAAGGGCTACATACCTCATCCCCCTCGATGCTTGATTTTCCTAAGACCTCGATTTGAATGGTCCTTCCCAAATCTATCTTCATTGCCGAGGCCAGTCTTGCCAATGCATCAGCGTGGTTGTTGCTCAGCCGAGGTACTCTCTTCAGCTTTGCTTCTTCAAAATACTCTAGCAATCCTCTTACCTTCTTTAGGTATTTGGTCATCCTTTCATCTTTGGCCTCATATGCCCCCAACACTTGATTGACAACCAACCTTGAGTCACTATGGAGTAGGAGTCGCTTTACTCGAAGAGTTGTTGCCAATAAGAGACCTGCTATCATGGCCTCATACTCAGACTCGTTGTTGGAGGCCTGGAAGTTGAATCTCAAGGCGTACTCAATGTTGGCGCCATCTGGAGCCAAGAGTATTAGCCCCGCGCCGCTTCCACTGTCACAGGAAGAGCCATCAACAAAGAGGCTCCATACGTCTGCATCTGATGAGAAGACCCCTTCTCTCATAACCCCCTTTTCGAAGAGGTATCGATCCTCTTCATTTTCTTCTACTCTGCTTCGAGTTTTGCCCGGGACAACCTCTTCTCGGCCTCAGAAGACGTACGGGGCAGTCTCTTCCAAATCTCGAAATACACTTCGGTTCATCTCTTTGCCGTTATCTGAACCTTTCTCTGTCTCGGCCTATTCCCAAGTGAACTCTGCAACAAAGTCTGCGAGGGCTTGTCCCTTAATGACTGTCCTGGGCTGGTAGGTAAGATCATACTCTCCTATCTCGATGGCCCAGGTCATCAGTCTCCCGGACTTCTCAGGTTTGTGCAAAACCTGTCTTAGCGGGGAGTCTATGCGGACTACCATGGAGTGCGCTTGGAAGTAAGGCTTCATCTTCCTTGAGGCATGTATGAGGGCATAAGCCAATTTCTCCATCCGGGGATAGTTTTGTTCAGACCCTTGAAGGGCCTTACTGTTGATGTACACAGGCCTCTAGATTCCATCCTCTTCCCGTACGATAGCTACGCTGATGGCTGACTCAGAGACTGCCAGATACACAAACAACCTCTCCCCCGTGATGGGCCGAGACAGCAATAAGGGAGACCCCAAGTAGGACTTGAGTTGGTCAAAGTCTTTTTCACACTCTTCGTCCCACTAGAAGGCCTTTCTCAGAATTTTAAAGAACAGAAGACACTTGTCCGTGGCTCTGGAAATAAACCTGTTAAGGGCTGCCACCCTTCCAGTGAGTCTCTGAACATCCTTGATACTCCTAGGAGTCTTCATGTCGAGTAAGGCCTTGATCTTCTCAGGGTTTGCTTCAATCCCCCTCTGATTAATGATGAACCCAAGAACTTCCCGGCTCCTACCCCGAAGACACACTTCGCTGGGTTGAGCTTCATCCTGTATGAGTCCATGACATCAAAGGTCTTCTCAAGGTCCGCTACGTGAGTACATGCTTTCAGGCTCTTCGTTAACATATCATCCACATACACCTCCATGGTCTTACCTATCTGCTCCTCGAACATCCTATTGACAAGACGTTGATATGTTGCCCCCGCATTTTTTAGACCAAAGGGAATCACCTTGTAACAGTACATCCCCTTGTCAGTAATAAAGGCTGTCTTCTCAGAGTCTTCGGCGTCCATGAAGATTTGGTTGTAACTTGAATAATCATCCATGAAACTCATGAGCTCGTGCCCTGCCGTTGCATCCACCATCTGGTCTATCCTAAGTAAGGGATAACTGTCCTTCGGGCAAGACTTGTTTAGGTCTGTGAAATCTACACACATTCGCCACTTTCCATTAGCCTTAGGCACGATGACTGCATTTGAGAGCCACTCTGGGTAAGTAACCTCTCTTATGAACTCAGCCTCTTCCAACTTTTTCACCTCTTCCCAGATGACCTCATACTTCTCTCTGGAGTAGACTCTTCGCCTCTTTTTAATAGTCCTAGCATCTCTGTCTATGTTGAGCTTGTGGGTGATGATCTCAGGGTCGATACCAGGCATATCTGCGTGACTCCACGCGAAGACACTCTGCTTCCTCCTAAGGAAGTTTATCAGCTCTTCCTTGATCCTTGGCTCTAGGGCTTTGCCGACCTGGACGGTTTTTTCCAGCTCGTCCTCATTGAGGACGATGGATTCTACCTCTTCCGCGACCTCGCCCTTCTTCAATTTTGTTTCATCTCTCGGGTCAAGAGTGTCAATGCTGTAAGTGGCGATTCCTCTCTTATGGGACTCTCTCTCTTCAGCCGAGTTGAAGTAACACTCCCGCGCCATGGTCTGGTCCCCTTGCACTTCCCCTACTCCATAAGGAGTCGGGAATTTTAGCATCTGATGGACCGTCGACGAAACGGCTTCAAACTCTTTATGGCCACTCTTCCGATGATGAGGTTGTAGGCTGAGAAGACATTTTTGTCTATAACAAAAAAGTTGATCTTCTTGGTCAACCTCTTAGGCCATTCATCCCCCATCCGTACATCCATTTCATACATGCCCAATGGGTGCACCTTCTCACCACTGAAGCCTATCAACGGGTGATGGTAGGGCACCAGCCTTGCCCTGCTAAGACCCAAACTCTTGAAACAAGGCCAGAACATTACATCTGCTGAGCTTCCCCCATCTATGAGGATTCTCCCTACATCGTACCCATGCACCCTTGTTGTTATGACTAAAGGGTCATCATGGGGGGCTAAGATGCCCTTGAAGTCAAGTCTGGAGAACCCCACCACGAGGATGTCCATGTCTACCTTCTTTCTCTTCTGCACTGCATCAGAAGACGTCAGATTCACAACCTCAGGCTTGGCCACTGACTTGGCCTCTGCTACATGAGCCTTCCTATCGGCTACCTCAGAGCCACCTCCTGCGAATCCTCCACATATGGTGCTAACACCAAAGGAGATCATTCCAACCCTCTTCACTGGGGTGTTGTCATCCTTTGGTGGGAGATTCGGGTCATCTCCATCATCACCCTCTGAATCATCATGCCTTCTAGCCGGGAGATCGCCACGGCACCTGTCATTTCTTCTCTTCTTCGGGTCTTCTCTTCCACCCTTTGGGGCCTTGCCATCCACATACTTTCTCAGCTTCCCGGATTTCAGCATCTTCTCAATCTCATCCTTCAGAGCGAAGCATCTATCTGTGACATGGCCGTGATCTTGATGGAACTCACACCAGAGGTTTTTATTCCTCTTATGTGGTGGGGCCTTCAATTTCTCTGGCCACCTCAGAGAACAATCAATCTTAATCTCGTTGAGTATGTGCTCACAACTCACAGTCAGAGGAGTGTAATGAGAGAACTTGTCATCTACTGACCTCTTCTTCCCCTCTTTCTTGCCCTGGGACCTCCCAGTGCTACCACGGTTCTCCTCCTCATATTTGGCGTCCATTGCCTCTTCCGCATTCATCACCTTCCCCGCGGTTGCCAGCAGCTCTGCCATAGACTTAGGAGGGTCTTCCGCCAGTTTCCATAGTATCTTTCCCTTCTAGAGGCCTCCTATAAGGGCGGTCATGGCTATGCTCTCTTCGTAATCCTCCACCTCCAACTTCTCCTTGTTGAACCTTGCTATGTAGTTTCTT
Source organism: Sambucus nigra (assembly GCA_949130495.1). NCBI lineage: Eukaryota > Viridiplantae > Streptophyta > Magnoliopsida > Dipsacales > Adoxaceae > Sambucus > Sambucus nigra. The sequence continues at coordinate 261,255,659 of OX422210.1, forward strand.
AGGCTTTCACCCTTAGCCTGTTTGACATATAGGAGGTGGGTAGTCTTCTTTTGAGGTCTTACCCCAAAGTAGAAGTTGTGGATGAACTGCTCAGCTAAGCCTTTCAAGTTTTTGATCGAGTTCTTCAGAAGAGAGGTGAACCAGCTGTGCGCTGCCCCTGTCAAGGTTCCTGAGAAGGCCCTGCACTTCATCTCATTGGGTATCGAGTAAATATCTACCACCGACTGATACATCTCGATATGGTGCACTGGGTTAGTGCTGCCATCATACTTAGGAGTCACTGTAGGAGGCTTGAATTTAGCTGGGGTTGGGAACCCCACTATCCTAGCTACAAACGGGGAGCCCTCCGAGTAGCCCCTCTGTAATGGGTCCCTGCTCTTTATGAGGTCCCCTATCTTCTCCTCGAGATGTTGGATTGAGTCATTCCAGGGTCTTCTCTCATCAACTTGGCCGAGGTTATCCCCTGCCACCTCTCTGCGATGGACAAAGGGTTCCCCAGTCACGTCCCGTTGACTGTTGACCTCTTCCTTCTCCCTGGCTCTTCTCTCCAAGGGTCGGCCTTGATCTGGCCGAGCCTGCCTATTCCCTCTTTGAGAGCCTGCCGCGCTCCTTGACCTCGATAGCCTCTGCCTCAGGTCATTGACTGGGCCCAGCCTCTCGAAGGCCGACCCTCTGCTCAACCTGTTAAAGGCCAACCCTCTCTGCTGGGCCTCATCTCTTCTTCGACCGACACATCCTTGACTCTGCCTATCAAAGGCCGACCCTCTTTGTTGGGCCTCGTCTCTTCTTCGGCCGACACATCCTTGACTCTTCCTAAGAGGTCGTACGGTGTTATTTGACACCTCATACGGCTCCCAGCAGTCTTTCGGGGCCTCTTCAGCTTCTAGGTCATCATACCTGTCCTCTAGGCAGGGGTTTCCCTGCCTCCCCAGGCGCAAGCGCCTAGGGTCAGCAATGTCCCTCCTCCGCTGAGGTGCAAGTTGTTCCTTCATGGGCGCCTGAGGTGGTCCCCTGGCGTCAGGATGAAGCTGAACTGCCGCCGGAGTTATCATGTCCGGTGAGACTCCAGGTGGCCTCATCATCATGGTTTGGCTGAGCTGGACAAATTGCTCCTTCATGGCTTGTTGTGTTGTAGCCAAATATTTCAAGGCTGCTGCCACTTCCGCCATTTCGGACTGGGGAGGAGCCTGACTGGAACTTGCCCCTCCACCCCCAAGCGACGGAAGAGGCGGCGGTAATTCTGGTGCCATGTATTAACAATAAAGAGCTTGAACATCAAGTGAGCCTAACACCTTAAAGGACCTCTTTCAATGGTGAAACATCTCCACACAAGGGGTGGTTCCTGGTTCACCACCAGAGTCTCCGGTGAGGTAAAGCAGGAAAAGAGGAAGAGATAGCCTCTCGATTCCCACAGACGGTGCCAAAATGATGATGCTGGGAATCAGCACCACCAGGTGAGGTATTTCCAAGCTCTATATATGAATAACAATGGCAGCACAGCTATATAAAGAGATAAGAGAAGGAGGTGAGGATATGAGGAATCAACACCGGAACTTAAGTGGTTCAGCCAATCTGGCCTACGTCCACTGTGAGTGTGTGAGTACTATCACTGAATGAAGGCACTAATGGCCATGGATACAATTCTCTCAAGCTCTCTCTCTCTACTGTATCTTTAGACAGAGTTTTGGCTAGGGTTAAATAACTGGAGTCTTTTTGCAAGGTAGGGGATGACCCCTATATATAGTGCCCAGGGGGCGTAATGTACCCCCCATGCATGCAATGAGCATGTGTGTGATATCCTCACCAATGTGGGAATGCCATCTGTCACTGTCACATGTAAGTAATGATGATGAAATATTCTCCCACATGTTGAGAATAATCTTGTTACAACTGATTTGTGCCTAGGTGTCCTTATCCTAATGTCAACAGATGCTCGACAGTCATGTTAGTGAATGACCTCGGCCTGGGAGAGGCTGAGCTATAAAGGCTTGATGTCCGTTCAATCCGAAAAGTGTCATAAGGACTCTCGGCCTGATCTCAGCCGAGACATTATGCTAGGTCGGCCCCTGCCGAGGTAGGGATAGTCCCATGCTGGTGATTATTAAGGCCTCTTATGACCTCGTCCCAAGCCGAGGTTGAATCGGTTCCAAGTTGAGGGTCGGCTCACTATCACCTCGGCCCACCCTTGGCCAAGGTTGCCATACCCAGGTGTACGAGAGTGCTGTTGATGCCTGTGATGCGTGCAGTGCCCCTTGGTAGTGTAGAAGGTAGTGTCGTCCTGGGCCGAGGTAGGTCTGGCCGAGGGATGGTATCACGGGCCCCTGGCCTTCATAGGGTAGATCAATGTTTCGGCCATCATCTCGGCCGAGGTAGGTGTCCCTGGGCTGAGGTTATACTTGGACATATCAACCTTCTTTGACGAATCTTTCATTTCAAGGAATATCTCGAGATAATCTCAGCACATTCTAGTCTTCTCTTTAGTTGAGGTTGATGGATCATTATTATTTCTTCTTCTGACGGTCGATAGCCTAAGCCACAAGGAGAAAAGTCATTCTCCAACATAATGGGTTCAAGTATCTCTTGTTGTTGTCATCCCAGCCCCAGTCCGGGCATGAAGTGCATGTTCTTAAACATCTAGATTATATTGATATGGCCACGAGGGTTGTATTCTGGACAAACCCTATCTTTGAAATTGTCCCCTACTAGGAGTAGTATTGGTTCAACCCATAAACCCGATAAAAGCATATCATTTATCCCGTATTGTATCTCTAGTGCTAGTTCTTGCATTCTCGGTATTGTCATCATTGCCTAAGATGGTGATGACCAGCCCATTGTCGAAGAATTTCAATTTTTGATGAAGGGAAGAAGATACCCCCTTGATGGTATGGAGCCATGGTCATCCGAGCAATAGATTGAAACATGATGGGATATAGATGACTTAGAATTCAATAACCGAATTTATAGGGACAACCCCTATTGCAAGCTTTATAAATCTCATTACTTATCCGCGGGTATTATCGTAGGCACGTACTATGGTATAGGTTGGAGCAATGTCGCTTACTTTCAGTCCCAAATAATTGAGGGTCCTTAATGGGTAGACATTCAGAGCTGATCCATATCGACAAGTGAAGGTTGGAAGATTTTTCCCATGACTTTGATAAAGATTTTAGGGGCATAATTGTGGTCTGGACCAACCTTGGGGATTTCTTCTTCGGAGAAGGAGAGCATTCTAGTATAGGTTAGGGATCCGACTAGATTCACTACTTCTTCTAGCGTGGTTGATGGAGGAACTGTGGGTCATGCGAGTAGCTTGATCAGGGAATTTTGGTATAGCAGTGAAGACATAAAAAGTCCCCATAGAGTGATGTTAGCTTGGGTTTTCTTTAACTGATTGAGGATCTTGCTCTCCTCAAGGGTCATGTCTGTCATATGAAGATTCTCAACACCCTTTCCTTTAACACTTGCTGATGGTAGTAGGCATGGGTTTTGGTAATGCCTCCCTGACCTGGTCATATAGTTCACAGAAGATGGGAAAAATATAAACTCTATTTCTTCATCGATCTTGAGTTGTTCATCCACCTTTTTTATTTCTCCTAGCTACTCCTCAAATGATATCTTCCCGCATATGATGACTATCGAACTAACCTTTTTTGAATTATCCAAGTCGTCCCTCCACCCAGTGGGAATGATATCATCTTTTCATGAAAAGTTAATGCACTCCAAAACTTCAACGGCCTCTTCGTATAAGTCATCCCATTCGGCGGGGAGATGTAAAAGCGAAGGGACTAGGCACCCTTGTAGTTTCAGAGAATTGAGTAGCTCGAATATACTATAAATATTATCTGTCTATCGAAATAAGTCCACTATCATCTGGACCATATCATCTAAGTTGACTTCATCGATCGGTACCACCCAATTATCTGACTCTCGGGCCTATTTTCGAGCTTCTAAGAACAACACACTGAATCTTTGACAATCAACAATCATCTTGGGGGGTAATTTCAACCCAAACTCTAGGAGTGGGTTCAACACTTCTATCAATTCCATATCTTTACCTACAGAACGGGTACAAACAATGATGCATGCACTGGTAAGGAGTGATAGAGCCTGATCGGTGAACCTGGTAGGGTGTAGGATAAAGTATGAGAATGTTTGGAGAGGTTTAGGAGAGTATATGGGTATAATTGGTGATTTTCTTGGTATGATATGGGTAGATGAATCAAATTCTAGGTTTTCTTCTAGGAATATGGCATTTTATGATTCGGGAGGGGATTATGAGTTATGTTTGGTCTAGGGTTGGCTAGTAGGGCGATGACACCCCGATCAATCAAGCCTTGGATCAAATTTCGGAGGTGGAAGCACTGGTCGGTGGTATGGCCAGCAATTTGCTGAAAGTCACAATGGGCATCTGGATTGAAATTTTTAAGAAGTGGGTTTGGCAATGGATGAGGGTCCAATGGTTTCATAAGGTTTTGGCTCAAGAGGTCCTTGTAAACATTAGAGAGAGGAGAATGAAGCTCGGTGTATTCCTTCTTGACTGAATTAAGGAGTCTTTCTAGTGCCTATTAAGTGGCAAGCTGAGAGATATTATTGATGGTTGAAACGGTGATATTGACTGGCTTTTCAAACTTTCTGGGAGGGAATTGTCCACATACTTTCTTCACTTAAACATATGTCTTGTCAAGACCTTCTTCTATCTCCACTCCTGCTTCTCGAAGGGCTCATAAATGAGGGTAGTGTTATCCTCCCATCGTTGCTCGGACATGGGGTAATAAGTTTTTCTTTATAATGCTGACTTGCTCCTCTTCGAAAGGTCGGTTGGCCATGGTGGTTGATTTCTCTCTCCACCTTGCTATGAAGTTACTGACTGACTCCCCAGGATTCTACTTGAGCAACTCTAAATCACGGTGGGTAATCTCTAACTCCTCATTGTACTTATACTATGACATGTACTCGCGGCCAACATCTTCCCAACTGCGGATTCTGGACTCTTCAAGAGATAAGAACTAATGGAGAGCGGTATCCTTCAAGGTTTGTTGGAACATTTGGGACATTATTTCCTCATAGTCCCCTAAGAAAGTCATGCCTCGCTGATAACTGCGGAGATGGACAATTGGAGGTCCATTACACTCGAACTTCTGAATGTTGGGCATTTTGAACTTGTTCGATAACCTGGCTTTTGGATATGGAGACATGTGGGTGTATTTCATGTAATTCCCAGAGAGTCTAACTTGGCCGAATTTCTTGGTCAACATCTTGAGGTCTTCCTTAACCTTGTTCAATTCTTCCGCCTCAGATTAATGGTCATATGTAAGTTAGTCATTGGTTGGGCAAGATTCAACATAGGAAGTTGGGCTGGAGGAGGCCCATTAGCAGGAGGAGCACATGGAGTGTGCAGGTATTTCTCAGGAACCTAAATATGCTCGGGTGCAGGCAGACCCATGGTGGGAGGGAAGAGGATTTCGAGTTCTACGAGAATAGGGACCCAATTTTGCTGTATCTCATAAACCTCGGTTTGAAGATTGTCAATCTTGGTAGTAAGTTGGGCTAGGAATGTCAACAAATCCGGCTACACATTTGGCATCTGGTATGTGTTCTCCATAGAGAGTGAATGAATTTTGGACTCGAAGGAAGTGAGGGGACTAAGGGATATTCGGAGCAGTTCGACTGAAGATCGAAGATAATAGGGGCCAGGCCAAGGGTATGCGATCGACCTGAGAAGGAGAAAAAATGGGATTTATTTTTGGAAAATAGAAAGGGAAAACTGTTATTTTGAAAAAAAGGGAAAATGTTTTTGACATTTTGGAAAAGATGAAGGCAAAATGTTTTGGACACAGGGAAGGAAAAATATTTTTGGTACGAGAAAAGGGAGAATATTTTTGGTATTTTTGATAAAAGTGGAAAAATGTTTTTGGACACTTTTTGGAAAAATTAAGAAGGAAGAGACGAGAGACGGGTCTCATCATGATTATTATTATGTTTATTAGGTTCTCACTTATTAGGTTTACCTAAATGCAAAAAAGAGAAATGTCGGATGTGACGCGAGCTTGAAAAAAATTAGGTTTGAAAAATATGTATAAACAATGGTTGGACTTGTTACCAAGCTCATGGGCAGGGTCTCGTTTTAAAAATTGAACAAAAATTTGAGCGGCATGCCGATCCTGCATTTCGGTAGAGTTTCGGGTTAAGACCGGCGAACTAAATATGCATGCCCTAGGTTTGACACCTATATGCGGGTATGGAGTTGTTGGGTTAATTGGAAGGTGTCCCCCCCCTTTGGCATGACTTACACGATGTACGTCTTGCTTTTGAGGGAAATCAGTACGTGAGGACAAGCCATTTTATATACCTAAGTGTACGTTAATTACCTCACTATATACCTCGTGGGGACAATACGTGTGAGAGAGAATTTGATATACTTGACCTATGTGAATGAGCTCCCTGCGATATACCTCCTGTTATGGCTTCGATCAAGCGGTATGATGCGATGGGAACCGTTCGATATACGTCAAAGTTAGTTGGTCAGTGGAAGGTGAGAGTCATATCGCTTAGGCTAACTGCACCCTATCGGACCAACGCCCATTGATTAGGCACATATTCTTCATATTTATCCCCTTAATTTCGGTATTTTTATGATCCCGTGCAGTGTAAATAGCTTGGATTTGTCTTGTATTTACTATACTAACCTTTTTTGGCAAGTATTTCTTGTTTTTTGTATTTCTCATGTGTTTTACAGGTATTTCATGCAAGTTAGTGCGAAGGAGAACTCAAAATAGTGAAAGAAACCAAGAAATGGGGAGTTGAAGGGAATTTTTGTAATTTTACATATATATTACGGTGGTGGGGAAAGATATAGAGTCAAAGAGATCTAAATTACAGGAACATTGAAAAAAATGGCACCCCAATCCGAGCTACGATGAAGAAGTTATGCCCATTTGAAGTTGGAGACAAAAAGTCTAAAGTTTAAACTAATTCTGGAAGCTGAAGAGACAACTCTTGAAATTTCTTGTTTAATTCGTTTTTATTAGTTGTAAAACGTGTAGAGTCATGGGAAGAGTCTCATTTAGGTATATTAAAGGGTAAAAACGTGGAGAGGCATGGGAAGAGTCATTTTTTGGTGTATAAAAGGCCAAGCCCTACATCCTTCCAAGAGAGTCGAATTCTAGAGAGTAGAATAGAATTTTAGAGAGAGAAAGTCAGATTTTAGAGAGTTTCTTAGTTTTTCTTTACATAGAAATTTTCATAAACCCTAGTTTTTAAGGTTGATTAAGAAGAAATTTTCTGGATTCAAGTTCATTTGCTTTTCCTGTTGCTGAATACACGTATAAAATTTCCATTCCCTTATTTTATCTCAATTCTATTTTCAATTCAATTATCACTTGTTTTGTAATTTTAGTTTTTACAATGTTTCTTAGATCCACAATTACATGCTTTGTTATGAATTTATTTTCATTTAATAAAATCATTCCTAGCTAAGTTTTTAAAGGTTGGGATGCATGAACCCATCCTAATGTAAATTACTTATGTAGAAAATAGAATTTAAATTAAAAATTTGATAGAGTCGTGCGAGACAATTTTACAACCATTGTAGATCTTTTAATCTCTCTTGCTCTAGGTACTTGGGATGTTTAAGAATATGATGTGCGTATAATTATTTAGCACCGCTTTATATTTACCTTTGATTTCGTATGGTGCGGGCTAGTTCCCTCATATATGTAATGCTTAGGATCTATAAAGATTGAATTTAGTCAAAATTTTGATTTTCAAGTCTAGGATCTCTACGGTAATTCGCTAAGGTTTGAGGGATTGTACTCCACCCTATTTTCTCATTCATCTTAATTAGTTTGCTCATGCATGCATAGTTAACTTTTTTTTTTTCGTCTTCAACCATCATCATCTTTTTCACTTTTATTTTAGAAGTAATAAATCAACTAAATTCCATCAAACATTCCCTGTGGATTCGATACCCAGACTCGCCACTATACTCCTTAAGAGTGTAGTTACAAGTTTAGGTTTTTTTGTATCGAGGTTGAAAGCCGATAACAATGACTAGCGTATTACATGGACGATCGATTTTTCCCCTCGATCACCCATCACGAAGTGACTCCCCAGCTACGGGACAAAATTTGGTCAATATCAATGCTCTTTGGTGATGTAGTGTGTAACATGCATGATTCTTAAATAATATCTTATGGAGATAGTATTTGTATTGATGAGCATCATGCCAAGCAAGGGGATGATGTAAAAATTTGAAAAATAAATCTATAATGAGAGTGAGTGGTGTGTAATCATCTACATGTGAGTGTGTGGTAGTGAACCTAAGCATGGATCAACTACAAGTGGTGTGTGATAACTGTGAGTGAGCATGGATATACACAAGTGTGGAGATGTGTGTTAGTGACACCTAAGAATGGATTTCTAAGTGGTGTGTGAAACATGGGGATATAAATGATCCTCGGTGCACGTGGTGTGAACTGTACATGGAGAATTTCTACAAGTGTGTGAGTGAGTAGTGATACAAGCATAGGGTATATACATGCAAGAAATAATAGAGGAGATAAAAGGGTACATACAGGTAGGTGAATACGCACATAAGAAAAAAAACACCCATGCAAACAGAGTCTATCCCTCTTATGAAAAAGTCCCCAGCGGATCCACCACTGTGTCCATCCCGATCTGAGTTTGGGTGTGGCTTAGAGAGGTATTGCGTCCCGCTAGGGGGCGATTCGGCCGTCGTCAGTGTGGGGTCAATGTAAGGAGGTAGAGTTGCCAGTCTATTTTGATCAAAATAGACAAATGAACTTGTCGCCTCCTCGAGAGGACGGCATCAAAGACAAACTGATGCATACGAAACCAATAGTTCGAAGGTTTCGGGCCTAAGTTATGGAATGGGAAGGTGCTAGGCACCCATCCCGCCCTTTCGATCTCTCATAGGCTAGTGTCGTTGTTTTCCTTTATTTCTCCACGAAGTGTGTGCATGTATATACAATGGAGATCGAAATTATCCAACTCACACCATGGTAAAGGTAAAGTGAGGTCATCCATATGAATACACCCGAAATAATATATATAGAAAATATGATTTGTGCATTTATTGTAATATTGATCATTATTATAAAACGACAATATGTGTTGGATGAAATGCTAACGAACATAATATGTATATTAATGCAAGAATATGATAAAAATGAGGAATTTAGGAAAGTTAGAAAATTGGACTCGAGTCATGAGTTTTAATACGGAACGCCTATGTAGCCTATAAAGGCATCATAGTTCCCATATTTCAGATGCATCATGGGGGTGGGATTTATCCCATAGATTCGAACGGGATTTTATTATATGTGTGTGTGTAGAAAAATGTATTTTTAGTTTTGAAAAAGTGTGATGGATAATCTTGTTCGGAATTTATGGGTGTAACCCTCTTTTTGTTTGTTTTTTAGTAGAAAATAACAGTATGTGCGATATACTAATAGAAATGTTGATATAAATGGATATGAACTAAAGTAGGATCTAGGTTATGAATCTAATAAAATTATTTCAAAAACAAGAAATTTAAAGAGAGAGGGAAGGAACTGGACCATGTTTGAAGCTTGATATTTGATCTTGTGTGAATTCCCTTGAATGTGAGATGGATGTTGGATAAGAGAGAATGTGATTTACTAAATTGGGTATGAAAAGGATGGGAATGTAAACTTGAATCTAACTTCGCATGGAGGGACTTCGCTAATTTCGAAAGAATGTTGCTGAGATCACTGATGCTGATGGATATGAGGTCTTGGTGTGCTTGGTAGTGAGGTCATGCCCTCCTTTTATAGGGTCAGGGAATTTTAGATCGGCACAGCCCTTATCCTGCCAATTGGCAGGTGACCCTAGACATACCACTGATAGGCAGGGTCTGGGACTTGCCAATCGGCAGTCTCATTCATATTTCCCTTGAAAAATGGTTGTAGAATGTAACCCGTTGATCCGAATCGCACATGGGGAATACCATTAGAAAGGTAATTCAGAGACCTTTAAGAGTCATTGGACTGATCCCGGGCCTAGGAGATGACTTTGGATCAAATGTGGCGCGGAAGCACACTTTGGTCCTTTGGACGGGAAATCATCGGAGGGTAACGAATCGTTCACCCATATGGTAAGTTCGAATCGCACACGGGAGGCATTGTTGGATAGGTTAGGAGATATAATTTGACATTCCAAAGAGTTTTGCTTAGTTAGAAAAGTTAAGTTTGGTCAACCGTGGCCCGAAATCCCCCGGTGACCTCTCAGAGTAAAACGAATCGTTCGTCCTTATTGTAAGTCAAAATTGCGCACGGTCCCGGTGGCCTCCGAATCGATTTTTGGGGGAAACTGATCATTTATTTGAACGGTTATGCCATTTTATGCATAGAGAGGACCGTTGGAAATGGGTTTCAGTGACCTTTAAAGATTCAAAGAGCTTTTTCTCTGGCGATAGAGTTGATTGGGGTCAAATCGGGGCCCGGGAGCGCCCAATGGGCTCTAGATCGGTACTCGGAGTGCGACATAGGGTTTGTAGTGAAATGAAGAGGTGCTAGGGACCTAAGGAGAAACTTAGGGAGTCCTAGAATGTGGTGTTTACAAGACTCATACATTATTGGAATTCAATATGCAACGTCATGAAAAACTAGTCTTGCACATCTAAGAATGAGCTATAGTCTTACATATATACGTCTATATCTCTCTGTATATACTTACAAATGGCAATGTCATTACATAATGTTGTTATATCTGAAAAAAATGTAGTTTTAAGGTGATGGAGGTGAGATGGGGAATTTCCTACGAAAAATATGATAATTGATTTACCGTGTCACCTATTAAGGTTGGATGGAAGGGAGATTTTGATGTTAAATTATTAAAGTTTTAAAATCGATTTAAATATTACTCTGTGTAATTAATTTTGGGGTGGGGATAAGAGTGGGGGTAGTGTGGTGGTTCTAGGACATAAAATCTTATTTTTTTCAGGTTCCTAGCTAGGGAGTTTGCCAAAATTACCTTAAAGTGGTCATATTTTCACATTCATATAGGTGAGTCTATCAAGGATATTTATATATCTAGGTACCCCACTCAACATAGTCTCATTAAGAGTTATAATCAACTCAATATTAACTTATGAATATCATGCTTCGTAGAGATGGACTCGGAGTAAAACCCCACTCTTAATAAATAACATTATTTAACCCAAATCACTTGTGACTTTTTATTACCTCTTACACCTATTTCTCGGGATAATTAGTGTATAGGTAGGGTTACCATAAAAAATAACTCAAGGTAAGGACTTTAGTCCCTTCTATTTTGAGTTATTCCACACCTTTTCACTTTGTAGTACGTTCGTCAAAGGATACTCTCACATCTTAAATAGAGAGAAACTCTCTAATAGAAAATGGTAGATATGTTGAAAATAGAGTTCTATTAGAGAGTTTCTCTCTATTTGAGTTATGTAAAATACGACTTTGGGATAATAGATTAAATTCGAAAGTTTCTAATTTGACACACTTATTTAATTAGAGTCTATTTTAAATAAAATTAAATCAACCCCTAAACATGCATCTAAATGTCATAAATCATTCAAACCATGCACGAAAAATAAAGACGACCGATTCACGAAAAAACCCTTTTCGGGTAAAACCCTATAACACTTTGAAGAATTCACAAGACCTTTGACTTACATACAATTTGATAATCGCCCACAAGTGTGTAATGCACGGTGCCTTCAACAAACCTTCAAAGATACGAGAGACAACGTAATACCCTCTAGGTGTCGGTTCGTCGTCTTTGGCTCGTCCACACGCAGAATGACTACGCACGGTATTAACTGATCAAATATGGAGATGACTTCTCCACAGAGGTTGAACAAAAGTAAAGTGTGTTCTTGAACACAAAAAAAAATTCACCAAAGCATATGTGATTTTTGTGAATTGAAAACAAAAGAGGAATAAAACCCTAAAGAAGAAGTCAAAAAGAATTCTACAGTTTTGCAGTTTTCTGTCTTTCAAAACGCTAGGACTTCTTAATGAAAACGAAATCATTTAATGAGTATTTATAGAAAAATGCACCACCTCAGTTGCTCGAACGAAATAGGGATCTCGCTCGAACGACGTACACGTGTCATTTGAACGACATTGCGCGACATTAACATGTCCTCGAACGAGATGACATATCGCTTGAACGACCTGGTGTAAAAAATGAGGTACGCTACAGGACTTAGAAAAATTACTCATTCTCAAATTTTGACAAAAAAGTCCGCTCCAACACTTAGAAAATATTTTGTAAAAATATCCCAAACGCAAAGTTAAGGTATTTAAAACATAACCTTACCAAAGTAAACTTTGCGGAGTCTTTTTTATGAAGAACCATGATATATTCGGATCCATATTAATGTAGATTGTTCTTGAATGCTTTTCGATGGTGTAGCGGTATACGACATACTAAATTGATAACGGAATTATAAAATAATGTCCTTACAAATCTCCCCCTATGTCTATGCCGGTACATACATAAAAACATCTATATTATCAAATACCAAAAAGCCTATACAAATCTACCCTCCCATGAATAAATTTGCAAGATCTCAAAACTGTTCTTCAAAAATCTTCATCAAATCTAAAAGCTTTTCTCATAAGGGTGTGCAACATAATGATCATCAATCTTTGTACCTACACACATGAGATAAAGCAAAAACCTTGGTGATGTATCGAGTTTGAAATGATATAAGAATAAATCATTAATATAATCAAATCTCCCCCATACTGCAAACTCTCCCATAAAATAATAATTCTTTCTCCCCCTTTTTATGATGTCTCCAAATAGACAGATAAGAAGAAACAATCAAAACAGGAGTGTCATGACAAGAGGCATAACAAACATGAATCAAACTACACGCATGCAAAGGAGTAACTCAAAAGATTTCCACAAACTCTTTTTGATTTTTCAATTTTTTAAAGCAAAAATAATGATACAAAAAACACACCATGGATTTAAAATCAAACAACCAAGTCATGGAAACATAATGAATGGGTGTGAACACATTCGATAGGTAAATAAACTCAATCAGTCATATGTGCACGATGCATACATGAACTCCTAACGAATGAACATCAAATGTATCCTTAGGTGTAAAAATTATTGAATTTAGATGACATCGTCTTATGAAAATCACCAAATCAAAGTCAAAGTGATTACCACCCCAATAACGTCTAAAACTATTTAACGCTTTTTTAAGATTTTCAAGAACATGCAAACCCGTTTTAAATTCCATCCAAACTCCCTCATGCATATTTTCTTTTTGAGGTAATCTAAATTCTCAAACATTGGAGAATTGGTGTAAAACCCAAATGGCCCCTTTTTGGCATGCATTTCTTTTTATTGCCTTTAAATTTTTCGGGCTCTTTTAAATCTCTTTGGACCCCGAATAATTAAAATTCCTCAATTTTTTAGGTCCGATTTAACGGTGGCTTAGTATTCGTAAAGGTCAAATGTGAACCTTTCGCAGCCCTTCCCCATTTTCAAATAAAGCACACAAACTCACATACGACTCTTACATGCCCAACTTTCTTGCCAAGTTTTATTGCGCTTGGTTCATTTTACAGACAAGATTGAAGTGGAAACACCTAACTAGCATGTGATAAGACAAGCACAATAATCAAACAAATTCGTGCATGGGTGCAATAAAGGAAATCATGAGTCAAACATATAGGAAGTAACACTTAATTACATCTTAATGACTCCAAACATTATAAAGCACATGGATGAATTGACATATTATCTCAAAACACTATCAAATAGTCACATGGAAAATGGAATGATGTTGTGACTCGGTCATCCTATGTGTCTTATCCATAAAAGGTGTAAACAAAACACAAAACTCTTTTTGGATTTTTCAAAAAATTTATCAAAATAAAATCTTTTTGTATTTTTCAAAATTTAAAAAAAAAATTTATACAAAAAGAACACATGTCATAACACTAGCAAAAAGAACACATGTCATATATATATATATATATATATGACATGTGTTCTTTTTGTGTGTGTATATATATATATATATATATATATATATATATATATATATATATATATATATGTTATGACATGTTTGCTAGTGTTATGACATGTGTTCTTTTTGTGTATATATATATATATATATATATATATATAATAATAATAATAATAATAATAATAATAATAATAATAATAAAACCACAACTAGTGTATGAAAAACATGCAAACACAATAATCTATATGATATGACAAGAAAAGATTCATGTGAAAGCAAATGAGAATCAACTATTATAAAATTTAGCGTATCCAAAATTGATTTCCAAACCCAAACAGATGTAACACGTCAACACGGGGTTTTGAAAACCAACAAAACACTAGACTTCGACTTCCTTGGACTTCTTCCAAGATCAAAACAAAATATCGTAAGGTGGACTTTCCTGCCACAATGTGAATATGTGTAAACAGGAGGAATGTTACCTAAAGTGTGATCTTTTCTAACGTCCTTGTGATTAATTGAACCTCTAAAAAAAATAATGGTTTTGACTTTAGCACTAGAAGCATGAGAAAAATATGAGCCATAACCATCACTATCAAACCTACTCGAGTCTGTCAAATCATTTTTTAACTTCAAAATTTTTGACTTAAGCAAAGAATTAAACTCTTCTAATATGAGGGACTCCTTCTTCAAATTATCAATCAAACTTAGAAGGTTATCTCTCTCCACCTCAATAAAAATAATCTTTTCCCTAAGAGTGTTTTCACATGCCACAAGCTCATTGATTAAAATATTTTTATCCTCTCCGGCACAAACGCAAACCATCAAATTTTTAAGGTCCTCTAATTCGTTTTCTAAAAATAGGACCCTATCATCACTCTCCTTCTTGGAAAATTTTAAAGCAACAAAGTCATGGTCCCAGGAAACAAATTTTTCACGATAAAAATCTCTTTGATTTTGAACCGTTTGCAAGAGATCCATCGCGGATTTAAAACGAGAATTTTCTATTTCCAAAACTTCAATTATTTTCGCAAACGTCAAATTCAAACTATTTCAATCATTAAAACTGACTTGTGTCAATAGGAGGGGGCATCAAACTAGACAAGTGCTCCATTGAAAAAATTATGATTTTTCACAAAAGTGATTTTTCAAAAAAAATCAATATCACACAAATTTTGCGGAAAATAGGAATACACAATAAAATAGTGTAACC
Source organism: Sambucus nigra (assembly GCA_949130495.1). NCBI lineage: Eukaryota > Viridiplantae > Streptophyta > Magnoliopsida > Dipsacales > Adoxaceae > Sambucus > Sambucus nigra. The sequence goes on from OX422210.1 coordinate 261,270,886, forward strand.
AGCTCTGATACCAATTTTTTAAATACGACCGTGTGATAATTGATTAAATTCAAAAATTTATAATTTGGCACACTTATTTAATTAGAGTTTATTTTTAAACAAAATTAAATCAACCCCTAAACATGCATCTAAATGTCATAAATCCCTCAAACTAAGTATGAAAAACAAAGACGACCCATTCATGAAAAAAAACCTTTCGGGTAAAACCTTTTATAACACTTTGAAGAATTCAGAAGACCTTTGACTTACATACAACCTGATAATCGCCCAGAAGTGTGTAATGCACGGTGCCTTCAACAAACCTTCAAAGATACGAGAGACATCGAAATACCCTCCAGGTGTCGGTTCGTCACCTTCTGCTCATCCACACGCAGAATGACTACCCTCGTTATCCACCAATCAAATATGGAGATGCCTTCTCCACAGATGTTGAACAAAATCAAAGTGTGTTCTTGAACACTAAAACAATTCACCAAATCATATGGGATTTTTGTTAATTGAAAACAAATGGGGATTAAAACCCTAAAGAAGAAGTAAAAAAGAATTCTGTAGTTTCGCAATTTTTTGTCTTTCAAAACGTTGGGACTTGAAGAGGAGGAGTCCCCGGATTTTACTAAACACAAATTAAAATATAATTTCCTTTTAAATAAATGCGGAAGCGTTGTAAAAACATGTGATGGTTCAACTTTCAAAAATAACAACAAGTTTTAATTTCTCAAAACAAATTAAAACATAATCCAAGTCCTAGAATATGCCTAAGTCATAATTTTCAATTATCCAAAGTTAGGCGAAACCAGTTTTAGCAAATGACTTGAATAAACCAAATTTACCCAATATTTAATTTAGTCCCAAATTAAATGAGTGTGATAATAAAACCAAATTTTATCTTGAATTAATTCTAAGCATGCGTTCTAAATTATGATGCAAGATACGCCGAGATGTACGAGGAAAAACCCAAGACGGGAAACAACCTCGGACGACCCTAGCCACAAGTCCACTAGATACGGAATTACAATTACAGGACGGGTAGACTTACAACGGCTGACTCGATCCCTCTCAAGCCTCGACGCTCCTTCTCGTAGAAACCTCTTCCTAGCGGACAACCTCGGAACACCACCGCGGTCTCGGAATCCACCGATGGGACTTAATATGGTCACCGTCACCCAAGCATGGAGCCTTTCTCCGTGTGGGTAGAATCTCAACAAAGGTCTTCTTTGTGATGGGGTGTAGAAGCAAACCCGAAACGTCTCTTGAATTCGGTAGAGAAAACCGGTGCCAAAAACTCCAAGCAATAGATATAAATATAGAAACTTGGATAAACAATTATTGGGTGTAAACTAGAGTGTGTATGAATTTTTCATTAAAAATTAACACTCAAAACTTGAACATTTTCCTAAACTAATTTTGATCTCAAACTCTCTCTAGGAGATAAACAATGTTGGAAAAGTTATCTTGGAAAATGTGTTTCCCGCACATAATAATGTATGAAAAAAGTTGGTTGAAAACCAAGTGGAGGAGTGGGGAAAAACTGCAAAAAACTGCCAAATAACTGTTCCCGCTGGAATCTCGTTCGAACGAACGTGATTCTCGTTCGAACGAGACATCTAACGAGTGACCAGCCTGGGCTCGTTAGAAGTTCGTTAGATACCTCGTTAGAACGATCATTCGTTCGAACGACATATCGAACGACATATCGAACGACTGTCCAGTTAGGGTCGTTGGCAAAACTCGTTCGAACGAACCTGGTTCGAACGACAAAACTCGTTCGAACGAAACTCGTTCGAACGACAAAACTCGTTCGAACGAAATATGATTCGAACAAAAAAACTCGTTCGAACGACATTTCTAACGAACGACCAGAAAGATTGAAAAATTCAATTTTGGCCCAGAAACTTTTATATACTTATATTAAAGTTCTATTTGATTCTTTCTGAAAATAAAATGCAGTTTTTATTACACCTAACACCTAATACAAATTGTTCCAAGCTCCTATATAAATATAGTTACATTCATACCTTGGGAGCATGGAACCTTAGTTGATGACGTAGAAACGAGGCACACAAACCGGCATTTTGATGAAACTTTAAATTCTTTGCCGCTACGTCTTCAACATACACTTCATAGGCTTGAGAATATTACAATAAATACTATCCTATGAATAAATGTTTTTGTCCGGAATTGAGCCAAAACTATATATGGACTCAATTGGAAATTTGTGTCCTTACAGGACTTCTTAATGAAAATGAAGCCATTTTATGAGTATTTATAGAAAATTACGCCGCCTCTGTCGTTCGAACGAAATATGGATCTCGCTCGAACGACGTACACGTGTCGTTTGAACGACATCGTGCGACATCATCATGTCGCTCGAACGAGATGACATCTCGTTTGAATGACCTGGAAACAAAATGAGGTACGCTACAGGACTTAGAAAAATTACTCATTCTCAAATTTTGACAAAAAAGTCCGCTCCAACACTTAGAAAATATTTTGTAAAAATATCGCAAAAGCTCTAAGTGCAAAGTTAAGGTATTTAAAATGTAACCGTACCAAAGTAAACTTTGCGGAGTCTTTTTGATGAAGAACCTTGATATATTCGAATCCTTCTTGATGTAGATTGTTCTTGAATGCTTTTTGACAGTGTAGTGGTATACGACATACTAAATTGATAACGGACTTATAAAATAATGTACTTACAAATATCCCCTATGTCTATGCCAGTACATACATAAAATCATCCGAATTATCAAATACCAAAATGCCTATACAAATCTTCCCTCGCATGAATTAATTTTCAAGATCTCAAAACTGTTCTTCAAATATCTTCATCAAATCTCAAATCTTTTCTCATCAGGGTGTTGAACATAATGATAATCAATCTTTGTACCTACACACATGAGATAAAGCAAAAACCTTGGTGACGTATCGAGCTTGAAATGATATAAGAATAAATCATTAATATAATCAAATCTCCCCCATACTGTAACCTCCCCCATAACATGATAATTCTTTCTCCCCCTTTTTATGATGTCCCCAAATAGACAAATAAGAAAAAATAAATAAAACAGGAGTGTCACGACAAAATGCATAGCAAACATGAATCAAACTACGCGAATGAAAAGGAGTAACTCAAAATATTTCCCCAAGCACTTTTTGATTTTTCAATTTTTTAAAGAAAAAATAATAATACCAAAATTAGGTCATGGATTTAAACTCAAACAACCAAGTCATGGAAACAGAATGAATGGGTGTGAACAAATTTGATAGGTAAAAAACTCAATCAATCATATGTTCATGATTCATACGTGTACTCCTAACGAATGAACATCAAATGTATCCTTAGGTGTAAAAATTATTGAATTTAGATGACATCGTCTTATGCAAATCACCAAATCAAAGTCAAAGTGATTACCACCCCAATAACGTCCAAAACTATTTAATGCTTTTTTAAGATTTTCAAGAAAATGCAAACCCGTTTTAAATTCCATCCAAAATCCCTCATGCATATTTTCTTTTTGAGGTAATCTAAATTCTCAAATAGTGGAGAATTGGTGCAAAAATCCAATGGCCCGTTTTGGCATGAATTTCTTTTTATTGCCTTTGAATTTTGTGCTCTCTTTTAAACCTCTTTGGACCCCGGATAATTAAAATTCCTCAATTTTTTAGGTCCGGTTTAATGGTGGCTTAGTATTCGCAAAGGTCAAATGTGAACCCTTTGCAGCCATTCCCCATTGTCAAATAAAGCACACAAACGGCTCTTACATGCACAACTTTCTTGTCAAGTTTTATCGCACTTGGTTCGTTTCAAGGACAAGATTGAAATGAAAACACCCAATTAACGTGTGATAAGACAAGCACAATAATCAAACGAATCCGTGCATGTGTGCAATAAAGGAAATCATGAGTCAAACATGTAGGAAGTAACACTTAATTACATCTTAATGACTCCAAACATTATAAAGCCCATGAATGAATTGACATATTGTCTCAAAACACTATCAAATAGTCACATGAAAAATGGAATGATGTTGTGACTCGGTCATCCTAATTGTCTTATCCATAAAAGGTGTAAATAAAATACAAAACTCTTTCTGGATTTTTCAAAAAATTTATCGAAATAAAATCTTTTTGTATTTTTCAAAATTTTCACAAAAAATTTATACAAAAGGTACACATGTCATAACACTAGCAAACATATATATATATATATATATATATAATGAAACCACAACTAGTGTATGACAAACATGCAAACAAAATCATCTATATGATATGGTAAGAGAAGAGTCATGTGCAAGCAAATGATAATCAACTATTCTAAAATCTGGCGTATCCAAAAGTGATTTTTTAACCCAAACAGATGTAACACGTCGACACAGGGTTTTGGAAACCAATAAAATACTAGACTTCGACTTCGTAGGACTTCTTCCAGGATTAAAACAAAATCTCCTAAGGTGACTTTTCCTACCACAATGTGAACATGTGTAAATGGGAGGAATGTTACCTAAAGTGTGATCTTTTCTAACGTCCTTGGGATTAATTAACCCTCTAAAACAAATAATGATTTTAGCTTTAGTACTAGAAGAATGAGAACAAGATGAGTCATAACCATCACTATCAAACCTACTCGAGTCTGTCAAATCATTTTTTAACTTCAAAATTTTTTACTCAAGCAAAGAATTAGACTCTTCCAATCTGAGAGACTCCTTTGTAAAATTACCAGGCAAACCAAGAAGGTTATCTCTCTCCCCCTCAATCAAAATAAACTTTTCCCTAAGAACCTTTTCACGTGCCACAAACTTATTGATTAAAATATTTTTATCCTCTTTAGCACAAACACAAACCGTCGAATTTTTAAGGTCCTCTAATTCTTTTTCTAAAAATAGAACCCTATCATGACTCTCCTTCTTGGACAATTTTAAAGCAATAAAGTCATGGCCCAAGGAAACAAATTTCTCACGATAAAAATATCTTCGATTTTGAACCGTTTGCAAAAGATCCATCGCGAATTTAAAACGAGAATTTTCTGTTTCCAAAACATAATTTTTTTCGCAAACATCAAATTCAAACTATTTAAATCATTAAAACTTTGACTTGTGTCAATAGGAGGGGGTATCAAACTAGACAAGTGCTCCATTGAAAAAAATATGATTTTTCACAAAAGTGATTTAAAAATAAAATCAATATCACACAAATTTTGCGAAAAATAGCAATACACAATAAAATAGTGTAACCTGCTCTGATACCAATTTTTAAAATACGACTCTGTGATAATTGATTAAATTCGTAAATTTTTAATTTGGCACACTTATTTAATTAGATTCTATTTTTAAACAAAATTAAATCAACCCCCAAAACATTCATCTAAATGTCATAAATCATTCAAACCATGCATGAAAAACAAAGACGACCGATTCAGAAAAAAACCCCTTTTGGGTAAAACCTTTTATAACACTTTGAAGAGTTCATAAGACCTTTGACTTACATACAACCTGATAATCGCCCACAAGTGTATAATGCACGGTGCCTTCAGCAAATCTTAAAAGATACGAGAGACAGCGAAATACCCTCCAGGTGTCGGTTTGTCGTCTTCGGCTCATCCACATGCAGAATGACTACGCTCGGTATCCACCGATCAAATATGGAGATGCCTTCTTCACAGAGGTTGAACAAAAGAAAAGTGTGTTCTTGAACACCAAAACAATTCACCAAAGCATATGGGATTTTTGTGAATTGAAAACAAAAGGGGATTAAAACCCTAAAAAAGAAGTCAAAATGAATTCTACAGTTTCACAGTTTTCTGTCTTTCAAAACGCTGGGACTTTTTAATGAAAATAAAACCATTTAGTGGGTATTTATAGAAAAATGTCCCGCCTCAGTCGCTCGAACGAAATAGGGATCTCGCTCGAACGACGTACACGTGTCATTTGAACGACATCGTGCGGCATTAACATGTCGCTCGAACGAGATGATATCTCATTTGAACGACCTGGCGTAAAAAATGAGGTACGCTACAGGACTTAAAAAAATTACTCATTCTCAAGTTTTGACAAAAAAGTCCGCTCCAACACTTAGAAAATATTTTGTAAAAATATTCCGAAAGCTCTATGTGCAAATTTAAGGTATTTAAAACATAACCTTACCAAAGTAAACTTTGCAGAGTCTTTTTGATGAAGAACCTTGATATATTCGGATCCCTCTTGACGTATATTTCTCTTGAATGCTTTTCGATAGTGTAGTGGTATACGACATACTAAATTGATAACGGACTTATAAAATAATGTCCTTACAAGTTTTTCCACAACAGTTCTTTATTTTTCTGTAGCAGTGGTATTATAGTGGTGGATAAGAACAGGTGGTATCAATCCTTCCCATAAACGGATATTTGACAGGATATTTCTAACCGAACCTGTTTCGTCACTAGTTGTGTCTTGTGTTATTATATCTTACTCCATTATTAATCGAACTAAACTTGTATTTCTCTTATCCTTCCATGAGAATGCCCCATGCTCGATACTAAAAATATATCTACTAGCGGCATTTTAGTAATTTGATTGGTTATTTCAATCAATATTGTTAAATCCTTTAAGGATAGTGGACTTTTGAAAGTATAATCCGAGGTTGATCATCATTTTTGGGTACCGTATGATTCTTTCAATAGCATGTCAATTCTCCATATTAGGTCTACTAGTAAATCTAAATAATAGCCTCATAGCATAAATTATTTTAAGTCCATTGCATTGAGTATCATAACGAAGTCTAATAGTAATGCTCTCATACTTAGTTCATCTCACACTATCACCGATATTCTTGAACAACTTTACATTGGAATAAAATGGAATATTAACATGTGTATAGTTAATGTAATTATATTTCTTTTGAATTTTCTTAATACAATGATATTTGTCCAAAGAAAATCTATTTCCAGATATAGTGGTTTTATTTTCCAAAATTAAAACAGCTTCACCAAAAAATTTCATATTAAAGTGGAACATAACAAAGATTTATCATTATCTATGACATGAATATTATATCATAATATAAACAAGTCGTCCACACAAATACATATGATAGTGCAAATGTTAATTTCATATATATAATGAATACATTATCACTTTCTTCAATTTCATACCCAATAAAGATGGCTAAGCTATTAAATTTATCATGCCATTGTTTAGGTGTTGTTTTTAGTTCATAGAGAGATTTATCTAATTTGTACATTTTATTTTTTGACTAGAAATAATAAAACCTTCTGGTTGGTCCATATGAATAACTTATTCTAATTCACTAGTTAAAAAAGTTATTTTAGCATCGATTTTGTGCACAACATTATTATGGAGGGTAGCAAGAGAAAATATTATATGTTTAGATGTTATTCTGGTCATGGATGGAAAAGTATAAAAAAAGTCCACATTCCCATGTTGTCTAAAACTATCAACCACAAACCCACCCTAGTTTGTCCTAGCGATAAGGGTGAACTTAGGACTGTGTGGTGAGCGCACGGTGTTGGGTTCGATTGCGCCTGGGTATGCCAGTATTTAAGAGAGGCTCGTGTGGGAGGTGGGTACTTCATAGTGACCCGCCTGTTTATCTTGTACGGTGGAGTTTAAATGGCTCGTTTGTGTGGAGGTTCAGGGTTATTAAAAAAATTATGAAGCACAAGATAGGTCTTATAACTTTCAATAGATACTCTAAATTTTAATTTCTTTTATGATTCCATTTACAACCAATTGGTTTACACCATGGTGGAAGGTCCACTAAATGCCAAGTTTTATAAGATTCTAAAGATTCCATTTTATCATTTATAGTTTCTTGATATAAATTTGCATCTTAAAAATACATGAAGTGACCTCTTGAAGGGTAGTAGGGTCCTCCCCCAAGGCGTATGCACAAATTTCATATCAAAAATATATTTTAAGTAAGCTATTTTACTTTTTATTTGTTCCAAAATAACTTTATTAGTTTCTAAAATTGAAGGAATAGACACGTTATAAGATGTAATCCCCCACCGTGTCTCAATTAAAAAAAGAAATTTATCTTCACAAAAATAAAATGATTTGATTAAATTATTACTTTAGTTGTCAAATCATAAAATTGATATTCTTTGGCACAAACCTTTTAGAATCGGGAATAACGTAAGCTAGACACTTCCTCGTTCTAAAATATGATACGCTAGGTTTAATACTTTCCCCAATCATGTGGAGAAATTTGTGCTTTAGCATTAGGAAGTCTATTTAGAATGTGACAAATGGTTAAAATAATTTGTCACCACCAATGTGAGGCAAACCCTTAACTTAATAATATAACAATTACTAATTCGTTGTAGTTGATTTTTTCCTTTCTTTACCATTCATTTAATAAGACTAAGTGGCTATTTTTTCATGAATACTCTGATGGGTTTTATAAGTTTTAATAAATGGTCCAAAATCATATTTGTTGCTTCTACCAACCTTTTAGTTTTTCGATTAAATTTATTTTTAATTTAATTTTAAAATATTTTGAATATATTAAATGTTTCAATTTTTATTTTCATTAATTAATCAAATAAATAATTGGAACAATCATCAATAAAAAAATATATTGTAATGTTTGTCATTTCTATTCATCTAATTCTCATATACCAGAATGAATTAAGTCAAGTGGTTTAGATTTTCTAAAAATGTATTTTTATGGGGTCTTAGTTATTTTTAGTTGACTACATCATTCACATTTTAAAAATATTTCAGGATTATTACGGAATATATCCTAAGTTGGTCATATGTTTAACAAGTATTTTATTAACATAATAACTTTTAGCGTGCCACACATTAAATGAAAACACAATATAGGAAGAAGGAAATATTTTATTAGCATCAATATACAATTTGAACACTCCACTAGTGGCATAACATCCCATGGTTACTAGCCTGACCATTTCCAGAAGGGCGGTTCTTATTTAGATTCAAATTTCGATTTTTTTTAACATCCTTCTTTAGATTTTTCTTATTCTTCCTAGTTGGTTTAAGAGAAACTAAATTTCAATTATCATCATAATTCTCGTAGTTAGATGTTAGCCCTTGAAATATACCTAAGTTGGGGTGAATTGGGTATTTATAAAATTAATGACAATTTCAAAACTTTAAAAAAAATTATGTTTAAGATGAATTGAATTATGATAAATCAATAAGCCTATCAATTTGGCCGGACAAGCATGAAGCCCACCTGTTCGACCCGATTAATATGACCTAATCTTTAAGTGAGTGTGAGTCAGGCTGGGCTTAAGCCAAACTTTCGAGCCAAAATTTTAATTCAAGCTAAGCTTAAGCCACATGTGTCTAAGCTCAAATTGGGACTGACCACGAATAAACACACACACACACACACACACACACACACACACACACACACACACACACACACATATATATATAATGGAGGAGGGATTTTTTGTCTCACACAACTAACGGTTGAGATTACATCTTGGGGGGTTTGGTCTTTATCAACCGGCGGCTCAGATTTAACCAACTAACGGGTGAACTTTGGTCTTAATTGTGCGAAGAACACAAGGCTCAAGAAAATCTGTATACGGTCGTCCCTCACCCACCTTGCCAAACTGTCCAGTCTCTCACCCACTCCATCTTACACACCCACTACTCTCTGGCTCCAAAAAACTCTATTATATTAGTTTTTTTTTAGTACAGGTAACATTTCTCATACCGTTTCTCTTCTCAGTTATGAAGAACGCCAAGTGGAGATTAAAGGGATTTCATCTATCATATTATTTCTCTTATGCATTTCTCTCTTATAGTGTGTACCCATATGAGCTTACCTTTTCAATTTCTGCATCTCTTTCTCATATTTGAATGTTATTTCTTTTTTGAAACGTGTTCTCTGTTGTTTACATTTGGTGTACTTGCTACCTCATGTGTTTATGTTTTTTGGTGTGTATTTTGATTTTGGTTTTAGATCTGAAGTATATTTCTCTCTCATATCTGAAGTGTATTTTCGATCATGTTTCTTGGCAACTAGGACACAGGGGTGGAGCTGAAATGGGTTTGGGACAATGTGATCCACACATCAAAGAAACAAACAAAAAGGAAAATATAAATTTTAGAAAAAGGGGAAAAAATATGGAGAAGAGGTAAGTGCCGGTCCCTTAGATGCAAAACAATACTATTTTTGTCCTCAAACCAATGGACGCTGAACGTAAATAATAGGGGGTTTTGTGTCATGCATTCAACTTTTAGTTTTAGAGTCATACAACAACAAATATTTTGTTAGTTTTTACAAATATTTTGTTAGTTTTAGAGTCCAGCTTTGACAGCATCTCTATGCTAGCTAAAAGTTATCAAATGGTTTGAAAGTCTAAAAATTAAGTTATAAAAAAATAGTATAGTGTAACCTGTTTACATAAAAGAATGTAATTTTCATATTCATTTCAAAATTACCATCATGTACAAAGTGGAGAAGCTATCTTATTTGTCTTTCACCCTTGAACCTTTTGTTCTCTGTACCAGCCATCCCACTGAGTGGTATTTTCATTTATGTTTTATTTTTTGTTGGACACACATATATGTATAGTGTTATATACCTCAATGTTTGCACTTTGGCTTTTGGTTTTGGGTTAAACAAATATTATTTATGTTTTTTTGTCACACATGTATGAAAATATAATACGTTCCAAACCCCAAAAGATATGTATTGGGCTTCTCTTTTAAAATGTTGGAATTTGATAAAATTTTGAAAGAACATAAAAATGTTGAAAACTGGAAAATTTTAGAAACATATGAAAATGATTGAAAGTGATAAATGTTATACACATAAAGATGTTATTGCAAGCCTTAAACAAGTGCTTTAGTTTTTTTTATTTAGTTTTTTTTTTGTTTTATTTTTTATGTTATGTTATTACTGAAAGTTACTTTATGTTTTTTTTTCTTAATTTTATTTTCATTGGAGTTTTATCTTGAGTGTGAGATGATAGAAGTCAAATGGAAATTTAGTAGAAGGTTTTTTTTCTAGCTGGTTTGTTGTGTGTAATTTGTGACCTTTTGGTTTACTGTAGATATTCTGCATTTTAGAGGTGGAGTATTTAGGCTCACCATGGTATCTATATTGGATATAAAAGCTATTTTCGTCCATTAGTTATTGGATATAAAATCTATTTGCATCCTTTAGTTAGGTTTGGTTTTAGATTTAAATCCATGAATTCGCGAAGGAGAGAGACTGGCATAATGGTTACGGGTTTACTATGTTATTGGGCTCATCTATGGATTTACTATTGCAGTACACAAGTGTAATTGACGACTACGCACAACACAAGGCTCGAGGAGATGTTATTTCTTGTTCCTTATGTATTGTCACATCATCTATTTAAATTTACACAATCTTTGTATTATACAAATAATCCACATTAAACCACTCTCATCACTTTTATACTCTCTCTCTCTCTCTCTCTCAGCTATGGTTTCAGTTTCAGGTGAAGAAAAAAATCTATGGTTTGATGGGGTATTATATTTTGGATTTTAAATATTCTATCGGTTTGATTTGTTTAAGATTAATACTATTTTTGTGCAGGATTTTATTTGTAGTTTATCAGGGATTTTTTTAAATGATAGGTAAGTTGCCAGATTTTCGATAATGTCTAAATATGGTCTCTCTCTCTCTCTCTCTACAAATGTTTTATTATTCTTCGCTAAAATTTTGATCATAATTTGTTTTGTTCTCGATCTGTTTTCAGTGTGTAAATTGATGCTTGATGGTAAAAATATTGACCAAAGTTTGCCACAAATTTGATATTTGAAAGCTCAAGATGCATGTTAACGTGTATTAGCGTATCTAGAAAGACGTAACATATGTTTACGAAGTGGAAGCATAATAACCTATGTATATTAGTGTGCAAGTTTGTATATTTGTCCGTTGTGTATAATGGTATAAATTGGATCTTTTGAGTTGGATTTGAACTGAAAATCCCTAATCCCTTTTAATTCATTTCTTTCAATATTTTCTAATTTTTATTTTTGTTTCTGTAAAGACTAGAGACTTTTTCTGCTATTATAGTAGTGTTTTTGTTGATTTTTTCTATTTACAAGGGAAAAGACGGTTTAAAAAAATTACATTCTCATGTTTTCAAAAACTAGAACGCTTTTCTAGAAGACTTTTCTCCTAGCAAAGCACAAAGAGTGTGGGTTTAGGTTTTTCCTACGAACATGAAAATGGAAAATGACACTGTTATCAAAAGCCATAATATTTTGGGTTGAACAAAAATCATATTGTTAAACAATTTTTGTAAAAGTTTTATTGATATTTTAGTCTGAGAGCATCTTAACTTTGATTAATTTATTTCTTAATGTACTAATATAAATTTCAAACACTTCATGGACAAGTTTTTGATAATATAATTTCTTTTTATTACACGGGCAATACCGATCTACTTTAGTATATTATATGGATGTAGAAAAATCTTCAATTTTAGATGAATTGGAAACATCTCTTTTCCATTTCTTTTTAGCCCGTTCATATCTTGATTTCGTGTGTACTTAACTAAACACGAGATGATTTTTTAGTCATTAGGTCATAATATTTGTGTAAATTATAATATGGGTTTCGATTCATCAAGTGTCATGACACGCACTTTTGCCACAAATTAATGCTTCCATCACATGCACTCTATTTTTTCAAATATGACACATGAATGTTGATTAATGGGAGGTTCATTTATTGAAAATTTTATTATACTAAAGCCAAATATTATTCTCTTTTCATACAACTAATTTAAAATATTATTTTATTATTTACATACATCTTTTATTTTCATCGTGCCATCGGCACAGGTACATCCTAGTGTGTGTATATATATATAGGGGTTCTCTAGTGAACCTAAAAATTGAACTTTTTAATGAACCTAATAAAACATTAAAAAAATCCAATTAATTGTAATTCCTATGTTGTATTTGGTCTACGCCAGCGGCACTCGAAATCATTCCGGCCAACATCCCACCCTACCCCGATGAATTTAAACCAACATTTTAACAAAAATCCAACATCTTTGGGCATAAAGGAATCATGATTCACTTTAAATGAAGGACAAAAGTAGAGTCTCACTACAGGTTCAAGATTTCTGTTTTGATGTGTTCCGTCTCCTCAGATTTCCTCTCCGACTAGGATAATTGCCAAGCCGACTCGATATTTCTCTCAGAAATTGACTCCATGAGAAGGTTAGACCGATGTAGAGCTCCACAAATGTTGCTCGACGATGTCGACGGGGTTAGAACCTTCTCATTCAGAGCCAATTATACTGGTACTCTTACTAGTCACGACCGCGATGAATCATTCTAGCATAGACTTTCGTTCAGATAGCTCCTATTGAAGTTGATCTGCATCATCGATTTTAAGCTCATTTGTGAATCAACGGGGTTGGGGGGGGGGGGGTGGGGGTGTTGGGGGGTGGGGGTGCTGGACGGAATGGTCTCGGGTGCCGCTGGCGCGGACCAGATCTATTATAGGAATTACAATTAATTATTATTTTTTAAATATTTTCTTAGGTTCATTAAAAAGTTCGATTTTTAGGTTCACTAACGAACCTCTCCATATATATATATATATATATATATATATATATATATATATATATATATATATATATATATATCTGTGTGTGTGTGTGAGTGTGCGTGCGCGCTCACGTGTTTGTGTGCGAGCGTGTATTATCTTAATATACACCTAAACTTAATAAAAATAATGGTTATTAATAGTTATATACAAGTACATGTTAATATATTGTAATAATCCTTTAAAACTACTGACAACACTATAGTACGAGTATTGAGAACAATAAAAAATATTCATTTTGGGTTGAAGTTGTAAAAGAATCATTTAATCTCAACTAAATTAATAAATAAATTTATGAATTTTATTTCTTTTAGGTGTTGTTTATAAGATGTATGTTGTAAATATTTCATGAGGCAAAAAATTATAAAAAGAAAAAAAATACTTTTTCTTATTCGGTAAGGACTAAATAAGTGCCTACATCTTGCTATCTAGTGTGAGCAGAGTTTGAGCCTAGGTCATCCAAACCCAAACTCAAATATCCCAAAGCCCAAAATAATTATGAGCCGAGATTGACCAGGGTCAATCTCGACTCACCTAACCCAATTGTGAGACCTATAAATCAATACAAGTATAGGTAATTAATCAAGAAAAATTAATAAGTAGTTAATATATAGAGATTAAGAGGACTTTGTAAATCATGATGTTTTACATGGTTCGATCTTGCCTACATTCACACTCGAGACGTTACTCGAGTGACTTCAGTATATCTAATTCACTAAGGCAGAACTAAAACCTCACAAGAAATAATAACATCACCACAAGAAAAAAGACATTTTGTTGACAATTTTTAACAGCCATAAGAGGTGTTACATCTAGTATGAAAATAGTCATATTTACCATAGATGGTAATTTTCTACTGGTGAAATTATCCAATGCACATAAACTAAATAAGAATAAATATCAAAGAGAGTAATGAAATCACACACATAACACAAAATGTGCATGGTTCGAAAAGGTGCCTACGTCCACAAGGTTTTGGGTTTGTTCTTTATTACTTTAGAGAACTAGTCAATAGAGTTGTAGTACTACTCGACGATACGATATCACATGCCTCCCTCAAGGGGGAACATGATTAGATTTAAAGGGGAGCTTATGAGATTCCTAGCCTCCGTCAGTAGCTATCCCTAAGAGTTTGAACCTATCTTTTATTAACTTTATCTGTTCTAAGTGGCGAACACGTGGGAGTATTCTGTGACTTGGACTCTTCATGAACTTTGGGAGAAAATAACCTTAGTGTTTTTTTCGATCACATGTTTGCATACTTATGAACCTCATAATTTCCCCCGAAACTCAAGGTCTCTTTGAGGTCACTGGGCTTTGTTTTATCTAGGTTGGCTATTGATTTGTAATAAGTCTTCACTAAGGGAATAATAATGTTTCTTCCTCGAAATTTAATTGTTGCCTCGAGTCCTGTTGGTTGGTCGGAGTGAAAATTAGTAAATTCCCCCCCCACCCCAAACTGGAAAGTTTATGTCCGTTGCATAGGGCCCCTTTTCTTGGTGCTTGCTAAGCACCCAAAACTGTACAATTTATACCCCAAATAGATGTACTTTTGTTGCTAATTCTCGATAATATGGGTCTTATGCGCTTAAATGTTTATTATGCAGGACGAATGCACGTTGCGGTGTTCAAACGCGTATTTCAAGGCAATTTTGTATTTTATGGAGCTAATACCCTTGTCTCGTACCCTAGCCTACCCTAAACTTATCCCTAAACCGTCACCCAAGCCCCGTGTGTGTTGGTTTGATCCCTTTTTATTTTATTTTCATTTTTTTAGATTTTTATTTAGTGTCATTTTATTTCTTAGATTTTATTTTATAATTATTTAGAATTAGTAGGTTTTATTTACTATTTTATATTTTTTTATTTTATCTTTATTTTTATTAGTTTTATTTTATTAGAATTAATTTTTTTTAGGATTTCATTTATT
Organism: Sambucus nigra; assembly: GCA_949130495.1. NCBI lineage: Eukaryota > Viridiplantae > Streptophyta > Magnoliopsida > Dipsacales > Adoxaceae > Sambucus > Sambucus nigra. The sequence goes on from OX422210.1 coordinate 261,286,403, forward strand.
TTTAGATTTATTAGATTTTATTTTTTTAGGCTTTTAGTTTTTAGTCTTATAGATTTCTATTTTTATTTTTATTTCTTTTTAGATTTATCTTTTTACTTTTGTGTCTTTTATTTTAACGGATTTTATATTTTTAGTAGTTATTAATTAATTTTTTTAGTTATTATTTTTTATTCTTAGTTTTTATTTTAATTGTGTTTAGTTTTTTTAAAATTTGTTTAGTGTGTCATGTCTTATCGTGTTTATTTTATTTTACTTTTTATTTTTATTTTTAGTTTAGTTTAATTTTTAATTTAGATTAATTTTAATTTTAGTTTTAATTTATATTTTTAGGGGGTTAAAATTAAATGCATACACATAAAACTAATCACTCCCTCACCCACACTCCCACACCCTACACCCCACCACATGCAATCATATCCACTATCATCTTCCACCTCTCATTCTCTCTCCTCTTTCCAAACTCCATAGCCACAAAATAAAACTAAAACCCATCTCTCTCTCTCTCTCTCTCTCAAAACCCCAACACCAACAAACCCGGTATCCACCTACTCACCCCCTCCCCCTGTTAAGTCTACTATTTATAAATAACAATTGTACAGAATTATGAACAATTAATATAATGACATAATTGAAATAGAATTATAGAAATGAAATACTTACTAGAATTTGCAGAAATAATAATAATTAGAAAGAAAGAAATCTGAGCCCTATTGAACAGTCTCCTTAAGACAAAATTATTCCTCCAACGTTCTTGAGTTTAATGAATAATTGTCTCCCAAGATAGAACGGATTTTCGAATTAATCAAGCATCACAGCAATGAGTAATCCCAGCGAACACAATTTCCGTGTTTTGTACTCAACACAACTAAGAACATGTAATGCAGAAATGAAGAAAATAATTTTCTGGGCAGAGGAAATAATGCAGTAGCATTTTCGGAATTTTGGAGGGTTTATTTTTTCTATGTTTGAAACTGAGGGGGAAACATTTTATTTATAGTAAATGTTTTGACTATTGGGAACAGTCAAAACCGAAATTAACTGTCAAAGCAGTTAATTTCGTTAACTCTGCTGACTCTTGGAATTAACTGATTATCAGTTAATTAAAGATTAATTAATTCCGTAATTAATTAATTAAATTAAAGCCCAGAAAGTTCGGCCCAAAAATTTAAGAATTTTTACAAGCCCAAGCCCGAGCCCGAGCCAGAGCCGAGCCGGCCGACCGGACGGACACGCGCGCGCGCGGGTGTGGACCTTTGCCCGAAAGTCAACCCAAGCATAGCTTAGGTCATCTCCCCTTCAAAGAGTTGGGATACCCTAAAGGCATCCAAGCCTTAGTCCATCAATTGGGTTTTATTAACTCATCATTTTTCCACTACTCTTCCAATGTGGGACAAAAGTTAAAACATACCCAATACATTAACTTTCATTGCTTTATGAGTCACTTTGGGGACATAATTATCATTCATAACTTATTGAAATTGGACATATGAATATACTACGTTAATCTCCTTGCGGAGGTGAACGCGTTCGTATATGGTCCCATAATTTCCGTAGTGTGGGTCCCACCTAAATTTGAGCTCAAAGTTGCTCAAAAATCTATCCAGAAAAATCTGGACAGCATTATAATACCCATTTAAGTTCCAAATTTCCAACAATCCCCCACATGAATGATATATCGCTTTAAATAAAACAAAACAAATGCTGATGCACATGTAGACACAGGTTGAGTAAAACTGAAGACTTATTGCATCGGGAAAAGTAGCCTAGTGGCCTTGAACTTTCCTTAGTGATATACTATCGGATTTACTTGGTTAATCAGTAGACTTCACGTCCTTGAACCGTTAATCGTTTTTGTAAACCTAGACAACAGTATTCACACAACAATTCTTCAACACAGTTGGTTCTCACGTTTGTGTTCATTTTGGCCGTGAACACCACTTGGTTCCGCAAGTATTTTAGAGAATATGCCTTTCATTATTCTCATAGAAGTGGCCCCCTTCTTACTTACGTAGGTGACTTCCATAAAGAGTATTCTGCAATACCCCACTTAGACGTACTAAGATATAGATGTCATTAAAAGCATAACTTATCCTAATTTCGCGGCAGATATGCACTGTCTCATCTTTGGAATGGATAGGATGATATATCCTCCAGTGCTTACTGAATACAACGTAGTTCGGTTTGCCCATTGAACCTAGATCTTGGGATCTCCAGTCAGCTAGGTTGGGTTGCCATTATATTGATTCTTATTTATTTATAGGCTTTAGACCCATTCCTCTCGATGATCTTTCAACTTGCTCTCGGTTTAAACCATTCGTTAGTGGATCCGATATATTATCTTTTGACTTTACATAGTCAATTGTGATAATTCCGTTTGAGAGAAGTTGTCTAACAATATTGTGTCTACGACGAATATGTCGTGACTTTCCGTTATACATGTGATTTTGTGCCCTTCCAATCGCTGATTGGCTATCGCAATGTATACATATTGCGGGCACAGGTTTAGACCAATTTGGAACATCCTCTAAATAATTTCGAAGCCATTCAGCTTCTTCTCCAGCTTTGTCTAGTGCAATGAATTCAGATTCCATTGTCGATCTAGCAATGCACGTTTGTTTTGAGGATTTCCAAGAAACGGCTGCACCTCCGAGGGTAAACACATACCCACTCGTAGACTTAGAGTCTTTTGTATCAGATATCCAATTTGCATCGCAATGTCCTTCAAGAACAGCTGGATATTTTGAGTAATGCAATCCATAGTTTTGAGTATATTTTAAATAACCCAAAACTCTCAATATTGCTTTCCAGTGATCTCTTCCTGGATTACTCGTAAATCGACTTAGCTTACTTATTGAGTATGCTATGTCTGGTCGCGTACAGTTCATGATATACATTAAACTGCCGATAATACGAGAATATTCTAGTTGAGATATGCTTTCACCATTATTTCTTGCTAGATGTAAATTTACATCTACAGGTGTCTTGGTAGGACTAATATCATACTTCTTGAATTTTTCAAGTACTTTCTCAATGTAATGAGATTGAGATAATATAAGTCCATCCGATGTTCTAGAAATTTTAATTCCTAATATAATATCGGCGATTCCCATATCTTTCATGTCAAATCTACTACTCAACATTTGTTTTGTAGTTTTGACAATTTCCAAGTTACTACCCATGATAGGCATATCATCAACATAGAGGCATACAATGACATATCCATTATGAATGTATTTAAAGTAAACACATTTATCGCATTCATTAATTTTGAAACCATTTGATAACATTGCATTATCCAATTTTTCATGCCATTGTTTAGGTGCTTGTTTTAATCTATATAGTGATTTAACAAGCTTACATACTTTTCCTTCTTGTCCGGGAGCTTTGAACCCTTCAGGTTGCTCCATATAAATTTCCTCATCTAGTTCACCGTTTAAGAATGCAGTTTTTACATCCATTTGATGTATTTCAAGTCCATTAATAGCAGCTATTGCTATTAACATCCGAATGGACGTTATTCTTATTACCGGTGAGTATGTGTCGAAGTAATCCAACTCTTCCTTTTGCCTATAGCCTTTAGCTACAAGTCTAGCTTTATATTTATCAATTGATCCATCGGCCTTCAATTTCTTTTTGAAGATCCATTTATAAGCTAACGGTTTTGAACCTGGTGGAAGATCCACTAGTTCCCATGTATGATTTTGTAATATGGATTCAATTTCACTATTAATTGCTTCTTTCCAATTGGAAGCATCGGGTAAGGATATAGCTTCTTTATACGATTGAGGTTCATTTTCTAACAAATATGTTAGAAAATCTGGACCGAAAGAAGTCGAGGTTTTTGCTCTTTTACTACGTCTTGGTTCATCCTCTATTGATTCAATAGGTTGATGAGTACCACTTGTAGTAGCTTGATTTGTCATTTTAGAAGGACCAGATTCTCGGGTCATGTTATACGGAAATTCATTTTCAAAAAATGAAGCATCCCTCGATTCAATAACCGTATTTACATGAATGTCCAAAATTTCAGATTTACAAACTAGAAATCGATATGCACTGCTATTAGTAGCATAACCGATGAATACACAATCCACGGTTTTTGGCCCTATTCTTACCTTTTTAGGTTTAGGAACCATCACTTTGGCTAAGCACCCCCACACTCGTAAATATTTATAGGAAGGTCTTCGACCTTTCCATAATTCATAAGGTGTCTTGTGAGTCTTTTTGTGAGGTACTTTATTGAGAATGTAATTAGCAGAAAGTAAGGCTTCCCCCCATAAATTTTGTGGAGCTCCTGAACTTAATAACATTGAGTTCATCATTTCTTTCAAAGTACGGTTTTTTCGTTCAGCAACACCATTCGATTGAGGAGAATAATGAGCGGTTGTTTGATGAATAATCCCATTTTCAGAACAAAATTCCTCAAATGGTTATTCATATTCACCTCATCTATCACTTCTAATAGCCTTTATCGTTTTGCTTAATTGATTCTCAACTTCATTTTTATATTGTTTAAATGCATTAATAGCCTCATCTTTACTATGTAACAAATATACATAGCAATATTTTGTGCAATCGTCAATAAAAGTAATAAAATACTTTTTCCGACCTCTAGTTTGAACAAATTTCAAATCACAAATATCGGTGTGAATTAAATCTAAAGGTTCAGTTGTCCTTTCAATAGAATGGAAATGTAATCTAGCTAATTTATATTCCACACAAATATCACATTTATGATTTTTATCAATTTTAAATTTTGGCAAAAATTCCAAGTTAATTAATCTACGCAATGTATCAAAATTAACATGTCCCAATCTAGCATGCCAAATATTAGATGACTCAATCAAGTAAGAAGAACTAGCAATTTCATTCATTGAAACAGATGTTTTAGGGGTTACAGTAAGAACATTCAGTTTAAAGAGCCCCTCTTTTAGGTAGCCCTTTCCTACATACATGTCATTTTTATACAACACAAAGCGATCAGACACAAGCACAAGCTTCAAACCATTCTTAGTAAGGAGAGATCCAGAAATCAGATTCTTTAGGATATCAGGCACGTGAAGAACATTATTGAGAGTAAGTTCCTTTCCAGAAGTCATTTTCAAAGCAATCTTTCCTTGTCCCACCACCTTAGAAGTGGAAGAATTTCCCATAAAAAGGTTCTCCTCATTTTCCAAAGGCTTATAGGTGGAGAACATCCATTTGTTTGCACAAATGTGTCGTGTGACTCCAGTGTCCACCCACCATTCCTTGGGATTTCCAACCAAGTTACATTCAGAGACAATGACAGAAAGATTCATATCCGCCAAATCATTGGTGATATTCTCACCCTTAGTCACATTTGCTTGAGAGTTATTTTTATTTTGCTTCTTAGGCTTACGACACTCACTTGAGCGGTGTCCCGGTTTACCACAATTGTAGCATTTTCCTTTGAACTTTTTCTTGTTATGTTTGGAAGTGCCTTCCCCATCATACTTTCGTTTGTTCTTTTTAGGACCTTCAACGACATGGACCTTTGTTTCCATCGGATTCTTCCCACTTTTCTTTTGAGACTCACGGTTGTCTTCTTCGATTCTTAGCCGGACTACCAACTCCTCCACATTCATCTCCTTACGCTTGTGCTTGAGATAGTTTTTGAACAAAGTCCAAGAAGGTGGAAACTTTTCAACAATTGCAGCAACTTGGAAAGTTTCACTAATTGACATTCCTTCAGCATGAATGTCGTGGAGGATCACTTGGAATTCTTGCACTTGCGAGATCACATATTTAGAATCAACCATTTTGAAGTCCAGAAAACGCCCAACGATAAATTTCTTCATCCCAGCATCTTCAGTTTTGTACTTCTTTTCCAAAGAATTCCATAATTCCTTGGAAGTTTTGATAGTGCAATAGACATGGTATAGAGTCTTGTCCAAGCAGGACAAAATATAATTTCGGCATAGGTAGTCCGAGTGTTTCCAAGCATCGACAGCAGCAACCTTTTCAGCGTCATCTCCTTCTTGAATAGAGGGGCAATCTTCATATACAAACCTGCCCAGTTGGCAGGTAGTGAGATATAAGTACATTTGTCCTTGCCAACGTTTAAAGTCAGCCCCAATGAACTTTTCCTGTTTCCCCCCGTGTGGCATAGATACGGGTGCAGTCACATTTGTGTTGGTGACAATCAGTTTCGTAGGAGTAGTGTTCGTACTTTGTGATTCCATTTCTGTTACAAAAACAGAATTTTTATCAATGATAAACTTCATATATAATGAATTAATCAAAACAGAATACAAAATTCTGTGCACCAATTTCCTCCAAATATAATTCACAATAAATGAATTCCAAAAGAATTCAAATATTAATTCAGAATTAAAGTATAATATAAACAGAATTCCGTACAAACCAGAATTAAATATTTAAAATCTGTGTCACAGTAATTTTTAATAATAAAAAGAATTCCGTACAAAACAGAATTATAATTTAAAAAAATATAGATAAACAGATTGTAACAAGAGTACACAAATAAAATTTATTTTCTAAAACAGAATATAAAAACGGTATAGAAATTAATTTCTATATCAAAACTGTTTTACTAATTTCTACAATAAAGCAGTAAATTAATTCATTTTATTCTGTCAAAACAGATTTATTTCCAACACATAAATTTCTGTAATAAAAGAAAATTCTGTACACTAAAAACAATAGAACTAATAATTTTGTCTTAAGATTGTTAAGTCTACTATTTATAAATAACAATTGTATAGAATTATGAACAATTAATATAATGACAGAATTGAAACAGAATTATAGAAATGAAATACTTACTAGAATTTGCAGAAATAATAATAATTATAAAGAAAGAAATCCGAGCCCTGTTGAACAGTCTCCTGAAGACAAAATTATTCCTCCAACGTGCTTGAGTTTAATGAATAATTGTCTCCCAAGATAGAACGGATTTCCGGATTAATCAAGTAGCACAACAATGAGTAATCCCAGCGAACACAATTTCTGTGTTTTGTACTCAACACAACCAAGAACATGTAATGCAGAAATGAAGAAAATAATTTTCTGGGCAGAGGAAATAATGCAGTAGCATTTTCGAAATTTTGGAGGGTTTATAGTAAATGTTTTGACTGTTGGGAATAGTCAAAACCGAAATTAACTGTCAAAGCAGTTAATTTCGTTAACTGTTGACTCTTGGAATTAACTGATTATCAATTAATTAAAGATTAATTAATTCCGTAATTAATTAAATTAAAGCCCAGAAAGTTCGGCCCAAAAATTTAAGAATTTTTATAAGCCCAAGCCTAAGCCCGAGCCAACCGGACGGCCGAACGCGCGCGCGCGCGCTTGGACCTTTGACCGAAAGTCAACCCAAGCATAGCTTAGGTCATCTCCCCTTCAAAGAGTTGGGATACCCCAAAGGCATCCAAGCCTTAGTCCATCAATTGGGTTTTATTAACTCATCATTTTTCCACTACTCTTCTAATGTGGGACAAGAGTTAAAACATACCCAATACATTAACTTTCATTGCTTTATGAGTAACTTTGGGGACATAATTATCATTCATAACTTATTGAAATTGGACATATGAATATACTACGTTAATCTCCTTGCGGAGGTGAAAGTGTTCGTATATGGTCCCACAATTTCCGTAGTGTGGGTCCCACCTAAATTTGAGCTCAAAGTTGCTCAAAAATCTGTCCTGAAAAATCTGGACAGCTTTATAATACCCATTTAAGTTCCAATTTTCCAACAACCCCGTCGCCGGACCTCAAAACCCACCGGCCGCGCAGCCCCATTTCTCGCCCACCTGCACGTGAGCCCACTTGCGCCGGAAGAACCTCCGATCACCATGGCCAAACTCGTGACCTCGCCCCTTCCCGCAGCCCCTCCTGTCCGGCGATACCTCCGGGCTCTCTCCCTCATTCCGATGGCGTTCACCAGCGAATTACCACCTCCGGTCGGAACTGCCGACAAGCCGCCGTCCTGAACTCCTCAACCCCCCTCCGCCGGCGGCGCTACCCCCTTCTTCCGACTTCTCCACCGGAAACATCCTTCTCCGACCCATTTGTCCAACCCAAATCCATTTTAAAGTATCCAACCAAACCCAAACCCATTTCCAACCTTATCCCACCATTCCAAACCAAGACCCATGTTCTCCCATATAGCCACGACCTGTATAAACCCAAGCCAAACCAAAAGAATGACCAAGTCAATGCCCATGTGCCAATAAAAACACTTAACCCCCATTTTACCCATAATACCCTTTCTTAATACTTTTCAAAATTACCCCTCTAATCTCACCAACCCACATGCTCCCATGTGGACTCAAATGCACATTTAACCCAAATCAGGTTTTTTTCAAATATCCTCACACCTCACACCCCCATACACATGTGCTCTATCACCTTTCCCACATGTTCATCATAGTCAATTCTCATTTTTATCCCCATGCTCCATGCCTACTATAAATTGAAGAAGAAGACCCCAAATCAAATATGAAGAGGTAGGAGATAGGAATTTGTAGAGAGAGAAAATACCATTTTAGTGTAGTTTTAGATTAGAATTTTTATTTTATTATTTTTAGATAGTGAGGAGAAAATAAATTATTGTGAGGATTAAATTGAGTGAGATTCTTGATGTAATTGTGTTTGAATCATTCAAATTAAGGAATGCGAATTTCAACTCAAGGAATAGAAGTTCAATTTCACTTCAAGAGATTGGGGTTTGATTGTTTTCTTCTCTTCTCATTTATTTTATGGCTATTGAATATTTGTTTATTATGTTTGATACCTGTGGGTACCCAGAATTTAGAACCATGGGCCTGGACGAGTAGCCCAGTCCTGGCGGACCAAAGTCCAGGCCCCTTATCTTTCATATTGATCCAGTCTCTCCCCACGATCCCATGAAGGGAATTATAGGGGAGCACAATCCCATGAAGGGAAGTTATAGGGAAGTTATAGGGAAGATGGCTAATATGGATGAACCCATCATCCCCACTAACGAACTTACATATATATAAATTAAACCCTAGGTCCGGGGCAAAGGATAAGTTGTATTCTCTGTACTCATTCTCCAGAATATTGAGAAATAATACTGACTGCACCACCGTGGACGTAGGCACATCTTTGCTGAACCACGTACACCCGTTGTTGTGTGATTGGCGTTTTACTTTCTTTGTTCTTGCTTAGTCATTACTTCTCTTATATTTATTTGTGCTGCACAATAACTGTCTCTACAATTGGCGCCGTCTGTGGGAAGCGTTCATCTTTCCCTGAGAAGAGCCCATGCCAAGAAAAGAATCTAAGATGTCTGGTCACAACAGCAACGCTCCTAAAGCAGGAGACATTCAAGAGCCACCTGCTCCTTGCAGGATTAGGTCCGAAGTCCGACGTTCAGATTGTGGGGCTCGCTTGGAAAGGCCAGCCTCAGAAGAGAGTCAAGGACCAGCAAGGTCCATGCAGATATCCATATTGATTGATGCATACGAGTCAAGGCTCCACGAGCTGAGGGAGTCTTCTCGTAGATACGAGGCTGAGAATGCTCGTTTGAAAAGAAGACTGGAGAGACTGGAGAAGGAACTACGTCCTGATACCAGGAGATACCCCTATCGCACTCCTAGCCCTCAGGCGAGCAAATCTCGCAGCCGAGGAAGGAGCCCTAGGCGGGAATATCAAGGGGTAGAAGGTAGCGACTCAGACGATGACCTCCGCGAACAACTAAGAAGAACTCGCCACTACCAGAGCCCTGCTCGCAGCGACGAAAACATATGGAACCTGGTCCGCAGAGAAATGGACCAACATCCAGCTCACCGCGGCACCAGGTCAACCAGAGAACTCGCCAGGAGAGACCTCAAGACCCAGATGAAGTCACCCTTTACGAGGGAAATTAAAGAGGAAGAGGCTCCCAAGAAGTTTGCCATTCCAAGGTTCAAGATTTATGACGGGAAGACTGACCCCGTTGATCATGTTAGGCAGTACCGACAGGTCATGACCCTCTGGAATCACCGGGATGCACTGATGTGCCGTATCTTCCCCTCGAGCCTCCATGACGTGGCCCAGAAATGGTTTGAAAAACTCCCTCACCGATCCATCAGAAATTTCAAATCTCTAGCCGAGCTCTTTACGGCCCGGTTCATCACTAGCAGCTCCCATCCCAAAAGGATGGATGCTTTATTAACCATGAAGAAAACGCCTCAAGAAACACTCCGAGACTACGCGAAGAGGTACTGGGAGTTATTCAACGAGATCGAGGACTGCGCGGAAGAGGTGGCAGTGGCTTCCTTCAAAATTGGGCTAACTAGATCCTCCCTCCTTTACCAGTCCTCGATGAAGAAGGAAGCTACGACCATTGACGACCTGATGGCCCGGATTGAGAAATACGCAAAGGTGGAATATGTCACCCGCCTTAATGTAGGAGAAAACGGTCGAGCCAAGCTCACTACCAAGGGAAGTCAGAAAGTTGAGAACCAGAAGAAAGGAGGAAAGAGTGGGGGCAAGAATGGCTCCAAAAATGGAGGGAACCCTGACGTAACAAAATCGTTCCAGGCGGCCAACACCGTCTTCAAAGAACCAATTTACAAAATTCTCGCGAAGATCAAGGATGAGCCGTTCATCAAATGGACCCGAAAAATAAGAGGAGACCCCTCGAAAAGAAACAATGCGTTAAGGTGCGCTTTCCACAAAGAGGGAGGGCATAAGACCGAGCACTGGAAGGCTCTTAAGTCCCACCTCGAGGAGTTGGCCCAGTCCGGACATTTGAATGACTTTGTGGAAAAGAGGGTAGAGAAAGTGGCTGCCCACAGAGAGGCGAAACCCGACAACGTGCTAGAGGATGATGCCGGACACGAATTCGCAGTAATCCACGGAGTATCTGACTTCAAGCAAATACAATGGAACTCAGCTCGAATGGAGGTAAAGAAACTGACAGCGGTAATGCAAGCTTTTCAGATTGATCCAGCAAAATCACAGTCAGGAAAACGCCGGCGAGCAGAGGACATCGACTACAACAAGCATATTGTTTTCACGGATGAAGACCTAGTGGTGGTAAGGACCCCACATCATGATGCCATGGTCATTACACTCAGGATAGCCAACTTTGACATCGACAGGCTGCTCGTCGATCAAGGAAGCTCATCCGAAGTAATGTACATCGACCTGTTCAGGAAATTGAAGTTGAGCATCGCCGACCTAAAGGGAGCTACTGTCCCTCTGGTCGGCTTCGCTGGAAAAATGATCATGCCCCTGGGCAAAATAGTACTACCAGTGCGCGCTGGTAATGTTTCCAAGATGATCGAGTTTTTGGTGGTCGACATTGATTCACCGTATCAGGACATCCTCGACAGGGGATGGCTTCATGCGATGAAGGCAGTCTCCTCGACCTACCATCAGAAGCTCAAATATGTTACCGAGCGAGGAGTAATGGAAATACGCGGTGACCAGGCGATGGCAAGGAAGTGCTTCATAGCGTCCATCCGCCCCAAGCCAGAGAAAAACGCCGATCAACCCAGCGAGAAAGTGGAGGAAGGTGCAATTCCTTCCAAATAGCAATTAAAATATGGAAGGCCTGGAGTGGAAGAGACCAGGCTCCTCCCCTCCGAGCGTGTCGTCGAGGACCTGGTAGAAGTGGCGGCTAGGGAAGGCGACAACATCAGAGTCTTCCTGATCGGAGCGTCACTCACTGACCAAGAGCAAAAGGAGTTGTCAACCTTACTCAGAAGCAACATAGATGTTTTCTCTTGGGAACCTTATGAGCTGCGAGGAATCGATCCCAATATGGTCTGCCACCAGTTGCACATCGATCCCACATTCAAGCCGATAACGCAGAAGGCACGGCGAACTGCTCCCGAGAAGGCCAGAGCAATAGAAAAAGAAGTTGAAAAACTGCTGGATGCAGGATCCATACGGGAAGTGCAATTCCCCAAATGGTTATCCAACCCAGTGGTAGTTCCGAAAAGTAACGGAAAGTGGAGAGTTTGCATAGACTTCATTGACCTCAACAAAGCCTGCCCCAAGGATAGCTTCCCTCTTCCGAAAATAGACCAACTAGTAGACGCCACTGCAGCTCACGAACGAATGAGTTTCCTGGACGCGTACTCAGGATATCACCAGATTCCCTTGTATGCCCCAGATGAGGACAAAACGGCGTTCATCACGACGGTTGGTTTATATTGTTACAAGGTCATGCCTTTTGGGCTCAAAAATGCAGGGGCAACCTATCAGCGACTAGTTACTAAAATGTTCAAGAATCAGATGGGAGACACAATGGAGGTCTACATCGACGACATGCTCATCAAGAGCAACGATAAGGAGAATCACCTCTCGGACATGTCAAGTACCTTCGAAATCCTCAGGAAGTACCGAATGAAACTTAATGCGAGCAAGTGTTCCTTTGGTATCCAGTCAGGGAAGTTTCTTGGGTATTTGGTCAGCAAGCGAGGCATAGAAGCTAATCCAGACCAAATTGATGCAATCAATAGAGTGCAACCTCCTCGCACAATCCGGGATGTACAGAAGCTCACTGGAATGCTCGCTGCTCTAAATCGTTTCATTTCTAAATCCTCCGAGAGATGCAAGCCTTTCTTCTAACTATTAAAGGGCAGCAAAACAGTAGAGTGGACCCCAGATTGCTCACGAGCACTAGACGAGCTCAAGTCCTACCTAAGATCTCCACCACTGCTTGTCATACCACAACAAATGGACTCTTTGTACCTCTACCTCTCTGTATCCAGTCATACTGGCAGCTCAGCGCTAATGTGTGAAGTTACAGGAATCCAACATCCAGTCTATTACGCGAGAAAAACCTTATTAGATGCCGAGTAGCGCTACCTACCATTGGAAAAGCTCGCATTCGCCCTAGTAATAGCCTCGAGGAAACTGAAGCATTACTTCGAAGCTCATACGATCATCGTCCTTACATCACACCCCCTCAAGGCTATCCTAAGGAAGGCAGATTTGTCAGGCAGACTGTCTAAATGGTAAGTCGAGCTCGACCGGTTTGACTTCCAATTTCAACCAAGGACAGCTATAAAGGGTTAAATCCTTGCTGATTTCATAGCTGAATTCACAGGCGAAGAACCCTCCGACCAGCCTAAGCCAACAGAGCAAAACAACCAAGATACAGTGGAAAGCTGGAAACTATTCGTTGATGGAGCCTCCAACTCAAAGGGGGCAGGTGTTGGAATTTTTCTCATCAGTCCAGAAAACACAGTCCTTGAGCAAGTAATCAGGCTGGGATTTGCATCCTCCAACAACGAAGCGGAATACGAAGCCCTAATAGCAGGTCTCCAAAAAGCGCAAACTTTGGGAGTAAAGCGTTTGCAGGTATTCGGTGATTCGTAACTAGTTTCCAACCAGATAAGTGGAGACTATAACACGAAGGATGAAAGAATGGCAGCCTACCTCTCCTTGGTGAAAAACTTTATGACGAGCTTTGAAGAGATCAACATCCAGCAGTTTCCCAGGGGGAAAAATAGCCACGCTGATGCGTTAGCAGCCCTGAGCTCGGCAGTTGATTCTAGCCTTAAAAGGGTTATCCCAATCGATTTCCTCAGTTGCCCAAGCATTTACCCCAACTGCGAGTTGACAAACGCGGAACCAATACTCCAACTGGAATCAGCCCCCAGCTGGATGGATCCCTTGAAGGACTACCTAAAGGACGGAATGCTTCCAGAGGACAAGAGAACTGCCCACCAGATAAGGGTCAAAGATGCTCGCTTTCACTTATCCACAGGAGGTGACTTGTATAAAAGATCTTTCTCCGGTCCCTACCTTAGATGCATCCACCCAGGAGATGTCAAGGCAGTGCTTCACGAGCTTCACGAGCTTCACGAAGGAATCTGTGGAGGTCATGTCGGAGGAAGGTATCTAGCCTTCCGAGCAATGAAGGAAGGCTATTGGTGGCCATACATGCAAAAGGACTCCGTAGTATATGTCCGCAAATGCCTGAAATGCTAGCTTCACGCTCCTATGGTCCACCAGCCCGCCAGCGAATTAAAATCCCTGACCAGCCCATGGCCTTTCGCCCAATGGGGAATGGACATCGTGGGACCACTGCCCACCGCTGCCGGCAATCGTAAATATCTGTTGGTTGCAACTGACTACTTTACCAAGTGGATCGAGGCAGAACCACTGGCGAACATCGGAGATGCTGACATGATAAGGTTCGTATGGAGAAATATAATCACTCGATTCGGAATCCCCAGAACCATCATCACTGACAATGGAACACAGTTCGAGAGTGGCCCTTTTTAGGACTTCTGCAATGAACACGGGATCAGGAACCACATCAGCTCGGTGGCCTACCCTCAAAGCAACGGGCAAGCTGAAGCTTCCAAGAAAATAGTGATCGCTGGATTGAAGAAGCGGTTAGAGCGAGCCAAAGGCGCATGGGCAACCGAGCTACCGCATATCCTATGGGCATACAGAACGACTCCTAGGGAAGCAACAGGAGAAACACCATTCTCACTAACATATGGTATGGAGGCGATCATCCCACTAGAAGCGGGATTGCCGACAATAAGATCTGACCTTGTCGAACAAGGCCAGAACGATGAGGCTTTGCTCGCTGAACTCGACCTGGCCGACGAGCGCAGGGAACTTGCCCTAGTGAAACTAGTGAGCTATTAGCAACAGCTCACGAAGCACTACAGCAAAAGGGTCAATCCGAGGAAATTCAAAGTTGGGGACTATGTTCTAAGAAAGGTCCTGGGCAACAAAGTGAAGCCATCAGATGGTAAACTGGGCCCAAACTGGGAAGGACCTTATAAGATAATTAGAGACGACCTGCAAGGTGCCTATCATTTGGAAACGATGGAGGGCAGGGAGATACCACGAGCATGGAACGCAGCTAATCTCAAGAAGTTCTATTTTTAAGAATTCTATTATTAAATCTTTTATTGTATTCGTTATGTGAAAGGACAGTTCATTTCCCATTTCACTAATGAAAATCTCTCAGTTGATCACTCTCTAATTAGTAACAGTTATGTTTTATTACACATCCCTTCCAAATCACAGGCATAATGGTCGACATAGCAGGGGAACACCCCTCCTCAGGTCATCGTCATGAAGCACGACAGACCTCTTAGCATTGCCCCTGGCAATATATGAAGCCCTACAGAGTATTCTTAGGCATAAAACCTACTCTTAAACAAAATCCTGATCGGATGAAGACATCCAATACCAGGTGTGTCCTCGCCAATTGCCCTACTTAGGCCTAAGGGAGTGTGACGACACAACCTAAAAGGTAAAGTGAGGGAACAATGGTATTCTTGCATCGTACTGGACTGGGGGACACTCACATGACAAAATAAAAAATATTATGAAGCAGCAAAAATATAAAAGGATGGGATGAACACGTTTAGTCGGCAAAATTTCCCAAAACACGAGCTTTTCATTAATCTTTTATGTTTACAAACAATGATAATACATGTTTAGTCGACGAAGCTCGCCCAAAGCATTTACATTATCAAAAAGAAAAAGAATAACAAAATCTCAGGGAGGTGGAAGCCTTCGAACAAGATAATCAGCAACTTTAGCTCTCCTTCCATCATCAGGAGTGGGGGCTAACTCTTCCACGACCTCATTTGCGTCCAACTCCAACAGCTGCCGGGGAATAGCATCAATGGGGATATATCGATCATCCCTCCAGAATGGATTGGGCATCAGAGTGGAGAAGGACATCTCGTGTCGATACCATAACACCGAGTTCCTCGGGACCTGCAGCTCTTTCAGGGCACTCAACCACCCTCTGATGAAGGAAAGTTCCTCGAACTCTGATAGTCTCGTTGGAGCATCCAGCCAGCCTTGATCGTAGCCATCAGACCACACTTATCGAGGACCCTTCTTAAACAAATGCCGTATTCGGGTGACGTCCCTCTAGAGCCCAGCAGCAGTTACATAAGCTCGTCGAACATCGTCGCGCAGCTCCTCCATCTCCCTCTCACGCTGTTCCTCAACTTCCCTGTTCCTACCCCTGGCACTCCTGCCAGTACGCGGGAGGGGAGGCCGAGCAGCTCGCGACGAAGAAGAGCCTTGCAGGACTGCTGAAATGGTGCTCGGAAAATGCTCCTTAAGCTTTAGGACCTCCCTCCTCAAGTCTTCATTCTCCTGCTGCAGGAACTCCCCAACCTGGTTAATCTCGGTGGCCTCCAGCAACCTTGCCCTTAGTGCACTGACTTCTTCTTGTACTGAGGCATCGATTTCTTCCATCTCCTGGAGCCTGTCCTTCATCTTGGCCACCAGCTCGGACTGATCCTTATATTTTCGGTTCATTGACTTAGCAAACTTGCAAAGTCTAGCAAAGGCCTGGCGAACTGTAGGGCTTGCATTAGGACCAAGAGTCCTACCCAGTTGGGAGGTAACAGGAATATAGTCATCAACATCAACCAACTACAGGTAAAAGAAAGATAGAAGAAAGAAAGAGATCAGCGTAAACAAAAGGAGAATCTTCTCATTTCATTAATAAAGACCAAGTACATTGAGCAAAAAAAAAACTTGGGAGATTACAAGCAAAAAGTACAAAAGTAAATCCTAAGAACAGATTAACTGGCAACCTCAGGCTACCCAGCGGTGTCTGGCTGCTTCCCCTTATCAGCTGCAGCAGAGGTATCCCCCACAGCAGGAATGCTTTTAGTCGCCTGAACAGGGCGAACACCAGCAGGAACTGTATCCGAGGGAAGATCAGTACCCTCGATGGTTGGAGTAGGAGCTTCTTCGTCCACAGTTGGCTTAGGACCCGGGTCATGCTCGTCAAACAGGGAAGACTCAGCATCCACACCAGCAGCTAGAAGAGCTTTGTTCCAGCCCTTCTTGAAGTTCAAACGGCTGATGTAGCCAATCTGAACCTCAGTATCATCATAAGTAGCAGCCCACCCAAAGTTGTATGAGTCCTCCTTAATGGTGGCTGCCTGGGCTTTTTCCATCTCCAGCTGCTCGGCCAGAACCCTGTTCTTCTCTGCGAGGTCTAGCTTGCTCGAGAACACTAGGTCATAAGCCTTCCTCAGCTCGCCCATCTCCTGAACCGCGTTATCCCTCTCGCGGGCAGAGTTGACGAGGGCCAGATCAGACGAAACTCGAGCTGCATCGGCAGCCTTCAGATCAGCCTCCAGCTGAGAACCCCTAGCTTCCAGAGCAGACTTTTGCTTCTCCAACTCACCGTTCCTCTTCACCAGCTCGTCGCGAGAATGATACAGCACAGCGAAGTCGGTCACAAACTGCAAAGAATAAAGAAGAAATCAGGAAGAGGAAACAATCAAGACTTGTTAAAAAATTGAGAATTGGAAGGGAATTTTACCAAGGCCAGCCTCTGGCTAGCTTGAAGGGCCAGCTGATCGGACCCCAGCGCCCTCTGGCGATCCGCAGGAAGAACTTCTCTCTCAAGCAGCGCAGGAGCTAGCTGAGGAGAAATGGCCACTGAAGCCCCCTCGGGCAAGGCAGATACTGGGACCAAAGCTTGACCTGGCTTGGCCCTTGATTCCATTTTCCTCCTCTCCTCCTCTTTCTCTCTTTCCCTTCTCTTCCTCTCCTCTACTCTATTCTTCTCCTCCACCTTTTTTCTCTCCTCCTCCTTTTTCCTCTCCCTCTCTTTCGCCTGCTCCTCCTCTTCCTCTCTTGCTCCTGAGAGGAAGGCCAAGAACCCTTAGACACAACCCCAGATGCAGTCTTCTGTTTCTTTGACCTTTGTGCAAGGAGCACATGGTCATCATCATCATCATCATCATCTCTGATCAGGTTCTTACTTGGAGGCATATCTTCACCAGAACTGCTGGAAGTGCTCGACGATCCTCGAGCCTTAGAAGCCTCTTCAGAATCATAAGAGCTGCTACTATCAGAGCTCCCTTTACGGAGAGTACCTGCCGGCTCACTTTCAGAGCTGCTCTCTTCTTCGTCCAACGGTATCGGCTTAGCAGTAGTCTCTCCCAAAGAATCAAACTCTGGTACACTATCCACAGGCTGAGCTATGAAGCTAGAGCCCACGTTCTTATACTCTAACAAGAAAGCAGCAGATCTGGGATGCTCGCCGTCACCCAAAGGCTCTCTGATGTTCCAAGCTTTAACCAACTCAGAAATTCGGACCTCGCTAAGAGCAGGCTCCAAGTTCTGTGACCTCGCTGTAAAAGAAAACGCAGAATGGAGTTAGAAAAGTCATAAATCAGCAGAGATTAAAACAATAGTTTGGCATCTACCTATATATTCTTCCCCATAAAAGGGAACAGTGAACCTCTCAAACCTCGACCCTTCAGATTGGGGAGAGAACTACTGATTCCTAACAAGAAAACCTTCCTGTCAGTAGTCTTTATGGGAATCAGGTAGATTTACTACCAACACCCTATCAGGGCTCCTAGCTTTGAGGTACAGGACACTTGAACTAGTTCGAGAGAAGGAGTAACAAAAGCAGACCTCGGCGAGCCCTAACCTTGTTCCATACAATTGATTTATCCTATGCACGTCGTTTACTATTTTCCATACATTTGGCGAACATTGTGCAGGTACAATACTAAAATAGCTAAAAAAATGCAAAAATAGATCATTAGGGGGAAAAGTAAGTCCCCCCTGGGAAAGCAACAATCATGAATCCAGTGGGCATCCTCTATATCCCTAACGTTCCTAGGAGGCGAGGCACAACACTCAATCTCTATCCACTCGGGAATGTTGTAGAACTTTCTAAACTTGGAGATCGATCTATTTCCAATCTTCACCATTGGAAAGCACAAGGAAAAGCTACAAACCAAAGAAAAAATGCAAAGAAAGGGCACGAAAAACTTACAAGACAGAAGATCGATTCGAGTGCTGAAGAAGCACGAGCTCAAGATGACTAAAAAAGCAATGAAAATGGGGATTGAGAGCAAAGGGAATGATGCGCTAGAATTCTCAGAAGATGGAAGAGTGCTGGAAAGTCTGAAACGACGGAAAAGATGTGATTATCCCAACGAGCCTTCAAATTCTAATTATAGTGCACAGTAAGCGAAGCGACTGCCACCAAAATCAACTCCACAGCTCCCGAGGAATTGTAACACGGCCATTATGGCTAATCATTTAAATCTGTTGGGCGTGTATACACGGCACAACAAATTTAGGGGCAATTGTGGGTACCCAGAATTTAGAACCATGGGCCTGGACGAGTAGCCCAGTCCTGGCGGCCCAAAGTCCAGGCCCTTTATCTTTCATATTGATCCAGTCTCTCCCCACGATCCCATGAAGGGAAGTTATAGGGGAGCACAATCCCATGAAGGGAAGTTATAGGGAAGTTATAGGGAAGATGG
Source organism: Sambucus nigra (assembly GCA_949130495.1). Lineage (NCBI taxonomy): Eukaryota > Viridiplantae > Streptophyta > Magnoliopsida > Dipsacales > Adoxaceae > Sambucus > Sambucus nigra. The sequence continues at coordinate 261,305,650 of OX422210.1, forward strand.
ATAATATGGAGGAACCCATCATCCCCACTAACGAACATAGATATATATAAATTAAACCCTAGGTCCGGGGCAAAGGACAAGTTGTATTCTCTATACTCATTCTCCAGAATATTGAAAAATAATACTGACTGCACCACCGTGGACGTAGGCACATCTTTGCTGAACCACGTACACCCGTTGCTGTGTGATTGGCGTTTTACTTTCTTTGTTCTTGCTTGGTCATTACTTCTCTTATATTTATTTGTGCTCCACAATAACTGTCTCCACAATACCATGTTAGGATAAATCCCCTTTCAAGGGGTGGGGTAAAACCCTTATTTGATGTTATTTTATTTTTATTAATTTAATTACTTGAAAGTCCCTTTGAATGTTAATTTTGATCCCTCACCCTTAGATTTACGCCTCAAGAGAGGGTAAATGATTTTCGAGAGAAAATCGAAATTCTAGTGATAATACCCATTTGCATTCTAACTAGAGGTAGGGGTCTCTTAAGTGGGGTATTATCACTTGAATTTCAACTCTAAATTTATTTTATAAGATTGACATAGATTCTAATTGATCGATCCCAGCGGGTGATTAATTAAAAGGAGTGTGGATCTATTTTTCTAGAGTTGTGGGGTGTTAAAATTAATTTTCTAAAAGATTCCTATTATAATTACACTTGCAACGGGAGTTGATTTGTAGTTTTGATATTAATTTGGGAGAATTCAAATAATTAATTTAATTAACTAGAATAACTAGAATTTGTTGTGTAATCCAACTCCTTGATTGTTCTCACAATTATTTACCTCACTTATCTTTTATTTTAGTGTTAAGACTTTATTTTTCATTTTAGTCATTTTCTAGTTGGTTATTATCATATTACACTTTAGTTTAGATTAGTTTAAACCTCACCTCACCTTATTGTTTTAATATTGAAAAAGCTAAAAAAATTAGAAAAATGAAAAAGTCTAAAAAGAAAATAAAAAGTGAATTACAATTGAATTTGTCTCTAGCTTACTCCCTAGAAAGTGGATTGATACCCTTACTTACCTCTACACTTGAGTTTATTATATTTTGAAGGTATGTGAGGTTTTGATTAGATGGACTTTTCAAGAAACGACAAATATATACGCAAAAGTCTCGTTATCAGTGCTTCGATAATCATCACATTCACATGTGATCATAACACTTTAGGGAACCATGAGGGAAATTTTCACCCCAAGACAATGGTTCCACTATTTCCTTACTTTCCTATTAATTTTAAAAACCTGTGAATTTTCAAAGGATAGCTTTTCACTACCATCACATTGTCTATAAGAACTCTCAAAACTCTCACTTTATTTTAATCACTTTTTCACACGTCTTCACTTTCCCTTTTTGATTATTTCCTTAAGTTGGTGTCTTAACTATGGTGTATGTAATTAACGGAGATACCTTTGAAAAATTCAAACTTGACCACCTAATCCTATAGTGGGTAAATGTATAATTAGTTGGGCGTCCCTATGACCTTTGTGCTGTCCCCGAGGGGCATTTATTACCATATATTTCCATTGCTAAATAGGGACCATTTTCCCACCAAATCGCTTATTCTTGGATTTTGCCAATATTTTGACGTGGTTTCAACCCATATCGCTCAAAATACTTGGACAATCACTAATGGGGTTTAATACATTAACATGTTGTATGGTACCCATCTTGGCATCACTAAAATATGTATTATTACCAATGGGCAAAAACTAATGAAAATATACGTTACATGAAGACAGGGGTGGCCAACCCAGCCCTGGTCGTGAATCTCCCCAATTCCAATAAGGATTATTGGGATAATGGACTTGTTCTTCAATTGGCAAAATTCTGCTTTTCCTAAGGGTGTGGCAAAGAAAATCCAAGATGGCCCCAAGAAGGACAATGCATAGGTTAGAAAGTAACTAAATTTTTACTATGCAATATTTTCTTGATTTGGACTCATGTTGAGTGTTTTTCCATTTTCTGCGCAGAAAAATCCAAGAAAAATATATCTCATTAATGTGACCTCAATTTTACCGATCTTCAAGAAGTTTGGGCTATTCAACAGAGGGTTAAAATTGTTGATCACCCCAAGCTGACGACATTCCTTCTTGACTACAATAATTCTACCAACTCTTTTGTTATGAGGGTTCAAAAACAAACATCGATCATCCCTATCTCTTTGGATGACCCAGAGGCTTCCACGTCCTAGATTTCAAAAGGGAGGAGTCAAACGAGGAAGGAGCATCATCTTCCTTTGAACATTTAGATGTTGTGTTAGTTCCTTTTACTGTGGTTTCTCCCCGTTCCATGGCTAAGAGGAAGGTTATGTACCTGATTTTCGCAAATGTTAATACCAAGTCTCCTCCCCTAGCCGTTCGTCGGCAAAGAGAAAGATCTTACTCGATCGGAGATCAAGTAACATGAAGTTGGGGGTTCTACTATTCCCATGGACATTAACAATTCCCCCTCCAAGAATAATAAGCCCGTGTCAAAGAAGAAAAAAAAGGGATCACATCCCTCCTCCCCCACTAGATGTGATTGGGAATAAGTATAATCATAAGGGCTAGGGAATTGCCCAATCTATAGTTGCTCACCCTATGCTTTCCATAGACTTGATTCAGTCGAGGGTATTTTATGCTGATAGGGTGGTCTCTTATGTCCTTTCTCATTATCGACTATTAGAACGTGTCAATCACAATCTATCCCTTGTAAGTTTGTAACTGACTTATGTTCTTAGTTTTGTATATTCCTTTAATCATATTTTTCTTATCTTTGTTCGCCCTTTGTTTGGAAGTTTCTGATAAATTATGATAAGTTATTGGAGAGGAATGTCGCGTTGAAGAAATCTTCCACTTATATGGAGGTGGATTTTGAGGAGATGGTCAAGTCTCTGAAGTCTTCTTGGAAGCTTAATATTTCCTAGGAAACTAAGATGCTAAAGCTCAATGAAAAGGTCAAGAGTTTGAAGGATGTGAAGATTAATCTTCAAAAGAATATTAAAAACTTTGCCATGCTGGTGGATGTTGCTGACCAGGCCAAGAAAGAGGCTGGGAATGTTAAGGCTGAAGCTGACCTTGCCAAAACATAGGCTAGAGAGACAAAGGCAAAAGTAGATGAGGCCTTAAATGGTGGGTCAAATTCCAACTAAGAGGCCTTTACTCGTGGATGGAACAATGCCTTCGCCAATGCCAAAATATAGATTGCATACCTTAAAAAGGTATTCTTTAAGAGCGACTAAGATCAGGCTCTTATTAAGGTTGACACTAATAAGGATCCCGACCTCTTTAAAGTGTATAACTTAGTTTCCCCTCCTCAGATTGAGAAGGAGGTTAAGGATAATGTTGAAATGGTAGTCGAGGAGAAAGCCACTGCTATGATCTTGTATAGGTTCTAGTTGAATAAGCTACCATGATTGGGGCCGACCAGCACGAGGCGATAGCTACTTTCCAAGTTGCCAAGAAGGAAAAGGTCAGGAAAAATGCTCTGAATAATTCGAAAGAACTGTATTTATTTTTCCTTCAATGAATGATGTAGGGTAATTCCTCCAGTTGTTATTAATTAATGTAATTCTGAAATGGATTGAACTATTTTCCTCTTGTATGATTTACTATTTCTAAAATGTTCTCCTTTATTTACCAAGATTAAATGCTAGATTATCTGAATATGCAGTTTAACAAGACTTGCAATGCTCGTTACTGCTCAGCAAAAATTTTCAGAAAAAGACGTGAAATACTTTTTGTTACTGGTTATGACAAAAATGACTATCTCGACCAACACCTAGGTCTTGATGTGTCTATTCGAGTAAAAGAGGCCTACTTGGATCTTCGTCGCCTCTTTCATTAGGTTATGGGGGACAACACATGTCTTCATGACATGATTTTTGTTTCTCAAATCAGTCATAAAGAGTCACAGAAGGTTGCCTAACTGAGTAGAAGAAGGGGTTTCGATAAGAATTTGGCTGACATTGAGTCTGCCCATGCAAGGAAGAGTTTTTCTTTGCAGGCTAATCTTATAGATGCGATAAAGATTATATGTCTTCTCTAAAAATAAAAGAATGATATGAGAGCCGAGCTCAAGAGGTTCTCTAAATCCCGACCAAGCGAACAAGATGGTGAAGGAGCCTCATTTCTTAGAGAAGAGAATGTATAACTCATAATGGATCTAGAGAAGGATCGAAAGTTTTTAAATGATAAGAAAAAGACCACCAAAGATCTATCTTCCTCCCAAAATAAAAAGGGTCATCATCTTGTCTAAGATCTAGAGAAGACCAAGAAGTCTTTGCACAATAAAGTGACAACCATTAAGAGCCTGTTAGAGAAGGTTAATCCCCCGCATAATTTCAAAATCAACCTCGTTATGTATGGATGAATGGGTACAAAAAGGCTCTTTTTAGTATGGACTATATTGTAAATGATGATACGTAGGTTTTCTATAAGAATGGTTGGATTAATTACTTATAGTTTCTAGGTTGCCCAAGGATTCTTATCTGTGGTATTGGTATGATCCCTGTTTCCCTGATTACCAGGTCCTCCCTATAAGCTAGATGCTTCATGGATCCCAATGAATGCCATTACGATAAGTCTAATAAAGAAAATACCTTGGAGACCATGACATAGATGGGGGGTAATGAGATTTACTGGCCTTTAAATCTAGTCCGCAAAGCGACTCTTAAAGGCCCATCGAGAATAATATATTTATCCAAGATTATTACTCCTTATGAACTAGTTGTTTTACATGTTGGAGTTAAGATTTAAGTGGATAAGTCATCCCAATCACGCAGTTGATTTTGTTGTATTAACCCTTTTGATGTAAAATATTTACTTTTTTTCAATTTCCTTATAACAACTTAAAGTATTAATGGAAATTTTTTCATTTTGCTTCCCTTTCTATTGTGTGGTATTTGGTCTTACCTTTTAGGTTATATCGTTACATTAAACCCTAAGCCTAGAGCTCGAAAAGCAAGAATGCACCTCTTTGTGGGGTTATTCTCCAACAAGGTTTTTTATAACCTAATTGGTCATGGGTGCCTAAGGTTTCCCGGTAGGACTTTCATCGATTGTGAGCATTTTTCTTATTTTATTTCTCGTTAAAACATTTTTAGTTTAGTTCATCATTGGGCGATTAACTAATTAGTCTATACGCAAATATTCAAATGTAGTCTTTGGTTAAGCAGTTAATCAGTCTTAAATGTAAAGATAAAAAATAAGATAATCATCACATTGATGGGTAATATGCTAAAGGAAAACTCATTTAACAAATTGATCTACTTTACTAAGTACTCATTTTCCTACCACTTGGAACATTGCATATAGATGAATTCTTACTTACATAAATACGTGCGAAAAATCTAAAAGAAAGTTTGAAAAATAATTCAAAACAAAAATGAACTAAAAAAACTTAGACTCAAAAGTAAAATTCTTCAAAAATTTTGCATTCCATGCTTAAGGAACCTCTCTGCCCTCTATTGTTTCTAAATAGTAGGCTCCCATCAAGTCGTCTTGGATTACTCTAAATGGGCTTTCCCAGTTGGGCCTGAGTTTCCCGTATCAGGGCTTCTTAGCACTACTCATAATCTTTCTCTGAACATAGTCTCTGATCTTGAAGCTCCTTATCCGGACCCCTTATTGTACTGCTTAGCTAACTATTACAGGTAGGAGGCAAGATTCACAAGATATAATTCCCTATTTTTGTCGATTAAGTCAAGCTCGACTCTGATTGTTTCTCTATTGAGGTCTTGGTAGACTAAGGAGGACTTCATGGTCGGTTGACCAACTTCCAGTGGGATGATTGCCTCCTTTCTGTAAGATAGGGAAAAAGGTGTCTCCCTCGTTCATTTCTTAGGCATATTTCTAATTCCCAGAGAATATGGGGGAGTTAGTCAACCCATGCGCCCTTCGCTTTTTTTAATCTCTTCCTTATTCCATCGAGTATTGTCTTGTCAGGCTTCTGCATTCCTATTGCACTGAGGGTAAGATATTGAATTGTAGTAGTGCCTAATGTTGTACTCATCGTAGAATCTTTGGAAAACACTTCTCTCAAATTGAGTTTCATTATCTGTGACGATGATCCGAGGAATACAAAATCGAGTTATGATGTTCACTCATATAAATTTATATATGTCGAATGTTCTCCAAGGGCTCTATTTAAATCCATTTAAAATAGTAGTCTCTGCCGACTAATTAATATCTCCTCTTTCTAGAGATGATGGGAAGTGGGTCGATAAGGTCATGAACCCCACGGGGAAAATGCCAAGGACTTGTTAGGGACTTGAGGTCACTAGCGGGCTGATGAACTAGGGATAAGAAGAGTATATAATTTTTATACTTTCGGATGTAAGAGACTGCGTCCAATTGCATATATGGCTATCGATACCCTATTTATGGCCTTAAATTCCAATGACCTTCCCCCAGTGTGGGTGCCACATATTCATTCGTATAACTCATTAAAAGCCTTGTTGACATTGTCTATGTGTACGCATTGTAGGCAAGCCCCTGAAAATAGGCACCGATAAAGCTTATGTTATGCGGATAAGTGGAAGCAGGAAACTTTGAATGAAATCGTGTGTTTCTCTTTCCTATCATCTGGAAGGGAATCCTTTTTAAGGTAATGCATCAATCAAGCTCGAGTCCCCATCAAGGTCCATAACTTCTCAAAAGATTTTCCTTTATTTATATTGGGATGATCAAGGTAATCTTCTTGGATCATTCGTTTCACATCTCCCTTAACACTCTAATTAAGTGTGACAAGCGCATCTGCGTGACTATTATTCTTATTAGGAGATACTTCAATTGTACATGCTTGAACTGAGCGACCAAGAGTTAAGCTTATTCAATGTATGCAACAATATGTTCATCCTTAGCATTATAGTCTCCTGCTATCTGATTTGATACTAGCCTTAAATCACTAAAGACGTCAAGGTTATGTGCGCATAGGAAGAAAGCCTTCTTCAATCCATCGATCAGCGCCTCATATTCTTCCTTATTATTAGAAGCTTCAAATCTTAAGAAAATTGCCCACTTGAGAAAAGTTTCCTTGGGGAATACCAGCTCAATCTCAACTTCTTCCTCTTTGGAATTTGAGGCTCTCTGTAAACATAAAGAGTCCATATTTCCCTATCTTTGATTTATTATTGGATAGACTTTTTGTTTTTGATTCTAGTCTCCACTGGTTCTTGGTCACTAGAAAATATAATTATGAAGTCTTCTAGGACTTTCCCCTTTATTGAGGTCCTAGGATAAAAGTGGATATCAAACCTTTTGAGTTCCACCGATATTTAGATGGGACATCCGTCCAGATAGACGGTCCTTCCTGAGCATCTCCTTCAGAGTGAAGGAAGTTCGAACAATGATAGTGTGTACTTAAAAGTGGTGTTTCAACTTTTTAGAGGCTATCACCTATGCAGATACAAGTTTTTCCAACAACATGTACATTTTCTTAGCATCGAGAAGGGTTTTGATTTCATAGTAAATAGGATCCTAGATCCATTTCTTTCCCCAAACCAGAGCCGAGCTAACTGTGTTGGTAGACACCGTCAGATAGAAGTGCAAAGGTTCCTCATCGTCCTAAATGGTCAACAGTAGTGGTTGACTTAAATAGTTTTCACTTCTTTAATTTCCTTAGTGAATTCTTCATTCCACATTCCTTTTTTCCCTTCCTAAGTGCTTGGAAGAAAGGTCGACACTTCTCTGAAGATTTTAATTTGACGTGGTTGAGCGCAGCGATCATGCCACTTAATTTTTGCACCTCGTGCATAGTACCATGGGATGTACCTTCCTGATGGCCTCAATTTGGTCATAGTTTGCCTTAATACCTATTTGACTATCTAGGTATCAAAGGAACATTTCTTATTATACCGTAAAGGAGAACTTGGCCGCATTTAGTTTCATCATATAATAATAAAGAACTTCAAAAGTTTTTGTTAAGTTTACAAGGTGGTGTTCATTCTTCTATCTTTTCACAAGCATGTTGTCAATATACACCTCCATTATGTCTCCCAACATCTTTTTGAACATCTTCGTCACTAATCTATGATAAGTTACCCCGATGTTCTTCAATTCGAACGACATCACCCTGTAGAAATATAGTCCCAATGTGCTGATGAAAAAAGTATTTTCTTAGTCGGGGGAAAACAATGGGATTTTTTGTTGGTTGCTTGAGTATTCATCGATGAAGCTCATATGTTCATGGTTAGAAGTGGCGTTGACTAATTGTTTAATATTGGGAAAAGTAAGGCTATCATTTGGACACACAAGCTTCAGATTAGTGAAGTCTACACAATCTCTCCACTTCTCATTTATGGATTGATCTTGAGGAATTAAACTTCCTTTAAGGATTGCACTTCCAGAAGTTTCCCCACTTCGTCCCCAACCTCCTTAATTTTCTCAGGTGTGGTTCTTCACGCCTTTTGAGTCACTAGTGGATGTAACGAAACCGCATGTATCTTGAATCTATTCTTAGTATGTCATATGGTTGCCAAGCAAAAATATCTGGTGGATTTTTAAAAAAACAATAAACTTCCTTCTCTTATTTAGTAAGTGAAATTCTGATCATGAGCTTTTTTCCTGAATGATTGACATCAAATGCTACCTCTTAAAGAGGTTCCATAACCCGATTAGTAAGGGCAACCCTAGTTTTCTAAACACCAGGTCACCCATATTTTAACTGCTACTTGGAAGGTACATAGACTTTCTTTGATGCCACAACTTTCTTCTTCGTCTTCTCCTACTTTGATTGGATGTCAAATATGAAATTTTTTGGGGATATGTATTTGTTCCCACAGATCTCCATGACTCCCTTGTTAGTGATGCACATTACCTTCTGGTGGTAAGTAGACAATATATCCTTCATGGAATGTAAACATCCTCTGTCGAGTATAGAATTGTACTATTAAGAATTCAATATTCTTAGAAAATCCTCTCACTCGAACGAGGAGAACAACCTTCCTTAGTGGAAATGGTATCCTTCCTGCGAAGATGACCAGAGATAGAATGGCTTTTTTCAGGTCTTCTATGCGAAGGTTCAACAGGTTGAACATTATGAGATACATTACTTCTAAGGAGTTCCACTAATCCATTAATAGCTTGTCCACATCCCAGTTAGCAACCATGAGAGTTATTATAAGAACGTCATGATGGGGAGTCCTTATTCTGACCAGATCATTATCAGTGAAAATTATGTGCTTTGAATAAATAATATCTTCATATCATCAACATTTACTCGTGATAGGATTGGTCGGCTTGATCTGAAAGGCTTTCATAACTGCTATGAGTTTCTTAACTTCTATCCTAAGGGCATTCCCCTTAATCTGGTTTGGGTTTGACTCACAATAAATCAATATAAATTCATGACCCAACCATTTCTCCAAGACGTTATATGGTCTTGGGACCCCATAGATTATTATATACTTTTATCCCATGTCGTCGTCTAGGACATTATCTGATCTCTCTTGTGAACAAGCGGTATTGCACCTTCTTTTTTCTCTACTAAATCATTTAGGTGCCCATTTGAAATTAGTTCCTCGAGGTGGAGTTGAGTGCCTTGTAATTTTTGGTCTTATGACCATGATCTTTGTGATATGTATACTTCAGTTCCTCTTTTCTATTCTTAAGGTCACTGAATATCTTCTCGAGCCATTTGAAGTATTACCGACCTATGATTCTATAAAAGATATTGTAGATTAGTCTTGAGAAAATCGTGTTAATGGATTTTATGACTTTCTCGGGATCCTTCTTCTTAGCTCCCTTATGCTTTCCATTTGGCTTCCTCCCTCATTTCTTGTTTGCCTCCTCTTTGTCTCCGTTCTTGGTGTGTATATGACGATCACCTTCCTAGCCAACTCCAGTCACTATATTTTTAACCTTGGCATATTTCTCTATTCTCTCTATAAGGTCTTCGATGGTAATGACCTCTCTATTGGTGAGAGACCAACAAATCATGTAGCTGCTCGATAGAATGATCTTGAATAGTGCCACCACAACCTTCTCGGTGTAATCCTCCACCCCGTTATACAACTCCCATTACCTTCTAGCGTACTCGCGAAGTGTTTCCTGAGGATTCTTCTTCATTATCTAAAGTAAGTCCATCTGTTTAGGATGAGTTCTACTAGTAATAAATTTGGTCGTAAAGGCCTCATCATGTTGCTTAAAGGAAGAAATCCATCATTGTGTAAACTTCTCGAACCACTTCTTGGTAGTGTCTCCAAGACTAGAGGGTAATATTCGGGACATCAATCCTTCATTAGTGTTCCACAACGTTATTTCCTAGCGATATTGCCTGATATGATCCGTAGGGTTAGTATTCTCATCATATTTTAAATCTTGTGGGAGTAAACTTCTTAGGAGGCTCAAACTCCTCAATAGACTAGCTGAAGGGTGACTTCATCTTGTAGAAAAAGGCTCTCCTTATGATCTTTTTAGTTATACAAGCCTCTTGATGGGATGGGTCCCTATCCACTTCTCTTTTGATGAAATTGGAAAGATCTTTATCTTATCATCGTTCATTATAGCGTGACCTCCTCTCGTAAGTTCTCTCGGGAGGAAATGATTCCTTTTATCGTAGATTGTTCCATCCTCAGCTAGGAGCTCTGGTCACCTGAGAGATAGAAGTTCGCAGTTTGTGACCATGATTTCACTTCTCATAATGGGCTACCCTTTCTTGCTTCTCTAGGCTCATTAGAGCGCAACATTAAGCTCCTATTAGTGCCTGTTGGCAACCTTTTGTCTTGAAAGTGCTTCTAATAGTTGTAAATGAACCTTGATATCTAGTGAAATCATTCAAGCTCATTGATGATCACCTTTTCCTCCTCCTCATAATGATAGCCTGCATAAAAGGATTGGTAATAATTATAAATCTCGAATCTAACCCTTTGAAAAGGAGGAGATGATTGAAATCCCTCCTAATCATCATGATATTCATGGTCAAGGGGATAGTCCTCTAAGTATCCATAACTGTGTTGCTGATGACCATCATAGTCATCGAGATTTTTATGATCTTGGTTGGGTGGGTGAGACATCTAGTGATAAATAACTCGGATAATTCCCATTGATTAGGCCAATTACATGTGCTAATTTCCTACAGGTGAAAGTATCCAATGCACACAAGACAAATAAGAATAAAAATTAAAATATTAATGAAATCATAAACATATCACAAGATGTACGTGGTTTGGTAACGGGTCTACATCCACGTAGTTTATGTTTGCTCTTTATTACTTTAAAGAACCTGTCAGCAGAGTTATAGTACTACTCGACAAGATAATATCACATGCCCCCTCAAGGGGGAACATGTTTACATTATAGGGGGTGCTTAGGGGAGTCCTAAGCTCTGTCAATAGCTACCCCTAAGAGTTTGAACATATATTTTATCAACATCAACCATTCTAAGTGGTGAACATGTGGGAGTCTTATGAGACTTGGACTCTTCATAAACTTTGGGCGCAAGTAACCTCAGTGCTTATTCTTATCATGTATTTGTGTAATTAGGGACCCCCATCTACTATGTACACCATTCACAAAAATATGGTATTTCAAAATTAAATGTAGATCCTACACGTTTATCCAAAATTAATTATGTATAAAATAAGCTACCTATAATAACATTAGACATGTATGAATGTCTGTCTTTACAAAATCATAAATCTTGCCAAGTAATAAAAAGATAAAATTAGAGCACATATATACAAATATGCAAAAATAAAGATAGAAATGTCCCCAAACTGATTTTTTATACAAACACGACACTAAAATTAGAGCACATATTACTAGTTTGTTCTGTGTAGAGTTGTGTTCGTGTGATTCAATGGGTACTATAATTTCATTATCCATAAGATATTTCATGTAGCTATAAATCCACTTAATTTCCAAACTTTCATCTTGTGAAAAAGATTAAGTTTAATAAAATATTTAATTCCAAACTTAGAATTGAACCACGACTATTCTTACCTACCACCCATTTCAATGTTTTAACAACGCAATGAGAGATCAACAAAATCCAATTCAAATGATATATTTTTAATGAACTCAATGAACTCGTATTGAAGTTCATAGATCTCATAAGTATCATATGATAATTTTTTAGTCAACTCCTTCACCTGAATAAGTCAATAAATAAGTTGTATTGTACTTAGCACAAATAAATCAAAGGGGGAGCAAAATAATATTTCGAAGCATATAACCTTTATTTTGGTATATTTATATGGATCTTCCATTAGCTTCCTCATTAACTTAAACACATGTAAACCACATTCACCTGTCCATGGTTATTTTTTTACCCTCAGAACAGAGATGATGAAAAATTATAAATGTCAAAATATTAAAACAAATATGTTAAGAGAATTTTAGTAGCATTAAATTACCTTAACATTCTCCCAATCTAGTAGTGATTTTTATTTTTGCATCCAAAACATATTATTGGAAATAAAGTCTATTACAACTAAAACCCAATTATATCTATAAGGTGCAGAGTTGTTAATAATTAATCCAATTGTAAATTATGAGATATAAACATATACGAAAAGATAACGACACTAACATACTTACCCTATGTTGAATGGAATTAAAAATATATGATTCTCTAAAGCATTTAATGTATTTGTTATAAATTAATGCATCCTATTTTTGGTAAACGTCTGACGAGCAGAATGAAGGTTGACAAAATAACTTCTTGCATAGTTTCAAATTTCTCATATAAACATCTATAAACTAGACAAAGATATGTTAGAAAAATATACTTTAATGATGAAAGTAAAAATATATAAATTCGCTGACATCATGTAAGAGATAATCCAAACACCATCCAACTCTTCCATCTTAAAAAAACTCACTAGCTCGTGTTTTGAAATATACGTTGAGTTAAGATCATCATAAAAAAAATTCATTACAATCTTTATAGAATTCATCATCATAATATTATTGATCATACTAGCAAATGCAATTGTTAATGTAAAAATATGATTCTCACAGAACAAAATAAATTTGTAATGTTGAATAGAAACAGAAGGAGGTGAGAGACAAAGAAGAATAATGTAGACATCTGGTTCGGCCAAACTTGACCTATGTCCATTAGTGAAGGGGAGGGGGACCTTTATTTGTATCAATGGGAGATTAATACAGTTGCATAATATACTCTTTGTTGTCTCCTTCGCTAACAAAATATGAGGATATATATACATAATTTATAACAATATTACCCCCTATTATTAGCATTCCCTTTTGATACATTTAAACATGGACGCAATACATGTTCGGATCCTCCGAGATACTTTCCCATAACAATAGGGGTCATTCTAGACTTTAAGAATGCATACTTTGATAAAGTCTTTAAAGATTTAAATATTTTGAAACTATCAATGATGAGTCTTCGGTTGATCATGAAGGAATATTTGCCGAAAAAAATTGATCCTTCTACTGTTAATGGCTTGCTAACAAGGTACTCGTAGTCTCTAACTTAGTGGTCTGGTCGGGGAAGACCATTCGTCCATTCATCTCGAGGTTAAGGGCCTTCGGCTGTGATCTACAATTAATACTCATATATCAGTCTTCTTTCCTTATCTAATCAGCGTGCGATAAATGCCGCATGTTTTTTTGCTATTCGTATGTCCTTTAAAAATACCCCTCATCAGTCCTCAAAAGTTTTTTGTTCGCTGGGTTGAGCCAAAGAGTCTTGGTGATAGACGAATGCTGCTCATGCCACGTGATCACCAACTAACATCATCTCGAGGTGATTATGATAGATGGATGTCTAACTAGACCTAATCTTGATTTTTTGATGGTCGAGTCAATGTGAACTTTTTTCTGAGAAAAACATCATCTGATGGAGAACTTATAATCATCACTCTTGGCGAGGCATATGTTTTTGAAGCACCAATGGGTGTTCTTATCCACCTCACGTGGACTCACAGTATGTGCCTTTCACCTAAAGTTTGTGGGTCATTTGATTTGCCAAGATTTGGTCTTTGAATTTGAATGGTCTCTTTACCCCCATATAAAATGATTTTCATTTGGTTTATTTCAAACTTTCAACCAAATATTTTAACTTTGCCATTTTTCCTTTGTTCTTATTAAGAATTCTTTCCAATGAAATCTTTATTTTCAACTGGTACGCTTCTCATGTTCTATTATTTCTTTTCATTTCTCATTCTGGATTATCTCAGTCTTGGTTTCACTTTTTGTTTCACTAGGAATAGAAATTTTATCTCCCAATTCCCAGAGGGTAATCCTCATATCTCAGACTTTGTATCTTCCCTTTCACCATTATTTCAATATTTGGAGTGGCTCCATTCATTCGATCAGTCTTTATGCCAAAAGCCTTCAGCATCAAAGAGGCCTAGAAAACATGGTTGAAATTATGGATGCCTTTAGGACTGAGCATAATGATCGAAGGGCCTCTATCTAAGGGGATTCCTCATTTCATTCTCTTGGGCCCAGTTTTACCTTTAGGGATTGTAACCCTCCCCCTCATAAATTCTCTAGTACCAACCCACCTGATCCTTCTTTAGTCGCTCTTTCCAGAGGTAAACCATTGAGACCTTATGAAGCCATTAACTATCTTTATGAAAAGATGGCTAACAAATGGGCAAAGTGACTAGCTCTTCTAAGGGATTTGTTCGCATGCGTTGCTAATAAGATTGATCACGCCTTGATCATTTATGAGGGAACAATCTAATTTTATGAACACTTTTTCTAGGTCAAACTTAGTATTCCCCTCTCGAGGCCAATTCGTGAAGTCCTTGTCTTTATAAATCTTACCCCATCCTAACTGATCCCAAATGCCTGGAGGATACCTGTCAGCTCTATGGTTCATTTTTATGATTTGTTTGGAGTTAACATTGCTCTGTTATTTGGTGAATTTCTAACCATTTATAAGCCAGCAACCTCCCAAGGAGGTTGGTATACCTTCGCTTATAGGCGTAAAGTGAGGTTTTTATTATTTCTCTTCTCTTATTCAATCACGATTGGAGACACCTCTTTCTTTAAATTCGAGTGGAGGGATGGGAACCTAACTATCAAAATGACCTTATGAAGCATTTGTTCACGATCCCCTGGGCTAGACGAAGTCGAACTTGAGTTAAATTTTATTTCCCTTAGGTGATGACTTTCTTTTCTTTGATTTTGATTTGCTTCTCTTTGTTAACTTTCAGGAATTTTCAATGAGCTCTCGAATATTCCTGTCGATATGAGTAGGAGAGTAGATGAAGCTATAAGCAAATCTTTCCCTTTTAAAGAGCTTTGTGATCATGATGTTCTACGACTTTAATCAGATACTTAGGAAGCTTTCCTCCTTCACATTCGGTTTTAGTGTGCGTATTTCCCCTATCACCAAGTAGACTTTTGTTATGTCGATCAGACAGATCCTTAGTTCAGTTGCCAAATGTTATACTTATAGTGTCAATATTTAGTTTTTCAATTTTTAATGCCATGGCTTGTCAGGATACCGAGATGCACTTTAAAGAATGGCCTAGAATCTGCCAGTCAATCCATTTACTCCTTCTCAACTGATTCAATTCCCCTTAATATGAGGAAAAAACATCGTCCGTTCAGCTCATGAAGGAAGAAGATTTGCAGATAAGGTAAGAGAAGAGGCCTTTGGAAGGTGGGATTACCCCTATCTCCGCTCGTCAGAGGATAACCATCGAAGAGGGAGAGGATGATGCCAAAGGGGATAAGATTCCTAGGGAAAAAGTTAGAACTAGGTCCCCCTTTTTGAGGTATGAAAACCTGACGAGAGCTACCTGGCATTACAAAATGCCTATCTTCCGAAAGACCTCAATCGATCGAGGGGGTCTTATTACTAGTGCCACGGAGCTGATCTAGTTGGAGACTAACGTAAGTGTTTTTCTTGATTTTCTTGATCATAATTATTACTCATATTCTATTCTAACTTGAACTTTGCTGACTTGTTTGCACGTGATCTACCTAGGGATTTCCATATCCTAGAAATGGAAAAGCTAAAGAAATGAGGCAATGGAGATACTAGGACTAAAGGCAAAGATAGAGACTCAAAAAAAGTCTAGGACTAAAGTGGATGATGCCCTGGTGAGCGCTTAGAGGGAGAGAGATTCAGAGAAGCTCTCCAAGAAGGCTATGCTACAAGAGGTGACTATCCTGAAAATTGAGACGGAAGAGGTTGTTGAGTTGAGATAACTCTTGGACCTTTGGAGTAAGGAAAATGAGGAAGTTATCAAGGCAGAAAGAACCCTGGTCCCACTGATCAGGTTCAGGTACTTGATGTCTTTTATTACCCTGGATTAATGTGAGGTGATCAAGTATCTGTCCTTCATCAACAACTATAACAAGCTGATCAATCGAGTGAAGAATGCTCACCCTCACTAGGACCTTTAAGCATTCAATTCGGATGAAGTAAGGACCGAGGAGGAACCAATGCTATATCCTTCCTACATAGATAAGGATGGAAATGTTTAGTGTTATGGGCTGATGACTGCCTCATAGCCCCTACCGGTTCTGATGGTGAGGACTTTATGATCTCCTTGCATGAAGAGATGGGTCGGATCTTCGTTAGCGTGCCTCCTCCTGCCTCTCCTTCCCCATGATTTCTCCTTATCTCTACTTTCATATATTATTTCCTTTATGTAATATTTTCCTCGGCTTGCGAGCATATATTTTAATTGGCTTTATCCGATGAATGTATTTTTGTTGGCTTCTATCTATGAACATGTATCTTCATTGCTTCAACCCTTTTCTTATATGCATTCCTTATGTCTGGACTTTTTTTTATTGGATTCTTGTATTGTATATGCTATGGAATACTTATATGTGGATGATGACCCGTTTGTCCTCAAGTTGAGTAATGGTGATTTTCCCTTATGTCCATGTTGAATAATTTATTTATACATCGTGAATGATCTATGTTACTCGTACTTTATAATTTGTAATCAAACTGATGTTAATGTTAAACAAGGGTATTCGACGAGGTTACCTTAATTCACTCGGTTGATTGGGTTGATTATATCAGTTAACAAACCAAGTTATTCATGTATGGTCATTAGAGTGAGCTGTGGTGAATCATTTATTTATAAATGGCTGACAAACCATGTTACCCCAAATGATTGTGTTGAACCACTGTTTGTTTATGAGAGTTTACAAGATGCTTTGTGTAATTTTATTTTTACACGGCTAATGAATCTTTTTATTTAGACTCCGAAAGTCGATTGGCAAAGGGTGGTACAAATAACTATTTATGTTCCGATCACTAGTGTTTTTTAAAGTAAAATTTCAATAAGAATTTACACCATATAGAAGCACTCCAGCCTTATTTCCCTCCATATTTACCCCCAGTATACCCCCACTTTTTAATTTTAAATTAGCTGCATGATCGGTGGCAATCCTTTTTTAGTTAGAGTTAACCCTATGATACTCCAATGACCTTGCTTTGCAGATTGTATCGAATCTAGGGTTGCGAGTTAACTTGAGGTTCAACCAAGTTGCTTTTTTCAAAAGCCAGGATCCTACGAAACATGTACTAGAACATCATCGAGTGTTATACTTCTTCCTCTTAGTCGCTGGATCGTAATCTAGTATGAACCGAATGCTTAGGTGGGTAGGAGAAGTGTAATTCACTGGAGATTTGAACATAAGGGGAAACATCATTCAGTATTTTTTTTTATAATGTTGTTATTCAAAGCTAGATTCGAGATAACATAAAAAAAGAAAAAGATGCGAAATAAAGCCTACTAGGGACTACAATTGGAAATTTGGAGAAATAATGAATAAAAGAGAGATCTCATCTGCTGGGTGGTTATTGCCTTTTCCCTTCGACCTCCCTCTCCTAATTGAACCACTTAAAATTCTCAACATTCTATGGGAGCGGAAGGGATCTCCCTTCATGATCTCTAAGATCGTAGGTCCCTGGTCTGAGGATGCGCTTGTCCGCCAAATTTCAATGAGTGGGATTCCTAGTCGACTATGTCATTTTTCTGAGTACTAGGTCGTTAACTTAAAATGTCCTATTATTGAATCTTCGATTATAGCAGCGGGATGCTTTCTACTATGACCTCAGGGCTACCTCCTCTCTTCATTCATCCAGGAGGTCCAAATTCACTCAGAGTTATTCTTATTTTCACCCTTCTTGGAAACATTGTACCCTCAAACTTGGGACTTCTAAGTTTATTAGGGTGATGACCTTGATTCCATAAATGAGAAAGAATGGGATAAAGAAAAATGGATAGACCCTGTCAATCCCCTTGTAGTTTTTCAGTACGTCCATAAGACTGAGGCTTGTTTATCCGCCCAGAGGACTTTGGAGTTTCTTATCTTTGTCTTGATCCTATGGAGGAGCGTTCAATTCGTGACTTTGACCTGACCTTTGCATCTGGGGTGTCTTAGATCTAAGTAATAGTGTTTAATTTTGAACTTATAACACAACTTATCGATGCAAATGCTATCGAATTGTCTTTTGTTGTTTGTGATAACATCGTTGGGCACACCTAACTGACTGATTATTAATATACAAAGGAATGAATGAACTTTCTAGTCAGTGACACTAGACAAAGACTCTTCTTCCACCCAGTTAGTGAAATAATTGATTGCTACTAGCAGGAATTTGCATTAACCTTTCCCAATTAGAAACGGGTTAAGTATATCCATCCCCATAAAATAAATGACCAGGGGGAGATGATTGCTATCAAATATTTAGCCAGTTGGTGAATATTATTTGCATTGGCATCTGTCACAGGTCCTCACATAGCCGTTGGCATCCTTTTTCATCATTGACCAGTAGTAGCCCTGCATGAGGGCTCTTTGGGCTAGGATCCTTCCCTCAAGATGCCCCTCGTAAGCTCCTTTGTGTAACTTTGTCAGGATAATTCTCATTTCACTGGGGTGGATACACCGTAGGATTGATCTTGAATATCCCTTACGGTACAATACCCCCTCATAATTAGAAACTTTGTGGCATTGATGCTCACCTTTCTTGCCTGCACCAGATATTCTTTAAGTGCCCCCTCCTTAATGAACAACATATAATTATCCATCCAGTTGGGGCCAAACTCTATGAGGTCGATGATGCTTTCCTCTTCAGTGTGGATATTTGGCTTGTCTAGAATTTCCACTAGTGGATTCCTATGATCGACTGAAGCCAGATTCGCAATGTGGTTAGCTTTTGCGTTCTCAACTCTAGGGATGTATTTAATATTGAAGTCCTTCAACTATTTTACTATCTATTGAAATTTATTCAGATACGATATCATATTCTTACCCTTCGCCTCATAGTCCCCTATCATTATTGGACCACAACATTCGTATTGACAAAAAATGCAATCTGATGGAGAGGGTGAGCTGCGCTATTGCTATTAGAGTTTCTCACCCAACTTCGTTATTAGAAGCCGAGAAGTTAAATCGCATTGCGTATTCCATGTTTTTACCTTCTAATGTTTTGATAATCATTCCTTCCCCTCATATTTCCTTGTTTGATGTACTATTCATATGAATCGTCTAGATTGGTTTTCCTTCTTTAATTTGTTAGATCGTGTCCTTACTCCCTTTGTCTGAGAATTCTGTGAAGAAATTCGCAACGACCTTCCTTTTTACTGCCAACTTAGGTCTACATTATATGTCAAATTCCCCCCGCTAAACTGACCACTTCATAAGCCTTCTGGAGGCTTCTAGTTTGCAGAGAACTTGTATTAGAGGAAAATCTGTCAGAACCAACATTCTGTGAGCTTGAAAATACGATCTAAGCTTTTGGGATGTTATGATCAAGGCGAATGATACTTTTTCCATAATTAAGTATCTCGCCTTTTCTCGCCAGAATACCTTGCTCACATAGTATGCGAGAAGTTGGGTCTGCTCATCATCTATGATCATAACGGAACTGACCACCATTAAGGAAATAATGAGGTAGACGTACATCTCCTCTCCCATCTTTGATTTCAAAAATAGGGACATTCATTAGGTAGGTTTTTTTGTCCTGAAAGGCACGTTCACACTCTTCCATCTAGATGAATACATTTTTTTAATGTTATGAAGAAAGGGAGGCACTTATCTGTGGCATTGCTCATGAATCGGTTTAGCACGACCACCCTTCTTCTAATATATTATACCTCCTTCATTATTTTTAGGCGCCTCATGTTCAGAACTACTTGGATATTTTTGTGATTTTCCTATATTCCCCTCTATAATACCATGAAATCTAGAAACTTTTATAAAGCTATGCTGAATGTCCATTTCTCAGGGTTTAGCTTCATCCCGTATCGATCGAGAATCTTAAACGTCCCCTCGAGGTATGCCACGTGTTCTTCCACCTTCAAACTTTTAACCAATATGTCTTCCATGTAGACCTCCATCGTATTGCCTATATTATCTTCAAAAATTCTATTGACCAACTGTTGGTATGTTTCCACATTATTTTTCTATCTGTACAGTATTACCTTGTAGCAATAGGTCCCCTGATCGATCACGAATGAGGTTTTCTCCTCATACACAGGGTACATCCTGATCTGGATGTCCCTGGGGTATGCATCCATAAAGGATAATGTTTTGTATTTCGTTGTAGAATCCACAAGGAAATCATATCACGGGAGAGGATGTTAATCCTTTGGCATGCATTATTCAAATCAGAGTAGTCCACACATAGTCTCCACTTTCCATTTGGCTTCCTTACCATCACCGTATTGGACAACCACTCAGGGTATTTGACGTCCTAAGTAAACTTTTCTTCCAATAACTTTCCCACCGCCGTAAAGGCCGGTTGATTACTTTTTGATGCCAAAGTCCACTTCTTCTACTGAATAGGGCATTTGTCTAGATCCACTTTTAATTGGATGGTCACTACCAAGGCGTCAATGCTCGTCATATCATTATGACTCCATGAAAACATAATATGGTGTTATTTTAAAAAACAGATCAATCTTTTTCTATTATCTTCTGGTTGAGATGATTCCACATATACCACCCTCTATGGGTGGCCTTTGTACAAAGGGATTGGTATCAAATCCTCAACAGGATACCCTGCTATGGTCTCTACCCTCGGGTCCAGCCCGTTGACATTGAAGGTTTCTCTTTTCTTCTTTAAGGATAAGAGATATTAGTTTTAGGCCCATAAGTGGCTTCCTCGATCCGTCCATCTTTCGTTCGGTATTGAGAAACGAATGGTCAAGAATTTTATCGATAAGACTGCATCGAGGAAGCTAAGGTTCATTCGCCCTATGAGTACATTGTAAGGTGAAGGAGGTCTGAGCACTATCAATTCTACTTGAAGGGTGACTAATCATTCGCCCCTTCGAATGGTGAACATTAATTCCACAAAACCCTCTGAGTATACCCACTCTCCGAATAAGCTCAATATCAGGCCTTGTAGTGGCTTCAGGGACCCTCTTTCTATCTTCATCTTATTAAAGTATTCATAATAGATCAGGTCGATCGAGCTTCCTGTATTGATCATAATTGTTTTTACTGCCCAATTTTATATTTATGCTATTATCAATAGGGGATCATCATGGTCCATGATGAGATCCCAGATTAATCACGAATATTGCATATTCGAGCCCATTATCTTTATGCATTCTAGCACTTTTTATGTCCCTTATGCCTATATTTATACTCGTTAACCAGAAAAACCATTATATATATATATATATATATATATATATATATATATATATATATATATATATATATATATATATATATATATCATTGCAAGGATTAATTGAGCTTTTGTAGGTACTGGAACGCTTAAAGTGAGGATTGGTTGCATTTCGAAGAAGTTTCATCGCGAGACTCAACTTCAATGTCATTTCATACATTTCACACTTCATCTCTGACTTAGTGGAATTCTACGAAAGCGTAGTTCATCAAGTTATCTTCGTGTGGCCGCAAATGATATGTCATTAGGAGTCCCAACGAAGAAGTCATAATCAATTCTGTTTTGAACCTTTTCCCCCTCACGTTGGACCAAAGGACTCCTCAAAATAGGTGATTAGTCGATCGGACATGGGACCTCGATCGACCGGTGATTGCAGATTAAGCCTACGCGTATTACAGTGGCTGGGATATATTCGATCGATTGATTGATGAAAATGGGTCGATCGACCGATGACCTTTTATTTTTTGCGCCAACTTTCTTTTTCCATTTCTTTTTCATCTTATTATATAAGGTGTGTTTCATTTTATTTTTAGATATATAATTCATTTTAGATAGTTTATCTTAGGGTTTGGTTTTTGAGATCTCATCTTCAATCTCTCTTTGGGTGTTGCCCATTTAGGTGTTGTAAGTTGTACTATTCATCATCCATACCATTAATACAGTTTTCCTTTATTGTTTTCTTTCTTTGTAACTTAGGTTTATTGTTTTATTTATTGCTTTCCTTACTTTCTTGCATTTAATTAATGTCTTTCATTATGCTTTCTAGCTAACTTAATTTAGGTTGTGATTAATGGAACTCACCTTAGTTTCAATGGGTTGCTTTGCTATGGTGATGGGTTTTATGTATTTAACTTGACTGGGCTGTTCTGGTTATTATGCCTAGAAGATTTAATGGGGTATATCGTGTATGATCCGTATTTATGACCTTACGTGTTTAATTTCTGGGGTAGTTTTTAATGCCAAAATCATAGGAGTGTTTTATGCAAATTTAGGGGGTAACAACTCTAGATTTAATTGATTGTTGAAATGAGATTCAATCTCACTAAATTCATAGTCCCATGTAACCATTTATACTCATTAAACTGAGGTGAGGGATATTAATCGCAATATATAGTTTTTATATTTCCTTTATTAATCTTAGTTTAACTTCCATGCCTAGTTACCTTTTGTTTTTGTTAACAAATTATCTTTTACTTTTTTATTCCTGAAGTATTAAGTCAATAGAGTTCTAACAACTAGTCTCTGTGAATTTTTGATACCCGAATAGGCCATTGTACTTCCTTCAAAGAGTGAAGTCTTAGTTTAGTTTTTTTCATAGCTATGTGAGCTGAGCATAATGACCGGCGTATATCTCTTTACACTAGCGCCGCTAGGTCGATCCGTGATTGCAGATTAAGCCTACGCTCATTACAGTGGTTGGGACCTATTTAATCAATCGATGACCCTTTGTTTTTGGCGTTAACTTTCTTTATCCTTTATTTTTCCATTTCTTTTCCTACTTATTATATAAGGTGGGTCTTGTTTTAGTTTTAAATATAGAATTCATTTTATATAGTGTAGCATAGGGTTTGGTTTTTGAGAGATCATCTTCAATCTCTCTTTGGTTGTTTCCCATTTGGGTATTGTAAGTTGTACTATTCATCATCCCTACCATTAATATAGTTTCATGTTGTTATTTTATTTCTTTGAAACTTACGTTTATTATTTTATTTATTGTTTTCCTTACTTTCTTGCATTTAATTAATGTCTTTCATTATGCTTTCTAACTAATTTAGTTTAGGTTGTGATTGATTGAAGTCACCTTGGGTTGATTTAGTTGCTTTGCTATGGTGATGGATTTTTTGATTGGGTTGTCCTTGATTTTATGCCTAGGAGATTTAACGGGGTATATCATGTATGCTCCGTATTTATGACCTTGTGCATGTGATTTCCGGGGTATTTGTTGATGCCAAAATCATAGGCTTTTATGATGATTTAGGGGGAGACAACTCTAGATTTAATTAATTATTGAAATGAGATTTAATCTTAATGACTTCTGGACCTATGTAACTATTTATAATAATTAACTCGAGGTGAGGGATATCAGTCTCAATCTATAGTTTTTATTTCCTTTGTTAATATTAGTTTAAACACATACGTAGTATTGCCTTTTCTTTTTGTTAACAATTATCTTTTTCACTTTTATTTGAGAAGTCATAAATCGATATAATTCTAACAACTAATATCTGTGGATTCGATAACCAGAATGGCCATTGTACTCCCTTAAAAGATTGTAGTCAATAGTCTAGGTTTTTGCATAGAAGTGGGAGCCGAGCATAACGACCGACATATATCTGTATACACTTGCATCGCGATTTTCTCCTGCTGTCAAAATGGCATCGTTGCTGGGGATTTGTTCATTTTATAATTTCATTGATATAATATTTCATAGTATTTTCTTTCTATTTGTATTGTTTGTTAACTATTTTTGTAGGACTTATACATTTGAGCGCCAAGAAATGCTTAAATTTTCCAGACGCACATCACTTTGTGGAATTTGCCATCTCGAACCTTCTTTGGGGTAAGCATGTATTATTATAATATTTTTGATAATCGTAGTGATAATTCTCAAAAAACCCCTAAACCTATGACTTTCGGTGAATACTCGCAAAGTCAAAAACTCGAAACATCCAAAATATCTTTGGGTGAGTATTACCAAAGTCAAGTTATGGATTACCGGAATTTTGATAATGATTATTCCAATTTTAGGCCTCAAAATCCTTATGATAATAATGTTGAAACGATCTGCAATAGCTTTCAAAATTCTTATGATAATGATTTTGAGAGTCGTTCCGAGGATAGTTTCCAAAATTTTCATTATCAAGAATCGACACCTCCACCGATGACTTTGCATGAGGGATCGCACATTCTGGAAAATGAAAAATTTAAAAACCATTACCGGGAAGAAAATCGTTGTTGGGAGCAAGAGTTGGATGCATTATTCGAATCCAATGACGATTTCTCTTCGAAGACTTTTGAAGTCAAGGAATGTTTTGAACCAAATGAGGATTTTGTGGCTACTTTGGAACAAACCATTCTTGACTTGGACCATAGTTTAATAGAGATCAAAAATGACGATAAAATGGACGTAGTATCTATTTTCAATGAAATGATTTTTTCTTTGGTCCCCAAAGAAGAATGTTTCATTAAAAATGATCTTATTTCCTTCGAAACTCAATCTTCAAGTGATGATGACTCATATCTTAAGTTTGAATTTATTTCCTCCCCTTTTTTACTGTCCGCTATCAAATCGATACAAGTACCCAATGAATCGGTTCTGAACTTTAGAATGTTTAACCCTTTCATCGATGAGGAGTACTTGCTCGAGTTGCTTTCCATGAAGGAAATTTTGCCTCCATGTGCGTCACCTCTCATTCAATTGCAAAAAATTTGGGAGGAAATTCTTTTTTTTGCCCCCCATGTGTTTTTTTCACCCGTTTTATCCAAATCTCCCATCACCCTTCCAAAATTTTTAATTGATGGTGGTTCATTTCTTTTGCCTTACGTATGCCTTCTATTGTTTGTTCGGAATTACTATTTTTCGAAAGGTATGCATGAAAGGGAGGGTCCACGTTGATCCTTCAAAGTCAAATCGTATTTTGGGTGGACCCTCAAAAATTTCAACTTCTAGTGTATAGTTAGTTAGAAGTTAAAATTGTAGATTGTAAATAATTTTTTTTATTTTCCTTAATTTTCTTTATTCTTAGTTTTTTTCTAGCGTAATTAGTTAATTTTTTGTTATTTATTTTTGTTATGCGTGGTGCTAACATGTTTTGTAGAATCATTGGACTTACACTTTCACGAGATCGCTCTATTTTGGGTAATATCGCTCTTTTCCTTTCTTTAGCTTGGCTCTTAATTCACATTGAGGACAATGTCAGATTTTAGTTAGGGGTGTAGGATATTCTATCCGTTCATTGGTAGTTTTCATAATTTGATTATATGTTTTCCCCAAGCATGCCTTTCTTGTAAAAAGTTAAAAATTTCAAAAATATTTTGTTTCTTTTTTCTGCTTTGCTGGGTATTTTGCCTTTGTTTTTTATGATAAATTTTAATAAATGCCCGATCTAACTGATAATTCAATGATGCATGTTGTCAATATTAGAAGTTATTAGACTTTATTCCTCAATTATTGATATTATTAATAACTTCATAAATTAAACTTTAATCCCATGAGCACATGTGTTTTTCTTATTTATTTGAGTTGGTTTAATATTTTTATAACTCGGTAATCTTTTATTGCATTGTATTTACTTATACCTAGTGAGCTTTGTGCTTTTCTCCATTTGTGAGTATTATACACTTCTCTTTCCTCCTTGAAAACGTTAAATTCATCAGTAATCTCAATATTTTTCATTTGGTAGTTCATTAATTGAGTTCGTATCTTGAAATGTGTCGCTTGATCTTGATTTTCAAAGTTTGTTTTGACTCCAGAACTGTGTAAACTTTAGGAAAGGATCATAGGACATCTTTATTATATCACCCATATTGACCTTGTCCTCACCTTAAATATTTTCCCTCGTCAACCCCTTGGAGCCTTAATATAGCTTTTCGTTTCATAATCCTAAATCCCATAACCGACTCCACATTGGAGTTATAAACCATATATATCACCTTTTATACCTTTGTTTGGAGTGATACTAGGTATTGAATGATGTTTGTGTTATGTGGTTGCAATTAAGCATGTGAGAGTGTGAAAGTAAAGAAAAAGAAGAAAAAGAGAAGAAAGAAAACAAAAGAAAAAGTGATAAATAAAAGAAAGAAAAAATAACGAGAAAGTATTTCATTTTGTTTATAGTGTTCCATAATCCTTTCCACTAGCCTATTTCATATCCAATGCTTGTTATGGAATCTTTTTCCATTTTTGAAATTGCCCGTAAATTCCCATTATTCCAAGTTTTCATCTTCAAACACATTGGAATCTGTAAATATACCTTTCGTTTCATAACCTTAACCCCAAGCCTACATTACAACCCTATACAAGTTTTATGTTATCCTAGGGTGAATTTAATTCAAAAGTTTAAATAATTTTGATAATCTGTGAAAATAAAGTTCGCCTCCTTTAATGGAGGTATCTTTCATTGATATTAGAAATTTTTTATTTTATATATAGCACTCTTCTTTAGTGGAATTTGCGTGGCCTAATTTCCATTTCCATATACTCTTTATGCCCACATGTCCCGTGTATTATCTCCCATTTCATTATGATTTCATTTGTTGAGTGTAATGTCCAGTGTGGATTGATTTATGCACACTTTAACCCTTATCCGATTTATTTAAGTTTTTGCCAAATCATACTTTGCATGTGCTCGCTCCCCTCCCATATTTTAAGGTTTCAATTCTACGAAGTTCATTCTATAATATAAATAATACGGACTTTTGTGTGAATCAATCACTTTGCTAATAACGTGTTTGAAATCTTTTTCGTTATTGTTGGGCTTGTCGCATGTTGGTTGGGTCTATTTTGAGGAAATATTGATATTTGTGGGTTTCATCTCTGAAAACCCAAACTAGATGACACTCGTCCACTAGGGTAACTTAGGAGTTTAACGACTTATTGCATATGCTAAATGCAATTGTGTTCCCTATAAAAGTGACATTTATATATTTTATGCATATATACATTTTGTACCGCCTTCTGTGGTCTGGTTTTATTTATTTTATCACTAGGGACTAATAATGTCTAAGTTAGGGGGTGTGATTAGTCACGAATACTGCATATCCGTGCCAGTATCTTTATATATTCTAGCACTTTTCGTGGTCCTTATTCCTATATTTATGCTCGTTAACCAGACAACCTCGGTTTTGGATATATATATATATATATATATATATATATATATATTCATTGTAGGGCTTAATTGATCTTTTGTAAGTACTGGAACGCTTAAAGTGAGGATTGGTTGTATTTCAGAGAAGTTTTATCATCGGGATCATCTTCAAGAGCATTTTAGACATTTCACACTTCATTTTTGACTCAGTGGAATTCCACAAAAGCGTAGTTCATCGAGTTTTCTTCGCGTGGTCACAAACGACACATCATTTAGAGTCCGAATGAAGAAGTTATAGACGTTTTAATTTTGATCCTTTTCCCCCTCATGTTGGATGAAAGGACTCCTCAAAACAGGGAACTGGTCGACCAGACTTGGGACCTCGATAGACCGGTGATTGTAGATTAATCCTACTTGCATTACACTGGCAAGGACCAGTTCGATCGATCGATCAATCGATCGATGACCCTTTATTTTTGGCGTCAGTTTTCTTTTTCCTATCTTTTTCCATTTCTTTTCCAACTTATTATATAAGGTGGGTTTTGTTTTATTTTTAGATATTAAATTCATTTCATATAGTTTAGCTTAGGGTTTGGATTTTGAGAGATCATCTTCAATCTCTCTTTGGGTTTTTCCCATTTGGGTGTTGTAAGTTTTACTATTCATCATCCCTAGCATTAATATAGTTTCCTTTTGTTCTTTTCTTACTTTGTAACTTTGGTTTATTGTTTCATTTATTTCTTTCCTCACTTTCTTGCATTTTATTGATTTCTTTCATTATGCTTTCTAGCTAATTTAGTTTAAGTTGTGATTGATTGAACTGACCTTGGGTTGATTTAGTTCCTTTGCTATGGTGACGGGTTTTCATGAGTCTATTTCGATTGTGATGTCCTTGATTTTACGCCTAGGAGATTTAGTGAGGTATATCATGTATGCTCTGT
Source organism: Sambucus nigra (assembly GCA_949130495.1). Taxonomy (NCBI): domain Eukaryota; kingdom Viridiplantae; phylum Streptophyta; class Magnoliopsida; order Dipsacales; family Adoxaceae; genus Sambucus; species Sambucus nigra. The sequence continues at coordinate 261,333,989 of OX422210.1, forward strand.
ATTTACAACCTTTTGTGTGTAATTTTTGGAATATTTATTGATGCCAAAATCATAGTAGGCTTTTATGACAATTTAGGGGGTGACCACTCTACATTTAATTAATTGATGAAATGCGATTTTATCTTAATGACTTGTTCACCCATGTAACAATTTATACTAATTAACTCAAGGTGAGGGATATCAATCTCAATCTTTAGTCTTTATTTCCTTTGTTGATCTTCGTTTAAACACATGCCTAGTATTATCTTTTCTTTTTGTTAGCAATTATCTTTTACACTTTTATTAGAGAAGTAATAAATTAATATAATTTTAATATATAGTATATGTGGATTCGATACCCGGACTGACCTCTATACTCCCTTAAAAGAGTGTAGTCAATAGTCTAGGTTTTTGCATAGCGGTGGGAGTCGAGCATAATGACCGACGTATATCTTTATAGACTCGCGCTGCGATTTTCCCTCGCTGTCAGCCCTCGGAATCCTGAGGCGTGAAAATAATATCATTCCAATCCTCTGTGGATTTATCGACTTTCACCTTTAGCAGTTAATTTTTCAAACTTGGACAAGCTTTTCTAGTCATGGCTGACTCATCAATGGCCGTAAATCCCTAGATATCACATCGATCGGCCTTCCCTCCCTGACCATGGCTACATCCCTTCTATCTTCCTTCCTTGGCTCTCTTTTTTTGTACCGGGTCCTTCTTATCTCATTATGCCTATCTTCACCCCATTCTTCTTGGTGAAGGACCCCACTTTCGACAAATTACCTCAGGTGTTCTCTCTGTGCTAATGCCTCAATCTCGCTTTTGAGATGCAGGAAGTCATTGGTTTCGTAGCCATAGTCCCCGTGGAACTGGCAGTACAAGTTGGACTTGCGCTATATAAGGCAATTCTTTGACTTGTTCATTTATTTCAACATTCTTGGATCTTCTATGATGTTCAGAACACTACCTACAGTGGTGTTGAGAAGAGTAAATTTCTCAACACTAGTTTGATGCACCTGAGGGGATGCTCTTGGGGCTAGTGGCCTTTTTCTCCCTCCTTCTTCCTCTTACCTTCTCTTCCCATCCTCCTCCTCATACCTTCTCTTTCTATGGTCCTCTTTGTACCTCCCTTATCCTACGTCTTTGTAAGGGAGGTTTACCGATGACGGGTGAGTGTGTCTTTAGCATAAAAATACTTATCTTCCTTCCTCATGAGATCTATCATGTTTGCACACGGATTCTTGGATAGTGAATAAATTAAAGAATTGGAATATAATTCATGTTCATGAGTAAGAATGACTTAATAGTTGATCCCTGAGCTATATAAATGAATCTTGATGAGTAATACCATGAAATTTTGGAAGAAATATGGAATCTTTAATGAGATTATGAATATACTTGAAATTCTAGGGTTTTTGAAAATTATAATGAATTAACTTGGTTTGGGTGAATTTTGGGAAGATTTAATTATTTGATTATGTTGGTAATTGTTTATGTATGTTACTATAACAATAGAGACCCTTTGTTGGGAGTTTGGATAAGTGTAATGGAATTTTGGAGAAATTTTTTAATGAAAAAATGGCAAAAATGTAAGGAAGATGATGAACAGTACCATTTCGAATCGATTCGGCTGAAGGCGAATTGATTCGGTTGTTTGTCAGAAAATAATATTTCTTGATTTTTTCGTTATGATTGCGTGGGCACCGACCTCGTATTTTTCTATTTTTTTAATTGTTTATGATTTTTCTACGGAAGGGAATCGGTTCGGCTACCCTGATTTTGGCCACTTTCCCTTTTTGTTTAGGATCTTTGAGAAACGTTCGGGATTCAACCGTGGGATTTAATTTTAAACATAATTGGTATTATATTGAAGTACCACTAGGCCTAGATTGGCTTATAGGTTTGGTCCTGTGAGGATGAAATAAGGACTAAATTTAATTAGGCTTAATAGAGAGAAAAAGCTAATTATGTGAATAATTCGACTCACGAGAATTCGAGGAAAACGATGACTTAGACCAGTGGGATGTGAGTGAGTTACCAACTGATATTATGTATGAAATAAAGTTAACACTTCGAGTGGTGAGAGATACTCAGGAGCGTACGATGATAAATAAAGTTGTGATTTATTAATACGTGGGATATTCAGGATATAAATATACTATATATGAGACTTATGATACGTGACGTGTGTATACCTATACCAATGATATAAATATATAGGTTATGCGTATGCCTATTGTATGATTTTTATAAGTATGACATACCTATGCTAGTTGTTATCGGGGAGGAGGTTTCATGTACTAGACGGTCTTATCCAGATGAGCCCATTGGGGGGATTTTAGACTTGTAACACGAACATAAAACGTTGGACACATGCTATCTGAGAGTATGATAGTTTCGACAGCTGAATGGGAGCGTAGGTATATGTTTGACCCATTTTCCTGGGGATGATGTTCGCCTCCAATATATGTGATTTGTATTTATTTTTCGAGGGAGATACTGAACCAATAATCCTTTATACAATGCGAGATATACCGGGACATGATAACAGAGTATGCATGCACCGCAACTAAGTGTAGAGGTGTCGTATTAGTATATATATGTGAAAGAGTGATGAATATACACATATATATATATATATATATATATATATATATATATATATATATATATATATATATATATATATATATATATATATATATATATATATACTTGTGATATGTTCTACTGTGCGGACTTTGTAGATAAGATTGATAGTGAAATTTAAAATAACTTAAGTACGTGAATACTTAACTTTGAATGTGAAAACCCTCTCACTCGAGATAAAAGATGTGAAAATATTCATTGACGCATTACGTGGGAATACGGGTAGCTATTATGAGATAATAGATTTGAAGATTAATGTGTTTGAACTAGTTAGGCGTGATGGCAGTAACTAGAATGGGTTATATATAAGTTTGGAGTGCACAATAGTTGAGAGGTGAGAATCTCAAGTGAGAGCCCTTGAAAATAACATGTATGTAATATCAACTGGTAAGCATTTTAAATAGTTGCTAAAATGTTTTAAACTATTTTCACTCTGGCTCTTACCCGTTTCTTCCAAATCTATTTTCTTTCTGCAAATGATTTTAGGTGTCCAGCCATAGGGACGCCATACATAGGATATCAAACCACTTGACGTGCTGCAAATGTTGTGTAAGTTGCACGTCCTCGATATTAGCTGACTTTACTCTCTTTCATTCAGATTCGTGATGAATTATTTTCAGTCAGGGCATGCCGCCCATTTTTTGTTTTTATAATCTTAGAAACGTTGTACTAATTTATTTCAGTTGATTGGATTCAGTGTTATTATGAGTTATTTGTATTGAGACTTTAAAATGTGACTTTTATTACAATCTTATTTAATCTAGTCTGATGGTTTATCATTTATTATTATCTTACTTGTGCCAATGGTGAATATGGTTTCTGATTTAAATTGTTGAATATTAATTTTAAAGATTAAAAGTTCTTTTTGAGACTATCTTAATTTACTTTTAGGTGGTTAATAAAGTTTATATTTTCGAAAGTGATGCTAAGAATGAACCAAATATATATTATGACTTAATTTAATAAAGGATTGATTACTCGGTATTTAATTGAGCATGGTGTCACAGGTGGTATCAGAGCATTAGGTTCTATAGTCCTTAGTATCTGTGTGGCTTCTCACGTTTCAGTTTAGCGTTCCTTGATATAGAGCCTTGTTATAAGATTGTTGTATTCCTCTATATATGTGCCCTACGTTCTTCTTCTAATAAATTAGTGATATGATTCATATGCGAGTTCAGTTGGGCTTCGTACACCGAACAATATAGGACGACCTGCAAGGGCTGTTAGAAGGACATCATGAGGAAAGGCTCAATAGAAGCCATGAGATATTCTGGGAATAATGATCGCGATGGAAGTCACCATAATTATTATTTTGGCAGATGATAATGGGATAATCACTAGGGGAAGTAGTTTTCCCAAACATAGTCATAAGATAACGGTGGTATAAACTTAAACTCACCCCACGTAGTTGGTAGGGGAGAGGCAGAGGGACTCTTTTGAAGTTTACATGGAAGAATTTCGGGAAAGGAGGGAGTGTGATGGGCCAATGGAAGAGTAATTAAAAGACAATTGTGTAGGGTGGAATGCAACGATACCCAGAATTGAATTTCAAGCAAAATTATTTTTTCCCTTAGGAGTAGTGTAGTAATGATGGGAGTCAGCCATCAGAACCATGGAGGGATAAATTAATAACGAAAAATTTGAGCGCGATTTGATCATAAGATCTTCCATCTACTGTTTGGACAGAGATGCGAATGGAGTTATGAAACTATTCACAAGTGGGAAAGATAGAGACCAATTATGAAGGAGTTACCTTTTTTATCAAACTTAGTACCCGATGAAGGGAGTACATAGAATATTAGAGGGCTCGTAAGTTGATAATGGACCCGTGATGAGATTTTACAAGAATAAATGAGAAATCTAATTAGGATGACTAGTGTTGATGTCGTCAAAGTCGTACGTTTACAAGTTAATATCAACGCTTCTATGAGAAGGGAGCCAAGAGGGTTGGAGAATCTAGTTGAAAAGCAGGACTAGATTTGATGGTGATAGTGAAGCACCACGGGAGGGTGTATCCAGTAGGGAACCCATTTTGATAATTTGGATCAATATAACTCCTACCAAATGATGGTGGATTCAGTCAGGGCCACCGAGACCAACAACGAGTTCCATTAGGTCAGCGGAACCCAAGGAACAACGTAAGTAAAAATCAAGGCCAAACCACTCGATCCAAGGGAAGGATACGCCGACATGGCCAGTGGGGCCAGAGACAAGGGAATGGTATAGAAAGGTGTCCTAAGTGTGAAGAATAGGACCACCTGTATCAATTTTATCTATAACAAGAAAGTGAGACGAGTTAGACTGGGAAGGTAAATGGGAACATTGCTAGTGGCATAAAATATCAGCAGGAATGGGATTTCCAGTGGGAGAATCACACTAAGAAATTTAAGTCCAAAGTTTACCAACTCAAGAGTGGTGAGATCAGGCAGGATTGGCAGGGTCCTAAGCAGTATTCCTATTCCTCAGGGCCGTCAGGGCTGAGGAAATGGCGAGGAAGGCCAGCAGGGCCAGGGTCAAAGTTAGGAGAGTTTCTCTGGCAGTTGTTATAATCCTGAAAAGAGGTACCACATCAAGAAGGATTGCTAAAGTGAGACAGGGGGAAACTACAAGATGAGATCCTGGAAATACAACCATTATAGTAAGTCACGGGTCAGTTCCGGTATGAGAGTGATGCTCAGGGACCCGTTGACCAGTCAAGGTAAATTACAAATAGAGATAGAATCTTCATTTTATCACTATGAAAATGAGATTAGGATTAGTTGACATAGGTGTGTCATAATATAGGAATGTCAACACTAAAACTTGAGTGTGAGTCGGGTTTAGTGGGTGCGTTAGCGGTATTAGCCTTATTATGTATATAATTACCAATTGGTGGCGGGAATTTTTATATCACCTGCGGGGAGGAGTAGGTGTGGATACTTAGAGAAAATTTTATATTATGTATCGATTTTTACTCCTTTGAGTGTTATGAGAGGAAAATATTGTTTTTGCATAATCGTTATTTCAGGGAAAATTATATTGTTTTTGCGAGGTATCACCCGAAAGAGGGTTGAACTTATATATGTGTATATATGTTATAAAATAGCATGTAGTAGACTTCTATGTGTATGTTGTCTACCTATATCTGATCCCGATGAGTAGGGATGTTTACTGACGTGATTCAAAGTATATTGGCTTTTATCGAGCATTGAGATATAACTCGTGATTTATTTGTTCGAAGAAACTAGTAATAGTAAGAGCACCGTGATATATGTGGCTTTTTTGTAACATAAAAGAGGACGAGTAAACTATTATGTCACGAGTCTGGTATTTGATGGTACCTTCTATAGACTGAGGGTTAATGAATCTCGACGACCGATAATGTTAGAGATTAGTGTATCAAGGGGTTCCTTATTTGGATTTCGCTTTGCGAGATATCCCACGCATGAAACTAGCGAACGTTGGGAGTTGAGGGAAGTTTGGTCTTTAGGATATGAGTTTAGTACCCTAGTTATTATATGTATATGTGATTATAACAAGGAGATGATAGTTATATTACCATTCAAGACCGGTAGAGCCAAGTAATGCAGGTATGAAAACCCGTGTAGAAGGTTTACACCACGAGTATATTAGTGAGGCAACCTAGAGAATAATTAAGTTACGATTAGTAGGGTAAACAAGCATAAACTTACTATATGGTCATGCAAAGCACGTGAAAATTAATTTAACACAAGTCTATTACAATTAGTGGAATTATGCAGCAATGCACGGGACATAGGGTGTATGGGCTCCCGAATTAGTTCAGATTTGTAGTGTCATTAATGAGGACTAAATGTGGAAAGTTATCAAACAAACGTAGACGCATGAGAAAATTAGAAACTGAGTAAAATGAGACAAAGATAATGTAGTGGCATTGAGAGCGAAGCGAGTCACCAAAAATCGAAGGATGAACGGAAAATGGGGGACTATATTGTTTAAAAGTACACGGAATGTACATTTTAGATTTTCGAGAATAATCAGTAGCTACTCTGCACAGGAAGGTAATATGACGGGAGTTACGTCAAAACCAACTGAATACGTAAAGGTTGGACGTGAATAGTCGGGCATGATTGCATATATCTTCCATGAACGGAATGATCACTAGTTTGAATGGTGGAGTATAGACAACCAGACTAAAGAGTACCATTTGTGAAAGGATAATGGGTACAACGTAATGTTACAAACTATAGAAAGGTGTTGAGGTATATGTGTAATAAGAACAAATTAATAGCGGAGTTGACACATAGGGGTGTTACGGTTTTCCCCAGTAGAGGGAATACATTAGCCGTGAGTAGAGAGGCTCATTATAGTGATGAAAAGGAAAAGAAATTGTAAAGTGTTGTGAAGGGATCAAGGGGAATTGATATATTCAATGATGGAACATTTTATAATGTGATGACTAAAGAGAACTAGTCACTAGATGGGATGGTAGGGGAAGACCGTTGGACTGAAGGATATCGTTAGTAGAGATATAACAAGAACAACAGAACGACATAATTGAGATAGCAAGATTTTATGGGGTGCCACTTGACGTCATGTTCGATAGGGACAAAATCTTCATGTCTCAGTTTTGATAGAGTTCCAAGGACATAATGGTTACAGAGTTACGATTGCGTATGACCTATCACCCGCAGACTGATGGGAATATCGAGAGGACGAATCGGATGCTAGGGTATATATTATGTACGTGTGTCTTTGATTTTAGAAGAGGTTGGGAGCAGTACCTTCCACTGGTGGAATTATGTACAATAACTCATATCAGTTTACTATTGATGTGGCTTTATTTAAGGCATTATATGACAGGCCTTGCCATTTTCCTGCTTGTTAGCTAGAGGTGGGGTAACAACAAGCTACTCGGGCCAGAGTTGATTCAAGACACTACGACCGGGATTGAGATGATTCATGGTCATATACGGGTATTCCTGGACAGAACAAAAAGCTACAGCAATGTTAAGCAATTCTTTCAAGAACTTGATGTGGGGGATCAAGTGTTACGGCGAGTATCTCATGTGAAGGGGATAATGAGATTTGGGTTGAAGGGGAAATTGGCATCGAGGTATGTGTGGCCATTTCCCATCATCGATAATATTGGATATGTAGCATATAGAGTTGGGTTATTGGATAACTTGCATCGTATTCATGAGACGGTATCTCCGGGACGAGTTGACTCACATTTACATTGCGCTGGAGGAGATTGACTTACAACCCGATAGTTCGTATGAGGAGAGAGCAGTGGATATCTTAGACCATAGCTAGAGGAGATTAAGTTCGAAGGTAGTTCCACTTGTGCATGTCCAGTGGGAACATCATAATGTTGAGGAGTCTACTTGGGAGCGCAAGGATGAAATTCGCAAAAAATATCCAGAGTTGTTCTTAACAGGTATACTTTTATATTATGAATTTCGGGATGAAATTCCGTTATATGGGGGGAAGTATGCGACACCCCGTAATTTTAATGATTTTTAAATGTAAGATTAATTAAAATTGAATATGGGAAATTAATTGATAATTAATCTAAATTAAAATAAATATTAACTAGCGAGATAAGGGTTAGTATTTATTGATGTTAATTATATTTAATATTACTTTGTGAATAAAATAATGTGTGATTATGAATTTATTAAAATTGTTGCTAGTCAAAAATACGGCGGTTGCCATAATTAAGTCGGGACGCGCGTGTCAATCGTGTCGGGACTCAATTTAATGAGATAAAGAGTAATTAATTTTAAAGTCATCCGAATGGTCATTTAGAGTGCGCCAAAATGACTAAAAGGGTCAAGATAGTCATAAAAGTCTACCCGGGAGTTTAGTTTGGGTCCCGAGGCACTTTTAGGCCAAACCGGCACCGCAAACGGTATTTTAGTCATTTGTATTTTAGGGGAATTAAGACCTACGAAAATTAGAGGGTTATTTCATCTAAGAATAAGAGTCTTCAAGGGTTAGAATTCATAGAGTTGCAGAGAGGCCGTGGGAGGGAGAAACGTGGAGGTTCCAAAGGCTAGAACCACCAATTCTTACACCAATCGCACCGCGTAGATCAGGGGAAGGAGAACACCACCATACCCATCATTTCAATGGATTAGACCGTCATATCAAGTCAAGTGTTTATCTTGCTAACTTTTGAATTGATATATCATCTATGTTAGAATAGGATGGATTTCTTATGAAATTTATGAATTTGAAATTAAAGAATTGGAATATAATTCATGTTCATGAGTAAGAACGACTTAATAGTTGATGCCTGAGATATGTAAATGAATCTTGAAGAGTAATACCACTAAATTTGGGAAGAAATTTGAAATCTTTAATGAGATTATGAATAAACAAGAAATTCTAGGGTTTTTGAAGATTATAATGAATTAACTTGGTTTGGGTGAATTTTGGGAAGATTTAATTATTAGATTATGTTGGGAATTGTTTATGTATGTTACTGTAACATTAGAGACCCTTGGTTGGGAGTTTGGAGAATTGTAATGGATTTTTGGAGAAAAACATTTATGGAAAAATCGCAAAAACGTAAGGAAGATGATGTACAATATCATTTCGAATCGATTCGGCCCAAGGTGAATCGATTCGGCTGTTTGTCAAAAAATAAAATTTCTAGATTTTTTCGTTACGATCGCGTGGGCTCCGACCTCATTTTATTTTTATTTTTTTGAATAATTTATGATTTTTCTACGTAAGGGAATCGATTCAGCAGTCCAATTTTTTGTCCACTTTACCTATTTGTTTAGGCTCTTTTAGAAACGTTCGGGATTCAATTGTGGAATTTAATTTTTAAAAAAATTGGTATTTAATTGAAGTAACGGTAGGCATAAATTGGGTTTTTGGCTTGGTCCTATGAGGAGGAAATAAGGACTAAATTTAATCAGGCTTAACAGAGAGAAAAACCTTATTGTGTGAATAATTCGAGTCACAAGAATTCGAGGAAAACGATGACTTAGACTAGTAGGATGTCAGTGAGTTATGTACTGATATTATGCATAAGATAAAGGGTACACTTTGAGTGGTGAGAGTACGATGAGAAATAAAGTTGTGATTTAGTAATACGTAGGATATTCAGGATATAAATATACTATGTATGAGACTTATGATATGGGACGTGTCTATACTTATAACTATGATATAAATATATAGGTTGTGCATATGCCTATTGTATAATTTTTATGTGTATGCTATACCTACGCTGCTTGCTATTGGGGATAAGGTTTCACGTAGTGGACGATCGTATCCCGATGAGCCCATTGGGGGGATTTTAGACTTATAGCCAGAACTTAGAACCTTGGAGACATGCTATCTGAGAGTATGATAGTTTTGGCGATTAGATGAGGTCGTAGGTATGTGCGTGACCTATTTGGCTGGGGACTATGTTTGCCTCTAATATATGTGATTTGTATTTATGGTTCGAGGGAGATACCGAACCAACAGTCCTTTATATAGTGTGAGTTGTACCAGGACATGATAACAGAGTATGCATGAACCGCAGCTGAGTCTAAAGGTGTCGTATTAGTATATATGTGTGATAGAGTGATGAATATATATATACTTGTGATATGTTCTACGGTGTGAACTTAGTAGATAAGATGGATAGTGAAATCAAAAATAACTTAAGTATGTGAATACTCAACTTTGAATGTAAAAACCCTCTCACTCGAGATAAAAGATGTGAAAATATTCATTGACGCATTACGTGGGAAATACGGGTAGCTATTATGAGATAATAGATTTCAAGATTAATGTGTTTCAACTAGTTAGGTGTGATGGCAGTAACTAGAATGGGTTAAAGATACGTTAGGAGTGCACAATAGTTGAGAGGTGTGAGTCTCAAGTGAGAGCCCGTAAAACTAAGATGTATGTAATTTCAAATGGTAAGCATTTTAAATACTTGCTAAAATGTTTTAAACTATTTTCACTTTGGCTCTGACACATTTCTTCCAAATATATTTTCTTTGTGCAAATTATTTTAGGTGTCCAGCCACAGGGACCCCATGTATTGGATATTAGACCACTTGACGTGTTGCAGCTATTGTGTAAGTTGTAGGTCCTCGATATTAGGCGCCTTTACTCTCTTTCATTCAGATTCGTGATGCAATTATTTCCAGTCAGTGCATGTAGCCCATTCTTAGTTGTTATTAACTTTGAGACGTTGTACTCATTTATTTCAGTTGATTGGATTCAGTTTTATTATGAGTTATTTGTATTGAGACTTTAAACTGGGACGTTTATTCGAGTCTTATTTAATTCAGCCAGATGGTTTCTCATTTATTATTATCTTACTTATGAGAATGGTGAAGGTGGTTTCTGATTTAAATTGGTGAATATTAATTTGAAAGTTTAAAATTTCATTTTGACACTAGCTTAATTAACTATTAGGTGGTTAATAAAGTAAATGTTTTCGACAATGATGCTAAGAATGAACAAACTGGATATTTCGATTTAATTTAATAAAGGAGTGATGACACGGTATTTAATTGAGTAGGGTCTCGCAACTACGTGATGCTTTATTGATCGGGCACGAAAAGTAGCGTCACGTAGGTACGCTAATCGTTGTTTTCGTTTCTCCTACTCAATACAAAAACCTAAGCTACTACTACACTTGCGAGGCAAGTAAAGCGGTAAGTCGGGTATCGTAAGAAATCCACAGGGAGTGATTAAATTTTAGACTTTAATTGTTTTAAAACTTCTGAAAATAAAAGGGTGTAAAATAAATAAGAAAAGGTGATGTGTGGTTATGGTGACAAAAGAAAAGAGAAGTTAACGCTAAATTAAAGTAAAGCGAGGATCGGGATCGCATACACACATTCTCGGGCTAAACAACTACTAATTAGAATTTCGATTCGAAAACATTTAATCGATCATTTTCAATTAAGCATAAACATCACGCAATAAGGAATTTAAGCCAAAGTTGCGAGATTAAACATTTAATCAAAAATGGTCACACGCGGGTTAAATTCGGATTATCGCTATAAACACTAGAGTTGCGTGACAAACAAAGTTAAACGCATAACAATCCAACTTTAATACATGCGGTTTCAATTAAATGCAATTTTACACGAAACCCTAACTTTCGAGGTCCAAACCCGTAAATGGCGGAACGAAATTCCGACCCTATTTATCTAAGGGCTAAGCATGAATAAACTAAGTAAACTATAAAAGCAATAAATAAAGCATGTAAACCTAATTATGAAAGCATGTAAACTAATTATCAAAGCAAGAAATCAAGAAATACAACTATATTAATGGTAGGGGTGATGAAAAATACAACTTACAACACTCAAAAGTTGTCACACCAAATGAGGAAGAAGAAGAGCTCTCAAAACCCTAAGCTAAACTAACCTAAAAATCTGATTATTTCATCTCAAAATGAGATGGATTGGTTTTATACAAAATATCCCATGGCAAACTTGTAATAAAAGGGAAGAAAACCAAAAATCTGGAGGGCCGAATCGATTCGGAAATGGTCCGAATCGATTCGGAAACAGGGGAAGTTCGAACTGCAATTCTGCAGCAATTCCGAATCGATTCGGTTTTGGGGAGAATCGATTCGCTCCTACAGGTCTGCAATTCTGCATCTTTGTCATGTTTTACGGAAAATGCCGCCATTTCTTCGTTATAGATCGGAATGAGGAACGGCCGGAGGCTACTCGAAGATAACTCAGAGGAATACAACATCCAAGAAGACATTGGGCCAAAAAACCAAAATATGAAATGACTAAAATTCCCTTGAATGTGACCTTGAGTGTACTTTTACAGTAAAAACCATCCTAAAAATGCCATAACTCCATCGATACAACTCGGAATCATGCACCGTCGGCGGCCACGCGAAGAGAAATCAAAGGGCTTAAACTTCTGTGAAGAGCTCAGGATTCAAACCCGAAAGATGGAATTACTAAAATCCCCCCGAAGCTGCAAAAGTCGATGAAACATTTCCGAAAAGCGTCTGAACTTCATACCAAGCATCCAAATACCTACAAAAGCTCATTTAACCCCTGCAAAACATGTTAACATAGAAATTCGAGGTTGTCTGGTTAGCAAGCATAAGTATAGGGATTAAGATACCCAAGGGGGCTAATAAGGCGTAGGTTAACGGGTGAAATACACAATATTTGCGTCGTATCATTTATATACACAACCTACTAAAATTTTCTCACTTATTCTCAGCATGCCCGTTTGATAGATTTAAACTTAGGCATAACACGTGCTCGGATACTCTGCGATACTTGCCCGCAACAATAGGAGTCGTGCTAACCATTGAGTGCGCATACTTTGATAAAGTCTTCAAAGATTCAAATATTACAAAACTGTGAAGGATGAGTTTTTGGTTGATCATGAAGGAACATGCGCCGAAGAACACCAATCCTTAGATGGTTGATGGATTGCTGACAAGTTCTTGCAGTCTTTAACTTAGTAGTCCAACTGAGTAAGTCTATTCGTCCGTCTATCCCGGGGTCAGGTTCTTCCGACTACTATAACTTCCCCTTATTTTGAGAATCTAATTAACTAGTAATTAATCTTTAATATCGTGTTTAGTTTAGAGAACTCAAGTTTATGTGCCTTTACGATATATTAAACTCATGTGATGAGTTTATAGTGTATGGATAGTTAAGTATAAATTTTTATGGAAGTGATATGGAATTTATAATGTTAATTCTGGCTATCAATTAATCTTGATGGAAGAAATTGATTTAATTAATTAATATGTTTATGTATGTTATTTAGTTTATGGGTTCTATTACTCTTATTACTTGGGCTGAATTATTAAGGTATATAAAGTCGCCGCATGGCTCCTTTAGTGGGCTTAGGCCTTTGAAGATTATAGGGCCAGGGTACACATATAAATGCATGGGTCTTATTGAGTGAGGGGATGAAATCAATGTGGTTCTAGGTTAGTAAATAAAGGTTGGGGGGAAATAGCATTGGTTAATAAAGGGGGTTAGGCGGGATTCATCTTGGGTGGTGGATTTTAGAGAATCAGATGACTATGGTTAAAATAAAAACAAGGAGTAGAGTTTATGGATATCACATTTGCGGCGCATAAAAGGGTATAAAACATGTTACCTTTTTCCCCCTCCTAATCATTTTGTCTACTTCCTTGTTTTCTCCACCTCTTATTTCATCACGTTTGGTTGTCATAAAATCATCAACATATGTTTCTTTTTTTTATTATCTCCGACATTCCCACACAAAACATACATTTCCCCTCCCTTGTCCTTGCAAAAGGCAGATGCCTAAACCTTATGGTTGTCAACCGCCTTCCATTGCCACTATTGAGAATGTGCAAACTCACATAAAGTGAGTCGAACCCCATTTAATATAACCTCTTCCTTGGGAGGCATAAGAGTAAAAAAAGCACATATATTCAATTAAATTACGTTTGAGCCCCGCGGGATTCACGGGGGACTTAAAATTTCTATCAGTGATTTCAAAATCGAAAAAGTATATTAAATCATCTTTAAATATAATAAGAGTGGTAGTGATCCATTTGTAACTAATTATTTAGAAATACTATCAATCTTTTATCAGGATTTTCATTAGAGGTTATACCAAATAGGATTAATGGGATTTTTGAAGTAAGCCTATTAGCATTGTAAATAATATGGTAAAGGTAGATACACCTATTTGTAAAACTCGTTAGAGGTAAAGACATCAATGTCGGGGATCATATGAAGATGTCACTTGCTCAACGCCCGAAAGTACATAGTGACGGTCAACTTACCCACAACACATCATATTATCAATCCTTAATGCATACAAATAAAAAGAAATATAAATAATATGAAAGGATATGTACATATATATAAAGATATAGAGATGGATAAACATTATATTCAAAAGTTACAATGAGTATTCAAATAAATTTTACTATAAAACAAAAAAGGGATATCACAAAATTTAACAACTCATATTTCAATTTACAATATATTTTGAAGAGATCAACTCCACATGATACATAACTAAATTCAACTTGATGAATTCACAAAAAAAACGTATGAATCTAAAACCAAAATCGAAATACATATATATGAACGAATATACCAAAAATAACAACAAAATTTAACAAATCAAATTATAGTAGAATTTGAACAAATGTGAAAATTTTCTTTTGGGTGCATTTGTTTCTCCAGGAGAGAGAAAATATTGAGAATGACCACTAACATGATGATCTCTCCTCTATCTTGAAATCCTTTTGAGACTGGTTTCCATTAAGCTTAGGGGACACCCACGAAATAAATCGGGTTGGCACGACAATTCCAAAAATCATCAGGATATCTTGGGAAAAAAATAATAGAAAACAACGCTGTTGATGTAAAAAACTAGATGCGATCTAATTAATTAATCACAGATAAAATGGAATAAAGAAAATAAGACAATATATTTTTAAAGTGGTTCAGCCCAACGAGAATGGCCTACGTCCACTTTTCTTTTCTTGTCAATGTATGCCTTAATCTCGATGATGATTAGCAAAGATTAATTCCCTCCCCTTATAGGGGTTGTTACAATGGACTTATAGCCTTGGGGCTATCCGTATGAATAGACAATATGTCGTTGTTTAATTGACATATACATCTGTACAATAGGAATGTTCATTAAACCTAATGTTCATTGAATGTGAAATCATCGCTTGATCTTCCTGTTTAGATGCTATGTACGCTGAGTAGGTCTGCACGTTGAGTAAGTCGGCACGCTATATTCCTCGGGGTGATGTGTAGCTCAGTGCTTTTAATTATTTTCCACGTAAGATGACACATGTCTTCATATAGTTGGTCCACGTCAGCTAACTAATTTTCGTATCAACAGAAGCCCCCAATGTTTTATGGTCTAGTTTTGATATGAGAGTGTGGAATATTTTATTCGAAAGTTGCTCGAACACCTTTGTCTGCATTGATTACTTACAAATCTCCCACACTTAGGATCTTTTCCTTTAATCTCATCATTTGAGCGCGAAATGGCAAATTTGTAAATATTTTGAATCTAAGCTAGACGATTGGGTATTGGCATCTTTTCCAGCATTTAACCGCCGAAAACGCAATCCTCTTTTCTTCTAATCATTTCTTTTCCTACTTCCCGAGGCAAGTCATTTAAAAGCGATAGGAAAAAGAACGTCATCTAATTTTCACTCCCAGATTTCAAAACTCTATGTTTTCTCACTCCATCTTCAAACTATTGTTCCCTCCATTGTCTGCCTTAGCAGATTTCTAAATTCTCTGTAAGAATTTTTTCCTTCTTCTTTCTTTTCTTTGTCATCATGGTTTATCTTGTCGAATCTTTAGATAAATTTCAAGCCAATTTTACGATTCCCTCTTGGTTTATTCTAGAAGAACTTCCTTCTTCAGCTGATTTATTTTCTCTAGTTGAGGGGCACTGGTTTCCCTCACTTTTCATAGCTGAATGTGGCTTTTCTTTTCTGCCTAATCCTCTGTGTTTGGAATTTTGCTAATATTTTGATATTGTGCCTGCAAGGGTACCTCCAAATACATGGAGGGTAGTTAATGGCGTACATATGTTAAACGAGATCCAGGGGACTTGGTTAGGGATCCCTAAAATTATGTTTTGTTATAAATGAGTTACCAGTGATACCACGTTTTATTTAAAAAACTAGGTTTTCCAATAGAGCTTTAGTAGTCAATCTTCCCGATGCTAATAGGGACTATTTTGATCATGGGGTGGTGATGAAAAATTGGAAACACCCACCATTAAAAGGAAATGATGTGTAACAAGGTCCCAGGTGTCCACTTTATGGTAATGGGATAGGTTGTTTTCAATGATTTGATTTAGATCTGTTTATGTTTGATAAAATGCTTCACCGATATTTATATTTGCTTTTGAAGTTGATAACAAAAGAAAGCCCCCAAAAGAGAGAGATATCAATATAAAGGCTTTGAAACTCATTTGGGGTTTGTATCAATCAGTTAATGGGGAGCACTTTAGAGTTTCTTCTTATTTGCTGAGATACAAAAATACCACCTCTTCTTTCATTGCTCGTCCTCTTTCCCCTCATGTGGTAATCAATCTTGATCAAGTACCAGCATCTCAATAAAGTGCCGAGGAGCCTTCTTCTGATTTGATGATAAGTGAGAGAAGAATGTCTGTGTTCTTCGCCAAGGATGCTCCTGATACTGAGGGGCGAAGAAGAGCAAAGGGGATGTCCCAATTGAAGGGACAAAGAAAGTGGTCGGTATTTCCTCCAAAAGAACAGTTTCACCTATGAAGGAAGTTGGCAGGAAGCCTCCTGCTGTCCCAAAAGAGGCAGCACCTTTTATTGAAGGTGCTGCAGTTGCACACGAAGAGGCAGCATCTTTGATTGAATATGCTCCTCTGAGGAGATTGCTGAGAGGTCTTGTAGAGAGACCTGTAGAAACTACTGCTCGACCTTCTGATGTTAGAGGTCCTTCCTCAGGGACTAGCGCTCCAGCTAATATCACCCCAAGTTTGGCCAGGGGTTTGATCAAGTCTTGGACCATTCCAGATTATCTAGTTGATGGGGGTTCCCTTTTATGGGAGAAGGTCATTGATTTTGCGGCTCAACATATCGTGTTAGTAAATATCATTATTTCTAACACTTCTTCCCATATATTGTAGTCTCATTCTAACTTGAGCTTCATTTTTGGTTTCCAGTTTATGACGTGCTTTAATAGTATCTTGTAGAGAGATGAAGCTATTAAGGCTTCAACCTCATCCAGCGGGATTGAAGAAGCTCTTGCTGGGTTGTCTCAAGATTTGAAGGATGCTCGAAAGAAATACGATGAAGATAAAGCTGCGTGGGAAAAGAAGCTTTTATCTGCTGAGTTAACTCGTGACCAAGCTATAAATGCCTCCAAGGAGTTGGAGGAAAAAATAAAAGTCACCGTTTCTATCAAGAAAGAAACTGATGGCAAGCTTGAAGAGGCTGAATGGCGTAAGAAAGACCTTGAGGAGAAGGCGAGGCTTGCCTTGGAACGTGCTTATTTTGAGAAGAGGAAAAGAAAGGCCGCGGTGAAGGAATCATTTAGTTCTGGTTGGGATAAGGGGTGGAATAGAGCCTTGACTTAGATTACTTAGCAGATGGAATATGCGAGTTTGAAGTACTTCAGGGACGGATGGGTCGCTGCATTAAGAGAGTTGAATGTTGCGGATGATTCAGAGTTGTTCCAAAAGCACACTGATGGCCCTCCTCCCACTATTGACGAAGAAGAAGAATATGAAGCTGCATATGATGAATCTTCTTTGATGCTAGTAGAACAAGTCCCCGCTTCTAACGCTCCTCAATCCTCCGAGCAAGTTCAGTAAGCCTTAAATTCTACCGAGCAACATCAAATGCCTCCCTAGCAACCAACTTCTTTGTCCAGACTTGCTAATGGTGTTATAGGAAATAAGGAGAAGGTGTAGCATTGCTTGGTTATTTATTTATGTTGTTCTTCTACCTTTGTTCTCTTTCTTGTAACTTTGGTTGTAATCTCTCTTCTTATGACGAATAAAATGGGTTGTTGTCGTCTACTCTGAATATCCCCTTGACTTGCTCTTGTCTGTATCATTGTTGATGTGTTTTTATTTGTCTTTGATAGTTTATTGCCAGGATGGAACTCTTATGAGCTCATGACACTGAGTTGATGAAAAAATGTAATGATTACTTCAAAGCGGGTCATGTAGATTTTACTGAGGCTCAAATAATTGACATCCTTGAATCTAATGCTTCTGAGCGAGCAGTTAATGCGTACCAATACTTGAAGTGTTTGCTTGATCGTGTTGTGGCCAATAACATGGCTTATTACGAAATGATTGAAGACCTTCAAGGAATGATCGATGAACTCCAGCTTCAGTACAAAACATCCACTGCTCTCTTACACGAAGGTTATGAGAAAAAATACGAACAATTGAGTGCTGATAAGGTCTATGACAAATTCATCTCTGCCTATGAGAAAAAGGAAAACGTACTAAAGCTTGAGATCGAAGGGCACAGGAATATTGCCAAGTTGCTAGAGCAAGAAAATATGGCTTTGTAAGAGGAAGTGACATAACTCAGATTTGCTGCCTCACCTTCTTCGGGAGCCTTGGTTCTAGTTAACGATGAAGGCTTTTCCTTTTTAGAAACCAAAAAAAATGCCTTAATAGAGGAGTTGGAGATTTTAAAATGAATCGGATCTACCCAGTCTAATCGTGAAAGAGAGAGGCCTTCTACCCATGGACGAGCAAGGGCTGGTCGGATAAATATTGAAGAGACAAGGACCCAACTAGCTTTGGAAAATCAAGTCGTTCTATTAACGGCTAAAAATCAGGCCTTGGCAGAGATGTCTAAAAAACTTCAGAATCTTACCGACCAACTCTCCAACCGAAACTCTGCCCTGGAGAGTAAAGAAATGTTGGTGAAGAAGATCCACGAGGAACTTGAGAGATTGACTTATCAATTTCATAAGTAGCCTAGGGAGTTCTGGATGGCGGGATACAATGAAGCTTTATGCCACCTCAATGCTCGATTGCAATATTCCAACAATGAGGGATATAAACAGGGATGGTTGAATGCCTTATGTGAAATGAAAGATGATCGAGGACTATCCTTGTGGGATTGGTGTGAGACTCGATTACTTGAGTTGCCAGTTTCTCCCTTTAAACTCGATGTCAGTTGGATTCCAGCTAGTGCCATTCCTCGGTGTTTGATCTCTAGGTATCTTGGTGATTACCAGCTTCATTCAGAGTTTGAAATATCTTGTCCTCAATATTTACTTAATCAACCATGTCCGAGCAACATCGATATGCTACAAGATATGAAATTTATCAATTCTCCCTATGCGTTAGATGACCCTCCGGCCGGGATGGAACCTGTGGTAAAGTCAAAGGGAAAAAAACCCATGGAATAGGAAATTTGTATTCAATAAAACAAAATTCATGTTTATGTGGTCTGCTTGTGGTTAATAAATAAAAATTGGTCTTTATTTTTGTGAGATGTGTGTTTTATTTTTATTTGTGGATGTATATATGCATATATATATATATATATATATATATATATATATATATATATATATATATATATATATAGAGAGGGACAATTTGTCCTGTTTTTCCTAGACAACGGAGCTTGCCCCATTTGCTGCCTAGTTGTATTGACTTATCACTTATTAGTGCCTAAGCAATGGGGTGGTTTTCCTCCCATATTCCTGCTTAGTTGTAGTAATCGCATTGGGATTAACTTGGTTCCTAGACAGTAGATGGCCCGTGAGGTCATGCATCTTTTTGACTAGTTTGGGATATCTCTTGAGATCATCCGTGATCAAACAGGCTTTGCCTTGTATGATTGTTATGCCATCTTTATTGATCAAATTTATTGGTGCCGACCAATCGGAGTTGGTGGTTACTGATGTTGATCGACCGGAATCGATGTAGTGTGCAACACTAGTATTCCAATAAAAATTAAATAAAAAGAAGACATATGAAAAAACCAATACTTTTATTCATGTAAGGAGGAATGTGTACATGTAAATCTGTATTACTAGTAATACTTGCGCAGATGCTCTGCGTTCCATGCATTTTTAAATTCTTCCCCCTCTAAAGTTTCTAGTGTGTATGTCTTAGGGCGAACAACTGTAGTTACTCGGTAGGGCCCATGACAATTAACCTCTAGATTGTTATGCTTCTGAATCACCTTCTTGAGAACATAATCCCCTTCCTTAAGTTCACATTTCATCACTCTTTTGTTGTAAAACATGGTTGTTCTTTGTTGGTAGGCTGCGTTCCTAATTGCTGCATCTTCTCAAACTTCCTCGAACATGTCCAGGTCTAAACGTCTCATCAGATCGCTAGTAGGAGAGTTGAAATTAAGTACCCTGTGTGTGGGCAGGCCCAATTCAACTGGGATAACTTCTTCACTTCCAAAGGCTATCATGTAGGGTTATTCTCTAGTAGTTGTTCAGGGTGTTGTGCGATATGCCCAGAGCACAGAGTGTAGCTCATTAATCCAATTTCCTTTTGCTTCATCCAGTCATTTCTTCAAGCCGTTAAGTAGAGTCTTATTCATCACATCAGTTTGTCCATATCTCTAGGGGTAGCTGGACGCATAATGGATCTTCTGAACATTGGATTGACGACAATATGCAGCGAATTCCTCATTACCGAATTGGGTTCCATGGTCCGTGATAAAGTCATGTGGAAATCCATACCTGTAAATAATATTCTTCCATATAAACTGGTAGACCCTTTCATACGACATATCAATGAGAGGTTCGACCTCGACCCACTTGGTGAAATAGTCAATAGCGACTACTAGATATTTGAACCTGCCTTTGGTGGTCGGCAGAGGTCCAAAAAAGTCTATGCCCCACATAGAAAATGGCCAAGGGGATGTAATGGGTATTAATAATGCCTGGGGGGTTCTTTGGATAGAAAAGAAACGCTGGAACTTATCGCATTTCTTCGCATAGGCTGTGCATTCAGCTCTCATCGTCGACCAATAATATCCCTGCATTGTTATCCTCTGTAGGAGAGTCTGTCCTGCCACATGAGCTCCACAAAATCCTTTATGGACCTCTTCAATTAGATCTTTAACTTCTGAGGGATGCACACATCTCTGTAGTCCTGTAATGATACCCCTCGTATACAGGATGCCATTATTCAATACATATCGAGCGACCTTAAACTTCAGCCTCTTTGCTTCAAGTTGGTCGGTTGGTATAATCCCTTTTTTAATATATGCCCTGATGAGGTCCATCCAGGATGGTCCCCTATTTAGGGTAATGAATTTTACAATTAAATATTCATCTATGCTTTGTTATGTTAATATCTCGATAGAAATTGTTCTTCGTAGCTCGGTGCGAGTAGCTGAGGCATTCTCCAATCTTGGTATCCTTACCAATCGAACTACGGTAAAGGTGGAAACAATATCCCTATCTCTGGTGTAGTATCTTGACATCAAGTCTCCTTTCGCTGCGTATATCCTTAGAATCTGATGTACAATTAACTGTGAATCACTAAACACAGTTACTTTCTCTGCGTGCAATGTTTTTGCCAAACCGAGGCCCACTATCAAGGCTTCATATTCAGCCTCATTATTGGAGGCTTTAAATTGAAAGCACAGAGTGTATTCGATATCCAATCCATCAGGGCTGCCAATAATTATTCCAGCTCCCCTTCCTGTTGCACATGAGGAGCCATCAACATACAAGTTCCACACAAGTATCTCATTATAAAACTCTTAGTCTGTTAAGTTTCCCTGATGGAATATTTAGCACTTCCTTTCGTTGTTCTCCACTACTGGACCGTTACCCGATGACGCTTGCTGCTCATTATTCATCTTTTCTGATGAATCTGCCAACGTTAGTTGATCGGGCACTATCCTTGATGATCTCGTAACATCCATGGGTTGTTCCGTATTAGGATCTTACTTGTTAGGTGTATCTGGGTAAGTGAACTCCGTGATGAAATCGGCCACCGCCTGCCCTTTGAGTGAGGGCCTTGGCTCGTAAACAATATCATACTCGCCCAGTTCGACCGCCCAGTACATTAGTCTTTCGGACTTTTCTGGCTTGTGTAAGGCCTGTCTAAGTGGCATATTAGTGTACACCACTATGGTATGGGCCTGGAAATAGGGTTTCATCCTTCTACTGGCTTCTATTAGAGCTAATGCTAGATTTTCCAACTTCGGATATCTAATTTCTTCTCCTCAGAATTCTTTGCTAGTGTAGTACGTGGGTTTTTATACTCCCTCCTCCATTCTTATCAACGCCGAGCTGACTGCACTCTCCGAGACAGCTAGGTACAAGTATAATCTTTCGCCGATAATCGGTCTGGATAATAGTGGAGGTGTCCCCAAATATTTATTAAATTTTTGAAACGCCTACTCGCATTCATCATTCCATTCAAAAGTTGTCCTAAGGGTCTTGAAGAATGGGAGACATCTGTCCATTGCTCTCGATACAAACCTGTTAAGAGCGGCGATGTGGCCTATGCAGCTTTGCACTTCCTTCTTCTTAGCTGGAGATCGTAACTCCAGCAGAGCTTTGATCTTTTCTGGATTCACTTCGATGCCTCGCTGATTCATAATATACCCGAGGAACATGCCTTCTCATACACCGAATATGCATTTTATCCGGTTAAACTTCATCTTATATTTTTCCAATTAATCAAAGGTTTGGCCGAGGTCAGTTAAATGGTCGATGACTTTCTTGCTCTTTGTTAGCATATCATCGACGTAAACCTCCATGTTTTTATCGATTTGCTCTGCGAAGACTTTATTCATCAACCTCTGGTACATAACACCTGCATTTTTAAGTTCGAATGGAATGACATTATAACAGTATGTTCCCCTCTGGGTAATGAAAGAAGTAGTCTCCATGTCTTCTGGTTTCATCTTAATCTGGTTATAACCGGAGTAAGCATCCATGAAGCTCAATAACTCGTGCCCCGAGGTAGCATCTACCATCTGATCAATTTGGGGCAAGGGAAAGTGATCTTTTGGACAAGCTTTATTGAGATCAGTGAAATCTACACTCATCCTTTACATGTTATTCTTCTTTTTTACCATAACAACATTGGCTAACCATTCGGGGTATTTTACAACTTCGATGAAGGAGGCCTTTTGTATCTTCTTGACTTCTTCTTGGATTGCTTGATTCTTCTCCGGGCTAAATACCCTTCTTCGCTGCTTTATCGGCTTGACCTCTTTGTCAACATTGAGCTCGTGGCATTGGAAACTTGGATCTATCCTTAGCATGTCTTCATGGCTCCTTGCAAAGGCTTGGTTTCTATGTTGTAGAAATGCCACTAGCTCCTCTTTTATGAACGGATCCAGGGAATCGCTGATTTGAGTTGTTCGTTTTGGTCATTCATCGTCCAAAATGATGTTCTCTGTAGTTTTGACGACTTATCCCTTTACAAGTTGAGATTAATCTCTAGGGTCCAAAGTCTCTATCTCCGCCTCTTTAGACTCATCCACCTGGTAGGTGATGGATTTCTTCCTCGCTTCCTCCAGTTCTTCCTGCTCGATAGATGAATAGTAACATTCTCGAGCTACTTTCTGGTCTCCTTTCACAACTTTAACTCCAAAATTGGTCAGAATCTTCAAGCACTGGTGTACCGTGGATGGTACGACTTCAAACTTCTTCCAGCCTACTATTCCCATGATTACGTTATAGACTGATTGGACATTCTTATCCATAACAAAAACAACATACTTTTTCTATTCTGCAGGCAGGCTAGGTGCCCATGAGCATGTCCAATTTGATCGTCCTAAGTGGGAAGACCTTCTTTCCTATAAATTTGAGGAGGGGCCTGTGATATGGCTCCAACTGCGCTAGCTTTAAATTTAAACTATCAAAATAGGGGTAGAACATGATGTCTTTATAGCTACCATTGTCCACCAATACGCGTGAAATCACTACATCCTTCATTTTCATCGTAACCACTAAAAAGTCATCGTGAGGATATAGTACGCCAACAAGATCATTTTTGGAAAATCCAATTACCAGTTTGTCCCTATTCACCTTCCTCAGACGATCATCCTCAGCTAAATTTATACTTTGTATGTAAGAACAATCTTGAGCCTCATTGAGGTAAGCTTTCCATTCGGAAGTATGATCTCCCCCCCTGCATCACCACCTGTAATCACGTTACATTCAAACGACCCGAAGTGTATGGAAAATACCTTGCGTTTCGGTTGCCTTAGTTTTTTAGGGAGGTCGGGATCATCCTCTGAATTATCTTTGTGGTTCCTTTTGTCATCATCTCTTGGTCGGCGAGGAGATTTGGACCTTTGTCTTCCTCTTTCGCTAGTCTTCCCACCATTCTGGCGATCAATGAACTTACTCAATTTTCCTCGCCTAATGAGTGCTTCGATCTCATTCTGGAGAGCTATGTAACCCTTGGTTATGCTATGATCTCTATGGAACTCACAATATTTGGACTTATCCCTCTTCTCGAGATTCGTCCTCAGTTTCTTCGACCAGTTTGGCTCCTCGCTGCTCTTGATCTCTTCCAGAATATGGTTTATATCCACCTTCAAATGTGTGTAATTCCCATACTTCTTCAACTGCTTTAATGCCTCCTTGACTTTTGGTCGCTTGCCGTTCCCATTGCGCTTTTGGTCCTTCTTCTCCGTTGTACCTTCGGCCTTGGTCTCTACTTTAGTTCCAGGGTTCTTCTTCGCAGCCATGGCCTCTTCAGCATTCATGATCTTGGTTGCCTTTGCCATCAGTTCTGCTATGGATTTAGGGGGATCTTTGGCTAATGTATAATATAACTTGTCTAGTAATAGACCACTCATTAGAGTTGTTATTGCTGTTTTCTCCTCGTAGTCAATCACTTCCAATTTCTCATTATTAAAATGAGTGATGTAATCCTTGGTGCTTTCTCCTGCCTTCTGCCTCACACTCAGTAGATATGTTACCCTCTTAAATGGCTTTGCTCCAAACCATAAGTTTCCTATGAAAAGCTCTGCCAATTAATGGAAAGTAGCAATCTTGCCCCGAGGAAGGTTATAATACCATATTTGGGCTGATCCGGTGATGGTTCCTGAGAAAGCCCTGCACCGCATCTCGTCTGGAACTGCGTAGATGTCAGTAGTGGCCTGGTACTGCTCTATGTGGAGGACGAGATCAATTTTTCTGTCATATTTGGGTGTCACTATCAGGGCTTTAAACTTTGATGGTGTGGGAAAATCCACTATCGTCTGCACGAAAGGTGACCCTTGGACAATAGTTATTTGGAGAGGATTCTTAGCCTTAGCCATTTCCCCTAGCCGATCTTTCAATCTATGAAAAAATCCCTTCCACGCATCGTTCACAACCGCGGGCCTATTTGCCCGAGCAACAAAACGCATTGAATTCTCCTCTTAGGATCTTTCATTGCGGGTTACTGTGTGTGATTAGGCAGAAACCTCCCTTAGATCGGTTGGTCATTGAGTATTCCTCGATGCAATCCTAGGGGGATTCCCATTCCTCCTAGGGCCCAAACGATCAAAAGGGGAGACTCTGTTCAACCTTTCTAGAGCGCTTGTTCGCTCAGGAGTTAAAGTGACATTTGGTCTAGAATTTATAGCTCCAATAGACGAAGTTCGTCCAGGTTGATAGGAAGGATCATTTGATCTCTAGGTATGGCGAGAGTCACTGCTCCTGGGCTGAAGGACATCCGAGAATAGTGAACGTCTGGATCTTGTGAATGGCAGATGGGTATTTCTCTGAACACTTCGTTGTCCTGACTTGGCAGGTGATCCATTACGAACAGTCTGAATGAGTTGCCACATAGTTTCTTGCATAGGCGTTTGCCCTTGGGCCAAGTTGGCTACTATTCCTATAAGCTTATCGATAGTTAGAGGAGCGGAGGGATTTGGAGGGCCCCTGGTATTGTTCCGGGCGCTATATTCTAGGATCTCAGCCATTAATAATATGTTTTTGGTGAAAAACGCTACGTATAGTCATTTCCCACAGACGACGCCAATCTGTTGATGTAAAAAACTAGATGCGATATAATTAATTAATCACAGATAAAATGGGATAAAGAAAATAAGACAATATATTTTTAAAGTTCTTTAGCCCAACGAGAATGGCCTACGTCCACTGTTCTTTTCTTGCCAATGTATGCCTTAATCTCGATGATGATTAGCAAAGATTAATTCCATCCCCTTATAGGGGGTGTTACAATGGACTTATAGCCTTGGGGCTATCAGTATGAATAGACAAGATGTCGTTGTTTAATTGACATATACATCTGTACAATAGGAATGTTCATTAAACCTAATGTTCATTGAATGTGCAATCATCGCTTGATCTTCCTGTTTAGATGCTATGTACGCTGAGTAGGTCTGGACGCTGAGTAGGTCGGCACGCTATATTCCTCGGGGTGATTTGTAGCTCGGGGCTTTTAATTATTTTCCACGTAAGATGACACATGTCTTCATATAGTTGGTCCACGTCAGCTAACTAATTTCCGTATCAACAAACGTATTACTAAAGGAAACAATGTGATAAAAATGTTTTTCTACAAATAAATATGAGTTTAAAGGATAAATGTTTTAATATGCACCTTTCATACCTTAAACCGGAGGTAGGAATTTGATTGGAACCATAAAGAATTAGGAGTTGACTAAGGTTATAGATATGGGGATGGTCCTCACCATCACTAAGAAACCCTTGCTCAGATATATTTGTCAAAGGGTTCAAGTCCTATTGAATTAGTGAAAGGCCTCGAAAATCTAACTTTTGTGATATATGTGAAGGGATATATACCTTGATTGGGGTCATCGATATAAGTGTGTTAAGTTTAAAAGATGCAGAGGAAGGTATGAGATCATGAGAAAGCCAATTACCTTATTTATGAAAGACAGTGAGAAAAATCCTTTCAATTTGAGAGAGACGAATGGGTTGATGTTTAGATCATCCAGTTTGGAGGTTCATTTGGAGAACGCAAGTGTATATTAAAGCAATAACTGTAGTGATACATGGCAATCCTGTGAGAGGAGACACTAAAATTATTTTTAGATATTAGATTTGGAATGTTTACATAAATCCATAATGTCACTAATATAAAATCAATAAGATACATCAAATTTTAAAGAGATTTCAAATTACGTGGAGCATTTGTTATGAACTATTTCACATTTAATACTAAAATAAATGCATTGCTTAGTAAATTTTAAAGAAGATAGGTTCTCAATCAAATAAAAAATTGATCAATGAGTACTTAAAAATCACGACAAACATGCCCATTCAAAAACAAATGTTTTGTCTCATTTGGTAATGATTCTAGGGGATTGATTTCAAATGAAAAAAGATGTCTAATATTAATGCATTGATTAAAATATGTTATACATAAATTGATAAAGAGATGAAATGAAACAACAAATAATAAAACTCAAGATAGAAACATAAATTGATAAAATTTAAAATATAAATTCTGATAATCCAAGAAACGCACTTCCAGAACTTATCCAAAAGAAGATTTTAATAGAAAAATCCTAGCTTAAATTTACATCTATCTTTTTTCTCTCTACAGCTATAGAAAATTTTTTGTTTTAAAAAAAGAATCGTCTTCAGTGTGATAACTATATGTATAACTATTATATACAGAACCTAGACTTCTTAGGCCTACATGTATAACTATTATATACATATAAAATGGTTAGTGACATGTAATTAAACAAATGAGGTGGGGTTTAGGGAATGGTGATGTAAAGATATTTTGGTGAAGTATAATAGAAAAGGGAAGTAACCGCGTGTTCAATGATAAATTAAATAGAGTTTTTGGCCTCAGTCCTCATTGTCAAGATTGTAGAGTCCAAAAACCCATGTTTTTATTTTATTTTTTATAAATGGTCCTATAACTGCCCAAATGCTATACACGTAGGAAGCTACGTTTTTGTCTTTACCAAAAACACATGTGTGTTAGGAAGCCATGTTTCTTTGAGTTTTACATGCGATGATCGGAACCCAAAAAAATACATGGGTTCAGAGACAATGAAATGACAGTTTTTGGGACTATATGCCCATTCTCCCTAATTTTTTTTTATTCTTCTCATTTTTAGTGAAATTTGCAAATGTTAAATACAATTACACAGATACATGAAGATCAATTAAAAAAGAAAAAAAATATAAGAAAATAAATCTATTGAGAATGTAGATGATTTCCAATAACATGGATAACTTAAGCACAATATGAACATAACTTAGAGAAATCAACATAAATGTTTGTAAAATTTCTAGGTTTTAACCGAGCCACCGTATCAGATGAGCAAAGCCCTAAATATTTGTAAGTTTTTTGTCTTTCTCACGTACTCATGCTGTCCTATATGGAAGATCTATAAAAGAATAATTATGGTCGTTGTTCTGGCAGTTTCTCTTTACACTATTCTCTTATGAGTTCACCATCGTTGTGGAGAAGCAATGCGAACTCAACTGCAACGAAATCTATGAAGCCTCTGAAATTTACCTCGACAAAAAAATCACCCCTTCCACCAAGAGGTGTAAAGTTCAGAAAACAGCACAATGAAAAACCATCAACATCGGAGGCTACCCAACACAGAAATCATCGACACTTACCAAGGCTCCCGATCGAGAAAATTGGTATGTACCGAAGAACAATGGGATATGAACAAATCTTATGCGATAGCATGTAAATAGACCCATTTTGGGATGAAATACTAATGGCCAAGGGTTTTTGCATAAAAAGGTCGTAGAGGGGGAGGGAAAGGTCTACTAAATGAGAAAGGGTAAGTGTAGTGCAAAGCTTATAATGAATAGTTGGACTGTTGGGTTCCCATGTTGACCTCTTTTTTTTCTTCCTAAGAACAGAGATGGGAATCTAATGCAAAAGCAGCTGGTGAGTTGAACATTGAATGCCATGTAGAAGTTGCTTCATATTCTCAAGTTAAAACGGTAGATGGAAGAGTGAAAAACGATATATGGGAGTTATAAATAGACAATACAAAGTAGAACACGTGGTAGAACCTCTTTGAGAGACACAACAAAATTATATTTAGGTATTAGATGTTTTGGAAGTTCATTACAAGCGTGGTAAATCCAGAAGTTGTCACAATAGACTAGTCAAAAAATTTATTTACAGCTTACACCTAACTATTTTATACATTTTCAAACCAAACCCCAAGTTTTTTCATATATCATTTTAAAGAAGTTTTAAAGCATATTTTTGGAGGGACTTTCAAGGACCAATACATAAATCAATTTCAGGGCACAATTGCAAGCCAACTTTTTACTCTCCTCCTTTTATGTGTGTAGTTGGTAAACTCAACTAAATTAATTATTGTGCTAAAAATTAATTAGTAACCCTTAGGAAGTGGTGTATTTCTATTTAAACCCCTAGTAGTTGAATTTGAGATAATTTGATATATTTGAAATGACTTCTTGAGCCTTTAACTCTCAGGAAATTATTTTTAGTGCCCCATAACATGGAAAAAATTAATATTTAAGATTTAGACCCCATTTGTAGAGTTTGACGATTAATATTAGACAGTGCATTACTACGGACATAAATTTAGATTACGCATGCTTAGTAGGGATTGTATCTTATGCTTTAAGAGTGTTACTTTTGATGTTTATGCCCCAAATTGATGAGATTTACTACGAGGACCTATTCATTGTTAAAAGAAGTACTGTGAATTTATGACTTGGGACACTCGACACATTATGAACCCTTATGATATGGTACACTTGTAAGTGAATTACATGTCGCTTTCAGGTAAGAACACGTATAAGTCCTTACTTGAGATACTATTACTTTTGTTGTATATTTTATCATGTAGACAATAAAAGGAGTACGAGATGATTGTTGGTTGCTGGTTTGATTGTGGGATAGTGATGTTAGTTTAGTTAACTTGATGGCACATATAGACATTTAAACTCTTGTCATACTCCCTCATAATAAACCCTAAATAAATATGTATCAACACTACCCTATCTAAACATAAGTGTATTGGGGGGTTCCTTGTTTGGATTTAACTTTGGTGAGGCATCCCATGCACGGAGTTCAGAAATGCGTAGGAGTGAAGTCTTAAATCATTAATGAAATTTATATACTTTCAATTTAATGCTTTCTTTTATGAGGAATCACTTTTAGGATGACTTTCATTTTAGCTCCGTATGAAATGGATTAAAATGTATAAGGAATTCTAAATGATACGACCCGGGGTGGAGTAATTGGGGTTTGAGCAAATTGCTCGGAGTGAATAAATTTAAGTTAAAATGTCAAATGTTAAATGGACATGTGAAATGAAAATGAATGGATGGTAATCGTGGAGGGACACCCCGATTGTGATATGTAAATTCCCGGCCATGCGAATACCAGGTGGAATCAAGGCATAACAGGGGATTTTTATGATTTATTACGATATGTGAATTCTCGGCCAGGTGTCTTCAG
The DNA here is from genome assembly GCA_949130495.1 of Sambucus nigra. Classification (NCBI taxonomy): domain Eukaryota; kingdom Viridiplantae; phylum Streptophyta; class Magnoliopsida; order Dipsacales; family Adoxaceae; genus Sambucus; species Sambucus nigra. The sequence goes on from OX422210.1 coordinate 261,364,469, forward strand.
GGCGTGAAACATGATGTTTATTATTTATTGTGATATGTGAATTCCCGGCCATACGAATACTAGGTGGCATCAGGGCGTTAAACATGTTGTTTATGATTTATTGTGATATGTGAATTCCCGACCATGCGAATATCAGGTCGTGTGAGGGTGTAAAAGAAATATTTATGATGTAACGTGATGTATTATTACTGTAATGCGTAACAGGCGACCAAGATTTATGTGATTGTTAAAAAATTGACGTACCACATGTTTATGAGATGGCCTAGAGGAAGGGGTACATATCGAATACATGTTGTTTAATTTACGAAATGTATTGAGATAATTCCAATGGATTGTTGTGATTTAAATTTAGTGTACCACATGTTTATGAGATGGCTGAGAGGAAGGGGCTCATGTCGGTTACGTTTGCTTAATTATTAAGCATAAGCAATGTAAGGACACAAGTCTCCGATTGAGTCTTAATGTAGTGTTGTCTCAATTCCGGACAAAAATATTTGAGTCATAGGATAGTGTTCAAGTGTATCCATCCAATTCTATGACGTGTTAATTGAAGACGTAGCGGCCAAGTTTATAAAGCTTCATCATATGCCGAGTTTAGAGTGCCTCATTTCTACGTCAACACCATTGTTTCAATTCTCCTAAGGTATGAATGCATTATATATATATATATATATATATATATATATATATATATATAGGAGCTTGGAAATTTATTGGGTGTAATTTATATTTTTTTATAAATAATTTTTAACGCCTTTGTTTTACTCAGAAACTATTTTTTATAATTTTTCATAAAAAGTTTTGGACTTAAAATGAATAAGGCATTTTCTGACACGTCGTTCGAACGAATTAGAATGAAATTCAAACGAGATTCCCATGTCGTTTGAACGAAATTGCCAGGTCATTCAAACGAGACTTCGTTCGAACGAATTTGGCGGGAACAGTTTTTTGACAGTTTTTTTTTTGTAGTTTTCTCCATATTCCCACTACCTTTTCCCCACTACTTTTTGACAGATTTTCTTAGTTCGGGAACCAACCTTTTTCAAGTAACTTTTTCACATTCCTCCATCTCTTAGAGAGGGTTTTAGAGAGTTTCAATTCCAAATGAAAAAGTTCAAGTTTGAGTGCTTGCTCTTTAAGAAAAATCCTTAAACACTTTTGTTTACACCCATTTGTTTAGTTTATCCAAGTTACTTAATATATATACTTTGCTTGGAGTTTTGGCAACGATTATATCTCTACCATTGGAAGAGTGTTTGGGTTTACTTCTACATCCCATAAAGAAGAAGCTCATTGTTTTGCTGCGGCATTCTCAGATGGTGAAAGGTATCTTGTATGGTTAACGGTTGTTCCTAAAGTCCGACCGATGGATTTCGAGACCGCGATGGATCTCCGTGGTTATTCGCTGGGTAGAGGTGTGTACAAGAAGGAGCGTCGGGACTTGGATGGAGTCAAGTCGAGTGTTGTAAGTCTTCCTGTCTTGTACTTGTAATACCGTACTTAGTGGATTTGAGGCTAGGGTTGTCCGAGGTTTTTTCCCGTTGTGGATTTTTTCTCGTACATCGCGGCGTAGTGTGACTGATTTACTTTTATCTTGCAAAATAACTTAGAACACATGCTTAGGATAATTCAAGAAAAAATTTGGTTTAATTGTCACACTTAATTAAATTGGTGTAAATTAAATTTGGGTAAATGTTAATTTAATTCAAGTCTTTAATTAAATTGGATAAAATTTTGTTTGGCCTAATATTGCAAATTGAATATTTATTGTTAGGCAAATTTCTAGGACTTGGGTTGAGTTAATATGTTTAAGTGAAAAATGTATTTGTTGATTAATTTACTTTCACTTTGTGTTCATGTTGAGTTTTGATTTAAAGAAAATTAAAATTTGGTGTTAGTGTGTGTTTAATTGAACCATCTCGCTTCCGCATCTAAAAGGAAATTGAAATTAGTTTTTGGTAATATTTTAAAATTGGGGGTCCCATAATTTTCAAATCGGTATCAGAGCATTGATTTAGAAAATCTATCATTTTCAAATTGGTATTAGGGCGGGTTCGCTAAATTATTGCGTCTAAGATCCTTTTAAATATTTTTGGCTAAAATGGAATTTTTCCCATTTTCAAAATTTCCTATTTTCGATTGTTCCAACTACGCGTATTGGAAAACGCGTATGGAATCGGCACTTAGGTCTATCGACGAAAGGGCTTGTTTGTCTGTAGTTAATGGGTGGTCCCCACCCACAAATTTAATAGAAAATAAGCGTGTCCCCAAACCCGCAGATAGATGGAGCGAGAATGAATTTAAACTTTCTAATTTTAATTCCCGAGGTTTAATTGCCTTGTTTAGCGCGGTCAAACTTGATGAATTCCATCGCATTATGACGTGTGAAACCGCTAAAGAAGCTTGGAATATTTTACAACTCAATCATGAAGGAACTAGTGTCGTAAAAGCTTTGAAACTCCAAAACCTCACCACTCAATTTGAAACCATCAAAATGAATGAAAAAGAAACTTTTGATGAATTTTATTCTAGACTTTACGATATAATTAATTCATCTTTTAATTTGGGAGAGAAAATACCCGACAATCGAATAGTAAAGAAAATTTTAAGGTCCCTACCCGATATATTCATTCCTAAAGTGACCGTATTAAATTATTTTACCCACTTTAGCCTCTACGAAATTATAAGAGCTCGTAGGTAATTTACAAACCTATGAACTTAACATGTTTAACTCCAAAATTGAAAAGACAATAGATAAGGGTATTGCTTTAAAAGCCCGAAAGGAGGAAAAACAAGTAGTAGAGAGTGAAAGTGAGAGTGACTTGGAAGATATGGTAATGTTTGTTAGGAAGTTTCGAAAATTTCTTAAACTTAACAAAGATAAATTTAAAAATAATTTTATGAAATTTGAAAATTCTTAGCATGACAAAGACGAAAAGATCCCTAAAACTCTTAATGAAAATTTAAATAGGGACGAGTCAAATAGGTTTTATGGTTGCGAAGGGTATAGCCAAAGGGATTTTGAGTGCTCCACTAAACTAAGGAGAGAGGGCAAGCAACCTATTTCATATAATGCAACCCTTAGTGATAGTGACAAGGAAGAGGGACCCGATTCTCCCACTAAACCCAACTTTGTGGCTTTTATGGCTAGTCATGTGAGTGATAGTGAGCACTCTTCTATTGATGAAAATTTAGCACATGACACTTCCAAGGTCAAATTTTATGATTCCCTTGTTTTTTATGGTAGTGAGAGTAGAGAAAAAAGAGAGATTGAAAGTGAAAATGAGGTTGATGTGAGTGAACTTCAAATTGCGTTTCAAGAATTATTTGAAGAATTTATTAAATTAAAAAGAAAAAATTTGAAGCTAGAAGGTAGTTTGAAAGAGCGTGTCGAGGTCAATAATGAGAGTGTTTTAGTGGAAGACCTTAGGACACATGAGAGAGCTGTTCGTGAGAAGATTGAATATGTAGAAGGCGAGAGAGATAGACTTAAAGGTTTAATGAAATCCTTGAAAAAGGAGCTTCTTGCTTTTGAAGAGCGGAATGTTTTATTAGAGTCTAACATTTTAGAATTAGAAAATAAATTAAAAGACTGTAGTAAAGTCAAAATTGATTTGGAGTGTCGTTCGGAAAAATTAGATAAAATCTTAAGAACGGTCCAAATTAAAAATGACACTTTTGGTTTAGGCTTGAATATTTGTAATGAGTTAACTCATAAAGCTAAAACCAATATTTTAGGAGAATCTTCTTGGAACAATGTTATAGATCATTCCTTAAGTAATTCTTTTCGCCGAGTCTTTAGGTGCTCTCATTATGGTCGAAAATGTCATCTTAGGAAATTTTGTTTTGATCTTAAACGAGGTCCTAGAAAATCCAAACGTAAGGCAGCCGAGGTAGCCAAGATTCCTACACCCCAAAATCATCATTCGTCATTAGTTTGGGTTAGGAGATCCGACTTGGTAGCTTTACAAGATAGGATTTTTTATTGTCATTTACTTTCACATGGCTCCTCCCCTACTAAATTTAAAGGTTGAATGTGTTAGTTGTTTGCATACTCTAGCTTTTTACGCCACATATTATATATCATTGCTAGGCGTATGCATGTTTAGTCATTTTGTAGTCATTGCTTTATTACATATCACATGCTAGAATTATGATTGTTGTTTATCTTTTGTATTATAGTTCTTTCATCTTAGTTTTCTTTAAATGAAAAATACAAAAATATTTTTGTTTATCATTTGTGTTTTACCCTTTTTTTTTGGTAATTTAAGATTAATGAAAAATACAAATGATTTTTGTGTGTCTTTTGAGTAAATTTCTTTATTTTTGGTTAAAATTAAAAAACAAAAACTCAAAAAGATTATTTTTTGTGCATTTTTGTTTGACACACTCTATGTGGCATATACTTGTGTTATAATCCCTTCTTTTTAGTTTCCATCTGGCTAGAACTTTTGGTTTAGATTGTCAATCCTTGAAATGTTCTTTACCATGCTTATATGGAGTAGTTGGATTTTGTGTTGATATAATGGATTATATTTTTATATGCCTCACTTCACACATGCACGAGCTCACTTGAAAGTCTAACTTCATATGTATATTTGAGCTTTGTGAGGTGTTTTTGTACCAATCTAGTCGTCTACATATTATTTCATCTAGGAGGACTAGTTCATGTTAAAATCCGTTACACGTGAGATTTGTGTGAGATATAAAAATGATGTATATAAATGTGGACGGGGAAGGGATCTGAAAGGAACAATCATCCTTTGCGAGTAAGCCACCATTTTCTTGGACCTAAAAGAAATACGTGGTCGAAAGTCCTAAAGAATAATGGCATTAAAAGAAAATATTTGCCAATGCCTATTTTGTTTAGTTTATTTATTCATTCAAAGGATTAAAATAATATGCTTAAATTAAGGGAGTTTGGATGGTATATCAACAGTTTGCACAATGTCTGTTTATCCTAGTTGTACTTTCAATGTCATCACTCTATTGGTTTGTAGAATCATCAAAATTCTAGGCTTGTATGCATTGTGTATGTTTGTTCATTGAGTTCAATCTATATTATCACATGGGGTTATATTCAAATGTGATAAAGTTTGCAATCAAATGGGAACTCCGTGAATATATTTTAAGTGATTGGGTCTAAATTTAATTGTTACTAGTTCACACCCCTACACTTTCGTTTCCATATGACACATTTTTTCCATACGAGTGTGAAAAACTTATTGTATTTTATGTCATGTGTGGTGTCCAAACCTATATATATGTGTTAGCGTTAGTTATATTCATTATTTCTACATATATATGGTATATTTTTTCTTTGCCTCGCTTTCTAGTCCATCTATGCTTCTAATTCATAATTGGTATCTATCGTGTTGCATATTGTTGTTGATATCACATGCTTATTATCTTATATATCACATTGGCATCATTTTTTTTGCATCTTCGTTGGTATCCATTATTATTTGTTGGATTAGTTATGATTTTGTTGCCCATATGCTTTCATGCTCTTATCACTCGAAGCTTCGTGTTTAAATTAGTTTTTATCCTTTGTCTATTCCTAAACAAAAAGGGGGAGAATGATAGGAGGAGAAATGATATCTAATCCTATTGTAATCGTATCTAAGCTTCTTGTTTAAATTAGTTTTTATCCTTTGTCTATTCCTGAACAAAAAGGGGGAGAATGGTAGGGGAGAAATGGTATCTAATCCTATTGTAATCGTATCTTAATTTGGGAGATTTAACTTAGAGGGAGTCGCAACCTTCTTAGGTAGATCACAGTTGATAAAGGGGAGAATTAATTTAGGGGGAGTATTTATTTATTTTACATGTATTTAATATTCTTGATATTCCCTATGCATTTGATAGTTTGCTTAAGTGTGCAGGAATTCTTCTAAATGGCAACTTTCATCGTCGATAAAGATATTGATCCTCGGGTTTTGAGTCAAGCTATGTAATTTTTATTTTGGGTGGGATATTTTTTTATGTCTAGTAAAGCTTGACATCCCTTTAGGATTTTGTTTGGTTTTTGTTCCGAAATAGCCAAAGGGGGAGATTTGTATGGGCACAAGTCTCCGATTGAGTCTTAATCTAGTGTTGGCTCAATTCCAAACAAAAACATTTGAGTCATAGGATAGTGTTCAAGTGTATCCATCCAAGCCTATGACGTGTTAGTTGAAGATGTAGCGGCCAAGTTTATAAAGCTTCATCATATACCGGGTTTAGAGTGCCTCGTTTATACATCAACAACATTGTTCCAATGCTCTTAAGGTATGAATGCATTATATATATATAGGAGCTTGAAAATTTATTTGGTGTAATTTCTATTTTTTTATAAATAATTTTTAACGACTTTGTTTTACTCAGAAAATATTTTTTAGAACTTTTCATAAAAAGTTTTGGACTTAAAACGAATAGGGCATTTTCTGACACGTCATTCGAACGAACTGGAATGTCGTTTAAACGAGATTCCTATGTCGTTCGAATGAACTAGCATCTCGTTCAAACGAGATTGCCTGGTCGTTCGAATGAGACTTCTTACGAGTTTCCTTTTTTTCGCAGTAGAACATCGTTAGTAAAGTCGTTCGAACGAAAAAGTCGTTCAAACGAATTTTGCGGGAACAATTTTTTGACAGTTTTTTATAGTTTTTTCCATGTTCCCACTACCTTTTCCCCACTACTTTTTATCAGATTTTCTAAGTGCGGGAACCAACCTTTTCCAAGTAACTTTTTCACATTCCTCCATCTCTTAGAGAGAGTTTTATAGAGTTTCAATTCCAAATGAAAAAGTTCAAGTTTGAGTGTTTGCTCTTTAAGAAAAATCCTTAAACACTTTTGTTTACACCCATTTGTTTAGTTTATCCAAGTTCCTTAATATATTTACTTTGCTTGGAGTTTTGGCACCGGTTTTATCTTTACCATTGGAAGATTATTTGGGTTTACTTCTACACCAAATAAAGAACAAGTTTGTTATTTTGCTGTGGCATTCTCACATTATGAAAGGCATCATGTGTGGTTGACGGTTGTTCCCAAAGTCCGATCGATGGATTCCGAGACCGCGGTGGATCTCCGTGGTTATTCGCTAGGCAGAGGTGTGTACAAGAAGGAGCGTCGGGACTTGGAAGGAGTCAAGTCGAGTGTTGTAAGTCTTACTGTCTTGTACTTGTAATACATGACTTGGTGGATTTGAGGCTAGGGTTGTCCGAGGATTTTTCCCGTTGTGGATTTTCCCTCATACATCGCGGCGTAGTGTGACTGATTTACTTTTATCTTGCAAAATAACTTAGAACACATGCTTAGGATAATTCAAGATAAAATTTGGTTTAGTTGCCACACTTAATTAAATTGGTGAAAATTCAATTTGGGTAAGTGTTAATTTAATTCAAGTCATTAATTAAATTGGATAAAATTTGGTTTGGCCTAATATTGCAAATTGAATATTTATTGTTAGGCAAATTTCTAGGACTTGGGTTGAGTTAATATGTTTAAGTGAAAATTTTATTTGTTGATTAATTTACTTTCACTTTGTGTTTATGTTGAGTTTTAATTTAAAGAAAATTAAAATTTGCTGTTAGTGTTTGTTTAATTGAACCATCTCGCTTCCGCATCTAAAAGAAAATTGCAATTACTTTTTGCAAAATTAAAAATTGGGGGTCCTATCGTTTTCAAGTAATTAACTAACTGAATTGGATAATTCTAATACATTATAAGATTTCATTTATGGGTTACAACACTCATTAAATTATTAAACTATGACTTTACCATCTATGCATACAACTGCTTTGAGTTGCGCAACTAAGTTACTTTCTAGGATTTTGACCCATCTCTTTAGGTGGAACGTAGGTGATAGGGCTAGATCTTCCGTATGGCTTCCTTGTTCCTGTGGGCATTGTTATTCATCTAACTCAATAGGGATATTAGTTTAAAAGACATTGATAGTATATATTTTATTTAGCTATTATTTTTACTTATTCAACCTTTGATGATTTAAAGACACTCTAGTTTGTATGTTGAGATTTAATTGGCTTGTATTATCCGGATATTCCTTGGGATTGTATTGAGATGTTATTATTGGGACGTTATAGAATCTTTTCAATGATTATGGGTATTCTATTATGGGTTTACATATAGGATCCTTATATTGTTTCCACATTACTTGTGTTATTGTTTCATTTGATCTCTCCATGCTGAGAATGGTTTTCATTTTGTTTTAAATATTCCATATAATTTTATACTTAGACTTGATTAACATAAATGTTTAGATCACACGGGGTATTACAGTTGGTATTAGAGCATGATCCTAGGCCTTGAGGGTTATAGGTTCTCTTAGACTTCTGCATAACGTTCTTTGATACGTGTCTTTCATTGTAGTCTTATTTATGTTTCGTTACTGATAGAATGTCCATCTTAAATTTGTAATGCTACTTAGGGATAAATTTTCGTTTAGGCAAAAACCAGTAGGGTAGGTTGATTTCGTAACCCCACACCATAAGTGCTGGTTATACTGGGTATTCCAACCCTGATCCTCAAAGACAGTATTACCTTGAGGCACAATAGTTAGTGAGATTTGACTAACTAGGTGGTCCAAGCATGCTTAGTTACACCCAGTCATGAGTTACCACCCGTAGTACCTCTGCGTGTAGCCCTGATCATTATGGGAGGGAGATTGGTTAAGAGAAGGCATTTCAAACCTGGACTGGAGATGCACTAATAGAGAGATAGTGGGGGATGTATATAGCCCCATTTGAGGTAATCTGTTTTTTATTTGGAGGAAGAGAGAGTAAATTTTGGGTAAGTGTTAACATTTAGGGGCAATAGTACTAGGGACATCTAGGCTAGGAGCATGTGCATTATGAGCAGCTTCAGGAGTAGTTTCAACATGTCCTCAGGACCCAATAATAGAAGTATTCAGCAACGAAGCCACATCCAGTAGCAGCGCTAGCCGCATCACCAGTTGCACATTAGCAGCTGCATCTTCTGTATGGGAGAATTTTCTAGATGACATAGCCCAGGTAGGAGGGCCAGAGATAGGTCCAAGCGGTACACAGTACAATTTAAATTTTGACAAATTAGATAGAATTTTGTTTGACACCGATGCCACACACTCATTATGTCACGACCGCGGTTCTATGCTTAACGGTACCAAGTCAAAATAGTAATACAAGAAATAATTAAGCGAAATCAACGTAAACTTTAATTATTGTGGATGCATTACATAATGGATCTTTATAAATAGGAATAATACTCACACGGGCTTCTTATAACATAAAATGGCAGGTGAGTTAAAAGATCATAGGAACTGATATGTTGTATTAAAAATATTCTAATGGGTACTACCATCTTTTCTTGTTACCGCCTACACATATGTTACTAAAAACATTTTCCTTGGTAAAAGTGAATTAAATTCCATAGGTGCGGGTGGTATTTCTCCCTCTTCTAGTTCACTGTCCATCTGGAAGGAAAATAACTAAGCAAAAATATGCCAAGTAAATAATTTTACTTCTATAACAATGTATATGTAGGAATTTGTTGTGATAGTATAATTGGGTTTGAAAATACAGGTTATGTAATACAGTTTATAGTAGTCTGAAGAAAAATAAAATATCAACTGTACTGAACTCGGGTATACTAGAGCCTGATTATATTTAAAAGAATAGTATGGTTATTTACAATTGGATAGGTTACTTCTCAAATTACAAAGATTAGGGTTCAGAGTATAAAAAGATAACCCATAAATTATCAATTATAGGGGCTTCAAATAATCTCATTCAAAACCTTTGGACCATCGTCCAAAAATATTTTGGGAACGATAAATGACTAGGCACAGTAACTAGAGTGGCACTCATACGTATGTAGCAATAAAAAAACTAGGCATTCAACATTTGAGTCGTAAAGGTCAGATAGAACTTTCGTGGTATACCGAAGTCGAATCACTGAATTATAAGGTATATCACTGGCTTTCACTAATAATAGGTTATAAGTTGTAGGGGATTACTGTAATCAAGGGTTTGATAAGATACAAGGCTATACCACATTTAAGGTTTTAATTGAATTCAATAGTTATACTAAAATCATAAGTTGTAAAGGTTTATCGAGTTTAGGGAATAAATTTGTTAAAGATTGAATCAATATTCATAGTAATGTGAACTACACAAAAGATTTCATAATGTGAACAAAAGTTTAGGGACTATCACATAATGATATAAACACGATGTAATTTAAGGATACAAGCTAGAATTTAATAATGAAATAGAATCGCCTACTTTTAAGTTAAGTGTGTTGAAGTTTGCTCGTCTAATTCACAGGAGTGGACAAGGTTTTTGAAATCAGGGATCACATAAGTATGTAGTTTAGGCCTAAAATCAAGGTTTGAAAAAACGAGGGGCATGACCAAGGCGTGGAGGCCAAGCCTTAAGCCTTAGAAACCTAGGCGGAACTTAGGCATAAAAAGGCGTTTAGACATTTTTTAATACGTTTTAACATTTTTAACCATAACAAGGCTATTAAAAATATTTAAATGGTACATACCTTAAAATATATTTGAATTTATGCAAACTAAAAACTATTTTTATAAATACTAATAAAAAAGAAAAAAATGTGCATTCTTTTGGATGAGAGACAGAGAGGTTTGAGATACCGTTTGTCTTTTGATTGTTTTGAATGAGATATTGGTCTAATTTTAAAAAAAAAGTCTTTAAAAGGTGATATCGTTTCAGTAAAGCATTTTTGTTTTAAAAAAAGGCGCCTTAAGTCTTTTACCAAGAATAAGGCATAAAAAGTTCAAGACGAGAAGTTTCTTGCAAGCCTCAAACCTAAGCAGAGCCTAGGCGTGCCTTTTAGATAACTGCTAAAAAGTAAAGCTATAGTAAGTAGTTGAGTGGAAATAAATGGACTTTTTAGTGTAAAATTAAATGTTGGGGTCAAATGAGAATTTTTATAAAAGTTTAGGGTTTTAATTTTTTCTGACCTTTTAATTGGATTTAGGTTTGGTGGAAAGAAACAATTTGGATATATTTATCATAAGGAACTTATATAAAAAATTTGGGGCTAGTTTGACATACATGAAAAATTTTGAAAAAGTTTTTTTTTTTTAAATTTTAAAATATGTTTTCTTAAGATTTTACTTTTGGGGAATCTAAAAGGGTGATGTAATGTACCATTTTTTCCAGAATTAAAAAATAGAATTTTTGGAAAAAAATTAGATTTTTTTGATTGGGGACGGGCCTTCACGTGCTAGGTCAAATTCCAGACGTGCCTGGGTTTGACCCCACTCTCACGCATGTAGCCCACATCATCTCCTACCTTCAATTTGTTGACTTTAGGGTTTGAAAACTTTGACCCCATATTCGAACAGTTTTAGAATACAATTTGAGATGATTCCTGAATGGAAGTTATGTAATTTTTTAGAGGAATATAACTACATTGGATTCAAAGATTTTGGGGGATTTCTTTGAGTTATTAGTTTTATGTAAAAATGGAAAAAATATGACTTCAATATTAATGGGTTTAGGCTATGATCCGAGCTACGACATGCTGATATTTGTGTTTGTGCTCAAAATGTAATCGAACAGGTTTGGTTTCAATGATTTTGGTTCGCCATAGCCTTTGAATTTGATCTCTAAAAACTCTGAGCCGTAAATTTCCAACTTTGATTTGGGGAATTAAAACTCATTTTTATTCTAATCAAGCATCGCAACTAGGTTCCTTTGAAACAAAGCTTGAGTTATCTCACTTTGAAATTGGTTCAAAGTCAAGAGTACATATTCAACTATTAAAGCTCAAGCTTTAATGGAGGTTTCTGGTATTCAAGCCTTTTTTAGTGCTATTCTTATGTCAAAACCTTATTGTAAACTCATATTTTTACTCCGGTAAGGTGCAGAAACTTAACCAAATTTAAAGAAAGAGAAATTCTACATAAAATGATAGAGATGCAAGAAAAGCTCAAAGTTTACTTGTGATTTTCACTGAGGCTGGATGTGTTTTTATAGTGGTAACTGAGGGTTTATATAGGGTTCGAGGAGGAGAGGAGATTAGTGGAAAAATTGGTGGGCCTTAGTAATGTTAAGTTTAACCATGGTACCTTGTGGGAGGACATGGGTACCATGGGAAACCCATGTGGTACAACTTCCCACAGTGCAACCACCTCGACAAAATAAGCAAGGGGTAAAGTGGGAATAATTTTGGGTTTGATTTGTGTCCTTAGGTAGTTTATATTTTTATTTTAGGGACAATTATGCTACATTTCGAATGTTTAGGGGGTTTAGGTGTAATTTCCAAACTTCTAGGATTTTTTCTTGACAGCAACACCAAGTATATGGAGTTTAATGAAATTTTACATTCAAGATTGGTTTCAATTAGTAAGATAGGGTGAAGATACTAGCATAATTCTTGCTTAGGGGCATTTTGATAATTTTATAAAAGTCTAAGGGATACCTTGGTAATTTATCTATTTTTAAGGAATTGATTTCATATTTTGGTGAGTTTTGCATTCTACCCTTTTAAAAAATTTCAACCTCAAAATTACTTGAGAAAAGTGTGGGGCAGTGTAGTATTATAAAGTCTTTTGTTTCCCAAGTTTCTTCTTTCATTACCTGATGTTGCCAAAAGATTTTAACTAGTGGAACAGCTTTATGTCGAAGAACCTTATCTTTGTGATCGAGGATGTGGATAAGGATTTCCTCAAAGTGATGGTTGAGTTTTATTATTATGCCTTTCCAAGTGATGTTGTGGTTGGAGTTATGTACGTATTTACGTAATTGAGAAACATGGAACATGTTGTGTACATTGGATAACTCTAGAGGTAACTCCAAACAATAGGCTACAGGATCTATAAATTTTATGATTTTAAAAGGACCAACATAACGGGGTGATAACTTTCCTTTTTTCTCAAATTGTATTATTCTTTTTCTTGGGGCTGCGCGTAAGAATACCTGATTATCTAATCAAAATTCTAAAGGCTTTATCCTGGTGTTTGTGTAACTCTTCTGTCGACTTTGGGCCAAATGCAATCTTTCTTGAATGAGTCATATCTTTTCAGTGGTTCCGGTGATAATTTTGCATCCAAGGATATGAGTTTCCCTTGATTCATTCCAGCTTAGGGGTGAACGACAAGGTTTGTCATAGATATTTTCATAAGGGGTGGTTTGGATGTTGGTTTTAGTAGCTATTATTGTGAGAAAATTCGATCAACGTAAGGTGATAGCTCCACGTACCTGAAAAGTTTAAAGTGCATGCTCGCAACATATCTTCAAGGGTTTGAATTACTCTTTCGGATTAACCATCATTTTGAGAATGTAAGGCTTTACTTAGATGGATTTTGGTTCCCATAGATGCTTATAATGCTTGCCAAAATCTTCCTATGAATCTGGGGTGTTTATCTGATATAATAGAGAGGGATACTCGATAGATTGCCAAAATTTATCTGATGTAAAGAACACGACGTTTTTTAAAGGAATCGCTGGATCTTATTTATAGAAATTTCGTGAGGTGATCGACAATGTCCCATATATAATTCTATCCTTGAGAGGTTTAGGATAATCCATTGACAAAATCCATGGTAATGGGATCCCATTTGCATTATAGAATTGAGAGTGGTTGTAGTAGTCCTCTTGGATGTTGATGTCGATTTTTACCTATTGGCAAGTCAAACATTAATCGACAAAATTGGTGATATCTTTCTTCATACCTGTCCACCAATATTGTTGCTTGAGGTTTTAATACATTTTGGTACTTTCGAGATGAATTATAAACCTGGAGCGATGGGATTCTTTAAAGATTTTTTCTTGTACGGAAGGTATGAGGGGAATACATATTTGATTTTTGAATTTCAATCCTCTCTCGGGGTCCAAGGTACAATCTTGATCGGGGAGGTTGCTTTGTAGTTTCTATTTTTGGATTTTCAAGAATTCATGTCCTTCTTGGAGTTCAAGGATCCTTTTATGTTGGGTGGGACGAGCTATAATATTCCTTAGAATAATTTTGCCTCCAAATGACTCTCTCTATAAATTACACTCCCTTGTGGTATCTAAAATTAAGAAAATACTATGGAGAGTTCCTTTAGATTTTCAGCTTAAGGTGTCAGCAACTACGTCACCTTTCCCGAGATGGTACAGTAAGTTAAATTTGTAATCTTCTAAAAATCTATCCATCATCTTTACCGAAGGTTTAGGTCTTTTTGAGTAAAGATGTATTTGAGGCTTTTATGGTTGAAGAATACTTGAAATTCTTCTCGGTATAAATAACATCTCCAAATCTTTAGGGTGAAAACTATTGTTGCTAATTCTAAGTCATATATTGGATAATTACGCTCATGAATCTTTAGTTGTCGTGATTCGTACTCGATAACTTTCCCTTGTTTCATTAACACACATCCTAATCCTCGTAGGGAGGCATCAATATAGACATCATAACTAACATTACTGGAGGGGATGGCAAGGATAAGGGCAGTGGTTAATTTTTCTTTTAATATAAGGAAGGGTTATTCATAATTGGATGTCCATACAAACCAGACATCCTTTCGACTTAGTTTCATTAGGGACAAGGAAATCTTGGATACCCTTCTATGAAACGTCGATAATAATCTACGAGTCTTAAAAAACTATACAATTCAGTAATGGTTGAAGGTTACGACCATTCGAGACTGCGATGGTTTTGGTTAGTTTTACTTGTATACCTTTTTCGGTGATTACATACTCGATAAATTTTACTTCCTTCATAATCAAGTCACACTTGATCTTCTTCGCATAAAGTTGACGTTGGCGAAGGGTTTCTAGTACTGTGCACACATGTCCTTCATGATCTTCTCTCATCTTAGAGTAAATTAGTATATCATATGTGAAGATGATTAGAAATTGATCAAGTAAAGGGAGAAATACGCTATGCATTACATCCATGAAGGCGGAGTGGGCACTTGTTAATCTAAAAGACATGACTAGAAACTCAAAATGACCATATCTAGTTCAAAAGGACGTTTTGGGCCTGTCTTCTTCCTTAACGCAAAGTTGGTGGTATCTTGATTGTATATCATTCTTAGAGAATATCTTTGACCCTCATTACTACTCAAATAGGGCTCTTATCTAGGCAACAGGTATTTGTTCTTAATGGTCACTTGATTTAATTTCCAGTAATCAATACATAACCAAAAGGCTCCATCCTTTTTTGTACAAATGGAACTGGGGCTCCCCAAGGTGGTGTGTTAGGGCATATAAATCCTTTCTTTAGGAAATCATCTAGTTGGGTTCTCAGTTCTCGTAACTTTAGTAGGTCCATACAATAAGGGGGTATTGAAATGGGGGAGGTGTTTGGTAACAAGTTGATGGAAAATTTAAATTCTCGGGGTGGAGGTAGAAAGGCAAGTCCATGGGAAATACATTTTTGTACCTATCTAAGATAGTAGTAGAAGATGAGGATTATTTTTCACATATCTGGAAAAGTATGGGTTGATGGGGACTTTTCCCTTGGAAGAAAAACTAAAGTTGATGTGGTAGATCAAATGTCACCATCTTTTCATAGAAGTCAATTTAAGCAAAATTAGGTGACGAAGCATCCATCCCTATAATTAAGTAAAACTCTGTTAATTCGAGGACTATCTGATCCACTTTTAACATCCTTATTCCTAGTCGTAGAGTATGATGCTTACATACCTTACTAATGACGGAGGCCTTCCCAGTTGGCATTCCGATGGATAAAGGGATATGCTTATGGGCTAGTAGGCAATTGCAAGCTAGTCATACGTTCATGGATAATGAAAGAATGTTTGGACCCAGAGTAAAATAATATATGTCCCAAGATGTTATAAAAAGAGAGATTAACTTCCACTACACCATGGTAGTTTTGATTTTTCGATGGGAGAAAGGAAATTTTTTTACCTTAGTTCTATTCAATGGTTCTTGTCTTTTCTCATAGAACCTTTACTATAATGGACGATTGTTAGAGTTGTTAGTTGGGTTCATGAAGGGAGGTTTGATGAAATTAAAGGATTTGGGAGAAAATGGGATATTTCTTGGAGTGGTCACTAGGACCTGAGGTGTCTACTTTGTTACATTCATGACATTGTAATAGAGATCTACTATTGCTGTGATAGATTTGGCTAAAAACTCGGCCATTTTTGGGTTTGGTGTATGGATGGCCTCATTGATTGGGTTAGTTTCTAATGACATAGGGGATATAGGGTGGAGTTGTGATTCAGTTTGCTTCGCTAGATGTTGGGTTAAGGTAGGTATCTTCTATCAATCAGTTTAATTCAAAATTTGGAAAAATAATGATATAAGATTTAATCATTGTGTGAAATCCTCATTCAAAGTGTTTGCACTTTTTGGTTTCTATATTGACATATTCTTGGGCATATCGAGATAGTTCTGTGAGGTTTTCCTGAAATTGTGCTACTGTCAATTGTTCCTGTTGTAAGCTTAGAAATCCCACATCATCTAGTTTCTTGCTAATTCTGAAAAGTACTTCTTGAAGGAGATATCTTCAAGTTGATCCCAAGTCAATTCGTTAATATCTTAGGAGTGAAGAACAAAGACACGTGTCCAATTTTACCCTAAGTGTTGGTGTGATACCTACCCTATTAAGAACCTCAAGTTCTTGACGGAGCCACTTCTCGGCTTCGACCGAACCAGGTTTTCCATGAAATGCTGGGGGTCTTTATTGAAGAAATTCCTTAAGCGCGTTCATTCTTTGAGTCTCTTCTGGAAACTCATTATTAATTGGTCTTGGTGATGGTACATTATGTTGCATCCTGATTAAAATGGTTAGTTATTATAAACAATGTAGTATTCCCTCATTTGTTGTAGGTGGATTTGGGCCATAGTGAACTTATTGCTCTTCTTGGGTTTCACTGGAAGATGCGCGTGTATTTACCATCCTATATAAATAACATACTGATGGATAAAATAATAATGGATATAATTTAAATAGACCTGTTATATTGATGTCACGTTATGTTTCAAGGAAATATTTTACAATTCAATCTCGCAAAAAGTAAGTACACTCTCATGGATTCTTATTTTACAACAAAACGGTAAATCCCGTCTATTGTCCTACTAAGGAATATGGGGATTACTTCTTCTCACACGCATATGCTCGAACAAAGTTACTAAATCTCTTGCAGGTTTATTTATATACAACCATATTCCTCTCCTGGGTGTTTCTTAGACAAGATGGGATACAATGTCGTTGAATTCAAATCCGGGCTCAGGAGGGTCAGAGTTATTTAAGGAAGTGACAGAGGCAGTGGAGGTAAAACAACTGGTGTTGGCTGAAATTGGCCCGTAGTCTATGAGAGATCAAGGGGAGTGATGACGAGTTCCTCAGGGGAGATACATCAAAAGTAAAGTGGATGGCTTGCTGAAGTACCTCAGGATCTTGGGAGAACCTCTTTTCTTATTGAGTCGCTTCGGCTTCCCCATCAGGACTCCGATGAATAAAATATGCTTAATTTTAATGGTGGTAATGACCCAGTCTCAATTAATGCTTCGAATTTTTTGGCACAACGATGAGTATCCTTCATCCATAATATCTTGTTCGAACCTTTCATGCGTGGAACTATATATATCTAAGTAGATATCATCCCAAATATTCATGATTGCAAAATAGTATGAGTTACAGAATGTAACGATTAAGGTTTATAATAGAAATATACTCATTATAAGTCGTATGCAGACGAAATTTTTTTTCTCTCAATATCGTATAGCCATAAAAACCTGGTGAAATCTCTAATAACATATTATCAGGACCGCGAATCTATGCTTAATGGTACCAAGTTATAAGAGTAATAACAAGAAATAATTAAGCGAAAGCTAAAGAAACATTCATTATTGTGGTAGCATAACATCTTCTTGCATACATGATGTTGATGTAAAAAATTAGATTATCTCCAATTAATCAATCATAGATAAAATAAATAAGACAAAAGATTTTTAAAGTGGTTCAGCCTTATAAGAATGGCCTATGTCCACTATTTTTGTATTGCTAACTATTTGACTGGAATTCTCGATAAGTGGTTCACCTAGATCTCTAGAGTCCCCTTCTAATGAGGAGGTTACAATGTATTTATAGCCTTGAGGTTGTACATGTGAAAGGACAATGCGCTGTTATCTAGCAGACATATACATCTGTACGATAATAATGAGCGTTTAATACGCAGTCGTCTTTTTGATTCTCCTGAGTTGGATGCTCTATACGTTGAGTTGCTCGGACCGCCTGAGCTGCTCAGTACGCTTAAGTTGCTCAGAGCCTTAAGATCCTCGGGGCACCTAAGCTGCTCCGTATGATTGAGTTGATCGGGACACTTGAGTAGCTCGGTGATAGTATATTGTTCGTTGAAAGTGTTTGTAATTTCCACATATGTTGCCACATGTCTTCAAGTGAATGGTCCACATCAGCAGACTAAATTTGGTATCAATAGAAGTCCCCCAATGTTTCACACCTTGAGGTTGAAGAAAAGTGTGGAATATTCTGCTCGAAAACTGCTCAGATTATTGGTTTTTATGGTTTTTAGGAAAATGTTCGTTGTATATAACTCTTTTTTGAGCGCATAGTATCAAGCCTCATAAATATTTTAAATTTTCATGACCGCTTCGATATTTGTGCCCCTTTTCTTCTTTTATCCGTCGAAGATGCAAACGTCTTCCCTTATAATCATTGCCTTTCTCTATTCCCGAGGTAAAGTATCTAAGCGCGGAAGAAATCCTATCGTCTTTCACTTTTCAAATCTGAATCTTTGAACTCTTCATTTTCTTTCTATCTTATGCCTCGTTCTTTCCATCATTCGTTGTCAACTGATCTTTTTTTCTGTAAGATTTTCTTCCTTCTCCTTTATTTACTTTGTTCATCATGGTTTACCTTGTTGAATCGCTTAACAAATTTCGGTCTGAATTTTCAATCCCTTTGTGGGTTATTTTGGAAGAACTTTCTGATTATTTTTCTTTGGCTGAGGGACATTGGTTCCCCAGTCTTTTTGTAGCCGAATGTGGCTTTTTTTTTGCCGCCAAATCCCCTGTGTTTGGAGTTTTGCCAATATTTTGATGTTGTACCTGCAATAATAGCTCCAAATACATGGAGAATAGTTAATGGCGTACACAGGTTGAATCAACTTCATGGAACCTGTTTAGGGATTCTAGAGATTATGTATTGCTATAGATACTTTCTATTTAAAAACTAGGTTTTTGAATAGAGAGTTAGTTGTCAATCTTCCTGATGCCAATAAGGATTACTTTGATCATGGGGTGGTGATGAAAAATTGGCAACACCCTCCATTAAATGGAGATGATGTATACCAAGGTCCCAGATGTCCACCTTATGGCAATGGGATAGGTTGTTTTTATTTTTGAAATCTTGTTCTCTTTGTGTTTGATAAAATGCATCTCTGATATTTTATTTTTTCTTATTGCAGTTGACATTAAAAGGAAACCTCCAAAGGAAACTGATGTTAAAATAAAGCATTTAAAACTTATCTGGAGTTTGCACCAATCTGTTGCTGAAGAGCATATTAGATCTGCTTTTTACCTGTTGTAGTAAAAAAACTATAATTCATCTTTCACTGCTCGTCCTCGTCCATTGGTAGTTAATCTTGACCAAGTACCAGCCTCTGAGACTAGTGTGGAAGGTTCTTCCTCTGAGTCGAGTATTCTTATCAGTAATCTGATGAAGAAGAGAAGAGCTCCTGCCTTTTTTAACAAATCTTCCTCTGCCACTGTGGAGGCAAAGAAAATTAAACACGATGTCCTAGAAGAAGGGGAAAAAACTACAGATGTACCCCCTCCTGCTGCTGCTAAGAAGGCAGGCGAGAAGCCCCCGTGGATCCAAGCAAGACTGTCGCTATCTCTCCTCCGAGCGAGGTTATTGTCATATCACCAATAAAGACAACGTCTTTAGTTAAAACTGTTCTTGCTCCTCTGAGGAGGTTAAAGAAAAGATATTCTGAGAGATCTGCTGAACCTATCTCTCAACCTTTAAATGTTAAAGGTAATGTTCCAACTTTTGTTCCTCCTAGCTCTACTATGGGCTTGGTAAAATCCTGGACTATCCCAGACGTCCAAGGCATTGAAGATACTCTTTCTCGTGAGAGAATCACTACCCTGGCTGCTCAACACACTGCCTCAGTAAGTATCTTTAGCTTTACCCCTTTATTTTTTAATACTATGTTCATGTATTGACTTTAAGTGATTTCTTTTTTCAGCTGGTGATGTGTTTCAACAGCATTTTGAAGATGGATGAAGCTATCAAGGCTTCAAGATCCTCAGGAGGAGTAGAGAAATCTTTTGTTGGGATGACCCAATCTTTAAAAGACTCTCATCAAAAGAACGAGGAAGATAAAGTTGCTTGGGAGAAGCAACTCAAGTCCATTGAGTTGGACATAAATCAAGCTGTGAATGCCTCCAAGGAATTGAAGAAGAAGTTCAAGGAGTTTGAGTAGAGCAACAAAAAGTTTGAACATAGAAATAAAGAGTTTGAAGTTAAGCTCAAGTCTACTGAAGAGGAAGTTGTTAAATATCAAGATGTCGAGTGACAAAAAATGGAGGTGGAGGAGAAGTTGAAGGCTGCCGAGGATCTCCTTAGGGAAAGGACCTCCTCGGAGAAGGAAAAAAGGAAAAATGCAATTAAAAATCATTCAGTGATGGTTGGGACAAAGGATGGAAAAAGGGCCTGGCTACCATGTCTTCTCAAATGGAGTATGACATCCTAAAATATTTTAGGGATGGATCGAGCTGAAAGTTACTGAGAATTCTAAGTTATACCAGCAGTACACTCATGGCCCTCCTCCCTCTCCTGGAGAATAAGAAGAGGATGAAGTTGCCTCATATGAATCTTCTATGATGATTGGATATCAGGTCCCTGCTGTTCCTTCTGTTCAACCTTGCTCCGAGCAACTCCAACCAACCATCACTTTTGTCGATCAGCTACTCTTATCCTCCGAGCAACCAATCACTTCCTCCAAACCTTCTGAGGAAGTCATAGGAAATAAGGAGAAGGTGTAAAGTTGTTTGGGATTTTTATTTTGTTGGTTTCTTGAATGTAACCTTGGACTATGTATCTCTTCTTATGATGAATAAAAATTCGAACTTTGGTTGTTCGTCTTGACTTTATCTTTTACTTGTTCTATCTGCATCATTATTGATTCTTTTTATTTCTTCTCTTTGTTAGTTTATGGCCAGGATGGATCTCTTATCAGCTCATGACACAGAATTGATGAAGAAATGCAATGACTATTTTAAAGTTGGTCATGCACATCTTAATGAGGCTCAAATCATTGATATCCTTGGTTCAGATGCTCCTGAACGAGCATTTGAAGCTTATCAATACTTAAAGTGCTTACTCGATCGTGTTGTTGCCACTAATATGGCATACTACGAGATGATTGAAGATCTCTAAGGAACTATCGAGGAACTCCAACAGCAATATAAAGAATCTTCTACCCTTTTGCACCAAGGATACGAGAAAAATATCAACAATTGAGTGCTGACAAAGGGTATGACAAGTTTATCTCTGCTTATGGGAAGAAAGAGAGTGTTATAAATCTTGAAGTTGAAGAGCACATGCATATTGCCAAGTTGTTGGAGGAGGATAACATTGCTTTGCAAGAAGAGATAAAACCACTCAAATCTGCTGCATCTTCTTCGAGAGCCTTGGTCCCTGTTAATCATGAAGGTTTTTCTTTCTTGGAGGTAGAAAATACCAACTTACGAGATGAGTTGGAAACTTTGAAAAGAGTTGGACCTTCCACATCTTCTCGTGGACGAGCAAGATCTTCTTCTTGTGGACGAGCAAGGGCTGGTCGGGTTTCTATTGAAGAAGCGAGAAATCAATCGGCCTTGGATAATCAGGCATTTCAGTTGATGGCCAAGAATAAAGCTTTGGCAGAAATGTCCAAGAAAATTCTGAATTTTACTGACCAACTTACTTCCCAAAGTTTTGCTTTGGAAAATAAGGAAATTATGGTGAAGAATCTCCACGATCAACTGGAGAGGTTAACTTATCAGTTCCATAAACAACCCATAGAGTTTTGGATGGCTGGTTATAATGAAGCCCTTTACCATCTTGATGCTCGGATCTAGCAGTCAAATAATGAGGGGTACAAGTAAGGGTGGTTGAATGCACTGTGTGTGCTAAAATTAGAGAAAGGCCACTACTTATGGGATTATTATGACCCTGAAGTGCTTGATATACCCGTGCCTCTTTTTAATCTTGACATCAGTTGGATTCCTGCTCGGGCAATTCCTCAATGCTTAATCTCCAAGTATCTCAGCGATTACAGTCTTCATGCAAACTTTGAGATATCTCACCCAGAGCATTTGCTTGATCGTCCCTCCGTGATGAATGTTCAAATGCTGCGAGATCTAAACTTTATAAATTCCCCTTATGCATTAGATTATCCTCCTGCTGGGGTAGAACCTATTTCAAAGGCATAAGGGAAAAACCCAATAGAATAGGTTTTTTATGTAATGAAGTATATTTTTCACATCATATGTAATTCTACTTGATTTGAATGAAGAAATTTTTAGTCTTTTTGCCATTTTATTTTCTTTTAAATAATTTGTAGAATGTCCTTGTTTATTTGTTTGCGACTATATGTACATTCTGTTTTATTTTTGGATAATGGAACTTGTCCTTTTTATTGTTTGATTATAGTGACTTATCACTCTTTGGGCCTAAGTAATGGAATGATTTGCATCCCATGTTCATTCTTAGTTTGGTACTAACCAACCGGAGTTGATTATAATTGATTTTTTGACCACCCGGAGTTGGTGGTAACTAGTTCTTGACCAATCGGAGTTGGTGATAATTAGTTCCCGACCAACCGGAGTTGATGGTAATTGATTCTGACCAACCTGAGTTGGTGGTAATTGATTTCCCGACCAACCGTAGTTGGTGGTAATTGATTTCCGACCAACCTGAGTTGGTGGTAATTGATTTGCCGACCAACGTGAGTTGGTGATGATTGATTTGCCGACCAACCGGAGTTGGTGGTAATTAATTTCTGACCAACCGGAGTTGGTGGTAATTGATTTCTCGACCAATCGGAGTTGGTTGTAATTTATTTGCCGACGAACCGGAGTTGGTTGTAATTGATTTTTGACCAACCAGAGTTGGTGGTAATTGATTTATGACCAACCGGAGTTGGTGGTAATTGATGTGTAGTGTGTAGCACTAATATTCCGAAAAAATTTCAATAAAGAGAGAAACTGGGTGAAACATCACTTTATTCATATTGAAGAAATTGTATTACATAGGAATTTCAATTACTGATAATATTTGCGCAGATGCTCTGCATTCCATGCATTTTTGAATTCTTCTCCTTCTAAGGTTTCAATCCTGTATATCCCTGGACGAACAACTTCTGTTACTCTGTAGGGCCCATGCCAGTTGGCTTCCAGTTTGTTATTCTTTTGGATCACTTTCTTCAGCACATAATCCTCTTCCTTCAAATCACACTTCTTCACTCTTTTGTTGTAGAACAAAGCCGTTTGTTGTTGATACGTTGCATTCCTGATTGCTGCTTCTTCCCTAACTTCTTCGAGCATTTCCAGGTCTAATCTTCTCATCAAATCACTGACAGGAGAATTGAAATTGAGCACCCTATGCGTGGGTAGACCCAATTCAGCAGGTATGAAAGCCTCACTCTCAAATGCCAACATGTATGGAGACTCTCCAGTTGCTGTTCGTGGTGTGGTACGATAACCCCACAACACAGAATATAGCTTGTTAATCTAATTTCCTTTTGCATCATCTAGTCGTTTCTTCAAACCATTCAGCAGCGTTCTGTTTGTCACCTCACTTTTCCCATTTATTTGGGGATGACCTGGTGCAGAGTGGATCTTCAGTACATTGGATTGCTGATAATACGCATCAAACTCCTCGTTATCAAACTGAGTTCCATGGTCAGTAATGAATGCATCTGGTAGACCATATCTGCAGATAATATTCTTCCAAATAGATTGATAGACTTTGTCGTATGTCATATCAATGAGAGGTTCAACTTCCACCCATTTGGTAAAGTAATCCACAGCAACCACGAGGTATTTAAATCTTCCCCTATTCGTTGGAAGTGGCCCGACCAAGTCTATTCCCTAAATGGAGAATAGCCAAGGAGACGTGATGGGTGTTAACAATGCTTGGGGAGTTCTTCGGATAGAAGAGAAGTGTTGACATTTATCACATTTCTTGGCATAAGCTATACAATCAGCTCTCATCATTAGCCAGCAATACCCCTGCGTTGTTATTCTTTGCAAAAGAATCCGACCTGCCACATGGGCTCCATATGACCCTTCATGAACTTCTTCGATCAAATCTTTCATTTCGGAGGGGTGGACACATCTTTGTAGTCCCGTTATAATTCCTCGTCTATATAAAATGCCATTCGTCAATACATAACGAGTAACTTTAAACTTTAGTTTCTTGGCTGCAAGTTTATCATTTGGTAAAGCCCCCTCTTCAATATAGGCCCTGATGGGATCCATCCAAGATGGTCCCAAGTCAAGGGCAATGAAGTTCATCATCAAATCTTTGTCTATGCTCCGACGAGCTAGGATTTTTATTGGGATTGTTCTTCGTAGCTCGGTGCATGTGGATGAGGCTAACCAAGCTAAGGTGTCTGCTCTTGCATTCTCCAATCTTGGTATTCTAATCAACTGTACTGCAGTAAAACTCGATACAACCTCCATTGCATTTGCATGATACTTGATCATTAATTCTCCTTTTGCCTCATATACCCCCAGAATTTGATTTACGATTAACTGTGAATCACTAAATACAATGACTCACTCTGCCTTCATGGTTTTGGCCAGACTTAGACCCACGATCATTGCTTCATATTCAGCCTCATTATTAGAAGCCTTAAATTGAAAGAGCAGAGCATACTCCACATCAATCTCATTCGGACTATTTAAAATAATCCCTGCTCCACTTCTTGTAGTGCACGAAGAGACATCCACATACAAATTTCATATAGGTACTTCATCTTCAAATTTTTGATCAGACAAAGTTCCTAGGTGGAATATTTGGTGTTTCCTTTTGTCCTCCACAGGCACTTCTCACTGCTCGTTGGTCATCTTCTCTTGCTCAACCGACACTTCTCGCTGCTCGTTGATCATCTTCTCTTGCTCGTCTACCGATGTAAGTTGATCGGGATTTAAATTTGATGATCTTGTAACATTCACAGGTTGGTCTGTATTTAACTCCTGTTCTTTAGAGGCATCTTCTTGAGTAAACTCTGTGATAAAATCCTCCACTGCCTGCCCTTTGAGTGACGATCTAGGCTCATAAATTATATCATATTCACCAAGTTCCACTTCCCAGTAGATCAATCTTCCTGATTCTTTCGGTTTATGCAGAGCTTGTTTTTAATGGAATATTAGTGTACACCACTATAGTATGGGCTTGGAAGTATGGACTCATCCTTCTACTTGCTTCAATCAGTGCTAGCTCCAATTTCTCCAGCCTTGGATATCTTATTTCTGCTCCTTAGAAAGCTTTGCTAGTGTAATAGACTGGTTTTCGTACTCTGTCCTCCACTCTTATCAACGCCGAGCTCACTGTATTTTTTGAAACTGCCAGGTATAAGTATAGTCTTTCTCCCATCACTGGTCTAGATAATAATGGAGGTGTCCCTAGATACTTCTTCAACTCTTGAAAGACTTCCTCGCATTCATCATTCCACTTAAAAGTTTTTCGAAGTGTTTTGAATAATGGGAGACATCTGTCTGTTGCTCATGACACAAATCTATTAAGTGCTGCAAGTCGCCTTGTGAGGCTTTGCACTTCCTTCTTTGTGGTTGGAGATCGCAGCTCCAATAGAGCCTTAATCTTTTCAGGGTTCACCTCAATCCCTCGTTGGTTAACAATATATCCGAGAAACATACCTTCTCGTACTCCGAATATGCATTTGGTGGGATTCAATTTCATTTGATATTTCTCTAGTTTATCAAAGGTCTAACCTAGGTCAACGAGATGATCAGCAGCTTTCTTGCTCTTCATCAGCATATCGTCAACATAAACCTCCATGTTATGACTGATTTGCTCTGCAAACACCTTATTCATGCCGCTGATATGTTGAACCTGTATTTTTAAGTCCAAAAGGCATAAAATTATAATAATAAGTTCCCCTTAGGGTGATAAAAGAGGTACTCTCCCTGTCCCCAGGCTTCATCTTAATCTAGTTGTAACCATAATAAGCATCCATGAAACTCAACAATTCATTCCCCGAGGTAGCATCCACTAGTTAATCGATTCGGGGTAAAGGAAAATGATCCTTTGGGCATGTTTTATTCAGATCGGTGAAATCTACACACATCCTCCACTTGTTATTTTTCTTCTTCACCATCACCATATTTGCTAACCAATCAGGTTATTTGACATCTTTAATAAAAGAGGCTTTTTGTAGTTTCTCTACTTCTTCCTGTATAGCTTGGTTTTTCTCAGGACTAAACACTCTTCTTCGATGTTTACTGGCTTGATTTCCTTGTTCACATTGATCTCGTGACACAAGAAACTCGGATCTATCCCTCGCATGTCTTCATGACTCCATGCAAAAGTCTGCTTTCTACGCCTTAGAAATGCTATCAATTCCTATTTTATTGATACATCCAGTGATGCACCAATTTGAGTTGTTCGTTCTGGATGCTCGTCGTCCAGAATGATATTTTTTGTAGCCTCCATGACCTGTCCCTTCACGAGCTGAGACTCGTCTTTAAGGTCTAAAGTTTTAATCTCTGCATCTTCTATCTCCTCCACTTGATAGGTAGTAGTCTTCTTCCTGGATTCTTCACGTTCTTCCTATTCGGAAGATGAATAGTAGCATTCCTGAGCTACTTTCTGGCCGCCTTTCATAACTCCTACTCCAAAATTGGTTAGGAATTTTAAACATTGATGTATAGTAGATGGAACCGCCTCGAACTTCTTCAGACCTACCCTTCCCATGATGATATTATAAGCTGATGGGACATTTTTATCCATTACGAAAAAGCGTACTCTTTCTGTTCGACAAGTAGGCCATGTACCAATAAGCGTATCCAACTTGATATTCCCAAGTGGAAAAACCTTCTCGCCTGTAAAACCAAGGAGGGGCCTATGATATGGCTCCAACTGGGCTAGCTTCAGATTCAAACTATCAAAGCATGGATAGAACATGATATCTGCCGAGCTATCATTATCTACCAATACTCGTGAAATCACCACTTCCTTCATTCTCATCTTGATCACCAATGGATTATCATGAGGATATAGTACACCTTCCAGGTCGTTCTTAGAGAAACCAATGACCAATTTGTCTTTATTCACCTTCCTCGGGCGATCATCTTCAGCTAGATTTATTTATTGAATGTATGAGCAAGCTTAAGCCTCATTAAGGTAAGCTTTTCTCTTCGCAGTCAGATCTCCTCCTCCTGCGTCTCCACTTGTAATAACATTACATTCAAATTATCCAAAATGGATTGAAAATACCTCACGTTCTGACTTCCTTGGTCTTTTGGGGAGATCGGGTCATCTTGGTCATCTCCTGGAACTTCTTCGTTACTTCTCTTCTTGTCTTCTTTTGCTCGACGAGGATATTTAGATCTTTTGCCTTCTTCGGTCGCTGGTCTTTTCACCATTTCGGCGATCAATATACTTGGTCAATTTTCCCCACCTGATGAGTGCTTCAATTTCATTATGAAGAGCTATGCAATGCTTGGTAGTGTGACCATGGTCTTTATGGAACTCGTAATATTTGGACTTATTCCTCTTGTCAGAATCTACCTTCATTTTTTCTAGCCAGTTTAGCTCCTCGCTGTTCTTGATCTCTTCCAGAATCTGGTTTAAATCTATCTTCAAAGGAGTATAATCTTCAAATTTCTTCAACTGTTCCAATGCTTTCTTTGCTTTCGACTGTCTGTTGCCACCATTATTCTTCTGATCGTTCTTCTCAGTCTTGTCAGCCTCGACCTTAGTTTCCTTAGTATCTGCATTCTTATTCGCAACCATGGTCTCCTAGGCATTCATGATTTTGGTTTCTTTTGCCATCAGTTCAGCCATGGTCCTAGGCGAATCCTTAGCTAAAGTGTAGTATAATTTATCCGACAACAATCCACTCATCAAAGAAATAATTGTTGTTTTCTCCTCGTAATCAATTACCTCAAGTTTCTCGTTATTGAAATGAGTAATATAGTCTCTGGTGATTTCACTTGTCTTCTGTCTAACACTCAGCAAGTGTGCTACTCGTTTAACTGGTTTCGTTCCAAAACAGAAGTTCTCAATAAAGAGTTCTGCTAGTTGAAAGAAAGTCGCAATTTTCCCCCGAGGAAGGTTATTGTACCATATCTGAGCAGATTTGTTAAGAGTTCCTGAAAATGCCCTGCATCTCATCTCGTCGGGAACTGCATAGATATCAACAGCAGCTTGGTATTGTTCTATATGTAGGATAGGGTCAGTTTTTCCATCATATTTAGGCATCACTATAGGAGCTTTGAATTTTGATGGTATGGGAAAATCCACAATTGCATGTACAAATGGTGTCCCTTGGACAAAATTTTTTTGTAGAGGATTCTTGGCCTTAGCCATTTCCCCTAATCTTTCCTCCATCCTCTGAATAGAGCCCTTCCATGCATCATTTCCCTCCTCGGTCCTATTGGTTCGAGTAACTGATCACGTTGAATTTGCCTCTTGGGATCTTTCATTACGAGCAGTTGGTCATGATTGGGTAGAGCCTTCCCTTAGATCGGATGGTCATTGAGAGTTCCTCGACACAATCCTAGGGGGACTTCTATTCCTCCTAGGGCCCAAACGATAAAAAGGAGAGACTTTACTCAACCTTTCTAGAGCACTGGTCCTTTTCGGAGATAAAGTGACGTTTCGTTGAGAGTCTATAGCTCGTACTGAGGAAGTCCGACCAGGCTAATAAGAAGGATCATTAGACTTTTCAGTACGATATGAGTCGGTGCATCTGGATCGAGATTCCTCTGGGAATAGCATTTGCCTAGTTCGCGAAGAGGTTAAACGGGTATTTCTCTGAACACTTCGTTGTCCTGATTGAGCCGACACTCCGCCATGAACAGTTTGTATAAGTTGTCTCATGGTTTCTTGCATGACCGTCTGGCCTTGGGCTAGATTAGCCATTATACCAGCCATATCTTGAACATTTGGGGGAGTCGAAAGGATTAGAGGGACCCCAGTGTTTCGATTACTGGATTCCGGATTATCGGCCATTGATAATGAATTATTTTGGTGAAAATGCTAAGTACAGTCATTTTCCACAGACGGCGCCAATCTGTTGGTGTAAAAAATTAGATTATCTCTAAATAATCAATCACAGATAAAATAAATAAAATAAAAGATTTTTAAAGTGGTTCTGCCTTATAAGAATGGCCTACGTCCACTTTTTTTATATTGCTGACTGTTTGACTAGAATTCTCGATAAGTGGTTTACCAAGAGATCTAGAGTCCCCTTCTAATGAGGAGGTTACAATGTATTTATAGCCTTGAGGCTGTACATGTGAAAGGACAATGCGTGGTTATCTAGAAGACATATACATCTGTACGATAATAATGAGCATTTAATGCGCAATCATCTTTTTGATTCTCCTGAGTTGGATGCTCTATACGTTGAGTTGCTCGGACCGCCTAAGTTGCTCGGTACTCTTAAGTTGCTCGGAGCCTTAAGCTCCTTGGGATGCCTAAGCTGCTCGGTATGATTGAGTTGCTCAGGGCGCTTGAGTAGCTCGGTGATAGTATGTTGTTCGTGGAAAGTGTTTGTAATTGCCGTGTAGGTTTCCACGTGTCTTCAAGTGAATGGTCCACATCAGCAGACTAAATTTGGTATCAACACATGGAGTCTTAATAAATAGGAATAATACTCACACAAGATTATTATAACAAAGAACGATAGGGGATTTAAAAGATCACAGGAGCTGATATGTTGTAGTAAAAATGTTTCGATGGGGACGGCCATCTGTTTTTGTTACTGCCTGCACGTATGTTACTAAAAACATTTTCCTTGGAAAATCTGAATTAAAATCATAGGTGCGGGTGGTATTTCTCCCTCTTCTAGTTCACTGTCCATTTGTAAGGAAAAAAATTAAGAAAAAATATGTCAAGTGGATAATTTTATTTCTATAACAATATATATGCAATAATTAATTGTGATAGTTGTAATATGTGAGTGCAGATTTGGGGAAGTACCGCATCGAGTGTGTTTTGGACTTGATAAATGTTGTTGCGCCTACGTATCTGTCTCATTGTGGAATCAAATTCTGCATAGTTCGTGGGTCCGTACGATATGCCGAAAAACTCAGCTTTTGGTGGTTTGGGTGTGCGGGCGGTGCCAAATTTGTCTAACCACCTCCAAATGCCCATATACCGTAATGAAAGTATGAAAATCCGCTCGTCACAATCGAATCCGTGATGGAGTTCAAGAGGTGCTTGGGTAAGAAGAGTTAGAGTTCCTCTACTAACTTTGCCCCAAAGACCATCATCCATCAAATGAGGGGGGAACCCTCTTTTTATAGAAAAAAGTGCCTTAAGTGGGCTTGACACATGTCATGTTCTCTATGGATTCAAGTGTCCAATATTTATGGTGCCACTTGTCACAATATATGTGGTGGCATCTTGAGTGAATAAATTAAATCATTACTAGAGTATTATCTAGTGTAATTTTATCGACCATGTAGGGTGTGGATTGTAGTAAAGCTTAATGAATCATAAATCAATACTTGTTCAAATATGAGGGGTTAATTTATTAGAGTGTTGGTGGTGAATTTATTTAATCCCACTATACATTTTTTCCCTCGTACACACAGTTGGTGTGTTGATGCTTTAGCTGAGACATATCAACTATGTGTGCAAAATAATCGTTTAGCCTGTTTTGACTATAAAATCATCACATAACCATGTTCGGTCTATTATCATGTGTGCATATGCACATATTATTTGTGCATAGTTTTGAGGGCTATCTTTGCTGCCTCTGCTCTTCATTTTGGAGGAGTATTTTGGGGGTTGTCCCCATTCCTCTCGAATGAGCATGTCTCCACAATTTTATTGCGGTTTTAAATGTTTTGAACAACAAACTTGCCAGATATACTAGCCCGAGCTACCAATTGGTTGTTATATAAGTATAGTGTATCTTTTTCAATCATACGATCAAAACTTCTCAAGAGTACTTGGTCGAGAAACCGTAAATGCTTCGAGTGAACTGGGGTTTTTGAACCAACATATTTTGCAAGTGTGCCCAATTTTATTTAGTCGAGCAACCATAAAGGTCCTTTTAGGACTTTAAGCATCCCTAAAAATCAAGGTCTTTAAGCATGACTAGTAATTTAGGATTTTAGTCTCCCATAAATTAGGGTTGTGCCTAGACTACAAAAAAAGTAGTTTTTAAAATGGAGGCTTTTGAGACGGATAAAATTTAGTCCCTAAAGCATACCATTTGGGATGGGTAAAAACAGTTGTCTTAAAAAGTAATGGGTTTTAAGACCCCTATTGTTATCCGTCTTATAAAGTGATACAAATGAGACTCCTATTGTTTTCCGTCTTATAAAGTAATACAAATAAGACTCCATATTAATAGCCTTCCCAAGTAATCCACCTTATGAGACAGCTAAAATATTTTTGGTTTCCCACCTTGGTAATTTTAATTCCCGCCTTCTGTATAGAAATGAACCCTTATACATACAAAAAAAGAAAGGTAAAAGAAAACCCAAGTAAATCGTGGTTCTAACTCGTCACCTCCTACTCTCCTTCGCCATCACCTCTAAATTTTTCCGCTGACATCACCGCTCGTGCTAGATCTCTCCCCTTCCCCCGCAACTGGTAAGTCGTGCTCCACTTTATTTTGGTTTTGGTGGGATTATGGTGGTGTAGGTTGTTAGTTAGATAGGGTTTTAAGAATTAGGGTTAAGTGTAGTTGGAAATTATGAAATTGGGATTTTATGGTTGGAGACGTCAAATTAGGTTTGTTATATATTGATTGTCAATTTCCTTGTTTGGTTGCTCTTAAAATGAAAGAAAAGGTAATGAAAAAGTAATTTGATATCTCGTTGATGTAATTGGTTGGTTATTGAGATAGTTCAAGTTTTTAATATAGAGGAAATTACTTATAATAATATAATAGTAATATTTCTGTCTTATATCATAATTCTGATTTTTCAATGGCAATCATATGTTTTTTATTGATGGTTATTTGACAGGGGCATTATATATTGCCATACAGATTTTCATTGGCGTTTAAATATTTGATCTCATCTCGAGAATTCAAGTTATAATATCATTAAATTTATATGGATAAAAGGTAATTTTATTTATTGGTTATTGATTAATATCATTAATTTTGTACTGGATTGGATTGATTTGTAGTGGTGATAGGAGGTTGAGGGTGAGCCAATTGAAAACCCGTATTGTCAATTGGTTGTTGTAGTATAGTTTTAATATTAATTTACGAGAATATTTGTATATTTTTTTGTTTGAGTTATTGATATGTTCATTTGTGTTAATTAATTAATGTCCTTTGCAAGTAGTTTATGCCATTAGTTTGATATTTAGTATTCGATTATGATTTTATTTTGTGATATATGGGATGGACCCAATTAATACAAATATGTATTAGCGTTGAGAAAAACTCTAATGTTATCCTACACCATATCAAATACTAAATCTTAACATTCAAATCACTAAGTATTGGGACACAAACTCCAACATACAATGCGCTACCCGAAAGTAATAAATAAAAAGATAGGCAATAGTTAAAATTCTAGTTTAAAAAAAATTAGTCAAAACAAAAAAGTAATCTCATGATCTTTAAAGAATCGAAAATGATAAACTTGATATTTCATGATTTGAGTGGCAGGAAATGAGGAATGAACACCCCAATACGCACAAAAGTAACCTAAGGAAAGTGGTCGTGTCCTCACTGAACTCCTATTCCGCAATTGAATACTATACCACTGTTTTTAGAATTAAAAATAGGATTTAGGAGTCAAGAACTCAAAATGATAACTGAGTGGCCTAAAGAAAGGCACGAACATCCTAAGAGATACCAAAGAATCTTGTGGGAAATGTCCATTTTATCATAGGACTCGATTTTTTAAGTTGACTAGTAAACATTCATTTTTGAAATTAACTAGTAGACACCCGTTTTGGGATTAAAAAGAGTTCAAAAAACATAAATGAAGTGGCATGGAAAGAGTCGCAAATAAATACAAAGGTATCAAAGTAACTTGAGGGAAGGATGATGTACTCACTGAGCTCTTAGTTAATTAGTATACGCTTGTTATTTTGCATGTTAAAAACTACAAATGTTCTTTTGCATGGAAAGAGTCACGAATAACTACAAGTTTGTTAGTAGAGGCTTGTTCTTTTGCACCATGGCATAATCACAAATAACTAAAAATGTTCTTTTTCATGTTAAAAATGGGTTTTTGGAGGCAACAACCCAAAAGATTAATCGAAATACCCAAAGACTTAATAAAGTATCTCATGGGAAGTGTTTGTTTTGTAATTGAACTCCAGTTGCAGAAATTTACTACTATACGCTCGTTTTATGGTATAAAATGGACTTTAGGGAGCAAAAACTCAAAACATCAATCAAGTGACCTCGAGAGAGGCACATGCACCCCAAGAGGTGCAAAATAACTTGTGGGAAGTGTTTGTGTTCTGATCGAACTCTCGGTTTCTGAAATTGACTAGTAAATGATTGTTTTCGTGTTATAAGTTGGCTTTGGGGGTAAAAAGTTAAAACAACATTGAAGTGGTTCAAAAAGAGGCACGAATAGTTCTAACGGTATCAAACAACCCGAGGTAAGTGATTGCCTCTTCACAGGACTCTCGATTTTTGAAAGTGACTAGTGGGAAGGGTCTGGGCAAGTCTAGATTTAATCAGAACTCTGTTCAAGTATGCGTTGTTTTTACTCATTTTGAATGTGTTATCTTCATTACTATTTTGTTCAAACACGGGGATGACATCATCAACCACCCAGACAGTGGCGCGCGAGTCATTGTTCCCTGCATTGGATCGTCCATATGATCCGTACTCGGTGATTATTTGGAACCGACTACTGGAGACCATATTTGCCTCCTTCTTTCGCTCTCTTCTTAATGCCAGGTTCCAGCATGAGTGTATTAGTACTAAGGATGGCACCCTCATTTCAACCAATGTTAAGTCTTTTTGGGAAGTGAAAATCGTCATCGTTCGTTACAGTTGTAGTCATCCACTTATGCTACATCTCTCAGCTCCCTAGTTTTCGTTCCATTCATAAGCAAAGATATTTTGACTCTATTGTGGATTACAACGTTGTTCATTTAACTTCGTTATATGCGCCACCTGAGGTTTTAGATTAAAAATAAAATGAGGTTTTACTTTTGCAGCAATGCCTGTCATCAATTGGTGACTAAGTATATGAATTATGACCGACATTGTGAGCATTATCTACCTTGGAACTATGTGGAGAAAAGTGTTATCATAGTTCTTCTAGTACCACAGTGGCTTCCAAAATAAAAATAAATTGGCAAAATAAAAAATCTCATGCTTTTACTGATGTTTAGAAGCAACAATGTCACCACTAGGATTTTCGATCGTCATGTTGGCACTCCTGCTCCTGGCATTGTTTTGGACAATTTTTTGCCCCCAACGTCACAATGACAAGAGGATCCCTCATCCTTTTAAATGCATCTGAAAGCACCTCTGCACTTAGATTGTCATAAAAAATGCGTCCCCTCCTGCCCCATCTCCGAAGAACATCAGAGAATTCCTTTGGCAACATACAAGTTATATCACCCCTCCCGAGTAGTTCAGCAAGTACTTGGCAATACTCTATTCCCGAGTTTACACAAAGTAAAGCCATTATAAGTTATAACAAACAACTTCAACACCGGAAACTACATTAATACCTGATTTAGGAATCCATGTTGTTGTGGCCACTTTATCATAAAGAACCCGATGAACTACGGCAACCACGAAGTTATAGATTTCCCCTAAAGACGCATCAGTTGTAAAACTGGTACTTGGATCGGCAATTAAATGCTGATAGATAAGACGTTCGACAACTGAAGTTTTTGTTGTGAAAAAAAATTCATGTGAGTGGTATACCGAGATCGGAAGGTGCTCCACAAGATACAAGATAAAAGAAACAACTAGGTGAAATATAGTCAAATAATTTATTCCCGTTGGCATTATAACAATCTTCCACGTATTATAACAATCTTCCAAAGATTTATGTAACATTCGAACTCGAGAGACCTCTTTTTGAGCTCCACCCAAAGATTTATGGAACATTCGAACTCGAGAGACCACTTTTTGTTACCTCAAAGATATGAAGAAGATACATGCTTTGGGAAAACACAAAAGAGTAACTCCTGATTGACAAATGATGGAGACATTTAATAGTTTCCAACACCTTCATACCCATAGAATGTAATTTCAGCTGCCAATAACTCTGAATGGCAGATACCAACTGTCGAGAATCAGCAGAAACAAAATTTCCACCACTTTTTCAAAGAAATCTTTCATCAATATCTCTCACCCAATCAGCATCATAGTTCAAAAACATGTAAACGAAGTCCTCCAACTCACTACTTAACTGCCTCAGCACACCAAAATAATCAAAATAGAACTCCCTGTAACCCAAGTGATCTTGCGTTTCAAATCAAACTAAACACTCAAAGATATTCACAATTTTTTCTTTCCACTGGTTCCAAAAGTATACTAAAGTTTGAACAGAAACTCGGTTCTTTGAAATCCTATCTTTTGTCTGATTTACGATATCCACGGACATTTCATCATTAAACTCATACTTTGAGGTATTTAAATGAAAATGGAGGTCCAGAATTTTTCGAGCAGATATTATTTCTCCTCTCAGACTTCTATGTTATTGGGAAGCTTGTAAAGACTTATTACAGTCAATCAAATTACCCTGCTCATGTGACAAAATATCAACCTCTATACAAACGAATACATATAAGTGATCTGAATCCTTCTTTGCAAATGACTTAGCACTCCTTAACATTTCCTCCTTGTTCGTAAAATGCTTCAAGGGCCACCCTTTGCTTCCAGGAGCCCATAGAGAGTTGGAGAACACAAACCCAAGGATGAGTGAAGATGCCTCATTCAAATTTTCATCCTTCTGTAGCAAATTTTCCTCGACTATAAGATCTCCTCTTAGCCTCACAATCTTTGCAGCCCTAGCGAAGTTTCCCCATTCTTCTTCCAACAAAAAAGCACATCCAGACACTTTAAAGACTTCAAGAAGTTTCGTCTTGATTCCATTGAATGAAAAGCTCTGATGAACATCATCATTGATTTATTATCCTTGATATTATAATAATGGTGTGCCTAACTCTCTTGAAACTCTTGCTCAATTTTGTCAATCTTTTTACTCCTAATAACCAAACCATTAGCCGTAGGGTCATGTTGTTTCATTACTCCTAATGAAACAACATGTTCTCAATTTCATTACTCCTAATGAAATGCTTTTTAGAAAGCTCTTACTCGCTCATTATCCACAACTGGAAAGGATGATAGTTGAGGTGAGTAGTGAAATTAGTGCTAACGAATTACTAAGGTTTTCAAGAGAGTTACTCCCCTTCTCTTGAGCATCAGCAATATCAGAAATAATATACTAAAACTGAAACTCTAATGACCCTGAAAGTGAAAATATTTGGTTTTGATACAACTAGTCTACTACTCTCAACTCTTATTCCTATTTTATGGATACCTTTTTTGTACATGCTTGAAGCACAAAACTAAATAGGAGTACATATGTTTTACATTTGTATACATAATTGGTAGCATGCCAAGGAAAGGAACATAGTAAAAAAATTCCATACTTTCTCACTGAAGGCTGATTTGAATATAGGTCTACTATACTAGTTTGGATACTTCCATTTTACCTTAGCATCCTCTCATGGACACTGCTCAGGTGAGTGATTTGGCAAGTGAGGCGATTGATGCTTCTCAGTACACTCTGCCTCAACTGCAGAATTCAGAGTTGAGCTGTGATGTGCTCACTAAAAAGCCGGAAGTGGCCTATACTCAGGTGTTTGAATTGGCAGCCCTAAATGACCAATACTTCCATATAAATTTTTGGTCAGAATTTGAAAGGAATGGCGAATAGTAGAATAAATATTTTTAAAGGAATGGACAACAGTAGAATAAATATTTCTATGTATTGTAATGAGAAGAATGTTATCATTTAATTTTACAGACATATGGTAGATAAATATTGCTATATATTTCATGATAATCACTAAGTGAGGATAACCGTACTCTTGCAAATCTTATTTTTGTTCTTCTCTTCACTTATAAATGGCTTAATTTGATTATATTTTAATTTTGCATCATTGTAGGCTCAATTATGGCAATGAATCTTGCATTCTAAGGCGGATGGATGGATCTTATAATCATGTGTACTTGGTTTATGGTTTTTCGAGAAAACTACATAAACGACCCATACGACTAAGGTATCCCACCGTTGACTACAAATCTTCTTGAATATTGGGTGGCAAAATAAAATGATCTTATCTCAAAATTAGAAGTAGCACTTTATGATCCTACTTTATAGTTAATTGGCTTCTTTTTGCGACAGAGAAATTATTTGTGAATTTCCACAAACCTCCCCTTGTGAAGAAATTCTTTCAAGAATGGTCTTGAAAATGCCTCAAATGTTCACATTGCAATCCCAAATTGGTAATATTGCATATATATAGTCTCATAATTCATGTTTAGAGTTTAAATCTCATATTTTCATTTCCTTTTCTTAAGAGTTCATGAAAATTTACCAATCTGGGATTTTAGAAATCACAAAATGCGAACCAAACCAGAACTAAAGTTAAAGGTCCATATGGTAATAGATGTTACTTGCATGCACTGAATGAATTATTTTCCTCTATGAATGTCGAAACTGATATTGCCATTTGAGATGCAAGGTTTCTAAGGAGTTTATAACTTGGAGAGAAAGGTACATATCAAAGATAACACATCATATATTTCTTTTTTCTCGTCTATCTTAGGAACTAAATATCACGGACCTCCCCTAACATTTTTCATAATTAGATAAATCCCCACTTATTTTAAATATTACATATGCCATATATTACATTCATATCCTTTCTCATTTTCAAATTTTCACATTCACTACGCTTCTACTCTCAATTGATACAGATTGGCAAAAGAAGGCAAGACATGAGTTTCTTGGTGTATTTCGCTACCAATATCCAAATTCAGATAATATTCCAAAATTAAAAACGGTATGTATGCAATACTGTTATCACCTTTACATTTTGGAGACGTTATGGTGGTGGTAAGAATTTGCTATTGGTTGGTATATAATATTTTTAGAATAAATTTTAATGTTTAAAACATGTTGGCTACCAGTGATTTTCATGAATAAATAAAGGAGGCTTCGTCGATTTTTTTAAAAATAGTAGTAGTTAGATATTTATTAAAAATATATCATAGTTTAAAATTTATGTTGTTTGTGATGAGAATGTACTATATTGATTCATTGCACCTTGTATTGTTGATGAGTGGGTTATTAATTTTGACCTAATTGACACTATTTTTTTTGCAGGTGGCATGCAATGCGAATCAGTGATTTTGGAGGTCATACACTTTAAGATTGAGGGATTACTTTGATAAAAGCATTCCGTGTTTTGGAGTATAAGAATTTAATGTATTTTTGTTGTCAAGTCGAAGATTTGAACTTAGCATTATATTTTTTGTTTTGATAGATATTTAGAGATGCTTGTAAGAACTCCAACTGTTATTGAATGAAAATGATTCGTTGTATTGATTGAAAATCATCTTATGTCTTATATTTTTTTTATCATTTGGTGATGAATTAATAAAGTTTCTCAAATGTAATTCAATTATATATTAAAGTTTAGTGATATATTTTGTTCTCTCTAATATATTGGCGCAAAAATTTTAAGATCTCTTCACCTCTTTTGGTATGGTTAAAACTGTCCCAAAAATATATTAAAGATGGCTTTCTTGCTGTCTCAAAAAAGTCTTATAAAATAGTAACTTTTTAAGACGGATTAATTTCCATCTCAAAAGCACTCTTTTGAGAAAGTTCTCTTGCCGTCTCAAAAGGGTCATATAAAATGATGACCTTTTAACACGGATTTGTTCCCGTCTCAAAAAACTCTTTTGAGACGACACTGGCATCACAAAAAGTATTTATAACCCCCTATCAAAAAGACCCCCTCTAGCCGTCCCAAATATCGGCCCAAAAAGTATTTGAGACGGATAAACCATCTTTTGGGACTGTTAAGCCACCGTCTAAAAAAATACTTTTTTTTGTAGTGCTAGTAATGTAGGGCTTTAAGTCTCCCATATCCGAGGGTCAGGTAGGCCTAGTAATGTACGACTTAAATCTCCCATAATCGAGGGTCAAGTGGGCCAAGTCATATTGGTCTTTAAATCTCCCATAACCGAGGGTCAGGCGGGCCAAGTCATATTAGTCTCAAAATCTCCCATAATTGAGGGTCAGGCGGGCTAAGTCATACTGGTCTTAAAATCTCCCCTAACAGACGGTCTGGCAGGCCTAGTTATATTGGACTTTAAATCTCCCATAATCGAGGGTCAGGCGGGCCAAGTCATATTGGACTTTAAATCTCCCATAATCGATGGTCAGGCGAGCATATTAATGTAGGACTTTATGAGAACTGTAATGCACCTTTGGGGGAGACATTCAACAATACTGGAAAGGTTTGTGAGGACTATAATGCACCTCTGTGGGCGACTTACCATAATACTGGTAAGGTTTATGTGAACTATAATGCACATCTGTGGGCAACTTACCACGATAATGGTAAGATTTTTGAGAAATATAATGCACCTCAATGGGCAACTTACCTTAATACTAATAAGGTTTGTGAAAACTATAATGCACCTATGTGCGTGACTCACCCTAATGCAGGTAAGGTTTGTGCGAACTATAATGAACCTTTGTGTCCGAGTTACCATAATACTAGCAAGGTTTGTGAAAACTATAATTCACCTCTGTGGGCGACTTTCCACAATACTGCTAAGGTTTGTGTGAACCATAATGAGCCTCTATGGGCGACTTACCACATACTAGTAAGGTTTGAATGCAAACTCTGTATCAATGCTTCAATTTTTGGTCGGGAAATTTGTTTGCCCCCTGTCACTTTGACGGAAATAATGTCATATAGTAAGTGTTATATATGAGCCAACCCATGGCTATGCTAAACAAGTCTGGAGTCTGTTTGGGTGATGCCTCGTCAATGATGGATATTATGAGACCGAATCTGAGCATGCTTGTCACATGTGTTTATGTCTAACTACAAGTGGTACATCATACAATACTTTCCCCCTTTACTTTTCTTTATCTTTTATCTCAAGATAAAGTAAAATAAAGAAAAATATATCTACTATTTACAATGCCATCTAAGAGTTGAAAGCATTTAAATACATTTCATGGGGTATTTGTCCCCAATTAAAAAAAATCTCTAGAGCGTTTGGCTTTGACATCTGTAAGACCTGATGTAATTGCTCAAGCTCGATTTGATCATGCGGGTTCAATATCTGCAAGGACAAGAAATCATCTCGGATTCTGGCATGAAAACCATTAGTAACTTGTGAGGTATATTATAATGCCATATATAATCATGTGCGGTATATCTTGCCCCCTTTATTTTATTTTATGTCAATAAAATAAAATAAACTCAGAATCATGCCTTGAGGTATCATAAAAAATATTGTCCTATGCCATTTCATGATGCCAGTTTGATACAATATGCAATTAATAGAGTCTAGATACATCATGTGGTCGTTCCCCCACTATTTTTAAAAAAACTCAAAAGTTTGGGGATCCATTTAATTCATATGAAAATAATTTAGTTAGTAAGCATTTTAAGTAACCTTAAGGTGAATAATAAATATATAATTTGAATTTTCATGTAATTAATATCATAATGTGAATAAATCATATTTCATCATAAATCGAATACAAGGTTGGTGGAAGGTAGCTTCGGAAGACCATGGATGAGGTTACTCAAGAAGCTGCTTAAGGTACCAGGATTGAGGCTGCTCGAGGTATCATGGATGACGCTGCTCAAGGTACCTTGATTGAGGAAATGGCCAAGTTTAAAAAATATTATTATTTGTGACAAGGTTGTTCGAGGGATGTCATTTTTGACATGTTTGCTCGAAATTATTATTGACAAGATTGCTCAAGTACAAGTTCGTACTAAGTCTTTAAATGGTCTCTCGGGGAGTAACCTGAAATATTAATAATTTCAAGCGGGTATATGAATTTTTCATAAATCTATGTTTTTCTACTCAAGCAACTCAAATTCATGCGAGGCTACATATATTTTAAAATCTTGAAAAGTATTTTTCAGGCGGTGTAAATAAAACACGCAGAAATTAAATATCATAACCTATGAAATTAATAAAATAGGCAATTTTCTTTATTTGACTTATTATTTTTCAATATCACATATCAATCATTTTAGCAATTGTTCAGTGTCAAACTGTTTTATTAACTATGTAATCTAGATATAATTTCAGAAATATTTCCAATGTGGTTTATTTTTACTTTACCGTACCCATGCTCTTAAAAGAGGTACCTCGAGCACCTTAATACCTCAGCGTGTTTATAAATTTTAGACCAAAGCAAAACCACTAGTTCATATGAAACCCACCTTGGAGGCATCTCACATGTTTCAGAGTTCGAGGATGTTCAGGGGTCGAATCAAGGTCACGCTTCCTCAGAGGTTAATCTGTTCCGGAGAGAGGGCGAGGATGTTCCAAAGATACCTGTTCGGAGGTCTTTGAGTTATTTGGAGATTTTGAACAGGTTGTTTGAATTCAAGCTTCCTCGGAGGTTAGTCTATTCCAGTTGCTTGTTCGAAAGTAAGGCTTTTAGAGCTACCTACTCGGAGGTTGATGACGTTCATAGTTCTAGTTGGCTAGAGGGATATTTAACTAGGTAGAGTCTTTTGAACTAGATCATAGGTATTTTTTGGATGGGATCACGTTTATCGGAGTGAGGTTCTTCGATCGCAGCATTTTTTTCACCGGTACATTACTCGGAGGCCCAGGGTCCTCGGAGGTCCAAGGTGATTCGGAGGTTAGTTTTGTTGCGCTAAAGAAACACTATCTCTAGCGACCAAGACGATAAAATTCACTCGGGAATTTTATCAAACACTTGGTGTGCGAAAAACACCGAAGACCTTCTTCTAAAAATGAACTAGTGTGCAAACTCCCAATCAATTCAACCAAGCATCATTGAAGAGACAACAAGAATATATAAGCAATCATCAAAGAAAAACAACAACGATATACCATAGTTCACCCAAATTTGGGCTACATCCACCAAGGAGGATTTCTTCTTTCTATCGATAAATGGAGGAATCCAAAGGTTATACACACATAATTTATCTCTCTTAGAAAGTCACTCACAACCTCACAAGATCTCACTACTCAAATTAGCTCTCTATCTCTCTTTGACTTTGATTAGCTCTCAAATATGCCCACTCTTGTCCTCTCCCAAAACTTAGAAATAACACTTGTATTTATAGATTTGAGCCAAAATGGAAAATTTGTAAATAAGCCAAAACTGAAAAAATAGAAGAGCCAAAACCAACAAACTCCACCTTGGAGATCCTGATGATCCAACCAATCTCTAGAATGCTGAAATAGAACTCGCTTGAAAACAGTCCCACCATCTACCAAGCTAATACGATTCCCCCGGGGGATCCTCACGATCCAACTGAACTCGGAATGCAAAAATCAAATCCGATCGAAGATTATTCCGATATCTAACAAGCCAATAAACTCCCCCGACGCTAAGCCACCTCAAACTTCAATCATGAAGTGAAATACCGCAAGTCTTCACTCTAAGACTCCAAACGACTCCACCCGCCGAGTAACCAAGTTCCTGTAATGAAGTTTGGGGATAAGTTTTGGATTAAAAAATGAAGCAGGCCGTAGCCTATCTGGTGCGTTCGATCGATCGATACTCCCAGGTCAATCGATCGACCACCATCGATCGATCGATCGATAGTCCCACTCCCAGGTCAATCGATCGACCTTCCCAGAATCAGTTATATTTTCTTTTTGTGGAATTTTAACAATTTCGACCCTAG
The DNA here is from genome assembly GCA_949130495.1 of Sambucus nigra. Lineage (NCBI taxonomy): Eukaryota > Viridiplantae > Streptophyta > Magnoliopsida > Dipsacales > Adoxaceae > Sambucus > Sambucus nigra. The sequence continues at coordinate 261,407,543 of OX422210.1, forward strand.
AGAATTATTGGTGGGGACTTTGTGAATACTCTTAGATTCAAGGAAGACCAGTAGGCGTATTTGTGAGACTCGAATTATAATTAGAAGTCAAATTGGGCATTATATTAAACTTAATAAGACTCGACGAGTGTGATACTATTTGAGATTTAGAATTGATGAGTAAGTTTTAGATAGTTGGATAACATAAGGTTAATGGAAGAAATGAGGACCTTAAGAATAGTGAATTTAAACATGGGAATAATAGGAGACTTGGTAACCTTTGTGGGTTAGGTTTTAGGTACTTGAAACTACGACGTGAGATGTGTCGGCGGTCTATATTATATATTATTCAGAGACTTAAAGATGTACAAATTGTAATGACGATATAGGAATGTAGAATATACCTTATTTAATATTTGAAGATATCTAAGTGGTGTGATTGCTTCGTATATGGACTTATGTGTATAATATACCTACCATACTTGCTATCACAGGAGGTCGGCTTTCGAACTGGGCTATCTAATCCTTGTGCCTACGGGGGGATTTAGATTGGTACCTTAAGGAAATAGGTCTGTGAATGACTTATTTATGAGTTAATAAGTCAACTAACCATGGGAGTGTAGGTATGTGCGTGACCCATGGGTATGTGAACTATGTTCGCCTCCGTTATGTGTGATTTTTGCTTATTGAAACGGTTCTTGAGAGATTCGGAATACGTTGTCCTTATGTACATGATGTATCGGTATTCGATAGCAGAGTATGTGTGCACTTCAGTTTAGCCTGGGGGTGAACTTATTGTATATTTATGATGAGATTAATATACTGGAAATTGAAATAGACTTTTTATTAAAGTGTAATTGTGAATACTTGGGACATTTTTAGTAGAGTTAAAAATGAGAAAAATTCTTATAATAATTATATTAGGTAAATCTGAGAAATAAAAAGGAAGACTCATAGTTTATATTTAAATGTCTGGTATCGACCCTTATATTATATCGTAAAGTCAGGTGGTGAAATAGACTAGTAGATAGTGACATAACTAGGACGGGTTACCAATACGTTAGGAGTGCACAATTAGTTAAGAGGTGAGGAACTCATGTGAGTGCACGTAATTAACATGTATTTTATATTCACTTTTTAATGTTATTAAACACTTGCTATATTTTAAATTGTTTTCACCTCGGGCTCTAACCCGTTTTCTTTCAAATCTATTTTCTTGTAAAAACTTTTAGGTGCCCAGCCACAGGGATGCCAAGCTTAGGAGTTCCATTCCAGTGACATGCTGTAGCTGCTGTGGAAGTTATAGGACCTCGATAGTAGACGCCTCCACTTTCTACATTGGCTCCATTTCAGATTTCTTCAGTTGTTAGAGCATGTTGCCCCACCTCTTTTAGAGACAGTTTTATCATACTCAGTTTATTTCAGTGTTGGAGTTAATTAATTAATTATTCAGACTTTGTATTTGGTTTTATTCAGTATTTGGATTATTCAGAGGAGTATTCCTCCAGACTCATTTTTATTGCATTATTATTCTATTGTGACTGTGATGTGATTGTGTTACCTTTAGCTCATAATTTAATTGGGTCCATGGTAATCTAAGTAAATTAAAATTGACATCTCACTTTTTAAAATATTAGGTGGCTAGTAATTGTTTAAATAAACGTTTTCGACGGTGATGCTATGAACTGAACCAACCTGATATTTTGTATTAATTTGAATAAAGGAGTAGCTATCCGGTATTTAATTAGTCGGGGTGTCACATTCAACAAATTTACCACCCCCTATTAGTTTGCTATCGCAAATTCCATTATCATCATTATATATTGTTGTATATCTACCAACAAGAACTCCAACTGCATCTAGTTCATGTAAGAACTCCGTAAAAAATCCAATTGCTTCTTCTACAACATATCATTAGGCAATGCAAACCTCTGGGAAGATTTGAATTATGTACTTGAGCCTTCAAAAAATTTCATGTTCTTAAATATTATAATAAAAAATATCAATCAATAATGTTTACTTGTCATATTAATACGTAATTAGATAATATAACTATGTGTGCAGCTTTAAAATGTAAACATCTAATAAGAAGAACATGGACCACAAAGTTCAAGCTCTATAACAAGATTTATTATTAGATGTACCATGATATCAAAAAATTCAGGTGGAAAGTATTTTTCCAACAAGCATAATGTGATCACAATGTCATTATGAATTTCTTTCAATTTCTTCACATCCACTACTTTTGCACAAAGAGCATTAAAAAATAAGCATACTATAATAATTTCATATCTCACATTCTTTGGTAATAAAATCGTATTGCCATGGGAAGTATTTATTGCATTAATATGTGACAATCATATGATTTGAAAATAAATAATTTTAACTCTTGCATTGAAACAAGGTTACTAAATTTTGATGAGTAATACGGGTTTCAAAAACCCATTTTTTCTTTTCTCTTGATAATGTATAACATGCTGATGGTAAATAAGTTTGTTTTCCCTCATATTATGGTGCCAGATTCATCTTTAAACCCATATCTACAAGATCAAGACAACTTTTAACTCCATCTTTTATTTTTTTAGGAGTATTAAGTAAGGTAGCTATAATGTTATAGAAAATATTCTTCTCAATACGTATGACATCCAAGTTGTGTAAAAAAAGCTAATGTTCCAAATGCTCGATCAAAAATAATATTCATTTTTTCTTCCAACATTTGGAGGCACTAACACCATCCACACTGTCTTCACACATTTGTCCTCTTTGGTATTGATGTGTGTTTCAAACCAACCTTCCTTCCTAGATATTCCTTTGTCCTTTTATTCAATGTGTCTTTTAGATCCACCTTATTTTCGTAAGATGGATTTGTCCGCTCAACATTTTTTACTATTTTCTCAACATTTAACAATTAGTCTGTTCTCAAAACTTCGGACGACCATTGAAAACATTTTTCTATATTTTAAATGGATGATTTTATGAAAGAAATCTTATATGGGATGTAAATATTTTCTTACTAGAACATGATAATCGAACATAATTAGTTCTTTCACCACAAATTGGACAACCATAACATCCCTTCACAACACAATCATACAAATTCCCATATGCATGAAAATCATCAATAATCCACAATAATATAGCCTTCAACGTAAATAATTCCTTTTCATAAGAATCATAATCCTTAACACCATCTTCACATAAGGTTTTCAAATCTTTAATTGATGGTGTCAAGTAAACATCAATGTCATTTCTCGATTTTCGAGGACTCGATATCAACGTCGTTAACATTAAATTTTTTCTCTTTGTGATCAATGACAATGCAAGTTTTTAGGTGGCCAACATGATTCAAACACAATTATACCTACTTCTAAGGTTACTATGCGGGTTAATTCGATCTATTGATAGTGTTAGTCGAAGGTTCTTGGTTCTTTTGCAAACTTCGACCACTTGGTGTCTATCAACTTCCATGCTAGGGAATCAGATGGGTGATGCAAGTTATCATTGACATCTCTTCCATTTTCATGCCAAGTCAAATCCTTTGAGATTTTTCATATCGAAACCACCTTTTAAACCTAGGAATTTTTTTTTGGGGGGGGGGGGGGTAATACCATAGAACGTTTGCGCGAACACCCATCATTTGCTCAGATGTAATCCTTTTTAACTTATATCTTAGCGTTCCACGAGTAGGACATGTAATAATGTATTTGTACTCTTTTTTATAGAGTATGAAATCATTAGGGTACGCGTCTATTTTTTCGTACCCCATTCCAAACATGGATAGTGTCTTCAATGCCTTTTTAGTGGATAAATGGAATCTATTTTCTCTAGGAGAATTTATGCAAATAATTCAAAATATGTTGAAAACTTTTATTTGTCCACCTGCTACTTTCTTTCAGATTGAATAGACTTTCCAATGCTGATAACTTTGTAAACATCTTACAACTTTTGTATAAAGTCTTATGAGCCTCTTAAAGTAGCTTTTGGAATGTTTCCAGATTTCCCATGAAGTCCTTATTTACTTCTTGAACAAAGTCCACTGTGCAATCAACATATTCTACTGTCTCCGTAAAATTGTTTTGATGTGCTGGATCATCCATATTGTATCTTAGTGAAGTTGTACAAGAACCTTCCTAGTACCAAATTCATGTACGATAACTTTGATCAATACCGTTAATGAATAGATAGCATTTTATCTATTTTATGCTCCATTTAAAATAATTCCCACAAAGTTCACATGGATGTCGTATAGAGTAATTATTATTTCTTTCTAAAAATTAGAGAAAGTATTTAACCCCCTCCATATATTCATGTGACAACCTACGCATAGACATCCATGAATTATCCATCATGAATTAATAACTAGTCTCAAATTTAAATACATATATAATAGGATTGAGAAGTTTTTAAATTTACAAAATGTAAAAGCACAACACTGGTTTAGATTAATGCCACATCCACACATAAAATTGAAGGATTCAGATTTCTTTACACAAATATGTGTTAAAGCATTTTTGTTTATCAAATCGCTTATTCCTCCCATTTGATCTTAAACAAATTTTTGATTTTGAATCTTATGATGTTATATGTCTATTCCCATGGTTGTTAAATTCGAACTTATTAGTTAATGTGCATAAAATGGCATATGATGTGAATTGCCATATATTTAATTTTATCTATTTTAAAATATTGGTCTAAAATCAAATTTATAGAAGTAAAAAATTTGTATTAATGAAAATTATTCTTATAACACTACACTATATATCGGATATGGTCACACACCTCAGCCGTGAACTTTTTCTTCGTGACCAAAAACAGTGGTCACCGACCCAATTCGTGGCCCTAAATGGGGATCATTATCTCTCCCGTGACATAATATTGGTTCCATGATTAGGGACTTAATCCATGACCCTGTGGTCATTTACCATATCCGTAACCAATATTGGATAATATTGGCTCCATGATCACGGACATAATCCGTGACTCCACGGTCACGGATCTAAGCTATGACTAGTGTGGGACAATGTTCAAATTTGGTCACAGACCTAATTCGTGATACCCATTTTTTAAAAAACAATATATCACTACGAGTTATTTATTTATTTAAAAAAAATTAGGTGTCACATATTACGTCCGTGACCATATCCATTTAACACACACGCACACACACACACACACACACACACACAGTTCATCAATATTGTAACTACTTTATAATACTCACATCACATTGACCTATTATCTGAGTATATTATTATAAAATAATGAAATGAGGGAAATTCCATCACAATTTACAATTTTTGTAAGTAACAAAGAAAACTATAATCACCATTGGCTACTTCATTAAGTATCTTACATGTAAGGGGCTTGTGATTAATTGATCCAAACTAGAACACCACTAACATGTGGGAACCAACTGTAGTTGCCTAACCTTCAAACCAAAAACATCTGTAAGATTAGTGTAGAGACATGGATACCGTTCTGTATAACATTTGTTGAAAAGGACAAGACAAATATAGTCAAACCAATTTGACACCATGGAGTTGACAATTTAGAGTATAGAACCGTGTCATCCTAGTTAATTCATAATTCAAACAAAACATTCATAAAGAAAATAAAACGCCAATATAGAGCCAATATCGTAACATGATACAATTTCGATACAAATACAATTGTCATGGGCCAATATAATAATATGATACAAATAGCATTATCAAGGGTAAAATAATGTTTTGATACTTAATCTTCCTCTAAATCAACTAAAAGTTCCTTCAGATTAGGGTTGTCATTATGAGAAGACTAGAGCTCTTTAGGAGCCTTCAATACCTCTCCATAAGTAGACATACCCTTTGGTGCATTCACAACAATAGATCAATTAACATCGATTATGCACTTTGAGTAAAATGCCTTCTTTACGTTCTGAAAGGCACAAATAAAAGGCTCATCAAATATGAAATCTTTACTCTTGATCTTAAATATATCTACCATGATAATTTTTAAGCCAGGATTAACTTTACAAGCATTCATAGTGTCCTCTACCTTCACCTAATCACAATAGAATACGGTTTATGTCAAATCTAAATAAATGAGTTCCTATTTTGTTGTACAATACCACAATAGGTTATAGCCATTTCTTTTGTATCTTTATCTCTTAGAGGCACATGTAGTCAAGGAAAAAATTGAAGTTATGTTATTTCGCATCAAAAGATTTTCCTCACATGGGTATGAGATAAAATCAAAACTCTTTAAAACAAAATGTAGGACCTTTTTCTAGGTGTGCAAGGATTGGGGAGACTTCACCTCTTTTTAGAAGTTGTATTTATTAATGAATTCGTATTAGGGCATGTTTTTACAACACATGAATAAAAAACCGCTCACATAAGAGGTGGAATTACCTACTTTGATACATATGCCCTAAAATCATTCGTCCATAAATTTCTCCTACGATGTTGGGGATTTTATTCTCGTACTACCTAAAGATAAATTTTAGAGTTTAGATTATAGAGAATAATTATAATCAAACAAGAAAAATTATTTTAATTATGTATCGACTTACTCTCCTCAATCTTCAACTTCATCTTACGATAAAAAGACATAACGAGATGCTTTCTTGTATTTTATATTAATAAGTCTCACCTCTCCAGGGTTCCCTAAAGGCAACTCATCCCCAAACTCGTCAAGTTCCTCAATCACTTGTTCTCCACGAGGATTGAAGCTCCTCAGCTCTTATTTTGATATACGTTCCCGAGTGTATATCTATGATTCCAAAGTTATGTATACTTCAACGATTGACCCTCTAATATGCAATATATTCTTATGTAAGTTTTGAAGGTTTTCATCAAGCTCTCAGAAGGACACATCCAGTGATACCTAATGGGACCATGCAAAAAATTCTCATCACATAAATGCATAAGTAGGTTGATTCTGATATCAAATAATAATGAAGAAAAATATTTCTCTAATAGCCAAATTGTCTCTACTAAAGTTAATTTTGTTGCTTTAAAGTTCTTTATGTTTACCACTTTTTGCATAAACTATGATAAAGCACAAATATATTTCCATAATTTCCCAGTAGATATCTTTATGCTCAGAGAAGAAATGCCTAAACAATAGCGGGATTAATTAAATGAAGATGTGGTAGTCGTGGAACTTGCATTGTTTCAAGTAATTTGTTTGGTAGCTTACTATCCTATGCAAATTACCCGAGTAACCAGTCAGAGTCTTGAAGTTGAACATCCTGTCTAGGAGGATATTTTTCTCACTAGTAGTCAAAGTGAAAGAAGGGGGAATATAAATTCTTCCTATCATAGGATAATTTTTTAACCACAGTTTCTTCTTTATTTTCATCTTCTGTAGATCGCGACATGACCGCTCTCTATATTTTGAATGAGATCCACCCAAATATGTTCCTTTAAGATATTTTAAAATATTCTTCTCCATGTGCATCACATCAATTACATGCCTTACATGATGATCTTTCCAATATAGCAAGTCCAAAAATATTGATCGTCTAGATAATGGCCTCATTTTACTAGGGTCATTCAAGTCCTCCCTATATTTAAGATTCATATTTAAAACTAAGGGTGTTCATATTCCCCACAGTTGCATTCTTTGCCTTCTCCTCGATCTTTTGATGGGAAAGGCCAGTAGGTTCAATCTTACGCTCATGATCGATATGTAAGAAGTTAGACCGTTTGTTCCCAAAAGGGTGACTGGTCGATAGTCTATGATGAAGCGTATAACTCATTTGACCACTATGATGTAGCTAAATGGCTTCAGTTTCCTCCCCACATATGAGACAACCATAATAACCATGGACATTATAATTAGACAAGGTCCAATAAGTTGAATGGTCGTATATTGCCCGCATTACCATTTGTTTAAGTGTGAACTCTTCACCCTTATGAGCGTCAAATCCCCTCACGCCTTTATCCCATAACTCTTTAAGTTCTTTGATTAGTGGGGATAAGAAAATATCAATATCATCGTCAGGAGCCTTTAGCCTGAGTATTAATAATGAAAATAATGTGAACTTTCTTAGAGGGAGACATATAGGCTCCATGAGAATTGACAAATAACTCTGAATAGTGCGTATATTACCAGAAGGATTAAACCCACCGATTGATAATGTAAGACGGACATTGAGATGTTCCTTTGTAAATTCTCAGTGTCATGCGTTTGAAAGTTATCTGATCAGTGAATCAACCAAATGAAGCATGAGATTCCTACCCACCTCGCATTGAGCGTTTCATATCTTGGCCTCTGCTATCCATGGTGTTGATACAAAAATTAATCTACTGACATGGACCAATCACATGAAGACACGAGGCTATCTACATGGAAACAGCAAATACTTCCGAGGAACCCACTCACTCCGAGGAACAAGGCTACAACGAGGAAGACTAGTTCCCCGAGGAACTCACAAGCTTAGAGGAACAATGCCTCTCCGAGGAACACTTAAATACCGAGAAGCTTAGGCGGTCCGAGCAACTCATGGCGGTCCGAGCTGCACCTCGAAGCAGGATACCAACAGTTTAAATGCTCATTAAATGATTATCATTTGGACACACACGCAAATAGGGCATTAAATGTATTACCCTTTCATATGTATATCATTTAATGTAGTACCCTTTCACACTACAGCCTCAGGGCTATAAATACATTGTACAATCCTCATTATAAAGGACACCCCAGACCGAAATTTCTTGAGATAACTTGTACTCGAGAATTCCCAAACACTCAGCAATAAAACAACAGTGGACGTAGGCCATTCTTATAAGGCTGAACCACTTTAAAAATTCTTTGTCTCATTTATTTATCTGTGATTGAATTATTAGAGTGATCTAATTTTTTACATCAACAGATTGGCGCCGTCTGTGGGAAACGACTGGTAAAATCATTTTCTCATAAAAAATAATCCATTACCAATGGTTGATATTCTTGAATCTAGCAATCGAAATGCTGGAACACCTCCAAATCCATCTGCTCCACCAATTATTCCAGATCTGACTGGAATAATGGCAAATCTGGCTCAGGGTCAGACCGTCATGCAAGAAACAATGCGATAACTTATCCAAACCCTCCATGGCGGTGCATCATCCCATTCCGAACCACGAAGCATTCAAAGAAATATCCGTGCGCCTTCTTCGTGTACTAGGCGTACTAATTCATATCGTAATGATGAATCTGAGGATTTTTCTTATCAACCTGGATGAACTTCGTCAGTATGAGCCACAGATACTGAACAACATGTCACCCTCCCCCCAGAAAGGACCAGCGCATTGGAAAGGTTAAGTAGGGCTTCTTCTTTCAACCGTTTAGGCCCTAGGAGGAAAAAAGTCCTCTTAATGCAGCATCGAGGAGCTTTCGACGACCATCAGATTTAAGGGAAGGATCTGCCCAGTCGCGACCAGCTGTTCGTCAAGATGGATCTTATGACCGACCAGCTGCTCGTCGAGATAAATCCCAGGAAGCCACTTCAACGCGATCAGTTTCTCGAACCAATAGGCCCGAGGAAGGAAATGATGCATCTAAAGGATCTATTCATAGGCTGTAGGATAGATTAGGGGAAATAGCTAAGGCCAAGAACCCTCTACAACGAACCTTTGTTCGAGGAACACCTTTTGTCCAGGACATTGTTGATTTTCCAACACCATCAAAGTTCAAAGCACCTGTTGTGACTCCCAAGTATGATGGGAAGACTGACCATGTCCTTCATATAGAACAATATCAAGCTGTTGCTGACATCTATGATGTCCCAGACGAGATGAGTTGCAGGGCATTCTCGGGAACTCTTACCGAATCTGCTCAGATATGGTATAATAATCTTCCCTAGGGTAAGATTTCAACTTTTCTTCAACTGGCCGAGTTATTCATTGGGAATTTCTGCTTTGGAGCAAAGCCAGTTAAGCGAGTAGCACATTTGTTAAGTGTTAGACAAAAAGCTGGGGAGAGTATCAGAGATTATATAACTCGTTTTAATAACGGGAAACTCGAAGTCATTGATTATGAGAAGAAGACCGCGATTACCGCTTTGATGAGTGGACTGTTGCCAAACAAGTTGTACTATACTTTGGCCAAAGATCCACCTCGAACCATGTCGGACCTGATGGAAAAAGCGTCCAAGATTATGAATGCCGAGGAGGCTATGTCTGCAAAGAAGAATATGGACGCCAAAGAAACCAAGGTGGAAGGTGATAAAGCTAAGAAGAAAGAACATAAGAACAATGGTGGTGACAAACAATCCAAAGATAGGTCGTCATGGGAGGTCTTGAGGAAATTTGATAATTACACACCTTTGAAGGTAAATATCAACCACGTCCTGGAAGAAATTAAGAACATCGAATAGTTAAACTGTCCAAAGAAAATGAAGGCAGACCCTGACATGAGGAATAGGGAAAAATATTGCAAGTTCCACAAGGATCATGGCCATATGACTAAAAATTGCATAGCTCTTCAGAATGAGATTGAAACACTCATCCGACGAGGAAAGCTAGCGAAGTATGTTGACCGGGGAGGCGAAAGAAGAAACAACGACCGAACTAGAGAGAGATCTGGATCTCCTCGTCGAGCAGAGGAGAACAAGAAGAGAAACCATGAAGTTGATCCAGAGGATGACCCCGATCTTCCCAAGAATCCAAGGCCGCCAGAACGAGAGGTATTTTCGATACGCTTTGGGTCATTTGATTGTAATGTTATTACAGGGGGAGATGCAGGAGGTGGAGACCTTACTGCAGAAAGAAAAGCTTACCCCGGTGAGGCGTAAGCTTGCTCGTACATTCAGTGAATAAATTTAGTTGAGGAGGATCGCTCGAGAAAGGTGAACAAGGAGAAGTTGGTCATTGGGTTCTCAAAGAACGACCTTGCAGGTGTTCTATATCCTCATGATGACCCGCTGGTGATCAAAATAAGGATGAAAGAGGTTATGATTTCAAGAGTTCTGGTCGACAATGGTAGCTCGACAAACATCATGTTCTACTCGTGTTTCGATAGTTTAAATCTAAAGCTATCTCAACTGGAGCCTTACCACAGACCCCTCATCGGTTTTGCTGGCAAGAAAGTATTTTCACTAAGGACGATCAAGTTGGATATATTCATTGGTATGTGGCCTGCTTGTCGAACAAAAAGAATACGTTTCTTCGTGATGGATAAGAATGTCCAATCATCATACAATATCATCATGGGAAGAGTAGGATTGAATAAGTTCGAGGCTGTACCGTTTACAGTGCATCAATGCCTAAAATTTCCAACAAACTTTGGAGTAGGAGTTGTGAAAGGTGATCAGAAAGTAGCTCGGGAATGCTATTATTCATCCGCCGAGCAAGAAGAACTGGAAGAATCAAATAAAAAGACCACCACCTATCAAGTGGATGAAGGTGCAGAAATTGAAACATTGGATCCTCGAGATGAGTCGCAACTCGTGAAGGGCCAAGTGGTGGAAGCTACTGAAAACATCATTCTGGACGACGAGCACCCTGAGCGAACTACTCAAATCGGTTCATCATTGGAAGCCTCATTAAAACGGGAATTGATAACTTTCCTTATTAGCAGAAGACAAACTTTTGGATGATGCTATGAAGATATGCCTGGGATAGACCCAAACTTCTTATGTCACGAGCTCAATGTGAATAAGGGGATCAAGCCTGTGAAGTAGAGAAGAAGAGTATTCAGTCCCGAGAAGAGTCAAGCTATACGGGAGGAAGTCAAGAAGCTCCAGAAAGCTTGCTTTATTGAAGACGTTAAATATCCAGACTGGTTAGCAAATGTGGTGATGGTAAAAAAGAAGAATAACAAGTGGAGGATGTGTGTAGACTTCATCGACCTCAATAAAGCATGCCCAAAGGATCACTTTCCACTGCCCCGAATTGATCAACTAGTGGATGCTACCTCGGGACATGAGTTGCTGAGCTTCATGGATGCTTACTCTGGTTACAATCAGATTAAAATGAAACCTGAAGACATGGGAAGTACTTCTTTCATTACCCCTAGGGGAACTTATTGTTATAATGTTATGACTTTTGGTTTGAAAAATGCAGGTGCGACATATCAGAGGCTGATGAACAAGGTCTTTGCTGAACAAATCAGTGACAATATGGAAGTCTATGTTGACGACATGCTGACAAAAAGAAAGAAAGCTGCCGATCATCTAGTTGACTTAAGTCAGACTTTTGATCAACTAGATAAATATCAAATGAAGCTGAACCCGACGAAGTGCATATTTGGAGTACGAGAAGTCATGTTCCTCGGGTACATTGTCAATCAACGAGGCATTGAAGCAAATTCGGAAAAGATCAAAGCTCTATTAGGGCTACGATCTCCAACGACGAAGAAGGAACTACAGAGTCTCACGGGACGAGTAGCGGCACTCAACAGATTTGTGTCGCGAGCAACTGATAGATGTCTCCCATTCTTCAAGACACTCAGAATGACTTTTGAGTGGAATGATGAATGTGAGAAGGCTTTTCAAGAATTGAAGAAATACTTGGGAGCACCTCCACTGTTTTCCAGGCCGGTGATGGGAGAAAAATTATACCTGTACCTAGCAGTGTCCAAAAATGCAGTTAGCTCGGCATTGATCAGAGTGGAGAATGGAATACAAAAGCCAATTTACTACACAAGTAAGGCTTTTCGAGGAGCAGAGATCAGATATCCAAGGCTGGAGAAATTGGCACTGGCGCTGATTGAGGCGAGTAAGAGAATGAGGCCATACTTCTAGGATCATACTATAGTAGTATATACTGATGTGCCATTGAGACAAGCCCTTCATAAGCCAGAAAAATCAGGGAGATTGATGTACTGGGCAATAGAGCTCGGTGAATATGATATAATTTAAGAACCCAGATCATCACTAAAAGGGCAGGCTATAGCAGATTTCATAGCGGAGTTCACCTATCCTGATACCCCCGAGGAGCAAAAGTTGCTCGCTGATCAACCTGTGGATGTTACAGGGTCAACAAACACAAGCTCAGACCAATTCCGATTGGTAAAACGGCGTGTGGATGTTACAGGATGTGATGCAGAGATAGTTGTGAGAACCCCGGATGAGGAACAATAGTTGCTCGCTGATAATCCTGTGGATGTTACAGGATCGACAAACACTAGCTCAGACCAACTCCGATTGGTAAAAGGGCAAGTGGATGTTACAAAATCATTAAATTCGAGCCCAGACCAACTCCGGTTGCTAAAAGGGCAAGAAAAAATGATCGACGAGGAGCGAGAAAAATTCGGGGAGGATGAAAAGAAGCAGCAAATATTTCACCGAGGAACTATGACTGATTCGAAATTTGAAGACGAGTTACCTATATGGACGCTATATGTAGATGGCTCATCTTGCAATGCAGGATGTGGTGCGGGGATAGTTTTGAGCACTCCGGACGAGGTCGACATGGAATAAGCCTTGCGTTTCCAATTCAAAGCTTCCAACAATGAGGCTGAATATGAGGCCATGATTGCAGGGCTTAATTTGGCAAAAGTTATGGAGGCACAGCAAGTTATGATCTTCAGTGACTCTCAACTGATTGTAAACCAAATGATGGGAGTATATGCAGTTAGAAGAGAATTAATGATCAGATATCATGCAAAGGCAAAGGAGCTGGTGTCAGAATTTGCCGCTATTCAGCTGGTCAAAATACCAAGAATGGAGAATGTGAGAGCAGACGCCCTAGCTCGACTAGCATTAGCAACTCGCACCGAGCTACGACAAACAATCCCAATTGAAGTGTTAGCTGGTCGGAGTATAGATGAAGATCTGACGATGAACTTTATCACACTTGATTTAGGTCCATCTTGGATGGATCCCATCAGGGCGTATATCGAGGAGCACTACACCAAAAACAGGATTCTGGCACATTTTAAAACCGTGCCAGATCAAATCTGGCACAGTTTTGAACTGTGCCAGAATCAGGTGTTCCAAAAAGGGAATTTTTTTCTGGCACGGTTTAAAAGTGTGCCAGAATCAGCCAAACAGGAACACTTCTGGCACACTTTTAAACCGTGCCAGAATTTGATATTTCTGGCACACTTTTGGCACAGTTTTTAACTGTGCCAGATTCAGCAAAATAGGAACACTTCTGGCACACTTTTAAACCGTGCCAGAATTTGATATTTCTGGCACACTTTTGGCACAGTTTTTAACTGTGCCAGATTCAGCATAGTTTAAAAAAAATTAGCACAGTTTAAAATCGTGCCAAAATATGATACACTTTTGCCACGGTTTTGAACTGTGCAAATTTTTTTATTTAAAAAAAAATATTTAAAAGCACAAAATTCACAAATTAATAATATTGTGCATTATCAATAAACTAATGTACATACAAACTTCAAAATATTACCAGTCTTTAACTGCTCACAGGCCCAAAAAATTTTGGGCAGAGTTTCCTCTATTTTCTGGACATTCCAAAACCTGTTAATACAAAACCTGCCTAATATAAAGCCTGCACGGCCACAAAATATAACAATTAACTTACAAAAGCCCTCATGGCCATAAAAGTCAATAATAAAACAACAACAGACCGTACGGTCATGACACAAAAAAATGAATTCATTAATAAACCCCTTGTTGTAAACCATTGAGTTCTTTGTGTGTTCCACGCGAATAAAAGCCAACGATAAACTGTTATCCTGCAAAAAAAATAGAATACAAAAAAGATACGATATTAGTAACCCAAAAATTTACAAAAAAAATTACATATATGAATGGAAATTATCGTCATACTCACAAACCGGGAGACCCGGGACTACGCGGTCAGTTCCTACAAGTTACATTGGTCCCGTGCGAGGTGTTCGTGCCTCCTACGGGGTCGTTTGGGGGTGGTTTGGGTTTTCACCCTTTAACGGCATGTTTTTAAGTTTAAGTGTTGATTTTTGCCAATTATCATCCTATTCACAAACCGGGAGATCCGGGACTATGCGGTCAGTTCCTATAAGTTACAATGGACCCGTGCGAGGTGTTCGGGCCCCCTACGGGATCGTTTGGGGGGGGGGGGGGTTGGGTTTTCACCCTTTAACGGCTTGTTTTTAAGTTAAAGTGCTGATTTTTGCAAATTATCGTCATACTATCAAATTGAGAGACCCGGGACAACGCGGTCAGTTCCTAAAAGTTGCATTGATCCCGTGCGAGGTGTTCGTGCCTCCTACGGGGCCGTTTGGGGGATGGTTTGGGTTTTCACCCTTTGGCGGCATGCTTTTAACTAAGTGTGATTTTTCCAAATTATGGTCATATTCACAAACCGGGAGACCCGGGACTACGCGGTAAGTTCCTACAAGTTACATTGGTCCCGTGCGAGGTGTTCGTGCCCCCTACGGGGTCGTTTGGGGGGGGGGGGTTTGGGTTTTCACCCTTTAACCGCTTGTTTTTAAGTTTAAGTGTTGATTTTTGTCAATTATCGTCATATGCACAAAACGGGAGATCCGGGACTACGCGGTCAGTTCCTACAAGTTACAATGGTCCCGTGCGAGGTGTTCGTGCCTCCTACAGGGTCGGTTGGCTGGTAGTTTGGGTTTTCACCCTTTGACGGCATGTTTTTAACTAAGTGTGATTTTTGCAAATTATTGTTATATTCACAAACCGGGAGACCCGGGACTACGCGGTCAGTTCCTACAAGTTACATTTGTCCCATGCGAGGTGTTCGTGCCCCCTACGGGATCGTTTGTGGGGGGGTGGGTTTTCACCCTTTAACGGCTTGTTTTTAAGTTTAAGTGCTGATTTTTGCAAATTATCGTCATACTCACAAACCGGGATACCCGGGACTACGCGGTCAGTTCCTACAAGTTACCTTGGTCCCGTGCGAGGTGTTCGTGCCCCCTACGGGGTCGTTTGGGGGGTGGTTTGGGTTTTCACCTTTTGACGGCTTGTTTTTAAGTTGAAGTGCTGATATTTGCAAATTATCATCTTACTGTCAAACCGGGAGACCCGGGACTACGCGGTCAGTTCGTACAAGTTACATTGGTCCCGTGCGAGGTGTTCATGCCTCCTACGGGGTCGTTTGGAGGGTGGTTTGGGTTTTCACCATTTGACGGCTTGTTTTTAAGTTTAAGTGCTGATTTTTGCAAATTATCGTCATACTATCAAACCGGGAGACCCGGGACTACGCGATCAGTTCCTACAAGTTACATTGGTCCCGTGCGAGGTGTTCGTGCCTCCTACGGGGTCGTTTGGAGGTTGGTTTGGGTTTTCACCCTTTGGCGGCATGCTTTTAACTAAGTGTGATTTTTCCAAATTATCATCATATTCACAAACCGGGAGACCCGGGACTACGCGGTCAGTTCCAACAAGTTACATTGGTCCCGTACGAGGTGTTCGTGCCCCCTACGGGATCGTTTGGGGGGTGGTTTGGTTTTTCACCCTTTAACGGCATGTTTTTAAGTTTTAAGTGTTGATTGTTGACAATTATCGTCCTATTCACAAACCGGGAGATCCAGGACTATGCGATCAGTTCCTTCAAGTTACATTGGTCCCCTTCGAGGTGTTCGTGCCTCCTACGGGGTCGTTTGGGGGGTGGTTTGGGTTTTCACCCTTTAACGGCATGTTTTTAAGTTTAAGTGCTGATTTTTGCCAATTATCGTCATACTCTCAAACCGAGAGACCGGGACTACGTGGTCAGTTCCTACTGGTTACATTGGTCCCGTGCGAGGTGTTCATGCCCCCTACGGGGTCGTTTGGGGTGTGGTTTGGGTTTTCAACCTTTAACGGCATGTTTTTAAGTTTAAGTGCTGATTTTTGCAAATTATCATCATATTCACAAACCGGGAGACCCGGGACTACGTGGTCAGTTCCTACAAGTTACATTGCTCCCGTGCGAGGTGTTCGTGCCTCCTACGGGGTCGTTTGGGGGGTGGTTTGGGTTTTCACCCTTTAACTGCTTATTTTTAAGTTTAAGTGCTGATTTTTACAAATTATCGTCATACTATCAAACCGGGAGACCCGGGACTACGCGATCAGTTCCTACAATTTACATTGGTCCCGTGCGAGGTGTTCGTGCATCCTACGGGGTCGTTTGGAGGTTGGTTTGGGTTTTCACCCTTTGGCGGCATGCTTTTAACTAAGTGTGATTTTTTCAAATTATCGTCATATTCACAAACCGGGATACCCGGGACTACGCGGTCAGTTCCTACAAGTTACATTAGTCCCGTGCGAGGTGTTCGTGCCCCCTACGGGATTGTTTGGGGGGTGGTTTGGGTTTTCACCCTTTAACGGCTTGTTTTTAAGTTTAAGTGCTGATTTTTACAAATTATCGTCATACTCTCAAACCGGGAGACCCGGGACTATGCAATCAGTTCCTGCCAGTTACATTGGTCCCGTGCGAGGTTTTCGTGCCCCCTACGGGGTCGTTTGGGGGGTGGTTTGGGTTTTCAACCTTTAACGGCTTATTTTTAAGTTTAAGTGCTGATTTTTGCAAATTATCGTCATACTATCAAACCGGGAGACCCGGGACTACGCGATCAGTTCCTACAAGTTACATTGGTCCCGTGCGAGGAGTTCGTGCCTCCGACGGGGTCGTTTGGAGGTTGGTTTGGGTTTTCACCCTTTGGCGGCATGCTTTTAACTAAGTGTGATTTTTCCAAATTATCATCATATTCACAAACCGGGAGACCCGGGACTACGCGGTCAGTTCCTACAAGTTACATTGGTCCCGTACGAGGTGTTCGTGCCCCCTACGGGATCGTTTGGGGGGTGGTTTGGGTTTTCACCCTTTAACGGCATGCTTTTAAGTTTAAGTGTTGATTTTTGCCAATTATCGTCCTATTCACAAACCGGGAGATCCGGGACTACGCGGTCAGTTCCTACAAGTTACATTGGTCCCGTGCGAGGTGTTCGTGCCTCCTACGGGGTCGTTTGGGGGGGTGGTTTGGGTTTTCACCCTTTTAACGGAATGTTTTTAAGTTTAAGTGCTGATTTTTGCCAATTATCGTCATACTCTTAAACCGGGAGACCCGGGACTACGTGGTCAGTTCCTACCGGTTACATTGGTCCCGTGCGAGGTGTTCGTGCCCCCTACGGGGTCGTTTGGGGTGTGGTTTGGGTTTTCAACCTTTAACGGCATGTTTTTAAGTTTAAGTGCTGATTTTTGCAAATTGTCATCATATTCACAAACCTGGAGACCCGGGACTACGTGGTCAGTTCCTACAAGTTACATTGGTCCCGTGCGAGGTGTTCGTGCCTCCTACGGGGTCGTTTGGGGAGTGGTTTGGGTTTTCACCCTTTAACGGCTTGTTTTTAAGTTTAAGTGCTGATTTTTACAAATTATCGTCATACTATCAAACCGGGAGACCCGGAACTACGCGATCAGTTCCTACAATTTTCATTGGTCCCGTGCGAGGTGTTCGTGCCTCCTACGGGGTCGTTTGGAGGTTGGTTTGGGTTTTCACCCATTGGCGGCATGCTTTTAACTAAGTGTGATTTTTCCAAATTATCGTCATATTCACAAACCGGGAGACCCGGGACTACGCGGTCAGTTCCTACAAGTTACATTAGTCCCGTGCGAGGTGTTCGTGCCCCCTACGGGATCGTTTGGGGGGTGGTTTGGGTTTTCACCCTTTAACGGCTTGTTTTTAAGTTTAAGTGCTGATTTTTGCAAATTATCGTCATACTCTCAAACCGGGAGACCCGGGACTATGCAATCAGTTCCTACCAGTTACATTGGTCCCGTGCGAGGTGTTCGTGCCCCCTATGGGGTCGTTTGGGGGGTGGTTTGGGTTTTCAACCTTTAACGGCTTGTTTTTAAGTTTAAGTGCTGATTTTTGTAAATTATCGTCATATTCACAAACCGGGAGACCCGGGACTACGTGGTCAGTTCCTACAAGTTACATTGGTCCCGTGCGAGGTGTTCGTGCCTCCTACGGGGTCGTTTGGGGGGTGGTTTGGGTTTTCACCCTTTAACGGCTTGTTTTTAAGTTTAAGTGCTGATTTTTGCAAATTATCGTCATACTATCAAACCGGGAGACCCGGGACTATGCGATCAGTTCCTACAATTTACATTGGTCCCGTGCGAGGTGTTCGTGCCTCCTACGGGGTCGTTTGGAGGTTGGTTTGGGTTTTCACCCTTTGGCGGCATGCTTTTAACTAAGTGTGATTTTTGCAAATTATCGTCATATTCACAAACCGGGAGACCCGGGACTACGCGGTTAGTTCCTACAAGTTACATTGGTCCCGTGCGAGGTGTTCGTGCCCCCTAAGGTTCACGAGATCCTTAAAATCCATCAAGAATGCCAGACCCAATGTATAAAAGGTTTACGATATCCTCTTTGAAAGGTGACACCAACTTTACATCCATAAAGTCGCTATAATTAATTTTTATTATAGAATATTAGAGGCGCTACTAAGAAATCATCAAATAGAAGGCTTAAAAGATTTTTAAAGACTTACAAAATGACTTTCTTTTCTCTCTTGGAACCTAAGGTGGAAGCTCTGAAAATTGAATCTTTTAAAATCAAATGGGGGTTTGAAGGTAGAAATAGTAATGTCAGTGGCAAAATATTGATTTTTTGGAGGTTTAACACTTCAATGCAGTGCTTGTGTAACCACCCTCAACACCTGACAATCCAGTTTAGCCAATCCTCTTTTAATCAAACTCTAGTTATGACTTTTGTGTATGCCAAATTCTCTAAATAATAAAGAATTGAGATGTGGGATCAACTAGCATCTATTTCAGCTCTAACTCATGATTTGCCACATGTAGTAATTGGAGATTTTAATATTGTCTCCTATTAAAGTGAGAAGTTGGGAGGGAATGATATATATCGTGCTATTGTAGATGACTTCAAACAAGCTATTGAGGATAATGGTCTCATTGATATGGAGTACATTGGAAATATATTTACCGGTGTAATAATACGAAGGAGGAGGATATCATCATGGTAAGGCTTGATAGGTGTCATGTCAACCAAGTTTTTCTAACCCAATTTCCAAACTCAAAGATTAATCACCTGAATAGATCAACATCAGACCTTGCTCCTCTATTATTAACCTATCAAACTCAGCTAGATTCAGCTCCTAGACCTTTTAAATTTCAACATGTATGGGCCAACCACTATCAGTTCTTTGGCACTGTTCCAAAGTTATGAGAGGAAGATATCTAAGCAGTTGGTTTGATGAATTTCAGCATAAAGCTTCAAAGTCTTAAAGGAGACCTTAAAAATGGAACAAGGACACATTCAATGATATTTTCCAGTCAGTTATGGACTTAAAGAATGTAAACCTTCAACTTGAGGTGAATTTTGAACTTGACCCCAATGACTCCAATAGAGCAGTAATAAATAAAGGAAAAGCAGACCTGATGAAGGCCTATGATAATGAGAAAATATTTTGGAGGTAAAAGTCCACTATAAAATGGCTCAGGAAGGGTGATGCTAACTGAAGATTTTTCCATAACAGTGTTAAAATTAAAAATCATAAACTTTCCATTCATTCAATCAGAGATGAAAATGGTAATGTTCTTGAAGAGTTTGAGGATATAAAGTAGCACATCTTGAATTTCATTGAAAAACCTTTGAAGGGAGATCAAATCAGTTCCTCTATAAATGCTTCAGATGTTATTCCAGCCATAGTTACCAGTGAGGTCAATGAAGATTTAGAGACTTTCACAACTGAAGAGGAAATTTAAAAGGCTATTCAAGATCTGAATGAAGATGTAGCCCCGGGTCCAGATGGATTTGTGGGGGGGGGGGGTCTATAAAAAATATTGTCACATTATAAAACATGACTTATTGTAGGTTTTTAATTCTTTTTTTGTAGGTAGAGACTTTTCTGTTAGTTGGACGAGTACATTTGTTATTTTAATACCTAAAGTGAAGTCTCCTAGAGCATTTGTTATTTTGCAGATGATTTAATGGTTTTTAATAGGGGTGACAATAGAACTCTTAGAAGATTGGGAGATTATATTCAACAATATAGCAGGTTGTTAGGCCAGAAAGTTCCATTCAGTTCAGAGAAAAAGTAGCAGCTATTACAGGTCTCAAGCATAGGGATCTTCCCATTTCTTACCTAGGATGTCCTATATTCAAAGGTAGAAACAAGGTAAAATTCTATGACTCCATAATCAATAAAGTGAGATCAATATTAGCTGGCTGGAAATCTAAAAGTCTTTCAAGTGAAGTCAAGCTTATTCTTCTTCAACATGTCCTAACCTCTGTTCTCTCTTACCTTTTATCCTCGATCTCTCCTCCCAAAATAGTCCTTTATAAACTTCATGGAATCATTATCAAATTCTTCTGGGGTGGCAATGAAGAGCAAGGATGGAAATTCTAATGGAAAAGTTGGGAGTTCATTAGCAGAGATATAAAGGAGGGTGGACTTTGGCTTCACAATTTCCATTTTATTCCCAAAGCTTCTTTTATGAAGTTATTTTAGAAACTCTACTCTGATAATTCTCTATGGGCTACTTATATGTCTAATAGATATACCAAGAATGGTATTCATAAGAAAATAGGATCTCTTCCATGGAGGAACCTGATGGTAGTTAAAGATTTATGCCTTGATAACATAATTCAAGTAGAGGACAAATGGAATTTGACACCTGATGTTAAATGTGATTTTACTTTTTCCTCTTCATGAGCCTATTGAAAAAGAAAATTCCCCATCTTCCAACATTAACAGTATTATTTGGGACTCTCACAATCCTAAAAAATGCTCAATCAATGTGTGGAAGATCATTAACAATTGCATTCCCACTGAAGCTAACATTGAATCTCTTAGTATTAGACTCTTCTCTAAATGAAAATTTTGTCTTAAAGCCAGTGATTCTTTAGACCATATGTTCCTTCACTTACCGAAAATCAAGCCAATATGGACTTTCTTTTCTAACCTCATAGGCATTGATGTGAGTTTTTCCAATATCTCCACTATGCTTCACAGTTGGTGGCTTATAAGTGGCCCTAAGGATTACTCTAAATTTCTTGGAAAATACATTCTAGTTTTTGTGTTGGGAAATATGGAAAATGAGATATAAGGCATTCTTTCAAAACTCTTCTGTATATGAGACATTTATCGTCTATCAATCTATCTTTTTTATCTCAAGTATATGCAATTTGAAAAACTTCAAAAATGGTCCTTCTCAATTTAATATTGGAATACAAACTTCCTTCAACCTCCATATCAAAAGTTCCATCAAATTGTGTAGGCCTATTAAATGGAGTTTTCCCTCTCCAAATGCCTTCAAGTGAAATATTGATGGTGTTCCCAAGGTCAACCCATGGAGGAGTGGCATTGGTGGTATTTGAGGAATTATAGCAGAGATTTGGTTTTTGCCTATGCTCATCCTCAAGGTCTTGCTTCTAACTCAGTTGTGGAGATTAAATGTTTATTCATTGGGTTAACTTGTGCTTATGCTTCAATGTTTAAGAGGTGTTTATAGAATTAGACTCTACTTTCGTGGTGAATCTAATTAATTTAAATTGGAAGCCTCCTTAGGAAATAGATAATTGAGTAAAATAAATCATATCTTCATTATCTTCTCTCAGTTACTCATTAACTCGTTGTTTTCGAGAATATAATATGGTTGTTGATTCTTTTGTCAATTATGGGATGACTATTCAATCTCTCTCACTTTTCAAAAATTTCATGGATCTTCCTACATTGGCATGTGGTGCTTATAAGTTAGGCAAAATGAGATGCTTCTATCTTATATTTTCATAGAGATGCTTTATGACTTTTTCCTTTTGTAATGGGGCTATCATAAATCCCCATATTTACTTCTTTCATAAGTTTACTCCATCTTTCTTGTACTAATGTTACTCCCTATGGAGAGGCTTTTTCTCCTAAATTAATTAAATTCTAGAGGGTCATGTCCTTATATATAAAAAAAAGTGAATCTTTAGCTCTATGTAGTCGTAATGTGGCTGAACTTTTCCAAATGATGATAGTTGTAAAAGAAAGATCTAATTTAGGAAACTTCATATTTTGAAATTCAAAAGTTGGGCATTAAAAAAATTTCCCCCACGCCCTTTAACGGAATGTTTTTAAGTTTAAGTGTTGATTTTTGCAAATTATCGTCCTATTCACAAACCGGGAGACCCAGGACTACGCGATCAGTTCCAACAAGTTACATTGGTCCCGTGTGAGGTGTTCGTGCCTCCTACGGGGTTGATTGGCGGCCGGTTTGGGTTTTCACCCTTTAACGACCTATTTTTAACTCTAAGTATGATTTTGCGAATTATCATCATACTCTCAAATCGGAAGACCCGGGACTACGCGGTCAGTTCCTACAAGTTTACATTGGTCCCGTGAGAGGTGTTTCGTGCCTCCTATGGGGTCGTTTGGGAGCAGGTTTGGGTTTTCACCTTTAACGGCATGTTTTAAGTTTAAGTGTTGATTTTTACAAATTATCGTCATATTCTCATACCGGAGACCCGGGACTACGCGGTGAGTTCCGACAAGTTACATAGGTCCCGTGCGAGGTGTTCGTGCCTCTTACTCGGGACTACGTTTATTGATTTTAGAAAATTTTGACATAGTTTCATTTGTTTATTCATTAAATCCAACTTGTTTTAACATATGAAATAAACTCAACAGCAGTAGCAAATTTTAAAAACCAAACCACCAGCAAATCCCTTCCACCAATTTAACTAAATAAGCTCATAAAGTAAGCCATTTTACGTTTGGCTACTTGTCGCTATTTCAGACCATTTTTCTATTGAATGCTACTACAACTTTTATGAGAATTTGAGACTAACCTGATTTCATTTGCATTTTGATAGCCACCCGATGAACTCTTTATGCCATGACTTCTTGAAAGTATCCCATTTTGGTCCAACAATGTCTGCAAATTCTCAAATTTTCTATTCTGAGCGGCATTTAGTTGTTCAGGAGATGATATATTATCTTTCAAGTTTCTCAGCTCTTCATTATGAGACCGAGAGTGTGTTGTGACTGTTGAAGTGTCAGAAGACTTATATTAAACGGTTTGTCTTATAAAATACAAAAAGGATAAAAGGGGGAAAGAAGTGAAACCTACATGTGTATCCTTGCACTTATCATTCATCAAATCACCCTTTCTCTTACTCCAATGAGATGTCTTGAAGAATTCCACGATGCTGGGTTTCACATCAGTTTCGTGCTCCTGAATTCAAAATCAATGAATGAAATAATATAAACATACTAGTTGATGATGCGGGTAAAACATGTCTAATATGCACAATGTCAAGAATATTATTGTGACATATAAATTGAAATCAAGTTTAGCAAGGGTAAAATCAACCTGAACAAGGGAAGTAACATGTGAGGACAGAAATATAAGTGATTGGAACAATATAATAGATACATTTCAGCAACAGTGAAAGAATCGGAACAATTTTTTCAAGATAATCCCCCTTTCTCTCTTTATCAATGACAGACTAACAAAGAACTAAAGTAGTCAATACAATAAGTCAAAAAAACATCAAGATTGCACTAAACACTTCACCTTGAATTGCAGTTATACAAGCGTCAACACCAATTTTTTTCCACTAAACACTTCACCTTGAATTGTAGCTTATATTAGTATTAATTAAAAGCATAATCAACAAATTTTGCAAAAGACAAACACGAAAATTAAAAATAAACATACCTAAGCAAATAACCTTCGTCATTCCCTAAAAATAAACATACCTAAGTAAATACGATATCCATATGAACAACCCAAAAGCCATTCCCTAAAATGGAATTTAATTCAAAAAAAATATGAAGACAAAAGCACACATCTTATAATGAATACAATCAAGACTTTATAATATTTCAAACACTCAAGGCACACATTCCGACATCATAAGTACATACATTTGTTATCCAGTATTAGCCCAGTAGATCACAATACAACTTTTAATGTTTATAATACTTTTTAAATAAAAAAAGAGCCGTAAGGACAACATATCAAGCAATCCAAATGTATGTATCAAAAAGAATACCATCAAAACAACCACATATCTGCCAAACTAAGAATCAATAATTTCACAGACACTAATTTAAGCTGAAACTAACTTTGATTACTAATTAATATAAACGATCCACATATAAAAACTTATACAAATACACGTAGGCATATACATTTTACATTCGTATACGTATGTGTATAATATGTATGTGGTTGGGAAATTTCAAGAGAGGCAAGATTAAATAGAGTAAAAGATTGATTAAGAAACACTTAAAAAAATCTACACTGATTATGCTATCAAATACAAAGCGTAGACTGTAAATGGATACAAATTAAACCAAACCAATGTAGATGTTTTGTTTTCGTTCTCATTAAAGGCATTCAAATGGCTGGGGTTTGTGATATTTTCGTTCTTTTCTCGTTGAAGATCAGTTATATATGCAAGAAGTAAAGATAGAGAGTGAGGTTACCTGAGCCGGAGAGAGAGAACGAGGTTACCTGAGCCGGAGAGAGATTGCTGAATGGAGCTGCGCTGATGGAGATCTGCGCTAATGGAGATATCATCGGCCGGAGAGAGAAAGCTGATCGGCCGGAGAGAGAGAGATGAACGTAGAGGTTAAAGAAGAGAGAGGGGCGAGCGGGAAGTTAGAGGGGGGAATTTTTTGGGGGGATTTTATATTTTAGTGAAGTGTACTTCATTTTGGCACACTTTAAAACCGTGCCAAATTTTGGCACTGTTTTAAGGTGTGCCAAATTAGCTTTAAACTGTGCCAAAATCTGGCACAGTTTTAAACTGTGCCAGATTTTTAATATCGGGGTGTGCCAAAATGCTGTTTTTGGTGTAGTGGAGGGAGAATTGCCAATTGACAAGCTCGCAGCCAAGAAATTAAAGTTTAAAGATGCTCGGTATGTATTAACTAATGGTGTTTTATATAGACGAGGAATTATGGCAAGTTTGCAGAGATGCGTACATCCCTTCGAGGTAAAAGAATTAATTAAATAAATCCATGAAGGGTCTGGTGGAGCACATGTAGCAGGTCGGACGCTTTTACAAAGGATGATGATACAGGGATACTACTGGTCGACGATGAGGGCTGATTGTATAGCTTATGCCAAGAAATGTGACAAGTGCCAGCGCTTTTCCTCCATCCGAAGAACTCCATAAGAATTGTTGATACCCATAACTTCCCCTTGGACATTTTCCATGTGGGGAATTGATTTGGTTGGACCACTGTCAACGACCCGAGAAGGTTCAAGTACCTCGTCGTCGCAGTGGATTATTTTACTAAGTGGGTAGAAGCTGAGCCACTCATTGATATGACGTACGAGAAGGTGTACCAATTTGTTTGGAAGAACATCATTTGCCGATATGGTCTCCCTCATGCCTTCATCACAGACCATGGGACACAATTTGATAACGAGGAGTTTGCTGCCTATTGTCATCAATCAAATATTTTGAAGGTCCACTCAGCACCAGGCCATCCTCAAAGCAGTGGACAAACTGAAGTGACAAACAGAATGCTGCTGAACGGTTTGAAGAAAAGATTGGATGATGCGAAAGCAAACTGGATCAACGAGTTACAATCAGTACTCTGGGCTTACCGAACTACTCCCCGAGTAGCAACTGGAGAATCACCATACATGCTGGCGTTTCGAAGTGAAGCTGTCATACCTGCCAAGTTGGTCCTCCCAACACACAAGGTACTGAATTTCAATTCCCATGTCAGCAACTTAATGAGAAGACTGGATTTAGACATGCTCGAGGAAGTCATAGAAGAAGCAACCATTAGAAATGCTGCTTACCAGCAGCGAACAACTTTGTTCTACAACAAGAGGGTGAAGAAGTGAGACCTGAAAGAAGGAGACTATGTGCTGAAGAAAGTAATTCAAAAGCATAACAAACTGGAGGCAAACTGGCATGGACCATACCGAGTTATAGAAGTTGTTCGACCAGGAACTTATCGAATAGCCAATTTAGAAGGCGAGGAGTTTAAGAATGCATGGAATGCAGAGCATCTGCGCAAGTATTATCAGTGATGTATATGTAACACAGTTCCATCAGTATGAATAAAATGAAGATATTCTGCCAAAGTCTCTCCTTTTATTGAAAATTTTTCGGGGAATACTAGTGCTACGCACTACTCGGCAAAGCTCGACAGACTACTCAACGATATATTCCAAACTGTACCAAGTATGGTTGGTCGGGGATAAAAACCCACTAACTGTAGTTGGTCGACGAGGAAAAATATTCCTGAAATGCAAACCTATTTGGCTTGGAAACGATATATTCCAAACTGTACCAAGTATGGTTGGTCGGGGATAAAAACCCACTAACTGTAGTTGGTCGACGAGGAAAAATATTCCTAAAAATGCCAACCTGTTTGGCTAGGAAACGATATATTCCAAATTGTACCAAGTATGGTTGGTCGGGGATAAAAACCCACGAATACTAGTGCTACGCACTACTCGGCAAAGCTCGGCAGACTACTCAACGATATATTCCAAACTGTACCAAGTATGGTTGGTCGGGGATAAAAACCCACTAACTGAGTTGGTCGACGAGGAAAAATATTCCTAAAAATGCCAACCTGTTTTGCTAGGAAACGATATATTCCAAAATGTATCAAGTATGGTTGGTCGGGGATAAAAACCCACTAACTGTAGTTGGTCGACGAGGAAAAATATTCCTAAAAATGCCAACCTGTTTGGCTAGGAAACGATATATTCCAAACTGTACCAAGTATGGTTGGTCGGGGATAAAAACCCACTAACTGTAGTTGGTCGACGAGGAAAATATTCCTAAAAATGCCAACCTGTTTGGCTAGGAAACGATATATTCCAAACTGTACCAAGTATGGTTGGTCGGGGATAAAAACCCACTAACTGTAGTTGGTCGACGAGGAGAAATATTCCTAAAAATGCCAACCTGTTTGGCTAGGAAACGAAATATTCCAAACTGTACCAAGTATGGTTGGTCGGGGATAAAAACCCACTAACTGTAATGGGTCGACGAGGAGAAATATTCCTAAAAATGCCAACCCGTTTGGCTAGGAAACAAAATATTCCAAACTATATCAAGTATGGTTGGTCGGGGATAAAAACCCACTAACTGTAGTTGGTCGACAAGCATAATTTAACAACCTTGATTGGTTGATACTCGTGAATTTATTATTAAGTGATCGAGCAATATTATTGAAACTTGGAACTTTTTAATTATTACCGAATTGGTCGACGAACATCACAATATTGTTATTTTTAACAATATGCATAAATGTAAATTGTTGATATTTACAAGACAATAGCAATTAAGCTTTGCAAACAGAAATGAAAGTTTTTCATTAAATTCGAAATAAATTACATTGATGATAAAATGAAAGTTACATTGATATGTATGCTAACTATTATATCAAAAATTTCTATTCTACTGGTCTTTTCCCCTCAGCTTTTGATGTAGGTTCCTCACCAGCAGGCGGATCATTTAAAGACTGAGGAGAATTGATGAAGTTCAAATCCTTCAGCATCCTGACGTTCATCAAAGAAGGTCGATCTAAAAGATGCTCGGGACGAGATACCTCAATTTGAGAATGTAAATTGTAGTCACCGAGGTATTTTGAAATTAAGCTCCGCGGAATGGCACGAGCTGGGATCCATTCCATGTACAAATTATACGGTGGCACAGGCAAGTCGAGCAACCCGAGATCATGGTAGTCCCACAGATAGTGTCCTTGTTCGATCTTCAGCACACCAAAGGCATTCAGCCAGCCTTGTTTGTAGCCCTCATTATTGGCATTCTGGATACGATCGTCCAAGTGGAATAGTGCTTCGTTGTATCCAGCCATCCAGAATTCCCTGGGCTATTTGGGGAATTGATATGTTAGCCTTTCCAGCTGCTCGTGGAGATTCTTGATGAAAAGCTCCTTATTCTCCAATACTGACTTCTGCGCGGAGAGCTATTTTTCCAGGTCTCTAATTTTCTTTGACATATCAGATAACGCCTGGTTCTTCGCCATTAGTTGGAAGGCCTGGTTCTCTAAGGCAGATGCTGTCCTCTGTTCCTCGACAAGAACCCGAGATGCTCTTGCTCATCCGCGAGGAGCTCTTCCTCGTCCCCGAGGAGACGTGGAAGGGCCCGACCTCCTCAAGGTATCCAATTCGTCCCTTAATTTGTCATTCTCAACCTCTAAGAATGAAAATCCCTCGTCAGTCACTGGGATTAGGGGTGTTGAAGAAGAGGCTGCAGACTTCAACTGTGATAGCTCTTTCTGCAAGTTGTTATTTTCCTTTTCCAGCAGCTCGGCAATCTGTCAGCATTCCTCAACCTCGCCCCTCAGGGTTCTCTCCCTTACATCATAAGCAGCAAAAAGCTTCTCGTAGCCCTTGTCAGCAACGATCAACTTATACTTCTTCTCGTAACTCTCATGCAACAAGGCAGTTGATTATTTATATTGAAGTTGAAGGTCTTCAAGGGTGCCTTGGAGATCCTCGATCATTTCATAGTAAGCCACATTATTGGCCACCGCTCGATCAAGCAGACACTTCAGTTACTAATATGCTTCCACTGCCTGTTCTGAAGCATCCTGGCCAAGGATGTCGGCAACTTGTGCAGCACTTAAGTCTGTGTGACCAGTCTTAAAGTACTCATTGCATTGTTGCAGAAAATTTGTATCATGGGCAGATAGCAGATCCATCCTGGCCAGAAACTAGCAGAGAAAGAAAAGCAATCATCAATAAGAAGAACAAGCAGAGTATGAATAGAAGATGAACAACAGTATGCAAGAAAATTCAAGTTTTATTAGATCATAAAATTCATAATTACAAGTTCTGGATTACATTAACAAAAGAAGAAAAAAATAAAGATAAGCCCAAACAACACTACACCTTTTCCTTATCCCCCAAAACCTTCTCGGGAGGTTGGGAAGAGGAAGCAGGTTGCTCGGAGGGAACTGTGGGTTGTTCGGAGAGCACCAGTTATTGCTCGGAAGAAGAAACGACTTGCTCGGCAATATTTTGGATGGTTGGGTGGTGATCTCCCATCACCATTGAATACTCCTCAGAGGTAGCTTCGTCCTCTTCTAATTCTTCTGGAGTAGGAGGGGGACCAGGGATATGTCGCTGGAAGAGCTCGAATGATTCGTCGACCTTCATTTCCTGAAGGGCAGCAACCCATCCATCCCTAAAATACTTTAGACTGCCATAGTCCACTTGAGATACCATGGAAGCACACCCCTTATTCCACCCCTTGTCCCAGCCAGAGCTGAAGGACTTCTTCACAGCATCTTTCCTCTTGGTCTTCTCCAAGGCAAGCTTCTCGGACAGCAGGTTCTTGGTAGCCTTTAATTTATTTTCTGCCTCCTCCTTCTACCGAACTACTTCCTGAAGCTGGCCCAACCTCTCCTCGACAGCCTTGAGTTTATTTTCCAGCTCTCCAGTAGCTTTGAGCTTCTCTTCGAGCTCTTTATTTGCCTTCTCCAAGGCATTATTTTTCCTCTCCAACTCCTTGGAGGCTTCAACATCTCAAGCTTTATCCTGCTCGGTGGAGGCAAGATTATTCTCCTATATAACCTTATCAGTGGCATATGTCTGGTGAGAATCTGCCAGAGATTGTTTAGCTTCCTCCAAAGCTCCCTCCACGCTGGACGAGGAGCATGAAGCTTTAATTGCCTCATCCTTCTTCAGGATTATGTTAAAGCATCTCGTCAACTGTGAACAGAAACAGAAAGCAAGTTAGAAATAAGAAATGACAAAGGAAATATGAAAAAATGAAAGTAAAGAGACTTACTGAAGCAAGATGACGAGCAGCCAAAGAAGTAACCATGTCCACCTTGGACCTCGGGAATGGTCCGGGACGTCACTGAGCTCATGGCAGAGCTCGGAGGAATAAAAGTGGGAACTACAGTCCCAGCAGCTGGGGGCTGAGTAGTGGTGTCAGCCAAATTGACCGAGGAGCTTTTCTTCAGCCTCCTCGGGGGAACAGGTACAGATTGAACCAAGGAAGAACCCTTGGTCAGTGATATCACAATCATCTCTCCAGGAGCAGCAGACCTGCTCGGAGCCACTGCGGGCTTCTCGACGACTTTAGCAGGAGCAGCTGGAGGAGCTGCATCAATCTTCTTTGTCCCCTCCCTTGGGACATCAATCTTAATCCTTTTTACCTCCCCACACCGAAGGAGATTTTCTCAAACAGAGCAGGAGTTCTTCTTTTCTTCATCCTTTCACTTAAAGGAATATGGGATTCAGGCGATGAGCTTGTTAAAGCTGGAACTGGCTCTGCCTCACTGATTATAGGACGAGCAGTGAAGGAGGTGGTGTAGCTCTTGTAATGGAGCAGATACGAAGCTGATCTAATGTGCTCGTCGGCAACACTTTGATGCAGACTCCAGATAAGTTTCACATGCCTTATATTGACATCTGCCTCTTTAGGGCACTTTCTCTTCCTATCGACTGCAAATAAATAAACATTGTTATCAGTGGCACATTTTATCAAACACAAAAGAAGCATAATTTCAAAATAAAATGAAATAAAAATAACCTATCCCATTGCCATAAGGAGGGCATCTGGGGCCCTGGTAAACTTCATCTCCAGTCAATGGAGGGTGTTGCCAATTTTTTATGACAACCCCGTGTTCAAAATAATTTCTATTGGCATCAGGGAGATTGACTACTAAGGATCTATTTAAAAATCTAGTTTTGAAATAATAAATATTTTCATTGACTGCCTATCTATAGCAGTACATGATTTCTGGGATTCTTATACAAGTTCCATGCACTTGATTTAATCTATGCACCCCATTAACTATTCTCCATGTGTTGGGGGATATTCGTGCAGGAACAACATCGAAGTATTGACAGAATTCCAGACACAAGGAATTGGGTGGAAAAGAAAATCCACATTCAGCAAAAAAGAGACTGGGGAACCAATGTCCCTCAGCCAAATTGAAATAATCAAAAGGCTCAGAAAGTTTTTCCAAGATAACCCAAGAGGGGATGGAGAAATTAGAACGAAACTTCTCAAGAGACTCAACAAGGTAAACCATGGTGAATAAAGAAATAAAGAAGAAGGAAGAAGATCTTATAGGAAAAGAATGGATCTGTTGACAACGAACGACGGAAAAGATGAACGCACAAGAGAGTAGGAAGAGACGACGTAAAACTCAAAAGATGAAAATTTGGAAAGGTAGAAGACGATTGGAGCGTCTGTGAAGTTAAATACCTTTCCTTGGGAAATGGTGAAGTAATGATTACAAAAAAGGATGATTATGTTACCGGCGGCTTAAAAGATGAAAAGTAGCATGGGAAACAAAGCGGACAACAGCGACTAAAAAGAGGAAAAGTGGCACGGGAATCAAAGCGGACAACAGCGGCCAAAAAGACGAAAAGTAATGCGGGAATCGAAGCACGCAAAAAAGTCGAAAAAAGCATGATTCTACGAATTGGGAAGGAGAAATAAATACAAGGGAAAATGCTCCTAAAAATCAGGAAGACTATTTAAAGCTACCATATTCCGAGAAAGAATGTTCCATACTCCTCAAATTTCGAACTATGAAACATTGGGGGCTTCTGTTGATACCAAAATTAATCTACTGACTTGGACCAATCACATGAAGACACGAGGCTATCTAGATGGAAACAACAAATACTTTCGAGGAACCCACTCACTCCGAGGAACAAGGCTACAACGAGGAAGACTAGTTCCCCGAGGAACTCACAAGCTCTGAGGAACAATGCCTCTCCGAGGAACACTTAAATACCGAGAAGCTTAGGCGGTCCGAGCAACTCATGGCGGTCCGAGCTGCACCTCGAAGTAGGATACCAACAGTTTAAATGCTCATTAAATGCTTATCATTTGGACACACATGCAAAGAGGGCATTAAATGTATTACCCTTTCATATGTATATCACTTAATGTAGTACCCTTTCACACTACAACCTGAGGGATATAAATACATTGTACAATCCTCATTATAAAGGACACCCCAGACCGAAATTTCTTGAGATAACTTGTACTCGAGAATTCCCAAACACTCAGCAATAAAACAACAGTGGACGTAGGCCGTTCTTATAAGGCTGAACCACTTTAAAAATTCTTTGTCTCATTTATTTATCTTTGATTGAATTATTAGAGTGATCTAATTTTTTACATCAACACACGGTACATGTAAAAATCATTTTAAGCATAGCCCAAGGGTAAAATACTTCAAAACCTTCCATGGAACTTGCTAACACTTGTGATATTTTACAGTCTTGTATTTTCCATTCTCACAAGCCACATATCTTGTCTCACTACATAGAGGTCCCCCATTATTCCCTTTGTGATCGTTGCAGTATAATATGAAATCATACTTGTATGCATGAATAGATCTGTACTTTAAACCCAAACCCTTCAAGATCTTCTTCATGCTAGGATAATTTCCCGGTAACATGTTCTCTTTTGGGATAATGTCTTTAACCCACCTACGATTTTTGTTATTCTATTTCTCGATAAACCAAATTGACTCTTTAAATTCTGCAAATCCAATCATTGCATATGATATCGAGTGATCTTTATCGCAATCTTTATACAACTTTCTGTCCGCGTCAGCTTTCAATCTTATGTTCTCTCCTTCTTCTAGTAATTCAGCATCAGATCGTTCATTGACTTAGTCATAATGCACATTATTTTTATCGACATACTTCTAGTTTTGATGGCGATGGACTTCGTAACCATCATTAATTAGTTCGATAAAAGGACGATGTGCTGGTGAATTATATACCACTTCTACTTGGTGGGGTTCCGTTATGTG
Source organism: Sambucus nigra (assembly GCA_949130495.1). Classification (NCBI taxonomy): domain Eukaryota; kingdom Viridiplantae; phylum Streptophyta; class Magnoliopsida; order Dipsacales; family Adoxaceae; genus Sambucus; species Sambucus nigra. The sequence continues at coordinate 261,441,141 of OX422210.1, forward strand.
GTCAGTTACCGTTCATTCTTTTAAAACATAAGGTACATTATTTAACCATGGTATATTCATATCTTATAATCTAGCAAGATTCCCCACTTTAGTAAATGCAACTCATAGTCTTCTAAAGACTTTCATTTTTTTTCATATAGCGGGTGCACGAATACAAAATCTTGTCACTTTTAAGATTTCTATATGTGTATTTAATAAATTCTTGAATGTTCATTATATGATTATAAAATATTTGACTACATCCCCCCATCCACCCTTTGTATTATGGGAAATCCATTAAATAATTGATAAGCACCCAAAAGTGTTGAATTTAAGCCCCGAATATGTGAATTTTAGGTACTCGTTTTAAATAAAAATGGACTTATGTTCGTAGTTTATCATTTTACAGGTCAATACGCAGTTACGGTACAAATAGTGCTAAATCCAGTCAATTGTGACAAAGTAGCGGTAAAAAGAGTGCATCGAATAAATTAAAGAGACCCTGAAGTCAAAAGTCCCATTTGAGCTTGCACTGAATAGTTTCGATGCTCCGAATCTAGTCCCGTACCTTACCCGAGCCTAAATCGAGCTTAAACCTACCCCGAACCCCATGTGTGTTTAGTTTGTGCATTTTAGATTTTTTTAGATTTTTTTTTGTGTCGTCTTTATTTTTATAATTTATTTAGAATTTTTTAGAATTTATTTTCTATTTCTATTTCTATTTCTATTTCTTTTTATTTTTTATTAGTTTTTAATTTTAGACTTTGTTTTTAGTTTTGCTAGATTTTATATTTTTAGGACTTTATGTTTTATTTTTACTTCTTTTGTAGTTTTTGTTTTTATTTTTATTATTTGAGTTATTTTTAATAGATTTATTTATTTTTAGAGGATTTATTTTTTAGCGCGTCGAGTATTTTTTTCCCTTTATTTTAGTTTTTTTTAGTTTTTAGTTGGTTTATTATTTATTTTTGTTTTGTTTTGTTTTATTTTATTAGTTTTATTTGAGTCGTGTTTAGTTTTTAGAGTTTGTATTGTGTGTCGTGTTATTTTTATTTTTTATTTTTTAGCATGTTTTATTTTTAGTTGAGTTTAGTTTTTATTTTTATTTTACTTGTTTTTATTTGATTAGGTTTATTTTTCTTATTTTATTTTATTTAGGGTACAAATTAAACACACACACCACACTATCCTACACTCACATACACCTAAACTAACCCCTCACCCACACACCCACTTTCCCATACACCCACACACACACACTGTCCTATCCTCCACCATATTCCTCACCCCATCCACTCACTCTCTTTCTCTCTCTCTCTCTCTCCAAACTCCATTAACAACCCAAAACACAACACCCTCACACCTCTCTCATTCTCCAATCACAAACCAACCAATACCCCACCTACTATTCATCTTCAACCTCTAGGCATCTTTTTCTTTCTCCTTCACTACCATCACATTAAACCAATTTCTCCATTCTAACCATTACACATCCACCGTCAGCAACCCGAACCAACACCCCATAAACCGAAACCTCCCATCTCCCATATCCAACACCACCTGTCAACAGCTCCACCAAAATAGGAAACCAACACCTACTAAGCAACAAACCCACGAGCATATTTCCAAAAGAAACGGAAAATAAAATATGCATGTGCTCTTTGACTTGGCCAAGAGAAAATCCCACCAAATCTTACACTTCGTGGGTTATAAAAATAGGATGAGGAAGCTCATAATGATCATCTTTATTTAGGTTTAAAAAAAATGGAATAGGTTATGCCTCAACACTCTCTAAAGAGTGTTTGCAATTTTAGCAAACATCTCAATACAGAGTGGTGGGGTAAAATTTATTTCACTTGGATGATTTTTTTATGTACGAATTTATAGTGGGAGAGTTTGTATTTTAAGCAAATATTTTTCATTATTTAATAGTGCATTGATAGTTCATCTAGAGGAAAAATACTTAGATACAAATCTTTGTTAGGATTTTTTATAATATTTAGCTAATTTAATTCAAACATTGATGAGTATTTAGGAGTTCACCCATTTATACATATTGTAGACATTCTTCTCCTTTCATTTATATTAGTTTTAATATTTTTTTAGGAATCATATTAAATCAATTTGTTTTAATTAAAAAAAATATTTCTCTCGTTAGCATTTTCTTTTTAGTTAGTTTTAATCCTCTTTTTCTAAAAAAAAATAAATAAAAAAAATACCAAAACTAATAACATGAAAGTGATTTTGGAGTTATCTTCACATGTTTAGTCTTCACACTTGAATGCTGGATTGACACCCATATTTACCACTTGCCTCTATTATATTCATTTTGTCACATTGTGTAGGTATTAATTGGGTTTTTGAACGAAAGACTTTATTCTACAACAAGACTTACACAAAAGTTCTTTCCATCAATAATCTTCAAAATTCAATTCATTTATATTAATAGGTTAAAACAAAGGTCATGTTGCATATAGGAATGAACAATTGATAATTCATTCAAATTATCCAACAAAATGTGACAAGCTTAAAATAACTTAAACTTAAATTCATGTTACATACACTAAAATTGTCAAAAAATGATCCACAAACTCAAATAACTTAAATAAACAAAATATTACAACTTGTTCTAAAATTAAACATTGTTCATCACCTAGTCTTGACTAACAAATAAACTGGCCAAGTGATAAAACTATTATGATAGCATTTTAGCAATGCACCTTCTTTATTATCAATGTTTGCAGGCTCTCCTCCTCAACCGGTGTGTATGTTATTAACCAGTATATGAGCCTTACCCATCTGTAAAGGGAGATTATGCATAGGAGTTTTGACAATCAAGGAAACGAGTGTGCACATTGCAGTAATCCTGGTATTGGCCAAGTTCGTTATATAGTACTACTCTTAGCAAGAGGAGGAATTAGGGAGGGCAATGTGGCATGAGAAGGCACTAGGGAGGGGAATGTTGCAGGAGGTGGTATTTGGGAGGGGAAACCTTGATATGGAGAATAAGGGAAACCTTGAGGCATCTGGGGCCTAAATCCTTCACTTAATAAGGACACAAGGAGATCGATTTCACTCACCCACACTCTGAGGTTACTCTTAATCTCTTGCATATCCCAATGTATCTTGAACTGACATACCTCTTGGCCCAAGATGCGATTTCTCACCGAAGAGAGATCATCTATGAGAGGTGTAATGTGTTGTAATTTGGTTTTTTTCATATGTGAAATGACACCTATCGTCCTTCCTCTTTTGTCCCTTCCAAAGGTCAAGGTCAGGGCACCATCTAAAATTTCATAAAGGATCGAAGCGAACTGACTACTAATGGCTTCGATCGATTCCTGAAACATGAAATAATAATTATTTTTATGATTTTAACATTATTTTATAACACACACACACACACACACACACACACACACACATACATATATATATATATATATATATATATATATATATATATATATATATATATATATATATATATATATATATACACAGTCATACTCACTAGAGTCAGAGCCAAGTCTTATGTGAATTTATTATCGTTGTTCTATGGGTCAAGCATGTACAAGTTACCTCTATTAGGTGTTTTACCGACATCTGGACTACCCTTTGTGCTTTATGACCAATCATTCCACAAATCATCATATGATTTAGACCCGAGCCTATGGACATCAACTTTCTTCTCTCTGTTTTGTTTATTTTTCTCCATATGGACTAACTTTTTGTCCATCACCTTATTTTTTAAAAATCTATTCCACTGATCAACTGATATTTCAGCATTATAAGGGACTCTGTCTTTTATAGCCAAAATGTCGAAGCTTCATGCCCCTTTGGAAAACATCTCTTCCAAAGTTTCCTTCGATATGTTCTCATTTGTTCAGTAACTCGGGAAAGACCTTTTGATTGGAAACGGCTAGGGAATGAAAAACTCATTAAAGTTGTTCAAAATCGTCATCCTTAATGGCTTGATCAACTTTTTTCTAGTTATCTATTGCCCCGAATCCCCCATGTATTTTTCCAAGCGATGAACACTAGGATTTAAGGACCTGGACATCATTTTTAGTGCTAGTATGGGTATTCTTGAGAAAGGAAAACCTAATGGGCTTCTTCTCATTTGCTCAGGAGGTGCCGATAGTGGGGGTAGGAGTGTTAGATTACCAGGAAATTGTTGCCTACTTGCTGTTGGAGTGAACGATTGGCAGAGAAGAATGTTGTTCACCTAGTGGTGATTAAAATTCAGGTTTAGGTGTAATAGATGAAAATCCATAAGGTATTCCATTATCATTTGGTACATTATCTCCATTATCGTTTGACATTATCTGCGATAAAAAAAATTAGTGACTAATTCATCATGTTTATGACCATATATATGTATATAACTTCTCATAATAAGACTTTAAAATATGTTTAATGTGTCTGATCTCCATCCATTTGGTATTACTTTTTAAAAATCATTGATTTTTTTCACATGGTCAGCTAGGAGGAAGCGCATTTATGATTCATTTATAGATGTTTTTGAAATGCACTTGGAATCCTTTCATCATTAATTTATTGGAAATATTCAATTTAACATGCATATGTCGTGAGACATCAAAGTCTTAGTCAATGCTCTCTTTACGTAGTTGTATCCACAATGGGTGAATATTTTTTCTGCCATCTCTAACAGTGTAAGTAAAGTCAGGGCTACATCAGAACTATGTTGGCAAAATATATTCTCTATTGCTCATCCCCGATTTCTGGTGGGAAAAATAAAATATGTTGGAACCGGTACTCTTGCAAGAGATAAACTACACGATTTTCAAGGTAGTTAAACTGTTCAATCTTATTATTCCTATACATGTATATAGGAGTACCATCTATATGGTGAGCACTAATAAAAGATGAATAAGTGTGGTCCAATTTCAACCTCTCATACTCTTGTTGCCAGTAATTATCACCATGCCTCATTTTTCCCTAGATAAATATCTAAGGGTGTTCATATGAGTCCTAAAAGTAATGGCTCTAATTAATCATTAACTATTTATTATTTTTCAACCGATCTAATTTAAAGTTTATGCTATTTTATTTAATCTTAACATTGTTACACGTCCTTTTTCTTATTTGCGTTCACCCTACCAATATCAACAAGTCCAAAATAAGTTTATTTTATTTAAATTAATCCTAATAGAACTATATGTCCACCGTATGTGCAACCCCTTCCATTAATTTGTGTTCGCCCAAACAATAACCACTTAAAGAGGGGGTGAACACAACTACAATAGTCAACCAAACAATATTATCCATATTATTCACCCGCACAATATCAAATAAAGCACATAGAAAGAACGTATGCTATAACAGTCAATCATATATATGTACAAGTTGAATTATACGCGTTATACATGTATACGTAGTTATAACAACCAACGAAACAGTAATAAGACTATGTTATGTGAAAGAAAAGATAAGTAAAGTTACCTAAATAAAGAAAGAATTTATAATCAGTTGAATTTCAACTATTGTTCCCTTATTGCATGCGCACATGAAATGAGGAGAAAACACGTATAAGTGTATATGTGTGTGTGTGTGTGTGTGTGTGTTATACATGTTCGCATACGTGTATGTGTTATACATGTGCGTGTATGTGTATGTGTTATACATGTGCAAAAGTGTGTATGTATTATATATGTGTGCATGTGTGTATGCATTATACATGTACGTGTGTGTGTTATAAATGTATGCCTGTGTAATTTTGTTATACATGTGCGTGCGTGTGTATTACACACGTGCGAGTGTGTGTGTTATACATGTGTGCATGTGTGTGTTATACATGTGCGCATGTGTGTTATACATATGCATGTGTGTGTGTGTGTTATACATATGCGGGTGTGTGTGTTATACATGTGCGTGTGCAATCCATCTTTCACCCTCTTTTTAAACCACGAATTCATAGTGACAACACAAATACAAATTATATTTGTCAATTTTGTGTTATGTTATCGTGTTATCATGTCGTTTATCACTAATGTGTTTTATATCTACCATTTGAAATAAACACACATGTAATTTCTAAAATACATATGCATAAATGGGTAATTCACTACGAGGAAAATGATTTTTAGTGGCATAATTTTTTGCACCTAATTATAAAAAATTCGCCACCAAATCTTTTAGTGGAAAAAAAATTTCGTCATGCTATTGCCACTAAAGGTGGGCTGCGGATTATTTTCATGGCAATTTATTAAAATCGCCACTAAAAATTGATTTTTTAGTGACAAAATCACTTTGTCACCAAACAACTCTTTAGGTGGCAATTTTTTTTGCATCTCATAAAGATTAAATTGCCACTAATAGTTGATAGTTTGCCACCAAAAGTCTATTTTTTGTAGCAAAATAAAAAATCACCACCAAAAAGAAGCTTTCGTTGTAAAAAAAATCGCCACAATTGAACTTAAATTTGTATGGAACGATTTTTTAAATATTAAATTGCCACCCATTGTTGATAATTTGTCACCAAAAGGCTATTTTTTGTAGCAAACTAAAGAATCGCCACCCAAAGTACTGTTTCGTGGAAAAAAAATTGCCACATTTGATTTTAAATTTGTATGGACAAGCTTTCTTAGCAATTTAAACTCTCCACTAAATGACATTTTTTATTGCAAAAAAACTCCATAAATTGATGCAATATTTTTCACAATACATATACACGTTGCTTTGGTAACAACTTAATTTTGCCGTGTGTTTTTATTACTTGTCATCCAATTTCATATAATACTCAAAATAGCTCATATACAAAATTTTAATAAAGTCATTGACATTTATATAGAAATCTTTGAAAAACAAATCTTTGTCTCAAAAGTTCCTACGCTAAACACTATTTCAAACAAATTATTTACAAAAAATGTGCTACAATTAAAAAAAATAAAACAGGTCTAATACATCATTCTTCTTAATTGTTACTCTCCTCTACAAAAGCTTCCACTGAATCTGGAAAAAAAAAAACACAAATAATTTGTTTAGAATTATCACTTTGAAAAACAACGACAATAAATTTTGGAATATTAATCAAAGTACATTTAATAAATTTCACTTACAAATCTTGCAAAATAATAATAAACATATGATAAATCATATTCATTAACATCAAATTCGTTTCCCAATTATACCGCACCCACCCACAAAAAAAATATTTTTTCTTCTCTGTGTATTAGGATTATTATTAGCGGATAAAAAGAGAAAGCAAAAATTTTGCATGTCAAATATAAAACAAGTTTGGGGTTATGTGCTTACCACGAAGAGTTATATTGTTGTGTTACGAGGATACTTAATGCCTTAAGTTTTTCACTAAGATCATCCATTTGTCATTTCATTATCGCATTCCCCCTTCTTGCTTCATTAGCTTCACTCCTTGCTTCATCTACTTCCCTCCTTGCCTATCAGCGTCATTCCTTGCCTCAGCAACTTATCTATCTCTCAATGTCTTTCTACTTTTGCATAGCAACAACTGCGGATGATGTGGGTTTAAGACCAACCCCACTTAATAAAAAATAAATAAAAGTCGCATTTAATCTGAAATTTTTCACCCGCAAGTGTTAAACAAAGATCATGCCATTTAGCCTCACTTAATTCCGAAGGATGATGCTGAAGAGCCCGTTACAAAGAGCCATGTGACTTGAAGTGTTCACGATACAATTTCGAGAGAAAGTTACTGAATTGATTATTGAGTTGTGCCATTACTACAGACTTCATGTAATCATCATTTGGCAATTGAAAGTTGTCCTATTCAAACGTAATAAAAAAAAATAACTCACAACTCTAAATGCGGACTGTGTTACATATATGAGCATAGGTAGCTTACCCGAACAAGAATCCACATATGATTTTTGTTCTCCTATGAAACTTCCTTCCAATACCTTTAATTGAATGGGGCATTTTCTCGGATAACAATGACTGCCTCAGATTCTATTTTGATCATGCTAATAGTTATAGTATAATTTAAGTTTCATATAAAAGTCCTCCTCATTAATGAAATTGATCAGCTAAACAGCATTAGGCAAATGAATATCACTAACCTGATTATAGATGACATAAATAGATACACAATGAATTCACTAACATAAAACCAACAGATTTTTGGGACAGGGAATGATAATGCAATATAGTTTATCTCAATGCAACATATAATGGGAAATCTTATGGAAGGAAACAACAAAAGAGACTTAAAATGTTAAATATTCATTCCATGTAATTTCAAACAGTCATTACAGCCTACAAGGTAGGAGGTGATAGACTGAAGCACCTTATACCTTTGACTTGCTTAAGTCTATACTGTATAAGTGTTCAACTAGTTTGGAAATAGTGACAAAATTGGTTGTCTATCCTAGAATCCAAAGAACCTCAGAATCATTCTCTCTAATCCTCTTCAATAATCCCAGAAGGTATAAATTGAATCACACTACACACAATTAGAAGTGCATACATGTGTATATATTGCTTAAATTGAGTGTGTGTTAAATTCCCCTTAAAATGTTGTTTTAATAATTTTTTGGGAATTTTTAAACATTTTTAAACAGTTTTAAAATAATGTTTTCATTAATTAAAATGTGTTTATAAAATTTGTGGGGTTAATTTTCTATTTTGAAAACTTCAGTTTTCATTGGAATGTTTTTTTGGGTAGAATGTAAATGCCCTAGAGACTTCAGGGTGCTGCCTGTAATTATGTTTGACGCGCGTTTGTGAGCCACTCACAAGCCAACACTTGTCACTTGCCTGATGTATCTGTTTGTGTTTGTTATGTGAGAGGGTTGGATGGTGCATTGCTGATCGTTGGATTAAAACTTATCGATGGTCTGCATGTGTTTTTAATCAATCCTGGTGCTATCCCTATGAACCAATCCCAATCATCTTAACCACCGCTATTTCATAACCCTTGGATCAAGTCAAAGTTAGAAAGACTTGATCTCAGCCCTTGATTGCCTTCGTCATTCAAGAATCTTCCCTTACTCCTATATAAACCCTCCACTTCTCAGCCTTTCAAGACTTTTGGGCATTCGTCATTTCTGAGAGAAAAAAATAGAGAGAAGAGAGAAGTGAGAGAGAAGAGAGAAAAGAAAAGAGAGAAGAGAGAGAAAATAAACTGTGTTAGCCAAACCCTAACCCTAACCCTAACCCTAAACACTTTAAACTCTGAATCAAACCTTCGTTTTTATAACACCCCAAACACAACCTTGAGTGTTTGAGAGAGAGAGTGGTTTGTTCATATTGAAGCTGTAACCTCTTTCTCTATGATCTTGTTTACAACTTAAACATTCGTGTGAAGATCTGCTATTCTCTTTCATAGAAACTATAGATCTACACTCTGCATGTTACATTTCACTAGATCTGCATAATTCTTTCTTGATTTAAGAAAATCTTTACTGATTTAGTTTTGAAAATGTTTTATGGTTTCTATTCTTACGAAACTTAACCTTGACCTAGTTGGATTCACACTTGGAGATTTTCAATCTCAAAAATATTTTTAAAACCGATATTGATTAAGATCTTGACCGATTTAGAAGCGAGATATCCGTGGAATCTGGGTTATATTAAAGGTCAAAAAGGTTTTTAGTTCTATAAGAAAGAAAGAAAACAAAATCACAGCATATAGTCTTTATATGTAATTTTTCTAGGACTGTCTGTAAAACTAAGTGTGTGTGAGTTCATGCATGTTGATAGGAATCACTTCACAAACACTTAACACACTACTACACTGGAAGTGTTGTGAATAAGATCAAAGATTATTGAGTCGACATAAGGAAGCTAAAGCAAAGGAAGTTATCAAACTGGAAGAACATCATCAACAATCAGATCTATGAGAAGTTAGAAGGACACCAAGTGGGGTATATTCCTAAACTTAGAATAGGTTGATTTGTGTGCATGTATGTTGGATTGTTTGTAACTATTATTTGTTGTTAGTGGATTTTTTTTTTACTTTTGTGACTTAGAAGTCACCGTGGATGTTTCCTCTATTGGGAGAGGTTTTACCACGTTAAAAACTGTGTGTTGATTATCTTCATCTACTCATCCCATTCTATAGTGTGCTGAATTTTTGAAACCGTCTTAGTTTTAAAAACTGATTACAAAGTCTTGATTACTCTCATACATAAGTTTTTGTAAACACATCTTGTTGTTTATAATTTTTATTGTTCAAAAGAAAAGGGTTTCTTCAACAAACATCTCGGAGTTGCTTATACAGTTTAATATTGTATTAAACGGCATTAGCAACGTTTTTCAATTGGTATCAGAGCCCTGTTAACTTTTATTTCAAAAAGATCTTGTGTTTCTGAAATCATTTTCTGAAAAACCCAACTATGGACGAGAAGAATGAAAGGTTTGGTAATCTGTCCAGACCTCCACTCTTTGATGGAAACAACTTTGCTTACTGAAAAGTAAGAATGGTTGCCTTCATCCAAGGGACTTTAGGAGATGATGTCTGGGACATTATTGAAAATGGATACACTTATCCTACTAAACCAGCCACTGAAGGAAGTGATGAGAGGGTAAAGAAAATCTTAAGTGAGTTTACCCAAGAAGAGAAAACCATTTCTTGAAATAACAATAAAGGCAAGAATGCCATTTTTATGTCTATTAATGAGTATGAGTTCAAGAGAATCTCATCTTGTGCCACTTCTAAGGAAGCTTGGGACACATTAATCACTGCCCATGAAGGAGACTCGAGAGTTAAAGCTGCTAAAACTCAAATGCTTACCCAGCAGTACAACTCTTTGATTATGTCTGACTCTGAGTCTTTTGATGACTTTTACATGAACTTAACTGATATAGTTACTAAGTTGCATGCTAATGGTATAACATATGATAGGAATGAAATTTTCTCTAAAATTCTAAGATCATTACCACAAAAGTTTGACAGCAAGAGGTATGTTATTGAGGAAATGAGTGATCAAAACCTTACCCCTGAGTTACTCAGTAGAAAACTTAGGACTGTGGAAATGGAATTAGACTTTAAGAAACAATTAAATCATTCACAAAGAAAATAACCCAACTCTAACTTGAGTTTTGCCTCTAAGATATCTAAACTTGAGACTAATTTGATCAACTCTGACTCTAATGAGGAGTGTGATATAGACAAACTAGATAATCAGATTGCCTTGATGTCTAAACAATTTAAGAAAATTGTTAAATTTAGAAACAAACAGGCAACTAAACAAGGCAAGCCTAATTATCCTACTCTGTCTAATCCCAAACCTCATGAGAGAGGTCTTGACAAACATCCTAAGGACAACAACTCCAGACCCACTAGAGACCTTAAAAAGATTGAATGTTTTAGATGTGGGAAACTAGGTCACATTGCTCACGATTGCAGAGTTAATCTGAATAAAGCCAACACACACAATAGAGCCAATGTCTGTAAAACTTGGAACGATTCAAGTGACTCTGATGAAGAGGAACTTGAGTCATCAAATGTACTTGACCCTTGCATGTCCTTTTATGCTAAGATCATTTACAATGATGATATGCTTGTGTGTGATAATGATGCTCCTACTCCTGCTTGTGTGAATACTGCTTTGACTGGCCTAGATGCTTTATTATCTGAAAATGTTGCTAGTTCTAGTTCCGTGTGTGTGAGTCAAAGTGATCTCGATAACGACGATGTAAATGGGTGCGTGAGTACTAAAACTGAATTGTTAGGGGTCACTACACACACTTTACTTAGCGACTCAGACACAGATGACCTCCCTGATATCCATACTTTGTATGCTAAAACTCTTAAAAAGGGCACTAGACTGGAGAAGACTGTTAGAGACCTGACTAAGAAATTAGATGATCTAAGTCTTATTATGAAGTTGAATGCTGAAGAGTACACTAACCAGTGTCTGACCCATCAATCTGAAATTGAAACTTTTGATCAAAAATTAAAAGAGTTGACTAAAACTAATGAAACCCTGGAAATGAAATATAAGGGAACATTATTAGAACTAGAGGAACCAAAAACAAAGACAGCTACTGTTTTCAAAAAAATTTCTAAGTTTGAAAACAATTCAAATTGTTTTACTGACTTTGTTGTTGACTCCAAGACCAATTCTGATGATAGAACCGGTATTGGATTTTACCCTAAGAACAAAACACAAACTACAAATCTTGAACATATTAAATTTGTGTCTGGGGGAAAAAGACCAATTGAAACATGTCCAGACTTTCATTTTATTAAAGAGGAATTTGATCAAAAGCAACAACAGAAAGACATTGGAGAGTCTAGTAATTCTAAGGCTGACACTGCACTTAAGACTAAATACGTCTGTCCTTTGATTAGAAAGGCTGATTCTACCTATAAGACCATACCTCCTAGGAATAGGACTTCTGAACAGAATACTGTTAAACCCATCTTTAGAAGTTTTCCTAAGGAAGTTCATCCCTCGAGCAATCAATATTGCTCCTACTGTGACATTTATGGTCATTCCTTTGAAGGTTGTTATGCTAGGCGTCTAAACACCCCTGTGTACAACTCTTCTGTCTACAAGAACTTTAACTATTCTAGGCAAAATCATAACCATTATGTCCTTCCAAGACAACCTAATAAGAACTCTAACTATAGAAATAGAAAGACCAAAACTAAGAGTTCATTTAAGAGAAAGGCTCCCAGAAACTTTCCTAAACCAAAAGCTCAAATTTTTCACAATAATTAGGTTGTTGCCCCAAATGTTTTTCGACAAAAAGCTATTTCTCGAAAATTTTATCAAATGAGGGCAAACTTGCGCAAAATTAAAACTAGAGCTATTTGGGTTAGAAAAGATGATCTTTTACCCCAAATGAAGTGTAACATTGTTATCATTGCCTTAAAAGCTGAACACACTTCATCTGGTTGGTACTTAGATTTAGGATGTTCCAAACATATGATAGGAGATGAAACAAAACTTTTGAACAAAACCAAATTTGCTGGAGGCAAAGTAGTTTTTGGTGACGGAGTTTCATCCCAGATCATAGGTAAAGGAACCTTAAAAGAAGAGGGAATACCTACTCTCGAAAATGTACTTTTAGTTAAAGGCCTTAAAGCCAACCTCCTAAGTATATCACAATTTTGCGACTCTGACCATACAGTTACCTTTTCAAAGAACAATTGTAAAATTCTAAATGATAAAGGTAAATGCATTATTACCGGATTTAGAACACCTGACAATTGTTATACTGTCAAGACTGGTTCTGAAACCTGTAACATTGTCAGAATGGATGACAATGAAATATGGCATAATCGTATGGGTCACCTAAGTTATGATATCCTTGGTCGATTGTCTAGTCAAGAGATTGTTAGAGGAATTCATAAAATTATACCTATTTCAAGTGTTGTCTGTGGTCATTGCCAGGAAGGAAAAATAGTTAAGACTTTGCATAAAAAGGTTAAAGACATTCTCACCTCTAGACCTCTAGATCTCATCCATATGGACCTTATTGGTCCCTCTAGAACTGTTAGTCTTTGTGGACACAGTTATATCCTTGTCATGGTTGATGATTTCACACGATTCACTTGGGTTGCCTTCTTGAAACAAAAATCTGACACGTTTCACAATTTTTTGAAAATTTTACTAAGAATTGAAAATGAGAAGGACACACAAGTCAATCGCATTCGTAGCGATAGAGGGGGAGAGTTCATAGACACAGGAATAGTTGAATATTGTGACTACAACGGTTACAAACACGAATTCAGTGCCCCTAAGACTCCTCAGCAGAATGGTATTGCTGAAAGGAAAAATCGAACTCTTCAAGAGATGGCACGTGTCATGTTGCATGCCAAATCTCTACCTAAAGACTTCTGGGTAGAATCTATTAGAACTTCATGTCATATCATTAATAGGGTTTACCTTAGGAAAAACTCTAAACAAACCCCTTATGAGTTGTGGTACGGTAAGAAGCCTAATCTGAAATATCTAAGAACTTTCGGAAGTCAGTGTTATGTCTGTAAAGACAGAGAACATCTGTCTAAATTCAAAACGCGTGGTGATAAATCCATCTTCTTAGGATACTCTCCAAACAGTCGTGCTTATCGTATATACAATCTGCGTACTAAGACCCTTATGGAATCGATAAATGTAATCGTAAGAGACACTATTGTCGAAAATAAGACATCTAAATCACCTATTGTGGTTGAATCTGAAAATGATTTCAAAACTGATTCACCAGAAATAGATGACTCATTACCTATTGAGAGTCCAGAAGTACCTGGCTGGGTCTCTAAAGATCTTCCCATTGGCAACGTGGTCGGTAATCCTAATGAGCCAGTTCGTACTAGATCCCAGTTAAGAAATTATGCTAATTATGTATGTTTCGTCTCCCTAGTGGAACCGAAAAATGTTAATGAAGCATTGAATGACACACACTAGATTTCTACTATGCAGGAAGAACTTTTACAATTTATCATTCACGATGTCTGGTATCTTGTACCGCGGCCTCAAAACAAAAATGTTATTGGGACACGTTGGATTTTTAAGAACAAATCTGATGAAAATGGGATAATCCTTAAAAACAAAGCTAGACTAGTTGCTCAAGGTTACTCACAAATAGAAGGAATAGATTTTAGCAAGACGTTTGCCCCTGTCACTCGTCTTGAATATGTTTGACTTCTTTTCGCCATAGCTTGTCACTTAAAATTTACACTTTATCAAATGGATGTCAAGTCTGCCTTCCTCAATGGAATTCTGTCCAAAGAAACGTATGTAGAACAACTCAAAGGGTTCATTGACCCTAAATACCCTGACCATGTCTTTCGTCTAAAAAAGGTTTCGTATGGCTTAAAACAAGCTCCTCGAGCTTGGTATGAATGCCTTTCCAACTTTTTGTTGGATAAGGGTTTTAAGAGATGAGGAAATGACCAGACTCTCTTTGTCAAACATTTTGACAAAAACATTATTATAGCCCAAGTCTATGTAGACGACATCATTTTTGGGTCTAATTCAAACTCTGAAGTTAAATCTTTTTCTGCTATAATGCATAAGGAGTTTCACATGTCCCTTATGGGGGAGCTACAACTTTTCTTAGGATTTCAAGTGAAACAAAATTCTGATGGTCTATTTGTCTCTCAAACCAAGTATGCCTTAGATCTTGTTAAGAAATTTGGTTTAGATAATGCTAAAGTTGCCAAAACACCTATGAGTACTACTGTTAAATTATGTAAAGATGAAAATGGAAAGTCAGTTGATTCCACACTGTATCGTAGTATGATTGGTAGCCTACTCTATCTAACTGCCTCGCGACCAGATATAATGTATGTTGTATGTCTGTGTGCTCGTTACCAGAAAAACCCTAAAGAGAGCCATTTATTGAGTGTAAAACGTATAATAAAGTACATAAAAGGCACTCTTAATCTTGGACTTAGGTATACTAAGGATACCTGTAGCACCATCATAGGGTATACTGATGCTGATTGGGTCAGGTGTACTGATGATAGTAAAAGTACATCAGGTTCCTGTTATTATGTCGGCAATAATTTAGTAGGTTGGAGTAGCCAAAAACAGAATTGTGTGTGTTGGTTTATTCAGATTAACTCTTCAATCGTGAGCAATGTGACCTACTTTCCCACATCTAAAACATTCAATCTTTTTAAGGTCTCTAGTGGGTCTGGAGTTGTTTTCCTTAGGATGTTTGTCAAGACCTCTCTCATGAGGTTTGGGATTAGACAGAGTAGGATAAATGCAAACTGGCGTTTCTGATTATCTTTCAGGGAAATATACATAGTGACAAAACGAGATTTTATATAACATTTTCCCAATATTAAATAGATTCATTCTTAAGATGAATAATAATTGCTATCAATCATGATCAAAATTTTTGTACTATCACTTGCTATCACAATCATAGTTGTTCCATAGATGATGCGCTTACATTTTTTATAACGTCTTGTGGAATGGTTAGCTTCAGAGATACAAATGGCCGATTATGGGAAGGTCTGGGAAGGTCTTGGCAGAAGCCTTTTCAATTTGTTAACTAAGAGTTTCATCAACATGTATAAGGTAGATATGAATGGAAGGTTCAAGACGAGGGAGTCCACTTTTAGTTTCAACGT
Source organism: Sambucus nigra (assembly GCA_949130495.1). NCBI lineage: Eukaryota > Viridiplantae > Streptophyta > Magnoliopsida > Dipsacales > Adoxaceae > Sambucus > Sambucus nigra. The sequence continues at coordinate 261,457,159 of OX422210.1, forward strand.
TGTGGGATTTTTGAAAGCCGTTGAAGGCAGTTCATGTGTATTCATGTGGGAATATTAGATCGGTATCGGAGCATATCAGATGCATGTAAAAATCCTACCCATATCCAATAATCACCTTTACAATATTTTTAATTTTAAAATTTCACATATTAACTATTTTCTAAGAAAAATATTACAATGAGAGAAAACTGTGTAATATCTATGTTCAAATTGTCCTAAGCTCATGCCCATGGAATACACAAAGTTTATTCAGTTGAATGCTAATTATACAAGATAAGGACCCAATATTTTATTTCTATATCACTAAAACAATTCTTTTGAACAGTGTCAATAGTATGAACACAGAGTATAAAAGATGACCACGAATTGCAAGCGGTAGTAAACGTTGTAAAAAAATGTGGTAGTCATGACTTTTTATCCCTGAAATCTTGCCATCGGTAGAACTCACACATCGAGAAATATTGGACGCATACCCGTCGGGGAACTTCAGTGATTTCCAAAATTCGCATAAAACCATCTTCTCTTCTTTTGACAAACTGTAGCAAGCAGGAGGAATCACCCATATGTCTCCCTTTTTATATGGATGAAAATCTTTGCGTATACGCATTTTCTTTAAATCTAACCGAGAGTTGATGGTGTATTTTGTTTACCTATCAATGTCTAGCAATGTTCCTAAAATGCTTTCATATACATTTTTCTCAATATGCATGACATTTAAATTGTGACACAATCTAAGATCTTTCCAGTATGGAAAATCATAAAATATACTTATTTTGTCCCATTGCAACTCATACGTTGCGCGGCTCCTCTTTTTTCATTCTTTCCCAAATACATTAGGTCGAACCCTCTCAAGTTGAGCAAGTATTTCATTATTACTAAGCTCTTTTGGTCGTTCTCGATGATCTTTCTTACCATCAAAGGAAGACATATTTTCTCGCCATTTATGATTCATCGGTAGAAAACGATGATGCCCCATATAGCATGTCTTATGTCCATTATTCAGATACATGGAATGAGTCTCCTTATTTCATACTGGGTAAGCCAACTTCCCCTTTGTTCTCCAACCTGACAAGTTAGCATAAGCTGGAAAATCATTAATAGTCCACATCACTGTTGCACGTAACATAAATGTAGTCTCTGTGATGGCATCATATGTTTGCACCCCAACATCCCACAACTCTTTAAACTCTTTTATCAATGGTTGAAGAAACATGCCTATGTGAGTTCCAGGAGCCTTAGGACCCGGTATAAGCATTGATAAGATGAAAAATGGTTGTTTCACATATTTCCATGGAGGTAAATTATATATCACTAGAACAACCATCCATGTGTTGTGATTTCTACTCATATTTGAAAATGGATGGAATCCATCACTAGAGAGTCCAAGCCTAATATTGTGAGCATCTCTAGCAAATGACTCATGAACCTTATCAAATTCTTTCCATGCTTCCCCATTCGCTAGATGTCTTAATACATTGGCCTCTTCAATGCGCTTATCTTTATTCCACCTCATCTCTGAAGCTATATCCTTATTTATAAATAAACGTTGCAACCTCGATTTAAGTGGAAAGTAAGAGAAGACTTTTTGAGGGATCTTCACACCATTGGCTTTTTTGATTTTCCATCTAGGTTCTCCACATGTTGGACATTTAGTTTTTTCCTTATTTAGTCCCCAAAAGAGAACACAATCATTTATGCAAATATCAATCTTCACATAGTCTAACCCGAGGTCGCGAACTATTTTCTTCGCCTTGTAAAATTACTTTGGAATGTGGGCATCATCTGGAAGTGCTTTCTTAAAAAGTCCAAGAAGTAAGTCAACAGATTTCTCACTCCAGTTGTTCATTGACTTTAGATGCATTAGCTCAACAATGAAAGATAATTTAGATAGCTTCTGACAACCTGAATACAGTTGTTATTGCGTATCCCTAGGTAATCTAAAAAAAATCTCCTTCACCCTCGGGCATTTGAGTGGCATGGCCATCAGATTCATCCTCTTAAACATCATTATTGTATGGTCCGACAAACATATCATGTAACATTGCCTCCATGTCATCTTGCTCAAACTCGTCTGTAGTGTGTTCTTCCTGCCCTATATTATCATTATCTCCAACTTCAAACTCATACTCATTGTAATCATAAGCATTATCATTCTCTGATTCCATTGGTTCACCGTTATATATCCACCTAGTATAACTCTTCACTATGCCATAGATAAGAAAATGACTTTGAACATCTTGACGATTTTTTCAATAGAAGTAATTACATTTCTTACACGGACACTTAATCTTGCCATTTTGCTTAACATTAGTAAATTAAAAATCCAGAAATTCTTTAACCCCATCTCGATATGCACTACTAATTCTATTTGGATGATGCATCCAACTCTTATCCATTTCAAAACCCTACAACTTGAGAGAACGTTCAAAAATATCAATGATAAACAAATAAAAATAAAGTCACGAGATATTTAGAAATAATGAATAGTAATTATATATAAAAAGAGACAAACAACATTTTGTACCAAGTAATGTTGCGTACTCAGCAACTCATATTAAGGCCATACATTCATATATTTTTATCCAAGCCAACACATTTTGTTTCAATCAATAATGTGGATGATGTATATATATAGTCATTCAAAGGTCTCTTTTATAAGTTTGAATAGTGATTCATTGCATTAGGAAAAAAACAAAGACAAGAGTGAAGCATTAAGAAAAATACATTAAATAATGCAATTCCCACCCTCTCCATTAATATTATGATCAATTACCAAAAAGTCCCTCAAATATTTTTTTAATATACATTTAATCTATTACAAAACTACGTCGTTTTATTCCTTTCTTCATTTTCCCCCTTTTGTAACCTTTAAAAATGCAAATCAACGCTAAGGGTGTGTTTGGTTGATAAAATAAGGTTGTTTTCGAGAAGAAAGTTCTAAAAAATTTCCATAAAAATGAAAATATATTCAAATTTATTTTTCCAAAAAAAGTTGGAAAATAGTTTTCTGATTTTCCAAATTTCCATAAACTACTTTACAATATTTTTAATAAATTTTTGAAATTTTCAAAATTAGATTTACACCCCTAATTTGTTTGCAAATTACATTTTGCCCCCTAAAATTAAAAAAATACATTTTATTCCTAAATATTAAGAAAAAAATAACAAGTCGAAAACTATTGGTGAATTACAATTTGGCCCATGAAATCTCCGTGGTTATATTATTGTCCCTAAACTTTCTATAAATTACATTTTAGCCATTACACTATTGGTAAACTACATTTTAGATATCAAACTTTCTCTAAGTTATATTTTGTCCTTTTAAATATCTATAAATTACATTTTAAAAATAATGGTCTTTTTCTAACAAATGAATGGGCTTCCCCCGTTCTCTAAATGTTCTGTCGAAACTGAAAATAAAAAATAGAAACGAAAACTCAAAATAAAAAACAGAAAATAAATTATTGTTGGAAATATGATTAGGGGTCATATATCCAATATGTGGTTATCTGATTCAATTTGTGGTTGTGTGATTCAAATCAACCCGTCAATAAAATAGGTAAAGATTTCATAATACCCATTTAAAACTAGATTCAAATCAAACCTACGATACATATATATACATATATAGTGATACATAGCTGATTCAAATAAGAAAAGATTTGAAAGCCAACCTTCAATGCAACTTTCAAAGCCGACCTTCAATGAGAGAGAGAGAAACCCTAGGTTATTTTTACGGAGAAGAAAACAAAGAATAGAGAAACGTGAGAGGTGGATATGCGGGTTTGAGCGGTCGCGGGGTTTGTTACGTTTGGTGTATTTGAGTATTTCGTGGCAACGAGTTCTAATTTGAGCGGGACTCCTAACATGTCTTTACCTTTTTTTTAATCTAATTTAGTTTTTGGAGGCAAAAGTAAATTCTTAATTAAATTTATTTTACGAATTTTTTTGCTGTAAAATTTCAAAATCGCCACTAAATGTTGATTTTTAGTGGCAATATTTTTAATTTGCCACCTAATTCACTACAATATATTTCCCTCCAGCTAAAATTTTTTGCGCCAAACTTTTAGTGGCAATTTTTATGACAATCTCACATTGTTGCTACTAATACTTCCTCTGTAATTATTTTTAGTGGAAATAAATTTTTTTAGCACCAATTATTATATTTCATGGCAAATAACGTTTTTCCACCAAATAAATTGCCACCAATTGGCAACTTTCTTGTAGTTATTCCTGAAATACACACACATATAAAAAAATGCACATACATAAATGTGTATATTCTGAAATACAGATACATTTAACAAAATACACATAAAGAGATATTTGAAGACACACACCCCACTAATTTAGAGCACCTTTTAATGAAAATTACAACCAAATACAGACACTTATACACACGCAGAGAATACATGAATACACACGCACATAACGAACAAAATACACCCATGCATACATGTGAGGGAGAGAGTTGCGGTGAACGGAGGTAGAAGAGAGGCGGTATATGGATCTAGAGAGAAAGATAAGTGATGTCGTATGTGTGTGGGCTAGGGTGTAGAGTGTGGGTGAAATGAAAAAAAAATCATCGGGGGTGTTTATATGTAGAAGGTGTGGTCACGGCCCTAGGCCATGACCTTAGCATGTGACCATTTATTTTTTTACACGTCACGAACCTAGTCACGATCACCTTGATTCGGTTGGTAACATGTAAAAAAACAAATGGCCACGTCTTGGGATCACGTCTTGGGTCCGTGATCAACTCCCATAACAATTTTAAAAAGTGTATGTCCCATGACCGTGATACATATCAACTGAAAACCTAAAATTTATAATGCCTATGGTCACGGTCCAAGGCTGTGACCCACTTTGGAGGGAGTTTTGGCATCCATTTGGTCGCGGGTGTGGTCGCGGCCCATGGTTGTTACTACAACCATTTAATGTCTCTCTTTTTCTTGGTCATGACCTTTGTATTGTGCTTATGGCTCTGGTCACGGTCCTAGGCCATGACTACCTAATCACGATCCTGGGCCATTACCCACCTGTGGTTACCATTCTCGGTTTTTAGGGTAGTTTATTAATGTGGCATACATAATTTGTGAACTCTGAATTTTCTGTTCTAAAATCTTTGTACGATTATAGATGATAGTGTAGTGATTTTTTAACTATTGCACAAAAATATTGTTAGTAGATGGGTCATAGAATTGAGAATATTGTATAGTGATATGAAGAAGGATAATGAGGTAGTTCCATCGATTAATGTGTTATGTATCCTTAACTTTTCAATTATGTGTGTCACTTACATTGAATGTTAATCTTTTTTACATTATTAGCATAGAGTAAAGTTTTCTTACATTTATTATATTTTATTTGGAGGTGTGTGGAATGTAAATATTATTTTTGTTATCACTACACCAAAAGACATAAAATGTCAACCAAAATAAGATATTGTCACAGTCAAGGATTGTGCCAAAAAAAAATGTGTGTGTTGTCACGGTGCACAAGATATTAATTATCCGTTCACACAATTACTTATTTTTCTCACGGTCTTGTCACGATGACCGTGAAAAAAAGTCGGGATTTCATCCCTAAAACCCCTCATTTCCCCCTCCCCCAAAATACACTATTTCCCTCCTCTCTCTCATCAACTCTGTTGCCTCTGTCTCTTAGTTAAAAAACTCACCATTTTCACCCAAAAAGTACGATTTACACATTTTGACTTTGATATATATAAGACACCCACCATTTCAAAAACAACGAAGCCTTACTTCCCAATTAGATGCCAACATGTTTTATCTCCCAATTCTCTCTCTACATTTTCTCTCCCACGCTCACTTAACTTCCTTCATTTTTATGTGCATAACCATCATCTCCTTTGGTAACTTCCACCTCCATGGTAGCATTGCCACTATCTTCTGATCCTCCATCCATTTATGTCAACACTACACCGAAACAAATCCTCCTGATAGGAACTCGAATAAATCTTTTGCATATTTTCTTTTAGATAGTTATGCTAATCCCCCTATTGAAGATCTTAAACCTTTATCCCTTCACAAAGGTGAGATGTATTTCTTCTTTTCAGAAGATGATATAACTTCCTTGGCTTCCCCATTTAAATTCGCTCTTATTGGCCAATTCCACCATGGTCGACCTTCACTGGAAACTATCAAGAACATTTTCTTGACATTCTCTCTTAAATTGAGTTTCAAAATTTGTTTGTTGGACGACAAACACATTTTGATTTGTTTAAATTGTCAGGAAGATTTCCATAGGATGTGTTTAAGAGACCTCTGGTACATTCATAAGTTTCCCTTGAAAGTTTTGAAATGGTCCACATATTTGCAAGCTAATGTTGACAGTCCTTGGGTTCCAGTTTTGGGTTAATCTACCTTTCCTTACCATACACGTCTTCTCTAAAACTACTATCTTTTCGTTTGCCAATGCCATTGGTAATCTGATTAAAATTGACAAAGCCACAGGGACTCTTACTGGGCCAAATATGTCTAGGGTTTGTGTTGAGGTTAATGTGTTGAAGGATCTTCCTAAATGTATTTGGCTTGGTTCTCCAGGAAAAGGTTTTTATCAGAGAATTAATTATGAAAATCTTCCTCTTTATTTTTCTCTTTGTTCGAAGATTTGTCACGATAATTTGGGATGCAAGAATGGAGAAGATAGGTGCTTGGTGAAGTATTGTGAACGTGGTAAAGCGGTTATGTCTCATGATCCTCCTGCCAAGAAAGTCCAGTTCAAATAATCATCGAGAGTAGTTTTTATTAAAGAAGGTGGTACTAATATTTCGTTTATCAGTTTGCCCAGTTTTGATAAAAATTACCCACTGCTTTATGATAAACCCGCCCCTAGTAATGTTACTACAGATCATTTTATAGCAGTGGTTAAATCTTCTTTGGGGAAATCAAATAATATCTCTTCTAAGAAGAACTCGATTGTGAACATTTCCAACACTTTTGAACCTTTGGGTCAAGATTTCTCGGCTTTAGAGGAAGGTGAGTGTAAATCTCCTACAGTTGCTGTTGACACTAAGTTTATAAAGAAAGAAACTGTCAAATGTTTTCATGCTGAATTAGATAAGAAACCTTCAGTTACATGGGATTTTGATATGGAATATGTCCCTAAGATTAAGAAAGTTTTTATTCATCCTCCTACTATAAACACTATTGGCCTTTCCCCAAGATCTCCAAGGCTTCATTTTAAAAAATCTCTCGTGGAAGATTGGCATCATCTATACATGACAGATTTTAAAACAGACTTGGTGAAGGAGTTAAATGATGATTGGGAGTCCTTTTCAAAAGTATTATCTAGGAATTATCCTAGACTTGACAAGATCTTTTTTTTTGAGAATTCAAATGTGGGGGTTGACAAATTTTCTGTTGTAGAAAAAAAGATGACAGGAAAGATTATTCATCTTGTAAGCCAACGTTCTCTAAAACTTTCTTAGGAGGTAAAGTCACTAAAGCTTTGTAATTTTTCCCTAACAAATGAATCAAATCCTTTTTTGGAACATTCGGGGTGTGGGTAATGGTCATTCGATTCAAAGACTTAAAAGACTCATCCATATTCACTCTATTTCCTTTTTGGCTTTGTTAGAACCCAAGATAGATGAAACTAATTTGATAGAAGTTTGTAAGTAGTTGAATTTTTCGGATGGTCTCTCTAATATTTCTAATAAGATTTGGATTCTTTGGAAAAAAAATTGGTCTATTAAAGTGGCAAAAAATGGGGTTCAATATTTATCTCTTTGGGTGTCTAGCGATCATTTTGGGGATCCTTTCTTCTGTACGACCATTTATGTGAAATGTAATAGGGTTGATACATTAGAGCTTTAGGGGATATTGAGTACTTTGCTTCCCTTGGTAATATGAAATGAATTATGGGTGGCGATTTTAGTATTGTGACAAACCTGGATGAGAAAATTGAATGTAATGAAGTTAATTGTGATGGTATGATAAATTTTAATTTATCTCTCATTAATGTTGGTATGCTAGAAATTCTTTTCAACGGTTCGAGATTCGCGTGGTGCAATAATCGTGAAGGTAATGCTCGTATTTGGCTAGGCTTGATAAAGTGGTTGGAAATTCTCACTGGTTGGATGAGGATTTTATTATTTGGGTTGATCATCTCCATAGATCAAATTCGGATCACAGTCCTCTTCTTCTCAAAATTAAAGAGATTGAATCTAAATCTGCAAAACCTTTTGGATTTCTTTCTTTTTGGGTGAATCAAGCCTAGTATTTTGAGATAAAGGGCATGCCTCTTTCTATATTTACGAAGAAGCTTAAGAGAGTTAAGTCATTTATGAAAATTTGGTCTTCTTATAAATACGGTGATATTTTTAGGGTGGCTCAGAAAGAGGAGGATGACATATTAAGCTATGAAGTTGAGTTTGATGAAGACCCGTCCTAGGGTAAAAAACTTAGGTTCCATAAAATTCAAGTAGATTTCCTAATAACTTTAAAGGTGGAAGAAGATTTCTGAAGACAAAAATTAAAGATAAAATGGGATTTAGAGGGTGATGCAAATACGAAATTTTTTCTTGAGATCACGAAGAAAAAATGGCGGTTCTTAATGTCAATCATATTCAAGATAATGGAAATCATTGGATTGAGGATAAAGATGGGGTTGAGAGAGTCCTATTTTATATATTAAATCGATGTTGGGCATTAATGTTAACAGTGTCTTGAGCAGGTCGAATGAAGCTGCATTCTAGAATGGCAATAGTGACTTTAATCCTCAGGTGTCATCTACTAAGTTAAATAGCTTCAGAGGTAATAGTTTAGCCATGGCTGATTCTTTATCAGGAGTTGGCAGCAGTGTGTCTCAGTGTACAGTTAACGAGGGTGACCTATGGGACTGCATACCGAAATTAGTTTCAGCAGGTGATAATTCCATTCTTGGAGACGTCCCTAATTTGGATGAGGTTTAGGAGATTATTTTTTAGTTGAATGAAGATGGAGCAATAGGTCCAAATGGATTTAACGGTGTTTTCTTTAGAACTTGTTGCTCCATTATTAAAGATGATCTCCTCCTAGCGATAACTTCCTTTTTCTTTGGAGACATTCTTCCAGTGAGTTGGACTTCCACAACTATTATTTTGATCCCTAAGGTTGATAGGACAAGAAATTTTGGTGATCTTCGTCCTATTAGTCTTTGAAACTTCTCATCTAAAATTTAATCTAAATTTTTCACAAAGAGTTAGGTCCTGATTCTCCCTAAAATTATTTTACTTTCCCAATTAGGTTTCATTAAGGGGTGGTCGATTATTGATAATGTTCTTTTAGACCAAGAATTGATGACTACGTTTAGGAAGAAAGTAAGGGATTCCAACCTGATTTTAAAAGTAGATACGTCTAAATACTATGATAGAATGTTGTGGTTGTTTATTCTTAAAACCTCTAGGCGGTTTGGGCTTTCAGAGATGGTAATTGATTTAATTTGGAGAATAATTTCGAATTATTGGTACTCGATAAATATTAACGGGAAATATTGTGGTTTCTTTAATTCTATTGGTTAGATAAGGGGATCCCCTTTCTCCGGAGCCATTTTTTTATTGCATCTAAGGTTCTTAGTATAGGATTCAAAAAATGATTGAAGATGGGAAGATTTCATACTATTGCCTTTATAGGGATTGCCTGATGATTTCTTATCTCTCTTTTGCAGATGATGCCGTTATTTTTTCTAATGGTAACAGAAGGTCGCTTAAACGATTGATGGAATTCTTGAAAAGTTATGAGATAGCTTCAGGATAAGTGGTGAATTGTAAGAAAAGCTCCTTTTTTATCTTCTGGGTAATGAGGGGGAACATTAAATCCATTGCGGGTTTCAAACAAGGAACCTTCTTATCACTTATTTGGAGATTCCTCTTTTTGTGGGTATAAAAAAGAAGTCTTATTTTTCTCCCGTTATTGATAAACTTGTGGAGAAACTTAACTTTTGGAATCATCAAAACATATCACAAGCGGGTAGATTAACTCTCATGAAATCAGTAGCGGAGGTAATGCATCTTTATCTCTTAGTATCCATTAACCCCTCGGGTATAGCTCTCAAGCACATTAACAAACTTTTGGCTCAATTCCTTTTGTGTAGACAAGAAGACTAGAACAAGTTTCAATGGGTGGAATGGCTCGACATTTGCCAAATTAAAGAAGAAGGCGGTTTAAATTTAAGATGCATGATTGATTTATCGCTAGCTTATACTCACAATTTATGGTGGAAATTTTTTAATACCAACTCCCTGTGGTCCCGTTTCATGCATATTAAATACAAAAATTGGAAACTCAAAATTTTAAGTGGTTGTCTTTTCTCATGTTTGGATAAGGATGAAAAATATTTGGAAGGACATGACAGATAATGTTGATTTTAATACCGAGAAGTGGGTTTTGATAAAGCATGGTAACTTCACTATCAAATCATCTTGGCACTTGGTGAGGGTTAAGGGTTGTATTCAAATATCCTTTTCTCTAATTTGGGATAAGAGGATTTGTCCTAAAATTTTAGTTTTCATGTGGAAGTTACTCCATAAAGGGATAGCTATAGATGAGTATATCAAAAGCATCTATATCCTTTTAGCTTCCAAATGTAGATATTGCATAATTAATTATCAAGAGGATAGAGATCATCTCTTTTGAAATGGTAATGTTTCTCAGGCTATTTAGAAAAGGTTCTCTAACATTCTTGGCCTTAGGATGTCTTCATCCAATTTTAGTAGCAATTTGATGAATTGGTGGATTAGTTAAAAGGGTGAAATGATTAGGAGCATCCCATGTCATATTATTCCATCCTTCATTTATTGTCATTTATGGTGTGCTCGGAATAAATCAATTTTTGAAGGGTAACCTATGAAAGAAGCGTTGATTTTTGACCGAGTTTGTGGAGAATTAAAATGGCTTTTCGAATATTTCCTTTTACGTGTTCTAAAACTACTTTTTGTTTGGATATTCTAGAAACTCTTTATAACATAGGTGCTTTTATCTCTCATACTTGATGTAAGCGATCGATGGGGACCTTTTCTCCACTCTTATCTATGCCATAGTTGATTTTATATATATATATATATATATATATATATATATATATATATATATATATATTTATGAAATTATTGACCAAGAAGAATTTAAAATACAAATAAAAGAACTCTTAAATTTAGCCATAATATAAAGAAGCACCAGTAGACATAGAAGCCCTGCATTTATGGTAAGAAATCATGCTGAATTAAAAAGAGATAAAGCACACACTTTATGCATCACATCATACATCACATGTAGTTATAGGCCTTAAGAAAACTTTTTTTCAATTTTTTTATTTTTCTATTGAAATTAATCTTTCAATCAACACATGTTCTAAAAATTAGGTCAAAATACATTTTGTAGGTATTTTTAAAAAATCCACAAAATTTTGCTAGTGCACAGGCTTATAAATAAGGCATTTTCAGTTGTTTTATTTTTTTTTATTTTTAAAAAATAGCTAGAACTTGTATTTTGACCTAATTTTTGAACATATATTGATTGGAAGCTTAACTCCATGGGTAAAATAATAAAATTTAAAGAAATTTTTTTTAGGACTTAAAACTAGGTGTGATGTATGGATGATGTAGGAAGCATGATGTGCAAGATCCCCTATTTCCATATCAACTCTATTTGGGTATGATTTACACAGTTTACCACTATTTTTAGATTTTCTTGTATGTATATATATAAAGCAATTTGCGTGTGTGCGCGCGTGTGTGTGTGTGTCTATATATATATATATATGTGTGTGTGTGTGTGTGTGTGTGTGTGTGTGTGTGTGTGTGTGTGTAAATATAGTTATATTGGTTGAATACATGTGTTTGTTTATTGTATGGCTTTAACATTGTTAGAAAACAACTTGTGCAAAACCTAGGTTTGAACAATTTGATTTTTATATTTGTTTGGATTTGAATATATGTATTTATTTGTTATAAAATGGTTGTATTTACATGTATAGGTTGATATTGTTAGAAAATAACTTGTGCAAGACCTAGTTTTGAAAATTTGGTGAATTTGACTGTCATATTTATTAAGGCTTGAGTATATTTGTTTGTTTGTCATAGAATAATTGTATTTACTTATGTAGCTTTTCACAGTTAGTGCAACACCTATGTTTTAAGGTTTGATCAATCCAACTTTGATAATTTTTTGGACTTGAATATATGTGTTTATTTGTTGTAAATATAATAACTTTGTTTAAAAATAATAATTTATGGATTTGTTTAAAAATATGAAGGATTTTGGAATTTCATATGTAAATTTGTATGTATAATGTGTATAATTTGTTTGTTTATTTAAAAATAAATAATGAGTTTATTTAAAAGTGTAACCAAGAACACAATGAATGTCTACCATAATTTCCAAATTGGTATGCATACGTGGCTTAGGGTTTTGAACTAGGTTTTAAAATTTGGATCATATTAGGTTATAAAGTTTAACTAAAAACAAATATGGTATGTATATGCGGATTAGGATTTCAACTTAGGTTTTGAAAATTATTTCTATTAGGTTATACATTATAATTAAAACCAATTTGGTATGTATATATGCAGGTTAGGGTTTCAACCTAGGTTTTGAAAATTGTATTCTAAATAAATTTAGTGAGTATAAATAAAACTAAGTTATTATGTATATGAGGCTTAGGTTTTCAACATTATAGTGCTTAACACTACACCAAAAACAACAATCTAGCACGGTTTAAAACTGCGCCAGATCAAATCTGGCATGATTTTGAACCACGCCAGACTCAGGTATTCTAAAAGGGCCATTTTTTTCTAGCACGATTTAAAAGTGTGTCAGATTTGGCCAAACAGGCACACTTTAAAACCGTTCTAGAATTTGATATTTCTGGCACACTTTTGACACACTTTATAATTGTGACAAATTGAGTACATTTTGATACACTTTTGGCATAACTCAAAAAAATTGATACACATTTGGCACGGTTTTGCACTGTGCCAAATTTTTGGATCAAAGAAAAAATTAATTATAAATAATATTACCCAAAACAAATCATCAACATTTCCACTATTGCTCCTACCTCTTTTAGAATATCAAAAATTGAGTAATAATAAAAAATCAGCATGACAAAAGTAGTACAATAATACAAATGGTCCTCAATAACACTAATACACATCTAGACAATAAGCCCAATAAAAGTTAATGGCTCAAATTCCATTAATAGAAAATTCATGTCAATACACATGAAATTCATCTCAATACATGAGGAAATTTGAATTTTATCTCAATTCATGCCACTACATATGAAATTCATCTCAAATTTAGCGATCTTATTTTCAAGCAGCACTAATGTGTTTAACTCCTCATTTATCAAGCAATATTGGTTCGCCTCTACTTTCATAACCATAAAACTTTCAAGGAGTTCCAACCTATAAAACAAACAAATAAAAAAGAATAATTAATTCTTATCATTTGATAAGATTGAATTAAGCGAATTAAGTTGTTACTTTATGTTTTTCACATGAATTAAGTGAAACCCAAATTACACACCATATAAAGACATAAACTACCTTAAATAATGAGTAATCATGGTCGAAAATTTTGAATTAAAATAAGTAAAAACAACCATATAGGTCCAGAAACAAAAGAAAATGAATTCACCATAGTTGCATGCCTAGAAATCTCATATACTTGCAACACGGAGCATTCAGATGGTACGTCGGTCATGTACATCTCAATTGTCATTTTATCATTTCCACAAAAATATGACAGAATGATACTGCGGTGACAAAAACCTCAATACAATCACCAGAATAAAAGAAAGAGCAGTAATCACACAACACAAGAATATACGTGATTCGGCAAATTGTCTATGTCTACGGAGAGGTCTATTGTTCTTATTAAGTATCTCTCGAACTGGTTTTTTCACATGCCCTATGACCCGGGACATGAGTACAGTATATATGCAGTTAAAAGAATGTGTTAATAACTAACACATTAGCCTCATAACCCTTGAATATTTCTCCAAGATTTTGGGGATGGATTCAGTCATATATTTCATTTTAACTGTTATCTAAGGCTCATAATTTGGTCTAGGAGCCTAACTTATTATTTGGGCTTATCCGGCTACTCTTATGGGCTTGGTCGATAGTAGGTACCCACAATTTCCCCTAAAAATTTTAGGGCCGCAATTTGGGCTCACAAATTTTAAATAGTGCCTTTCGGTCCCTTTCTAATGGCACTGTAGTAGTTTATAAACATGATAAGGGCATGAATCATTATTTAGAAGGAAGTTTGAGTGGTGTAAGGAAATTTTTATCATGTCCGAATGTTTCATTTGTGTATGTCATACGCCGCTAGAAAAGGCATGTCTTTTCACGATCTCACACGATGACCTAAATTTGAATTCAGGGTATCAAGCATTCATCATATCCATCAAGTGTCCCACATCTGCCTCAATCACTCCACGTTCCACTATTTTAGGGAATTTATGAAAGTGGTACGTAAGAGAAGTGAAAACTGTGAAATAAGGCAAGATATGGAAGTTCAAGGGAATTTTGGTAATTTTATAGCCACCATTTGGAGGACCGGTCAGCTGGAATCTCAATCTGAGCTACGAGGAAGAAGTTATGGCCCGTTGAAAATAGAGAAAAGCCTTGAAAAATGCTGAGTATTTTTAAGCTTCATTCCCATTTACATTTTCACAACATAAAACCTTCAAAGGATCTATCTCACTCATTTTGGAGTATTTTGTGGAGAAGCTGGTATCGTCTTCATTGCTGCCCATCTGGAATTCTTGCGGGAGATTCTAGCCGACGACATCGGAACCGACACCTATGGGTATTCATATGTCACACCTATTTTCATTATAATCCGTGTAACCGTTCTTTACAAATTATAATGAAAATAATATGGTTTTGCCGTGCGGGGATTTTTCCTGATATGTTGTGTCACATGCTTTATGTTATTTGATAAATCATCTAGATGCATGTTTTTAGGATTGTATTTATTTCGTTAAAAAATAGACTCTAATTAAATATGGTTTAATTGGAAACTTGCGAATAATTTTTTATTCGATATCACACACCATACTTATGCACTCTCAAATTGGTATCAGAGCAGGTTGCGCTAATTTATCGCGTATTCCTATTTTTCGCAAAATTGTGTGATATTAATTTTTTTTTTATTTTTTTTGTGTTTATTCGCAATTTTTCCAATGGAACATTCATTTAATATGATGCCTATTTTTGAAGGGTCTAATTATGCCTACTGAAAAGTTCGTATGATATCTTGTTTAAAATCCATTGACGAGCGTGTTTGGTTGCTTTGTGAAATTGGGTGGACACCTCCCACAGTCACCGTTGATAATTTCACCTCTTTAAAACATGTGTCAGCCTGGACTGAAGATTTTAAAATGTCTAATTTTAATTCCCATGGTCTGACTGCTATTTCTAGAGCTGTCACTCCTGATGTGTTCCACTGAATTATGATGTGCACCACGTCTAAAGAGGCATTGGATGTTTTGAAACTGACACATAAGGGTACAAACGCGATTAAAGAATCAAAGTTATAAAATTTTACCACCCAATTTGAGACTATCACCATGTCTGAGTCTGAATGCTTTGTTGATTTTTATGCACGCTTATCGGACATTGTTAACACATGCTTTAATTTGGGTGATGTGATTGATAACACGCGTGTCGTTAAAAAGATTTTGAGATCTCTTTCAAAACGCTTTATTCCTAAAGTCATTGTTTTGAACTCTTTGGGAAATTTGAAATCACTTAAGTTGGAAGAACTTGTAGGAGATCTTCAAACCTATGAGATTGACATGTTTCCCCAAACCATTAAGGCTAAGGATATAGGTGTTGCTTTAAAAACTCATTTTAAGAAAAAGAAAGAAAAAGTTTGTGAGTCCAATTATGAGGGAGACGTTGATGATTTGGCCTTATTTGCGAAAAATTTCAAAAAGTTTCTCAAAATTTCTAAAGAAAATTATTCCAATAAAAGGAGGTTTTTTTATAAAAATAAAAAGAAAGGAAAGGCCAAAGAAAGCGGTGAGAGGGAAAAGAGAGTGACTCGGATGAGGAGTGTGAGGAGGAGTTTGAGAACATGAATTATTTTGAATGTGGGGGTAAGGGGCATAAAACGTTTGAGTGTCCTATGTGGCTTAGAAAGAAAGGAAAAAATGTAGCCATGCCCTCCACACTTTGTGATAGTAGTGAAAGTGAGAATGATAAGACTAGTGGTGAGAAGTTTTTTTCTTTTCTGAGTTGTGTGAGCACACCCTCTTTGTCCCACAATTGTGCTCACGAATGCGATAGTGATGTTTTGAGCGCTTCAAGTGAAGAAAAATGAGAGAGTGAAAGTGAAGATGAAAGTGAGCTCCAAAAAGAGTTTAGATATTTGTACATCGAGACCTTGAAAATAAAGAAGTATAATAGAAATTTAGGTCGTCGGATTTTAGATTTGGAGAGAGAGAAGGATTTTTTAAGAAAGGAGTTTACACATTTAGGTGAGCAAGTTAAGTTTTTTGTCACTACTTCACAAGATTTAACGAAGGTTTTCATAAGTTGACACCACCTTTTGAAAACCCCTCCGCACCTAACGATTGAGGTTTGACTTGCTTACTAGCATAGGATGATTTTCATGACGACATTATTTGCCTATTGCTAGTATGTATCTTGTTTGTATAAAATACAGAAAGATTTTATTTTGATAAAATTATTTGAAAATTTCAAAAAGATTTTATTTTTAAAATTTTTTTTTTTAGAAAAGAACACAAAGATTTTTGTATTTTCACCTTTTATGAATGAGCATTTAACATATCCAAGTCACAATTACATTCCATTTATTCATTTGACTATTTGATTGTGTTTCGAAACAATATATCTTGTCATATTTGTGTTTTATAATGTTTAGAGTCATTAAGATGTAATTAAGTATTACATCCTACATGTTTGACTCATGATTTACTTTATTGCACACATGCATGAATTTTTTTTATTATTGTACTTGTCTTATCACATGTTGGTTGGGTGTTTTCACTTCAATCCTGTCCTTAAAACGAACCAAGCGTGATAAAACTTGATAAGAAAAGTGTGCATGTAAAAACCGTTTGGTGAGATTGTGTGGTATTTTAAAATGGGGAGGGGATACGAAAGGTAATTATCTATCCTTTACGCTAAAACCACCGTTAAAACGGACCTAAAAAATTGAGGAATTTTATTATCCGGGGTCCAAAGAGGTTAAAAGAGCCCGAAAAAATTTAAAGGCAATAAAAAGCAATGCATGCCAAATACGGGCCATTAGGTTTCACCATCAATTTTCCAAAGTTTGAGAATTTAGATCACCTCTATTAAAAATATATATCTGAGGGAGTATGGTTGGAAAATTTAAATGGGTTTCCACATTCTTGAAAATCTTGAAAAAGCGCTAAATAGTTTTTGACGTTATTGATGTGGAATTCACTTTAACTTTGATTTGTTGATTTGATTAAGACGATATCATCTAAATCGAACATTTTTTTCACC
Source organism: Sambucus nigra (assembly GCA_949130495.1). Classification (NCBI taxonomy): domain Eukaryota; kingdom Viridiplantae; phylum Streptophyta; class Magnoliopsida; order Dipsacales; family Adoxaceae; genus Sambucus; species Sambucus nigra. Next base: position 261,474,674 of record OX422210.1, read on the forward strand.
TAAGGATACCTTTGATGTTCATTTGTTAGGAGTTCACGTATGCATCGTGCACATATGATTGATTGAGTTTATTTACCTATCGAATGTGTTCACCCCCTACATTTACGCTATCATCGACTTGGTTGTTTTTGAGTTCTTTCATGGTGTGATTCTTTGTTGTATATTTTGAGGAAAAATTAAAAACAAAATCAAAAAAATAGAACATTTTTTGTGACATTTTCCATATTTATGCTTCTCATATCTGTCTATTTGGGGACATCATAAAAAGGGGGAGAATGAATTATGGGGGATAAAAACTTGTTGATTTATCTATGATTTGCTTAATCTTAATTGATCTTTGATTTGTTGCATATTATTATATTTCAAATTATTCCGTGTCACGGGTATTTGGTTTTTCTCATGTGTGTAGGTTCAAAGTTGATATCTATTGGATTGAACACCCTGATAAGAAAATTTTTGGGAGTTTCTGAAGTGTTGAAGATTTGAAGATGTTGAAGGTTAATTGAAGACATGTCACTTAATATTCTCAGTTTGAGGGTTTAATGGGGATATTACGTTATATGTAATTTATTTTGGGGAGTTTGCATAATTCAGATTTTTTTTTATGTATGTTCCGGCATAGACGTAGGGGGAGATTTGTAAGGACATTTTTATCATATTCGAAATATTTCATTTGTGTATGTCGTACGCCGCTACAAAAGGCACGTCTTTTCACGATCTCACACGATGGCCTCAATCCTAATTTTGGGAATCAAGCATTCATCATCTCCGTCAAGTGTCCCACATCTTCCTCAACGACTTCACGTTCCACGATTTTAGGGACTTTATGCAAGTGCTACGTAAGAGAAGTCAAAACAGTGAAAAAGGCAAGATATGGAAGTTCAAGGGAATTTTGGTAATTTTATAACCACCGTCCGGAGGACCAATGAACGGGAAAGATGAAGAGGTCGCTGCAACAAAGATATTGGAATAAACGGTACCTCAATATGAGCTACGGTGAAGAAGTTATGGCCCGTTGAAAATAGAGAAAAGCCTTGAAAAATGCTGAGTATTTTTAAGCCTCCAACCAGCGAACTTTTGCGAACCACAAGCCAAACCGGTTCGGGGGAGAACCGGATCGCGGTACACCCGAACCAGTTCGGGATACCTATTGCTGGCAAGTTTTTTGTGTCAAATGTTGTCACCACTTAAAATACCTTTTGAAACATGCTGAGAAAAATCTGGCCCTAATTCTTCCATGCTTTCTTAAAGATGTTTTTTAGGCTCTAAAACCTCATTATAAATACACACTTCATTCCCATTTACATTTTCACAACATAAAACCTTCAAAGGATCTATCTCACTCATTTTGGAGTATTTTGTGGAGAAGTCGGTATCTTCTTCATTGCTGCTCATCTCGAATTCTTGCGGGAGATTATAGCCGACGACATCAGAAATGACACCTGCGAGTATTTCATATGTCACACTTATTTTCATTATAATCCGTGTAACCGTTCTTTACAAATTATAATGAAAATAATATGGTTTTGCCGTGCGACGATTTTTCCTGATATGTTGTGTCACATGCTTTATGTTATTTGATAAATCATCTGGATGCATGTTTTTAGGATTGTATTTATTTCGTTAAAAAATAGACTCTAATTAAATATGGTTTAATTGGAAACTTGCGAATAATTTTTTTTATTTGATATCACACACCGTACTTACGCACTCTTAAGCGATAAATCTTCTTCGATCAGAGTGCACTATCATTAAGGAGTTTAAACCGAGCTGTTGGACTATTTTCAGTGTCACTTCAACTTCTTGATTCTCTCGCTTTCAAGCCATCTCTTGTTCTCCAAGCTTTATCTTACTCTCAAGATTGTTCTTCATCGTTCTCAAGCTATTTTTTGCTTCTTGTTTTCATTTGCTCGTGGTTTTCCATTGTTTCTATCTTCATTCCTTTCCACGTAAGTTCTCAATCTCTCCTCTTTATGTATTTCCTTTCGCCCTTTTTTTTCTACTATAACTAGGGTTTTTCTTATGGCAAGGATAAATAACAAATCCCTAGTAGAATTTAGGAAATGTTATAATATCCCTGACTGGGTGGATATTGAGTGTGCCCATGTTCCTTGTAATGTCCGTGATATCGAGGATGGCCATATGATTCATATCCTTCTGTTGTCTCAAGGGGGTTTATCCTTTCCCCTAAATCGCCTATTTTTACATTTTTTTAGCACTTCGACATAGTTCCAGCTCAGTATTCTCCAAATGTGTGGAACATAGTGAACGATGTTCATAGGATAAACCAAATTTATGGCACTAAATTAGGCTTAGTTGAAATATGTTTATTTTATACCTTTTCTCGTACCATTTCTGGTCTTCTTTACTTAAAAGTGAGGAGTCCGAATAGGGTGTGTTGATACCAAATTTAATCTGCTGACATGGATCAATCACCTGAAGACACGTGTCAACCACGTGTCAAATACACATACGTTCCGAGCAACCTAGGCACCCCGAGCAACTCATAGCTCTGAGTAACTCATAGCAATGAGTAACTCAAGCGTACCGAGCAACTCAAGTGTACCGAGAAACTTAAGCGGTCCGAGCTACTTAGCGTGCAAAGCATCCAAATCAAAAGAATCAAAAAGACGACTGCGCATTAAATACTCATTATTATCGTACAGATGTATATGTCTACTAGATAACAACGCATTGTCCTTTCACATGTACAGCCTCAAGGCTATAAATACATTGTAACCTCCTCATTAGAAGGGACTCGAGATCTATTGGTAACCCTATTATCCAGAATTCCAGGCAAACAGTCAGCAATACAAAAATAGTGGAGGTAGGCCATTCTCACAAGGCTGAACCATTTTAAAAATCTATTTTTTTATATTTATTTATTCATTTTTATCTGTGATTAAAATAATTAGACCGGATCTAGTTTTTTACATCAACAGTTTGGCGTCGTCTGTGAAAAATGACTGTACTTATCATTTTTCACCAAAACAATTCATCATCAATGGCTGATAATCCGGAATCCAGTAATCGAAACGCTGGGATCCCTCCAAATCCATCTATTCCCCAAATGTTACAGATCTGGCTGGCATAATGGCTAATTTAGCCCAAGGACAAACGACCATGCAAGAAACCATGCGTCAACTTATACAAACTATTCAAGGTGGAGTGTCAGCTCAATCAGGACAACGAAGTGTTCAGAGAAATATTCGTTTACCCTTTTCGCGAACTAGGGGAATGCTATTCCCAGAGGAATCTCGATCTAGACGCACCGAATCATATCGTACTGGGAGATCTAATGATACTTTTTATCCACCTGGTCGGACTTCCTCAGTACGAGCTACAGATTCTCAACAAAACGTCACTCTATCTCTAGAAAGGACTAGTGCTCTAGAAAGGTTGAGTAGAGTCTCTCCTTTTGTTCGTTTAGGACCTAGGAGGAATAGAAGTCCTCCTAGGATTGCGTCGAGGAACTCTCAACAACCATTCGATCTAAGAGAAGGCTCTGCCCAATGACCAATAACCCGTAATGAAAGATCCCAAGAGGAAAACTCAGTGCGATCAATTGCTCGAACAAATAGGTCCGAGGTGGGAAACGATGCATGGAAAGGCTCTATTCAAAGGTTGGAGGACAGATTAGGGGAAATGGTTATGGCCAAGAATCCTCTACAAATAAATTTTTTCCAAGGGACACCATTTGTACAGGCTGTAGAGGGGGCTTGGAGATAATCCTGAGATTAGGGATAATCCACCCATTGGCAACAGTGTTTGGGATTAAGACAACAAGGCAGATCAAGTGAGGCAGCTTGGCGTGGCAACTCAGACTTTAGCTTGCTGATTACATAGCCATATTGTACCTTTTATTTATATGGGATATGAGCTATAATGATTATAATGATGTAACGAGAATAATGAATTTGCATGAGGTCGAACGGTACTCACGAGAGACCAGGCCTGGCAGGGCCTGGGAGAGCTTTCATGCTCTATCGAACGACCTCACCATGGGAACTTTAGAGGGACTTGGTTTGGAGGATTGAGAAGTAAGGCACCATTTGGGCTTGTCCTGATCATCTTAGATAAACCTGGTAAAACACCGAAGGACCTTGATCGTGGAACTTCAGGCGGAGCAGCTTAGAGTTCCATCGGGCGTTGTGTCATGAACCAAACAACCCTCTACTTAATATCACATCTACTATAGGTGATGTCACTAGCCAGCTAAATAATGTCAGCCCTGCACTTGAGTAAACCATCGTGGTATGTGGGGCTGTCAGGAAGCTGGTGAGCCACCTCTACAACAACAACCCCCTCACACACAGTGGTTAGGCAAAAGGCATGTCTTGGCATTTAATGTTTATGACGTGGAGACAACTAGTGCATCAGGCATTTAATATTGTGACATAAAGTGTGAGGGATGTCTTTCATAGTCTTAAATGGCTGAGTTTCCTCGAGGGTGGTGTGGGGGGACTATTTAAGGGCCCCAACCACCTTTGAGGAGGGGGTATTATTTTTTAGAATCAAGGAGTTATTGCTAGAGAGAGTTATTACAAACCAGAGAGTTTCACCCACTCACCATTGTTATTAATAACGAAGCTCTTAATACTTGACAGAGAGAAAAAGGGCATCGTGGGTGTGTTTCTACCTGCCTACCAAGGTGTATCTAGGATGCTTACTTCCCTCTCCCTCTAACTGAGTTACTTCTAAAATTCCATTACTACTTTTCTGAGTTATACAGGAGAGATTTGTGCGTTTAAATCGAGCTCCATCTTCATTAGGCTTGTGTTGGCATGTTCAGTTACAAATCCAAAGTTTTGGGCTAATTAACTTATCATTACCATACTTAAAAATGTTTACGCCTCCATCTACATTCTAAAGTACCCTCATATATTTGGCGACTCTACTGGGGATGCATTCTCCTAGGTAAGGAGTATGGCGCAAGATAATGCTACTCGAAGACTTAACTTTGATGATATCCAGCATAATGAAGAACATGCCTTGAGGGAGCAAGAGGCCCTAAGGGATGGGGATCCTCGAGTAGAGGTACCTCCGGTTCTGAAGATGCTAGGCGTTACAGGGGAGACACAACCTTCCACGAGTGCGGGGTTGGAACCCGCCCATATTGCGCTCCTCATGAGTAAGTTTCATATGTTTTTGCAAACTTTAGTAGCTTCAACTATGATGGGAGGATTGGAGGATAATGATTTCGTAGCACCAAGAGTAGCTCCAACGGACCCACCAGGTGAAGGTATTGCAGGAATGATCCCAACAAGCATACCCTCTGTTGTGAATCTAGCAGTGGGAACCTCAGGAGTTTCAACGACACCACCAGTGACGTTCGTTTCAGTTGCAACGAGCGCTCATCCCATGGCCCCACTACTAGTTGACCCAGTAGCCTCTCCCATGGAAGAAATGAGAAAAGAGATGCAGAAAGAGATGTTGAAGTTCATCCAGGCTTCCTCACAATCAGCTGACGAGGTGGCTTCAGTTAATGATGACTTTCAAACACCCTATCCTCATAAATACAATGATGAGCCTTACCCAAAGGACTATATTCCCCATATCTTTGAAAAATATTTAGGGAAAGGTGGGAACTCAAAGGAGCACATTAAGCATTTTGTTGAACACTTGGGAGCACATTGAAATGATAAAAAGCTTAGATTGAGGGAGTTTTCCAAATCCCTAACCGATAAGGCATACACCTGGTACTCCCATTTGACTCCCAGCAGCGTTTTTACGTGGGAGGAGATGCATGTATTGTTTGTCCAAAAGTTCTTTCTGGTAGAAGATGAGTTCACCTTGGCCAAACTTGGTAGGGAGAAGCAAAGACCTGGGGAAGAGGTGGTGGCCTATGATCGAAGGTTTAGGGAAAGGTCCCTCGATGTAAGGGAGGAGGCCAAAGAGTCCAAGTTATTACAGGTTTGTGCTGAGGGATTGCTTCCTGAATACATCTGCCATCTTATTAATGAGACGCGCGAGGGGACTTTTGTGGCATTCTTGAAAGCGGTGAGAAACATCTCTTTGGTGGTGCGACCCAATCCAGTGGTAGCACCCATGATGTTAAGGCAGTCGATGCAACCCGCGGGGGGGATCTCTCAGCCCCCACGGGTAGTGTACGCCGAGGGGGAGGATAAGGGCAAAGCACCGAAGAGGGACAACAAGAGGAAGTTTGGAAGAGACAGAGAAGACCTACCATCATTGCCTTACACGATAGAAGAGGCTGTGAGTTGTTATAATGCAATGGTCTAAGGGGGAACAGTTTATGAACCAAAAGGCATTCCGATGGAAGAACCCGATGCTACAACGAAGGCGGATCCTAAATATTTTCAGATTCATCGAAAGATCCAGCATCCAACGGAGAGCTGTTTCACGCTAAGAAGAATCATTAACAAGTACATGAAGGCGGGAACATTACAGATCCCCCCATAAAACGTTAACAATAACCCACTATCAGCACATGGGGCCAATCTCATGGTGGTCCATGATGAAGAGGCGGAGAGAGAATAAGGAGAGGAGTACGAGGAAGCTTTGGATATTTACACCCGGGGAATGGCTAACGTCGTGTTAGCTTACGATGAAGCAAGCGCCAAGGATATGGAGGATGTATATGATGCCAAAAGAGAAGAGGCAGACCCAACCTTAGAATATGGGGCAGTTTCAAAATCCCCAAAGTTCACTTGGTTCTTCAAACAAGTGGGGATTTCAAAGGAGAGTAGGCTGGAGATAACCCAAGCGATACTTGATATTTAGAAGAAGAACGCGGTCCCTTCGCTGAGATGGAAGGGACCCATGGCCAGGTTAGTGAGAAGGCTTCTGTTAGAGGTAACCTTCAGCGACGCATATAGGGCTGTAAGGTTCCCTCACAACAGGCCATTATATGTGATCGCCATGCTTAACGGAGTTAGCTTCGCAAGGACTCTTATGGATGGGGGAGCTTCCATCAATATCATGCCAATCAACTCCTTCCACGCATCCAATATTTCGGAAGAAAGGATGGTTCCCATGCCCTTGGTAATTTTGGGGTACGATAATCAATCTTCCAAGTTCATTGGGTACGATAACGTTGGGATTGTAATGGGAAATCTGAGTTCCCATATCAAGTTCCACATAATAGAGAGTGCAACTTCCTATCATCTGCTAATAGGAAGGGTGTGGATGCACAACCAAGGCCTAGTTCCTTCTACATATCACCAATGTGCTAAAGCGAATGTCAAGGGCACAGAGGTGACCATTAGGGCTACAAAGAGTCCCTTCGCTGTTGAAGAAGCTCACTTGGTGGACGCAACATTTTACACAGAGTTAGAAGAATTTGTCTGAATCTTGACAAGAAGAATGGAGGGAGCATGGTTTCCCTCGATCAGAGAAAGGATGGGGCCCTTAGGCGAGCAGAAGAATGAGGTTGCAAGAAGTACAAGGGAAATAGCCGAAGAAGCTCACCAGGTGGCCCCTCGGCCCCAAGGTATTTCAAAGAAGCTTAAAGACAGAATGAGGGCCAGAGTGAACTTGATAGAGCATGAGGTATAATGACATAGTGTGCTGAGTCGGTTCTCAGGAGAAAAAGTGGTCGAAGCTTCTAGAAAGAAGAAGAGGAAGGCGATCACCACTACCTGCAGGCAATGCAAGAAAGTTGTTATCGAGGAAGAAAAGGTGGTGTATCGATTGTAACGAGGTGATCGGGAGGCCGAAAAAACTGAGAATGAGGTTGACCCGATATATGAATGCTTTTTGGTAGACCAATGGGGGCAGTTCATGGTGATAGACAATTCTAGCATACAGGAATTCGTGGAAGAAGTCGTCGAGGAACCAAATTACATGGCAAAATAGCCAAAGCCCCAGGCACAAGAGTTGGAGCAATTGAACCTGGAAAAAGAAGGAGAAGATCCAAGACCCATCTTCATCTCGAAGGATCTCAGCAATCAGAAATGAGAGGCCTTGGTCGAATTGGTTCGGGAGTTTATAAATGTCTTCACGTGGTAATACATGGAAATGGAAGGACTGGATGAGGAAGTAAGCTGCCACAGGTTGAATGTAATGCCGTCATCCATTCCAGTGAAACAGAAAATAAGAACGTACAAACCTGAGCTGGATCTGAAGATTAAAGAAGAAGTCTAGCACCCGCTAATGGAATGGTTCATTGTACCGATACAACACCCACTCTGGCTATCCAGTATTATCCTAGTGGGAAAGAAGGAGAAAAACCAAATAAGGATATGTGTGGACTTCAGATATTAGAATAGAGCTTGTCCTAAAGATGAGTTCCCTCTACCCTCCATCGATAGCCTGATAGACTCAACGGCTGGTCATGAGATGTATAGCTTCATGGATGGGTATGTGGGGTATAACCAGATCAATAGACATCCCAGAACGATGAATCGCCATCTAGATGTGTATGAAACTATTGCCCAAAAAATGATCATAAGGAGCGATACAACTATCGTCACGATCCAACAAAGAACGGCTCCTTCGATGGTGCAATCAATGCTACCAATGGGGGAGGATGCGAACTAGAGGGGAGGGATTAGGAAGCAGTTGGAGTTTGGTGAAGGGGTCATGAGGCTAAGAGAGTTGGCCCAATACTTTAAAAACCAGGGAAATCTCTACTTTATCAATGCAGGGGGATGGTTATCAAGATGCATTGTCCCAGAAGAAGCAAAGCAAAGGTTAAAGAAAACACATGAGGAGCACTGTGAAACAACAGAGGTACCTCTTTATAGGAGAATTTAAAGAAAGGTATATTTCTGGACTCGAATGAAGCAAGACGGGATGGAGCTACAACGGAGGTGCGATAAGTGTCATCTTTTCTTCGAAGCAGCTGAATGTCATTTCGTTGAAACTCAGGCCGACTAGAGGCAACCCTATATCGACTTCATTCAAGATGGAGTTATCCCGACAAAGAAAATTGATGCGATGAGAATAAAGCGAAGGGCCCGAAGGTTCTATATCCAGGAGGGGCATCTCTACCGAATGGGATACTTCAACAGGCCATTGTGTTACATCATGAAGGAAGAAGCAGCTGAGGTCCTCAAACAGGCGCATGATCCAGCTCACATAGGAGGGGCCAAGTTGTATGATTAGTTGATGACGTTGGGGTATTATTGGCCAACAATGTAAAATATGCTGCTGAGTTCGTTCGAAAATATAAAGCTTGCCAACTACATGGAAACATGATCCATGCCCCATAGGTGGATTTACACTCTCTTGCAACGCCTTACCCTTTTCACACTTGGGCGTTTGGCCTGGTGGGGGAAATAAATACTTCTTCTAGGGGGAAGATATGGATACTAGTTGCAACGGATTGTTTCACAAAGTTGGCCAAGGCAATACCGCTTAGAAGGGCAACGGCTGGGGTGGTGAGCAACTTCATTAGAGAATACATTATTTATTATTTTTGGATCCCAAAGGTTATTCTCTCAGATAACGGGACGCCCTTCGTTAATTCATAAGTAACAATGCTCATAGATAAGTACTCCATTATTCACCATTCTTCAACGGTGGTATACCCAAAGGTAAACGATCAAGCCAACACAACTAAACAAAACGTTGGTTAATATTTTGGCCAAGGTGATGGAGGACGTCCCAGGATCGTGGGACGATAAGATACCAGCTGTGTTATGGGAATATCGAACAACCAAGAGGAAACCCAGAGGGTACACTCCATTCTCGCTTATTTATGGGGCGAAGGCAATCCTTCCAGTGAAGCTAGAAGTCCCCTCTGCACGATACACCTTACGAAGTAGCATGCTCCCTCAGAATAGACACGTACAGTTGGAAGCGTTAGATGAGCACAAAGATAATGCGATGTAACACTTTCAAATGTACACGAAACATCTCTCCAAGGCATATGATAACTTGGTAAGACCCAGGAAGTTCATGGAGGGAGACCTCTACCGAAGTTTATAGCCAATTGGGAGGGACCTTTTGTTCTAAAAGAAGCTCATGACTCGGGCTATTGCCTAATTTTTAGAATGGAGGAAGATAAGCCATTTAAAATTAACAATAAATGGATGAAGGTTTATCATGTGTAGATAATTAATTTTGAACCATGATTGTAAATAGATGTTGTTATAAATATACAAGTTTTAGTTATGACTTGAATAGCATGAAAGAGTTACAAAAATATAAAAATTTAAAAAGAAGTTGTAACATACAGACGAATGGGAAAATACACATTTTCATTCATTTGTAAACAATAGAGCATTACAAAATTGGGAACTACTGCCCAAGAATTACATAAAAAGAAGCAAGAGGAAGATATATATACAAGATATGATTATCCTAGGAGGAACCATAGGTCAAAAGATCAGAAAAAATCTCCGGGAAGGCCCGAAGAAGCTGTAGTACGAGACTGTTGGGCATTGATGGAAACCTACAACCTTATTTGTACTTGTGCACATCTTATAAGGAGTCTTTCTCGTTTCAGCTTGGCCAGACGCAAAGCTTCTTCGGCATCATCTACCTCCGTATCAACTGCTTCTAGAAAGGGTGTTATTTTGGCCAACCTGGCTTCCTCAGCCCGTTGGTCCCGCTGATGCTTCCGCAATGATTCCTTCTGCTTGATCAGTTACTGGCTCTTTAAATTTTTTAAATACGATATAAGCCAGTTAAAATGAAAACCATCACGACCTAACTCCTTCAAATGGCCAAGAAATTGGTTAAGGAGTGGTCTGGTAACGGTCACAGTGGGAGTACTAGCAATTTTTGTAACAACGGTAGCCATGCCTTCTAGCCTATAACTCATGACAGAGATGTTGGAACGTAAGCAATCCACCAAGAAGGTTTCAGTATGGTGATTCGCAAGTTGCTCGATCACTAGTCGATGAGTGGTAGGCATTTGGGGAGAATGTTGAAGCACCATTAAGCAGAATGCATGAGGATCCAAATCCGGCAGAGGAAGCTCGCACCCGGATTCACTCTCCGCTGCAGCACCGGTCGTGAAACCTTAGTCAGCATGGCCAGAATCTTCCGAGATGGCAGGTGCCCAATGAGGTGAGCCAATAGGCGAAAGAACGAGTGGAGAGGTCTCTCATGAAACCTGAGATAAGAAAAGTAATGAGTTTCTGAAGAAAAAAACTTAACAAGTGTTTTCATTGTTAAGTCACCGTTATAGGTGGAGTTTATGAAAAATCTTAACAAGCGTTTTCGTTGTTAAGTCACCGTTATAGGTGGAGTTTATGAAAAAAAACTTAACAAGCGTTTTCGTTGTTAAGTCACCATTATAGGTGGAGTCTATGAAAAAAAACTTAACAAGTGTTTTCGTTGTTAAGTCACCATTATAGGTGGAGTTTATGAAAAAAAACTTAACAAGTGTTTTCGTTATTAAGTCACTGTTATAGGTGGATTTTATAAAAAATCTTAACAAGCGTTTTCGTTGTTAAGTCACCGTTATAGGTAAAGTTTATGAAAAAAAACTTAACAAGTGTTTTCATTGTTAAGTCACCGTTATATGTGGAGTTTATGAAAAATAACTTAACAATTGTTTTCGTTGTTAAGTCACCGTTATAGGTGGAGTTTATGAAAAATCTTAACAGGCGTTTTTGTTGTTAAGTCACCATTATAGGAGAGTTTGTGAAAATTCTTCGATAAAAATGCATAGAATTAAGGAAAATACCTCAGTCACGGTCGGGGCAAGAACGGGAGTCACCATAACATCCATAGGGACAGGAATCATTGGGGACGGGCTTATTACCTCAGAAGCCACAACGGGACCCCTGGTTGCAGAAGCCTCAACGGCAGGCAAAACTCCCTCACCTACATAGGGGACTAGGCCAGCATGGGTTGTTCACTGGGAGAAGATGATGGGCTCCCAAATGAGGCCTCAACAAGGGTGGATTCAGAAAAACCACCACGGGGGGAAGAAGAACCAACCTTGGCCTTATACGCGTGCAGTCCTTCGAGAGAAGGTGGAGCAATATTGGGAGAAAGGTACAACATGAAGTTCAGTGTTAAAAAGAAAAGAGGAATAATCACAGAAAAAGGTAGAAGTACCTCTAAACGTCACTTACGTCAGTTATGCTATGAAAAATGGGAATTGTGGTCAAGGGTCTCGGTAGCACCGAGGGAAGAGAAATGTTGGCTAACAACGAGGACACTTTAACGAAGGACATCCCAAAATCTCAAGGTTCGGCATAATAAATAAATAATGGGGTGAGACTGAAAGGACGTTATACCAAACAAATTAAAGAGAAAATCATACCTCGGGATCATTTTCTTCAGCCAAAACGATGGTAAGAAGAAGCTCAGGTGGAGAAGATGAACTAGAGGGGATGGGGAGAGTTGTCTCTGGTTGCGAAGATACATCCACGGATTCAACAACATCACCCCCCATGGCAACATCCCTTGCACGTTAAGAGTTTGAACAGTGGGAATAGGTAAGTCCGGTCATGGGCGAATGAGGAGGAGTCACACTGCATAAAGAAACACCGAAACGTCCCCCCACGAAAGGGCTCACGGGGCGGCTAGGGGGATTGGCACTTTCTTCTTCAACCTCCTGCACCAAAGTTACCATAATGCATAAGAAAATGTACTTTTTTTTCCTTAAGTAAATGGAAAATGATGATAGAGCAAGTATACATACCTCAGATCTGACATGCGAGGGGGTGGGAGATAAGTGCACCTCAGGAGTTTATCTCCTCTGGGACTTGCTACCCAGAGTTTTCTTCCTCGTTCCGGATGCACCAATGCCACTACCTCGAAGAACCTTTGAACTTTTTCTCCTCTTCGTAGTGAGCTCGGTGGTATCAACTAGGATTCTGGGGAAGGTGCCCGATGGAGGAAAAACTGGAACATGTAAGGACATTTTTCTCATGTCCGTTATCTTACAGTTTTGTATGTCGTACGCCGTTACATTTGGCACGTCCCTACACGATCTCATATGACAGCCTCAATCCAAATTCCAGCAATCAAGCATTTATGATCTCCATCATGTGTCCCTCATCTGCCTCAACGACTTCACGTTCCATGATTTTAGGCTCGTAATACAAGTGGTACACAAGTGAAGTCAAAACAGTGCAACAAGGCTTGATAGGGATGTTCAAGGGAAAATTGGTAATTTTACAACCACCGTCTAGAGGACCGGTCAACTGGAAAGTTGAAGAGCTTTCCGCAAAAAAGATAATAGAAGAAACGGCACCTCAATCCGAGCTATGGTGAACAAGTTATGGCTCGTAGAAAATGGAGTTATTTCCAAGGAAAACCTTGAAATTTTTTTAAAGTGCTGAAAGCCCCTTTTACCAGCCATTGTCCCCGAACCCAGCCCGAACCGGTTGGGGGGGTACGAACCGGTTTGCAGGGTACCCGAACCGGTTCGGGGTACCTGTACGCTGGATAGAATTTTAGGTTTTAAGAACGTGGATATCTTGATTTGTTTTCCTATAAATACCAACTTCAGGGGAGTTGTTTTGCAAGACTTCCATACATGATTTTCAGAGAACAAAAACTCTAAGTCTTCACCTATTGAGCCCAAGACTCTAAGTTTTTGATTCACACAAATTTCCAAACACTTGTGAATCACTTTGCAACCCAGGAACGCAGTTTCGCTGTTCATACCATTGTGGAGAAGACCGTTCTTCTTCTTCATTGCAGCCCTCCTGGAAAGGGACATTTCCAGCCGCCGACTACAGAATTCGACACCTGTGGGTAATTCTTAGTCACTTGTATTTTCATTGTAATCCGAAATTGTACAGTTACAATATTATAATGAAAATAAATGGTTTTGCCCCTTTGGGGGATTTTTCCTCACAAGCATGTGTTTGAATGTTCCTTCTTAGTTCATTATCTTATTCAATCACATACTGTTGCATGTTTAGGGTTTGTTTGGGTTAAAAGCTGTTTAATATATAAGTTTATCATTTGAACGCGAGCACATACGTTCTCAAATTTGTATTAGAGCAGGTTACGCTAATCTATCGCGTATTCCTATTTTTCGCAAAATTTTTCTAACATATCAATATTCTGGAAAAAAAAATTGATTTTTGAAAAAGTGCGTGTTCAAATGGAGAAGTTATATAATAAAATGCCTATTTTTTACTGGACAAATTATGCTTATTGGAAAGCTCGAATAAGGTCGGCTTTAAAAGCCATAGATGAAAGGGTTTGTATTTTTGGTTGAAAGAGGGTGGACTCCTCCCTCCGTGACTGTTGATAATGTGATCAACTTGAAACCTGTCACTTCTTGGACTGAAGAAGAATTTAAATGGTCATCTTTTAATTCTAAGGGTCTAAGTGTTATTTCTGGGTCTGTCACACCTGATGAGTTCAAACGCATAGTGACGTGCACCACGTCAAAAGAGGCATGGGATGTTTTACAACTCACCCATGAAGGAACTAATGTTGTGAAGGAGTCTAAGTTGCAAAATTTGACAACTCAATTTGAAACCATCACCATGCATGAATCTGAATGCTTTGATGAATTTTATGCTAGACTTTCTGACATTGTGAATACTAGTTTTAATCTTGGTGAACATATTCCTAATGCTAGAGTTGTTAAAAAGATTCTGCGTTCGTTGCCTAAGTGTTTTATCCCTAAAGTCACTTCGCTAAATTCTATGGGTAATTTAAATATGCTAAAATTGGAAGAACTTGTAGGAGATTTGCAAACATATGAAATTGATATGTTCCCTAAACCTGCTAAATCTAAAGATAAGGGAATTGCACTTAATGCCCAAGAGATAAGGAGTGAAGGGTCTGCTAGAAAGAGGGTAGAGTCATCTAGAAAGAGAGAGACTGACACGTCAGATTCTGAGTGTGATTTTGACTTAGATGATTTGGCTCTTTTTGCAAAAAATTTCAAGAGGATTCTCAAATTTAAGAAAAATGGCAATTTTAAAGATAAAAAGAAATTTGAGAAAAATATGTTTGAAAAGAAAAATGAAAAAGACTCCAAAAATCCTCCTAAGAAATAAAGTGAGAGATGCTTTGAGTGCGATGGTAGGGGTCATAGAGCCTTTGAGTGTGCCACTCGTCTGAATAGAGAGAAAGGGAAAGCTGTCCTTAATACTACTCTTAGCGACGACAGTGAGGTCGAGACGGTGGATTCAGGAGATGAGTCACCGCATGAGTGTAACTTCACCGCATTCATGGCCAGTCAAGTGAGCACTCCTAGTTCTCTTCAAGACGATAAAGATGATGCTACACAGGGACACCTCGATAGTGAGATTGATGTGAGTGAGGGGGAGGATGACTCAAGTGAGAGCGAAAGTGATATTCAACGCGCCTACGCTGATTTATATTCTAAGTCTTTTATAACTAAAAAAATAACAAAGCGCTAGTTCTTAAAATCACCGGCTTAGATGAAGATTTAAGAAAGGCGAGAGAAAGAGAGTCCTCCACCTTCACCACCCTGAGAGAGAGAGAATCTGCCTGTGTCGAGAAAGAGAGTTCGTTTAGAGAGAGAGAGAGTGTTTTAGAGAAAGAGAGAGGGGACTTAACTAAACAAGTGGCTAGTCTTACGAGTCAGCTCCATTCCTCCGTGGAGACTCGAAAGAAACTTGAAGCCCTTATTGCCCAGCTGACTCATGATCTTGAGAAAGCACGGGAAGTCAAGGTACAAATCGAGGACAGATCTGGGAAGATGGGAAAGATGCTCCTCGGCCCCGATTTAGGTTTTGGTGATCGGAAAGGAATTGGTTATGATGGTGCCTCCACGTCCCAAATTGCACCTGGACCAGTTCCTGAGTTTACTACGAACCCTTATGGCCATCGTAAAAAACCTCGAAGGAGAGTTTGACCAAAAAAAGCAAACCAAGGTCCATATTTAACTGTGTTCTTTTTTACTTATTGCAAAAGAAAAGGACATTTTCTCATGTCCGTTATCTTACAGTTTTGTATGTCGTACGCCGTTACATTTGGCATGTCCTTACATGATCTCATATAACGGCCTCAATCCGAATTCCAGGAATCAACCATTTATGATCTCCATCATGTGTCCCTCATCTGCCTCAACGACTTCACGTTCCATGATTTTAGGCTCGTAATACAAGTGGTACGCAAGTGAAGTCAAAACAGTGCAAGAAGGCTTGATAGGGATGTTCAAGGGCAAATTGGTAATTTTACAGCCACCGTCTGGAGGACCGGTCAACTGGAAAGTTGAAGAGATTTCCACAACAAAGATACTGGAAGAAACGTTACCTCAATCCGAGCTACGATGAACAACTTATGGCTCATTGAAAATGGAGTTATTTCCAAGGAAAACCTTGGAATTTTTTTAAAGTGCTGAAAGCCCCTTTTACCAGCCATTGTCCCCAAACCCAGCCCGAACCGGTTGGGGGGGTACGAACCGGTTTGCAGGGTACCCGAACTGGTTCGGGGTACCTGTACGCTGGATAGAATTTTAGGTTTTAAGAACGTGGATATCTTCATTTGTTTTCCTATAAATACCAACTTCAGGGGGGTTGTTTTGCAAGACTTCCATACATGATTTTCAGAGAACAAAAACTCTAAGTCTTCACCTATTGAGCCCAAGACTCTAAGTTTTTGATTCACACTAATTTCCAAACACTTGTGAATCACTTTGCAACCCAGGAACGCAGTTTTTCTGTTCATACCATTGTGGAGAAGACCGTTCTTCTTCTTCATTGCAGCCCTCCTGGAAAGGGACATTTCCAGCCGCCGACTACAGAATCCGACACCTGTGGGTAATTCTTAGTCACTTGTATTTTCATTGTAATCCGAAATTGTACAGTTACAATATTATAATGAAAATAAATGGTTTTGCCCATTTGGGGGATTTTTCCTCACAAGCATGTGTTTGAATGTTCCTTCTTAGTTCCTTATCTTATTCAATCAAATACTGTTGCATGTTTAGGGTTTGTTTGGGTTAAAAGCTGTTTAATATATAAGTTTATCATTTGAACGCGAGCACATACGTTCTCATAGCACGCCATTCGAACTCGGCGTTTATGCGTGCCACCTCAGCTTGAACTTTCCTTCTCAACTCCTCAGTTATATCTGCAGGCATAGGAGGAGGAACTGAGGAAATTGGGAATGCCTCCTTAGGATCTTGAGATTTAGTCTGGGACTTGGACTTGGAAGAAGTCCCGCTCTTTGCCTTCTGCCCTGAAGGTTCATCGGTAGCAGCTTTGGTCGAAGGGGCAGCTTTCTTAGAGGCTGCAACACTCTTGGGTTTGGGCATAATAGTAGGGATCATGGAACAAAGGGGAGGAAGCTTAGTGGGACATGCCTTAAGGGTCTTACTCATAGGGAACTTAACCCCAAGGATGGAGTTGCCCTTTAAACCCAGCTCCAACGCAGAAAAGGAAAGAACTGGAGGGTACACTGGATCCCCCTCGATGAACTCGGCAATATCAGCCAATTATTTCGGCCAGTATCGTGTAGCGAATAGAGAGGACACATCCCCTTGCCTTTTGTTACTGGGAATAGTTATTCGCCCAGCCATTGCAGAACTTATTCCCCATGCAGCGGTAGAAGAAAACAGGGAGCAGGCCTCGCCAAAATAAACTTTGGGGGTTTAATGATTGAAAAACTGGGCGAGGATCCCCCTGATCAAAATTTTAAATTGGAGGCTGCATCGATTGGGATTGTAATGATCGCTAGTATATCCCCACTCGGTATAGGAAGGCAGATACCTAGGGGAGAACAGAATAACCACGGACAACGAAGGATCTTCAATATCTGTACCTACCTTCACTAACCTGGCCTCATGCTGGAAAAAGTCACAGTTGTGAAAAAAGATGTCCTCTTCGTAGGGTCTCATAACAAAGTCCTCAAAACGATCAATCACAGGGATCAACTGCTTTCGACTCAGTTTTTTATGATAAAGGTAGGAGCGTGGGGGCATAATTCTTTCCCCAGAAGGAGGACGGTTGATCTTAGCCGCTACGATAGGGAAACGAACATAGAGGAAGCTCGTCAGAAGGACACAGTTGGAAAAATTTGCTAAGTTATAATGACCAAGTGATTGTTCCGTGTCAATGGGGGTCCTGTCAAGCTATGTATAGAGAGATCACAGGGCGATTGCAGCTAGGGGAAGCTTGGTACCTCGGGCCAAATGAAGGGATATATTGATAAGGTCCCTTCGGGGCTGATCATTGGGTTTTCTCGGTAGAAGGAAACGGGAAAAAATGACAAGGATATAATCAGGAAGTTCCAGTGATGTACCTTACCAGGGGAACCTCCAAAAGAACTAACTTCGACAGAATCCTTGAAGAAATAATTGATAAGTGGGGAGAAAGTGGCCTTGTTCGATGAACCGGTGTAGCTTCGGCATATTCGGTCCAGCTCCAAACGACTCCTAGGCATCCAAAGCCTCATTAGTATAGGGCTCATGGCCTGTTGCTTCGAGGCCCAGGAGCTCACACACATCTTCCAACGTCACCGTGAACTCACCCCACGTAGCGATGAAGGTATGGGTAGTAACGTTCCAGCGAGACACCAGAATAGGAAGGGAAACGTTATTCTTCGAGAGAGTAAACTCACCAAACCATTTAGCCCGTTGCATCCCAATCTTGGTGAGCATTTCAGCATAGGTGCTCTGCATCTGGGAGTTCCACGCAGAAAACTGAGCAGGAGAACCCCCAGGCGCTTCAAACTCAATGTGGGACCACGGGAAGTCCCCTCGCTCCAACGAAATTGGAGAGTCTCCTCGGGAGGAAGAAAGCCCCTCTCAGTAAAGGCTTTGTCTTCATCACCCAACAATAGAGGGTCAAACTTAGAAAAAAAATGGACCCTCTTACACGCACCAACAAAATCACCACCTTGTCCAAAAATAGGTGATCGACGGTAAAACCTTAGTTGTTCTTGGTGGGCAGCATCCCGGGTGGTGGCAATGGTAGAGGCAGTAGGCGGAGCACTGGTGGTAGATATGGTGGGGTTACTTGAGGACGCCATGACAAATAATGATAAAGAAACAGAAAATCTTCAAGTGGGAAAGGTTTGAGAACGACAATGGAGGACCACAACCACAAGTGGTGGTATATAAGGTAACATAAGAAAGAAGTTAAGTAAGAGCTTAATAACAACGGAGTTCTCACAGACTTTGTCTCTCTAAAGTAAAATGGAAGCTTGAGGAAGATGAAGACAAAGTAAGAGAAAAGAAAGTTTAAGTGTTGGGATATGGACGTTTGAAATTTCTGAGTTCGATGTTTAGATTTCCCCACCCTCACACGTGCGCGGCCGCCGATAATCATGTCAATGAACACGTGGCACTTCGGGAAGTACTTTGGCAGTTGAAAAGAAAGCGCCACGTCATTAATGAAGTGACGCATATAAAACAGAAAGCGTTGCCTTCTTCAATAAGTTTAAGTTTTGCGCTAGAATATTCTGTTAGGCATATCCAATAAACTTCTAACGAATGAGATCCCCCAACGGTCCAACAAATCTACGATGTCCCCTCGCCACATGTCCCATCGTTCTTCGAAAATAGCGAAGCACCACGGAGGAGAATTTCATTTATCAGAAGTCCAAACGAGTATTTAAAAGGGTTAGTAGGCCTTTCGGGAGAATTTCAAACATTAGAACTAGAACGATTGGGGACCATCACGAGGAAAAAGCGGCGATGTCCCTTCGCCTAAGTCCCAATGGGAATGGCGCTTCAGCTTAGGTGCATCGGGGAGAATTTTACTTTTTCCAGAAGACTATATTGCTGCGGTTCTAACGGGAAAAGAAGGCCAGAGTTTTTTCGCACAGAGATGGTTCATCGAATTGAGAAGTTTTCGTGCAGGCATTTCTTGTTCACACAACAAATCCCTCCACGAAGGGACAAATGTAGAGGGGGCTTGAAGATAATCTTGAGATTAGGGATAATCCACCCATTGGTAATAGTGTTTGGGATTAAGACAGCGAGGCAGCTTGGCATGGCAACTCATAATTTAGCTTGATGATTACTTAGTCATATTATACCTTTTGTTTGTATGGGCTATGAGCTATAACGATTGTAATGATGTAACGAGAATAATGGATTTGCGTGAGGTCGAACGGTACTCGCGAGAGACCAGGCTTGGCAGGGTCTGGGAGAGCTTTCATGCTCTATCGAACGACCTCACCATGGGAACTTTAGAGAGACTTGCTTTGGAGGATTGAGAAGTAAGGCACCGTTGGGGCTTGTCCTGATCATCTTAGATACACCTAGTAAACACCGAAGGACCCTGACCATGGAACTTCAGGCAGAGCAACTTGGAGTTCCATTGGGTGTTGTGTCATGAACCAAACAACCCTCTACTCAATGTCACATTTACTATAGGTGATGTCACTAGCCATCTAAATAATGTCAGCCCTGCACTTGAGTAAACGACCGTGGTATTTGGGGCTGTCAGGCAGTTGGTGAGCCACATCTGCAACAACAGTCCCATAACACACAGTGGTTAGTCAAAAGGCATGTCTTGGCATTTAATGTTTATGACGTGGAGACAAATAGTGCATGAGGCATTTAATGTTGTGACATAAAGTGTGAGGGATATCTTTCAGTCTTAAATGACTGAGTTGCCTCGGGGGTGGTGTGGGGGGCTATTTAAGGACCCCAATCACTTTTGAGGAGGGGGTATTCTTTTTTAGAATCAAGGAGTTATTTCTAGAGAGAGTTATTACAAACTAGAGAGTTTCACCCACTCACCATTGTTATTAATCACGAAGCTTTTAATACTTGACAGAGAGAAAAAGGGCGTTGTTTTCTACCTGCGTACCAAGGTGTATCTAGGATGCTTACTTCCCTCTCCCTCTAGCTGAGTTACTTCTAAAATTCCATTACTACTTTTCTGAGTTATACACGAGAGATTTGTGAGTTTAAATTGAGCTCCATCTTCATTAGGCTTGTGTTGGCATGTTCTATTACTAATCCAATGTTTTGGACTAATTAACTTATCATTACCATACTTAAAAAGGGTTACGCCTCCATCTACATTCTAAAGCCCACTCCTACACAGGCAATTGTGGATTTCCCCACACCATCACAATTCAAAGCTCCTGTGGTGATGCGTAAGTATGATGGAAAAACTGACCATGTCCTTCATATAGAACAGTACCAAGCTGCCGCTGACATCTATGCAGTTCCAGACGAGATGACATGCAGGGCATTTTTAGGAACTCTTACCGATCACCTCAGATATGGTACAACAACCTTCCTTAAGGGATCATTGTGAATTTCCTTTAACTGGCAGAGCTCTTTATATGGAACTTCTGTTTTGGAGTAAAACTAGTCAAACGAGTAGCGCACTTGGTGAGTGTTAGACAGAAGGCAGGTGAAATCACCTGAGACTATATTACTCGTTTTAATAACGAGAAACTTGAAGTTATTGATTACGAGGAGAAAACATCAATTACTGCCTTGATGAGTGGACTGTTGCCAGACAAGTTGTACTATACTCTAGCCAAAGATCCACCTAGGATCATGGCAGAACTAATGGCAAAGGAATCCAAGATTATGAATGCCAAGGAAGCTACGGCTGCGAAGAAGAATACAGACATGAAGGAAACCAAGGTCGAGGCTGACAAGACTGAGAAGAAGGATCAGAAGAATAATGGTGGCAACAGGTAGTCGTAAGCAAAGCAAGCACTGGAACGGTTGAAGAAATTTGGAAATTATACTCCTCTGAAGGTAAGTATAAACCACATTCTGGAAGAGATCAAGAACATCGATGAGCTAAATTGACCAAAAAAAATGAAGGCAGATCCTGACAAGAGGAATAAGTCCAAATATTATGAGTTCCATAAAGACCATAGTCACACGACCAAAAGTTGCATAGCTCTCCAGAATGAAATTGAAGCACTCATAAGATGAGGAAAACTGGCTAAGTATGTTGATCGCCAAAATGGTGGAAAGACCAGCGACCGAGGAAGGCAAAGATCTAAGTCTCCTTGTCGAGCAAAAGAAGACAAGAAGAGAGATCACGAAGATGATCTAGAAGATGACCCTGACCTCTCAAAAAGACCAAGACAACCAGAATGTGAGGTATTTTTAATCCATTTCGGATCATTTGAATGTAATGTTATTATAGGTGGAGATGCAGGAGGCGGAGATCTGACTACGGAGAGAAAAGCTTACCTCAATGAGGCTCAAGCTTGCTCGTACATTCAGTCTGGCTGAAGATGATCAACCGAGGAAGGGGAATAAAGACAAATTGGTCATCGGTTTCTTTAAAAATGACCTGGCAGGTGTACTATATCCTCATTATAACCCATTGGTGATCAAGATGAGAATGAAGGAAGTGGTGATCTCAGGAGTACTGGTCGTTAATTGTAGCTCGGCAGATATCATGTTTTATCCATGCTTTGATAGTTTGAATCTGAAGGTAGCCCAGTTGGAGCCATATCATAAGCCCCTCATTGGCTTTACTGGCGAGAAGGTCTTTCCACTTGGGACGATCAAGTTGGATACGCTTATCGGTACATGGCCTGCTTGTCGAACATAAAGAGTACGGTTTTTTATAATGGATAAAAATATCCAATCAGCTTACAATATCATCACGGGGAGGGTAGGTCTGAAGAAGTTCGAAGCAGTACCATCTACTGTACATCTATGTTTAAAATTCCAAACTAACTTTGGAGTAGGAGTGGTGAAAGGTGACCAGAAAGTATCTCAGGAGTGATACTATTCATTATCGAACAGGAGGAACGCGAATAATCCAGAAAGAAGACTACTACTTACCAAGTGGATGAAATAGAAGATGCAGAGATTGAAACGTTTGACCCTAGAGATGAGTCTCAGCTCGTAAAGGGCCAGGTCATGGAAGTTACCAAAAATATCATTCTGGACGACGAGCATCTAAAACGAACAACTCAAATTGGTGCGTCACTGGATATATCAATAAAATAAGAATTGATAGCATTTCTAAGGCGCAGAAAGCAGACTTTTACATGGAGTCATGAAGACATGTCAGGGATAGACCCAAGTTTCCTGTGTCACGAAGCTCAACATGAACAAGGAAATCAAGCCAGTGAAGCAGCGAAGAAGAGTGTTCAGTCATGAGAAGAACCAAGCCATACAGGAAGAAGTAGAGAAGCTACAAAAAGCCTTTTTTATAGAGGATGTCAAATATCCTGATTGGATAGCAAATATGGTGTTGGTAAAGAAGAAAAATAACAAGTGGAGTATGTGTTTAGACTTCACTAATCTTAATAAGGCATGCCCAAAGGATCATTTTCCTTTCCTCCGAATTGATCAACTAGTGGATACTACCTCGGGGCATGAATTGTTAAGTTTCATGGATGCTTATTCTGGTTACAACCAGATTAAAATGAAGCCTGAGGATAGGGAGAGTACCTCTTTTTTCACCCCAAGGGGAACTTATTGCTACAATGTTATGCCTTTTGGACTTAAAAATGCAGGTGTGACATATCAACGGCTGATGAATAAGGTGTTTGCAGAGAAAATAAGTCATAGCATGGAGGTTTATGTTGACGATATGCTTACGAAGAGAAAGAAAGCTGTTGATCATCTAGTTGACCTAGGTCAGGCCTTTGATCAACTAGAGAAATATCAAATGAAGCTAAATCCCACCAAATGCATATTCGGAGTTCGAGAAGGCATGTTTCTCGGATATATTGTTAACCAATGAGGAATTGAGGCGAACCCTGAAAAGATCAGGGTTCTATTGGAGCTACGATCTCCAACCACGAAGAAGGAAATGCAAAGTCTCACAGGGTGAGTTGCAACACTTAATAGGTTTGTGTCACGATCTACTGACAGATGCCTCCCATTCTTCAAAACACTCCGAAAAACTTTTGAATGGAATGATGAATGCGAGGAGGCTTTTCAAGAATTGAAAAAATATCTGGGGACACCTCCATTGTTATCTAAACCAGTGATGGGAGAAAAACTATACTTGTACCTGGAAGTTTCAGAAAATGTAGTAAGCTTGACGTTGATAAGAGTGGAGGATGGAGTATAAAAACCAGTCTATTACACCAACAAGGCTTTCTGAGGAGTAAAAATTAGATATCCAAGGATGGAGAAGTGGCACTAGCACTGATCAAAGCAAGCAGAAGGATGAGGCCATACTTCCAAGCCCATACTATAGTGGTGTACACCGATATGCCATTAAGACAAGCTCTGCATAAACTGGAAAAATCAGGAAGATTGATGTACTGGGCAATAGAACTTGGTGAATACGATATAATTTATGATCTTATATCATCACTCAAGGGGCAGGCAGTAGAGAATTTTATTACAGAGTTTACTCAGGAAAGTGCCTCCGAAGAACATGAGTTTAATACAGACCACCCTGTGGATATTACAGGATCATCAAATTTAAACCCCGACCAACTTACGTCGGTAGACGAGCAAGTGAAAATGATCGATGACAAAGAGAAGCTGATCAACGAGTAGCGAGAAGTGCCGGAGGAGGACAAAAGTAAGCATCAAATATTCCACCGAGGAACTCTGACTGATCAAGAGTTTGATAATGAAGTACCTATATGGAATTTGTATGTGGATGGCTCTTCGTGCACTACAAGCAGTAGGGCAGGAATTATTTTAAATAATCCAGATGAGATTGATATAGAGTATGCTCTGCGCTTTAAATTTAAAGCTTTGAATAATGAGGTCGAATATGAAGCTATGATCTTAGGCTTAAATCTGGCTAAAACCATAAAGGCAGAGCAGGTTGTTGTATTCAGTGATTCCGAGTTAATCATAAATTAAATTCTGGGGGTGTATGCAACAAAAGGAAAATTAATGGTCAAGTATCATGCAAAATCAATGGAGGTGGTATCATATTTTACTTCAGTTCAGTTGTTTAGAATACCCAGATTGGAGAATGCAAGTGCAAACTCCCTAGCTTGGTTAGCATCAGCCACACGCATCGAGCTACAAAGAACAATACTAATAGAAATCGTGGCTGGTCAGAACATAGACGAAGATCTAATAATGAACTTCATTGCCCTTGACTTGGGACCATCTTGGATGGATCCCATCAGGGCCTATATTGAAGAGGGGGCTTTACCAACTGATAAACTTGCAGCCAAGAAACTAAAGTTTAAAGCTGCTCTTTATGTATTGACTAGTGGCATTTTATATAGATGAGCAGTTATAGCAGGGCTACAAAGATGTGTCCATCCCTCCGAAGTAAAAGATTTGATCGAAGAGGTTCATGAAGGGTCTTATGAATCCCATGTAGTAGGTCGGACGCTTTTGTAGAGAATAACAACGTAGGGGTATTACTGGCCAACGATGAGAGCTGATTGCGTAGCTTATGCTAAGAAGTGCGATAAATGTCAACGCTTCTCTTCCACCCAAAGAACTCCCCAAGCATTATTAACACCCATAATGTCCCCTTGTTCATTCGCCATGTGGGGTATATACTTGGTAGTACCACTTCCAACGACTAAGGGAAGATTCAAATACCTTGTGATTGCTGTGGACTACTTTACCAAATGGGTGGAAGATGATCCTCTCATTGATATGACATACAACAAAGTCTATCAATTTATTTGGAAGAATATTATTTGTGGATATGGTCTCCCACATGCATTCATTACTAACCATGGAACCCAGTTTGATAACAAGGAGTTTGTTGCGTATTGTCATCAATCTAATGTACTGAAGATCCACTCTGCACCAGGCTATCCCAAAAGAAATGCCCAAACTGAGGTGACAAACAGAATGCTACTGAATGGTTTGAAAAAGAGACTGGATGATGCAAAGGGAAATTGAATTAACGAGCTACATTCTGTGCTGTGGGCTTATCGTACCACACAACGAATAGCGACAGGAGAGTCTCCATACATGATGGCATTTGGGAGTGAAGCTGTTAGACCTACTGAATTGGGTCTACCCACACATAGGGTGCTTAATTTCAATTCTCCTGTCAGTGGCTTGATGAGAAATTGAAATCGATATAATGCTTGAGGAAGTTAGGGAAGAAGCATAAATCAGGAATTTAGCACATCAACGACGAACAACTCTGTTCTATAACAAAAGAGTAAAGAAGTGTGATTTGAAGGAAGGGGATTATATGTTGAAGAAAGTGATACAAAGGCATAATAAACTGGAAGCCAACTGGCATGGACCCTACAGAGTAACAGAAGTTGTTCGTCCAGGGACATATAGGATTGAAACCCTGGAAGGAGAAGAATTCAAGAATGCATGGAATGCAGAGCATCTGCGCAAGTCTTATCAGTAGTTAAAATTCATATGTAATGCAATTTTTTTTTCAAAATGAATAAAGTGATGTTTTATCCCCATTTCTTTTTGCTGATTTTTTTGGAGTATTAGTGCAACACATTACACAAACCACAAACCCAAATTCAGAGCAACACAACAAATCAATTACCACCAACTCCGGTTGGTCGAGAATCAATTACCACTAACTCTGATTGGTTGGGAATCAATTACCACCAACTCCGGTTGGTCAAAAACTAATTACCACCAACTTCGGTTGGTCAGGAATCAATTACCACAAACTCCGGTTGGTCGGGAATCAATTACCACCAACTCCAGTTGGTCGGGAATCAATTACCATCAACTTCGGTTGGTCGGGAACTAATTACCACCAACTTCGGTGGGTTGGGAATCAATTACCACCAACTCCGGTTGGTTGGGAATCAATTACCACCAACTCCGGTTGGTCAAGAATTAATTACCACCAACTCCAGTTGGCCGGGAACTAATTACCACCAACTCTGGTTGGTCGGGAATTAATTACCGCTAACTCCGATTGGTCGGAAACTAATTACCACCAACTCCGGTTGTTCGATAAACCTATTACAATCAACTCCGGTTAGTTAGTACCAAACTAGGCAAGAAGCTGGACGACCTCCCGGGGCATCCACTGTATAGGAAACAAGGTAATCCATACGATATTACTACAAATAAGCATAAACATGGGATACAAATCATTCCATTGCTTAGGCCCAAAGAGTTAGAAGTCACTATAATCAAATAACAAATGGGATAAGTATAGTATATATATTTACCAACCAACAAGCAAAGACATTCTACAAATTATTTAGAAGAAAATGAAATGGCAAAAGACTAAAAAATTCTTCATTCAAATCAAGTAAAATTACATATGATGTGAAAAGTCTAATTCATTACATAAGAATATCCTACTCTATAGGTTTCTTCCCCTCTGCTTTTGACACAGGTTCTACGCCGGCTGGGGGATCATCTAATGCATAAGGGGAATTTATAAAGTTTACATCTCGCAGCATTCTAACATTCATTACGGAGGGCCGATCAAAGTTTACATAAAGACTGTAATCGTCGAGATACTTGAAAATCAAGCATTGAGGAATTGCACGAGCAGGAATCCAACTGATATCAAGCTTAAAAGGAGGCACGGGAAAATCGAGCACTCCAAGATCATAATAACCCCATAAGTAGTGGCCTTGCTCCAATTTTAGCACACACAAGGCATTAAACCAGCCTTGCTTATATCCCTCATTATTTGACTGCTGCAACCGAGCATCGAGATAGTACAGAGCTTCGTTATACCCAGCCATCCAAAATTCCCTGGACTTCTTGTGGAACTGATAAGTTAACCTCTCAAGTTGCTCGTGGAGTTTCTTCACTAGAATTTATTTACCTTCCAGAGTAGAGATTTGATTAGAGAGTTGTTCAGTGAAGTTTAGAATCTTCTTAGACATTTCTTCTAAGGCTTGGTTCTTCTTCATTAACTGAACGACCTGATTCTCTAAAGCCGACTGCGTTCTAGATTCTTCAATGGTGACTAGACCAGCCCTTTCTTATCTACAAGAAGATCTTGCTCATCCACGAGTAGATGTGGAGGGTCCATCTCGTTTCAAGGTTTCTAACTCATCCCTTAAGTTAGCCTTTTTTACTTCCAGAAATGAAAAACCATCATCATTTACTGGGACCAAGGCTCCCGAGGAAGAAGCAACAAATTTAAGTTTCTTTATTTCCTCTTGCAAAGCAATGTTCTCCCGCTCCAACAACTTGGCGATATGACTGTGCTCTTCCACTTCAAGCTTCAGAACACTCTCCTTCTTCTCATGAGCAGAGATAAATTTTTCATACCCTTTATCAGCACTCAATTGTTGATATTTTTTCTCGTATCCTTGATGCAAAAGCGTTGTGGATTTTTTATATTATTATTGAAGTTCCTCGATCATTCCTTAAAGGTCTTCAATCATTTCGTAGTAGGCCACATTGTTGGCCACATCACGATCAAGTAAGCATTTCCAGTATTGGTAAGCTTCAACTGCACGTTCAGAAGCACCTGAACCAAGGAGATCAATGATTTGGGCCTCATTAAGATCTGCGTGACCAGCTTTAAAATAGTCATTGCATTTCTTCATCAATTCTGTATCATGAGATGATAAGAGCTCCATCCTGGACATAAACTAGCAAAGAGAAGAAATAAATAGAATCAATAATGATGCAGAAAGATCAAGTAAAAGAGAAATTCAAGACGAACAACCAAAGTTCAAATTTTTATTCATCATAAGAGGAGATACATAGTTCCAAGTTACATTCAAGAGAACAACAAAATAAAAAACCCGAACAACTTTACACCTTCTCCTTGTTTCCTACGACTTCCTTAGAAGGTTTGGATGAAGGGGTTGGTTGCTCGGAAGACAATGGTAGCTGCTCGACAGAAGTGATGGTTAGTTGGAGTTGCTCAGAAGGAAGAACAACGGGAACAGTAGGGGCCTGATCTCCGATCATCATGGAAGATTCATCTGTAGCAGCTTCATCCTCTTTTTCTTCTTCTTCTTCAGGAGAGGGAGGAGGGACATGAGTGTACTACTGGAATAACTCAGAATTCTCAATAACCTTCAGCTCCTTCAAGGCTGTTAGCCATCCCTAAAATATGTAACACCTGCATACTCCATTTGAGAAGACAAGACAACTAGACCTTTGTTATAGCCTTTATACCAACCAACACTGAATGATTTTTTAATCGTGGTTTTCCTTTTTGCCTTCTCCGAGGAGATCCTTTCCCTAAGTAGTTCCTCGGTAGTCTTTAATTTTTCTTCCACATCCGTTTTCTTTCGCTCAATATCTTGAAGTTTAACAACTTTCTCTTTTGTAAACTTAAGCTTAACCTCAAGCTCTTTGTTTCTCTGTTCAAACTCTTTATTTCTCTATTCACACTCCTTCAACTTCTTCTCCAATTCCTTGGAGGCATTCACATCTTGATCTCTATCTAACTCAACGGACTTAAATTGATTCTCCCGAGCACCTTTATCTTCCTCGTACTTTTGATGAGAATCTTTCAGAGATTGACTCAACCCAACAAAAGCTTCCTCTACTCCATTCTAGGAGCTTGAAGCCCTAATAGCTTCATTTTTCTTCAAAATGCTATTGAAACACGTCACCGGCTGGAAAAGAAAGAAGTTTAAGTCAATGTATGAGCATCATATTAGAAAGTAAAAGACTCAAACTAATAATACTTACTGAGGCAATGTGTTGAGCAGCCAGAGTAATAATTCTCTCATGAGAAAGAGTATCTTTAAGGCCTTGGACCTCTGCGACAGTCCATGATCTTACCAACCCCACAGCGGAGCTCGGGGGAACAAGAATTGGAACACTACCTTCAATGTTTGAAGGTTGAGAGATAGGTTCAGCAGGTCCCTCAGAAGAACTTTTCTTTAATCTCCTCAGAGGAGCTAGAGCATTTTCAATTAAAGATGTTGTCTTTATTGGTGATATGACAACAACATCACTCAAAGGAGAGATAACAACAGTCTTACTTGGGGCCACAAGGGGCTTCTTGCTAGCTTCCTTAGCAGCAGTAGGAGGGGGTACATCTATAATCTTTGTCCCTTCTTCTGGGATATCTTGTTTACTTTTCTTTCCCTCCACAGTGGCAGAGTCAGACTTTTCAAAAAAGGAAGGAGTTCTTCTCTTCTTCATCAGATCAGTAATAGGAATATTCGATTCAGAAGAAGAACCTTCCACACTAGTCTCAGAGGCTAGTACTTAGTCAAGATCGACCACCACTGGACGAGGACGAGCAGTGAAAGATGAAGTGTAGCTTTTGTATTGCAACAAGTAAGAAGAAGATCTAATATTCTCCTCAGCAACAGATTGGTGCAAACTCCATATAAGTTTTAAATGCTTTATATTAACATCAGTTTCCTTTGGAGGTTTTATTTTACTGTTAACTGTAATAAACAAAAATCAAATGTCAGTGATGCATTTTAGCGAATACAAAGAAAACAAGATTTTAAAAATAAAAATAACATATCCCATTGCCATAAAGTGGACACCTGGGACCTTAGTATACATCATCTCCATTTAATTGAGGGTATTGATAAGTTTTTATCACAACCCCACGATCAAAATAATCCCTATTGGCATCAGGAAGATTGACAACTAACGCTTTATTCAAAAACCTAGTTTTTAAATAGAAAGTACTGTCACTAGTAACTCATTTGTAGCAATACATAATCTCTGGAATCCCTAAACGGGTTCCATAAATTTGATTAAACCTATCTGTTTGGAGCTATTTTGTTTGTAGCAATACGCCATTAACTATCCTCTATCTGTTTGGAGCTATTCTTGCAGGTACAACATTAAAATATTGGCAAAACTCCAAACATAAGGGATTTGGCGAGAAAGAAAATCCACATTCGGCTACAAAAAGACTTGGGAACCAGTGTTCCCGAGCCAAAGAAAAATAATCACAAGGACCATAAATTTCTTCCAAGATAACCCACGAAAGGATTGAAAACTCAGACCGAAATTTGTCTAACGATTTAACAGGATAAACCATGATGAATAAAGAAAATAAAGAGGAAGGAAGAACATCTTACAGAGAAAATAGAGATCAGTTGTCAATGAATGATGGAAAGAACGAAGGCACAAGATAGAGAGAAAGATGAATAGTTCAAAGATACAGATTTGAAAAGTGAAAAATGATAGGATTTCTATCACACTTAAATACTTTACCTCGGGAATAGAGAAAAACAATAATTACATGGAAAGACGTTTGCGTTTCCGGCGGCTAAAAGAAGAAAAAGGCACAAGTATCGAGGCGATCGTGAAAATTCAAAATATTTATGAAGCTTGATATTGTGTGCTCAAAATGGAATTTTGTACAAAGAAAATTTTCCTAAAATCCATGAGGACCAGTAATCCAAGCTGTTTTCAAACAAAATGTTCCACACTCTTATTCAACCTCAACTATGAAACATTGGGAGCTTCTGTTGATACCAAATGTAATCTACTGACATGGACTAATCACCTGAAGACACATGTCAACCACGTGTTAAATACACATACGTTCTGAGCAGCCTAGGTGCCCCGAGCAACTCATAGCTCCGAGCAACTCAAGCTTACCGATCAACTTAAGCGGGCCGAGCTACTTAGCGTGCAGAGCATCCAAATCAAGAGAATTAAAAAGATGACTGCGCATTAAATACTCATTATTATCGTACAGAAGTATATGTCTACTAGATAACATCGCATTGTCCTTTCACATGTACAACCTCAAGGCTATAAATACATTGTAACCTCCTCATTAGAAGGGGACTCGGGATCTTTTGGTAACCATGTTATCGAGAATTCCAGGCAAACAGTCAGCAATACAAACACAGTGGACGTAGGCCATTCTCATAAGGCTGAACCACTTTAAAAATATATTCTCTTATATTTATTTATTCATTTTTATCTATGATTAAAATAATTAGATCGAATCTAGTTTTTTACATCAAAAGGGTGTTAGTAGTGAATCTACCTAATTCTCATAAGGACTATTGGTCTGAAGGATTCATAGATAGGAATTTGCAGTTCCCTCCTCAAGTAGGGGGTGCGAGGTACATGGACCTCGAATTCCTACTTATGGGGAGGTATATATAGGTGGTTGTTCAATCTCTTTATTCCTTAATTATTTCTATAATGTGTTCTTCCTCGATGTTTTCTTTTTTCGTTTTTTGCAAAGTCCAAGAACCAAGAGCTTGCTCTCTATGAGATATGTTCTGCTGAGTTACTCAAGGCCTAGAATATAAGAGACTCTATTGTGGAGGGTGAACATCTCAGGTCGGTTGCTTTCTTATTAGAATACAAGAACACCACATCTAGCTTCATTTCCTATCCACTTGACTCCATTCCTCATATCGATATTCTAGAGGAGGAAGAGGGGGAAAAAGGTGCTCTCGAACCTATCGAGATAGATGAGGAGGAGGAGAGAAACTGAGAGTTTGGTTATACTGGAGGTGAGGCAAGACTGGTGATGAGGAATATAGCGAAGAGGAGTTTGGTGGAGAGAGGTCTAGCGAGAAAGGTTCCAGTTCAAGTTGTTCTGGGTCTGAAAGTTTCAGCGAGGAAGATATGTCTCCTCCTAGAAGTAAGAACTTGAATCCTAATGATGATGATGATAACACATTGCTATCCAACAGGCTAAAGATCCAAAATATTAGGCCTTGGGATACTGCTAGTGGTTCACAGATGAGAACTCATGAGAAGGCACTAGAGAGGAAAAGGAAAAAAGAAGAGAAGAGAGAGAGGGAGAGGGAGAGAAAGAAAGAGGAAGAGAGTAAAAGATAAGAGGAAAAGATGAAGAAGGAAGAGGAGAGAAGGAGAGTAGAGGAAGTAACAAAAAAGACAAAGGCTTCCCTGGTGCCTCTGTGGCTTCGTCCCCTCAACTTTCCCCCATATTACTTGAGGGAATAGTATTAATAGCAGACCGCGATCGGTCCTCAAAGATGGGTGTAGACTAGTTAGCCCTGGAGGCAGACCAGAGACTTTCTTTGGTAAGGCTATCTCGTTTTTTCCTCTATTTTTTATTTTATCTCTTCTCGTCATTTGCCTTATACATGTTTCTTTTTACAGTTTTTATCGAACTATATCGTCCTCCGTCGAAGTCGATATGGGATGGCGAGAAGGAATACTGAGCTCGAGGAGAGCCTGAAGACTACCCAAGAGTCCTATAAGTCTTTTGAGAAATCTCTTATAATAGCCTAGACCTCATTTTCTAAGGAGATGGCTGGGGAAGCTAAGGAGCTAAAGGAGCTCTACGAGGCTTACGAGCTGGTAGTGGCTGGTAAGCTCACCGTCATTAATGAGAAAATGAAGTTCTCTGAGAAGGTGACAAGCCTGTAGGCAGAGGCGGCCACAATTAGGGAGAACAGCTACAACGAGGGTTAGGAAGCATTCTATGAAGAAGTCGAGAAGCAAATTGAATACATCTATCGGGCGGATTTCAAAAAAGACTGGGATCGAGCCTTAGTTGATGTTGGAGTTTCTATAAACTCTCCCTTATTTGGAGAGAATAACCCTGGCCCCAAATGCATTATTGATGAAAAACCCTAGCTGTCAGCCAACCTGCTGCTCTTACTTCTGATGTTCATGTCACTCTTGTTGTAGGCTTGGGATAGAGTCAAGTGAGGTCGCTGCTAGCAAGGGGAAAGAGCCAGTTGCCACAGAGCAGGTCAAGGCCGACTAATAAATTCCTAGGAATATGTATTTTATTTTTATTTTCTCCTTTTTTGTGCTCTTTACATTCCACTTCATGTATCTGTACCAGGATGGTGATATTTTTTATTAAAGGGATTTGGTTTTTGCGTTTGCTGATTTATTTTGTCATTTTTTCTCTATATTTTATAGTTTGTTGACCTTGATCATTACATTCCTTCCTCTTCTCATCTAGGCCTAATCCTTGGTTCGAATGTAAGAGACTAAGTTCATCGAGCATTCATCAAGATCTACAAATCTCTTAGGACAAGGAACTAAGATTAGAAGGATCAATCCTAAGTAGTATCTAGGTTGGAGGATAGACTTGCAAAGATGGAGGAAGTCGGTGCCTCTGTTTAAGAGGAGATGGATGCTCTAAAGGATAAGCTTTTGGATGCCTTTGAGATCCATCAGGTTGGAGAGGTTCTACAATAGGAGAATGATGCCTTAAGAAGGGAAGTTGTGCACCTAAGAGAGAATGCACCAAGCATTTCCCCTCCAGTTATACAAGGTTCTTCTTAGTTAACTAGGCAGCGATCTTGGCCTAATGATAGTGGTTAAGTTAGGGAGATTTTTAAACTGGGAGGAGATATTCGTAGGGCATCTGTGATAGCTGCTGGGCTTCAGATGGACGTTACCCGATTGGGGCACTTGTTCAAGAAAGTTCCTCGATAAGTATGGGTAGATGGGTACAACCAGGGATGGATAGACACTCCCACGAGGTTAAAGGAGGTCTAGGAACTGTCCTTTATCAAAGGGTGGTTGAGTCCCCTCAGGGAGTTAAAGGTGACTAAGAACCCTATTCTTTGGTATAGACATGAGATCACGCCCTCTTCTCTGGAGCCTAATCCATTCAGAAGGGATGATCGTTGGATCTCAATAGATGCAATTTCGAGGTAGATATTAGAGTCGAGGTCGGAGGAGGTTGAAGAGGATTTTACCCCTTGTCCAGATGATGGGTGAAGGGCGCGAGTATCAGATTACCTCACTCAGCGACCTGCTCCCTCTTAGGATTTGATTTATTCCTTATTCATTTTTCTACTTTATCACTTTTCTATGTGTAACTGTGTAACTTATAGCAATAATTTTTTTTTGTTTTGGGCAATCACCGACTAAACATGAGCTTATTTTGAATAGGTATTGTCCTAGTCCAGTATGCCATACATACCATTCCTCCTTGCTTGACCTTTTAGGTCGTGTCATAACCCTTCCTAAGGCCTAAGTAAGTGTAATACCCCGTAATTTTATTGATTTTTATTTAGGGATTAATTAAATCAAATGAGAATTATTTGGGAATTAATCCGGGTATAAATACTATCGAGATGTGAGTTGGTATTTGATTATGATGTTAAAATTTAATATTCTTGGGTATGTATGGTAATACATGGGTATTGAAAATAGTAAAGTTGTCGCGAGACTGAAATACGACAATTTGGAAATTTAGTTGGGACGCGCGTGTCAGTCGCGTCAGGAATGAAATTATTTAAATTAAAAAGTGAATTATATTTTTATCAACCGAATGGTCATTTTGAGTACGCCAACGTGTTCAGAAGGGTCGAAATAGTCAGAAAACACTAGTCAGGGGTTTAGTTTGGGTCCTGGGGCATTTTTAGGCCAAACCGGTTACCAAAAGGGGTACTTTGGTAATTTTAAAAATATGGGTATTAAAACCCACTAATTTTAGGGTTCAATAATATATTACCAATGAACCCACTAAGTCCATTATCAGCATTAGGTGAGTTAGAGGGCTATGGGAGTTAAAGGGAGAGTTTGAAGAAGTTCCAAAAGAAATCAACCTTCATTCACAAACATCAACTCAGAAGAAACAAATCTAAGGCAAGTGTTTTGATGTCGTTATTTGCATTGAATATTTCCTCCATGTATAGTGTAGAAAACTGTTTATGTCTTGGAAATTTTAATGAATAATACCCAATGGAATTATTGTGAAATTTGTGATTTTGGGTAGGAATTTGCATGTCGAATGATTATGGACAAAACTAATATACAAAACATAACTTTTGATGACCTGAAATCGGATTAATAAGGAGTCTTTTATGAAATTAAAATTCTGGGTTCAAGTTCATAGGGGTTGGAATAAGAATTGGGGATTTATGATTTTTGGCATGTTAAATTGTAAGATTTGGCCCAAAAGCATGTCAAGGAATGATCTAGGGTGACTAAAAATAGTTAACAAACATTAAAAACGTATTTGGATAGTCTTAGGGTGGATTTATAGAAGAGGAGAAAGAAGAAAAATTGAATTTGGAAAATTCTAGGCGCAGTCTGCCATCTCGTTAGAAGACCTGCCCAGGTCGTTCGAACGACTTCGTTCAAACGAGATGACAGTATCCCTTCTAACGAGTTGGTAGTTCGTTCGAAGCCTTTCGTTCTAACGAACTCGTTCGAACGACCTTGTTCGAACGAAACTTCTAACGAGTTGACAAAATGGCTCTTTGGCCTGATTCTATTTCAAATTTCCCGTAGACTTATTTAAATTGAGTGATAACCTTCCCTTATTGACTAGTGGGTATATTTGGGAGATTGGAGTACATTGAGGAGTAAAACTTAGAATCTTGTAGTAAATCGAATGACCTTTATGGATTAGGAAACGAGTACTTAATTACGACGTGAGAAGAATTGACAACTTTAATGTATATAAATCGGGGACTTATAAGCGTATGACACTAAATGATGATACAAGAACAATAAGTATACATCTAGTAATATATTGATATCTCTAAGATGTGCGAATGCTTTGTATATGTATTTATCTGTGTATAACATACCTACCGTACTTGTTATCATGGGAGGTCGGCGTTCGATCAGAGCCATCTAATATTTGTGTGCCTACGGGGGGATTTATATTGGTACCTCAAGGACATAGGTCAGAGAAGGACTTATTGAGAAGTTAATAAGTCTGTTGATCATGGGACCGTAGGTATGTGCGTGACCCATGTGATGTGAACTATGTTCGCCTCCATTATGTGTGATTGTTGTTATTTGAGAACGATTCCTGAGAGATTCGGAACGCGTGATCCTTATGTACGTGATGTACCGGGATTGGATAGAAGAGTATGTGTGCACCGCAGCTTAGCCTCGGGGTACTAGTATTGTATATTTATGATGAGAATAATATACTATAAATTGAAATGCAATGTCATGTATAAATGTGAGTATATATAATAGCAACATTTTCGTAAAGATAAAAATGGAAATCTTCTAGTAAGTAGTATTACTAATATGGAAAATCGTGAAGAGATGTAAGACACACTGTTTAAATGAATATACCGGAAGTAAATCGTGAATTGAATAGAAATGTTAGATTTTATATTGGACTAGTTAAGTATGGGAATAACTAGAATGGGTACGGATACGATAGGAGTGCACAATTGGTGGAGAGGTGAGGAACTCGTGTGAGTGAACACACTATCATGTACTTTATATTCATTGTTTAATGATATTAAACACTTGTTATATTTAAACTGTTTTCACAATCGGGCTCTGACCCGTTTGCTTCCAAATATATTTTCTTGTAAAAACCTTTTAGGTGCCCAGCCACAAGGACACCAAACATAGGAGTTCCATTCAGGTGACGTACTGTAGCTGATGTGGAAGTTACAGGACCTTGATAGTAGAAGCCTCCATTCTTGATCTTGACTCTATATTATCAGATTATCTCATATGTTGGGCATGGTGTCCTATTTCCTTTTAGAGATACTTTATCTATTCAGTTATTTCAGATATTGGGGTGTAATTAATTATATGATTCGGGCTTGTATTTGTTCATTTTAGTATTTGGATTGTTGAGAGGTGTTTTCCTCCAGATTTAGTTTATTACATAGTTATTTATTTATGACTTTGATGTGGTTGTGGTATTAACATTTTATAATTTAAAAGGATGTCATGTTAATCGGGTTTAATTAAAATTGACAACTCACTTTTTAAATATTAGGTGACTAGTAATTAAAAAAATGTTTTTGTCGGTGATGCTATGAACTGAACCAACTTGGCATTTTGTATTAATTTGAATAAAAGAGTAGCTACTCGGTATTTAATTAGTCGGGGTGTCACAGGTGGTATCAGAGCATCAGGTTCTAGTATCCTTAGGATCTGTACGACTTGTTATGTTTCCGTTGAGCTTTCTTTGATGTAGAGCCCTATATTTTAGGACTGTTGTATTCTTTTGTGTATGCTTCGCTCTTCAGCTATTTTGAGATAATAACTGCGAACTTATAAGACTTTACTCTCATTTCAGATGCCTCCACGACGTGCACAATGAGTTCCTAGGGATGCTCAGCCCGAGCCAAATTCTGTACCAGTTCAGGGCACCATGAATGCCGCAGAGGTTGCTGCTATTGTAGCCCAAGCGATAAATGCCGCCCTCATGCATTCCCGTCTGCTTGGGAATGTGTTTGTGATGCTTTTGAGAAAGAACACCCTCCGGAGTTTGCAGGTAGCTCCGATGTTGTTGTATCTAGTCAGTGGAGGAAGGACATTCAAAGGCACTTAAGGATGTACGAGTGAACGGATGTTCAGAAGAAGATACTGGCTACTTTTAAGCTAGTAGGATCAGCGATGCAGTGGTGGGAGTCCATGAACACCCCGGAGGAGAGAGATTCCCTTTCCATACAGGAGTTCTAGGTGCAGTTCGATCGTAAATATTTTCCGTCAGCCGTTCACATTGAAATGAGGAGGAACTTAATGAACCTTAAGAAGGAGGGGAGGACCGTGGATAGGTATGAGGCCGAATTCACTAATCTCTTGAACATTGTTCCCGATGAGATTCCGACTGAGGAGAAGAAGATTCAGAAGTTCATGGACAGATTGACTTGGAGGATCTGACAGCACTTGTTGGGAAATCTTTCATTGGCCACTTACTCTGACGTGGTTAACGCAACACTTCTTTACTACTAGGATCACCGCTTTCACATGTATGAGAGTAAGAGATCAGGAGAGTCCAGCCATCAGGGCAGGACAGGGGGAAATGGTGCCAGTGGGGCACAATCTACTCAGGGCCAACACAGGAAGGGTGATCAATGTTCCCAATAGGGGGATCCTTAGAGATTCAGATATGGGGGTTTCAGGAATGGTTAGGGAGGTTTCAGACATGGCCATCAGGGCCAGAATGGTCTGCAGCAGTAGTTTCAGCCGGGGCAGCATGGTCAAGGTAGGAATGGTAACGGACATCAGGGTCGAGGACAGCAGGGACAACGAGGGGGAAACTTCCCAGGGAAGTGCTTCGTTTATGGCAAGATTAGCCACAAACGCCAGGATTGTCCTGATAGGGGCAGGGCCCCACAACAGCAGCAGCAGGGTGCTCGACATGAGCCACAAAGGCCTATGTTTCCCATCGCCCTCCCATCACCACCACAGATGGAAACATCACCACCCATTCCAGCCGTCCCAGTCCAGCAGGGACAACTTCAGTATGGGAGAGTGTATCAGCTCCAACATGCCGCAGTCCCATAAGATCCACCTGCTATTGAGGGAATTTTCTCTATTCAGGGGACTATGGGGCGTATTTTATTTGATACGGGGGCCACACACTATTTCATTGCCACGAGATTTCCACGCACTTTGAGGTTGTTAGACACTGCAGAGAGCACGATTACTTGTGTAAATTCACCGTTGAGTAGGGGTTCTGTGATTTCCCTTATTTGTAGAGGTGTGGGTATAGAGATCGGGAGATTTACTTTACCTGCTGATATGTTAGTATTAGAGATGACTGAGTACGATGCAATTGTTGGTATGGATTGGCTAGTTCCGTACCAAGCCATGATTGATTATTTCAGTAGGAGTATCATTTTTGCCATTCCCAAGCAGGAGATATTTTTAGTGGCGATGCCTCTCCCCGAGGGAGGATCGTCCACCCATTTGTAATATATAGAGGAGGAGACCTCTAAGAAAGTGGTGATACCACTCAATTCAATTCCAGTTGTTACGGAGTTTGCTGATGTATTTCACGATATACCTGGACTACCTTTGAGTAGAGAGATAGATTTTGTGATCGATTTGACACCGGGGACTCGGCCAATTGCCCGCGTACCATACCGTATGGCCCCAGCGGAGATGAGAGAGCTAAGGGATCAGATAGAGCATTTGTTGAGTCAGGGGTTCATCCGAAGGAGTACTTCTCCGTGGGGTGCCCCTGTGTTATTCGTAAAGAAGAGGGATGGATTGTTGAGATTATGTGTAGATTACCAGGAGTTGAATAAAGTCACGATACAGAATAAATATCCATTGCCCCGAATCGATGACTTATTTGACCAGTTGAGGGGAGATTGCTTCTTCTCAAAGATTGATTTGCGATCCGGATACCATCAGTTGCGTATCAGGGAACAGGACGTCTCGAAGACTGCTTTCTTGACGCGATATGGTTCCTATGAATTTCGAGTTATGCCTTTTGGCTTGACCAACGCTCCAGTCGTGTTTATGGACTTGATGAATAGGGTGTTCAGAGAGTTCCTAGACCAGTTCGTTATTGTCTTTATTGATGACATTCTGGTTTACTCCCAAACAGAAGAGGAGCACGCCGAGCATTTGAGGCAGGTTTTGCTGACGCTACGTTAGAACGAGCTTTATGGAAAGTATGAGAAATGTGGATTTTGGATTAAGGAGGTTCATTTTTTGGGCATATCATTTCAGACCGAGGGATATCTGTTGATCCGGGGAAGGAATCCACGGTGAGGGAGTGGGGACAGCCCACGACACCGATTGAGATCCATAGTTTCTTCGGCCTAGTAGGATACTACAGGAGGTGTATTCGGAGTTTCTCAAAGATAGCGAGTCCTTTGACACATCTGACTTGCAAAGGTGTGCCATTCATCTGGAGCGATGCCTGTCAGTTGGCATTCAATGAGCTAAAGGACAAGTTGACCTCAGTGCCTGTGTTAGCATTTCCCAGACCGGGAGTTGAGTATTTAGCTTACACCGATGCGTCCTTACAAGGACATGGAGGTGTGCTGCAACAGGAGAGTCATGCAATAGCTTATGCTTCCCGTAAGCTTAATCCTCACGAGAGGAATTACTCCCACCCACGACTTGGAGTTAGCAGAAGTCGTATTCGCTCTTAGAATTTGGAGACACTATCTCCTGGGGGAGAAAAATTTCGGTTTTTCACAGACCACAAGTACCTAAAATACCTCTCCACGCAAAAGGAGCTGAATATGCGTCAACGTCGGTGGCTTGAGTATGTGAAGGATTAACAGTTCGATATCCAGTATCACCTAGGAAAGGCTAACGTGGTAGCAGACGCGTTGAGCCGTAGGCTAGTAGATGAGGTGGCCGAGGTGTGGAAAGCTTAGTGGAAGGAGTTGGGACACCAGTATGCAGTGGCCCGATCGTTGATGTCTGTGATGACTATTACACCTCAGATTGTTACGAGAGTGGTAAAGGCCCAGGAAAATGACTCGTTCTGTCAAGAGCAAATAGTTCGATTACTAGCAGAGGGAGCCGAGTCCTATACTGTTAGCTCAGACGGGGATTACGCTTCAATGGGAGACTAGTCGTTCCGAAAGGGGAAGACTTGCGACACGAGGTAATGATAGAGTCGCACGGCTCACGGGTTGTGGTACACCCTGGTGGGGATAAAATGTACAAAGACATGAGACGACAGTACTGGTGGAGCGGCATGAAGAGAGGTATTTCCGTGTTTGTTTCTAAATGTGTCACTTGTCAGCTAGTAAAGGTGGACCATCAGAAACCGGAAGGACTTCTATAACAATTAGAGGTTCCGACGTGGATATGGGAGAGCATATCCATATATTTTATCACGTGGTTACCTACGTCACAGAGGGGTCACGACTCCATGTGGGTAATTGTGGATAGGTTAACCAAAGTTTCTCATTTTTTACTCCTAAGAACAGACTACACTACGGGACACTATGCCCAGATTTTCATTGCAGAGATAGTGAGACTTCACGGGGTGCCTCTAAATATCATGTCTGACCGAGATAAGATATTTGTTTCATGATTTTGGGAGAGTTTCCAAGAGTCCATGGGTATGTAGTTGCAGTTGATTACGGCTTATCACCCACAGACTGATGGACAAACAGAGCGGACAAATCAGATGTTGGAGGACATGTTGCGTATGTGCATCCTAGACTTTGGAGGTGGTTGGGATAAGTACCTTCCACTGGTGGAGTTTGCTTATAATAACTCCTACCAATTCACCATTGGCATGGCTCCATTTGAGGCGTTGTACGGTCGACCTTGTCGTTCCCCAGCATATTTGTTAGAGGTGGGGGATAACAAACTCCTTGGGCCGGAAGTGATTCAGGACACTTCGGCAAGGATAGAGATGATACGGAGTCGCATTCGGGTAGCTCAGGACCGACAGAAGAGCTATGCTGATGCCAAGAGGTTTTTCAGAGAATTCAAGGTGGGGGACCAGGTGTTACTCAGAGTATCTCCGATGAAGGGGATCATGCGTTTTGGGAAGAAGGGGAAACTGGCACCAAGGATAGAGGTATAGTGGATCATCCTTCCTAGGAATTATGAGAAAATGGGGCTTACTAAGGTAAACTTTAATCTCTTCTAGGGCTCTCAAGAAACTTTTTTCCCATGTTACTCCTATGTTCCTTTTTAATAGTTGAAAGAATCGTTGACATCGTTCTAAAGACTAAGAAATGAACCGGTTGAGTGCGACAAGCATTCCTGTTAGCTTCTGTACATCTCTTACTGTTTTGAGAAGATGAACCTTGCTAATGGCGTTGATTTGGTCAGGGTTTGCTTTTATTCCTCTCTTACTGACTAAGTATCCAAGGAATTTTCCTGACTAGACGTTGAAAGAACACTTACTTGCGTTAATTTTCATTCGGTACTTCCCTGAGGATTTCGAAGGTCTTTGCCAAGTTGGAGAGGTGGTCATCCTTAGACTTTCTCTTAACGAGCATGTCATCAATATAAACACCCATAGTATCTCCCATCTGGTCTTTGAACATCTTCGTGAGCAGCCGCTGATAAGTTGCTCCTGCATTTTTAAGGTCGAAAGGCATAACTTTATAGCAATATAAACCAACAGTGGTTATAAAGGACATTTTGTCTTGATCTGGAACATGAAGGGGGATTTTATGGTATCCTAAATATGCATCTAATAAGCTCATCCTCTCGTATCTAGTCGTGGCGCCAACTAGTTGATCGATCTTCCGAAAGGGGAAACTATCTTTGGGATAGGCTCTATTGAGGTTGGTGAAGTGGATACAAACCCTCCATTTTCAATTTCTCATAGGAGCCACTATCGGGTTGGATAATCATTTAGGCAACTGAACTTCCCGTATGGACCCTACATCCAGCAGCTTCTTGAGCTCTTTCTCTACTGCTTTAATCTTCTTCGGGGATGTTCGACGCGCCTTTTATGTAACTGGCCTGAAAGTTGTGTCCACATGCATTTGATGACAGGCAATGTTGGGATCAATCCCAGGCAGCTTGTAGGGATCCAAATCAAAAACATCCAAGTTGCTCCGGAGTAAGGTAACTAGTTCTTTTTTCTCTCCTTCATTCAAGGAGGTTCTAGTTAAAAACTTATTTTCGATCGAGCTACTCCCAGTTGCGACCTCTTCCAGGTCTTCAACGACCCTTTCGTAGGAGAGGAACTTGGTTTCCTCCACTCCTGGTCGACTATACCTTAGTTGCTATTTGTATAGTACCAATCCCTCCTTACCTTTTTCCCTGCCTTTTAGTTTTTCT
The DNA here is from genome assembly GCA_949130495.1 of Sambucus nigra. NCBI lineage: Eukaryota > Viridiplantae > Streptophyta > Magnoliopsida > Dipsacales > Adoxaceae > Sambucus > Sambucus nigra. The sequence goes on from OX422210.1 coordinate 261,517,662, forward strand.
ACTTTCTTCTCCTGCTTGGGGCATATGGTCATAATGAAACACTTCCTCGCTGAAGCCTGGTCCTCGTGATCTCAACTAATCATCGATTAGTTACACACTTCAATTTTTGGTGATAGGTTTATGGAACGACCTTCATTGCATAGAGCCATCCTCATTCGAGGATGGCTTGGTATGGTGATTATATATCAATAAAAAGAAACTCAATTAATTTGGAGATGTTTCCTTCCCTGACTGGCAGGATAACCTTTACCAGAGGGATTGTGACCTTCCCAGCAAAGCCGACTAATGGGACAGTGGGTTCCTACAAATTTGCTATGCTTAGTTTCAACTTCCTGAATAGGTCGAGGTACATTACTTCGGATGATCTTCCTTGGTCAATGAGCAACTTGTCGACGTCCCAATTGGCTATCCTGAGTGTAATGACCAGTGCATCATGATGAGGGGTTTTCACTCTTACCAAATCTTCTTCTGTAAAAACAATATTCTTGTTATAATCAACATCCTCTGGCTACCGATGCTTCCCTGCCAGAGACTTGGCTTGGTCAATTTGGACGGCCTGCACAACTGCGATAAGCTTCTTAACTTCCATTTGAGCTACGTTCCCTTGAATTTCTTTAAGGTCTGATGCCCCATGTATTACTGCAAATTCATAACCAATATCCTCCTTAAGGAAGTTATATGGCCTCTGCCCGTCATTCGCTACTGCTCTATCCGTCTTCTTTTCCACGAACTCATTGAGGTGTCTGTCCTTGGTCAACTCCTTGAGGTGAGACTTCATGGCTTTATAATGTTCAGTTTTATGTCCACCTTCCTTATGGAACGTGCATCTTAACGCATTGTTTTTCTTAGAGGGATATTCTCCCATCTTTCTCTTCCATTTGATGAACGGCTCATCCTTGATCTTCGCTGGGATTTTATAGAACAACTTTTTGAAGACTGTGTTTATAGCTTGAAATGACATTGAGGCGTCGTTCTTGTTTCCATTCTTGGGGTCGTTCTTTCCCTCGTTCTTATTTCCTTTCTTCCGTGGTTCAACCTTCTTGCCTCTTTTTCCTGCCTTTGCACGACCATTTTCCCCTGCATTAAGATGGGTGACATCCTCGACATTCACTACACCAAAAATAGCAACCTGGCACGGTTCAAAACTGTGCTAGATCAAATCTGGCATGGTTTTGAACTGTGACAGAATCAGGTGTCCCAAAATGATCATTTTTTTTCTGGCATGGTTCAAAAGTGAGTTAGATTTGGCCAAACAAGAACACTTCTGGAGCACTTTTAAACCGTGCCAGAATTTGATATTTCTGGCACACTTTTGGCACAGTTTATAATTGTACTAGATTGAGTACAGTTTGATACACTCTTGGCATAGTTCAAAACCGTTCCAAAATTTGATACAGTTTTAGCACGGTTTTGAACTGTGCCAATTTTTTTTATTAAAGAAAAAAAATAATTACTTGAAAAAAAACTGTAAAATCATCAAATTCCAAATCTGGTAAGATAAATATTTATTTACAAAAAAAAATCAAGAAAATTTGCAAATTGTGAATCTTGCACGTTGTTGATAAACTAATATACATACAAATTTCAAAATATTACAAGTCTTAATAGTTCAAAACCAAAAAAATTGGACAGAGTTTCCTTTATTTCCTGGACATTCTAAACCTGTTAATATAAAACCTGCGCAATGTAAAGCTCGCACGACCATAAAATATAACAATAAAATTACAAAAACCCACACGACCATAAAAGTTAACAATAAATTTACAAAAGCCCCCACGACCATAACACATAAAAATGTAAATCCTAAACATTAACGACATTAAATAAACAAACCCTTTTTGTAAGCTCTTGACTTCTTCGTGTGTTCCACGTGGATAAAAGCTAACGATAAAATATTATCTTGCAAAAAAATAAAATACAAAAAGGAGATGATATCAGTAAGTAATTTTAAACAAATTGTATTAAAATGAAAAATTGCATATACGAGTTATAATTATCTTTATATTTTCGAACCGGGAGTCCCATGACCACGCGATCAGTTCCTATCAGTTACATCGCTTCGGTGTGTTAATGTCTCCAACGAGGCCATTTGGGAGTTGTTTTTGGTTTTCATCCTTTAAGAGCTTGTTTTAAGCCTAATCTAAATATTTTTAAATTATTGTCATATTCACAAATCGAGGGTCTCGTGAATATGTGTTCAGTTCCTACGAGTTACATTGGTCTCGTGCGAGGTCTTAGTGCCTCCTACAGGGCCGTTTGGGGGTTGTTTTGGGTTTTCACCCCTTTATAGTATATTTTTACGCGAAAGTCTTGATATTTTCAATTTATCATCATATTATCAAATTGAAATCTCCGTGATTACACGAACAGTTCCTACGGATTATATTGGTCCCATGCGAGGTTTTTTTTTTGCCTCTTACGGGCCCGTTTGAGGGTTGGTTTGGGTTTTCACCCTCTAACGATATGTTTTTAAGCTTACTCTAGATATTTTCAAATTATCATCATATTTTCAAACCAGGATCCCTGTGACTACGCGATCAGTTCCTACGAGTTACATTGATCTCATGCGAGGTATCCGTGCCTCTTACGGGGTCATTTAGGGACTGGTTTGGATTTTCAACCAATGGGCATGTTTTTAAGCCTAAGTCTAGATATTTTCAAATTATCATCGTATTCTCAAACCGGGAGTCACGTGACCACACTATTAGTTCCTATGAGTTTCATTGGTCCCATGTGAGGTGTTCGTGCTTCTCATGGGGTCGTTTGGGGGTTACTTTTTATTTTTTTCCTCTGACGGCATGTTTTTAGGCCTAAGTCAAGATATTTTCAAATTATCGTCATATTCTCAAATAGAAAATTCCGTGACTACGCGATCAGTTCTTACAACTTACATTGGTTTCGTGCGAGCTATTCATGCCTCCTATGGGGCTATTTGAGGACTAATTGTAGTTTTCACCCTTTAACGGCATGTTTTTAATCATAATCTATATATTTGCAAACTATCATCATATTCTCAAATCGATAGCATCATGACTACGCGATCAGTTCGTACGAGTTACATTGGTCCCGTGTAAGGTGTTAATGACTCTTAAGGGTCCATTTGGGGGTTGGTTTGGGGTTTCACGCTCTAACGGTTTGGTTTTAAACCTAATTTATATATTTTCAAACTATCGTCATATTCTCAAACCGAGAGTCCCATGACTATACGATCAGTTACTACGAATTACATTGGTCCCGTGAGAGTGTTGGTGACTCCTACGAGACCGTTTGAGGGCTAGTTTGGGTTTTCACTACTTAGCGACATATTTTTAATTGTCCTTTAATTTTTTTCAGAAAATTGCTAAAATATGTAGACACTTAAAGTACTTTATTTACCTAGATATTTGGTAAGGAGAAAAACTTCATGCAGGATGTAAATGTAAAATTTTTCCCATCTAGCACAAAAAGGAAACAATAAGATAAGAGAGGGAATTATGATGAAAAAAATAGTTCACTTAAGTAAAAAAGGTAAGGATGGACCATAGTGGCAGGAATTACCACTAGAAACTCAAAGTGAAAGAGTTACTTTTCAAATTAAGTGGGAGACTTCCATCTTTAAGTGACTTCACTAATGAAAGAAACCCAATGGATAAGATCCCACTTACAACAATCATTGTCTCCTAAAAAATACTCAAACACAAGGTAAGAGGATCAGAAGAAATGAAAACAAATATAGATAGAAAAAGCCAAAATGTACAAGTATATATATACAAGTATCTTATTGACTGTAATCTAGGAAATGGAATATTGTTACATCAATTGTACCTTTTCTTCCAAGGTGCTGCATTTTCTAATATTCCATCAGCACTGAGCCCATTTTGAAATAAGACCCTTTGTTGTTTAAGCTGAGGTAAGAAGTGTTTTCTTTTGCTAAGGCCTCATGTTTTTACCTCTTCTTACATAAGGCCGAGAACCAATTTTTCATAACATTATATGTTCTGTATAAACAGAGAAACAAAGAAATAACATTAATAATTACCTTATGTTTCTAATTTAACCAGAGCTGTCCCCATATATGAAATGTTGTATGCACATATGCATACAACATCATATATGAAGCAGCTATATGCATATATGCATATTATAATATAGGCAACATAGATGCATACAACATAGCTGCAGCAAATGTATGGATATATGCTATTGTGCATATATGCATATAGTAGCCCCACGCTTCCACTACCCAATACGTATATCGGCAGCCCCACACTGTTATTTGGTCTACCCGTTAACCCACCCATGCTAGGCCTCTCTCCACTAATGTAGCACATATAATTCAAAAATATCATAAAAGAAGTATTATATATGAAGATTTTAAACAACAAGATTTAGTTACGAATGTTATGAAGATTATGTGTACAGATTATACAAATTACCTATATTATGTTATGAATTAACAGCTTGTGATTTGAACAGTTGATATACATTATGAAACTTTTTCTATGAGTTTACAAATCTAGAATTATAGGGAAGCGAAAAACTTAACTATTGTTGTCAATATATATTCAAGGACTTCTAAAAGACCTTTTTCAACCACCCTAAAATCCCCCAATTCTTTTTCAACTAATACTCGTTTTGGAACACAAAAGAGAGCCTTGTTCAGGAGGCTTTATCTCTATTACCGTACCTTTTGCTCTCCCATTGACAAATTAAATATAAAATACGGTAAAAAATTGCCAAAATTTTATTTCATTCCCAAAATATGTTTTAATTGTGAAGCCAAATTGAAGTATCTACCTTCAAATACATGTAATAAATTATAAGAAATAGTACAAAAATATCTCCTAACTTTTATCATGTACATGCACTTATTTATCTGACCATATCTACACAATGATAAGGTCCTCAAGTTACACTACAAGAAGCAAAGAGAGTAACACAAAAAGTTCTTTTTCAAATATTAATTTAGAGTACCATATGCCACTTCTCAATGTCCATCCTCTAAAAAAAACTGTTACCAAAAACGCCTATAATGATATAGGAATTCTTTCATCGCACAATGATTATGTAGTGACAATTTTATATATCCACTTAAGAAAAACCATGCTACCCTCTGACTCAACTGGTCCATCATAGTCAATTGCTACATATTATTTTTCTACCTCTCTCTTTTTCTGGACAATATTATTATATATTTGAGCTTATCCAATAAAGTTGTAGATGTGCTATTGTGGTGAAGGAAAAAGAAATATTAAGCGGAGGACATTTCCAAAGAAACTTTCCATCGCTATTGCATTATTGATCTTAATTAAAGCACCACTAAATGATAAGGTATTGGAGGATATTGCTTGTCGAAAATCACAAAGGTTCTCCTTAGTTACTAATCCATTGACCTTAATCAAGACTGTCCCAACTAATAAGGGGTTGAATAATAAGGGCTTAGAGGATATTTACATAAGAATCATTTAGCCCCAAATGATAAAACTTTAGAAGTGGGAGTTTCAAGCCTTACTCTATCAAATTGATACTTGTGGAAAATATATACCCGTTAATGCCACTAGCCTTTTCTTTTAGAAGTTCAGATACTTCTCCTAGCCAAGGAGAATGAATTCACACTATTTAAATTATTTTTCTCCAACTTGAAATTCCAAAAACACAATTAGACAATAAGACCTTTTTTCGACAAAGAAAAAAGATGAGGATGAGCATACGTTAAGGTGGCTAGGACACAAATGGTATATTGAAGATTTGAGACAATAAGGTGGTGAACTTTGGGACACTTTTCATGTCTCTTACTCTTATCTTTTCTTTTACAAAATAGTGTTACTTGATGCTTCTCTAGGATGTATAGAGTGGTTGATTACTCAATGATCTCAGAATTTTAGGAGTTAGCAGGGGTAAATATGTATATGGTGTGCCTTTGTGTATAACTAGGGCCATAGGGGAGTTAATGAGGTTCAATATCCTTCTAAGAGATGAGATTCATCAAGTACTGTCAGTCCATATGAAAACTATCCAATGCTATTACTATTTGGGAGTTAATGGACTCGTCTCTTTAGAGAAGCTCTTACCCTTCTACGCCGCACTTGGATGAATCTCTCAATTTTAGATTAGGCAAACACATTCTTAGATGTAGTCATTCTTGTCTTCCTAAACAAATGTCAGACCACATCTTAGTTCTCATTGATTGTGGAGTTACGCAAAATGTCATGGTCCTTTCAAGTTTAAATATTGAAACAATGGATTTGTGGTTTCAAGATATATACAAGAATGTAGTTTTTCAAAGAAGGGGAAACAACATCAAGAATATGGCCATTAGTGAAGGTCCGAAGAACTGAGGAGGATATAAAGAGTGGCATTCGAGTCTAAGTATAAATGGCCATCATTGAGACCTTTCTCAGGGAAAAAGTGGTGGAAGATGATGCCTAGTCTGGAAAATACAACTTTTGCTTTCTTCTAGCATTGTTGGCTCATGATTCATGAGGACGTTGAAGTGGTTTTCTATAAATTCTTTAATGTGTGATTTGAAAAAGTTTCAAAACCTCTTTAAAAAATTTGATTCCAAAACCTAACTAATCTAGAACAGATGAAAAACTTAACCAGTCTAGAATTATAGGGAAGCACAAAACAGTTGATATACAAATTGACAAGGAACAAATGAAAAAATAAATTGAAGTTGAAAGGTTATATGTTCTTAGTTCAATTCATAGAATACACACACGCAATCCAATTTTAATATTATCTATAAAGTGATATTCTTTAATTTAAATTTAAAAGAAAATTCACAAGTAGTTCGCAAGAACAAATTTCAATTAATGCATTGGGATTTATAACTTGACTAATTAAAATAAAATTATTCCAATTTGATTCATTTTGTCCTAAGCATACATCTAGGTGATTTAATAAAGTAAAATGCAAAAATCCCAACCACAACACGCCGATGTACGAGGAAAACCCAAATGCGAAAAACCTCGGACGGCTGGGCCTAGACAAAATCCACTACAAAATAGGTTTTATAAAAGACTCAAAAGACTTATAGACATTGACTCACTCAAGACTTGCTTATGCCGTCCTCGACCTCTGAATTTGTAGTGCGCGAAGGTCCAACGCGTTGCTCAACACTCCTCGTGTCGCGGTATCCACCGAAGCCCAAAACCACCATCTCCTCAAAGCTTGAATGCAGAGATCCTCCGCAAACTTTCTTGTTGAATGTCAATTTTATTGAAGGGGTTTTGTTTCAAAAGATGACAAAAGTGTTGGAGAAGATTTTTACCAAAAAGAGGGAAGTTATGGAAAAATCTCTCAAGAGAATAATGAACTTCTTTGTACTTTGAAACTGATTTTCGTCCATATAATATAACTAAAAAAGTAGTGGACCAAAATAGTTGAGAGAAAAAATTGCTTAAAAAACAAGTTTAAAAATCAGATCTGGCAGAACTTGTTCGAACGAGGTCGTTCGAACGACTTATCGTTTGAACGAGTTATCTAACGAAGTTCCAGTTTCGAATTAGATAGGTCGTTAGAAACCTCGTTCGAACGACATTTCTAACGAACTTCTAACGAAGTTCCAGTATAGCCTGGGGAAAGTCATTAGATCCAGGTCGTTCGAACGACCTGGATAAACTTCGAACGAGATTTCATATTTTACACAAATTTGTTCAAATTTATTTCAAAGATTTTTCCTTATGATAATTACTTATTTAAGAACATTTCTCTATATGAAAATTTCTTGATTAGACAAAATACTCCAACACATAAAATTTATTATGGTGATATACCTTTTTAGGTTAGCTAGCATGGCATGCATATTGATGACGCGTGAACTTTGGATGCGATAATTGAATCTTTAGGTTGAATGATGCTTGATGCAGAATGACCCAAAATTGTTTTGTCCAATGGAATATAACCAATATAACAAATGACTCGATTGGAAATTTCTCCTTAAAAATCTCCCCCTTTGGCTATTCCGGGACAAAACAGAATAATAAAAAATAAATAAAAGACAGAATTTGCTAAGCCAGCCGTCAAGCCGTTTCTAAGGCCCGTCCTAAAACCCCTAAAAAAAAGACAGACTCAAAGACAAGACTGACGAGCTACAAAGGAGTAGGAGATGTATCCTACACACATGAAACAACAAATTCATAAACGCATGGGGAAATAGAGAATAAATTATATATAAAACTATGTGTTAGCATATGTTGTGAATGGTAAATGAAAGTCTCAATATTCAATATTAAGAATTTAACTCCCCGTAAATTATGCATATGATCAATATCAAAATTAATATTAAATCCAATTAATTTATTCAACTCCCCCTTAATATGAATTCTCCCAATTCTCCCCCTAAATGTAAATTCCCATTAATTAATGTTTCTACCCCTTTTTGCCCGGAAAAGACAAAGGCATAAGGGGCCTGCATGATAAAGGATAAGAGAGAGAATAAAAAGCAACAAATCAAGAAATATGAAGAAATAAGAGTGACAAGGGAAATAATGAGGATTCATTTAGTAAGGGGAAAGGGGAAATAGTTAAGGTTCATACATGAAAATATCCATACCAAATGAAAACAATACATGAACTAAAATAACCACTAATCCTCACAAATACAAGGAAATAGGAAATGAAAAAAAATCACATCAAGAGCCAGGAGCATCAGGTGGAGTATCATCGGGAAGAGAGCCAGTGCCGAAAAAGCCTGCCCCGCGGCGCATCTCCATACGACGAATGGCATCAAGATGCGCTAAAAGGAGAGAGTCCCGATGAGCCTGGGCTTCATCTCGATGCGCTTGTGCCTCCTCCCGGGCTGCATCTCGATGCGCTTGTGCCTCGCGGTTCTGCTGCATAGAAAATAAAAGCTCCTGCATAAGCGCTCGATCCTGACGTGGATCCTCCTGAATCTGTTCAACCTGAGAATGGACAAACAAAAAATTCTCCGACTCGGCATTTGATAGAGCGGGAGGGGGTGGGACGACTAGGGGTAGGGTGAGAGGAAGTGGCGGAGTGAGAAGAGGTGGAGGGGGTGAGGTGAGGAGTGTCCGGTGGTAAATGAACACGAGAGCGGCCGACCGAGGACATGTCAATGGTTTGATATTTAGTGATGGGGATATCGGTGGAGACGCGGGGGCAGCCGGCAGCAAGACAAAAACGAGTAATAATGGCCACAAAAGGGAGGGCTTGGTGAGCGGGACTGTAGGGGAGGATCCTAACAGTTCGAATGACATTAAAAAGGTAGTCGGGGAGGTCGATGTGAGCCCAAATGCTAATAGCAAACATAAGGTCCACGTGTTGCTTAGTGATTTGGGTGGCATTTTCATGTGGAAGAAGACAGGCACATACGATCCAATTAAGGACCATAAATTCAGGATGTAAATGTTTATGGAAGATAGTGACAGTGCCAGGAGGGAGGAACCTGTAAATGGTGTTTAGAACAAGGGATGGATCGGGACGGGTATCGGATGTCCAAGGGAATGAGGGATTAGTGACCCTAGGGAGGGGGATGAGTTGAGCTATCGAGTCGTGAGAGACAATAATCTCCCTACCGCGAACCTTAGAATAAAGGTGATTATTCTTATTGTGCATCCCAAAATAAAATTCCCGAACCAGGTCGGGAAAAACGACATCCGTGAGAGAGAAGAGAGGGTCCCATCCTAAATCTGAAATCCACGAATGCACAGTGGTGCCGTAGAGAGAGTGACGATTAATAATTTTCTCCCTAACGATAGAACGGGTAGTGAAACCTTGTGTGTGATAAAGAGTGTGTTTGTAAAGGGTCCTCCAATGTAGCCTAAGATCGGGTATAGCTGCAATGGCATGGGTCTCCTCATCAGAGGACGAGGAGCGTTCCTCGGGGGAATCGCTTATACGGCGTTGGCGACGGTTACGGGCCATGGTAAAAACGAAGGAAACTAGAACCTGCCCGAACAAATTCCAACCAAACCACCAGACACCAACAATCCAACAACCAATCAGAATAATCCCATCGTCCGTTAAGAATAAAAGAAAATTAATAAAATTTGATTAAGATAACTTCCATAAAAGTAATTGAAATTTAATTTGAGAAAAATAATATTATCATGGAATATATTTTAATCAGGGACAGCACAAACTAAATCAAATGAAAAGATAGCCCCAAAAATTTATAGAGATATACACACATTCATATATATAGATGTTGGGAAAAAGATGAAATTGATTAAATTTTTATTATTAGACCCAACAGTATATATATATATATATATATATATATATATATATATATATATATATACCGAGAGAGAGCAAAAAAATACCTTGAAGAGAATATGGAAACAGCAAACACAGATCTGCAGATCAAATGGGGGGATGAAATAAGGTTTTATGGAGGTTGAAATCGTGGGAAGAGAAAGATAGTGGGTGATATGGAAAATGGAAATTGGAAAATCGTGGGAGATAGAGGAAAGAGAGTGGAAAATGGAAGATGTTAGAGAGAGAAAATATGGGAAAGAAGGGTTTTGGGAAAACGTGGTGAGTGGATAGAGAGAGGCAGCAGTTTTGGGAAGAGGAACTGCACGATTTAAATCCAGGTCGCTCGAACGAGTGATGTCGTTCGAACGAGGTATTTCGAACGAAGTCACAGTAGCGCTTCGTTAGATAACTCGTTAGAAGTTCATTCGAACGAACTTTATCGTTCAAACGACATTTCGAACGAAGTGACAGAATGAGGGTTATAGATGTCATTAGAAATCTCGTTCGAACGAGAATTTCTAACGAAATTCAATCATTTACAAATAAAAATAACATAAAATAAGGTTAAAAATAACATAATATCAAGAATTTGGAAGGCCAGAACAATGCCAAAATGTGATTTTTATAGTCCTAGCTTGAGTCAACATATCCAAATGATGGGAGCGAGAATATAGGGGTGTGAACAATAAGAGTGAGAGTTTTTAGCCACAACAATGTACAAGTGCGTAATGCCAAACAATATATACGCGCAAAATTCACTCACATTAGCCTTGTGTCAAGAATGAAATATTATTGAACACTTAAACACGAATGTAACAAGCATACAAAATAGATGATTCTCTCGCTAATAATGTCACAATGAGCAAGCAATGAATCGATTACATGTGCATGCCCATTGATCTTCAACGTATGTCTCCCATGAGTAATAATAGATTGAGACTATTCTTTTTGAAGAATCAATCAAGCTAATAATTTTGGCATTGGCATTATATATCATTTTCAATGCTTCTATTTAAGGCACACAACTGAGAATGCAAATGGTGGCATTTCACGCAAAAACTTTATGTCTTTCGCAGCCCTAGTCCATTGCTTGAAATGGTAACCAACCGAAAGAATATAATCACTTTTATTTCAATCCGGGCAACGGATGATCATGCACAAGTTCGATTGCTTATAACAGGTGTGACAGGATTGAGAAGACAACACCAAATCTCATTTTTGCAAGTACAATGTGAACAAGATATCTGCAATATTTTGTGAACGGTGTGTGCAAAAAGGCAAAAAAAATGTGAAGAATTCACAACAATATATCATAAAAGAGCATTTTTGGGCACAAGATAAGCAAGGTCTAGATTAACTACTCATCGAAAGCCACGTGAACATGAAAAAAGATAGGAATCTGAATATATCGACCACAGAGCCATATGGACAAAAATTTTGAAAGCTTTTCTAACCATTCCCATTTTCCTTGAAAATAAGAGAAAAAATATTTCTGAGATTTTGAATAAAATATATACAAAAGAAATCTAGTTCATAGGTATAAAAATATACAAGAGACGCAACCTAAACTAGATAAACGGCTTCGATCTCAATCAATGGAGCAAACCCCAATTGATTTCCTAAGGTTTTCAAACCTAAGGGCATCTAGAGGTTTAGTAAAGATATCGGCCAATTGTTGATCGGTAGGAATGAATCTTAGAGAGACAATTATCTCTTCAACTAAGTCACGAATGAAATGTTCACGGATCTTAATATGCTTGGTTCTAGAATGTTGAACGAGATTACGGAAAATATGAATTGCACTAGTATTGTCACAATATATAGTCATAGTGCCTTGGGAAATACCGTAATCTTCCAAAGTTTGTTTCATCCAAATGAGTTGAGTGCAACAACTCCCGGCGGCAATGTATTCGGCCTCCGCCGTGGACAAAGATATAGAATTTTGTTTCTTTCTGATCCATGAGAGAAATGAACTTCCAAAATAGAAACAACCGCTAGATGTACTTTTACATCCATCAATATCTCCTGCCCAATCGGCGTCTGAATATGCCGATAGGCAATCATTGGTGTCAAAAGAGTACCAAATTCCAAAAGACAGGGTCCCACTAACATATTTGATGATACGTTTGATAGCAAGTAAATGAGACTCTTTTGGAGCGGCTTGATAACGAGCATAAACTCCTACACTAAAGGAAATATCCGAATGGCTAGCAGTTAAGTAAATTAAACTACCTATCATACTTCTAAAAAGAGTATGCTCTACATCCTTTCCGTCAGTATCCTTACTAAGTTTAATAGATGATCTCATAGGAGTACGAGCATGTTTAGCGGATTCGGGTTTAAATTTCTTAACGAGGTCTTTAGCATACTTAGTTTGAGATAAAAATATCCCACTTTTGATTTGATGAACTTGAAGACCTAGAAAGAAAGTAAGTTCACCTACGATACTCATCTCAAATTCATTGTGCATTTCGTTTGAAAAAATTTGAGTATGTTTATCACATGTAGACCCAAACACTATGTCATCGGCATAAACTTGAGCAACTAGGATAACTTTTTCATCATGCCGAACGAAAAGTGTCATATTTATTCCCCCTCTCAAAAACCCACGAGAAAGGAGATAAGATGTGAGTCTTTCATACTAAGCACGGGGAGCTTGTTTCAAGCCATATAGAGCTTTCTTTAGGAAGAAGACATGAGTGGGATGTTTTGGGTCCTCAAACCCTTTTGGTTGTTCAACATATACTTCCTCTTGAATAATACCATTTAAAACATCACTTTTTACATCCATTTGATATAATTTAAATTGAAGGTGACATGCTATGGCAAGTAAAAGGCGAACCGATTCTAACCTAGCAACAGGAGAAAAACTTTCTTCAAAGTCAACACCTTCTATTTGGGTGTATCCTTAAGCAACTAATCTAGCTTTATTTCTAACAATGACACCATTTCCATCCATTTTATTTTTGAAAATCCATTTAGTGCCAATAACATTGGTATTAGAAGGCCTAGGGACTAATTCCCAACCATCATTTTTCTTAAATTGAAATAGTTCTTCTTGCATAGCATTAATCCAATGTTCATCTTTTAATGCTTCTTTAAAGTTTTTTGGTTCAATTTTAGAAGTATAGCACAGATAGGTAACTTCATTTTCTAATTGCGCCCTAGTCTTGACACCTACCTCGGGATCTCCTATAATTTTTGAAGTTTCATGACTTTTATGCCCCCAAGGATTAGCTTCCTTTTTCTCGGTAGTTGGAACAACCAAATCATTTTGAGATTCAATACTTTCAACATTAGACACAACATCACACTCACATGACAAATCTTCCTCATTATCAATTGAGGTGGCCGGAGCATCATCTTTTATGACAACATTAATGGATTCCATTACTTTAGAGTTACTTAAGTTGAAAACTCTAAAGGCTCTACTATTTTGAGAATATCCTAGGAAAATACCTTCATCACTCCTTGAGTCAAATTTGCCTAGAAGTTCTCTATCTCGAAGAATATAGCATGGACTTCCAAACACTCTAAAATAGGACAAATTAGGTTTCTTACACATCCACAACTCATAAGGAGTTTTGTTAGTGTTAGGACGCAAATAAACTCTATTTACTGTGTGACATGCAGTGTTAATCGCTTCGGCCCAAAACCTATGGGGCACATTTCTTCCTAGGAGCATAGATCTTGCCATTTCTTGGATCGTTCGATTTTTTCTTTCAACTATACCATTTTGTTGTGGTGTTCAAATGGCCAAGAATTCATGTTTTATTCCTATTTCATCACAGAAGGCATTCACACCGAATTCCTTGAATTCGGTTCCATTATCACTCATAAAGCGGTTTATGGTAGCACCGTGTAGATTTTGAAGAGCTCTACATTTAACAGCAAGAAAATCAACTGTTTCATATGTTTCTCTTAGAAAGCCTACAATAGAGTACCTAGAGAAATCATCCACCATAATTAAGATGTATCTTTTTCCTCCTATGCTCTCGGTACGAGTGGGACCCATAATGTCCATGTGTATCAATTCTAGGACACAAGATGTTGTTATAGAGTTTAACTTCTTATGAGGACTTTTAATTTGTTTTCCAAATTGACACGGCCCGCAAATGGTGGACATTGTCTTTCCTAGAGGCGGTAAGCCTCGAACTAGATCTTTTCTCACTAGTTTATCAAGATCTCTAAAGTTTACATGACCTAATCATTGATGACAAAGATCGGTAGATGAGGCTTTTGCATTATTTCAAACTAAAGATGATTTAGGAATGATTCCATAGCAATTGTCACTAGTTCTAACACCTTGTAAAATAGATTCACCTGACTGATCATAAACGGTGCACTCCGATTGACTAAATTTCACATCAATATTTTCATCACATAGTTAGCTAATACTTATCAAATTATCCTTGAGACCATCAACATAAAGAACATTTTCAAGTTTAGAAAATTCGAAGATTTCAATAGATCCTCTACCCATGATTTGAGACTTTCTACCATCCCCAAAAGTGACTTTACCATCTTTATAGTTTTCGAGAGTGGTAAATAGAGATTTATCACCAGTCATATGTCTTGAACAACCACTATCAAAGTACCATTGAGAGGTATTTTGAGCCTTTAGTGCAACATGAGCAACAAAAGCTTTCTTGGTTTGATTTTTCTTAACCCAAGCTTGAGTTGTTTTCTTTCCTTAATTGGCTCTAGTCTTATAATTAGAAATATTTCCTTTGACTTCAGAAAACCTAAGAAACTCTTCCATTAAACTTTTAGAAGTATTGACTAGATACTCGACTTGACTCTTAAGATTAGCTAAGGAGCTATAGGGTTGTTTAGAATTTGTGAATTGAGGGTTCTTTCCAAGTTTGTAGAAAAAATCTATAAGATGACCCCATTTGTGACAATATGTGCATATATAGGGTTGTTTTGGTCCGGCTTTTAAAGTTTTATTAGAGGGATTTATTTTAGGAACTTTATATTTAGTAACAAACTTAGCAACATGTTCGGTTTTGACTTTTGAAGAATTTCCTTCTTCATATCCTATACCCTTTCTCTCTTGATAGCCTTTCTCCTTATATCCTAAAATAGGACCTAGAAATAATTTTCCCATTCTTCTTAAATTATCCTCGAGTGTGACTTTAACTTCATGGGAGGACTCGAGATCTTTTTCAAGTTGGGAAATTTTACCTTCTAGAGATGTTCTAATTTCTAAAGACTCATTAAGATCTTTGTTAACACCTTCCAAAGAGATAATTAAGTCACATTTTTATTTACCAATCATGATAAGCTTTTCAGAAAGAGATATCTTAATCGACTCGAGTTGACTAACTAAAGCCTCCTTCTCCTTCAGGCCTTTCAACTCTTTTTTCTAAAGTTAAGACTTTAAAGGTTAATCTTTTGTTAGCTTTTTGAATGCGGAGAGATTCATTGTAGAGTTCAGAATAAGCAGATTGTAGATCACTCTCATCTATATCACTATCACTCTCTTTTTCATCACTACTAGTAGAATGAGTAGAAACAACCTCAAGATTTTGTTCAGAATTGTCAACATTAAGGTATGACACACTCGAATTACTGGCATGGCTTTCCATAAAGGCAGTGAAGTTATTTCTAGACGGGTTAGAGTCATCAGAGTCTTCAGACTCATTCTCACTGTCACTTAGAGTAGCAATGTAAACAGCTTTTTCTTTGCCTTGTCTTTTAAGTTTTGTAGGGCACTCGAAAGCTCACCACGTCCCTCACATTCAAAGCATCTCTCTGAATCATCCTTTTTAAAATTATCTTTGATGAACTTCTTTGGATCCTGATTATTAAATTTTTTATTTCCTCCTGTGTTTTTGTTCTCAAATTTAGGTTTTTCAAATTTAGAGTTTTGTTTTTTAAACTTGAGAAATTTTTTAAATTTTTTAGCAAATAAGTCTATATCATCAGGATCAAAGTCAGACTCGTCAGAATCATACACATCGACTTTCTTAACTTTTAAAGCAACACCTTTATCTTTGCCTTTGTTATCTTTAGGAAACATATCTAGTTCATATGTTTGCAGATCACCAACAAGTTCTTCAAGTTTTAAAGTATTTAAGTTTCCTAAATAATTAAGAAGAGTGACTTTAGGAATGAATCGCTTAGGAAGACATCTAAGTATTTTCTTAACAACACGATTTTCAGGTATTTTTTCACCAAAGTTAAAGCAAGAGTTAACTATGTCTGATAAACGAGCATAAAACTCATCAAATATTTCAGTTTCTTTCATGGTGATCGTTTCAAATTTTGTAGTTAAATTTTGAAGTTTTGATGCTTTAACAACGCTAGTTCCCTCATGAGTAACTTGGAGAATGTTCCAAGCTTCCTTTGACGTTTCTCACGTCATTATACGACGAAGTTCATCGGGAGACACGACACCAAATAAGGCATTTAATCCTTTAGAGTTAAAGTTACACCATTTTAGTTCTTCCTCACACCACTGTTCAATAGGAGTCAAAACAATTTCATCATTAACAACCATAGCAGGAGGGGACCATCCTCTTTCAACAGTAACCCGAACACGTTCATCAATTGATTTAAGAGCGAATTTCATACGTGCTCTCCAATAGGTATAATTAGTTCCATCAAACAAAGGAAGTCTATTCGACGAAAAACTATCCATATAACCTCCAGGATTCATCTAAATAACTTTTAGAAACTTGATCTGATACTAATTTGAAGTTAAAAGGTTATATGTTCTTAGTTTAATTCGTAGAATACACACACACAATCCAATTTTAATATTAGCTATAAAGTGATATTCTTTAATTTAAATTTAAAAGCAAATTCACAAGTAGTTCGCAAGAACAAATTTCAATTAATGCATTGGGATTGATAACTTGACTAATTAAAATAAAATTATTCCAATTTTATTCATTTTGTCCTAAGCATACATCTAGGTGATTTAATAAAGTAAAATGCGAAAATCCCAACCACAACACGCCGATGTACGAGGAAAACCCAAATGGGAAAAACCTCGGATGGCTGGGCCTAGACAAAATCCACTACAAAATAGGTTTTACATGAGACTCAAAAGACTTACAGACATTGACTCACTGAAGACTTGCTTATGCCATCCTCGACCTATGAATTTGTAGTGCACGAAGCTCCAACGCGTTGCTCAACACTCCTCGTGTCGCGGTATCCACCGAAGCACAAAACCACCATCTCCTCAAAGCTTGAATGCAGAGATCCACCGCAAACTTGCTTGTTGAATGTCAATTTTATTGAAGGGGTTTTGTTTCAAAAGATGACAACAGTGTTGGAGAAGATTTTTACCAAAAAGAGGGAAGTTATGGAAAAATCTCTCAAGAGAATAATGAACTTCTTTGTACTTTGAAACTGATTTTCGTCCATATAATATAACTAAAAAAGTAGTGGACCAAAATAGTTGAGAGAAAAAACTGCTTAAAAAACAAGTTTAAAAATCAGATCTGGCAGAACTTGTTCGAACGAGGTCGTTCGAACGAGTTATCGTTTGAACGAGTTATCTAACGAAGTTCCAGTTCGAATTAGATAGGTCGTTAGAAACCTCGTTTGAACGAGATCGTTCGAACGACATTTCTAACGAACTTCTAACAAAGTTCCAGTATAGCCTAGGGAAAGTCGTTAGATCCAGGTCGTTTGAACGACCTGGATAAACTTCGAACAAGATTTCATATTTTACACAAATTTGTTCAAGTTTATTTCAAAGACTTTTCTTTATGAAAATTACTTATTTAAGAACATTTCTCTATATGAAAATTTCTTGATTAGAAAAAATACTCCAACACATAAAATTTATTTTGGTCATATACCTTTTTGGGATAGCTAGCATGGCATGAATATTAATGACGCGTGAACTTTGGATGCAATGATTGAATCTTTAGGTTGAATGATGCTTGATGCAGAATGACCCAAAATTGTTTTATCCAACGGAATTAGCCAATATAACAAATGACTCGATTGGAAATTTGTCCTTACAAAAATTGAGACTGAGTTTTTCCTCTATTTTAAGGCGCTGGCATCCATTATTGTCAATATCATTTTACGCACGATATCATACGTACAATATGTTTTATGAGTAAAACAATACAATGCACAAAATGTATCACTTTCAATGTTGTAGCACACGATACAATACCGATGGGATAAATACGATACATACAATTTGTAGAACACATACAACACGTACGATATACTATTTTTTTAAGGGATACTAACTTTTAGTTTAATTTGACCAAAGCAATGAAAATATTATGTTATATGGTAATTTCTATCTAAAAAAAACATACAATATACATAAAACTGAATATGGAACATAATTTAAATAGAATCATAATGTTTGAAATAACCCCAAAACATTTAACAATTTAATCTATTTGAATTTTAGTGCATAAAACCCCTAATAAAACCCCAAAACATACGTATTAAACACAACACCCAAATCACACCCAAGAAACCCTAGTTTGAGCTAAAAAAAACAAAATTATACTAATTTTCAAAATTTTAAGCTAGAACCAGAAATCATACAAATTAAATCCCTTCGGAACAAAGAGTATACACA
Source organism: Sambucus nigra (assembly GCA_949130495.1). Classification (NCBI taxonomy): domain Eukaryota; kingdom Viridiplantae; phylum Streptophyta; class Magnoliopsida; order Dipsacales; family Adoxaceae; genus Sambucus; species Sambucus nigra. The sequence goes on from OX422210.1 coordinate 261,536,434, forward strand.
TAACACGCAAAAAAAAGCAAACACCTTTATATAAATCAGCTGAACATACACAGAGGTAAACCAAAGCACCAAATTCAAAAATACATCTACATATCATACATCTCACCTTAAGTTGAACTGATTCTACAAAGCACAACCACTTCAAAAAGAAATCTATAAATAAGAATTCACAACCACCTCAAACAACCGATTCGAAAATAAATCTACAAATCATAAATCTCCAAAGTTTGATGACTGTACCCTAATGGAGAAGGAAATAAAAAGAGGCATTTAGAATTAGTAGGAGGTTGTTATTCAATCATCTAGTACAGAAGACATTGTCAAACTCATCATCATTATGCCCCTTGCCAACATCTATCTATTATTTTATATTCTGCAACTATAATCAGATCTTATAATTTGAAACATATCAAAACCTAAGAAATTCCTAATTATATTATAAGTATCAACTAAAAGAGGAAATTAAAAAATAAAAAATTATCAATCTCTCGTAAAGATTTAAAACTAATGGAAGGTAAGGACTACATGGTTTCTCTAAGATAGATGCCTCGATATGCTATCATGATTCAAAAGAATGGATTAGATCAGACTTGTTATAATGGTTGATCATCACAGAGAAACACAACCAAAGACAACAATGATATTATGAAGTAAATACAAGTGGAATCATAAGAAAGGGAGTTGAAATCATTATCAAGGGAACATATAATAATAAAAAACAAGAATGTATACCTTAAAACAAAACGATGAGGATTATATACCTAAACTCGTGACCCATCTCTCTTACACCACCTCCGTACCCCATATCAGCCCCCTGGGCTAAAACCTCCATACACGTGCCTAATAAAATCAGTATGGCTCGCTCGCTTTTGTGTGTGAACCAATATCCATTCGATTCGGCTTTTTACAACATAATGATTTCTTGGTTAAAAAACAATTAGAAAAAATAGTCAAGCCTTGCTAAGTAATATAATAGATTGATTCACACACAAAAGTGAGCCTCGACTATTCACGAACCTAGTTGATTCAGTTTTTTAAATCAACATTGTAACTTGAGATACCAAAATCAACAGGGTTCGTGAATACATCCAAACCCATAAATCCAAAACACATGCATCCAAACCCATACATATTGGATCCATAAAGAAGAAGAGAAGACAATACGCACAGATAATGATTCCATTTTTACCTAAAACGACACCTAAAAAAACTACAACATAACAGAGGTAAAACCTTAAAAACAAACATATCAGACAATGACATATTCTTACATTAATTGTTTTTGCAAAAATAAACTTATTTTGTTTAAATCAAACAAAATCCACTTCAAATCAAACAAAAACCAATTTAAGATCACCTCCTCATCACCTATTTTGTTCGATTTTGGAGCTAGAGTAGATGGTGGAATTTCGATGATGGAGGTTCGTGGATGTTAGTGGTTCATGGATGAGTTGGTGATGATGGATGATAGTGTGAGGCAGTGATGATGGTTGTTCACAGATGAGGCAGCGGTGGTGGTTCGTGGATGATAGTTCGTATGTGAATGATGGAGGAACATAAAAAGAAGAGATGGATGAGCGGGGTCCAAAGTGTTAGTCGTGAATTGTTTTAGGGGTTTTATATTTTAGTCAAGTGTACTCAATTTTGGCACACTTTAAAACATTGACAAATTTTGGCCCTGTTTTAAAGTGTTTCAAATTATCATTGAACCGTGCCAGAATTTGGCACAGTTTAAAACTGTGCCATATTTTTAATACTTGGGTGTGCCAAATTACTATTTTTAGTGTAGTGTTTAGCGTATTTCACGATACGGGCCATTAAGTCATTGATGGTTGTATCATCCTTCTTAGTTAGGGATTGGTACAAGAGGCAAGAGCTAGGAATCCTATTTTGAAAGATGCTATGGTGACCTGCTCCGAGAAGCCCTCGACTTCATTAAATATATCCCATTACCTATTTACGTACTCTCTAAGGTTCTCATGTGGCTTTTTCTTCACATTAAGCAAAGCATCCATCCTTTTCGGATGGGAGATGCTCGTAATGAAGCAAGCAGTAAACAACTTGACCAAAGATTTAAAACTCTTAATGGATCGATGAGGTAACTTCTCGAACCATTTTTGGGCCACGTCGTGCAAGATCAAGGGGAAGATTCGGTACATGAGTGCTTCATTAAGACTCCATAGAGTCACTACTTGCCTGTACTACCTATCATGGTCGATGGGATCAGTTTTTTTATCGTAAATCTTAAACCTGGGAATCGTAAACTTCTTTGGGGATTCATGTTTTTCTATTGCCCTTAAAAAAGGGGACTTCATCTGAGTTTTGAGAGCTCGTCTTGCTAGCTCCATTATTGATTTGGCACTAAGGTGAGATGGGTGCTAGTCCATTTGTCTCCACACCAGACTTCGTATGTCATCATTCTAATGATTAGGACTCTTGTACTGGTGAGCTGGTCGTGAGTACTTTGAGTGGTGGTCGCCTGACCTAGGTCGTTCCATTCTTTCTTAACCATGTCTTGGGCTTCTTCCTCGGCTACGATATTTTCTCACCTGAGGTTTAGGAGTCCTACTGTGGCGTCACCTTGTATTTAGACAGAGCTCTCTCTCCAGTCTTTCCTGTCGCCTCTTGAGCTAGGCATTCTCATTTTCCCATTAGCTAGTGGCCTCCTCCTATTCCTGGATTCTTACCTCATAGGTATTTATTAACCTAGAGATTTACATGGACCTGGGTGGCCCTTAACTTTCTTCAGAGACCTACCTCTCCTGGCGAAGTCTCGGGTTCGAATGGCGTATTTCAGACCTTGGGGGGTTCAATTGTTGTTGAATATCTCCTGCTTGAGGAATTTTACTACTGTGATGGGATATTGCTAGTTCTTGCTGGTGAGGGTCTTCGCAGGAGAAAGCAATCATTCCCATAGACGGCGCCAATTGTGGTGAAGAAAGTCTCAACATAAATAATTTATGGAAGGAAAATAGACACCAGAATAAAAGAAATAACAGCAATCACAGGGCATAAGAATATACGTTGTTAACGCAAAAATTCTCAATTTACGAGGACCAATCAGAAAAGGACACATGTCATCCTACGTGGCAATATTCGACACCCGAGGAGAGTTGGTCGGCATCCGAGGAGAGTTGGTCGGCACCCGAGGAGTGTTAGTCGGCACCCGAGGAGAGTTAGTCGGTACCCGAGGAGAACTAGTCGGCACCCGAGGAGAGTTGGTCGGCCTCCGAGGAGAGTTAGTCGGCACCCAAGGAGAGTTGATCGGCATACCAACCAGGAAGATCAAAGGATAACTATGCATTTAATGAGCATTAATGTACATTTATACTTTTGATGACAACACATAGCATACCAAGCAATTCAACAATTAGATTCGTTGAATGTAGACATAATGTATAAATGTCTACATACAATGAATCTCTTTATCTCCCATCACTATAAATACATGTATTCCCTTAGCCAAGAAAAGAGGAGAGAGAGATCCAAGAGAACCTAGAAACACCATACACAAGATACACCTCTTTTCTCTCTCTACACCCTATGGTGCTATTGTAAACCCCTGGGAATAAAATAACAGTGGACGTAGGATTTATTCATAGCCGAACCACTTTAAAAATCTTTATCTCTTATGTGCTTGATTGGATTGCTTTCATCTATTTATCTGTGATCATAAAAATGGGATTCGGTCCAGTTTTTTGCATCAACAGATTGGCGCCGTCTGTGGGACGTGTTACAAGCATTGTTCTCCATCAAAAGCTAAGTTTTTATTTTCTATATGTATAATCAATTATATATTACACATACATCTTTTGATTCAATCATGATTCTTATGTTTATATACATAAATTAATTGTCCAATTTTTATGTGCAAAATATTGCATATCATGATTTTAAAATCATAACTGCTAGATTAATTCTTATTTAGATATCTGAAAAATAGTGGATTTCATAAATCATAACTTTTTGCTTGATTCTCAAGTTTCAATTTTATATCATGGAATAAATATTTTAAATGATTAAATATACCAATATATACGATGATGATAAGATTTGATAATTTTCTTTGTTGATTTTGAAATAATTTGTGAAAGATCTTTGATGATTATTCAAATTCCCATTATATTTTTGTTCAAATCATGATTCTCATATGTTTATATCCATAAAATCAAAGATCAAATCAATTATATATTGTGCATACATCTTTTAATTCAATCATGATTTTATATTCACAAATTGTTGAATCTAATTTTACAAATCTGCATAAATGTACATTTCATAATCACAAAGTTTGAGAAATTTGTGTACATATTATATTATTTCTTCTTTAAGGAGATAAAATAATTTATCTATATTCATAAATCTCTTTTATATGAGTATATACAAATTTGATTCATTTGGAAATCTTTTAATTTAGTCATAATTTTTATATGCACTAACTGTGTGATCGATTTCAATTTGGGGATCTGGTGAATTTTAGACTCATAAATATTATACAAATCCTTGCATCTGTGGATCCACTTGAAGATTTTCTGAACAAATCTGTTAGGATATGGATAAGAATTAAGAACGATTATGTATTTTCCATTCCGATATTAACATGAATTGAATCAGACCCATTTTCTCTCTCTTCAAGAAAACTATGTTCTCTACACAAATAATCATATTATGTAATTGTGTTGATACGATCAATTTTATCAATATATGAATAATCAATTATATGATGTACATACATACATACATCTTTTGATTCAGTCACGCTTTTTATGATTATAAACATAAATTAGTTGTCTAATTTTTCATTTATCAAATCTGCAAAATATTGCAAATCACGATTTTATTAAATTAGTGGATCGGTTTTTATTTCAAATATGAATAAACGAAAATTTCATAATCACAAGTCCGTTAAATATTTTTATGGAGACACGTTTATGTACATCATATTTTTATGAGAAGATGAGATATTTTGATTGTTATCTCTCATATTATTATCTGGAAATTTAAATTTTCCAATATTGAAGCCAATGCACACCATATATTGGTCAGCTGAATAATTATTCTAATCATAATTTTTATATGATTCAGCCTCAACAGGTGCTCAAGAAAAATTATCTGCCCACTACAATTCTTGGATGCTCATCAACAGCACATAAAGACCTTAAAAGGTCAATACCGAATAAAAACAACGCAGCTAGACTGTACACAACACAGCAGCAAGATTGCAAACAACAATTCAATTGGCACCATCAGATTCATTGCATACATGCCCCAATCCTGGGTATAGAGCTTCATACTTGACTTAATCGAGTTAAGAGTAGGATTGAAGAAGTTCGAGGCGGTGCCATCTATAGTACATCAGTGCCTAAAATTTCCAACAAATTTTGGAGTAGGAGTTGTGAAAGGTGATCAAAAAGTAGCTCGGGAATGTTATTATTCATCTGCCGAGCAAGAGAAGCTGGAGGAGTCGAGGAAAAAGACTACTACTTATCAAGTGGAAGAAGGTGCAGAATTTGAAACATTGGATCCTAGAGATGAGTCACAACTCGTGAAGGGTCAAGTGGTGGAAGCTACTGAAAATATCATTCTGGACGACGAGCACCTTGAACGAACTACTCAAATATGTTCGTCGTTGGAAGCCTCGTTAAAACAAGAATTGATAACTTTCCTTAGAAGCAGAAGACAAAATTTTGCATGGATTCATGAAGATATGCCAGGGATAGACCCAAACGTCTTATGTCACGAACTCAATGTGAATAAGGAGATCAAGCATGTGAAGCAGAGAAGAAGAGTATTCAGTCCCGAGAAGAATCAAGCTATACAGGAGGAAGTCGAGAAGCTCCAGAAAGCTTGTTTCATTGAAGATGTTAAATATCTAGAATGGTTAGTAAATATGGTGATGGTAAAAAAGAAGAATAACAAGTGGAGGATGTGTGTAGACTTCACCGACCTCAATAAAGCATGCCCAAAGGATCACTTTTCGCTTCCCTGAATTGATCAACTAGTCGATGCTACCTCGGGACACGAGCTGCTGAGCTTCATGGATGCTTATTCTGGTTACAACCAAATTAAAATGAAACTTGAAGACAGGGAGAGTACTTCTTTCATTACCCCTAGGGGAACTTATTGTTATAATGTTATGCCTTTTGGTTTGAAAAATGCAGGTGCTGCATATCAGAGGCTGATGAACAAAGTCTTTGCTGAACAAATCAGTTGCAATATGGAAGTCTATGTTGACGACATGCTGATGAAGAGAAAAAAAGTTGCTGGTCATCTAGTTGACTTAAGTCAGACTTTTGATCAACTAGATAAATATCAAATGAAGTTGAACCCGACAAAGTTCATATTTGGAGTACGAGAAGGCATGTTCCTCGGGTACATTGTCAATCAACGAGGCATTGAGGCGAATCCTGAAAAGATCAAAGCCCTATTAGGGCTGCGATCTCCAACGGCGAAGAAAGAAGTACAAAGTCTCACAGGCCAAGTAGCAGCACTCAACATATTTGTATCGCGAGCAACTGATAGATGTCTCCCATTCTTCACAATGCTCCGAAAGACTTTTGAGTGGAATGATGAATGTGAGAAGGCCTTTCAAGACTTGAAGAAATACGTGGGAGAACCTCCACTGTTGTCCAGGCAGGTGATGGAAAAAATTGTACTTGTATCTAGCAGTATCGGAGAATTCAATTAGCTCGGCGTTGATCAGAGTGGAGAATGAAGTGCAAAAACCAATTTATTACACGAGTAAGGCCTTCCGAGGAGCAGAAATCAGATATCCGAGGCTGGAAAAATTGGCACTGGCGTTGATTGGGGCAAGTAGGAGAATGAGGCCATACTTCCAGGCTCATACCATAGTAGTATATACTGATATGCCATTGAGGCAAGCCCTTCATAAACCAGAAAAATCAGGGAGATTGATGTATTGGGAAATAGAGCTCGGTGAATATGATATAGTTTATGAACCCAGATCATCGCTAAAAGGGCAGGCTGTAGCAGATTTTATAGCAGGGTTCACCTATCCTGATACCCCCGAGGAGCAAAAGTTGCTCACTGATAAACCTATGGATGTTATAGAATCAACAGACACAAGCTCAGACCAACTCCGGTTGGTAAAAGGGCGAGTGGATGTTACAGGATTATCAATTTCGAGCTCAGACCAACTCCGGTTGGTAAAAGGGCAAGAAACGATGATCGACGAGGAGCAAGAAATATCAGGGGAGGATGAAAGGAAGGAAAAAATATTTCATCGAGGAACTCTGTCAGATCAGAAATTTGAAGACGAGTTACCTATATGGAGGCTATATGTAGATGGCTCATCTTGCACAACAGGCTATGGGACAGGGATCGTTTTGAATAGCCCGGACGAGGTCGACATGGAATACACCCTACTATTCCAATTCAAAGCTTCCAATAATGAGATTGAGTATGAGGCCATGATTGCAGGTCTTAATTTGGCAAAAATTATGGAGGCGCAGCAGGTTATTATCTTCAGTGATTCTCAATTGATCGTAAGTCAAATGTTGGGAATATATACAGCCAAAGGAGAATCAATGATTAGGTATCATGCAAAGGTGATGGAGTTGGTATCATAATTTATTGCTATTCAGCTGGTCAGAATACCAAGAATGGAGAATGCGAGAGTAGATGCCTTAGCTCGATTAGCATCAGCTACTCGTACCGAGCTACGAAGAACAATCTCAATTGAAGTTTTAGTTGGTCGGAGTATAGATGAAGATCTGACGATGAATTTTATTACACTTGATTTAGGACCATCTTGGATGGATCCCATCAGGGCATATATTGAGGAGGGAGAATTACCAATTGACAAGCTCGCAGCCAAGAAATTGAAGTTTAAAGCTGCTCGGTATGTATTAATTAACGGTATTCATTATAGACGAGGAATTATGGTAGGTTTGCAAAGATGTGTGCATCCCACCGAGGTGAAAGATTTGATTGAAGAGGTCCATGAAGGGTCCTGTGGAGCCCATGTATCAGGTCGGATGCTTTTTCAAAGGATGATGACGCAGGGATACTACTGGCCAACGATGAGAGATGATTGTATATCCTATGCCAAGAAATGTGACAAGTGCCAGCGCTTTTCCTCCATCCGAAGAACTCCACAAGCATTGTTGACACCCATCACTTCCCCTTGGCCATTTTCCATATGGGGAGTAGATCTGGTCGGGCCACTGCCAACGACCAGGGGAAGGTTCAAATACCTCGTCGTCGCAGTGGATTATTTTACTAAATGGGTAGAAGGGAAGCCTCTCATTGATATGACGTACGACAAGGTGTACCAATTTAGCTGGAAGAATATCATCTGTCGATATGGTCTTCCTCATGCCTTCATCACAGACCATGGAACACAATTTGACAATGAGGAGTTCGCTGCCTATTACCATCAGTCCAATATCTTAAAGATCCACTCGGCACCAGGACATCCTCAAAGAAACGGACAGACTAAAGTGACGAATAGAACACTACTAAATGGATTGAAGAAAAGACTAAGTGAGGCAAAAGCAAACTGGATCAACGAGTTACAGTCAATACTGTGGGCTTATCGTATTACTCCCCGAGCAGCAACTGGATAATCACCATATATGCTGGCGTTTGGAAGTGAAGCTGTTATACCTGCTCCTTTTATTGAAAATTTTTTGAGGAATACTAGTGCTACACACTACTCGGCAAAGCTCAGACTACTCAGCAAAAATATTCCTACAAATGCCAACCTCGGTTGGTTAGGAAACAAAATATTCATAAAAATGCCAACCTCGGTTGGTTAGGAAACAAAATATTCCTAAAAACGCCAACCTGTTTGGCTAGGAAACAAAATATTCCTCAAAATGCCAACCTCAGTTGGTTAGGAAACAAAATATTCCTAAAAATGCTAACCTGTTTGGCTAGGAAACAAAATATTCCTAAAAATGCCAACCTATTTGGCTAGGAAACAAAATATTCCTAAAAATGCCAACCAGTTTGGTTAGGAAACAAAATATTCCTAAAAATACCAACTTATGTTGGTTAGGAAGTACATATATGCTCGAAAATGCCAACTTATGTTGGTCGGGAGGTAAATATATTCTCGAAAATGCCAACTTATGTTGGTCGGGAGGTAAGATTATTCCAGAAAGCACCAAAGTTGCTGGTAGAGGAAAAATCCACTAACTATGGCTGGTCGGGGATAAAAACCCACTAACTGTAGTTGGTCGAAAAGGAAAATTTACCGACCTTGGTTGGTCGAAAACATTTTATGAAAACGAGAAAGTGATCGAGCAACATTTTTTATACTCGTAACTTTTTTACTAAGTTGGTCGACAAACAAAACATCATTTTTTATCAAATGGTTACCACAAATTCAAACTAGTCGACAATAAGTTGATCGACAAACAACACAATATTGTTATCTTTTTAGCAGATACATATGCACAGATGTAAAGTATTTTACAAGACAATAGCAATTAAGATTGTGAACAAAAATGAAAGTCTTTCTTTAAAATCAAAAACAAAATACATCAGGAATGAAATACAAATTTATTACATCAATATTCCCATTCTATTGGTTTCTTCCCCCCTGCTTTTGAAACAAGTTCCTCGCCAGCAGGTGGATCATTTAAAGCAAGAGGAGAATTTATGAAGTTAAGATCTTTGAGCATCCTAATATTCATCACGGATGGTCGATCTAGGAGGTGCTCAATAAAGTATTTGTTCATTTGGGGGCTTCTATTACAAATATATTTGTTCATTTGGTGGCACATTCTTATAACATCATGCAGTCGAGCATCAGATTCAACCCCAACTAATTATCATTCAGAAGTTATTTTTCTTGCTCAGGAGCAAATTTTGCTATTGAAGTTCAGGAGGCATTCAGAAGTTCAGGAGGCATATTCAGGAGTTATTATGCACATACTATTGAAGTTCAGAAGTCAAATTCAGCATCTACAACACTGAGATCTTTACTACTACTGACCGACCAACATTGAAGAAGAAGTTGTATGAAAATATTTCAAAGTCCACCGTAAACTTGGTACTAATCAGATTGAAGGTTGGGTTCAAAAGCTGGTATGTTACTCGACAAAGTATTCAGAGGAGCATAAATCAGAAGAATTAAGCACGTGAAGTTATCATTCAGTTGTTCGACACAGTCAGTAGTTGGTCGGCTAGTCAAACCAATCAACATACTTGAATATTATGACAAGCTACAAGATGCATACTATGGCATGGCTGCATCCAAATTCCCAGGGGTGATACATAGCACACGGAGTTCCTCAAAAGAAAGATTAGCAACCGTCGATCAGCCTGCATCTTATGTCGTACAGGAGATAATGCACTTTATGTTGAACAAATCAAGAAGGTAGATAAAGAATTTCATGACCACCGAGCAACACTGCAGAATAAATACTCCATCCTTTCAAGTATACCATCAAGAATGGAGCATTGGGGGCTTCTGTTAATGCAAAAATTCTCCATCTACGAGGACCAATTAGAAAAGGACACATGTCATCCTACGTGGAAATATTCGACACCCGAGGAGAGTTGCAATTGGTCGGCATCCGAGGAGAGTTGGTCGGCACCCAAGGAGTGTTAGTCGGCACCCGAGGAGAGTTAGTCAGTACCCGAGGAGAATTAGTCGGCACCTGAGGAGAGTTGGTCGGACCCCGAGGAGAGTTAGTCGGCACTCGAGGAGAGTTGATCGGCCTACCAACCAGGAAGATCAAAGGATAACTATGCATTTAATGAGCATTAATGTACATTTATATTGTAGATGACAACACATAGCATACCAAGCAATTCAACAATTAAATTCGTTGAATTTAGACATAATGTATAAATGTCTACATACAGTGAATCTCTTTATCTCCTATCACTATAAATACATGTATTCCCTTAGCCAAGAAAAGAGGAGAGAGAGATCCAAGAGAACCTAGAAACACCATACACAAGATACACCTTTTTTCTCTCTCTACACCCTATGGTGCTATTGTAAACCCCTGGGAATAAAATAACAGTGGACGTAGGCTTTATTCATAGCCGAACCACTTTAAAAATATTTGTCTCTTATGTGCTTGATTGGATTGCTTTCATCTATTTATCTGTGATCATAAAAATGGGATTCGGTCCAGTTTTTTGCATCAACATACGTGGTTCGTCAAATTGCCTACGTCCATGGAGAGGTCTACTGTTCTTATTAAGAATCTCTCGAACTGGTTTTTTCACATGCCCTATGCCCTGGGCCAGGAGTACAATATATATGCAGTTAAAAGAATGTGTTAATAAATAACACGTTGGCCTCATATCCCTTAAATATCTCACCAAGATTTTGGGGATGAATTCGGTCATATCTTTCATTCTAACTGTTATCCAAGGCTCATAATTTGGGATGTGTGCCTGACTTATTGGTTGGGCTTAGCCGGCTATGCTTATAGGCTTGGTCGATAATAGGTACCCACAGATACAATAAAATTCGTTCATACACAATACAAACTAAAATATTGAGAATCATTGGTAAAATAAGGAACAACACAAACATAAATCACTATTCCATAAACAGTACAAACTAAAATAAACATATGAAAAGGATAAGAACTGAGGAACATTAAAAGAAACATTTAAGATATTAAAAGTTACCTGCTTAGCTTAGCTTACTGTAGCGAATCACTGACTCGAGGGAGAGCCCTGAGAGAGATAAGGGGCGCTACTGGCAGGGGGGAGGGGTACTAGCAGAGGCGTTCGTTTAGGGAGAAGACGGACGATTAGCAGAAGCAGTAGCACAATCTATTCCCAGTGCTTGCCTGAATGGTTATCATCCACGGGTATGGGATGAGGTAAGTATCATTCGTTATGGGTTGAATCCTGCGGTCGCAACTTACACCAGAGTTCCATTGTCCTCCAGTTCACACAATTTTATCATTCGATATGGGTTGAATCTCATTGTTGCAACTTTCCCGCTTTAATTTTTGTGCAATTCAAGTGTTGTTCAACATATGAACTTTAATTTAGAAAAATAGAAGAAATACCTTATATTTCACCACAATCTTCATCATTATCTCTCTCATTATCCCAATCCAAGTCAAAAGAACTCGCTGACTTCATTAACTCTGTCAATCCAGTGATATCCTCCAAATAGGTTGGATGATTGATGGCTTGAAGGACCGAATCCATCCCACTTTTTTTATATTCTGATGCCACCTGAATATTTTGGAAACTCATAAACGTAGCAGCATATATGCAACAGTTGTATGCATATATGTTGCATATATGTTGCATATATGCAATAACATATATGCAGCAACTGTATGCATATATGTTGTTGCTATGCATATATGCAACATATATGCATACATCAACCCCATGCTTCCACTACCTGACACCTCTATCGGTAACCCAACACTATATATGGGTGTACACCTTGCATGTGTACGTAGGTGCTGCTATAAATCTGCGGAATCAGTTAGCCACGTATTCATCACAGGTCCTATAGCTTCAGAAGTGTGGAAATTCTTCAATTCTCTAATGGGAATCATTGGTTAAGATCTAACTATTTATGCCTCAATTACTTCTTAGTGGCTTCAAGCAAGTTCTGATCCAGTTTCGAAATGGAAGCATAAAGTGATACTAGTATGCATTATTTGGGAGGTTTGGATGAGTAGGATTAAAGATATTTACGAAGACACATGCATGTGTGATACTAGAATTATTACAAATATTTCTTTAAAGGTGAGAGAGTTATCAAATAATGTTTCTTCCAATTCTAATCTTCTTGCTTCTTTAAAATATGCAAAAAAGCTATTTGATATTAACAAGCCTAGATACAATTCTAGTTCTCAGGTTTTCACCCTTATATGTAGCTAATAAAGTGTTTCTGAAAGAACCCTTATTTAGCAATAGATCCTAATAAGCATATAAAAGTAGTTAGCTTGTTCAAAAAGAATTTGAGAAAAATCAAAGCACAAAACAATCAAAGTGCAAAATAAAGATAAAATTAAGAATGATGAATTACTTGTTAGAGAGGCTTGAAGCAAATTTACAACGAGAAAAAGTTGGTCTGTGAGATTAACCGGACCCGAATGGATCGAATGGTGATAGATTCTAAAAATATTGTAAAGGTTGTATGTGAACATGGAAAAACAAATCCCTGCGAGTGTTGTGACCATTAGAAGATCCCACCCCCGGTAAATGGAATCCAAAGCCACACGATATGAAAAACCATGTTCCGTTTGAGAATATAAAGTTTAGTTGGATTGAATGCATTGTGTAAATTATAAAGTTGTAATTTACATTATTAAAAATTCTGACATAATCAGAAATTTTGAAAGTAAAGAAGGAGCAAAATCGAACCTCATGGAATTCGTAAACAATGAGCCTCCATTTGAAGAAATCAGAATAAACAGAACATGTAACATAACTGCATAGGTTAATGTACAATACATCTCTTGCCACTCCACATGAACGAAGAAATGATTTCATTATCTGAATGAGAGATCTCGAAGAATGTACAATGGATGTTCGAGCATTTTTTTGTTTATTTGACCCATTCAAAATATATAAAGAAAGTATCTCCTATTTACTCCAGTGGATTGCATCTAATTACAATTGAAATTTTAATAGCTCTTTTCTAACTCAAATCGAAGTAAGATATTGATCAAACTGAAATTACTCATGAATTTCGTTTGGTATTGACTATTGACTTACCAGTACTTAATAATTTGAAGTGATGGAATGACATATTGGTATAAATTTTCCAAAGTTTAATTAGAATACAATCTTCAGTTAAAAAATCATAAAGATAAATGAAGGTCATCTGTATTAAAAAATTCACTATATAAATCAAGGTAATCTATAAAGTGAAAAGTAAGCCTCCAGCTGGTTGAGTGAACTATGAACATACTTAAAGATCAAGTGAAAATAGTTTATGACAATTATAAGATCAATCATATTCATAAATTACAAGGGTAATCCATTAATAATTCCAATGGAAAGTTACCCAAAAAAATAATATATTTCTTTGGAGGGTAAGAAATGTTTCGATCTAAAATAATGAAAACATGGAGAATGTGCCACACTTAAGACTACTGTTCCGATTACAATCAAGCATCACAAAAGTAAAGATTAATAAAAATAAAAATTTTTCATGGGAGAAAATGTAATGCCAATTAAACACACCCTACGTTTCCAAGGAATACTTAGAAGATTAAGCTCACCTGGTAATGTACCACAAATAATCACTGGTATCTCTAGTGAAATTTATCTACTTAAGGAGTCCATTTGTTGTAAATGCTAAATTGTCTCCTAATGACAAATGATCTTCATCATATGTCTCCCAGGAGTGCAAAACAGAATTACTTGGAAATATTTGCTAACGTGATGTTTGAGTCCTGACCTTGATGATCACACGACAATAATATAATTATTACATAGCATATGACAACCATGTATTTTGGGCTTGTAAGGTTTGGTAGGAAATAAAACGTCATAGTAGAAACCATTACACGCTATTGCAAAGATTAAAGAAGAAAAAAATTTCAAATTTCCCAATATCGAATCTAAAATTGGGGTTATAACTGAGAATCTACTAGGTATGGACTTTAAATCAAACAAATATATTATAAGCATTATAATCAAGTAAATAATTAATATTATACAAAAATAATACATCATGGGCCCTCATTACATATTTTCCTAGGGCCCCAGTTATGCTTGAGCCGACCCTGCATTCATACTAGAAAGAATTAAGATTTTTTCTTGAAAATGGAGTCGAAGTAAGTGTCCATGCGAACACGATCAGAAAGAATCTCCTTCACGTGATAGGGAAAGACAAAGTCTTAGAAATAGTTGGCGAAATTCACCTAGACAAATATATCAAATGGACAATGAGAAAAATCAAAACCCATTTACAACACTAAAGTGCTCACCTAGATTCATCAGTTGAAATGTGATTATAGTATCTCCGATCATCAATCCTTGTACTCGTCAATGCCTTGGAAGAAATTCCCAAGCAAACCCCTCCCGTGCTCTTATCCACCCATGTTTACTAAACAACCACAAAATCATACACACATACAAATAAACATAATCTAGAATACACACACATAAAAATAAAGAGTACAAAGTACAACCATTTTTCCCTCCATCAAACGAAACAGACTGACACAACGTGGCATAAATATCCCACCATCAAATTTTCATCACAGAATCAAACCATGGGTTCATTAGTACATGTTTATAGTCAAGTCTAAATAGATCCTCGATGCTTGGAAATAAAATTATTAAACAGGTAGATAAAATAGTCCTTTATATTTATCCAATACCAAATTCAAACTTCCTAAACACAATCATTCCCCTTATTTCTCCACACATTAAGAATCAACATAATCACAACTCAACTAATAATTTAAGACTACAAATATTATCATCACCCGAGAAACAAATATATCAACTAGACAATCAAAAAACTCAAAACCCATTTACAAAACTATAGTGCCCCCTATGACAAAAAGAAATATCATCCACCAAGATCAGTGGAGGATTCGGGAATTTAGATAAGGAGAATCTTTGTTAATGTCGGGGTTATGGATCGAAGTCCCTACAAAGATTTTTTAAGGTTAATTTTTATTTTTTAGCAAAACATAAACCTTAACTTTAATATTTAGGTTAAAAAACTAAATGTTTTTGTCTTGACAATGAACAATCAAACTAGTACAGACAAAAAATTAATCAACTCAGAAAAATACTGATCAAGAAGGGGGGGAGTACCTTGCCATTCATTTGAGTTCTTGGGTCTATTAAAATCCAATGTTAAAAATTTCAACAATTATGATATGCCCTAAATGTACCACCTCGGCTCAGAGGCATCAACCTCGTCCATTGGTATGGCCGATGTTGGAAGGGTCTTAGAAATATGACCAGCGATCTCATCGTGATCCATGGGAATAGTTATTCATCAGGCCATCCAAGGGATGACAAACTCAGCTCGGAGTAGGACGAGGTTAAGGCCAGCTTCAGTAGGGAATCAACCAATGTTCCTAACATGTTCTAGCTTAACCTCGGCCCAGGCCGTCCTTATGATATCACCTACCTAACCTCAGCTCCACATAAGCCGAGGTCATCATGATTAATCTCGGATTAGATGACAGTTAGACTTTACCATCCTCGTACTATTCCAGGCTGAGGTCGTGACCAGACAGATGGCCGAGCTCTTATGCGCATATGTGTGGCTGGGAACACGTGTACACAAATCAGTTATAACAAATCATTCCCCTCACGTGGGGGAATATTTCATCATGATTCTCTACATGTGACAGTGACAGATGTCTTCATCATCTTGGCTAGATCAACACACACATGCTCATTGCATGCATGGGGGGTACATTACACCCCCTAGGTACTATATATACATGTCTTCTCCTTCCTAGAGGGGGACCCAAAATTAGCAACCCTAGCTGAAACTATGTCTAAATACACAATAGAGAGAGAAAGATTGAGAGATTGTATCTATAGCCATTAGAGCCCTCATACAGTGATATATATCATACACCTACACAATGGACGTAGGCCTAATTGGTTGAACCACTTATATTCCGGTGTGAATCGTCTTTTCCTCACCTCCTTCTACTATATGCCTTTATACTGCCATTGTTACCACTGAATTGGGCTTACGAACACCTTGAAGGGTGGTGCTGTTTCTAGCATCATCATTTTGGTGCCGTCTGTGGGAAGAGAGAAGCAACCTCTTCCGATTTTTTCGTTTCACCTCACCGGAGACTCTGGTGGTGAACCAGGCCTCCCTCACTGTATGGAGCTGTTTCACCATTGAAAGAGGTCATGTAAGGTATTAAGCTCGTTTACTACACCAACTCTTTTGTGTTAACATATGGCACCGGAATTACCACCACCTCTTCCACCACCTGGTGCGGGGGGACCTAGCTATAGCTAGGCACTGCCCCAATCTGAAATGGCGGAGGTGGCCGCAGCCTTGAGGTCCTTAGTTGCAATGCAACAAGCAATGCAGGTCAATTTGCACAGCTCAGCCAAAATATGATGAGGCCACTTGGAGTCTTGCCCGAAATGATCACTCCGGCGGCTGTTCAGCCCCATCTTGATGCCAGGGGACCACCCCAGGCACCGCGAAAAGACCAACCTACCCCACAACGGAGGAGGGACATTACTGACCATAGGCGCTTGCACTTGGGGAGGCAAGGAAACCCTTGCCCGGTGGACCGGTATGATGATTTAGAGGAGAAAGACATACCAAAAGATTGTTGGGAGACATATGAGGTTTCGAACAACATTGTTCGCCCTATCGAACGAAGCCAAGGTTGTGGGGGTAGAAGAGGAGAAGAAGCCCAACAACGAGGATCATCTTTTGATTGATTGAGCAGAGGGGCGGCCTTTGAAAGGTTGGGCCCGGTAAATGAACTAAGAAAGAGGTTATCAAGGTCGAGAAGTGCAGTTGGCTCAGAAAGGGAAGAGGGGCAACGTCGGCCTCATCAAGGCCGACCCCATGCAGGAAGAGGTCAACAGCCGACGTTGTACTGTGGCTTGGGAACCCTCAGTCCACCCCTTGGAGGTGGATGGGGACAACCTCGGCTAGGACGACGTTGCAAGATCATGGAATGACTCTATTCAACGTCTTGAAGTAAAGATAGGAGACCTCATCAAAAGCCGAGACCCATTGCAAAGAGTTTTCTCGGAAGGCTCCCCCTTTGTGGACAGGATAGTAAACATTTCAACCCCCACTAAGTTCAAACCTCCCGTGGTCTCTCTCAAGTATGATGTTAGCACCACCCCTGTACATCACATTGAGATGTATCAGTCGACGGCGGATATCTATTCGATACCAGATGAGATGAAGTGTCGTGCCTTCTCTGGGACTTTGACAAGAGCAGCGCACATCTGGTTTACTTCTCTTCTGATTAATTCAATTGAGAACTTCAAGGGCTTGGCTGAACGATACATTCACATCTTCTTCTTTGGGGTAAGACCTCAAAAGTAGACCACTCATCTGCTGTATGTCAAGAAGGTGAAGAACGAGAGCCTAAGAGACTACATCGCCAGGTTCAACAAAGAAAAACTTGAGGTTGAGAATTACGAAGAGAATATTTACATGACCGCCCTCATAGGAGGTCTTCAGAAGGGAAAGTTTTTGTGGAAACTTGTGGAATACCCTCCAAAGTCCATGGTGGAGCTATTGGAAACTGCGGGGAAGGTCATGCATGTCGAAGAGGCCATGGCCGCCAAGTATGAGGATGAGAACGGCGGTGGCAGCAGAAAATTCCAAAGAAAAAAGGATGGAAAGAAGAGGTCAGCAGATGATAAGTTTGCGCGTTATACCCTTCTTACGGTTAGCTGTGAACAAATCCTCAATGAGATCAAGAATGACCGATCCCTAAGATGGCTAGAGAAGTTGAAGGCTCCTCCACATAAGAGGAACCAGAACTTATGGTATGAATTCTACCAAGACCATGGCCATATAACAGACAAGTGCTTTGCCTTGAAGGATGAGATCGAGAAGATGTTGAAGTTAGGGAAGTTGAGGAAATATGTCGATGTTAAAGCTCCCAAAAGGGGAAAGGAAGACCCCAAAAATAAGAGACATGATATATGTCGTGAGGGCACCACAATAAGAAGAGACAATGGCATGGATGACGATGATGAGGACGATCCGGACCTCCCACCAAAAGATGATAACACCCCAGTGAAGAGGGTTGGCATGATCTCCTTTGGTGTTAACACTATATGCAGAGGACTTGCGGGGGGTGGCTCAGAGGTGGCTAATAGAAAATCTCATGTGGAAGAGGCCAAATCAGTGGCCAAACTTGATGTGGTAAACCTGACATCTTCCGATACTACGCAGAAGAGAAAGAAGGTATACATGGACACTCTCGTAGTTGGGTTCTCCCGACTCGACTTCAAAGGTACCCTAGCCCCACATGATGACCCTTTGGTGATCACAACAAGAATTCATGGATGTGAGGTACAGAGATTTCTTGTAGACGGAGGAAGGTCAAAAGATGTGATGTTTTGGCCTTGCTTCAAGAGCCTAGGTCTTAGCAAAGCTAGGTTAGTACCCTGTCATCATCCGTTAATGGGCTTTAGCGGTGAAAAGGTCCATCCATTAGGAATGTATGAGATCGACGTGCGGATGGGTGATGAGTGTCCTAAGAGGTTAACCCGGAAGATAATTTTTTTTGTTATGGACAAAAACATCTTCTCGGCCTATAACCTCATCATCGGAAGAGTAGCCCTTAAGGAGTTTGAGGCCGTGTCATCAACGGTACATCAGATGCTAAAATTCCCAACCCCCTACGGGGTAGGGTAAGTGCATGGTGACCAGACCATAGCATGAGAATGCTACTTCAACTCAGCTGAAGAGAGAGAGGCTCATAAGAGGGCAACCACCACTTATAACATTGACACACTTGATCCAAGAGATGAAACGAAGTTGAAGAAAGGAGGGGATGCGGAAGAAGTAGAATCCATCATCCTCAATGAGGACGAACCGAAAAAAATCGTCCAAATCGACAAATCCTTAAAAGCAGGAATCAAGGAAGAACTGATAAATTTCCTGAGGAAGAGACAGAGTGTCTTCGCTTGGAGTCATGTAAACATGCCTGGCATCAATCCTAAGGTCATGTGTCATAAACTCAACATGAGTAAGGATTCAAATCCAATAAAGCAAATACAAAAAAGCTACTCTAGGGAGAAGTACGACGTCATCCGGGAAGAGGTCAGAAAGTTGGAAGAGGTTGAATTCATCAGGGAAGTGATATACCCGGAGTGGCTATCAAATGCGGTCATTGTGCCCAAGGCCAATGGAAAGTGGAGAATGTGCGTGAATTTTACTGACTTGAACAAGTCTTGCCCAAAAGATAGTCACCCCCTACCCCGGATTGACCAGATGGTAGATACAACTGCAGGACATGAGCTCATGATCTTCTTGGATGCGTATTCAGACTACAATCAAATCTTCATGGATGCTGAAGACTCAGAAAAGACTGCCTTCATTACTGACAAAGGGATGTATTGCTACAAGGTGATGCCCTTCGAATTGAAAAATGAAGAGGCAACTTATCAACGTCTTGTGAATAAGATGTTCGAAGACCGAATAGGCAAGACTATGGAGGTATATGTAGACGATATGTTATCGAATAGCTTAAAGGCCTGCACTCATGTGGTAGACCTGGAAAAAACTTTCAATACCATGGAACTCTACAAGATGAAGCTCAACATGGCAAAATGTGTCTTCGGTGTAGGAGCTGGGAAGTTTCTTGAATTCATCGTCAATCAAAGAGGAATAGAGGCGAACCTTGAGAAAATCAAGTCTTTGCTCGAAATGAAGACACATAGGAGTATCAAGGAGATTCAAAGGCTCACTGGAAGAGTTGATGCGCTCAACATATTTGTTTCTAGGGAGACCGACAACTGTCTTTCGTTCTTCAAGGTGCTTAGAAAGGCCTTCGAGTGGGACAAAGAGTGTAATGAATCTTTTGATCAACTGAACTCACACCTCGGGTCACCCTTGCTCTTATCTTGGCCAATAACGGGAGAAAATTTATTCGTTTACTTAGTGGTCTCTGAATCAGCTATAAGTGCGGCCATAGTTCGGGAAGATGTTGGGATCCAATGGCCCGTATACTTCAACAGTAAAGCCCTTCAAGGGGCTGAGTAGAATTATCCTCAGATGGAAAAGTTGGCATATGCCTTGATACATGCTTCAAGGAAGATGAAGCCCTACTTTCAAGCCTATTCCATGGTCATTCTTAACGACTCCCCGTTAAGACAGATCCTCCATAAACCTGAGAAGTCAGGTAGATTGATGACATGGGCCATTGAGTTTGGGGAATACGACCTCACTTATCAGCCCAGGGTGGCCATCAAAGGGAAGGCGCTTGCAGACTTCGTCGCAGAGTTCACATGGGAAAAGACCAAGACTGAGAATAACTCAAAAACTACTGAGGGGTCAAACGTGAATGTCTTCCGAGCATCGAAAGAGGTTATATCCAAAGAGACCGAGATTGAGAACAGATCAGAGACTGCAGAAGGGTCAAACGTGAACGTCTTTCGAGATCCGAAAGAGGTTGTATCCAGGGGGACCAAGAACAGAATGGCCTAGAATAAGGATGACCGATACCTCTTCAGACAAGGAATAATGTTAGAAGGTGGCTTCTCATCGGATAGAGACATCCAGAACCTCTTTGTCGATGGGTCATCTTACAAAAGTGGGAGCGGTGCGGGGTTGATACTCTCAGCCCCGAATGGTACTAACATCGAATATGCCCTAAGGTTTAACTTCAAGGCATCGAATAATGAGTCAGAATATGAAGCCCTGATAGCAGGTCTCTCATTCGCAAAGACTCTAGGAGTAGGATGACTTCTACTTTATAGTGACTCAAGGTTAGTTGTTAATCAAGTCTTATGGGTTTATGAGGCCAAAGATGAAGGGATGGCTAAATACCTGAAGAGGGTGAGAACAATACTGGAAGGTCTCAAATAGGTAAAGATAAAGAGAGTATCTCGGCAAAACAATAGCTACACAGATGCCTTAGCAAGGTTGGCTTCAGCAACGAAGACAGATATTCATAGAACAGTCCCTGTCGAAATCTTTCCCAGAGCAACCATTGAAGAAGACGAGGTTAGTAACCCTTGTCTCAATCTGAACCTAAGGGATTTATGAATGGACCCCCTTATCAGGTATATCAGAGAGGGAGAACTGCCGAAATCAAAGTTGGAAAGGAGAAAATTAAGATACAGAGCTGCAAAATTCTCCATGGTGGGAAACGTCCTGTATAAGAAGGGATTCCTATTACCTCTCCTCAGATGCGTTCATCCCAAGAAAGTTCCCCGCATCTTACAGGAGGTACATGTGGGTTCTTGCTCCAGTCACATAGGAGGAAGACCCTTGGCTAAAAGAATTATTACGCAGCGGTACTGGTGGCCAACCTTGGCAAAGGATGCTGCAGCTTATGTGAAGAGGTGAGATAAATTTCAAAGATTCTCCATAATCACCCATCAACCTCATCATCCCATGACGTCTATCAGTTCCCCTTGACCATTCGCAGTATGAGGGATTGACTTAGTAGGTCCCTTGCCAAGGTCCATAAATAATTACTGATTTCTGATAGTTGCCATTGATTACTTATCCAAGTGGGTAGAGGCGGAGCCGATGATCACGATTACAGAGCAGAAGACCTTCCAATTTTTTTAGAAGAACATCATATGCAGACATGGCATCCCAAATACCCTTATTTCGGATAATGGAACCCAGTTCAAGAATTCTTCCCTAGAAAAATATTGTGAAAGAGTTGGGATAAAGCAATTTTTCTCTTCTCCTGACCGACCTCAAGCAAACGGCCAGACCAAAGTCACCAACAGAACAATCCTCAAAGGTATCAAGAAGAGGTTGGAGGAGGCTAAGGGAAGGTAGACTGAAGAGGTTTATTCTGTTCTTTGGGCCTATAGAACGACGGCTAGGAGACCTATGGGGGAGACCCTATTTATGTTATCACATAGCTCAGAAGCCGTCATACCCACAGAGGTAGGACTCCTTACTCATAGGCTTCAAACTTATGACCCCGAGAAGAATGGAGAGGAAAAAAGACTTGACCTATACTTGATTGAAGAGAAAAGGGATGACGTAGAAGTCAGGCAAACAGCTTACTAGCACAGAACAGCAAAGTTCTACAATTAGAGGGTAAAATCAAGGCCCATAGCTGTAGGGGACCTGGTGTTGAAGAAGACGTTACAGAAGGCGAACAAGCTCCGCCCAAATTGGCATGGTCCTTATAGAGTAATCGAGGAGGTTGTACCTAGAACCTACAGGCTAGAAAACCTCTAGGGGGAACCTTTTTCCAATCCCTGGAATGCTGATCATCTCAAGAATTACTACATATGATGTTGCAAGAGTGTGTAAATGTATCATCTTAGGAAGATATTATTAATGAGAAGATCAATTTCCATGAAAATTCTTGGTTCGTTGTGCTCTAGTGGTAGAGTTTATGAGGCCAACATCTTAGTTGATGACCTTAGACCTTATAACATCATGATTTGTGACAAGGTCTGAGGTCAGACATCATAATTGGATGACCTCAGACCCTTAACATCATTAATTTAGTGAAATTATTTATGAGGATAACAACTTAGTGATGACTTCAGACCTTATAAAATCATGATTTGGTGACAAGGTCTGAGGTCAGACATCATAATTGGATGACCTCAGACCCTTAACATCATTAATTTGGTGAAATTATTTATGAGGCTAACATCTTAGTGATGACCTCAGACCTTATAACATCATTATTTGGTGACAAGATCTGAGGTCAGACATCATAATTGGATGACCTCAGACCCTTAACATCATTAATTTATTGGAATTATTTACGAGGATAACATCTTAGTGATGACCTCAGACCTTATAACATCATGATTTGGTGACAAGGACTGAGGTCAGACATCATAATTAGATGACCTCAGACCCTTAACATCATTAATTTGGTGAAATTATTTATGGGGATAACATCTTAGTTGATGACCTCAGACCTTATAACATCATGATTTGGTGACAAGGACTGAGGTCAGACATCATAATTAGATGACCTCAGACCCTTAACATCATTAATTTGGTGAAATTATTTATGGGTATAACATCTTAGTTGATGACCTCAGACCTTATAACATTATGATTTGGTAACAAGGTCTGAGGTCAGACATCATAATTGGATGACCTCAGACCCTTAACATCATTAATTTGGTGAAATTATTTATGGGGATAACATCTATGTTGATGACCTCAGACCTTATAACATCATGATTTGGTGACAAGGTCTGAGGTCATACATTGTAATTGGATGACCTCAAACCCTTAACATCATTAATTTGGTGAAATTATTTATGAGGATAACATCTTAGTTGATGACCTCAGACCTTATAACATCATGATTTGGTGACAAGGATGACCTCAGACCCTTAACATCATTAATTTGGTGAAATTATTTATGGTCATAACATCTTAATTGATGACCGCGGACCTTATAACATCGTGATTTGGTGATAAGGTTTGAGGTCAGACACCATATTTAGATGATCTCAGACTTTAAAACCATTGTACCATGACTTCAGAGCTGAACGCATTGCATGGCAAAGAAAACCACTCAAACAACGAAGCAAGAGAAGAAATAAAATCAATCCTTAGAGGTTGACAAATTAAGTTGCAAATTTCAAAAATATAAAGTAACATTGTTCATCAGATGTTATAATTAATTGAGAGTTACAAAAGATTACATATAGCTTCATAAGAATTTAAGTGTTTGTAGCCTCAGGGTTAGTTGACATGTCTGCATTTCCTTGGCCGAGGGTGGTCACTTCCACCCCATCATCTTGAGCACCAACATCTTCAGTCATGGTGTCTCCTTGAGGGGCGGTCTCAGTGGGTGCAGCACCTCCTTCTTCTTTAACCTCCAACAAGGCCTGAGAAAACTTAGGGTCGGCATAACCCAAGCCTATGAAGTCATCAGGTGCAAGGCTTCCTAATTCCTTCTCCTTCATGGGAGCTCATTTTCCAGTTGCCTTGAACCTCCTCTCCAGATATTCAAAGCCGAAGCTGACAAACTCGTCAGAGACCTTATACTCTAAGATCTTCTCGGAGGCATCTTCCAAGGCAGCCTTGATAGCAATATCGACTTTGTACTGGAGAGATTCAGCCTGAGCCTTAAGGGCAGCGTTATGGTCTTCTGTCTTCTTATCTAAGTCCTTTTGTATCCCCTTCATACTGGTCTCAGCCTTCTTTAGAGCAGCCTTCAGACGTTCCACTTCGGCGTTCAAGGTGGCTTCAGTCTTCTCGACCTATTGGCCCTTCTCAATCAGAGGGATCTTCCCCAAGGTCCAATTGACATAGTGATGCATGGTGAGAAGACCCTACAGAACATGTGCAAAGATGTCAGACTAATATCTAAAATAGTTAAAATGTCGATGCTACACATTCAGAAGCTATAGTTAAAGGTATTACTTGGATGGTACGATGAAGGGAGAATTCAACCAGCAGAGGCTTATCCATGGATCGACAAAAGCAATTATCAGACTCAGTCATGACACCGCCGATAGCATCCAAGGCCTTCATACTTTGGCTAATAACACTATCACCAATATTTAATATCTCCAGACAAGCAATCAAGGCATCCTTAGAAGAAATGGGGATGGCACGATCTCCCCTTTATTCTTCTGCCTCTGATCCTCAGGGGTAGGGTCGATAACCTTCCACTTCTTTTTGGCCTCAACCCTTGAGGTAGATGGAGGGGGAGGAGGAGCATTCAGTCCAGCTTTTTTTACGAGCTTTATCAAACTAGGGGCGGCCATCTCACATAACTCGTCAGATATTCCATTTGGGCGCTCTTCAAGATAGAAAGTTCTGAGTTAGAGAATCAGATATACATAAATTCAGACGTATAACTTGTTGAAATAAAAAGCACTTACCAAACTCTGTCAGGGGACTTCCCCCAAGACCAGTCTCAGAGAGGTAATAAGGGGTCATCAGGTGTTCGAATTTTACAAGCAGACCATGCTCCCCATGATCCTAAAGGTCTTTGACCTTCTGAAGATTTTGTTGGCTTAGCCCAAGGTCGGTCTTAGCAGCCATTATAACCTTTCCCCATCTTATAGGTATCCTCGGCTCTAATGAGGAAGAGGGGGCACATGGACCAAATTCCTATGGGCGTGATGCAAAGAAGTAACGTGGCATCCAATTATGGTTTGAGGTTTGGGTAATCTAAAGCATCTTCTTATTTGACTTATGAGCCAAAAAATGATAATAGTTTAGATGGTTTCTGGTAGATGAAGGGACATAGAACCCTGTAAAGACATGGACAAGAAGGTCTGCGTGATGAACAACCCTCCATAAGACAATAGCTCCAATTATCACCCTCCAAGAATTGGATGACAACTGGGAAGGGGCCAAGTTGATATAGGCCAATATAGACCTGATGATGGGATGGATGGGTAGATAAAATCCCAACTTGAACATCTACTCGTATAGGTAGATCTCACCATCTCGACCGTCACAAGCCCTCTCTTCCCTAAGAGGTCTCCTGAGTTTTATAGAGGGGCTTATGGAATATAGGTATCTAAAGGATAAAAGGTCGACCTCGCTGACTATACTCTCAATCTCGGTCGCCTCAGATATGTCAACATCATTCTCAGCATCATCATCATCATCTAACTCAACGTCGTCCCGAGCAAACGATGGGGCACCACCTGGAAAATACTGAATGAACTCAACCCCTGTGACTGCTGACAGAGGAATGGCTTCAAGAATTGGTGGAACGGCCACACTTGGTCCATTAATTTCAACCTCTGAGGAAGAGGTTGATGTGCTCGAACTTTGGTGAGACGAGGCCTGACTGGAAACCTCTGCTTGATCAGGGACCTGATCTTATTGAATTGAAAAATCCATGGCCTCTTGAAAAGAGTCCACAGACATAGAGTCTGAGGTGGATGACTCAGACTCTGACATTGGAGAGGGTTCAGTTGGGACCTCTACTTGGTTAACTGGTTCGGTTGGTTCAGGGTATATGACCTTCAGAGGTGGTGGAAAAATAGCCCTAAGGGGGAACGCCTCTACCCTATGAGCTTTCTCTTGGGCTCTTTCTATTTGTCTAATTTTATCTAAGGTATTCTCCCTAAGAGAGGGGAAATCCTCTAAAAGTTGGTAAAGGGGTCTGAGCATATGAGGCAGACGCTAGACTTATTGACTCTCCTAAATTACAAACAAGATTGGCAAATGGAATTAAAGATCAAGCTATTAAACTTTGAACAAAAACGACGAAGAACAATTAAGAATAGTTCGTCGAAAAAACTAATAGTTTCACTGAAAACCTCTTGAAACTCACCAAAAAATGCAAAAGTAAGAACAAAGGAAGAAAAATGAAGAAGAATGGATGTCAAGGGATACCTCGAGAAAGGTTATGAGAATCAAGGAAGGAATCCTAAGGAATGACCACCCAAACGCACTTCAAATCAGAGCTCTTTTAGAGAGAGAAAGTTACAGAAAAGACAAATTCGAAGAAGGAGAGAAATGAGGAACAAAGAGAATAAAATGGGGTTTAAACCCTTAAGTATGAATGCAAGCATCCCAAGGTCCATTATTTCTTTAGGAGCCCAAAATATAGCCAACATCATCAAACATGTGAGGCACGCTATCTACCCCAGTAGCTGACACTTGTCAAGAGACTAGTGACACTTGAAGAAATTCAACCTCGGGTAAATATACCCCTTAGACACCTGATCACATAGGTAACTAAGGGCTAGGAGGTGATTGACATGCCCTAAATGTACCATCTCGGCTCAGAGGCATCAACCTCGGCTATTGGTATGGCCAATGTCGGAAGGGTCTTAGAACAATGACCAGCGATATCGTCCGAAGCAAGGTCGTCCATGGTCGACATTACTACCAACCTCTTCAAGAGAGGCCCTCATGATCCATGGGAATAGTTATTCATCAGGCCATCCAAGGGATGACAACCTCGACTGGGAGTAGGCCGAGGTTAAGGTCAGCTTCGACGGGGAATCAACCAATGTTCCTAACATGTTCCAGCTTAACCTCGGCCCAGGCTGACCTTATGATATCACCTACCTAACCTCGACTCCACATAAGCTGAGGTCATCATGATTAATCTCGGATTGGATGACAGTTAGACTTTACCAACCTCGTACTATTCCAGGCTGAGGTCATGACCAGACAGATGGTCGAGCTCTTATGCGCATATGTGTGGTTGGGAACACATGTACACAAATTAGTTATAACAAATCATTCCTGATTAGGCATAAATTCTTCACATTTATCCCCTTAATTTCGGTATTTTTACGATCCCGTGCGGTGTAAATAGCTTGGATTTAGCTCATATCGATGCTACTAACCCTTTTTGGTAAGTATTTTGTATTTTTGTATCTCTTATGTGTTTTACAGGTATTTCATGCAAGAAAGATGGAAAAGAGAACTCAAAACAGTGAAAGAAACCAAGAATCGGGGAGTTGAAGGGCATTTTCATAATTTTTTAGCCTTATTCCGGAAGTGGGGCCAATGGGAAAGTTGAAGATCTTTCAATTACAAGAACACTGGAAAAAACGGCACCTCAATCCGAGCTACGGTGAAAGAGTTATGATCCCTTGAAGTTGCGGAAAAATCATAGAAGAAAGGCTAGGAAGGCAAGTTCAAGGGCATTTTCGTAATTCTTCCGCCCGATTCTGGAGGTGGGGCCTTTTGGAAAGTTGAAGATCTTGTAACAATGAGAATACTGGAAAAAAATGGCACCCAAATCCGAGCTACGGTGAAGGAGTTATGATCATTTGAAGTTGAGAAAAAATCCAAGGAAGAAAAGAAGAAAGTTGGAAAATATTCTAAGTGTTGAAAAAGGCCCAGAAACTAGCCAATTCACCCGAACCGGTACACCCAGAACCCGAACCGGTTCTCCCATTTTTCACGCTCTAGAATCGTTACAAAATTAGTCATGCTTTCTAAGTGTGACAAATTGGCAGATACGGGATTTTTATTTTGTGCTTATCTTTTAGCCAAACGAGTTTTATGTTTTGGGGACTATTCTAAACGACCTCTAGCCTATATATTTAGTCATTAGGACTCTTTTTATTAAGATTTCATTCATGTAAAAGCTCCATAACAATTAGGAACATCTAGGAGAAAGATTCACATACTTTGCACCATTAATTCAAGAGCTTTTTCGGTTTTTCTTCGATCTTTGATTTCTTCTTGCATGTTCTTGTTCTTCGGTCGTGGTAAATTCTATTTCCAGCACTTTTATTATTATTCACCATGTTAGGCTAGGTTTTTAAAGGTTGGGATTCATGAACCCAGCCTGATGTGTTAATTGCATGTGTATAATATTAGTCCTCTGAATTGAATGATTGATTATGATCGTATTGCGTAGTTACACAACAATTGTAGATCTTTATATCTCGTTTGCCTCTGGGTACTCGTGATGATTTAGAATGCAATTCCAGTGCTACTATCGCGATACTGATTTACTGATCCTCAGATTAAGTATGATGCGGGCTTGAACCTCGTATACGTAATGCTTGGGAGTACTAAATTTCGGGTCAAATTAATCAGTTAAATTTACGATTAGTTTTATACTATCAATACACTAGGGGTGGGGGATTATGTCTCTACCTTAATTTTCCAATTAGTTTTAGTTAACTTCTTAATTTTTCCCTTTTTCCTTTCTCACTCAATCATCATCTTTTACACTTTATTTTTTGAAGTAATAAATCAATTAAAATATATCAAACATTCCCTGTGGATTTGATACCCAGACTCGCCACTATACTCCACAAGAGTGTAGTTAAAGTTTAGGTTTTTGTATTGTGGTTGGAAGCTGATAACAACGATTAGCGTATTTACACGGACGCTCGGTTTCCACCTCGATCAAAATGGCGCCGTTGTCGGCGAGTGTTTTGTTATAGATTATAATTGCTTTACTATTTCACAAGATATTTTTTCTTTTTCTTCTTTTTTTTTTTGGGGGGGGGGTGGGGGGGGGGTGCACAATTGAGCGCCAAGAAACGCTGAATCCTTAGCTGCACACCTCTTTAAGTGGATTGTCCATTTACAAACTATTCAGTAATCATGTCTTTTTATAGTGAGTTCGGTAATTATAATGGTTTTTATGGGAATAGTTCTCAAACTTTTTATTTTTAAGAATCCGTGCCTCGACCTATTACCATTGGTGAGGGTCTTCGAATTCTTGAGAATGAAAGTCTTGAGAATATATATCGGGAAGAAAATCATTTTCGAGCTTTTTATTTTCAAAAACCTCGGCCTCGGCCTATTACCATTGGTGAGGCCTATCTATGTATTGAGTATTAATGGTTTGAAAATAAATATCGAGAAAAAAATCATTTTTGGGAGAAAGAGTTGAATGCATTATTCGAATCCAATGACGATTTTTCTTCCGATATTTTTGAAACTAAAGAACATTTTCAACCAAATGAGGAATTCAAGGTTATAGATACAAGTAATCTTACTTTGGAAGAAAGAAAGTTTTTTTTAATCAAACAAATACTCAATTTTCTTTCCACCCAAAGCACGATGAATATCGAGATTGGTTTTATTAAGGAAATTCTCGCACTTCGCGATGAGATGCGTTGTGATTGGAAAAACAAAGAGGAGGTTGAGACTTGTGTGTCACCTCAAAATTTTGAAGAACATCTCATTGAAAGTGAGTCTTTTTCCCTTGAAATTGAATCTCCAAGTGATGATGAATCACTTGAGATTGAGTTTATCTCATCACCATTCCCGTTCACCGTTATTGAACCATTAGAAGTACCGCTAGATTCCTATGAGTCGGTTGAAAATTCTGAAACGTTTACACCTTTTATTGACAAAGACACTTTGCTAGAATTGTTTTCTAATATGGACTCTTCCTTTTTGTGTGCCCCTCTCCCCATACTACTTGAAAAATCTTTGGTAGGTGATTATATTTTTCTTGGATCTCAATAGTACTTGTCCCACCTAGCATCCAAACCCCCCATCATTCCGTTAAAATTTTTAATTGGTGATGGTTCATTTTTTCCATCTCACACATGCCTTTCGTTGGTCAAACGGAATTATATTTTTTTAGGAGGCATGCATTCTAGTGAGGGTACACCATTAATCCCTCAAAGTCATATTGTATTTTGGGTGGACCCTTAAATTTTTCGACTTCTAGTGTATAACTTATTAGAATTTGAAAATTGTAGGTTGTACAATAGTTAACTTTTTTTTTTAGTTTAGAATTCTTGTTATTATTTTTGCTATGCTTGATTCTAAATTGTTTTGAAGATTCAATGGACTCACATTCATCGGGGATCGCTCCATTTTGGGTAATATCTTTCTTTTCCTCTCTTTATGTTGTGTTCTTGATTCTCATTGAGGACAATGCAACATTTAAGTTAGGGGGTGTGGGATATTCTTCCCGTTTATTGTTTAGATTCATTGATTCGATCACATGTTCTTTCCAAGAGTGTTTTTTTTTAGGAAAAAAAAATTTGAAAAATTTTGAAAAAAGCCAAAAATATTTTTCTTCAAAATTAATAAAGATTGGAATTTAAAAGCTTCAAAAATGTCACAAATATTTTGTCTCAAGTTGTAAAAATCAAATGCACAAAGCCGAAATTGACCAAAGATGGAAATTGTGCGAAAATTGACGACTTTACAAATAAGTGTGGAGATTAACAAAACCCGGTGAGATTTCGAGCCTATCGATCTTTTTGAGTTTTTAAATCAATCCGAGTTAATGGTTAACTCATAGTTCTAATTCAGCGTTTTACAAAAGTCGTTGATGATCTCTATTTTATTATTTTGATCGGTTATGGAAAAAGGGAATGTTGTCTCGAAATGTGCGCTACAAATCTCTAAATTAAAATTAATCTCGAGACGTATATGGTAAATTAATAAGTAATTCGGACAATGAAGTAGGCCATCGTTTGTTACCCAAAAATATTAGCCATAAAAAGATGTGAAAAATTATCCCTTTGATAACCCAATTGAGCCGAATAAAATTTATCCTTTTCGTTTGGTAACCCGAAAAACCCAAATAGCCCGGAATTGTGAAAAATGAAAAAAGTCATAATTTAAGTCCGAAAAGTGCAACAAAAAGGGGCAAGAAAAAAATAGAAGAATGCTCAACAAAAAATAGCAAGAAAAGAAAAGTGTGAAAAAAATAGGAAAAAGAAATAGAAAAAGAAGAGAAAATGAGCAATAGCCCCCCCCCCCCCCCCCCCCCCCCAAAAAAAAAAAAAAAAAAGCACTAATGGATATCATAAGAAAAATTTCCAATTCTGAATTTCCCAACCATTTCATGTTACCCAATTACACCTTAAACCCGAAAAAGTTCTAACCGAGTCCGAATTGCGAAATTGGTTACCACGTGGAGAGTTAAAATACAAAAAGATAATAAAAGAGATTACATGGTGTGAAAAAGAGATGATGGTTCCCATTTCCCTATGACCGTATTCCGATGAAGAGATCTTTTCACCCAAAAATTTTCTTCTTTCAATTTGTGTGCGTGACTTTGCGTCCATTATATTTACTCTTTATAAAATCACGCATACCGAGAGAATAGCCACATTCCGAGAGATTCGTTTGAGAGAGCATCCCGTGAGCATTTGAATCAAAACGAATTTTTGGAAAGTAACGTAATGATCAATCGGTGGAAGTTAGCGGTTCAATTTTTGGCTTCGCACACACACACTATGACTTGAGATTCCTAAATAAGATTTTAAGGTGACCATTTTTGAGGAGTTTAAATTTTTCAATTTTTAAGTATTTTGATATTTCTTTGAGTCAATAATGAATTTTGTGGGTATATTCACTGCAAACCCTCATGAGACACCACTCGTCCTACTAGGGTAACCTAGGGGTTTAAAGGCTTGTTGCATACGCTAAATGCAATCGCTTGCCCACGAAAAAGGTATTCTATCCCAATAAAGTTTTTGAATGGTCCTTAACTCATACTCTCGTTCTTTTACATTGCTCGGGACGCGCAAAGTTCTAAGTTAGGGGGGTTTGATTAGGCATAAATTCTTCACATTTATCTCCTTAATTTTGGTATTTTTACGATCCCGTGCGGTGTAAATAGCTTGGATTTATCTCATATCTATGCTACTAACCCTTTTTGGTAAGTATTTCGTATTTTTTATCTCTTACGTGTTTTACAGGTATTTCATGCAAGAAAGATGGAAAAGAGAACTCAAAATAGTGAAAGAAACCAAGAATCAGGGAGTTTAAGGGCATTTTCGTAATTTTTTAGCCTTATTCTGGAAGTGGAGCCAACGGGAAAGTTGAAGATCTTTCAATTACAAGAAAACTGGAAAAAACGGCACCTCAATCCGAGCTACGGTGAAAGAGTTATGATCCCTTGAAGTTGCGGAAAAATCATAGAAGAAAGGCTAGGAAGGCACTTTCAAGGGCATTTTCATAATTCTTCAGCCCGATTCCGGAGGTGGGACCTTTTGGAAAGTTTAATATCTTGTAACAATGAGAATACTGGAAAAAATGGCACCCAAATCCGAGCTACGGTGAAGGAGTTATGATCATTTGAAGTTGAGAAAAATCCAAAGAAGAAAAGAAGAAAGTTGGAAAATATTCTAAGTGTTCAAAGAGGCCCAGAAACTAGCTAATTCACCCGAACTGGTACACCCAGAATCCGAACCGGTTCGCCCATTTATCACGCTCTAGAACCGTTACAAAATTAGTCACGCTTTCTAAGTGTGACAAATTGGCAGATACGGGATTTTTATTTTGTGCTTATCTTTTAGCCAAAAGAGTTTTATGTCTTGGGGACTCTTCTAAACGACCTCTAGCCTATATATTTAGTCATTAGGACTCTTTTTATTAAGATTTCATTCATTTAAAAGCTCCATAACAAGTAGGAACATCTAGGAGAAAGATTCACATACTTTGCACCATTAATTCAAGAGCTTTTTCGGTTTTTCTTCGATCTTTGATTTCTTCTTGCATGTTCTTGTTCTTCAGTCGTGGTAATTTCTATTTCTAGCACTTTTATTATTATTCACCATGTTAGGCTAGGTTTTTAAAGTTTAGGATGCATGAACCCAGCCTGATGTGTTAATTGCATGTGTATAATATTAGTCCTCTGAATTTAATGAATGATTATGATCGTATTGCGTAGTTACACAACAATTGTAGATCTTTACATCTCGTTTGCCTCTGGGTACTCGTGATGATTTAGAATGCAATTCCAGTGCTACTATCGCGATACTGATTTGCTCATCCTCAAATTAAGTATGACGCGGGCTTGAACCTCGTATACGTAATGCTTGGGAGTACTAAATTCCGGGTCAAATTAATCAGTTAAATTTACGATTAGTTTTATACCATCAATACAATAGGGTTGGGGGATTGTGTCTCTACCTTAATTTTCCAATTAGTTTTAGTTAACTTCATAATTTTTCCCTTTTTCCTTTCTCACTCAATCATCATCTTTTACACTTTATTTTTTGAAGTAATAAATCAATTAAAATCTATCAAACATTCCCTGTGGATTCGATACCCAGACTCGCCACTATACTCCACAAGAGTGTAGTTAAAGTTTAGGTTTTTGTATTGTGGTTGGAAGCCGATAACAACGATTAGCGTATTTACACGGATGCTCGGTTTCCACCTTGATCAATTCCCCTCACGTGGGGGAATATTTCATCATCATTCTCTACATGTGAAAGTGATAGATGTCTTCATCATATTGGCTAGATCAACACACACGTGCTCATTGCATGCATGGGGGGGGGGGGGTACATTACACCCCCCAGGTACTATATATACATGTCTTCTCTTTCCTTGAGGGGGACCCGAAATTAGCAACCCTAGCTGAAACTCTGTCTAAATACACATTAGAGAGAGAAAGCTTGGGAGATTGTATCTATGGCCATTAGAGCCCTCATACAGTGATATATATCATACACCTGCACAGTGGACGTAGGCTTAATTGGATGAACCACTTATATTCCGGTGTGAGTCCTCTTCTCCTCACCTCCTTCTACTATATACATTTATACTGCCACTTTTACCACTGAATTGGGCTTACGAACACTGTTACCAATGTTTCTAGCATCATCAAATTAGTTTATATATTCCGCATAAATATGAAGAAACTCAACAAAATAAACATGAAACTAAACCTCAATTATTCTTTAATAAAGATACATGATAAAACCTAATAAGCAATATCATTTACAACTACAATAAAAGGAGAACTTATACCTAATAATTTCATTTTTATGCAAACTAAAGCTAAGAAACAACACCTCTTATAACTACGATTCATTTCTTGTTCGTGGTAAACTAAAAACTAATAGTTTCAATTGTATGAATATTGAATCTACAAGACAATAAGAAAAATAATAAATGAATCATTCTAACAAATACAAACATTTAGTCACAAATAAAATAATATTTCAGAGACTATTATATACTTACTAACTAGATAATAGAGATATAAGCAGAACCTAAAATAATCTAGCTTTACACACCAACACCAAGATCTAAAAGTCATGATGTCTCAACCATTTAATATAAGATCTCTAAATATTAGAGAAATGAAAACGGGATGGAGAAGAGAGTTAGCAGTTGGGTGGAGGCGGGAGACGATGGGTAGGCAGTGGTGACAGATATGGCGGTGAAAGAAAGGAGAGACGAGCATGAGAGAGGGAGTGAGAGGTAATGGGAGACCTAAGAATGAGGGAGGCCAAAAAAATTGGAAAGATTTCTATTTTTTTAGGGCATTTTATATTTTAGTTAAGTGTGCTCAATTTTGGCACACTTTTAAACAGTGCCAAATTTTAGCACATTTTTAAAGTGTACCAGCTTGTCATTAAATCGTGCCCGAATTTGGCACATTTTTAAACTGTGCCAAATTTTAAATATCAAGGTGTACCAGATTGCTATTTTTGGTATAGTGTTAAACATTGTTAGTGTTAACTAATGATTCAACTACCCACGAGGATAAAGTAACTTGTAGAAACGTCCTTTTTGTTCACACATAGTAGGTAACGATTCCTATAAGCTATTATGGGGTATCCTCAATACAAAGAGTGGATGAATAAGATAAAGAGACTTGGGAATATTTATCGTAGAGTTACTAAGGAGTTTGTAAAATTCACAAAGAGGTATTTCAATGAATAAGAGTTATCATGTTTTTGCGCATGTTGTAGAAATAAAAAGTGTTTGAGTGGAAAATGCACGACATAATCTTAAAGTTTTGAGAATTATGTCGCAATTATGGTTGAAAGAAGACAGTGGCGGAAGGAATATAATCCCTGGGGTCATAGACTTTAACGAGCAATGAAAGAAAGGTGCTTTTAGACAAACTGCATAATTTGAAATTTGCCTCTAATTTTTCATCAAATTTGCATAGAATTGTGAGTTATGCCACATATGATTTACAAAAGTTCATATCTCACGATTGACATGTGATCATGAAACTTGTCCCTTTATTGGTTAAACATTGTTTCTCTAAGCATAAGTATATATGGAGGGAGATTATATAGATTAGACTTTGCTTCAGACGTTTATTCACAAAAGTAATCAATCGAAAGCACATCATGGCTGCAAAAGTAACTCTAGCTGAAGCAACTTGTGTGTTGGAGAAGTACTTCCCCCAAAAATTCTTAGACGTAAGTATTCACTTGTTGGTGAACTTATGCGATGAGGCGCTTCTTCATAGACCAATAAGATATCGATGGATGTACCCATTTGAAAGGTTGATTAAAGTTTTCACAGAGTATACTAAGAATACGAGGTAGGTTGAAGGATCCATTGCGAAGGAATACATTACTGTGGAGGAAACCGTGTTCATTAGTGAATATCTGACCGACCTTAACATTTTAGGTGATGAAGATGAGTTTGTTGATGAGGGTGGTCAAGTCATGGGCAAACAGGTTAAACTTACAAGTTTATAATATGAGCAAGTGGCTTGTTATATGTTTGAAACCCATGAAGACATCGATGAATGGACATAGTAAGTTTGTGATGTAATTTTACTTTATGTGGTTATCTTATATACTTGTTCACCTTCTTGATAAATTTTGTCATTCAATGTAGAAAATATGACATGTCCAGGCACAATAAAAAATGAAGAACGGTTTCACATTTATACAGTAAATTAAGACCTTGGGTGTCACAGGAGGTAATTACTAGGTCAAATGTCCTTTATTGCATCATAAATCATTGCAAGATTTAAAACTTATCACATTTACTTATGTAATCCATAATTTCATGTGTTTAATATGGGTGATGCCACGTCAAGGCTTGCTCCTCTTGCGACTGGACCCAATTTTATGGCACACGAGTATAAAAAGTATCGATTGAACGATTATGTATTCTCGTCGAGGTTGTATGAGAAAAATACGTTCTTACAATATAACAACATTTCATATAAAGCTCATATGCATTTCAGATCAAGTGCTAAAGACAAAAATATCATACAAGCGTAAATGACTTACTATGGTGTCATTCGAAACATTTTTGAATTAAATTGTATATATTTCAAAGAAGTTATATTTCACTGTGATTGGGTAAGAGTCAAGGACAAAAGTTCTTATAAAGTCAATTCAGATACCAATTTGAAGATGGTAGACTTGTCCAAAATGATGAGTAAAGAGCATATAAAAGATGAGACGTTTGTTTGTGCACGAGAAAATTTTAAGCAAGTGTTTTACATAGAGTATATCAACAACGGCTCATAGTCAGTCATCTTGAATGCACCAAAGCATTTAACAAGTAGCATGGATGACTTGGCCACCCTATCCAAATATCGCTCCATTTTAGATTACAAATCAAACTTGAAATAAGTTTTAGATTCTTTACATGATTAGAGTTATTTGGGTCGTAAAATGTATTGAGGATTCCAATTTGTAATTTGTAATATGTAGTTTGAAATAATATCAAACATTAATCTATTATTCATTAACTTGAATGTTAGTTATTGTATTAAAACATTCATGTGAGTATTTTCATTACATTTTTCTATCTAGATTGGGTATTTTTGTTTGATTCACTAATGAAAAAAATTGGGTGGAATGATTTTGTCTTATTTAAATTCTTATATCCAGAACTGGAGTATTTACATTTGATTTATGTTATATACTATGTTACAAAAGCTTAATTTTTGTAGAATATGACTTCATTGGGCCATCAGACCTCCGAGAAAAAGCGAGGGAGATGAGGGATCATTTAATAATAAATCCCTCAATTTCAAAAAATTTGGGATCGTTGTTGAAAATAAGAATAATCTAACTATGAGGGTGTTAGAGTTGGTGAAAATAGTAATTGGTCACAGGTACGAAGATTGGAGGATCGTGCCTGTGGATTTATAGATGTCCGTTTGAGGGGACTTAGAGGTATGAAAATCTCAATATACATATTAAATATTTTACTTTCATATAAGAATTTATTATCATGTTTTTTTAATGTTAATTCACTAATTTTCGTATATTATATATATTTATTACACAACAATAATTCAACATGCCTCGGAAGTGCGGGACAATGTATTGGAAGGTGTAGGCATGCGATCAAAGACATGGAAAAATAACATGTGTCACCATTATTTTGGGAAGAACTGAGAGTCTGTGCTTGCAGGTTGGGACGCCATCCCGGATAAGGATCCAATCACGTTGATCAACTGGCACAGGTTTGTGGATAACGAGGTGTCTAAGAAACAATTGTCCTCCTATGGCTCTGGGAGGATTAACGGTAAAAAAAAGTGGATGTGCACTACTTATGGCGTACATCTTACGTGGAGGTGGAGCATAAGATGTTAAGTAAATTGATTTAAATCATATTTTGTTTAGTGGTAAGTAAATTACTTTAATTTGATCATACTTTTCTTTAATTTGGTTGCATTTTCCAAGAGTTTGGGAGTGGCCGAGGGGAAAAGCCACATAGGTTCGACTCCTATATAAAGATTCAGATGAAGAAGGGCGAGCCTGTTAATACGCAAGTCATCAAGACCATCGTAAGTTATAATTGAAATTATTTTGTCAATTTAAAATTGTTTACTAATATTCTTTTTCAAAGTTAATAACATATTTTTATATTATTTTAGGAGAGGATAAAGGTGGTGCATAACATCCAGAGTGATGAGACAATTGTTAGGCTAATATAGAGAAATTCATGCTCGAGGCTCCCGGATAGGAAAGTCGAAGCTGATGGGCATGGCTTACAGTAACAATGGGTTATCATCCAAATTCGAGATGTACAAATCAAACAAAAAGTGGATATGTAAAAGTCTCCAATAAATTATTAACCACATGTTCGAATTGGTCAAATCCGACGTAATGGATAAATGGAAGGGCAAGGGGAAGGCAAAAGATAAGGGAAAGGCAAGGAGAAGGTCGGTGAGGCGACCACTACTCCATCCCCCTCACCGACTACAGTTGACTCATCATCCTCGTACGACATATACTATACCCCCAAGTCAACTATCTGTGGCACCCCGCCTAATAAAATACTGGGCGATCACTCCTACATCAAATTAAAATAGGAGTATCATATGGATCATTCTTAGCATCACTGTCGAAAATCCATTTAATTACTAATAACCTATTAGGTCGGTGTCAAAATTTTAATTAACTACTCTTTTTAAACGAATATAATTAAATAAAACATCCACACAGTGCATGCGTAAATGAAACTGAAATGAAAATGAATGAAATAAAATAAAATAATCGAACACTCGGTCAAAATACACAACCATATCGAATGTTGTACTAAAAGAATAAATAAATGCAATTGGACCATTGGCCCGAATATCTATACAGTACCTCCTATGTAGAGTACAAGAATGGAAGCGGTTATCAAAAACTTGCACGCATCCACAACTGTTCGAAAGAAGTGTCATCTAGGCGTCCCTGTGTCTGGACACCTATATATATATATATATATATAATATAACAAAAAAGGAAAAGTAGATAAACGGGTCAAAGCCTGAGTTTTGAAAATATTTAGCAAGTGCATAAATGCCTTATTTTTAGAAAAAGGTTTTATCTCATATTTAAATTTGGTATCGCACTCCCATGAGATAACCCTCACCTCTCCACTAACAGTGCACTCCTAGCGCATCCCTCTAAATATCCTAGTCAAGTTACCCTGCTAAACTAGTCTATCACCTAACCACTATCAACCCTAGATAGTCCAAGAAACGTACTAAGGGATAAACTTCTCCCCAGT
The DNA here is from genome assembly GCA_949130495.1 of Sambucus nigra. Classification (NCBI taxonomy): domain Eukaryota; kingdom Viridiplantae; phylum Streptophyta; class Magnoliopsida; order Dipsacales; family Adoxaceae; genus Sambucus; species Sambucus nigra. Next base: position 261,576,155 of record OX422210.1, read on the forward strand.
CTCAACACTAAGCCATGTTCGTGCGTGGGGTGTCTCGCAAAGAGAAATCCAAACAAGGAACCCCCCGATACACTACTACGCGGCAAGGTCGATCGTCGAGATCCTCCAGTCCCTCAGTACAGAATATATATAAATTTATATATACCATAAGAATTACTAATATTAGAGCCCTAAGGATTAAACTTCTCCCCAGTCTCAACACAATGCCATATTCGTGCGTGGGGTGTCTCGCAAAGCGAAATCCAAACAAGGAACCCCCACGATACACTACTATGCGACAAGGTCAATCATCGGGATCCATTAGACCCTCGGCACTCGATTCATCCATATATATACATATTACCATATACATCCGGATCTATCTCCTGGAATAAGAATTCATTTAATTTATTTCCATTTATCTCAAAACTTTTCCATTTCCCTTCTCATATCCAGGAAATGTATGTAAAAGCCAATTCATTATCATGAATTGCTTTAACAAATCACATAACTTTTTAAAAGCCAGTTTTATTATCATAAAAATGCTTTTCTATTTTAAAACATCCCATTCCCTTCTCATATCCAGGAAATGTATTTAAAAGCCATTTTTATTATCATAAAAATGCTTTTACCATATCATATGCTTCCACTTCCCTTCTTCTATCCGGGAGGTGTTACCGAAGCCAAACCATTTATCCCATTTCCCTTCTTCCATCTAGGAAATGTAAATTAAAACCAATTTATTATCATAAATTGTTTTAACATATAACGCATTCTAAGACCGCCCGTACGATGCGCCCCTAAATGACCATCGTCTTACAGTGCCTATCAATTACGACACCTGGGCACCTATACGCAACACGTCGGGAAGCGGCCATATGCCTCCGGGCTAGTCATAACCACACCCCAAGTTACCTAACCATCGCAGAAAACATAACATAACATAAACGCTCATATGGCCTAGGACTATATCCACCATGCATTCATTAGTCAGGGGCTTCACCTCACGCACGAACTTCCCTTATGATGTCATTTAGATAGGGTGTTGACTATAAATCAATAATTATTAAAATCATTTCTTTTTCCATTTTGAGAATATTCATATTTTATTTTCAAAATCATTTATCTCAAATTATATATATACTTGAATCACATAGTATACATATACCATATATTCCTCCTCTAATATATACAAATGGCCATATTTGCCAAACCATCTAACGATGACCAATAATCCCAAAGATTCTCAATTTTATCCTAATCTCCTCATAGGACTTGCCCAACAATAATCGATATAATTATGCTTCCTATCTGCATCATTATATAAGCCTAAATGCCCACTGAAATATTCTTTCATCTAAAGGTTTACTAACCCTCAAAACCATCATTTAAGAGTTCCAATATAATAACTAGGAACACCCATATAAATCTCCAAATTTTAATTTAACTCCTCAAACTCTTAAGAAGAGAAAACTGGCATTTCTGACCAAAGCGAATCGATTTTCCCCGTTTGAGAATCGATTCGGTTAGGCGAATCGATTCGGCCCCCAATCCGAATCGATTCAAAAAGTGTTCTACAAACAGGTCCCTAATGGAGAATCGATTCGGTCAAGATCCGAATCGATTCAGCCCACTGCAGAAACCCAGATTCCCTTAGCCAAATCGATTCGGCCAAGACCCGAATTGATTCGGCCTGTTCGAGGGGCACTGTTTGGGCGATTGTTTTTCGATCTCCAAAATACCCCAAATATCAATCCAACCTCCATTTTAATTATAACTCGAATTTATTCCTACAAACCCAAGGTTCTAATATCTCCTCAAATTATTTAGAGGTATTAACAATCCTTTGGAGAACCCCTAGTATTTATCTCCAAAAATTTCTGACAACCGATTTCGATCTTGGATAGCTTTTCGTAGAAAAATCACTATAAATCCAAAAAAAATCAAAAAAATACGTGGTCGGCACCCACGCGACTGCGTCGAAGAGATATACAAATTTCATTTTTGACCAAGAGACGAATCAATTCGGATCAGGGCCGAATTAATTCGGAAAGACGCTGTCTCACTATTCATCATCTTCTCTGAGACGGTTTCGGCCATTAAAGCTTCTCCCAAGCTTTTTTCGCCTCACCCAACTTCCTACAACCTCAACCAACTACAAATACACATATATTAAGGGTTCTAAACATCCTAAAACCTTAAACCATCAATTAATTTAGGTTAAAATCTAAGTGTCTCCAATTAACAAATTTTAGGGGTTTATTCGTTTTAACTCCCGAAAACTCGTTTTATTCACGAATACCCAACCCAAAATCTTATGGGTTTGTTTATACCAAACTACGATATGAGATTTATGCTCAAAGTAAATAAAGCAAGTAAACACTTTCCTCGTGGATATAATCCGACGACTTCAAGCCGAATCCTGCGGAGTTTGGCCCGAATCTTCTTTTTTCTCCTCTCTTCTCTTCCTCCTCTCTCTCTTCTCTCTCTTTTCTTTCTTTCTCTCTCTTTTCTTCCCTCACCCCCTATTTATATAGTGAGAAAAGGGTTATACCCCTTAAAATCCAAAAATGACTCGTTTACTCAATTATGAGCCCGTTTAACTCTAAAATTCCCAATTTCGACAATCGGACACTCTTTTTCGACTATCTGGGACATTCCGAGACTCACGGTGCAGTTGAAATTCCCATCTGAGGTACTTGACCACAAATCCCTATTTCAACCCAAAACAATTAAATGCGGTATTCCCATTTAAAATCTCACCTCGCGTCGTTTTACTCAATGGCGATATATAATTAAAATATTCCGACCTATTTAGTCTCAAAAATAATTACAACATCCATCAAAAATCATTTAATTCGCAAAAATCCCAAAAATTATTATTCCGGGAAAATCTCCAGATTTCAATCTATTCCAAGTATGGAATTTAAGTGTCTCCAAAAGGGCAGGTTGTTACACTATCCCGGCTCCATTTGATCCAGTTGGGGAGAGATTATATATCCTTGACATGTGTGGAGGTGCCCCAATTTCTAAGGGAGTGAAGGAAATGAGAATCACTCATGGTACCATTGTCCACTGCAAGATTTTGAGTCCTGGGTCTCGGTCACGGAGATTATGGTGGGGAAATAAGATGAGGTATTATGGTTAGATTAGCAAACTGGTGTCTATCATATTGATAACACGTTGGGGGCATACATCATTTAGTCTAGTTTTCTCCTCAAGCCTTACTTGTTTTTTTTATAGGATGTTATATTAGATAAAGAAAAGTGGATGTAATTAAACTTGTGACGTATTGATGTAATTAACCTGAAATATTTATTTATTTTGATATATGATGTTGTTGTTTATTGGTTTTAATTTCATTGTTATGTCATATTATATTATTGAATGTGATAATGTTAAGGAAAAAATGGGACTTATTTGTAACAGATTTACTGTTAGGCAGTAGCTACAGCCCAATAATTATTTTTCATTTTCTAAAGTGTCATCACAGTCCTTGATCATGAAAATTCATTGTTATCATGTCCACGTACCATGACAAAATTGGGGAAAAAATATAGGCCCATGCACACGGCCTTAATTTGTATACGTGCACACAGCCTGATATACATTTCACCCTGCCTCCACCCTGTGCATGGTCAACTTTGATCATGAGAATGATCCTTCTCCCTGTGCAGCTATGCAAAGTAATCTTGTGCTCACGATTTGGCATACTTTTCAAAGAGCTTGTCATGTTCCATGATCGTGACAAGACCAATTCTTGTCATGGTCAAGGACCGCGACATAATCGTTACAAGACCTTGGTTGTCACGGGCATTAATCATAACAAGGCTGCGTCACCTCGAGTTAATAATGATATTGAAAGGCTGAAAGTAATCATGACAATGGGTTATTGTCACGATCATTGATCGTGACATAAATCATAGTGACCCCCATAATTATCACGTTTATTGATCGTGACAATGTTCTATTGTCATTGTCACTTACCGTGACAAAAAGGCTAGAATGGTGTACTGTATAGTCAAAACAACAAATGGTGGAGGATGATTTAACAAAGTGTTGCAAGTATCTTTTGATAACTCTTACTTTATTATGTAGTTTACTTGATTATTTAATTCATAATATTTTTGGTTATATGTTATTGGACTTATACTATCTATTTAGATTAGTTTATTTTTCTGTTCTAAAATGGGTGTACAGTATATGTCATGCAAATGCAGCATGTTAAGTTCCTAAAATTTGGGTATTTGGTTAGTAAGAATAAGGTCTATTTCTTCTCTTTATCCACAGGTTGATCAGCACCTCATACCACTAAAGTATATAGTTATTTTACATCCTTTTTTTATTCTTCATGCTTCTTAGTTGATTCTTGAATGATTTGTAATTTTTGTGATTATATCTGATCTTCGATAAAAAAAATATTAACTTTTAGATACATTGTCATTGCAGATTAGCACGAGTTGAGTAACAAAATTTTAAATTATGGTAGATCAAGAGTCAGGCATCAAGCAACATGTGTATTTGATTCATTTATGGTTACAATTTCATTAAATTACAAATGTGATGGAGTTTTAAACACAAAGGGATGTAATTTGATTAACGTTACAAGTTGTGGCATTTTATTACATTTCATAAGAATATAAATATCTTTAGGCCACTTATATAATTATAGTTCATTGCATAACTTAATACGTTAATAAGACACCGAAAATATATAAGGACTACATTCGATATAATACATTGTTACTTTTATTTAAACTAGATAACAATGCACACGTGATGCGTGAGCAACGCCTAAAGATTTTCAAAATTTTGAATTTTTTAGTCCATTATATTTTAATGCATATTTAAGATATTTTAATATTTATTTTTATTTTGAAACACTATTTTTCCATAAGCATTGAAATTATTAAGAATAAAGTAATAAATGAATATCTGTGTTTGTTGTTTATACATCTAAAGTGATTTTGTTTATGAGATTGTTAATTTAATGTACACTATTTCTCACTTCAAGACATCCCCCTAATTTTCCTTCTCACATTTTTGTTATTTAGTTCTATTTTTTCCCTATTTTACTCTTCATGTTTTTCTTTCTCATCCCCTCTCTTTCTTACATTTTTATTTATTAGATATTCTTCTACTTAATCCCACATTCATAACCTATTATTTCTGATAACTAATATCTTATAACCATAATAAAAATTGTATAGCTTCCAAAATTTATATTAATTTGACTATAAATGAATCCAGACAACATAACCTCTTTAAACAACCTTAATGTATGCTCCTTTAACCTTACACCTACATGACCCTAACATTCATAAAAACTAAGGGCACTCACTCACCACATCTAAATAGACATTACTCTTTTCCCCAATCAAGCCCATTCCCACACACAATCCTTAACATATCCCCATATAGTCGGTTAATTGATATCCGTACAAACTATTTTTCATTGAACTCTATCAATTAGTAAATTGAAAAATAATTGAATAAGATAAATAAAAAATGTGGAGATGAACACATAAAATACAATCCTCAACATTATTAACAAACATATATGTATGTATATAGCAACAAATATGTATTATAAATAAACACAAATGAATATTTAAAAAAAAACTCCTCGCGATTACCCGCACAATTGCCGTCTTTTTTACCACGCGGAAATTAGTATGTATCCTAAAGAACTATCATAAAAAAAAATAAAAAAAATCAGTTACAACTTTTAGAGAAAGAGTCATAAAATATATATCTTATGCTACTTTTTTATGAACCTTAATATAAAATAATGTGAACTAGTATTTTCATGACAATTTATGCTAAAACGGTCATAAAAATAATAGTATTATACTATTTATTACAATATACATTAAATCGACATCATATCATTTTTTAAAAAGTGTCATATAAATGTTTTTTTCTTGTAGTGCTACCTGAAAAATATAAATAACAAGGGAACTATATCCTTCATTATATAAGTGGACATGTGGAAGCCTAAGGTCTTATCACTCCTCAATTCCCTACAACAACAACAATATTTTCTAGGAGGATATATGGAATTTTTAACCATATTTTAATTAATAAGTATAAAAAAAATACAAAACGATGTTTCTTAAGAAGAAACACATGTGAGATGTGTTTACTTTTTCTCTCTAGAAAATCAAACCTTCAAGCAATCACAAGTATTTCTCAAGTGGGTTTTAGTGTTTGATTGTTTAGCTCAAGTGGATTTTTAAGTTAGGAAATTTTCTAAAGAGGTTTTTTTATAGAATCTCTACCTTGGGGGATCAATATATAGAGATATTTTGTTAATTAAAGAAAATAGAGAGTAATGAAGCTCTTACATAAAAAGAAAGAACAAGAGTAATTCCCCAATTAAACTTATAACTATCTATAGGGGCCTATGAAGATCAAAATTTAAATCTATAATGAGGAAGTTAGGATAAGTGTTTCCTAAAAAAAATTACATATATCTTTTAGAGCAGACCACCACCATTTAAGATAAGAGTGATTTAGATTGATAACTTTGGCTTGAATGGGATTAGGTTTGGATATTTCCTATAATGGATATTTTGAGGTTAAATATGACACCTTTGGAAATGGGTATTGGTTTATATGTCTAGAAACTCAAGAATGCATAACACGAGCTTTCAAATGAAATTTTAATATTTTATGTTACTGACATGATCTTGGTGTTTTGTTAAGTGAAAGGGATAGATATACATAATGGTTTAAACAAAAGATTATTTTTATTTTTTTCAAATTAAATATTAAACTTAAAAAATTTATCCCAAAGTAAAATGTTGCACCAATTTTAAACAAGTTGTGATTAAAAGATATTTTATCTTAAGCTAAAACTTGAATCTAAGTGAGTGCAAGATAAAATAAGTAAATCAACCACAATGCCCGATATACGAAAAAAATTCACAACGGGAAAAATCTCAGATGACCTATCATCTTTGACGCATCTTCAGCCTTCAACCACTCCTCCACAGGGAAATACAAGAGTCCACCTGCATGATAATGTGTGACTCCACACATGCCTCGGTATCCATCAAATAACTCAACTATCGTCTATGAATTGGAACAAGAAATCCACCGCTTCTTCAGTACAATGAAACACCATGGAGTCCACCGTGTGTAAACAAAGAATTGAAGGTTCAACGTATGAAACATTTCTCTCCAAAATGAAGAGAAAGAACCAATGGTGTCCAAAACAGGATCTCAAAGGAAAATATTATGAACACTTAGATCCTCAATAACTTGGTGTAAACTAGGGTTTTGGATAGATTTTTGATAGAGTTAAGAACTCAAAATATAATTTTTTATCTCATATAAAATTTTACTCCGCACTCATATTTATAGGAGGTTTTCCAAAATCGAGATAAGGATGAAAATTAATTTGAAAAATATTGAAATTATCAAAAATTCACCATCTCATTCGAGTAATGTATAGGATCTCATTTGAACCAGTATCCAACAAGCTACGAAACAAGATTCTAGTGAAGGCAAAAGTTATTTTATTCGAAGTTCATCGGAACATGTTCTAACGAGGTACCATATCTTGTTCGAACGACATACCACATCTCGTTCTAACAAAGTCGTGAAAAAAATATTTTTCTTCTTAAAAATATTAAAAGATAAAATCATTTTCAACATTTTAAAAACAATTTTATAAAAAACTAACACCCAAATATAAAATCTCCAGGGATAAAAATATTTATGCATTCATACAGGAGTGATCCTTGAAACGTGAAAAAAAATAGGAAACAAAACACGATATGTAAATATTTTAACTCGATCACTATGTCTACAAGAAACCACGTCATAAGCTTAAAAACTCAACGCACTCAAATCCTAACTTATGACTCAAATAGTTTCTTCCAACCACATAATAAGACAAAGCATACAAATTGACTATATTTATAAATGTGCCCTTACATTAAGAAGCCATAATAGTCAATTTATACAATACTTTATATACCGGATATGGTCATGAATCCTAGCTCTGAACAGGGCCACAGGTTACGGACCTCGGTTGTGACCATTTTCTCCATGACCAAAAATAGTGGTCACAGACCTAATATGTTATCCTAAATGGGGGTCACGGTCTCTTTCATGACATAATTTGGCTCCATGGGCAGGGACTTAATCTGCGACACCGTATTCATAGCCCATTTTCGTGACGAGCATGAGAAAATATTCACTCCACTGTCACAGATATAATTCGTGACCTTATGGTCACAGATCTGAGTTGTGACCAGCATGGGATAATGTTCAAATTTGGTCACGACCCTAATCCGTGAACCCCATTTTTTTTAAATAAATAAATAACTGGTCACAGTCTTAGGCTGTGACCAGTTATTTATTTATTTCTAAATAAAATTGGGGGTCATGGATTAGAGAATCGCCCATATCCATTTAATAAAAATATTATTTTTTCCAATCCCCCAAAACACCCTGTATTCAGCAACCAATTCATGTACAATTCAAAAATATTATAAGTACTTTATAATAGTGGTATCATATTGACCTATTATCTGAGCATATTATTTTAAAATAATGATATGCGAGAAATTCCATCACTATTTACAAATTTTGTACGTAACAAAGAAAACTATGATCACCATTGGCTACTTCACTGATTGTCTTACATGTAAGATTGATGTCTGATTAATTGATCCAAACTAGAATGTCACTCTATGGGGACTAACCGTAGTTGCCTAACCTGTAAACCAATAAAATTTACAAAATTAATGTAGAGACGTGGATACCAATTATGTATATTGTTTGTTAATAAGGACAAGACAAATATAGTCAAAACAATTTGACACTATGGAAATGACAATTCAAAGTAAATAACCATATAATCCTATTAATTAATAATTCAAACTAAACAGTCATAATTAAAAGTCAGCATCCATAAATCAAACTAAACATTCATAAATCAAACTAAATCGTCAATATAATGTCAATATCATAATAGGATAAAATTTGTGTACATAGAGGATTGTCAATAGCCAATATAATAATAATAGGATACAAATAGGATTGCCAAGGGTGAAATAATATTTTGATACTCAATCATCCTATAAATAAAATGAAATGTCCTTCAAATTAGGGTTATCATCAAGAGCAGACTGGAATTCTTTAAGAGCCTTTAACGCGTCTATTTGAGTAGTCAAACATTTTGGTGCATGCACAACAATATATTAATTTCCATTGTTTATGCACTTTGAATAAAATACCTTCTTTACGTTTTGAAAGGAACAAATAAAATCTCATTGACTATGCAATCTTTGCTCTTTATCTTAGTTAAATCTACCATGAAAAGTCTTAAGTTATGATCAACTTTATAAGCATTCGTACTATCCTCCACCTTCACCCAGTCAAAATAAAATACTGTTTCTATGAAATCTAAATAATCGAGTTTCAGGATTTGTTAGACAATCCTATGTTAGGTCAGCACCATATCATTTGGGTTTTTATTTATTTTGTTGATGACACAGGTAGTCAAGGCATAAATTGAAATTCTGTTGATTTGCATCAAATGCTTTTCCCGTGGAACCTTTTACTAGGTCCGTAAGCCTTGAGGAGACATCACCTCTTTTTAAAAGCTTCATTTATTAATGAATTTGTATTAGGGAATTTTTTTTACAACACAGGAATAAATAATTGCACATATAAGAGGTGGAAATTACTTATTTTGATAGCCATGATCTAAAATCATTCGTCCTGCAATTTCTACTCTGGTTTTGGGAAATTTCATTCTCGTACTTCCTAAAGGAAAATTTTAGAGTTTAGATCACAATACATAGAATACATATAATCAAAAAAGTATAATTCATTTAATTATGCAACTAATTACTTTCTTCAATCTCTAACTTTATTGTGCGGTTTGAAGACATAATGAGTTGCTTGTGCATATTGTATATTAGTTAGTCTCATATCTTTAGGGTTATCAAAAGGCAATTCAACCTCAACTCTTTCTCCACGAGGATAGTTACTCCTCACTTCTTGTTTTGTAATTTATTACCAAGTGTATAAAGAATGGATTCCAAATTTTTGTAGCCTTTAACAATCAACCCTGTGATATTCCATGTATTCTTAACATAATATTTTAACGTTTTCATCAAGTGCTCAAAAGGATACATCCAACGATTCCTAAGGGAACCACACAATAAAGCAACATCACATAAATGCATAAGAAGGTGGATGCTGATGTTGATGAATGACGAAGGAGAATATTTATCTAATACACAAATTGCCTCGGCTAAGGTTGATTTCGCAGCTTTAATGTGATTTATGTTTACCAATTTTTCACAAAGTATGGTAAAGCACAAAATTATTTGCATAATTACCCGACGGAGATCTTTGTGCTCGAATAAGTAATGCTTAAACAACATATGGATGAACTGAATATTGGATTTCTAGTCGTGAGACTTTACTTATTTCAGGTCATTTGCTTAGTAGGCTACTACCCTGCATAAATTACTATAATAACCGTCAGAGTCTTCAAGTTGTACAACATGTCTAGGAGGATGTTTTCATTACTAGTAGTCAAAGTGAAAGTATTTAGGAGGGGGTGAGAAATTCTTCATGTTGTAGGATCATTTTTAAACCACAAATTCTTATTTATTTTTATCTTCTATAGATCCTGGTTCGCCCTCTCTCCATCTCTTAAATGAAATCCACCCATACATATTTTTATCATATGTTTCGTAACATTCTTATCCATGGGCATCACATCAATTACATGCCTTACGCGATGATCTTTCTGATATGGAAAGTTAAAAAATATCGAATGTTTGGACCATACCTTCATTTTATTAGGGTTATTAGGATCCTCCCTATCTTTAAGCTTCAGTTTTATAAACTAAGTGTGTTTTCCCACATATGTATACCTCATAGTCGCAACCTTCGCATTCTCCTCGTCCTATTGACCAGAAAGTCGAGTAGGTTTCGGCCTACGCTTGTGACAGACAGGTAAGAAATTAGACTTCTCATTCCTAAAAGGGTGAGTGATCGTTAGAAATCTATGATGACTGATATAATTCATCTTAACACTATGATGAAGTGAAATGGCTTTAGTTTCCTCCCCACATATGGGACATCCATATTAACCAAGAACATTACAACCCGACAAGGTCCCATAAGCTGAAAGGTCGTAGATCTCCCACGTCACCATTACTTTAAGTGTGAACTCGTCACCCTTATGAGAGTCATATCATTCCCCCTTTATCCCATACTCTTTAAGTTCTTTGATTAATGGTACTAAGAAAATATCAATATCATCATTGGGATCCTTCGGTCCGCGTATCAGTAATGACAATAATATGAACTCCTTTATCATGCACAGTGTTGGAGGGGGCTTAAATTCTCCATTAAAACGAGATAATAACTCCATTTCGTGCCTAAATTGGCGAAATGGTAAATGCCATCAGTTGATAATACAAGATGAACATTGCATAGTTCCTTTGTAAATGCAGGGTGTCGTTCATTTGAAAGTTACCAGATGAGTGAATCAACGGGATAACGCATGAGATTTCCACCCACCTTGCATCGAGCACCATGTCATGGTATCTACTATCTATGGTATAGTGGAAAATCATTTTAAGCATGGCCAGAGGGGAAAATACTTCAAAATAATTCGTGGAACTTGCGAGGACTTACGATATTTTGTAGTCTTATCTTTTTCAATCTCACAAACCACATATCTAGTCTCACAGCATATACGACACTCATTATTCTCTTCATGGTCGTTGTGGTATGATATGAAATCATACGTGCATGGATAAGTAAATTTTCACTTTAAACCCAAACCTTTCAAGCTCTTCTTCATGGTAGGACAATTGTCTGGTAACGTGCTCTATTTTGGGAGAATGTTTTTAACACACTTAAGAAGTATAGTTACACTATTTTTGAACAAGATAAATTGACTCTTCAAATTATGTAAACCAATAATTGCATATAATGTCGAGTGATCTTTATCTCAATATCTATATAATAGTCTTGCTGTGTCGACATTCAACTATATGTATTCCATATATTCTAGTAATTCGGCATCAACTTGTTCATTGACTTGCTCGCAATGTGCATTATCTATATCCATATGTTGGCGGACTCCGTAAACATCATCAATTAGGACGATGAAATGATGATGTGTTAGGTAATCGTATACTACTTTCACTCGATGGGGCTAAATTCTGAGATCGGCTACCAGAAATTCTTTCGAAACAGGAGGTACATTATTTATACCATGGTATGTCCATTTTTCATAGTCTTGCAAAATTCCTTACTTTAGTAAATGAAACACAATGTCTTCTAAAGATTTATATTTTATGTTATTATAAAGGGTGGACGAATACGGAATCTTGCCACTTTGAAGACTTTTATTTGCGTATTGAACAAATTCTTGAATGTTCTTTTACATTATTATCAAATATTCGGTTACTTTTCCTCATCCACTCTCTGTATTGTAGGAAATCCATTAAATAATATTCAAAATTCATTTCACGTATATTAATAGGTTGAAATAAAGGTCAATTTTCATACAAGAATGCACAATTCATAATTCATTCAAATTATTTAACACAAATGTGATTGTAACACCCCATGATTTTTAGACTGAGAAATTAAATTTTTGGGAAAATAAAATTTAATTAATTGGAGAATTTTAAGATTTGGGAATTGAAGTCCAAAAATATAGAACATTTCAAAGTATTCCGGATGATAATTTGAGGGTACCATCGATCATGGAAGGGTCGAGATAGTCAAAATGACTGTCATTGGGTTTTATTTCGGCTCCAGAATGTTTTTAAGTTGGTTTGACTCGATTTGGAGTAAATGAGTCATTTAAAGTGTGTATTAACATTTAAACTTTGGGTTTATGTTTTAAGGGATTTAAAGGATTACGGATTAAGCCTTCTCATTTAGAGAAAGAGAGAAAAATCCCTAGAGAGAAAGAGAAAGGAAAGAGAAAAAAAAGAAGAAGAGAAAGAAGAAGAAAAGAAGAGAGAGAGGAAGAAAAGCTTGGAGATTCCGGCCCAAACGCGACATCGAGGACGATCCAACCTCTAAGAATCTGAGGCAAGTGTTTAATCTTGCTAAATAAGTCATTTGTGTATTTCATTTCATAATTTGTGGGTTAAAGAAATGGATTTTTGGGTATTAATATCAAAACCTAAATTTTTGGGTTAAATCTTCAAATTTATGTTTAAGGAATGGGTTTAATGGTGTAGAAATGGTTGAGATCAACTTTGGGTTGATTTATTGGTTTAAGAACCATGTTGTGATAAATATTTGGAGGTTAGAATAGAAATTTTAGGGATTTAAATTTGTGGGTTTTGTTGAGAAAAGGAAATCGGCCAGGATATCTGGTATGGCCGGTCGACCGTGGTCCGGGGACCGATCCACCGCGCCTCAAGGGAAAAGCCTACTGCATTTCTTCGTAGGCAAAATTTGGAACCACGGTCGATCGGGGGTCTTGGATCCATCGACCGGTCCCCTGTTTTTAGCCCAAGAATGGGAAATTCTTTTACCCCTTTTCTTTTGGAGTTTTATTCTTAGGGACTTTCTTAATGGGCTTATTTAGGAAGGGTATAATATTAGGTTTAAGGAATAGGGCCCTAGGTCAAATAGGGGCTTGTGGGTCTATGCTAAATTGATTTAGGAGGATGGGATGCCTCTTTAAGAAATGAAAGGAATATGGGATTGAAGTGATTGGCGAATTGTTTTATTATGATATAGGTGGATTATCATGAAATGGTTATAAGTGGTATAGGGATAGTCCTTTTTGCCTACATGTGTACCAATAAAGGATACTCTTACGTATAGTGGGGGATCTCAGTGAGGATGGGATTTCTAGCTTGAGGTCATAAGTGAGTTTAGATATGATTGAGGACCGACGAGAGAAGATGTCGTGTACCCTTGGGGAGTATAGACTTAAGGTGTAAATTATGAATGAAATAAGATTTAGGGTTCATTAGAGCTATTAAACCTTAGATGGGATTTTGAGAATCATGTGATTGGGCTATCAACTAGGTTAGGGTGGGTTGCCAATCTAGTGGGGATAGTCGTTGTATATCCGGGAATGATTAATATTGAGGTTTCCAACAAGTAATGGGACCAAGAAATGAATTTAGGATAGAGCTTGAGGCTCATCGATTATTAATTATATAATTATCTATAATGGAGATCAGTATAGCGGGTTGATGTACTTTCAGATATTGATGGAATGTACAGAAATTGTTATACATAAATTAAACTTTTGGTTAATAACCCAAATGTTGGATATATACATATGATTTGGGGAGACTATTCATCATAGAAAAATGGTTGAATGTGTTTCAAGTGAGGGATTGTATTCACATATCAAAGTAAATTAAATGAGTTTGTGGTGACGGCTTGTATATTGAGGATTATGTATACTTATAGCCGAGTTTAGATATCTTATACATATGAACGAGAATTAGTTTGTATATATAGATATAAAGATATGTGAATATATGTGTATATATATCTATATAAATATGAATATATACATACATGGTATGGATATTTAAACCGTATATGATGGTTTAATGTTTGATCATATGATGGGATCATATGGATGTGTATATATTGTGCATGTGAACGATATATATACTTATGTGGTTAAGCATACCCCGCTCATGCTATCATTGGGAAGTTTTCGCACAGAGGGTGAGCATCCTGGATCGAGGAGCAGGGTGTGGATATTCCATAGGTCATAGTGGTCCCGTGTGTTATTATGTGATTTATATTTTTGGGATGAGACGTAGTGGGCATGTTTCGTCTCATTGTCGGTTTGGAGCTATGACCGCTTCCCGGGACGTCGTGTGTGTGAGTTTACCACGAGATGGGTGTTGTTTAGTCCCACCATGGTGGTCCCTAGTATTGCAACGTGAGCCCGGCACTGGGAAGATGATAGCATGGTGCAGTTTTATCGACGATATATATAGCCGGGTATATTATTGTGCATGGCCATTGTGCATCAGATGTGATATGTACACTTGGTCATGGGTATGGATGATGGTATATATATATATATATATATATATATATATATATATATATATATATATATATATATATATAGTTAGAATAAAATTCCTATATATATATTTATATATTCTATAGATGAAAGGATATGGAATCTTTATGGAGTAAATCTTGGATGATTATGGTGTACTAAATTGATGGGGGTTGATGTATCACATTTAAGGAATATTTCGGTTACATCATCCCAAGGATATTATTGGAGATTTTTAGTTGTTTTCATAATTGTAATCTAAAATTTAGTTGTAGTAGTAGTATAATATGGTATGTATGTCATGATGGATCTCTAGGATCGACTTCGTCAAGGAGTAGTGTAACGGGGTGGTTCCTTGGTTGGATTTTTCTTTGCGAGACACCGCACGCACCAAACGTAGTACAATGTTGAGATTGGAGAGAAGTTGTGTCAATAATAATTTGTGTGCATGTTAATTCGAAATTTAAATCTTATGATTGAACCCAAATATTAATGGGTAACGTATTAAGAAGTATAATTATATAAATTATAAACCAAAATCTATTAAGCCTATTATGGCATATTTATTTGTAAAAATAATTAAGTGTGTTGAGAAAGTGTTGGACTCTTGGGTTAAGATAGGAAGGAAAATCTCGTGGGAATAGGCGGGGCCTATGTTAAGTTAGGTTGTCCTTACAATTGGGGTAATTTAACTAAAATTTGAGGATGCGAATAGGTGCGCGTCGTTAAATGAGAGGTGAGTTGGGGTTCCAAGAGAGTGCGATTCCACTTTAATTATGAAATAAGTGCAACGATATTTATTATGCACGATTAACACACTTGCTAAATATTTTTCACACTCGGGATCTGACTCGTTTCTTTTCTCTCCTGCCTGTATATATATATACATATTACTACAGGTTTCCTACCGCATGGATGCTGGATGACCTTCTATCTAGAGTCTTGGGAGCTGTGACAGGTGCGGACTGTTGCGGGATGTAGAATGTAGTCGCTTCCTACTTTTTAAAATTCTAGGTAGGAATCATGTTGTATTTTGGGGTTGTACCCAAGGGATATTTATAGATGTGTATATTTATTTCATTTCAGTTACTGTATTGGCTATGACCCGATAGCTTATTTGAGCCTACTCATTTGTGGTATATTCGGTTGTAGTTATTCATTTCATTTATCATAACTCTATTATGCATCTATCTTTTCTTAGTTAGTAGTTTATAGTGTTGGTTTGTCGTCTGTTGCATATTTTATTTAATTTTAACATCTCGCTTATATGATATCGGGTAGTTAGTCGTATATTATGTAGTACGGACAGTTGATGTTGAGACTGCGCCATCTAAGACTCCTAATTTAATGTAGTATAGGGCTGGCCACCCGTTATTATTTTAAGCGGGTTGTTACAGTGACATACTTAAAGTAACTCAAATTAAAGAACTTAAACATAAATTCATGTTGCATACACTAAAATTTTCAACAAATGACCCACAAACTTAAAATAACTTAAATAAACTGTGACAACCCGCCTAATAAGATACCGGGCGATCACTCCTATATCAAATTTTAACAGGAGTCTCATATGGATAATTCTTAGAATCACTGTCGAAAATCCATTTAATTACTAATAACCTATTAGGCTGGCGTCCAAAACTTTTACATGACTACTCTTTTTAAACAATTATAAATAAAACATACACACAGTTTATGCGTAAATGAAACTGAAAGGAAAATGAAATGAAATAAAATAACCGAACACTCGGTTCAAATTATACAACCATATTGAATGTTGTACTAAAAGAATAAATAAATGCAATTATACCATTGGCCCGAATATTTACACAGTACTTCCTATCAAGATTACAAGGATAGAAGCGTCTATCGAAAACCTGCACGCATCCATAGCTAGTGCAGCAGGCATCTGACTCGAAAGAAATGCCATCCAGGCGTCCCTGTGTCTGGACACCTATATATATATATAATATATAGCAAGAGAGGAAAAGTAGATAAACGGGTCAGAGCCCGAGTTTGAAAATATTTTGCAAGTGCATAAATGCCTTATTATTTTGAAAAAGGTTTTATCCCATATTTAAGTCTGGTATCGCACTCCCATGAGATACCTCTCACCTCTCTTCTATTAGTGAACACCTAACGCACCCCTCTAAACATCCTAGTCAAGCTGCCCTGCTAAACTAGTCTATCACCCAACTACTATCTACCCTAGATAGTCCAAGTGCTAAGGGCTAAACTTCCCTCCATTCTCAACGCTGCACTAAGTTCGTGCGTGGGGTGTCTCGCGAAGAGAAATCCAAACATGGAACCCCCCAATACACTACTACTTGGCAGGGTTAATGGTAGAGATCCATTAGGCCCGTAGCACAAAACAAATGTATAAATACATATTTTATATACGTCTTACAATATACATCCGGATAATATCTCCCGGAGTGAGGATTACCATATACAAAGTATTTATCAATACTTATCATATTTATCTCAAAACATTCCATTTCCTTTCTTATATCCAGGAAATGTATTTAAAATCCAACTCATTGCCATGAATTGCTTTAACATATCATATAACTTTTTAAAAGCCAATTTTTTTATCATAAAAATGCTTTTTCATTTTAAAACAACCCATTTCCCTTCTCATATCCAGGAAATGTATTTAAAATCCATTTTTATTATCGTAAAAATGCTTTTACCATATCATATGCTTCCGCTTCACTTCTTCCATCCGAGAAGCATTACCGAAGCCAACCATTTATCCCATTTCCCTTCTTCCATCCGGGAAATGTATTTAAAGCCAATTTATTATCATAAATTGCTTTAACATATCTAAGACCGTCCCTTCGAGTTTCCCCACTGGACGTGCCCCTAAATGGCTATCATCTTCCAGGGCCTATCAAACAAGACAACCTGGGAACCTACCAACGTCGGGAAGCATCCACATGCCTATGGGATAGTCATGACCACACCAAGAATCACGTAACCAGCGCAGTAAAAATATAATCGCTCATATGGCCTAGGACTATATCCACCCTGCATTCATTAGCCAGGGGGCATCACCATACGCACGCAACTTCCCTTATGATAGCGATTTAGGGAGGTGTGTAACCATAAATTATCAATTATAAAAAAACATTTATCTTTCCATTTTGAAAATATTCGCATTTACATTTTCAAAATCATTTACATCATATCATATATATATATATACTTTAATCATATAGTATATATATACATATACTATATATTCATCCTCGAATATATACATATGGACATAATTGCCAACTACATCTAACGATGACCATTAATCCCAAAGATTCTCTCAAAGAATCATAATCATGCATTCATATAAGCATGATACTAAACCCAAAGTATTTTCTTACTTTAATAAGTAATACATACCTTAATCCCATCTACGGATTTATTAGATATCTCCAAATATACCCATTTTCATTAACTAAATAAGTATATTCTCCAATTCATCCTAATAATCTCGTCAGATTCACTCATCGATAATCAACATAATTATGTTATCTCTTTAGATCATAATCCCCTTTAATACTCAAATTTAGAAAGCCCGCTTTAAACTCAAAGAGGAGAAGTTTAAGAATCTCCAAAATCTTGGGCTAAAAATAGGGTACCGATCGACCGGTCCTAGACCCTCGATCGATCGCGGGTTGCAAATAAGCCTACGAAACAAAGCAGTAGGCCACTTTTCCTTGACGCGGTCGACCGGCCTTAGGGGCGCGGTCGACCGATCACACCAGGTCCTCAACACTAATTTCCTCAAATCCACCATCCAACAACCCAATTTCATTATTGGGATTTCTAAACTACACCAAAAATAATCGCAAACATCTACACGATTAATTCTAGCCGTTATTTTTCCGATTTCCGATTTGATTTTCGAGTTGATGATTTCAACCCAGAACTGCCATCTTGTAAAAATCATATCAAATCGAGGAAAAATCAGAAAAATACACGGTCGGTGCCCACGCGACCGTATTGAAATATCTATCGTGTTTCGGCCGAGAGCTAAATCAGTTCTCTTCCTGGCCGAAATGTCCCCACAAGCCACGGGTTACTATTCATTATCTCCTCGGAGACGGTTTCGGCCATTAAAGCTTCTCCCAAGATTTTGTCGCCTTACCTAACGTCCTACAACATTAACCAACTAAAAATATACATATTTTAAGGGTTCTAAACATCCTAGAACCCTAAACCACCAATTTATTTAGATTAATTTTTAAGTTTCTCCAAATATGAAATTTTTAGGGGTTTATTTGTTTTAACTCCCAAAAATCCGTTTTATCCACGAAAACCCAACCCAAAATCTTTATGGTTTGTTTATACCAAACTACGGTATGAGATATTTATGCAAAAAGTAAATAAAGCAAGTAAACACTTGCCTCGTGGATATAATCCGACGACCTCGAGCCGAATCCCGCGGAGGTTGGCCGGAATCTCCCCCTTTTCTCCACTTTTTCTCTTCTCCTCTCTCTCTTCTCTCTTTTCTCTGTTCTCTTTCTCTTTTCTCCCTCTCTCCCTCCTTTTATAAGGAGAAAAGGGTTTTAACCCTTAAAACCCAAAAACGGCTCGTTTGCCCAATTACGAGTTACTTTTACCTCTAAAATTACCCGAAACTCATTTTCGACAATTGGACACTCTTTTCCGACTATCTCGGCCATTCTGAGACTCACGGCGCAGTCGAAATTTCCATCTAAGGTACTTGACCACAAATCACTATTTCAACCCAAAATAAATAAATGCGATATTCCCATTAAAATATTATCTTTTGTCGCTTTACCCAGCAACGATCTATTATTAAAATACTCCAATTCATTTACTTAATCCCGAAAGTAATTATTTCATCCATCGAAAATCTATTATCCTCGAAAATCCCAAAAATCACTATTCACGATAATTTCTCCAAATTCCAATTTATACTCAATTATGGAATTTAATTATCTCCAAAAGGACGGGTTGTTACATACTCCCCCCCCTTATAACGGAATTTGTTCTCGAAATTCGGATATAACCTACACCACCAAACTAGGATCACAAATCCCACTACGTCTTAGTACCCCCAAAATCAAAAGGTGCTAACACGATAGTCCTTACCATATTCCACCTACCTCAAGGTGTACTCCAAAGTACTAGCTTCACTATAAGCTCATCTAAATTCTACCTACTAACTCACAACATCTACGTGTTACTCCAATGGCTTCTCTTTCTTCCAATAAGAGAAACGAGTCTATAAATACCGCTTTACATCTCGCAAAGCTTCAACTTTATATACCACGCCCCTTCTATTTCAGGCGAGATATAAACCAACTTACTAAGGTTCCCATACACCTTTCTAACTCGTGCACATCTACACATCCATTGCGAATGTCTGACACACAACACTATCTCCCAGTAAGGGTCTCCTTTACTCGAGGTAATACTCACACATGGGTCCTCCCAACCCGCAAAATCTCACTCTTCTTAAGGTCACCCAAATAATATTTCTATATCGGCGCCACTAACTCTATTAAACTTACATCCTAACAATACTACGGTCTATGCGTTACCCTACCTAAGAGAAATGAGTATACTCCTAAATATATCCCTAGTGCCCAAGGCCTCTCTCATCTTCCGACATTTGATTGGTTTCATGCGTGGGACGTCTCGCAAAAGAGAAATACAAACAAGGAACCCTCCCGTTACACTACTCCTTCACGTTATCGGTCATCGAGATATAACGACCTAAGGCATACCAGTGGAACGTCCTAAATCGTACCACGCTAACTTACGAACGCATTACTACTATTCTATCCTTTCGCCCATATGAAAGGAAACCTAACTAATCACAGTGCCTACTCTCTGTAAAAGAACTACGTACATCAAACCCAAAACATATTTCATCAAAGTTTGCCTTTTCATTAAGGCCTGTCCATAACCTCAAATCAATTTCTCTATGTTCTACTCCACCCATCCACTTGTGGCGAGAGGACCACTTTAGTGCTTTTCCATAGCACAATATTTTCATAAGTATATCATCATCATATGAATCATAGTCTATAGTGGTTCATCCACACTATAAGACCTTTCAA
This sequence comes from Sambucus nigra, assembly GCA_949130495.1. NCBI lineage: Eukaryota > Viridiplantae > Streptophyta > Magnoliopsida > Dipsacales > Adoxaceae > Sambucus > Sambucus nigra. The sequence goes on from OX422210.1 coordinate 261,597,281, forward strand.
CGGAACCAACATCCTTGCATCCTATAATATCTCTCCACTCCCGACGCCGCTAAGATTCATGTGTGGAGCGTCTCGCAAAGAGAAATCCAAACAAGGAACCCCTCCACACACTCCTACTTAACTTTGTCGGTCATGGGGGTCCGTTATTTTGAACATGCAACCGGGAAAAACCTATCCCCTTTCAACAAAAGATGGTCTCGACTCCTATCTCTAACTAAGAGTCACCCCACCTAGCGCTCGTACTAATATTGAGTCCTCGCGCAAACCAATGATGAGCTTAACCTTACAGCTCAACAATAATCCAGCGGCCTTAAATCATATCTATAAGGTCTCCACGCACTCACATCATAATAATGAAACCTCTTCTCATCGAAGTTCCATTTACCCATATCAAGAAAGGCGAACTCAACATGTATCCAGGTGAGATATCGCAACAACAACCTATTCCCTCCAGGAACTACGGACACGATAGTCTTGCCATCATTAGCCTCCTATCGCTCCGATCAACCCATAACATCATAAAATATATACAAAATATAAACACCCACCTCTATGACGAGTGAAAGAAAATAAAATTCTGCTACCGCGGAAAACACATAAGCCTACGTTATTATGTTATCGAGACCGCCACAAACTCAAATTACACACACTAGTCTAGGGCTAACGAAACACCGCGACTTATCTAGCCACGATAATTATACCTCTCCCTTCATTGAGGTAAAACTCATAACAACAACTTCGTTTTAACAAATTCCCCGGGTGGATGTCCACCAATGGGGTCCTTGAACATACACATTCTCCATAAGTGTTAGCAACACTTCTCTAGTGAGCCTATCGTTCCTCGAACGGACTCATTATTTATTGTACCTACCTCACCTCGGTATAAGGTTCACTTCTCCTTATTACTATTTATTCACCGTCGACCTCTAGCCAAACCTTATGTGAATAATCCAAAATAACACTCTTTTCATGCCTGCTGAATCATGGGGACTCACGGTTAAAACTATCTGTAAGATCCCTTTCGAATCCTTACTTCACTAGGGAAATTCAATTTTAGTACCACACTCTACTATGGCGGTACTATGGTACTCATAACTACTATACTTTAGTAGTCGTTGAGACAATCCTTAGCAAACACTGCAAAGGAAATGACCTCTACTACGGTTCACATTCCTGACTTCTACCAGCTGCTCCAACTAAGACTCGCACACGAATCTCAAACGAGCGCGTAAAAGATTTCTATAATCTTATAATATGGAAGGAGAACGAAATCTCACAAGAGATATCAACAATCCTAATCCTGAGGCTCTATAACAAATCGAGAGCAACGCTGAAAGCGTAGTACGTCTGCACAGATTCCTAAGGACACTAGAACTTGATGCTCTGATACCATCTGTGACAACCCGCCTAATAAGATACAGGGCGATCACTCCTATATCAAATTTTAACAGGAGTCTCATATGGATCATTCTTAGCATCACTGTCGAAAATCCATTTAATTACTAATAACCTATTAGGCTGGCGTAAAAAACTTTTACTTAACTACTCTTTTTAAACAATTATAAATAAAACATACACACAGTTTATGCGTAAATGAAACTGAAAGGAGAATGAAATGAAATAAAATAACCGAACACTCGGTTTGAATTATACAACCATATTGAATGTTGTACTAAAAGAATAAATAAATGCAATTGGACCATTAGCCCGAATATTTACATAGTACCTCCTATCTAGATTACAAGGATAGAAGCGTCTATCGAAAACCTGGACGCATCCACAATTGTTGTAGCAGGCGTCTGACTCGAAAGAAATGCCATCTAGGCGTCCCTGTGTCTGGACACCTATATATATATATATATATATATAATATATAGCAAGAGAGGAAAAGTAGATAAACGGGTCAGAGCCCGAATTTGAAAATATTTTACAAGTTCATAAATGCCTCATTATTTTGAAAAGGGTTTTATCTCATGTTTAAGTTTGGTATCGCACTCCCATGAGATACCCCTCACCTCTCTTCTATTAGTTCACACCTAACGCACCCCTCTAAACATCCTAGTCAATCTACCCTGCTAAACTAGTCTATCACCCAACTACTATCTACCTTAGATAGTCCAAGTGCTAAGGGCTAAACTTCCCTCCATTCTCAACAATGCACTAAGTTTGTGCGTGGGGTGTCTCGCGAAGAGAAATCCAAACAAGGAACCCCCCGATACACTACTACTTGGCAGGGTTAATGGTAGAGATCCATTAGGCCCGTAGCACAAAACAAATGTATAAATACATATTTTATATATGTCTTACAATATACATCCGGATAATATCTCCCGGAGTGAGGATTACCATATACAAAGTATTTATCAATACTGATCATATTTATCTCAAAAATTTACATTTCCTTTCTTATATCAAGGAAATGTATTTAAAAGCCAACTCATTAGCATGAATTGCTTTAACATATCATATAACTTTTTAAAAGCCAATTTTATTATCATAAAAATGCTTTTCCATTTTAAAACAACCCATTTCCCTTCTCATATCCAGGAAATATATTTAAAAGCCATTTTTATTATCATAAAAATGCTTTTACCATATCATATGCTTCCGCTTCCCTTCTTCCATCCGGGAAGCGTTACCGAAGCCAACCATTTATCCCATTTCCCTTATTCCATCCGGGAAATGTATTTAAAGCCAATTTATTATCATAAATTGCTTTAACATATCTAAGACCGTCCCTCTGGGTTTTCCCACTGGACGCGCCCCTAAATGGCTATCATCTTCCAGGTCCTATCAAACAAGACAACCTGAGAACCTACCAACGTCGGTTAGCGGCCATATGCATGCGGGATAGTCATGACCACACCTAGAATCACCTAACCAACGCAGTAAAAATATAATCGCTCATATGGCCTAAGACTATATCCACCCTGAATTCATTAGCCAGGGGGCATCACCATACGCACGCAACTTCCCTTATGATAGCGATTTAGGGAGGTGTGTAACCATAATTTATCAATTATAAAAAAAAAAACCATTTATCTTTCCATTTTGAAAATATTCGTATGCACATTTTCAAAATCATTTACATCACATCATATATATATACTTTAATCATATAGTATATATATATACATATACTATATATTCATCCTCGAATATATACATATGGCCATAATTGCCAACTACATCTAACGATGACCATTAATCCCAAAGATTCTCTCAAAGAATCATAATCATGCATTCATATAAGCATGATACTGAACCCAAAGTATTTTCTTACTTAAGTAATACATACCTTAATCCCATCTACGGATTTATTAGATATCTCCAAAAATACCCATTTGCATTAACTAAATAAGTATATTCTCTAATTCATCCTAATAATCTCGTCGGATTCACTCATCCATAATCAACATAATTATGTTATCTCTTTAGATCATAATCCACTTTAATACTCAAATTTAGAAAGCCCTCTTTAAACTCAAAGAGGAGAAGTATTAACAATCTCCAAAATCTTGGACTGAAAACAGGGTACCGATCGACTGCGGGTTGCAAATAAGCCTACGAAACAAAGCAGTAGGCCACTCTTCCTTGACGCGGTCGACCGGCCTTAGGGGCGCGGTCGACCGGTCACACCAGGTCCTCAACACTAATTTCCTCAAATCCTCCATCCAACAACCCAATTTCATTATTTGGGTTTCTAAACTACACCAAAAATAATCGCAAACATCTACACGATTAATTCTAGCCGTTATTTTTCCGATTTCCGATTTGATTTCTGAGTTGATGATTTTTACCCAGAATTTCCATCTTGTAAAAATCATATCAAATCAAGGAAAAATCAGAACAATACGCGGTGGGTGCCCACGTGACCGTATCGAAAAGATTTACGACTTTTGTGTTTTGACTGAGAGCTAAATCAGTCCTCTTCACGGCCGAAATGTCCCCACAAGCCACAGGTTTACTATTTATCGTCTTCTCCGAGACGGTTTCGGCCATTAAAGATTCTCCCAAGCTTTTGTCACCTTACCCAACGTCTTACAAAATCAACCAACTACAAATATACATATTTTAAGGGTTCTAAACATCCTATAACCCTAAAACACCAATTTATTTCGATTAATTTCTAAGTTTCTCCAAATATAAAATTTCTAGGGGTTTATTTGTTTTAACTCCCAAAAATCCGTTTTATCCACGAAAATCCAACCCAAAATCTTTAGGGTTTGTTTATACCAAACTACGGTATGAGATATTTATGCAAAAAGTAAATAAAGCAAGTAAACACTTGCCTCGTGGATATAATCCGACGACCTCGAGCCGAATCCCGCGGAGGTTGGTCGGAATCTCCCCATTTTCTCCTCTTTTTCTCTCCTCCCCTCTCTCTTCTCTCTTTTCTCTCTTCACTTTCTCTTTTTCTCCCTATCTCCCTCGTTTTATAAGGAGAAAAGGGTTTTAACCCTTAAAACCCCAAAACGACTCGTTTACCCAATTACGAGTTACTTTTACCTCTAAAATTATCCGAAACTCATTTTCGACAATCGGACACTCTTTTCTGACTATCTCGGCCATTCCGAGACTCACGACGCAGTTGAAATTTCCATCCGAGGTACTTGAATGCAAATCACTATTTCAACCCAAAATAAATAAATGTGGTATTCCCATTAAAATATTATCTTCTGTCGCTTTACCCGGCAGCGATACATTATTAAAATACTCCAATTCATTTACTTAATCCCGAAAGCAATTATTTCATTCATCGAAAATCATTTAATCCTCGAAAATCCCAAAAATCACTATTCAAGATAATTTCTCTAAATTCCAATTTATACTCAATTACGGTATTTAATTGTCTCCAAAAGGACGGGTTGTTACATAAACAAAATATTGCAACTTGTTTTAAAATTAAATATTGATCATCACTTAATCTTGACCAACAAATAAACTGGCTAAGTGATAAAATAATTATGATAGTATTTTAGTGGGGGCCCTTCATTGCTATTAACGTGTACAGGCTCTTTTTTTGCAATCGGCGTATGTGTTATCAACTAGTATCTGAACCTCACCCATTTACAAAGGACAATTATGAACAAGAATTTTGACATTCAAGGAAACGAGTGTTCACATTGTAATAATCCTGGTATTGACCAAGTCCCTTATATAGTATTGTTCTCCATAGTCACTTCTGAGTGGATGATGATAATACAGGGACTTCGCCAGGAGGAGTCATTTTGGAGGGAAATGTGACATGAGGATGCACTAGGAGGAAGAATGTTTCAGGAGGCGGCGTTTGGTAGGAGAAACATTCAGATGGATGATAGGGAAAACCTTAAGAATGAGGGTAGGGGTAACCTTAAGGAGGCATCTGGTGATTAAAAACTTGAGTAAATAAGGACACAAGGTGACCTATTTAACTCACAAACCCTCTCAGTTTACTCTTAATCTCTTGCACATCCCCATCTATGTGGAACTGACTTGCCTCTTAGCTCGAAATACGATTACTCACTAAAGAGATCTCATCCACAAGAGGTGCAATCTGTTCTAATTTGTTTTTTAGCATATATTATCTGACACCACTCTTACCTCATCTTTTGTGCTCTTTAAAGATGATGGTCAGAGCATGATCTTCAATGTCATCATAATGGTTTGAAGCGGACTAACTTCTATTGTCTTGGATCGATTCTTGTAGCATTAAATTATATTTAAACTTATGATGTTAACATTATTATATATAATGTGTATAGTTATAAATAAATAAAGGGCCATACTCCCTGGAGTCGGAGCTAAGTGTGGTGGTAATTTATTATCTTCCTCATGCCGGTCATGCATATACAAGTTTTACCTATTAGGTGTTCTATTGGCATCTCGGTCACCTTTGTACTTTCTAACTATTCACTCCTTAAATCTTCATATGATTTAGACCCCATTATGTGTACATCAACTTTCTTTGCTATGTTTTATTTATTTTTCTTCCACTAGATGATCTTTTTGTCCATCATCTCATTTTATAAAAAGTTGTTCCATTAATCGACTATTATTTCAACATTCATAAGGACTCTGTCTTCATAGCCAAAATATCGGAGCTTGATACACCCTTTAGTAAAAGTCTCTGTTGAAGGTTCCTTTGATATGTTCTCATTTTTTCAAGAACCTGATAAAGAACCTTTTTCTTTGAAGGGTCGGGGAAAGAAAAAATCTTAAAAGTTGTTCAAAAATATCATCCTCGATGGCTGGATCAATTTCGTTCTAATTATCTGTTTCCCCAACTCCCACGTGAATTTTCCCAAGCGATAAACATTGGGATTTAATTATATGGACATCATTTTTAGTGCGAGTAGGATCATTCTTGAGAAGGGATAACATGATGGGCTTCTTCTTATTTTCTCAGGACTTATCAGTAGCTGCGGTTGGGGGTGTTGGATTAACAAGAATTTTTTTCCATCCCGTAAATGGAGTGGTCGACTGGACCATTGGTGAAGAAAAGTATTGTTCACCCAATGATGATGAGAATCTAGGTTGGGGTGCAGGAAATGAGACTCCAAGAGGTGTCCCCTCATCATTTGGTACATTATATCCATTGTCATTCGACATTATCTACAATAAAAAATAATGACAAATTCATTATATAAACAGGTTTATGACTAACTATATATATATATATATATATGAAACTTCTAATAATAAAAATTTAAAATATGTTCAATGCATATAATCTCCATCCATTCAGTATTATTTTTTATAAATCTATGGATTTTTGCATGTGGACAACTAAGAGAAGCATATATATGATTGATGTGTAGATGTCAGTAACATGAACTCGGAATCCTTCTTCATTAACTTATTAGCAAGATTCAATTTAAAGTGCATATGTCGTGAGACATCACAATCTTGGTCAATGTTCTCTTTACATAGTTGTATACACAATGGATGAATGTTATTTTCTACCTTCTCTAACAATGTAAGTAATGATAGGGATACATCGGGATTATGTTGGCGAAATATATTATCTACCACCTTATCCCTACTTTCTGATAGGGAAAATAGAATATGATCGACCATGTATTCTTGCGAGAGATGAAATCCATGATTTGCAAGGTAGTTAAACTGTTTAATTTTCTTATTCTCATAATTTTAAATAGGATCACCCTTTATATGGCGTGCACTAATAAAAAAATGTATAAGTGTAGTGAAATTCCAACCTTTCGTACTCTTTTTGCTAGTGATTATCACCGTGCCTTATTTTTCCGAAGAAAAATATATGAGGGTGTGAATATGAGTGTAGACACCACATTCTAGAAGCCTCCTAAGACTCTCATTAGGTCCCTATAACTTCCCCATTCACTATAGAACCCTATGTCATACTCCGAGTACTGATTTAGAGGTCATTGGGTGCCCCGAGACCCATTTGACTCAGGTCAACTTTCTCGTCTAAGAGAAAGCTCAATGAATATTTAAAGGGCTCTAAATAACCTTTCCAACAGTCTGTCTCGTTCACTGGCCTTACGGTTCGGACGAACGATCTATTTTCCTTCGAGAATCTCCTGTCAAAAAGATTATTGGGCGCTTTCGAGCCCTATTTGACCAAAGTCAACTCCCGAACCCAGGAGCAGCCCTATTGATTCTTAAAGGGAACTAAAGATCTTTTTTAACGGTATGCCTCGTGCCTGATTAGGACTTATGGATTGCGTTTTGTGATCATTTTTTGAGAAATCTTCATGAGGTTTCCTATCGGAAGTATGTCTCAGAATTCCTGTCGATAGGCAGGTTAAGTACAAGGTCGACCATCACCCCCTTAACCCTATATAAGGAGAGCATGAGAACACTTTGAAAGGCACCTCATAAAGATCCCTCTTAGTGATCTCAGCAACATTCTCTCATATCGAGCGTGATTTCTCTATTGAAATCTTTCCTCCACATTCCATTTCCATCCCTTTCACGGCCAATTTATGAAAAACAATTTCCCTCTCCTCCCACCACCTCCATCCACTTGCAAGGGAAGCCTTTTCAACAATCAAGATCACCCTTTAACTCTCCAAAGAAGGTCCAAACATTCTTCTCTCTTTTAATTTCCATATTTTCGCATTAGTTTTCTAATCCTTACTTTAGCATTTCATCTTTGTTAGTCCATACATATTAATAATCCCACTTTATTATTAGTAGTATTGCACATAACATATTTTCTATAAAAAAAAACTAAAAAAAGGAAAAAGAGGGTTTGCTCATAAATTCCAAACAGAAATCCTCACCATATTCTCTTAAACCAAAACATCCCTTTTTTCTACACACACACATCTAAATATAATCACCGGTTGGATTTATGGAATAAACCCCACCCTCATGTTGCATGAAAACTACGTGGACTTTGATGCCTTTTTAGGCTACATAGGCGTCTCGGGTCAAAACCCAAGACTCAGGTCCTCTTTTCATATTTTTTATTCATCTATTATTTCTATACATTATATTGGTGATTCTTATTTGCGCTTTATCTTACACATATTATCATTCCACCATAACAATCGATATTCCAATAAGCGCACACATTACATTTTTTACTACTTTGGGAACACTTCTATGGATGACCTCACTTCGCTTTTCTTCATGACGCGAGTCGAGTAATTCCATTATCCATTTATATAAACATGCGCACACACATCACAGAGTTATTAAGGATAATAATAAAACATGCCCATGTGAGACTGAAAGCACGAGATGGGTACCTAACACCTTCCCATTCCATAACATAGCCCCCGAACCTCTGAACTAATTGGGTTCGCAAGCATCAGTATGTCTTTGATGTTGTTCTCTCGGGGCGGTAATATTTATTTTCCCTATTTTGTGCAAAATAGGTTGACCACTTTATCGACCCCTTAATGATGATGACCGAAGTGCTCCTAGAAAGGGCACGAGACCTTCTTCTTACTTCCTTGCTACCGGGCGAGCGAGCACCAAAAAACTGAGGAGGAAGAAGGAGACCGGGGATGACCACAATGGTGAATCTGGTTGGGAAGCATTGTATTAAGAGGGTTAGACTTTATTTTCATGGTTGTTATCATTTTTTTCATGTGTGCGTATGCACCTATTTGTATGTTCCCTTTTCTTCTCTATTTATTTGTTGTATATATTTATCTCATGCTTATATCACCTATCACTCACTTTTCACTTTCACTCACCTTTCATTTTCACTCACCTGTAAATATCCTCCATATAAACCTGACACGGCTTACACTTATACGTAGGATCACTTATATCCACATGTTTCACACACCACTTAGAATATCCATGTTTAGGTTTCACTAGCTCACACCTCCACTTTCACACTTGTATATATCCATGCTCACTTGCATTTATCACACGCCACTTTTAGTTGATCCATGCTTTCGTTCACTACCACACACTCACATGTAGATATTTATATATCACTCACTCACATAGATCCATGCTTAGTGTGGTCTTCATGCTCCATGCTAAATTTACTTTTTATGATACTTGTACATTCTTCCCTATTAGTATAGTGCTTATCATGCCAAATAAAAAACTCTCTCCATAATATACAAATGAAGAATTATGCATTTTTCACACTACATCACCAAGAGCATGGCTATTTACCTCTTAAGAGATAATGTCCCATATGTATCAATAGACTTTTAAGGAAAATGCTCTTTATTAGTTCCTATCCCTCGAGGAATCCAAAATTCGCAATTGGGAAGATGTTGCCCAAGAATTCATATCACCATAGAAGTACAATAAAAAACTGAAAGGTACACGCCGTGATCTACAGCTTCTTAAATGGAACCCTAGAGAAACTGTCAGCAGATTCATAGCAAGGTGGAGAGAAAAAGTTGTCACCATGACCAACCGACCCTCCGAAGAAGAACAAGTCAGCATAGTGAAGAAAAATTTATTACCCCATATCAGAGTAACCATGGGAGGTCAATATTAACCACATTTCCGAGCCCTTCAGGAAGCTGGTGTGGAGCTTAAAGAAAGTGTTACCAAGACGGAATTGACCTCGATCCTCAGAATTAACCTCGGCCCTCATAATTAGTCGTTATAACTTTAGGTCCTCAGAATTGACCTCGACCCTCAAAATTAGTCGCTATAACTTTAGGTCCTCATAATTAACCTTGCCCCCCCCCCCATAGAATTGGTCATATATTTAGGTCCTCAGAATTGACCTCGCCCCTCAAGATTGGTCACTATAACTTTAAGTACTCAAAATTGACCTCGGCCCTTAGAATCGTCCATCTCAACTTTAGGTCCTACGAATTGACCTCGGCCTGAAGAATCGATTATCATAACTTTAGGTCCTAAGAATTGACCTCGGCCTGAATAATTTGTCATCTCTTTAGATCCTAGAGCTTAGACCTCAGAATTGGTCTCTATCACTTTAGGTCCTCATAATTGACCTTGACCCTCAGTATTGGTCTCCACAAATTTAGGTCCTCAGAATTGATCTCGACCCGTATAATTAGTCATCCTCAGCATTACCTTAGGTCCTCAGAATCAACCTCGTCCCTCTGAATTAGTCGTCCTCATCCCTTTGGTCTACAAAATCAGCCAGTTTCCTAAACATTTATGTGGTGTTTATTTGACAGCCTTCACTTCTTACAAGCTCACCCATCGAGGGGATGTGTAGACACCACATTCTATATCACTCTTAAGACGCTCCTTAGGTCCCTATCACTTCCCCATTCACCATAGAATCCTAGGTTATACTCTGAGTACCAATCTAAAGGCCCTCGGGCACCCCCAAGTCCTATTTGACTTCGTTTAACTTTCTCGTATGAGAAAAAGCTCAATGAATCATTAAAGGTCTCTAAATATCCTTTCCAATGGTCTACCCCATGCATGAATCGACCTTACAGTTCAGACAAATAGTTCATTTCATTGTCAAAAATTGATCTAGAGGCCACCAGGCATTCCTAGGCCCTTTTCTTACCCTAATCAAATTCCTCGCCTGAGTGAAAGCTCAATTAATCTTTTAAGGTCTCTGAATACCATTTTCAAATTTTCTATCCTTTTCATAAATCAGCCTTACCGTTCGAACGAACGATTTACTTTCCTCTGAGAATCTCATGTTCAAAAGATCGTCCACGCTTTCGAGCCCGGTTTGACAAACGTCAACTCCCAAACCCGGGAGATGCCTAATGGGTTCTTAAAGGTCTCTGAATACCCTTTCCAATGGTATTCCCCATGCAAAATTTGTACTTTCTAATTGTGTTTTACAATTGTTTTTTCGAGAAACTTTCATGAGGTTGCCAAATGGCAAACCCATTTCCTTTCCTATCGAAAGCATGTCTAGGGATGTATGTCAATTGGTAGGTCAAGTAAAATGCCAATTGGAAAACCCTTTACCCTATATAAGGAGAGCATGAAGTCACTTTGATAGGTACCTTACAAAGTTCCCTCTCAGTGATCTGAGTAACATTCTTTCAAATTCAGCCTGGTCAATCTATTGAAATCTTTCCTCCACATTCCATTTCCATCCCTTTCATACCCAATTTAGCAAAAATCCTTTCCCTCTCCTCCCACTACCTCCATCCACTTACAAGGGTAGCCTTTTTAACAATCAATATCATCCCTCAAGTCTCCAAAGAATCTCCAAACATTCTTCTCTCTTTTAATCTCCTTATTTTTGCATTAGTCATCTAATCCTTACTTTAGCATTTCATCTTTATTAGTCCATACATATTAATAATCCCACTTTTTATTAGTAGTATTGCACATAACATATGTTCTATAAAAAAAATGAAAATAAGAGAAATAGTGTTTAGTAATTCATACACAGGCATCTCAGGTAAAAATTCGAGACTCGAGTCCTCTTTTAATATTTTTATTTATATATTATTTCTATAGATTATATTGGTGATTCCTATTTGTGATTTATCTAATACATATTATTGTTTCACCATAACGATCGATATCCTGATAAGCGTACACATTACGTTTTTTACTATTTTGGGAACACTCCTACGAATGACCTCACTCCACCTTTCTCCATGATGCGAGTCGAGTAATTCCATTCTCCATTTATATAAACACGTGTACACACTTCATGGAGTTATTAAGGAGAATAATAACACATGTCCATGAGAGACCGAAAGGGCGGAATGGGTGCCTAACACCTTCCATTTTATAACTTAGCCCAGGAACCTCCGAACTCATTCATTTCGCAAGCATTGTTATGTCTTTGAGGTCGTTCTCATGAGGAGGCAACATTTATTTTGCCTGTTTTGTGAAAACTAGGCTGGCGACTATATCTTTTTACATCCCCCCTCACCGATGATGACCGAAGCGCTCATAGAAAGTGCGCGAGACCTTCTTCTTCCCTCCTTCCAAATGCGCACGTGAGCACCAAAACCTCGAGGAGGAAGGTGGAGAGCGGGGATGGCCACAGTGAGTCCTACAAGTAATGTCTCTAACTAATCATTAACTGGTTATTTTTTTTCAATCGATCCAATTTAAGTTTATCTTATTTTATTTTACCTTAACATTGTTATGCGTCCTTCCGCCTATTTGCATTCACCGTACTAATATCACCAAGTCCAAATTATGTTTACTTTATTTAAATTAATCCAAAATTACTATATTGCCACTAAATGTGCAACCCCTTCCACCAATTTGTGTTCGCCCAACCAATAGCCACTTAATTAGGGGTGCACACGACCACAACGATAAACCAAATAGTATTATCCATATTGTTCACCCGCACAATGTCAACAAATCCAAATTAAGTTTATTATATTTTGATTAATCCTAAAATTACTATATGTCCACCAAATGTGTGTGTTATACACGTGAACCTGTGTTACGTAAAAGAAAGCATCTAGTAATCACACATGTTATAATAGCCAACCAAAGATATGTAAAAGTTGAATTATACGTGTTATACATGTATACTTAGTGATAATAGTCAACCAAAGACATGTACGAGTTGAATTATACACGTTATACATGTATGTGTTGTTATAATAGTCAACCAAATAGTTTTCAGGGCATGTTAAGTAAAAGAAAAGTAAAGTTACCTGAATATATAAATCACATATAATCAGTTGAACTTCAGTTATTTTTCTCCAATTTCATGCGCATATGAAACGAGGAAAAATCACGTATGTGTGTGTGTGTGTGTGTGTGTGTATATATATATGTATATGTGTGTGTGTGCATGCATGCTAGTATACGTGTGCGTATATGTGTATGTGTTATGCGTGTGCGTATAACTGTAGGTGTTATACATATATGTGTATCCGTATATATGACACGTGTCCTTGGTGTGTGTATTTGTTATATGTGTGCACATGTATGTTATACATGTGTGCACGCATGCGTGTGTGTTATACATGTACGCATGTGTGTCATAAATTCACGCGCGTCCGCGTGTGTGTGTGTTATCATGTGCACGTGTGTGTAATTAATCTCTCACCCTCTCTCTAACCCACTAAGTTGTAATTACAATAAAAATGAAATTTATTCGGTGGATTTCGTATTGTGTCATCTTGTTATCGTATCTTATTATCGTGTCATTTACCACTAATTTGTCTGATATCTAGGATTTGAAATACACACACATGTAATTTTGAAAATACACACATGTATAACAAAATATACATACATAAATATGTAATTCTTGAAATACATACACATATAACAAAATATACATACATAAATATGTAATTCTTGAAATACATCCACATATAACAAAATACATACACATAAATGTGTGTATTATGAAATACACACAGTGAACAAAATGCACAAATGTATACACACAGAGATATTTGAATACGCACACATACACTAATTTAGCACACCTTTTAATAAAAATAGTAACAAAATACACTCACACATGTAACGAAATACACGCACATTTTTATCCACACACTTATACACACACATAATACACCCATACATACCTGAGAGAGAGAGAGAGATAGAGAGAGAGAGAGAACACCCATACATACTAGAGAGAGTGGCGATGGTGGGATCTAGAGAGAGAGAGAGAGAGAGAGAGAGTAACACCCAACCCGTCGGGGAGAGCGAGCGGCGCGTTACTGTCGATAAAACTAAATCAAATCCACAATAATAAGGTATAGAGCATGTAAAAATCCCACAATATAAAATATAAGAGAATCCACAAATCTCAAATCTCAAATCTCAAATCTCTTCAAATTAAATACAACAAAATCTCTGGAAATAAGACAACTATCTATCTCGAAACAAAATAAATCTTCAATTCTCTATACATAAAAAAATACAATCTTCCAACTTGTATTCTCAAATAATCTTCCCAAAATAATCCACGCTAAAATCAATTCTCCAAATCAAATCTAAAGCACCTAAAATCCGCGCTGATCTACCATTAAAAGATAATATGGGGAAGTACACAATACGATAGGAAAGATGCTCAGCAAATATATTACCGGTGAATAAAGCGTAACAACATGAGTACGAATATTCAAATCAAATGATAATCTCAATAGCATTTTTCTCAATATAATTTCTCAACAACACATTAACCGGATCACCGGGCCTCACCATACCGCACCATACTTTATCAAGTAGCCGGAATAGGAATCTTGGCGGGTGCCCAACATCAGTGCCATATTAAAATCTCATGACAACATGATCGATGCAAAAATAATACCACATGAATCAAAATTAGTTTCCAATAAAAACATTCCAGACTCCAACTATATTTAGCAATTCAAATATGAGTAAAAAATCACAAGAAAGAAAAGGGAATGACACTCGCGAGATTTAGGAGCATATTGTGTAAAAGTCCATACGTTAAAATCCTCGCATGAATCATCACATAGTTTTAGCCTCAAAATCTAATCACACCATCACGTTCTTCTTGCGAAAATAATCAAATCTCGTTCTAGTCCAAACTCGAGAAAACACTAAATAAGCCTTCCAATCTAAGGTTGAAATCTTGAATAAGTTTGGGGCTATGGTTTGTAGATGAAAGGGAGTAATTTTGAAGAGGTCTTCTCGTTGAAAAGTTTGAGAAAAAGTGATTTGAAAATCCAAGCCATGAATTTTTTGTGATATATAAAGGATTAAGAGTTTGATTAAGAAAAGAGTTCTAATCAGATACAAACACTAAAAAATTTATTTCTGACCATTGGAATTGGATGAAACTTGGCTGAGAATTAGCTGAAGACGAGAGGAAGCTGTCAAAAAAAATTTAGCTCGATTGGACCGTTCAATATTTTTAAATATTTTTTTTTGCTAGAGAATTTTATGTTTTGAGGACTCTTACAGAGTTTTATGTTTTGAGGGCTCTTTGATATAATAAAAAATCAATTAAAACTCCATTTTAATTCCGATACCAATTCCGTTTGAAAATTTATTTTCAAATATAAAGAATCATCCATTTAAATTATAAAATCTAAAATTTCATTTTTTTTCCGATTTCCAAAATTAATTTAAAAATTCTCATTTAAAAAAATTCGGGTGATTACATACTTCCCAGCTGACAAGGAATTTCGCCCTCGACATTCAATGAAGCCTAACACTAAAAAGTCAAGGCACAACAACAATATCCAAAAAATAAATCTCGTCTCCAAAAATCAACTTTAAATACCTCACATCTAACCTCGACACCTAACACGACATATCACCAAAAAAAATTGTCTAACCCGCATGCTAGACCCAAAACCCAAGATCTGAGGGTTGTCGTATACCTAAGCTCTGATACCATCTGTAACACCCACCCCGACCGGGGAGAGCGAGCAGTGCGCTACTGTCGATAAAACTAAATCAAATCCACAATAATAAGGTATAGAGCATATAAAAATCCCACAATATAAAATATAAGGGAATCCACTAATCTCAAATCTCTTCAAATTAAATACAATCAAATCTCTCGAAATAAGACAACTATCTATCTCGAAACAAAATAAATCTCCAAGGCTCTATACATAAAAAAATAAAATCTTCCAACTTGTATTCTCGAATAATCATCCCAAAATCTGCGCTGACCTGCCACTAAAACAAAATATGGGGAAGTACACAATACGACAGGAAAGACGCTCAGAAAATATATTAGCGGTGAATAAAGCGTAACAACACGAGTATGAATATTCAAATCAAATGCGAATCTCAATAGTATTTTTATCAATATAATTTCTCAACAACACATTAACCGGATCACCATGCATCACCATACCGCGCCATACTTTATCAAGTAGCCGGAACAGGAATCTTGGCGGGTGCCAAACATTAGTGCCATATTAAAATCTAGTGACAACAGGCTCAATACAAAAATAATATCACATGAATCAAAATTACATTCCAACAAACATTTTCCAGATTCCAATTGAATTTAGCAATTCAAATATGAGTCAATAATTACTAGAAAACAAAGGGAATAACACTCGCGAGATTTAGGAGAATATTGTGTAAAACCCCATACCTCAAAATCATCGCATGAATCATCACATAATTTCAGCCTCAAAATCTAATCACACCATCACGTTCTTCTCGCGAAAATAATCAAATCTCGTTCTAGTCAAACTCGAGAAAACACCAAATAAGCCTTTTAACCTAAGGTTGAAATCTTGAATAAGTTTGGGGCTCTGGTTTGTAGATGAAAGGGAGTAATTTTGGAGAGGTATACTGGTTTAAAATTTGAGAAAAAGTTATTTGAAAATCCAAGCCACAAATTTATTGTGATACATAAAGGATTAAGTGTTTGATTAAGAAACAAGTTATAATCAGATATAAACACTAAAAAATTTATTCTGGATGATCGGACCGTTGGAATTGGATGAAATTTGACAGAGAATTAGCTGAAGACGAGAGGAAGTTGTCCAAAAAAATTCATCTCGATCGAACCATTCAATATTTTTAAATATTTTTTTTTCCAGACAGTTTTATGTTTTGAGGACTCTTCTATATAATAAAAATTCAATTAAAACTCCATTTTAATTCCGATACCAATTCTGTTTGAAAATTTATTTTCAAATATAAAAAATCATCATTTTATATTATAAAATCCAAAGTTTCATTTTTCTCCGATTTTAAAAATTAATTTAAAAATTCCCATTTAAAAAAAGTCGGGTTATTACAGGCAATGGCTAGATCTAATTCGAGAGAGGCTTTGTCATGTGGGGGAGTAGGGTGTATAGTATACATGAAAGGAAAAAAATAATTGGGGTTGCTTATATGTAGAGGGTGTGGTCACAGTCATGGGCTGCGACACCATGACCTGACCATTTATTTTTTACACATCACGAACCTATTCACGGTCTAGGACGCTGACCTGATTGGTCGCGTGTAAAATACAAATGCTCATGTCTTGGGGTCATGGTCCATGATCGTGACCATCTCCCGTGAAAATTTCAAAATGGTCAAGGCCCGTGACTGTGACCCATCTCAATTGAAACCCTAACATTTGTCACGCTTATGGTTATGATCCAAGGTCATGACCCACTTTGGTGAGAGTTTTGGCACCCATTTAGTCACAGGTATGGTCACAGTCCATGGCTCTGACCACAACCATTTAATGTCACCCTTTTGCTTAGTCACAGAATTTGTTCCGTGCTTTTGACCCTGGTCATAGTCTTCGGCCGTGACCACATGGTCACAGTTCTTGGACGTAACCCACCTTCCATAACCATGCTCAGTTTTTAGTGTTGTGATAACTTGAATATATATTATTCGATTGAGGGTAGTTAGGAAATTTTATGGAACTTTGGAATTCAAATTTTAAGAACTAACCATTAGAAAAATAGTGATTAGATATTTTGGGTTGAATCAAAATATTTTGAGTCCATTCAAACTCCAAGACTTTTGTTTTTGAAAGTTTACAAAAGGTTTAACATCGATACAAAGTGAGTCAGGTCCAAATACACAGTTTAAGCCAACTCAAACTAGTTTAAGTCGACTTAAACTGTGCATATCATTTTTTTTCTTTTTTTGGTATGATTGATTGATTTGGGTGTGTTTGGATGTGTTATTGAGATAATATTTAATCGTACAAGATCATTTACACCTTTATGATTTTTCTCAACCACTCAATATTTAGTGATAACATTCTGGAGCCTTGATCAATTATTTTGATGACAAACTTCTTGCATATATATTTTAACCCTCTTATATTTGCTTTAGTTCTTCATAAAATTTAGAGTATAGACTTGATTTTGCTGATGATTGAAGCTTGTGAGATAAGATTCTTGCTTAAAGATGCATTGACTAAGTTAACTGGTTGAGTAGTAATGTTCAGGGACTTAACTTATAGTTGACTTGTTTTTCTTAGACATGTACTTGCCGTTGTGTTTATTAACAACTCATAGGAATGTCTTAATTTCCTTGCTATATGATCTCTTCTCTATGAACTTCTCATAGTTATTATTTTTTTTTGTACATGAGCTGCTTTTCTAGCATTGGTTTTTTTGTTTTGTTGTGACTTATTCTCATTGAGTTGATATCTTGCTTTGGCATGAGGTAAAACCATGAATCATAATCACTTTTTTTGAGTGATTCAATGGTTCCACTTGTGCCTTTAGTTTTACATTGTGAACTCTACTTCATATTCAATCTCGACATGTCATGAGTGCTTGCTTTTATCAAGGACATCACGGAGAATATTGTGAGGTCTTTCATTTATCAATTGAATTGTTGTCATAGAAAATATTTTACATAAAAAAAATATTATTAAAATTTCCCCCTTTTAGATGATGAAAACTCAATTAATATCACTTGAGAAAATATTTTAATTCTCCCCCTTTCTTATAGACTTAGTTTTAAGAAAATTATTTTTCTCCCCATCCCTCGTTGATTCTACATTCTTGGATATCTTTTATGAAATGTTTTTAATCAAAATATCATTATATTCCTTTTTGTCATTAAAATGAGAAACTTATAAAGTGTCTAATGAAAATATGGGTTTTAAAAAGTAGTTTTTGTTGCTGGGAGAGTAGGGTAACATGAGAGTGGTGTTTGTAGCATTACCCTTTTATCTTGAATAATGTTACATACAGCTACTCTTAGTACCAATCCAGTACCTAATGTGCTTTAAATGATTGTACCAAAGTGTGACCCCATGTAATAAAGCATGGGTCCTATTATGGTACAATGTAAAGCATAATCGGTACTGGGTTGGTACTAAGAGTTGGTGTTTGTAGCATTACCCTTTCGTCTTGAATAATGATACATACACCTACTCTTAGTACCAATCCAGTACCGAATGTGCTTTAAATGATTGTACCAAAGTGTGATCCCGTGTAATAAAGCGTGGGTCATATTATAGTACAATGCATTTAAAGCACAATCAGTACTGAGTTGGTACTAAGAGTTGGTGTTTGTAGCATTACCCTTTTGTCTTTTAATTTCTCATCATATGTAATCACTAATAAGGTTAGTATAAGAAATATTGGGTAATAGGTAATGTAAACTCTGAATGGGTCAATCATGATTTCAATAATAACATTATCTTTTCAAGTAGCAATTGTTCATCATGCATCAAAAGTGAATGAGAGCATAAAAATTCATCGAGTGCTAATTCATAAGAGATAAATGGCATGGAATGAGTGTGTATGTCCTAATTGTAGTAGCTTGAATTATATATGTACTTGTTTACAGTAACCTGAAATTAACTTTTTCTCATATTTTATGGCATATCTTTCATTCTTTTAAGATGTTTCCATGAATATCCTATATGTGGTACTGCCACTTTACATACAAGGATAATATCTATCTAGTTTTTAAAATATAGTATTAGTGCAAACCAGCTTGCGACTCTTCACAAAGAAGGTTATTTTGCAATAATGATCTAAATATGAAGATAAACGTGTAATAATGTTCTAGAATATACTTCATTTAGCATGTGAGCATAAAAGTGTGAGCATGATCAGCTCGGTGTATCATTAAATTCATGTAAGGTACATATGAGAATCATATTAAATGTATTTCATTGAATGACATTCAATAATTTCTAGACACCGACTTGATGGTGTTGGAAATGCTGTTTTAATTTCTTCATTTTTATATTTCTTAGTGCATACCTTGTCAAGAGCATTAACTTACTGCACTTGGTTTAGTGGAGATAGCACATGGTTTAGTGCTTATCTAGTTTGCTGCACTTGGTTTAGTGGAGATATTTAGTGGTGTATTTTCCTATATAAAGGCTTATTGTTAATGATACTATGTGTGCCTTCTGCTTTAATATATCTTCTATCTTCATACTGCTCTAATCTTCTTCTTTTACTTTCCTATCTAACAGTGGTATCAGAGCCACTAAGATAGCAGAGTGAGTAAATAACAACAGTTTTTTTTCTCTGTAGTAGCAATATAGAATGGCTTCTGAAAATTTCGTTCAGCCATATATTCCATTCTTTGATGGTCATTATGATCACCGTAGTATGCTGATGGAGAACTTCTTGAGATCAAAGGAGTTCTGGCAGATTATTGAAACTGGAATAGCAGAGCCAGCAGCTGGTGTTATGTTAATTGGACTGCAAAAAGCCGAACTGAATGAGCAGAGGCTGAAGGATCTTAAAGCCATGAGCTACCTATTCTAGGCCATTGATCGATCAATCTTAGAAAAAATTTTTGCAAAGAAACTTCCAAGAAAATTTGGGATTCTATAAAGAAGAAATATAAAGGGACAACAAGGGAAAAATGAGCACAACTTCAAGCACTTTGTGATGAATTTGAAACTTCACGCATGAAGGCGAGAGATTCAGTTTCAGAGTACTTCTCGAGGACGACGGAAATTGCAAATAAGATGCGAATTCATGGAGAAAAGTTGGAGGACGTCATAATCATTGAGAAGATTTTGCGTTCAATGACGGCGAAATTTAATTACATCATTTATTCGATAGAGGAATCCAAAGATATTGATGCTATTTCTATTGATGAGTTGCAGATTTCTTTGTTAGTTCATAAATAGAAAATAAACCGACAAGACAAATAGGAGAAATCATTACAAGTCTCATCTAATAATTATTTTTCAACGTCAAATAGAGGACGTCGAGGAAGAGGAAGAGGTAGAGGAAACAATGATCGCAAAGTTCCACACCAGAAATCAGAAGAAAATTAATTTTCTCGTATTCATGGAAGAGAAAGAAGTTATGACGATCATCATTCAAATTCCTACAAGCCAAAATCAGCAGACAAATCAAAAGTTGAATGCTTTCGGTGTCACAGGTATGGACATTATAAGTCAGAATGTCGAACTAATTTGAATAAAGATCGTGGAGAAAAATCTAACTTTGTAGAGAAGGAAGAAGAAGTGTCCCTTTTGTTGGCATGTCACGCAAAGGAAGAAATTCATAAAAACTTGTGGTATTTATATACTGGATGCAGCAATCATATGTGTGGTGATAAGTCTTTGTTTTTCGACTTAGATGAATCTTTTTGGAATATAGTAAAGTTTGGAGACAACTCTGTAGTCTCTGTCATGGGAAAAGGAAATGTCAAAATCCAGACCAAAGAAAACTCTGACCAAGTTATTTCTAATGATTTCTTTATTCCAGATCTGAAAACAAACTTGCTTAGTATTGGTCAGCTTCAAAAGAAGGGATATGAGATCACTATTAGAGAATGAGTTTGTCGAATTCAAGATCTGAAATGAGGATTAATCACTCAAGTCAATATGACAACCAATCGTATGTTTCCTCTATATCTGAATAATAATACCCATGCTTGTTTTTCTATAAAGTTTAATGATACAACTTGGCTATGGAACTTTCACTGTGGGAATCTTAATTTTGGTGGATTAAAGACGCTCCAACAGAAAAATATGGTGATTGGTCTTCATGAAATATCAAGTCCTTCTCAAGTTTGTGAAAAATGTGTCATTGGTAAACAACACCGTGAACAAAGGGAAAAACATGGAGAGCAAAAAGAGTGTTAGAGCTAGTCCATTCCAATATTTACGGGCCAATAAATCCAACATCTAATGGAGGTAAATGGTATTTCATTACTTTCATTGATGATTATAGTCGAAAAACATGGGTGTACTTTTTACAGGAGAAATCTAAAGCATTTTTAGCTTTCAAAAATTATAAATTGCTTGTTGAGAAAGAAACTACCAGCCAAATACAAGTGCTAGGCACCGATCGTGGAGGAGAATATAATTCACAGGAATTTGCAAATTTATGTGAGACACATGGCATCAAAAGACAACTGACAGAAGCTTATACACCACAACAAAATGGTGTAAGTGAAAGGAAGAATCGCACAATTCTAAACATGGTGTGAAGTCTCTTGAGAAGTAGCGGCATTTTAAAAGATTTTTTTCCTGAAGCAGTTAATTGGAGCATTCATGTTTTGAATAGAAGTCCCGCTTTTACTGTTCAAAATATGACACCGGAATAAGCATGGAGAGGTTGCACACCAACAGTTGAATACTTCAGACTTTTTGGGTGTATTGCATATGCCCACATTCCAGATGCGAAGAGAAGAAAGCTAGGTGACAAAGGAGAAAAATGCATTTTTCTTGGTGTTAATGATCAGTAAAAAGCTTACAAATTGTACAATCCTATCACCAAGAAAATTGTTATCAGCCGTGATGTTGTATTTAATGAAGACAGATGTTGGTCATGGAGCAACAATGTTGCAGGACAACCAATTCCAGCAGATTTTAATGGTGAAAATAAATATAGAAGGCAGCAGCCTGAGGAGGACGAGAAACAAATAGTTCCAAAAGTTCTTTCGAACGATCTAAAAGATCCTCAAAGTCCTCCTATAGCTGAAGAAAATGCTGAACAACAAAATAAAGACCGACATGGATGTCAGGTTATGAAGTAACTGGGATTGAACGATGTGAGGATCCACTTACACAATTTGCTCTATTTTCAGGTTGTGATCCTGTATGTCTCGATGTTGTTGTTAAAGAATCAAAGTGGCAGAAGGCTATGGATGATAAAATTGTAGCTATTGAAAGAAACAACACTTGGGAGTTGACTAATCTTCCAAAAGGGAAAAAGATAATTGGTGTCAAATGGGTGTACAAGACAAAATTGAAGGAGAATGGCATAGTTGATAAATACAAGGCACGCTTGGTAGCTAAAGGCTATAAGCAAGAGTTCAACATTGATTACAAAGAAGTTTTAACTCCAGTTGCAAGGCATGACACAATCAGGTTAATGATCGCACTAGCAGTACAAAACTCATGGCCCATCTTCCAATTAGATGTGAAATCAGCATTCTTATATGGATACTATCAAGAACAGGTATTTATTGATCAACCTCCTGGTTATGTGAAGTTTGGAAGTTAGCATCAGGTGTATAAATTAAAAAAGGCTCCGTGTGGACTAAAACAAGCCCCACAGGCTTGGTATAGCCGCATAGATGCTTATTTTTCGAGGGAAGGATTTCACAAATGTCCATATGAACATACACTTTTTATTAAAATTGAAGATGGAGGAAAAATACTCATTATATGCTTATATGTCAATGATTTAATCTACAATGGAAATGACAGTGCTATGTTTGACGAATTGAAGGAGTCCATGATGGTTGAATTTGATATGTCTGATCTTGGGAAAATGCATTACTTTCTTGGTATAAAAGTAGTGCAATCTGCTACTGGAATTTTTATTTCTCAAAAGAAATATGTGCAAGAAATTTTAGACAAATTTCAGATGAAGAATTGCAATCCTGTGAGCACACCAACTGAGTTTGGTTTGAAGCTTGTTAAAGATTCTGAAGGAAGGAAGATTAACAACACTCTCTTCAAGACAATCATGGGAAGTTTAATGTATTTGACTGTAACAAGACCTGGCATAATGCACATAGTAAGTCTTATTAGCAGGTATATGGAAAGCCCGAGGGAAATACATCTTCTTACTTGTAAGAGAATCTTTAAGTATTTGCAAGGTACCTCTGATTTTGGGTTGTTGTATAAGAAGGATGAAAAGTCATATCTGATTGGGTTCACTGATAGTGATTATGCTGGAGATATAAATGATCGAAAGAGCACATTAGGGTATGCTTTCATGTTAGGTTCGGCAGCGGTTTCATGGTCATCAAAGAAGAAGCCCATTGTCACTTTGTCAACCACTGAAGCTGAATTCATTGCTGCAACTTCATGTGCTTGTAAAGCTATTTGGCTGAGGAAAATTCTTGAAGAATTACATTTCAAACAAAAGGGAGCCAGTACAATTTATTGTGATAATAGCTCTGCAATCAAACTCTCCAAAAATCCTGTTCTTCATGGTAAAAGTAAGCATATAGATGTGAAGTATCATTATTTAAGGGACCTCAGGAAGGAAGGAGTTATTGATCTCATTTACTGCAGAAGTGAAGACCAAGTTGCTGATATACTAACCAAGCCCCTCAAATTGGTTACATTTTCGAAGCTAAGAAAGTTACTTGGAGTTTGCACTCAAGAAAATTCACCTTGAGTAAGGGTGCCACGCAGTTTTTTTTAAAAACTAAATGTTTGAAAACATTCAATTTGAGGGACGGATTGTTGAAAATGTTGTTTTAATTTCTTTATTTGCATATTTCTTAGTGCATACATTGTCAAGAGCATTAACTTGCTGCACTTGGTTTAGTGGAGATAACACATGGTTTAATGTTTATCTAGTTTGCTGCACTTGGTTTAGTGGAGATAGTTGGTGGTGTATTTGCCTATATAAAGGATTATTGTTACTGATACTATGTGTGCCTTCTGCTTTAATATATCTTCTATCTTCCTACTGCTGTAGTCTTCTTCTTTTACTTTCCTATCTAACAGAGAGAGCGTGACTATTTTAATTCGTGAGTTATAATAAAAATAATGAAAGTATTAACTCAAGGAACAATCAAATAAGACATTTAATCATGTATCAAGTTTTAATATATTATATTATGAATAAAGTGTGCAAACATGCACTAATGGCATGTATCACATATCAAGTTTTTCAAAACACAGACACGTGAAAATTTCAAATGACTAATGAATAGAGAATTCAAAGATTAGGTGTTTAAGTGCTATATTAAGGAGTGTAATATATATTTTGTTAATTCTTTAACATTGGTTAATCAAAGCGAGTCTAAGGCCAATAGATTTTCAAGATTCTCGACGTTTCCCAAAGTTTGATATTCCCAACAACATTATCTACTTTTCAAAGTTGTTTTTCTCCTCTAATATTTCATAATTTCTTAATCACGACTTTATTTTCAATGAATTCCTTATGGCATTTATGGTTTTCATAGTTTTTAAGTTTCTCATTTTTTGTGATAGCCAAACATCCTTTTAAAAAATTTATCTCCCCTTTTGTTTCATAGGTTGCACAATATGTACAACTTAATGTTTTTCTTTTGGTTGCATCTATAATACCTTTTTTGACCTGTGAAAAGGTAGATATAAACATCTTTGTAGACAAATTTTACTTTTGAAAATTTTGAATAACTTTTGGTTTTCACGATGATTATGACTATGTGGAAAGTATCTCATTGTTATGTAAGAGTTTAAAAATATTTTTATGAACCAATTTTCAAACTTCAATTGTCGTGAACCTCAAGGTTATTTTCATTGTGTGTCATATGTGAATGTCATAGATCATGCTTTGTGGAATCCATATAAGATCAGTTTGATATACCAAAATCTTCAAGTCTTTGAGTCTTTTTTGAGTAACTTATATGATAATGTCACATGTTTTCATAAACTCATTGTGATAATTCCAAATGTGTTCCATCTATTCATTTTAAGAGTTTTGTGAAATCACATCTTTTCAGTGAGAATCGTCACATCTTAGAAATGTGTAATTGTTCAAATATGAAATCAAATTTGGACATCGGGAAGATGTGCCTCGTCTGATGGGAAATCATTCCACGTGTGATCTAAACACCGCTAGAAATAAATGAGGAAGTTTATTGGACTCCCATCAGCTCAAAACAAATCCCTTTGATTATAAATGGAAAACATAAAGAGATTGAAGGAAGCTAATTAGGGGAATTCTAGTCGGATTAGATGAACACAAAGTCACCCAATATGGCTTGTACCCTTGGTCACCTTGATGAGTAGTCCAAACGTTCTGAAGAATTGATCAACATAGTCCTCCTTTGCCAAACATACAAACAATAGACACGATCAGTCGGTGTAAAAAATAAGTCACCCTCATTTTAGTGTTATATAATAGGAGGGTTGTTGTATTTCCATGAGACGTTTCTGCAAGATGGTAATACACTCACGTAGAAGATAGGAAGCGTGGGAAATTCCATCTACCTATGCAGCTACTACAATTACTTCTAGTCCTCACGGGTTAGGGATTATAGGATTTTTGTTGTACTAGTTCTATATAAAGTCATAAGGGAGAAGGGAAAATACATGATCAACAAGTTTAACACTCAAATATTTCTTCTAAGTAATATACACCACCCTTTCCCTTTACTCTTGAGACATAGGTCAATTCTAACCGAACCACATATCTCTAAGTGTCTACTTTGTTTACTTGTTCTTTGTGCCGCTTATTTATTGCTTGCATCACGCACATAATATTTTCACCTTAACAACGAGAAATAAATGTAATCATTAATTAACCATCATTTATAAAGTAAAAAAGTATTTTTTATGTTATATATAATTTTTAGGAACAAAATGTATAATATAATTACTATTATTGTTTCATTTATAATAATCATTTTATAAATGTACCATGTTGAAAAATTATTTACAAGCACAATATATGTACTCTATATAAAAAAAATTATAAAATGTTCTCATATAATATGAGCTACGTATTTGTTTGACAAAAAATGAAATAAACCAGTGAGACTATGAACTTTATTAGCATCTAATATGCAAATTGAACCCCTTGACTTTCTTTCAATGTTATGCAAGTGATGTGTGATGACCACTAAATTTAAAAGAACCTGAAGTTTTCAACGAGCGTAACCCAATAATGTTTGGTCCCTGAAATTAGTGCATGGAAAGTGACATTAACTACATCTCTACTTAATATCACTCTAAGGATTATTTTTATTTTTATTTTTGAAAATATGCCTAACTAAAAATTAAACAAAACATTTTATTAGGGACTAAACATTAATCGACCCTAATAATAATAATAATAATAATAATAATAATAATAATAATAATAATAATAATAATAATAATAATAATAATAATAATAATAATAATAATAATAATAATAATAATAATAATAATAATAATAATAATAATAATAATAATAACAACATTAATAATAATGTGAGCAAAGATATTGAACACTACATTTTGCATAAAACAACTTAAACTATTATTAATGTTAAAAACACTCTTGAAGTCATAGTTTGTTGCAAAGACTGGTAAGTATCATTAAAAATAGTTGTTAAAACATTTTGAGAAAGGCACATTCGCAACAAAATACGTTTCACAAGGTTTTTACATTAAAAATAATAAAAAAAATGTTTACAAAAAAAACATACTTTAACTTTTAGGATTAATTACACTTTGACCCCTCCAACTGTACATGTATTTTTACTTCACCACCTTTACTTTCAGTTTTCAAGACTTAATCTCCTCAAATTTTAGAAGTTCGTCATTTTACCCCAGACCGTAACAATGACAAGTTTGTGGACAAAAAAATAGTCATTTGCACAAGTTGTTAGACAAAAACACCCTTATGTGCCTGTAACGCCCCGATCCGAATTTATGGTCTACCTGTGGGTCAACCCGGTCCTTATTGAATGTTAGTTATGAAGTGAAATGAAACAAACAAAATATTATTACTAGTCCTGTTTTATTTAATTAGCATTTCACTTGTTTAGCATGCAATTTCGATTCATATTAAGCTACGTGTGGGACCAATGAGAAATGTACTCGGAATCCAAGCATTTAAAGATACTAACGTAAAATAAAAAGAATATTTACTTATACAACGCTCTCAAAGTACAGAACCACAAACAACTTGCCATATCAAATAAGAGGGAATGATCCAAATGTCGAGTGGGAAATACAACAATGCAATATTGAATCGAACCGTAAAAAAGAGACTCCAACACGTCATACCTATGTGCACATATAATGACCTCTTATGTGTACATATCTATACATTAATGTCTAAAATCATTTTTATTCCCAAACATTACTTATTCCGATTAAATCGTACTAATCCTATAAAGAGACCCTTTTTTCTTAACTTGCCAAAAATTCCCGATTTAACTCACTCGGTTAAATACTTAAACAAGATACCATTTGTTTGTAACACCCCGCCTAATTAAACACCGGGCGATCAGTCCTTTATTAAATTAAAAATCAAGGTGAACGGTGTGGTTCATTCTTAGCATCACTGTCGAAAATAATTTTTCCGTTTTAATCACCCTAAATAATTAAGCTAAGTGTAAAAATAATTTAAATGATTTTATTTATTAAATTGTGTTGTAAAAACCTTTTAAGCATAAACTAATTTATGGATAATACAAACGATAAAGATACCAATCATCCAACGAAACATGCCAACTAGATTACTCAAATCCAGATAAATAACCACAACCGGTGACAATGCGATAGATAAAAGAATCCCAAATGAAAACATAATATTGAAATGATAGAAGTGTATGGCATCCCTATCAAGTCTAAACAAGAGTCTGGAAATAGGCAACACATGCCCTAACTAAATGAACTAAATAGAAATCTGAGGAGCCAAAGGAGTAAGCGTCTACTACAATGACGTGCAACTTTCACACAAGCTGCAGCACGTCTAGCCAAATGAATCCACACCTGATGCCCCTGTGGCTGAGCACCTGTAATATATATATATATATACACCCACACACACACACACAAGAGAAGGGAAAATGACAGGAAACGGGTCGGAGCCCGAGTGTAAAACAGTTTTAAAAATAGTTTAACAAGTATTTAAAATGCTTACTAACTAATATGACAACCATGTTAGTACACGACACTCTCTTGATAATTCTTAACCCTCATCCAGTGTGAACGTAT
This sequence comes from Sambucus nigra, assembly GCA_949130495.1. NCBI lineage: Eukaryota > Viridiplantae > Streptophyta > Magnoliopsida > Dipsacales > Adoxaceae > Sambucus > Sambucus nigra. The sequence goes on from OX422210.1 coordinate 261,626,166, forward strand.
ACCGTACTACTAAAATGCCTCATACGTCTATCTCATTCTTTTCTCATAAATTTTACTTCATGTGGTCACAAGTCTATGATTTTAGTTTAGAGATCAATCTCTTAATGATTACTTACGTCGAATATGTATGTCTTAATACTGTTGTGAAGTTCCCGAACACTTGCTACAATTTTGGAGCATTTATTCAATATTTATCTACTTATACGCACAGTAGAAGAATTCTATATATACGTATATATATTAATCCCTCATATAATATATATACTATCGGCACCCCACATAAAATCAATGGTGCTGGCATACTCTTCTATCTAGTCCTCATATATCTCGTACAAGAGAAATATTAGTTAAGGATCACTCTCGAACTATATTAACACAATACACACAAAATAAAGGCGAAGCATAGTTCCAAGTCACTAAGAGGTCAGCACATACCCTCACGTCTCTTAGGACTGTTTGACTATCATTCTCACATATCCCGTACTAAGTAATCCTATGTTCTAGGGTAAGAGTTAATATCCCCCATGAAGGTCGCATTGAGATAAGACTGCCCTGACGCGGCAACCTCCGTGATAGCAAGTAGCGCGGGTATGATTATACACAGATATATATATATATATATATATATATATATATATATATATATATATATATATATACACACAAGCACTCGGTCATATATATATATAAATATTCACATCTTTCAATTAGGTTCGCCCACGACCCATAATAATATTTTAACCGTACGTAGTATAATTCACCCAATTCCTATGTCTAATTAACCCAATCTCTTTTTATCCTCAATTATCACCATTTCATAATAACTTATCGTCCCTCGAAGTATTCTCTCTTCCTAAAGGTAAATTCAGTAGGTACACCCTCACTAACATACTCGTCTAAGTCCTTCATGAATTGCTCAATGCCTTATTTAACGTACGCACGATTTCTAATATGTGTCATACCCTCGTTATCCCACTGTTACATCTCATATAAAATTATATTCAACGGAACCTACTTAGACCCTACTGGTCATCTTCATAACCCATTATGATCTTTAAATGATATTCAAGGGCTCCTACGTATTTTATCCAAATTAGACAAAAAGGGGAAAAACATTCAGTTTCCAGGAGGGGTCGATCGATCAATGAAGGAGGTCGATTGATCGATCAGTCGATCGATCGACATTCTTGAGTCAATCGATCAATTGAGAAGTTATTGCCCAAATTCTGCTATTCCAACCTATGGGTTTGATTACCTTTCAACCTCTAAATCATTCTTAATTCATCCCAAACTCACAAACAATTAAACTTAGAGTTATGTCAATCTATCTACATGATTTCCTACATAAAACATGTACGAGTTCATCAAAGGCATGGATTTAAAGGGACAAATTCAATAGAATTATCAAGAACCCTAGTTTTATCATAAATTTCAATATTCTCAATCCTTTTTCATATTTCTTTCTATTAAATCATCACATATCAGTAGTTGATTCTCTACATATGTCAAAGGCTCCAGACTACATATTAAAATCTCCTAATTCATATAATTCTTCAATAAAAACATGTATTCACCATTACTAACCTAACATGGGCGAAATATGAACTAGAAATAAGCAAGATAGATACTTGACTTGGAGATGGAAGTCTGATTTCCAAGTGTTGATGTGTATGGTTGCGATCCTTATTTCCCGATCTATGCGATGGTGTTGGAATCCGGCAAAAAGGTTGTGAATTGGTGGTTGTCCTCCTTGGAAGGTCTCCCTCTTCTCTCTAACTTAACCCCTATGGAACCTTCTAACTCCCTAACCCTCAAGGATTGTAAATTCATCATATATAAACCTACTATTTTCGTCCATAATAAAACCTAAAAATGGCAAATTACTAAATCTCCCTCTTGGGTTGTCTGTTAGGCCTAAAATTATCCCGAGACCCAAGCTAATCCCCGGGTATACTTTTCAGACTAAATTGATCCTTCTGGACACATTGGCGCACTTGAAATGACTATATGAGCGACTTATAAATTATTCACTTTTTATTATAATAATTTAGTCCCGACACGACACATGCGCGTTCCGACTTAATTTCCATAATTGTCGTATTATTCACTCGTGATAATTTTAATAAAGTCAATTCTATATATTACTTTATTCGTTAAGTAATATTCAACAAATTTCCAATAATTACAAACTCTCGTCACGCTATTAAATATTTAAAATAAATTTCTGGATTAATATTAAATTAATTTATCTCAATTAAATTTAATAAATCTCCAATTTAAAGTCATAAAATTACGGGGTATTACATTGTTTTGAAAGAATACTTCTTTTAATGAAATCGTCTATTTACACACACCGAATTTGCCTTAACATTTTCCTTGAAAATAGCCTTTCAATATGCGGACGCACTGTATTAGAAAAACTTATTTTCCATTGAAAGGCTTTCACAATCATGCACCTGTGTTAATTATGGGTTAAAACCTCCTTAGGTTGCTTAATTTCCCATTTAAGCACTTCATTTTACCAATTTTTTTAGTTTATATGGACATTAGCCACTTTCTCATATTACTTGTCCACATTATCTTTCAACCGGAACATTTATAAATTTTATTTCAAGTTAGATTATCATTTCTTATATTCAACACACAACCTATTTCTTGACATGTTCTACTTTTATAATTATCTTTTTTCTGGAGTTTGCCATATTATCGCGTACTTTAACGAGCTCCACACTACCGACTACACTACCATATACTCTGGCCAGTGATTTTGGATCTTCCACCCTAGGGTGTAACAACCCTCGCTTTGGGGAGCCCAATTTTATATTTATTTACTATGTTGAGTAGTTGCCTATATAAAATGCTTCATGTGGGTAAGTATTAATTTGATGATATAAGTTAATATTTACAATTAAGTTGCATGTTACCATGTGTGTAAGTAGTTGTTACCATGTGGTGTTCTATTTTGTCATGAAAATTAATATGGAAATTTGAAATAAAATGGAATCGGAACTTAATTTGGCTTATAAAATCTCCAAATGATAATTTGGAGGGTGTAGTTAGTTCCGGGAGGTGCGAGACAGTCGAAATGTGTGCCATATTGTATTTTGAGATTTTGGGCACTTTTGACTGGTTTTCGTATATTGCGTATTAGAACTTAACTATTGCGGTATTTTTACTTAAAGGTTAGAGACTTTTAATCTTAAGCCACGTTTAGCCTTTCCCCAAGCCTTTCATTTCCTCTTAAATTGCCCTAAGTGTTCTAGCCCTAGAGTGAGAGAGAGTGAGAGTGGAAGATTGGAGAAAAAGGGAAATCTTGAAGATTTGTGGTTTGATCTTACTTCCTTCTTCAACCAAGCCTGATATAGAAGCCCCAAGGCAAGTTTCTACTTGCTATTATATGGTTTAAGATGAATAATTAGTATGGGTAGATATGTATAGTTTTGATGTAATATAATTGTGGTTTTTGGTTGGATTTATGGGTATCAACATCTTTGGTAGAGATAGATTGTTGATTGAGGTAGAAAATGTTGTTGGGAGCATTTATGATCTTTTGGTATCATTAAATGTAGTTGGATGATTTTGGGTTGGTTATTGATTTTTGGGTTTAGAAGACATTAGGAGAAATGGGTCTAGGTCTGCAATGGCCGGTCGACCGCGTATCTCAGACCGGTCGACCGGGCCTTCGGAGGAGGGCACACTGCTTTCTTTCAAAGGCACAAAAATAAGGGCGCGGTCGACCGCGGTTCTACCACAGGTCGACCGGTCCATCCGAAATGGACTTTCTGCTTTCTTTCAAAAGCTAAACTTTGAGACGTGGTCGACCGCGGTCTTGGGATCGGTCGACCGGTCCCCTGTTTTCTCAACCAATTTCCTACTTTTTTTTTATCCTTTTCTTCCTCTAGGAACTTAGGAATCTTTTTGAATGAAGTAAACCTTGGCTTTTAGAGTCCTAGTTGAGTTGGTTGTCACCCTAGTGTTGAATGGATTTCACTTGGGGTTAAGTCCGGGGGAGGGATTGTCCTAGTGATGTTAAGGCATCACTTTTCTTTGTGCATCCTAATAATATGGATGGGAATTGTAGGCCCATACTTGGAGACGATAGGGGCTTTAATTGAGATATATAAACCTTATGTTTGGGAAGTGAATATGATCCCTTGGAGATTTATTCGAGGCATAACCTAGGATGAGTAATGAACTATCCTATTATGAAGGTTTCAAACAAATGAAACATGTAAATGTAAATGAAAATGAAAAGTATGATTTTTATAGTAAATGCTAATTTACTTAAACACACCTCTCTAAATGCTATCATAAGGGAAGCTCGCGCATGAGGTGATGTTCCTTGACTAGTGAACGCAGGGAGACTATAGTCATCGGCCATATGCGAGTTTATTATATGTATTTTTCTGCGCTAGTGAAGTAATTCCGAGTGTGGTTATGACTCACTCGCAGGCATATGGCCACTTCCCGACGTGCGTTAGGTACCCAGGCTGCCTTGTTTGATGGGCCCCTCGAAGATGATAGTCATTTAGGGGCGCGCCCAGTGGGAAAACTCGGAGGGGCGGTCTTAGAATCGTTATATGCATAAGAATAGAGCTTTTCTAAATCTCAAGTGGGACTTGAGGGTTGTATAATTCCACTAAATGATATTATGACAATTACATTCCTGCTAAGGAATGGGAATTGGAATGAAATAAGAAGATAATGTTAGTATATTCCTGTTAAGGAACTAAAACTGGATTAAAGTGGAATTTGGGCAATACAAGCTTGTAATTTAGTTTTAAATTTAATTTTGCATAATTTCATCTTCTTGCAGGGTCTCATTTAATTATGTCATTTTCACTTGTTTTCTTATGATCCGTGCTTAGGTTGTTAGAGTGTTGATTTATATACCCATGTTTTGCTATTCATATCTAGCATGCTTTTTGTTCATCTGGGAACTATATATAAACCGGGTCCTGACCCGTTCTTTTTCCTCTATGTTGTGCTTGTTATTGTATCCGCCCAGGTGATCCTCCGCAAGGGCGCCCGTGTTGATATTCCTACCCTTTTGCTTTTAAGGAGCTGTATGAAATTGCGGATATTACAGGATATTTTGTTAGACGTCGTCATTCTTTTGATATCTAGTTATGATCGGGTCTGTCACTCGGGCGAGTGGCCCAATTTTGTAATTGTATAATGAATGTATAACATAACATATATCCGTTGTGATTACTTTTGTGTAGTTGTGAACCGACAGCATATTCAGTTCTTCTCTTTGTATATAGTGGTTTTAGTCGTATGTTAATTATGTTTCTTTGAATTCCACTATTGTTCTAGAATGGGTTGTTTAAATTGTTTTTCTTAACTTAACTTTTAAATTGCATAAATTGTTTTGACAACCCGTTTTCTGAATTATTGGGTGGTTTTCTCGGTTACTCTTACTATATTTGTGGTGCTGAGAATGATTTCCGTCCATGATTACCTTATATGTCAGAGTATCGGATTGGCCACCCCTTATTTCGGAGTGCGGGTTGTCACAGATGGTATCAGAGCACTGGGTTCTAGAGTACTAGAATCTATGTGGACTTGTCACGATCTACCGTAGCGTTCTTTGATATAGAGCCTAATGATAAGAATGCTTTGCTGCTATAATTGCGATCTTCTGTGAAATAAATTGTTGTGAATTGTATTCTTACTCTATTGTCCCTTCATCTCAGATGCCGCCTAAGAGAGGTCGCCCTGCGAGACGCAATAGAGTTGTAGAAGAGGATGTTGGTCCTCCACCGCCCCAAGGAACTTTTAATGCTGCGGACGTAGCCAATATCGTGGCTCGTGCAGTTAATTCCGCCATGACCGCAGTAACTCAACAGATGCCAATAGCTCAACAACAGGCACAGGATGCTCAAGCACCTACAGGACCCTCTCCGTGGGAAAGAGTAAGGGAGTCCTTTTTAAAGGGCCATCCCCCAGAGTTTGACGGAGGTTCTGATGTTGTTCGAGCAAATTAATGGAAGAAGGATATGCAACGCCATTTACGAATGGTGGACTGTAGTGAGGAGAAGAAGCAAGTCCTTGTTACTTTCAAGTTGGTTGGGGAAGCGTTACATTGGTGGGAGTCGATGACTACGCCAGAACAGAGGGATACTATGTCCATTACTGATTTCTGGGTCTTGTACGATCGAAAATATTTTCCTCCCGCGATTCAGAGGGAGATGAGGAGGAAACTTCAAGATCTAGTTCAGGGAGAATGATCGGTTGCCGAAAATGAGGAGGAGTTTACCCGGCTAGCTAGTTTTGTGCCGGAAGAGGTAACCCCGGAGGAAAGGAAAGTCTCAAAATTTATGGGAGGTCTAAACTGGAGAATCCGGCAGCATTTGCTGGGTAATCCGGCTTTACAAACTTTTGGTGAAGTGATGAATGCTGCATTGCTACATTGTCAGGAGCATCGGTTGTTTATTCAGAATAGCAAGAAAGCTTCAGGAATTGGGCAAGTAGGGAAGCCCAGGGTGAGTGGGAATGGAGGAGGATCCTTTCCTTCGTCCCAACCTGCGGGTAATAAGCAACGAGAAAGGGATCCCCAGCAAGGGGATGGATCGAAAAGGCAATGCTCTGGCGGGTTTAATGTTAGTGGCAATGCTAACAAGCAAGGTTAGGGTGTCGTACCACAGCAAGCGGGTCGAGGTGGCCAGGGAGGTAGGGGCCAACCGGGCCAAGGTTTTGGGCAGTTCAGAAATAACAGAGGTCGAGGTCAGGAGAATATGGTGGGGAAATTTTTCCAATGTGGAGAAGCTGGTCATTTTAAGAGAGATTATCCTCAGGTTATTGGGGGACAACCTCCACGAGTTCCTCAGCAGCCTTATGTGCAGTTCCCTCCACAAGCACCGAATCCAGTTGTCCCTCTGCAGCAGGGTCAACTACAGTATGGGAGAGTCTACCACATTCAGGATGCTATGCTTCCTCCTATTCAGCCAGCGCCGCCAGCTATAGAGGGTAAGTTCCTTATTCAGGGACATATGGGTCGCGTTCTGTTTGATACGGGTGCGATGCATTCTTTTATTTCCAGAAGTTTTGCTCAGTCCACAGAGTTGATAAAATCTGCGAAAAGTACCTTTTCTAGTGTGGAGTCCTCTATGGGTGACGGTTCCCTTATTTTCCTTGTTTGTAAATGCGTAGGGATCACTCTTGGTAATTTGTGTTTTGAGGCCGACTTACTCGTCCTAGACATGGTCGGGTATGATGTTATTTTGGGCATGGATTGGCTTGTTAAGTATCATGCTATAGTAAATTATTACGGGAAGAGTATAGTCTTCGCCGTTCCGGGACAAGATATGTTCCTGGTGGTTATGCCTCGTTTAGAGGGAGATTCTGGTACTTATTTATATTATATTGCGGATAAGAATTCTCGGGATGTAGTTGTTCCCTTATATTCTTTTCCTGTTGTTTGAGACTTTGAGGACGTTTTCCGGGAGATACCGAGTTTGCCTCCGAGTAGAGAGATTGAGTTTGTTATTGACTTAGCGCCGGGAACTCGACCGATTGCGTGAACTCCTTATCGTATGGCTCCTGTGGAAATGAGGGAGCTAAGAGATCAGATTCAGCAGTTGTTGGAACAGGGGTTTATCAGGCGTAGCACATCGTCGTGGGGTGCTCCTGTGTTATTCGTGAAGAAAAGAGATGGTTCTCTCCGGTTGTGTGTTGACTATAGAGAGTTGAATAAGGTCACCATCCGGAACAAATACCCTTTGCCTCGCATAGATGATTTGTTTGATCAGCTCAGGGGAGCGACCTACTTCTCTAAGATAGATTTGAGAACGGGGTATCACCAGCTGAGGATACGGGAGCAAGATGTATCCAAAACTGCTTTTCTGACGAGGTACGAGTCTTATGAGTTTTTGGTTATGCCTTTTGGGCTAACCAATGCCCCTGTGGTATTCATGGATCTTATGAATAGAGTATTTCGGGACTTCGTGGACCAATTTGTCATTGTGTTTATTGATGACATCCTCGTGTATTCTCAAACGGAAGATGACCATGCCACTCATTTGGGGTTTGTCCTGCAAAGGTTAAGGGATCACCAATTGTACGCTAAGTTTGAGAAGTGTGGTTTTTGCTTGCGGGAAGTGCAATTTTTGGGTCATGTCGTGACTTCACAAGGGATATCGGTGGACCCAAGTAAAGTTATTGCGGTGAGGGAGTGGGGTCAGCCCACGATGCCTACCGAGATACGCAGTTTTCTGGGTTTGGCGGGTTATTACCGTCGATTTATCAAGGGATTTTCTAAAATTGTTAGTCCTTTGATAAATTTAACCCGGAAAGGGGTTAGATTTGTGTGGGATGACGCCTGTCAAGCTGCGTTCGCTGAGCTTAAAGATAGATTGACTTCGGCTCCAGTCCTTGATTTACCCAAGCCAGGGTTGGAATATTTAGTCTTCACCGATGCATCTCTACAGGGTTTGGGAGGTGTACTTCAGCAGGAGCGACAAGCTATTGCATATGCTTCTAGAAAACTCAAGCCTCATGAAAGAAATTATCCGGTGCATGACTTGGAATTAGCCGCCGTTGTTTTTGCCTTAAAGATTTGGAGGCACTATCTTCTCGGGGAGAAGTTTAGTCTTTTCACGGACCATAAGTCGTTGTAATATTTATTTTCTCAGAAAGACCTGAATATGCAGCAGCGAAGATGGTTGGAGTTCGTGAAAGATTACCAATTTGATATTCATTATCATTCGGCCAAGGCGAACGTGGTGGCGGATGCCCTGAGTAGGAAGCCCGAGGGAGAATTAGCTGTTGTGTGGAAAGCTAAATGGAAGGAACTCAGTCATGAGGATGCGGTTGCTAGGGCATTTATGTCCGTGATGACCGTTACTCCGACGATTGTGGCAAGGGTTGTGGAAGCCCAAGGCAGAGATAAAGAATGTCAAGACCACATTCGCCAGTTATTGACTAGGGGAGCGGAGTCCTACTCGGTAAGTTCTGAGGGTGGATTACGCTTTCATGGAAGGCTTATTGTTCCGGAGGATGGAGATTTGCGACGGGCTGTGATGGCGGAATCTCACAGCTCTAAATTTTCGGTACATCCGGGAAATGATAAAATGTATCAAGATATGCACCGTCAATATTGGTGGCCGGGTATGAAACAAGATATTTCGGAGTTTGTATCTCGATGCACTACTTGTCAGTTAGTTAAGGTTGATCATCAGCTACTGTTAGGTCTGTTGCAACCGTTGGAAATTCCTGTTTGGAAATGGGAGAGCATTTCAATGGATTTTATAACCGGTTTGCCAACGTCACAAAAGGGTCACGATTCTATTTGGGTTATCGTGGATCGCTTGACAAAGTCGGCGCACTTCCTTCCCGTCCGTACTGATTATAATACCGCTCGTTACGCTCGATTGTTCATTGAAGAGATTGTTAGATTGCATGGGGTGCCCTTGAATATTGTTTCCGACAGAGACAAGATCTTTGTTTCCCACTTTTGGCAAAGTTTCCAAGAGGCCATGGGAACTGAATTAAAGTTAAGTACTTCCTATCATCCTCAAACAGATGGCCAGACCGAAAGGGTTAACCAAATGTTAGAGGATATGCTTCGTATGTGCATGCTTGATTTCAAGGGTAGTTGGGAACAATATCTCCCTTTGGTTGAATTTGCTTATAATAACTCATACCAATTCACTATTGGGATGGTGCCCTATGAAGCCTTGTATGGTAGGCCTTGTAGATCCCCCACGTGTTGGTTAGAAGTGGGAGATAACAAGTTTCTCGGACCTGAAATGATTCGGGATACTTCTTCAAAAATCGAGCTTATTCGAGATCGTATTCGGATAGCCCAAGACAGACAAAAGAGCTATGCCGATGCGGGGAGAAGGCATGTGGAGTTAGAAGTTGGAGACCAAGTGCTGGTATGGGTGTCGCCTATGAAAGGCGTTAAGCGTTTCGGAAAGAAAGGGAAGCTTGCACCACGTTTCGTTGGGCCTTTTCCCGTACTTGCTAAAGTAGGCCCCGTGGCATATCAAATTGCCCTACCAGAACCGTTGCAACAGATCCACAATGTTTTCCACATCTCCTCTTTGAAGAAGTATAAGAGGTGTGATGGTGCCCTTTGGCACATTCCTTTCGAGGATATAGAGTTACAACCCAATATTTCTTATGAAGAGCAACCCGTGGCCATTTTGGAGCATGGGGAACGTAGATTGAGATCTCGTGCGGTGCCCTTGGTTAGAGTACAATGGAGTCATCACAGTGTCGATGAATCTACTTGGGAGCGTGAGGATGATATGCGGGAAAAGTATCCGCATCTTTTTATCCAAGGTACGCTTGAATTTTGGGGGCAAAATTCCCTCATAAGGGGGGGAGTATGTAACAACCCTCGCTTTTGGGAGCCCAATTTTATATTTATTTACTATGTTGAGTAGTTGCCTATATAAAATGCTTCATGTGGGTAAGTATTAATTTGATGATATAAGTTAATATTTACAATTAAGTTGCATGTTACCATGTGTGTAAGTAGTTGTTACCATGTGGTGTTCTATTTTGTCATGAAAATTAATATGGCAATTTGAAATAAAATGGAATCGGAACTTAATTTGGCTTATAAAATCTCCAAATGATAATTTGGAGGGTGTAGTTAGTTCCGGGAGGTGCGAGACAGTCGAAATGTGTGCCATATTGTATTTTGAGATTTTGGGCACTTTTGATTGGTTTTCGTATATTGCGTATTAGAAGTTAACTATTGCGGTATTTTTACTTAAAGGTTGGAGACTTTTAATCTTAAGCCACGTTTAGTCTTTCCCCAAGCCTTTCATTTCCTCTTAAATTGCCCTAAGTGTTCTAGCCCTAGAGTGAGAGAGAGTGAGAGTGGAAGATTGGAGAAAAGGGAAATCTTGAAGATTTGTGGTTTGATCTTGCTTCCTTCTTCAATCAAGCCTGATATTGAAGCCCCAAGGCAAGTTTCTACTTGCTATTATATGGTTTAAGATGAATAATTAGTATGGGTAGATATGTATAGTTTTGATGTAATATAATTGTGGTTTTTGGTTGGATTTATGGGTATCAACATATTTGGTAGAGATAGATTGTTGATTGAGGTAGAAAATGTTGTTGGGAGCATTTATGATCTTTTGGTATCATTAAATGTAGTTGGATGATTTTGGGTTGGTTATTGATTTTTGGGTTTAGAAGACATTAGGAGAAATGGGTCTAGGTCTGCAATGGCCTATCGACCGCGTATCTCAGACCGGTCGACCGGGCCTTCGGAGGAGGGCACACTGCTTTCTTTCAAAGGCACAAAAATAAGGGCGCGGTCGACCGCGGTTCTACCACGGGTCGATCGGTCCATCCGAAATGGACTTTCTGCTTTCTTTCAAAAGCTAAAGTTTGAGACGCGGTCGACCGCGGTCTTGGGATCGGTCGATCGGTCCCCTGTTTTCCCAACCAATTTCCTACTTTTATTTTTTTTATCCTTTGCTTCCTCTAGGAACTTAGGACTCTTCTTGAATGAAGTAAACCTTGGCTTCTAGAGTCCTAGTTGAGTTGGTTGTCACCCTAGTGTTGAATGGATTTCACTTGGGGTTAAGTTCGGGGGAGGGATTGTCCTACTGATATTAAGGTATCACTTTTCTTTGTGCATCCTAATAATATGGATGGGAATTATAGGCCCATACTTGGAGACGATAGGGGCTTTAATTGAGATATATAAACCTTATGTTTGGGAAGTGAATATGATCCCTTGGAGATTTATTCGAGGAATAACCTAGGATGAGTAATGAACTATCCTATTATGACGGTTTCAAACAAATGAAACATCTAAATGTAAATGAAAATGAAAAGTATGATTTTTATAGTAAATGCTAATTTACTTAAACACGCCTCTCTAAATGCTATCATAAGGGAAGCTCGTGCATGAGGTGATATTCCTTGACTAGTGAATGCAGGGAGACTATAGTCCTCGGCCATATGCGGGTTTATTATATGTATTTTTCTGCGCTAGTGAAGTAATTCCGGGTGTGTTATGACTCACTCGCAGGCATATGGCCACTTCCCGACGTGCGTTAGGTACCCAGGCTGCCTTGTTTGATGGGCCCCTAGAAGATGATAGTCATTTAGGGGCGCGCCCAGTGGGGAAACTCGGAGGGGAGGTCTTAGAATCGTTATATGCATAAGAATATAGCTTTTCTAAATCTCAAGTGGGACTTGAGGGTCGAATAATTCCACTAAATGATATTATGACAATTACATTCCTGCTAAAGAATGGGAATTGGAATGAAATAAGAAGATAATGTTAGTATATTCCTGTTAAGGAACTAAAACTGGATTAAAGTGGAATATGGGGAATACAAGCTTGTAATTTAGTTTTAAATTTAATTTTGCATAATTTCATCTTCTTGCATAGTCTCATTTAATTATGTCATTTTCACTTGTTTTCTTATGATCCATGCTTAGGTTGTTAGAGTGTTGATTTCTATACCCATGTTTTGCTATTCATATCTAGCATGCTTTTTGTTCATCTGGGAACTATATATAAACCGGGTCCTGACCCGTTCTTTTTCCTCTATGTTGTGCTTGTTATTGTATCCTCCCAGGTGCTCCTCCTCAAGGGTGCCCGTGTTGATATTCCTACCCTTTTGCTTTTAAGGAGTTGTATGAAATTGCGGATATTACAGGATATTTTGTTAGACGCCGTCATTCTTTTTATATCTAGTTATGATCGGGTCTGTCACTCGGGCGAGTGGCCCAATCTTGTAATTGTATAATGAATGTATAACATAACATATATCCATTGTGATTACTTTTGTGTAGATGTGAACCGACAGCATATTCGGTTCTTCTCTTTGTGTATAAAGGTTTTAGTCGTATGTTAATTATGTTTCTTTGAATTCCACTATTGTTCTAGAATGGGTTGCTTAAATTGTTTTTCTTAACTTAACTTTTAGATTGCATAAATTGTTTTGACAACCCGTTTTCTGAATTATTGGGTGGTTTTCTCGGTTACTCTTACTATATTTGTGGTGCTGAGAATGATTTCCATCCATGATTACCATATATGTCGGAGTATCGGGCTGGCCACCCCTTATTTCGGAGTGCGGGTTGTCACATAGGGCTTCGGGACTTTCTTAATTATTCTCAATCACATGTGAGTTCCTTTATCATGTGTTTTAACACTTTTGTGTCCACATTATCCCATCTTTTATCGGCCGAAGTCAAAACCCGGGGACTACACCCTATATGTGTGTCGTAGTTTAGAAAATCATTTTCACTTGTCCTTTACTCATGCACACTAATTTTATTCCAAAAATCACTCCCATTTGGGGTCATTTAGTGTAACACCCACCTCAATATTTTTATTTCATAAAAATATTACACTTTACAAAAAATTATCATTTTATCTATTTGTTTCCAAACTTGCATTTTCCTACATATCCTAAGTGTTATCTTTCCAAAAATATTGTTAAGTAACCTGCACTGACTCATTAATGATTTTAAATCATTAACACTCATTTAGTACTTTGGACTCAAGTTGAAAATCTCTTTATCTCATTACATTCTTTAACAAAGAAGTCAGTGGGCATTTGAAGTTTACTTTACAAGAAAAAACCATTTTTCCTTACCATCATATGTAGTCCTGACAACATATACTAATCACATTTTTCACACTTATTAACATGCTTTAAAAACTCATTAAAATCTTCACTATACTTATTTATATGCTCATCATAAAAAACTACAAGATTATACACATGGAAAGAGGAATTTTAAGTCCAAAAATTCAAAAGAATGAGTTCAACACATGATGTAAGTAAGGAATTTCATAATGCTTACAAAAACAAGCTTTTCAAGATTAAAAGGAAATTTTGTTCTTCAAACTTGAATAATGGTTAATTTTATAAAATTCAATTTTCCAAAAAAACTTCAAGACTTTGTTCACAAAGTATCTCAATAAGATAAATTTCATTTTAAATCATTCTATTTCATAAAGTGTTATTACTAAGTTTTCTTGAAAATATATTATTTTTCTCAACACATTGAAACCATTTTACATAAATCATGGAAAAATAATCTTCTATAATATATATACATTGTACTCTTAAAACTCTATGCACAAGACTAAATACTAATGAAATAAAGATTTTAAACTTAGAAAGTATAGTTTTCCACCTTATTTAAGCTCCAAAAATGAAAGGATGGATGTAGAAATATTTGGCAACCTCCTACATCCTAAGGTGGACTTAAAGAGGTTTCCTAGCTCTACTAAGATTACTGCTTGAAAGATCCATGAAAATCCTTTTACGATCCATAATTTCTTATACTTTACTTCTCCACCACCCCCCCCCCCCCCCAACCCACAATAATATCTCCATAAATTTGTATCTTGCCTAAGAATGATGTGGATGGGTTTTATGAGCTTAAATATAGTGGAAAACGGTTAAAGTATGGTGGTTTATGATTGAGGGGTGATGTTGCTAGGGTAGTAGAAGGTGGTTGGTGGTGGAGGAGCTCCAAGAGAGAGAGAGGTAAAATTTGATTGAACTGGGCAAAACTGAACTCTCTCACCCTGTAAATACCCTAGAAACCCCTAAGGGAAATATTCTTAAAATGACCCAAAGTCCAATCCCGAGCTAGATCAGTTTCCCTGAGAGCTTGACAACTCAATTCATCTAATAGTCCACAGTTTGATAGAATTTTTTGATTCGTAGAAATCTGATTTTTGCAGTCTCGCTCGTACGAGAATGGATCTCATTCGAACGAGAACTACATCTCGTTCGAACCAAACTAGATTTCGTTCAAACGAAAACTACATCTCGTACAAATGTACTTTGAATGATGTTTTAACTAGGGTGGGTTTTTTAAATAGGGGTGGGTCGTTGGAAGGTTATTTGATCGTTCCAACAAGATTGGGATCTCGTCCAAACGACCAAGGGTCTCATTCGAACAATGCTAAATTTTCTCTAAATTCAAACGAAAACTACATCTCGGACAAATGTACTTTGAATGATGTTTTAACCAGGGTGGGTTTTTTAAATAGGGGTGGGTCGTTGGAAGGTTATTTGATCGTTCCAACAAGATTGGGATCTCGTCCAAATGACGAAGGGTCTCATTCGAACAATGCTAAATTTTCTCCAAATTAAATATAGGCCAATCTAATCCAATTAAGGGCATCAAGGATACTATATCACCTAAATTTGACCCATAATCCATCTTACAAAGTCTAAAGCCCAAATAGGTCACATAAAGTCACCAAATTAAACAGGTACAGTCAAAATCACAGGGCGGGTGTTACAATGCCACTGGGCATGATCAGTATTTCATCCAAAAATGTAACACAATTAATGCTTGGGGTAAAGTGACGTGTTTTTATAAGTTAAGGGAGTTACGTCAAGATAATAAAAATATGGGTGATTAAGAGAAAATGGGAGAAAAGTTGGAGAGGTCAAAGTCTAATTAACCTTAAGATTTATTTAAGGAGAATGTTAAAAAAAATGACTTGTTAACAATTACAATATATCTATAGGACACACAATATTTTTTTCATAAAAGTAATCCCTAAAATTTTTCAATACTAAAAATGCCCTTTTACCAACTTATAATACAATTATTATAGTAATTTCACTATTTTCTCAGACCCATAGTCGACTCAATGAAAGGACAATCAAATTTTCTCTGATAAAAAATAGTCCCTATTTTATTTGTCCTTAATTAAAGTTTTCACTTTTTGTAAACAAATAATTGTATCCTTTCTTTTTGTTTATAAGTATATCCCAACATTTTTTATTTTAATTTTTGTTGAAAATGAGTTGTTTAATTTTAAAAAAAAACAATATTAAATTTCTTTTATTTTTAAATATTGGACTAAGGATATCATTGAATCTTCTATCAATTTGTTTTCTATTTTCTACTTAGTTCTTGATGTTTTAGATATAATGCCATTGAATAACTGTTTATCGCTTTATTATCATCGCTCCGCCGATAGACTACAAAATTACATTTGCATTTTTATCGGTAAAAAATTAAATTTATGATGTTAATACAACAAACATATTTTCGATTGTAATACTAAAAATTGACTACGCTTAAAAATTATAATTTTCAATGAAAAGGAAAAATGAAGGATATAAAACATTAAAAACATCTAGAAAAAATGACAATGGAAATTTAATTTCCACTTTGATGAAGGGGCACGAGCGTTCGGACTCTAATGACCGAAAGTTCGAGGACATCCCTGGTCTAATGATTAAAAACGTCGTAGCATTAGTTTATTTTTTAATAAAACATCTCAATTTATGAAGAAGAAAACAGAGGAACTAGATTTATAAAGATAAAACTAGTTATACAAACAACGTTTTAAAAACAACAAACTTTTTATTAAGGACAAAGTACATAGAGATAATTCTTATAAAAGAAAAGTTGACTCTCCTAAAACCCTAATAGGGATTCAAACTTAATTCTATATGAATATATTTTTTAATTAAGAAAAAATAGGGACCATTTTTATAAATGAAAAGTTGATTGTCATAAATCTATAACAGGGATTTAAACTTAATTCTCTATTTTAATAGGATTTTTCAGTTTTCCTACCACTTTACCCCCCTTTTTAAAAAAATATTGCAATACACCTTCACTCAATTAACTATTCATCCAAACTGTTAAGTCAAAAGTAATTAATATTGACATTTTGTGTTTTTCCCCCATTTATTTAAATTTTCAATACACCTTGATATGTTAACTCTCCCGAAAAAAGTATGTATAAAAACTTAATCTAAATATATTTAGAAAAATCGAAAAAGTTTTCAAGAAATTAAAAATATCCAAAATATAAGAAATTGTGGAATTAAGAAAACAAAAAAATTCGTAGTCGACATTTATTAAAAAGCCGGAATAATAAAAATTAAAATAAGAAAAATATGTAAAAAAATTTAGAAAAATCCGAATCGGCATATATTTAAAAGAGCATAATGGTACACTTTTGAAACAAAATCATAAAATTTTGGAAATTTTTTAAATTAATAAAAATTCCAAAATATTTGGAAATTTAAAATTTTTAAAATATATTTTGTGATTTTTTTTAAAATTATACTATTATGATTTTTTTAGTATGTGCCATTTATATTTTTTTAAATCCGATTTTAATATGAAATTATTCCTGTGTGGTCAATACATGCATTTACTTTTGCTCGGTCGCGTGCACCCTAATCACATGCGCCTATGATTAATAAAGACTCCAAGTGAACAAAGAACTGTTAAAAAATATCACTTGTAATGGCTGATCATGGTCAAGGATAAGTCTGAAATCCTAGGGATAGCTATTATCGAGTCTTAATACTCTCCCCAGCTATCTTATAAATGTAAAACCGCCCCTCATGAATGGGGCGTGAACCATTATAATGTCGAACTATACTACAACTCTATTGATCCAAGTTCTTGAGTAATATAGAACAAATCCTAGCGCCTCGTAGATGTACGCACATTGTCGAACAACGTACATCAAACGTTATATGTGTGATCTTATTATTTTTTATCCTTATTATTCTTGTTTGGTTTTGCATATTAAATATCATTACCTGTAGAAAATTATTAGGAGATTCTAGTGTATCCGATAAGAGGTTGAACCGCTAAGCGATAAATAATTAGAAGATTTAGGTAGTAAATTTTGAACTGCGGAGTGGCAAACTTCTTGTGAGGTTCAAACTTCTTAGGAGATTCAAGTGGATTCGATAGTTCATTATTTGAAAGAGAATGTTTTTCCTAACAACAAGAAAGAGGCTCACACAAGACCCAAGTAAAATCTGCTCGGCTTCATTTATCATCAGATGATAAGATTTATCGGCGCTCTTTCTCAGGACCATATGTAAGGACAAATTTCCAATTGAGTTAATTTTTTTGTATTGGTTTATTTTCGGAGAAAACATCTTGAATCACGGGTTAGAAGTTGTGTTTGGGACCTTTCAAGCCTATGACATCTTCATGTTGCGTTTCATGCCATGTTTAGTCATCAACGTTCCAAGGACCTCCAAAGTATGAATGCATATTTTGTGTTGAGCCTTGGATATTTAATTATTGGGTGTTAGCATCTTTCAATCTATTTTAAAATGACTTTATATATTTTAAAGAAAAATATTTTAATTTTTTCTTTCGTTAAAATGATTTTACATAGGTCGTTGAACGAGATTTAATCCTCGTTCGAATGACTTCTAATGATGTTCTCACGCGATCATTTTTCGTTTGCACTAACATCACGTTAGAAGTCGCATTATTTATCGTTCGAACGAATTTGAGTATGTCGTTCGAACGAGGTACAATCTCGCTCGAACGACCGAGCTTGTTTTTTAAAAAATTAGTTCTTTAAAGAAGTTTTTTCCCTAACTCTCCACTACTTCTTTCCATCCTTATAAGTTGTGAGGGATAATAGTTTTTGTAGAGACTTTTTTATCATTTTAGAGAGAGATATTTTTACAAAATTCAATGATAGTTTTTGGTTGAGGATTTATGATTTGATTTTCAAAACAAAAATCATGTTTACAGCTAATTAGTTTAGATCCAAGATTCTACATTATATATGTTTTGAGATTGAGTTTTGGCACCCTATTTTTTCCCTAGATTATTAAGAATTGTTTCTTCCAGAGGATTTTGTGCTCATTGGTTTATATGCGATGGATTCCGTATGCATGACAGTTGTTGTGCCCTATCAGTATACCCCGAAATATAGGTGGACACATGCATTGTCACTACACAGAGGTTGAAGGAACGAAGAGCGTCAAGGCTTGAGAAGGCATCGAATCGTTATGTAAGTCTTCTAGCGTGTTCTTTTGTAATTTCTTACTTCGTGGAATTTGTGGTCGGATCGTCCGAGGTTTTTCCCATTAGCATTGTCCTTGTAAATCGGACGTTGTGGTTGTTTATTTTATCTTGAAATTTTACACCTAGATGCATGCTTGGGTTAACATGATAAAATTGATTTAATCACAAAATTGTCTTAATTAGTGCTTAATTAATTTCGATAATTTTGTTTACTTTAATTCAATGTTGAATTATTCTTGATTAAGTAGAAAAATCAAATTTCAAGAACAATTTTTTTTTTAATTTGGTTTGTGTAAATTTCGGAACCATAACATCCCTTATAAGATGTATCATAGTGGGTGCACTAAATTATCATGTAAGATCCTTTTAGGCTTAAATGTGGAAAACTTATCATTTTCGAGGTATCCTATTTTTTATGGTTCTAAGCATTGTAATAGAAGGTGCATATGGGGTCAACACCTAAGTCGTTAGATGAGCGAGTTTGGCAAGAAGTTGTTAGAGGGTTGTCTCCACCAATGTGTTTAGTATGAGAAGTTCGTGTTCCTAAACTCATAGAAAGATGGAGTGAAGATGAGTATAAGCTAGCAAATTACAAATTACATGGTTTAAATACTCTTTTTAGTACGGTCAAATTAGAGGAGTTCCGTTGTATTATGACATATGTAACGTCTAAAGAGGCATGGGATATACTCCAACTCACCCACGAAAGTACAAGTTCTATTAAGGCTTCCAAACATTAAAACCTCGCCACTCAGTTTGAAACTATTAGGATGTAAGAAAGTGATTCATTTGATAAGTTCTACTTTACATTGTCCGACATAGTGAACTCATCTTTTAACTTAAGAGAGAAAATTTTTGACTTTCGTGTCATAAATAAAATCTTAAGGTCGTTGCCTGAAATATTTATCCAAAAGTAACAGTATTAAACCCCTTAGGCACGTTAGACTCTACGAAACTCGAGGAAGTTGTAGGTGGTCTTAAAACCCATGAACTCGACATATTTGACTTCAAAAAGCTTATGAAAGATAAAGAAATTTTTTTGAAATCCCATAAGGAGTAAACATAAGTCTCGGATGACGAGTCTGACATCGACTCCGATTATATGGCTTTGTTTGCTAAGAAGTACAGAAAATTTCTTAAGTTTAATAAAGAAAAATTTAAGCCATAGGGCAATTGAGTGTCCTACTAAACTAAGGAAGGAGGGCACGAAACCTATTGCTTACAATGCCAACCTTAGTGATAGTGAACTGAATAAGGAGCCCAATTCCCCCATTGAGCTCAAGTTCATCGCATTAATGACTATTCATGATAGTTTTGATGAGAAACATTCCCATGAATATAGTTCTTTACATGACACTTGCAAGGCCATTGATTGTGAATCTCAAGCGTTTGATGTTATAGAGAGTGGAGAAGAAAGTGAGAATGAAGAAGAGGAGGAGGAAGTAAGTGAACTCCAAGTTACCTTCCATGAGTTGTATATGACATATTTGAAATTAAAAAAGGCAAACTTGAAGTTGGAAGCTAGGATGAAAGAAACTACCGTAGGGAATGATAAGAGTGTTTTAATTGAAGATCTTTGGTAACGTGAGAGAACTCTTAAAGAGAAGATAGAGTATGTTGATAATGAGAAAGAGAGTATTAAGGTTTGGTGGAGTCTATAAAGAAATATATTCTTGAGTTTGAAGAGACTAAGAGTTTACTTGAGTTTAATGGAGCTCAAAGATAAATTGAGAGACTCAAGTCATGTTATGTTTGATTTGGAGGCTAGGTTCAAAAAAATGGATAATATGTTAGGCACCATCCAAATAAAAAATGACAAGTGTGGTAGTGGTTTCGATACTCAAAATGCTTTCGCTATTAAAACAAAAACCATGTTTTTTAGAGAGTCAACCATTTATAAGAACATTGAAAGAGATCAACCCTTAGGTAACATTCCACGTGTCTTTACTAAAACACATTTTCATAGGAATGGTCACCTTAGAAATTTTTATTTTGATCTTAAAAACCGTTCTAAGAAGTCTAAACCTAAAGTCACCAAGGTTTTCAAAGCCCGAGAACATTACGTTTCACCTATGTGGGTTTGGAAATCCGATTTAGAGGCTTTATATGATAGACTTCTTGATTCTCAAATGCATTTACATAATACATTCCATGTTAAATCTAATGGTTGAGTGTGTTTGCATATTTACAAACACTATCTTTTGTACTTCATGATATATATGTTTTGTAGTTGAATGTGTTTTGAGCCTTTTGTATTTTTCTTTTACATTTATTGGGTCTTATTAAAAATAGAAAAATATTATGTTTATCTTTTGATTTTTCCTTGTTTTAAAATGATTATTTATAATTTTAAAACTCAAAAAGATTTATTTTTTTGTGTATTTTAGTTCTACGCATTTTATGTGGAATATCCTTGTATTTGAATCCTATATAACTCTTCGTATCCATGCGGTTAGAACTTTTGGTTATGAATTCCAATGCTTAAATTGTTCTTTATCATGATTGCATAAAGTACTTTGACTTTGATTTTCATAATGGATTCTCTTTGTATATGCCTCCACACACACATGCACGAGCTCCTTTGAACCTTAACTTCGCATTTTATATTTAAGCTAAGTGAGATGTTCTCCCATTAATTTTTTCATCTACATGTTTTGTGACAAAGGGGGATTTATGCATGTAAGATTAGTTGCTCGTGATATTTATTTGAATTTTATTGAAAATAGATAAGGGTGCATAGAAAAGGGCTACAAAAGGTGCAAATCTCCTTTGCGAAAAAGCCACCGTTGTCAAGAACCTAATGAAAAGATTAAATACAACAAAAATAGAAAAATTATCAAAGGCTAACATAGTTTAGTTTGTTTGATCTTTCAAAAGAAATAGCTTTAAAATAATTGAGAAAAGAAAAGAAAATATGTAATATATTTATCTTTTAAGGGTGTTTATTTGAAGATCAACGAGTTTTCACAATGAATATTAGTTATGCTTATTTTTCCATGACGATATTGATTTGTAGAATCATCAATATTCTAGGCTTGTATGCAGTGTGCTTGTTTTGTTCTTTGAGTTCACGTTATCTTATCACACGAGCCAAAATCTAAGTTTAATAAATTTTTAAGATCAAATAGAACTCCTTGAACATGTTTAAGTGATTGGATCATAATTCTTTTATATCTAGTTCACACCCCTTCACTTAGTTTACCACATGTTTATTTAGACACATTTATGCCATATGAGTGCGAAAAGCTTATCGTTTTTAGTATCTTGTGTGGTTTTTATACCTATAAATGTATTTATGCTTCATTGGTATCTTTTTCATACTTATATACATAGTATCATTTGTTTTGAGTCTTTTCCTTTACATCTAGTCCTTGTATGTTATTGTTTGATATCGATATCTATCTTCTTGCGACTTTTCATTGGTATCCCATGCTTATCTCACTAAAAGAAAAATTGGATTTCGCGACATTTTGTAAACGTCGGCATAAGCTCTAAAAATGCTGGGAACGAAAATTTCGACGCTTGAGCAACGTTTTTAAAAAGCGTCCGCGTATCTACAGTCGGGAAATAAGCGTCGTTTAATAAAAACGTTGGGTAAAGATATTCCGACGCTTCCTACGACGTTTATCAACCATCGGAAATTGTCCCAACTCGTGGTATAAATGCGACCTTTTTTTAAAAAAACGTCGGTTTTGTCTCAACGTTTCCCAAAAAGCGTCGGGAACATTAAATTAAAATATTAACCCAATTCAATCATTCATTTGAAAACATAAGAATGTTAACTAATTTTTCCCATATTATATTCCAACCTTTTTTTGTAAGTGTCATATAATATCGAAGTACACATCATTAATATTATAATGACCCCCTCAAAAAGATTCTCAATCAACCAAAAAAACCTATATAAAATAATATCTAATCATCCCAAAATAAAATGAAGAAAACATATCTTCAAACATCCCAAATTCGTCTACTAATAAGCCAAAAATTTGTACCCAAATATTCCAAACAAATATGAAACATATATTATCATCAAAAAAATGCTAGAGTGATGTTCAAAACAGTCAATACGATGTCTCCGCGTCCATGGGCATGACAAAACCACCTGTAAAAAGAAAGGAAATAAGTATTTAAAAGTAAATAAGTCAAGGTAAAAGTGATGCATAAAAGAAAAATGAAAGGTGGTTAGGGACTTACTTCCAAATTCAAACTTTTCAATTAGTTGGTATTTTTTGCCTTCTTCATCCGCTCCTAAAATTTGAACAAACATATAGTTGGAAGAGGGATAGTAATTAGCTTCAATGTTTTCAAATCAACTTCTTCTACGATCAAACTAAAAAATAGTGATATATATAACTTTAAAATATATTTTCAAATATAAAAGAACCACAAAAATGTAATATGTTAGCAAATAATATTTCCATATAGCTTATGAAGTTTGCAACCCGACCCAAATAAAAAATGTAAGCCACACAATCTAGGTTGGTAACATTTTTTATGTCCAAGTTAAAAGATTAATTTTCAAAAGAGATCCCTAAAGTTTAAACATTTTTTATGACAAATTGTGATCAATGCATTATTATAAGATTTATAAAAATATACGTAATTTTTTGTAAATTACTTTTTTTCGTTGTTAGCTACTATAATACACTCTATTTTTTTTCATGCATTCGAATAAGTGAAGTCATAATAACATGTGGATGTTGATAAAGTAAATAGTTATATAGTAGCAAAACTTGTTTTTCACGCTTATTATTTTTTAAAAAAATCGACAGAGTTTCCTTTCTTTATTCATGAAACCCAACTTGTTTTAATATTTAAAATTAACTCAATAACAAAAACTACCACCAAATTAAACCACAAATAAATCAATCCCCTCCACCAATTTCAATGAATTGCCATTGGAATGAGTATAACTATCACACATATATAATGGATATTATATGCATCAAACGATGAAAATATTAATGTTCTTGCTTTAAAATGTGTCATGAAGAATTTTAGAGGCAAAAATACTAACCCCACAATAGTTACGAAGTTGAGTTCGTGATATGATTTGTGGTGGTTCCTTCATTGAGGATTGCGATCGACGTTGTGATTGAACCTCGGATGTTAAAGGTTGCAACTGTGGTGATGCTATAGGATCAACATTAGCATTGACAGGAACCTAGCAATTAGAATATACAAAATATTAGATGTCATGCATAAAATTAAGAAATTGTATTCATACATCCAAAGATTGATAAAAGTTGGCCTGTTTAGCGCCTAAAGAAACGTCTCGCGTAGATTGGGTAAAATCACCCATATAACGCATGCGAGACTCCATAAAATCCTGTATATGAGCTTCCACTCATTCATTCATTCGAGATTCCATAGAAAATATATGTTCTTGCATTTGAGCTTCCATTTTCTCTTTCATTTCATCTTGCTTCTTCTCATATTCTGCCTCTATCTCACGTCGCATCCTCTCTAGCTCTTGTTGATGTCGTGTCTCAATATCTCTCAACTCAGATTGGGATTGCTTATATGATGGTCCAAATATCATACTCGGAGAGACACCAAGTTCAAATGTGCGTGCACGCCCATAACTTGCCCAAATATATCATCCCGTGCAACACCGGTCTCCGCTGTTTCTAGATGTTGCGATTCTAGATCATCCATCTCTTGCTGAAAAAATCAACCCCAATTCTTATACAAACTTCAAATTAGATCATACATATGTAAGAATCCCTATATGCATGATTTAAGTTTCCATCAAGGCGCACATATGTATCTCTTCTCATTTCTTGGCGTTTCATCTTCTCATTTCTTTTTTGTGTGATGTTATTGTTATTAGGTTATTTAATCTTGAGGTAATTGTTTTTTTCTTTTAATTTTTGTTCTAAAGAAGAGAAAGGAAGAGGCCCTTTAGTGGTTCTATGCTAGGTTTAATTTTTTGGGGGTATGTTTCTTCTAAATGGGATGTGTATGTTTCTTCTTCTAATTTGATTAATTGATTTATGACTTTGTGCAGAGGTTACTCCCTAGCATGTTTGCTCTAGGTATGTACACATTGAGATTTCAGATTCGTTGATTTCAGATTTCAGTTTCTATATGCATAACAAATTCATTTATTTCAGATTCTACCATGACCACAGGGGAAGTTTTCTTGCATTAATGTTAATTACCATGAAGTGTGCAAACACATTTTCAATAGGTTCAAGAATTTTTTGCAATATATGCTTGCTCAGGATTATTTTCCCTTAAAATTGTTGCATCCAAGGGGAGTCGTCTTCATATTTTCGGTGTAGTATGTTGTAATAACCCTCACTTATGAGACCGTATTTTTATAGTAATTACTTAGTATAGTAATTAGAGACCAGTGTTGGGTTATGATTTGAATGATGAATTCAATGTAGAAAAGTTGATATTCATTATGAGGTTGCATACATATCATAATTATGGGAAAATATTGCTATGTCATGCTTATTAATATCATCTGAATATAAAATGATATTTGGCTTAATTATGAGACCGGAACCTAAATTGAATTTTAAAATGCCCAAATGATAATTTGGAGGTTGCAGTTGATTCCGGAACGTGCGAAATAGTCAAATAATGTACCATATTGTATTTTGTAGTTTTGGGCATTTTTGACTGGTTGTGCCTTAATTATGCTATTGCGTATTATTTTATCGCACTTTTGATTAATTAAGTGGAGCATTTACCTTAAGTCACTACTTAAGCCTATTAAGTCTTCTAATTTCCCCAAAATCCCTTCATAAACCTAAGAGAGAAAAGAGAAGAGTAGAGAGAAAGCTTTGGAGATTGAGAGAGATTGCTGCTACACCAAGAAATCTGCATATTTGCTGAATCAAGGCAAGTTTTTACTTGCTATTTGTGTCTTGAGATAGATGATTTGTTATGATAATGGTGTATTGATTTTAGTTTAGAGAACTTAGGGTTTTCTTGTGTATTTTTGGGTTTTGATTCACTCTAAGTTGATTCATGAAGCTTGAAGATGATCAATAGCATCTTTGATGTTCTCATAGTGTTGGTATATGAGTTTGGTTTGGAGAAAATTGAGTTTGGGTAGAAAATGGAGTCCAAGACTCCATAGCCATTTCTTGGCAAAATCGCAGGCCCGAATCGATTCGGCCCCCTAAGCGAATCGATTCGGTTAGTTCCAGTGCCCAGGTCTTGTTGACCGAATCGATTCGGAATTTATCCGAATCGATTCGGCAGTTATGCAGAAACCCAGATTTTCAGTCCGAATCGATTCGGCCCTCTGAGCGAATCGATTCGGCTATTATGCAGAATCTCAAATTTTCTGGCCGAATCGATTCGGCCAAGGGGGCGAATCGATTCGGTAGCCCTGCACTTTTTAAAAATTTTCTTTTTTTTATTTTAACCCCTTTTATTTAGGACTAATGATTAGGGACCTTCTTAAATGAAGTAAACATAGGGTTTAGAGTTCTAGTTGAGTTGGGTCGACATCCTAGACTCGAACGGGTTCATCTAGGATTCATTCAAGGGGGGGAATTTAAAGGGATGCTTAGGCATTTCTTTTGTCTTGTAGTCTTATAAGGATCTAGAATGTATTAAGGTCAATTTTGGAGACTTTAGAATTCGACTTGAGTTACATTTGACTTGATGGTTTTTATTAAAGCCTAAAAGAGGCCTTGGGGATAACTTTGGAGTCTAAATTCCTTTTGAGGATGCTATGTCGGTACCACTTATACTTAGTCCCGAATTAGCTTATACATTCAATTAAAATGAGAAATTGTTAAGGTAAATGATAATTTATTAATCATGTAATGGAAATTAATAAAATGGATGTACACACCTCTCTAAATACCATCTTAAGGGAAGTGCGCTCGATAGGTGAAGCCCCCTGGCTAATGAATGCAGGGTGGATATAGTCCTAGGCCATGGGAGCGCTTATGGTTGTATGTTTTTTTGCGGGGGTAGGGAGATTTCGGGTGTGGTCTTGGCTACCACGCAGGCTCATGGCCGCTTCCCGACGCTTTCGATAGGATCCCAGATTGTCTTATGTTAGGCCCTGGAAGATGATGGTTATTTAGGGACGCGCTCAGTGGGGAAACCCGGACGGGCGGTCTTAGAAGCGTTATATTTATAATTATGACTATTCTAATTATCGAGTTGGACTCGATGGAACATTAATGCCATAAAGAGCAAATTTATGCCGCAAAGAGCATGTTATTGAGATTAGTGCCCTATGATGCACATGATGACAATTATATTCCTGATAAGGAATTAAAAATGAATATTTGAATTGAAATATGATTAAAGATGATAAAGGCTCCTAAGCACTTTAAATTCTGTTTTTATTATGAATCTCACTCTATGTAGTCCTTCACCAGTTTCAGTTCCTTATATACTGTTAACATGCTAGACTATCATCCATGCTTAATTGTGCATCATTATCATACTTGTCATTTATCTATTGATCACATATACCCGGCCCTGACCGGTTTTCTTTTCTTGTGGTATCTCTATATGTATATGATCCGTTCAGGTGTTCCGCCGCACGGTCGCCAGTAATGATTTTTCCTTCCACATGTTTTGAGGAGCCGTGACATTGTGCGGGTTTCACGGGATTTTGAGTAGACGCTTCTGTTTATGTTTCTAGTTATGTTCGGTTCATTCGGGCATGTTGCCCAAACTGTTGTAATTGTATAATGAATTTATTATGTAACACTTGGCATTATATGTATGTTGTATGGATGGTTTTGACCGACGTTTCATTCGGTCCTTTGTATCTTTCGGGATTTCTTATATGCGCTTGTGGGGGTTTCCACCCTCTATTTCTATTATGGGTTGTTGAAAAATGTTTTTCTTTTTATTTCAAATCAAAGTTTTTGATAACCCGTTTTCTGGAATATAGAGTGGTTATTCCTTATACTTTGTATATTGTCGTGATGCTGAGGATGATATTATCCATGATTTCCTATTTTATCGGGGTATAGGGCTGGCCACCCTTTATTTCGGATAGCGGGTTGTCACAGATGGTATCAGAGCATCAGGTTCTAGAGTCTTTAGGATCTATGCGGACTTGTCACGTTCTACCGTAGCGTTCTTTGATATAGAACATAATGTTAGGATTGTTTTGCTGCCTATGTATGTGATCTTCTACAAAATAGATTGTCTTACATTATGTTTTAACTCTCTCTCGTCTTTATCTCAGTTAGTATCAGTGCCGCTGAAGTGGCAAATATTGTGGTCCAAGCTGTCAACGCCGCGATGACTGCCGTGGCCCAACAAATTCCACAAGCCCAAGTTAGGGGACAAGAAGCACAAGTTCCCACGGACCTTCTCAGTGGGAACGGGTGAGGGAGTCTTTCCTTAAGGGACATCCCCCGGATTTTGAGGGAGGTTCGGATGTTATCAAGGCGAACCAGTGGAAGAGAGATATGCAGCGCCATCTTAGGATGGTGGAATGTAGTGAGGAGAAGAAGCAGATTCTCGTTACTTTCAAGCTTGTCGGACCGGCCTTACATTGGTGGGAGTCAATGACGACACCCGAGCAAAGGGATACTATGTCCATTACAAATTTTTGGGCTTTGTTTGATGGGAAGTATTTCCCTCCTGCAGTCCAGAGGGAAATACAGAGGAAGCTGCAGGATTTGGTTCAAGGGGAGAGGTCAGTTGCTGAGTATGAGGAAGAGTTTACCCGGTTAGCCAGTTTTATACCGGATGAGGTAACTCCGGAATCGAAGAGGATCTCCAAGTTTATGGGAGGTTTGAACTGGCGAATAAAGCAACATTTGCTGGGAAATCCATCTCTAGTGACTTTTGGTGATGTGATGAATGCCGCTTTGCTTCACTGTCAGGAGCACAGATTGTTTCTGCTAAACAAGAAGAAGGTTGTTACTGTGGGACAATCGGGGAGGCAGGGAGGTGTTGGGAGTGGAGGGGGAACATCTTCTTCGTCCCAATACTCGGGGAACAAGCAGGTTGAGAGGGATCCTCAGCAGGGGGATTCGTCCAAGCGTCAACGTTTCGGTGGGTTTAATGCTGGCGGTAATAATAACAGGCAAGGTCAAGGTGGTCAGCAACCACAGGGAGGTAGAGGTGGAAATGGTGGTAGGGCCCAACAGGGCCGAGGTGCGGGACAATTCCGGAATAACCAAGGTAGGAATCAGGATATTACGGCAATCAAATGTTTTCAGTGTGGGGAGCTGGGCCACTATAAAAGGGCGTGTCCTCAGTTGGTTGGAGGGCATCTTCCTCGGGCCCCGCAGCAGCCGTATGTACAGTTTCTGCCTCAAGAGCCTAATCCGGTTGCTCCTCCTCAACAGGGGCAATTGCAGTACGGTCGGGTTTACCACATTCAGGAGGCTTTGCTTCCTCCAGCTCCTCCGGCACCACCGGCGATCGAGGGTAAGTTCCTCATTCAGGGGCACATGGGTCGAATTCTATTTGATACTGGTGCTACACACTCCTTTATTTCTAGAAGTTTTGCTCAGACTACAGGTTTGATAAAATCTGCTGAAAGTACTTTCACTAGCGTTGAATCCTCTATGGGCGATGGTTCATTGATTTTCTTCGTATGTAAAAACGTAGGAATTAATCTTGGTGACTTGTGTTTTGATGCCGACTTACTCGTCCTTAATATGGTCGGGTACGATGTAATATTGGGTATGGATTGGCTAGTGAAGTACCGTGCTATAGTGAATTGCTTCGGGAAGAGTATAGTTTTTGCGGTTCCTGGACAAGAGATGTTCCTGGTAGTTATGCCTTGTGTGGAAGGGAGCACGAGTGCTTATTTATATTGTATTGCGGAAGATGCATCTAGAGATGTCATGGTTCCCCTAGATTCTCTTCCCATTGTTCGGGACTTTGAAGATATTTTTCGGGAGATACCCGGATTACCTCCAAGTCGAGAAATAGAGTTTGTGATTGACTTAATGCCGGGAACTAGACCGATCGCCAAAGCTCCTTATCGAATGGCTCCTGTGGAGATGAGGGAGCTGAGAGATCAGATTCAGAAGCTACTGGAGCAGGGTTTTATTAGGCGTAGTACCTCGCCGTGGGGCGCTCCGGTATTGTTTGTGAAGAAGAGAGACGGTTCTCTCCGGTTATGTGTGGACTATAGAGAGTTGAATAAAGTCACCATCCGGAATAAATACCCTTTACCTCGCATCGACGACTTGTTTGATCAACTTAGGGGAGCTTCATATTTCTCCAAGATCGACTTGCGGACAGGGTATCACCAATTGAGGATACGAGAGCAAGATGTGTGCAAGACGGCTTTTCTGACCCGTTACGGATCTTATGAGTTCTTGGTTATGCCCTTTAGGCTAACCAATGCCCCTGCAGTGTTTATGGACCTTATGAATAGGGTATTCTGGGATTTCCTTGACCAGTTTGTCATTGTATTTATTGATGACATCCTAGTTTATTCTCAGACGGAGTCGGATCACGCTGCTCACTTGCGGTTAGTCCTGCAGAGATTGAGGGATCATCAATTGTATGCAAAGTTTGAGAAGTGTGGCTTCTGGTTGAAGGAAGTTCAATTTTTGGGTCATGTGGTGTCATCCCAAGGAGTGTATGTGGATCCGAGTAAGGTGGTCACAGTGAAGGAATGGGGTCAGCCCACGAGGCCCACTGAAGTTCGTAGTTTTCTGGGCTTGGCGGGTTATTACCATCGATTCATTAAGGGTTTTTCTAAGGTTGCTATCCCATTGACGAATTTGACCCGGAAAGGAGTAAGATTTGTTTGGGACAGTTCATGTCAAGCGGCTTTCGATGAACTCAAGGATAGACTGACTTCAGCTCCAGTCCTGGCATTGCCAAAGCCGGGGTTGGAATATCTCGTCTTCACCGATGCATCTCTTCTGGGGTTAGGAGGTGTTCTTCAACAAGAGAGGCAACCCATTGCATACGCTTCTCGTAAGTTGAAGCCTCACGAGAGGAACTATTCGGTACATGATTTGGAGTTCGCCGCCGTTGTATTTGCCTTGAAGATATGGAGGCATTACCTCTTGGGGGAAAAGTTTAGTCTTTTCACCGACCAAAAATCGCTGCAGTACTTATTCTCCCAAAAGGATTTGAACATGCGCCAGCGCCGTTGGTTGGAGTTTGTGAAAGACTACCAATTTGATATTCATTACCACCCCGGGAAGGCGAATGTGGTAGCATATGCCTTGAGTAGAAAGCCTGATGGAGACTTAGCTGAGGTGTGGAAAGCTAAGTGGAAAGAACTCAGCCTGGAGGATGCCGGAGCGAGAGCATTCCTTTCAGTGATGACGGTTACTCCCACGATTATAGCAAAGATTGTGGAAGCTCAGAAAAGAGATAAAGTTTGTTAAGACCATACACGCCAGTTGTTGTCTGAGGGAGCGGAGTCGTACTCAATAGGCTCTGAGGGCGGACTACGCTTCCATGGTAGACTTGTGGTTCCCGATGATGGGGATTTGAGACGTGCAGTGATGGCAGAATCCCATGGGTCGAAGTTCATGGTACATCCAGGCGGGGACGAGATGTACCAAGATATGCGTCGTTTGTATTGGTGGGTGGGTATGAAGAGGGATATCTCAGAGTTTGTGTCTCAATGCACTACTTGTCAGTTGGTTAAGATTGACCACCAGCGACCAACAGGTTTGTTACAACCGCTCGAGATTCCCGTATGGAAATGGGAGAGCATTTCGATGGACTTCGTTACGGGCTTGCCTAGATCGCAAAAGGGTCATGACTCAATTTGGGTGATTGTCGACCGTTTGACCAAGTCGGCACACTTCTTACCTGTGCGCACTGATTACGATACCGCTCGTTATGCCCAGTTGTTCATTGAGGAAATCGTCAGACTCCACGGGGTACCTTTGAATATTATCTCCGACCGAGATAAAATATTTGTGTCCCACTTTTGGCAGAGTTTCCAGGGAGCTATGGGGACCGAGTTGAAGTTAAGCTCTTCCTATCATCCTCAAACAGACGATCAGACCGAAAGGGTAAACCAGATGTTGGAGGATATGCTTCGTATGTGCATGCTCGACTTTAAAGGCAGTTGGGAATAATATCTTCCGTTGGTTGAGTTTGCTTATAACAAATCATACCAATTTACCATTAGAATGGCACCCTATGAAGCTCTGTATGGAAGGCCTTGTAGGTCGCCCGCTTGTTGGTTGGAAGTGGGTGATAATAAGTTTCTCGGACCTGAGATGATCCAAGATACTTCTTCGAAGATCGAGCTCATTCGAAACCGCATACGAATAGCCCAAGATCGTCAAAAGAGTTATGCCGATGTGGGTAGGAGACATATGGAATTAGAGGTTGGAGACCAAGTGTTGGTGCGAGTGTCCCCGATGAAGGGTATTAAACGTTTTGGGAAGAAAGGAAAGCTTGCACCCCGCTTTGTTGGACCCTTCCCGGTGATTGCAAAGGTTGGTCCAGTAGCATACCAACTTGCCTTGCCGGAACCCTTACAACAAATCCATGATGTATTTCATGTCTCCTCCTTGAAGAAGTACAGAAGGTGTGAAGGTGCCCTTTGGCACATTCCTTTCGAAGATATTGAGTTGCAGCCCGATGTTTCTTATGAAGAACAACCGGTTGCTATCCTTGAGTTTGGGGAGCGAAAGTTGAGATCTCGTGTGGTGCCCCTAGTGAGAGTCCATTGGAGTCATCATCATGCAAGCGAATCAACTTGGGAACGCGAGGATGAGATGCGGGAGAAATATCCACATCTTTTCTCATGAGGTACGCCTGAATTTTGAGGGCAAAATTCCCTCATAAGGGGGGGAGTATGTAATAACCCTCACTTATGAGACCGTATTTTTATAGTAATTACTTAGTATAGTAATTAGAGACCAGTGTTGGGTTATGATTTGAATGATGAATTCAATGTAGAAAAGTTGATATTCATTATGAGGTTGCATACATATCATAATTATGGGAAAATATTGCTATGTCATGCTTATTAATATCATCTGAATATAAAATGATATTTGGCTTAATTATGAGACCGGAACCTAAATTGAATTTTAAAATGTCCAAATGATAGTTTGGAGGTTGCAGTTGATTCCGGAACGTGCGAAATAGTCAAATAATGTACCATATTGTATTTTGTAGTTTTGGGCATTTTTGACTGGTTGTGCCTTAATTATGCTATTGCGTATTATTTTATCGCACTTTTGATTAATTAAGTGGAGAATTTACCTTAAGTCACGACTTAAGCCTATTAAGTCTTCTAATTTCCCCAAAATCCCTTCCTAAACCTAAGAGAGAAAAGAGAAGAGTAGAGAGAAAGCTTTGGAGATTGAGAGAGATTGCTGCTACACCAAGAAATCTGCATATTTGCTGAATCAAGGCAAGTTTTTACTTGCTATTTGTGTCTTGAGATAGATGATTTGTTATGATAATGGTGTATTGATTTTAGTTTAGAGAACTTAGGGTTTTCTTGTGTATTTTTGGGTTTTGATTCACTCTAAGTTGATTCATGAAGTTTGAAGATGATCAATAGCATCTTTGATGTTCTCATAGTGTTGGTATATGAGTTTGGTTTGGAGAAAATTGAGTTTGGGTAGAAAATGGAGTCCAAGACTCCATAGCCATTTCTTGGCAAAATCGCAGGCCCGAATCGATTCGGCCCCCTGGGCGAATCGATTCGGTTAGTTCCAGTGCCCAGGTCTTGTTGACCGAATCGATTCGGAATTTATCCGAATCGATTCGGCAGTTATGCAGAAACCCAGATTTTCAGTCCGAATCGATTCGGCCCTCTGAGCGAATCGATTCGGCTATTATGCAGAATCTCAAATTTTCTGGCCGAATCGATTCGGCCAAGGGGGCGAATCGATTCGGTAGCCCTGTGATCGGGCGGTAAAAGTGTGTTCGTGTGAGGACACAATCGTCGTGTGTTTCACCGCCGCGATACAAAGAAAACCTAAGCTACTACTACACTTGACAAGCAAGTAAAGCGGTAAGTCGGGTATCGAGAATCCACAGGGAATTATTAAATTTCAGATGTTAATTGTTTAATTACTTCAGGAATAAAAGTGTAAAAGGTGATAGGTGGTTATGGTAACAAAAGAAAAGAATAAGTTAATGCTAGATTAAAGGAAAGCAAGGATCGGGATCGCATTCTACCAAACGGATCGAGACAACTACTAACTAGAGTTAAGGCTCGAAAGCAATCTAACCGAGCATTTACAATTAAGCGTAAACATCACACAAGAAGGAATTTAACCCAAAGTTGCGAGATTAAACATTTAACTGAAAAATGGTCGCACGCGGATTAAACTCGGATTGTCGCTATAAACTCTAACGTTGCATGACAAAGAAAGATAAACGCTTAGGAATCCAACTTTGATACGCGCGGTTTCAATTAAACGCGATTTTGCACTAAACCTAGTTTTCGGAGCTCGGGGCCCGAAAATGGCGGAAATGAAATCCCGACCCTATTTATCTAAGGGTTCATGGTGAGTTAAACTAAATTATGCTACTTAGACTAAGAAAGCAAGAATTAAAGCATGTAAACTAGTTAGAAAGCATTGAAACTAAATTACAAGGCAAGAGAAGAAGAAGAAGAACAAACTAGATAAATGGAGAGGAAGTGAATAGTTCAATCTTACAAACCACATGGGTTGTCAATCCAAGAAGAAGAAGAAAGGAAATCTCCACACCAAACCCTAACTAAACTATCTAATCTCAATCTCTCTAAAAATATAAGCTCACCCTCTTATTACAACCAAAATCAACTTATATAGTAAGTTGTAATAAAAGAAAATATCTGCAGGGGAAAACAGGGGATCGATCGATCGACCCCTTTGGTCGATCGATCGACAGTATAATTTGTGGCAAAAATAAGAAGGGTCGATCGATCGACCCTTATGGTCGATCGATCGAACGCACAGGGGCAGCCTGCAATTCTCCCTGTTTTGGCATACAATCCAACGTCGCTCCAATAGCCGTAACTTTGTCGTTATGCATCGGAATCGCATACCGTTCGCGGCCACGCGAAGCTAGCGAAGAGAGCTACAACTTCCGTGTAGATGTCGGGCCAGGTGCCCAAGCTGTCAAAAGACTAAAATGCCCTTGCGCATGCGGTTGTGTACGGAAATCGAGCGAAACGCATCCGGACTTCACACTTAGCATCCAAATACCTACAAAAGCTCAATCAACCCCTGCAAAACATGTTATCATAGAAATCCGAGGGTTGTCTGGTTAACGAGCATAAATATAGGGAATAAGATACCCGAGGGGGCTAATAACGCGTATGTTAACGGGTGAAATACGCAATATTTCCGCCGTATCACACCCCCTAAATTACACATTGCTAGTCCCTAGCAATGAAATAAGATGCAACAAGAAGAACAAGTAAACCAACACAGGAGAGAGTACAAAAGTATGGTATAAAAGCAATAAAAAGATAAGGCCACTTTCGCGGGCGATTCGATTGCATTTAGCGTATGCAATAAGTCGTTAAACCCCTAGGTTACCCTAGTGGACGAGTGTCGTCTCGTGAGGGTTTTCAGGGATGAAACCCACAAACATCATAAAGTTTCCTCAAAATATGCCCAATCAAGTAAGACAAACTCACCAGTGCGAACAAGATTTCAACATGTTATTATCATAGCAAACGAATTCGCGTGATAAGTCCGTAGTTATTAACATTATCGAATGCACCTCAATGAATTGAAACTCTAACATGTGGGAGGGGGGTGAGCATATGCAAGGTATGATTTGGCAAAAAACTTAAATAATTAGGATACTAAACATCAAAGCATGCATACATTCAATCCTCACGGGTATTACGCTCAACAAATGAATTCACTATGAAAAGGGAGGTAATACACGGGACATGCGGGCATAAAGAGTAAATGTAAATGGAAACTAGGCCGCGCACATGTCACAAAAGAAGAACGCTATATATAAAATAAAAATTGCAATCTCAGTGAAAGGATACCGCACACTAAAAGAGGCGAAATGCATTTTCACAGATTATCAACACTGTTTAAATATTTGAATTACATCTACTTAAGATCACATAGGACTTGTAATAGGTTTGTAATGTATGGCTAGGTTAAGGTACGAAATGAAAGGGAAGTATATAAGGATTCAAAGTGTTTGGGGATGAAAACTCGGGATAATGGAGAACTGTGGGCAATATCAAAAGTTGGACAAGAATGTCCAAACGAGCATAGATATAACAATCGAGAGAGTAATCAAAGCTTATTGAAACACTACAAACAATATTTACAACTTTCTCTTTCTTTTCCTTTCTTTCCTTTTTCTCACTTTTTCTTTTGTTTTCTTTGCTTTTTGCTTTCTCTTTTTCACTACTTTCTTTTTCTGACACTTCTTACTCTTTTCATACTCAAATTGCAACCACACAACAATAATAACATTCAATTCCAAGCAACAATCCAAACAAGGGTATGTAAGGTAATATATATGGTATAAAACTCCAATTTGGAGTTGGATATGGGATTTTTGGGTAATGAAAAGAAAGGCTAGTATATAGGCTCAAGTGGGTTGACTAGGGAACATATAAAGGTGAGGTCAAGGTCATATGGGTGATATACCAAAGAGGGCCTATGATCATTTCACAAAGTATACGCAATTCGCGAGTCAAAACAACATAAGAAAATCATGCTCAAGTAACACATTTCAATGATGAACTCAATTAATGAACGGTCAATGAAAGAATAAAGAGATTACCAACGACTGTAACGTTTTCAATGAGAAAAGAATAGTGTATACACTCACAAATGAAGATAAGTCTCTAATCTCACTCGGTGTAAGTATATACAATGCAGCAAAAGCATACCGAGTTATAAAAATCTTAAGGCAATTCAATATAACAAGAATGGTGCATATGTTCACGGATAAAGTTTAATTCATGAAGTTATTCATAATATTAATGATTTAGGGACTAGAATCTAATAACTTCTAAAATCGAGAACATGCATAGTTGAATTGTCTATTTGATCGGGCAATTATTAAAATTTATCATCGGAAACAAGGGCAAAATGCCCAACAAAGGAGAAAAAAGAAAGAAAATATTTTTGAAATTTTTCAAATTTTAACAAAAACATGCTTTGTAACTAAATTGTAATCCAATCCAAGGACTAAACAGTAAAATGGATAGACTATCCTACACCCCCTAACTTAAATGTTGCATTGTCCCCAATGCGTCCATTAAAGAACACAACACAAAGCTAGGAAAAGAATGATATTACCCACACGTGGAGCAATCTCCATAAGTACAAGTCCAAATGAAGCTGCAAAACAAGTTAGTACAAAGCATATGAAGAATATGTACCGATGTATCAAGTGAAGAGAATCTATGTCACAAGTCACAATAATATAGAGGGGCTGAAGTGCAAATACTAGATAAATTGATGGTGAACTTTTTGATTTTATAAAATGGAAGGTCACACACATCAAAATCCAATAAACAACCACAAACTACATTTTCATTTCTCATTTCATAAGTTCAATACAAAATAACTTAATACATTACAACTTCTGAAATAAAAGAAATACAAATACAAATAAAAATAAAAATAAAAATAAAAATAAAAAAATACAACATACTATCCGATCCCAAAATACAAAAATGAAACCCAGCACAACAACAGCCTAGTGACCAGAACCACTAGGATCGGAGGGGTCCTGAAAATGAGGAGGCACTGGCGCGTCGGAATCACTGCGCTGCAGATAAAGATCTCTCATCATCTGCTGCATCATCCGGTACTCCTGTCTACTCTGTGCCCTGGCCTGCCTCTGCACTGACCACTCCTGCTGCTGCTCGGCCTGAAACTGCTCCTGATGAGCCTGCTGCTGAGCCCACTGCTGCCGCTGATCGGCCTGCAACTGGTCCAGGCACGACTCCCAAGTCGCCCACCTGAGCTGGGTCTCCTCCCAGCGCTGGTCCTGCACTGCCTGGTATGCCGCAAAGCGGGCATCATCCTCTGTATGTGGCATACCAGAACCCTCACCAGTCTCCATCTCTCTAATCTCCTCCTCCTCCGCCATATCGTCAACAACCTCTGCCCTTTGCCTCTTCGTCGCCGGTTGCCCCCACTCGTGCCTGAGCATCTTAGTAATGTTGGCCTTTGCTAGAAGCCCGAGTGGATCGTGTTTGCGGTCGTGATTAACTCGGGGCAACCGTGAGAAATACAAATCTTAGTGATGAGGGCAGGAAAAGGGAGGGAAAATGTCTTGGCTCTCTCCTTGGCAGAAGCGCACATCATATCCAGAAATATGTTGGGCAAACTGATATTGCCCAAATTATTAATCAGCGCGTAGATAAATGCGGCGTGCTTGTGACGCACCTCAGATCGGTTGCTCGTCACCATAAAGGAGTGGACATTGATGTAGTGAAGTAGTCTCGGTAGGTCCTCCATTGCAGCCGAACGAAAAGCCATTCTTTTCCATTCTTCACCCGGTGCAAGGCTCTCTATCAATGTCGTCAACCCAAAAACATCCCCATCGGTTAAACTGACAGCATTCTCGGGGTTCGGTACATTCATGAAGGCG
Source organism: Sambucus nigra (assembly GCA_949130495.1). Taxonomy (NCBI): domain Eukaryota; kingdom Viridiplantae; phylum Streptophyta; class Magnoliopsida; order Dipsacales; family Adoxaceae; genus Sambucus; species Sambucus nigra. Next base: position 261,664,422 of record OX422210.1, read on the forward strand.
GCCAAATCAGATAAGCGGAAAGGTACCCTCACCCCTCGAACCATGGCCTCGAAAGTGATCGGCCCGTCACCTTTCACCACCTCTAATGTCGCATAAAATATTCTGACCAATTCTTCATTGATGCGCCCATTAGTGGCGAGAAAAGTCTCCCATCCCTGGCGCCTCAAAATAACCCGCGCCTCACTCGGCAAATCCTCAAGATTCCAGGCAAGATTGTAGGCTAACGGCCTCTGAGCAGTCTCAAAATACGCCTGAAACCATTCCCGTTCCTTCTTGCAACAGAAACCCTCGAAACCCAGGGTGGGCATGCACACAGTGGAATTATATTTCTTCGGTTGTGCCATTTCAACCTACAAAACAAGAATTAAGCAATACAAAAAATTGTAAGCGCAATTAATGGTTAGTTTAGTGTACGAGTTGAAATGGGGTGCGAGTGCCCAAAACCGAGGTAACAAAGTGCAACATTGCGATAAAATATGTCGGAATACGACAACGAGTAAAAATCAACCAAGTGTGCGCCAAAAAATGCATTGAAAACTATTTTGGGCATTTTGGCGAACACTTGGCGTGCGCAATGTGCGTCAAGGGTGAGAAATGTGCCAATGAACCAACAAAACCATCCCACTCATGAACAACCAACAATGCAGCAATCAAAACATGTTCATGAGTGGATTTATAACAAGAATAAAGCATAAATTCAGTTGGAACAAATCGAAATCAGGGGATTCACCAACATTCCCAACAAGTGTCAAACTAGGGTTTAAACAATATAATTTGTGACACAATCCTAACAACAACTATAAATTCAAGTAAAACAAATTAGTATTATACCTGGATATGTAGAAATTGGAAGAAAATGGAGGAATTTGGTGTAAGGAAATGTTAGGGCACGAAAATCGTATGTAGAGGAGAAGAGAGAAATAAGAAGAAAGGGGAAAAATAGAAAGGCAGCATCTGTTTTACTGGTCGATCGATCGATCGACTCCCAAGGGTCGATCGATCGACCAAGCAGGAAAAACTCACTGCATTGGAAATTTAAAGTGGGGGGGGGGGGGAATGCAATTTGGGGACAATTAAGGGGTCTAAAATCAAAATAACTTTAAATATAGTATATATATATATATATATATATACACATAAAAATATGAAATAAAAATAGAAAAATAAAAATAAAAATAAATACACATAGGCCTAAATTTACACACCTAAAAGGCCTAGGCTAAAGAAAATAAAAAAAATAAAAATGAAAGAAAATAAAAATATGTACACGAGCAACGCACACGCATAATCACGACAATAAATGAAAAATAAAATAAAAGAAAAATAAAAACAAATGAAAATGCGTGAGGATGCGAGTGTGAATATCAAAGGGGGAAAAAATGTTTTTGTGATTTTTGATTGTTTTCTTAACAAATGTGCGTGCCGGGGCGCATATCTCCGCAAATTCAAGTCCGTTGAACCTACAAAAGAATTAGAACCAAGCATACGAAAAGAAATAAAAAGAGATTAACTAATTATACTAGGCTAAAATCAAGAAAAACAAAAAGAAAGAAGTTAGTATATACAACCTACACTCGGAATGCGCACTTAACTATATACCAAAAGTTGAAATTTTTGAGGGTCCATCCAAAACACGATTTAACTTTGGAGGATCAACGGTGGACCCTCCCGAGCATGCATGCCTCCCGGAAAATAGGAATTCTGTTTGAACAACGGAAGGCATGTGGGCGGTGAAAGAAATGAACCATCGCCAATTTGAAATTCTAGGCGGACGATGGGGGATTTGGATAACAAGGGGGAAAAGTACACTTGAGGTTCAAGAAAAATCGATTCATCCCCCAAAGGTTTTTCAATTGGAATGGGAGATGGTGCACACATCGGGATAATATCCATCGAAAACAAGTCCGGTAAAGAGTCCTCGTCGGCAAAAAGTGTAGAAGTTTTAATTTCTACCGACTCACAGGAAGCAACCGGTAATTCTAATGGTTCGATCATGGAAAACGAATATGGTGATGAAACAAATTCAATCTCAATCGACTCATCGTCGGAAGGATATTGAATTTCGAGGGAGAGAGATTCACACTCGATGAGAAATTCTTTGAAGAATTGAGGTGAAACACAAGTTTCCACCTCCTCGTTGTTTTGTGCATAAGAATTCATCTCATCGCAAAGTTCACCAAGTCTCATTCCAGCATCATTTAAGCTTTCCAAACCTTGGGAGTAAAGAAGAAAAGTTTCTTCCAAAGTAGGCTTCCTCGGCTCAAGAGCCTCGGACTCCTCATTTGTTTGAAACTCATCTTCGAAAGTAATGAGATGAAAATCGTCATTGGATTCGAATAATGAATCCAACTCAAGCTCCCAATGACGATTTTCATTTCGATAAATGTTTTCAAGTCTTTCACTTTCAAGAAAATCTTGAAAACTATCCCCAAAGTATGAATCATTAGAATAACCGTAATTACTATAAAAGAAAGACATGGTTACCTCGTTGTTGAAAGATAGAGAATCCAAGAAAGAAAGTGAGTAACCTCGAATGAAAGTTTCTTAGCGCTCAGAGTATGCAAATCCTGCAAGAAAGGTTAAAAGAAAGAATACAAATAGAAAAGGAAAAGTACTACGAAATCATAAAACAATTACTATCTAAAACAACAAATCCCCGGCAACGGCGCCAATTTGATCTGACGGTAAAAGTGTGTTCGTGTGAGGACACAATCGTCGTGTGTTTCGCCGCAAAGAAAACCTAAGCTACTACTACACTTGACAAGCAAGTAAAGCGGTAAGTCGGGTATCGAGAATCCACAGGGAATTATTAAATTTCAGATGTTAATTATTTAATTACTTCAGGAATAAAAGTGTAAAAGGTGATAGGTGGTTATGGTAACAAAAGAAAAGAATAAGTTAATGCTAGATTAAAGGAAAGCAAGGATCGGGATCGCATTCTACCAAACGGATCGAGACAACTACTAACTAGAGTTAAGGCTCGAAAGCAATCTAATCGAGCATTTACAATTAAGCGTAAACATCACACAAGAAGGAATTTAACCCAAAGTTGCGAGATTAAACATTTAACTGAAAAATGGTCGCACGCGGATTAAACTCGGATTGTCACTATAAACTCTAACGTTGCATGACAAAGAAAGATAAACGCTTAGCAATCCAACTTTGATACGCGCGGTTTCAATTAAACGCGATTTTGCACTAAACCTAGTTTTCGGAGCTCGGGGCCCGAAAATGGCGGAAATGAAATCCCGACCCTATTTATCTAAGGGTGCATGGTGAGTTAAACTAAATTATGCTACTTAGACTAAGAAAGCAAGAATTAAAGCATGTAAACTAGTTAGAAAGCATTGAAACTAAATTACAAGGCAAGAGAAGAAGAAGAAGAACAAACTAGATAAATGGAGAGGAAGTGAATAGTTCAATCTTACAAACCACATGGGTTGTCAATCCAAGAAGAAGAAGAAAGGAAATCTCCACACCAAACCCTAACTAAACTATCTAATCTCAATCTCTCTAAAAATATAAGGTCACCCTCTTATTACAACCAAAATCAACTTATATAGTAAGTTGTAATAAAAGAAAATATCTGCAGGGGAAAACAGGGGATCGATCGATCGACCCCTTTGGTCGATCGATCAACAGTATAATTCGTGGCAAAAATAAGAAGGGTCGATCGATCGACCCTTATGGTCGATCGATCGAACGCACAGGGGCAGCCTGCAATTCTCCCTGTTTTGGCATACAATCCAACGTCGCTCCAATTACCGTAACTTTGTCGTTATGCATCGGAATCGCGCACCGTTCGTGGCCACGCGAAGCTAGAAAAGAGAGCTACAACTTCGGTGTAGATGTCGGGCCAGGTGCCCAAGCTGTCAAAAGACTAAAATGCCCTTGCGCATGCGGTTGTGTACGGAAATTGAGCGAAACGCATCCGGACTTCACACTTAGCATCCAAATACCTACAAAAGCTCAATAAACCCCTGCAAAACATGTTATCATAGAAATCCGAGGGTTGTCTGGTTAACGAGCATAAATATAGGGAATAAGATACCCGAGGGGGCTAATAACGCGTATGTTAACGGGTGAAATACGCAATATTTCCGCCGTATCACCCTGCGCTTTTTGAAATTTTTCTTTTTTTTATTTTAACCCCTTTTATTTAGGACTAATGATTAGGGACCTTCTTAAATGAAGTAAACATAGGGTTTAGAGTTCTAGTTGAGTTGGGTCGACATCCTAGACTCGAACGGGTTCATCTAGGATTCATTCAAGGGGGGGAATTTAAAGGGATGCTTAGGCATTTCTTTTGTCTTGTAGTCTTATAAGGATCTAGAATGTATTAAGGTCAATTTTGGAGACTTTAGAATTCGACTTGAGTTACATTTGACTTGATGGTTTTTATTAAAGCCTAAAAGAGGCCTTGGGGATAACTTTGGAGTCTAAATTCCTTTTGAGGATGCTATGTCGGTACCACTTATACTTAGTCCCGAATTAGCTTATACATTCAATTAAAATGAGAAATTGTTAAGGTAAATGATAATTTATTAATCATGTAATGGAAATTAATAAAATGGATGTACACACCTCTCTAAATACCATCTTAAGGGAAGTGCGCTCGATAGGTGAAGCCCCCTGGCTAATGAATGCAGGGTGGATATAGTCCTAGGCCATGGGAGCGCTTATGGTTGTATGTTTTTTTGCGGGGGTAGGGAGATTTCGGGTGTGGTCTTGGCTACCACGCAGGCTCATGGCCGCTTCCCGACGCTTTCGATAGGATCCCAGATTGTCTTATGTTAGGCCCTGGAAGATGATGGTTATTTAGGGACGCGCTCAGTGGGGAAACCCGGACGGGCGGTCTTAGAAGCGTTATATTTATAATTATGACTATTCTAATTATCGAGTTGGACTCGATGGAACATTAATGCCATAAAGAGCAAATTTATGCCGCAAAGAGCATGTTATTGAGATTAGTGCCCTATGATGCACATGATGACAATTATATTCCTGATAAGGAATGGAAAATGAATATTTGAATTGAAATATGATTAAAGATGATAAAGGCTCCTAAGCACTTTAAATTCTGTTTTTATTATGAATCTCACTCTATGTAGTCCTTCACCGGTTTCAGTTCCTTATATACTGTTAACATGCTAGACTATCATCCATGCTTAATTGTGCATCATTATCATACTTGTCATTTATCTATTGATCACATATACCCGGCCCTGACCGGTTTTCTTTTCTTGTGGTATCTCTATATGTATATGATCCGTTCAGGTGTTCCGCCGCACGGTCGCCAGTAATGACTTTTCCTTCCACATGTTTTGAGGAGCCGTGACATTGTGCGGGTTTCACGGGATTTTGAGTAGACGCTTCTGTTTATGTTTCTAGTTATGTTCGGTTCATTCGGGCATGTTGCCCAAACTGTTGTAATTGTATAATGAATTTATTATGTAACACTTGGCATTATATGTATGTTGTATGGATGGTTTTGACAGACGTTTCATTCGGTCCTTTGTATCTTTCGGGATTTCTTATATGCGCTTGTGGGGGTTTCCACCCTCTATTTCTATTATGGGTTGTTGAAAAATGTTTTTCTTTTTATTTCAAATCAAAGTTTTTGATAACCCGTTTTCTGGAATATAGAGTGGTTATTCCTTATACTTTGTATATTGTCGTGATGCTGAGGATGATATTATCCATGATTTCCTATTTTATCGGGGTATAGGGCTGGCCACCCTTTATTTCGGATAGCGGGTTGTCACATATGTTTTCTCTTATTATGTTATATTTGAGATTGAAACCTATTTTTTTCGTTTCAACATGAATTTTCAGAGCTTTAACTATTTTATGTGGGAGTTGGTATTGATAAAATTATATACGAATCACATATGGTTCTACTGTTCATGGTGTTGGAGTTGGTATAAGATTCTAATTTCTTAAGTTTATTCTTTTCGTGTAAATTGAAATGAGCCGCATAGCCTGGATCAATTGATTTTCAAAAGGAACAAACACAATAAGAATAAGATGGACCTTTTTGGTATAAAATGATTTCATAAAAGTGCTATTATTTTTTTCCTATTTTACCGCTAATGCTTCATCATACTCATGTCATAAACATTTCTTAACAGGGTGTATAGTTTAGGACAATGTGGCAGTGGTTGCTTTAGAAGAGGCTACGAAGAAAGTTGCTCTAGCAACAAAAAGTGTTGGGATAAGTCCCACTAATGAGCGTATCAGAGAGAATTCAATAGGTGCTAGAACTCGGGTAAATCGTATTCCTGGTGATCACCAAGGGAGCTTGGCGCAAAAATTATCTGAGGATGGCATGGACAAAAAGATCCGTGAACTTACCCATGAGCTGGATTGTGATATGCTTACAAGCGCATGATACAAAAACTTCATATCCTAATAAAGGTGTTAAAATGTTACCATCTCTGATCAATAGGTAAAGTGACAGGTAATGACCAACCAACATATTCTATCAACCAAACGATCATCTGTTACATGATATTGGTCCCAACAACATATTCTATTGACCAACCAACATATTCTATCAACCAACCAATGAAACAAGCAACGAGAATATGACTGAAACTCTCCTTAAATAAGGAGTAAAAGTGAATAGTAAATCGACTAAACCACGTATGAGCAGTACCACATGTATCAACAGTACCCGCAAAAATTCAAGCCAAAATTTACCTTACATCCAGCAATATCTACTTGAGTTTGATGGTCAACCAAACAAATAGGTTTGTACAGACCAAACATATACAGTTCAATTTTCAAAGGAACTAGGTTTGAATGCTTGGTTTTCAAAATGGGTACAAGAGAGATATATGTACATGTGTATATATACAACAGCAACACAACAACTGCTGAATCCATTTTATTTGGGAGAAATCGAAACTAAGGAAACTATTTATTCATTTTAAACAAATAGGGTATATAGACAGAGTGACGGAAAGAATGAACATGTGGTGAAAGAATGTCGCTGACGTCGAGAGACAGAGATCAACGAAGCGAACAACTGCGAGGAGCACCGACTTGATTTGGACGATAGAGATAACTGGTGAGGAGGTGGAGAATTATGAAGGTATGGTTTGTTTCCTATGAAGTTTGAAGAGGATAAAGTATACGATTTGGGCGTTTGGGTTTCTGTTTTGGCTGAAGAGTGAGGTTTGATTGCTAGGGGTACTTTAGGATTTTCTATGTCTGTAGGAGGGTTCAAACCAACAGAATTGGCACATTCCCAATGAGCCAGTCTGTTCATTCCAAAGCAGGGCCCAATTGTGCTAATACACTTTCATTCATTTGCTTTTGTGATCAGAACTGAATTTCAATTGTGCTAATTATTGAAGTGCACTTGAGATAAATATGAGTGATAACACTGTACTTGAGATAAATATGATATGAGTTCATTTGATTTTGTGATCAGAACTGGATTTCAATTGTGCTAATTATTGAAGTGCACTTGAGATAAATATGAGTGATAACACTGTACTTGAGATAAATATGATATGAGTTCATTTGCTTTTGTGATCAGAACTGAATTTCAATTGTGATAACTATTGAAGTGCACTTGAGATAAATATGATATGAGTGATAACACTAATATTTCTCCAAGATAAATATGATATCAGAACTGAATTTCATTTGCTTTTGTGATCAGAACTGAATTTCAATTGTGGTAATTATTGAAGTGCACTTGAGATAAATATGAGTGATAACACTGTACTTCACATAAATATCATATGAGTTCATTTCCTTTTGTGATCAGAACTGAATTTCAATTGTGCTAATTATTGAAGTGCACTTGAGATAAATATGAGTGATAACACTGTACTTGAGATAAATATGATATGAGTTCATTTGCTTTTGTGATCAGAACTGAATTTCAATTGTGCTAATTATTGAAGTGCACTTGAGATAAATATGATATGAGTGATAACACTTATATTTCTTCAAGATAAATATGATATCAGAACTGAATTTCATTTGCTTTTGTGATCAGAACTGAATTTCAATTATGCTAACTATTGAAGTACAAGATACTTGTCATATGAAAAATTGTCCAAATCTCATAGAGCATTTGTGTCTAGGAATGACTGGCTGTAAGGCAGCAGATACTCTAACCGGGCCTAATGTAAAATTGAAAGCGGAGATAGCTAATGAAGTGGAGGATCGAGAACGTTATCAAAGATTGGTTGGGAGATTAATCTATTTGGCACAACTAGACTTGACATAGCTTTTGCAGTAAGTGTTGTACGCCAGTTCATGCATTCACCTGGACCTACTCACTTTGAAGCCGTGTTCAGAATTTTGACATACCTCAAAGGGACTCCGGGGAAAGGACTTTTGTTAAAAAAATAGAGGCCATCTTCAAGTAGAGGCCTACACAGATGCAGATTGGGCAGGCAGTGTAAGTGATAGAAGATCCACCTTAGGTTATTGCACCTTTGTAGGGGAAATTTAGGTCACTTGTAGAAGCAAAAAATAAAGTGTTATGGAAAGAAGTAGTGCAGAAGCTGAATTCCGCTCCGTGGAACATGGATTTTGTGAAATGTTATGGATCAAAAGACTCCTAGAAGAGTTGAAGGTTCCTATACCAATGCCTACTAAAGTCTATTATGACAACAAGGCTGTAATTTCTATAGTTCACAATCCAATTCTAGACGACAGAACAAAGCATGTAGAAGTAGACAAACATTTCATCAAGGAAAAGATAGACAGTGGCGTGATATGCATGTCTTACATACCTACAGCGAGCCAAGCAGCAGACATACTCACCAAAGGACTTCCCAAGGCACAGTACGAGAACTTAGTTAGCAAGCTTGCCATGAGTGATATCTTCATACCATCTTGGGGGGAGTGTTGAAAGATTTCGAGAATATCTGTAATTATGTACCATATTTGACCATGTGTTATGTTTAGTTAGTTGAGAGATTTGTGGGCTGGAATAAGTCAGACCTGTGGGCTGGAATAGATATCTTAGGAATCGTATTTTACTTCCTATTAATTATGAAGGTTAGTTTCCTTTTTTTGTATATAAATTCGTGTACATCAATATAGAAAAATCATTCAACCATTTTTCAGATTTTATTCTCTCCTTTTACTTATATACTATGGTGCATGAATTTTGACTTTGAATGAATGGAATATTGAATCTTGATGTCTCCTCTCTAGGTTTTTCCTCTTCTCTATTCTCTATTCTTCCTTATTGTCTTCTCCTCCCCTTTACATCTTGTCTAGTTCATGCCCCATTTACTTCTGAGAATTAGACACAGCGATTGCAGAATTCAAAGCCTCTGCCACAAAATAAATATCCCACAGGTTTACCCTAGCTAATCAATATCCCATGGGTGAATGAAGAAATCGAAGCCAATTTTGAAATCCGCAGAGAGATTCAATCAGAAATCGTCAAGTGTTCTGAAATGGAGACCGAGATGTTAGGGAATCGGGGCTCACTAAGATAATCTATCTATTACATTTTCAAATGACTGGTTTCATGACACTTGTTGAACAATTGACGCTGTTGTTAAATGCGAACTATAACAATGATGTTATCTTAGCCATATCCAATGGTATCAAAAAAAATTATAACAGAAATGTAAAAATAAAAAAACTTCTCGAATGGAGAATTGTATTTCCATATCGATATGACATGGGGGGTCAAGATACAAAAGATACTACTTTGAACTTTTCTATTAATCTGAAAAAAGTGACACACCACATAGAAATTTTCTAAAAAGACATTGACACATAGTATTAAAAGAACCAACCATTGGAGATGACCTTAAATCTTGGGATTATTATTTACTAAACTGTAAGAGGTCGCCGACGCTAAGAACCCTGCGTAGGTACACAATCTCTCTCAAGTATAGGGTAACCATATGCAAGGTATCGAAGGTGTGGGTACAGGGGATGAAATATGTGACATATTATAGAAATAACCAACAACCACATATATAGAGTCAAAGCCTCGCGAGGAACGCAGTAGGCCCACTGCGAAGTCTATGGACACATCCTCCCAAGGATGCTCGGGTATTGATAGTGGAGTTAAAGATTGATATTAATAGCCTGGGAGGTGTGGCAATGACAGATATAGGCATTGTTGTCCCTCCGCATGGATGGCCAATATAATTTGATTAGTACATAGTCGCGATGATAACGAACAGAGTATAACAGAGAAACTAAACACAGACTTCCCATAACAATCATTCAGATTGAACCTTGCGTAGCCCGTTAGATACGCTCGATGTCTTTAGGGGGGTTCAAACCTACAGAATTGGCACGACCCCAACGAGCCAGTCTGCTCATTCCAAGGCAGGGCCCAATTGTGCTAATACACTTTCGTTCATTTACTTTTGTGATCAGAACTGAATTTCAATTGTGCTAATTATTGAAGTGCAAGATACTTGTCATATGAAAAATTTTCCAACACTCATAGAGCATTTGAGTCTAGGAATGACTGGCTGTAAGTCAGCAGATACTGTAACCGAGCCTAATGTAAAATTGAAAGCAGCGACAGCTAATGAAGTGGTGGATCGAGAACGTTATCAGAGATAGGTTGGGAGATTAATCTATTTGGTACAACTAGACCTGACATAGCTTTTGTAGTAAGTGTTGTACGCCAGTTCATGTATTCACCTGGACTTACTCACTTTGAAGCCGTGTTCAGAATTTTGAGATACCTCAAAGGGACTCCGGGGAAAGGACTTTTGTTAAAAAAATAGAGGCCATCTTCAGGTAGAGGCCTACAAAGATGCAGATTAGGCAGGCATTGTAAGTGATAGAAGATCCACCTCGGGTTATTGCACCTTTGTAGGGGAAATCTGGGTTACTTGGAGAAGCAAAAAATAAAGTGTTATGGCAAGAAGTAGTGCAGAAGCTGAATTCCGCTCCGTGGCACATGGATTTTGTGAAGTGTTATGGATCAAAAGACTCCTAGAAGAGTTGAAGGTTCCTATACCAACGCCTACTAAAGTCTATTGTGACAACAAGGCTGCAATTTCTATAGCTCACAATCCAGTTCTACGCGATAGAACAAAGCATGTAGAAGTAGACAAACATTTTATCAAGGAAAAGATAGACAGTGGCGTGATATGCATGTCTTACATACCTACAGCGAGCCAAGCAGCAAACATACTCACCAAAGGACTTCCCAAGGCACAGTACGAGAACTTAGTTAGCAAGCTTTCCATGAGTGATATCTTCATACCAGCTTGGGGGGAGTGTTGAAAGATTTTGAGAATATCTGTAATTATGTACCATATTTGACCACGTGTTATATTTAGTTAGTTGAGAGATTTTTGGTCTGGAATAAGTTAGACCTGTGGGATGGAATAGATATCTTAGTGTTGATGAAAATGTTGTTTATCCCTAATTAATTAAATTAGTTTAATTAAATGTTCATTTTAGTTTAACTTAATATATTGATTTTGAGGATTCCCAACATATTTTTATAAAGTTAGTCTATAGATATTTATTACTATATAATATTTATAATATAATCTGTTCATATACCATTATATACATATATTTAGTATATTATATAATACTTGCATTTATGTCATTTTGCCTTGATTACATATCTATTCTGACTGAGTTATACACGTTTATGTTTAAGTTTTATTTTTACGACTCCACATACCTCGACTCTACTCAAAGACATATCTGAGTAAAAGTATTCACGTATGGTCACATTTTCCCTTAACACATTACAGATGCATATATTAATTCTGATTAACACAATTGGTTGTCTAAATATTTAATAAAAAGAGTAAATGAAATTCTTATTTATAAAATAATTTTTCATAATTATTTTGATGTTTAAATAAATAAATAAATAAATTCTAAATATAATTCTCGAAATTATTAAGAAAGTTAAATATTTTTTGTTAAACATTTTCTTATGTTTATTAAATTATATTCTCGTCACTTTGTGTGACTTGTATTTGCTTGTCCTATTGGAAGATCTTTTGACCATTAGGTGGTTTCCTATATATATACCTGCTATGACTATATACAAATATACATATAATTTCTTTGACAAATCAGTTGCTCCACTACGTTTTTTTTTAACTAAGAAGTTGAGAACCAAGTCTTTCATTAGCTTGACTTGTCAAGTCAGTATCTACTATCATGACCTTGGGCCAAGCACTAAACTTCTCTATTTTGATTTGACCTTATACACTTAGTTGTAATTATTCAGAGTTGCGGATCTCTTTGGCATATATCTGCCAACCGAGATATTCTATACAGTTGTAAATAGTTCCGTCTGTTTTTGTTTGTCCCATCGCTGAAACTTCTGACATTTACTCACTCTAGTGAAGATTTTTTTAATATCTATACATCAGCTTCTATTACTGGTTCAACTTTAAAGAGATTTCGTCCTATCTTATTACTTCAGTATTTCAGAAGTCTATATTCTTTGGACAGTCTGATGTCACATAAGTAAATGACTATATACCATACTTACAATCTTAACTCACGTTTTTTTTACAAAGTTTTGATGGGATGTTGATATATATATATATATATATATATATATATATATATATATATATATATATATATATATATATATATATATATATCAGCTGTTTTCTATCAGACCATGATTCACGCATTGAAAATCTTACCCGTCTACCTTTTCCTATAAGCTGTCAGTTTATCTCTATATACATTAATGCCGAAAACCCTTTTGTCCCATCAATCTGTGCTTGACCACTTGAATAAGAATATGATCAAGACTTGAAATATTATTGAGAGCATTTATTTTACTACTTAGCTACACATTCAAGAGAGCAATCAATTTATATTCTGCTCACTCATTGAAGAAGAAGACTTGTGCCTACTTCAACATCATTTATTGAAGTCTCATTAAAAGAAGGAGAAGCTCAGATTACAAATTGTATTTTAAGGAGTTTCATTATTGTACTGTGTGCTACAAAAAAAAATTCAGACTTGTTGTGAAGCCTTGTTGAAGCTTCGTCTTGTACCGGTAATTGGTTCCTACCTAAAAGTGGGCCACGGGGTTTGAAGCTCGGAGTTAGCTTGCAAACAGTTGTATGCGGTGGTTTCATCCTACCCCTAAGTGGATCAGGTTTAGTGAAGCGCAAATGAGACAGGGGCTCTAGGCTCGTGGACGTAGGCCGGGATTTGGCCGAACCACGTTAAATCTCAGTGTCATTAATTTTCTGCACTTTTATTTATTTGCACATGCTTGCTTGAGTTAATATTTTCAGCACACTGTCTTGCAAATAAATTAATTCAGAAATTTGACTAAATTAATTTTTAGGTTAAAATAATTATTTTTAAATTAAATAATTAATTTTAGAATATCACTTAATATTAAATACGAAAATTAATTTAATACTCCTAGTGTGTTAAAATCTGCATTTCTAGTTGTTTAAATTAGTTGGTTACATTTATTTGATATTGTTGGATTTATTCTTTGTAGTTTTATTAATCTGAAAATTGTCAAAGTACTATAAATTAAATATTCTTCTGAAATTTTAATTTGATTTAAAATTTATAAATACTTATTCACCCCCCCCCCCCCTCTTGATTATAATCTGGGCAACAATTGGTATCAGAGCTAGTGATCTTCTTATTTTTAGATTTAACAATCTTAGAGTCAAGATCAATGGCATATGTTACCACATCTGTTGGTGAAGGTCAATCCATTTTTAAACCTCCTCTATTTTCTGGAAAAGATTATTGTTATTGGAAAAATAGAATTAAATATTTTATTCAATCACATGATTATTGTTGATGTAAAAAACTAGATTGCTCTAATTATTCAATCACAGATAAATAAATAAGACAAAGATTTTTAAAGTGGTTCAGCTAGGAATAAAGCCTACGTCCACTGTTATGTTATTGCTGAGTGTTTGTGGAATTCTTGATTACAAGTTCTCTCAAGAAATTCCGGTCCCTTTGAATGAGGGAGATACAATGTATTTATAGCCTTGAGGCTGTACATGAAAGGTCCAATACATTAAATGATTTACATATGAAAGGGTAATACATTTAATGCAACGTGTGCGTCAAGAATACAATGGATAATTGAACAGTTGTCCGTCTAGTAATTAATGATACGGCCGAGATGCAGTTCGGACTGCCTTAGTTGCTTGTTGATCAAGAGTTCCTCGGAGTACTTAGAGTATCTCGGGATGATAGAGTTCCTCGGTGTGATAGAGTTTCTCGGTGTATTCTTGTTGTTCGGAAGGAAGCACGGTTGGTCGGGAAACGATCTTCCTCGTTGCTATTGTGCCATGTAGATTGACACGTGTCTTCATCTTATTCGTCCACATCAGCACATTAATTTTGGTATCAACAGAAGCCCCCAATGTTTCATATTTTGAACTCTGAAGAGTATGGAACATTCTTTCTCGGTATATGGCAATATTAAATGTACTTCCCGGGTTTCAGGAACATTGTATTCAAATTTCCTTCTTATTTCGCAGTTTCCGCCTTTTTGATAAAGCGCTTTGATATTCGTGCAAATTTTGTCCTTTTAGCCGCCGGAAGTTTAGTAGTTTCTTTTTGATAATCATTTCTTTCGCCGCTTCCCAATGCAAAGTATTTAAACTTCTTTGGTAACCATAGCGTCGTCTACGTTTTTCATTCTCTGCATTCAAGCTTTCTTTTCTCTTCTTCTCTTGTGCGTTCATCTTTGTTTCCGTTCGTTGTCAACACATCTCCTTTCTTTCTGTAAGATCTTCTTTCTTTCTTCTGTATCTCTTTTATTCAATATGGTTTATATTGTGGAATCTGTTGAGAAATTCCGTTCTGATTTTTCCATTCCTTCATGGGTAACTCTAGAGGTTCTTTCTGAGCCTTTAGATTACTTTCGATTGGCTGAGGGTCATTGGTTCCCCAGTCTTTTTGTTGCTGAATGCGGTTTTTCCTTTCCACCAAACCCATTATGTATTGAGTTTTGTCAATATTTTGATCTTGTTCCTGCAAAAATAGCCCCCAATTCATGGAGAATAATTAACGGGGTGCACAAATTAAATTTAACTCATGGGACTCGTATTGGGATCCCTGAAATTATGTTTTGTTATAAATGGGCCGTTCTAGATAATATTTATTATTTGAAAACTAGGTATTTGAATAGGGCTCTTGTAGTTAATCTCCCTGACTCAAATAGGGATTATTTTGAGCATGGGTTGGTCATAAAAAATTGGCAACATGCGCCTTTATCTGGGAATGAAGTATACAACGGTCCCAGATGCCCCCCATACGGCAATGGGATAGGTTTATTTTTCATTTTATTTTACTTATGAAATTATGCTTTCATCCTGTTTGACAAAATGTATGACTGATATTCTATTATGTATTTGTTTGCAGTTGATAGCAAAAGAAAAACTCCAAAAGAGTCAGAAGTGAATATCAAGCATTTGAAACTTATCTGGAATTTGCATAAGACCCTTGCTGACGAGCATATTAGATCTGCTTCATATTTACTACAGTATAAGAGTTACACAACCTCTTATACTGCTCGCCCTATTGAACCAGCTTCAACACCAGAAAGTTCATCTTCAGATTCTCATATCCCCCTATCTCAGAGAATGGGCAAGAAAAGAGTTCCTCCTGCTCTATTTGGTGACACTTCTTCTGCTGTTGGAGCCCAGAAAGGCAAAATTGATATCCCAGAGGGGACTAAAAAAGTAGATGCTGGTTCCTCCAAAGTTGCCGAGAAGCCCCCGGTGGCCCCGAGCAAGAAAAATGCTCCTGCTGATGTAATTGCCATCTCTCCGACCAAGACTTCTTCCTTGGTTGATGCTACTGACCGTCCTTTGAAGAGATTGAGGAAATCATCCTCGGTTAATCTTGCTGGAACTGCACCTTCTCTACCCGCTGGTGGTAGTGGTGTCTCAAAAATTATTCTTCCGAGTTCTTCAACGAACTCAGTTATACCCGAGGTTCTCGGGGTTGATGAAAAAATTCCTAGGGATACACTGACGTCCCTAGCTGCTCGCCATCTTTCTTCAGTAAATTTCTCATACCTTTGATCTTTCTTTCTTTTTCTTGAATTCTTGTATTTGTGTTGACTCTATTGTTTTTCTTATCTTTCAGCTGGTGAACTGCTTCAATACCATCGTGAAGAAAGATCAAGTTATTAAAGCTTCCACTTCCTCGTCCGATGTTGACGATGCTCTGTTGGGTTTAACCCAATCTGTGAAGGAATCTCACCAACAGTACATCGAGGAGAAAACTGTTTGGGAGAAAAAATTGGCTGTGGCTGAGGCTGATAAGATGAAGATGGCTGAAACCTCCAAGAATTTGGAGGAGAAAATTAAAGATTTGGAAGTTAAACATCAGGAATCTGATGATAAATTGAAGAAGGCAGAAGAAGAAATATCTACTCTGCGAGATATTAAGGTTAAGAAAGAGGAACTGGAGGTGAAGCTCTCCTCGGAGAAATCGAGGAGAAAAGTTGCAATCAAGAAACATTTCAGTGTTGGTTGGGAGAAAGGATGGGAGAGAGGGATAGCTGCAATGACGTCCCAAGTCCAATATGGGGAGTTGAAATACTTCTATGATGGTTGGGTAGCTGCTCTGCAAGAGCTAAAAGTCCAAGATGATTCTGAGCTATTCCAACGGCATCTCCCTGGTCCTCCTCCACCAATTGTGGAAGAAGAAGAAGATGAACCTGCTTCAGATGAATCTTCCATGGCTATGGGTGATCAAGTTTCTGCCTCTCAACCATCTGCCACCGAGGACATTTCCTCCATGACTCCTCCTCCCGAGAAGATTCCTACCGATCAAGCTGTAGTTATCACCGAGCAACCGAGCTCCTCGTCCCAGCCTCCCGAGAAAGTCTTGGGGGACAAGGAAAAGGTGTGAAGTTGTTCGGTAGCCTTTCTGTATTTCCTTGTAATCGAACGATGTAACTTTTTGATGATCTAATAAAATATATCTTTGCTCATCTCTGTTGTTGATAACTTGTTTTTGTTGATTGTTGTCTTTTTCTTGTCATTAGTTTGTTGCTAGAATGGAATTGATCTCTTCTCATGATACCGAGCTGATGCAGCAATGTCATCAATACTATAAGGCTGGTCATACAGATCTTAGTACATCGGAAATTGTTGATATCCTTGGTCACGGTGCTTCAGAGCAGGCTATTGAAGCTTATCAATACTTGAAAGCTTTACTCGATCGAGCAGTGGCCAACAATATCGCTTACTATGAGTTGATTGAAGAGCTTCATGATTCCTTAAAGGATCTTCAAAATCAACATAACGAATCAATGGCTTTGTTACATGAAGATTATGAAAATAGATACCAGCAGCTCTCTTCAGAAACAGGCCACAAGAAGATCATTGCTGGGTATGACGTCAGGGAAAGGACCCTAAGAGGTGAAATTGAAGCCTGTAGACAAATCGCTGAGATCCTGGAGCAAGAAAATAATAATTTGCAGAAGAAATTAGCTCAGTATGAATCTGCTGCTTCATCCTCTACTGCATTAATACCAGTCACTGATGAAGGCTTCTCGTTCTTAGAGGTCGAAAATGCCAAACTGAGGCAAGAGCTGGAGGACTTAAGAAGATCTGATATTTCTGGAACTGCTCGGGGACGAGGAAGAGGCTCTCGGGGGCGAGAAAGAGTCAGCCAAAATGTTGAGGAAGCTCGCACTCAGTCTACTCTGGAAACTCAAGCATTCCAGTTGAAAGTAAAAGACCGTGCTCTGACTGAAATGTCCAATAAAAATCTGTCTCTGGAAGATCAGCTGGCATCAACGAAATCTGCCTTGCATAACAAAGATCTCTTTGCCAAAAGCCTTCATGAACAATTGGATAGATTAACCTTCCAATTCCATAAACAGCCAAGAGAATTCTGGATGGCAGGATACAATGAAGCTCTCGTTCATCTGGATGCTCGCATTGAACATGCTAATAATGAAGGTTACAAGCAAGGATGGTTAAATGCATTGGGTGTATTAAAGTTGGAGCAAGGGCATTTTTTATTGGACTATCATGCTCCATCGCTATTAGACCTGCCTTTACCACCTTTCAAATTGGATATGGCATGGATTCCAGCTCGTTCCATTCCTCGCAGTCTAATTTCGAAATATCTTGGTGATTATAGCCTTCACTCCCAAGCTGAATTATCTCATCCTGAGCATCTTTTGGATACACATTCTGTTATGAACGTCAGAATGCTCAGAGATGTTAATTTCATCAATTCTCCCCTTTGCCTAGAAGACCCTCCTGGCGGCGAGGAACCTGTTTCTAAAGCGCAGGGCAAAAAACCAATAGAATAGTAATATCCATGTAACAATTTTGTAATTTGTAATTTATTCCAGATTAATGAAAAGATTTTCATTTTCTGTTTGCCAATTTTGTTTTATCAAGCACATTTATATTTGTACATATGTATCTATGTATCTATTAAAAAGCTGACAGTATTATTGTTCAATAAGCAACTTAATAAAAGGTTACAAGTATTAGTAATGTTTCTCGATCACTTAATAATAAAGTAATGAGAAAAATGTTCAAATTGTTTCCAACCAACCAAGGTGGGTGAATAATGTTTGTCGACTAAATATAGCTCCGACGAACTATACTTGGTTTGATTATAAAATTGCGTCCGACCAACTATGATCAATAAGTTGTCCTCGCCGACCAACTACAGTTATTGGGTTTTTATCCCCGACCAACTATACTTGGTGTATTTTTTAAACATTTTGTTCTTCAAAGAACTCATTGTAACAATATTACCTCCCGACCAACATAAGTTGTAATATGAGAGTATATTTTTATCTTACCAACCGTGGTTGATCCTGCTGGTGTACATTTTTTGGCTCCTTAAAGCATTTTTTTTTTTGGCTCCGTAGAGCATGTCCTCCTAACCAAAGGAGGTTGGCTACTTATAGCACTTTTTGCTCAATAGAGCTGTCCTCCTAACCAAAGGAGGTTGGCTCCTTAGAGCACTTTTGCTCCGAAGAGCTGTCCTCCTAACCAAAGGAGGTTGGCTCCTTAGAGCACTTTTGCTCCGAAGAGCTGCATTTGTTGGCTCCTTAGAGCATGTCCTCCTAACCAAAGGAGGTTGGCTCCTTAGAGCACTTTTGCCCCGAAGAGCTGTCCTCCTAACCAAAGGAGGTTGGCTCCTTAGAGCACTTTCGTTGTATAGTGTATTACACTAGTATTCCCCGAAAAACTTTCATCCAGAAGGAAAAAATGGTGAAACATCTTCGTTTTATTCATAATGAGAGAAATGCTTTACATTGGACATCATTGATAATACTTGCGCAGGTGTTCAGCATTCCATGCATTTTTAAATTCCTCTCCTTCTAGAGTTGCTATTCTGTAAGTTCCTGGTCGAACAACCTCTGTAACTCGGTAAGGTCCATGCCAGTTTGCTTCCAGTTTATTCTGCTTCTGAATGACCTTCTTTAGCACATAATCCCCTTCTTTTAAATCACATTTCTTTACCCTTTTGTTGTAAAACAGAGCTGTTCGTTGTTGATAAGCAGCATTCCTAATGGCTGCCTCTTCTCTGACTTCTTCGAGCATATCTAAATCCATCCTTCTCATCAAATCACTGATCGGAGAATTGAAATTTAACACCCTATGTGTTGGTAGGCCCAACTCGGCAGGTATCACAGCCTCACTTCCAAATGCTAGCATATATGGTGATTCTCCTGTTGCTGCTCAGGGAGTTGTTCGGTAAGCCCACAAAATTGACTGTAGCTCATTAATCCAATTTTCTTTAGCCTCACTTAACCTCTTCTTCAACCCATTTAGTAATGTTCTGTTCGTCACTTCAGTCTGCCCATTGCTTTGGGGATGGCCTGGTGCTGAATGAAACTTCAAGACGTTTGACTGATGACAATAGGCAGCAAATTCTTCATTATCAAATTGTGTTCCATGGTCTGTGATGAAAGCGTGGGGGAGACCATATCGACAAATGATATTCTTCCATATGAACTGATACACCTTCTCGTACGTCATATCAATTAGTGGTTCAGCTTCCACCCACTTAGTAAAATAGTCTACTGCCACGACGAGATACTTGAACCTTCCTCGGGTCGTCGGCAGTGGTCCAACCAGATCAATCCCCCACATGGCAAATGGCCAAGGTGATGTTATGAGTGTCAACAATGCCTGTGGAGTTCTTCGGATGGAAGAAAAACGTTGGCACTTGTCACACTTCTTAGCATAAGCTATACAATCAGCTCTCATCGTCGGCCAATAGTATCCCTGTGTCATCACCCTTTGCAGTAGGGTCCGACCTGCTACATGAGCTCCACAAGATCCTTCATGGATTTCTTCAATCAATTCTTTGACTTCTGATGGATGCACACATCTCTGCAAACCTGCCATAATTCCTCGTCTATACAAAACACCATTAGTTAACACATACCGAGCAACTTTATACTTCAATTTCTTGGCAGCTAGTTTGTCCTCCGGTAGTACTCCTTCTTCAATGTATGCTCTGATAGGATCCATCCAAGATGGTCCTAAATCAAGGGTAATAATCTTCATCGTCAGATCTTCTTCTATGCTCCGACTTTCTAATACTTCAATTGGTATTGTTCTTCGCAGCTCGGTGCGCGTAGCTGACGCTAGTCGGGCCAATGCGTCTGCTCTGGCATTCTCCATTCTCGGTATCCTCACCAATTGAATAGCATCAAATTCTTTCAACAATTCCATCACTTTTGCATGGTACTTCACCATTAACTCTCCCTTCACTGCATATATTCCCATCATTTGATTCACAATTAACTGAGAATCACTGAAAAAAATTACTTGACGTGCTTCCATAACTTTCGCCAAATGAAAACCTGCTATCATAGCCTCATATTCAGCTTCATTATTGGAAGCTTTGAATTGGAATCTTAAGGCGTACTCCATGTCAATATCATCTGGAGAATTTAAAACAATCCCTGCTCCACAACCAGCCGTGCAAGATGATCCATCTACATATAATCTCCATGTATGTAACTCGTCTTCAAATTTCTTATCTGTTAGAGTTCCTCGGTGAAATATCATCTGTTTTCTTTCATCATCCCCGGGTATCCTTCGTTCCTCGTCGATCATTTGTTCGTGCCCCTCCACCAACCGGAGTTGGTCGGGATTTAAATATGATGATTTTTCTACATCCACAAGTCCTTTTACCAACCTTGGTTGGTTTGGATCTGTGTCTGTCGATCCTGTATCGTCCACAGGTAGGTCAGCAAGCATCTTTTGCTCCTCGGGGGTATCAGGGTATGTGAACTCTGCTATAAAATCTGCCACGGCTTGCCCTTTCAACGATGATCTGGGTTCATACACAATATCATATTCACCGAGTTCTATTGCCCAATACATCAATCTTCTTGATTTTTCTGGCTTGTGGAGGGCTTGTCTTAACGGCATGTCGGTATACACAATGATGGTATGGGCCTGGAAGTATGGTCTCATTCTTCTACTTGCTTCAATTAATGCCAGTGCCAATTTTTCCAGCTTTGGGTATCTGATTTCCGCACCTCGGAAGGCCTTGCTTGTGTAATAAATTGGCTTCTGGACTCCATTCTCCAATCTGATCAACGCCGAGCTAACTGCATTTTCTTATACTGCCAAATACAAGTACAGCTTCTCTCCATTTATTGTCCTAGACAATAATGGTGGGGCTCCCAAATACTTCTTCAGATCTTGAAAGGCTTTCTCACATTCATCAGTCCACTCAAAACTTTTTCGTAGCGTTTTGAAGAATGGGAGGCATTTATCAGTTGCTCGGGATACAAATCTGTTGAGTGCTGCAACTCGTCCGGTAAGACTTTGCACTTCTTTCTTCGTCGTCGGGGATCGCAGCCCTAAAAGAGCTTTGATCTTTTCTGGATTTGCCTCAATACCTCGTTGGTTGACGATGTATCCGAGGAACATTCCTTCTCGTACTCCAAAGGTACATTTCGTCGGGTTAAGCTTCATCTGGTATTTATCCAGTTGATCAAAAGTTTGACTCAAGTCAACCAAATGTTCTGCAGCTCTCTTGCTTTTGGTGAGCATGTCGTCGACATAGACCTCCATATTGCGGCTGATTTGTTCGGTGAATACCTTGTTCATCAACCGCTGATATGTTGCACCTGCATTTTTTAAACCAAAAGGCATAACGTTATAACAATAAGTTCCCCTTGGGGTAATAAAAGAAGTACTTTCCCTGTCTTCAGGTTTCATTTTGATTTGGTTGTAGCCAGAATAAGCATCCATGAAGCTGAGTAGCTCGTGTCCCGAAGTAGCATCCACTAGTTGATCAATTCTGGGCAATGGAAAATGATCTTTTGGACATGCTTTGTTGAGATCAGTAAAATCAACACACATTCTCCACTTGTTGTTCTTCTTCTTTACCATCACCACATTCGCCAACCAATCTGAATATTTCACGTCTTCAATGAATTGGGCTTTCTGGAGTTTCTCGACCTCCTCTTGTATGGCCTGGTTCTTCTCGGGACTAAACACTCTTCTTCTTTGCTTCACATGTTTGATCTCCTTATTCACATTGAGTTCATGACATAAGAAGTTTGGATCTATTCCTGGCATGTCTTCATGACTCCAAGCAAAAGTATTCTTCCTGTTTCTCAAGAAAGTTATCAACTCCTGTTTTATTGAAAAAGCCAACGACGACCCTATCTGAGTTATTCGTTCAGGATGCTCGTCGTCCAGGATAACAATTTCTGTAGATTCCACAACCTGTCCTTTTACGAGTTGAGATTCATCCCTAGGGTCAAGAGTTTCAATTTCTGTGCTTTCCTCCACTTGGTAAGTAGTAGTCTTTTTCTGTAACTCTTCAAGTTCCTCTTGCTCGGCCGACGAATAATAGCATTCCCGAGCTACTTTTTGATCACCTTTCATAATTCCTACTCCAAAATTCGTTGGGAATTTCAAACATTGATGAACTGTAGATGGAACTGCTTCGAACTTCTTCAATCCAACTCTTCCCATGATGATGTTGTAGGCGGACTGCACATTCTTATCCATTACAAAAAAGCGTATTCTTTCCGTTCGACAAGCAGGCCAAGTTCCAATGAGTATATCCAACTTGATCGTCCCAAGTGGAAAAACTTTCTCGCCAGCAAAACCCAGAAGGGGTCTGTGATAAGGTTCTAACTGAGATAATTTTAAATTCAAGCTATCAAAGCATGAATAATACATGATGTCTGCTGAACTACCATTGTCTACTAACACCCTTGAAATGACCACATCCTTCATCCTCATTTTGATCACCAGTGGATCATCATGAGGGTAGAGAACACCTGCCAGGTCGTTTTTTGAAAAACCAATCACCATCTTCTCTTTGTTTACTTTCCTCGGACGATCATCCTCGGCCAGGTTTATTCGCTGAATGTATGAACAAGCTTGAGCCTCTCCGAGATAAGCTTTTCTTTCTGCAGTAAGGTCTCCTCCTCCTGCATCTCCTCCTGTAATAACATTACAATCAAATGACCCAAAACGTATGGAAAATACCTCTCGTTCAGGTTTCCTTGGCTTCTTGGGAAGATCGGGGTCATCATCTGGATCCTCTTCATGGTCCCTCCTCTTTTTCTCCTCTGCACGACGAGGAGATCTAGATCTCTCTCTAGTTCTATCATCATTCTTCCTTTCACTCCTGCGATCTACGTACTTTGATAATTTTCCTCTTCGGATGAGTGTTTCAATCTCGTTCTGAAGGGCTATACAATTTTTGGTCATATGGCCATGATCTTTGTGAAATTCGCAATATTTGGTCTTATTCCTCAGGTCGGGATCTGTCTTCAGTTTCTCTGGCCATTTGATTTCCTCGTTATTCATGATTTCTTCCAAAACATGATTAATACCCACTTTCAATGGAGTATAATTATCATACTTCTTTAGGGCTTCCAACTTCATCCTGTTATTCTTGGAATATTTGTCACCACCATTACTTTTCTGATCTTTCTTCTTAGAATTGTCGACCTCCACTTTAACTTCTTTATCCATATTCTTCTTCGCAGCCATAGCCTCCTCGGCATTCATGATTTTGGCCGCCTTTGCCATCAACTCCGACATATTTTTAGGTGGATCTTTAGCCAAAGTGTAATACAGCTTGTTAGGCAGCAAACCACTCATCAAAGCAGTGATTGCTGTCTTTTCTTCATAATCTATGACTTCCAACTTTTCGTTATTGAAACGAGTTATGTAATCTCTAGTACTTTCACCTGATTTTTGTCTAACACTTAGCAAGTGTGCTACTCGCTTTACCGACTTTGCTCCAAAACAAAAATTGCCAATAAACAACTCGGCTAACTGAACAAAAGTTGAAATCTTACCCCGAGGAAGATTATTGTACCATATCTGTGCAGATCCAGTAAGAGTTCCCGAGAATGCTCTACACCTCATCTCGTCGGGGACAGCGTAGATATCTGCAGCAGCTTGGTATTGTTCTATATGAAGTACGGGATCTGTCTTTCCATCGTACTTGGGAGTCACTACGGGTGCTTTGAATTTCAACGGCGTAGGGAAATCCACAATGGCTTGCACAAAAGGTGTTCCTTGAACAAAAGTTCTCTGTAAGGGATTTCTTGCCTTAGCCATTTCTCCCAGTCTATCCTCCAATCGTTGAATGGAACCTTTCCATGCTTCATTCCCTTCCTCGGGCCGTTTAGTCCGAGCAACTGATTGCTCTGACGTAGCTTCCTGAGATTTATCTCGACGAGTGGTTGGTCGCGATTGCGCAGATCCTTCTCTCAAACCTGGTGGTGGTCGAAAACTTCTTGATGGAGCCCTAGGTGGACTCATGTTCCTCCTTGGTCCTAACCGACTGAAAGGAGATACTCTACTTAACCTTTCCAAAGCGCTAGTTCTCTCCGGAGAGAGAGTGATACGTTGATCTGTATCCGAAGCCCGTATTGATGAAGTTCGCCCAGGTTGATAAGAAAAATCATTAGACTCCTCATTGCGATATGACCCAGTGCGTCTAGATTGCGATTGCCTATGATCACTTCTTTGCCCTGAATAGGTAGGTGCACCGCCCTGAAGAGTTTGAATGAGTCGCCTCATGGATTCTTGCATGGCGGTTTGTCCTTGAGCCAGATTCGTCATAATCCCAGCCAGATCTGGGGATGCAGATGCATTTGGAAGATTTCCAGTATTTCCAACATTTCGATTACTGGATTCTGGATTATCAGCCATTGGTGATAAATGATTTTTATGAAAAACGATAATAACAGTCGTTTCCCACAGACGGCGCCAATCTGTTGATGTAAAAAACTAGATTGCTCTAATTATTCAATCACAGATAAATAAATAAGACAAATATTTTTAAAGTGGTTCAGCTAGGAATAAAGCCTACGTCCACTGTTATGTTATTGCTGAGTGTTTGTGGAATTCTTGATTACAAGTTCTCTCAAGAAATTCCGGTCCCTTTGAATGAGGGAGATACAATGTATTTATAGCCTTGAGGCTGTACATGAAAGGTCCAATACATTAAATGATTTACATATGAAAGGGTAATACATTTAATGCAACGTGTGCGTCAAGAATACAATGGATAATTGAATAGTTGTCCGTCTAGTAATTAATGATACGGCCGAGATGCAGTTCGGACCGCCTTAGTTGCTTGTTGATAAAGAGTTCCTCGGAGTACTTAGAGTATCTCGGGATGATAGAGTTCCTCGGTGTGATAGAGTTTCTCGGTGTATTCTTGTTGTTCGGAAGGAAGCACGGTTGGTCGGGAAACGATCTTCCTCGTTGCTATTGTGCCATGTAGATTGACACGTGTCTTCATCTTATTCATCCACATCAGCACATTAATTTTGGTATCAACAATTATGAAGTCTGGAAAGTTGTCATGAATGGTCCCCATATTCCTATTAAAATGGAAAATAATGTTTCTGTCCCTAAAGAAGAAAATGAATGGAATGAAGTTGATATTAGGAAAATTCAAATAAATGCTAAAGCTATGAATATTTTGCATTATGCACTTGATGTAAATGAGTATAACAGAATTTGTTGTTGTGAATCTGCTAAAGAAATTTGGGATAGACTAGAAGTTACGTATGAAGGAACTAGTCAAGTCAAGGAGGATAAAATCAGCATGCTTGTTCATAACTATGAGCTTTTTAAAATGAAAACAGATGAAACTATCTCTGATATGTTTACTAGATTTTCAAATATTATAAATGGATTGAAATCTCTTGGTAAATCTTATACTGACTCTGAATTAGTGAGTAAGATTCTCAGGTCACTACCATCCGCGTATATGACAAAGAAGCTGGCAATCAAAGAAGCTATACGAGAAAGACCTATTTCTCTTGATGAACTGTTGGGCTCGTTAATTACTCATGAAATGGAACTCAAAGAACTTGCTGAAGATGAGAAGCCCAAGGCAAGCAAAACTATTTCTTTCAAATCCATTGAGGAAGAAGAAGAAAGTGAGAATACTGATAATGATGAAGATGGTGACATAGCACTTCTTACCAGAAAATTCAAAAAAATTCTTGCCAAAAAGAAGGGACAGTCTGGAAATTACAAGAGATTCTCTTCAAAGAAAGCACATGAAGGAAAGTCATCCTCCAAGTTTGAGCCAAAATGTTATAACTGCAAAGAGTTAGGCCATATTAGACCTAACTGTCCCAAAGCCAAAGAAGGGAAGAATGACAGAAAAGAAAAAAGAAATGAAAAATACAAAAAGGCCATGAAAGCTACTACTTGGAGTCATTGTGATGAAAGTAGTAACGATGAAGAGTCAAGTGATGGAGAAGTTGCAAATCTTTGCCTTATGGAAAATGATGATGAGGTATCTTCTAACTTTAATTCAGATAGTGAATATGAAACTTCAAATGATCATGATGAACTTCAAAATGCTTTTGATGAACTTTTTTACAACTTTGATGAACTTAAAACTAAATATATTAATCTTAAAAAAATACACACTTCTTTATCACATAAATATGATTCTCTCCTTGAAAATCTGGATGTAATGAAATCTGAAAATAAGTTTATAAAATCTGAAATAGAAAAACTAAGAATTAATGAATCATCAAGTCATTTTTCTGAAAATGAAAAATTGAAACTTAAACTTAAGGATTTAACTTGGTGTCTTGAAAAGTTTGTAAATGGAGAAAAAAATTTAAATTTGCTACTTGGAAACCAAAGGTGGATGTATGATAAGGCTGGAATTGGATATAAGGAAAAAGAAAATGAGAAAAGTTTTGAAAATTATTCTAAAAATATTGGAAATTCTTTATGTACATATTGTGGAAGACATACTCATTTTTCAAATTTTTGCAAATGTAGATTTTCTACCAATGTGGCATGGATTCCTAAAGAGACTCCTATTTTTGCTAACCCGTATGAACCCAACAAATTTTGGGTACCAAAAGAAAAGTTATTTAAATGTTCATTGTAGGTTTGTTTTAGAGCTAGTTCGATCAAATCAAAGTGGTTCTTAGACAACGGGTGTTCAAGACACATGACGGGTGACAAGAGTAAGTTTTCTAGCTTGATTGACAAAGATGGAGGACTAGTCACATTCGGAGACAACTCCAAAGGAAAAATCATTGGCATAGGTAAAGTCGGTAAGGATCCCTCTCCGTGCATTGAAAACGTTATTTTAGTTGATGGTCTTAAACATAATTTAATTAGTATTAGCCAATTGTGTGATAAAGGTTATGATGTTATATTTAAAGAGGATTACTGTCTAATAAAATATGCTAAAGATAATAATGTTGTGTTTGTTTCTTCTAGACATGAAAATGTTTATACTCTCGATTTTGATAATTTGTCACAACAAAATGTTAAGTGTTTGGCTGTTCTAAATGACACTTGTTGGTTATGGCATAGAAGATTAGGTCATTCCAACATGGTACAACTTAATATTTTGTCCAAAAATGAGTTAGTTAGAGGGCTGCCCAAACTTAAGTTTGTTAAAGATAAATTGTGTAATGCATGTCAATTTGGCAAACAAACTAAAAATTCATTTAAAAAGAAAAGAGATATATCAACTAATAGGCCTTTAGAATTATTACCCTTAGACTTATTCTGTCTTAACAAAGTAGCTAGTTTAGGTGGAAAATATTATGCTCTTGTTATTGTTGATGATTATTCTCGATTTACATGGGTTTTCTTTCTTTCTCATAAAAATGATACACACTCTATTTTTGCTAAATTTTGTAAGAAAATTCAAAATGAAAAGGGTTGCAATATTGTCTTTATAAGAAGTGATAGAGGAAGAGAATTTGACAACAAAGATGTTGAATTATTTTATGATGAAAATGGTTTTGAACATAATTTTTCTGCACCAAGGACACCTCAACAAAATGGTGTAGTAGAAAGAAAGAATACATCTTTACAAGAAATGGCTAGAACTATGCTAAATGAACATAACTTACCAAAATATTTTTGGGCGGAAGCTGTTAATACATCTTGTTATGTAATAAATAGAACTATTGTTATAAAAGGTTTAGCTAAATCTCCTTATGAAATATTGAAAAACAAAAGACCAAATATTAGTTATTTCAAGGTTTTCGGAAGCAAATGTTTTATTTTAAATGATAAAGATAATTTGGGAAAATTTGATGCTAAATCAGATGAAGGTATTTTTCTTGGATATGCTCTTTATAGTAAAGCATATAGAGTTTTTAATAAAAGGCCCTTTGTTGTTCAAGAATCAATACATGTATCTTTTGATGAATCTAACTCTCTTAGTAATAACAACAAAGATGATGATGAGGTTTTAAATATAAATAAGTCTATTAATGAAGAAAACTTTACTTCTAATATTGATAATTCAATTAATAATGAAAGGACTCCACATAAAGATAAAAATGATAATGACTCTAGTTTAACCAAAAATTGGAAATTCGTTAATAATCATCCTTTTGAAAATATTTTAGGAGAACCTTCAAGTGGTATTCTTACCAGATCCTCCTTAAAGAATGTTTGCAATAATTTGGCTTTTGTGTCACAAATTGAACCAAAAGATATAAATGAAGCCGAAAAAGATGAGTTTTGGTTGTTAGCTATGAAAGAAGAATTGTTACAATTTGAGCGTAATAATGTTTGGTCACTTGTTCCTACACCTAAAGATAAAACTATTATTGGAACTAAATGGGTTTTTAGAAATAAAAAGGATGATGTCGGATTGATTATAAGAAATAAAGCTAGACTAGTTGCACAAGGTTTCAACCAACAAGAAGGTATTGATTACGATGAAACTTATGCTCCTGTAGCTAGATTAGAAGCCATTCGTATGTTACTTGCATATGCATGTTATAAAAACTTTAAATTATTTCAAATGGATGTCAAAAGCGCTTTCTTAAATGGTTTTATAAGTGAAGACATTTATGTTAAGCAACCTCCCGGTTTTGAAAATCACAAATTTCCAAATCATGTTTATAAACTAAATAAAGCTTTATATGGATTAAAACAAGCTCCTAGGGCTTGGTATGATAGGTTAAGTGGATTCTTACTTGAAAATGATTTTGTGAGAGGAAAAATGGATTCCACTCTATTTATAAAAATTCTTAACAATGATATGCTTCTTGTACAAGTTTATGTTGATGATATTATATTTGGATCCACCAATGAAAATTTATGTAAAGATTTCTCAGAATTTATTCAAAGAAAATTTGAAATGAGTATGATGGGTGAGTTAAAATTCTTTTTAGGCTTACAAATTAAGCAAACTAAAAATGGCGTCTTTATCAATCAATCTAAATATATTAAAGATCTTTTAGTAAAATATGGTTTAGAGAATTGTAAAGCTCTTGGTACACCTATGAGCACATTTATGAAGTTAGATATTGATGACAAAGAGAAATATGTTAATACTACCTTATATCGTGGCATGATTGGTAGTCTCCTATATTTAACCGCTAGTAGACCCGATATTATGTTTAGTGTATGTTTATGCAGTCGCTTTCAAGCAAATCCTAAAGATACTTCGTTCGAACTAGTAAGTTATTCCGATGCAGATTTCGCGGGTTGTAGAATTGATAGAAAAAGCACTAGTGGTACATGTCATTTCTTAGGACACTCACTAGTTTCTTGGTTTAGTAAAAAGAAAAATTCAGTTGCTCTTTCCACGGCCGAGGCAGAATATATTGCCGCCGGTAGAAGTTGTGCTCAAACATTGTATATGAAACAACAATTAGAAGACTTTAAAATATTCTTTCACAATACTCCAATTTTTTGTGACAATACAAGCGCTATATGTTTAACAAAAAATCCAATTCTACACTCTAGAACAAAGCATATTGAAATTAGACATCATTTTTTACGCGATCACGTTCAAAAAGGTGATGTACGCATCGAATTTATTTCTACGGATCTTCAACTAGCCGATATTTTCACAAAACCATTATCTGAAGATCGTTTTACCTTTATTTGTCATGAACTCGGTATGGCATGTATAAATGATTTAAAATAATAATTTTTTTTTGCATTGCCTATATCGATATTATCTTCACAACTTTCCATAAATACCTTATCACTAGTAGACAAACTTTGGTATCTTTATCACTAGGTGACATTCACTACCCCTATATGTATATAAATATGAGCTCCTCTTCTTCCCTCACAAATCATGAAGTCATTCTATGTTGTTTGGATTGTAAAACAACCCGGGGTTTATACCACTTGGGCAGAATGTGAGCTTCAAATAAAAGGTGTAAGTAATGCTAAATTCAAAAAATGCCCTTCTTATTCCGAAGATCTTAATGTTATAGATCTCTCCCCTCCATTTGCTCCTTGGGTAACTCCACATCCTTAGCCTTTTGTCTTACCATCTCAAGCAAACTCTTCCACCAAATCTTCATCTTCTTCAGATGGTTCCTACACCGAAAAATCTGTCAAACTCTCGGTGAAAGAAAATGAGAAATAAATTCTTCTTGAAGGACACCCCAATGATGTCTGCCATATGATAAATAATCTGAAAATGTAATTTCCTTGTAGTATCAATCAACCAGCAGTTGTGTTAATCTTTTCTCTGCATCTTCCTTTTTGTTTATGACAAACAGGGGGAGAAGTATGTAAATTTTCTTTACTTGTGCTAATCCGTCTTATTTTGAATAAAATTGTTTGTCATCATCAAAAAGGGGGAGATTGTTGATGAAAATGTTGTTTATCCCTAATTAATTAAATTAGTTTAATTAAATGTTCATTTTAGTTTAACTTAATATATTGATTTTGATGATTCCAAACATATTTTTATAAAGTTAGTCTATAGATATTTATTATTATATAATATTTATAATATAATTTGTTCATATACCATTATATACATATATTTAGTATATTATATAATACTTGCATTTATGTCATTTTGCCTTGATTACATATCTATTCTGACTGAGTTATACACGTTTATGTTTAAGTTTTATTTTTACGACTCCACATACCTCGACTCTACTCAAAGACATATCTGAGTATAAGTATTCACGTATGGTCACATTTTCCCTTAACACATTACAGATGCATATATTAATTCTGATTAACACAATTGGTTGTCTAAATATTTAATAAAAAGAGTAAATGAAATTCTTATTTATAAAATAATTTTTCATAATTATTTTGATGTTTAAATAAATAAATAAATAAATTCTAAAAATAATTCTCGAAATTATTAAGAAAGTTAAATATTTTTTGTTAAACATTTTCTTATGTTTATTAAATTGTATTCTCGTCACTTTGTGTGACTTGCATTTGCTTGTCCTATTGGAAGATCTTTTGACCATTAGGTGGTTTCCTATATATATACCTGCTATGAGTATATACAAATATACATATAATTTCTTTGACAAATCAGTTGCTCCACTACGTTTTTTTTAACTAAGAAGTTGAGAACCAAGTCTTTCATTATCTTGACTTGTCAAGTCAGTATCTACTATCATGACCTTGGGCCAAGCACTAAACTTCTCTAGTTTGATTTGACCTTATACACTTAGTTGTAATTATTCAGAGTTGCAGATCTCTTTGGCCTATATTTGCCAACCGAGATATTCTATATAGTTGTAAATAGTTCGGTCTGTTTTTGTTTGTCCCATCGCTGAAACTTCTGACATTTACTCACTCTAGTGAAGATTTTTATAATATCTATACATCAGCTTCTATTACTGGTTCAACTTTAAAGAGATTTCGTCCTATCTTATTACTTCAGTATTTCAGAAGTCTATATTCTTTCGACATTCTGATGTCACATAAGTAAATGACTATATACCATACTTACAATCTTAACTCACATTTTTTTTAAAAATTTGTGATGGGATGTTGATATATATATATATATCAACTGTTTTCTATCAGACCTTGATTCATGCATTGAAAATCTTACCCGTCTACCTTTTCCTATAAGCTGTCAGTTTATCTCTATATACATTAATGCCGAAAACCCTTTTGTCCCATCAATCTGTGCTTGACCACTTGAATAAGAATATGATCAAGACTTGAAATATTATTGAGAGCATTTATTTTACTACTCAGCTACACATTCAAGAGAGCAATCAATTTATATTCTGCTCACTCATTGAAGAAGAAGACTTGTGCCTACTTCAACATCATTTATTGAAGTCTCATTAAAAGAAGGAGAAGCTCAGATTACAAATTGTATTTTAAGGAGTTTCATTAATGTACTGTGTGCTACAAAAAAAAATTCAGACTTGTTGTGAAGCCTTGTTGAAGCTTCGGTCTGTACCGGTAATTGGTTCCTACCTGCAAGTGGGCCACGGGGTTTGAAGCTCGGAGTTAGCTTACAAACAGTTGTACGCGGTGGTTTGATCCTACCCGCAAGTGGATCAGATTTACTGAAGTGCAAAGGAGACAGGGGCTCTAGGCGCGTGGATGTAGTCCGGGATTTGGCCGAACCACGTTAAATCTCAGTGTCATTAATTTTCTGCACTTTTATTTATTTGCACATGCTTGCTTGAGTTAATATTTTCAGCACACTATCTTGCAAATAAATTAATTCAGAAATTTGACTAAATTAATTTTTAGGTTAAAATAATTATTTTTAAATTAAATAATTAATTTTAGAATATCACTTAATATTAAATACAAAAATTAATTTAATATTCCTAGTGTGTTAAAATCTGCATTTCTAGTTGTTTAAATTAGTTGGTTAAATTTATTTGATATTGTTGGATTTATGCTTTATAGTTTTATTAATCTAAAAATTGTCAAAGTACTATAAATTAAATATTCTTCTGAAATTTTAATTTGATTTAAAATTTATAAATACTCAATTCACCCCCCCCCCCCCCCCCTGAGTATAATCTGGGCAACAATTAGGAATCGTATTTTACTTCCTATTAATTAGGAAGGTTAGTTTCCTTTTTTTGTATATAAATTCGTGTACATCAATATAGAAAAATCATTCAACCATTTTTCATATTTTATTCTCTGCTTTTACTTATATACTATGGTGCATCAATTTTGACTTTGAATGAATTGAATATTGAATCTTGATGTCTCCTCTCTAAGTTTTTCCTCTTCTCTATTCTCTATTCTTCCTTATTCCCTTCTCCTCCCCTTTACATCTTGTCTAGTTCATGCCTCATTTACTTCTGAAAATCAGACACAACGATTGCAGAATTCAAAGCCTCTGCCACGGAATCAATATCCCACGGGTTTACCCTAGCTAATCAATATCCCATGGGTGAATGAAGAAATCGAAGCCAATTTTGAAATCCGCAGAGAGATTCATCTAGAAATCTTCTAGTGTTTTGAAATGGAGACCGAGATGATAGGGAATCGGAGCTCACCAAGATACTCTATCTATTACATTTTGAAATCACTGGATTCATGACACTTGTTGAACAATTGACACCATTGTTAAATGCGAACTATAACAATGATGTTATCTTAGCCATATCCAATGGTATCAAAAAATTATAACAGAAATGTAAAAATAAAAAAAGTTCTCGAATGGAGAATTGTATTTCCATATCGATATGACATGGGGGGTCAAGATACAAAAGATACTACTTTGAACTTTTCTATTAATCTGAAAAAAGTGACACACCACATAGAAATTTTCTAAAAAGACATTGACACATAGTATTAAAAGAACCAACCATTGGAGATGACCTTAAATCTTGGGATTATTATTTACTAAGCTGTAAGAGGTCGCCGATGCTAAGAACCCTGCGTAGGCACACAATCTCTCTCAAGTATAGGGTGACCATATGCAAGGCATCGAAGGTGTGGGTACAGGGGATGAAATATGTGCCATATTATAGAAATAATCAACAACCACATATTTAGAGTCAAAGCCTCGCGAGGAACACAGTAGGACCACTACGAAGTCTACGGACACATCCTCCCAAGGATGCTCGGGTATTGATAGCGGAATTTAAAGATTGACATTAAAAGGTTGGGAGGTGTGGAAATGACAAATATAGGAGTTGTTGTCCCTCCGCATGGATGGCCAATATAATTTGATTAGTACATATTCGCGATGATAACGAACAGAGTATAACAGAGAAACTAAACACAGACTTCCCATAACAAGCATTCAGATTGAACCTTGGGTGCCCGTTAGATACGCTTGATGTATTTAGGAGGGTTCAAACCTACACAATTGGCACGTTCCCAACGAGCCACTCTACTCATTCTAAGGCAGGGCCCAATTGTGCTAATACACTTTCGTTCATTTGCTTTTGTGATCAGAACTGAATTTCAATTGTGCTAATTATTGAAGTGCACTTGAGATTGAATGATATGGGTGATAACACTGATATTTCTTCGAGTTATGAACAAACATTGTACTTAATTGTATTACAGAGAACTATAGTACAAAATCAACAGAACAATCAAATTATAGTACTAAATTACATCATGTTATGTCCAAGTTATCACTCTTGTGAAATTAAGAAATTTTAATCATTCATGTGTACATGGCATTTATTACAGTTGGAAAGATGCCCTAATTATGATTTCTAAACTTTTTATACCGCGAATATTATATAGAATATGAACTCGAACATGACAGACTACGAAAACTCACTTGTCAGTAAATAGGGCTGCAAATTAAGGTGTTTTTGTGAACATCTAAAGCTCTGCTTGTTTGTTAAGCTCGATCTCAAATCTCAATATTCAGCTCGTTCAAATCTCAATATCTTTTATAATTAAGGTGTTTTTGTGAGAGCTTGATCATGCAAGTCTCGGGTCCGGTTGTGTTGCCTATATCATGGGATCAAGTGGTATATTGTGATTGTCATAGTGTGAGTAGGGGGTGGTTGGTTTAATGTTGGTTTATGGGTGGGTGATGGCTCACGGGAATTTGGTTGAGTTTTATGGGAATTTAGTTGAGTATCATGAAAGCCTCTTAGTTTCGAATAATTTGGAATATTTCAAAAATTTATTTCATAAGGAGATGAGAGATTTATTTCAGGCATCATTTTTTTCAGGTATATCTTTTGCAGAATCATAAGGACCCTGGGGTTGTTCCTAGTAGTCCTAGCACTAGGGAGTGAACCCAATAGGTCACGTGCATAGTGGATGAATGTGTTACTAGATGAACCTTTAAGCATTCTAAGTGCAAATATAGTAAACATGAGGGATGATTTTATCCCTCATCTTTTTAATGCATGTATTGATTTATAAATACAAAATGAATGCTACCATTAATGAAGGGGCTCTGTATAGTCATCTAAAAAATCACAGCAGAAAAGATACCTACAATCGCTAGGGCAGCTGCTTCATTAACTGACCCCTTCCCTTTGGTTACACGTGTCTCCTTGTACACCATCCTACGAGTTGGTTTGAATCCCATCGCTTTAGTCATCTACAAGTACAACATATTAACTGTTAAAACTTAATAATAATACAATAATAACAATGAACTAGTCAGTATAAAATTTATACCTCATGTCGAACTTGAGCGTGAGTTTTTCTACCAGATGTGTGCGACGTTTGCAATAATGCACGGATGGCTTTGTTCTTCGCACTTTTGGCCTAATACAATGGAAATATAGTTAATCATAGAACAAATTTTAAGTTAAACCTAATATTAATCCTTTTAATAAATTAATTCATTTCATGTTGTTCTTTATACACGAGATAAACATAGTGTGTACATGTAATTCATGACTAGACTCAACAACTAATATATACATGTGCTCGAGCGGAGTCCCAGTTATAAACGAATGTTTTCCACTGACTTTCCTCAACTAATTGCGGAAAATTTGCCAAGCATTACTCATTAGTTATATACTTAGTATAACCTTGGAGCTTTGTTGTAGCCTTCCATTCCTTCCATTTTCTTTTGACGGATTGCATCATAAATTTTCTCATCTCCTCGATGGCATTCGTATTCTCCTACATTACATCAACAAGTTAGATAAATAAACTGGAAAATATATACCCTATTTTCATTTTATTAACATTATACCTTGATATGAAGCCAAATCATGTTCTTATCCTCTTTGGGTACTTGTCTCCAATAAAAGTAGGCCAATGGCGGTAGTTGACCATTGCGTGCTAGAACCCCTAAATTTGAAGCAAGTCTAGACGCGGGTTCTTCAATGGGTTGGCCAAGATCATTCACCTCAATTTCTAAAATTCCACCATCTTTACCCCACTTGCTATGCATTAAAGTGGGGCCTCGGACTCTCCTCTACTCCTCTAGCTCCTCCTCTTGGCCGGAGCTTGGATCTAAGTGTTAAGTAGGTATTGACCAAAAAAATCATCAATGAATTACTTAAATGTTAAGAATAATACTTTTCATCAATTAAAAATATAAAAAAGTCAACTAAAAACCATACGTGCAACTTCCTCTTCTTGTTGTTCATTGTTGCCCGACAATGGAGGGATCAATGGTGTAATAGGTGGCCAATTCGATGGAGGGTCAGGCATGGCAGGGTTGGCTCCTACATGCTCCTGTTATTGCTCAGGGGTTGGCATAGCTCCTCTAATGTGTTGAGTTTGAGATCTATTGATTGTCATAGTACTAAATGAAACTACATGAAAAAAAAATTAAATTATCAAAGTGATTTGTTGATACCAAAATTAATATGCTGATAAAGACGAATCATAAGAAGACACGTGTCGATCTACGTGGCATAATAGCAACGAGGAAGGTTATTTCCCCGACCAAGTCAGACTCACTCCGAGCAACAAGTATACTCCGAGGAGCTCTAATACTCCGAGGAACTCTAATACTCCGAGGAACTCCGACGCTCCGAGAAACTCCTGAACAACGAGCAACTAAGGCGGTTCGAGCTGCATCTCGGACACAGCATTGATTGCCAGATAATCAACGGTTCAACTATTCATTGAATTTTTATCATACAGACGTATACTCTTAAAGGGCATTAATTGTTTACCCTTTCACATGTACAGCCTAAAGGCTATAAATACCTTGTATCACCCTCATTCAAAGGGACCGGATTTTCTTGATAGAATTACATATCGAGAATCCCGAAAACACTTGGCAATAACAGAAACAGTGGACGTAGGCCATTCTTATAAGGCTGAACCACTTTAAAATTCTTTGTCTCATTTATATTTATCTGTGATTAAATAATTAGAAGCAATCTAATTTTTTACATCAACAGTGATAAAATGAAATAGGAAACTTTGGATATTATAATCAGCCCCATTAAAATTTAAGACCATGGCTAATATTATTAATGCTAGATTTATCCCTCTTAAGAAACCCTATAACAGTATTTTAAAGAGAAGACATGTGACCATGAAAATCTTCAGTAATACCTTTAGCACCCAAGTTAGCTAAGAAAGGTAAAAAATTGTAACATGAAAGGTAAAAAAAAAAAGATGACAGAGTTTTTTACTCAAAACATCTCATTCGTTCTGAATGTAATAAGATCACCACATGACTAACAAATATAGATAACCCATATCATTTAGAAATTAACATAACATAAAAAGATAAAGTTTCATATCACAGTGTTTCAATGTAATGTAATATTGTTTCATATCACATTGCTACAATGTAAAGTTTTATATCATATCCAAAACTAATTATTAAAGTCCCATTTCATATCATAAATCTTCATAATTATGGGAGAGATGTGTGCATGAGATAGTTAGAAACATACACTAGCCTAGTTGAACATATACTAGCCTAGCATACACCATATTCGAACATCATAAACAGATAGTAATCTAAAATAGATTCTAACATCATACACCTGATCAAATATTGATACAGTACCATAATAGTAATGAAAGGAATTATTAGAAACCAATATTGATACTTATTCAATTCTGTAAAAAAAAATAAGAAAATGGAGTAATAAATACAAATCCACACAAGTTATTAATGCATATTCAAATGTCTAGCTAATCAATATTTCTATTCATCTTCATCCATCTGCTCCGTGGTTTCCTTATCAACTAATGCTCCATCCACACCTTGTCTAACCCAACTAACATAATCATCATCATGTGTCAATGTTGTATCATCGAAACATTGATCACTCCATGCCTTTGTTTCATCATTCATAGTGCTCTCGCTTGTTAACTGTTGTCCAAACACATCAAAAAAGTCTCGGGGTTTTGTTTTAACAACAATATGCCAATCTTTCTCCACTAGATCTTATACATAAAATACTTGCTTTGCCTGAGATGATAGTATGAATGGTTGATCGGCTTTTTGATGCCTAGGATACAACAAATGGTTGAAGTTTACAAGTGTGAATCCAAATTCATCTTGCTCAATGAGACCTCTACCATTGTCAACCCAGTCACACTTGAACAACACGAACTTATAGTCTTTTGAATAATGCAGCTCAATGATATCTGTCAAAACTCCATAAAATTGACATCTTCGGATATGGGATTTATGTCTCTTGCACTTGCGTAACTTTCAGTCGTTGCATTTAACATGACTCCACTATTTTGCGTGGCTCTTCTCCTCTAGCGAGCCTTAGTGTGATACCTAACGCCATTAATAATATACCCGGTGAATCTTTTTGCCTTTTTCAGGGGACCCATAGATAAAATTTGAATTTCTTGTGATACATCTGTGTTATTTGCCTTGACTAACGTCCTCACCTATTTTATTACAAAAAAATGTCATTACAAGCAATAGTTATTTAATAATACATTTAAATGTAAAAAATTGTTTTCAATGTAGATTTTACTTACATGATCCTTAAACCACAAATGAAATGTTTCATTATGAATGCGGTCCACATCATGGGGTCTGAGACGAGAATCACTCCTAATTGATGCACGATGAGTACTGCATTAAAAGGAATCATTACATTATTCTTTGCATGGCTAAAAAATGAAGGAATTTTATTCAAGAAGATACTCTCGAAATGGAGCAATTTCATCTGTGTTGACAAGCACATATCGATGTGCTTGTACATATGTAATGTCATCAAGCACAAATCCCTCTGCTTTTCCTAATTTACGACCACAAAAGTGATCAAAAGAACTACCATCATCATTCCTTGTTGGGCGATTAGACTTCGTCTCAACATCATCACTTAGGTACCTTGAGCAAAATGTCAAGCATTCTTCTACCCAATATCCTTATGCAATTGAACCCTCTGGATAACTGCGGGTCTTCACATAATTCTTCAATGTGAACAAGTATCTATGGTGAGGGAAATTTCAATTAGTAAGAAAAAACTACCATGAAAAATATTTTTTTTAAAATATATATATATATATATATATATATATATATATATATATATATATATATATATATATATATATATATATATATATATATATATATAATAATAAAGGAGGAGGGACTTTTTGTCCTCCCCAACTAATGGCTTGTAACAACCCAAGACTTTCGGAACAGTAATTATTTTATTTTGGGAGAAATAAATAATATTTTATGGGAGAATAATTAAAATTGGCATTTGAGGTCAAAATTTAGAGTTGTTAGAAAGTGTCTCGAATGGAAATTCTGAGGGTACCATCATTTTCGAAAGGGTCGAGAAAGTAGAAATGACTGTAATTGGGGCCTATTTGGGTTCCAAAATAAATTAGGACCGTTTGACTCGATTTAAAGTTACCAAGTCATTTAAAGTGTGTATTATCATTTAAAGATGTGTATCTTTGGTTTTAGGCTTAAAAAGCCTACGGGAGATATTCTCCAAAGAGAGAAAGAGAAAGAAGAAAAAAAAGAAGAAGAAAGGAAGGAGAAAAGAGGGAGAAAGAGGATTTTCCGGTGGATTCAGACCCTACGAACCCGAGGCAAGTGATTAAACTTGCTAAATAATTGTTGTGTACATTTATTTCATGATTTGTGGATTGATATTTTGGGTTTTAGGTTAAATTTGTCAAAACATAACTTTTGCGTATAATCTTAGATTTAATAGGTAGATCTTTGATTTGAGGATAGAAACTAGTTTATATGTATTCTAGGATGATTATTGATGATATATTTGTGATTGGGTTGAAGAAAAATGGAGATAAAACCATTAAAATGGATTTTAGGTATTTTGGCTTACTTAAAAAGTAGCCATTTTCGAGGTTCAGCAGGGCCGAATCGATTCGGCCCCCTTACCGAATCGATTCGAAAATATGCAGGTGCCCAGTTCTGAGTGACCGAATCGATTCGGACTCCAGCCGAATCGATTCGGCCTGAGACAGAGTCCCAGGTCT
This sequence comes from Sambucus nigra, assembly GCA_949130495.1. Lineage (NCBI taxonomy): Eukaryota > Viridiplantae > Streptophyta > Magnoliopsida > Dipsacales > Adoxaceae > Sambucus > Sambucus nigra. Next base: position 261,704,966 of record OX422210.1, read on the forward strand.
TATGACCCAAATCGATTCGCCTTCCTGGCCGAATCGATTCGCTGGGCCGAATCGATTCGGAATAGGCCTGAATCGATTCGGAAATAGGGATTTTGGAGGGATTATTTTCTAAAGAGAAATTCATTCCCATTTTTTTTGAGGTTATCGATTGGGGATCTCTATAGGAGATATTTGGAGCATGTTTTGGAGACTTTTAGTGAGTTTCCCTAAAAGAAATTTTGGAGTCATATTGACTAAATTTGAGGAATACCGTTTAGAGACTTTGGTATTTTCCTAAGTGGGGAAGCCCACTTTTATTTGAGGTTTGTTTGGTGATGATAACAACTTCACGACTTGTAGATGAGGTTGACTTAGAGGTTCCGGATCTTAGGATCCATATCCCATTTGGGATAACTTTGATGGTTCATAAAATAAATTGAACCCTATAATGAATAGAGAATTTTAGATGCTATTTGATGTGCATATGGATATAGAAATATCCTAATTAATGATTGATTTGGGAGATATCTCATATAATGAGAAATGATAATTGAGGTTCATTAGGATATAGAATATCCTTAACTTAAATTGAATTGAAAAACAATTCATATTAGAAGCGATATGAGAGCTTCAAGCGAGAATTAGTATAGCATATACTAAGTGGGGTAAATGTGTCAGTATTGACAGTTAGTGTTTCAAAAGAGAGGGATACACTAAACAAATGATGTTAATCAATTTACGCCTAAGAGCGTATAATGAAAATGTATATGATGTTTCAGGTATACCTTATATATAATGGTGTATCTTTATTATGTGGGATGTATGTATACCTTATATTATGGTGTATATACATGTTAAGCATACCCCCTCCTTGCTATCATTGGGAAGTTTCGTGCATAGAGGGTGAGCATTCTGACTAGAAAAGCAGGATGTGGATATTCCCCAGGTCATAGTCGTCCTTTGTGGTCAGCAAATGACATTTATGATATATATATTTATTTATTTTGGGGGTGAGAGGTTGGGGGTATGTGACGCTCTCACTTGCCGGTTAGGAACTATGACCGCTTCCCGGAACGTCGTGTGCGTGAGTTGATCACGAGGTGGGTATCGTTGAACCCCACCAGGCGGCCCCAGTTTGCTACGTATATGGGCTGCTGGAAGATGATAGCATATGAGCCTGCGTCCTTCGAGTTATAGTTCGGTTGGATGGTTATTATTACGTGTGCTTGTACTTTGGGTGTCAAGGGCATAATGGACCTCAACGACCTACATTTCCAGGATTAGTGTATCGGGGGGGTTCCTTGTTTGGATTTCTCTTCGGCGAGACGTCCCACGCACGAATCGCAGTGCAATGTTGGAACTTGGGGATAAGTTTAGTCCTTAATGATCATAATTAATTATATATATAAATCGCCTATCCCGACAATCGACAGTGCCAGGAGTAGTGTAACAGGGGGGTTCCTTGTTTGGATTTCGCTTCGGCGAGACGTCCCACGCATGAAACGCCGTGTACTGTTGATAATTAGGAATATTAATCAATTAAAATTGGAAAATAATCATTTGGGTTACATGCATCTTGCATTGAGGGCATAATGAGCCCCGAGGATCGATACGGTCAGGAGTAGTGTAACGGGGGGGTTCCTTGTTTGGATTTCGCTTCGGCGAGATGTCCCACACATGAAACACCGTGTACTATTGAGAATTGGAAATATTAATCAATTAAAATTGGACAATAATCATTTGGGTTACATGCATCTTGCATTGAGGGCATAATGAGCCCCGAGGATCGATACGATCAGGAGTAGTGTAACGGAGGGGTTCCTTGTTTGGATTTTGCTTCGGCGAGACGTCCCACGCATGAAACGTAGTGACGTGTTGAGAATCGGGAGGAGTTTAGTCCTTAACTCTTGATTCTAATAACTCATCTATAATAATTATATATATGGTTTCATGCCCTATATGGGTATCACTAGAATATAAATTCTTGTAATTGAGATTGATGGTGTATTGTGATGATGTGGGCACTATTGGATCATGTAACTTTATATGTTCAACAAATGAACATTATAAAGATAACTATAACAATTACATTAAAGATAATGTACATAACTTAAAGTATAGAAATAGTGTAGAAGTGGGAGATAGGTTAGATGGTTTCACTTAAATACTTTATTTGGGTTTAAGTTAGAATCCTCTTACCTAATTAGAATCGGTCATCCTTTTGGAGACACGTGCATACGCTTAGTGCGCGCTTTAGATGAGAGGTGAGTTGGATTTTGTTGGAGTGTTCGATTCCAACTAAATCATGTAGTAATGCATTTATAATTATTATGCATTTTAATACACTTGCTATAAACTGTTTTTCAAACTCGGGTTCTGACCCGTTTATATTTTCCTCCTCCATGTATATATATTGTATTACTTCAGGTGTTCCTCCACAAGGACGCCTTTGATATTCCTCCATTCAGGATTTGTGGAGTTGTGGCAGTAGCGGACTGTTGCGGCACTTTGCTTTAGTCGATTCCTATCTATTGTACATATAGATTAGGATTCAGTTGTATTGAGTTAGTAATCAAGTGTTGTAGATTAACACTTTCATATTTTATTTATCAGATTATTGTATTGTCTGTTGCCCGACAGCATATTCGGGTATTTCTTTATTGAGATCTTATTGTACAATGTATTGTACTCTTTCATATCATTGGAGCATGCACATTTCACATCATAGTTGGATGTATATTTTTGGTTGAGTGCATTATTGGTTTTGTTGTTGTTAAAAATAAAAGTTTTAAATTTTTGGAAATTCGCACTAAATAATTGTGGGTAGTTAGCCTTATATTATAGTGTTTAGTTGTTGATGTTGAGACTGTACCATCTGAGATACCTGATTTATGTAGTATAGGGTTGGCCACCCGTTATTATATGGAGCGGGTTGTCACAGATGGTATCAGAGCATCAGGTTCTAGTGTCTTTAGGATCTGTGTGCGTTACTACGATCTTCCGTAAGCGTTCTTGATGTAGAGCCTTGTTGTTAGGACGATTATATTCATACGTCCATATCTTTCTGTGATTCGAAAATATTTGAAAGGCGTTCTGATACAATTGTTCTTGTTTCAGAGGCCACCGAAGGGAGGTCATTCAGTCAGGGCAAACAAATGGCAACCCCAAATGCCTCAAAGGAACATGACTACGGATGATGTTGCCAATATTGTGGCACAAGCGGTCACTGCTGCCATTTCTACGATGGCTCAGCAATCTGCCGCTCGAGAAGCCCCACCCCATTTAGGATTGTCTTTATGGGAGAGAGTGAAAGAATATTTTAGTAAGGGGCATCCTCCCGAGTTTGTATGTGGAGTTGATGCAATGGCTGCAAGTCAATGGAAGAATAGTATGCAGAGGCATCTTCGTATGGTTGAGTGTAGTAAGGTGCAGAAACAATTTTTAGTCACCTTTAGATTATCGGGTACTGCTCTTCAATGGTGGGAGTCTGTCACCACATCTGAATAGAGAGATACTCTACCTATAAAAGAATCTTGGGAACTTTTTGATCGAAGGTATTTGCTTTCCCCTACTCAGGATATGGGGATTATTTTTCAAGGAGATAGAACGGTGGCGGAATATGAAGAAGATTTTTCTCTATGGGCGAGATTATTACCTAATGAGGTAAATACGAAAGAGAAACATATATCGAAGTTTGTTCGAGGTTTAGATTGGAAAATCCAACTACATTTGTTAGAGAGTCCTAAGTTAGTGACTTTCGTCGAGGTTGTGAATGCGGCACTATTAAAGTGCCATGAACATCGTTTTCTTTCTGAAGAGAGTAAGAACTTTGGAGATTCGAGTTCATCAAGTAAGTTTGGCAAAGAGAGTGCCAATAATGCGAGTGGGAAGAAAGGGTTTAAGGGCAAGTGTTTCTTTTGTAAGGAAATAGGTCATAAAAAGAGAGATTGTCATAAAAGAGGTCAAGGACCGCAATTTGATGAAATTTTGGAAGTGCAACCCCTACATTAGATTCGAGGTCGCTTTAGACCGATGAACTATGTTTGGGAGCCCATTGATGAGGATGGGCAATCGGACTAGAGATGGATGATGTAAGTAAATTTTTCCTTTATAAATAGGATTATTAAGATGTAAAGTTTTGGAAATATCGTGTGAGAGATATGTATATATTGGGTAGTGCTTTAGCCCTTTTGTTTATATATGGTATGTAATGACCCAAAAGGGGAATTTTGAGCAAGATAAGCTCTTATTCTATTATTTTGTAAAAGGATTGGTGATTTTGTAAAGTGCTCATAAAGAGCTTTAAACCTTGAGGTAAAGGTAAGAATGGTTATGGTGATAAGTAGTTATGATAAAGCTACTTCTTTTTATATAGTCATGATAGACTATTATGAATGTTGTATTCCAGAAATGGAAATTGCCTTGTAAAAAGGCTATGTATTGATATGATGTGAGATGTTGTTTATGCTTGTTAAGAGTTTATATGTTGTGGATTGATGGGACGCAGGTAAAATTTTAGCTCATGAGTATGATAATATTTCTGAGCTACATGTTATATATAGATGATGATCTATAAAGACCTTGTGTTGGACATAAGGTATCTTATATTAGATTATAATCTATGAACCGTTTTCAAAATAAACTATTTTCAAAATAAAACTTTTATCGGCCTTCGGGCCCTTTCAAACTAAATTTTTTCACTAAAATAATTTCAAACTCTAGTCCGGATTTAACAAACTCTCAATCCCCGACATTGCCACACAGTAGTGTATTGGGAGGGTTCCTTGTTTGGATTTCGCTTTTGCGAGACGTCCCACGCACGAAAGTGGCGATTGTCAGGAATTGAGAGGAGTTATTTCTTTGGACCATTCAAATTTTTGTTCTATTAAAATTTTAGTATTACTTATAGTTGAAATTGTGGATCTTTCGAGGCAAATAAAGCCTCATTATGTTTCTATGAGCACAAAGCTCAATTCTAAAGGGTGTATGGGCGCCCTTGTTGTGGAAATTGGTTTTATTTAATGCATAATTGACTTAATAAATAAAATAAAATAAATTAAATCGTCGTGGGAGGTTAGATGTTTGGAGATAGGATTAGTGATGATGGTTAGATTAGAAATGGTTGAGCTTTGGGAAAATTAGGCTTAGCTAAATTTCGAGGACGAAATTCTGGTAAGTGGGGAAGTTTGTAACAACCCAAGACTTTCGGAACAGTAATTATTTTATTTTGGGAGAAATAAATAATATTTTATGGGAGAATAATTAAAATTGGCATTTGAGGTCAAAATTTAGAGTTGTTAGAAAGTGTCTCGAATGGAAATTCTGAGGGTACCATCGTTTCCGAAAGGGTCGAGAAAGTCGAAATGACTGTAATTGGGGCCTATTTGGGTTCCGAAATAAATTAGGACCGTTTGACTCGATTTAAAGTTACCGGGTCATTTAAAGTGTGTATTATCATTTAAAGATGTGTATCTTGGGTTTTAGGCTTAAAAAGCCTACGGGAGAAATTCTCCAAAGAGAGAAAGAGAAAGAAGAAAAAAAGAAGTAGAAAGGAAGGAGAAAAGAGGGAGAAAGAGGATTTTCCGACGAATTCAGACCCTACGAACCCGAGGCAAGTGATTAAACTTGCTAAATAATTGTTGTGTACATTTATTTCATGATTTGTGGATTGATATTTTGGGTTTTAGGTTAAATTTGTCAAAACATAACTTTTGCGTATAATCTTAGATTTAATAGGTAGATCTTTGATTTGAGGATAGAAACTAGTTTATATGTATTCTAGGATGATTATTGATGATATATTTGTGATTGGGTTGAAGAAAAATGGAGAGAAAACCATTAAAATGGATTTTAGGTATTTTGGCTTACTTAAAAAGTAGCCATTTTCGAGGATCAGCAGGGCCGAGTCGATTCGGCCCCCTTGCCGAATCGATTCGGAAATATACAGGTGCCCAGGTCTGAGTGACCGAATCGATTCGCACTCCAGCCGAATCGATTCGGCCTGAGACAGAGTCCCAGGGCTTATGACCCGAATCGATTCGCCTTCCTGGCCGAATCGATTCGCTGGGCCGAATCGATTCGGAATAGGCCCGAATCGATTCGGAAACAGGGATTTTGGAGGGATTGTTTTCTAAAGAGAAATTCATTCCCGTTTTGTTTGAGGTTATCGATTGGGGATCTCTATAGGAGATATTTGGAGCATGTTTTGGAGACTTTTAGTGAGTTTCCCTAAAAGAAATTTTGGAGTCATATTGACTAAATTTGAGGAATACCGATTAGAGACTTTGGTATTTTCCTAAGTGGGGAAGCCCACTTTTATTTGAGGTTTGTTTGGTGATGACAACAACTTCACGACTTGTAGATGAGGTTGACTTAGAGGTTCCGGATCTTAGGATCCAAATCCCATTTGGGATAACTTTGATGGTTCATAAAATAAATTGAACCCTATAATGAATAGAGAATTTTAGATGCTATTTGATGTGCATATGGATATAGAAATATCCTTATTAATGATTGATTTGGGAGATATCTCATATAATGACAAATGATAATTGAGGTTCATTAGGATATAGAATATCCTTAACTTAAATTGAATTGAAAGACAATTCATATTAGAAGCAATATGAGAGCTTCAAGCGAGAATTAGTATAGCATATACTAAGTGGGGTAAATGTGTGAGTATTGACAGTTAGTGTTTCAAAAGAGAGGGATACACTAAACAAATGATGTTAATCAATTTACGCCTAAGAGCGTATAATGAAAATGTATATGATGTTGCAGGTATACCTTATATATGATGGTGTATCTTTATTATGTGGGATGTATGTATACCTTATATTATGGTGTATATACATGATAAGCATACCCCCTCCTTGCTATCATTGGGATGTTTCGTGCGTAGAGGGTGACCATTCTGAGTAGAAAAGCAGGATGTGGATATTCCCCTGGTCATAGTCGTCCTTTGTGGTCAGCAAATGACATTTATCATATATATATTTATTTATTTTGGGGGTGAGAGGTCGGGGGTATGTGACGCTCTCACTTGCCGGTTAGGAACTATGAGCGCTTCCCGGGACGTCGTGTGCGTGAGTTGATCACGAGGTGGGTGTCGTTGAACCCCACCAGGTGGTCCCAGTTTGCTACGTATATGGGTTGCTGGAAGATGATAGCATGTGAGCCTGCGTCCTTCGAGTTATAGCTCGGTTGGATGGTTATTATTACTTGTGCTTGTACTTTGGGTGTCAAGGGCATAATGGACCTCAACGACCTACATTGCCAGGATTAGTGTATCGGGGGGGTTCCTTGTTTGGATTTCCCTTCGGCGAGACGTCCCACGCACGAACCGCAGTGTAATGTTGGAACTTGGGGATAAGTTTAGTCCTTAATGCTCATAATTAATTATATATATAAATCGCCTATCCCGATAATCGACAGTGCCAGGAGTAGTGTACCAGGGGGGTTCCTTGTTTGGATTTCTCTTCGGCGAGACGTCCCACGCATGAAACGCCGTGTACTGTTGAGAATTGGGAATATTAATCAATTAAAGTTGGACAATAATCATTTGGGTTACATGCATGTTGCATTGAGTGCATAATGAGCCCTGAGGATCGATACTGTCAGGAGTAGTGTAACGGGGGGTTCCTTGTTTGGATTTCGCTTCGGCGTGACGTCCCACGCATGAAACGTAGTGACGTGTTGAGAATCGGGAGGAGTTTAGTCCTTAACTCTTGATGCTAATAACTCATCTATAATAATTATATATATGGTTTCATGCCCTATATGGGTATCTCTAGAATATAAATTCTAGTAATTGAGATTGATGGTGTATTGTGATGATGTGGGAACGATTGGATCATGTAACTTTATATGTTCAACAAATGAACATTACAAAGATAACTATAACAATTACATTAAAGATAATGTACATAACTTAAAGTATAGAAATAGTGTAGAAGTGGGAGATAGGTTAGATGGTTTCACTTAAATACTTTATTTGGGTTTAAGTTAGAATCCTCTTACCTAATTAGAATCGGTCATCTTTTTGGAGACACATGCATACGCTTAGTGCGCGCTTTAGATGAGAGGTGAGTTGGATTTTGTTGGAGTGTTCGATTCCAACTAAATCATGTAATAATGCATTTATAATTATTATGCATTTTAATACACTTTCTATAAACTGTTTTTCAAACTCGGGTTCTGACCCGTTTATATTTTCCTCCTCCATGTATATATATTGTATTACTTCAGGTGTTCCTCCGCAAGGACGCCTTTGATATTCCTCCATTCAGGATTTGTGGAGTTGTGGCAGTAGCGAACTGTTGCGGCACTTTGCTTTAGTCGATTCCTATCTATTGTACATCTAGATTAGGATTCAGTTGTATTGAGTTAGTATTCAAGTGTTGTAGATTAACACTTTCATATTTTATTTATCATATTATTGTATTGTCTGTTGCCCGACAGCATATTCGGGTATTTCTTTATTGAGATCTTGTTGTATAATGTATTGTACTCTTTCATATCATTGGAGCATGCACATTTCACATCATAGTTGGATGTATATTGTTGGTTGGGTGCATTATTGGTTTTGTTGTTGTTGTTAAAAATAAAAGTTTTAAATTTTTGGCAATTCACACTAAATAATTGTGGGTAGTTAGCCTTATATTATAGTGTTTAGTTGTTGATGTTGAGACTATACCATCTGAGATACCTGATTTATGTAGTATAGGGCTGGCCACCCGTTATTATTTGGAGTGGGTTGTCACATGGCTCAGATCAAAAGTTGATGAGTTTGGTGTTTATCAACTAAGGGCTGAGATTGAATCTTGATAGTGTATTTTATGATTGGAAATGATGCTAAAGAAAATCTAAGGGTCTATATTTGACAAGTGTGAAATCTGGAAACGAAGAGCCATATAGGCCCGCAAATCTGCAAATTTAACTCCCACCCACCCCATTAGCTGGTTCCCGAGCCTCTTAAGACCTCGAGCCTCTCAATCTCACCCACCCAACTAGCTATACCTTGAACCTCTCAATCTCACCTACCCCTCTTCTGTCTCCTCGCACTTCTTCTTTGACCATGAAAGAGACGGAAGAGACGTATGGAAATATCAAGCGTTGGATACTTTGATATCTTAAACCTTCACATGTACGAGACCTCATGTGTTTTTTTCTTTGTTTATGCACCAGGGTTTTCTTGAACCTTCACATGTACGAGACCTCATGTCAAGCGTTGGATACTTTTGCATGTTTTAATTGAGAAAGGGTTTTCTGAGAATGGGTTTTCTAGGTTTCCTTGCTATAAAGATTTGAGGTTTTATAGGTTTCCTTTTTGAGAATGGGTTTTATTTGAGAAAGTGTTTTTTGAGAATGGGGTTTCGTTATGGTTTTTCGTAGTATTTAACTATTTATTTACTTATACTTTTATCAATTTTTATTATATGTTTCTTTTTTTTAATCTTGAAGACAAGATGTAACGAAGCTCCATGCTCTTTGCATCTCTAAAAAGGTGCAAGCTCTTGGTGAAGAAAGAGAGTAAGGGGAATTCCTTAAGAGATCAAGAAGTACCATTGCCATATCCATGGCGGCACATAATGGTTCTCCCTCAATTTTATTAATCAATTTTGAGATTTGGTGGGTTTTTTCGGTTTGATTTAGTTTTCTGATTTGCTGAATTAAATCATTTTTTTGTTTTGATTTGAATCGCTTTGTTGTTTTTTTTGCAGACGTGAATCGTGTTGATGGTTTTGGTGACTTTTGAATTTTGATTTTTGTCCAAAAGCGATTTTAGGTGTGGGGGATTCAAAAATCCCATCCTCAAAATGGATTCAAACCAACTCGATTCAGCAGCTCGATGGAGGCATGGCGGTTCCCTGTAAGGGTCGCGTTCAAGTAAGTGTTCTTTGGTTTGTGGGTTGTAGAAGGTAGGAGATGGGTGTGTTGGGCTATTTCCGGATTATGGGGGGTGGTAAGGAGTTCAGCGGTTTCGGGGTTGAAATCGGGTAGGAGCTGGTTTGGGTTGGGTTGCTATAAGGTGGGAGGTGTGTATGGAAGTTGGGTCTTTGGGACGGGTTTTCCAGCGGCTGGTGGGTTGTCCCGTTAGGGTCAGGACGGATTAAGGTGGGTTGTCCGGGTAGGGTCACAACTCAGGTATTTTGGAGTTGGTTTTAACGTTTTGTTTCAAACATTTGTTATATTTTTTATTGGATTTTTTTATTGAAATTGCAGATATAACTGTTAGGGGTTTGGATTCATTCTCCCTTAAAGGTTTTCGGTTATGTATGTGCAGACATAACTGTTATGAATGTTATGTTTTTTGTGCTGATCTAATTGGATTTGGATTTAATATCACTTTTTGTGATGATCTAATTGTGTAGATCTAACATATTCATCAGAGGTACCAAATCTTTTTTTTGAAAAAATTGGTATTTCAGTGTTCTAAGATTTGTTGCATCTTACAAAAAAAAAGATTTGGTACTTCTCAGTCACTTAAGATTTTGAACTTCAGTTTTTCTGTTTCGATTGAGATTCAATTCCATCTTTTTAAGGTTCAATTTTTATGTACTTATAGTTTCTTACGTTCTTTTTTTTTTCCAGGGTCAGGGAATGGACAATACTACATTTTTGAAATGTTAGTTTCTTTGTTCTATATATTGTTGATCTTTTCTTTTATGTATTGCAATATGATTCACAAAAGATTATTTTATTGTACATAGACAATAAATAAAAAATTACGAACTCCATTTGGTTTAGTGCTGAGTTTTTCTTACTATTATATATGTTTACATTTTTTTAATGGTGTATTGTTACATTTGCTGACAGAAAGAAAAAATAAATTATAGCCCTCAACCTAACTCCATTACACCTGCTACATTTTTTTAATGGTGTATTGTTACATTTTTTTACTATGGTTTATGGTACGTTGTAGTCTATAAATGTGAAGATTCCATGGATTACAAGTGCAACAAAATATTTTTATTAACGTGTTCATGCTTGAGTTCTTGAGAGAACAAAATATTTTTATTAACACCGTGAACAAAATGTTTTATAACCTTTTTTTTTTTTTATGAAAAAAGTTCGTATTTTGTAGAAAAGTTTTATTTCAACTTTTTTATAATACTTTTTATTTGTAAAAAAGTCCGCAACCAATTACTTTAATAAAAGAAAATTTAAAACGAATTGTATTATAAAATAATTATAAAAAAGTCTTATTTAGACTCAACTCTAATGTTTATAAAGTTATAAGGGCACTTTAGGTGGTGGGTGAAACAAACTAATTAGTTTGTAACATTGTTGGACATTTGGACACTTGAATAATTAAGTGATAAAAGTGAGATTAAGTTTAAATGATATTAAATGAAAAAGTGGTCTGTAATTAATACAACAAAAAATAGAAAATATACAAAATTAGTCACAATAAAAATAATTTAGAACATGAACTATTAAATCTTAATGATACATCGCTAATGATAGATCGTTAATAGTAATACATCGGGATAAAATTATGAACGTGATATCGATATGGGCACAAATTTATCACGATAACAACTTTATTGTCATGCAATCGATACAGGTACACAAAATATCAAAGTAAAATTAACCACGATTAAATAATTTTGATCCCTCAGGAGAAAAGACCACGATTGATTCTTTGAAAAATTATACTATAATACAAAACTTTTATGACTTGACAATACGATTCAAACTCGGGAAAATTGTCATCGTGCCTTCAGACACGTATGTAGCCAAAGCATTTATTAAATTTATTTAATTTTTTATTATAAAAAAATTTCACTCATTATATTTCTTTTAGTATATTTGTAAAGTTATGTATTTATTGGCTTCACATTTAAAGTCCCGTATATAAAGACAATTCAAATGGATTTGTCTTTGGCCATTTAATCTGTTGCTTTAACCGATACATTGTAATTGATTCGAAATTGACATTAATATAGATGCGTCATGTTCAATTTAAAATTTGATTTAAATAACCCTTAAATCAGTACATTTGAAGTTAATTTTTTAAAAACTAAACACGTCTTTAGACAAGATATGGTGACACGACATGAAAGTCGAAATAATCGGGAGTAAATTTTTTACCGTGATGTTTACACAGGTATAAATGTGCTGTAACCACAAACAATCAAGAGCAAATTTTTCATCGTGCCATCGGTACGGGTACACCCTAGTATATATATATATAGGGAGAGGTTTACAAGTGAACCTAAAAGATAAGCTTTTTAATGAACCTTAACAAAATAACACCTAACAACTCATTAATTTTAATTTTTATATTGTAATTGGTTCGCGCCAGCGTCAACGAACACACGTGTCGATCGATCCCCAACCCCCTCACCCACCCCGGCCCCCGCCCCCCTCCCCAACTACCACCACCACCACGGCAGCCCTTATGACAGCAGGGCTACTAGGGGGTGGGGGTGGGGGTGCGGGGACGGGTGGGGTGGTTGGGTATCGATCAACACACGTGTCCGTTGCCGCTGGCGTGGACCAATTACAACATAGGAATTAAAATTAATTGATTATTAAATATTTTTTGTTATGTTTCATTAAAAATTTTACCTTTTAGGTTCACTTGTGAACCTCTCCCTATATATATATATATATATATCGACTAATACCGCACCTCTCAATAGGATACATCGATCGGTATTGTGGTGGTCCTCCAATCTTCGCTTCTTCTGCTAAATGAATAACCAAATGTTCCATGACATCAAAAAATGAAGGTGGAAATATCCTCTCAAGACGGCATAGCGTAAGCTCAATGCGAGATTGAACACGATCTAAATTGGTCACATTCATCACTTTCGAGTACATATTCCTAAAGAAGTTACTTAGCTCAACTAATGGTTCAAGCGCATTTTTAGGCAACACATTTCTTAAGGAAATGGGAAGTAGTTCTTGCATTAAGATATGGTTGCCATGACTCTTAAGTCCCGATAACGTATGTTGTTTAAGGTTAACACAACGCGATATGTTCGAAGCATAACCATCTGGGACTTTCACCTCCTTCAACATTTTACAAACTATGTCTTTACCCTTAGTATCCAAGGTGAAACATGCAAGTGGAAAATAATATTTGTTGTCTTCCCGTTTATGAGGATGCAACGGCTTACGAATACCCATATCTTCCAAGTCATGACGGGATTTTAAGTTATCCTTCCCCTTTCCATCAACATTTAATAATTTCCAAAGCACATTATCACACACATTTTTCTCAATATGCATTATATCAAGATTGTGGCATAACAAATTATCCTTCCAATAATCTAACTCAAAAAATATACTTTTTTTCTTCTAATTATGTGTTAAGGTTTCACCTATCTTATCAACCCTTTTCTTCTTACCTCCTACCTCTGGATCCTTCCCAAAATTATTATTGAAATTTTTTACCTCATCATATGCTTCCGCTCCAGATAATCGGGTGGGCTTTGTATCCAACTCAACTGTGCCATCAAAGGAGTTTTTATTTGTTCTAAATTTATGCGCTTCAGGCAACCATCGACGATGACCCAAGTAGAAATGCTTACCTCCATTAAACAACCAATGGGATCGAGTGTACTTATGATAACATGGACACGCCAATCTACCTTTTGTGCTCCACCCCGACAAATTTGCATAATCTGGAAAATCACTAATTGTCCATAACAAAGATGCACGCATTTTAAACATCTGATTACTGGATGCATCATAAGTGTTTACCCCAACCCATAATTCCTTTAATTCATCAATTAAAAGGCGCAAATAAACATCAATGTCATTTCCAGGGCTGCGAGGACCATCAATAATTATTGATAATATCATATATGGTTGTTTCATACACAACCATGGAGGCAAGTTATATATTATTACAATTACGGGCCACGTGCTATGTACAATACTCATTCTCCTGAATGGGTTGAACCCATCACTGGATAATCCAAGCCTAACATTCCGCGGTTCAAGTGCAAAATCTGGATGAATATCATCAAATGTTTTCCAAGCAAGTGAATCAGCTGGATGACTTACATTTCCATCATCAACACGCTCATCGGCATGCCATCTCAGCTGTGATGCTGTCTTTGATGACATAAAGAGCCTTTGAAGTCTTGGTATCAAAGGGAAGTATCGTACCACCTTTGCAGGAATTTTTCGATTTATAATGGCATCAGAATCTGATTGACCGTTTACTTGTTTGTACCTTGGGGTATGACACTTTCGGCATTCGTTCTCTCGTTCTGTCTCATTCCAATAGAGCATGCAATCGTTAGGACATGCATGTATCTTCTTGTAATCTAGCCCTAAATTTTCAATCAATGTCCTCGCTTTGTAGAAAGACTTTGGCAATGTTTCACCATCAGGAAATGCATCTTTTAATAATTTAAGCAACATTGTGAATGTCTTGTCACTCCACCCATGAAGGCACTTTAAATGTAATAATTGAACAAGAAATGAGAGAGTTGTATACCTCTTACAATCTGGGTACAACTCTCTTTCAGATTCTTTTATCAAATTGAAGAATTTATTGGTTACTTCATCAGGGCCATGTATATGTTGATGCGCATCACCACCACCCATAAAGTTAAGTGGACTTGTAGGAGGAATTCCAAAAGCATCATGTATCATCTCTCGCATTTCATCACCAATAACTGAGTTAGAAGAAAGAACAAAAGATGACGCAGATTCCCCGTGATAAGTCCAACATGTGTAGCTATCTAAAAAACGATTTAGCAATATATGTTCTACAACATCATCTTTCTTCACATATAGCATATTGCGGCATTTCTTACACGGACACAATATTCTTTCAGCATTCGGTCTATTACCAGAGGCAAACTTAACGAATTCTTATGCTCCTTTCTCATACAAAGGATGACCTTTATGTGTTATATTAATCCAACTCTTATCCATCAGCATGAATTGATTAACCTAATGAAATGAATAAGTAAACATAACAAAATTTTGTCAATTGGCAAGTTCAACACAAAGGTAACAAAAAGTAACATGCAATATGACTTTTGTTTCTTAACAAATATCATGGTCTAAGGTTGTCAAATATAAAAAATAGAGAGCAAAAAAAAGATAGTCGACTTAATATTCTTTTTAAAAAAAAATTAAAACAACATAATAGAATAAAAAAAAATAAAAGATTACACAACTTGTCAAATGCAACAAAAATATATAAAAACTACTATTGAGATGAAATTTACAAAATTGGACACGACTTACGACAACAAGATTCTCTACTGAAACATCACTTCGTCTCAACAATAAGCATAATCCAACATTTGAAATTAATTCAACCCCTCCGATCAAACACACCCTAATGGCCTAAAAGCTTATTTTCCATTACAAATAAAAAATCTTACACATTTTCTAGCTTTCGAGTGGTTTCTGTATCATTTATTCGCCTTCCAACTTACATTAATGTATTCTTAGCCAATGAACATTTTAAACATGCGTTTGACATTATGTATTCATTACTATTTCATTGGATATAGTCGTAGAAGTGAAAATGATATCTGAATAAGAGGTCTCTGAAGGCCGATATTAGAAAGAGCTCGAGATAACCGGTTTGATATGCCTATTGATATCCAAGTCACGTTTGCTTCAACAAAGAATACGACAATATAAGAAACATAATTTTATTCTATCAAATTCAAAAGACCATACCCATATCCTTGATTGTGGAAAGGTGATTGTATTATTAATTGATTCAAAAACAATTTATTTTCTTGAATCAAAATTTTTTACATTCTTGAATCATAAATGGAAACTAACCCTTTATCCAATGTTAAAGAGGATAGTTTTAATGACACATATAAGAATAAATCTACATTCAATTTCAATTTTTTTATATTTTCTAAAGAACCGAATATCCCATATGATGGAATTCAACTAGAGAACAATTCAAAACACATTAACTACTAGTGGTAGCGCAATAGTACTAAAGCTCCAAGGTCGACTGGGTTTGCTCCCCAGTTCGAGTCTCGGCAGCTGCGAACAACCTGGGAGTCAGTGGCTGGCCACTGATCCGCGAGTGGGGATTGGTCGAGGTGCACGTAATGCTGGCCCGGACACCTCATGGTACCTCAAAAAGTGGGAATATTACCAAAAAAAAACTACTAGGATCAAATACCAAAAAGTCCCTCAAATATTTTGTAACACAAATTTAGTCCAAGCCTTTTTAATTTATTCCAAAAAGTCTCTAAAACACCCGTTTAAGCAATATTCTTTTATTTTTAAATTCCGCGCTAGCGGCATGTTGAGGGACTTTTTGAAACAAATAAAAAGACTTGGACTAAATGTGTTTTAAAAAATGTTCGAGGGCTTATTTAGGATATGCCCCTGACTACTAACCACAAGTGTTTGATTATACACACATTAATCAATACATATTACCAAAAGATAAAAAATATATTTAAGAAACAGGTATTAAAAAAAACAGTTTGAAACCTAATAATTACCAAAATTCAATCATCACGTCAAAAAATCAAGAAGGTTAACGATTCCCATTTCTATTCTCATTCCAAAATAGACAAAAGGAATCACTTCTTACTAATTCACAATACCATTAATCAAGAACGAAACACTTCTTGCTAATTCATAATACCATCATCATTTACTCTCTAAATAATTATGGTTCTTGATTAATATTGGATTATAATTCCACTATGGAATATAAAATATAGATATCTATTAAATAACCACAATAAGAAAAACAAAAGGAAGAGAAAAACCAAAGAATGAAAAAAATCATGTCTTTCGATCAAGGTCTTGGAGAAACATTCAGAAAAAACGTGGATAAGAGAAAAAAATGTTGAGAGAAAAAAACGTGGATTGGTGTTCAGAAAAAAAATGTGGATTTGTGTTTAGAAAAACGTGGATTTACCTCAAACCTCGAATTCAAGATGCAGAAGCAGCCTTGCGTCTCAACAGGTGTGTATCGATTTTGGCTTAGAGCAATTGAGAGCCGTATGTGAGAAAAAAAACTGAGAGCCGTATGGGAACACAATAGTATTTTTTTTAGGGAAACGAAAAATTAAAGGGAGCAGGAAGCGCGGAGCTAAATTAATTCAGGACCCAACTTTTTTTCCCAAAACGATGGGAGATAACCCACGTTTTGTAATAAATGTCGCCATTTTCCGATGTTTTTAATAAAACGCCATTAATATTTTGACACTTCAATAAAACGTCGGCAAATATCCCACGTTGTTAAATAAACGTCGGCATATACACTATATACCGACATTTTTATAAGCGTTGCAAACAAAAACGTCGTTAAAACCAAGTTTTCTTGTACTGTCTTAGTACATTCTAGTTGTTATAATTTTTTTATCGCATCATAGTTTATATATATTTTTCTTTGTGTGGATTATATTTTCTTGTGTTGCCAAGTTGATTTATTGTTTCTTGTATCTATATACACCATTGCATAATATACTTTTTTTTCCTTTATGTTTATCCCTAGTTTCATTAAGGGAGAGAATTTGTTTAACTAGAGAGAAATTAACTATCTTATGCACCTTAATCTTTATTTATT
This sequence comes from Sambucus nigra, assembly GCA_949130495.1. NCBI lineage: Eukaryota > Viridiplantae > Streptophyta > Magnoliopsida > Dipsacales > Adoxaceae > Sambucus > Sambucus nigra. The sequence goes on from OX422210.1 coordinate 261,722,481, forward strand.
CCTGAACAAAAAGGGGGAGAAATGGTATCTAACTCTTTTCATTTGAGGGATATCTATTACTTAGGGGGAGACATCCCTATTAGGGAGATTTTGTTAGACAAAGGGGGAGGATTTTCTTACATAATTTATATTGTTATATTCTCTATACGTTTTATGGGTTGTTTAAGTGTACAGGTTTGCAACCATGTGACAAATTTTTATGCAAACAAAGCTACTCATAGTATGTGTCGGTCAAGCGCCTGTAGTTTTTTTTGTTTTCGGTTAGGATTGAGTCTTTTTTGGTGAGCTTGATGGGCTATAGGTGTTTCTAGTTTTTGTTTTGTCCCAGAATAGCCAAAGGGGGAGATTTTTAAGGACAAATTTTCAATTGAGTCAATTTGTTTGTATTGGCTTAATTCTGGACAAAACACCTTGAGTCATAGAGTAAAAGTTGTGTTTGGGACCTTTCAAGCCTATGACATGTTTGTTGAAGATGTAGCAACCAAGCTATAGAGAATATATCTTCATGCCGTGTTTCATGCCATGTTTTGTCATCAACCTTCCAAGGATCTCTCAGGTATGAATGCATATTTTATGTTGAGTATTGGATATTTAATTATTGGGTGTTAGAATTTTTTAATCAATTTAAAAATGACTTTATATTTTTAAAAGAAAAATATTTTAATTTATGTTGTCATTAGAAAGACTTTAAATAGGTCATTCAAATGATATTTGAGCCTCACTCGAATGAATTCTAATGATGTTCTCACTAGAATTTGATTATGTCGTTCGAACGAGGTACAATCTTGTTCGAACGACTAGACTCATTTTTGTTTAAAATCAGTTTTTTTAAGCAGTTTTTTTCCTAACTCCCCACTACTTCTTTCCATCCTTTTATGTAGTCAGGTATAACAGTTTTTGTAGAGATTTTTTCATCCTTTTAGAAAGAAATATCTTTAAAAAAGTCCATGAGATCTTTTGGTTGAGGATTCATAATTTGATTTTCAAAACAAAAACCATATTTATACTGAATTAGTTCGGATCCAAGATTCTACAATATATACGTTTTGAGATCAAGTTTTGACACCCTGTTTATTCTCTACATTATTGAGAGTTGTTTTTTGCGGAGGATTCCATGCTCGTTGATTTACATACGGTGGACTCCGTATGCTTGACGGTTTTTGTGCCCATCAGTGGACTTCGAGACATAGGTGGACTCCTCCGTTATCACTAAGTAGAGATTGAAGGAGCGAAGAGCGTCAAGTCTTGACAGGGCATCGAGTCAATGTGTAAGTCTACTGTTGTATCCTTTTTATTATTCCATACTTTGTGGATTTTATAGATGGGTCGTTAAGTTTTTTCCATTTGATTTTTTCTCGCACATCGGGCATCATGGTTGTTTATTTTATCTTGCTTTTTCACACCTACATGCATGCTTAGGTTAACAAGATAAAATTGGTTTAATCCCCAAATTGCCTTAATTGGTTCTTAATTAATTTGGATAGTTTTGTTTACTTTAATTCAATTTCGAATTAATCTTGTTTAAGTAGAAAAATTAAATTTAAAGAATAGATTTTTCTAATTTGGTTTGTATAAATTTCGAAACCATCACATCCCTTATGCCATACATGCAATGTGTTCACCTGGATGATGTAAACAAAATCCTCTATGAGTTGTATGAGGGTATGTGTGGAAGCCATGCAGGGAACAGATCACTGTCATTTAAGTCTATGAAAGAGGGATACTTGTGATCGTATATGCTGCAAGACGCAATCATCTATATTTGGAAGTGCAAGAACTGCCAACTTTTCTCACGTTTAGTGCATCAACCTACCAATGACCTCAATTACCTCACAAGTATCCTTGGCCTTTAGCAAAATAGGGACTGGACATCGTTGGTCCACTACCACTTACGTCTAGCAGTAGAAAGTATCTTTTGGTCTTTATAAATTATTTCTAAATAGGTTAAAGGAGAACCACTAGAAAACATCTGGGATGTTGACATACTAGGTTCATCTAGAGGAACATCATAACTCATTTTGTTATTATTGGAATTATCATTACAGACAACGAAAATCAATTTGAGAGCAGCTTCTTCCAAAGTTTCTGCGACAAGCATAAGATTTGAAACTGATACAGTTTAGTGGTCTACCCTCATAGAAATGCATAAGCATAAGCGTCCAACAAAATAGTCCTCGACGGGATAGGGAAGAGGCTGGAAAAAGTGATAGGCGCATAGGTTGGCCAAGTCCCCATGTTATCTGGGCATATCAAATTATGCCTAGGAGATCAATAGGGGAAACACCTTTTTCTTTATCTTACGGGATGTAACATTTTATTCCATTGGAAACATGCTTACTGACTATGAAGTCCTCTCTGGTTGGCTAAGATCTCAACAGCAAAGTCATCAGAGTAAAGCTTGAGCTAGCTGACGAAAAGAAAGGGTTAGCCTTTATAAATATTTTCTCCTATTAGCAATAGTTGGCCAAGCAATACAACAGGAGGAAAGGTGAGGAGGTTCAATGTCGGGGACTACGTGTTAAAATAAAATAATGGGCAATGCAATATAACCCTCAAACAGAAAACTCAAGCCTAACTAGGAAGGTCCGTTTAGAGCTATCAGAGACAACTTGTAGGGAGCCTACCAATTGGAAATAATGGAGGGTAGGGAAGTTCCCCGAGCATGGAACGCATTCAACTTCAAGAAGTTTTACTTTTGATTTTGCATTTATTTCAATTTTGAATTATTTTTTGGACACTCTTTTAGATTTTTTTTTCATATTTTTTTGTGTCGAAATTTATCTCTTTGATTTATTTAAAGTGGCAGGAAATGCATATTTAATAAAGAATATCGATTAGTCAAATGGATTATGTTTGGAATATTCTCTATCACTATGATGCTTTTCTTCTTTTAAATGTCTTCTTCAAGACTAATTGGCTGGTCGGACTAAGACCACCATTTGGTCCTTGAGCAAGGGCATTTCTAATTCAAATGTATTCTTTGAAAACTAATTAACTGGTCGACCAAAGACAATTACTGATTGGAATGACTATACATAGGCTCAAAATGTTTTGAGGATTAAGAAAATATGACATAATTTCTCACAACCGATGGAAGGCCTATCGGGAAACCCTAGGCACCCATGACCAACTAGGTCTGAAAAAACACCTAGCTGGGAGTTGACACCACAAATAAGTGCATTTTTTATTTCCTCACTTTGGGCATAAGGTTTGATACGACGACATCACATAAAAGGTAAGACTAGGGACCTCATAACGTAAAGGAAATAAAAATGTGAAAATTTCCATCAATACTTAAAGTTATTATAAGAAAATTAAAAAGGAAAATAATATCAAATGAAGAAGTAAACCTAGATCGATCAGTTGCGTGACCTGTGTTATTCGTCCTCTAAAGGTCCTACTCCAACAGGCGGAACGTCTAGCACAAAAGGCCTAATTGTCTCAGTTAAGTTAATAACTATTCATGCCCCCCAGGTAGAGGGCGGATACAGGGGGCAAGGGGGGCCTTTGTACCCCAAACTTCTAAAAATTTCAAATTTTAACCTTATAATTTTAAAATTTTATGGAAAAAATTATATTTTTATAATTTTGGCCCCTACAAAATTATATATATATTGTGTTCCCCTTCTTACTCACATATTTGGATTCGTCATTTCCCCTAAGAGTCACCCTATTGACCAAGTGTGGAGGTCAGTAAAGACCATCATCACCATCAAGTTCGTATTCTCCTAGATACTTTCTTACCAAGATAATATGAATGACATACCTTGGGATCCAAGAAGTATCAAACTGGTAAGGAGGATTCTGATAATCAGAAAAATCGGGATCGTGCCGGCACCATAATTTGGAATCCTTCTGCACCTTCACAACTGCCAAAGCATTGATACAACCATTCTTGTAGGTAACGTTTTGAGCATCACTCAAAGGAGTATCCAGGATGAGAAGAGCCTCATCGTATCAATCCATCCCCACTTAGAGAGTTAGTTTCTTAAACAGGATTTTTATGGTCATTTTTTTATCGTGCAAAGACTTCTTTATCTTCTCTATCTCCTTCCCCAGTCGACCGCTATTCTTTCATCATAGGACTATGAACTTTTAATGGTCGTATCCTTATCATGCAAGAACTTTTAAGAATTGTCCATATATTCTCTAAGATAGCCATTATCTTGTTCAAGAAAGTAAGCTCATTGTCCAACTTTCTTATTTGGTCAGGACTTATAATCTCTCCTAATCTCAGCTCTCAAATAATTATTCTCCTTCTCAAGGAGAGAATCGACCTCTCTTTCTCCTTGTAGGTCGATTTGCGGGATGAAAGTTTTCCTTTTATGCAAAGACTCAAAATTAGCTAGTTTCTAGTAAAATCTTCTTTCCTTATCCAACTCGGACAAATCCCTGTCAAATTTAGACCTATGGTTGGATAATGCTTCACTATGATGGGCTTGGGTGGTACAAATCGTGTCATGATAGACAACATTATTTGCCACAGCCTGATGGAAAAGTCAACACAGATCCGAGTAGGCCTCTTTTGCTCGTAAGGATGCATCCATAGCCAATATCTGGTTGAAATCATCAACGTTATCATAACTAATAGGAAAAAGCCTTCCACGCCTTTCTTCGAAGTCATGCTGAGCCACGATAAGCACTACAAGTTTTGCACTAAACTAAAACAGGCAAGGATCTGTGGTCAGTCATTTGAGCTCGGCTAAAAATCAAGTATATAGAATATCACAAGACAAATGAATTGATAAGTTAAAATAAACTTTGAATTTAATTTAATGATAGTTAATGGGGAAAACCCTACATCACAAATTAAAGGGAAACAGGTACAATATTTCCTAAACTCCAAGGTACCTTCTCAGCATCCTATACTATCCTGTGACTGTGTTTAGCCGTCTTGGCATCTTGATAAGTGTCAAATTATTTATGAACCTTGAAGGCCCCAAAGCTACGCTTCGCCTTCTCTGCATCATGGTGAGATCTGACCAAGGCCACTTCAACACCAACACTGTCATCCTCTAAACCAACATACTACTCGTTGACTAACCCCTCATTATCATCATCGTCATCATTATCTTTGTAATCCACTAGAGGAGGGGAACCTACTTTATGCTCTTATAATAATTCAGAGTCCTCGATAACACCTTCCATGGAAAGGGCCTTATCACAACCACTCTTTAAGAATACATCTCTCAGGTATCCAATATGATCATGGTCTTTGAAAAATGCCTTGTTCCAACAACGAGTATAAATATTAGATTTAACTTGTACAACTCTAGCAAGGGCCCTTTCAGGCTTTGCCTTCTCCTCGCCAGCATTGGCTTTGGCATTCTTAGCTTCAGTCTTGGCCTTCTCGTCATCATCCTTAGCCTTCTAGGTAGAAGAAATCAGTTTAGCGGACTCAATGGTCTTCTTTTTAAGGTTGGTCTTCTCAACATTCAAGCTCTTGAAACTTATACTTCTTAGCTACCTCAGTGGCACCAACTGTATGAGGAGATGTAAGAACCTCGTTCAACTCACTAAAATCCACCTCTACATCCTAAGAGGACTTCTTCAACTCATTATTTCTCTCCAATAACTGGTCATAATCGACCACGAACTGTAGAGAACAAAAGAAAAGTTAATAACTTGAAAAAAGATTGAACACAAGAAAAAAACATATAATGAGGCAACTTACAAGGGAGAGGTTGTGGCCAGCGTTTCCCACCAACTGATCATCATCACTTCCTTCTCAGTAGGGAAGATCGTTGACCGGATCAAGCCTAGATCCAGGTCAAGGCGAGGAACAACATATTGGGTAATGAAATTTCCATTGTCAAAAGTATTCTTCCCCAGAACTACAAGTGGGGGCTCCATGTCTTTGGTGTGGGATTCCCCAGTGTCCAAATGGTTAACAAGACCCCCTACTTCACTTTTCTTACTTGTTGGATGAGCAGGATCTTTATCCTTTCTCATTGGGTGAGCAGGAGAAGACTTTGGGATGAGGGTGGCATCAATCAAGTTCATAACCTTTCTCTTGGGGGGCATGGTGCCAGGAGAAAGTTTAGCAGTTGGGATGGATGATACGTCTAAAGACTCAGAGGAGTAAGTTGTCCCCTCCTAATTTGAATCCTCAGAGGTCATCTAAGTCAATTAGGATAACCGGAGTCTATTTGATTTGTCTTGCGATAAAGGAGGTGGTCAAGCTCTTGTAGTTGAGAAGAAAGGAAGCAGACCTAGGATGGTCACCAGTTCCAATCTTTTATTGAAGCGATAAAACTTTTTGAAGATCGGTGAAATTCATGTCTTGGTTGCAAGGAGACTTCTTCTTGCTTTTAACTATCAAAAATAATTAAAAATTATTCATAATTAATGAAGTGAAAAAGAAAAATAAAAATAAAAAGACTTAAGTGTGACCTAACATATTCGCTTCCCCTCCTTAGGGGTGTGTTGCTAGTTCTTCACAATAACACTATGATTCTAATAGTCTTTGTTTGAATCAAGAAGATTTACCACCAAGGCTTGATTATTTACCCCCGTCTTCAAATAGTAAATATTTTCATGGATCGATGCCCATTGGTAATAATACCTAATGTCATCAATACCAAGATTGCCCCGTATAACCCGTTAATGCAGTTAATCCCATTAACTATCCCCCAAGTATTTGGAGCGACATGGGTCGGGACCACTTTGAAGTATTAATAAAAATAAAGAAATAGATGATTTTGGTGAAAAAGTTACCCCACACTCAGCTATTAAGATTGAAGGAGGCCATTGGCTTTTAAAAAGCTTACAGAGCTCACATGGTCCCTCCACTAGTTTTACCATGACCCGTTGAGGAATATAAGTAAGTTAGAACTTTTCTATTATAGTTTCGTTAATGACACACATTATTTTTTAAGAATAATGGCAACTTTAAGAAAAAAACTAAGAAAAGAAATAGAGAAATGCAGGAAAATGAAAGAGATGGAATTAGAGTGCTTACAGTGAAATAGAAGTAATGAAAAAACCTTCTCCAAAAGCGCGAGTTTTGAAATGAAAGGGAAAGAGAGGGAATGGTTGTTTTGTGGAGACAAATGACTTTACGGTTCGTAAAAATAAGTATTACACGTGTGTAATGGCTATCAAAACAACGGTTGCATTCTCCCAAAGTTAAGTAAAGACGTTGGATTTATGAGCGTGCCCTTGGGGTGCTCAGCAGGCAAAAACTCTTCATTTATTGGGGCATTTACGAATTGTCCTTCGACCAACACGTGAAAACTTCAAACAGTTGTCAACCTCTTACTAGAAAAGGAAATTGTTATTCCTGCGGATCATTAAGAATTTTCAAGAATCAACAGCCGAGCAGAAGCACAAATCCTAGTGACGTTAAATAACCCCTGGACTTTCGGGGTAATCGTGGGGTCAAGACTACACTAACACGTGCTCGACCACATGAACCCCGATCACATGCGCCTATGATTAATAACGACGTCTAGTCAACAAAGAACTGTTAAAAGATATCACTTGTAACAGATGATCTTGATTAAGAATAAGTTTGAACTCCTAGGATTAGCTATTAACGGGGCTTAAGACTCTCATAAGTTGCCTTATAATTGTAAAATCGCCTCTCATGAACGGATCACGCACCATTGTAACGTCAATCGGTACTACAACTCTGCCGACCTGAGTTCTTGAGTAATATAGAACAAATCCTAGCACTTTGTGGATATATGCACGTTGCCGAACCATGTACATCTGTAATACCCCGTATTTTTATAGCTTTTAAAATTATGGAATTTATTAAATTTAATTGAGATAAATTAATTTAATTTTAATCCGAAATGTTGTTTCAAATATTTACTAGCGTGACGAGAGTTAGTAATTACGGGAAATTTGTTATTTGTTGAATATTACTGGATGAGTATAGTAATATATGAGATTTATTTTTATAATATTGTCACGTGTGAATAAAATGACAATTGTGGAAATTTAAGTCAGGACGCGCCTGTGTCGTGTAAGGACTAAATGTGGATTAATAAAAGTAAATATTTTATAAGTTGTTCGTATGGTCGTTTTGAGTGCGCCAACGCGTCCAGAAGGGTCGAGATAGTCAGAAAAGTGTACCCGGGGGTTTAGTTTGGGTCTCGGGGCATTTTTAGGCCTAAGTGGTACCCCGGGAGGGCATTTTGGACATTTCACATTTATGGGTAATTAAACCCACGAAAATCAGAAACCTATATCAACCATTTAGGTATGTCAGCTAGGGTTAGAAAACTCAAACACAAGTGATGGCCATAGGAGAGGGAAAAAGAAAGCTTCCAAGGCAGTCCAAGGCCCCAAAAGTCATACGTTTGCACCGCAACCACCACCAACGCGTAGATCGCGCAACGGACAACGCAACCACACCAAAATCATCTGCAAATCAGAACACCAAAAATCCCAGGCAAGTATTTATCTTGCTTATTTCGTTGATGCATCTTTCATATTAGTGTGGGAATGATTAGGATGAGTTTTATGAAGAAAACCTAAGATTTGAGATAGGAATCGCATGTAGTTATGGTTTAAATGATAATTCTGGAAACCCTTGCCATGTAGAGGAATTTATCCACGAAATTATGATGTTTATAAGAAGAAAATTCTGGAAAAGATGGATTACAGCCATGTTAATGAAATTTTAGGGTTCTTGAAATTTTATATGAATTTGGGGCTTGTTAATCCATGTTTAATAGTAGAAATCTACATGATTTACGTAGGAAATGTATAATATCATGTTAGGATGTTAGTAGTACGAATTTTGAGACATTTGGGATTGTAAAATATGGATTTGGTGTAAGTTAGAAGATGAAACCCGTAACTGCAATTCTGCAGATTTCGCAGACCTGCTTGATCGATCGATCGAGCCTAGAGCTTCGATCGATCGAAGGTTCGATCGATCGAGCCCCAAACCTCGATCGATCGACCCCTCCTGGCAGACTCATGTTTCCCCTTATTAATTAGTTGAAAGTCAATTTTATGTGAAATAATTCTTGGGCATCCTTAATAAAATGATTTGGGAGATATGGAGGACCAGTAGGACATATGAATAATTTTGGGATTCTTAATATGAGACGAGAATTGTACATGTGGGATAATTACTTAAGGGTTGATGAATTTATGAATTAACGGGAGAGTTGCGTAAGAGAGTTACGTTGGAACATAGAAAGGACCCTTACTGAATTTTATACTTGGGAGGATAGAGTCCATGCATGTTACGTATTCAGATGAGAAAACCCTTCGAGTTAAAGTTAGAAACGAACTCTTATACATAATACTAAAAATGAGAAAATTAAGGACAAATGTGGTAATTATGGGTGATGAGAGGAACCTATATTAATATGATAAAAGTGGTATATTTATATGATTGTGTATGCATATATTATATACATGTGAAAACCATGCCCGCGCTACTTGCTATCCCTGAGGTTACTGCGCTGGGACGATCTTATCCTGTGTTGCCTTATGGGGGATATTGATTCGTACCCTAGAAGATAGATATCCTTGGTACAAGGTATCGAATCGATAGTTTAGACGGTCCTAAGAGACGTGAGGGTGTGTACTGACCTCTTAGAGACTTGGAATCTATACTTTGCCTCAATCTTGTTTGTGTTTATATGTTGATACAGTTCGAGAGTGATTCCCATCTTGTATTTCCCTTAGTGTGATCGATACGGGGATTGGATAGCAGAGTATGCCCGCACCATAGTTTTATTTGGGGTGCTGTTATTATATATATATTATACGAGTAGTTAATATATATATGAAATTATGAAATTTGGGACTACCTATTGTGTTATGGTAAGTAAGACTGATATAATGTCGTAAATCGGAAATACTTGTTTGAAAAGTATAATATAACACTGGGAAGCTTTGTTAATAAATAAAGTAAAAATGAGAGTATTGTTATTAAGCGAAATCCTCTTTTTTTTAAACATTTACACGGTTCGGTTCTGAAATCTTACAAGTAATCTAAGATAAGTTAAATCACTGGGAAGATTAGTGCGATAAATGATAAGACAAACCGTAGGGAAGGTTAGTGCGATAGGTGTGCACATTAGAAGAGAGGTGAGAATTTCTCAAGAGAGTTTCGCACCAATATGTTGTTGCATTGGCCTGTATCAATTTAAATACTTGCTAAACGTATTTTAAATCAAACGCAATATCGGGCTCTGACCCGTTTCTTTTTTTTATTTCTCTCTCTTCTATATATATGTATGTATTACAGGTGCCCAGCCACAGGGGCGTCTTGCTTAGGATCCCTTGAAAGGAACGTGTTGCAGCTTAGGTGGGAGTTGCAGGCCACTTGCATAGACGACTTCGCTTACTTGATTCCACATCTATCATTCTCATTTATTGGGCATGTGTCTCCCTTTCCACTATTTATCTGTTTTATTGGGACATTTGTATTTCAGTTATTTCTAGTACGGTTACCTTGGGATTTATTCCAGCATGAATGTTTTACTTTAGGTTATAAATGTTGGGATTTGAATGTTGAATGTTTGAATTAATTGGATTATGTTCCAGGATGATTGTTGTATGATTCTTACTTATTGAAATGTGGTTAATAACTAATTAAATAAGCTTTTCTTTAAAAATACAATTTGGTTAGAAAGGTTAAAAATGGTTTTGACACTTAGCTTAATTAATTAGGGTGTTAGTTCGGAAAAGTTTATTTTTACGACAGTGATGCTAAGAATGAACCAACTGTTCACCTTGATCTTAATTTAATAAAGGAGTGATCGCCCGGTATTTAATTAGGCGGGGTGTCACAAGTGGTCTCAGAGCATCAGGTTCTAGTGTCCTTAGGATCTGTACGGCTTATTATGCTTTCAGCGTTACTTTGTTTGTTATAGAGCCCTATGTTTAGGATTGTCGATTCCTTTGACGAGATTTCGTTCTCCTTCTATAATGTGTATACATTAGTGTATTCTAATTTCATTCGGATGTGTGCGTATACCGAGCGATGACGTATGTGAGAAGAGGACCGTTAAGCGTACATCAGGAGGCAGGGCTCAGTTGAGATTATGAAATATATCCGAGGATGATGACCGTAGTCGAGGTCACCTCCATTATGGCACGAGAAGCCACGACTAGAAAGGCGACTAAGGTGAAGCAATGATTTTCAAATGCTGTTATAGTCAAATGAGGTGCGAGGGTAACCCTACCCAAAGTATTAAAAAAACGTGTAGAGACTGTCAGTGGAAAATTTTAGAAACGCGAAAAATTGTATGTGTTTACCAAAGGAGGTAAAGTATCTAAAGGCTTAAATATAGGACGGAGTGTGGCAAACTGAAAGTGAAAATTTAGAGAAAATTTTCTTGGCTTTCGGGACGAAATTATGATGGTTGGAATCAACCACCAATTTTAGAAGTGGAATGCTATGCCTATAGGAGAACCTTAGGTACAGTGTTGATCATATGTTCCTTCCTCAACTGTTCAGGATGAGAAGCAAACGTGGTTCTGAACCCATCGCAGGAGGGCATGACAGAAGTCCAATTGTGGATATGAATCTTAACCGTTAGCGAATCTTGTATCAGAAGATGTAGATACAGGTGGGATGGAAACGACTCCAAGTGGGAGACCAACTTGTAATAATAGTTGATAATACTCGAGGAGGAAATTCTGAGAGACGACCGATTCAGAGGTTGACAATGTCATATTTTGTCAATATGAATAATAACGCTTCTTTGTGGGGGGGGGGGGGGTTAAAAGAAATCGAAGAATTTAGTCGAGAATAAGACTGAATACAACGGTGGTGGTATAGCACCACAAAAGGATGTGGATACACATCAGGGAAACCATTTAAATGCTGCAGATAGTTAAATTCTTACCAAGTGATGGTAAGTTCAGTAAGTACTATTATAGATAGTAACATAATCTTTATGGCCTAAAAAGCTAAGGGAACAACCGGGATGGCTAACAGGAATCGGGTTTACTAAAGTCCGAGAGAAGGACAATCCTAACCTAGTTAGTAGGACAAGTGATAAGTGGATTATGTGTTGAGGTATTTAGGTGCGGAGTGAAATTGCTCGCGATAATATGTTCCAAAGTGAGGGAAAAAAAAGGACAAGAATACGGTGCCTAGTAAGGCAACGATTAAAATAATTTTGTTTTGGTTTGGGCAAACGTGTTACGTCCGAAAACCATTTGTGCAGTCAAGACGATTGCCAGGATGGAAGTATAAGTTGTATCCTTAGAGGATGCGGCGTGTTTGTGTGACACGAGCGAGTCACCATATTTTGTTCATTGCTAGATTAGCATGTGAGACGAGCTTAATGCATATAATTATAAATGTTACCATTATGTGAATATTTTTCCTTAGTATAGCGGGATTTTTCTTTGGTGCTATCCGCGGAGGATGAATGGGTATATTAACAGTGTTTCATACTTTATTGAGGTTACTCGTTGTAGTGATGCGATACACGAGTATGATATTATCTTTGTTAAAACGTTATAGAAATGGTTAGTACGATAGTGGGCATTTATTGCTAGGCTATCGGAGTTGTTGCATTAGAGCAACATGTTTTATGTTTTGTTTTGGCGAGCTTTACCTGTAAGAAGGTTGGACTCACACCTATATTATCTATCGTAGAGACTTCGGAGTAGATAGCGGGCTCGAGATATTCGATGCCAAAGTATGTATAGATTTTGTCAGTATAATTCCGTATGTATCGGGACTTACCATTGAGCGAAAAGATTTGACTCAGTATTATGTTTAGCACTCCGGACTTAGTGATAGGAAAAGTGCATTGTTATATTTATCCTTTAGAGACGTGGGAGATAATATTTATACCCCTATTATTAGGGAAAGGAATTTCGAGAATTCCGAGTGTATGTATTCGAGGTTTATGAAATGCTATTACCACCAACCTATACTGAACAATAGTGAAATTAGTGAAACGTTCTTTGTTAAGCATAATTACGGGAGAAATTGTAACTTTTCTGTCAAGAGACAGAATAAAGGGGTACATACCACGGACGGAGGACCTAATGGATTTCGATAACCGACAATGCTAGGTAGTAGTGTATCGGGGGGGTTCCTTGTTTGGATTTCGCTTTGCGAGATATCCCAAGCATGAAACTTAGCGTAAGGTTGGAAATAGGGGGACGTTTGGTCACTATTCCATGAGTTCGGTACCCTGGTCGAAATAGGATCAAGTAATTATGTATGTAAGTTGGAAGTTTAATTTTGTTTTAAGGTCATTGGAGTCGGATTTTTTTTTGTGGTAGGAAAGCATTGAAAGTTATCCCCACGAGTTGAGGGGTGGAACAATGATAAGGAGAATTTAAGAATTTTGATTTCTAGGGTGATTGAGAGTACCCAAATGTCATAACCGCGTACAGAACACAAGGTGAATAAAGAATTGGAATGATTTTTAGCATGGATTATCTGGAAAGAACTTCATTATACAAAAGAGAGGACCTGTAATTATTTTGATGAATAGAGCGTTAGTGATTTATTTTGGTTGTTGTACCTATTTGGGAAATTTTGTACTTATCTGAGGAAGGTTGAGAATTATTATTCCTCTTTTATTGTCATGGAATTTGAATGCCCTATTCCTTCTATTCTGTTGAATTTAGTTAGTCCTACAGATGAGTAGCAAGTCGTTCGCTCTCCCATGACGGTCGGAGTGTTGCAAAAATGTGGGCATCTTGATTAACTACAGTTAAAATAGTCCGAGTCGAAGGGACGTGGTAATAGACGTGTGAAATATATGTTTGTGGGACTAGTATAATGAAGTGGAAGTGATAGAGTGTATTAAACGTCACGTGAGGGGCGATGATCCATACATAAGTGTGCAATGAGAATAGCACGCCCTAACTTAATTGGAAGGCTGTGGGAAGTCATTCAAGAATTGGCATTCCTTGAATAGAGTAGAATTTAATTGTTATGAAGCACACCTGGAGCGAAGTTGTTATTAGTCAAGTGTGAGAACGACTTACTCATACAAAAAGTAATGATGTTAGTATAGTATAAGAGATCCAGAAGTGCGCTTCGTGGAGAGAAGAGCACGGGTCGGAACTTTCGGCATACTCCAAGGAAGGAAGGGGAGTATTACGTGTCACTTAATGTGAGACATTTTAAGGGAAGAATCGATGTTTAGCGAGACGTAGTGAGTAGTCTCTACATGCACCTCCCATAGGTAAGGTTTGGTTGAAAGAGGAGAATCAACCAAATAATTTTGTGTTATCGAAAATTCCTGAACTTGGAAGAGGTCAGTAAAGACGATAAAGTTCTTGGATGAGTTTCCATCCTCAAAACAAGATCAAGGGTTTATCCCGAACATTGGAATTAAGTCGCCGAGAAGGAAGTGATTGATATTCCTTTGGGCTGGCTTACAATATTAACTAGTATGCCCCAGACTTCCTTTGAAAGGAAGGATTGCGCCAGTGCATGGTCCGGTGCAGTATAAGTTCTAAATCAGGGTGAGATTGGTAAATCCCACCTTTGATATGGGATTTCAGGAACCATTGGAGAAAAGATTTCGTTTCGAGTAGGATGTATCACCCTTAGCCAGGGAATAAGCGCATGGTGATTAAAGATTAGTGGAGCCACGTGAAAGAAATTTTGGAATCTTGGTACGACGATTTCAAGTATGCTCTGTAGAAGCACTCGTACCTGTTTGTCGCGTACGAGGTACTTATTAAGGTTTTGTTATGGAAGAACCTCGACTATTCTCCTTCTGTATGTTTAGAGATGAGTAGGAAATCAAAATTTTTTATCGGTCGAGAAAAATATTCGATATCTATGGTGGAATTCCACGACTGTTTTAGGCAGTCAAGAGTGGTCAAATGTTCGTATGATCTTCTCAGAATGGGATTTTTGTGTATGAATAAATCCGAGTATTTTTCATGTAGTGAGGTGCGGCCTCCTAATGATAGTGAGATAAGGAAATTATAACGTATAGGCGTGACCTATGCAAATATTATCGGGTGGGAGCACAATGTGAAGCGTCTTCAATGAGAATGTAAAACAATGTTGCTGTGAAGAAAGGGGTATAGTGATTGAGCGCCGTAATGTGTAGTTAGTTTGTGTACGGAAAAGGATATCCAGAATTGTGCTACCTGATAGGCCTTATTTTCCGAATTTCGGGACGAAATTTCGTTATTAGGGGAGAAGTATGTAATACCCCGTATTTTTATAGCTTTTAAAATTATGGGATTTATTAAATTTAATTGAGATAAATTAATTTAATTTTAATCCGAAATCTTGTTTTAAATATTTACTAGCGTGACGAGAGTTAGTAATTATGGGAAATTTGTTATTTGTTGAATATTACTGGATGAGTATAGTAATATATGAGATTTATTTTTATAATATTGTCACGTGTGAATAAAATGACAATTGTGGAAATTTAAGTCAGGACGCGCCTGTGTCGTGTCAGGACTAAATGTGGATTAATAAAAGTGAATATTTTATAAGTTGTTCTTATGGTCGTTTTGAGTGCTCCAACGCGTCCGGAAGGGTCGAGATAGTCAGAAAAGTGTACCCGGGGGTTTAGTTTGGGTCTCGGGGCGTTTTTAGGCCTAAGTGGTACCCCGGGAGGACATTTTGGACATTTCACATTTATGGGTAATTAAACCCACGAAAATCAGAAACCTATATCAGCCATTTAGCTTAGTCATCTAAGGTTAGAAAACTCAAACACAAGTGACGGCCATAGGAGAGGGAAGAAGAAAGCTTCCAAGGCAATCCAAGGCCCCAAAAGTCATCCGTTTGCACCGCAACCACCACCAACGCGTAGATCGCGCAACGGACTATGCAACCACACCAAAATCATCTGTAAATCAGAACACCAAAAATCCCAGGCAAGTATTTATCTTTCTTATTTCGTTGATGCATCTTTCATATTAGTGTAGGAATGATTAGGATGAGTTTTATGGAAGAAAACCTAAGATTTGAGATAGGAATCACATGTAGTTATGGTTTAAATGATAATTCTGGAAACCCTTGCCATGTAGAGGAATTTACCCACGAAATTATGATGTTTATAAGAAGAAAATTCTGGAAAAGATGGATTACAACCATGTTAATGAAATTTTAGGGTTCTTGAAATTTTATATGAATTTGGGACTTGTTAATCCATGTTTAATAGTAGAAATCTAAATGCTTTACGTAGGAAATGTATAATATCATGTTAGGATGTTAGTAGTACGAATTTTGAGACGTTTGGGATTGTCAAATATGGATTTGGTGTAAGTTAGAAGATGAAACCCGTAACTGCAATTCTGCAGATTTCGCAGACCTGCTTGATCGATCGATTGAGCCTAGAGCTTCGATCGATCGAAGGTTCGATCGATCGAGCCCCAAACCTCGATCGATCGACCCCTCCTGGCAGACTCATGTTTCCCCTTATTAATTAGTTGAAAGTCAATTTAATGTGAAATAATTCTTGGGCATCCTTAATAAAATGATTTGGGAGATATGGAGGACCAGTTGGACATATGAATAATTTTGGGATTCTTAATATGAGACGAGAATTGTACATGTGGGATAATTACTTAAGGGTGAGGCGCGTAAGAGAGTTACGTTGAAACGTAATAATGACACCTACTAAATTTTCTATTTGGAAGAATAAAGTCCACGAGTGTCACGAAATAAGTGAGAAAACCCTTCGAGGTAAGGTTAGAGATGAAACCTTATACGTAATACTAATAATGTGAAATAAAGGGTAAATATTGTAATTATGGGTGACGAGAGGAACCTATATTAATGTGATAAAAGTGGTATATTTATATGATTGTGTATGCATATATTATATACATGTGAAAACCATGCCCGCGCTACTTGCTATCCTTGAGGTTACCGCGCTGGGACGATCTTATCCTCTGTTGCCTTATGGGGGATATTGATTCGTACCCTAGAAGATAGATATCCTTGGTACAGGCTATCGAATCGATAGTTCAGACGGTCCTAAGAGACGTGAGGGTGTGTACTGACCTCTTAGAGACTTGGAATCTATAATTCGCCTCAATCTTGTTTGTGTTTATATGTTGATACAGTTCGAGAGTGATTCCAATCTTGTATTTCCCTTAGTGTGATCGATACAGGGATTGGATAGCAGAGTATGCCCGCACCATAGTTTTATTTGGGGTGCTGTTATTATATATATATTATACGAGTAGTTAATATATATATGAAATTATGAAATTTGGGACTACCTATTGTGTTATGGTAAGTAAGACTGATATAATGTCGTAAATCGGAAATACTTGTTTGAAAAGTATAATATAACACTGGGAAGCTTTGTTAATAAATAAAGTAAAAATGAGAGTATTGTTATTAAGCGAAATCCTCTTTTTTTAAACATTTACACGGTTCGGTTCTGAAATTTTACAAGTAATCTAAGATAAGTTAAATCACTGGGAAGATTAGTGCGATAAATGATAAGACAAACCATTGGGAAGGTTAGTGCGATAGGTGTGCACATTAGAAGAGCGGTGAGAATTTCTCAAGAGAGTGTCGCACTAATATGTTGTTGCATTGGCCTGTATCAATTTAAATACTTGCTAAACGTATTTTAAATCAAACACAATATCGGGCTCTGACCCGTTTTTTTTTCTTTCTCTCTCTTGTATATATATGTATGTATTACAGGTGCCCAGCCACAGGGGCGTCTTGCTTAGGATCCCTTGAAAGGAACGTGCTGCAGCTGAGGTGGGAGTTGCAGGCCACTTGTATAGACGACTTCGCTTACTTGATTCCACATATATCATTCT
Source organism: Sambucus nigra (assembly GCA_949130495.1). Classification (NCBI taxonomy): domain Eukaryota; kingdom Viridiplantae; phylum Streptophyta; class Magnoliopsida; order Dipsacales; family Adoxaceae; genus Sambucus; species Sambucus nigra. The sequence continues at coordinate 261,740,196 of OX422210.1, forward strand.
CATTTATTAGGCATGTGTCGCCCTTTCCACTATTTATCTGTTTTATTGGGACATTTGTATTTCAGTTATTTCTAGTACGGTTACCTTGGGATTTATTCCAGAATGAATGTTTTACTTTAGGTTTTAAATGTTGGGATTTGAATGTTGAATGTTTGAATTAATTGGATTATGTTCCAGGATGATTGTTGTATGATTCTTACTTATTGAAATGTGGTTAATAACTAATTAAATAAGCTTTTCTTTAAAAATACAATTTGGTTAGAAAGGTTAAAAATGGTTTTGACACTTAGCTTAACTAATTAGGGTATTAGTTTGGAAAAGTTTATTTTTACGACAGTGATGCTAAGAATGAACCAACTGTTCACCTTGATCTTAATTTAATAAAGGAGTGATCGCCCGGTATTTAATTAGGCGGGGTGTCACAACATCTTGCGTTGTGTGTGATCTTATAATTTGCTTCCCTTATTATTCATGTTTGGTTTGTGTGCATTGAATGCCACTACCTGTATAAAATTATCGCTTACAATTCCTAATTTTAATTTTTTAAATTTATTCCGACATATACTTTTCTTGTTTAAAATTATACTATTCCGATTTTTTAGAATGTGTCAATTAGGAATTCATTTTTTTATATGCCACCTAAGTTCTCAATAAAAAAAATAAAAATAAAAAATTGAAAAGTTACAATATAGAGTTGTATTGCAATTTTGTTTAAATGGAGGTCTTGCCAAACTAGTCATAAAAGTGGAGGAAATACAAAATGTCAATAATAAACATAAATGTTGAGCGATGGTTTTGGATGGACAGTTAGCCGAATAGAGGTGTTTTGCAATTTTTTTAATAAGTGGAGATGTATTGTAAAATTGATTATAAAAGTGACGGAAAAAACTGAAAATAATACTTTTTCATATAAGGGTAAAATTGACATATAAAAAGGTAAAATCAACTTAAATAAAATAGGGACTATATCTTAAAAATTAATGTTTAATGTTATATATTTATAATCAACACTATTTTAAATCCGAAAATTACATAATCAATTTTATTTACCTTTGGTACTTTCTCGTAATGATAAAAGTAATAATAGTAATAAATTGCATCTAACACAAACAAGATCATACATTCCTCATAAACGAAAGATAATTGATTTAATTTTCCACGTGTTACGTAGGAAAGTATTTGTCCCAAAAAAACGCAGCCCAAAACCTCAGAATAACTAGGTGTAAACCCGCGCGATGCGCGGCTAAACTATCTTATAAATAATTAATTTAAAAGTGAAGAAATATATGATACTAACTTGAGGGATCTGTAGTATGTGAAGTTGCTTACATAAAACAATCATTATTGGATAATTATTCCAAAAAATATAATTATATAATCTTTGTGGTTATATTAAAGCTTAAAATGTATTTACATTGAAATTTTAATAAAACTATTATGTACATCTTTAATATGATTCTCTAATTGACATGAAAGGAAAATGCACATATTTAGAAGAGGAAGAAAATTGAGTAAAAAACAAAAAAAAAAAAGCTAAAATAATATGCTAATAAATAATTTATGTGAAATATACTTGGAGCAATATATCCGTAGACATGCACCTTGATGTGCTTGAATCTTGCAAGAACTTAGCTAGACCAAAATCAAAACCTAGCTTTCTCAATATCTGTTTAAGCTAAGAGAGTATGTTCCTTTACTTTTAAGAAATTGGAGTGTTCATGAGCCAATTTAAATCATTCATCAGAGTATTTTGGAATGGATTCATATTCCACTTCCAACCAGAAGTCATAAAAATGTGGCCAACGCAGAGAGAAACACATCGGTAATTCGAACATATCTCTTATTTTGTTACCTCTAAAAATACCATTTTGTTCACTGTATCAGCAGAAATGGCTCATGTTCCGCCGTTCAGATTGCCCGGATTTTCTTCTTTCCATGTAGTTTTTCTCCTATTTTTTTCAAAAGTAACAACACAGACAAATTCCATCACCACATCAACAATATTTAACAAACCTTTATAATATGACAAATTGACAATACTAAATACATTGATAAGTTTAGATTGATGCTGCAACGATACAGTTAACTGAGTAGAAAAGGAGGAAAAAATAAAATAACTAAACGCCAATGACAGTTCGGTCACCAACGCCTGTCAATGAATTAAGCCCCTTAGGAACACAACATTATGATAGAGAATACCCGCAACTCCTGCACCAATCAGGGATCCAACCCAGTATACTGCTTTGTTCTTGAAACTCCCTACAACGACACACCCAAATGAGAGTGTTGGGTTCATTAACTCGCCCCATTTCCAAAACATATTGGCCCAATAATAAACATGATTTTTAAGGGTCCAATGCCTCCAAGTGAACCGCGTCTTGGGTCACCCGCGACGTAAACAGTATACACCAATACAAATGTAAAAAAAATAATTAAAAACCAAGAATTAGAAATAAAAAAAAAAAGACTTAAAAACAAAGAGTTAGACCGTATGGGGAGGAGATGTGAGCTTTTCAGACGTAAGAATTAAAAACCAAGAGTTAGAACGAACCCCGATCAATAGAAGCTCAAGTGACTATCTTTACAGAAGGGTGAGCCACCATATAGACAAAACCGATAATAAACTCTTGGAAAAAGAAATCTGTAAACAAATGAAATAATAAAAAGTGAGTCAACAAATGAGAAATTGGCTACAAAAATTGATCGCTTTCAATCTGTCACAACAATCCCATGCCCACTTTGTTTTGGGCCGCTGCCTGTTTTAAGTTTTTTGCCCTTTTTCAACATTCCCAGAAGGTTCAATAGGCGAGCGATCTCATCTAATGAGCAGGTGAAATGGAGATATAGAAATTAAGCACGTACCTATAAAATCCCAAACAATAAAAATCTTCTCAAAACAGAGCTAAAAAAAGTGTCAAGTGTTGATAAAATTTAGAAATGCCTAAAATTTAGAAATGTCATGGAGCTCGGTGATGGATATTCTCAAAAACATAGTTAAAAATAACTTATGTTGAGGGGGATAAAAAGGAGCCAAAAAAAAGTCTCAAAACTTGGCAGAAAAAAAAAGAATCCAAATTAGACTTCTCAAATTTAAACACCCTTTAGAACCTACTGCTACATACACCAAAAAAATATCTTCACTGACCATATGAGCCCCTCATGAATGTTGTATGTTCAGTTGAGTATTTTCTCAAACACGTCATGAACACAACACACAAAATTAATCACACAAATAAGCATTCCATAAAAAATGACGAAACCAAAAATATACAAATATAAACAAATGAAAATGAAAAAAACAAACCGGGGAAGAGGAGGAGCCAGATTAAGGAGAAGAGGTTTAGGGAAAAATGAAATTAGAGGAGAAATATATCTGGTAATCGTGAGAGAGATAATGGAAAATGAAGAGGGACGCCGGAGCCGATGAGAGGGAGAGAGGTAGTTTCGGGTTGCCGTAAGAAGACAAGATAACAACTGAAAATTATGATCTCTTAATCGCACATGTATAGAGTTTCCTGTATATAGAAAAAAAAATAAGAGAAATGGAAAAGTCAGATTAGAGAGGCATGTAGATTAGAGAGAGATAAGGATGTTTCTATGAGAAACTTAAAAGTTTTTTGTTTTATTCATTGTGAAATAGCCTCTATCCGGTGTAAACAGAAATAAAGAATGGGAAAGGACACCTGGAAAGAGAAAATAGAGAAAAAAAGAAAATTAAAATATAGAGTGACACGTGGACACTCTCAATGAGGAGGAATCTTATATATTAATAAATGACCTGTTTTGCATTTTAAAGTATACTAGTTTTAAACCCCGCGCGATGCGCGAGCGTGGTATAATTTTATTCGTAAAATATATATATATATGATAGTAATTATCGTGATTATATATGAGTGTCCATTTTCTCTCCATCTATTATTAATTAATACTTATATAATGTGTCAAATAGACATAAAAATATAATTATGTCTTAAATAAAAAAAGTATCTCAGTGTTTAGTGTATACTAATCATAGAACTACCATCTTTACTAAAAAATATAAATATGTAGTTGATTTGTAATTTTAAAATAGAGGCATGTTCATATGTCCCAAATTTTTTATTCATTTTTTCATCTCATATTAACATTAGTCTAAAATGGATCCGTAAATAAAAAAAATAGAAAAAAAATATCATACCACACAATAAAAAAAAAATCTACCCCGTAAGAGTATATATATATATACTTTTAGGAGCTTCATTTATGGTTGTTCCAACTTAAAAAATAAAATTCACAAAAAAATCAAATAACTCTAAGTCGAAAGAGATGATTTGAAAAAAAAAAATCCTTGACAAATTATATATTACTACTAAAATTATAAATTTGATTATAAAAATGACTAAAATAATAAAAAAGATAAAAAAATTAAAAAAAAATCATAGATACATGTAATGTTCCGGTCATGAATGATTTGCGTTCAAAAGTAAAAAGTTACTTTCACCATCATTAGCCTTCATTTTCTATTTCAGCTTACAAATACATGTTTTTTATCTAGCAAGTGATCGGAATGAAAATAAAATAAATAAAAATCTGATAGAACTCGAAGCCCACAAGTAAGAGAGGGTGAGAGAAATATACCTGGGTGGAAATTTTTTTTCTTTTTTGAATAACAAACCCGAGTATATTATATGGGAGATTTTTTCTGAAAGGTGTACATAAAAAAAAGTCAGAAACACATAAAGAATTTTTATACAAATAAATTTAATACATTAAAAATGACTAAAATAGTAAAAATGGCAAAAAAATAAAAAAAAAAAGCATCCAAACAAAACGATTGAGCCAAACAAAAAAAAAAGAAAAAAAAATTAAAAGGAGTCACCTAAAACAAAAACAAAATAAACAATGTCAAATTAGTATTGAAAACTACTTCATTTTAGGGGATAAAAAAATATCTTGTAAAAAACATGACTACTCAAGATGAAATTGATCTACCACACGTATGATACAAAAAATAAAAAAAAATCTACCACACACTAAAAACAAAGGTGTTATAATCGATTTTGTGTATAGGGAAAATGGGAAACAAAACCAAATAAGACATTGTTTTTTTTTGCGTATTACATGATTTAAACATGTTAAACTTATTATACCTATGGGAAAATACATGAGTTTGCACTTTTTTTTTAATGAGAAAAAATTAGGGTAAAATGTTTTGAAAGAAAATAAGAAAAGTGTTGGCTAAACCACAATTTTTGAATAAAATAGATTAAAATTTAATTTTAAAAATCTGTGGTTGTCCTCTAGATAGCAGTCAAACCTGTTTTACATAGGTATGCTCTAATATGACTAATATACACTATACAAACATACGAACATAGAGACATATAGTAAATGGGTACGGATGAATGAAAATCTTACAGAGCTCTTGTTAGAGTGATCCTCACGCTCCTTTTCTTCCTGATTTTTGTGGTCGGTGTGTTAGTGGTGTGAGGTGTGTTTATTATTATTACCCTCTCATCTTTCTTGTGCTGTTGTATCATTCATATAAGCAATATTTTGATGAATTGCCAGTGTTCAAATATTGCCAAAGCCTTTAGGATGGGGAGAGGAAGAGTTGGGAGTAATAATGGAAGGTAATAAATTGGAGAATGCTTAATGGGTTTGCGAATTGAGAGGAAGAGTTGGGAGAGACAAATGATAATAATGAATGGGTGTTGGAAATGAATGAGTTTTTTTTTTATCTTCCGTTTTATCTTCCATTCCAAATGGCGCTTGGAATACCTATGCGCTTCTAAATACCAAACAGTAAATAAAAAAGAGATGCTTTGGAACCCCAAAAATTGCCTCGGAATCAAAATACGGCTTGTATATTATTTTATAGAAATATAAAATATAGAGTGCCATGTGGACACTTTCAATGAAGAGGAGTCTTAAATATTCATAAATACCTTGTTTTGCATTTTATAGTATATAGAGATATAGAGATAGAGATATCTAATTGTTGATTAGTGGTGTATTATATCCGGTCTCCGGAGAAAAGAAAACTTAGACTAAAGGTAGATTGACAAGGGAGAAGTGGTTCTCCACTCTTCACTCACAACGTTTCATCCTCATTCCGTATTCTTCATTTAGATTTTCGTCTTGTGGTATTTAAAACATCATTGCCCAAAAATTTCTCCAACCATACACGTAAGCCAATTGGCCTACGATAACCACTGGTTACTGTCTTTTATATATACACATCATTCACAGAATTGGTTTCAAACGACTCTTTGATTTGGTAGGCGTTGATCATAGAAGGGTTCAACCCTACATTTAAATATCACCAATATTTTTTTATTAAAAAACCAAAATAAAAAAAAAAAGATTGAAAAAAAGGTTTAAAAAGAAATAAGTAATGGAAATGAAAATGAAAATGGAAGCTGTTATGTTTTGTTTGTTGTCTTTAGTTGTTTTTGTTGTAATGGTTTCGGCGGTAGAGACAGATACCCAAACCGTAGAGACAAATAGCGGCAGTTTGGACCCTATTTGGCAGGAGCGAGCTGTAGAAGCAAAGAAGGCCGCTCAGGAATCATTTAATCCTAACCCTACTCAAGTTACCAATGAAGTTAATGGTGACGTCCACAAGTAAGTCTTTTTTCCAAATTATTTTGACATTGAAAATTGTAATGCTAAACAAAGAGAAATGTGTTTAGAATTTTAATGAAGTACATGGCTCACTAGGTGTTCATCACAATAATATTTAACAATTTTATATAATGACATTCAGCATTGTTTTGTTAAAGTATTATGTAATGAGAATGTATCGTTTGTACTTTATTTTGAAAATTGTATTATACCATATAGGACTGCTAAACAAAGTAATGCACGCAAGCACGAGTCAGATCAAGTTAATGACCATGTTCATAAGTAAGTTCAATCTACAATTCCCTTTTACTTTTAGAGGAGTAATGATACATAAACAGAAAGTATAATTTTAGTTTCAATATTTATCAATGCTATATAGGTCGGTTACACAAAAAGAGTCGCACAATCTTGATTCGGAAAATAGAGGCAAATTAGACCCCGTCTGGCAAGAGCGAGCTGTAGAAGCAAAGAAGGCTGCTAATGAGGCGTATAACCCTAATCCGTCTGAAATTTTGGATCAAGTTAATGGCAATGTCCATAAGTAAGTCTATTCTACGATTCTTTTGATTTAAAAATAGTAATGTTACACAAACAAACGACATATATATAATGTGGCTCGACAAGATTGTTTCCTTCACTTATGTGTTGCCAAATTTTCAAATATCTATGTCACATCAAAATGTAGACCATTTCGTAAAAATCATTTATCTTTGGTATTGGTATTTATGTATATTGAACATGCATTAATACTATATAGGTCTGTTAAACAAACAAAGTCACAAAAGCTTGATTCCGACAATAGAGGCAAATTGGACCCCGTCTGGCAAGCTCGAGCTATAGAAGCAAAAAAGGCTGCTCAAGAGGCGTATAACCCGAACCCTTCTGAAGTAATGGATCAAGTTAATGGTCATGTCCATAAGTAAGTCTGTTATTCAATTTCTTTTGACTCTAAAAGAGTAATGCTTTGCAAAGAAAAGATTTATTTAAAGCATTCATAAAGTATGTGGGTTACTAATTGTTTCCCTTGTTTTGATGATGTTATAAATTTATCACATCCCTATCAGATAATCTTGTTAAAGCATTTTGTAGGTTTGAGATAGATTTGTGAAAACAAATCAGCCAAATATGATAATATGACATCAAACCAGAATTTACCTCCCTCAACTAATAATCATAATAAGGTAATTTAAATGAACACTAACTATTCAAGCTCACCCACGACCCAGAGATAAAAGATTGGTGATGACATAAACAAATAAAACTCAGAGCATTATTTTAAACCTCTAAAATTGTGTGATCAAATAAATTACTTCATTTGACCAAATTAAGGTATTGTTTGTTTTTACCTCATAAGTCTGAATTTGAACCGTTCAGACCTAAGAGATAATAAAAACAGTTCGTTTTTTTTAAATGATTAAGAGGCAAACGACTATATTTGTCTCTAAATGATTAAGAGGTCTGAATCTGAAATCTGAATGAATCTAAATAAATTCAGATTCAGACTTCAGATTCAGATGAAAAAACAAACACATCCAAAAATCCATACTTTCCTTTTGGCTCTTCCCGAACTGATAGCATCATTTTAAGAAATAACATATAAAATTATCCATTTCCCCTACTGATATGTGAATTGTTAATGAAATTGTTTGTGTGTGAAGGGCTACGGAAGGTCAAAACAGCACTAGGAGGGACTTACACAAATACAAAGGCCCGTGTGTAGCCAGCAACCCAATTGACCAGTGTTGGAGGTGCGACAAGAACTGGGCCAAAAACCGCATGAAGTTAGCTGACTGTGCCCTCGGCTTTGGTCGCCACACAACCGGAGGCAAGGGTGGCGAAATCTACGTAGTCACTGATCCATCCGATAACGACCTCGTGAACCCAAAACCTGGCACTCTCCGTCATGCCGTTATCCAACCAGAACCTCTGTGGATCATATTCGCCCACCACATGGTCATTCGTCTTAGCGAGGAACTCATAATGACCAGCAACAAGACCATCGATGCCCGTGGAGCTCAAGTTCACATTGCCCATGGTGCCGGTATCACTCTCCAATTTGTGCAAAACATCATCATTCATAATCTTCGGATTCATGATGTTAAGGCTGGCAACGGTGGGCTTATTAGAAGCTCGGTTGATCACTTTGGTTATCGCACACAAAGTGATGGTGACGGTATCTCCATATTCGGCTCCACAAATATCTGGATCGACCATATATCTATGTCCAATTGTCAAGATGGACTCATCGATATTGTCCAGTGCTCCACCGCCATTACTATCTCCAACAGCCATTTCACCCGCCATAATGACGTAATTCCAAATCCATCCATCCATGAATATATAAAGGCTGAAATTATTATTTTCATTTGGAGCCATAAATTTACTATAAGATATTTTTGTCCAACAACATAATATTTATTCACCATCAAAATGTTTATTTTTGTTAAAACATAAGGATTTACTATTTCATTTATACAATGCAGGTGATGTTGTTCGGAGCAAGTGATAGCTATTCAGATGACAGGAAAATGCAGATAACGGTTGCATTCAATCATTTTGGGCAAGGGCTGGTTCAGAGGATGCCTAGGTGTAGATGGGGGTTCTTCCATATAGTGAACAATGACTACACTCATTGGCTTATGTATGCTATTGGGGGCAGCAAAAATCCCACCATCCTTAGCCAGGGCAACCGTTTCATCGCTCCCCCAAACAGAAATGCCAAAGAGGTACCCAAACTATTTTCTTCAAGTATCCATTTTAGTTAATGTAATTGAAACTGATGTTGGATTTTGGTGGGTTCAGGTGACCAAGAGGGACTATGCAAGTGAGAGTGAGTGGAAAAATTGGTTATGGAGATCAGAGGGAGATCTTATGATGAATGGAGCCTTCTTTACATTATCAGGAAACCCAAAACAAAACCTTGATTTTCCGGATTTGATCGGTCCCAAACCTGGGACTTATGCAAACTGGATCACACGCTTCTCGGGTTCTCTAAACTGCTTCGAAAAAAAGCCATGTTAATTTCATTAACTACATATTTGTATATGTATATATGGAGCTCAGTAATATTGAAGCTCATCGTTAGCTAAAGCACACAGGAATTAGAGCCAAGATTTTCTTTTTCACTTGCATGCGAGGCTTGAGCCCCACGAGGGAGAAAGAGGGTGATCAAGATAGATTTGACATAATTTGTTTTATAGTATTGTATAATATTATATTTCTACCAGCTGATGTTACTGACGAATCGTCACATTGTTTTGTTCCGATTGTCACAATGACAAGGTTTTCCATTCTCTCATAGGATAGGATAGAAAGGTGAAAGTAATGCTTGCAGTAGTCTAAGGCTACATTTGTTTAAATATATATATTTTATATAAAAAAACATGATGCATTAAAATAAAATTAAATAATATTTGATGCATTTTTTATCCAATAAATAAAATCTACTCGTAATAATGTCAAACCAAAATTAAGTTGTAAAGCCTTAGTTAAATCCCCCATATAAAATAATACCTATGTGGTGTGATTTTAGGTCTATTATGATTAATACTGCTTTTTTATAATTTTATTTTTCATTAAAACTTTAAAGAGAATAAAAAAAAATGTTGAAACAACAACGAATACAATAGTAGAAGACAGTCATTTATGCCCATTAAGCTGACATAAAAAGTTATTTATTGTAGTTTCTGTTTTTTTAAACCGGTATAAATATGATGAAATAAATGTTCGCAAAATCATGACAAAAAATTGTATTTATGCCAGATTTTCATAAACGCAAAAAATGTGCAACATTGGCCTCCTATATGTAGGAGGATAGTCAAATAAGGGTCTATGAATATCCATATATTCTTGCGGGGCGTGGCTTGCATCCATGTGTGTACGGGGGGGGGGGGGGGGGGGGAGAGAAAGAAAGAGACTAGCACGGTGTAAAATCTCGGGATGTGTATGGTATGAATGTTATGTTTACTCAATTGTGACTGTTATGAGATGGTACAAATCTTATAAACTGGATATGGTGCTTTGAAGCTAGAACTTGAGCTTTATTAACTGTTAATTCTGGAGATTATTCTTAAGTTATATTTTCATTGTGTTAACTAGTGAGGACAAACTAATTATAATGGGCATGAGTGATCTAGGATTTATCTCCATGAAACACATGTCGCCCATTAAATGAGGTGGCTGAACTTACTTATCTTATTAAACTAGATGTAAACCCACGCGATGCGCGGGCTAAGCGTTTGTAATTGTCATTACGCATGTTATCCCACATATCATCTTTTTTTTATGAGATTGAAACAATGTTCCCGTTTACATGAAAAAAAATGATTTTTTCTGAGTTTGTAATATTTTTTAATTCCATTTTATTTGTACTTTTTCATTTGCACTTTTTTATATGGAAGAAATCCTTACCATTAGGGGTGGCCATAGCCCGAGGCCTGCCAAGCCCGCCCAATAAAAAATTAGGGCTTGGGTAAGGTGAATAGGCCCGCAGAGCGGGCCTGGCAAAATTTTATAGGCCCGATTTTTTTTCGGGCGGGCTTGGGCATGAGTTCTTAAGCCCGATGAGGCCCGGCCCGGCCCGAGGCCCGAATATATATATATATATTGGGGGGGGGGGGACTTTTATAAATATAAAAACGTATACCAAGTCTTTTCATGTAGAGTGGAAAACTTTATATATGGACTTTGTAATTACATGGAGTTTAAAACAGATTTTTAATTAAAAAAATTGGTCTTTAAATAAAAAAATAGGTATTTTAATTTATAAAAAAATCTTTTAATTAACATAACAAGGCCCGATCGGGCGGGCCTAGGTAAAGAGCCTTCAAATCTGGGCGTGCTTGGGATTACATAACAAGGCCCGATCTGGGCCCGAGCGGGCTTGGGATAACACTTAATTTTTTAAGCCCGGCCCGAGCCTGACCGGGCCTGCCCAGGCCCGGCCCACGGCCACCCCTACCTACCATTAGTGAATTGGACGAAAAAATAATTTTTTCTCAATTTGTAATATTTTTTAATTCCATTTTTTCGTTTCATATTTGTGCTTCAGTAGAATTGATGGCAATCCTTTCGTTTTCTACGACCCAAATTTCATTTAGCACATTCGTCTCAGTTTAGTTCCATCCATCCTATATTTGGTTTAGACCAACTCATACCATAAACTGGATTCTCGAAGGAATATTTAATCTAAGATATGGCAAAACATATTTTTCTCAACTAAACAAATTAGGGTTTATTGCAAACTTGAAAGTATCATTTATGGAACCAATAATGTCTAAAATAATTTTTCCAACCTCAATTTTCACACCACCAAATTTGCTATTGTTACAGGCAAGCCATAAGTTCTTAAAGCGTCATATATAACACCATTCACCCACCAAGAAGTGATTTTTAAATAGAGAAATTTAAAAATGAGACCAAAATATTTGCAAACACATGATGGATATCTTTTATTTGGCAAACAATAGAGAAATTACATTGGGACACCAACGCCACATAAAAATGCTAACATAGATAAGATTGTTCTAGAACCTACCCAGTATAAACAAAAACATCGTCGCCAACAACAATTCCACCGTCAACAACAACCGACCTAGTGGACCTAGTTCATTTGTTGTACCCCCATCAATCAGCCAGCCCCTTCAATCACATCACCTGAATATTAACCAGACTCAAATCGCCAGCAAGATGTGGGTTTTCTTGGTTGGGATGGCAAATATGATGTTACTGAGAGATCCCTCAAATTTGGTATCCACCTAATTTTTACACTTGCAAAATTCATATCCCAAACAAATTCAACAAACTTGAAAAACACCTACAAGATATTCATCACATCAAACACGGACTTAAACCCATAGTTATATCTCCCACACACATGCATATATCTTCCTTGTACTATTACTCCCTAATCAATAAAATATATAATATTCGCAACTGTCATAGATATATTAATACTTATCAGTTTAAAGCAATTCTTATTTTACAAAAGTATATCATCGGGGATTATAAAAAGCAATCATTAGAACATAAATGCAAGTAAAGACTTCATCAACTGATTCAAAGTAGAAACGAAGAAAAGCAATTAAACAAAGCTTTACCAAATTAAGTTGAGAGTTCCATAAAGATAAAAATATTCACAGTCAACCCATCAATTATATTCCTCCAAAACAAATACTATATAAAAACATAGAAAACTATATTTGTGAACACCTAAACTTGAATTTCATATGTGGTTATGTTCAATACAATCCCCATGTACCAGTACGATCCTCTTTAAATTATCAGAAAAGTTTTTAAACCATCAAATAGTTTCTCGTAGTCAAGATAAACTACTAATATCGTACTTTCATCTTTACCAATAGGATGTTAACTCCCCATCTAAGTTGTGAATTGTTTAATTGAACTAGAACTAGAATTTCGATCTTCTGTGATCAGGCCAAATCCAAATCACCAGAATTCCTACTAATTTTAATTGGTCGACATATATATACAATATATTTAAGGGAAATAGAAGGAATTTTTACAAGCATGATACTTATTTTAAAATGAACCTGGCATGTCTTTATTGGAAAAAAAATGTCATACAAGGTTTTAAGAATAAAATATGAACACCTAGGCTCTTTGAGCCCTGCTAATTTAAACTACTAATTGGACAAAAGTACCTTTTTTCTCACTCGAAATAAATTAACAAAAATTACAATTTATACTACAAATCTTCATGACCCCTCTACATTAGCCCTCTTGTACAGAGGTCTATCGTTTTGAGAGAGAGTTATGTATGTATAATCTAATTGTCAAGAATATTTTCATACTTATTACTTCTATTGAGAACTTAATGCTCAGAGACCATGTACATTCATCCTTACACTATTAGGTTACCCCATGCTCCTTGTGTTACTTTGAGGAAGACTCATAATTAGTATTTAGTGTCTTGGGGACCCTTTTACCTTACCCCCATGTGCAGAAATGACTTCAAGTATTGAGAGACTTTTTCACGAAACATGAATTGGCTTGTAATTATTATCATTACCAAATTTATCGTTTTAAATGTTATTCGTATGTTTAGGCACCCCTTTACATTAGCCCTCTCGTGTCGAGGCTTGTTCATGGTATTTTATCTTCTTTAGGTGGCAGTTACTTAACCCTACTCAAGTAAATGTCATATCAGGGATTAGAATTTGTCATTTATTTAGTACTTCTTTCATTCCTCATATTTGTTTTCCTTTCTTAAGGGTGAAAGCCTTGATTCTTGTCACTTCATTAAATCCCTCTCACCAGGTAGTAATACATACTTTATGTTATTAACTCACACATTTTTCTTTCATAACTTCACTTTTTTTTACTCGTATCTCTCAATCTACCATTGTGTTTTCCACACTTATAGTGGTTGCCATTGAGACTTTGTCAAGTCATATGCCTTAAGTACCTATGATAATTAGTACATCAATTTTTGTTATTTATTGTCAACTTTTAACAACTTATTTTATAACTATGGTACCTCAAAGTTTAGGCTCTTACTTTTGCCTACACTTTCTCGTATAGGAAGTTCATTAATTTCCATGAGAGACCCTTAGTTCTCTTAAACTGTTTGTACTACCTCACTTGTAACTGAGGTAATAGTTTATCCCATATCTTATTTATTTTCAAGTCGTCTAAAATTTTATTATATTTTGAATATTTCATGTTAACTTATAGTATCATAATTTAAGTGTAATTACTCGTATCGGAGTCCCTTCAACTTCCACGAGAGTCCCTTAGGTATATATGAGAAGGTATGATTGCTTGAAAAGCTCTTATATAAATTTAAGAAAGCTAATTCAATGTGATATCGATTTAAGTTATTTTGCAAATTTTCAATTTTAAACTTTTTTGACTAATTGTCAATTTTTATCCAAATTAATTAAACCCCAACACATGCATCTATGTGGAATAAATCATGCCCTCGCAAGATTGCTAATACGCAGATTTCAGGAAAAAAACCTTTCCAATAAAACCTTTTATTTCACTATGAAGAGTAAATCGCAACTTACATACACAATAAGACTATTCCTCAGAACACTCATATAGGCCTCGACCTAGAATCAACAATAGATCGACTACAACAAACCCACACGAACCGTAGCTCAGTCTTCAGTAAGGAACACCCTCAAGCACTCCGTATAACTGCAATCGTAGTCATCTAACACCTCCCTCAAGAGCTACCAAGTCAGCCGTAGAGATAGCACTCCACAAAGAGAAACTTTAACAAAGTTGTATCTTGGGTTCCAAAAAAATTCACTAAAGCTATTGGGATGATTTTTGAATTGAAAAACAAAGTTAAAAACCCTTAAAAGTGAAGACTGAAAATTCTGTAATTTGTAATTTCGTTTTCTCCAAAGTCTTAAAGAAAGAGTCATCACAAAACAGGTATTTATAACAAAATTGGGTCGAAGGGGTCTCTCGAACGACATCTAATGTCGTTCGATCCAACAGATCACGCGACCTTCTAATGATGGTGAAAAAACAAAAATAGTGTGATGTCGTTAGATGAAACACTTCAAGCGATCTTGAAACGAGGTATCATGTGAGATGCTATGTCGCTGGAAGAGGTCGTTTGAAGGAATTTCTCTTACCATTTGAATGACGCCAGTGTAAAATTAATATTTATTAAAACTCCGCCTCAGGACTTAGAAAAAATATTTTGACAAAAAATGACGCCTCAGATGTTGAAAAAGATTTTAGAAAAATTATCCCAACACTTTAAATGAACTATTAAGGTACTTAAACACAACCTTACCAAAATCTATCTTACATATGCTTGCTTGTTGAAGAATGTTGATATTCGAATCCGTCTTGATGCATGATTGAACTTTTCTTCGATAGTTGTAGCGGTATACGACATACTCTAATGTAAACGGACTTCGTAAAATATGTCCTTACAAACCTCCCCCTATGTCTATGCCGGTACAAAATAAAAACATTTGAATTATCAAATCTAAATGTCCTATACATATCTAACACCCTACCATGAACCGAAAAATGAAAAGGTACTAAAAATGCAGTTCTTTAAACTTTCTTAAAAAAATCTTCAACTTGAAATATTTAAATCTCTGACTTTTCTTTGTCATCATCAGGGTGTGCACAATATGATCCTCTAAAGTTTATACCTACACACATGAGACAAGAAACAAATCGAGTTTGAAATGAGATAAACATAAATCAAAATAAATACCAAATCTCAAACCTTACCCATAATTCAAATGCCCCCATTAAATCATAATCCGTTCTCCCGCTACAATCATCAAGTATTTTTTATCAACTACAATCAACTACATAAAATAAGCATGGAATGTCACGAAAAGCAAATTAAATCAACTACAATCATCAAGGATAAACTTGAAATCATTCACCAAGTTTTTTTTATTTTTCAATTTTTTTTCAAAAAAAAATAATTTACAAAAACATTACACACCATGAATTTACGCTAAGATAACCAAATCGTGGATACAAAATGAATGAGTGTGAACATATTCGATAGGAAAATCAGTGCAATCAAACATAACATATGAGCACGATGAATATGGATACTCCTAATGAATGAATTCAAAATCGTCCTTAGCTGTCAAAATGTGAATTTTATTGACATCGACTCGATCTAATCGGCACATCAAAGTCTATAATGATTTCCACACCAATAACATCTAAAACTATGTAATGCTTTTTCAAGACTTTGTCAGGACGTGCAAAGTCATTGTTTAAATTTCCATCCAAACACCGTCATAAATAATAAATCTTTTTTTAATAAGGTGATCTAAAACCTAATGGCCCCTTTTTGGCATATATATTTTTTTTATTAATTTTAAATTTTTTTAGGCTCTTTTCAACCTCTTTGGACCTTGGCTACTTTTTACAATGCCACACTTTTTTGGGTCCGATTTAAATGGTGGATTAATCGCAAAGGATATGTGAATACCTTTTGTAGCCCTTCCCCATTTTTCACATATAGATATAAAACAAAGTCCTCACAGGCAACGGTTCTTACATGCACTACTTTCATTGTCAAGTTTTATCGCATTTGGTTCGTTTTAAAGACAAGATTGAGATGGAAATACTTCGACTAACATGTGATGGACAAGTATAATAATCAAACAAATCCGTGCAAGTGTGGATTAAAGGAGACTAAGAGTTAAACATGTAGACAATAATATCAAATTACATCTTAATAACTCCAAACATTAGAAAGCATATAATGAAATGATGATTTATATTAAAACACTATCAAATAGTCACATGGATATGGAATGATGTTGTGACTTGGTTATCTGAAATGTCCATTCATAAAAGGTGCAAAACAAAATACAAAACTATTTTTATCTTCTTCCAAAAATTTTATCAAAATATAATCTTTTTGACTTTTTCAATTTTTCTCAAAAAAATAGAAAATCTTTTTGTATTTTTCCAAAAAATTTCAAAAGAAAATAAATTTTTGGTTTCTTGAAAAGTATATCAAAAATGGAAAATATAAATAAAAAAATGGTACACACTAGCAATAGGCATGAAATATCATCATGAAAGCCATCCTATTTCAAGTAAACAAGTTTAAACCTCAACCGTTAGGTGAGGTGGAGTTTTCCAAAGGTGGTGACATCCTATGAAACACATCCATCAAGTCATGTGAAGTCTTGACCAAAAACTTTACTTGCTCCCTAATATGTGAAGACTCTCTTATGTAATCATCCGTAGCAAAAACTCTATGTGACACACTACCCAACTTAAAGAAAAAATCCCTACAATGTCCTCTCTTCTTACAATAGGTGCAAACATACACGGGCCTAGGTACACCTCTCTCAAAATGTCTAGGACTCACTCGCTTATTTGGAATGGTATGCCTAGGTGGGTTGGGTTGAGAGCCATATGGATCTATCACAAACTCAGGAATCGACTCGGGTGCAATGTGGGAAGTAGACACACCGTCATGATCTATTCCTAATCTCTCAACATTACCCAAAGAGAAACCGAGGAGCATCTTTCCTACCATCTTAGATGTATCCTCTAAAGTGACATTTACCTCTCGGGCACATTCAAGATCTCTCTCTAATTATGACACACGGGCTTCAAGTTTACTCTTTTCGTGACCTACGGTGATCAACAACTCACTCAAAGTAACTTTCACCTTCTCGAGTTGACTCGCCGATGCCTCAAATCCTCTCAAAATCTCTATCTCTCTCCCCAAAATCTTACACCCTAAGACCTAATTCCTTATTCAACTTCTTCGTTTTTAAGGTCTCGGCGTATAAATCTCTAAACGTAATTTGGAGCTCACTTTCACCTTCACTACCGCACTCATTTTCACCTTCACTCAAAACACTCAAACTATCCTCGGGGATCTCACATGCAGAAGTATCCTCATTATTGTGGGACAAACTAGGTTTTCTCACGTGACTATCTAAAAAGGTAACACACATCCCATTTGAAGACTCATCCCCAGAATCCTTCACCTCTTCCTCATTATCGCTAAGAGTGGTTGGCATGGCAATTTTCTTGCCCTTTCTCTTTAGCCTAGTGGGACACTCAAATGTCTTATTCCCCTTACCCTCACATTCAAAGCATCTCTCCGATTACTCTTTATCTTTCTAATCACAACTTTGTCTTCAGCAAGGAATACCCTTAAGCACTCCCAATGACCACAGTCGTAGTCAGCCAGCACCTCCCTTAAGAGCTAGCAAGTCAGTCGTAGAGATAGCACTACACAAAGAAAAGCTTCAACAAAGTTGTATCTTGGGTTCCAAAACAATTCACTAAATCTATTTGGATGATTTGTGAATTGAAACACAAATTTAAAAACTCTTAAAAGTGAAGACTAAAAATTATGTAGTTTGCAGTTTCATTTTTGCCAAAGTCTTCAAGAAAGTGTCCTCACAAAACAGGTATTTATAACAAAATTGAGTCGACGGGGTCGCTCGAACGACAAAGGCATGTTGCTTGAATGACAGCTAATGTCGTTCGATCCAGGGGATCGCGCAACCTTCTAACGACTGTGAAAAAACAAAAACGGTATGATATCGTTTGATGAAACAGTTCAAGCGAGCTTCAAACGAGGTATCGCGCGAGATGATCTGTCGCTTGAAGATGTCATTAGAATGACTTGATCCTGTCGTTTGAATGACATAAACATGTCGTTTGAATGACGTCAACGTAAAATTATTTTTTTATTAAAACTCTGCGTCAAAACATAGAACAAATATTTTGACGAAAAATGACGCCTCATATTTTTAAAAACATTTTAGAAAAATTATCCCAATACTTTAGATGAACTATTAAGGGACTTAAACACAACCTTAACAAAATCTATCTCGCAAAGGCTTGTTTGTTAAAGAATGTTGATATTCTGAACCGTCTTGATGAATGATTGAACTTGAACTTTTCTTCGACGGTTGTAGTGGTATACGACATACTCTAATGTAAACGAACTATGTAAAATATGTCCTACAACATATCATTAGTACTACCCCATTTATCTTTGAGGAAATAACTTATTTAATTCCTTTCTTGGTTTAAGATCATTGAAATATTCTTCTTACCTTTTCATTTCTTTTACAATATGTTTCCCACTTTTGGACTATATATTTCAAAATGGTTGCTTTTACTAGATCTGTGTTTCATATATATAGTAGGCCACTAGTCCTAAGCATGCCCTCTCAACCCATTTTTCATATAGCCTATTATAGTGTCCCTTCCTTACCTTTGGTATTGTATCTTCTTTATTCTATACTTCTTGATTGGGAGAGGATATTTATTTCTAACTCATTTATACTTTGAATTTCACTGTAGGAAATTTTAATTACTTTCATCTCTATTTCCCCAAATCTGGTGTGACACTGAGGCTAATTAAATACCGGGTAGCTACTCCTTTATTCAAATTAATACAAAATGTCAAGTTAGTTCAGTTCTTAGCATGACTGTCGAAAAACATTTTATTAATTTCTAGCCACCTAATATTTAAAAAAGTGAGTTGTCAATTTTAATTAAATCCGATTAACATGCAAAAAGTATCAAGTTAAGAAATAATGATATAACAACCACATTAAAGCCACATTACCAAGATAAAGGAATAAATAAATCTGAAGGAACACTCCTCGAAAGAAATTTGAAATACTGAATAAAATTGTACAATGTCTGAATCATAAATTAATTACATCCAACACTGAAATGAAACTGAATAGATAAGATGTCTCTACAAGAAATGGGGTGACATGCCCTATAGATGAGTAAATCTGAAGTAGAGTCAAGATAGAAAGTGGAGGCGTCTACTATCGAGGTCCTGTAGCTTCCACAACAGCGATAGCACGTCACCGGAATGGAACTCCTATGCTTGGTGTCCTTGTGGTTGGGCACCTAAAAGGTTTTACAAGAAAATAGATTTGAAAGCAAACGGGTCAGAGCCCGATTGTGAAAACAGTTTAAAATACAGCAAGTGTTTAATATCATTAAACAGTGAATATAAAATACATGATAGTGCGTGCACTCACATGAGTTCCTCACCTCTCAACTAATTGTGCACACCTATCGTACCCGTACCCGTTCTAGTTATTCTACTATCAAACTAGTCCAATTCAATATCTGATTTTCACTATACTAATCATGGTTTAATTCTCGACGTCTTAACATAGACTGAGAGTTTTACCTTCATTCCTCAGAATTAGTTACAATAATTACTAAGTGTTTTCCCATTTTTAACTCTACAAAGATATTACATTAATTCACACTTGTACTTATATAAACAGTTCATTTCAATAATTCAGTATATCAATCTCATCATAATATACAATAATGGCACCCCTAGACGAAGCTGCGGTGCACACATACTCTGCTATCAAATCTCGGTACATCACGTACATAAGGATCATGTATTCCGAATCTCTCAGGAATCGTTTCAACAAGTAACAAAACACACATAATAGAGGCGAACATAGTTCACAACACATGGGTCACGCACATACTACGCTCCCATGATCTGCATATTTATTAACTCCTCAATAAGTCATTCTCTGATCTATGTCCTCGAGGTACCAATCTAAATCCCCCCCGTAGGCACACAAAGATTAGATGGCCCTGATCGAACGCCGACCTCCCGTGATAGCAAGTATGGTAGGTATGTTATACACAGATAACCACATATACTAAGCATTCACACATCTTAGATATGTTATAATATGAATAGAGGTATATTTTTCATTCTCATACCGTCATTAATGTGACACACATACAAGTCCCCGAATAATATACATCATTTGTTAATTAACTCTTCTCACATTGCAATTTCGAGTACTTACTTTCTAACCCATAGATGTCATTCGGTTTATTACAAAATTCCAAGTTTTAATCCCCAACGTATTCCAATCTCACAACTATACCCACTGGTCAACAAGGGAAGGTTAACACTCAATCAAATAAGTCTACTGGATGTTCGAAATAAAATCAGGACTAAAAAGGCCATTCTGTCAACTCGTTAGAAATTTCGTTCGAACGAGGGTCATTCGAACGAAGTTTTTGAATGAAATCGTTAGAAGGGATATTGTAATCTCGTTAGAAGATCGTTCGAATGAGGTCGTTCGAACGACCTGGGCAGGTCTTCTAACGAGATGGCAGAAAACGCCCAGAAATTTCCCAACTCGTTTTTCTTCATTTTTCTCTTCTCTAAATCCATCCTAAGATCATCCAAATTACGTTTTAATGTTTGTAAACTATTTTAAGTCACCCTAGGTCACTCCCTAACATATTTTTGGGGTCAAATCTTACCAATCAACATGCCAAAATCATAAATCCCCAATTCTTGTCCCAAACCCTATGAACATGAACCCAGAATTTAATTGACTACGAAGACTCTTATTAATCCGTTTTTAAACCATCCAAAGTTACATTTTTTTGCGTATTGAATTCATCCCTAATCATTCTACATGCAAATCCCTACCCAAGATCACGAGTTTCACAATAATTCTATTAGGTTTTTCATCAAAACTTCCAAGACAAAAACAGTTTCTACATTAAACATGGAGGAAATATTCATTGAAATTAATGACATCAAATCACTTGCCTTAAATCCGATGTTCTGGTTCGTTGTTGATGATCAAGGTTGTCTCTCTCTCTTCTTTTCGGTCACAATTCCTCTCAAATTTTTGGTGATAGGTGTTGGTTTGGTTTGGAACCTCCTTTACCCTCTTTCTAACTTCTCTAAAAACCTCCGTAGCCCACTCTCTTATCTTTTGCTGGTAATGGCCTTAGTGGCCTCCCAAATAATATATAATTAGCCTCTAAAATTCGTGGGTTTTAATTCCTTAATTTTTAAAATTACCAAAATACCCTTCCAGGTTGCCGGTTTGGCCTAAAAATGCCCCGAGACCCAAACTAAACCCCCCGCTAGTGTTTTCTGACTATTTCGACCCTTCCGGATGCGTTGGTGCACTCAAAATGATCATTTGATTGATAAAAATATAATTTACTTTTTAATTTAAATAAATTCATTCATGACGCGACTGACACGCGCGTCCCAACTAAATTTTCCAAATTGTCGTATTTCTGCCTCGCGATAATTTTAATATTTTCAATACTCATATATTACCATATATATTCAGTAATATTCAATTTTAATGTCATAATTAAATACCAACTCACGTCTCGCTAGTATTTACATCCGGATTAATTCCCAATTAATTCTCATTTAATTCAATTAATCCATTAAATAAAAATCAATAAAATTACGGGGTATTACACACTTCCACCCTAATAACATAATTTCGCCCCGAAATTCAGAACTAAAGAATACTTGGTAAAAATAGCTCTGGATAACGTTCGCACATATCATCCTCGCACTCCCATGTGGTCTCATCGGCATTTTGATGCCGCCACTGCAGGCGTACTAATGGTACTATCTTCGACCTCAGTTTCCTCTCGATGTGGTCCAAAATAGCAATCGGCCCCTCCTCGTAGGAACTATCAGGCTGAAGATCGATGTCCTCTAAAGCAATGTGAATATGGGCCAAAACGTCCCTAAGAAATTTCCTTAGCGAGGAAATATGGAACACGTCATGAATCCTATGCAGGTGCTCCGGTAACCCAAGTCTATACGCTACTGGCCCAATACGCTCTATGATAGGAAATGGTCCCACATATCTAGGAGCCAGTTTCCCCTTCTTCCCAAAATGCATAATCCCCTTCATAGGAGATACTCTGAGTAGCCCTGGTCCCCTACTTGAAATTCTCTGAAGAACCTCTTGGCATTAGCATAGCTCTTCTGCCGGTCTTGAGCTACCCGAATACGGCTGCGTATCATCTCTATCCTTTCCAAAGTGTCCTGAATAACTTCCAGCTCAAGGAGTTTGTTAACCCCCACCTCTAACCAACATGCTGGGGAACGACAAGGTCTACCATACAACACCTCGAATGGAGCCATGGTAATAGTGAGCCGATAGGAGTTATTATAAGAAAACTCCACCAGTGGAAGGTACTTCTCCTAACCACCTCCAAAGTTTAGGATGCACATATGCAACATGTCCTCCAACATCTGATTTGTTCGCTCTCTTTGCCCATCAGTCTGCGGGTGATACGCCGTACTCAGCCGCAACTCCGTACCCATGGCCTCCTGAAAACTCTCCCAAAATAGTGAAACAAATATCTTATCTCGGTCAGACACGATATTTAGAGGCACCCCGTGGAGTCTCACTATCTCCGTAATGAAAATCTGGGCATACTGTCCCGTAGTGTAGTCTGTCCTTACGAGCAGAAAATGAGCAACTTTGGTCAACCTATCCATAATTAATCATATGGAGTCATGACCCTTCTGTAACGTAGGTAACCCCATGATAAAGTCCATGGATATGCTATCCCATATCCACATCGGAACCTCTAACGGTTGTAGAAGTCCTGCCGGTCTCTGATGGTCCACCTTTACTAGCTGACAAGTGCCGTATTTAGAAACGAACACGACAATATCTCTCTTCATCCCGCTCCACCAGTACTGTCGTCTCATGACTTGGTCCATCTTATCTCCACCAGGGTGTACCGCGAACTGTGAGCCGTGCGACTCTGTCATTACCTCGTGTCTCAATTCTTCCCCTTCTGAAGCGACCAGTCTCCTATTGAAGTGTAATCCCCTGTCTGAACTAACGGTATAGAACTCGTATCCCTCTGCTAGTAATCGAACTATCTGCTCCTGACAGAACGACTCTTTTGCCTGGGCCTTTATCACTCTCATAACAATTTGAGGTGTAACAGTCATCACAGACATGAATGATCGGGCCACTGCATCCTCGCATCCCAAATCCTTCCACTTAGCTTTCCACACCTCGGCCACCTCATCTACGGGCCTACGGCTCAACGCGTCTGCTACCACGTTAGCCTTTCCTGGGTGATATTGGATATCAAACTGATAATCCTTCACAAACTCAAGCCACCGATGTTGATGCATGTTCAGTTCCTTCTGCGTGATGAGGCATTGTAGAGACTTGTGGTCTGTGAACAACCGAAATTTCTCCCCCAGGAGATAGTGTCTCCAAATCCGAAGAGCGAATACGACTACCGCTAACTCCAAGTCGTGGGTGGGGTAATTCTTCTCGTGAGGCTTAAGATTACGGGAAGCATAAGCTATAGCCTGACTCTCCTGCTGCAGTACACCTACAAGTCCTTTTAAGGACGCATCGGTATAGACTATATACTCAACTCCCGATCTGGGCAATGCTAACACAGGCGCTGAGGTCAACTTGCCCTTAAACTCATCGAATGCCAACTGACAGGCATCGCTCCAGATGAATGGCACACCTTTGCGAGTCAGATGTGTTAAAGGACCCTCTATCTTTGAGAAACCCCGAATAAACCTCCTGTAGTATGCTGCTAGGCCCAAGAAACTACGGATATCAGTCGATGTCGTGGGATGTCCCCACTCCTTCACCGCGGATACCTTCCCCGAATGAACAGATATCCCCCGGTCTGAAATGATATGCCCCAAAAACTGAACCTCCTTCAGCCAAAACTCACATTTCTCGTACTTTGCATAAAGCTCGTTTTGACGCAGCGTCTGCAAAACCTGCCTCAAATGTTCAGCGTGTTCCTCCTCTGTCTGGGAGTAAACTAGAATGTCATCAATAAAGACAATGACGAACTGGTCTAGGAACTCTCTGAATACCCTATTCATCAAGTCCATAAACGCGGCTGGGGCATTGGTCAAGCCAAAAGGCATAACTCAAAACTCGTAGGAACCATATCTCGTCGAGAAAGCAGTCTTCGAGACATCATGTTCCCTGATACGCAACTGATGGTATCCTGATGGCAAGTCAATCTTTGAGAAGAAGGAAGCTCCTCTCAATTGGTCGAATAAGTCATCGATTCGGGGCAACGGATACTTATTCCGTATCGTGACTTTATTCAACTCCCGATAATCTACACACAATCTCAACGATCCATCCCTCTTCTTTACGAACAACACAGGGGCACCCCACGGCGAAGTACTCCTTCGGATAAACCCCTATCCCAACAACTGCTCTATCTGATCCCTTAGATCTCTTATCTCCGCTAGAGCCATACGGTAAGGTGCGCGGGCAATTGGTCGAGTGCTCGACGTAAATCAATAACAAACTCTATCTCTCTACTAGGAGGTAATCCAGGTATATCCTAGAATACATCAGCAAACTCTGTAACAACTGGGATCGAATCGAGTGGTAATACCACTTCCTTAGAGGTCTCCTTCTTTATATAGTACAAGTGAGTGGACGATCCTCCCACAGGGCGAGGCATCGCCACTAAAAACATCTCCTGCCCGGGTATGTAAAAAATGATACGCCTACTGAAACAATCAATCATGGCTCAGTACGTAACTAGCCAATCCCTACCAACAATCGCATCGTACTCAGTCATCTCTAATACTAACATATCAGCAGGTAAGGTAAATCTCCCAATCTCTATACCCACACCTCTACAAATAAAAGAAATCACAGAACCCCTACTCAACGGTGAATCTACACAAGTAATCGTGCTCTCTGCAGTGTCTAACAACCCCAAAGTGCATGCAAATCTCATGTAAATGATACAGTGTGTGACCCCCATATCAAATAAAATACGCCCCATAGTCCCCTGAATAGAGAACATGCCCTCAATAGCAGGTGGATCCTGTGGGAATACGGCCTGCTGGAGCTGGTAAACTCGTTCGTACTGGAGCTGTCCCTGCTGGACTGGGACTACGGGGATGGGTGGCAAAGCTGGCATCTGTGGTGGTGCTGGGATGGCGGCGGGAAATATAGGTCTCTGGGGCTCTTTTCGAGCACCCTGCTATTGCTGTGGGGCCCTGGCCCTATCAGGACACTCCTGATTAGCACACTTATTAACTCCTCAATAAGTCATTCTTTGATCTATGTCCTCAAATACCAATCTAAATTCCCCCCGTAGGCACACAAAGATTAGATGGCCTGATCGAACGCCGACCTCCCATGATAGCAAGTATGGTAGGTATGTTATACACAGAGAACCACATATACTGAGCATTCACACATCTTAGATATCTTATAATATTAATAGAGGTATATTTTTCATTCTCATACCGTCATTAATGTGATACACATACAAGTCCCCGAATAATATACGTCATTTGTTAATTAACTCTTCTCACGTCGCAATTTTGAGTATTTACTTCCTAACCCATAGATGTCATCCGGTTTATTACAAAATTCCAAGTTTTAATCCCCAACGTATTCCAATCTCACAACTATACCCACTGGTCAACAAGGGAAGGTTAACACTCAATCAAATAAGTCTACTGGATGTTCGAAATAAAATCAGGACTAAAAAGGCCATTATGTCAACTCGTTAGAAATTTCGTTCGAACGAGGGTCGTTCGAATGAAGTTTTTGAATGAAATCATTAGAAGGGATATTGTCATCTCATTAGAAGCTCGTTCGAACGAGGTCGTTCGAACGACCTGGGCAGGTCTTCTAACGAGATGGCAGAAAACGCCCAGAAATTTCCCAACTCGTTTTTCTTCATTTTTCGCTTCTCTAAATCCATCCTAAGATCATCCAAATTACGTTTTAATGTTTGTAAACTATTTTAAGTCACCCTAGGTCACTACCTAACATATTTTTTGCGTCAAATCTTACCAATCAACATGCCAAAATCATAAATCCCCAATTCTTGTCCCAAACCCTATAACAATAAACCCAGAATTTAATTGACTACCAAGACTCTTATTAATCCGTTTTTAAACCATCCAAAGTTACATTTTTTTGCTTATTGAATTCGTCCCTAATCATTCTACATGCAAATCCCTATCCAAAATCACGAGTTTCACAATAATTCCACTAGGTTTTTATCAAAACTTCCAAGACAAAAACAGTTTCTACACTAAACATGGAGGAAATATTTATTGCAATTAATGACATCAAATCACTTGCCTTAAATACGATGTTCTGGTTCATTGTTGATGATCAAGGTTGGCTCTTTCTCTTCTTTCCGGTCACAATTCCTCTCAAATTTCTGGTGATGGGTGTTGGTTTGGTTTGGAACCTCCTTTACCCTCTTTCTAACTTCTCTCAAAACCTCTGTAGCCCACTCTCTTATCTTTTGATGGTAATGGCCTTAGTGTCCTCTCAAATAATATATAATTAGACTCTAAAATTCGTGGGCTTTAATTCCTCAATTTTTAAAATTACCAAAATACCCTTATAGGTTGCCGGTTTGGCCTAAAAATGCCCCGAGACCCAAACTAAACCCCCGGCTAGTGTTTTCTGACTATTTCGACCCTTCCAGACGCGTTGGCGCACTCAAAATGATCATTCGGTTGATAAAAATATAATTTACTTTTTAATTTAAATAAATTCATTCCTGACGCGACTCATGCACGCGTCCTAACTAAATTTTCCAAATTGTCGTATTTCTGCCTCGCGACAATTTTAATATTTTCAATACTCATATATTACCATATATATTCAGAAATATTCAATTTTAACGTCATAATTAAATACCAACTCATGTCTCGCTAGTATTTACATCCAGATTAATTCCCAATTAATTCTCATTTAATTCAATTAATCCATTAAATAAAAATTAATAAAATTACGGAGTATTACATCTGGGTAGGACCATTTCTCTTTATTACAACAAGGAAGGTCCCTTAAGCACTCAACTTCTTTCTAAGACTTGGGTTTTTTCTAAATGTTAAATTTTTTTCTAATTCGTTATCTGTCATTTTTATGCATTTTTTTATATTCTAGGCACAAAAGGATGTTGCAATTGTTGCTAAGGATATTTCTTCAGCTATGAAACCCCAAGTATGTAATAATATTTACTAATGGGTTACTAGTTGCATCTATCATTACTTATTTCTTTTCTTTAGCCTGTGGACATGTTATTAGGAAAGATATGAGCTCGAGCAAGAATGATTAAGTACTCAATATACTGTTGAGCCTCGGGTATATCATTATATGGACTTGTACTTTCATGCTTAATAATTTTATAATACTTGATCGCATTACTAAATTGTGACAACTGTTAGAGAAGTAAACTAAAACCATGCTTTATGTAATAATTTTAGTTATGGATTTATTGTTATAATAAATCATTTATTATTGTTTTCATGAGAATCATATATGGACAAAACGTTTGCAGTATTTTATATATTGCTGGTGTCTTTTATTTTGTTCAGTAGGTGTTCTGGTGTGTAGAGTACAACTTACATATATAGGATCAGATCACTAGTTCTTGTAGAATATAAGTTTTATCGTTCATAGTCTTAGATGGAACTAGGCACACCATCACTAGGGTTGTACCATAATATTTTAGTTGGTCTATCTTGATTATGAAAAACTGTATAGTTTCAACTTATTATGCTAGTACACTTTGTGTGTATTAAACCGGACCAATTTAAGGTCGTTGTTTTTATACTGATTTTGTAGGACAATATGTAACTTGTGATTATTAAGTTTACTTAAGGCTCTTAATCCGGATATGATTGACGGACACATACACTACTTATTCATTACTTTGACTTATTGGGTGAGATTCATTATTGGATCAATAATCTTAATAAATTAGGTAATGGTGATTAATGTACGGTGAAAGTCTTTTATGGATGGAATCCACGACTCGGTATAGAGACTGGTGATATTCCCTTGAGATGCTTATAAGTTTGCATGTATCAAACCCTGCAGGGGGATTATGTTAATCCGAAACTACAAATAAGTTAAGTTGGATTGCTCAAGGACTTAAAGAAGTTAATCAAATAAATTATCAGTAATTTATTTTATTAACGGGTATCTGTAACCTTAACGTGGCGAGAATTAAGTAATTAATAATGAGGAGCTCGAAATATAATTTTGAGTTATATAGTGGAGTTGCAATTATAATTATTTAGTGGTATTAATTATAATTAAGAAACTGAGACTAGGATCCGAGAAGGAGACACATCCTTATCGTTCCTTAGGGTCCCTATTTTAGCCTATATATATGCACCTAAGTCTCACTCTTTCTTAACCTAGTCGTCACTCTTGGATACTCAAAATACCTAAGTTCGGACTTATGAGAAAGAAAGGCAACAAATAAGAAAAATGAGACAATAAAGTGGTCACGAATATGAGCCCACCCTCTACTCGTGATTGTCCATATTAGGAATACAGTAGAAGACTATGAGGTGAATCGATCCATCACATATTCTATTTCGCGTAAAGATGAGATCAAATTAAATTGATCTCTAAACGTAAATCCTAATTTCTCCTTGTAGGATTTCACGTATGTGTAATTTTGTTGTAGTTCAATATATACGCGTTTCTAATAGACCCTTGGACTTTTGCTCCAATAATTGGCATCAGCGCCCTATTGATAGCCATGTTGTCCAATTAAAATAATCGTATATGTGCATTGATGTTAGGTAAAGTATAGATATGTGCTAACTTCGGTTTTGCAGCGATCTAATCCCATTATTATGGTCACTTATTTATGTTTTTTTAATGTGATTGGATCCCACGATGGCTTATTCATGGTTATTTTTTTTATACTGGATTAATGTAATATTGATGTAGAATATGAACTCCTTCATGGAGGCATAGGACATCTATAATTTGTTACTGTTTTGATCGTGATTGTCAATGGAGAAGTGTGAAACTAGATCGATTATCGAAGGCAGTGTTTTGGCACATAAATCTGTTTTGATGATTTTAAACAATGCTTGGAGGCAGGGGCGGTGCCCCTAGACCCCTGCGACCACCTGACCAGGCAGATGGAATCCCGTGTCATCCTAGCGTAGTGGCAACATGAAGCGTTTGGATTCGAGGATGACTGTTGGGTTCAAGAATGATTGTTTAGTTTAAATATGACTATTGAGAACTCCAATCTACAACAGAGTTGTATCTTGACCATAATAGTCATGAATCCTTATTTATCTCGGTTTTCTTATTTATGTCTTTATTAGTCATGTAATAACTTTTGGGTTGTTAATATGTGTTAATGGTTCCCTTAGAATTATGGACAACATGGAATATCGACCCGATTTAAATCATGTACATGATAAATATGAATAATTCATAATTATTTTAAATTGTGGACATTAATATTTGTGGTTAGAGAATAAAAAAACGAGTATTCCTTTATTTAACGATAAAGGGTATTTGAATTTTTTTATTTATCACACATTTGTTTGGAAAATTAAAATAGGGATATCTCGATATTTTTGAAAATATATCAAATGTCCTAGATTTTTCAAATTAATCAAGAATTGGACACATTTTTTTAGCCCTCAAAAAAGATTTTTAAATTACTAAATGGGAGAAGGAATTTTCCAAGATAAAAACCCTATGGTCTGCATCAACGATTTGTAAACTTTCAATAATAATTCTTCCAATGAGGAATACAAATTATTGTGGTAATCGGTATAAATTTCCTTACGGGTAATTTCGGATTCATTATTCACATAGGCGGGAAAGAAGGAGTTTATGTGATATGAAATAATCTAAAATTAGTTTGTGCTATAAACTTAGACATAAAATAATGGTAGGTTCTCCAAAAATGAATGTTATGATTTTGTGGGACCAAAGTATCGGTTATTTAATTTTATTTGACATAGGTTTTTTCTAGATAATAAAATTAAAAGTAATAAGCTTGCTTAATTTTTTTTATAGTAGGTTTTCTAAAGAGGAATACTATTCAAAAGGTAATCGGGATGCCGACGAATTCTTTTAAAATTGATAGAGGTAACATTAATTTTAATTTAGAATTCAAAAAAGTTTTATGCCATATAATAATTCATTTTATTATTTGATTCTCAGTATTAAGATCGAAAGATCTTTCAATCCACTTGCTGTCATTTTCAAGGACAACAAATTAACTGGATGTAATTACATTGACTGGAAAAGAAATTTGGATATGGTATTGACTGATGAAAGGTACAAGTTTGTGCTCTATGAGATCTGTCCTGAGAAACCTGGTGAGGGGGAATCGAAAAAAAACCAGGATTGCCAAAAATGGATCAAGGCCGATAAGATGGCGCGGTGTTACTCTCTAGCATTTATGTCAAATGTTTTATAACACCAACATCAGTCGATGGACACTGCCTATGGCATGATACTGAACCTTAAAGATATGTTAGGGGATTAGAATCATGTTGTAAGAAAAAAATCCATGAAAGAACTCATGAACACAAACATGACTGGAGGGACCCCAGTGAGGGAACATGTTTTAAGGATGATGTCTCTTCTCAATGAGCTTGAAATCCTTAGAGCGAAAATCGATGGGGAAACCCAGGTCGATATTGTGCTCCAATCATTGCTTGAATTATTTAAGTAGTTCCACCTAAATTACAACATGAACAAACTTTCTTACTCTTTGGCATAACTACTTAAAGAACTATAAGCAGCTGAGGGTATCATCACGAAGACAGAAAGTGATTTTGCTGCTGAGAAAGGTTCTACTTCTAAGCCTATGGGAAAGAATTAAAAGAAGAAGAAGACCTAGAAATAGGTTATGGTCCCTCGGGAAGCTCATGGGCCTCAGGGAGGTATGAAAAATCCCAAGGGCAAGTGTTTCCACTATAAAGAGTCCTGGAAGAACAATTGTCTAATTTTCAGCAATAAACAGAACAATGCAAGTAAATTTTATTTATTTGTCCTTGAATCATGTTTTGTGTATTATAGATACAGGAGCCACTAATCATGTATGCAATATTTTATAGGGGTTCTAGGAAACTAGGTGACTAAGTGATGGAGAGAGTTATCTGACTATGGGAAATGCTACGAGAGTGGCGGTAGTTATTGTGGGAGACATTTATTTAAGCTTCAATAATGATAGGATATTACTTTTAAAAAAAACTTTTTATCCACCTTCCACTATGAGGAATTTGATATAAGTTTATTTTTTTAGCTTTTTATGGATATTCAGTTTCTTTTAACAAACTCGTGGTTAAAAAAAAATCTTTTTTTATTTTGGTACATTAGTTGATAGTCTTTATATTGTTAATCCTATCTCTCCCACGCGATACATTAATATTTTGCATAATTCAATTGGACCAAATTTAAAGAGAAAGGAACCTTCCTTAGTGAACCAAACGTATCTTTGGCACTTATGCCTAGGTCTTATTAATCTAAAAAGGATTCATAGACTAGTAGTAAGTGGGAAATTGAGCTCACTAGAAGTGAAGGCACTTTCAATTTGTGAATTATGTTTAGAAGGTAAAATGACCAAGAGGCCTTTCTCGGTCAAGGATATAGATCCAAAGAACCATTGAAATTGGTCCATTATGATCTATGTATACCTATGACAACCTGAGTAAGAGGGGGATTTGAGTATTTTATGACTTTCAAAGGAAATTACTCAAGGTATGGGTACATTTACCTAATTGCACCATAAGCCCGAAGCCTTTGAGAAATTCAAAGTTGATAAGGCATAAGTGGAGAAGCATCAAGGTAAAAGTATCAATACAGTACGATCTAATCACAATGGGAAGTACCTCTTAAGGGATTTTAGGCAATATCTGGAAGATTAAGGGATCACATCCCAATTGTCTACGGCTGGTATGCCTTAGTAAAATGGTGTAGCAGAAAGGAGCAAAAAGACTTTTTTGGATATGATTAGGTCCATGTTGAGTTATACAGATATCCTAAATTCCTTTTGGGGACATACTTAAGAAACAACCAGTTATTTACTGAACATGGTACCTTCAAAGGCGATCTCTACTACACCCAAGGAATTATGGATTGGGCGCAAGCCCTAAAAACACTCAACGATGCACAAAAAGACTATGTGCAGAAGAAAACGATTGTCGAGTAAACACAATTTATATTCTAAGAGGGCCAAATTCAAACTTTTCTTGAATTGTTAACTTTACGAAAACAGATTTAATTTCCAAAGTCAATTAAAAGTCCAAATTATTATCTTTGTTAAATCTAGATGATTTACAAAATAATAACCTATTCAGTTTTTAGGCGAATTTTTATTTATTTAAACCTACTTTTTTATGTGAGGTAATATGAGAAATATGTAAAGCACACGGTATTTATTTAACGTCGCAAAAAGCCTTCCCTAAAAAAAATGACGGACTCTCCTAAGAGTCAACCTAGTCTACATCCACTAAAAGCAAACGAAATAGCAATGATTATACAAACATGCAATAAGACTCAAACAAAGATAAATCAGAACAAGCTATTACCTATCTCGACCAATCTTCTCTCTTCTTTGGTTGCTCTTCCATAATTATCCTCACTATGCAGATCTTATTCACTTTGATTTCTTCACGTCTTAGCCTCTCCTCTAGCTTTCTTAGCGCATGTTGGCTCAGTGTCTATTATGTCCTAATTCTTAGTGAAGTATTTGTGTACTGTGTGCTATTCTAGATGACACACCCACACTTAATGGTACAACCGAATGCAATGCAGTAATTTTCTTTCTCCTAGATATTAGCAACAAATCTAATGTTATGTTCTCTTGTTTAAATCAACCCTTCTTGATTTAGCACAATGTTTGCAAATTTTACTTATCACTTTTCCCAAAAATTAGAACAATCGGAGTTGATATAATATATACACATTAATAAGTATCTAAGTGAATAAGTGTTGTGTATTGAGTGATTTCTAAGTGATATGCAAATGTATGTTCCTGAAATCACTTCAAAGATCAAGCACTCATAAACACAAAAATAATATGACTTCAAATATATTCAATTCAAACACAAAGTCAAATATACACAACTTATTTTTCAGAAAACTAATATTAGATTAATTCAGGTTTTAATTTAATAACCTATCAAGACTATTTTAACAAATATTTCAGATTAGTCCAAAACAGTCTTAAACAATCAAAAAATTATATTCAGTCCATGTATTAATTCTTCTCAAATTAGCCCTCAATAAATCTTAGGTCTAACTTTCTAAACCTCAAATAAAATATATTTGAATATTAACAAAAAAAAAATCTAAAAAAATATGTTTTAAAACAAAATGATCTTACTATCAAGACTCAAACAGAATATTCACACACAAAAATTATTTTTGTGAATCAAGTGTGTGTTCTGTACAAATATTAGATCTAAATTCTGACCTAAATAAAACACACAAAGATGAGAGAAATCACTTATAAATAATATGTACCCTTGAAAATTCGTAAGTGCAGATTTAAAATAAGAGATGTCCAATCTTCATTTGAGTTTTGAACAGAAACCAACACTTGAAGATGACAAAAATTATTTTGGTTTATATTCTCTCTCTCTCATTAAAATTTTTGACAGAGTTTGGCCACAAAATTAATTTTTTTGGACTCCTAAAAATGAGACCCAAAGAATTCTATTTATAGAGTGCACAAGGATGTGTTTATTGGTGTAAAATAGATTCACGTGGATTATGAAAAATACACAGATATCCATTGATTAAAAATAATCTAAGGGCTGTAAAAGAAACACAAAGTATTGTTATAAAAAAAGACACATCGTATACAAGCTGTAACCAACTCAAATAAAACACATGAGTTTTTAGTTTTGAAAAACAATGTCGTTTTTAATGGAAAGTGTGCCAGCTGTAATCAACTAGAAAATTACCGTTGTAACTAAAATAAAGAAGACAGTCGACGTCGTTTTAAGAAAATGAAAAACCATACTGGTTCTAAGTTAAAAACCGTGGGAAATAAAAAAATGCCATATATGTTATTTATAGTACCGACGTCGTTGGGAAAAATAAGGGCCAGCTAGGCATAAGACCTGCTAAGGGTAAAATCTCTAACAGAGCAGGTACACTCCATTAGGCAACATGTGTATATACACACACACTAACGCCAACTAATGCAAAGAACCTGCCATGGGTTAATTTGGCAACACGGACAAGCCTTTTAACAACTAAAAGTCCTGATGGGACAACACAGTATAGACCAAAAGTTCACACAGCTAAGAACCTAAGAGAATCCATAATGGTGGAGGGTTTGGACAAAAAAAATGGTAAAAATACAAATTTGTAGACGTACAATGGGGATAGGCAGTTGCCAAAACTGGAAAGAGTAATGGTAAGGGATTTGGAAAGTTACTGGTTGGCTGCTGATTCAGTAAAAACTTCTTACGATCTTCTGAAGTTCGTATACGAACTTCTTTTGTCCGTAAGAAGTTCTTACGAACAAAAGAAGTTCGTAGGAAGTTCTTACGAACTTCAGAACATCGCAAGAATTCCTACGAAGAAAAGAAGTTCGCAAGAAACCCTTTTTACCCTCAGTGAAATCTAACACCGTTTGAGAGAATTCTTTATAAATAGGACCAAGTTTCGTCCAATTTCTTATTGTCTCCCTTTATAAATTTTTAGACTCTTCCAATTTCTCTTCCCTTTTCTTATTTTCATTTTAAATATATTATATTTCTATAAAAAAATATGTCTACTTCTCAACCAATTATTTCTGGTACATCTCGACAACCTAATATGACTCCTTTTGAGGATGAAGTATTATGTACCATTTATGCAAAATATACAGCTGAAAGTATTGAAGGAAACTCAATATCATCAGGCACATTTTGGGACACTGTGAAAGATGAGTATAACGTCACGCATGGAATTACAATTACTCGTACGAGATCCATGCTATCAACACATTATAATCATATATCGCATCAATTAATGCTATATATTGCAAAGCTTTCTCACCAAATGAATAATATGGGAAGCGGGACGAACAAATTCCAAGCGATTACTAATGCACGCGACGCGTACCACGCCGAAACCAACAAACATTTTACGTTCGATAACTGCTATCAAATTTTAAAAGATTTACCAAAATTTGACTTGAAAAATACAGTAGGGAACGACGACAGCCCTACACCTGTACGCGAAGATGATACTCCGGGGGTATGAGACGTACCGGATAGATCCTCAGGCAGGAAGGGTGAGAAACAACGTGCACGTCAACGAGTGTGTTCTGACAGCTTGGATTGTAACATGACAGTACTCAAACATTGCAAAGACTTCAATGCAATGTTTAAAAGCAAGCAAGAGTGGAAGAATAACCGTGCCCTTAAATTTGACTCTCAAATGGATGCGTTCATTCAGATGAAGCGAGTTGATCAACTCACCAAAAAATAGGATCAACTCGTGCACCTAGGACGAGAGCAATCGTACATCATGGAGATGGATATGACCCATATGAATGAAATACAAAAGCAGTTTCATTTTAAAAGGTTAAATGACCTAACAACGATGGTTGTTGCGACCGAAGCTGCGATATCTGAGTTGCAATCGAACTCTTCCGGGTCGTCTGGTCCAAGCGTTTCAATTAATGATTAGTAGTGTTTTTAAATGATGTATTGAACCCTCATAATTGTATTTCATTTTTTTTTGTATATGGAGAGTGATTCACTATCCATCTTAATAAATGAAATGCCACCCTTAAATAGATGAAATGTGAGTATTGTTTATTAATTTTCCGCTTATATAATATTGTTGGTTAAACCATTATTTTATATAGAATAACATGTATATGATCACTACGACAATCCTACAAATACAAATAGAAAATGGAACAAACATAACATTTAACCACGGTTAAAATAAAAAATACAATAAATTCATCAACCGACCATTTTATGACCGTGGGTGTTCCAAATGTGCTCTACCAAATAATTCTGTAACTGTTGATGTTTAGTTACGTCTCTTATCTTAGCATCCCATATGAGGTAGTCGTAGAAATTAGTTTGGCCCCTCATAATTACAGGTGTTTCATCATTCTATTCGTACTCATTTTGCCATGGACAATCTCTACGTTCATCGTCAATAATCATATTATGCATTATAATGCACGACTTCATAATGGTTGATAGTGACGCCCTATTCCATAATTTACAAGGTTCTCGAACAAAAGTGAATCGAGCTTGTAATACACCAAACGCACGTTCAATATCTTTTTTGCACGCTTCTTGGTACTTGCAAAATAATTTCTGTTTTTGTGTAATACCATTTTGGTTCCTAAATGTTTTTACTATTGAAGCGTACGGAGGGTAAATGCCATCTCCAAGGTAGTAGCCCACGTCGTAAGAATTTTCGTTACCATTGCAATTAACGGGAGCTGCCATCCCATTGCGCAATTCTTGAAAGACATTAGATCGGTGCAAGACATTCAAATCATTGCAAGAACCAGGCACCCCAAAGAATGATTTCCAAATCCAAAGATCGTAGGAGGCAACCGCTTCAAGGATTATAGTTGGTGACTCTTTACGACCACTATATTGAGCGTGCCATGCTGTTGGACAATTTTTCCAACCCTAATGCATGCAATCTATGCTCCCTAGCATTTCTGGGAAACCTCTATTTGTATTTTTTTCGAGTAACCTTGTAACGTCGCCTTGTGTCGGATTTCTGCCGTACCGGGGACCGAAAATTCGTACAATTGCCTCTGTAAATCTAATAACAGTTTCTAATAGAGTGGTTTCACTCATAGCGTACTGCTCAGACCACACGTCATGGGAACCCCCATTAGCTAAGAGTCGAATTGCCCCCAACACTTTCTGATGAGAGCTTAAACCTTGACGACCGCAAGCATCATTCTTCTGAACAAAGTAGTTATCATAAAGGAAAACAGAGTCAAGGATGCGATTGAAAACACTATATCGCATCCTGAATCTCCTTCGGAAAAAATACTTGTTGTATACCTTATCTTCCCCAAAGTAATCTTCCCATAGTGTTGCATGCCCTCTTTCTCTCCTACGATTCACTCGACGTCTCGTTTCGAGTTCTTTCCCATCGCGAATTATAATTTTTTCAGCACACCACCGGGTAATCTCCATCATAATAATCATTTTCTCATCTGAATCATCGGATGATCCACCTTCATTAAATTGTGCATATTGGAGAAAAATATTCCGTCCCTCATGGCTAGAACTAGAGGATTCCATGATATAATATGGTTACAAATTAATTTAGATGTAGATGAAAAATTATACTCTACCTATATAGTTTTACGATACACATGTATTTATAATTTTAGGTAAAATCTTATATAGGTAAGTGTGATATATGTAACTGTGCTATAGATAAGTGTGCTACAGATAATATAGGTAAAATGTAAATTTTTGTGTCCTATTGTTAAGTGTGCAATACAAATTTATCTAGATCAGTGCGCTCGTTCAGCGTCAATAATATCTGTGTCCTTCCGTATGTAAATATACTGTATGATATTGGTAAGTGTGCTATTGATATTATCAGTGGTATTCGTAAGTGTGATTCATTTTGGGTTTAGGTTCTTCAGGCAATCAATATGTTGCATAGTTAATTTAGAAAGTTACTATGTGGTAACTTCAATCGTCTGCATGTTATTATTGTGTCTTTATATGTGCCTTTTTATAATTTATAAATTTATGAAATTACTACGTGATAATTTTTCAGCATTATGTGTGCCTTGGTATGTGTGCCTTTCTATTTTTTATCTTTTCCATTGGTATGTGTGCCTTTGTATTATTATAAATATTTTTTATCATTGTAAAATAAATTATATCTTCGAAGGTTTAAAATTACCTATAAATAAATTAATTTTGATGTAGATGAAATATTATACTGTACCTGTATAGTTTTACGATACACAGGTATTTATAATTATAGGTAAAATCTTATATAGGTAAGTGTGCTACATGTAACTCTGCTACAGATAATATAGGTAAAATGTTAATTTATGTGTCCTATTGGTAAGTGTGCAATACAAATTTATCTAGATTAGTGCGCTCGTTCAGCGTCAATAATATCGGTGTCCTTCTGTATGTAAATATAATGTATGATATTGGTAAGTGTGCTACTGATATTATCAGTGCTATTGGTAAGTGTGATTCATTTTGGGTTCAGGTTCTTCAGGCAATCTATATGTTATATAGTTAATTTAGAAAGTTACTATGTGGTAACTTCAATCGTCTGCATGTTATTATTGTGCCTTTATATGTGCCTTTTTATAATTTATAAATTTATAAAATTACTACGTGATAATTTGATTTCTTTATGTGTCCCTTGGTATGTGTGCCTTTATATAGTTTTACTTTTACATTGGTATGTGTGCCTTTATATCATTGTAAATTAAAATTATATCTTCAAAGGATTAAAATTACTTATAAATAAATTAGAAGGATTGCAACAATTTTTTATCTACCATTGTCTTATATTTCAAAAATGGCTTCATCTCCCTACTATTCATCCATTTATAATGGCTCTTACACAGATATTGTTGGTAACGATTGGTATGGGAAAAATATAATTTTCCAAACATATCCAATTGATACTTCTCGACGTTTTCTCAATGACTTTGGTCATATATTCATAATCTCTCCCAATTCGGAACCTGAAGACGGAGTTGTGTATCCTTGGGAACACCTCACATGGCCAGATAAATATGATGAAAGGTGTGACCTGGAGGTGCTTTGCCATTACCATCACATATCCATGCCAAAAAATCGGGCTGCTGCACTTTGGCCAATATCGTATCCCGAAGAAGCGGATATGTTTTGTCTTGATTTATTGGAGGAAGAGATATGGTAGATGGAGAGGCGCCTACAACGTTATCACAAAGCACAACGCGCGATGCTATCAAGTCGTCACATTCAAGAACAATTAATTAACATATATAACGACTCTACGTTGGCATCAGATAACGATATTTCAGACTACACCAATTCCGGTTATGATTACTTTTAGGAATGCATACTCCTAAAAGTACAACCAAATATATCAAACTACAACGAAGAATATGTTGATTCAGATACGCAACGATCTTACTTACCTAAATGTTTAGTGCGCAATGGGAAACCATATTATTGTACTTCTACTAGGTTCGACCTAAGCGTTTGAACACATACTCCTAATAATCATTTTGATCGTGTATTATTGTTCTTACTACTTAAGTCAATAATAAAAAATTATATCAGAGCAATCACAATAATTGTTTGTCATTATATCATATCAGAGCAATCGCAATAATTTTTTGTCATCATATCATAACATTTTTCAGAGCAATCGCAATAATTCTATGTGTAATAAATGAAAATAAATATGAGACATTATATCATAACATTTTTCATAAATATGAGATACATCATAACATTTATCATCACAATTACATTGAGACAACAATAAGAAAATTTATTCTTAACATTTTTCAATGGTACATTATACATCACTGGCACCTCGGGCCGAACTCAAAATCAGCACCTAAATCTGCATGTGAACCCGTGCAAGGGTCAGACCCAAATAAATTACCCCAACCTTGTTGGGCCTCATATGTCGGGACTGGGTCAGAGGGTGGGTCTAGGTGTGGTCTGTAAACGCTCGGACGACTTGAACTAGTACCACCCTCCTCAAACCCTCGACTAGGCATAGTAAAACGCGCTAGTCTACGCTCCAACTCATCAATGTGATCATCACGTGCTTTGAGTTGATCCTGTCGCTAACGTGTCTCGTGTAATATTAAATGACGTAGACCTCGAATGTTATCTGCTGCCTCGACGTAGGACTGATGCCATTCTAACTGCATCAAAGATTGAGCTGGAGGTGCGTTGGTTGAAAACTCAGGTCTCAGCACATCTATAGTATATGAAGCCCCCTCCGGTAGGCCTACGTCAACCGTCCAATTCTGCCTCGGTGGTTGGATGTGCGTAGAACCACCCACAGAGAACTGTGTCTCATACACATGCGGATCATTTGTCGGTGCTGGTGCTTGCGGGATTCGTAATGTCGAAGGTGCCACTGAACCAACTCCAATCAAATCTACATTAACATATCTGGCAATCGG
Organism: Sambucus nigra; assembly: GCA_949130495.1. Taxonomy (NCBI): domain Eukaryota; kingdom Viridiplantae; phylum Streptophyta; class Magnoliopsida; order Dipsacales; family Adoxaceae; genus Sambucus; species Sambucus nigra. The sequence continues at coordinate 261,781,032 of OX422210.1, forward strand.
CGGTAGTATTTGCCTGAGTGCTACTGCCTTCCAATATGCATTATACTCTTCTTGTGACACATCTCTTACGTATTGATTTACGATATGCCAATTTTGGGCGGCAACTGCTTGGAAATCATGTTCTGAGGCACAACACAAACTTGATGGTGGGTTGTCTACGATACATATCCTCCCAGTCAATTGCCGGATGGCCCAATCACCTAAGTACCAAAAACCCTTAAATAGGGGATCCCAAAAAATCATCCGTAACCCCGATATCTCTCGAGCATATAAGATGACATCAGAGTTACGGTAGGCAGAAGTCCCGTATGGCTGCTATATAATGGACTTGGGAGACCGAATCTCAAGCTGATGTTGACTGCTTGAGATGTTAAACCGTTGTGCTCCCTTTACTATCTTTCTGTTGCCCCTCGACCAACGAAATATGCGGGGCCACGCATCGATAGACGAATCGACGAGAATAGGACATGCCGTGGCCATGTACTCGTGATGTAAATACTGCAAAAATTTTCAATAAATTTAATTCATTAGAATAAGTTGACGTATATTGTAATGAACATAAATTTTAATAAATAAGATGAAATGATAATATACCTCGAGTATTTGCCACATGCATTCAACGCTAATCAACGATCGTCGACTGGCTTTGTCCAAAGACCATAAAATACGGGCATAAATAGCCGAACCCCAGTCGTATGTGCCGATGGCAGGAATATCCTCAAGATAATGTAAATAACCGAGGTCGGCAGTGGAGTGAGCATTTGGAAAAAATACACTCCCCAATGTATAAAACCAAAATGCCCGAGCTATGATTGGGGACATATAATCTGGTAACGGTTCAACCTTGACAAATTTTTCAATGTATTTTTTTAGGTCAGAAACTGGAATTCCCGCACCAGTAAATCTCTGTATATGAATTTTCGGGAAAAATTCATTTATGGTATTAACAAAATTTGTATATTGTTCAATTCGAAGATTTTCAATCGGTCGTCCTTGTCCAATTGGAATGCCTGCACGAAGGTTAAAATTTTGTCATATATTTAAATAACTATGAATATGAAAATCATAATATATATTTTAAACAATCAATTATGAATTTAAGTACAACTATTTATTCACACTGGGAAACATTAAGTGAATATGAATAATTATTTTCATATATTGACACAATCGGAATGCAGGTTCATTTTCATAATTTTTTTGTCGTATATTGAAATAATTATGAATATAATTACCCAAAAATATATTTCAAACATTTAATTATGAATTTAAGTACAACATATTATTTTCACATTTTGAAACGATTATGATGCCGATACATATATTTAAAATTTTGTTATATATTTAAATAACTATGAATATGAAAATCATAATATATATTTCAAACAATCAATTATGAATTTAAGTACAACTATTTATTTTCACATATTGAAACATTAAGTGAATATGAATAATTATTTTCATATATTGACACAATCGGAATGCGGGTACATTTTCATAATTTTTTTGTCGTATATTGAAATAATTATGAATATAATTACCTAAAAATATATTTCAAACATTTAATTATGAATTTAAGTACAACATATTATTTTCACATTTTGAAACGATTATGATGCCGATACATATATTTAAAATTTTGTCATATATTTAAATAACTATGAATATGAAATCATAATATATATTTCAAACAATCAATTATGAATTTAAGTACAACTATTTATTTTCACATATTGAAACCTTAAGTATATATAAATAATTATTTTCATATATTGACATAATCGGAATGCGGGTACACTTTTCAATTTTTTTGTCGTATATTGAAATAATTATGAATATAATTACCTAAAAATATATTTCAAACATGTAATTATGAATTTAAGTACAACATATTATTTTCACATTTTTAAACAATTATGAATATAAGTAGAACGAAATAAGCCATAAATTATTACCGAAAAGCATTGTGAAGTCCAGCGGAGTGAACGCAAGCTCGACATATGGTAGTTGGAAGGTATGCGTCGTGTCCCACCAACGTTCTATCAATCCCGTCACAATACATTGATCGAAATTGGGCATCACCATAGAAAAAAAAATCTACATAAAACCGACACTGTCGATAATTGTTTTGATATTGGGCTTTCTCTCTTGAATCAATTTGTACAATTTCATTGGCCCTGCCCAATTCCCACGAAATTCGAATTTGTTTCGGTTTATTATCGGAGTTTTGCCGTCCGACACGTGTGATACTCAGTCACAAATACGGATATAGTTTTCAATTGTGGGATTCGACGATTGAATCGGCGCGGAAGAATTGGGAATTGTCGTTGAAGTCGACCCGTGTTTTTTTTATTTCCCAATATTAATTTATTTCTTCCATTTTCTTCCTAATTCCATCGTGTTAACATCTGATTTGGAGGATTTTCTATATCTAGATTGGGACTGATTTGAAATTATATTTGAGAATAAATGGAATGATTTTTGAGAGTATATGAATAAATTTAGAAAAAATATATAAAATATTTGGACTGAATTATATGAGATTAGTACATACAAATATTGAGTAAATAAGAAAAGAAAATGGAGGAAGATGAAAATGGAGAAGATGCAGAAGACAAATGAAGAAGGAAGAAGAGGCTCTGAATAAAGAAACGGATTGAGAAGAATGGAGAAGAATGAAGAAGAAGGAAGAAGTTTCTGAATATATAAACGGAGGAATGTTACCATTTGAATGTGACCGTTAAGTTCTTACGAATTTCTATAGTTCGTAAGAACTTCCTACGGACTTCATTTATCCGTAAGAAGTTCTTACGAGCTATAGAAGTTCGTAAGAACTCCACCACTATTTGCTGGCCATTTTAGCGATAGGTAAAACACACACACATGCCTCACACGCTGTTAAATTTACCTTTTGCTCATATACACCACTACGCATGCTCTAAGGAGTATAAAGAAACCATGTTGGTACAGGTCTACATGTTGTCTTTTCGTCCAAAACTATGGTAAAGTAAGGTCTTGAGCTACGAAAGGACGACTAAGGTTTAATTATCTATGAACCTAATGTTATGTCTACTATTTATAAATAACAATTGTACAAAATTATGAATTATTAATATAATTACAGAATTAAAACAGAATTACAGAAATGAAACACTTACTTGAATTTGCAGAAATAATAAAAGAATTAAAGATAAATCTGAGCCCTGTTATGAACAGTCTCCTTAAGACAATTTATTCCCTCCAATGTGCTCTGAGGTTGATGAATATTGTCTCCCAAGATAGAACGGATTTTCTAATTAATTATGTAGCACGACAATAATTAATTACAACGAACTCAAATTCTGTGTTTATACTCAACCAGACCAAAGAATGATATGCAGTAGCAGTAGAAAATTTTGTATTTTTCTGGGAAAAGATGAAGCATAAATTTGGAATTATTAGAGGGCAAATTTTTCAGTAGTCAATTCTGTAGGGGAAATGTTTAATTTATAGCTTTTGTGTTGACTGTTGGAACAGTCAACCGAAATTAACTGTCAAAAACAGTTAATCAGTTAAATGAAATTAATTGTCGTAATTAATTAATAATTAAATCCCAGAAAGTTAAATAAATTCGGCCCAAAAAAGTAGGAGATTTTTATAAGCCCGAGCCTGAGCCCGCCGGCCGGACGAACGCGCACGCCCTCATGTGGACTTCTGATCGAAAGTCAACCCGTGCATAGCTTAGGTCATCTCCCCTTCAAAGAGTTGGGATACCCCAAGGCATCCAAGCCGTAGTCCATACTTGGGGTGTTATTAACTCATCAAATTTCCACTACTCTTCCAATGTGGAACAAGAGTTAAAACACACCCAATTCATTAACTTTCATTGCTTTGTGAGTCACTTTGGGGACATATTTATCATTCATAACTTATTAAAATTGGACGTATGAATATACTACGTTAATCTCCTTGCGAAGATGAACGCGTTCGTATATGGTCCCACGATTTTGGTAGTGTGGGTCCCACCTAAATTTGAGCTCAAAGTTGCTCAAAACTCTATCCAGAAAATTCTAGACAACTTTCTAAAACCCAATTCAAGTCCAATTTTCCAATAATCCCCCACATGAATGATATATCGCTATAAATAAAACCAAATAGATGCTAATGCAGATGCAGACACAAGTTGAGTAAAACTGAAGACTTATTGCATCTGGAGAAGTAGCCTAGTGGCCTTGAACTTTCCTTAGTGATATACTATCGGATTTACTTGGTTAATCAGTAGACTTCACGTCCTCGAACCGTTAATCTTTTTTGTAAACCTAAACAACAGTATTCACACAACAATTCTTCAACACAGTTGGTTCTCACGTTTGTGTTCATTTTGGCAGTGAACACCACTTGGTTCCGCAAGTATTTTAAAGAATATGCCTTTCATTATTCTCATAGAAGTGGCCCCCTTCTTACTCAGGTAGGTGACTTCCATAAAGAGTATTCTACAATACCCCACTTAGACGTACTAAGATATAGATGTCATTAAAAGCATAACTTATCCTAATTTCGCGGCAAATATGCATTGTCCCATCTTTGGAATGGATAGGATTAAATATCCTCTAGTGCTTAGTGAATACAACGTAGTTCGGTTTTCCCATTGAACCTAGATCTTGGGATCTCCAGTCACCTAGGTTGGGTTGCCACTATATTGATTCTTATTTATTTATAGGCTTTAGACCCATTCCTCTTGATGATCTTTCAACTTGCTCTCGGTTTAAACCTTTCGTTAATGGATCCGATATATTATCTTTTAACTTTACGTAGTCAATTGAGATAATTCCGTTTGAGAGAAGTTGTCTAACGGTATTGTGTCGATGACGAATATGTCGTGACTTTCCGTTATACATGTGATTTTGTGCCCTTCTAATCGCTGATTGGCTATCGCAATGTATACATATTACGGGTACATGTTTAGACCAATTTGGAACATCCTCTAAGAAATTTCGAAGTCATTCAGCTTCTTCTCCAGCTTTGTCTAGTGCAATGAATTCAAATTCCATTGTCGATCTAGCAATGCACGTTTGTTTTGAGGATTTCCAAGATACGGCTGCACCTCCGAGGGTAAACACATACCCACTCGTAGACTTAGAGTCTTTTGTATCAGATATCCAATTTGCATCGCAATGTCCTTCAAGAATAGTTGTATATTTTGAGTAGTGCAGTCCATAGTTTTGAGTATATTTTAAATAACCCAAAACTCTCAATATAGCTTTCGAGTGATCTCTTCCTGGATTACTCGTAAATCGACTTAGCTTACTTTTTGAGTATGCTATGTCCGGTCTCGTACAGTTCATGATATACATTAAGCTGCCGATAATACGAGAATATTCTAGTTGAGATATGCTTTCACCATTATTTCTTGCAAGATGTAAATTTACATCTACAGGTGTCTTAGTAGGACTAATATCATACTTCTTGAATTTTTCAAGTATTTCTCTATGTAATGAGATTGAGATAATATAAGTCCATCCGATGTTCTAGAAATTTTAATTCCTAATATAACATCGGCGATTCCCATATCTTTCATGTCAAATCTACTACTCAACATTTGTTTTGTAGTTTTGACAATTTCCAAGTTACTACCCATGATAAGCATATCATCAACATAGAGGCATACAATGACATATCCATTATGAATGTATTTAAAGTAAACACATTTATCGCATTCATTAATTTTGAAACCATTTGATAACATTGCATTATCAAATTTTTCATGCCATTGCTTAGGTTCTTGTTTTAATCCATATAGTGATTTAACAAGCTTACATACTTTTCCTTCTTGTCCGGGAGCTTTGAACCCTTCAGGTTGCTCCATATAAATTTCCTCGTCTAGTTCACCGTTTAAGAATGCATTTTTTACATCCATTTGATGTATTTCAAGTCCATTAATAGCAGCTATTGCTATTAACATCCGAATGGACGTTATTCTTGTTACCGGTGAATATGTGTCGAAGTAATCCAACCCTTCCTTTTGCCTATAGCCTTTATCTACAAGTCTAGCTTTATATTTGTCAATTGATCCATCGGCCTTTAATTTCTTTTTAAAGATCCATTTATAACCTAACGGTTTTGAACCTGGTGGAAGATCCACTAGTTCCCATGTATGATTTTGTAATATGGATTCAATTTCACTATTAATTGCTTCTTTCCAATTGGAAGCATCGGGTAAGGATATAGCTTCTTTATACAATTGAGGTTCATTTTCTAACAAATATGTTAGAAAATCCGGACCTAAAGAAGTCGAGGTTTTTGCTCTTTTACTACGTCTTTGTTCATCCTCTATTGATTTAATAGGTTGATGAGTACCACTTGTAGTAGCTTGATTTGTCCTTTTAGAAGGACCAGATTCTCGGGTCATGTTATACGGGAATTCATTTTCAAAAAATGAAGCATCCCTCGATTCAATAACCGTATTTACATGAATGTCCGAAATCTCAGATTTACTAACTAGAAATCGATATGCACTGCTATTAGTAGCATAACTGATGAATACACAATCCACGATTTTTTGCCCTATTCTTACCTTTTTAGGTTTAGGAACCATCATTTTGGCTAAGCACCCCCACACTCGTAAATATTTATAGGAAGGTCTTCGACCTTTCCATAATTCATAAGGTGTCTTGTGAGTCTTTTTGTAAGGTACTTTATTGAGAATGTAATTAGCAGAAAGTAAGGCTTCCCCCCACAAATTTTGTGGAGCTCCTGAACTTAATAACATTGAGTTCATCATTTCTTTCAAAGTACGGTTTTTGCGTTCAGCAACACCATTCGATTGAGGAGAATAAGGATCAGTTGTTTGATGAATAATCCCATTTTCAGAACAAAATTCCTCAAATGGATATTCATATTCACCTCCTCTATCACTTCTAATAGCCTTTATCGTTTTGCTTAATTGATTCTCAACTTCATTCTTATATTGTTTAAATGCATTAATCGCCTCATCTTTACTATGTAACAAATATACATAGCAATATTTTGTGCAATCATCAATAAAAGTAATAAAATACTTTTTCCCACCTCTAGTTTGAACAAATTTTAAATCACAAATATCGATGTGAATTAAATCTAAAGGTTCAGTTATCCTTTCAATAGAATGGAAAGGTAATTTAGCTAATTTAGATTCCACACAAATTTCACATTTATGATTTTTATCAATATTAAATTTTGGCAAAAATTCCAAGTTAATTAATCTACGCAATATATCAAAATTAACATGTCCCAATCTAGCATGCCAAATATTAGATGACTCAATCAAGTAAGAAGAACTAGCAATTTCATTCATTGAAACAGATGTTTTTGGGGTTACAGTAAGAACATTGATTTTAAAGAGCCCCTCATTTAGGTAGCCCTTTCCTACATACATGTCATTTTTAGACAACACAAAGCGATCAGACACAAACACAAGCTTGAAACCATTTTTAGTAAGGAGAGATTCAGAAATCAGATTCTTTCGGATATCAGGCACGTGAAGAACATTGTTGAGAGTAAGTTCCTTTCCAGAAGTCATTTTCAGAGTTATCTTTCTTTGTCCCACCACCTTCGAAGTGGAAGAATTTCCCATAAAGAGATTTTCTTCATTTTCCAAAGGATTATAGGTGGTGAACATCCATTTGTTTTCACAAATGTGTCGTGTGGCTCCAGTATCCACCCACCATTCCTTGGTATTTCCAACCAAGTTACATTCAGAGACCACGATAGAAAGATTCATATTCGCCAAATCATTGGCGATATTCTCACCCTCAGTTACATTTGATTGAGGATTGTTTTGATTTTGCTTCTTCGGCTTACGACACTCGCTTGAGCGATGCTCAGGTTTACCATAATTCTAGCATTTGCCTTTGAACTTTTTCTTGTTATGTTTGGAAGTTCCTTCTCCATCATACTTTCGTTTGTTCTTCTTAGGGCCTTCAACGACATGGACCTTTATTTCCATCGGATTCTTCCCACTTTTCTTTTGAGACTCACGGTTGTCTTCTTCGATTCTTAGCCTGACCACTAACTCCTCCACATTCATCTCGTTACGCGTGTGCTTTAGATAGTTTTTGAACAAAGTCCAAGATGGTGGCAACTTTTCAACAATTGCAGCAACTTGGAAAGTTTCACTAATTGACATTCCTTCAGCATGAATGTCGTGGAGGATCACTTGGAATTCTTGCACTTGCGAGATCATAGATTTAGAATCAACCATTTTGAAGTCCAAAAAATGCCCAACGATAAATTTCTTCATCCCAGCATCTTCAGTTTTATACTTCTTTTCCAAAGAATTCCATAATTCCTTGGATGTTTTGATCGTGCAGTAGACATGGTACAATGTCTTGTCCAAGTAAGCCAGAATATAATTCCGGCATAGGTAGTCCGAATGCTTCCAAGCATCGGCAGCAGCAACCTTTTCAGCGTCATCTCCCTCTTGAATAGAGGGGCAATCTTCATATACAAACTTGCCCAGTTGGCAGGTAGTGAGATAGAAGTACATTTGTCCTTGCCAACGTTTGAAGTCAGCCCCAATGAACTTTTTCGGTTTTTTCCCGTGTGGCATAGATACGGGTGCAGTCACATTTGTGTTGGTGACAATCATTTTCGTAGGAGTAGTATTCGTACTTTGCGATTCCATTTCTGTTACAAAAACAGAATTTTTATCAATGATAAAATTCATATATAATGAATTAACCAAAACAGAATACAAAATTCTGTGCACCAATTTCCTCCAAATATAATTCACAATAAATGAATTCCAAAAGAATTCCAAATAAAATTCAGAATTAAACTATAATATAAACAGAATTTCGTACAAAACATAATTAAATATAAAATCTGTGTCACACTAATTTTTAATAATAAAAAGAATTCTGTACAAAACAGAATTATAATTTAAAGATTAAAAATTTTACATAAACAAATTTTAACAAGAATACACGAATAAAATTTTATTTTCTAAAACAGAATATAAAAACAGTATAGAAATTAAGTTATATATCAAAACTGTTTTACTAATTTCTACAATAAAACAATAACTTAATTCATTTTATTCTGTCAAAACAGATTTATTTTCAACAAATAAATTTCTGTAAAAAAAAAATTTTGTACACTAAAAAACAGTAGAACTTTAAATTGTCTTAAGATTGTTATGTCTATTATTTATAAATAACAATTGTACAGAATTATGAATTATTAATATAATTACAGAATTAAAACAGAATTACAGAAATGAAACACTTACTTGAATTGGCAGAAATAATAAAAGAATTAAAGATAAATCCGAGCCCTGTTATGAACAGTCTCCTTAAGACAATTTATTCCCTCCAATGTACTCCGAGGTTGATGAATATTGTCTCCCAAGATAGAATGGATTTTCTAATTAATTATGTAGCACGACAATAATTAATTACAACGAACTCAAATTCTGTGTTTATACTCAACCAGACCAAAGAATGATATGCAGGAATGTATGCAGTAGCAGTAGAAAAGTTTGTATTTTTCTGGGAAAAGATGCAGCATAAATTCGGAATTATTGGAGGGCAAATTTTTCAGTAGTCAATTCTGTAGGGGAAATGTTTAATTTATAGCTTTTGTGTTGACTGTTGGAACAGTCAACCAAAATTAACTGTCAAAAACAGTTAATCAGTTAAACGAAATTAACAGTTGACTGTTGGCAATAACTGCCAACAGTTTATTAATTAATTAATTAATTTCGTAATTAATTAATAATTAAAGCCCAGAAAGTTAAATAAATTCGGCCCAAAAAAGTAGGAGATTTTTATAAGCCCGAGTCCGAGCCCGAGCCGGCTGGCCGGACGGACGCGCGCGCGCGCGTGTGGACTTTTGACCGAAAGTCAACCCATGCATAGCTTAGGTCATCTCCCATTCAAAGAGTTGGGATACCCCAAAGCATCCAAGCCTTAGTCCATACTTGAGGTGTTATTAACTCATCAAATTTCCACTACTCTTCCAATGTGGGGCAAGAGTTATACCACACCCAATTCATTAACTTTCATTGCTTTGTGAGTCACTTTGGGGACATATTTATCATTCATAACTTATTAAAATTGTACGTATGAATATACTACGTTAATCTCGTTGCGGAGGTGAACCCGTTTGTATATGGTCCCATGATTTTCGTAGTGTGGGTCCCACCTAAATTTAAGCTCAAAGTTTTTCAAAACTCTATCCAGAAAATTCTGGACAGCTTTCTAAAACCCAATTCAAGTCCAATTTTCCAACAAAATACCTAGGGGAAAGACATCTAGCAAATGACATCTTCTAAAGTTACTATTAGATCACATCATTAAGGACAATTAAGGTTTAAAAATAAACAAAAGCCAACACTAATGGATATACACAGTGCTATGGCCGAATTATAGAAAATAGACATTGGTACTAACTATAAACATACACTAGTAGCTAAGAACCTATGTGATCAACATCACTTTTAAAAAAACAAAATCTCCCTTATATCTAACAGGACGAAATAGTGTACTATGGCAAGAAAGTAGCAGGTAAGGAAGGATAGATAAGGGATAGTTTTTGTGGTCAAATCATGTACAAGGTCTTATGCCATAAGGCTATGTGCCTTTAGACTAGCTAAGGTCCAGACCAACATACCAACGCATCAACATAATAAGCCATACATACATACTGTCATATATAATATAGGACATATAATATATATATATATACAGTCCTGCTCTTGTGCGGACTAGTCCGCATTTTAAGAATGCGGACCGGACATGTGTCACCTGACGGTGAGCCCAAAAAAGAGAGAGAGTATCCCTATAATTTAGGCGATAATCTCTAGGCGCACCGTTAGGTGACACATATCCGGTCTGCATTCTTAAAATGCGGACTAGTCCGCACAAAATCATTATTTTATATATATATATATATATATATATATATATATATATATATATATATATATATATATATATATATATATATATATATATATATATATATATATATATATATATATATATATCAGTCCTTCTCTTGTGCGGACTAATTCACATTTTAAGAATGCGGACCGGACATGTGTCACCTGGCGGTGAGCCCAGAAAAGAGAGAGAGTGTCCCTATAATTTAGGCGATAATCTCTAGGCGCACCGTTAGGTGACACATGTCCGGTCCGCATTCTTAAAATGCGGACTAGTCCGCCAAAAAGCATTATTATATATATATATCAGTTCTGCTCTTGTGCGGACTAGTCCGCATTTTAAGAATGCGGAACGGACATGTGTCACCTGGCGGTGAGCCCAGAAAAGAGAGAGAGTGTCCCTATAATTTAGGCGATAATCTCTAGGCGCACCGTTAGGTGACACATGTCCGGTCCGCATTCTTAAAATGTGAACTAGTCCGCACAAAAGCATTATTATATATATATATATATCAGTCCTTCTCTTGTGCGGACTAGTTCACATTTTAAGAATGCGGACCGGACATGTGTCACATGGCGGTGAGCCCAGAAAAGAGAGAGAGAGTGTCCCTATAATTTAGGCGATAATCTCTAGGCGCAGGTGACACATGTATATATATATATAGTTAGATATTTTATCCTTTCTATGTTTAATTAAAATATTGTGACTTCTATGGATCATTTGTCCTTAGCCTATCCATTCTGGTGGTATGCTATCTACTATTAATAATAAGTGCAGTATTGTGGTCCTCCAATGTTGTTGTTATTAGATGAAATTAATGTATTAATCGTAGAAGAACAAATAGACGAAATATTCGAATTATTAGAAGATAAAATATATGATGTAATTATAGAAGATTGAGATAATTTAACAACTGAACAATTAATAAAAAAATATGGTAATGAAAATAATAAAGAAGCTATAATATCTATATACTGTGCAGAAGGAATAAATGAATATAATAAAAGAAAAATAATAAATATCGAATTAAATAAATTTATAAATGAAGAAGAAATTGTAAAAATATTAGAAACAATAAACCCCACAAAAGAAATGGAAGCTTAAACTTAAACATCAACCACAACCATTATTTTACACAGATGAACAGTGACATGAACAGTAGTATGACCAGTAATTCTTAAATAGTTCCTCAAGTCCACAGTACTATAAGTTATTGTAGCATCCCAATCAAGCCTAAAAATTCCAACATAACGGCAAACAACAGCAACAATGGCAACACACAGGACACCGAAAAGTTTAAAAATGTACAGTCATTCTAGAGTTAAATAAGATGTTCATATCAATATTATCCATAAAAATAAATCCTCAAGGATTATTTAATGATATATCAAAACATAATAAGAATATTATTTAAGTACTTAGAGTGGTTAACTCAAAAGATGTAATAAAAACTTTAAATTTTATTGTTGAGAATGAAACATGTGGTTACAAACTATTAATTTACAGGCGATAATCAAGATTACAAGACATGAAATAATTAACAGGTGATAGAAGACTTACAATTACAAAATAATATACAACTATTGTTGCTGGATTACAAAGCTAGTCGGAGAGTTGGTCGAAAAATTAAACGGAGGTTTTGAGAGAGAGAGATTGGTTACTAAGAGTTGTGGGATTTCTGTGTGTCTTGTAAATGAGAGAGAAGCTTCCTATTTATAGAGCAAAAGTTTCGGACGTGAAGATTTCTAAAATATACAAAATTTAAAAGATAAGAGATTGAAGGCAACGTTTTTGTATTGCTTCTCGTTTTTCAACATATGTACATTAGAGCCTCGTGATTCTGCTTTTAATTAAGGCATTGCTTGCATCACGGATTTCGTTCATTTATGTTTGCGTCATCTCTTGCGTAATGAATTTTGTCCATTGTGGCTGGTGTTGGTGTACCGTCAGTGCTTGCGTCAGTAATGATTTCTCTTGCTTCTATGGTTCCATCATATTGTTAATATTATGCTTGGTAACTGAGTCCATTGAATCATTGTTTGAATCAGTGTGTGTATAGTTGCAAATATACATAATACGATCTTTTTTCTTGCTCTAGTGTCTCTTCTACTTGTGAAGAATTTTGAGATTTACTAAAATATTTTATGTTAAGACTAAAAGGGTGTTTTGGAATAAAAATTCTCATATTAAACATTTCTTTTATCATACACCAAGGATCACATGGAATTTCATTTATTATTTTGTTTACTTTATATATTGCTATTAAGTCTTCTGTTGCATCTTGTCCTTCTAGATAAGATTCGTCATCTGTGCACTGAACAAAATAGTTAGAGATTTTATCTTTTTTATGTTCAATTAAAATATTGTGCCTACTATGGATGATTTGTCCTAAGCCTATACATTCTGGTGGTATGCTATCTACTATTAATAATAAGTGCGGTATTGTAGTCCTCCAATGTTGTTGTTCAACTAGTGCATCTAATAAACCTATTGGTAAAATATCATTTATTTTAGTATAAGGGGGAGGTATTAATATGCTGGCTATCATTACAAATTCTAATAATAGACTTATTATGTGACACCCCGTCTAATTAAATATCGGGTAGCTACTCCTTTATTAAATTAATACAAAATGCCAAGTTGGTTCAGTTAACAGCATCACTGTCGAAAACATTTTTATGATTACTAACCACCTAGTATTTAAAAAGTGAGTTGCCAAGTTTTAAATTAACTCTGATTAACATGCAATAAAAGGATAATGAAAGAATAACAATCATTCACCATAACGAAGTAATAGAATAACCAACAACATAATAATAAGTCCGGAGGAAAACTCCTCACAACAATCCCACAACTGAACTAAATAAAACAAAGTATCCTGAATAAATTACATGCCAAAAGTCTGAAAATCTGAAATAGGAAATGTTTCTAATAGAAATGGGCGACATACCCTACGACTGATGAAAGCTGAATATAGAGTCAAGATAGATGAAGCGTCTACTGGAAAAGTCATGTAACTTCCACAAACAGCTACAGCTCGTCACCTGAATGAAAATCCTATGCATGGTGTCCTTGTGGCTGGGCACCTAAAATGGTTTTTACAAAAAATAGATTTGAAAGAAAACGGGTCAGAGCCCGAAAGTGGGGATTATTTTAAAAACAGCAAGTGTTTTAATAACATTAAAACAATGAATGCAAAATACATGTTAGGACATGCACTCACATGAAATGCTCACCTCTCGACTAATTGTGCACTCCTAACGTACCGTACCCATCTAAGTGACATACATACCTAACCAAACCGTAATAAGTTCTACCCCTTAATACTCAATTACCATTATACGTTCTAGCGTTATCAAATAAATAGAGGGGTTTACTTAACTCAGGTTCTCAATTATTAGTAATACAATTCATTACAGGTTATCCCTTTATGGATACTCAAAGCATTTCTGTATTTATACGCACAATACCAACATGAAAGTTCTCATTAATTTAAGTGTATATTAGTCATGCCATAAATATACAATACAAGCATCCGAGACCAAGATGTGGTGCACACATACTCTGCTATCCATCCCGGTACATCACGTACATAAGGATCATGCATTCCGAATTTCTCCGGAATCGTCTCAAATAATAGGAAATCACAAACAATGGAGGCGAACACAGTCACATCATATGGGTCACGCACATACCTACGCTCCCACGATCAGCAGACTTATTAACATCCCAATAAGTCCTTCTCTGACCTATGTTCTCGAGGTACCAATCTAAATCCGGGCAACACAAGGATTAGAGGGCCCTAAATGAACGTAAACCTCCCGTGATAGCAAGTATGGTAGGTATGTCATACACATAAAATCATATACATATACTAAGTATGCACACATCTTAGTAATCACCGTAATTTATTTGTGGTACACTTCTCATTCTCGTACCGACTTATAATGTTGCACAATTCATAAGTTCCCGATTAATTCAATTATTTAAGCCGTTAATAATTCTCGCATCGTAATAATCACTCACGTCCTATTCCACAATTTCCATTCACTTCGAATTGCACTTCTATGTTTCACTCCTCAATATATCCCAATTATCCCAACTATATCAATTTATCATCAAGGGAATGTTATCTCTACAATTAAATAAGGTTATGGGACACGCGACATCAAAACAGGCCAAAAAGCCTAAACTGTCATCTCGTTAGAAGTCTCGTTCGAACGAGGCTATTCGAATGAGAGTTCGTTCGAACGAACTGGGCATCTAACGAGATCTCGTTCGAGCGAAAGACATCGAACGAACATCCCTCTCGTTAGAAGGCAAACTGTCAACTCGTTAGAAGCTCGTTCGAACGAGCTCGTTCGAACGACCTGGGCAGGTCTTTTAACGAGAGGCCAGTTTCGAGCCCAGATTTTCCCTTTTTCGTTTTTCCATCTTTTCTTCACATCTAATCCCACATAAAAATCATCCCAACCTTATTTTAAGGTTTCTAATCTATACTAAACAGTCGTAGGTCATAATCAAACAATTATATAGGGCCAAATCTTCCTAAACATCATCAAATCATTAATTCCCCTCATTTATCCCCAAATCCCATGAACATGAACCCTAAAATTTTAAAGTCACCAATGGGTATAATTAAATCCGTTTTTGTTTCATACCAGGTATATTATCATCAGAATAATCACCTAAATACAATTCTACATGCAATTCCTCATCAAAAAGTAAGTTCTAATTCCAATTTAAATGGGTTTTTATCAATATCCCAACAACAATGAAATTTCAGAAATGTCTAAGCATGGAGAAAACATTCAATGCTATTAACGAAATTTAAACCACTTGCCTTATGTCTTTCTCTTATTTTGATGTTGAATGATGAATTACTCTCTCTCTCTCTCTGCAGGATTTCTCCTCTCTTTCTATCTACAAGCTCTTCTTCTCCAAGGTGACAATGGTGGCTAGGGTTTTCTTTAGGAAACTCTTGGAACTAATTCTAATAACCACCGTAGCCCATTTGGTCATAAGGTGTAGTTAGTGGGTTTAGTGGGTAATTTTCAAATCAGATTTTTATTTCCTAATTTTCGTTGGTTTTAATTCCCAAAAATCTAAAATTACCAAACTGTCCTTATACGTTGCCGGCATGACCTAAAAATGCCCCGGGACCCAAACTAAACCCCCGGCTAGTGTTTTCTGACTATTTCGACCCTTCCGGACGCGTTGGCACACTCAAAATGACCATACGGTTAATAGAACTAAAATTCACTTTTTAATTAAATAATAATTTTCCTGACGCGACTGTCACACGCGTCTCAACAAAATTCCAAATTGTCGTATTTCAATCTCACGACAAGTTTCATAGTTCAATATTCATATATAGTCATATATACACATTAAAATCAAATACCAACTCGCATCTCGCTAGTATTTTTATCCGGATTAATTCCCAATTAATACACATTTAATTCAATTAATCCCATAAATAAATATCATAAAAATACGGGGTATTATTACATACTTCCCCCCTAATAACATAATTTCGTCCCGAAATTCGGAATTAGAAAGTACCTGGTAAGAACAACACTGGATAACGTTCACGCATCTCATCCTCGTGCTCCCATGTGGACTCCTCGACATTATGATGTCGCCACTGAACACGCACTAACGGAACTATCTTTTACCGCAGTTTCCGCTCAATTTGGTCCAAAATAGCAATCGGCCCCTCCTCGTAGGAGCTATCAGGCTGGAGATCGATGTCCTGCAAAGAAATGTGAGAATGAGCCAAATTGTCTCTAAGATATTTCCTTAGCGAGGAAATATGAAACGCATCGTGAATCCGATGCAAATGCTCCGGTAACCCAAGTCTATACGCAACCGGTCCAATCCGCTCAATAATAGGAAATGGTCCCACATATCTCGGTGCCAACTTCCCTTTCTTCCCGAAACGCATAAGCCCCTTCATAGGAGATACTCTGAGCAAAACCTGGTCCCCCACCTCAAATTCCCTAAAGGACCTCTTCGCATCAGCATAGCTCTTCTGCCTGTCCTGAGCTACCCGAATGCGACTCCGTATCAATTATATCCTTGCCGAAGTATCCTGAATTACTTCCGGCCCAAGTAGTTTGTTGTCCCCCACCTCCAACCAACATGCTGGGGAACGACAAGGTCTACCGTACAACGCCTCAAATGGAGCCATGCCAATGGTGAACTGGTAGGAGTTGTTGTAAGAAAACTCCACCAGTGGAAGATACTGCTCCCATCCACCCCCGAAATCAATGATGCACATACGTAACATGTCCTCTAACATCTGGTTTGTACGCTCGGTTTGCCCATCGGTCTGCGGGTGATACGCCGTACTCAATCGCAATTCCGTGCCCATGGCCTCCTAAAAACTTTCCCAAAATCGTGAAACAAATATCTTGTCTCGGTCAGACACGATATTTAGGGGCACACCGTGAAGTCTCACTATCTCTGCAATAAAGAGCTGGGCATACTGTCCCATAGTGTAGTCTGTCCTTACGGGTAGAAAATGAGCGACTTTAGTCAGCCTGTCCACAATTACCCAAATGGAGTCGTGACCTCTCTGTGACGTGGGCAACCCCGTGATAAAATCCATGGATATGCTCTCCCATATCCACATCGGGACCTCTAATGGCTGTAGAAGTATTTCCGGTCTCTGATGATCCACTTTTACTAGCTGGTAAGTGGTGCATTTAGAAACAAACACGGCAATATCTCTCTTCATCCCGCTCCACCAATATTGTCGTCTCATGTCTTGGTACATTTTGTCCCCACCAGGATGTACCGCGAACCGTGAACCGTGCGACTCTGCCATCACCTTGTGCCGCAATTCCTCCCCTTCCGGAACTACCAATCTCCCATTGAAGCGTAATCCCTCGTCTGACCTAACGGTATAGGACTCGACTCCCTCTGCTATAATCGAACTATCTGCTCCTGACAGAACGAGTCATCTGCTTGTTCCTTTACCACTCTCATGACAATCTGTGGTGTAACAGTCATCACCAACATGAATGATTGGGCCACTGCATCCTGGTGTCCCAACTCCTTCCACTTTGCCTTCCACACCCCTGCCACCTCATCTACTGGCCTACGGCTCAACGCGTCTGCTACCATGTTAGCCTTCCCCGGGTGGTATTGGATATCAAACTGATAATCCTTCACGAACGCAAGCCACCTCTGTTGCCGCATATTCAACTCCTTCTGCGTGAATAGGTACTGTAGGGACTTGTGGTCCGTGAATAATCGAAACTTCTCCCCCAAAAGGTAATGTCTCCAAATCCGAAGGGCAAATACCACTGCCGCTAACTCCAAGTCATGGGTGGGGTAATTCTTCTCGTGAGGCTTAAGCTTACGGGAAGCATAAGCTATGGCCTGACTCTCCTGCAATAATACACCTCCAAGTCCTTGTAGGGACGCATCGGTGTAAACTAGATACTCAACTCCTGGTCTCTGCAATGCTAACACAGGTGCTGAAGTTAACTTGTCTTTCAACTCATCGAATGCCAACTGACAGGCATCACTCCAAATGAACGACACACCCTTATGAGTCAGATGTGTCAAAGGACCCGCTATCTTTGAGAATCCCTAAATAAACCTCCTGTAGTATCCTGCTAGGCCCAAGAAACTACGGATCTCAGTCGGTGTCGTGGGCTATCCCCACTCCCTCACCGCGGATACCTTCCCCGGATCAACAGATATCCCCCGGTCGGAAATAATATGCCCCAAAAACTGAACCTCTTTCACCCAAAACCCGCACTTCTCATATTTTGCATACAGCTCGTTCTGAAGTAGCGTCTGTAAAACCTGCCTCAAATGCTCGGCGTACTCCTCCTCGGTCTGGGAGTAAACCAGAATATCAACAATGAAGACAATGACGAACTGATCAAGGAACTCTCTGAACACCCTATTCATCAAGTCCATAAACACTGCTGGAGCGTTGGTCAAGCCAAAAGGCATAACCCGAAACTCGTAGGAACCATATCTCATTAAGAACGCAGTCTTCGAGACATCCTCTTCCCTGATACGCAACTGATGGTATCCCGATCGTAAATCAATCTTTGAGAAGAAAGAAGCTCCCCTCAACTGGTCAAATAAGTCATCGATTCGGGGCAACGGATATTTATTCCGTATCGTGACCTTATTCAACTCTCGGTAATCCACACACAACCTCAATGATCCATCCCTCTTCTTTACAAACAACACAGGGGCACCCCACGGCGAAGTACTCCTTCGTATAAACCCCTGACCCAATAACTGCTCAATCTGATCTCGTAGCTCTCGCATCTCTGCCGGAGCCATACGGTACGGTGCGCGTGCTATAGGCCTCGTATTTGGTAATAAGTCTATGACAAAGTCTATCTCTCGACTGGGGGGTAGGCCTGGTATCTCCTGAAACACATCGGAATACTCCCTGACAACTGGGATCGAATCTAAAGGACTCACAACCTCCTTAGAGGTATCCTCCTCTATGTAATACAAATGAGAGGTCGAGCCTCCCTCTGGGCGAGGCATCGTCACTACAAACATCTCTTGCCCCGGAATGGCAAAAACAATGCTCCCACCGAAGCAATCAATCATAGCTCTATAAGCTGCGAGCCAATCCATACCGATAATCACATCGTGCTCATGCATATCCAATACCAACATGTCTGTAGGTAATACCAAACTACCAATCTCTACCCCCACTCCCCGGCATATAAAGAAAATAAGTGACCCACTCCCCAATGGCGAGTCTACACACGTCACTGTGCTCTCTGCTGTGGCTAATAACCCTAAGGCTTTCGCAAAATGTGTAGCAATAAAATAATGCGTTGCCCCCGTATCAAACAAAACCCGACCCATAGTGCCATGGATAGGAAACATACCCTCAATCGCGGGTGGTGCCTGTGGAACTGCTCCCTGCTGAAGCTGGTATACTCTCCCGTACTTCAGCTACCCCTGCTGAAATGGGACCACTGGAATGGGTGGTAATGCTGCCATCTATGGTGGCGCCGGGAGGACGGCGAGAAACATGGGCCTCTGCGACTCCTGTCGAGCACCCTGCTGCTTCTACGGGGCTCTGCCCCTATCAGGACAGTCCTGGCGTTTATGGCCACTCTTGCCACAAACGTAACACTTCCCCGGGAAGTTCCACCCTCTTTGTCCCTGCTGCCCCCGGCCCTGGTGGCCGTTACCGTTCCTCCCCTGGCCCTGCTGAAACTGCTGTTGACCATTCTGACCCTGCTGGTTCTGATGGCCGTTCGGACCCTGATGGCCCTGCCGGAAACCTCCCTGTCCGTGCCTAAAATTTCCCGATCTGAACCTTTTGTGATCCCCCTGCTGGGAACCCTGGTCACCCTGTCTCTGCCCCTAAACAGATTGTGCCCCACTAGCACCATATCCTCCAGTCCTGCCCTGATGGCTGGACTCTCCCGATCTCTTGCCTTCAGCCATGTGAAAGCGATGATCCTGGCAGTGCAATAGTGCAGCGTTAACCACATTAGAGTAAGTGGACAACGATAGATTCCCCAACAAATGTTGACGGATCCTCCAAGTCAACCAGTCTGTAAATTTCTGTATCTTCTTCTCTTCTGTCGGTATCTCATCCGGGACAATATTCAACAGATTTGTGAATTCGTCCTCATACTCGGCCACAGTCTTACCTTCCTATTTGAGATTCATCAACTTCCTCCTCATTTCCGTGTGAACAGCTGACGAAAAATACTTGCGGGCAAACCGCACCCAAAACTCCTGTATAGTGAGAGTATCTCTCTCCTCCACGGTGGTAATAGACTCCCACCACTGCAGTGCAGACCCCACTAGCTTAAAGGTATCTAGTATCTGCTTCTGGACATCGGTGCACTCATACATCCTCAGGTGCCGCTGAATGTCCTTCCTCCACTGACTCGAAACCACAACATCAGAGCTACCTGCGAACTCCGGTGGGTGCGCTTTCTGAAAAGCATCACGTACACATTCCCAAGCAGACGGGAATGCATGTGCCTAAACTGGCACGGCTACTGGCGCCTGAGGTGGTGCTTGCTGAACTATGGCTAGTGCGGCATTTACCGCCTGGGCCACAATGGCTGCAACCTCGGCGGCATTCATCGTGCCCTGAACTGGTGCGGGCTGTGGTTCTGGCGTAGCATCCCTGGGAACCCGTTGTGCACGTCGTGGAGGCATCTGAAACAAGAATAAAGTTTATAAGTTCGCAGTTATAAACTTGAAATAGCTGAAGAACATAGCATATACAAAAGAATACAACAGTCCTAAAATATAGGGCTCTACATCAAAGAAAGCTCAGCGGAAACATAATAAGCCGTACAGATCCTAAAGGACACTAGAACCTATGCTCTGATACCACCTGTGACACCCCGTCTAATTAAATACCGGGTAGCTACTCCTTTATTAAATTAATACAAAATGCCAAGTTGGTTCAGTTAACAACATCAGTGTCGAAAACATTTTTATGATTACTAACCACCTAGTATTTAAAAAGTGAGTTGCCAAGTTTTAAATTAACTCTGATTAACATGCAATAAAAGGATAATGAAAGAATAACAATCATTCACCATAACGAAGTAATAGAATAATCAACAACATAATAATAAGTCCGGAGGAAAACTCCTCACAACAATCCCACAACTGAACTAAATAAAACAAAGTATCCTGAATAAATTACATGCCAATAGTCTGAAAATCTGAAAAAGGAAATGTTTCTAATAGAAATGGGCGACATGCCCTACAACTGATGAAAGCTGAGTATAGAGTCAAGATAGATGAAGCGTTTACTGGCAAAGTCCTGTAACTTCCACAAACAGCTACATCTCGTCACCAGAATGAAAATCCTATGCATGGTGTCCTTGTGGTTGGGCACCTAAAATGGTTTTTACAAAAACTAGATTTGAAAGCAAACGGGTCAGAGCCCGAAAGTGGGGATTATTTTAAAAACAGCAAGTGTTTTAATAACATTAAAACAATGAATGCAAAATACATGTTAGGACATGCACTCACATGAAATGCTCACCTCTCGACTAATTGTGCACTCCTAATGTACCGTACCTATCTAAGTGACATACATACCTAACCAAACCGTAATAAGTTCTACCCCTTAGTACTCAATTCCCATTATACGTTCTAGCGTTATCAAATAAATAGAGGGCTTTACTTAACTCAGGTTCTCAATTATTAGTAATACAATTCATTATAGGTTATCCCTTTATGGATACTCAAAGTGTTTCTGTATTTATACGCACAATACCAACATGAAAGTTCTCATTAATTTAAGTGTATATTAGTCGCGCCATAAATATACAATACAAGAATCCGAGACCAAGCTGCGGTGCACACATACTCTGCTATCCATCCCGGTACATCACGTACATAAGGATCACGCATTCCGAATTTCTCAGGAATCGCCTCAGATAATAGCAAATCACAAACAATGGAGGCGAACACAGTCACATCACATGGGTCACGCACATACCTACGCTCCCACGATCAGCAGACTTATTAACATCCCAACAACTCCTTCTCTGACCTATGTTCTCGAGGTACCAATCTAAATCCGGGCAACACAAGAATTAGAGGGCCCTAAACGAACGTAAACCTCCCGTGATAGCAAGTATGGTAGGTATGTCATACACATAAAATCATATACATATACTAAGTATGCACACATCTTAGTAATCACCGTAATTTATTTGTGGTACACTTCTCATTCTCGTACTGACTTATAATTTTGCACAATTCATAAGTGCCCGATTAATTCAATTATTTAAGCCATTAATAATTCTCGCATCGTAATAATCACTCACGTCTTATTCCACAATTTCCATTCACTTCGAATTGCACTTCTATGTTTCACTCCTCAATATATCCCAATTATCCCAACTATATCAATTTATCATCAAGGGAATGTTATCTCTACAATTAAACAAGGTTATCGGACACGCGACATCAAAACAGGCCAAAAAGCCTAAACTGTCATCTCGTTAGAAGTCTCGTTCGAACGAGGCTGTTCGAACGAGAGTTCGTTCGAACGAACTGGGCATCTAACGAGATCTCGTTCTAACGAAAGACATCAATTGAACATCCCTCTCGTTAGAAGGCTAACTGTAAACTCGTTAGAAGCTCGTTCGAACGACCTGGGCAGGTCTTCTAACGAGAGGCCAGTTTCGAGCCCAGATTTTCCCTTTTTCGTTTTTCCATCTTTTCTTCACATCTAATCCCACATAAAAATCATCCCAACCTTATTTTAAGGTTTCTAATCTATACTAAACAATCGTAGGTCATAATCAAACAATTATATAGGGCCAAATCTTCCTAAACATCATCAAATCATTAATTCCCCTCATTTATCCCCAAATCCCATGAACATGAACCCTAAAATTTTAAAGTCACCAATGGGTATAATTAAATCCGTTTTTGTTTCATACCAGGTATATTATCATCAGAATAATCACCTAAATACAATTCTACATGCAATTCCTCATCAAAAAGTAAGTTCTAATTCCAATTTAAATGGGTTTTTATCAATCTCCCAACAACAATGAAATTTCAGAAATGTATAAGCATGGAGAAAACATTTAATGCTATTAACGAAATTTAAACCACTTGCCTTATGTCTTTCTCTGATTTTGATGTTGAATGATGAATTACTCTCTCCCTCTCTCTGCAGGATTTCTCCTCTCTTTCTCTCTACAAGCTCTTCTTCTCCAAGGCGACAATGTTGGCTAGGGTTTTCCTTAGGAAACTCTTGGAACTAATTCTAATAACCCCCGTAGCCCATTTGGTCATAAGGTGTAGTTAGTGGGTTTAGTGGGTAATTTCCAAATCAGATTTTTATTTCCTAATTTTCGTTGGTTTTAATTCCCAAAAATCTAAAATTACCAAACTGTCCTTATACGTTGCCGGCATGACCTAAAAAAGCCCCGGGACCCAAACTAAACCCCCGGCTAGTGTTTTCTGACTATTTCGACCCTTCCGGACGCGTTGGCGCACTCAAAGTGACCATACGGTTAATAGAACTAAAATTCACTTTTTAATTAAATAATAATATTCCTGACGCGACTGTCACACCCGTCTCAACAAAATTCCAAATTGCCGTATTTCAATCTCACGACAAGTTTCATAGTTCAATATTCATATATAGTCATATATACACATTAAAATCAAATACCAACTCGCATCTCGCTAGTATTTTTATCCGGATTAATTCCCAATTAATACACATTTAATTCAATTAATCCCATAAATAAATATCATAAAAATACGGGGTATTACATATTATTACTTCTATAAGTAACCATAGCTTTATTAGGCCTACATATGAGTAAATATTTTATTAGGCCTACTAATTACAAAGTTTTCAAAAAGTCGATAATCTATTTCTAATAAAATTACTGTGTCATGTTTCTTTTCAGAATTTATATACATTTGTTCATATCTATATGTGCGTCCTACCAGGGCTATGTTAAAACGAAAATAGTTTAGTAATGCAACCCAATTAAAAATATCTTTTTTCTCGTGCAAATATACAAAAAAATTCTACTATTGCATCTGGTAAAAGAGTTTCTACTTTTGTACGTAATATATACCAATAGCAGGGTGTGACACCCCGCCTAATTAAATACCAGGCGATCACTCCTTTATTAAATTAAATCAAGGTAAACAGTTGGTTCATTCTCAGCATCACTGTCGATAAAATAAATTTTCCAATTAACACCCTAAATAATTAAGCTAAGTGTCAAAAACATTTTCATACAAACTTTCCAAATTTTAATTAAAGAAAAAGATTTATTTATTTAAAACAACATTCCTACAATTAAGAATCACATCACAGTAAACCAGATAATATAAAACATTCGTCAATCGAATGTCAACATATGAAAACTAAAAATCACAAATCCAAACTGAATGAATCCCATAGAACAATACTGGAAATAACTGGAATATAAATGTCCCAACAACAACTGAAATAATGAAAAGGGCGACACGTGCCCAATAAATGATAATGCTAGAATGGAGTCAATAAAGGAAGCCGTCTACGCAAGTGACCTGCAACTCCCACCTAAGCTGTAGCACGTTCCTCTCAAGGGATCCTAAGCAAGATGCCCCTGTGGCTGGGCACCTGAAATATATACATATATATACAAGAGAGAGAGAGAGAGAGAGAAAAAGAAACGGGTCAAAGCCCGAAAGTGTGTTTGATTTAAAAGTACGTTTAGCAAGTATTTAAATTGATACAGGCCAATGCAACAACATATTAGTGCGTCACTCTATTGAGAAATACTCACCTCTCTTCTAATGTGCACACCTATCGCACTAACCTTCCCAACGATTTTGTTTTATCAATTAACGCACAAGTCTTTCTAAAAGATTTAACTTATCTTAGATTACTCGTAAGATTTACAATTCAACGATTCCATTAAAAAGGTTCCAAATGGTAACCAAAGTTCTCCATTTTAACTTTATAAAATCAATAAGTTTTCCGGTGACATATTATACTTTCTCAAAACAAGTATTCATAATTTAGTCCAGAATTATTCCTCACTTACTACGTTACAACAACAGTTTAAATCCCTCAATCCAGATATATATATAAAGCACTCGTATAGTATATATATATATATATATATATTATAACAGCACCCCCAACTAAATTATGGTGCGGGCATACTCTACTATCCAAAGCCCCATATCACTCATATTAAGGGGAATACATTCGGAATCACTCTCGAAATGTATTAACAATACATACACAAACAATATTGAGGCGAAGAATAGATTCCAAGTCTCTAAGAGGATGGCACATGCCTGCGTCTCTTAGGACCGTCTGAACTATCACGTCGATAGCCTGTACCAAGGACATCTATCTTCTAGGGTACAAGTCAATATCCCCCATAAAGGTCCCATCGAGATAAGACTTGTCCCAGCGCGGTAACCTCAGGGATAGCAAGTAGCGTGGGCATGATTTTCACACATAGATAGTATATGCATACCCAATCATATAACTATACTAACATTACCATATCAATATTAGGTAAATTATCAATTCCCATAATTTCGACATTTCCACATTATCATATTATTAGTATCGCGTATAAGGGTTCGTCTCTAACCTTAATTCGAAGTATTCTTCCATCTTATTACGTAACTCACATGGACTCTCTCTTCCCCAAGTATAAAATTCAGTAGGTGTCCTATTTACGTTCTAACGTAACCCTCTTATGTAACTTTCCCCTAAAAACAATAATTTATCCAACCTAAGGTAAATACCCCATAAATACCATCCTCGTCGAATATTAAAGATCCCAACATCTATTCATATACCCTACTGGTCCTCAATGTCTCCCAAATTATTTTATTAAGAATGCCCAATAATTATTTCACGATAAACTTAATTTAACTAATTAAACAAGGGAAATAGGAGTCTTCCTTCGATCGATCGAAGCTTGGGGCTCGATCGATCGAACCTTCGATCGATCGAAGCTCTAGGCTCAATCGATCGATCAAGCAGGTCTGAGCAAAATTCTGCAGAATGCAGTTACGGGTTTCATCACCAAAATTACACCAAATCCATATTTTCAAGTTCCAATCATCCCAGAATTCTACTACTAACATTGTAACAATATACTAGATGATTCTAACGTAAGGCATGTACATATTCAACATTTAAACATGGATTTTCAACCTAAAATTATGTCCAATTATCAAGAACCCTAGAATTTTCTTAAACAGATTTCTAATGAATCTTTCTCCAGAATTTCTTTCTTATGATCACCAAATTCCGTGGTTTATTACCTCTACATGGTAAGGGTTTCCAGAATTAACATATACATCAATACTACATGGGTTCTCCTATCAAAAATGGGGTTTTCTTCCATAGTTTTCATCACAATTCATTCCTAAGCTAACATGAAGATTGCATCAACAAAAATAGCAAGTTTAAACACTTACCTAGGATTTTGGTATTCTGATTCACGGCTGATTTTGGTATGGCTGCGTTCCTCATCTCGCGATCTATGCGGTGGTGGTGGCGGCGGTGCAAACCGATGGCTTTTTGGCCTTGAATTGCCTTGGAGCTCTCTCCTCTCTTCTCTAATGGCCGTCACTTGATTTCTGGATATTCTAACCCTAAGAGGCTAACCTAATGGCTGATATAGGTGGCTGATATTCGTGGGTTTAATTACCCAATTATGTAAAATGACTAAAATGCCCTCCCGAGGTACTAATTAGGCCTAAAAACACCCTGAGACCCAAACTAAACCCCCGGGTACACTTTTCTGACTATCTCGACCCTTCCGGACGCGTTGGCGCACTTAAAATGACCATACGAACAACTTATAAAATATTCACTTTTTATTTAACAAAATTAGTCCTGACGTGACACGGGCACGTCCCGACTTAAATTTCTGAAATAGTCATTTAATTCACTTATGACAACATTATAAAAATAAATCTCATATATTACTATACCCATCCAGTAATTTGCAACAAATAACAAATTTCCAATAATTACTAACTCTCGTCACGCTAGTAAATATTCAAAGCAACATTCCGGATTAAAATTAAATTAATTTATCTGAATTAAATTTAATAAATCCCATAATTTTAAAAGCTATAAAAATACGGGGTATTACACAGGGGTCAAAAGAAGATAAAAAGTTACTATTACTATATAAAATTATTTGTTCTAATTTCTTTTCAATATCTTGTTTTTTAATATTTAATATTTTAAAGTGTTTTATTATAGCATTATGTTCTTCGACAAGTTATTGGTTATTGTTGAAAGAGTTATAATATTTTACTTATGCTTCTAGATTATTAACATGGTGCATTAGATTAAAAAAGTAAGTATTAAGATAATTCATAATATGTATAAATGATCCTTTATTATATTCTCGGTTGAACCATAGGTTGTCAAGGATCTTCTATTGTTCTACTATCACTTGTACCTTTGACCTGAATTTTTGCCTCTCATTAAGAACAGTAAATAATTGGTTACTGTTTTCTTTTGTGCCCGATGAAGAGCCTTGGTGATGAGACATCTACAAAATTTAGGATTTGTTAGTAATTAATCTAGATAGTATGTCAGCTAATTGATTATCTTTATCTTTTATATGTTCAAATTTAGGGGTAAAACCTTTTCCTGTAATATTGTCAATAAAATCTAACCATCTTTTTGTAGCTTATTTGCTTTGATTAGTTTTATTAAAGTGTTTTACTATATTATCACAGTCTATTCTAATTAGAAATTCTTTTCCTAAAAATAATTGAAATCTTTCTATAGTGTTTATTACTCCTAATATTTCTAAGTCAGTGGATGGTAACCTACTTTGTGTTTCATTAAAGTTTTCTGAATAGTATGTACAAATTACTTCTTCATTTTTATTAGGTTTTTGTAATAAAATTCCTGCCCATCCTATTGTTGATGCGTCCATTTGTATAATTTTATAACTACTTTCTATATGTAAGGATAAAGGTTCTAATTTACTAACTATTTGTTTCATTTTTTGTACTAGTTTTCTTTCTTCATTGTTAAAGTATTCTTATCCATTTTTACCTAATTTACTATATAAAGGTCCTACTAATTTGGATAAGTTTGGAATAAAATATCTTCAATAATTTAATAACCCTAAAAATGATTGTAGTTTTTTAGTTTCTTCTAATTTATCAGGGAATTCTAATACCTTTTTTACTAAGTGTTCTTGTAATTCTATTTTGCCTCCTTCTATGAATAATCCTAAAAATTATATTTCTTGTTTTTCTAATCGCATCATTTTGTTGCTAATTATTAATCCTTGATTTATAAATTCTTTAAAGACAATTTGTAAATGATTCCTACGTTCCTGTTTAGTATTACTAAATTCAAGAATATCGTCTATATAAACTATAGAAAAATCGGAGTATTTTTTAAAAATAGTATCCATTTTATTTTGAAATATTTGAGGTGCATTTTTTAAACCAAATGGCATGACTAATGTAATACCCCTTACTTTTATGGATATTTACATTACTTAAGTGGCGTAATTTGGTAATTAGAGGAAATTACTATGAATAGTAATTTTGGAATTTATAAGAATAAATTTAATAATTGAGAATTTTAAAGTGAATAGTAAATATTAGTTTGCTGGTGTCGGATATTTACATGGAGTACATCTTCTTACGGGAGTAAGTATATGGGTTAGATTATTTTATTATATGTCGTGGGTAGGCGAAGCGACAAAAGAATAATATTTTATTCGGAGTACACGTGTAAAGCTGTGTTGGGTTCAAAAAGTAAATTTTTGATAAGTGACTCGAATGGTAATTTCGAGCGCACTGTTGATCCCGAATGGGTCGAAATAGTCAAAATGAAGTACCTGGGGATAATGTTTGGGTTTCAAGGGCTTTTTGGACTAGTCGAGACTCGCATTTAAGTACATGAGTTATTTTACAATTGGGTATACACCCAATTTCGGGTTTAAAATGGGGAGAAGCCTTATTTCCCCAATTAAAAGCCTTAAGAGAGAGAAAGAGAAGAAAGAAGAGAGAGAAAGGAAGAAGGGAAGGAAAAGAGGAAGAAGAAAGGGGATTTCCGGCCAATCTCCGCGAGATTCGACTCGAGGTCGTCGAATTTTATCCACGAGGCAAGTGTTTACTTGCTTTATTCCATTGAGTGTGTGTATCTCATATTATAGTTGGTATTTTGGGTTGCAACCTTTGAAATAAATTTGGGAGATTTGATTTTGAGTTCATTAATTGACGTGTTGTTAACTCTTTATGAATTCTAGGGTTAAACCCATGCTAATGGTGTGTATATATGGTTAGAAATGGAAGATTGAGAAAGTTAGGTTTAATTAAGTTATGGGTTTAATTCTTTGATATAATGATTTAATCCCTTGATTTTAATTGATGTGTGGGTTATATCATTATGTGGAGATGTATATATTTTTGGTTGAGGTTGGATGATGATGGTAGAGAAGATAAAAAGGTTGTAGGTGCATTAATGGAGATTTGTAATTTGGAAAAGACAGTGAATAGTAATGCAGTGCCTTACTGAGTCGATTCGGCTAGGAAGAAAGTCGATTCGGCTCTTGGTCAAAAACTTAAATTTGTAGATCCTTTCGATACAGTCGCATGGGCACCAAATTCATATTTTTCTGATTTTTTTTTTGAATTTATAATGATTTTTCTATGGAAGGTTGTCCAAGATCGAAATCGTTAGTCCGGAAATCAAATCGAAAATTGGGAGAATTAAGGCTAGAATTGTTTGAAGATAAATATTAGGGGTTCCTAAATAAAGTTTTAGGACTTCTAAATGACTTGAGGAAATATAAAAACCTTGGGTTCGTAGAAATAAATTTGGGCTATATTTTAAATGACTATTTATGATGGGTAACGTTCGAGAGAAGTCTTCGATAAGTGTGTTTATATATTTATGCGTAGAGAATAAATATGGGTCAATTATATTTAAGTGAATTCTAGAATGCGAGTAGAATGGAATTTAATATATGGACTAAAGAGGTTTAAGATACTATCCGGTATGTCCTTATTGACAATTATTATTATAGGTGATGAGGTACCTATGGAAATTAAAATAAGTAGTTAGTATACTTATTTAATTATTACGAATTGGTATATTCGGGTTTATATTATAATCGTTAAAAGGGAGTAAGGTGCGAGTTACATTTTAAGTTAGAGAATACTTGTGGGTTTAGTATTTTAATCGTATAAATACTTATATACTATTACTAATGGGAACAATCGAGGTTTTGGCTATCGCTATAAGAGTTTGGCAATTATAGCCATATATATTGAGAAGTGATATATAATACTTACACGAGAGTTGTTACAGTATATATATGATATAATTATAAATAAATCTTTGTGTGAATGGTATATTTATGTGAAGCATACCTCTCTAATGCTATCATGGTAAGTTGCGCGATGTGGGTGAGGCCCCTGGCTTGAGGAGCAGGGAGCGTATAGTCCACAGGCCATAGCGTCCATTTTATATTGTGTGATTTTTATCAGGTGTGAGACGTGATGCGACTGAAATGGTGTCTCAGAAATGCGTTCACTATAGGCTCAAGTGCAAGCCTGTCGCTCAAGTAATAATCCGACAAGTCGGGTATTGATCCTCAGGGAAAAAGGATAACGAAGTTGTGACGACGGGAAAAGACGGAGGAATCCTAGCTTTGACTCTAAAAATAAAGGGAAAATGATTTGATTTTGGGAATGATTATAACTAAATGAAAATATGAAATTATAAAAAGATGCAACTATACTAATCTACATAAATTATGAGTGAAAAATAGTCCGAAACTTTTTATTTAAATGATGAGAAAAATAGGGCGGGAATACAATCCTCCAACCCTAGTGTAGTGAGGATATAATACTAATCTTAAATTTAACTGATTGATTTGACCCGGAATTTAGTACTCCCAAGAATTACGTATACGAGGTTCAAGCCCGCGTCATACTTAATCTGAGGATGAGTAAATCAGTATCGCGATAGTAGCATTCGAATTACACTCTAAATCATCACGAGTACCCAGAGGAAAACGAGATATAAAGATCTACAATCGTTGTGAAACTACGCAATACGATCAAGGTCAATCATTAAATTTAGTGGGTTAATTTTATACACACGCACTAACACAACAGGCTGGGTTCATGCATCCCGGCCTTGGGAAATCTAGCCTAACATGTTGAAAAGAATAGAAACAAGGATTAATGTGCAGGAACTCATAATTACTCTAAGGAAAATAATGATTAGATGCAGAAAAGAATTAGAACTAAAAATTACTCACTAATATTATCCAAGAAATAAGTGAAACAATGAAAGAAACATATACTCACAGAAATCACTGAATAAAATCTTCAATCCTTGAAATAAATATGAAAATATTAACTAAGCCAGGGCTTCTGGAAAAGAAGAGGAAAAACCTACTAATTCTCCGTGTCTATAACAATACTAAATCGGGTCTTTTATAACCTACAACAATATCGGAAGTCAGTTGCACTAGGAGTCTTTTTTGGAAGAGAAAATATTTTCAAATCTCGAAGACCGGACCGGTCCAGGTCTTAGGCGGACCGGTCTGACCCCAAGGCGGATCGATTCTTTTTATTTTGGGGAGGACCGGTCTGAGGGTGGACCGGTTCTTTTTATTTTTGCCTCCTTCGATTTTCATGTGATCCGGGGTCTTCAGGAGTTTGGCAAGGCGGATCGGTCCGACTATTTGACTTTTTTGTTCCTCTTTGATTGCTCATAACTTTTGTTCCGGGATTCCGATTGAGGTGCCATTTCTTCCTTTGTGCTCGTGAATGAGATGTCTTCAACTTCTCTTTACGTACCTCAACCGAATTTCGTGTAGAAATTATGCTTTTTCCCTTGAGACCTTTCCTTATTTCTTTCTTGATTCTACCGATTTCCTTCTTTCGTTTCTTGACATCAAATACCTGTAAAATCACTACAAAATACCAGAAACTCGATTTACTCATTAGGATCAGTCAATAGCATAGTTATGAGATAAATCCAACTCAATTACGTTGTTCGATGTGCTAAAAGTAACTAAATCAAGGGATAAATTCGGAAGAATTTATGCCTAATCAAGACGTGGTGGGTATGTTTCATTCTCATTTCCGGTGAGGAACTATGACCGCTTCCCTTACATTGTGATTTGATTTTTACCAAGTCGGTGTTAGAGTCCAACCGATGTTACCCCAGGATGATGTGTGAGTAATTATGTGGAAGATGATAGCATTGAGAGACTGCATCCTCGAGTTATAGCTCGGTGGGATGGTTATTATACTTATGATTGTGATAGGTATAATTATACTTGTTGTGTATAGTATATTGTTTGTATATGAAGATGAATAATTAAATAAAGTAAACTTGTGTAAAGTGAAAATATTTAATAAGAGTGATTCCTTTTCCAGTAGATTCATATTCGGATTTATATGAAATATATATATATATATATATATATACGCAAGCTACATATGTATATCCGTGTTATGTGTTGAGGGCCTAATGAATCCTGACAATCAACATTGCCAGGTAGTAGTGTATCGGGGGTGTTCCTTGTTTGGATTTTTCTTCGTGAGACACCCCACGCACGAACGTAGAGCAAGGATGGGAATGGGGAGAAGTTTATCCCTTAATACTTAGGTATGAGGCTTTTTAGAGGATGGTTAAATGGTTTAGTTAGGCAGGGTAGCTTAACTAGGTTATTTAAAAGATATGTGATAGGTGTGCACTATTAGAAGAGGGGTGAGGGGTATCTCATGGGAGTGAGATACCAATTTAAATATGAGCTAAATTCATGTTTTTCAAATATGGCATTTATGCACTTGATAAACATTTTCAAAACTCGGGCTCTGACCCGTTTTCTACATTTTCCCCTATTTTGCTATATATGTATACATATTAGGTGTCCAGATACAGGGATGCCTGGATGATGATTCTTTTGAGTTGGACATACACTACAGCAGCTGTGAATGCATGCAGGTTTATTTTAGACGCTTTTATTCTTGTGATCTATATAGGAAGCATTCTAGTAACATTCGGGCCTATAGCCCAATTGAATTCATTTATTCTTTTACCGCCTTTTAATGCGGCACTCGATTTGGATGTATTATGTTAACCGGGTGTTCGGTTATTTTTATCTCTTTTCAGTTCATGTATATAAACTATTATGATTGATTTATTTGAATGGTTTGGTTAACAGATAAAATTTTGATGCCAGCCTAATAGGTTATTAGTAATTAAGTTGGTTTTCGACAGTGATGCTGAGAATGAACCGTATGAGACTCCTGTTTTAATTTGATATAGGATGGATCACCCGGTATTTTATTAGGCGAGGTGTCACAGATGGCATTAGAGCATCAGGTTCTAGTGTCCTTAGGAATCTGAGCGGACTTACTACGCTTTCAGCGTCGCTCTCGATTTGATATAGAGCTTTGTGATTAGGATTGTTGATTCCTCTTGTGGGATTTCGTTCTCCTACCATTATGTAAAATTATAGAAAATCTTTTGCGCGCTTTTTCGAGATTTGTGTGATGATCGATGAAGGGAGACTAGGAAAGCCGTGATGAAGGCATCAGGAGATGGGGCTTACTTATAACTGTAAGTTGAAGCTAGCGACGAGGACCATAGTAGAGGTCACTCCCTTCGTGGCATTTTCGTGGATTGCTACAATGACTACTAAAGTATAGTAGTTATATTTATCCAAGTACCGCTATAGTAGAGAGTGGTGCTAAACTTAAATTACCTAGTGAAGTTAAATTGGGAAAAAGTTTGAAAGGGTCTTTGATAAGGACCATTCGTTGAAGTTTAAGTTACGCGAAGTAAGTGTAGCATTACTCAGTGGAAGTAGATGGCTCGGAAGATTTAGGCTTAGAGCAGGGTATGAAAATGCCCACGTGTGAAAATTTGAGGAAATTTTTTCACTCGTGTTAGCAATATTGAAAAGGTAGGAATGGTAGTCACCATATTTAAGAGAGAGCAGGATGTTTTGCTCGTAGAGGAATCTTATGGACAGCTTTAACTGCAAATTCCTTTTATTGATTAGGAAGGAAGAGAATGCAGTTTCTAGACTATTCACATAAGGATCGATCAGAGGTCAGCAGTGAATAAAGAGTTATATTTCAAGGCAAATGTGCGTTGAATGGAGATAGTTACCAATCTCGTAACCCTAACCTAGCCTAAACCTAGCCCTAACCTACCCCGAACCCTGCGTGTGTTTTGTTTGTTCCTTTTTTATATTTTTTAGTTTGAGTCATTTTATTTTTAGTATCTATTTTTGATTTATTTAGTATTTTCTAGGTTTTGTTCTCTATTTTTCTATTTTATCTTTATTAGTATAATTTTATTTTACTTTGATTTTGATTAATTTTTATTTTATTAGGATTAGAATTTTTAGGAATTAATTAGTTTTATTAAATTTTACTTTTTTTAGGATTTTAGTTTTTAGTTTTTAGTTTAATAGATTTCTATTTTTATTTCTTTTTAGTTTCAATTTTTAGTTAATCTTTGTTTTATTTTAGAATAGGATTTTATTTTTTAGGTTTTTATTTTATTTTATTTTATTAATTATATTTTATTTAGTTAGTGTTATTTTAAGGGTTACAAATTAACACACACACACACCATAAATACCCTATGCTATACATACACCAAAACAACTCACCTATCCACACCATTCTCCCCCTATACCCTAACGCACCACATGCCCCCTACTCCATCTTCTACCTCCCACCTCTTTCTCTCTCCACAACCCCATCTCACCTCTACCAACCTCCATAACCAACACCTCCCTTTTTTATATTTTTTATATTTGTAGTTTCAGTCATTTTATTTTTAGTATTTATTTTTTATTTATTTAGTATTTTCTAGGTTTTGTTTTTAATTTTTCTATTTTATCTTTATTAGTATAATTTTATTTTACTTTGATTTTGATTAGTTTTTATTTTATTAGGATTAGAATTTTTAGGAATTCATTACTTTTATTAAATTTTACCTTTTTTTTATGATTTTAGTTTTTAGTTTTTAGTTTAATAGATTTCTATTTTTATTTCTTTTAGTTACAATTTTTAGTTGAATCTTTGTTTTATTTTAGAATAGAATTTTATTTTTTAGGTTTTTATTTTATTTTATTTTATTAATTATATTTTAGTTAGTTAGTGTTATTTTAAGGGTTAGAAATTAACACACACACCCCCTAAATACCCTATGCCATACATACACCAAAACAACTCACCTATCCACACCATTCTTCGCCTACACCCTACCGCACCACATGCCCCCTACTCCATCTTCTACCTCCCACCTCTTTCTCTCTCCACATACCCATCTCACCCCTACCCACCTCCATAACCAACACTTCCCTTTTCACTCTCTTCAATACATAAACCACCCATAACCAACAGCTCTCTCGTCAACCTGAATTGCCTGACCCCACAACAAACCCGCCGATAACCAGCCCCGGCGCGACCCCCCCAGTTGAAACCAAACCACCACCATCCCAAACCCCAGCGGCGCCTGCCAGAACCCGTGACCCCGACGGTGACCCACCTGCATTTTAAACAAACTCCAGCGTTGTTCAACCTCCTGCCCAAACCCGGGCGACCTCCCTAAACCCATCTCCTACCCTCGCCCGCTGCCTTTTCCGGCAGCACTACACCCCAGGTGTCGGTGACATCTCTACCGCCGACCTACGTCAGCCCAGCTCTGGCGACGTCCCGCCCTTACCGGGGCGACCCTCTTCCTTAGACCCACACAAAATCGATCCGCCCTTACTCTTCTGACCCGATAACTCTCCAATCCGAACCCACTTCAAACCAAGAACCCCATGACCCATCTCATCCCAAAACCCATTTCCCTCTTTACAACCCAAAGTCTAAGCCACGATCTTCACTTTCCAATTTCCAAAACCAACAAACCAAACAATGAACACATTAAAACCCATGTGCCAAATAAAAACCCCTTTAACCCATTTTATCCAAATACCCCCAACCACCTATTTAACCCAACTTCCCATTATACCCCCTTTAACTAAATCAGATTTGTTCCAATCCTCTCACCCACATAACGTCACACCCCATTTCCATGCACATTAAACCTTCCCAAAAATACCTCTTAGCCCTATGTTTGCCATGCATCTACTATAATAGAAGACTCAAGACCCGATTTAAAGGGAGCTTTAGGGATAGGAATTTCTAGAGAGAGAATTAGATAGAGAAACACCATTTTTTTTAGTAGCTTAGTTTTTTTTTAGATTAGACAAAAAATTCAATAAATTGAGTGTTGTAATTAATTGAGATGAATGAAGAATTGAAGAATTAATGCAATTGAAGGCAATTTTGGTTTGATTACTCCTCTCTAATTTTCATTTTATGCTCTTATTTGATTCTAATATTTATTGGATGATTATTATGGAGGGATAATCATCCCATTCAAGGGATGAATTGAAACCCTCATGAATCCAATTTGGTTTAATTGCCAATTGTAATTTTGTTAGTTTCCTTTGATGAGTAAATTTAATTCCTAATTATTTTCACATTGAGAAATGGAAAATCATCCTTGAGAAAGGATTGAAAATTTTATTATCATTTGATCATTTGATTCAAACTAGAGATAGGATTATCACTTGATTTAAATGTTAGTATAATTTTCATCTACTCTTATTTTTACTTTGTCTAATTAAATTTAGTTTGGTGAATCGATCCTAGCGGTTGATTCATTTAATTGATTTTAATTCATTTAGAGTAGTGCTTGTGGGGACTAAACTTACTTTTTTAAAAGAATATTCAATTAATTAATTAGTGTAATGAGAATTAGCTTTTGAATTGAATGAATATTTTTGAAATTGATGAAATTAAAATTGTGCAAGTTAGATAAATTTGTGCGAATTGAGGGTGGATTTTCCGTCCCTTGAATATTTTCTCTCATTTGGTTACACTCCACTCATTTTTATCACACAACTTGTTTATATTTTTTACATTTTACTTTTAGTTTGATTACCCCCTTTTATTTAGTTTAGTTTAAATCCTCACCTCACCCAATTGTTTTAATATTTGAAAAAGCTATAAAAAAAATTAGAAAAGTGAAAAAGCACAAAAAGAAAATAAAAATTGAATTACAATTGAGTTTGTCTCTAGTTTATCCCCTTGATGTGGATTAATACCCTTACTTACCTCTACACTTGAGTTTGTTATTTTTTTATAGGTATTTGAGGATTTGATTAACTTGGCTTTCAACAATGACACACTCAAAAAGAAAAGTTATCATTCGTGAAACCTCACTTGTGGACATCCACCCGGGGAATTCATTGAAACAAGGTTGTTGAGGCCGATTGTGGAGTTTCCTTTTGACGAAGAAGTTAAGGGGACTATAAAGGCGATTGTCAGGATCCAGGCTAAGAGTCTGAAATACTGATGACCTTAACATGGTCAGGGTGGCCAGAGATGGAGAAATGTTGCAATGTGGAGTGTAGAACCGCATAGTTAGTCCTTGCCTAGTAGGAATTAAAGGACAAGAATAGGGTGACGGTGTGGGGCATCGATTAAAGTAGTTATTGGTTCAGTTAGGGCAAGTGTACCATGTTCGGGAACCATTTGAAGTGGCACGAGTAATTGTCAAGAATGTTGTAAGACCGAGTCGCAGTATTTTGTGTGTGTTATTCGAGTTTACTGATAGTATCGAAAATATTATATAGTGTATGTCTATGTGTTTTTCCGCAGTAGTGGGGTTCTATTTCCCTTCATTCGTTGTAAAAGCGGGTATTAATATTTGAATTTATATCTGGTCTGCACTGGTCGTTTTATGTGTGCTATACAAGTATAGTACTATGATGAGTACAATATGTTCTTGGTTGATCAGAGCGATGGCAGGCTAATGATTTTAAGACTATTGTAAATGCGGTTCCAGGGTGGAACTGGTTGTTGTTGCGATATCTCACCTGGATACGGGTTAAGCTCGTCTTTATTATATGTTTAAATGGAACTTCGATGAGTAGATATTTCACTAGCATGATTTTGAGTACATGGAGATATGCAGTATTTATTATTTTACATGTTTTAAGCTGACATACCTCCACGACCGACAAAGTTAAGTAATAGTGTATAGGAGGGGTTCCTTGTTTAGATTTCTCTTACGAGACACTCCACACATGAACCTTAACGACGTTGGTAGTGGAGAGATGTTACTGTATGCTAGGATGTTAATTTTGGGCGAAATTAGCCGAAAGTCATGTGATGATTAGGGGTTAATAAAAAGTAAATGTTCGGTGGAAAAGCACTAGAAATGTTCCTCTCACCACAAGTATGTGGGTGAGGTAGGAGTAAGAGAAATTAATTTGAGACTTATAGACATGCCTTAAATAAAAGGAAAATTCAGAGGAAATGTGTTTTGGGTATGATGTTCATAACACTTTTGCAGAGAGTAGGCGCCCCGGTTAGTTAGACTTTCCCTTTCGTCGAGATGGAAAGACATAGTGGTAAAAGTATGTTAGTAGGTTAACAACATATGATTTAGAACATTTTATTGGTGTGCCTTAGACTGTATTATCCCGTTGACCGATGATGTGAGGGAGTAGTGTAACGGAAGGGTTCCTTGTTTGGATTTCACTTTGCGAGACGCCCCATGCATAAAACCCAGCAAATAAAGGAAGTTGGGAGAGGTCTTGGGCACTATGGATATAGTTAGGATTATACTCATTTTATGTGTGTAGGAAAACACACCGATCATAGGACTATTAAAAGATAAGGTCAGTAGGTCAAGTGGTGCTAATATAGGAAGAATTGAATTTTAAATTTTTCAGTTTAGGAATGCCCAGGTGTTAGCACCAGGCCAAAAAGAAAGTGAGGCCTACTTTTAGAGAGAATGTTACGTTTATGACGTTTGCAATAGTGTGATGATAAGCACGGATTAAAGGGTATGTGGACACCTTGGTAAGTTGCTTTTACATACCGCCCGAAATGGAAAGGGCGTCGTATATAAATATGAAGAATATTCTTTGGGGCAGTTATAAATGAGATTGGAGTTTGTCGTATGGAATGTCGTATGGGGTACGCAAGAATCCTATTATGTAGGTGCAATAAGAGGTAGCACGCCCAAGCTAAGCGATGAGATTGACGGGAGTAGTTAAGCGTTAGTGTAATTAAATTAGATATCCTGATGTAGATGAGTGGATGCCTAGTAACGGATCTCCGATGGGATTAATAAGTTAGAGCGACGAGTATAGATGTAAGAACCCGAGGTCTTGGAGACGAGGATTTATTTATTTTAGGAGAAATAAATAATAATTTATTGGAGAATAATTAAATTTTGCACTTGAGGTCAAAACTTGGAGTCGTTAAAAAGTGTATCGAATGGCGATTCTGAGGGTGTAGTTGTGTCCGGAAGGGTCGAGAAAGTTTAAATGACTGTACTTGGGGTCTATTTAGGTTCCGAAATAATTTAAGTCAAATTGACTCGAATTAAAGTCACCAAGTCATTTAAAGTGTGTATTATCATTTAAAGATGTGTATCTTGGGAGTTAGGGATTAAAAAGCCTACGGGAGATTTATTTCTCCAAAGAGAGAGAGAAAGAGAAAGAGAGAAAGAAAGAAGAAGAGAAAGAAGGAGAAAAGAGAGAGTGGAGTTTTCCGGCCAATACGCAATCTCAAGGCGGATTCAGACCCTACGAACCCGAGGCAAGTGATTACACTTGCTAAATAATTGTTGTGTACCATTTATTGCATGATTTTTGGATTGAATCTTTGGGTTTTAGGTTTAGTTTATCAAAACCTAACTTTTGGGTATAATCTTAGATTTGATATGTAGATCTTTGATTTGAGGATAGAAATTGGTTTATATGTATTCTAGGATGAATATTAATGATACATTTGTGATTGGGTTGAAGAGAAATGAAGAAGAAATGATAAAAATGAATTTTGGGATTTTTAACTTACTAAAAAGTAGCCATTTCGAGAGTTCTGAAGGGCCGAATCGATTCGGCCTCCTACTGAATTGATTCGGAAATATGCAGGTGCCCAGGTCTGAGTGACCGAATCGATTCAGACCCCATCCGAATCGATTCGGCCTGAGACAGAGTCCCAGGTCTGATGACCCGAATCGATTCGCCTTCCTGGACGAATCGATTCGCTGGGCCGAATCGATTCGGAATTTGCCCGAATCAATTCGGAAACAGGGCTTTTTCGACGGATGTTTTTCTAAGGAGAATTTCATTCCGTTTTTTCCGAGGTTATCGATCAGGAACCTCTATAGGAGGTATTTGGAGTATGTTTTGGAGACTTTTAGCGAGTTTCCCTTATAAGAAATTTTGGGAGTCATATTGACTACATTTGAGGAATACCGATTAGAGATTTTGGTATTTTTTCTAAGTGGGGAAGCCCACCTTGATAGGAGACTCTATTGGGAGATAATTATTAAATTCATATAGGAGAATGATAATAAGTTTAGTGATATTGGATTTTGGAATCCAATCCCAAATGGGATAACTTTAAAAGGTTCATAAAATGAATTGAACCCTATTATGGATGGAAAATTATAAATGCTATTTGATATGCATATGGATATAGAAATATCCTTATTGATGTTTGATTTGGGAGATGTCTCACACAATGAGAAATGCTAATTGAAGAGCATTAGGATAAATAATATCCTTAACATGAATAAAATTTAGAAATAATTCATTATTAGAAGCGACTTGTGAGCTTTAAGCGAGAAAAAGTATAATGTATACTAAGTGGGGATAATGTGTGAGGATTGACGGTTAGTGTATCAAAAGAGAGTGATATACTAAATAATGATATTAATTCAACTACGCCTAAGTGCGTAATATTGAAAATGTAAATGATGTGGCAGGTTTACCTTATATGATTGTGTATCTTTATATGATGTGATGATGTATGTATACCTTATATGATGGTATATATATATATATAGTGAAGCATACCCCCTCCTTGCTATCATTGGGAAGTTGCGTGCATTGAGCGTGAGCATCCTGGCTCAAAGACCAGGGTGTGGATATTCCTCAGGTCATAGTCGTCCATTGTGATTATTATGCGATATATATATATATGCATTCTTTTGGGGGTGAGAAGTTGGGGGTATGTGACGTTCTCACTTGCCGGGACGTTGTGTGCGTGAGTTGATCACGAGGTGGGTGTCGTTGAACCCCACCAGGTGGCCCCAGTTTGCTACGTGTATGGGCTGCTGGAAGATGATAACATGTGAGCCTGCATCCTCGAGTTATAGCTTGGTTGGATGGTTATTGTTTATTGTGCTTGTACATGGGTGTCGAGGGCATAATGGACCTCAACGACTAACATTTCCAGGATTAGTGTATCGGGGGGGTTCCTTGTTTGGATTTTTCCTCAGCGAGATGTCCCACTGACGAACTGCAGTGTAATGTTGGAAATTGAGGAGAAGTTAGTCCTTAATGCTCATATTTATATAAATATATCACCTATCTCGACAATCGACAGTGCCAGGAGTAGTGTAACGGGGGGTTCCTTGTTTGGATTTCGCTTCGGCGAGATGTCCCACGCATGAAACGCCGTGTACTGTTGAGATTTGGGAATATTAATTAAATTAAAAATTAAGAAATAATAAATTGGGTTACATGCATCATGCATTGATGGCATAATGAACCTCGAGGATCGAGACGGTCAGGAGTAGTGTAACGGGGGGTTCCTTGTTTGGATTTCACCTCGGCGAGACGTCCCACGCACGAAATGCAGTGACGCGTTGAGAATCGAGAGGGGTTTAGTCCTTATCACTTGATGCTAATAACTCATATATAATTATATATATTGTATTCATGCCAAATGAGGGCATAACTAGAATATATGAAATTCTAGTAAGAGAATGTTGATGTATTGTGATCATGTTAAATTGTGGATGGCTATGCAACTTTATATGTTCAACAAATGAACAAATATAAAGAGAACTATAAACATATAAAATGAAGTAATGTTGTAGATAGAACTTAGATAAGGTTAGATTGCGAGATAAGTTAGATAATCTTAATCGAATTTGCATTTTGGGATCTAGTTAGATTTTATTGCCTAATTTTATATTTGGGCATTTAATTGGAGACCACGTGCATACGTTTAGTGCACGCTCTAGTTGAGGGGTGAGTGGGAATATTATGGAGAGTTCGATTCCACCTTAATCATGTAATAATGCATTTATAATTATTATGTATTTTAATACACTTGCTATAAAATGTTTTCAACTTGGGCTCTGACCCATTTATATTTTCTCCCTCCATATATATATTGTATTACTTTAGGTGTTCCTCCGTAAGGACGCCATTGATGTTCATCCATCCAGGGTATTCGTGGAGCTGTGGTAGTAGCGGACTATTGCGGCCCTTTGTTTTAGTCGATTCCTATCTATTGTATATCTAGATTAGGATTCAGTTTGTATATTGAGTTTAGACTCAAGAGTT
The DNA here is from genome assembly GCA_949130495.1 of Sambucus nigra. Lineage (NCBI taxonomy): Eukaryota > Viridiplantae > Streptophyta > Magnoliopsida > Dipsacales > Adoxaceae > Sambucus > Sambucus nigra. Next base: position 261,823,879 of record OX422210.1, read on the forward strand.
GTAGAATATCCCTTTTTCATCTATCTTTCGGATTATTTGTATTGTATGTGACCCGACAGCATATTCGGGTATTTTATTTGTACATTGTATTGTATCCTTTTATATTATTGGAGTTTTCTCTTATCACTCATCATAGTTAGATGTGTAATGCTGGGTATGTTTGCATTATTGGTTTTGTTGTTGTTGTTAAATAAAATGTTTTAAATTTTTTGACAATCCACTTTTAATGATTTCGGGTAGTTAGCCTTATATTATTTAGTATTGTCGGTTAATGTTGAGACTGTTCCATCTGAGATACCTGATTTAATGTAGTATAGGGATGGCCACCCGTTATTATTTTGAGCGGGTTGTCACAGATGGTATCAGAGCATCAGTTTCTAGTGTCTTTAGGATCTGTGTGGGTTACTACGATCTTCCGTAAGCGTTCATGATGTAGACCCTTATTATTAGTACGATTGCATTCATACGTCCATAATTCTTCTGCGATATGAAAATATTTGAAAGGCGTTCTGATGCAATTGTTCTTGTTTCAGATGCCACCAAAGGGAGGTCGTTCAGTCAGGGCAAACAAAGGGGCTGAAAATGTAGAACCCCAATTGCCTCAAAGGAACATGACTACAGATGAAGTTGCCAATATAGTGGCACATGCAGTAACTGCTGCCATTTATACGATGGCGCAGTAATCTGCAGTTCGAGCAACCCAACCCCATTTAGGATTGTCTTTATGGGAGAGAGTGAAGGAAGATTTTTGTAAGGGGCATCCTCCCGAGTTTGCAGGGGGAGTTGATGAAATTGCTGCAAGTTAATGGAAGAATAGTATACAGAGGCACCTCCGTATGATTGAGTGTAGTGAGGTGCAGAAACAATTTTTAGCCACCTTTAAGTTATCGGCTGCAGCTCTTCAATGGTGGGAGTCTGTCACCACATCTGAACAGAGAGATACTTTGCCTATAATAGAATTTTGGGAGCTTTTCGATCGAAGGTATTTTCTTTCCCCGACTCAGAATATGAAGATTTTTCAAGGAAATAGAACGGTGGCAGAATATGAGGAAGATTTTTCTAGATGGGAGAAATTAGCACCTGATGAGGTAAATACGGAAGAGAAACGTATATCAAAGTTTCTTCGACGTTTAGATTGGAGAATCCAGCAACATTTGTTAGAGATTCCTAAATTAGTGACTTTCATCGAGGTAGTGAATGCGGCACTACTAAAATGTCATGAATTTTGGAGATTCGATTTCATCAAGTAAGTTTGGCGATGAGAGTGTCAGTAATGCGAGTGGGCAAAAAGGATTTGTGGGTAAGTGTTTCTTTTGTAAAGAAATAGATCGTAGAAAGAGAGATTGTCCTAAAAGAGGTAAAGGACCACGTTTTGATGAAGTTTTGGAAGTGCAACCCCTAGAACAGATTCGAGGTCATTTTAGACTGGGGGACTTTGTTTGGGAGCCCAATGATGAGGATGGGCAATCGGACTAGAGATGGATGATATAAGTTATTTTCCTTTGTGAATGGGAATATTAATATATAAAGTTTCGGTAATATCGTATGGGAGATATTTGTGAATGGGTAGTGCTATAGCCCTACTTATATGTTTTGGCCCTAAGGGAAATTTTGAGCAAGTTAGGCTCTTATGTTAATTATCTTTCGATAGAATGGATAATTTTGTAATATGCTCAAAGAGAGCTATAAACCTTGTGGTAAATGTAATAATGGTTACGGTGTGATAAGTAGTAGTGATAAAGATACTTCTTTTCTATAGTCATGTTAGACTTATATAATTGTTGCATTCCAAATATGGATGAGCCTTATAAATGGCAATATATCGAAATGATGTAAGATGTGGTTTCTGATAAGAGTTTAAAGATTGTGGATTGTTGGGACGTAGGAAACTTTTAGCTCATAATTATGCTAATTTTTGTGAGCTATATGTTGTTATATGTATGATGATTTAAAAGACCTTGTGTGGGACATAAGGCACTTTATGTAAATATTGTAAGACATAAACCAAAATATTTTTCATAACTATTTTTCAAAATAAAACTTTTTCTAGGCCTTGGGCCACATCAAAAGATTTCTCTCCAAAATATTTTCAAACTCTAGTCCGAATTTAACAAACTCTCAATCCCCGACGTCGCCTCATAGTAGTGTATTGGGAGGGTTCCTTATTTGGATTTTTCTTTTGCGAGACGTTCCCCCCACGAAAGTGGCGAATGCCAGGAATTGAGAGGAGTTATTTCTTTGGACCATTATTGAAAGAGTTGGCGCTTGCGATCAATTAAGAAATAATATAATAAATATCATTTTTAACCCAAATTAACCCTAAGCATGCAACTAGGTGTGATTGAAACAATATGAAATCATGCAAGAATTATTCAACACACAAAGTTAAGGAAAAATCCCCCACTGGGGCAAAACCATTTGTATATCACTATAATTTGTAAGAGAAACGGCTTACAATCGGATTACACTGAAATACAAGTTTTTGACTAAGAATTACCCGCAGGCATCGGATTCTGTAGTCGCGGCTGGAAGACTCCCTTTCCAGTAGGGCTGGCGGCTGGAACTATCCCTGTCCAGTAGAGCTGCAATGAAGAGGAAGGAACGGTCCACTTCACAAGGGTTGAACAACAGCAATGGTGTTCTTGGGTTACCAAACTTGATTCACATAAATATGGAAGATGTGTGAATCTAAAAACCTAGAATCATAGGACTCAATAGGTGAAGACTTTAGGGTCGATATGCTCTGAAAATCCTTGAAAAGTCTTAAGAAAACCAACCTCTAAACGTGGTTTAAATAGGAAGCCAAAACCCTAAAAAATCTGCTACACGATCTGGCAGAGTTTATCCAGGGCGGACCAGTCTGGGCCTCAGGCAGATCGGTCCGATAGCGGACCGGTTCTTTTAAATTGAAGCTGATTCGGTTCGCATTCGGTTCGGGGCACACTGGCTTCAAAGTGCACGGCGGATCGGTCCGGGGCAGTCCGGTCCGGGTCTCAGCGGATCGATTCTTTTTATATAAAGGTGGACCGGTCCGGGGTAGTACGAGGCCGATCGGTTCGTTTTAATTTCAGGCGAACCGGTCCGGCTGACTGGATTTCTGAATTCTTCCTTTCTTTTGATCTTCGGATTCCGTTGATGATGAATGAACTTTGAATCTTTGCAACGGTGTTACGGCTAATGACATATACAAGTATGTTGGACAAAAATGTCCTTACAAATATCCCCCTATGTCTATGCCGGAACAAACATAAAAAATCCGAATTATCTATAATCACAATGCCTATACAAATCTACCCTTCCATGAACCCAAAAACTGAAAGTGGTACAAATGACTAAGGCTGCAACGTTTGTTCATCGAATCTTCAGAAATCTCACCGCTTTTCTCATCAGGGTGTGCAACATGGGATTATCAAAAGATGTACCTACACACATGAGACAAAGCAAATACCAAGTGACGTATCGAGTTTGAAATGAGATAAACATAAGCATATATATCAATTTAAGATGATATTCTCAGAATTTCAAAACTCCCCTATAATTAGATAATTCATTCTCCCCCTTTTTATGATGTCCCCAAATAGACAAATGAGAGAAATAAATCAAGCAATCAAGTACCAGGGTGACACAAGGCATAAAATCACACCATGAATGAACATAAAACAACCAAGTCGGTGATAGCGTAAAAGAATGGGTGATCAAAATTCGATAGGAAAATCAAAGCATACAAACATGACATATGTGCACGATGAATATTGGATATTCCTAACGAATGAACTCAAATGCTTCCTTTGGTGTAAAAGATTGGAAATATAAGACATTGACTATATCAAATCTACAAATCAAAGCTCAAAGTGATTTCTACACCAATAACGTCCAAAATGATTTTCATGCTTTTTCAGGACTTTCAAGGAAGTGAAAACCCGTTTTTCAATCTCCAACCAAACTCCCTCAGATTTATATTTTGAATAGAGGAATACTAAATTCTCAAACTTTGGAGAATTGGGTGAAACCTAAATGGCCCATATTTGGCATGAATTGCTTTTTATTGCCTTATCAATTTTTTCGGGCTCTTTTAACCTCTTAGGACCTCGGATATTAAAATTCCTCCATTTTTTAGGTCCTTTTTAACGGTGGCTTTTGCGCAAAGGATAAGAATCAACTTTCGCAGCCCCTCCCTGTTATGAAAAAATACACACAGTCTCACCAAAACGGTTTTTTACATGCATTCCAATCTTGTCAAGTTTTATCGCATTTTGTACATTGTATAGACAGAATTGAGATAGAAACACTCCAGCCAATATGTGATAGACAAGTGCAATAGACAAATACAGCCGTGCATGTGTGCAATAAAGGATATAGGAGTCAAGCATGTAGAAAATATCACTAATTACATCTCAAGGACTCCAATCAATGTTAAGCACATGGATGAAATGATGTAGCCTCTCAAATCTCTATCAAACAGTCACATGGATATATGGAATGAAGTTGTGACTTGGCTATCTTAAATGCTCATCCATAAAAGACAAATCTCTTTTTCAATTTTTCAAAAATTTTATCAAAATAAAATATTTTTGTGTTTTTCTAAAAATTTTTCTAAAAAGAAAAATCTTTTTGTATTTTTCAAAGAATAATAAAAAATACATAAAAGCTGTACAACAAATCTATGGTACATATAAAACAGACTAGCAATAGGAAGCATATGATATGACCATTAAGAAGCATCCTATTCTAGACAAAGACCAACCCCTCAGTCAACTATGAAAATCCCCAAAGACTTCCTAAGACTCTCAAATCTAAGGGCATCTAAAGGTTTCGTGAAAATATCGGCTAACTGACGGTCGGTAGGAACAAAACTCAGGGTTACGACCTTCTCCTCAACTAACTGACGTATAAAGTGCTCGCATAACCTGATGTGCTTTGTGCGCTAATGTTGGACAGGATTGCGGGATATGTGGATCGCGCTCGTGTTATCACAGGAAATGGTCATAGTGTCCTGTGAAATCCTATAATCCTCCAACATTTGCTTCATCCACATGAGTTGTGTGCAACAACTCCCGGCGGCGATGTACTCAGCCTCCACAGTGGACAAAGAGATGGAGTTTTGCTTCTTGCTCAACCAAGAGACAAGAGCAGAACCAAAGTAGAAGCACCCACCCGAAGTGCTCTTACATCCATCTACATCCCCGGCCCAATCGGCATCCGAATAGGCGGACAAACGGTCATCGGTATCAAAGGAATACCAAATACCGTATGAGAGAGTCCCACTTACGTATTTGATAATACGTTTTAGAGCGGGTAAGTGTGACTCTTTAGGAGACGCCTGATAACGCGCACAGACTCCAACACTAAAGGCAATGTCGGGACGACTAGAAGTCAAGTAGAGAAGACTGCCTATCATACTCCGCTACAAGGTTTGCTCTACGTCCTTTCCTGAAGTGTCCTTACTAAGCTTGGTAGTGGTACTCATAGGTGTACGAGCATGCTTAGCGGAGTCTAAACCAAATTTCTTCACTAGGTCTCTAGCATACTTGGATTGGGAGATGAACATCCCATCCTCTAGCTGACGAACCTGGAGACCAAGGAAGAAAGTAAGCTCACCTACCATGCTCATATCAAACTCACTTTTCATCTCCTCCTCAAAGTGGTGAGCATGCTGGGAGCATGTGGATCCAAAGACTATGTCGTCCACATAGACTTGGGCAACCAAGATAGCACCGTCATCTCTCCTGACGAACAACGTCATATCAACTCCCCCTCTCTTGAAGCCATGGGCTAAGAGATAGGAAGTAAGCCTCTCGTACCAAGCACGGAGTGATTGCTTCAAACCATACAAGGCTTTCCTCAGATAGTAGACGTGATCAGGGTGCTTAGGGTCTTCAAACCCTTTTGGTTGTTCCACATAAACCTCCTCCTGTAGAATGCCATTCAGAAAGGCACTCTTGACATCCATCTGATATAACTTGAAGTGCAGATGACATGCGATGGCGAGTAGTAAACGGACGGACTCAAGCCTCGCAACAGGAGAAAATGTCTCCCCAAAGTCTACACCCTCTATCTGTGTGTAGCCTTGAGCGACCAACCTAGCCTTGTTTCTGGTTATGGTACCATTTTCATCCATTTTATTCTTGAAAATCCACCGGGTACCAATAACATTAGTATCATTAGGTCGGGGGACAAGTTCCCAGACATTGTTCTTCTTAAACTAAAGCAACTCATCTTGCATAGCAGAAATCCAGTGTTCATCTTTGAGTGTTTCTTTGTGATTCTTGGGCTCGACTTTGGACGTGTAGCAATGATGACTAACAACGTTCTCTAGTTGAGCACGAGTCTTGACCCCTAGAGTGGGATCGCCAACAATGGCTGAAGGATCATGACTCTTGCGAACCCAAGCAGGTGTGTCCCCTAACACAGGAATAGGGTCCACAGAGTGTGGGAGAGGAACAGGAAAATCACTGTCAGAACAGTCCTCATCCTCACACTGAAGGTTGGGATCAATAACCGTCGGGGGTTCATCATCTTGCACGGTGACGTTTATTGATTCCATAACCTTAGAGATCTTCAGGTTAAAAACCCGGTACGCTCTACTGTTCGATGAATAGCCTAGAAATATTCCCTCATCGCTCCGGGAGTCAAACTTTCCTAATTGCTCTCTATCCCGTAGGATGTAGCATTTACTCCCAAAGACACGGAAATATGCCAGGTTGGGTTTCTTGCCTGTCCACAATTCATAAGGCGTCTTAAGTGTGTATGGACGCAGATAGACCCTATTCACCGTGTGGCATGCAGTAGACACTGCCTCTGCCCAAAATCTCCTAGAGACCTTACGACCTTGAAGCATTGATCTAGCCATTTCTTGGATCGTTCTATTCTTTCTCTCAACAATCCCATTTTGCTGAGAAGTTCTCATAGCATAAAACTCATGTTTGATCCCAATGCTATCACAGTAAAGATCTACTTTTGCTTCAGTAAATTCAGTGCCATTATCACTACGCATCCTGTTAATAGTGACTCCGTGTTGATTTTGCAATACACGGCACTTGGTCGTTAGGAATTCAACAGCATCTGATTTCTATCTTAGAAAACCGACAATAGAGTATCTAGAGAAATCTTCCACCATCACGAGAATGTATCTCTTACCACCTAGACTCTCCGTGCGAGTAGGACCCATAAGATCCATGTGAATCAACTCAAGAACACGGGAGGTGGTAATGGAGTTCAACTTCCTATGAGGGCTACGGATTTGTTTTCCCAACTGACAGGGTCCACAAATCATGGAAGTTGGCTTTCCAAGTGATGGTAAGCCACGTACTAGGTCCTTTTTAACTAAACGAGATAAGTCTCTAACGTTCACATGACCTAGACGTTGGTGCCACAGATCCATAGGAGTGATCGTGGCGCTGTTGCAAACAAGTGAGGATGTGGGCTCAGTCCCATAGCAGTTATCCTCTGTCCTCACCCCTTGCACTAAAAGTTTACCGGCTTGATTATAGACCTTACAAGATTTCCGGTCAAACTTCACTGCAAAGTCATCTTCGCACAGTTGGCTGATGCTAAGAAGGTTTGCTTTCAAACCTTTGACGTACATCACGTTCTCTAGCTTTGCAAATCCTGGTAACTCTACTGTACCTCGTCCTACTATGCTAGATTTGCTACCATCTCCAAAGGTGACTCTTCCGTCATTATAATCCTCAAGATGGGTAAAATATGAGACATCACCTGTCATGTGTCTGGAGCATCCACTGTCAAAATACCACTGTGAGGTATTATGGGCTTTGAGAGTGACATGGACAACAAGGGGCTTTTTCTCTTTCTTAGGAACACAAGAGTATGTACCTTTTTGTATTCCCTTGTTGTTGTTGGTTTTAGCCGGAATGCGGGGGGCATTCGTTGATGGTAAGGTTATTCATCGGAATTCCTCCATCAAACTCTGTGATGTGGCGGCTAGAAACTCAACACGCTCTCTCAGACTGGCAAACTCATCAGTCTGATGTGGTGGAGAAAACGTACGTCGTGTCCGACCCAACTTATAGCAATTATCCCTAAGGTGTCCGTTTCTTTTGCAATGGGAGCAAAAGGGCACACTATTAGGAGGACCTTGGATTGCTTTTCTTGGTCGAACTCTCCTTCTTGGTTTTTGATGACGGCCATAAGGAGTCGTAGTAAACTCAGGAATTGGTCCGGGTGCAATTTGGGATGTGGAGGCACCATCAAAACCTATTCCTTGCCTGTCACCAAAACCTAAAGCGGGACCGAGGAGCATCTTTCCCATCTTCCTAGATCTGTCCTCGATTTGTACCTTGACTTTCGAGCTCTCTCAAGGTCATGAGTAAGCTGGGTAACAAGTGCTTCAAGTTTCTTACGAGTCTCCAGGGAGGAATAGAGCTCACTCGTAAGACTAGCCACTTGTTTAGTCAAGTCCGCTTTCTCTTTCTCAAAACTGCTCTCTCTCTCTCTCTAAGCAAATTATCTTTACTAATCCAGGCAGACTCTCTCTCTCTCATGGCGGTGCAGGTGGAGGACTCTCTCTCTCTCGTCTTTTCTAACTCTTCTTCTAACGCGGTGATTCTAAGAACTAACGCCTTGTTACGTTTTTTAGTTTTGAAAGACTCATTATATAACTCGGCGTAGGCGCATTGAAGTTTACTCTCGTCCTCACTACCTTCCTCCTCTCCCTCACTCTCTTCGCTCTCGCTGTCGAGGTGTCCCTGTGAAGTAGCATCCACATCATCGTGAGATGCACTAGGAGTACTCACATGACTAGCCATGAATGCGGTGAAGTTACGCTCATGCGGTGACTCATCTCCCGAGTCCACCGACTCGACCTCACTGTCGTCACTAAGGGTAGCATTTGTAATAACCCTCACTTATGAGACCGTATTTTATAGTAATTACTTAGTATAGTAATTAGAGACCAGTGTTGGGTTATGATTTGAATGATGAATTCAATGTAGAAAAGTTGATATTTACTACGAGGTTGCATACATATCATAATTATGGGAAAATATTGCTATGTCATGCTTATTAATATCATCTGAATATAAAATGATATTTGGCTTAATTATGAGACCGGAACCTAAATTGAATTTTAAAATGTCCAAATGATAATTTGGAGGTTGTCGTTGATTCCGGAACGTGCGAAATAGTCAAATAATGTACCATATTGTATTTTGTAGTTTTGGGCATTTTTGACTGGTTGTGCTTTAATTATGCTATTGCGTATTATTTTATCGCACTTTTGATTAATTAAGTGGAGCATTTACCTTAAGTCACGACTTAAGCCTATTAAGTCTTCTAATTTCCCCCAAATCCCTTCCTAAACCTAAGAGAGAAAAGAGAAGAGTATAGAGAAAGCTTTGGAGATTGAGAGAGATTGCTACTACACCAAGGAATCTGCATATTTGCTAAATCAAGGCAAGTTTTTACTTGCTATTTGTGTCTTGAGATATATGATTTGTTATGATAATGGTGTATTGATTTTAGTTTAGAAAACTTAGGGTTTTCTTATGTATTTTTGGGTTTTGATTCACTCTAAGTTGATTCATGAAGTTTGAAGATGATCAATAGCATCTTTGATGTTCTCATAGTGTTGGTATATGAGTTTGGTTTGGAGAAAATTGAGTTTGGGTAGAAAATGGAGTCCAAGACTCCATAGCCATTTCTTGGCAAAATCGCAGGCCCGAATCGATTCGGCCCCTGGGCGAATCGATTCGGTTAGTTCCAGTGCCCAGGTCTTGTTGACCGAATCGATTCGGAATTTATCCGAATCGATTCGGTAGTTATGCAGAAACCCAGATTTTCAGTTCGAATCGATTCGGCCCTCTGAGCGAATCGATTCGGCTATTATGCAGAATCTCAAATTTTCTGGCCGAATCGATTCGGCCAAGGGGGCGAATCGATTCGGTAGCCCTGCACTTTTTCAATTTTTCTTTTTTTCATTTTTAACCCCCTTTTCTTTAGGATTATTGATTAGGGACCTTCTTAAATGAAGTAAACATAGGGTTTAGAGTTCTAGTTGAGTTGGGTCGACATCCTAGACTCGAAAGGGTTCATCTAGGATTCATTCAAGGGGGAATTTAAGGTGATGTTTAGGCATCACTTTTGTCTTGTAGTTTTATATCGGTCTAGAATGTATTAAGGTCAATTTTGGAGACTTTAGAATTCGACTTGAGTTACATTTTGACTTGATGGTTTATATTAAAACCTAAAAGAGGCCTTGGGGATAACTTTGGAGTCTAAATTCCTTTTGAGGATGCTATGTCGGTACCACTTATACTTAGTCCCGAATTAGCTTATACATTCAATTAAAATGAGAAATCGTTGAGGTAAATGATAATTTACTAATATTGTAATGGAAATTAATAAAATGGATGTACACACCTCTCTAAATACCATCTTAAGGGAAGTCCGCTCGATAGGTGAAGCCCCCTGGCTAATGAATGCAGGGTGGATATAGTCCTAGGCCATGGGAGCGCTTATGGTTGTATATTTTTCTGCGGGGGTAGGGAGATTCCGGGTGTGGTCTTGGCTACCACGCAGGCTCATGGCCGCTTCCCGACGCTTTTGATAGGATCCCAGGTTGTCTTATGTTAGGCCCTGGAAGATGATGGTTATTTAGGGACGCGCTCAGTGGGGAAACCCGGACGAGCGGTCTTAGAAGCGTTATATTTATAATTATGACTATTCTAATTATCGAGTTGGACTCGATGGAACATTAATGCCTTAAAGAGCAAATTTATGCCGCAAAGAGCATGTTATTGAGATTAGTGCCATATAGAGCACATGATGTCAATTATATTCCTGATAAGGAATGGAAAATGTATATTTGAATTGAAATATGATTAAAGATGATAAAGGCTCCTAAGCACTTTAAATTCTGTTTTTATTATGAATCTCACTTTATGTAGTCCTTCACCAGTTTCAGTTCCTTATATACTGTTAACACGCTAGACTATCATCCATGCTTAATTGTGCATCATTATCATACTTGTCATTTATCTATTGATCACATATACCCGGCCCTGACCGGTTTTCTTTTCTTGTGGTATCTCTATGTATATGATCCGTTCAGGTGTTCCGCCGCACGGTCGCCAGTAATGACTTTTCCCTTCCGCATGTTTTTGAGGAGCCGTGACATTGTGCGGGTTTCACGGGATTTTGAGTAGACGCTTCTGTTTATGTTTCTAGTTATGTTCGGTTCATTCGGGCATGTTGCCCAAACTGTTGTAATTGTATAATGAATTTATTATGTAACACTTGGCATTATATGTATGTTGTATGGATGGTTTTGACCGACGTTTCATTCGGTCCTTTGTATCTTTCGGAATTTCTTATATGCGCTTGTGGGGGTTTCCACCCTCTATTTCTATTATGGGTTGTTGAAAAATGTTTTTTCTTTTTATTTCAAATCAAAGTTTTTGATAACCCGTTTTCTGGAATATAGAGTGGTTATTCCTTATACTTTGTATATTGTCGTGATGCTGAGGATGATATTATCCATGATTTCCTATTTTATCGGGGTATAGGGCTGGCCACCCTTTATTTCGGATAGCGGGTTGTCACAGATGGTATCAGAGCATCAGGTTCTAGAGTCTTTAGGATCTATGCGGACTTGTCACGTTCTACCGTAGCGTTCTTTGATATAGAACTTAATGTTAGGATTGTTTTGCTGCCTATGCATGCGATCTTCTGCTAAATAGATTGTCTTACATTATGTTTTAACTCTCTCTCGTCTTTATCTCAGATGCTGCCGAAGAGAGGACGTCCCGCTAGACGTAATAGGGTCGTTGAGGATGAGTTTGGTCCTCCACAGCAGCAGGGGAGTATCAGTGCCGCTGAAGTGGCAAATATTGTGGCCCAAGCTGTCAACGCCGCGATGACTGCAGTGGCCCAACAAATGCCACAAGCCCAAGTTAGGGGACAAGAAGCACAAGTTCCCACGGGACCTTCTCAGTGGGAACGAGTGAGGGAGTCTTTCCTTAAGGGACATCCCCCGGAGTTTGAGGGAGGTTCGGATGTTATCAAGGCGAACCAGTGGAAGAGAGATATGCAGCGCCATCTTAGGATGGTGGAATGTAGTGAGGAGAAGAAGCAGATTCTCGTTACTTTCAAGCTGGTAGGACCGGCCTTACATTGGTGGGAATCAATGACGACACCCGAGCAAAGGGATACTATGTCCATTACAAATTTTTGGGCTTTGTTTGATGGGAAGTATTTCCCTCCCGCAGTTTAGAGGGAAATGTAGAGGAAGCTGCAGGATTTGGTTCAAGGGGAGAGGTCAGTTGCTGAGTATGAGGAAGAGTTTACCCGGTTAGCCAGTTTTATACCGGATGAGGTAACTCCAGAATCGAAGAGGATCTCCAAGTTTGTGGGAGGTTTGAACTGGCGAATAAAGAAACATTTGCTGGGAAATCCATCTCTAGTGACTTTTGGCGATGTGATGAATGCCGCTTTGCTTCACTGTCAGGAGCACAGATTGTTTTTGCTAAACAAGAAGAAGGTTGTTACTGTGGGACAATCGGGGAGGCAGGGAGGTGTTGGGAGCGGAGGGGGAACATCTTCTTCGTCCCAATCCTCGGGGAACAAGCAGGTTGAGAGGGATCCTCAGCAGGGGGATTCGTCCAAGCGTCAACGTTTAGGTGGGTTTAATGCTGGCGGTAATAATAACAGGCAAGGTCAAGGTGGTCAGCAACCACAGGGAGGTAGAGGTGGAAATGGTGGTAGGGGCCAACAGGGCCGAGGTGCGGGACAACTCCGAAATAACCAAGGTAGAAATCAGGATATGACGGCAATCAAATGTTTTCAGTGTGGGGAGCTGGGCCACTATAAAAGGGCGTGTCCTCAGTTGGTTGGAGGGCATCTTCCTCGGGCCCCACAGCAGCCGTATGTATAGTTTCCGCCTCAAGCGCCTAATCCGGTTGCTCCTCCTCAACAGGGGCAATTGCAGTACGGTCGGGTTTACCACATTCAGGAGGCTTTGCTTCCTCCAGCTCCTCCGGCACCACCGGCGATCGAGGGTAAGTTCCTCATTCAGGGGCACATGGGTCGAATTCTATTTGATACTGGTGCTACACACTCCTTTATTTCTAGAAGTTTTGCTCAGACTACAGGTTTGATAAAATCTGCTGAAAGTACTTTCACTAGCGTCGAATCCTCGATGGGCGATGGCTCATTGATTTTCTTCGTATGTAAAAACGTAGGGATTAATCTTGGTGACTTGTGCTTTGATGCCGATTTGCTTGTCCTTGATATGGTCGGGTACGATGTAATTTTGGGTATGGACTGGCTAGTGAAGTACCGTGCTATAGTGAATTGCTTCGGGAAGAGTATAGTTTTTGCGGTTCCTGGACAAGAGATGTTCCTGGTAGTTATGCCTTGTGTGGAAGGGAGCACGAGTGCTTATTTATATTGTATTCCGGAAGATGCATCTAGAGATGTCATGGTTCCCCTAGATTCTCTTCCCATCGTTCGGGACTTTGAAGATATTTTTCGGGAGATACCCAGATTACCTCCAAGTCGGGAAATAGAGTATGTGATTGACTTAATGCCGGAAACTACACCGATCGCCAAAGCTCCTTATCGAATGGCTCCTGTGGAGATGAGGGAGCTGAGAGATCAGATTCAGAAGCTACTGGAGCAGGGTTTTATTAGGCGTAGTACCTCGCCGTGGGGCGCTCCGGTATTTTTTGTGAAGAAGAGAGACGGTTCTCTCCGATTATGCGTGGACTATAGAGAGTTGAATAAAGTCACCATCCGGAACAAATACCCTTTGCCTCGCATCGATGACTTGTTTGATCAACTTAGGGGAGCTTCATATTTCTCCAAGATCGACTTGCGGACAGGGTATCACCAATTGAGGATACGGGAGCAAGATGTGTCCAAGACGGCCTTTCTGACCCGTTATGGATCTTATGAATTCTTGGTTATGCCCTTCGGGCTAACCAATGCCCCTGTAGTGTTTATGGACCTAATGAATAGGGTATTCTGGGATTTCCTTGACCAGTTTGTCATTGTATTTATTGATGACATCCTAGTTTATTCTCAGACGGAGTCGGATCACGCTGCTCACTTGCGGTTGGTCCTGCAGAGATTGAGGGATCATCAATTGTATTCAAAGTTTGAGAAGTGTGGCTTCTGGTTGAATGAAGTTCAATTTTTGGGACATGTGGTGTCATCCCAAGGAGTGTCTGTGGATCCGAGTAAGGTGGTCACAGTGAAGGAGTGGGGTCAGCCCACGACGCCCACTGAAGTTCGTAGTTTTCTGGGCTTGGCGGGTTATTACCGCCGATTCATTAAGGGTTTTTCTAAGGTTGCTAGCCCATTGACGAATTTGACCCGGAAAGGAGTAAGATTTGTTTGGGACAGTTCATGTCAAGCGACTTTCGATGAACTCAATGATAGACTGACTTCAGCTCCAGTCCTGGCATTGCCAAAGACGGGGTTGGAATATCTCGTCTTCACCGATGCATCTCTTCTGGGGTTAGGAGGTGTTCTTCAACAAGAGAGGCAACCCATTGCATACGCTTCTCGTAAGTTGAAGCCTCACGAGAGGAACTATCCGGTACATGATTTGGAGTTCGCCGCCGTTGTATTTGCCTTGAAGATATGGAGGCATTACCTCTTGGAGGAAAAGTTTAGTCTTTTCATCGACCACAAATCGCTGCAGTACTTATTCTCCCAAAAGGATTTGAACATGCGCCAGTGCCGTTGGTTGGAGTTTGTGAAAGACTACCAATTTGATATTCATTACCACCCCGGGAAGGCGAATGTGGTAGCAGATGCCTTGAGTAGAAAGCCTGATGGAGACTTAGCTGAGGTGTGGAAAGCTAAGTGGAAAGAACTCAGCCTGGAGGATGCCGGAGCGAGAGCATTCCTTTCAGTGATGACGGTTACTCCCACGATTATAGCAAAGATTGTGGAAGCTCAGAAAAGAGATAAAGTTTGTCAAGACCATACACGCCAGTTGTTGTCTAAGGGAGCGGAGTCGTACTCAATAGGCTCTGAGGGCGGACTACGCTTCCATGGTAGACTTGTGGTTCCCGATGATGGGGATTTGAGACGTGCAGTGATGGCAGAATCCCACGAGTCAAAGTTCACGGTACATCCAGGCGGGGACAAGATGTACCAAGATATGCGTCGTTTGTATTGGTGGGCGGGTATGAAGAGGGATATCTCAGAGTTTGTGTCTCAATGCACTACTTGTCAGTTGGTTAAGATTGACCACCAGCGACCGACAGGTTTGTTACAACCGCTCGAGATTCCCGTATGGAAATGGGAGAGCATTTCGATGGACTTTGTTACGGGCTTGCCTAGATCGCAAAAGGGTCACGATTCAATTTGGGTGATTGTCGATCGTTTGACCAAGTCGGAACACTTCTTACCTGTGCGCACCGATTATGATACCGCTCGTTATGCCCAGTTGTTCATTGAGGAAATCGTCAGACTCCACGGGGTACCTTTGAATATTATCTCCGACCGAGATAAAATATTTGTGTCCCACTTTTGGCAGAGTTTCCAGGGAGCTATGGGGACCGAGTTGAAGTTAAGCTCTTCCTATCATCCTCAAACAGACGGTCAGACCGAAAGGGTAAACCAGATGTTGGAGGATATGCTTCGTATGTTCATGCTCAACTTTAAAGGCAGTTGGGAACAATATCTTCCGTTGGTTGAGTTTGCTTACAACAACTCATACCAATTTACCATTGGAATGGCACCCTACGAAGCTCTATATGGCAGGCCTTGTAGATCGCCCGCTTGTTGGTTGGAAGTAGGTGATAATAAGTTCCTTGGACCTAAGATGATCCAAGATACTTCTTCGAAGATTGAGCTTATTCAAAACCTCATACGGATAGCCCAAGATCGTCAAAAGAGTTATGTCGATGCGGGTAGGAGACATATGGAATTAGAGGTTGGAGACCAAGTGTTGGTGCGAGTGTCTCCGATGAAGGGTATTAAACGTTTTGGGAAGAAAGGAAAGCTTGCACCCCGCTTTGTTGGACACTTCCCGGTGATTGCAAAGGTTGGTCCAGTAGCATACCAACTTGCCTTGCCGGAACCCTTACAACAAATCCATGATGTATTTCATGTCTCCTCCTTGAAGAAGTACAGAAGGTGTGAAGGTGCCCTTTGGCACATTCCTTTCGAAGATATTGAGTTGCAGCCCGATGTTTCTTATGAAGAACAATCGGTTGCTATCCTTGAGTTTGGGGAGCGAAAGTTGAGATCTCGTGTGGTGCCCCTAGTGAGAGTCCATTGGAGTCATCATCATGCAAGCGAATCAACTTGGGAACGCGAGGATGAGATGCGGGAGAAATATCCACATCTTTTCTCATGAGGTACGCCTGAATTTTGGGGGCAAAATTCCCTCATAAGGGGGGGAGTATGTAATAACCCTCACTTATGAGACCGTATTTTATAGTAATTACTTAGTATAGTAATTAGAGACCAGTGTTGGGTTATGATTTGAATGATGAATTCAATGTAGAAAAGTTGATATTTACTATGAGGTTGCATACATATCATAATTATGGGAAAATATTGCTATGTCATGCTTATTAATATCATCTGAATATAAAATGATATTTGGCTTAATTATGAGACCGGAACCTAAATTGAATTTTAAAATGTCCAAATGATAATTTGGAGGTTGCCGTTGATTCCGGAACGTGCGAAATAGTCAAATAATGTACCATATTGTATTTTGTAGTTTTGGGCATTTTTGACTGGTTGTGCTTTAATTATGCTATTGCGTATTATTTTATCGCACTTTTGATTAATTAAGTGGAGCATTTACCTTAAGTCACGACTTAAGCCTATTAAGTCTTCTAATTTCCCCAAAATCCCTTCCTAAACCTAAGAGAGAAAAGAGAAGAGTATAGAGAAAGCTTTGGAGATTGAGAGAGATTGCTACTACACCAAGGAATCTGCATATTTGCTGAATCAAGGCAAGTTTTTACTTGCTATTTGTGTCTTGAGATAGATGATTTGTTATGATAATGGTGTATTGATTTTAGTTTAGAAAACTTAGGGTTTTCTTATGTATTTTTGGGTTTTGATTCACTCTAAGTTGATTCATGAAGTTTGAAGATGATCAATAGCATCTTTGATGTTCTCATAGTGTTGGTATATGAGTTTGGTTTGGAGAAAATTGAGTTTGGGTAGAAAATGGAGTCCAAGACTCCATAGCCATTTCTTGGCAAAATCGCAGGCCCGAATCGATTCGGCCCCTGGGCGAATCGATTCGGTTAGTTCCAGTGCCCAGGTCTTGTTGACCGAATCGATTCGGAATTTATCCGAATCGATTCGGCAGTTATGCAGAAACCCAGATTTTCAGTCCGAATCGATTCGGCTATTATGCAGAATCTCAAATTTTCTGGCCGAATCGATTCGGCCAAGGGGGCGAATCGATTCGGTAGCCCTGCACTTTTTCAATTTTTCTTTTTTTCATTTTTAACCCCCTTTTCTTTAGGATTATTGATTAGGGACCTTCTTAAATGAAGTAAACATAGGGTTTAGAGTTCTAGTTGAGTTGGGTCGACATCCTAGACTCGAAAGGGTTCATCTAGGATTCATTCAAGGGGGAATTTAAGGTGATGTTTAGGCATCACTTTTGTCTTGTAGTTTTATATCGGTCTAGAATGTATTAAGGTCAATTTTGGAGACTTTAGAATTCGACTTGAGTTACATTTTGACTTGATGGTTTATATTAAAGCCTAAAAGAGGCCTTGGGGATAACTTTGGAGTCTAAATTCCTTTTGAGGATGCTATGTCGGTACCACTTATACTTAGTCCCGAATTAGCTTATACATTCAATTAAAATGAGAAATCGTTGAGGCAAATGATAATTTACTAATCATGTAATGGAAATTAATAAAATGGATGTACACACCTCTCTAAATACCATCTTAAGGGAAGTCCGCTCGATAGGTGAAGCCCCCTGGCTAATGAATGCAGGGTGGATATAGTCCTAGGCCATGGGAACGCTTATGGTTGTATATTTTTCTGCGGGGGTAGGGAGATTCTGGGTGTGATCTTGGCTACCACGCAGGCTCATGGCCGCTTCCCGACGCTTTCGATAGGATCCCAGGTTGTCTTATGTTAGGCCCTGGAAGATGATGGTTATTTAGGGACGCGCTTAGTGGGGAAACCCGGACGGGCGGTCTTAGAAGCGTTATATTTATAATTATGACTATTCTAATTATCGAGTTGGACTCGATGGAACATTAATGCCTTAAAGAGCAAATTTATGCCGCAAAGAGCATGTTATTGAGATTAGTGCCATATAGAGCACATGATGTCAATTATATTCCTGATAAGGAATGGAAAATGTATATTTGAATTGAAATATGATTAAAGATGATAAAGGCTCCTAAGCACTTTAAATTCTGTTTTTATTATGAATCTCACTTTATGTAGTCCTTCACCAGTTTCAGTTCCTTATATACTGTTAACATGCTAGACTATCATCCATGCTTAATTGTGCATCATTATCATACTTGTCATTTATCTATTGATCACATATACCCGGCCCTGACCGGTTTTCTTTTCTTGTGGTATCTCTATGTATATGATCCGTTCAGGTGTTCCGCCGCACGGTCGCCAGTAATGACTTTTCCCTTTCGCATGTTTTTGAGGAGCCGTGACATTGTGCGGGTTTCACGGGATTTTGAGTAGACGCTTCTGTTTATGTTTCTAGTTATGTTCGGTTCATTCGGGCATGTTGCCCAAACTGTTGTAATTGTATAATGAATTTATTATGTAACACTTGGCATTATATGTATGTTGTATGGATGGTTTTGACCGACGTTTCATTCGGTCCTTTGTATCTTTCGGAATTTCTTATATGCGCTTGTGGGGGTTTCCACCCTCTATTTCTATTATGGGTTGTTGAAAAATGTTTTTTCTTTTTATTTCAAATCAAAGTTTTTGATAACCCGTTTTCTGGAATATAGAGTGGTTATTCCTTATACTTTGTATATTGTCGTGATGCTGAGGATGATATTATCCATGATTTCCTATTTTATCGGGGTATAGGGCTGGCCACCCTTTATTTCGGATCGCGGATTGTCACAGCATTTAGGACAACTTTACCCTTTTCCCTATTCAGACGAGTGGCACACTCAAACGCTCTGTGTCCCTTACTGTCGCACTCAAAACACCTCTCACTGTCTTTAAGGGGTTCTTTGAAATCTTTCTTTTCAAACTTATTTTTCTGAAAATTCTTTTTATCTTTGACATTCCCATTTTTCTTAAATTTCAGAATTTTCTTGAAGTTTTTAGCAAATAGGGCCAAATCATCTATGTCAAACTCACATTCAGAATCATAAGTTTCTATCTTTCTAGATGACTCGACTTTCTTTCTTGCCGACCCCTCACTTTTTCTCTCTTGGTCTTTAAGGGCAATTCCCTTATCTTTTGGCTTGGCAGATTTAGGAAACATGTCTATTTCATAAGTTTGCAAATCTCCTACCAATTCTTCCAATTTTAGTGTATTTAAATTACCCAAGGAATTTAGCACAGTAACTTTAGGTATAAAACGCTTGGGAAGGGAACGAAAAATCTTTTTAACAACTCTAGCATTTGGAATATGTTCACCAAGATTATAGCTAGTATTAACAATGTCAGAAAGCCTAGCATAAAATTCATCAAAACATTCATTTTCATGCATGGTGATGGTTTCAAATTGAGTTGTTAAATTTTGCAATTTTGACTCTTTAACAGCATTTGTTCCTTCATGGGTAAGTTGAAAAACATCCCATGCCTCCTTTGACATGGTGTACGTCATTATGCGTTTGAACTCATCAGGTGTGACAGACCCAGAAATAGCGCTTAGACGCTTAGAATTAAAAGAAGACCATTTAAATTCTTCATCAGTCCAAGAAATGTCAGGTTTCAAGTTGGTCACATTATCAACAGTCACAGTGGGAGGAGTCCACCCTCGTTCAACCAAAATCCAGACACGTTCATCAATGGCTTTTAAAGCCGACCTCATACGGGCTTTCCAATAAGCATAATTTGTCCCGTCAAAAATAGGCATTTTATAATATGACTTCTCCATTTGAATACGCTCTTTTCAAAAATCAATTTATTTCAGAAATTAATATCTTTAGAAAAAATTTGCGGAAGTAAGGAATACGCGATAGAATGGCGTAACCCGCTCTGATACCAATTTGAAAGAGTTGGCGCTTGCGATCAATTAAGAAATAATATAATAAATACCATTTTTAACCCAAATTAACCATAAGCATGCAACTAGGTGTGATTGAAACAATATGAAATCATGCAAGAATTATTCAACACACAAAGTTAAGTAAAAATCCCCCACAGGGGCAAAACCATTTGTATATCACTATAATTTGTAAGAGAAACGGCTTACAATCGGATTACACTGAAATACAAGTTTTTGACTAAGAATTACCCGCAGGCATCGGATTCTGTAGTCGCGGCTGGAAGACTCCCTTTCCAGTAGGGCTGGCGGCTGGAACTATCCCTGTCCAGTAGAGCTGCAATGAAGAGGAAGGAATGGTCCACTTCACAAGGGTTGAACAACAGCAATGGTGTTCTTGGGTTACCAAACTTGATTCACATAAATATGGAAGATGTGTGAATCTAAAAACCTAGAATCATAGGACTCAATAGGTGAAGACTTTAGGGTTGATATGCTCTGAAAATCGTTGAAAAGTCTTAAGAAAACCAACCTCCAAACGTGGTTTAAATAGGAAGCCAAAACCCTAAAAAATCTGCTACACGATCTGGCAGAGTTTATCCAGGGCGGACCGGTCCGGGCCTCAGGCGGATCGGTCCGATAGAGGACCGGTTCTTTTAAATTGAAGATGATTCGGTTCACATTCGGTTCGGGGCACACTGGCTTCAAAGTGCACGGCGGATCGGTCCGGGGCAGTCCGGTCCGGGTCTCAGCGGATCGGTTCTTTTTATATAAAGGCGGATCGGTCCGGGGTAGTCAGAGGCGGATTGGTTCGTTTTAATTTCAGGCGGACCGGTCCGGATGACTGGATTTCTGAATTCTTCCTTTCTTTTGATCTTCGGATTCCGTTGATGATGAATGAACTTTGAATCTTTGCAACGGTGTTACGGCTAATGACATATACAAGTATGTTGGACAAAAATGTCCTTACAATTATTTATTTTTTATATTATTAAAATGCTAGTATAAATTATACACTTGTGGAATTGTGGGATTTTGGAGGCAAATGAAGCCTCATCATGATTGGTACGAGCGATAGCTCGAATATAAAGGGTGTATGGGTGCCCTAGTTGTGGAAATTGGTTTTATAAGACTCAAGATCAACTTAAAATAAAATGAATAAAATTAATTTGTCGTGGGAAGTTAGAGATATAGAGATAGGATTAGTGAGGATGGGTGTAGTAGAACTAGATGAGCTTTGGAGAATTAGGCTTAGCTAAAATTTCGAGGATGAAATTTTTGTAAGTGGGGAAGTTTTTAACAACCCGAGGTCTTGCAGACGAGGATTTATTTATTTTGGGAGAAATAAATAATATTTTATTGGAGAATAATTAAATTTGGCACTTGTGGTCAAAACTTGGAGTCGTAAGAAAGTGTATCGAATGACGATTCTGAGGGTGTAGTTGTGTCCGGAAGGGTCGAGAAAGTCGAAATGACTGTACTTGGGGTCTATTTAGGTTCCGAAATAATTTAAGTCAGTTTGACTCGAATTAAATTCACCGAGTCATTTAAAGTGTGTATTATCATTTAAAGATGTGAATCTTGGGAGTTAGGGCTTAAAAAGCCTACGGGAGATTTATTTCTCCAAAGAGAGAAAGAGAAATAAAAAGAGAGAAATAAAGAAGAAGAGAAAGAAGGAGAAAATAGAGAGAAAGTGGAGTTTTCCGGCCAATACGCGATCTCAAGGCGGATTCAGACCCTACGAACCCGAGGCAAGTGATTAAACTTGCTAAATAATTGTTGTGTACCATTTATTGCATGATTTGTGGATTGAATCTTTGGGTTTTAGGTTTAGTTTATCAAAACCTAACTTTTGGTTATAATCTTAGATTTGATTCGTAGATCTTTGATTTGAGGATATAAATTGGTTTATATGTATTCTAGGATGAATATTAATGACACATTTGTGATTGGGTTGAAGAGAAATGAAGAAGAAATGATAAAAATGAATTTTGGGATTTTTGGCTTACTAAAAAGTAGCCATTTTCGAGAGTTCTGAAGGGCCAAATCGATTCGGCCTCCTACCGAAGCAATTCGGAAATATGAAGGTGCCTAGGTTTGAGTGACCGAATCAATTCGGACCCATCCAAATCGATTCGGCCTAAGACAGAGTCCCAGGTCTGATGACCCGAATCGATTCGCCTTCCTGGCCGAATCGATTCGCTGGGCCGAATCGATTCGGAATTGGCCCGAATCGATTCAGAAACAGGGCTTTTTCGACAGATGTTTTTCTAAGGAGAATTTCATTCCATTTTGTTCGAGGTTATCGATTAGGAACCTCTATAGGAGATATTTGGAGTATGTTTTGGAGACTTTTAGCGAGTTTCCCTTATAAGAAATTTTGGGAGTCATATTGACTAAATTTGAGGAATACCGATTAGAGATTTTGGTATTTTTCTAAGTGGGGAAGCCCACCTTGATTGGAGACTCAAATGGGAGATAATTATTAAATTCATATAGGAGAATGATAATAAGTTTAGTGATATTGGATTTTAGAATCCAATCCCAAATGGGATAACTTTAAAAGGTTCATAAAATGAATTGAACCCTATTATGGATAGAAAATTATAAATGTTATTTGATATGCATATGGATATAGAAATATCCTTATTGATGTTTGATTTGGGAGATGTCTCACACAATGAGAAATGCTAATTGAAGAGCATTAGGATAAAATAATATCCTTAACATGAATAGAATTTAGAAATAATTCATTATTAGAAGCGACTTGTGAACTTCAAGCGAGAAATAGTATAATGTATACTAAGTGGGGATAATGTGTGAGGATTGACGGTTAGTGTATCAAAAGAGATTGATATACTAAATAATGATATTAATTCAACTACGCCTAAGTGTGTAATTTTGAAAATGTAAATGATGTGGAAGGTATACGTTATATGACAATATATTTTTATATGATGTGATGATGTATGTATACCTTATATGATGGTGTATAAATATATATAGTGAAGCATACCCCCTCCTTGCTATCATTGGGAAGTTGCGTGCGTAGAGGGTGAACATCCTGGCTCAAAGAGCAGGGTGTGGATATTCCCCAGGTCATAGTCATCCATTTTTATTATTATGTGATATATATATGCATCTATTGGTGGTGAGAAGTCAGGGGTATGTGACGTTCTCACTTGCCGGTTAGGATCTATGACCGCTTCCAGGCACATTGTGTGCGTGAGATGATCACGAGGTGGGTGCCGTTGAACCCCACCAGGTGGCCCCAGTTTGCTACGTGTATGGGCTGCTGGAGGCTGATAGCATGTGAGCCTACGTCCTCGAGTTATATCTCAGTTGGATGGTTATTGTTTATTGTGCTTTTACTTGGGTGTCGAGGGCATAATGGACCTCAATGACTAACATTTCCAGGATTAATGTATCGGGGGGGTTCCTTGTTTGGATTTCGCCTCAGCGAGACGTCCCACGCACGAACCGCAGTGTAATGTTGGAAATTGGGGAGAAGTTAGTCCTTAATGCTCATATTTATATACATATATCACCTATCCCGATAATCGACAGTGCCAGGAGTAGTGTAACGGGGGGGGGGTCCTTGTTTGGATTTCGCTTCAGCAAGACGTCCCACGCATGAAACGCCATGTACTGTTGAGATTTGGGAATATTAATTAAATTAAAAATTGATAAATAATAAATTAGGTTACATGCATCATGCATTGAGGGCATAATGAACCTCGAGGATCGATACGGTCAGGAGTAGTGCAACGGGGGGGTTCCTTGTTTGGATTTCACCTCTGCGAGATGTCCCACACACGAAACGCAATGACATGTTGAGAATCAGGAGGAGTTTAGTCCTTATCACTTCTTGCTAATAACTCATATATAATTATATATATTGTACTCATGCCAAATGAGGGCATAACTAGAATATATGAAATTCTAGTAAGAGAATGTTGATGTATTGTGATCATGTTAAATTGTGGATGGCTATGCAACTTTATATGTTCAACAAATGAACAAATATAAAGAGAACTATAAACATTTAAAATGAAGTAATGTTGTAGATAGAACTTAGATAAGGGTAGATTGCGAGATAAGTTAGATAATCTTAATCGAATCTTCATTTTGGGATCTAGTTAGATTTTATTGCCTAATTTTATATTTGGGCATTCAATTGGAGACCACGTGCATACGTTTAGTGCGCGCTTTAGTTGAGGGGTGAGTGGGAATATTATGGAGAGTTCGATTCCACCTTAATCATGTAATAATGCATTTATAATTATTATGCATTTTAATACACTTTCTATAAAATGTTTTCAACTCGGGCTCTGACCCGTTTATATTTTCTCCCTCCATATATATATTGTTTTATTTTAGTTGTTCCTTCGTAAGGACGCCATTGATGTTCATCCATCCAGGGTATTTGTGGAGCTGTGGCAGTAGCGGACTGTCGCGGCACTTTGTTTTAGTCGATTCCTATCTATTATATATCTAGATTAGGATTCAGTTTGTATATTGAGTTTAGACTGAAGAGTTGTAGAATATCCCTTTTTCATCTCTCTTTCGGATTATTTGTATTTTTTGTGACCCAACAATATATTCGGGTATTTTATTTGTACATTGTATTGTATCCTTTTATATTATTAGAGTTTGCTCTTATCACTCATCATAGTTAGATGTGTAATGCTGGGTATGTTTGCATTATTGGTTTTGTTGTCATTGTTAAATAAAAAGTTTTAAATTTTTTGACAATCCACTTTTAATGATTTCGGGTAGTTAGCCTTATATTATTTAGTATTGTCGGTTGATGTTGGGACTGTTCCATCTGAGATACCTGATTTAATATAGTATAGGGCTGGCCACCCGTTATTATTTTGAGCGGGTTGTCACAATAGACTCATTTTATTCATATGCGATAATAGAAATGTTAGGTGCGATGTGACGTTATTAGAGTCCACCTTACGATCGAGGGCGTGTTGTAGCATATGAGACTTAGATAAGCTTTCTGTTAAGCTAGTGCGCTAAAGTATAAGTCTTGATATAGATGGGTACCGTGAACGAGCATATGGTAGGGTACCTTTTCCCTTAGTACCTTTCGACTTGTTTGTACCAGAATAAAGTGTGATTAGCGATCCTAGGTTGGTAATACCGGTCATATCCGAATTTCGGGGATGAAATTCTGTTGTAGGGGGGAGAATGTAATACCCCGTACTTTTACGGATATTTAAATTATTTAAGTGGTGTAATTTGGTAATTAGAGGAAATTACTGTGACTAGTAATTTTTGAATTTATAAGTATAAATTTAATAGTTGAGAATTTTAAAGTGAATAGTAAATATTAGTTTTCTGGTGTCGAATTAAAATTTACATGGAGTACATTTTCTTACGGGAGTAAGTATATGGGTTGGATTATTTTATTATATGTCGTAGGTAGGTGAAGAAGTGACTCGGATCCCGAATGGGCCGAAATAGTCAAAATAAAGTACCCGGGGGTAATGTTTGGGTTTCATGGGCTTTTTGAACTATTCGGGACCCGCATTTTAAGTACACGAGTCATTTTATAATTGGGTATACACCGAATTTCAGATTTAAAATGGGAAGAATCCTTATTTCCCCAATTAAAAGCCCTAAGAGAGAGAAAGAGAAGAAAGAAAATAGAGAAAGGAAGAAGGGAAGGAAAAGAAGAAGAAGAAAGCGGATTTCCGGCCAAACTCCGAAGGATTCGACTCGAGGTCGTCGGATTTTATCCACGAGGCAAGTGTTTACTTGCTTTATTCCATTGGGTGTGTGTATCTCATATTCCAGTTGGTATTTTGGGTTGAAACCTTTGAAATAAATTTTGGAGATTTGATTTTGAGTTCATTAATTGATGTGTTGTTAACTCTTTATGAATTCTAGTAATAAGCCCATGTTAATGGTGTGTATATACGGTTAGAAATTGAAGATTGAGAAAGTTATGTTTAATTAAGTTATGGGTTTAAATCTTTGATTGAATGATTGAATCTCTTCATTTTAATTAATATGTGGGTTATATCATTATGTGGAGATGTATATATTGTTGGTTGACGTTGGATGATGATGGGAGAGAAGATAAAAAGCTTGGAGGTGCTTTAATGGAGATTTGTAATTTGGAGAAGATAGTGAATAGTAATGCAGCGCCTTACGAAGTCGATTCGGCTCTTTGTCAAAAAATTAAATTTTTATATCTTTTCGATACGGTCGCGTGGTCGCCAACTTTGGGTTTGTAGAAATAAATCTGGGCTATATTTTAAATGACTATTTACGCTGGGTAACGTTCGAGAGAAGTCTTCGGTAAGTGTGTTTATATATTTATGCGTAGAGAATAAATATGGGCCAATTACATTTAAGTGAATTCTAGATTGCGAGTAAGATGGAATTTAATATATGGGCTAAAGAGGTTTAAGCTACTATCCGGTATGTCTTTATTGACAATTATTATTATAGGTGATGCGGTACCTATGAAAATTAAAATAAGTAGTTAGTATACTTATTTAATTATTATGAATTGGTATATTCGGTTTATATTATAATCCTTAAAAGTGAGTAAGGTGAGAGTTATATTTTAAGTAAGAGAATACTTGTGGGTTTAGTATTTTAATCGTATAAATACTTATATACTATTACGAATTGGAACATTCGAGGTTTTGGCTATCGCTATAAGAGTTTGGAAATTATAGTCGAAGTGATATATAATATTTACACGGGAGTTGTTATAGTATATATATGATATAATTATAAATAAATATGTGTGTGAATGGTATTTTTATGTGAAGCATACCCCTCTAATGCTATCATGGGAAGTTGCGCGATGTGGGTGAGGCCCCTGGCTTGAGGAGCAGAGAGCGTATAGTCCCCAGGCCATAACGTCCATTTTATACTGTGTGATTTTTATCAGGGGTGAGACGTGGTGGGTATGTTTTGTTCTCATTTTTTATGAGGAACTATGACCGCTTCCCATACGTTGTGATTTCATTTTTACCAATTTAAATATGGGATAAATTCATATTTTTTAAATATGGCATTTATGCACTTGCTAAATATTTTCAAAACTCGGGCTCTGACCCGTTTTCTCCATTTTCCCCTCTTTTGCTATATATGTATATATATTAGGTGTCCAGACATAGGGATTCCTGGATGATGATTCTTTCGAGTCAGACGTTCGCTGCAGCAGTTGTGGATGAATGCAGATTTATTTTAGACTCTTATATTCTTGTGATCTATATAGGAAGCATTGTAGTAACATTCGGGCCGATAGCTCAATTGTATTCATTTATTCTTTTACCGCCTTTTAATGCGGCATTCGATTTGGATGTATTATGTTAACCGAGTGTTCGGTTATTTTTATCTCATTTTCGTTCGTGTATATAAACTGTTGTGATTGATTTATTTTAATGCTTTGGTTAAAAAGATTAGTTAAATTAAATTTTGATGCCAGCCTAATATGTTATTAGTAATTAAGTTGGTTTTCGATAGTGATGCTGAGAATGAACCATAAGAGACTCCAATTTTAATTTGATATAGGATTGATCACCCGATATTTTATTAGGCGGGGTGTCACAACTAACCATTCAAAATGTCCTTTTGGACAAGTAAACTTTGTCCATTCTATTGTGTCTTTATTCATTTTCATTTGCCAAAAGCCAGATTTACAGTCAAATTTTGAAAAATATTTTTTTATTTTTATTTTATTAATTAGTTCATCTTTGTTGGGGATTTTATTACTATCATCATAAGTATTATCATTTAGTCTTTTATAATTAATTACCATATGTGCTTTATCTCTTTTTAATTCTGCATTATTTCTTTTCATAAATGCAGGGCTTCTATGTCTACTGATGCTTCTTTGTATTACGCCTAAATTTAAGAGTTCTTTTATTTGTATTTTAAATTCTTCTTGGTCAATTATTTCACAAGCTATGTCCTTTGTCTTTATTGTTACGTCAGGTTTTATTATATTTAGTTTAACTTCTATTTTATTTTTATTCCAGTGTTTTTGAGGGGTTTCTCCTATTATTTTAGTTTTTTCTGCTAATCTAATTAAGTCTTATAATTCTAATTTAGTGTTTTTAAACATTATATTATTTATTTTATTAAATTTTATTTTTTGTGTTTGGCTATCTTCTATATATTGTAAATATCCACATAAGTAATTTTCTTATATATCTTTATCATTTTCTTTTCTTTTTTATGTTTAAATCTTCTATGGTTTCTAAGACTATGTTGTTATTAAGGATTACTTTATTTTCATATTTTTCTGTATTATTGTTTTGATGATTATTAGGTATAATATGTGTTCCTTTTTTAACTAATTGTACCCCTGATGGTGTGTACATGAATCCTCTAGTTAAAGATTGAATAAAATTAAATCCTAATATAAACGGGTGACGACTTTTTATGTTTGTTATATATGTTTGTGGTAATATAAATTGTTCTTCATTTATATATATATAGGTATATTTTGTATACATTGTGTTATAGGTATTACCTCTTTATTAAATTGATGTATATAAACGGGATAATTTAAATCTTTTGCGTTTTCTTGTTCTATTAATTCTACATGAATTAAGCTTTTTGGTGCTCTTGTGTCTAACATTGTTGTTGCTTCTATTATTTTATTTGTGAATTTTATTTTTATAGGGAAGGTTATTAGTGTTGATTTATTTGTATTATTTATTTGTTCATTAGGTTTATTTTTTATTTCTTTGTGACATTTTATACTTAAATTTTTATTACATATTTTACATAAATACATTACTTTATCTTCTACTGAACATTTTATACATTTTGTTTTTATAAACTTATATTGTGTAAATTTATATTCACATTCTTCCATATTATATATAAATTTTAAGTCTTCTAAACTACGTTCTAGAGTTTCTATGTTATCGTCTTCTGATTCTATTGATTCTATACTATATACGCTAATATTATCTAATTCTTCATACTCATCATATATACTTTCTAATTATATTATGTCTCCTAGATCATCATTAATGTCATCTAATATATTTATTTTTTCTTGAATTTTAGATATATTATTATTTTTATTTCTATAATTACAATTAGTTCTAATATGATTAGGGTCTCTGCATATAAAATATTTACAGTTAGTAGTTCTTTTATTATTTTTATTATCTTTTGTGTATTTATTATCTTTATGTATGTTATGTTTTTTATACCATGGTCATTTTCTTTTATATTTCTTATATTTATATTTTTTTATAAGTTTTACTAGGTCTTATTCTATAGTTTTTATATTTCTTTTTAGTTTTATGTTTATTGGTTATTAGACATTTATTATCACATCTGTATTATGGCGGGAAATCTATTTGTTGACACGTATAATAATATTATTTTTTAATTTTTTTTTCTTCTTTTAGTTTTCTACATTCTGATTTTAATGTATCGTACACATTTTTTGTTCTAGTTCTTATAGAGCAATCTCTTTTTGATCCAATGTGTTCTTTCCAATTTTTCCAAATTTTTCCACCTATATTACCTGGTATTTTTAGTATCTACCTATCTAGTAAGTCAGTATTTGTTGTTAATCCAGTTTGTGTCCAATATTCTACCAATTTTTTAGTGTAATCTCCTATATATTCTAACTTACATATTTTTAATTGTTCTAGATTTCTTAGTGCCTCTATGTGTCTTTCTGTTAAATGTAAAAGTCGATTTGATCCTATAAATGCCTCTTTTATTAGATGAGTGAATCTTTCTACATTAAAAATTTCTTTAAATTGTTTATATTCATCTGCAAGTTTAAACGCTAAATACCAATTAGATACGCTTCCTTGTAGTGTATTTTCAAAATAAACTTCACTTTCTGTTCTATTTTCAAAGCTTATTAATGTACAAGTCCTAAAGCATCTTTTTTCCCATTTTTCTATTGTTGTCTCTCAATCTTAAGGGTTTATATTATCTAAATTTAATATACTACCATATTTTGTTATATTACTAGAGTTAATATCAAATACCTATCTAACGCGGTTTTTATATCCTGGAATGGGTTTAGTATTTTCATTATATTTTTCAGTAGTTGCTTTTAATTTTTGGTGAATAGAATAACCAACATTGGTTGTGGTTGAAGTTGAGGTTTCAGCTTCCATTTCTTCTGTGGGATTTATTTCTTCTAATATTTTTACAATTTCTTCTTCTTTTATAAATTTATTTATTCCAATATTAATTATTTTTCTTTTATTATCTTCTTTGGTTCCTTCTGCACAGTATATAGATATTATAGTTTCTTTATTATTTTCATTACCCTATTTTTCTATTAATTGTTCAGTTGTTAAATCATCACAATCTTCTATAATTATATCATATATTTTATCTTCTAATAATTCGAATATTTTGTCTATTTGTTCTTATACGATTAATACATTAAGTTCATCTAATAGTTCCTCATTATCTTCTTCTAAAGGTTTATATTTACTAAATCTAATACTACTTTGTCCTATTCTATTTTCGTATATTTTATTTTTTTCTGGATTTTTAGTATTAGTTATAGTTAATTGTGGTAATTTCCATTCAATTTCTTCATATATACTACTATTTTTTTTGTGTGCTTCTATCATTTCTACATATTTACTATTAAAGGATTTTACTATACAGTCAAATTCAGCTCTAAAGTTTATTTTATAGTGGTTAAATAATTTTTTTCATAAATAGTGTATATATTAAAAGATTATTATATTGTCCGATCATATTATATCCTCTTGTTCTTATTGCTATTTATATATGTTTACTAAATTCATTTATGTCCATAGAGAAGTTTGGTATACATCCTATTACTGCTGCATTTTTAGCTAAGTCTACTTCAGTGCTTGCTATTTGTACTTGTTTATGATTATTCCATCTATCATCACATATATACTAAAACTTTAGTTCCTTCTTCTAACTTAGTTAATCCTACTAGTCCTATTACTATTACTCCTAAATGCATAAATTTTAAATTTATTTTATTTAGTTCTTTTGCAGATTCTTAAGTAATTAAGTCTAAAACTTCTTCACTATTGACGGATATTATTTTTCTTTAGCTAGTGTGATTATATATTTTATTAGTAAATTCTAACATATTATTTTTATATAACTGTTGTCCTTTAGTCTTTTGAATACCCTTTTCTATATATCTTTTAGTGTCTTCTTCATTATTATATAAATTTTCTATCCTATATATTTCTTTATTTTTGTTTGTGGATGTCATCTTTGGAATAAAAAAGGTTTAGTTTAGTTTTAACAGTCTTAGTGTCTACTTTAATTTGTTTAAATTTTTCTATTAAGTCATTTATTTATGGTGTTTCTTATTCGTGTAAAAACTTAGTAAGTTTTTCTAGTTAAAATTTTATATTATGTGTTCTAGTATTTATTAAATCTAGTTGTTCTTTAATGAAATCTTGATTATCTTCTAATTTTTGAAGTTTTTCTAATATAGTGTAAATACTAATACTCATATAGTCTACCTTTTTCTGCTAATATTCCTAACTTAGTTTCTAAAGCTATTATTGCTTCTTCTTGATTAATTATTATATTACTACTTCTAGTTACCAAATTATAATTTCCTACTTTTATGCCTATTTCAATGAGTTTATGTTGTGATTTTATTATTCTTTTTCTAAAATTTATAGAGCTCCTAATTCTTTTTTTTTTCAGTTAGCATATATAAATTATCCTAATCTTCCATTTTCACTTAATATTACTAGTCGTAGCCTATACTCTTGAATTTTTTCTTTTGGGTGTTTAATTACCCACCTATTAACTGTTGCTCTTATATAGTCTTTGTTTTTTATATTTTTTTCAAATTGTTTTGTGGCTTCTTATAAATTATTAATTTGGAGAGCTAGTTCTCTTTTTATAAATTGTTTTTGAAGGTTCATTAAGCAAATTAACTAGTAGGATGCACATGTCGATATGAAAAGGCGTATATAAATTTGTAATACCCCGAGATTTTTGGGACAATAATTTATTTATTTTGAGAGAAATAAATATTATCTTAATTGGAGATTAATTAAATTGGCATTTGAGGTCAAAATTTGAAGATGTTCAAAAGTGATTCGGATGACAATTCTGAGGGTACGGTCGTTTCTGGAAGGGTCGAGATAGTCGAAATGACTGTACTTGGGGCTTATTTGGGTTCCTAAATATTTTACGTTCGTTTGGCTCGAATTAGAGTGACCGTGTCATTTAAAGTGCGTATTATCATTTAAAGTTGTGTATTTTGGGAAATAAGGCTTAAAAGCCTACGGGATAAGACTTCCTCCTTTAGAGAAAAGAGAAAGCCCTAGAAAGAGAGAGAGAGAGAAAGAAGAAAGAAGAAGAAAGAGAAGAAGAAAAGAGGTGAGAAAGAAGAAAAGTTGGGTTTTCCGGCCACTCCGCGATTTCGAGGACGAATCAGACTCTACAATTTTGAGGCAAGTTATTAAACTTGCTAAATAATTGTTGTGTATCATTTATTTCATGATTTGTGGATAACATTGTGGATTTTGGGTGTAAAATGTTAAAACCTAGATTTTGGGATAAATCTTACAATTGTTGTGTTTAGGATGAATTTGAGGTCGTAAATTAGTTGGGTTGAGTTATTTGATGTGTATTAATGTTACAAATATGGTTGGGTTGAATATTTGTGGTTGGATGTAATTATTTTGGGGTTTTTGAGAAGTGAGATGTGACAAGATGTGACAACCCGCTTAATATAATAACGGGTGGCCAGCCCTATACTAAAATAATCAAGAATCTCAAGTGGATCATTCTCAGCATCTACTAACGATCCTAACTATAAAGACGGCTAACTACCCATTACTACAAAAAGAGGGCATAAAAAAATTTAAAACATTTTAATTAAAACCAAACATTCAACTACTAACCAACAACATAACATCTAAATATGATGAGAGAAAGACACATGCTCAAAATAATCTATAAAGATATTAATACAAGAGTGAGACAAAACCTCTAAAATGTAATACCCGAATATGCTGTCGGGTCACAGACAATACAAGAATTTGAGAGAGACAAAATAGAAGTGTTACTCTAAAACACTTGGGTATAAACCCGATATACAAACTGAATCCTAATCTAGATACACAAAAGATAGGAATCGACTATAACAAAATGTCGCAACAGTCCGCTACTGCCACAGCTCTAAGAATACACTAGAAGGGGAACATCAATGGCGTCCTTGCGGACGAACACCTAGAATAATACAATATGTGTGCACAACAAGAGAAAATATAAACGGGTTAGAGACCTAGGTGTGAAAACATTTTATAGCAAGTGTATTAAAATGCATAATAATTATAAATTCATTATGACATGATTAAGGTGGAGTCGCACTCTCCATAAAATCCAACTCATCTCTAAGCTAAAGCGCGCACTAAACGTATGCACATGATCTCCAATTAAGTGCCCGATTCTATTTAGGCAAGGTAGTCTAACTTAATCCCAATTTGATACTCATCTAAAGTCCATCTAAATCATATTCTTCAATTTATAATATTATTGATCTCATTTATTTGTTCACTTACTAACATATACAATATGCATAAACATTTTATTTTACTAGAATTTCTCATATTCTAGTCATTGACATAATCATATATAATTATATATATGAGTTATTAGCATCTAAGTGCTAAGGACTAAACTTCTCCCAATTCTCAATACTGCACTGCGTTTCGTGCGTGGGACGTTTCGCAAGCGAAATCCAAACAAGGAACCCCCCGATACACTACACCTGGTAGTATTGATTATCAAGATTCATTATGCCCTCAATGCATGACGCGCATAACCCAAATTCTCTTTTTATTTTATAACAGATTAATCAATTTAATAATTATTCTCAATTCTCAATAGTGCACGGCGTTTCGTGCGTGGGATGTCTCGCAAGCGAAATCCAAACAAGGAACCCCCCGATACACTACTCCTTGGCACTGTCGATCGTCGAGATATGCTAATATATATAAATATGAGCATTAAGGACTAACTTCCCCTCACTCCCAACATTGCACTGCGTTTCGTGTGTGGGACGTCTCACAAGCGAAATCCAAACAAGGAACCCCCCCCGATACACTACTCCTTGGCAATGTTTGTCGTTGAGGTCCATTATGCCCTCGATACCCAAAGTACTACTCACACCAGTATAATCATAACCATCCCAACGAGCTATAACTCGAGGATGCAGGTTCTCAATGCTATCATCTTCCTGGAATTACTCATTTTATCCCAGGTTATAATATATCGGATTATTATCACACCGCCATGGTAAAACAACCAATCAAAATGTACGGGAAGCGGCCATAGTTACTCCCCGATAATGAGGCGAAATATACTCTCCACGTCTCACCCCTAATAAAAATCATATAATAATAAATGGACGCTATGGACTGGGGAATATCCACACTCTGATCATCGGGCTAGGGTTCTCACCCCCTTCGCGTAACTTCCCAATGATAGCAAGGAGGGGGTATGCTTCACTTATATATATATCATTCACATAAGATATACATACATCAGCACATCATATAAATATATACCATCACATAAGGTATATATATATATCACACTGTTTACATACTCTTATTACGCTCTTAGGCGTAAATGAAATAATATCATTATTTAGTATATTCTACTCTCGATATACTAATCGTCAATAACTCACCTAAATTCCCCACTTAGTATACACTATACTATTTCTCACTTGAAGTTCACACATCACTTCTATTTATATGAATTGTCTCTCAATTCTATTTACGATGAGGATATTCTTTATATCCTAATGCACCTCGATCAAGATTTCTCATTTATGTGAAACATCTCCCTAGATAATCAATGTTAAGGATATTTTCTATATCCGTACGCACCTCAATCAACAATTATAATTTTCAATCCAAAATATGGTTCAATTGATCATATGAACCTTTAAAGTTATCCCCTTTTGGGATTTGATTCTAAAATCCGATATCACTAAGCACATTCTTACTCTTTCATATAATTCCATAATTATCTCCAAATAAAACTCTCAATGGTAGTGGGCTTCCCCGCTAGTCGGTACAATACTCTCCAATCGGTATTCGCTTGAACTAAATCAATATGACTCCAATCATTTCTTATAAGGGAAACTCACTAAAATCTCCAAAGCATACTTCTAATAACTCCTATAGAGATTACCAATCGACAAGATCCCACAATACGGGACAAAATTCACCCTAGAAAAACATCCATAAAAGTGCCCTTTTTTCGAATCGATTCGGGATCAATCCGAATCGATTCGGCCCAGCGAATCGATTCGGCCTCCAAGGTAATCGATTCGGGTCTTAAGACATGGGCTTCTGACTCAGGCCGAATCGATTCGGTCACTCAGACCTATCAAGATGGATCATTCCAAATCGATTCAGGTTGGGGCCGAATCGATTCGGCCTGTTCAAGGGCTACGGAAATGGCTATTTTCATCAAAGCCAAAAATCCCCAAAAATCATTTCTATCACCTTCTCTTCATTTCTCTTCAACCCAATCACATATATAACATTAAAATTCATCCAAGAACACATCTCAACTAATTTCTAACCTCAAATCCATTATCTATACCACAAATTTAAGATTTTACCCAAAATCTAGGTTTTGACATTTTAACCCAAAATCCATAAATTTGATCCACAAATCATGAAATAAATGGTACACAATAATTATTTAGCAAGTTTAATCACTTACCTCAAGTTCGTAGGGTCTGAATCCTCCTCGAGTTCGCGTAATGTTCAGAAATCCCACTTTTTCTCTCTTTCTCTTCTTCTTTTCTTCTTCTCTATTTCTTTCATTCTATTTCTCTTTCTCTCTAAGGATAATTCTATCTCCCGTAGTCTTTTAAGCCTTATCTCCAAAATACACAACTTTAAATGATAATACACACTTTAACTGACTCGGTAACTTTAATTCGAGCCAAACGAACCTAAAATATTTCGGAGCCTAAATGGACCCCAAGTACAGTCATTTTGACTATCTCGACCCTACCGAAAACAACTACACCCTCAAAATTGCCAATCGAAACACTTTCTAACATCTTCAAATTTTGACATCAAATGCCAATTTAATTATTCTCCAATAAAAATAATATTTATTTCTCCCAAAATGAATAAATTATTGTCCCAAAAATCTTGGGTTGTTACAGACTTTCCCACTTACAAGAATTTCGTCCTCGAAATTAAGCTAAGCGTAATACTCCAAAGCTCAACTAGTTCCTACGACACTTATCCTCACTAACACTATACTTAAACCTCTAACTTCCCACGACGAATTATTTTAATTTATTATAAAACCAATTATAACTACTAGGGTGCCCATACACCCTTTATTTTCGAGCTCTACTCGTATAAACGTAATTAGGCTTCACTTGCCTCAATAATACCATAACTAGAAATAAATTAAATTATACTAGCATACTAATAGTATAAGAATTTTGAATGGTCCAAGGATATAACTCCTCTCTATTCCTAACATTCTTTACTTTCATGCGGGGGAGGTCTCGCAAGAGAAATCCAAACAAGAAACCCTCCCAATACACTAATATGTAGCGACGTCAGGGATTGAGAGTTTGTTAGATCCGGACTAGAGTTTAAAAAAATATTTTTGTGAAAATCATTTTGATATGGCCCAAGGGCCTATAAAAAGTTTTATTTTGAAAACAGTTTATTTTAAAAACGATTTATGTCTTTCGACATTTAAATAAAATACCTCATGCCCAAGACACAAGGTTTTAACAATTCTCATACCCATAATAATACATAGTTCTCAAAATTAACATAATTATGAGCTAAAAGCTCTCGCTCAACAAAAATCCATTAAATTCTGAATTATTTTCAAAAATAATCTCTTACATCATATATTTCCATTCACTAGGCTCTTCTATAATTGGAATACAATAAATTTTATAAGTCTAACATGACTATAGAAAAAAAGAAGAAGTAGCTTTATCATTACTACTCCATACACAATAACAATTCTTACATTCACAATAAAGTTATATCTCTCTTTCTAGCACATCACAACATAATCTATTTTCTCAAAAGGTAAAAACATAAGAGCCGCACTTGCTCAACATTCCCTTCTTGATTCATTTCATACATAATAGGGTTATAGCACTACCCTTTCATAACTATCTCTCACATAATGCACCCAAAACTTCATATAGTATAATCTTAATTACAAAGGAAAATAACTCAAATCATCCATCTATAGTCCGATTTCATCTCTTCATCATTGGGTTCCCACATAAAATCCCCTGGCCTAAAATGACCTCGAATTTGCTGTAAGGGTTGCACTTCCAAAACTTCATCAAAACGTGGCCCTTTACCTCTTTTAGGAAAATTTCTCTTTCTATGACCTATTTCCTTACAAAAGAAACATCTACCAGCAAATTCTCTCGGCTATAACACCCCGCTTAAAATAATAACGGATGGACAGCCCTATACTACATTAAATCAGGAGTCTCAGATGGATCAATCTCAACATCAACTGGCAGTACTAAAATATATAGGACTAACTACTCGATATCTAGGGCTGTAAACGGATATTCGAAAATCCTCATCCGTTCGATATCCGAATTTATGGATATATATCCGAAAATATGGAAATGGATACGAATATGGATACTCTATAAAAATATCCGAGAAAACGGATACGGATACGGATAGTACTAGTATCCGACATGGATAATCCGTATCCGATGCGGAGTATACATTTTATCGGATATCCGTTTTACCGGATATCCATATCCGTCAAACATATGTTTAAAATATTACTAATAATATTAGTATTACTAATAAAATAATATTAAAAAAAATCTTAATCGTTTATTCCCTAAAACAAAATAACAATATACTCCACTCAAAATAAAAACACCCTAAAGTCATTATTTTATTGGGTATGTTATAAAATGTCATGTATTATTATTTCATTGAGTATATTACCATGGAGTTACACAAAAGTTACAATACACCCTATCACACACAGCATACAACCACTAAAGAACATATACTCCACTCAAAATAAACAAAAAAACTAACTTCATTTCATTTCTCTTTCGTACAAAACAAGAGAAAAGAAACCCTCATGTGGTTGTTCGTTAGTTTATTTAATTATAAATAAATGTAAGAGAGAAACATAATAGAATGTAAGAGAGAAACAGAAAAGTAAAGATATGGTTTTGATTGTGATGAGAGCTGAAGTTAACAACGGGTATATTATATACAAAATAAAAATATATACTTATTAAAATAAAAATATCAGTATGTTTTGAAAACAAAAGGTCCATGAGGTTATCATTATCAATACATTTGATTTCATCTAAAAGGTGCATATTTATTTCTACTGTCATGGAATGCGACTGTTATTTTTTTTTAAATGGCTTTAAGCTTATATGGCTGTAAAGTATGGATAGCTTTAAGCCATATTATCATTATGGAATGATACTATTATTATGAAACCCATAATTGTTGATGTTAGGAGGCAGTAATTTTGTTATATATTTATTTGGATTGGATTGTTTCATTGGATTTAATGTTTTAATAGTTATTTTTGCGATGGCTAAATAATGTAAATGGATACGGATATTATCCGAATTCGAGGTATCCGAGCGGATACGGATATGGATAGTTGTTTTAACTATCCGGGCGGATACGGATATGGATATGGATAGTACATTCAGATAACGGATACGAATTTGGAAAACATGGTATCCGATCCGTATCCGTCCGTTTACCACCCCCACCGATATCATATAAGAAAGATGCTAAAATTAAATAAAATATGTAACAAACAACAAACCAACACTATAAGATACTAGCAAAGAAAAGAAAGATGCATATAAGAACTATGATAAATGAAATGAATAACTACAAATGAATATGCCACAAAGAAATAAACCCGAATAAGCTGTCGGGTCACAGACAATACAATAACTGAAATGGAATAAATATAAACATTTATAAATATCCCTTGGGTATAAACCCGATATACAACATGAATCCTACCTAGATTTTTAAAGAAGTAGAAGCGACTACATTCTACATAGTTGACCAAGATTTGAGAGAATAAAATTGTAATTTGATAATATTGATAATTTTAAAAAATATGAATTTCAAAAAACTCAAAGTTTTTGGAATAAGAGAAAAATGATTTGACACTTGACTTCCAAAAGTAAATGAAGAACTTATAATTTATTGAAATTATGAACTTAAGAAGAGTTTAAGTCTCTGCGAAATGAATTTTATCTCTTCAAAGGTGTGAAACACAAGTCATCTTCTTTTCAAGTTTACTTATTGAGTGAATGGTCATCACACAATTCAAAGAATCAAATAAAATTGATTCCTTGTTCTTAAAATAAAACAAAAGAAAGATTATTTTCATGGTGAATAAAGATTATGGGGTGTATTTAGGAAGTGTGGTGAAGAAGAATAGAACCAAAGCTTCTAGAAATAGGACACTTAGTGATTCTTCGTCTTGTAGTAATAACAGTTCACACAACTCTATCCCTATATCACTTGAACACAGTTATTATGAAGTACATGGCAATCACGAGAATTAAGGCGAACTTTTTCAAGAGTCCCTAAAACATAAAGAATCAAACATTGAATTTTTTTATCAAAATGAAAGTTTTCCAAAATGAATTTAATGAGAAAGGAGAAAATTTTGAAAATGTTCAATCAAAGTGTTTTGATATTGAAAAATTTACTAATGTATAATGTGACTATTTGAAATCACAAAATTCAATCATTTCAAAAGAAAACGAAGATATCGAGCTTGAAAATTTAATTTTAAAAGATGACTTTGAAAAGTTAAAACTTTGGCTTGAGCATGGTGAAGGTTTAAAAATTAAGGTATACAAAAAAATAAATGTTCTTGATAGAATTTTATTGAGTAATGCTCAACCAAAACCTAGCATTCATGGAATTAGTTTCAATGATTCAAAGCTTGAGAAGAATATTG
The DNA here is from genome assembly GCA_949130495.1 of Sambucus nigra. Classification (NCBI taxonomy): domain Eukaryota; kingdom Viridiplantae; phylum Streptophyta; class Magnoliopsida; order Dipsacales; family Adoxaceae; genus Sambucus; species Sambucus nigra. Next base: position 261,864,038 of record OX422210.1, read on the forward strand.
GGAAAATAAAATTGAATGTTTAAAGTTTAAATGCTAAAAATTAAGATAAGCTACAAACTACTATGCTTAAAAAGAATGAGGTCGAGTCAAAATGAGATATTGCTAAAAAAACTTTTGGTTGTACTTTTTGTGGTAAGTAAAAACATGTTGCACATTTTTGCTTTAAAAGAAAAAGACTTGAAATAGTTAGTTAAAAGGTAAATTTTTAAAAGAAATACTTGAGAAGGAATAAGATAAGGTTTGAGAGGAGAATGGTGGGATAAGAAATGTACTTTTTTATAAGGCCACACAAATCAAGCTTGTAAGTGCTTAAGAGAAAGAAACAGTAGGTTCAGGGTAATAGGAGGCTAGTTATCCATGGAGATCATTTTAGTGAACTTTATGGTAATAGGTTGATGAATTTCCTATTTCATGATACAAGTGAGGCTAGAAGAGAGTTTCGTATACCTAAATCTAGACTCTATGCACAAAGTTCAAGGATTGGGCATAAAAATCCTAAAGGAATGAGAGATGAATTTCAAAAATTCATAGTGAATTGCATAGGTGTACACCAAGGAAGAATGTATAACTTATTGTTCCACAAATAAATCTTGTAGAGAAATAATTTACCTATGTTCGATCCATTGATCTAGAGGATGGAACAACCATCGCTATATGGGTGTAAAGTTTGTTGGGATTACTAGGTTCTTGTAGGTTTCCATTCCTAGTTAATTTTTTATTTGTGGGGGAAATAAACCTTTGTCGGTGAGTGATTTACAATTCGAACCATATTTTATATTTTGGAGAGTGCTATTTGTATATATGATTTTTTATGCATTTGCTTCCTATGCTATGTTTCTCTACTAAACATGATTCTATAAATACATGCATCATTCTTCTTCAAAAATCAAAAAAGATTTTATGTATATTCTTTTAGAGATATGTGGTTAATTCTTTAACTCTTATTGATTTGATGATTGATTTAACTTGAATGATGATTAAACTGAATTTTAAACCATTTCATTAAAAATGTTTATTAACTTGATTATTAGCTTAAAATTCAATTGATAAATCACAATTGATAATTTTTTTTAAATATACAGCATTAATTTCACACTGTTTGAGCGCGTGAATATAACTTGTTGCGTATGATTTTACTCGTGTCAATTTAAAATGAAATTTTCCATCTTAATTAGAATTCAAAAGATTTTATATCAATATATGCTTGAAGGAGTAAATGGCTTCAAACTACTATGTTTGATCAAAAGGATATTTATGCAATGATTGTCTTTTGAGCATCATTTTTAATGTGTTGCTTGATTTGATTATGTATATTCATGTTTGTAAGGACATATTTTATAAAACCTGTTTAGATTAGAGTATGTCGTACACCACTCCAATCTTTGAAGAATTATTCAAGATCATTCAAACATCAAGACAGATCCGAATATCAAATTTCTTCATCAAAGAAGTCTCCGCGAGATTAATTTTGATAAGGTTGTGTTTAAGTACCTTAGCATTTTACTTAGAATATTGAGATTATTTTTCTTAAAATATTTTCTAAGTGTTGGAGCGGAGTTTTAAATATTTTTCGTCAAAAATAAATTTTCGGAGTTTTTGAGCCGGTGCATTTACCAAGAAAAAGAAAAAGAAAAAAATATGTAATATTACTGTCATTCAAATGACATGGCTTGTCACACGAAGTATCAAACGACATCCAATCTTATTTGAACGAGTAACCGCCTTAAGTCCTTTATAAATAGGACTCTCCAACTCTGGTTTTCATAAGAAGACCTATGCAAAAATTGTCTACGTTTTCTACAAACTGCAGTATGAATTTGTCTTCTCATTTTAGAGGCTTAATCCTTTCTTTTTACAATTCACAAAACATTCCTATCCTTTAGTGAATTTTTTTGGAACCCAAAATACGATCTTGCAGATATTTCTCTTGTAGAGAGGGTAAATCTATATCATATGACTGCGTGTCATTGAGGATCTTATTGTGTGTGAATCTTTGCTCAGATTAGGATTGGAGTTCTGGTTGATTACTATCCGTAATTCATTGCTGACGATGCCGACCGATGCTTGCGGGTAGTCGGGTGTCACCATATTTCATTGTAATCCGTGTAAGTTGAGATTTACAAATTATAGTGAAATAAAAGGTTTTTCCCTTCGGGGATTTTTCCTGAATTGGTTTCCTTTGCATGTTTATTGATTTTATGATTTTAAATCACCTAGATGCATGTGTTAGGGTATATCTAAAATTTGGGTTTAATTAAAACTAATTGGATTGTTATATAATTAAAATTGGATTTATTTTATAAGTTGCATTATTTCGATGTAGCATACCCACAAATTGGTATCCGAGCGGGTTGCACTAAGTTATTTTGTTGTGATCCTGATTTTTCAAAATTAGTTTGAAAATTTATTTTCTTAAATATGGATTTTGGTGATTTTGATGACTTTAGATGACAACCTTTTGAAACGGATAATTGGAAGATTCACTTGAATTCTTGTTTTAAATCTTCTGTTGAAAGTGACTTTGAGAGGTGCCTTGCTTGTGAGGGTGTTGGTGACACGATAGATGAGTGTCCCAAAAATTTAAGGAATAAATTGAACAAACCAACATCTTATGTTTCTACCTTTAGTGATTCAAAAGAATAATTTTTTTATGCATCTAGGCGAGAGCTTCCCACCCGAGGGATTAGTGATGATTGTGAGGGTTATAAGAGTGAGGATGGAAGTGTAGATGAGCGTAACTTGCAAACGGCTTTCAATGAACTTTATTCTGAAGCTTTGAAAATAAATAAAGAAAATTTGAAATTAAAAGCTCAATTGAAAGAGCATGCTTTAAAAAATAATGATGTTTTAGTTGAAATATTAGGGCATGTGAGAAAATTGTGAGAGAGAAGCTTGAGTACGTCAAGGGAGAGAGCGATAGTCTTAGAGGGTTGATGGAGACTATGAAAAAGGAGGTTTTAGAGTTTGAATATTCTAGACGTGTACTTGAGTTAAGTATAGGTGAGCTTGAGAAAAGTTTGAAAGAATCAGGCAAGGTAAGATTTGATTTGGAGTCTCGGTCAGAAAATTTAGAAAGAATTTTAGGGACTCTCCTAATTAAGGAGGATAGGGGTGGTATAGGCTTCGATGATAGTGTTTCACCCATTCACAAAGTCAATCCCACTCATGTGAGAGTGCCTCCTCGGGTTGTTAAGAGAGAGGCATCGAGGGTTGTCATGCGAGATTCACCTAGTATCGTTAGGAGAGCGCCACCGAGGAAGTTAAGGAGCGCCACTTTTAGGTAACATTCACCGCACGCTTTACGCTTGAACACATTACAGTAAGCAAGGACATCTTAGGCCTTTCAGTTACAAGCTTTTAAAAGGACGAAGGAAGGTTAATAAAAGAATAAATTCGATTCCTCAAATACCCACTTGTCATTACAAATCTGTTTGGGTTATGAAATCTGAGTTAGAGGCTTATGGTCTTTTTGTTCACGACTCTCATTTTCTTGCACGTGATTCACCCCTTATGAGATCGTTTGGTTGATTGTGTTGATATTTGTCATAGGCTAGTTGTGCTCCATGATATGTTCTTACTAGCGTTATGACTCTCTTGTTGTAGTTTACATTGTTTTATTATGTATGCTACTGTTTTAGAACTATTTTGGATCTGTTAGCACCTTCCAGGGATTTTTTTTTGTTGGAAAATTTTTCACTAGGCGAATCTGCGTGGTTTTTTGGAAAAATTGTGAAATCATGGTTTTCTCATTCGAGCGAGATCAGTTTTAGTTCGAGCAAGATCTCATGTCGCATGAAGCTGTCGTTCTAATGACAAGCTTTTTCGTTTGAGTGACATTAAGTTTCATTTGAACGACCTGTTTGGTTTTCTACAATCATCTGTTTCATTACCCTGGGTTCATATGCTTATGCTTTTAGTACTGCTGGGTTGCCGCTGTCAGTTTATATGCAGTTACTTTAGGTATTTACGTTTAATTGCTAATACTACATTGTTTGTTTAATCACACTTGCTTAGATTGATGATTCTTTATGTGATTTACTGTTTGCTAGCATAGGATGATGCTCATGCCAATATTATGCCTATTTCTGGTGTGTACCATGCTTGTATTTATGGCCTTTGTTTTTGAAAAAATTTGGAAAAATACAAAAAGATTTTCATTTTCTTTGAAAAATTGAAAAAGACAAAAAGAGTCTTGTATTTTATTTTACATCGCATATAAATGGACACTTAGGATGACCGAGACACAATTTCATTCCATTTATCCATGTGATAATTTGAAAGTGTTTTGAGACAATATATCATGTCATCCAGTGCTTTACAATGTTTGGAGTCATTGAGATGTTATTAGTTGATACTTCCAACATGTTTGACTCATTATTTCTTTTAATGCGCACATGCATTGATTTATTTTATTTTTGTACTTGTCTATCACATGTTGGTCGAGTGTTTTCATCTCAATCCTGTTCTTAAAACAAACCAAGTGCAATAATACAAGAGTAATAAAAGTAGTGCATGTAAAAACCATTGTCCGTGAGGAATTTTTTAAATTTAAAAAAAGAATAATGAATTCACAGGAAAGGGCTACGAGTGAATAACAATCACGTCATGAAATCCACCATTTGAAAAGTGCTCGTACAAAAAACTACGCCAATAAAAAAATGAATATGCAAAAATTTGAGCCAATAGTTTTTTTGTTGAGAATTTACAACCTCTTTAGAAAAACAAAAGATTATTATTTATGAGAGAGGATTGGATGGATATGTATCAATGGGTTTGCACGTCCTTTAAAAAGTTCTCGAAATGCTACCAAATAGTTTTGGACGTTATTGGTGTGAAAATCACTTAGGCTTTGATTTGTTGATTTGATTTAGTCGGTATCATCTAAATTCAACAATTTTACACCTAGGATATTTTTTTATGTTCAATCGATAGGAGTACACATATGCATCGTACATATATGCTTGATTGAGTTTTATTACCTATTGAATTTATTCACACCCATTCATTCCATTTCCATGATTTGATTGTCTTAGTGTTATTCATGGTGTCATTTTTATAAATTGTTCTCATTTAAAAACTTGAAAAATCAAAAATATTTTGTGGATCCTTTGACTATTTCCTCTACATACGCGTAGTTTGATCCATTTTTGTGTTGTTTATCGTGACAACTCCATGCCTGATTTGGTTATTCGTTTATTTGTCTATTTCGGTCAAATAAAAAGGGCAAGAACGAACTAGAGGGAGTGTTATTCTTATATCATTTCAAACTCGATGCGTCACGAAGGTATTTGTTTCTTATCTCGTGTGTGTAGGAACAATTTAAGATCATGTTGCACACCCTGATGATGATAAGGAAGATTGATGAAGATTTTTTAAGAAAATATTAAAGACTTACATTTCAAGTAACTTTTCACTTTTGGGTTCATGGGAGGGTATTAAATTTGTATAGGCATTTTGATTTGATAATTCGGATTGCTTTGATTTTTTACCGGTATAGACATAGGGGGAGATTTTTAAGGATGTATTTTATAAGTCTTGTTTACATTAGAGTATGTCGTATACCGCTACAACCATCAAGGAATTATTCAAGATCATTCAAGCATCAAGACGGATCCGAATATCAAAGTTTTTATTTAAAGAAGTCTCCGCATGATTAATTTTGGTAAGGTCGTGTTTAAATACCTTAGCATTTCACTTAGAGTATTGGGATTATTTTTCATAAAATATTTTCTAAGTGTTGGGGCGGAGTTTTAAATATTTTTCATCAAAACTAAATTTTCAGAATTTTTGAGGCGGTGCATTTACAAAGAAAAAGAAAAAGAAAAAATATTTAATATTACTGTCGTTCGAACGACAGCCTACGTCATTCAACTTGTCACGCGAAGTATTAAACGACATTCAATCTCATTTGAACGAGCATCAACCTTAAGTCTTTTATAAATAGGACACTCCAACTCTGTTTTTCATAAGAAGACCTGTGCAAAAATTGTCTACGTTTTCTACAAACTGCAGTACGAATTTGTCTTCTCATTTTAGAGGTTTAATCCGTTGTTTTTACAATTCAAAAAGCATTACAATCCTTTAGTGAATTGTTTTGGAACCCATAATATGATCTTGCTGATATTGCTCTTGTAGAGAGGGTAAATCTACATCATATGACTGCATGTCATTGAGGATCTTGCTGCGTGTGAATCTTTGCTCAGATTAGGATTGGGGTTCTTGGGGATTACTATGCGTAATTCATTACTAACGATGCCGATCGACGCCTGCGGGTAGTCGTGTGTCACCGTATTTCATTGTAATCCGTGTATGTTGCAATTTAGAAACTATAGTGAAATAAAGGTTGTTCCCTTCAAGGATTTTTCCTGAATTGGTTTCCTTTGCATGTTTATTGATTTTATGATTTTAAATCACCTAGATGCCTGTGTTAGGGTATATCTAAAATTTGGGTTTAATTAAAACTGATTGGATTGTTATTGTGACACCCCGACTAATTAAATACCGGGTAGCTACTCCTTTATTAAATTCATTCAAAATGCCAAGTTGGCTCAGTTAATAGCATCACTGTCGAAAACATTTTTATTATTACTAACCACCTAGTATTTAAAAAGTAAGTGCCAAATTTTATTTAAAGTCTGATTAACATGCAACAAGTGTAATAAAGAATACTAACACCATTCACCATAAAGAAGTAAATAGAATAACCATCACATAAAGTAAATAAAGTTTGGAGGAAAAACTCCCCACTACAAATCCCACAACTGAAATAAATAAACCGAATACTAAAACAATACATGCCAAAGTCTGAAAACTGTAATGGAAATGTAACTCTAATAGAAATGGGGAACATGCCCTACAACTGATAGATAATGAATCTGGAATCCAAGTGATCGAAGCGTCTACAAGCAAATCCCTGTAGCTTCCACAAACCAGCTACAGCTCGTCACCAGAATGAGTATCCTATGCATGGTGTCCTTGTGGCTGGGCACCTAAAATGGTTTTACAAGAAAAATAGATTTGAAAAGCAAACGGGTCAGAGCCCGAATGTGGAGTTATATTTTAAAAACCTGCAAGTGCTTTAAAAACATTTAAAACATTAAATGCAAAGTACATGTTAGGACGTGCACTCACATGATATTCTTACCTCTCGTCTAACTGTGCACTCCTAACGTAAGTACCCATCTACAACGACACAAACCACTAGCTAAGTGACATCATATCTAGCTAGACTGCCATAGGTCCTACCCTTATTACTCGGTTCTATTAACATCATAACGCTCATAATTAAGTAGGGGTTTAACGTAAACTCAGATGCTCAATATGCAATATATATCACTATCAGTTAACTCGTTATATTTCTCGAAACAATACCGTAATTATATTCACAACATTAACATGAAGGTTCTCATTAATTAAGTGTATATTATTCACATCATAAATATACAATACAAGCACCCCGATAACTAAGCTGTGGTGCACACATACTCTGCTATCCATCCCGGTACATCACGTACATAAGGATTACATATTCCGAATCTCTCAGGAATAGCTCACAGATAACAACATCACAAATAATGGAGGCGAACACAGTCACATCACATGGGTCACGCACATACCTACGCTCCCACGATCAGCGGATTTATTAATATCCCAATAAGTCTTTCTATGACCTATGTTCATCTAGGTAACCAGTCTAAATCCGGGCAACACAAGGATTAGAGGGCCCTAAGAGAACGCAAACCTCCCGTGATAGCAAGTATGGTAGGTATGTCATACACACAATTCATATACCAATACTAAGTAAACACACATCTTAGTAATCCCGTAGTTTAATCGTAGTACATATCGCATTCTCGTACTAACTTATAATTATCGCAATTTATACTATTCCGGTTTATAATCATACGCGCCATAATTTATTCTCACGTCGTAGTAGGCACTCACGTCTCAACCCAAACCGTCAATTTAATATAACTCTCGTATATAATTTCCTTCTCATAAATACCCAAAAGTCCCAATTCTATCATTACATCATCATTGGAATGTTATCTATATCCTCGAACAAGTTTACGGGACTCCAAAAATCAAAACAGTCTAAAAAGGTCCAGACTGTCAACTCGTTAGAAGTCTCGTTCAAACGAGACTATTCGAACGAGATTCCTCTGTCAACTCGTTAGAAGTCTCGTTCGAACGAGACTGTTCGAACGATATCTCGTTCGAACAAGATTATCGAATGAAGTTCCCTTTCGTTAGAAGCGACTGGTCAATTCGTTAGAAGCTCGTTCGAACGAGTTCGTTCGAACGACCTGGGTAGGGGCTTCTAACGACCTGCCAGCTTCGTCCCAGATTTTCTAAATCTCGTTTTTTCACCATTATTACTCCTCAAATCTCTTCTAAACTAAGTCCCAACAATACTTTAAAGTCTCTAATCAATCCTAAACATATCAAGGTTATAAACTAATGTAATTTACGGAGTTAATTCTTCCCAATCATCATTAAACCATCAAATCTCATCACTTTCCCCCAATATTTCAAGAACACAAACCCTAAAATTTGAAATCATGAATTTACCCAATTTAAATCCGTTTTAAATTTCATCCAATCATAAATATCATCAGTATGAACATCTACCTATCATTCTACATGCAAATCCTCCTCAAGATTTCAAGTTCTAAGTTTCAAAATTCATGGGTTTTCATTATCTTTCAAGAACAATTGATACTCTTCAATTTTCTAACATGGAAGGAACATTCTACGAATTTAAATATAATTAAAAAACTTTCCTTGATTGTCTCTGAATTTGGTGTTGATTTCTGTAAAGGTTTCTGCAGAATTCCTTCTCTTTCTTTCCCTCTCCAAGCTTCCTTCTCCAAAGGTGGCTATGGTGGCTAGGGTTTTCTTTGGGAAAGTTGGAAACCTAAATGATAACCTCCGTAGCTTAATGGGTTAATATGGGTTGGTTAGTGGCTTAGTGGGTCAATTACCAATCAGATTAAAACTCCCAATTTTCGTCACTTTTAATTCCTCAAAATATAAAATTACCAAAATACCCTTTTTGATGCCGGTATGGCCTAAAAATACCCCGGAATCCAAACTACACCCCCGGCTAGTGTTTTCTGAATATCTCGACCCTTCCGGACGCGTTGGTGCACTCAAAATGACCATACGGATAATAGAATTAAAAATCACTTTTATAATTAACATAATATACCATGACGCGGCGGTCACACGCGTCTCAACAAAATTTTCAAAATGCCGTATATAAATCTCACGACAAATTTTGCATAATTCAATATTCATATAACAACATGTATGCACATAATCAAATACCAACTCGCATCTCGTTAGTATTTTTAACCCGGATTAATTTCCAATTAATACGCATTTAATTAATTAATCCCAAAAATAAATATAGCCAAAAGTACGGGGTATTACATACTTCCCCCCTAATAACTGAATTTCGTCCCGAAATTCGAAACTAGAAAGTACCTGCTAAAAATAACTCTGGATAACGTTCGCGCATCTCATCCTCGCGCTCCCATGTGGACTCCTCAACATTGTGATGTCGCCACTGAACACGCACTAACGGAACTATCTTTGACCGCAGTTTCCTCTCGCTTCGGTCCAAAATAGCAATCGGCCCCTCCTCGTAGGAGCTATCCGGCTGGAGATCGATGTCCTCCACAGCAATGTGAGAATGAGCCAAATTATCTCTAAGGTATTTCCTTAGCGAGGAAATATGGAACACATCTTGAATACGATGCAAATGCTCCGGTAACCCAAGTCTATACGCAACCGGTCCGATCCACTCAATAATGGGAAACGGCCCCACATACCTCGGTGCCAACTTCCCCTTCTTCCCGAAATGAATAATCCCCTTCATAGGAGACACTCTGAGCAAAACCTGGTCCCCCACTTGGAACTCTCTGAAAAATCTCTTCGCCTCAGCATAACTCTTCTGCCTGTCTTGAGCTACCCGAATACGACTCCGAATCAACTCAATCCTTGCCGAAGTATCCTGAATCACTTCCGGCCCAAGTAGTTTGTTGTCCCCCACTTCTAACCAACATGCTGGGGAATGACAAGGCCTACCGTACAATGCCTCAAACGGAGCCATGCCAATAGTGAACTGATAGGAGTTGTTGTAAGCAAACTCCACCAGTGGAAGGTACTGCTCCAATCCACCCCCGAAGTCAATAATGCACATGCGTAGCATGTCTTCCAACATCTGATTTGTGCGCTCTGTCTGCCCATCGGTCTGCGGATGATAAGCCGTACTCAACCGCAATTCCGTGCCCATGGCCTCCTGAAAACTCTCCCAAAACCTCGAAACAAATATCTTGTCTCTGTCAGACACGATATTTAGTGGCACACCGTGAAGTCTCACAACCTCTGAAATGAAGAGCTGGGCATACTGTCCCGTAGTGTAGTCAGTCCTTACGGGTAAAAAGTGAGCGACCTTGGACAACCTGTCCACAATTACCCAAACGGAGTCGTGACCCCTCTGCGACGTAGGCAACCCCATGATAAAGTCCATGGATATGCTCTCCCATATCCACACCGGGACCTCCAACGGCTGTAGCAATCCTGCCGGTCTCTGATGTTCCACTTTTACAAGCTGACAAGTGGATCATTTCGAAACAAACTCAGCGATATCTTTCTTCATACCGCTCCACCAATACTGGCGTCTCATGTCTTGGTACATTTTGTCCCCTCCGGGATGTACCGCGAATCGTGAGCCATGCGACTCTGCCATCACGTCGTGTCACAATTCCTCTCCTTTCGGAACCACCAATCTCCCATTGAAGCGTAATCCCCCATCTGAGCTAACGGTATAGGATTCGGCTCCCTCTGCTAGTAATCGAACTATCTGCTCCTGACAGAACGAGTCATCAGCTTGTGCCCGTACTACCTTCGTGACAATCTGCGGTGTAACGGTCATCACAGACATGAAAGATCGGGCCACTGCATCCTGGTGTCCCAATTCCTTCCACTTAGCCTTCCACACCTCTGCCACCTCATCTGCTGGCCTACGGCTCAACGCGTCTGCTACCACGTTAGCCTTTCCCGGGTGATATTGGATGTCGAACTGGTAGTCCTTCACAAACTCAAGCCACCTACGCTGCCGTATATTCAACTCCTTCTGCGTGAACAGGTACTGTAGGGACTTGTGGTCCGTGAACAGTTGGAACTTCTCCCCCAAAAGATAGTGCCTCCAAATCCGTAGAGCAAATACCAGTGCTGCCAACTCCAAATCATGCGTGGGATAATTCTTCTCATGAGTCTTAAGCTTACGGGAAGCATAAGCTATGGCCTGTCTCTCCTACTGTAATACACCTCCAAGCCCTTGCAGTGACGCGTCGGTGTAAACCAAATACTCAACTCCCGGTCTCGGCAATGCTAACACAGGTGCTGAGTTCAATTTATCCTTTAATTCATCGAATGCCAACTGACAGGCGTCACTCCAGATGTATGGCACACCCTTACGAGTCAGATGTGTCAAAGGACTTGCTATCTCTGAGAAGCCCCGAATAAACCTCCTGTAGTATCCTGCTAGACCCAAGAAACTACGAATCTCAGTCGGTGTCGTGGGCTGTCCCCACTCCCTCACCGCTGATACTTTCCCCGGATCGACAGATATTCCCCGGTCGGAAATGATGTGTCCCAAAAACTGGACTTCCTTCAGCCAAAACCCGCACTTCTCATATTTTGCATACAACTCGTTCTGACGAAGTGTCTGCAAAACTTGCCTCAAATGATCGGCGTGCTCCTCCTCTGTTTGGGAGTAAACAAGAATATCATCGATGAAGACAATGACAAACTGATCTAGGAAATCCCTGAACACTCTGTTCATCAAGTCCATAAACACAGCTGGAGCGTTGGTCAAACCGAAAGGCATAAGCCGAAACTCGTAAGAACCATATCTCGACAAGAACGCAGTCTTCGAGACATCCTCCTCCCTGATACACAACTGATGGTATCCCGATCTCAAATCAATCTTCGAGAAGAAAGAAGCTCCTCTCAACTGGTCGAACAAGTCATCGATTCGAGGCAACGGATACTTATTCCGTATCGTGACCTTATTCAACTCTCGATAGTCCACACACAATCTCAGTGAACCGTCCCTCTTCTTCACAAACAGAACTGGAGCGCCCCAAGGTGAGGTACTCCTGCGAATAAAGCCTTGACCTAACAGCTGCTCTATCTGATCTCGTAGCTCTCGCATCTCTGCCGGAGCCATACGGTACGATGCGCGTGCTATAGGCCTCGTATCTGGCAATAGGTCTATAACAAAGTCTATCTCTCGACTGGGGGGTAGGCCTGGTATCTCCTGAAACACATCCGAATATTCCCTGACAACTGGGATAGAATCTAAAGGAATCACTACCTCCTTAGAGGTATCCTCCTCAATGTAATACAGATGAGCGATCGATCCTCCCTCTGGGCGAGGCATCGCCACTATAAACATCTCTTGCCCCGGAATGGTAAAAACAATGCTCCCGCTGAAGCAATCAATCATGGCCCTATAAGCTACGAGCCAATCCATACCGATAATCACATCGTGAACATGCATATCTAATACTAACATGTCTGTAAGTAATACCAAACCACCAATCTCTACCCCCACTCCCCGGCATATAAAGAAAATAAGTGACCCACTCCCCAATGGTGAGTCGACACACGTCACTGTGCTCTCTGCCATAGCTAACAATCCAAAAGCTTTCGCGAAGTGTGTAGCTATAAAACAATATGTAGCACCCATATCAAATAACACCCGACCCATAGTGTCATGGATAGGAAACATACCCTCAATCGCGGGCGGTGCCTATGGAACTGCAGCCTGGTGGACGTTGTAGACACGTCCATACTGTAGCTGCCCCTACTGAACTGGGACTGCTGGAATGGGTGGCAATGCTGCCATCTGTGGTGGTGCGGGAAGAGCGGCGGGAAACATAGGCCTCTGTGGCTCCTGGCGAGCACCCTGCTGCTGCTGCTGCTGCTGTGGGGCCCTGCCCCTATCAGGACAATCCTGTCGCTTATGGCCAGTCTTGCCACAAACAAAGCACTTCCCTGGTAAGTTCCCTCCTCTCTTACCCTGCTATCCCCGGCCCTGGTGGCCGTTACCGTTCCTCCCTTGGCCCTGCTGGCCCTGGTGAAACTGCTGCCCATTCTGCCCCTGTTGGCCCTGATGGCCGTTTGGACCCTGATGGCCCTGATGGAAACCTCCATGTCCCTGTCTGTAGTTCCCTGACCGGAACCTCTTATTATCCCCCTGCTGGGAGCCCTGCTCATTCTGTCTCTGCCCCTGACCAGATTGTGCCCCGCTGGCACTATGTCCTCCAGTCCTGCCCTGATGGCTAGACTCCCCCGACCTCTTGCCCTCTGCCATATGAAAACGGTGGTCCTGGCAGTGTAACAATGCAGCGTTAACCACATCAGAATAGGTGGCCAACGATAGGTTCCCTAGCAGATGCTGACGGATCCTCCATGTCAACCCGTCCGTGAACTTCTCAATCTTCTTCTTCTCTATTGGTATCTCATCTGGAATGATATTCAACAGATTTGTGAACTCGGCCTCATACTCGGCCACAGTCTTACCCTCCTGCTTCAGACTCATCAATTTCCTCCTCATTTCGGTGTGAACAGCCGATGAAAAGTACTTGCGGTCAAACCGCACCCAGAAGTCCTGAATAGTGAGAGTATCCCTCTCCTCCATGCTGGTAATAGACTCCCACCACTGCAGTGCAGATCCAACTAGCTTGAAAGTAGCTAGCACCTGCTTCTGGACATCCATGCACTCATACATCCTTAAGTGCCTCTGCATATCCTTCCTCCACTGGCTCGAGACTACCACATCTGAGCTACCTGCAAACTCTGGCGGATGCGCTTTCTGAAAAGCGTCACGTACACGCTCCCAAGCAAACGGGAATGTATTTGCCTGTACTGGCGCGGCAACCGGAGCCTGAGGTGGTGCCTGCTGAACAACGGCAATTGCGGCATTTACCGCTTGGGCTACTATAGCTGCAACCTCAGCGGCGTTCATCATACCCTGAACTGGAGCGGGCTGGGGTTCGGGCGTTGCATCCCTGGGAACTCGTCGTGCACATCGTGGAGGCATCTGAAATAAGAACAAGGTTTATAAGTTCGTTGTTTATAAACTTAAGATAGCTGAAGAACGAAGCGTACACAAAAAGAGTACAACAGTCCTAAAATATAGGGCTCTATATCAAAGAAACTTAGCCGAAACATAATAAGCCGTCAGATCCTAAAGGAGACTAGAACCTGATGCTCTGATACCACCTGTGACACCCCGACTAATTAAATACCGGGTAGCTACTCCTTTATTAAATTCATTCAAAATGCCAAGTTGGCTCAGTTAATAGCATCACTGTCGAAAACATTTTTATTATTACTAACCACCTAGTATTTAAAAAGTAAGTGCCAAATTTTATTTAAAGTCTGATTAACATGCAACAAGTGTAATAAAGAATACTAACACCATTCACCATAAAGAAGTAAATAGAATAACCATCACATAAAGTAAATAAAGTCTGGAGGAAAAACTCCTCACTACAAATCCCACAACTGAAATAAATAAACCGAATACTAAAACAATACATGCCAAAGTCTGAAAACTGTAATGGAAATGTAACTCTAATAGAAATGGGCAACATGCCCTACAACTGATAGATAATGAATCTGGAATCCAAGTGATCGAAGCGTCTACAAGCAAATCCCTGTAGCTTCCACAAACCAGCTACAGATCGTCACCAGAATGAGTATCCTATGCATGGTGTCCTTTTGGCTGGGCACCTAAAATGGTTTTACAAGAAAAATAGATTTGAAAAGCAAACGGGTCAGAGCCCGAATGTGGAGTTATATTTTAAAAACCTGCAAGTGCTTTAAAAACATTTAAAACATTAAATGCAAAGTACATGTTAGGACGTGCACTCACATGATATTCTCACCTCTCGTCTAACTGTGCACTCCTAATGTAAGTACCCATCTACAACGACAAAAACCACTAGATAAGTGACATCATATCTAGCTAGACTGCCATAGGTCCTACCCTTATTACTCGGTTCTATTAACATCATAACGCTCGTAATTAAGTAGGGGTTTAACGTAAACTCAGATGATCAATATGCAATATATATCACTATCAGTTAACTCGTTATATTTCTCGAAATAATACCGTAATTATATTCACAACATTAACATGAAGGTTCCCATTAATTAAGTGTATATTATTCACATCATAAATATACAATACAAGCACCCCGAGAACTAAGTTGTGGTGCACACATACTCTGCTATCCATCCCGGTACATCACGTATATAAGGATTACATATTCCGAATCTCTCAGGAATAGCTCACAGATAACAACATTACAAATAATGGAGGCGAACACAGTCACATCACATGGGTCACGCTCATACCTACGCTCCCACGATCAGCGGACTTATTAATATCCCAATAAGTCTTTCTATGACCTATGTTCATCAATGTAACCAGTATAAATCTGGGCAACACAAGGATTAGAGGGCCCTAAATGAACGCAAACCTCCCGTGATAGCAAGTATGGTAGGTATGTCATACACACAATTCATATACCAATACTAAGTAAACACACATCTTAGTAATCCCGTAGTTTAATCGTAGTACATATCGCATTCTCGTACTAACTTATAATTATCGCAATTTATACTATTCCGGTTCATAATCATACGCGCCATAATTTATTCTCACGTCGTAGTAGGCACTCACGTCTCAACCCAAACCGTCCATTTAATATAACTCTCGTATATAATTTCCTTCTCATAAATACCCAAAAGTCCCAATTCTATCATTACATCATCATTGGAATGTTATCTATATCCTCGAACAAGTTTACGGGACTCCAAAAATCAAAATAATCTAAAAAGGTCCAGACTGTCAACTCGTTAGAAGTCTCGTTCGAACGAGACTGTTCGAACGAGATTCCTCTGTCAACTCGTTAGAAGTCTCGTTCGAACGAGACTGTTCGAACGAGATTCCAGTTCGTTCGAACGAACTGTACCTTCTAACGATATCTCGTTCGAACGAGATTATCGAACGAAGTTCCCTTTCGTTAGAAGCGACTGGTCAATTCGTTAGAAGCTCATTCGAACGAGTTCGTTCGAACGACCTGGGTAGGGGCTTCTAACGACCTGCCAGCTTCGTCCCAGATTTTCTAAATCTCATTTTTTCACCATTATTACTCCTCAAATCTCTTCTAAACTAAGTCCCAACAATACTTTAAAGTCTCTAATCAATCCTAAACATATCAAGGTTATAAACTAATGTAATTTACGGAGTTAATTCTTCCCAATCATCATTAAACCATCAAATCTCATCACTTTCCCCCAATATTTCAAGAACACAAACCCTAAAATTTGAAATCATGAATTTACCCAATTTAAATCCGTTGTAAATTTCATCCAATCATAAATATCATCAGTATGAACATCTACCTATCATTCTACATGCAAATCCTCCTCAAGATTTCAAGTTCTAAGTTTCAAAATTCATGGGTTTTCATTATCTTTCAAGAACAATTGATACTCTTCAATTTTCTAACATGGAAGGAACATTCTACGAATTCAAATATAATTAAAACACTTGCCTTGATTGTCTCTGAATTTGGTGTTGATTTCTGTAAAGGTTTCTGCAGAATTCCTTCTCTTTCTTTCCCTCTCCAAGCTTCCTTCTCCAAAGGTGGCTATGGTGGCTAGGGTTTCTTTGGGAAAGTTGGAAACCTAAATGATAACCTCCGTAGCTTAATGGGTTAATATGGGTTGGTTAGTGGCTTAGTGGGTCAATTCCCAATCAGATTAAAACTCCCAATTTTCGTCACTTTTAATTCCTCAAAATATAAAATTGCCAAAATACCCTTTTTGGTGCCGGTATGGCCTAAAAATACCCCGGAATCCAAACTACACCCCGGCTAGTGTTTTCTGAATATCTCGACCCTTCCGGACGCGTTGGCGCACTCAAAACGACCATACGGATAATAGAATTAAAAATCACTTTTATAATTAACATAACATACCATGACGCGACGGTCACACGCGTCTCAACAAAATTTATAAAATGTCGTATATAATTGTTACGACAAATTTTGCGTAATTCAATATTCATATAACAACATGTATGCACATAATCAAATACCAACTCGCATCTCGTTAGTATTTTTAACCCGGATTAATTTCCAATTAATACGCATTTAATTAATTAATCCCAAAAATAAATATAGCCAAAAGTACGGGGTATTACAGTTATATAATTAAAATTGGATTTATTTTACACGTCGCATTATTTCGATGTAGCATACCCACAAATTGGTATCCGAGCGGGCTGCACTAAGTTATTTTATTGTGATCCTGATTTTTCAAAACTGGTTTGAAAATTTATTTTCTTAAATATGGCTTTTGGCGATTTTGATGACTTTAGATGCCAACCTTCTGAAACGGATAATTGAAAAATTCACTTGAATTCTTGTTTTAAATCTTCTCTTGAAAGTGACTCTGAGAGGTGGCTTGCTTGTGAGGGTGTTGGTGACACGATAGATGAGTGTCCCATAAATTTAAGGAAGAAATGGAACAAACGAACATCTTATGTTTCTACCTTTAGTGATTCGAAAGAAGAATTTTTTTATGCTTCTAGGCGAGAGCTTCCCACCCGAGGGATTAGTGATGATAGTGAGGGTGATAAGAGTGAGGATGAAAGTGTAGATGAGCGTAACTTTCAAACGACTTACAATGAACTTTATTCTCAAGCTTTGAAAATAAATAAAGAAAATTTGAAATTAAAAGCTCAATTGAAAGAGCATGCTTTAAAAAATAATGATGTTTTAGTTGAAGATCTTAGGGCATGTGAGAAAATTGTGAGAGAGAAGCTTGAGTATGTTAAGGGAGAAAGCGATAGTCTTAGAGGGTTGATGGAGACTATTAAAAAGGAGGTTTTAGAGTTTGAATATTCTAGACGTGTACTTGATTTAAGTATAGGCGCGCTTGAGAAAAGTTTGAAAGAATCAAGCAAAGTAAGATTTGATTTGGAGTCTAGGTCAGAAATGTTAGAAAGAATTTTAGGGACTCTCCTAATTATGGAGGATAGGGGTGGTATAGGCTTCGATGATAGTGTTGCACCCATTCACAAAGTCAATCCCACTCATGTGAGAGTGCCTCCTATGGTTGTTAAGAGAGAGGCATCGAGGGTTGTCAAGAGAGATCCACCTAGGATCGTTAGGAGAGCTCCACCTAGGAATTTGAGGAGAGTGCCACCTAGGAAGTTGAGGATAGGACCACCTTTAGGTAACATTCACCACACGGTTTACGCTTGCACAGATTGCAGTAAGCAAGGACATCTTAGGTGTTTCCGTTACAAGCTTTTAAAAGGACCAAGGAAGGCTAATAAAAGAATAAATTCGATTCCTCAAATACCCACTTGTCTTTAAAAATCTGTTTGGGTTACGAAATTTGACTTAGTGGCTTATGGTCTTTTTATTCACGACTCTCATTTGCTTGCACGTGATTCACCCCTTGTGAGATCGTTTGGTTGATTGTGTTGATATTTGTCACAGGCTAGTTGTGCTCCATGATACGTTCTTACTAGTGTTATGACTCACTTGTTGTAGTTTACATTGTTTTATTATGTATGCTACTGTTTTAGCACTATTTTGGATCTGTTAGCACCTTCCAGGTATTGTTTTTGCTGGAAATTTTTTCATTAGGAGAATCTGCGTGGTTTTTTTGAAAAATTGAGAAAATATGGTTTTCTCGGGTTTAGTTCGAGCAAGATCTCATGTCGTGCGAAGCTGTCTTTCTAGGGACAAGCTTTTTCGTTCGAGCGACATTAAG
Organism: Sambucus nigra; assembly: GCA_949130495.1. Taxonomy (NCBI): domain Eukaryota; kingdom Viridiplantae; phylum Streptophyta; class Magnoliopsida; order Dipsacales; family Adoxaceae; genus Sambucus; species Sambucus nigra. Next base: position 261,882,917 of record OX422210.1, read on the forward strand.
TTTCATTTAAACGACCTGTTTGGTTTTCTACAATCATCTGTTTCATTACCCTGGGTTCATATGCTTATGTTTTTTGTACTGCTGGGTTTCCCGTGTCAATTTATATGTAGTTACATTAGGTATTTACGTTTAATTGCTAATACTACATTGTTTGTTTAATCACACCTACTTAGATTGATGATTCTTTGTGTGATTTACTGTTTGCTAGCATAGGATGATGCTCATGCCGATATTATGCGTATTTCTAGTGTGTACCATGCTTGTATTTATGGCCTTTGTTTTTAAAAAAATTTGGAAAAATACAAAAAGATTTTAATTTTCTTTGAAAAATTATAAAAGACAAAACGAGTTTTGTATTTTACTTTACATCGTATAGAAATGGACACTTAGGATGATCGAGTCACAATTTCATTCCATTTATCCATGTGACAATTTGATAGTGTTTTGAGACAATATATCATGTCATCCATGTGCTTTACAATGTTTGGAGTCATTGAGATGTTATTAGTTGATACTTCCAACATGTTTGACTTATTATTTCTTTTAATGCACGCATGCACGGATTTGTTTTATTATTATACTTGTTTGTCACATGTTGGTCGAGTGTTTTCATCTCAATCTTGTTCTTAAAACAAACCAAGTGCAATAATACGAGAGTAATAAAAGTAGTGCATGTAAAAACCATTGCCCATGAGGAATTTTTTAAATTTGAAAAAAAAATAATGAGTTCACAGGAAAGGTCTACGAGTGAATAACAATCACGTCGTGAAAGCCACCGTTTGAAAAGAGCCCGCACAAAAAATAAAGGCAATAAAAAGATGAAATATGCCAAAATTTGGGGCAATAGTTTTTTTTGTTGAGAATTTCGAACCTCTTTACAAAAAAAAAAATTATTATTTATGAGCGAGTATTGGATGGATATGTATCAATGGGTTTGCACGTCTTTTAAAAAGTTCTCAAAACGCTACTAAATAGTTTTGGACATTATTGGTGTGAAAATCACTTAGGCTTTGATTTGGTGATTTGATTTAGTCGATATCATCTAAATTCAACAATTTTACACCTTGGATATTTTTTATGTTCAATCGATAGGAGTACACATATGCATCGTACATATATGCTTGATTGAGTTTTATTACCTATTGAATTTGTTCACATCCATTCATTCAATTTTCATGATTTGGTTGTCTTAGTGTTATTCATGGTGTCATTTTTATAAATTCTTCTCGTTTAAAAACTTGAAAAATAAAAAATATTTTGTGGATCCTTTGACTATTTCCTCTACATGCGCGTAGTTTGATCCATTTTTGTGTTGTTTATAGTGATAACTTCATGCCTGATTTGGTTATTCATTTATTTGTCTATTTCGGTCAAATAAAAAGGGCGAGACCGAACTAGAGGGAGTTTTATTCTTATAACATTTTAAACTCGATGCGTCATGAAGGTATTTGTTTCTTGTCCCTTGTGTGTAGGAACAATTTAAGATCGTGTTGCACACCCTGATGAGGATAAGGAAGATTGATGAAGATTTTTTAAGAAAATATTGAAGACTTACATTTCAAGTAACTTTTCACTTTTGGGTTCATGGGAGGGTATTAAATTTGTATAGGCATTTTGATTTGATAATTCGGATTGCTTTGATTTTGTACCGGTATAGACATAGGGGGATATTTTTAAGGATGTATTTTATAAGTCTTGTTTACATTAGAGTATGTCGTATACCGCTACAACCATCAAGGAATTATTCAAGATCATTCAAGCATCAAGACGGATCCGAATATCAAAGTTCTTATTTAAAGAAGTCTTCGCATGATTAATTTTGGTAAGGTCGTGTTTAAGTACCTTAGCATTTCACTTAGAGTATTGGGATTTTTTTCATAAAATATTTTCTAAGTGTTGGGGCGGAGTTTTAAATATTTTTCATCAAAACTAAATTTTCAGAATTTTTGAGGCGGTGCATTTATAAAGAAAAAGAAAAAGAAAAAATATTTAATATTACTGTCGTTCGAACGACAACCTACGTCATTCAAACGACATGTCTTGTCGCGCGAGGTATCAAATGACATCCAGACTCGTTTGAACGAGCCGCTGCCTTAAGTCTTTTATAAATAGGACTCTCCAACTCCGTTTTTCATAAGAAGATCTGTGAAAAAACTGTCAACGTTTTCTACAAACATCATTACGAATTTATCTTCTACTTTTAGAGGTTTACTCCTTTGTTTTTACAATTCACAAAACATCCCAATCGTTTAGTGAATTGTTTTGGAACCCAAAATATGATCTTGTTAATACTTCTCTTGTAGAGAGGGTAAATCTACATCATGTAACTGCGTGTCGTTGAGGATCTTGCTGCATGTGAATCTTTGTTGATATCAGGATTGGGGTTTGTATGGATTGCTATGCGTAATTCATTGTTGATAATGCCGATCGACGCCTGCGGTTATTCATGTGCCACCGTATTTCATTATAATCCGTGTAAGTTGCGATTTAAAAATAATAATGAAATAAAAGGTTTTTCCCTTCGGGGATTTTTCCTGAATTGGTTTCCTTTGAGTGTTTATTGATTTTATGATTTTAAATAACCTAGATGCATGTGTTAGGGTATATCTAAAATTTGGGTTTAATAAAACTGATTGGATTGTTATACAATTAAAATTGGACGTGTTTGAGAAGTCTCATTATTCCGCCGTAGCATACTCATAATGTTGATTTTTTATTTTTGTTTATCATATGAATCATATCTAGTTTGATACTACAAAGTTGTGACAAATAAATTTTATAAGAATTTTATAGCTTTAATGTTGAATTGATTGAACTTGAGTTACATGTGTTTTTAATTCACTTTTTTAGTCAAGATTTAAATGAAATCTTTATGTAAAATCAATTAATCATTTGTTGCTTAATCACATTCACATTTTACATATTTTGTGTTTGTATTTGTGTGTGTGTGTGTGTGTGTATGTATATATGTGTGTGTGTGTGTGTGTGTGTGTGTGTGTGCGTGTGCATGTGTGTGTGTGTGTGAGAGAGAGAGAGAGAGGGGGAGGGAGAGTTGTTGGGGTTTTCTATTTTATCATTTTTATCCCAAATTGGTGCTATCAAAGTCAATTTGAATAATTTTTCATGAATTTTCATTCATATATTTGGGTTTCAGAGTGTTATGAGTCAGAAGGATGAGTAATAATTTTCTGTAGTATTGGGGATTAATTGGTATATTCCCCTATTTTCATTCGAATGGTTTAAAAAGGTGTTCCTTCGCACGGATCCGTACGCACGATTGTGATTCTTTATCGCGTGCAAGATACTCTATTTTTTGGGTACTTTGTGTTGTATCAAGGGAGGTTATGTTTCTTAGTGTACACTTGCTTCTGAATATTTTATTAGATCCTATTAAACCATATGATTGATGTTTGGTTGTTCTAGGATCATTGTGTTCCATTATAATTGGTCAGATGGATTGATTCTTAGAGCTTTGTGTCCTCTAGGATTCTTATCAACTACCATTTTTTAGCTTTGTATGTCATAGGTAGTTCGAGTGAGTGATGGGACCTTGATAATTTTTTGGATTGGTTCTATGTGAGCTCTGGTTGAGTTTTTAATTTGAGATTGTATTTTTCTAGTTCAATCTTTGATACACCTTATCCCTCTTAGCTTTTACTTGTCTCTAGTCACTTTTTGATGAGTTTGTCTTTATTAGATCTTGATATTTTTTCATTGTTATTATCTCATATGGATGGTCACGTGCCTATATCACATTATTCCATATTTTATATCCATATTCACATGATCACATGTTCTCATATGATATTCATGATTATTGTTATTTGACACTTACTCATATTTTTCACATGTTTTACATGCCATATATGTTATTCTTTGTCATGTTCTTAATGATTTGCTTCTTGCATGAATATCTTTATCAAGAGTATGCTTATCTTAGGGAAATAGCATGTTCCTTTGAGATGTCAGCTATTTGTAGACTCTTTATCATGCTACTTATTAATTATTGCTAGCATGTTATTCCTTATATGAATTAGTGTTTAATATCACATTATTCTCCCATTATATCATTGGTTCTTTTTCTCTTATCATTGACATCTCGTGACTTTTTGTGGTGAATGACACACATGCATTTGATTAGGATATATGTATCTCTATATACATTCAAAGTCACTTGTTCATAACTTGTTGTACCTTTCCGTTTTGATCTAAGGGGATTAGATATTCGTACCTCATTATTTATACTTGATGCTTGGATATTAAGATATTTGTATGGAATGGTGGTACCTTTACTCTTTGTTTGTCATTGAGTTATGTTGGTTCTTTTGGTACACTATGTTACCTTTATATATCTTAATCCTCAATTGATCCATTTTCATTTAGTATCTTGGTTCTTATTTTGTGTCATATTCTTATGCTTATATTGATATATCCACGCTTCGTATATGATCTCATTGTATTGTTTGTATATCACATAGGTTGCTTCCATGCTTATTAATTGATATCTTTCATCTACTAGTTCCATGCTTTAGATTCATATGATGATACACTTGTATATGCTCATAGTGTATTCCCTTCTTATAGCTTTGGTATTTTAATGATTTCCTATTTCTTGCTTCGCTAGTTCTCTATCCCATTGTGATCTTACCTACTATGTTATATTCCTTGTCTACGTTATATTTGTTCTCTTTGTCTTTCCGTATTTCTAAGGACATTATTTTTATTGTCCTTTATCAATTTAGTATGTCATATACCGCTACAACCGTCGAAGAATATTCAAGAACATTCATACTTCAAGACGGATCCGAATATCAAGTTCTTCATCCAGAAAAGCCTTCGCGAGACATGTGTAGGGTTGTGTTTAAGTCCCTTAAAGGTTAATATAAATGTGTAGGGATATTTTTACAAAAGATTTTCTAAGTGTTGGAGAGGAGTGTTACGTAAAAATTTATTTTATAAGACCTGTAGGCGAATTTTTTAGATTAAAAAATTATTTTTAAAATCTCGTTCGAGCGACAGAGGAGCCTATTCGAGCAACAACCTCGTGTCGCGTGAAGCCATTCTAACGACATCGCCTTCTCGTTCGAGCGAGACCCTGTTTAGTTCAAGCGATGCGCTGCCTTAACTTTTTTTTATAAATAGAGTACTCCAACTCTGTTTTTCATAAGAAGACCGGTGTTTTTGAACAGATACGAAACTACTTTGGCAGAATACTTTGTCTTCTCACTTTTAGTGTTTTAATCCTTTGTTTTCAATTCACAAATCATTCCAATAATTTATGGGAGTTGTTTTGGAACCCAAGAACACATATTTATTGAAATTTCTCTTGTAAGGAAGATCTTTACTGCTGATCTAGGTACTCTTGAGGGAAATACTAGGTTAATGATGACTGCTTATCTATAAGGATTACTCGTGGGTGTTCTTGCGCTGATTCAGACAGCGTGTTTGTGTGAATCTTCAGTGGTTGATTCATTATTGACTCTAGGTTGCGATCTATGTGGGTTTTCTATAGTTAACTTATTCTGTATTTCAATGTAATCATTGTAAGTATTATAGTGAAATAAAGGTTTTAACTGAAAGGGTTTTTTCCTGAAATCTGCGAGTTAGAAATTTTATTTGTAATGGTTTGACACACACACACGTAGTTGCATGTTTAGGGACAAATTTAATTTTGTTTAAAATTGACTCCAATTAAATAACTTTAAATTTGGAATTTGCGAATTTAATAAAATCGATATCACACGGCATTCTCAGTGATAAAAAGGAGTAGAAATTTTTTTCCATGACCTATGTGACAAAAGGAGGTATGTATCAGAAAGGGGGAGAAATATCTATGATAGGGGGAGATGTTTTTTAGGTACAAATGTTATTTAAGGGAGATATGCTAATTTTATTTTTCATTGATATTAGATGATTTTGGTGTATTTCACATGTTTACATAATTTGTTTTATCATATCATTCAGATATTATTGGAGGATTTCAAAGCAGGGGGAATTTATATTTGTGCATGTGATTGCCTGCGTGATGTACTTTATTATTTCAAGTGGTTTCACGATTAGCATTAATGATTTCAACTCTATCCCGCTGTTTAGACTTGACTTTTGCTTCGTTGTTGGTCTTTTGGATTATGTTATGTACTACCTTCATATTACTCTCACTAAATGGCCAGTAAGGTGTGAGTCTTGTAGGGGTGATAAGATTATTTTCGATTTTGGGGACTTTATCACAGAATAGTCGAAGGGGGAGATTAAAAATATAATTTTGTAATTAATATTAATTGGTTTATGCTATGTCAAAAAAATTTATTCATTTAGTCATTAAAGTCATAGACTTGATTCTATGAGTTAGATGCGGTCATTTAAATTACAATGAACCTTTAAAGATTGAAGATTTTGTAAGTTTATTATTAAATACTTATGTTGCCATGCAATCTCATTGAAGTAAAGATATATCCTTTGTTGTACTAATTATGAACTAGTATGGCTGAACATACACACGTGCACAAAATACTTTTGAAAATGTGTGAGGATTTTAAAAGTTAAAAGTCTTTAAATGTTTTTAAAACTGTCTCTACGGAGATTTCAAAAAGATTTTGGGAATTGGTCAAATTGGGTTTGGTTTTTTAAAGCCTTTAATGGTCTTAGTGAAAAGACTATTCGCATGACTCTCTTTTGATCCCGCTCGCACAGTCCCCATTCGCACGACTTTACTTTGTTCTTGTGTGCACAAATTGCCCATGATGTCCATACTGGATGAAATCGTGCACATAGATATATCTAACCATGCGCACGTTCGACCCATATTTTTGAAAAATCATGCTTAAAGGCTAATTTCCCTTCCATTTGAGAAAGTCGGAAAACCTCATAACTCAAACATACATCTGAGGGTATTTCTCATATTGTGAGAATTTTTCTTTTGCTTCTCTTTCCACTTTCACTTATTCCCTCCTATTTTGTTAAAACTTAAATTTATACTTGATCTATGCTATTGGCAGAAAGTTGAGAGTGTTTTGGTTTAGATTTAATATATCTTATTCAGATCAAATTAATCTATCATTGAATTGTATGATCAACTACTCCTACATCTAAAATATAAGGCATTCCAAGTTAGTGTAAAATTTGGAGTGTGGTGTGACTTCCAAGGAAGGGAATGAACTTCTTCATTCACGATATGGAGTTTGTGATGGATTCTCCTTAACTATGGTTAAATTTAAAGGGTTCATGCGTAACAATGTGATATAAATTGTGTGAGCAGTATGTTCTTATCTTTATTAAGCTTTTCAAGTAGAAATGAGAATTGGAGTGCATCAAAGTTTTTTACTCCTTGTTGGGTTTTTTTTCCCATAAACCTTATTTTATGGTTAATTGTGAATCATCACTACTTTTATGAACATATTTGATCATACACATCACTTATATATAAATTAAATCTAATGAATTGAACTAAAATTAATTTAAGTGTTTTAGAACAACTTTTATTCATCTAAATTAACCATATTACATTGTTGTGTGATTAATCAAATCAATTTTGTGAAACTTGTATTGGAAATTGTTTGGTTAGAAGATATTTTTAAACCTATTCAACCCCTCTATAGGTTTGTGTAGGTTTTTTACAAATATACATAAACACACTTCTCTAAAATTTAATATTTTCCCACATATGGTACCAAATTGTAGAGGATAATAATCCCACACTAATTTTAATATTCAGATTTGTGCCCAATATATAAGTGCAGTATGAAGAAGACACAACAATTTACATGGTTCGATAGGTTGGCCTATTAACATCCATGGGAGACAACATTATTCTCAACTCAACTCAACAAAGCCATTTCTCAATTAATTGGGGTCGGCTACATGAATCCTATCTTTTCATTACATTCTGTCCCACGCAGTATTTTTGGTTAGAACACGTGATAACTTTATTAATTGTGACAAAAGAGAGATAACTTGGAGTGCTAAGATTTCTAGCTTAGATTCCAAGTTGTTTATACAAGAGTGTGTTAAATCTTGCCCCGAGTCATTGGTTTCATCCTTATTTACAAATACAAGTGTCCTATAATTTTATTTTTCTTCCATAGTGATTAGTTATTTTCCTTGGTGTTATTTATAAAATAGTAGAATATGATTAGTCTCTATCAATCCATACGCAATTTTATCCCCCTTAATTTTCCCTTAGAGTTTCCGTAATCATTAGATTACTACGTTGCCTTAATTCCTCAATGCCACGGGTAATGTTAGACTAATAGTCCCTTAAGTATCTATATATTTAGGAATATATGAGGAAAATAATCATACACACATGATATGGGAGCATATGGCTAACTAAGTCAGTCAATCATCCCCACTACCTAGATAAGGAAGTCTAAAGATAGCTGGCTTACAAAATTAAGGAAAAAGATACTCTTGATTAGCTCAGAATAATTGCCATAGTTATTGAGGTCCTAAGGAATCAATCACTTCCTTTTATAAATGTAAATTTGGGCCCCCGGGAAAAAGATGAATGTAACCAGGAGTATTAAAACTTTGTCAATAAAAAACGTTGAGCCTCCCATGGACGTAGGCAGGTTACTAAACCACGTGCATCCTTGTTATTGTGTGTATGTTCATGATTTTTCTTTTATGTCTGGTTGATCTGTATTGAACCTAAATTAGCAAGATTTTACCACCTACAATTGGTATCGTCTATGGGAAAAGAATTTTCTTCCTCCACCCAATAATGATCACGTCTCATTCACATAGTGAGCACTTATCATCTCGTGGTGATCATCCAGTAACCGCAACAAACACATCCCTTCTAGAATCAATTTTTTTACTAGGCCCCACAAGAACTAAAGTAACCCCTAGCTCTTGCTACTATACTCTTGAGGAGAAAATGTGAAAAAAATGATATACCATGATCTAACTAGATATCACGGATCCTAGATGCTTACAAGCAACTTCTTTGCAAGCAAAAGCTAACTACACACCATAAATATAAAGAAAACACTCACCTTAAATATCCTCTGGCTTGGATGGAGCATGAAATCTATAGGGACAAATATAAGCTCTAAACTATCACTTGGACCCCTAGCTCTCAAGTGAGTAAAACTCACAACCGAGGAAGGAGTTCATAGAGTGACCCGGATCTATTCCTCTAAAGGAGGTGACAAAAAATGTGGGATAAACCTAGTATTTTCCATGGCAAGGAAGACCATAATAATCTCATATGAAAGGAAATGGATTATCACCCAACTCATTTAGGAGTTAGGATTACCAATGATCTACCAAGATGATCCCTTATTAACCAAAGGAAATCATCGTTCAATCGATGATTCAAATACTTTAAACCATCAAAGAAGTTCAGTGTGTCACGATTAAAAAAATATGATGGGAAGACGGATCCCACAGACCATGTTGACTAGTAACTCCTAGAATTAAATCTTTAAAATAAAAATAATTCCTCTGATGTTCCAAATATTTCCCTCAAGCTTGAAGGATATAGCTCAAAATTGATTCAAAGAACTATTTCACATATCTATCTCCGACTTTAAACATATCGTGGAAGCCTTTACCGCAAGATTCATTACAAACACCATCTACGTGAAGATGATGGATTCATTGCTCCTGCTAAAGAAAAAGCCCCAGGAAAACCTACATGAGTATGACCAACGATATTGGGAGGTATATAATTAAGTGTAAGACTTCACTAAATATGTCTCGATAGACTTATTCAATATTGAACTTTGTAGTAACTCCGTGTAATACCACCCCCTTACCAAGAATGAATATACCACAATCAGCGATCTAATGTCAAGAATGAAGAAGTATGCTAAAGCTAAAGATGTGGTCATGGGATCAAACCAATATAATGATTGACCAAAGTTTATAAAGAATGAAGATAAAGATATTGCTCCTGAGAAAGGAGCAAGAAGAAAAATGATGGCTCAATGGGAGATGAAAAGTCGAATCCCTATAAAGCTCATCACTCCATCAACACCATCTTTAAGAAACCAATATACAACATCTTAACCAAGATAAAAAAAACTAGTAGTGTTGCAAACAATTAAGAAAGGGGGAAAGAGAGCCCTCGGAAAATAACAACGACGGCCCGAGGCATTCCTATTATAAGGAACATGCGCACAAGATAGAGAATTACAAAATATATTGAAATTTCACGTGGAAGAACTGTCATAAGCATTCCATTCATATGATTTTCTCAATAAGAAGAATGGAAAAAGTCTGACAGAATGCGATCAAAACCCAAATAGTGTCCTAAAAGACAATGAATTAAGGCAAGAGTTTGCAGTGTTCCACAAAGACTCAAACCCCAACTAGATTAAAAGAAATGTTGTAAGAATATGGATACAAAAATCATTATGGTAGTAAATGCTTTCCAAATTGATCCAACCAAGCCCACTATTGGAAAGTGTAGTTGATCTGAAGATATAAACTATGCAAAGTATATTGTCTTAACCAAGGAGGATCAAGTTGGAATCGATACCCCACATCATGACAAACTAATGATCACACACAGAATTACCATCTTCAATACGGATAATGTACCAATGGACCAAGGAATCTCCTTAGAGGTCATGTACCTTAATGTGTTCAACCATCTTAACTTATGATTGGAAAACCTAAAGGAGGCGACCATACATTTTTTTCGAATTTGTAAGAAAAATCGCAATGCCATTGTGGAAGGTCATGCTTCATGTATGAATTGGAAGCATATTAAAGATGATTGATTTTTTGTTCATGGACATAGACTCTCCATACAACTAATCCTTGGAAGAGGATGGCTACACGTGAGGAAGGCGATCATATTTACCCAACATCAAGAGCTCAAATGCTTTATTGGCCGAGGTTAATGGATATATGTGGAAATTAATATTATTCTCGATAGTGATTTATTGTATCCATTAGGCCTAAATAGAAAAAAATAAGGAAAATATGGAAATTGCATACGGGCCATCCTTTCCAAATAGTAGCTAAAGTATGGGCATCTGAGAGTAGAAGACACAAGAGTATCCCCCTGCTGACAGGGTTATTGAACTACTCCAAGCAGTTTCATTTGGAAATACTCATCCGTATAAAATATCTATCATTGGAAACTCTCTCACTGATAGAGACACTGAAAAATTAGTCTTCGTCTTTGTAAGGAATCAAGACTTGGTCACTTGACAGTCATAAAAAAAGCCAAGCATAAATCCTAAAGTAATGTTGTCGTCGGTGACATAGAAGTCTTAGAGAATAACCCCTGAGAAGCAAAGGGTAGTAGAAGAATAGGTTGGGAAACTTCTAGAGGTAAGTTCCATAAAAAATGACCAATTACCCAAATGGATTTTGGATTCAATCATAGTCAAGAAAAGTAATAGGAAGTGGAGAGTTGTATTAACTTCATTGACTTAGATAAGGCATGTCCCAAGGATAACTTCCCTTGACAAAGATTGAAAAAATGCTCGATTACATATTCATCCATGAGCGAATGAGTTATCTGGACACTTATTCTGACTATAATCATATTGTTCCATTTGGACCCAACTAGGTAGATACGTCCTTTATCACCAAGCTTGCTTTTTAGTGTTTTTAAAGTTATGCCCTTTGGACTCAAGAATGCATGAGTGGCCTACTAGTGGTTAGTCATGAGAATGTTTAAACAACAATTGGGTGATACTATATAAGTTTACATCGATGATATGACTTTAAAGATTAGACAAAATAACAATTACCTCTTAGATCTCATTATGACATTCGAGGCCATTCAATATTATAAAATGATGCTTGATCCTGCTAAATGTTCATTTGGAGTACAATCCAAATATATTCTTAGCTACTTGGTCAACTAGAGAGTAAGCAAAGAGAATCCATATAAAATTGAAGTGATAAGTATTATTCAGCCTCCCAAATCTCATAGGTATTTTCAAAACATTACTAGAATTATTGTGATAATCGATTCATTAGCAATGTAGACCTTTCTTTCAAGTATTGAGAAAGGAGAAAAATGGAGTCTGTAATGATGAATGTTCAAAGGTGTCAGACAAAATCAATAATTACCTCAATCGATCACCCATAATCACAGTTTTAACCTAAAGGGCCAGATTTACTTGTACATCTTAGTGTTAGACCTTGGGGTTAGATCGAATTTAATCTGCAAGAAAGTAGCACGCCAAGCACCAAGTTACTATGTCTGTAAAAAACTATTGGATGTTGAATTGTGATATTTCCCATTGGAAACTTTTGGCTCATTTCTATTGATAACCTCACGCAAGTTATATACTACTTTGAATCGCATTTTATCATAGTCATGACCTACTTTGCGTTAAAGAAAATCCTTATAAAGGTCGGCCTCTCTGGACAGATGTTCAAATGACTAGTGTAACTAAGGAGATTCGATCTCCATTATCAACTAAGAACTTCTTTTACAGGGAAATTTTTTGTAGATTTCATCATATAGTTTACTAGAGAACATCGACCAGAGGAGAACCCCAAGTATGCCGATCAAATGAACATGGAAGGATCTGGAAATGATAATATATGGAATTTTATATGGATGGAGTTATTAATACAATAAGATATGGATTTAGGATAATTATAGTCACCAAAAATCGTACCATCCTCAATCAGACTATATGACTTGGATTTGAGGCATCAAAATATGAGGCGGGTTATAAATCTCTTATAATCAGACCAAGGAAAGCCTTGTCCCTAGGCTCTAGTCACCTTGACATATTTCGTGACTCAAATATATTATCCAAGTAGATATCGGGATACTATAATTTCACAAATGAATGTATGTCAAGCTACCTTAAGAAGGCTTAGGGTTAGTTACTTAATTCCACTATGTCCAAATACAATTATTCTTAAGGGAAAATAATAGCCATGCAGACACGTTGTCCATATTGGCTTTGGCTATCAAGTTTGGTCTCAAGAGAATGATACGAGTGGAGTACCTAACTCAACCTAGCATCCAAATAAATCAAACTCCTAATTAGATAGAACTAAGAGTATAGTATTTAAGGGAAGATGTATTGCCTCTCGAAAAAAAAAGACCCATAAAAATTGGGTGAAAGTTGCTCGTTTATATTTATCCCCTTAAGAAAAGATATAAAGAAGATCATTAACTAGACCATATTAATAGTATGTCCATCCCAACAATGTCGATCAAGTCCTGTACGATTTGTAGGAAGGGATTTGCGAGAGTTACGTTGGTTAAAGGTCTCTTGCATTTCCAGCAATTAAATAAGGGTAATAGTTACCCTATATGCATAAAGACGTCGTCTCCTACATAAAATAGTGCGAGAAGTACCAATTGTTCTTTTCATTACTTCGTTACCTAATCAATGACCTCAAGCCTTTAACCAACCCAGGGAAATTTGATCAATGGGGGCTCGACATCAAAGGACCATTGACTTTTTCTCCTCATAAATGGAAATAACTTCTAATCGGAGTAGAGTACTTCAATAAATGGATTGAAGTTGATCCACTAGTGACGATCAAAGATGCTGATATGTCCAGGTTTGTTTAAATAAACATTATAACCCATTTTAGTTTGCCAAGAACCATCATCACTGACAATAGTATGCACATCAAAGGAAAACCTTCCAATAATAATGTAGTAGTAATGCAGTAAATCACTAATACTATTTCGTATCTTATGCTTAATGATTTTTAAAACAGAGGCCTTTAATAATATGGTCCTCAAAAGAATGAAGATAAAGTTAGAAAGGGAAAAAAGGCACATGGATAGGATAGCTCCCCCACATCCTCTAAGCATATAAAACAAATCCCAGGAGCTCAATGAGGAAACACCATTCACCTTTACCGTAGACTATGAAAAGGAAGCCATTACACTGCTAGAGTCAGGGTTTTTAACTATGATAAGAATCACAGATGACCAATGCTTGAATTTAAAAATAATTGGTGCAGATATTGACTTGGAAGATAATAGGGGGAGAAAAACTTGACCAGGTTGATAACCTACCAACTGCATTTGGAAAGGCAATACAAAAAAGACATGCATCCGAGGAAGTTTCATGCTAAAATTTATGCCCTAAGAAAGATCCCCGATAGGGCGAAGCCATGACATGAAAATTTAGGAACAAATTGGGAGGATCCTTCCAAAGTCACTTAAGATAACCTCCAAGGTTCCTATCACATGGAAACAATGAAGGGTAAATAAATGACTCAAGCTTGGGATGCAACCAATCTTAAGAAATTTTATTTTTGAAACAAATTTTAGTTTTTTTATTTTTTATTCCTTACATTAGATAGTTAAGTTTTTGTTTGTTTCTTAATTTAATTAGCTTTGATTATTCAAAGTTACAGGCCAATAATAAATCAAGTTATCTCATTATATGAATCCGAGCAAACTTTGTTTTTCACTTACTTTGAATAATATCGTATTGAATTGATTACACTCGTAGTCACCATATTAAGGCTACATATTTCATGAACACAACATGAAAGTATAAGTTATTGTCCATTGTAATAAAAAGAACTATGGGGATCCTTGGGCACTTATCATTCTGGCCACATTGGTCTAATATGATCCCAAATGATTGGATATTCCAATGAACATGTGCATTCTAACTCAAAGTTTGTACTAGTCCTAAGGTAGAGTGCGATGATACTTCTTAAAAAGTAAGACCAATAAAACATGAGGGAGATGATACTTCCTATAAGGTAAGACCAATAAACCATGCTAGGTAATGGGAAATGAGAAATGCAAATACAAATCGAAAATAAAGAAGACTGTTATCATTTTATTCAAACATTCATTAATTACAAGTCATTTATAATACATATATACATAAAATTTGAGGACCACTAGATAGACCAGCTCTAAATGTCAAGTGGGTAGTCTCTCAATCATCTATAGAAAGACTACATTAATTGGTACCCATAAATCCTTGCTCCCAAAGGAGGAAGCTTGTGGTGGGGAATTAATGGTGTACCAGTTCCATAATTCAGAGTCGTGAGGAAATTTGAGGACAATGAAGGTGTTCAACCAACCATGCTTATAGGCCATATACTTGGCTTTATTCACATTGATTGGTTATTTAGTAGACCTTCATCATATCTCCCAACCTAAACTGTCAAAGGATACTTCCTCAATTGATAACTCAACCTCATAATATTTTGGTTTAGGCCCCTTCTTATAACATTATTTTCATGAAAAGATTGTTAGGCCTTGCCGAGATCTTACCTTATTCCAACATTCTCATTCTTCAGCAAACTATCAGTGTTCCTTATCTCTTCAATTTCATCATAAAGACTCTCAAGCTTCCCATTTTGATCACCATAAATCTGGGGTAGAAGTAGTACAAGTTTTTATCACATCATAGCATTTTAGTATGAAAAAATGGTTTTGTTTCATATTTTTGAATACTGAAGGTTGGTTTTGATTTCTAGAAAAAAATGATTTACTGAATGTACCTTACTGAATTACCATACCAAATTTACTTCATGTTACCATTCCAATTTACCTACGTAAAAAACTAAAAATATCGTCTTAAGAAACTAAAAGAATATGGCATGCGCATTAAAAATGTAGGAATTTATCAAAACCTTTTATTTCTTAACCCATATAAACCATTCATTTACATTAATATAAAACCTCTCATACGTCTCGAACCCTAACATAACCATTCATTCCACACCCGTACGGCATAAATATGTATATAAATAATGTGGCATAGTGTGTATTTATATGAACTGAAAACAAAGGAAATATACCCCCAAACACTTAAGATAGTCCAAATAGTTCAAATTTGATAATCTTAGTTTATTAAACATATATTTAGCCTCAAGTGATAAGAAGTGAACTCGAACAGACAAAACGAGATAAATGAACAGAAGCCTAGAAAATATTGTTGATTCTCAAATCAATAGCATCAGTCATTAAGGATGAACTAGGATAAATTGTGCAAACCCATTGATCTTCAACTTTAAACACCCCATAAACTATTTTTTTTGGTAAACTCTAGAGGGAATTACCCATCTAGAGAACTATGTATTAAGGAAAGAAAAAGTGAGGAAATAGCCTCTCCACGATGGCAATTACAAATAATCAAAATGAAATAAAAGAATCATATACATCAAGGAAAAAGGAAAAAAAATAATCTAACTCTGTAATTTGGAAATCCAAGCTTGTCCATTTGAAGAAGGCCTTCAATTTCTTTAGGAGGGATGGCCCACCAATGCCTCATAGGATAATTTGAACCTATATTGGCTAATTTATCAGCTACTTTACTCCTTTCTCTGAATATGTGACTAATTCTGAAATTTATATATTTGAGTTGCTCCTTACAATTGTGTCAAGCAATCATTAACTGCCATGGTGGGTGAAAACTAGAAGATAAGAAACTTTGAATGAGACTAATAGAATCAAATTATAACCAAAGATATCTCCAATCATTAACACCCCATAAACTATAATATTCAATTTTTTTATCTTTTGAAGATATCATATTTTATTATGATCAATATCGAAATTTTGGCATTGGCACATATATTTTTTTATTTTTCAAAAGGATCTTACCATGTAAAGGATTATTTACTCCATTCATAGCCATTTTCCATTAAACACTCTTATTTTTTACTCCTAAGAGTATTCTCACATGCAATGGTTATTACATGCACAAATTCCCTAGATATAAAGATACGTATTTGGAAAGAATGATAGGAGCAAACTTCATTTAGCTCATGCATAAATCGATATCAAATCCCAAAATAGCTCATGAAAGTTTGTATGGAGGCATATACTTAGATGAACCCATTAAGAAAACCTAACTAAGAACAACTATATGGCTATGAATGATTAATTAATAATCCAAAGCATTTTAACAATACTCAAATGTACTAGCTCATGGAAAATAACGAATGAATAGGGTTCAAATACACCAATATGCAACGCAAAATGTTTAAAACTAACTTACACAAAATAAACAAAAAATAATTTATATTTTTTTCAAAATTGGATAAAAATGAATGTACCACCCCGTAATTATAATGACTTTTATATTGGTATTAATTAAGAATAATTAAATTAAATTGAGAAATTAATTTGGATTAAAATAAATATTAATTAGCGAGTCAATGGTTAATATTTACTTATATTTAATATTACTTAGTGAATGAGTAATACATTTATATGAAAATATTATGATTGTCGCGAGTGAGAAATACGGCAGTTATAGTAAATTTAGTCGAGACGCGCGTGTCAGTCGTGTCGGGACTTAATTTTGAGAAATAAAAGGTAAGTTTATTTAAATAATTCAAATGGTTATTCCAAGCATGCCAGTGTATCCGAAATGGTCGAAATAGTTAGAAAAGTATATTCAGAGGTTTTATTTGGAACCTGGGGCATTTTTAGGCCAAACCGGCATCCGGAAGAGGTATTTTGATCTTTTGAAATTTTGGTCAAAAGGAACCTACAAAAATTGGATAGTAATATCTATAGTTACATAGGTGAAGTTAGGGTAAAAATGATAAGAAATACATAGGGGCTACTAGAGGAGGAAGGATAAGGTTTTCACGGAGACTCTCGGGCTTTTCTACCATTCTTGAACCACCACCACCACCGTTGAGTAGATAGTAAGGAGAGGAACACCACCCGAACATGCTGAAATTAAGACTTCCATATAGTGGAAAGTATTTATCTTACTGATTTATGGGTAGATATACCATCCATGTTAGAGTTGGATGATTATCTTATTGATTTCATGAATTTTGGCTTTAAATCGGAAGATATAAATTACGTTATTTGGTAGGAATTGTGATATACTTGACTCCTTATGCATATATGACGAACTTGATGATTTAGTGTAATGAATTCATGAAGAAATCTGGACCGACATTGAAGTTCTTGGTCAAAAATGACAAACTAGGGTTTTTAAGGGTTAATCTTGAATTAAATTTGAAGGTGTTCTATAAGGATTTAATGGTTATATTACATTAAAAATCAAGTATACTTGATACTATGATGTTTGAGACCTTTGGTTAGGAGTTTAGGATCGTGTAATGGTGGTTTAGAGGATTAAAATTGGTGATTCATGTAACTGTTAACATGAAGAAGACGAGACTTGTTAAAGGCGAATCGATTCGGTTCCTTGGCCGAATCGATATGGACCAAGGCCGAATTGATTCAGTTTCCCAGATTTTGACTATTTTCCCCTTTTGTTTAGAATTCATGGGAAACAACCGGGTTAACTTTAAGAAGGAATTATTAAATGTAATTAGAGATACTTTAATTTCCAGTAGGTTAATGTTAGGATTTGGGCTTAGTCACATGAGGGAAATTAGGACTAAAGTTAATTAGGTTTAATTGGGGAATAAAACCTAATTTGGAGAATGATATTGTGTCATGGGAAATCAAAGGAATGTATGACCTAGACTAGTAGGGTACGGGTGAGGTAATCCTTCGAGTATTGGGAAATCCTCAGGATTAGACGATGAGAAATATTATAGTGATGTAATGATACGTACAATATTCGAGAATTATCATACTACATATAGGATATCTATTATAGGTTAAGTGAATACGTATACTTAATATATATGTATAGATATTTATGTGGTGTAAATACCTATTGTTTGATTTATTATGTGTAAACATACCTAGGCTACTTGCTATCGCGGGAGGTTTTCGTGTTGTGGACAGGCTTATCCTAATGAGCCCATTGGGGGGATTTTGACTCATACCACGGAACATAGAACATACGTACGTGCTATCTGGGTGTATGATGGTTTCGACGGTCAAGTGGGAATGTTTGATGCGTACGTGACCCATAGACTTGGAACCATATTCGCCTTCGATATGTGTCATTTGATTTATGGTTCGAGGGTGATATCCAAACTGATGTCCTTATTTAGTATGTGATGTGCAGGGACTTGATAGCAAAGTATGATTGCATCGCAAGTTTCCACGTAGGGATGTTGTATACATATATATATTATTAAGAGTGATGTAATTAAATATATGTGTAATTGATTCTACTACGAGTGTAATAGTAGATAAGATATATAGTGTTGTTTAAGTTACACTAAGTATGTGTGAACTTAAAAATTAATTGGTGACTCTTAATCAACAGAAGGGATTGGCAATTTAATATTGTACTGTATGGGCAGTACGAGTGGGCACATTATATTACTAAGAAGGAAGAGATTCAAGTCAAACTAGTTAGGTGGGGTAGCATAACTAGGTGGGTTTAAAAAGTAAATTAGGCGTGCACAATAGTTGAGAGGTGAGGATTTTAAGTGAGAGCACGCAGAGCTAACATGTATATAATATTTACTCTTTACTATATTTTAAATACTTACTAAAATGTTTTCAAGTTGTTTTACTTGGGCTCTCACCCATTACAAATCCATTTTGTAAAAATATTTTAGGTGACCAGCCACAGGGACGCCAGACTTTGGAGTTCCTTCACTTGTCGTGCTTCAGCTACTGTGGAAGTTGTAGGACCTTGGTACTAGATTCCTCCACATCTTTCACTTCCTATTTTGCATTTTATCTATTCTAGTCGGGCATATCGCCCCTTTCTTAGTCGGATATTATTATTGAGATATTGTACTTTTAGTTTATTTCCAGCATTGGATTTAGATTTTGTTTATGGATGATTTTATTGGGATTTTTATCTGGAGTCTTATTCCGGATACATTTATTTATATCGTTGTCTTATCATTTATTATTATGTGCATGGAATGGGTGAATGTGATTTATTTAGTTATATCAATTTCATGTTAATAAAAATAATTTAAAATTTTGACACCCGACCATTAGGGTATTAGTAATTAATGAGATTTCGATAGTGATGTTGAGAATGAAACCATTAATGATTTTTGTTTAATTTAATAATGGACTGATCACCCAAGATTAGAATAAGTGGGGTGTTACAGATGGTATCAGAGCATCAGGTTCTAGTATCTATTGGATCTGTGCGACTTGCTACGATTTTCAGCGTAGCGTTGTTTGATGTAGATCCATACTATTAGGACTATTGTATTCTTTATTACGCGTTTATGTATTCATCTATTCTATGACATGTTTAATTGTGGAGTGATAGAAAATTATTTTTTCATTTTAGATACCTCCTCGACTTGCACCACGAGCCACCCCAGAGGAACAGCCCGAGCCGCAGCAAACTCAGGCCCGAAGGACTATGAATGCTGTCGAGGTTTCCGACATTATGGAACAGGCGGTTAATGAAACCTTAACTATGTTTGCCCAGTAGGCACTATAGGTGCCACCCAAGCCTTAGGATGTAGCTCCAACCCTTGCACACTCATTTTCTTCTGCCTAAGAGCGAGTTCGAGATGACTTTTAGAAGGCACATCTTCTAGAGTTTCAGGGGAGCTCCGATGTCATTGTAGCATGCCAATGGAAGAAGGATATCAAGAGGAATTTGGGGATGTATGAGTGCATGGATGTATAGATATGGATACTAGCTACCTTTCAGCTAGTGGGGGATGCCTAAGACACCATGACGATTCAGGAGTTCTGGGAGTGGTTCGACTGGAAATATTTCCCATCCGCCATTTAGACTGAAATGAGGCAAAAATTCTTAGATTTGTCACAGGAGGGGAGGACTGTAGAGGAGTATGAGGAAGAGTTTATGAGGATGGAAAACTTTGTTCCCGATGAGGTGAGCATGGAAGAGAAGAAGATACATTTTTTATGGATGGTCTTACCTGGAGGATCCGACAGCAAGTGTTGTGTAATCCCGCTTTGAAGACATATATGGAGGTGTTAAATGCCACTCTATTGCATTGTTAGGACCCCCAATTTCATGTTTAGGGTAGAAAACATTCATGAGATTATAGCTAGAAGGGTAGGACAGTGGGTAACAGTGCCAGTGGGGCACAATCGACTCAGACTCAACCGAGGCAGAGTGAGCAGGGTTCCCATCAAGGGGATGTTGCTAAGGGATTTTGTTTGAGAGATTTTAGACAGGGATAGGGTGGATTTAGGCATGGCCAGCAAGGCCAAAAACATTTTCATCAGGGCCAGGAGTGGAGTATCTTATTTTTATTGGCACATCCCTATAGGGACTTGGGGGAGTGTTACAATAAGAGGATCAGACTATAGCTTATGCTTCTCGCAAGCTTAAGCCTCACGAATGGAATTACCCCACCCACGACTTGGAGTTAGCAAAAGTCATTTTTGCGTTGCACATTTGGAGACATTATTTGTTGGGGGAGATATTTCACCTATTCACAGATCATAAGTCACTACAGTACTTGTTCACTCACAGAGAGCTGAATATGCATCCGCGTAGGTGGCTAGAATTTATGAACGATTTTTAGTTTACATCCAGTATCACCTGGTAAAGGCTAGCGTGGTGGTAGATGCATTGAACAATAGGATAGTACGGGATGTAGCATAAGTTTGGAAGGAAAAATGGAAGGATTTAAGACATTAGGATTCAGTTGCCCGATCATTTATGTCAGTTTTGGCCATCACCCACAGATTGTCACAAAGGTGGTACAGGCACAGGAAGCAGATTCATTTTATCAGGATCAGATCATAGAGGTTTTAGCCAGGGGATTCGAGTCATATTGAGTGAGTTCAGAGGAGGTTTAGGAATCAATAGGAGGATGATTGGCCCAGAGGAGGAGGAATTACGACACGTGGTGATGGAAGAGTCACATGGGTCACGGTTTTTGGTACATGATGGAGGGGATAAGATGTACCAATATATGAGGCGGAACTACTGGTGGAGTGGGATGAAGAGAGGCATTATCGAGTTTGTTTCGAGGTGTACCACTTTGTGAAAGTGGACCATCAGAAGCCGGCAGGATTTCTATAGTCGTTAGAAATTCTAATGTGGAAATGGAAACGAATTTTCATAGATTTTATTACTGGGTTGCCTACTTCACAGTGAGGTCACGATTCCATATGGGTGATAGTGGATCTATTGACCAAGGTAGCTCACTTTCTGCCAGTATGAGAAATTTATACAATGGGACAATATGCCCATATTTTCATTACTGGGATAGTAAGGTTGCATGGGGGGACATTAGACATTGTGTCCGAGATGGACAAGATTTTTATATCTCAATTTTGGGAGTGTTTACATGAGGCCATGGGTACCAAGTAGCATTTGAGTACGACCTATCACCCACGGATGGACGGGAAGATAGAGGGGATGAATCGGATGTTAGAAGATATGCTACGGATGTGTATCCTTGATTTGAGGGGAGGTTGGGAGCATTATCTTCCACTGGTGGAGTTCGCGTATAATAACTCCTACCAGTTCACGATTGGCATGGCACCATTTGAGTCATTGTACAGGAGGCCATGTCATTCGCCCACTTGTTTTTTGGAGGCGGGGGACAACAAGATTCTTGGACTTAAGTTGATTTAGGATTCTTCGGCCAAAATTAAGTTGATTCGGAAATGTATACGGATAGACCAAGACCGATAGAAGAGTTATGCTGATACCAAACGGTTCTTCCTGAAGTTTAGTGTGGGGGACCAGGTGCTACTATGTGTATCTCTTATGGAGGGGATAATAAGGTTCAAAAAGAGAGGAAATTTGGTGCCAAGGTAGATAGGGACATTACTTATCATTGAACAGATTGGTCCAGTGGCATATAGACTCAGGTTGCCAAATAATTTACATCGGATTCATAATGTATTTCACATTTGTCCGTTGAGGTGATATCTCCAGAATGAGTTAGACTACACCCACATTGCTTTATAGGAGATCGCCCTGCAGCCTAATATTTCAAATGAGCAGTGGTCGGTAGCTATCCTAGACTATAGTGAGAGGAGATTGAGGTCGAAGGTAGTTCCACTTTTACATGTTCAGTGGGGGCATTATAATGCCGACAAGTCCACTTGGGAGCGCGAGGATGAGATGCGCGATAAATATCTAGATTTATTCATACTAGGTATTTCCTTTTTCTGAATTTTGCCACGAAATTCCGTTATTAGGGGGGAAGTATGTAACACCCCGTAATTTTAATGATTTTTATATTAGAATTAATTAAATTAAATTGAGAAATTAATCCGGATTAAAATAAATATTAATTAGCGAGTCAAGGGTTAATATTTATTTACATTGAATATTTCATAGTGAATGAGTAATAAATTGATAAGAAAATGTTATGATTGTCGTGAGTGAGAAATACGACAGTTAGGGTAAATTTAGTCGGGTCTCGCGTGTCAGTCGTGTAGGGACTTAATTTTGGGAAATGAAAGGTAAGTCAATTTTAATGATTCAAATGGTCATTTCTAGTGTTTCAGTGTGTCTTGAAGGGTCAAAAGAGTTAGAAAAGCGTACTAGGGGGCTTAGTTTAGGTCCCGGGGAATTTTTAGGTCAAACTGGTACCCCGAAGGGATATTTTGGTCTTTCAAAATTTGGGGGAAAAGGGATTTACAAAATTTGGATGGTTATATCTGCAATTACATAAGGGAAGTTAGAGTAAAAATAATAATAAACACAGAGGGGTTACAGAACGAGGAAGGAGAAGGGTTTTCTGGGAGACTCTAAGGCTTTTCTACCATTCTTGCGCCACCGCCACCACTGTTGAGTAGATAGGAAGGAGAGAAACACCACCCGACCATTATTCTATGAAAATTCAAACCTACATATAAAAGCAAATATTTATCTTGTTGATTTATGAGTAGATATACCATTCATGTTAGAGTAGGATGATTATCTTATTGATTTCATGAATTTTGTCTTTAAATAAGAAGATATGAATCATATTCTTGGGTAGGAATTGTGATAGACTTGACTCCTTATGCATATAGGACTAGTTTGATGAGTAAGTGTAACGAATTGATGAAGAAATCTCGACCAATGTTGAAGTTCTTGATCAAAAATGATAAACTATGACTTTTAAGGGTTAAACTTGAATAAAATCAATTTGAAGTTGTTCTTTAATGATTTAAGGGTTCTATTACGTTAAAAATCATGTATAGCTGCTACTATGATGTTTGAGACCTTCGTTTGAGTGTTTGGGATCATGTAATGGTGGTTTAGAGGATTCAAATTAGTGATTCTTGTAACTGTTAACATGGAGAAGACGAGACCTATTATCGATTCGGCTCCTTGGTCGAATCGATTCGGAAGGCGAATCGATTCATACCAAGGACAAATCGATACGGTTTCCCAGATTTAAAATATTTTCCCCTTCTTGTTGGAATTCATGGGAAATGATCGAGTTAAGTTTTAGAAGGAATTTTTAAATTTAATAGAGATACTTTAATTTCTAGTAGGCCAATTTTGGGATTTGGACTTCGTCGCATGAGGGGAATTAGGACTAAAGTTATTTAGGTATAATTGGAGAATACAACCTAATTCGGAGAATGATATTATGTCATGGGAAATCAAGGGAATGTATGACCTAGACCATTAGGGTACGGGTGAGGTATCTACTGAATCTACTTCGGGGACAATTTATAATCCTTCGAGTATTGGGAAATCCTCGGGATTAGGCGATGATAAATATTATAGTAATGTAATGATACGTAGAATATTCAAGAATTATCATACCACATATGGGATATATATTATAGGTTAAGTGAATACCTATACTGAATATACATATAGGTGGTGTGAATACCTATTGTTTGATTTCATATGTGTAAACATACCTAGGCTGCTTGTTATAACGGGAGGTTTCCGCGTTATGGACAGTCTTATCCTGAAGAGCCCATTGGGGTGATTTTTACTTGTACCCCAGAACGTAGAAGCTACATATGTGCTATCTGAGTGTATGATGGTTTCGACGTTCAAGTGGGCACATTTGGTGTGTACGTGACCCATAGACTTGGAACTATATTTTCCTCCAATATGTGTGATTTGATTTATGGTTCAAGGGTGATATCCGAATTTATGTCCTTATTTAGCATGTGATGTACTAGGACTTGATATCAATGTATGCCCGCATCACAAGTCTTCACCTACGGGTGATGTATACGTATATATATTATTAAGAGTGATGTAATTACATATTTGTGTAATTAATTCCACTACGAGTGTAATAGTAGATAAGATAGGTTGTGATGTTTAAGTTACACTAAGTATGTGTGAACTTAAACGTTAACTGGTGACTCTTAATAAACAGAAGGGATTGGTAATTTAATATTGTATTGTATGGGAAGTACGAGTGGGCACATTATATTACTAAGTAGGAAGAGATTCAATTCAAACTACTTAGGTGGGGTAGCATAACTCGGTGGGTTGGAAAAGTACGTTCAGCGTGCACAATAGTTGAGAGGTGAGGATTTCAAGTGAGAGCACGCGGAGCTAACATGTACATAATATTTACTCTTTACTGCATTTTAAATACTTTCTTAAATGTTTTCAAACTGTTTTACTTGGTCTCTCACCCATTTCAATTCCATTTTGTAAAAATATTTTAGGTGCCCAGCCACTAGGACGCCAGACTTCGGAGTTCCTTCACTTGTCGTGTTGCAGTTGCTGTGGAAGTTGTAGGACCTTGGTATTAGACCCATCCACATCTTTCACTTCCTATTTCGCATTTTATCTATTCTAGTCGGGCATGTCTCCCTTTTCTTAGTCGAATATTATTATTGATACATTGTACTTTCAGTTTATTTCCAGCATTGGGTTTAGATTTTATTTATGGATGATTGTTTTGGCATTTTTATCTGGAGTGTTATTCCAGATACATTTATTTACATCGTTAGGTTATCAATTATTATTATGTGCATGGAATGGGTGAATGTAATTTATTTAGTTATATCAATTGCATGTAAATAAAAGGAATTTAAAATTTTGACAATGGGCTATTGGGGTATTAGTAATTAATTGGATTTCGACAGTGATGTTGAGAATGAAACCATTAATGATTCCTGTTTAATTTAATAATGGAATGATCACACCAAGAGTATAATAAACAGGGTGTCAGAATGAAGACTCAAAATACAAAAGATAAAACATCATAGCACTAGATATATTATACATCATGAAGCACAAGTCTAGTGCATGATAACATGTAACCCTAATCACTCATAAGATATAATATGTGAAGAATCATGTGAAAGCTTACGAGAATCAACAAGTTTAACATTTACTACCTCCAAATTGGATTTCCTCAACCACATAGATGTTTCTTTAGAGCCTCAAGTTTTGGGAACCATGTTCACATGAGATTTATACTTCATAGGACCTTTTATAAGATCAAACAAAACCTCTTAATGTGGCTTCTCCTACCACATTGTGTGCACATGTATATTTTAGAAAAGATAGACTCAGATTGACCTTTGGGAATGTCCTTGGCCATGATTAACTATTTATCAAACATGGTATTGGATTTAAAAGAGGAAGCATAAAAATCATTATAACTTAGACCTTTCTTATCATTCTTGATTTGGATGGACCATAACATTTTTTCCAACTTTTCCAACCTAGTCTCCAAATCAAGTTTGACATGATTGGGGTCTTCTAACTTCAAAATCCTAGACTGAAGAAAATATTTGGGCTCATCAAATTTTAAGGGCTCCTTCTTCATATTTTTTTATCATTCCTATAAGGTTATCTCCCTCCTCCTCAATGTATGTGAGCTTCTCGCTAAGACTCTTCTCATATGCCCTTAAATCCTCAATCAATTTATCACTATTTAATAAGGCACACTCTTTTAACTTAGCCTCTAATTTTAAGTTAGCCATTTTGAATTTCAAATATTTGTTATACAACTCAGGGAAGACAATTTAAAGCTCGCTTTCATCCTCACCGGTTATCTCTACTTTTTACTCCTATACACCAATATGGAAATCAAAAGATTGGACCTCATAATCATCATGCATATGATTATCTTCATTGGTGGAAGACTAATTATTTAGACTCGTATGACTATCCAGAAGGAAGTTTTGTTATAATCCATGGGAGAATTTGTTTCCCCTTTCAACTCACTATCACTACGGGTTGCATTGTATTCTTTATAATTTTTTACCTCCTATCCTTAGTTTAGTGAAACTTTAAAAAGCATTATGCCTAACTCCTTAGCATTTCAAGTTCTTGTCCTAGTCATCCATCTTATTAGTGTTATCCCTCTTATTACTATCACATTCATTATTAAAGTTCTTATATCTCTTATAATAATTCTTTTTTTCTTTAAGCTTAAGAAGTTTATGGAATTTTTTTGCAAACCTCACAATCTCTTAGAATTTTAAACCACACTCACTCTTGAATTTCGACACATCCAACTTACGGGCTTTCAAAGCTATACACTTATCCTTTTTCTTAGGGGGCACATTTTTATATCATAGGTTTGGAGATCATTGACAAGTTCTTGGACTATAAAAGTATCAACACCTCCAACAAAATCTAGGATCATCTAATCATTAAATCTTTTTAGAAAAGACCTTAAGATTTTTCTACTAACTTTCATCTTATGGATAGTTCCACCCAGGTTAAATTAGTAATTAACAATATCTAACAGTTTATCATAAAAAGCATCAAACATCTCCTACTCTTCCATTCTAATCATCTCAAACTTATTTGTCAAACTTATATGCTTAAATGATTTTCATACCCTCATCCGTGAATTTCAAAATATTCCAAGCATCTTTTGCCCTCTCACACGTCAATATACACCTAAACTCTTTAACAGTGACAAAATAAAAAATAGCGTTAACATCCTTAGAATTAAAAGTCGGGGCATCTTTTTCAGCCTTAGTGCAAAGAGAATATGCTCTCGGCAAATAAACTTTCGTAGGAGGAGGCAACCTTTGCACAACAAAGTTCCAAAGATTTTCATTAATATAATTCAAGAAAAATCTCATTCGTCCCTTCCAAAAGGGATAGTTTGAACCATAAAACATAGGAGGATGGGTAATGGAACAACCTTCATGATTAAAATCCATCTAGAATCCTAAAAACACACTAAATAAAGGATCAACTCAATAATTTAGAGTAACATTATTTGGTACTAGTTTTAGAGGTGAAAGTGTTTGCGTACGAATACCAAATTTTAATTTCAATCGAATTTACAAACAAATGGGAAATTAATCCAATTTAAACTAACACAATGCAAACAATTTTGTGTGATCATTACCCATTTTATCTTACCTAACAATTACTAAGTGAGCATGAAAGAATAAAACAAACTTAGTAAATAAATAATCACATAACGTCACGATGTACGAGGAAACCCATTACAGGAAAAATCTCGAATAACATAGTTAATGCAATTCCATTATGATATAGGGTGTGTACAAGGATGACATCCTCCAAGCCTAATGCAATCTTCGATCCTTTGAACTTATTCAAAACAGCCACAAGAATTCTCTATTGACACTCAACGTAATCTAACTACATCTCGGTATCCACCAATCTGGACTAGGATTGATCAATTAGCAACATGGAGTCTACCATGCCAAAACAAATCGAACAATGAGAAGCAAAACTTTTTTAGGGTTCAAAACATTATATCTCAACATGAGATTATTATGTTGATTCATATATCTCTAAAATAAGGAGTAAAAGGTGTATATGAGGTTATAGTTTTGCTATGTCAAATATCCCTTCAAAATTGAACCACTCCTACCCATGTTTATCTTGAAAAATGTGTAAGACTTAAGGCATAGAAAGCGAGGAAAGAAACGTGATGTTATTTGTACAAATTATGTCCTAGTTCAAATGACATTGGCTTCTCATTAAAACGAGACCAAGTCATTAGAATAACATACCTAAGGTATTTTTAACGACCTTCGAATGATTTGAAAAAACCTCGGTAAGTTATTTTAACAAAAGTAAAAAAGGTTTTATGAGTTACAAAAATACTTTTTGAAGAAACTATTACGAAAATCCTTATAAGAACCCAAGATGTCTAAAACAGTCAAATGAACGATTTATTTAAGTCTCTTAAAAATAGGTTTTAGAATAAACCTAAGTCTGATTTACAGAATATTGCATTAAAGAACTAAAAAGCACAAAAAAGAGGTAAGGAGTTTAATGTGGTAAAACCCCACCCAATTGGGGAAACATACATGGTGACCTCTACGTCACAAAACAAAATCCAGTATAAACGGTTTCAGAATACAAGAATAAAATAAATCATACAATCAATTCCAATTCTAAGTCCAGAAATATACCTAAGCGAGAATCCACTCCCTCTGGGTATCCTTTCTGACTTTTTTAAGAAAATGGATTGTCCTTTCTTCGTTCCTGGTTTTGCTCCATTTCTCCTCTTACATGATGTCGACTCAGTAGTCAAAATCTCTCAACCAACAATACACTTTTTTGTTTGTAGGTGATTGTATAATGAGTGATGTGCCCAATTGTTATGCATGTACTCACACACACTCAATTACAGATAATTCCTATGAATTACAACAGATCTAAATATGAAATACATTTTTACACTTATAAAATTTAGACTCGTTATTTTTGAAAAAATATTTCAAGATTTAATTTCCTTTTGTATTTTAAACTCATATCCTTAGAAATTATTTATCAACATAATTTTTCGAAATTAAAATTTTCTCATATCTGAAACATGCAAGTCATGATTTCAGTTTGTAAAAATAAGAGATGTTGGATTAAAAGGTTTTAAAACTTTACACAACCAGAATCCAACAAGAGATTATGACTTCTCAAACAAGAAATAAAAAACAGCATAGAAACCTAAACATGATTGTATCACATTTTTTTATCTTGAAGTTTCTAAAAAGAAACAAGATCATAAACATGTGATGTTATTGAGAGAGACATTGAAACTATGAGGAAAGTTAAACCCTAACTCTCAATTGATTTTTTGGAAGAAAAAAAGTTGACAGAGTTTCTATACGAAATTCTTTTTCTCTCGTTTTTATTTTTCTCTCTTCTCTCTCTTCTTCTTCTTTTTCTCTCTTCTCTCAGAGTTCCCAAAAACTTCAAAATGTACAGAAAAAGCTTCCTTTTATTGGCTGAGAGAAGGATCTCGAAGGATGGTTTAAAATCAAAGGCTCAGATTAAATAGAATATAAAACGTTGAGATCTAATGGCTCACAAAAGACCGCACAATTCTTTGATTGGTTAAAGATAGGAGCACGAGGATTAATCAAGAACACGTGTAGATCATTGATAACACAAGATCTAACGGTTATAAAGGATGTGCTGAAATGTGAGAGTAAAGAAACACAGTTGTAAGTAATCACGTGTTGCTCTCTAACTGCCA
The DNA here is from genome assembly GCA_949130495.1 of Sambucus nigra. NCBI lineage: Eukaryota > Viridiplantae > Streptophyta > Magnoliopsida > Dipsacales > Adoxaceae > Sambucus > Sambucus nigra. Next base: position 261,913,037 of record OX422210.1, read on the forward strand.
AAAAAATGCATGTTTTGAGTTTAATAGAAATTCAATTTTGAACCACAAATTTTAGTGTCAGTTTGGATTCTACCCAAGCCCATTTTTTGGAATTTTTAAAATATAGATTTTAACCCGAAAACAATTTAAACCTTATTTTAATTATTTTAAATATATATTTTAATTGTTTTAAAATTCCTAAAAATTTTAAAAAATTCATTTTAATTTCAATTAACACACACTAATCAAATATGAGATGAGATGCAATACTATGTGTTGTGAGCGTGTTGGTTTCTACCTTTATGACTTATCTTTGTTGTTGTTGAGGTAGCATATGAATTTTCTATGATACACTTGAAGGAGGGACTCAATTTTGTCTATATTCCCAAACTATTTGAGGTTCTTATATAGTGCAGACTCAAGTGAGTCAACTATATAGTGTGCTTCATTCTTACCCTTAGGAAATGAGGGACAAATTCTCCTTTGAGACATCTAGGACTCGTAGGGATAAAAAATAAGAAAAACTTATTCCGATACAAAAATTCTAACTACCCCATTTCCTAGAACCAAAATGTACTTAACTCAACTATAAACAGACCAATACCCTAAGAAAATCTGATGGTGTTAATTCCTGAAAAATAAGACAACAACTAATGGCAAAGATGATGAATTAGTCAAGTTTTTACAATAACTATCTTGATGGACTCAAATATCTCTCCCCTATTTTGTCTCAATTGGACAAAGGGTGAAAAACATAAAATGAATATAAGAAGCAAGGTAAACATCATTCTATCAACCTAAATCAAACAATGGGTCACCTCAAGGGTCTCCTACATAAAATAGAGAAAGGATCCATCATTTGTCCTTTATCAAACGATCGTACCCTATATCCTCAGAGACCAATTATAAGCATAATAGTAACCAGGGGATATGATAGGTGATCTAATCATGCATAATCATACCGATGGATTTTCTTAAAGATTCAAATCATAAATTATCCAAAGGTTTGGTAAAAAAGTCAGCTAGCTGATGTTCAGGACGTAAGTAGTTAAGGAAATCCATCGGTACGATTATGCTTGCAAGTTCACGTATAAAATGATGTCTAATTTTAATATGTTTAGTACGCGAATGTTGAACATGGTTTTTAGAGATATTGATCGCACTTTTGTTATCGCAATATAAATTCAGCTTTTCTTCATTAATGCCATAGTTTCTAAGCATTTTCTTTATCCATAATAAATGAGCGCAATAACTTCCTGCAACTATATATTCTGATTCTCCTGTGGAAAGCGATATGCAATTCGGCTTTTTACTTCTCCACCCGATTAACTTGTTACCTATATAATAACAAGCACCGAAAGTGTTTTTTGTATCATCTGAGAAGCCGGCCCACTCAATATCGGTGTATCCTATAATTGTTCTTGCTGTGTCTTTTATGTACAATATACCTAGGTTTATCGTGAAAAAAAACTGTTACTTAGGCCATTTAATACAAGATTAAACTATTGAAGTAACTCCGAACTTTTTTTTGAGGAAACTCTTTTCTTTAAATCAAATCAATTTAATCACAAGATGTGTTTAATAAAACATGTATGAGATCAGTTCAAGATTTGTTAACATGTTTGGTAAAATAGTTTAAAATAATGAAACTCAACACAACCACAAGAATGAGATGAGGAGATGTAGAAAGATTAAGGACAATGCATTTTTAACGTGGTAAAATCTAACCCAACTGAGGAAACATCCACGGTGACTTCAAAGTCACAAACCAAAAATCCACTAAAACAAAATATTCAAGTTAGAAACTATATAACACACATGCACACAAATCGGACCTATACAAGTTTAGAAATGTACCCACTGGTTTACTTCTAACTTCTCTGCAGTTCTAATGTTGATATGGCTTTCCCAGTTTGCTAACTTCTCCACTTTATTCCAGTCTTTACGTCAACTCTTGACGATTCAAGATCTTATAACCAACACTTATGTTTTGTAGTGTGTCAATTGTTTGTGATGGTGCTCTAACACATGCATGCACACACACACGCTTATTTTATACAAATAGTCCTATCAAATTACAAATCAAATCTATATGCTATGATTTTCAATTTCTCTCTTCTTAAGAAACAAAAGAACTTTGTTTGACCTTTTAATTAATCCCGGAATCCAAGGTAAACTTGCTCGGAAGACGGTTCAAGGTCTTAATCAATTTTAGAGGGGTTTGAAAATATTTTTAAAATTGAAAACCACCGATTGCGATTCCAACTAAGTCGAAATTCTTATTTCAAAAGAACTAGAAACAGAAAGTAATTTTGTTGATTCTAGAGTTGTGAAAAAAATTTATAGAAAATAATCAACAAACATATTTCTCAAGATGAGTAAATATGCAGATCTATAATTTCTATGAAAAAGAAATACAGATCTAACCTAAATGTTTAAGTTGGACATTGGATCTCAAACTCAAGAGGATAAACCACGAACAAGCTTTCAAACCGACTCACAAAAAACTCTCAAACACTCAGGGTTGGTGTTTGGTGTAAATGGTTTAAGAAAAAAATGAGTTAGTGTTTGAAACTGGGTTAGGACGATTTAAGGTTTTTCTCTCTCTCTCTCTCTCTCTTTGATTTCTCCCTCTTCTCTCTCTTCTCTCTTTTCTCTCTACTTAGACGAAATGCCAAAAGTCCCTTAAGGCTGAGGGTAAGCCTCCTTTTATAGGGAGAAAGGAAGGATCGATAAGGTCGGTTCAAAATCAAGGGCTGAGATTAAGTCAAGGGCGAAAGACTTTGATCCAACGGTTTAAGAACATAGGTGCATTAAACAACTTCTTATTGGCCTAAACAGGTTTCACATGGATTGGCCTCAAACGCATGCAGAGCTTTGATAACAACGATCCAAAGGCTGATAATGGACAATGGTTATGTGTCTTCAAAGAAACACAAATCAGGTCGGTATAGCTGTGACAGGTGTAGGTCTACAATTGAACCTCACACGCGTGTTTTAAAAATAAATACACAGACACCCCCAATTCTCAAGCGCTTTCGGATCCTACCCAAACCAACTTTCAGGTATGAAAACATAAAACCAAGAATAACAGAATGACCCCAAAAGCTTTTTAATCCAAACTTTAATTTCCAAAAAATCATTTAAAAATTATTAAAAATTCCCAAAAATTATTAAAATCAATTATAAATGGGATTAAACACACACAACTCTCACACAATCATTTTATGCAATATAGATGGAATGAGTTCAATCCTAATGTGTGTGGATGATTGTGAATATACCTTTGAACAATCAATCAAGAGGAATGAGGAGTAGAGTCTGAGGTTTTTTGGATTCTAAGGAATGGACTCTATTTTGTCACTATTTCCAAACTAGATGAGAACTATAGAATGTAGAGTTAAGTGAGTCAAGAGTATAAGGTGCTCCAATATCCCCCTTTGGAAATATGAGACAAAATCTCCTTTGAGTCATCTAGGACTCGTAGGGCAAAAAAAATAAGTAAACAACTATTCCTATACAAAAATTCTATCTACGTAGAAAAGAAAATTACATAACTCAACTAATTACATATCAATACCCTAATCACATCTGTTGAATACAACTGAACAGATTTCTGTAAATAATCATTAAGATCAAGTTTATTAAAAATATGTAGAAAAAAATGAACTCATAAGACTCAAATTTCTCCTCATTTTGTCTCAAATGGACAAAGGGAATATTACTCAAGTCATAGGATTTTATTCAGCAGAAACCATTCCTATCGATTTACGCAAAGCAATAAATCTATTGTAATCCAAAGGTTTGGTAAACATATCTGTGAGTTATAAATCAATAAGAAGATAATTGATTTCTAATTCCTTAGTCTCAACTAATTCGCGTATAAAGTGATGTCGAATTTTTATATGTTTGGTTCGCGAGTGTTGAACATGATTTTTATAGATATTGATAGCGCTTTGATTATCACAATAGAGATGTAATTGTTCTTCTTGAATACCATAATCACTCAGCATTTGCTTAAGCCAAAGTAATTGAGCACAACAACTTCCAGCGGCTATGTATTCAGATTCAACTGTTGATAAATAAGTGCAGTTTTGTTTCTTACTACTCCATCCTACCAAATTATTACCGATATAGTAACATGCTCCTAATGTTCTCTTACTATCATCAATACACCCTGCCCAATCGGCATCGGTGTATCCTATTATAGTGCTAGGAGTATCATTGGTGTACCAAAGTCCTAAATTTAGAGTGCCTTTTATGTATTTTATGATTCTTTTAACGTAAACTAAATGGCTCTATTTAGGATTGTTTTGATAACGGGCACACATGCAAATAGCGTACATAACATCAAGACATGAGGCAGTAAGGTATAGCAAGGTTCCTATCATACTACGATACAAAGTAGGATCTATGAATTTTCCACTCTAATCAAATTTGACCGTAGTACTCATGGGAGTTTTAGCATCTTTGGCACCTTCATGGCTGAATTTTTTTATAATCTCTAAAGAATACTTAGATTGCGAAACAAATAAACCTTATAAATTTTGTTTGACTTGAAGATCCAAGAAAAATTGTAACTCCCCCATAAGAGACATTTGAAATTCTTTATGCATAATTTCAGAAAAGGATTTAACTTCTGAGGGAGATGTTGATCCAAAGATGATATCGTCAACATAAACTTGAGCTATAGTAATATGTTTGTCAAAATGTTTGACAAAAAGACTTTGATCATTTCCACCTCTCTTAAAACATTTATCTAAGAGAAAATTGGAAAGGCCCTCATACCAGGCTCTTGGCGCTTGTTTTAGGCCATACAAAGCCTTTTTAAGACAAAAAAACATGATTTAGATATTGAGGGTCAATAAACCCTTTTGGTTATTCTACATAGGTCTCCTCAGTCAATATTCAATTAAGGAAGGCAGATTTGACATCCATTTAGTAAAGCGTAAAATGTAAGTAACAAGCTCTGGCGAAGAGAAGACGGACAGATTCTAAGCGAGTAACGGGGGCAAAAGTCTCGTTAAAATCTATTCTTTTAATTTGAGAGTAACCTTGAGCAACTAATCTGGCTTTGTTTCTAATAATTATCCAACTTTCATCAGATTTATTTTTAAATATCCAACATCTGCCAGTAACCTTTTTGTGATCAGGACTAGGTACAAGATAACAAACATCATGAATGACAAATTGAAGAAGTTCTTCCTGCATGGCAGAAATCCAATGAGGATCATTCAATGCATCATTTACATTCTTTGGTTCCACAAGTGAAACAAAACGTGGATAATGAGCATAGTTTCTTAATTGAGATCTTGTACGTACAAGCTCACTAGGGTTACAAACAACGTTATCTATGGGATGATCTTTAGAAACCCAGTTAGGTACTTCAAGTGTCTCAATTGGTAAAGAATCATCTATTTTTGGAGGGTCATTTTCTAAACCATTTTCAGACTCCTCCACAATAGTTGGTTCTCCAGTCTTACTCTCAATAATAGTGTCACTTACAATAACATTTATAGATTCCATTAAGGTCTTTGTGCGAGAATTATTGACACGGTATGCTCTACTATTAGGAGAATATCCTAGAAAGACAGCTTTATCTCCACGAGTCTCAAATTTGATAAGTGTTATCTGTCTTTGTAGACATAATACGTACTACCAAAGTTTTTAAGGTATTTAAGATTGGGCTTTTTCCCATACTATAGTTCGTAAGGAGTTTGTTTAGAATTATTCCTAAGATAGACCTTATTAATAAAGCGACAAGTAGTTCGAATAGATTTTACCATAAAAATATTTAGGTAAGCTCTTCGCATGAATCATAACACGTGCCATCTCTTGAAGAGTACGATTCCTTCTCTCAGCAATTCCAATTTGTTGAGGAGTCTTAGGAGCACTAAATTCATGTTTGTAACCATTATAGTCAGAATACTCTATAATACCGGTGTCTATGAATTCTCCACCTCTATTACTACGACTTCTATTTACTTGAGTGTCATTCTCATTTTCAATCAGAAGTAGTATTTTCAAAAAAAATTGGAAATTATCAGACTTTTGTTTTAAGAAGGCTACCCAAGTAAATCAAGTGAAGTCATCAACCGTAACAAGAATGTAATTGTGTCCACAGAGACTAACAGTTCGATAAGGACCCATTAGGTCCATATGGATGAGTTCCAAGGGTTTAGAGGTAAGGATATCTTTAACTTTCTTATGAGGTACCTTGACAATTTTTCCTTTTTGACATGATCCACAAACATTATTAGAAATAGGTTTGATCTTTGGAATTCCTCTAACTATTTCTTATGAAGACAATGTACTAATATTTTTGTAATTTATGTGACCCATTCGGTTATGCTATATCTCATTGTCATCCATTATGGCAATGTTACAAACCTCAGTCATGTTCTAGATAGTATAAAAATTATCATGAGTTCTGAGTCCTGTAATTATGCACTCACCTTTTTCATTTAAAATTTTACAATTTTTCTTTGAAAAAGTCATAGTATGATTTGAGTCACAAAATTACGAGATACTAAGTAGATTAGCCTTAAGACCTTTTACTAAAAGAACATTTTCAAGTAAAGGTAATCCTTCTTCTTAGAGTGTACCTTTACCAATGATTTGAGATGATACACCATCACCAAAAATAACTTTTCCTCCAACAAAGCTGGTTTTGTTTAAAAGTTTGGTATTAACCCCAGTCATGTGCTTTGAACACCCAGAGTCTAAATACCAACCAGAGGGAGTGTGTTCAACTTTTAAAGAAGTAATCACAATATTACACTTCATCTGGGGCAATAGCTCATCTTTTCTAACCCAAATAGCTCTTGTTTTTATTTTGGGCAAATTTTCTCTCATTTGATAAAATTTTCGAGCATTAGATTTTTGTTGAAAAATATTTTGTGCATGAGTTTGAATTTTATGGAAAGTAGGAGCATTTGGTTTAGTAAAGTTTCTAGGAATCCTTCTTGGAAATGATCTTTTAGGTTTGGTCTTTCTCTTCTATAGTTAGTGTTTTTGTCTGGTTGTCTAGGGAGAACATAATTGTTACGACTTTTCCTAGAATAGTTAAAGTTATGGTATAGAGGAGTATTACAGATAGGTTTTACTAAACGTCTAGAGTAGCAACCTTCAAATGAATGATCGTATAAGTCACAGTATCAGCAATATAAATTATTCGAAGAGGGTATCTCTTTAGGAAAATCTGTAAACATAGGCTTCATGGAATTTTGGGGTTGAACCTTATTCCTAGGGAGTACAGTTTAAAACGAAGAAACACTCTTCCTAATTGGAGGGATGACATAATTAGCCTTAGGTAAAATTTCACACTTAGAGTAACTTGATTCCCCAATATCAAACTTTTATTCTTTTTCATCAAACTCATCTTTTAGGGAATGAAAATCTGGACAAGATTCTATAGGTCTTTTGCCTCCTGACACAAACTTGATTGTTTCAAAATTTTTAGTTTGTGTCTTCAAATTTGGGCAAAACCCTATTCCAGTTCGATCATCAGAATTTGTTTTTGAGTCAGCAACAAAACCATCAAAATAGTTTGAATTATTTTCAAATTTTGCAAAAAAAATTTAAAACAGTTGCTGTCTTTTCTTTAGATTGTTCCAATTCTAATAATGTCCCTTTATATTCTTTCTCCAGAGTTTCATTTGTTTCAATCAAAACTTTCAATTTTTGATCAAAATTTTTGACTTCATTCTCATGAGTTAGACATTGGGTAGTATACTCTTCAGCATTAAGTTTAACCATCAAGATTAGGTCTTCTAGTTTCTTAGTGAGGTTTTTCACTATCGTCTCTAGTCTAGAGCTTTTCTTGAGAGTTTTCTCATAGAGTGTGTGAATATCAAGGAGTTCTTCAGTGTCCGAATCACTAAGTGTAGTGTGTGAAGTGACCCCTAGGGATTCATTTATTGAACTCACACACACATTGACATCGTCATTATCGCTTTCCCTTTGACTCACACACCTCGTAGTAGAACTAGCATTGTTCTCATAAATTAAAGCATCTAAACTAGTAGTAGCATGATTCATAATAATAGAAGTAGAGCTATTATCATCATTCTCATACATAGGCATAAGCATATCATCATTATAAATAATATTGGCAAAGAAAGACATGCAAGGATCAAAAACATCAGATGATTCAGGGTCCTCATTTTTCAGAATCACTTGAATCATCCCATGTTTTGCAAATGTTGGCCCTAGTATGTTTATTGGTCATGTTCAATTTCACTCTACAGTCTTGTGCTATATGTCCCAGTTTTTCACATCTAAAACATTCAATGTTCTTGAAGTTTTTGTTAGGTCTCGTATGAATGTCCTTGTGATGTTTGTCTTGACCTTTCTCATGAGGTTTGTAATTAGATTGAGGTGGATAATTTGGTTTGCCTTGTCTGTTTGCCATTTTATTTCTAAATTTGACCATTTTCTTAAACTGTTTTGACATTAAGGCAATTTGATTATCCAAACTATCTATATCACACTCCTCATCAGAGTTATCATTGGTAATAGTAACCTCAGGTTTCATCAGCTTAGAGGAAAAACTCAAATTAGAACTAGTTTGTTTCCTATGGGATTGGGTCAATTATTTCTTAAATTCTAATTACATCTCCATACTTCTCAGTTTACTACTGAGTAATTCAGGAGTGAGATTTTGGTCACTCATTTCCTCAATAGCAGTATAACTCTCTAATTATGTCAGACTCTGAATCCTTTGATGACTTTTACATGAAATTTCTATGGTAATGATCTTATAATTTTAGAGACAATTTCATGTCTGTCATAAGTTATTCCATTATCATGGAATTTGATCACAATGTCAGTCAATTTCATGTAAAAGTCATCAAAGGATTCAGAGTCTGACATAATTAGAGAGTTTTACTGCTGGACAAGCATCTATATTTTAGCAGCCTTAACTCTAGTGTCACCTTCATGTGCAATAATCAGTGTATCCCAAGCTTCGTTAGAAGTGGCACAAGATGAGATCCTTTTGAACTCATGTTCATTTATAGACATAAAAATGGCATTCTTTCCTTTGTTATTATTTCAAAAGAACTAGAAACAGAAACTAATTTTGTTGATTCTAGAGTTGTGAAAAACATTTACAAAAAATAATCAACAAACAGATTTCTCAAGATGAGAAAATATGCACATCTAAGTGTAATATAACATAAAATGACCAGATCTATAATTTCTATGAAAAATAAATACAAATCTGACCTAAATGTTTAAGTTGGACACAAGATCTTAAACTCAAGAGGATAAACCATGAACAGGCTTTCAAACCAACTCACAAACAACTCTCAAACACTCAGGGTTGGTGTTTGGTGTAAATGGTTTAAGAAAAAAATGAGTTAGGGTTTGAAACTGGGTTCGGACGATTTAGGGTTTCTCTTTCTCTCTCTCTAATTTCTCTCTCTTCTCTCTTCTCTCTCTTCTATTTTCTATCTCTACTTAGACGAAATTCCAAAAGTACCTTAAGGCTGAGGGTAAGCCTCCTTTTATAGGGATCAAGGAAGGATCGATAAGGTCGGTTCAAAATCAAGGGCTGAGATTAAGTCAAGGGGGAAAGACTTTGATCCAACGGTTTAAGAACAGCGGTGCATTAAATAGATTATGATTGGCCTAGAGAGGTTTCATATGGATTGTCCTCAAACGCATACAGAGCATTGATAACAACGATCCAAGGGCTAATAATGGACAATGGTTATGTGTCTTCAAAGAAAAATAAATCAGGTCGATATATCTGTGGCAGGTGTAGGGCTACGATTGAACTTCACATGCGTGTTTTAAAAATAAATACACAAACACCCCCAATTCTCAAGCGCTTTCGGATCCTACCCAAACCAACTTTCAGGTATGAAAACATAAAACCAAGAATTACAGAATGACCCCAAAAACTTTTTAATCCAAATTTTAATTTCCAAAAAATCATTTAAAAATTCCCAAAAATTATTAAAATCAATTTTAAATGGGATTAAACGCACACAACTCTCACACAATCATTTTATGCAATATACATGGAATGAATGCAATCCTAATGTGTGTGAATGATTGTGAATATACCTTTGAATAATCAATCAATAGGAATGAGGAGTTGAGTATGAGGCTTTTTGGATTCTAGGGAATGGACTCAATTTTATCACTATTTCCAAACTAGATGAGCACTTATACAATGTAGACTCAAGTGAGTCAAGAGTATAAGGTGCTTAATATTGTTCCATTAATATATTTGATTATTCGTTTAACACGGATAAGGTGACTTTCCTCAGGTGCACTTTGGTAATGAGCGTAAACACAAACAGCGTACATAATATCGGGTCGAGAAGTTGTTAGATACAATAGACTACCTATCATACTTTTATATAGCGTACGATCTACAAGTTTCCCATTCTCATCTTTGGATAGTTTCATAGAGGTGCTCATGGGAGTTCTAGCAACTTTCACATTTTCTAAACCGAATTTTTTAACTAATTTTATTTCGTAATTAGACTGCGATATAAATAGCCCACCATCATTTTCTTTGACTTGAAGTCCTAAAAAATATTAAAGTTCCCCTATAAGCGACATTTGGAATTCCTCATGCATAATTTTTTAAAACTCTTTAACTTCATATGGAGAAGTAGATCCAAATATAATGTCGTCAATATATACTTGAGCAATTAAGACATATTTGTTAAAATGTTTGACAAATAATGTCTGGTCAAGTTTTCCACGTCGAAAACCTTTATTGATTAAAAAGATTGACAGATATTCTTACCAGGCCCGAGGTGCTTGATTTAAACTGTATAATGCCTTTTTTTAACATAAAGACATGGTTTGGGTAATAAGGATCGATAAAGCCTATTGGTTGTTCAACGAAGATCTCCTTCGTCAAAATACCATTTAAAAAAGAGAATTTAACATCCATTTGATAAAAGTTGAATTGTAAGTGATAGGCTATGGCCAAGAGTAAGCGCACATAATCAAGGCGAGCGATCGGGGTAAAGGTTTCCTCAAAACCTATTCCTTCAACTTGAGAGTATCCATGGGAAACTAATCTAGATTTATTTCTAATTATCATCCCACATTGATGAGTTTTATTTTAAAAGATCCAATAAGTGCCAATAACCCTTTTATTTTCTGGCCTTGGGATAAGATTCCACATGTCATGACTTTCAAATTGGACGAGCTCTTCCTACATAGGACCTATTCAAAATGAATCACTAAGTGCCTTATTTACATTCTTTGGTTTTACTAGAGAAACAAAGCACGCAAAATGGGCTACGTTACGTAATTGGGATCTGGTACACACTGGGTCATTAGGGTTACCAATAAAATTTTAATTGGGATGATCTTTAGAAACCCAATTAGGTACTTCAGGGGTCTCAGCCGTTAAAGGCTTAAATATCTCTGGAGTGTCATAAGTAAAATTATATTCAGACTCCTCCACGATAATTGATCCTTGTTCTTTACTCTTTACAATAATGTCACTCACTATCACATTTATCGATTCCATAATTACTTTGGTATGAAAATTATAAATTCGATAGGCCCTACTGTTTAGGGAGTTACCCAAAAATATGTCTTTGTCTCCACGAGTTTCAAACTTAGACATGTGTTCACTATCTTTGCAAACATAGCAAGTACTCCCAAAGGTTAAAAAAAATGTTAGATTGGGTTTTTTACCATACCAAAGTTCATAGGAGGTGTGTTTGGTATTTTTCTTAAGACAACCCCGATTGATGATGTGACACACTGTTTGAACTGCCTCAATTCAAAAGTATTTTGGGAAATTTCTTAGCATGTATCATTACCTTGGCCATTTCCTGGATTGTTCGATTCTTACGCTCGGTAACACTATTCTGTTCAGGCATTTTATGAGCACTGAACTCATGCTGATAACCATTACCATTACAGTATTCTATTACACATGAGTCCTTAAATTCACCACCTCTATCACTATGCATTCGATTAACTTAGGTATCTATTTCATTCTAGATTCTTAAAAGCATTTTCAAAAATTCTCAAAATTTATCGAATTTTTGTTTTAAAATGTTGTCCAAGTGAACCGAATAAAGTCATCCACAATGACTAAAATGTAACCGTTACCACAAAGGCTCACAGTTCGCAAAGGACCCATAAGATCCATGTGTATTATCTTTAGAGGTTTAGATGTTAAAATGTCTTTAACTTTCTTGTGAGAAATTTAATCATTTTTGCTACCTGACACGGCCCACAAACAACATTTGAGATCGGTTTTATTTTTGGTAAACCTCCAACTCTATCATGCGAGCTTCATTTTCCAAGATTATCGTAATTAATATGGCCCAACCGATTATGCCAGATTTCATTTTCATCAAGTTTGGCTACCTTATAAGTCTCATTACCCGGATTTATTGTGTAGCAGTTATCTGGGACCTTGTGACCTATAAGGATATAGTCACTATCCTCATTTAAAATTTTGTAATTGGTTTTTGATAATGTGACAGTGTGGTTAGAGTCACAAAATTAAGATATGCTCAACAAATCTGCTTTAGGACCTTTTACTAATAGGACATCTTTGAGAATAGGGAGTACCTTTTCTAAGAGTGTTCATTTGCCTATGATTTGAGCTGATACTCCATGTCCAAACAAAATATTTCCTCTTAAGAATTTAGTCTTATCGGATAATTTAGTATCGTCTCTGTTCATATGCTCGGAGCATCCAGAGTCTAACTACCAACCAAATGAAGTTCTCTCAACTTTTAAACTGCTAACCACAATATTGCACTTTAGATGGGGTATTATATCGTATTTTCTAACCCAAATAGCTCTAGTTTTAAAATGTTTATGAACTTTTGATTTAGAAATAGATCTAGGACTCTTTCTCTTAGATGTCATCTTAGCACGAGATCTTTTCTTCCTACCTCTATAGTTAAAGTTTTTATTGGGTTGTTTAGGAAGTACATAAGTATTCCTGCTCTATCTAGAATAGTTAAAGTATTTATACAGGTGAATTATAGACATGCTTATACAATCGTTATTGAAAACACTCAGTAAGACAGTGTCCATAAACATCGCAATAAGAACAATATTGGTGGCTCGATAGTTTTTTCACATTTTAAAAACCTTTAAAAAGAGGTTTATCAATTTGCTGGACATTAGCCTTAGGTCTAACTGCAACTAATTTAAATTTGGGATCATATTTCCTAACAGGGAACAAACATACTTAGCCTTAGGTTCAACAATAGGCTTAGGACGATTTTCCATCTGATTGTCTAGCCCATTTTATTATTTTCAAAATCTTTCTTTAAGGTTTTAAAATCAAGACATAGGTTATCTGGTCTTTTTCCGAAAGAGATAAATTGCACATGTTGAAAATTTTTAGTTTGTCCCATAATTTTCTAATCAAAACCTAAACCAATTTTATCTTCAGAATTGGTTTTACTTAATGCAACACAATCTTCAAAATAGTTAAAATTGTTTTCAAATTTAGAAAATTTCTTGAAGACAATTAAAAATTTTTGTTTAAATTCTTCCAATTCTATCAAAGTTGCCTTATATTTCTTTTCCAAAATCTCATTTGATTCAGAAAGTTCTTTAATTTTTTCAACAAAATAGTTAGTTTTCCTTTTCAAAGGCCAGACACTGATTTGTATAGTCCTCTGCGTTCTGTTTCACCAATAGGCTTAGTGCTTCTACCTTTTTAGTTAAGTCATTGACTGTCTTTTCTAGTTTAGTGCTCTTCCTAAGAGTCTTAGTGTATAGTGTATGAATTTCAAGGAGATCATCGTTATCGAGCTCATTATGTGCAGTGTGTGAATTGTCACCTAGTATTTCATTTGACGAACTCACACACCCATTCAATTCATCATCAGTATGAACACTTTGACTCACACACATCGTCAAAGAACTATTACTAACAATCTCTATGGCATTTATACTATCTGAGCAAGAAGTAGATAAACTAGAAATCGACAAAACATCATCAGACATTACAGTACTAGGCATAATAGCATCAGCTTCAGCATTATTCACAGACATGTCATTAGAATAGATAATTTTTGCAAAGAAATACATACAAGGATCAAAAGAGTTGGAAGACTCGGGCTCATTTTCTTTAGAGTTGCTTGAATTATCTCAAGTCTTACTGATATTAGCTTTAGTCGTGTTATTCAGTTTAACACTACAGATAGTAACTATGTGACCCTTTTTACCACATCTATAGCATTGAGTGTTTCTAAGGCCTCTTTAAGGTCTATTATTATTCTCAGTGTTTTGTTTGTCATAATTTCTCTCATGAGGCCTGTTATTAAAGTTGGTTTGATATCCAGCTTTCCATTGTTTAGAAGCAACAGTGTTTCTTAACTTTATAGTTGTCTTCAAATGTCTTGACATAAAGGTTATTTGGTTATCCAGACTCTCTAAATCACAGTCATCATTGGAGTCCAAGTCTATATTAGGCATGACTAGCTAAGGTGAGGTCATTTTAGACTGAAAAACTACATTGTAACTAGATTATCTTTTCTGATTGTAACTAGACTATCTTTTTAAACTCAAGTTCCATTTCTATCATCCTAAGTTCACTACTGAGGAGTTCAGTGGTCAAGTATATATCATCTATCTCCTCAATTGGATACCTTTTGTTATCAAACTTAGGAGAAGGGAACTAAGAAATTTTGACACTATTTTTTTCCTATCATACATGATTCCATTTACATGCAGTTTTGTAATTTTTGTCAGTCAACCTAATGCAGAATTCGTCAAAGGTCTCAGTCGCATTCATAAGTAGGGAGTTATACTATTGTATTAACATTTGAGTTTTTTCTGCCTTAACGCGGTCATCACCTTTATGAGTAGTGACTAACGTGTCCTAGGCTTCCTTAGAAGTAGTGAAAATAAATATGTGTTTGAATTCGTGCTCATTAACTGATATGAAGAAATCATTTTTACTTTATTATTACTTAAGGAGGCAAGTTTTTCTTCCTTAGTAAACGCATTAACTAGTTTTTTAATCCTTATAGTACTACCCACTGTAACAGGATTAGTTGGATGTGTATATCCATTTTCAATAGCTTCCCATACATCATCTTCCAATGCCCTTTGGATGAAATCAACCATCCTTACTTTCCAGTAAGGAAAATTGTTCCCATTAAAGAGGGGAGGTCAGGACAAATTTCCATGACGCTTAAACTTTTTATCCATAAGAGATTTTCAAAACAATTTCAAAATACAGGATCTTAAAACGTTTTGAAAGTACAAAGCTCTGATACCAATTGAAAAAACTTCACTATGTTATTTTAACAAAATTTAAAAAGGTTTAATGAGTTCCAGAAATACTTTTTGAAGAAATTATTATAAAAATCTTTATAAGAACACAAGATGTGTAAAAAAATTTAATGAACGATTTATTTAATTCTCTTGGAAATAGGTTCTAAATTAAACCTAAGTCTAATTTGCAGAATATAGCAATGAAGAACTAAAAAGAACACACAAGAGACAAGGAATTTAACGTGGAAAAATCCCACCCAATTGGGAAAAAAATTCACGGTGACCTCTACGTCACAAAACAAAATCCACTATAAACGTTTTTAGGTTACAAGCATACAACAAATCATACAATCAATTCCTATTATAACTCCAGAAATATACCTAAGCGAGAATCCACTCCTTCTGGGTATCCTTTCTAACTTCTTCAAGAAACTGAATTGTCCTTTTGTTGTTCCTGGCTTTTCTCCCTTTCTCCTTTCATGTGATGTCAACTCAGTAGTCAAAATGTCTCAGCCAACAATACACTTTAGTGTTTGTGGGTGATTGTGTAGTGAGTGATGTGCCTAAATGTTATGCGTGTACTCACACACACTTAATTACGGACAAATCCTATGAATTAAAATAGATCTAAATATTAAATACATTTTAACACTTCTGAAACTTAAACTCGTTTTTTTGTAAAAATATTTTAAGATCTGATTTCTTTTTGGATCCTTAAAACTCAGATCCTTAGAATTTATTTATCAACACAATTTTTCGAAATAAAAATTTTCTCAGATCGGCAACATGCAAGTCATGATTTGAGTTTGTAAAAATAAGAGATGTTGAATTAAACGGTTTTTAAAACTTTACACAAACAGAATCCAACAAGAGATTATGATTTCTAAAACAAGAAATTAAAAACAGCAGAGATATATAAACGTGATTGTATCACAGTTTTAGATCTTCAAGTTTCTAAAAAGAAATAAGATCATAAACATGTGACGTTGTTGAGAGAGAGATTGAAACTATGAGTAAAGTGAAACCCTAACTCTTAATTGATTTTCTGGAAAAAAAATTTACACAGTTTCTATAAGAAATTCTCTTTCTCTCCTTTTTATTTTCTCTCTTCTTTCTTTCCTCACTTTTTTTCTCTTTTCTCTCAGAGTTCCCAAAAACTTCGAAATGTAGAGACAAAGCTTCCTTTTATAGGATGAGAGAAGGATCTCGAATAATGGTTTGAAATCAAGGGCTCACATTAAATAGTATATAAAACGTTGAGATCTAATGGATCATAAAAGACCGCACAATAACTCTCCTTGATTGGTTAAAAATAGGCGCACAAGGATTAATTAAGAACACATGCAAATCGTTGATAACACAAGATCTAACGTCTGTAAAGGGTGCGCTGAAATGTGAGAGTACAGAAACACAGTTGGAACCAATCACATGTAAGCACGTTTTGCTCTCTAACGGCCAAAAAAATATGTGTTTTGAGTTTAATAGAAATTCAATTTTGAACCACAAATTTATGTATCGGTTTTGGATTCTTCCCAAGCCATTTTTTAGGAACTTTTAAAATACATATTTTAACCCCAAAACAATTTAAACCTTAATTTAATTATTTTAAAAATAGATTTTAATTGTTTTAAAATTCCTAAAAATTATAGAAAATTCATTTTAATTCCAATTAACACACACTAATCAAATATGAGATGAAATACAATCATATGTGTTGTGAGTGTGTTTTTTTTCCCTACCTTTATGACTGGTCTTTATTGTTATTGAGATAGCATATGACGGGGCTATGATGCACTTGAAAGAGTGACTCAATTTTCCTTATATTTCCAAACTAGTTGAGTCTCCTATTTAGCGCAGACTCAAGTGAGTCAAATACATAGTGTGCTTCACGATCATCTAATTGCAAGTTGAAAAGTTAGGGAGTAATGCCTCATTTGAAACTCGCTTGATCCTCGTTCGAACAAAAAACTAATCTCGTTTGAACTTAAAAGTAAGCTTGTTCGAACAAGATAACATATCTTGTTAGAATGAAAACTTCTTTTAATTCAAACGACCTCAAACACATAGAAAAATCTTAAAGAAATTTGTTAAAAAAATATCCTCAATAAAATTTAAAAACACCCAATAATATCCAGAGATCACTATAATAAACTTTATACCTTTTTCAAAGATTGCAAAGATGAAGACCAAACTCGGAATGAATTTGATGACCCTTTATGAGGTATGATTTAAGTCTTCAATTCCATAGGCTTAAAGATTGTAACACCCTACATATTTTGCCATTGAGTGTGA
This sequence comes from Sambucus nigra, assembly GCA_949130495.1. Classification (NCBI taxonomy): domain Eukaryota; kingdom Viridiplantae; phylum Streptophyta; class Magnoliopsida; order Dipsacales; family Adoxaceae; genus Sambucus; species Sambucus nigra. The sequence goes on from OX422210.1 coordinate 261,930,548, forward strand.
TTAGGCCACGGTACCAAATTATATGAGGTGTTAAAATTATATACTATTCGTAGCATGTGACAAAATTATGAGATATTGAAATAATTTTTTTCACAAGATATAAAGCAAGATCATCCAACAAATATAGATCATTCACCAAATTAAAATTCATCATCATGCTAAACTGTAATAATAAATCTCAACTCCAAAACTAATAAAACTAGAATGAAATAATATCAACTACAAAAATCTCTCTAACTGAAAATCATAATCAAATGTGGAGTCAAATGACCCACCACATCCCAAAAAAACGTATCATAATAAAAGCGATTGGAAATAAAACTAATCAAAAGTGTTCAAATAAATATCCATCTCTAAGTCCCATTACAACTACATGGCAACCTATCCTAAAAAGTTAGTCAACAACGACGGTTCAGGGCCCACCATAAGAATAACCTACTCTTCCCAAAAAGGACCCGTAAATCTAGTCATAAGCATTACAAGAAATAAACATCATATTCATGGGTTTTAAATTACCTAAACAATATGATAACAATGTGAGCAATTTAAAACTATAACAATTACCCACATAAATCAAGTCATCTTATTACCTAAGTCTAATTGTGTTTATTTCAACATTTAACTAAACTTAATTCCAGTAACTTAATTAAATAAATTATCTTTCCCAATAATTATCACATTATTAGTGTGAAACCATTATAGCCAACCAGACTTTCTATTGTCCCAGCACATACTCATGGCGCGCTTAACGTCTCAACATGTCAAATCCACATCCATCCCTATAAACCATTGTCCCAATTTTAGTTAGTCCGCAGATACCATGATGTTCTGCACACGCGACACATCACAATAGCCAGTTATTATAGGTTATGCACTCATCGTAATGGTCATCCCACACTAGATACTACACATACTCTTGATGCCAACACAAACTGTCAAAGTTGCCAAGACAGTATTACTTTCACAATCATATGGCTAGCCTATTACACCTGCACATATAAATATGCACAATACAAACCATAAAAGTATCCAAGACAATGAGGGTTTCACAATCATAGTAATGGCTTGCCTACCTCCATCTCTACACATAATGGCGTGCATCAATTTATCTTTAATACCCCATTTATTATCTTAGGCATTGATTATATTTTCTTTATTATATTATGATTATTTAATACTAGCCCCCAACTATAATTTGGGTGTCGCCTTAAAATTCATCCCTACTCCAATACCTAGAGATCACCAAACTATAAGTATCACAAAGTCCCTCGCCTCGTAAGAATACCTAAATTAAAATCATTGCCTAGTCTCATACCTAGGATAAAATAACATAAAAATGTACTACCTAGTCCAATACCTAGGAAATACCCAAATGTGCAAGTTCACACTCCCTAGTTCCATACCTAAAAAAGTCAACACTAATTAATATGCCCACTCGTCACTCCCATGCCTTGAAAGTAACATACTTATTAAAGGATAAAAGTATAACTATTCAGGTAAATCACATTACCCCAAAAGTGTCAATTTATTAACACGAGCAATTTCTACACTAATTATCATTTAATCATACACTAGTATTACTTTATTTTTACAATTATACCAATTTGATTCCATGCACATTAAATTAATTATATCATGCGATAATCAAGTTCTAAAAATATCCAAACAAGTTGTCCAAAATCATTTTTTCAATACAAGTGATAATTTACCAAACTAACACATAAACCGGTTCAAACATACATAATAACAATTTTCAATGACATTTTATTACATTATACATCATATAAATTATTTATGTGATTTAATAAATCAGCACATATCATCGAATTACTATTTTAATTAACATGTGATTCGCCCCAATATTCTAAAATAACAAGGTACAACTATCTAAGTATGTGGTATTTGAGAACTAAAACCAACATCATAATTTAATAATAAATAATTTATAATTAGGTTATTACTTTTCCTAATTAAATTGTAAATCATATTAAGAAAACGCGTGTATTTAATGTTTATGCAACCTTTAAGTCAAATAATACTTAGGGAGAACAATAGTGAAATTTTTGCATAAAAAATCATTATTCCAAAATTCTAAGCACTCACTTGCGTTCGTCAGATGAAAATAAGGCCTTCTTGAAAATATGTGATTTAGGCCTCCCAAATTAAGGTTAAAATTTTGTATAATGGAGGTTTATGGTTGAAATAATGGGATTTGTAAAAAAAAATAGTGATTTTTTGCCAGAACAAAGATATTTGAATAATTCGAGTGCACCACTCTGTTCGTCTTAGGAAAATAAGCAAGTTGCATTCTTTGACTTTCTTTAAAATATGTGTTTAAAGCCTCCCATAATAAAGCTGAAATTTTGTGTAATGGAGATTTAGGTGTAAAATAATGGGTTTGTAGGGTATTCTTTTGTGTTGGAGAATAAGTGTTGAAAAGGTGTTTGTGAAATAAAAGTTAGGTCTTGTAACCTTTTTTTTTTAAAAACACCTCCCCGAGAATCATAATCGATACTAATATTCTAAAATTCTCTACAAGACTTATATCTCCTCTTTAACTAGACTATTTATGTCTGAGCCTTCACATTTACAATTTTTTTCGGCCCTTTCATCTTCAAAATCCCTTCCTCTGCCCTTCATTTTCCATTTCCCTCATTATCTTTCTCCACTCTCAGTACCTGATAATTGTGGTTCTCACTTTCGCATCATCTCTGTGATTGTGATTGCCCTTTCTCTATCCTCTGTTTCCAATATACCTCTTATTTTTCTTCACTATTCTGAATAACGAATTAATTATATCTCCACCAGGTGTAATATTTATTAATCAATGCCTCACTTTCTTTTTTCCTATCTAAATTACAACAATCTATTGTTTCAACATCCAGGAGTATGCATAAAAACATTGGATCAACTCTGATATTACAAGGAGTAAAGGAACAATTGGACCAAAGAGGTATTGGGTCAACAGAATAACTACAACAGTTGATGGTGATTTTTAATCTCCGAGGTTTGCTTCTCTCTCTCTCTCTCTCTCTCTCTCTCTCTCTCTCTCTCTCTCTCCATATATATTCCACCTCTCACCCATTTCTTCCACTGCACCTAAAAACTTTCTTTTCACATCCTTCTCTTTCCTCATAATTTTTCTTTGATATTTATTATACTATATCTAGTTGAATATTATGATAGAGTGAGTATTATATTCAGACAACAACTATACAGGGAAAATTCTAGGTGCAAATTATTTTTAAGAAGGCAACAATGAGTTTGGGGTGTAAACTTTTTCTTTGACAGTTTGATTTTTTTCTTAATAAACTTGGTTTTTCCCGTATAATTCTATATATAGATCATTCACACAAGCGTCCATTTTCAATTCTTTCCAGTGTATATCTTTACTTTATAAGTTATTATGCTCCTCTTTATAAATTTTATGTGTTTTATATTGGATATTTGATTTGCTTTGTAGTTAGTTTTTAGTTAATCAATAATTCAACACCTTATTTTGGTTTGTTAACCATTAGTTTTGTCTTTTGGTTGTCAGGGCATCTCACAAAAGAAAGAATCATTACACTTGATGAGTTTAAACTTAAGGTTGTCATAGACAATTTGTTCCATTTCACTAATTTTTTCATTTCTCCATTGCTTGGAATTATTTTGTTACAATCTCATGTTATATAGCAATTTATTTTTATTTATTACTGTATATGATCAAGTGTATGGGATTAAACTATCGAAAAATTTGATCATCCTTAGATTTTATTTGATGATATTCCAATTCCTTTTTATTTTTCAATCACATGGAGGAAGGCCTCCAAGTACTTGAACAATAGGGACTTTTGACAGATTTCTTATACTCCACTGCAAAAGTAATGGTAAGCTATGAGTTGTGGATAAAATGATCATTTAAATGTATCATTACTTCCTGTAAAAAAATCATTGACTATTATGTATATTACTCACTCCCATTTGTTGAATATGCTTTGTATTTTCGAGTATGTCTTCGCATAGTTATTCATAGTTTGTAATCATCAACAATACATCTTAATTTCCTTTTGTTAAACAAAAATGTAATTAACCCTTAAATTAATATTTAATTATCCTAATTGTAATTAGTATACATTTTAATTTAATATAATATATTGATTTTGATGATTCCAAACATTTTTTTTTTTTAATATTATTACTAATTATTTCAAATAAAATTTTATATCAATACCAGCTTATATTATGGACGAAATTAATTCCCTTACATACTTATTTTTCACCATACTCATCAAATGCTAGTTGTGTTTGAGATTTCACATATGTCCACCTGAGTTATTTTTCTTGTTTAAACTATATTAAGATAATTTATATACTGTATTGTTATTAGCACTTATCAAATAGTTGGCATTAGATAATTTTTTTGAAAAATCATCAGCAACATTCTTTAAATGTCATTGGGGCATGCGTACCTACTATACTTGCTAACCTTAGACAGTTAAAAAGTGATTTTTTGAATTATGACTGTCCGGAAAATTACCTTGAGCCTCACTACCATTGTTTCTTTGACAGTGTATTTATTAGTCAATTCAGAAGCAAAAGAAGCTAAACGCTTCTAACAACAAGTGTTTATATTTTTTTATTTTGTCCATCAGCTATGCTCCTTGGGCCCAGCCCTATCTAGTCCCTGATTAGGGAGATTTGTCACATAAATAATGTATACATTTCTGATCTTGAGCATCACGCATGTGGTACCTTTGCTCACTGCCTTGGTAAAACCTTAAGATGCCATTATACTCCCTTTGTTATATATAATACTAGTACGTAACTCGCGCGATGCGCTGGTGCTCATCATTATTACCCTTAAATCAATTACTATAAAAGAGACTTCCATCAATAATTTTGTGTCCCTAATTTCACACACACACACATATATATATATATATATATATATATATATGTGTGTGTGTGTGTGTGTGTGTGTGTGTGTGTGTGTGTCTATGTGTGAGTTTATCAATTTTCATATTTTTGTATTTTGATAATTACTGTCTCGCAAAATACCAACAAATTTTGATAATTATAATATTATAAGCTTTAATCTCATTTTCAAAGTTTTAGTGAAGACACATCTCGCATATTTTTAAATTCTAATCAATCTCATAATCTTATATAATAGCGTCCCCTCTTCATCATAATCGCCTATCCCCCTCTTCATTAATTTAGAGATTTACACTTGTCTTATTAGAATAGGGACAGATAACTACAAAAACTACAACGTGAGACTCACAACAAATAAATTTTTAATTATAAGATTAAAACCCCGGGCTCCTCTTGTTTTTTCCAAAACCACATATATTATCAAACAAATTTATGACCTGGTCACATTTAGTAAGTAATAGTGAATGACAAATATACATATCAAATAAGAATGAAATTATTTAAGAATATCTTTTAGTTTCTTATCCATCTTATGTGTATCAATTGATTAAACAACAAATACAGGATATGAAATTGAATGTGAAGTTGGAAGTGACTTTAGATGATTTATGTAATGGTTTTAAAAGTAATATGAATTTTAATGTTTGATTTTATGTAAGGATATCAATGGTTTTAATGATATTTAGATGATTCAGTTTGACTTGCATTCAATTGTATACCCAACACATTGTAGACAATAGAAACAAGTCAACATCCAATAATATTCATTAAGAACTTTACATCCAAAAGTATATAACCACTTAGATAATAACATCCAATTAACATCCACATTACATAACAACCCAAAATAACTTAACATCGAACTTAAATACATATAGTTAGCATCCAAAAGTAGATAATAACATCCAAAACAAGTTAACAACAGCTTAGCTGTCATCTGGTCGTATTGTTTTGTTCTTCTTTGTGTTTCCCCTAAAACCAAGTCATGTCTTCTTAGGCTTTGGAATTTGAGGGACGACCAGTTGAGGCTTTGTAACCTGAGATCCTTGAGTTGTAACTTGGGATCCATGATCATGGTGTTGGTTATTTGGTCCCTCTTTTTTAAATCTTGGTTTTACTTTCCTTCCTCTTTATAATACCCCGTTTTTTTACTGATTTAATTATGGGATTTAATTGAATTAAAAATGTGAATTCATTAGTAATTAATTCAGATTTCAATACTAACAAGACGAGAGTTAGTATTTGATTTGATTATGATAATTATGTTGAATATTACTGAGCGAGTATAGTAATATATGATTACGAACTTATTGAACATTGTCACGAGTGAAAAATACGACAGTTTTGGAAATTAAGTTGAGGCGCATGTGTCAGTCGTGTCGGGACCAATTTGGTGGATTATAAAGTAATTTATTTTTATGCCATCCTTATGATCATTTTAAGTGCGCCAATATGTTCGGGAGTATCGAGATAGTCAAAAAAATTTACCCAGGGGTTTAGTTTGGGTCACCGAGCAGTTTAAGGCCAAACCGGCTACCTGGGAGGGTATTTTAGTCATTTTACTATTTAGTGAATAGTGACTTACGAAAATTAAGATTATTATATTAGCTAACCCTTAGGGTAATTATGTTTATTGGCTGCTACAAACTTAAGAGAGAGAAGTAGGGAGAAAGGAAGGGCATCCAAGAGTTGTTAGGGCCAAACAACCACCTTGCACCACCACCAACTAGGGGTGGCAATTCGGGTTAATCGTGTCATTTTCGGGTCGCATTAATTTTTTTTGAATATAATTTTTGGGTAATCTTAAATCTATACAAGCAAATCGTGTCAAGTTCGGGTCATTTCGGATTATTACCATAAACGGGTTATCGTGTCAAAAATTGCCAGCCCAAAACGTCGGATTTGTGACCGGAAAGAGAACATCACCACCATATCATCTTATCCAAAGGATCAGAACTTCCATTTCTAGGAAAGTGATTTAACTTGCAATAATTCAGTGTATATATTATCCATGATAGTTTAGAATTGGAGAAAAACCATGAAAATGATAAATTAATGGATTTGGAGATTTAAACCTTCATCTTGGTAGGTTTTGCATGTACAATAACTTTTGGAAAAATAGTAGACATGAAATCATGATCCATGTGTAGAGAATTACGAATTTATGTTGAGATATATGATGATTCTTGAAGGAATAGAAGAAATAGGTTTTTTATGAAATATACATGATTTGATATAAGAAAATGATAACCCATAATGATTTGATGATTCTATGACATTAGAAATTATGTGTTTATGTCGATGTAATGTTTGGTATAATTATATGGGAGTTTGGGACATTATAATAGAGGATTTAAGGATTAAAATTGATGAAACCCGTAGGCTAGAATATGCAGAAACCATAGGCCAATATCTGATGGATCGATCGATCGACTCAAGAATGTCGATCGATCGAATGGATCGATTAATCGACCCTTTCCTTCGATCGATCGACTTTTTCCTTCAATCGATCGACTCCCCTGCATTTGTGATAAAATTTTCCTTTTAAGGTTTAACTAAATTCAAACTTTTAAGAATTATTGGTGTGGACTATTTGAATATATTGGGACTTAGAGAAGATTACTAGGGGTATATTTGAAGCCCAAAAAATATTAGTTTGGGTTAAAATGATAAACTTACGAATGTCCGACAAGAGTGTTACGGTTGGAAATTAGGGAAACTTGAGTTTAATTTGGTTAAGAAATAACTGGAGGTTAGGGACAGTAGTAGGGGGACTTTAAATTACTGAATTAACCTTAGAGATAAGTGGGAGACTTAGTAACCTTTCGGGATAGGTTTAAGTACTCAGATGCATATGACGAGAGTTGTCGCGCTAAACATATTACGTAAAATCATCGGGATGAAACTATACTACGTATGAGACTTATAATATAGGACATGAGTATACCTATATTAAAATGTTGGATATTTAGGTTGTGCGATTACCTAATATATGGATTATTATGTGTATGACAAACCTACCATACTTGTTATCATGGGAGGTTGTAGGAAGAGGACAATCTTATCTTGTGTGCCTTCGGGGGAATTTAGATTTGGTACCTCAAGAACATAAAACTGTGAAGACTTATTTGTGAGTTGATAAGTCAGCTGACCATGGGAGCGTAGTGATAAGCACCCAAAAGTTTCTATTTTATACCACGAATAGATGCATTTGAGTCGCTCATTTGTAATAATAATGGTTTTATGCGCTTTATTGTTTATTTTGTAGGGCAAATGCACGTTGTGGTGTTCAAATACTCAAATCAAGGAAATTGCAACAAATATGGAGCTAATTACCTTGCCCCGTAACATCACCCGAGCCTAAAACTACCCCGAAGCCCTTGTGTGTTTAGTTTGCGCCTTTTCAATTTTTTAGATTTTTTGTTTGAGTCGTTTTTATTTTTAGGGTTTATTTTAGATTTATTTATAATTTATAGGTTTTATTTCTTTTTTTATATTTTACTAGTGTAATTTTATTTTATTTTGATTAGTTTTTAGTTTTTATTAGGATTAGTTTTTAGGAGTTTATTTTTATTTTATTAGATTTTATATTTTGTAGGACTTTAGTTTTCATTTTTTATTAGATTTTTAGTTTTTATTTCCTTTGTTTTATTATTTTATTTTATAGATTAGGAATTTAATTTTAATAGATTTCATTTTATTTATTAGAATTTATATTTTTTAGGATGTTAGTTAGTTTATTTTTCACTTTATTTTTTTTGCTCCAAATTAAACACACACAATTCATACTCACACCTAACCAACTAACACTCATATACACACAAACACTATTCTCAATCGCACACTATCATCTACACCCTCACAACACCAAAGCAAACCCAACCCATCTTCTTCCCCACCTTCCACTCTCTCTCCTACCTCCATTAACACAACTTTAACCACTCTCTCTCATCCCACCATTACCAAACCAGCACCCATCTCACCATAAACCCAACTCACCTCTCTCTCACCCCTCCCCTACTCCTGCCACTACCGGACCCGCGTCGGCCAGCCATCACCAACCTCCGCCCCGACCGTGACCTCCGATGGACAACCAAATCTTTTCCAACCCATTTTTTGTCATACCCAAACAACCCCTCATACCCAGGTCACGACCCCTACCCGGCTGCCCGAAACCGATCTGCTCAACTCGTCACCTTCTCTCCCTTGCTCCATCGGCGGTACGGACCTTAAACCCGGATCCCCTCTACACCAAATAGCAAAATGAAACCAAGTCCTCCTCAACAACTCGAGACCAAATCTCGACCCACCAACCTAAATCCTCCCTTATACCACCTGCCATCCCAACCCATTCGCCCTAACCCATTTCAAAATCGATTCCCACTTCAAACCTGCAAACCCAATAAACCTATTTCATCCCAAGTCAGCTAATACCAAAAGACCAAAAATCAACAGCTCACATATTTTTTTAATAACCTTTGCCTTATTTTCCAAATTACCCCACATGTGTTATAAACCTTTTAACCCCTTTCCCCTATATACGCCCAACTATATCTTTTACCCCATATGCCCAAATTATCCTCTTAACCAAATCTGATTATAATTCCATCACCCCTCACTCTCATGACCTCACACAATCCATCCACATTGTAACAACCCGAGGTTTTAGGACGACTATTTATTTATTTTGGGAGAAATAAATATTATCTTATTTGGAGAATAATTAAATTGGCATTTGAGGTCAAAAATTTGAAGTTGTTACAAAGTGTTTTGAATGGCAATTCTGAGGGTGTAGTTGTTTCCGGAAGGGTCGACAAACTCAAAATGACTGTACTTGTGGTCTATTTAGGTTTCGAAAGAATTTAAGTGCGTTTGACTCGAATTAAAGTTATCGAGTCATTTAAATTGTGTATTATCATTTAAAGTTGTGTATCTTGGGAGATAAGGCTTATTAAGCCTATGGGAGAAACAATTCTCCTTAGAGAGAAAGAGAAATATAAGGAAAGAAAGAGAGAAGAAGAAAAGAAGAGGAAAAAGAGAGAGAAAGCGGATTTTCCGGTCAATGCGCAATCTCGAGGAGGAATCAGACTGTACGAACTTGAGGCAAGTGATTAAACTTGCTAAATCATTGTTGTGTACCATTTATTGCATGATTTGTGGATTAAAGTTATGGGTTTTAGGTTAAATTTGTCAAAACCTAACTTTTTGGGAAAATCTTATATTTGTATGGTATAAATGGATTTGAGGTTATAAATTAGTTTAAATATGTTTATGGCTGAATATTGATGATATATATGTGATTGGGTTGAAGAGAAGTTGATTAAAAATGATTTTTGGGATTTTTGGCTTACTAAAAAGTAGCCATTTTAGAGCCTTCTGAAGGTCCGAATCGATTCGGCCCCTTACCGAATCGATTCGAAAATTTGCAGGTGCCCAGGTCTGATTGACCGAATCGATTCGAAACCCAGCCGAATCAATTCGGCCTGAGACAGAATCCCAGGACTAATGACCCAAATCGATTCGCCTTGGAGGTCAAATTGATTCGCAGGGCCGAATCGATTCGGAATTGGCCCGAATCGGTTCGAAAATAGGGCTTTTTGAGGGATGTTTTTCTAGGGAGAATTTCATTCCATTTCGTTCGAGGTTATCGACTGGGAACCTCTATAGCAGTTATGTGGAGTATGTTTTGGATACTTTTAGAGAGTTTCCCTTATAAGATATTATTGGAGTCATATTGACAAAAATTGAGGAATACCGATTAGAGATTATGGTATAGTCTAAGTGAGGAAGCCCACTATTGATGAAAAATTCTATTTGAAGATAATTATTAAATTTATGGGAAAGAATGAGAAGACGCTTAGAGATATTGGATCTTAGGATCAAATCCCAAACGGGATAACTTTAAAGGTTCATATGATTAATTGAACCATACTATGGATTGAGAATTATACATGCTAATAAATGTGCATACGAATAAAGAAATATCCTTAATGATGAATAATTTGGGAGACGTTTCACACAATGAGAAATGCTAATTAAGGTGCATTAGGATAGAAACTATCCTTAACATAAATAGAATTGATAGACAATTCATAAATAAAAGCGATATGTGAGCTTCAAGCGAGAAATGGTATAGTGTATACTAAGTGGGGAAGATGTTTGAGAATTGACGATTAGTATATCGAGAGGGAAATATACTAAACACTAATATTATTTCATCTATGCCTAAGAGCGTACTATGAATATGTAAATGATGTGATAGGTATACCTTATATGATGGTATATCTTTATATGATGTGGTGATGTATGTATACCTTATGTGATGGTCTATATATATATATATATATATATATATATATATATATATATATATAGTGGAGCATACCCCCTCCTTGCTATCATTGGGAAATTGCACGCGATGAGGGTGAGCATCCTTGCTCGATGAGCAGGGTCTGGATATTCCCCAGGTCATAGTCGTCCATGTGATTATTATGTGATATACAATATTATTTTGGGGGTGAGAAGTCGTGGGTATGTGTCGTTCTCCCTTGCCACTTAGGAGCTATAACCGCTTCCCGGGACGTTATGTGCGTGAGTTGATCACGAGGTAGGTGTCGTTTAGCCCGACCAGGTGGTTCCCAGTTTGCTACGTGGTTTGGGAAACTGGAAGATGATAGCATTGTGAGCCTGCCTCCTCGAGTTATAGCTCGTTTGGATGGTTATTATATTATTGATGTGATTGGTTACTTGGGTATCAAGGGCATAATGGACCTCACGACCAACATTGCCAAGGAGTAGTGTAGCGGGGGGTCCTTGTTTGGATTTCGCTTTTACGAGATGTCCCACGTATGAAACGCAGTGTAATGTTGGGAGTGAGGAGAAGTTAGTACTTAATGCTCATATATACATATACAGTATATACCTCTCGATGATCGACAGTGCCAGAAGTAGTGTATCGAGGGGGTTCCTTGTTTGGATTTTTCTTTTGCGAGACGTCCCATGCACGAACCGCAGAGCACTGTTGAGAATTGGGAATAAATAATTAAAACTGGAATAATGAGAATTGGGTTACATGCATTATGCATTGAGGGCATAATGAATTTTGATGATCAATACTGCCAGGAGTAGTGTAACGGGGGGGGGGGGGGGGGTTCCTTGTTTGGATTTCGCTTTGCGAGACGTCCCACGCACGAAACGTAGTGCAGTATTGAGAATTGGGAGAAGTTTAGTCCTTAGTAATTAAATGCTTATAACTCATATATAATATATATATATATATATATATATATATATATATATATATATATATATATATATATATATATATATATATTGATGGCATAACTAGAATATGAGAAATTCTAGTAATGAAGATGTTTATGTTTATTGTATGTTGGATTTGAATATGGGTATGTAAACCCTATATGTTAAGTAAGTGAACAAATGAATGAGAACTATAACATTAAAAGTTAAAGTATATGATTTAGATGGAATTCAGATAAGTGTAGTTTGTGAGATAGTTAGATTTATTTTCCTAATTATAATTTGGGCATTTATTTGGAGATCACGTGCATACGTTTAGTTGCGCGCTTTAGTTGAGAGGTGAGTTGGATTTTTATGGATAGTGCGACTCCATTAGATCATATCATAATGCATTTATAATTATTATGCATTTTAATTCACTTGCTATAAAATGTTTTCAACTCGGGATCTGACCCGTTTATATTTTTTCCTGCTATGTATATATATTGTATTACTTTAGGCGTTCCTCCGCAAGGACACCATTGATGTTCTCCCATCCAGTATAGTCATGGAGCTGTGGCAGTAGCGGACTGTTGCGGCACTTTGTCTTAGTCAATTCCTATCTTTTGTATAGCTAGATTAGGATGCAGTTGTATATTTGGGTCTATACTATAGTGTGTGGTTTAACACTTTTATATTTTCCCTGCTCATATTTATTGTATTGTCTGTGACCCGACAGCATATTCGGGTATTTTACTTGTACATTGTATTTCACTCTTTTATATAATTGGAGCTTGCATGTTTCACTCATCATAGTTAGATGTTGTATTGTGCGATATTGGTTGCATGGTTGGTTTTAATTGGTGTTAAATGAAAGTTTTAAACTTTTTTGCAATCCGCTTTTAATAATTTCGGGTAGTTAGCCTTATATTATTTAGTATTGTCAGTTGATGTTGAGACTGAGCCATCTGAGATACCTGATTTAATGTAGTATAGGGATGGCCACCCGTTATTATTTTGAGCGGGTTGCCACACACATTTCTGCATTTTTTCATTTTAACCCCAACTTATTCTCACACCCCTCATGTCCATCTAATCCCTACCCAATTTACCCTTAGCTCCATGCCTACTATTTAAGGAAGATGAAGACCATTCAAGAAGGGATGATTTTTAGAGAGAATTCTAGAGAGATTTAGAGAGATAGGTTAGAGTAGAAAATAAATTAGGGAAATATTTTGTAAATAGTTTTTATTTTTATTTTTAAAGATTTGTGAGGACAAATTGTGAGTAATTCAATTGATTATTATGTTGAATTGATTATTGTTGGATGCTCATATTGGATGGATGGTGCTTGATTTCAAAGAAATTAGAGTTCAATTTCACTTCAAGAGATTGGGTTTGATTGTTCTCTTATGTTCTATTTTATTTTATTACCCTTTGATTATTTGTTCATATTGTTTACTATCATATTAGGTTAAAACCCCTTTCAAGGGGTGGGGTGACCCATTATTTGATGTTAATCATAATTTAGTTAATTAATTTAAATTAAATATCCCTTTGATGATTAATTTTGTAGTCATACATTTTAATTTACGCCTCGAGAGAAGGTAAATGATTTTCGAGAGAAAATTGAAATTCTAGTTATAATACCCATTTTAGATTCGAACTGGAGATAGGAGTTTCTCAAGTGTGGTATTATTCCTTTAATTTCAACTCTAGACTTACTTTTATGATTTAAACTAGTCTAATCGATCGATCCTAGCGGGTGATTTGTTAGATGATGTTGGGATCTACATTTCAAGAGTTGTAGGAGTGTAATAATTAATTTTCTAAAATGTTATTATGAAAATTACATTTGCAACGAGAGTTGATTTGTGATTTTTATAATAACTTGGGATAATTAATTTTAATGAATTAATTGATTTTAATTAACTAGAATATATAGTGTCATCCTATCCCTTGTTAGTCCTCACTTTTATTACCTCACCCATCTCATATTTTAGATTTTATTTAGTTATATTTACTTAGTTTCTTCACTTATGTTTTAGTTAGTTATTTACATCTTTGACATAGTGTTATTTCACATCCTCGACCAAATTGTTTTAATATTTGAAAAAGCTACAAAAATAGAAAAAGTAAAAAGCCCAAAAAGAAAATAAAAGTGAATTACAATTGTTTTCCCCTCGCTTTACCCCCTTGATGTGGATTGATACCCTTACTTACCTCTACACTTTAGTTTGTTATATTTTGTAGGTATTTGAGGATTTTGATTCACTTGGCTTCAAACAACGATTACACATAAAAGTCAAGTTATCAAATGGCGTCGTTGCCGAGGATTTGGTATTTGGTGACACATGGGTATGTGAGCTATGCTCGCCTCCAATATATGTGATTTGTGTTGATATGGTTCCTTGGTGATTCGAAACTCGTGATCCTTAAGTACGTGATGTATCGGAATTCGATAGTAGAGTATGCATGCATCGCTGCTCAGCCTAGGGCTGTTATATGTATATATGTATTGTGAGTGATACAAATATATACTTGTGATTATTCAATGTTTCTTAGTAAATGAGAATAGCTAAGATAATTAAATGACTTAAAGATGTGGGAACTTAAATAATACATGAGATAATGGATTCAAATAACGAGTATTTATAATGTCAGCATGTCTTAATTGAGTAATACGGGTGAATCAATGTAGTAATCCCTATAGACAAAGATTAGTTACATAGTAGTTAGTTCGTAGCATAACTAGGATAGGTTAATGAGATAGGTTAGGCGTGCATAATAGTTGAGGGGTGAGAATCTCAAGTGAGAGCACGTGACAAACATGTATATAATATTTATTGTTTAATGCAATTAAACACTTGCTGTTTTTAAAATATTTTCACCTCGGGATCTGACCCATTTGCTTTCAAATCTATTTTGTTTTTGTAAAAACCTTTTAGGTGCCCAGCCACTGGGATGCCAAGCATAAGAGTTCCATTGTGTTGATGTGTTGTAGCTGTTGTCGAAGTCACACGATCTCGGTATTAGACGCCTCCACATCTATCTTTGCTTCATTTGAAGTCATTCATATCAGTTGGGGCACGTTGCCCATTCTTATTCAGAGACAACAGTTTTAGGCTTTCATTTATATCAGATGTTGGTTTTATTTATTCAGATTTTGTATTGGGGTGTGCTTTTATTTTGGGATTATTATTAGAGTGTTTACTCCAGACTCAGTTTATTTCATTACATTAGTTATTCATATAAGATTGTTTATGGGTGTGCTGAATGGTTGGTTATTCATTACTTGGTTGTAAGTTGATTTAATTAATAAAATTTGGCATCTCACATTTTAAATATTAGGTGGCTAGTAATCAATTAAATGTTTTCGACAGTGATGCTAAGACTGAACCAACTTGATATTTTGTTTTAATTTAATAAAGGAGTAGCTACCCATTATTTAATTAGACGGGGTGTCACTGGTGGTATCAGAGCATTAGGTTCTAGAGTCTTTAGGATCTGTACGGCTTGTTATGCTTTCAGCGTAGCGTTCTTTGATATAGAGCCCTATTATTAGGACTGTTGCATTCTTTGTTACGTGTTGAAGATTACATACTTCTGCTATAATGTTATGTAGGGTCGGTGGACTTATAAATTCATTTGAATTTCATATGTCGCTTATGAGGGAGAGACAAACTAACACCGCCGAAGAATCAAGTGCGGGACAAGTACCCCAAGTACCCCTGGAAACGGTAATAATCACAGAGGTGGCAAGCATAGTTGCACAGGAAGTTACTATTGCAATATTGAACTACCAAGATTGGTGTGTCCAGTTTCAAGGGGATAAAAGGACAAGGGTAGTTAGTCAATCTGTCAGAAAAAGGGGAACAATAGTGGTAGAACACCATTACCATAGTAAAAAGTTCCTCAGGGACGTCAGGTCCATGGGAACGAAGGAAATGAGATTCAGAACCAAAGTCGTCGGGCCAGCGTGGCCAAGAACAAGGAGATTTCAAAAGAAAAAGGTGTTTTAAGTGTGGAAGAAATGGCCACAAACACTAAATTTGCCTGCAATGAGCTGGAGGACAGCCTCGGTCAAATCATCAAGGTCAGCTTGTCCATAAGGGACAGCAAAGAGGAAACTTCGTTGGTAAGTGTTTTATATGGGGCGAATGGAGCCTCTCCCGTCAAAATTTCCCTAAGAAGGGCAGGACCCCGCAGCAGCCACAGGGTGCCCGTCTGGAATCACAGAATTCCCAATATGGGGAAGCAGGGTTATTTATCCCAATGAAACAAACTCCACAACTTCATTAAGAAGTACAGTATGGATGTGTCTATAATGTCCGATATGCGATTATGCCACTGATACCGCAACTACCACCCTCGTTTGGAGGTACTATAATTTATTATTTATAGTTTCCTTTAAGATAAAAGGAAAATCTCGAATAACTTAGATTCATTACAGTTTATTTGTACTACTTTGAGAAATATGAGCGTAGAATGTATTATTATCCTGATTTTCAAACTGGCTAACGATGGTTTGAGTGATAATAGACCGTTATAGTGATATTTTTGTGTTCGTTTGTCCAGGATAGAAAGTTATTGCGCTAAGTGTAACCTGAGAGTAGGTTGAGCCATATATATATATATATATATATATATATATCGTATAGAGACTTCGTGGAGTATGTCATCTGGTTATATTTAATCCCTATGGGTAGGGATGTTTACTAAGGTGATTCAAGATAGAATGAAATATTTCTTACCAGGGGATTATCTCGTGGTAAATTTAAGAGTCTAACGCCAAGTTAGGAGGAGTGATGTGTTGAATATCGTCTCTCGTAACATGAAAGTAAATGAGTTAATTTTATAGCAAGAAGTAGGTATGCGGGGTACAAGTCAAATACGGAAGGCTCACAAATCTCGTTGATTGACAATGTTAGTTAGTAGTGTATCGGGGGGTTCCTTGTTTGGATTTATCTTTGCGAGACATCCCACGCATGAAACCTAGCGAACGTTGAGAGCTGGGAATGTTTGGCCTTTAGTACATGGGTTTGGTACCTTGGTTGTTATCCATAAAGGAAACGATAACCCTAATTTTAATTATATTACTATCCATGGTCAGTAAAGCCGTATAATACATCGTATAAAGTGTTATCAAATATTTTACATCATGAATAAATTGGTGTAACAAAGGAGGACAATATAGTTGCGATTAGTAGGGTATGGAGCAAAACTTTATTGGGCAGTTGTGCTAGGAATGTAAAGGTTAGTACAAGGCAAGTATGCTAAAATCAAATATTAGTATAAGGACCGAGGAACATAGGGTGTATGGGCGCCCTAAATAACTGAGGTTTAAATACCTCTCATGATAGGTCACTACGATTGTGTATTAATTACCAAAAGTTTAATAAGTCACGATACGGAATAAGTATTCGTTGCCCCGAATCAATGACTCATTCGATCAGTTGCGAGGAGATGCATTATTCTCGAAGATAGATTTGAGATCTAGGATACCATCAATTGCGTATCAGGGATCAAGACGTGTGTAAGACTGCATTCTTGATGAGATATGAATCTTACGAGTTCAGGGTTATGCCATTTGGGCTAACCAATGCCCCAGCCGTATTCATGGACTTGATGAACGGGGTGTTCAGAGAGTTCCTTGATTAATTTGTCATTGTCTTCATGGATGACATTTTGATATATTCTCGGAATGAGGAGGACCATGTCGAGCATTTGCGACAGGTGTTGCAGACACTACGCCAGCACGAGTTGTATGCCAAATATGAGAAGTGTGGGTTTTGGCTTAAGGAGGTCGAGTTTTTGGGACACATTGTATCCGACGGAGGGATATCCATGGATCGGGGGAAAGTGTCAGCGGTGAGGGAGTGGAGCCAGCCCACGACACCGACAGAGATACGTAGTTTCTTGGGCCTAGCAGGATACTATAAGAGGTTTATTCAGGGATTCTTAAAGATCGCGAGTCCATTGACACACCTGACTCGAAAAGGGGTGCCATTCATCAGGGATGACGTCCGTCAGTTAGCCTTTGATGAGTTGAAGGACAAGTTGACTTCGGCACCCGTCCTAGCACTTCCCAGGCCGGGAGTGTAGTATTTAGTCTACACTGATGTGTCCTTATAGGGACTCAGGGGTGTACTTCAACAGGAGGATCAAGCTATATCGTATGCTTCCCGAAAGATTATGCCTCATGAGAGGAATTACCCCCACCCACGACTTGGAGTTAGTGGAAGTCGTGTTTTCACTTTAGATATGGAGATTTTATCTCTTGGGGGAGAAATTTCTGTTGTTCACAAATCACAATTCACTGCAATATCTCTTCACCCAGAAGGAGTTAAATATGCGTCAGCGCAGGTGGCTTGAATTTTTGAAGGATTATCAGTTCGATATCCAATATCACCCGGGGAAGGCTAATGTGGTAGCAGATGCGTTGAGCCGTTAGCCAGTAGGTGAGGTGGCCGAGGTGTAGAAGAAAAATGGAAGGAGTTGGTACACCAAGATGCGGTTGCTCGATCATTTATGTCTATTATGACAGTTACGCCTCAGATTATTACAAAGGTCGTAAAGGCTCAGGTAATAGATCCGTTCTGCAGGGATTGGATAGTGCAGCTCCTAGCACAAGGGGCCGAGTCTTATAAAATTGGTTCAGATGGAGGGTTACGCTTTAATGGGAGATTGGTTGTTCCTGAGGATGAGGACTTACGACACGAGGTGATGATAGAGTCGCATGGTTCACGTTTTGTGGTACATCACGATGGCGATAAGATGTACCAGGATATCAGGCGACAGTACTGGTGGAGTGGAATGCAGAAGGATATTTTTGAGTTTATTTCGAAATGTGCCACTTGTCAGTTGGTAAAAATGGACCACCAGAGACTGCCAGGGCTCTTACAGTCATTAGATATCCCTGTGTGGAAATGGGAGAGCATTTCCATGGGTTTCATCATGAGGTTGCCTACATCTCAGAGAGGTTACGATTCTATATGGGTGATTATGGATCGTTTGACCAAGGCAACTCATTTTCTGCCAGTTCGAATCGATTATACTACGAGGCAGTATGCTCATATTTTCATTGCGGAAGTAGTGAGACTTCACGGGTTGCCTCTTGATATTGTGTCCGACCGGGACAAGATTTTTGTGTCTATATTTTGGTAGAGTTTCCAGGAGGCCAAGGGTACAGAGTTACGATTGAGTTCGGCCTATCACCCGCAGACTGATTGGCAGACTAAGCGAACTAATCAGATGTTAGAGGATATGTTGCGGATGTGTATCCTAGATTTTAGCGTAGGATGGGAGCAGTATCTTCTACTAGTGGAGTTTGCCTATAATAACTCCTGCCAATTTACGATTGGCATGGCTCCATTCGAGGCGTTATACGGTAGACCTTGTCATTCTCCAACGTATTGGTTAGAGGTTGGGGACAACAAGCTACTTGGGCCGGAGGTGATCCATAATACTTCGGCCAGGATAGAGATGATTCGGAGTCGTATTCGGTATGCTCCGAATCGATAAAAGAGATACGCCAATGCCAAGAGGTTCTTCCATGAGTTAAATGTGGGAGAATAAGTATTGCTAAGAGTATCTCCTATGAAGGGGGTAATGAATTTTAGTAAGAAAGGGAAGTTTGCACCGCGATATGTGCGGCCATTCACTATCATCGAGCGGATTGGGCTAGTTACTTATAGACTTGGGTAACGGGAGCACTTGCATAGGATTCATGACGTGTTCCATATTTCTTCGCTGAGGAGATATATTTGGGTTGAGTTGGACCATACTCACATTGCTTTGGAGGAGATTTATTTGCAGGCCGATAATTCCTATGAGGAGGGGTCGGTTTCTATCCTCGGCCGTAATGGGAGAAAATTGAGATCTAAGATAGTACCTCTAGTACATGTTCCGTGGCGGCATCATAATACCGAGGAGTCTACCTGGGAGCGTGAGGATGAGATGTGAGATAAATATTCCGAGTTATTCTTACTAGGTATACCTTTAATTCGAATTTCGGGATGAAATTCCATTATTAGAGGGGAAGTATGCAATACCCCATTTTTTTACTGATTTTAATTATGGGATTTAATTGAATTAAAAATGAGAATAAATTGGTAAATAATATGGATTTAAATACTAGCGAGACAAGAGTTAGTATTTGATTTGATTATGATAATTATGTTGAATATTACTGAGCGAGTATCGTAATATATGATTACGAACTTATTAAAAATTGTCACGAGTGAAAAATACGACACTTTCGAAAATTAAGTTGAGACGCGCGTGTGAGTCCTGTCGGGACTAATTTAGTGGATTAAAAAGTAATTTATTTTTATGTCATCATTATGGTCATTTTGAGTGAGCCAATGTGTCTGGGAGTATCGAGATAGTCAAAAAAGTGTCCCCGGGCGGGTTTAGGCCAAATCGGTTACCCGGGAAGGTATTTTAGTCATTTTACTATTTAGTGAATAGTGACCTACGAATATTAAGATTATTATATTAGCCAACCCCTAGGGAAATTAGGTTTATTGGCTGCTAAAAACTTGAGATAGAGAATTAAGGAGAAAGGAAGGGTTTCCAAGGGTTACTAGGGCCACATAACCACCTTGCACCACCACCAGAGCCAAATTTGTGACCGGAAAGAGAACATCACCACCATATCATCTTCTCCAAAGGATCATAACTTCCATTTCCCGGCAAGTGATTTAACTTGCAATAATTCAGTGTATATATTATCCATGATAGTTTAGAATTGGAGAAAAACCTTGAAAATGATAAATTAATGGATTTGGAGATTTAAACCTTCATCTTGGTAGGTTTTTCATGTAAAATAACTTCTGAAAAAATAGTAGACACGAAATCATGATCCATGTGTAGAGAATTACAAATTTATGTTAAGATATATGACGATTCTTAAAAGAGTAGAAGAAATAGTTTTTTTTATGAAATATACATGATTTGATACAAGAAAATGATAACCCATAATGATTTGACGATTCTATGACGTTAGAAATTATGTGTTTATGTTGGTATAACGTTTGGTATAATTATTTGGGAGTTAGGGACACTATAATAGAGGATTTAAGGGTTAAAATTGATGAAACTCGGAGGCTAGAATATGCAGAAACCGTAGGCCAATATCTGATGGATCGATCGATCAACTCAAGAATGTCAATAGATATATTGGATTGATTAATCGACCCTTTCCTTCGATCGATCGACTTTTTCCTTCAATCGATCGACTCCCCTGCATTTGTGATAAAATTTTCCTTTTAAGGTTTAACTAAATTCAAACTTTTAAGAATTATTGGTGTGGACTATCTGAATATATTGGAACTTAGAGAAGATTAATAGGGGTATATTTGAAGCCCGAAAAATATTAGTTTGGTTTGGAATTAAATGATAAACTTACGAGTGTCCGACGGGAGTGTTACGGTTCAAAATTAGGGAAACTTTAGTTTAATTCGGTTAAGCAATAACTTTAGGTTAGGGACAGTAGTAGGGGGACTTTAAATTACTGAATTAACCTTAGAGACAAGTGGGAGACTTAGTAACCTTTGGGATAGGTTTAAGTACTCTAATTTATACGACGAGAGTTGTCACGCTAAACATATTACATAAAATAATCAGGATGAAACTATACTTCGTATGAGACTTGTAATATAGGACATGAGTATACCTATATTGAAATGATGAATATTTAGGTTGTGTGATTACCTAATATATGGATTATTATACGTATGACATGCCTAACATAATTTCTATCACGGGAGGTTGTAGGAAGAGGACAATCTTATCTTGTGTGCCTTCATAGGGATTTAATTTGGTACCTCAAGAACATAAGACTGTGAAGACATATTTATGAGTTGATAAGTCAGCTGACCATGGGAGCGTAGGTATGTGCATGACCCATAGGTATGTGAACTATGCTCGGCTCCGATATGTGTGATTTGTGTTGATACGATTCCTGAGTGATTCGAAACTCTTGATCCTTGAGTACGTGAATGATAAATATATACTTGTGATTATTCAATGTTGCTTAGTAGATGAGAATAGCTAAGATAATTAAATGACTTAAAGAAGTTGGAACTTAAATAATACATGAGATAATGGATTCAACTAACGAGTATTTATAATGTAAGCATGTCTTAATTGAGTAATACGGGTGAATCAATGTAGTAATCCCTATAGACAAAGACTGGTTACATATTACTTAGTTAGTAGCATAACTAGGATAGGTTGAGGAGATAGGTTAGGCGTTCACAATAGTTGAGGAGTGAGAATCTCAAGTGAAAGCACGTGACTAACATGTATATAATATTTACTGTTTAATGCAATTAAACACTTGTTGTTTTTAAATGTTTTCACCTCGGGATTTTACCCCTATGTTTCCAAATCTTTTTTGTTTTTGTAAAAACCTTTTAGGTGCCCAGCCACAGGGACACCAGGTATAGAAGTTCCATTATGTTGGCGTGTCGTAGCTGCTGTGGAAGTTATAGGATCTCGGTATTAGATGCCTCCACATCTATCTTTGCTTCATTTGGAGTCATTCATATCATTTGGGGCATGTTGCCCATTCTTATTCAGAGATAGCTGTTTTAGACTTTCATTTATATTAGATGTTGGTTTTATTTATTCAGATCTTGTATAGGGAGTGTGATTTTATTTTGGGATTATTATTGGATTGTTTACTCCAGACTCAGTTTATTTCATTACATTGGTTATTCATATGAGATTGTTTACGGGCGTGTTGAATGATTGGTTATTCATTACTTGGTTGTAAGTTGATTTAATTAATAAAATTTGGTATCTCAGTTTTTAAATATTAGGTGGCTAGTAATTAATTAAATGTTTTCGACAGTGATGCTAAGACTAAACCAACATGATAGTTTATTTTAATTTAATAAAGGAGTAGCTACCCGAGATTTAATTAAACGGGGTGTCACATGGCACTTGAAACCCAACAATAATGTTGATGACGTGTAACATGGCACTTGAAACCCGGCAATAATGAAACTTTAAATTATGGAGGCTACGTCTTCAACACTTCAAACACGTCATAGACTTGATAGGAACAAACTTAGATCCTATGACTTAAACGATTTTTTCCGGAATTGAGCCAAAACTAAAAATGGACTCAATTGGAAATTAGCGTCCTTACAGATCTCCCCCTTTGGCTATTCCGGGACAAAACCCAACCAAAAATCCTAAAGGGCCGTCAAGCTCGTTTAGACACCACATCTCACCCAAAATTAATTAAAAATACGGACGCCATGACTCGAACCAAGGATAAATCGCTTTGCCGTTTTAAAGATGCCGCTAAAAGGAATTTCCTGCACACTTATGCACACTATCAAACGCATAGGGAATATAACAATATTAAATGCAATGTAAATAAATAAATACTCCCCCTTAAATAATTCTCCCCATTTATCTAACAATGATCTACCTAGAAAGACCGCGACTTCCCCTAAGATAAATCTCCCAAACTCAAGGTTTAGATACCATTTCTCCCCCTTTTTTGTTCAGGAATGGACAAAGGTTTAGAATAATAAAACATAACTTATTTCTCCATTAATTAAATAAAATACTCCTCCTAAACTAGACAGGGTCTATGAATATGGAAAAGAACAAGTTAAACATGTAATGATGATTATGGTGATAAGAACAATTAAGCATATGTGCAACAATGAAGTACAACTAATCCATACAAATATTAATGGATACCAACTATGATGCGATAACAAAAGATACCAATTAATGAATTATCATAATCATGAGAAATCAAACCAAAATTCGTAACAAGTTAGATACCAATAATAGATTACAAGCATAAATGGACTAGCAAGCAAGGCAAAGACTCAAAACACACACACACACACACACACACACACACACAAGATACTAAGGAAGCACAAGCACATATATATAGATATAAACAACACAAATGACACAACACAAAATAAAATGAGTTTTCCACACTCTTATGGCATAAAAGTGTCATATGGAAATGAAAGTGAAGGGGTGTTAACTAGCAACTATTAAATTGTGAACCAATCACTTAAACATGTTCAAGGAGTTCCATTTGATTGAAAAACTTTATCATATAGATATATAGCTTCATGTGAAAGAAAATGAGCTCAAAGAATAAAACAAGCATAATTCATACAAATCTACCATATTGATGATTCTACAAACCAAAAGAGTCATGCCAAAAATAGCGCAACTAGGATACAATACATTGTAAAAATCGTTGATATTCCATCCAAACTCCTTCAAAAATAGTATTTCTTTTCTTTTATTTTGACAAAAATATCAATCTAAACAAACTAGGCCTTGGCAATATTTTTCTTTGAATGCCATATTTTTCTTATAGGCCTTTGGACCAAGTATTTCTTTTAGGTCCATTGCAAACGGTGGCTTGATTGCAAAGGATTATTGTTCATTTTGTAGCCCTTCCCCGTGAACTAGCATATATTATTTTTTTTAAACATAATAATCTCATGTGCAACGGAATAACATGCACAAATCCTCCATAGTCACAAAACAAGTAGATGACTAAATTGATAGGAGAAAATCTCATATAGCTCAAATATTCATGTGAAGTTAAAATTCAAATAGCTCGTGCATGGGTGCAAAAGAGGCAAAAAAATAAGAATCATTTTAGCAATTCAAATTCAAAGTACTTAATGTAACCATGATAAAGAACAATTTAATAATTGAAATACGCAACCCAAAGTTCTAGCCACGTGGAAGCGGAATGTTCCCCAATTTTAAAATCTTTCACTTTAATTTACTTTTACATGTGGAATAAAGATGGTTCAACACAACAAATTAAATTTTCCAAATCTTATTTGATTTTATTTTCTTAAAAAAATAAAAAGTAAAGTAAACACAAATTTTAATTTCTAAAAGCAAAATTAAAAATTAAGCCTAAATTAGTGAATTATGGCGAACACACACACACAAATCAGTATTAGGATTTTCTCACAAACAAAACTAACACATGAAGTTAATTATGAGAAATTTACTTTTAGCCCAAAACTAATTTAACACAAATCCTAAAATTTGCCTACACAATATTTTCAATATTACCAAATTAGGCCAAACCGAATTTTAGCAAATATAAATTACTAACTTGAATTAAATCAACTTAAGTTTCACCCAAACTTATTTTAGCACCAAATTAAACTAGAGAAGTGAATTAAATAATATTTTATCTTTTAATCCTAAGCATGCGTTCTAGGTGATTTGTAAGATAAAATAAATTCACAACCACTACGCCGCGATGTACGAGGAAAAACCCACAACGGAAAAATAACCTCGGACGGCCCTAGCCTTAAGTCCACTAAGTATGGAATTTTACAAGTATAAGGCAAATGACTTACTCAACTCAACTCCCTTGAAGCCCCTGGCGCGTCTTCTTGTACCAACCTCTGCTTAGTCAACACTCCGGGAATCCACCAGAACCTTGGAATCCCCCAATGAATCTTTTAGACAACCGTCAACCCTCGCACAATGCCTTTCACCGTGTGAGTATGCCGCAGCAAAACAATTAACTTCTTCTTTATGGGATGTAGAAGTAAACCCAAACGACTCTTCAATTCGGTAGAGTAAAACCCGGTGCCAAAACAATCTCCAAGCAAGTATATAACAATAGGAACTTGGATTAATCTTAAACTAATGGGTGTAAGTGTTTTTGTAGAGATTAATACATGGATACTCAAAAACACTAAACAATGAACTTTTGAACTAAGAATTTTTTCCCTTTAAAAATGTTCTCTCAAAATGTGTTTAGAAAATGTCAAACTTTAGTTTTCCAATGTTGGTTCCCGCACATATTAATTCTGGAAAAGTTAGTGGGAACAAAAGAGTGGGATAGTGGAGAAAAACTACCAAAAAGTTTTCCCGCTGGAAATCTCGTTTGAACAAAATTTTTGTTCGAACGAAGTCTCGTTCGAACAAACTTCTAATGAGTTATAGTGGCCAAAAGGGAAAAGCCGTTGGAAAACTAGTTCGAATGAAATTCTTGTTCGAACGACATTCTCATTTGAATGATAATTTCGAATGAAATGTCAAAATGGCTAAATTACATTTTAAGCCCAAAAACTTTTTATTCAAAGTTCTAAAGTGACCTTCTGAAAATAAAATTCATTTTGAAATAAAATTAAACCCATTAAAAAATGTTCCAAGCTCATATATATATATATATATATGTAATGCATTCATACCTTAGGAGATATTGGAACTAAGTCGATGACGTGAAACGAGGCACATGTAAATCGGCAATGATGGTCTCTTGATAAGTAGGCCACAACGCCTTCAACTTTAACCTCTCATAGGCTTGATGGATGGCCAAGAACTCTATCATATGACTCAAACATTTTTTTTGGAATTGAGACAACACTACATTAAGACTCAATCAGAGACTTATGTCCTTACAAATCTCCCTCTTTGTCTATTTCGGGAAAAAAATCAAAACAAAATCCTAAAGGGCCATCAAACTCTACTAGACTCAAAAGCATCCCACCTAAAAATATAAAACTTGACTCAAGACCCAAGGATCAATAGCTTTGCCAATGAAAGGTTATCTCTAAATAGAAGTCCTGCACACTTAAGCAAACCTTAAATGCATAGGGAATATCAAAGATTTAAGTGCAATGAAATTAAATACTCCCCCTAAATTAATTCTCCTTTTGTCAACTATGATCCACCTAAGAAGATAGCACCTCTCTCCCTAAGTTAAATCTCCTAAAACTAAGAGATGATTATAATAGGTTTAGATACCATTTCTCCCCCATCATTTTCCCCGTTTTTGTTCAGGAGTAGAAAAAGGATAAACGAACTAATTAAACAAGATGAAGCATAAGGTGATAAGAGCATGAAAGATTATGGGCAACAAAATCATAAATAATCCATACACATAATAAAGTATACCAACTAAGATGCAAAAAAAAATGATACCAATTATGTATTAGAGGAATAAATGGACTAGCAAGCAAGGCAAAGAAAAAAATTATCATATATATGTAGACATAATGAATATCACTAACGCACACGCACATATATATAGGTATAAACTCCACACATGACGAAAAATACACTAAGCTTTTCACACTCGTATGGAAAAAAATGTGTCCAAATACATGGGGCAAACAGAAGTGTAGGGGTGTGAACTAGTAACAATTAAATTTAGACCCAATCACTTAAATTATGTTCACGGAGTTCTCATTTGATTGCAAAATTTTATCACATTTAGATATAGCCTCATGTGACAATATAAATTGAACTCAATGAACAAACATACACAATGCATACAAGGCTAGCATATTGATGATTCTACAAACCAATATAGTCATAACAATGAAAGCTCAACTAAGATAAATGGGCATTGTGCAAACCGTTGATATACCATCCAAACTCCATCAAAATAAGCACATTAATTTTTGAATTACTGTATCAAACTAAACAAATATAGGCCTGGGCAAATTATTTTTCTTTTAATGCCATGTTTTTCTTTTAGTCCTTTGAACCACGTATTTCTTTTAGGTCCATTATAAACGGTAGCTTACTCGCAAAGGATAAATTTCCTTTCGGAGTCCTTCCCCGTGCACATTCATATAACAATTTTTTTTATATCACACAAATCTCACGTGCAACGGATTTAACATGCACAAGTCCTCCTAGGTCACAAAATATGTAGATGACTAGATTGGTAGGAGAACACCTCACAAAGCTCAAATATACATGTGAAGTTAAAATTTCAAGTGAGCTCGTGTATGTGTGAATTGAGGCATATAAAAATAGAATCCATTATAGCAACACAAAATCCAACTACTCCATGTAACAATGGTAAAGAACATTTTAAGAATTGACAATATAAACCAAAAGTTCTAGTCACATGGAAGCGAAAAATAAGGGATTCAAACACAAGTATATGCCACATAAAGTGTGTCAAACTAAATACACACAATAAAATTCTTTTTAAGTTTTTAAAAATTTTAACCAAACAAACAGAAATATTTACTCAAAATATAAACCAAAATCATTTGAAGTTTTCATTAAGCCTAAATTACTCCTAAGACAAAACACAAATGATAAACAAAATCTTTTTGTATTTTTCATTTAATGCAGACACAATAAATATAACAAAAAAGATAAACAAGTCATAATTTCTAACATGAGATATGAAATAAAGCAATGACTAAAAAATGACTAAACATGCGTACACCTAGCAATGATATATAATATGAAGCACAAAAGGCTAGAGTATTCAAACAACTAACACATTCAACCTTTCGATTTAGCAAGGGAGGTATCATGTGAAAGTAAATGAGAATAAAAAATCTTATCTTGTAAAGATACCAAGTCGGATCTCCTAACCCAAACTAATGATGATTGACGATCTCGAGATATAGGAATATTGGCTACCTCAACTCACTTATTATGTGATTTTCTAGGACCTCGTTTAAGATCAAAATAAAATTTTCTAAGATGACCTTTTCGACAATAATGTGAGCATCTAAAGACACGGTGAAAATACTTACCTAAGGAATGATCTATAACATTGTTCCTAGATGATTCTCTTAAAACAATAGTTTTGGCTTTATGAGTTGATTCATTACGAGTATCGAAGCCTAAACCACACGTGTCATTTTTAATTTGGACCGTTCCTAATATTTTATCTAACTTCTCCGAATGACACTTCAAATCAAATTTGACTTTACTAGAGTATTTTAATTTATTTTCTAATTCTAAGAGGCAAGAGTCTAATAAAACATTGCGATCTTCAAACGCGAGAAGCTCCTTTTTCAAGGATTCCATTAAATCTCTAAAGCCATCTCTCTCGCCTTTACATACTCAAGCTTCTCACGAAGAGCTCGCTCTCGTGTCCAAAGGTCATCAACTAACGCACTTTCATTGACAACCTTGGCACACTCCTTTAAACTCGCTTCTAACTTCAAATTTCTGCTTTTTAATTTAATAGATTCTTCATATAATTTCTAAAATGCAAATTGAGGTTCACTCACATTAACCTCTTCTTCATTTTCACTCTTTCTTTCTTCTCCACTCTCACTACCATCATATTTTATAGCTTCACAAACAAAGGCCTTGGAAGTGTTATTTATTTTGTAAAGACACAAGTTTCTGATTGAGTCTTAATGTAGTGTTGGCTCAATTCCGAACAAAAATATTTGAGTCATAGGATAGTGTTAAAGTGTATCCATCCAAGCCTATGATGTGTTAGTTGAAGGCGTAGCGTCCAAGATTATAAAGCTTTATCATATGTCGAGTTTATTGTGCCTCATTTCTACGTCAACAACATTGGTTCCAATGCTCCTAAGGTATGAATGAATTTGATATATATATATATATATATATATATATATATATATATATATATATATATATATATATATATATATATATATATGTGTGTGTGTGTGTGTGAGCTTGGAAATTTATTGGCGTTAATATGCGAGGTCACAGGAATCCAACACCCCGTTTACTATGCGAGCAAGACCTTATTAGGCGCCGAGCAAAGGTACCTGCCATTGGAGAAGCTCGCCTTTGCACTGTTAATAGCCTCAAGGAAACTGAAGCATTATTTCGAAGCTCATACTATCATCGTCCTTACATCGCACCCCTTTAAGGCGGTCCTAAAGAAAGCGGATTTGTCGGGCAGATTGTCTAAGTGGTCAGTCGAGCTCGGCCGGTTCGACATCCAATTTCAACCAAGGACCTCTATCAAGGGTCAAATCCTCGCTGATTTCATAGCCGAATTCACTGGCGAAGAACTCCCCGACCAAACTCAACCAATAGAGCAAAAGGAGAACCCAGTAACAGTGGAAACTTGGAAACTATTCGTTGATGGAGCCTCCAACTCAAAGGGGGCAGGCATAGGCATTGTTCTCATCACCCCAGAAAATACCATCCTTGAGCAAGGAATCGGGTTTGGATTTACAGCCTCCAACAACGAAGCAGAGTACGAAGCCCTAATAGCCGGTCTCCAAAAGGCGCAAACTCTGGGAGCAAAACGTTTATAGGTGTTCGGCGATTCTGAACTTGTCTCCAATCAGATAAGTGGAGATTACAACGCGAAGGATGAAAGAATGGCAACCTACCTCACCCTGGTAAGAAAACTAATGACGAGCTTTGAGGAGATCAACATCCAGCAGTTTCCTAGAGGGCAAAACAGTCATGCCGACGCCTTAGCAGCCCTAAGCTCGACAGTTGATTCTAGCCTTAAAAGGGTCATTCCCATCGATTTCCTCATTTGTCCAAGCATTAACCACAATAGCTAGCTGCCAAACGTGGAACAAATACTCCAGGTGGGATCAGCCCCCAGCTGGATGGACCCCTTAATAGACTATTTAAAGGAGGGAACGCTCCCAGAGGACAATAAAGCCGCCCACCAGATAAGAGTCAAAGCTTCTCGCTTTCACTTATCCACAGGAGGCAACTTGTATAAGAAGTCCTTCTCCGGTCCCTACCTTAGATGCGTCCACCCAGGCGATGTCGAGCAAGTGCTGCGCGAGCTTCACGAAGGAATTTATGGAAGTCATGTCGGAGGAAGATCTCTAGCCTTTCGAGCAATGAAGGAAGGCTATTGGTGGCCATATATGCAAAAGGACTCGGCAGTATATGTCCGCAAATGCCCGAAATGCCAACTTCACGCTCCAATGGTCCACCAATCCGCCAGCGACCTAAAATCCCTGACCAGCCCATGGCCCTTCGCCCAATGGGGAATGGACATCGTGGGACCACTACCCACTGCTTCCAGCAATCGCAAATATATGTTGGTTGCAACTGACTACTTCACCAAATGGATCGAGGCAGAACCATTGGCAAACATCCGAGACGCCGATATGATAAGGTTCATATAGAGGAATATAATCACTCGATTCGGAATCCCCAGAAACATCATCACTGATAATGGGACACAATTCGAGAGTGGCCCCTTTCAGGACTTCTATAACGAACACAAGATCAGGCGCAACTTTAGTTCGGTGGCCTACCCTCAGAGCAATGGACAAGAAGAAGCTTCCAACAAAACTGTGATCGATGGATTGAAGAAGTGATTAGAGCGAGCCAAAGGCGCATGGGCAACCGAGCTACCCCATGTCCTATAGGCATACCGAACAACTCCTCGGCGAGCAACAGGAGAAACCCCATTTTCGCTAACATATGGCATGGAAGCAGTCATTCCACTAGAGGCAGGTTTGCCAACAATAAGATCCGACCTTGTCGACCAAGGCCAAAATGATGAGGCATTGCTCGCTGAACTCGACCTCGCCGACGAGCGTAGAGAACTTGCCCTAGTGAAGCTTTCGAGCTATCAACAACAGCTCATAAGGCATTACCACAAAAGGGTTAACACGAGAAGATTCCAAGTTGGGGACTATGTTATAAGGAAAGTCCTGGGCAACACAGTAAGGTCATCAGACGACAAGCTAGGCCCAAACTGGGAAGGACCCTTTAAAGTAACTAAAGACGACCTGCAAGGTGCCTATCATTTGGAAACGATGGAGGGTAGAGAGATACCACGAGCATGGAACGTAGCTAATCTCAAGAAATTCTATTTTTAGATTCTCAAGGAATTATATTGTTGAATCTTTTTCTCGTATTTATTATGTGAAAGGACAGTTCATTCCCCTTATTACTAATGAAATTAGTAACTGCATTTTATCACACATCTTTTCCAAATCACATGCACGATGGTCGATATAGCAGGGGAATACCCCTCCTCAGGTCATCGTCATGAAACACGAGGGACCTCTTAGCATTGCCCCTGGCAATATATAAAGCCCTATAGAGGATTCTTAGGCAATGCGACCAGATTTTATACTGGCCATGTTACCTACTTTGGTTGAGCAAAATCCTGATCGGATGAAGACATTCAATACCAGGTGTGTCCTCGCCAATTGCCCTACTTAGGCCTAAGGGAGTGTGACGACACAACCTAAAAGGTAAAATGGGGCATAATGGTATTTTGGTATTATACTGGACTGGGGGGACACTTGCATGACAAAACAAAAAGGATTATGAAGCAGCAAGAATATAAAAAGATTGGATGAACACGTTTAGTCGGCAAAATTGCCCAAAACACGAACTTTTCATTAATCTCTTATATTTACAACAATGATAATACATGTTTAGTCGGCGAAGCTCGCCCAAAGCATTTACATTATCGAAAAAGACAAAAGAATAACAACTTGTTATATTTACAACAATGATAATACATATTTAGTCGGCGAAGCTCTCCCAAAGCATTTACATTATCAAAAGAATAACAACTTGCAAAAATTCAAGAAGGTGGAAGCCTCCGAACAAGATAATCTGCCACCCTATCTCTTCGTCCATCATCAGGAGCGGGGACTAGCTCTTCCACAACCTCATCTGCGTCCAACTCTAATAGTTTCCGAGGAATAGCATCAATGGGGATTCATCGATCATCCCTCCTGAATGGGTTGGGCATCAGAGTGGAGGAGGACATCTCGTGACGATACCATAACACCGAGTTCCTCGGGACCTGAAGCTATTTCAAGTCACTCAACCACCCTCTGATGAAGGAAAGTGCCTCGAACTCGGATAGTCTTATGGGAGCATCTACCCAGCCTTGGTCATAACCGTCAGCCCACGCTTGTCGAGGACCCTTCTTGAATAAATGCCGCAATCGGGTAACGTCCCTTTGAATCCCAGCAGCAATAATATATGCTCGTCGGACATCATCACGGAGCTCTTCCATCTCTTTATCACGCTGTTCTTCTGCTTCCCTGTTCCTGCCCCTGGTGCTCCTACCAGCTCGCGGGAGGGGAGGACGAGTATGTCCAGCTCGCGAAGACGAGGAGCCTTGCAAAACCGCTGAAATAGTACTCGGTGCATGCTCTCTAAGTTGCAAGACTTCCCTCCTCAGGTTTTCATTCTCCCGCTGCAGGAACTCCCCAACCTGGTTTATCTCGGTGGCCTCTAGTAACCTTGCTCTCAGTACATTAACTTCCTCTTGTACAGAGGCACCAATGCCTTCCATCTCCTGGAGCCTGTCCTTCAGCTTATCCACTAGCTCGGACTGCTCCTTATACTTTTGATTCCTTGACTTGAGAGATTTGCAAAGCCTAACAAAGGCCTGACGGACCTGAGGACTGGCATTGGGATCAAGATTCCTTCCCAATTGAGATGTGGCAGGAATATACTCTTCTACATCAGTCAACTACAAGACATAAAAGGGAAATGGAAATAAAAATCAATCAATGCACTGGAAAAAGAAGCCTTTTCATTTCATTAATAAAAGTCAAGTACATCGAGTAAAAATTGGAAAAATTACAAGAAGAAGTACAAAAATATTCCTAAAAGAATATTAACTAGCAACCTCAGGCTGCCCAGAGGTGGCTGGCTGCTTCCCTTTGTCAGCATCAGCAGAGGCATCCCCCTCTATAGGGATGCCCTCATTCGCCTGGGCAGGACCAGCATCGGCAGGAATTGTCTGAGAGGCAAGAACAACACCCTCGATGGCTGGGGTAGGGGCTTCTTCGTCCACAGTTGGCCTCGGACCCGAGTCATGCTCGTCGAATAGAGGAGATCCAGCATCAACACCAGCAGCTAAGAGGGCCTTGTTCCATCCCTTCTTGAAGTTCAAACGGCTGATGTAGCCTATCTGAACTTCGGCGTCTTCATATGCAGGAGTCCACCCGGAGTTGTATGAATCCTCCTTGATGGTGGATACCTGAGACTCTTTCTCCTTTAGATGCTCTATCAGAGGCTTGTTCTCCTTCAAGACACCCAGCTTGCTCGAGCAGACTAGGTCATAGGCCTGCCTCAGCTCGCCCAGCTCCTTAACCGCCGCATCCCTCTCTCGATTGGAACTGATGAGGGCCAGATCATAGAAGCTCGGGCGACATCAGTAGCCTTTAAATCAGCCTCCAGCTGATAACCCCTGACTTCCAGAGCGAACTTCTGCTGCTCCAGCTAGCCATTCCTTCTCACCAACTCGTCGCGAGAACTGTAGAGCACGGCGAAGTCAGTCACAAACTGCCAAAAATAAAGAAGAGATCAAGAAGGAGAAACAAATAAAACTTGTTAAGGAATTGAAAAATGGAGAGGATCTTACCAAAGCTAGCCTCTGGCTAGCTTGTAGGGCCAATTGATCAGACCCCAGCGCCCTCTGGCGATCTGCAGGAAGAACTACCCTCTCGAGCAGCGCAGGTGCCAGCTGAGGAGAAACGGCAACTGAGGCCCCCCTCGGGCAAAGTAGACACCGGGACCAAGGCTTGCCCAGCCTTCGTCCTCGACTCCATCTTTCTCCTTTCTTCCTCTTTCTCCCTCTCCATCCTCTTCCTCTCCTCCATCATCTTTTTTTCCTCCACCTTCTTTCTTTCCTCTTCCTTTTTCCTCTCCCTCTCTCTCACCTGCTCTTCCTCTCTCCTCTTCCTCTCTTGCTCCTGAGTAGAAGACCGAGAACCAGTAACCACGACCCCTGAAGCGAACTTTTATTTCTTTGACCTTTGTGCAAGGAGCACGTGGTCCTCATCATCATCGTCTCTAATCATGTTCTTCCTTGGAGGCATCTCTTCACCTGAACTGCTGGAAGTGCTCGACGATCCTCGAGCTTCAGAATCCTCTTCACAGTCAGAAGAACTGCTACTGTCAGAGCTCCCTTCACCTATATTACTCGCACCTCCTGCAGGATCACTCTCAGAGCTGCTCTCCTCTTCGTCCAACTGGATAGGCTCAGCGGTAGTCTCTCCGAAAGAATCAAACTCTGAAACACTATCCACAGTTAGTGCTATGAAGTTGAAGACTACATTCTTAGAATCGAGCAAAAAGGCAGCAGACCTGGGATGCTCGCCGTCACCCAGAGGCTCCCTGATATTCCAAGCTTTCACCAACTCCGAGATACGAACCTCGTTGAGAGCAGGCTCCAAATTCTTTGCCCTCGCTGTGGAAGAAAAAGAAAAGAGGGGTTAGAAAATTCACAAATCAGCAAAAGTTGAAACAACAGTACAATGTCTACCTATATATTCCTCTCCGTAGAAAGGAACAGAGAACCTCTCAGACCTCGACCCTTCAAACTGGGGAGGGAACTGCCAATTCCTAACAAGGAAACCCTCTATCCAGTAGTCCTTGTGGGAATCAGGTAGGTTTACTACCAATACCCTATCAGGACTCCTAGCTTTGAGGTATAAGACACCTGAACTAGTTCGAGAAAAGGAATAACAGAAACAGATCTCGGCAAGTCCTAACCTAGTACCATATAACTGGTTTATTCTGTGGACGCCATTTACTATCTTCCACACATTGGGCGAGCACTGTGCGGGAACAATATTAAAATACCAAAGAAATGCAAAAATAGATCATTAGGGGGAAAAGTAAGTCCCCCCTGGGAAAGCAACAAAACATGGATCCAGTGGGCCTCCTCTATATCCCTAATGTTCCTAGGAGGGGAGGCACAACATTCAATATCTACCCACTCAGGAATGTTGTAGAACTTCCTGAATTCAGAGATTGACCTATTTCCAATCTTTGCCATTGAAAAACTCAAGAAAATATACAAACCAAAGAGAAAGTGCAAAGAAAGGGCACGAGAAACTTACAAAACAGAAGATCGGTTCAAGTGATGAAGAAGCACGAGCTCAAGACGACTAATAAGAAATGTGAATGGGGATTAAGAGAAGAAGGTACAAGGCGCTAGAGTTCTCAAAAGAAGGAAGAGTACTAGAAAGGCTGAATCAACGAAAGAAAAAGTGGCTATCCCAACAAGCCTTCAATTCTAATCATAGAGCACAAATAGCGAAGCGGGTGCCGCCAAAGCAACTTCACAGTTTTCGAAGAATCGCAAATCATCCATAATGGCTGATCATTTAAATCCATTGGACTCATAAACATGGCCCAACAAATTTAGGGGCAATTGTGGGTACCCAAAAATTAGAACTATGGGCCTGGACGAGTAGCCCAGCCCTGGCGGCCCAAAGTCCAGGCCCCCTCATCTTTCAAAATTGATCCGGTCTCCCCCCACGATCCCATGAATGGAAGTTATAGGGGAAATGGAAAACATGGAGGAACCCATCACCTCCACTCATCTACATGTACATGTATATATTAAACCCTAAGTCCGGGGCAAAAGGACACCAGTTGTATTCTCTGTAATCACTCTCCGGAGTATATAGAAATAATATTGACTGCACCACCGTGGACGTAGGCACATCTTGGCTGAACCACGTACATCCTTTGTTGTGTGATTGGCATCTTGTATTCCTTGTTCTTTTCTTGAAAATCTTTCTCTCATATTTATTTGTGTTGCATAATAATTGCATCTACACCACTAAAAGTGAACGAAAGCCCTAAATTTTAAATTTCCTTCCTAATTAAAACTTAGGATGATGATTCAAGAAGAAATGGTTAAATCCAAATTTTAAACTTCTTTTAAAATAAACCAAATTTAATTTCTTTCAAAATTAAAATTACATTATCATAGACAATTATTTGAAATTTTACTTAAATAAAAATTAATTCCAATTCAAGTGAAATTTTTGCCAAACAAACTTAATCATATATTTAGTCCAATTAAATATCCCTAACTTGAATTAAATTAAATTAAACTTACCCAAGAACCAAATTAAACAAGTGTGAGAATTAAACCAATTTTTTATCTTGATTATCCTAGCATGCATGTAAGGTGATTTTTGCAAGATAAAAATAAACAATTTCACTACGCGACGATGTATGAGGAAAACCCATAACAGAAAAAACCTCGGACGACCCTCGCTTAACAAATCCACAAGGTATGGTATGTTTTCAAAGATCATGACAAGAAGAATTACAACACTCGACTAGAATCCTTCAAGCCCCGATGCTTCCTTCGCCCTTCAACCTCTGCCTTGTAGATAACTCTGAAGTCCACCAGAATCCTGGAGTCTACCAATGGAGGCACAACCCACCATCAACCACACATTGTGCCTTTATGAGGCACCTTATACTTTTGACTCACTTGAGTCTGTATTGTATAAGTGTTCATCTAGTTTGGAAATTGTGACAAAATTGTGTCTATCCTAGAGACCAAAGAACCTCAGAGTTTGGATTGTTATTATATTCCTCTTGCTTGATTGATCTAGATACCTTTACCAACACACACACTTTAGAATTGCATTCATACATTGTTATTTGACCTTTATTTTCAAAACCTGAGATTGATTAAGATCTTGATACGTCTTTCGAGCAGGATAGCCGTGGATTCTGGGATATAATAAAGCTCAAATAAGGCTAAGTTTTATAATAAAGAGAGAAATAGAAAATCACTGCATATAGATCTTATATGTAATTTGATAGAACTGTTTGTATAAAATAAGTGTGTGTGTGTGTGTGTGTGTGTGTGTGTGTGTGTGTGTGTGTGTGTGTGTGTGTGCATGCATGTGTTAGAAAGCACCTCCACAAACACTATCACCCTACCACACTAAAAGTGTTGGTAATAAGATCTCAAGAACAAGAGTCGACGTAAAGAACTTGAACAAATTGGAAGTTAGCAAACTGGGAGAACAACACCAACAATCATAACTGCAGAGAAGTTGTAAGGACACCAGTGGGTACATTCCTAAACTTGTATAGATCTGATTTGTGTGCATGTGTGTTATATAGTTTTTAACTGTTATAATTTGTTTTAGTGGAATTTTTGGTTTACTCCGTAGAGGGAGTCGTGGATGTTTCCTCAGTTGGGTGAGGTTTTACCATGTAAAAAATCCCTTGTTCTTAATCTTTCTACATCTCCTCATCTAATTCTTGGTTAAGCTGAGTTTAAAGTTTTTAAACTTATTTATTAAACCTGTTAACATATCTTGAACACATCTCGTACATATTTTTGTTAAACACATCTTGTGATTAATTAGATTTGGTTTTAAAGAAAAGAGTTTCTTCAAAAAACAGTTCGGAGTTACTTAAATAGTTTAATTTTATATTAAACGGCTTTAGTAACAGATTTTCAATTGGTATCAGAGCTTTGTAAATTTCTTTTAATAGATCCTGTGTTTCTGAAATTGTTTTCTGAAAATCAAACATGGACGAGAAAAATGAAAGATTTGGTAACTTGGCCAGACCTCCTATCTTTGATGGAACCAATCTTGCTTACTGGAAAGTAAGGATGATTGCTTTCATTCAAGGAACTTTGGGAGATGATGTCTGGGACATTGTTGAAAATGGATACATTTTTCCTACTAAACCAGCCACTGGAGGAAGTAATGAGAGGGTTAAGAAAGTATTAAGTGAGTTCACACAAGAAGAGAAGCAAGTTTCTCGCAACAATAACAAAGGAAAGAATGCCATTTTTATGTCCATAAATGAACATGAGTTCAAAAGAATCTCATCTTGTACCACTTCTAAAGAAGCTTGGGACACTTTGGTTACTACTCATGAAGGTGACACTAGAGTTAAGGCTGCTAAAACACAAATTCTCATTCAACAGTATAACTCTTTAATTATGTCTGAATCTGAGTCATTTGATGACTTCTATATGAACTTGACTAATATTGTGACCAAACTTCATGCAAATGGGATAACATATGATAGACATGAAATTGTATCTAAAATTCTGAGATCATTACCACAAAAGTTTGACAACAAAGGATATGCTATTGAGGAAATGTGTGACATAAATCTCACTCCTGAATTACTCAGTAGTAAATAAAGAACTGGGGGAATGGAATTAGAATTTAAGAAACAATTGACCCAATCCCATAGGAAATAGACTAGTTCCAATCTGAGCTTTTTTTCTAAGCTGATTAAGCCTGAGTTTAACATTCCCAATGATGACTCTGATGAGGAATGCGATATAGAGAGTTTGGACAATCAGATTGCCTTAATGTCAAAACAGTTTAAGAAAATTATTAAGTTTAGAAACAACATGGAAAACAAACAAGGCAAGTTCAATTATCCAACTCACTCTAATCATAAACCTTATGAGAAAAATCAAGACAAACATCACAAGGACTTTCACTCTAGACCTAACAGAGACCTTAAGAACACTGAATGCTTTAGATGTGGAAAACTAGGACACATTGCACAAGATTGTAGAGTTAACTTGAACACTCAAAATAAACACACAAGGTCCAACATTTGCAAGACATGGGATGATTCAAGCGACTCTGAAAATGAGGAACAGAGTCATCTGATGTTTTTGATCCTTGCATGTCTTTCTTTGCCAAGATTATCTATAATGATGATATGCATGTGCTTGTTAGTGAGGATGAATCTAGTAATTCTAATTATGTTGTTATGAATCATGCTGTTACTGGTTTAGATGCTTTAATTACTGAGAACATTGCTATTTCTACCACGGGGTGTGTGAGTCAAAGGGAAAGCGAGAATGACGATGTCAATGGGTGTGTGAGTCCAAGAATCGAAGCCTTAGGGGTCACTTCACACACTACACTTAGTGACTCAGATAATGAAGACCTCCCTGATATTCACACGCTTTATGCGAAAACCCTCAAGAAAAGCACTAGACTAGAGAAGATAGTTAAAGATCTCACTAAGAAACTAAAAGATCTAAGTCTAATGGTCAAACTTAATGCTGAAGAGTATACTACCCAATGTCTAACTCATGAAAGTGAAATCAAAATGTTTGATCAAAAACTGAAAAATTTGACTGAAACAAACGAAACTCTGGAAAAAAAATACAAATGGACATTATTAGAATTGGAACAAACTAAGGAAAAGACATCAACTGTTTTCAAAAAATTTGCAAAATTTGAAAATAACTCAAACTGTTTTGATGGATTTGTTGCTGAATCAAAAACCAATTGTGATGATCGAACTGGAATAGGGTTTTGCCCCAATTTGAAGACACAAACAAAATATTTTGAACCTATCAAGTTTGTGTCAGGAGGTAAAAGACCTATTGAAACCTGCCCAGACTTTAATTATCTAAAAACTGAGTTTGACTCAAAACATCAAAAATTTGATATTGGGGAATCAAGTTACTCTAAACATGAAAGTTCACCTAAGGCTAAATATGTTTGCCCCTCCATTAGGAAGAGTGAATCTACATTCAAAACTATTATATCTAGGAATAGGGTTCAATCTCAAAATTCCTTAAAGCCAATGTTTAGAGATTTTCCTAAGGTGACTCCTACCTTGAGCAACCTTTATTGCTCCTACTGCGATATATACGGCCATTGTTTTGATGCTTGCTATGCTAGAAGACTTGTTAAACTTGTCTGTAATCCTCCTATCTATCAAAACTTTAGCTATTCTAGGAGAAGCCGTAACAATTATATTATGCCTAGACAACTAGACAAAAACTCTAACTATAGGAAGATAAAGACCAAACCTAAAAGAACATTCCTTAGAAGGATACCTAAACACTTTCCTAAACCATATGCTCATGTGTTTCATAAAATTCAAAATCATGTGCAAAATATTTTTCAGCAAAAATTGAATGCTCGAAAATTTTATCAATTGAGAGCAAATAAGCGCAAAATGAAAGCAAGAGCAATTTGGGTTAGAAAAGATGATATATTACCCCAGATAAAGTGTAACATTGTTATTACTGCTTTAAAAGCTGAACACACATCTTCTGGTTGGTATTTAGACTCTGGATGTTCTAAACACATGACTGGGGATGATACAAAGCTCTTAAACAAAACCAGCTTTGCTGGAGGAAAAGTTATTTTTGGTGATGGAGTATCATCTTAGATCATAGGTAAAGGAACTCTCCAAGAAGAAGGACTTCCTGTTCTTGAAAATGTTCTTCTAGTTAAAGGTCTATAGGCCAATCTACTTAGTATCTCACAATTTTATGACTCAGATCATACTGTTACCTTTTCAAAGAACAATTGCAAAATTTTAAATGGAAAGGTTGAATGCATAATTACAGGATTCAGGACTCCTGACAATTGTTATACTGTCATGAATAATTCTGAAATCTGTAATGTTGCCAGAATGGATGACAATGAGATATGGCATAATAGGATGAGTCACATAAATTACGATAATCTTAGTAAATTGACTTCTCAAGAAATAGTTAGAGGAGTTCCAAAAATCAAATCCATTTCTAATATTGTTTGTGGTTCCTGTCGGGAAGGAAAAATTGTTAAGACACCTCATAAGAAAGTTAAAGATATCCTTACCTCTAACCCTTTAGAGCTCATCCATATGGACCTAATGGGTCCCTCCCAAACAGTTAGTCTATGTGGAAATAGTTACATTCTTGTTATGGTTGATGACTTTACTAGATTTACGTGGGTAGCCTTCTTAAAACAAAAGTGTGATGCTTTTCAAACTTTCTTAAAAATACTTCTTCGGATTGAAAATCAAAAGGACACTCAAGTAAATAGAATTCGTAGTGATAGAGGTGGAGAATTCAAAGGCAATGGTATAATAGAGTATTGTGACTATAATGGTTACAAACATGAGTTTAGTGCTCCTAAGACTCCTCAACAAAATGGTATCGCTGAGAGAAAGAATCATACTCTTCAAGAGATGGAATGTGTTATGTTACATGCCAAGAATTTGCCTAAATATTTTTGGGTGGAATCTATTCGTACTGCGTGTCACGTTATCAATAGGGTCTATCTTAGAAATAATTCTAAACAAACTCCTTATGAGCTTTGGTATAAGAAAAAGCCCAATCTCAAGTACCTTAGAACCTTTGGTAGTACTTGTTATGTATGCAAAGATAGGGAACACTTGTCCAAATTTGAGAGCCGGGGAGATAAAACTATTTTTCTAGGATACTCGCCTAACAGTAGAGCCTACCGTGTTTATAATCTTTGCACTAAAACCTTGATGGAATCCATAAATGTAATTATAAGTGGCACTACTGTAGAGAGTAAGACTGGTGAATCAACAATTGTGGAAGAGCCTACAAATGTTTTAGAAAATGACTCTCCAGAAATAGATGACTCATTACCAATTGAGATACCTGAAGTACCTAACTGGGTTTCTATAGACCATCCCATAATTAACGTTGTTGGTAATCCTAGTGAGCCTGTACGTACAAGATCTCAATTAAGAAATTATGCTCATTATGCATGTTTTGTTTCCCTAGTGGAAACAAAGATGTAAATGAGGCATTGAATGACTCTCACTAGATTTCTTCTATGCAGGAACAACTTTTTCAATCTGTCATTCATGATGTTTGGTATCTTGTACCTTGGCCTACTCACAAAAAGATTATTGGCACATGTTGGATATTTAAAAATAAATCTGATGAAAGTATGATAATCATTAGAAACAAAGCGAGATTAGTTGCTCAAGGATATTCTCAAATTGAAGGAATAGATTTTAACGAAAATTTTGCTCCTGTTACTCATTTAGAATCTGTTCGTCTTCTCTTTGCCATAGCTTGCCACTTGAATTTTATACTTTACTAAATGGATGTCAAATCTGCATTCCTTAATGGAATATTGACTGAAGAGACCTATGTAGAACAACTAAAAGGGTTTATTGACCCACAATATCCAAATCATGTATTTCGTCTTAAAAAGGCTCTGTATGGCCTTAAACAAGCGCCTAGAGCCTGGTATGAGCGTCTTTCCTGCTTCCTCTTAGATAAAGGTTTTAAAAGAGGTCGAAATGATCAAACTTTATTTGTCAAACATTTTGGCAAACACATCATTATAGCTCAAGTTTATGTTGACGATGTTATCTTTGGATCAACTTCTCCCGCAGCAGTAAAATCCTTTTCTGAAATTATGCATAAAGAGTTTCAAATGTCTCTTATGGGGGAGTTGCAATTTTTCTTAGGTCTTCAAGTCAAACAAAATTCAGAAGGATTATTTGTCTCGCAATCTAAATACGCTTTAGAGATAGCCAAAAAATTCTTCCTTGAGAGTGCTAAAGATGGTAAAACTCCCATGAGTATTACAGTAAAACTATCTAAAGATGAAACTGGAAAATCTATAGATCCAACTCTATATCATAGTATGATAGGAACCTTGCTATACCTTACTGCCTCGCGTCCTGATATAATGTATGTTGTATGTGTATGTGCTCGTTATAAAAATAACCCTAAAGAGAGCCATTTATCTTTTGTTAAAAGAATTATTAAATATGTAAAAGGCACTCTGAACCTAGGAATTTGGTACACTAGTGATACACCTAGCACTATAATTGGATACACTGATGCTGACTGGGCTGGTGTACTGATGATAGTAAAAGTACATCAGGAGCATGTTATTATATAGGTAATAATTTGGTGGGATGGAGTAGTAAGAAACAAAACTGCACATCACTCTCAACAGCTGAATCTGAATACATAGCCGCTGGAAGCTGCTGTGCTCAATTACTTTAGCTTAAACAAATGCTAAGAGATTATGGTATTCAAGAAAACCAATTGCGTCTCTATTGTGAAAATCAAAGCGTGATCAATATCTCTAAAAATCCTGTTCAACACTCGCGAACAAAACACATAAAAATAAAACATCATTTTATACGCGAATTGGTTGAAACTAAGGAATTAAAAATCAATTATCTTCCTACTGATTTGCAACTCGCAAATATGTTTACCAAACCTTTAGATTATAATAGATTTATTTCTTTGCGTAAATCAATAGGTATGGTGTGTGCTGATTAATCTGTTTGGTCTTTATATTTTTTCCCTTTGTCTATTTGAGACAAAATGGGGGAGAAATTTGAGTATAATGAATCTTTTTACATATACTAAACAACTTGATCTTAGTGATTCATTAC
The DNA here is from genome assembly GCA_949130495.1 of Sambucus nigra. Classification (NCBI taxonomy): domain Eukaryota; kingdom Viridiplantae; phylum Streptophyta; class Magnoliopsida; order Dipsacales; family Adoxaceae; genus Sambucus; species Sambucus nigra. The sequence continues at coordinate 261,974,384 of OX422210.1, forward strand.
AGGATTCTGTACAGTTATTCTCAACAGTTGTAATAGGGTATTCAATTGTAATTAGTTGAGTTATGTACTTTTGTTTTCTAGGAAATGGGTAGATAGAATTCTTATAGGAACAGGTTTTCCTTATTCTTGTTGCCCTACGAGTTCTAGATGACTCAAAGGAGATTTTGTCTCATATTTCCAAAGGGGGAGATTGTAGCACCTTATACTTTTGACTCACTTGAGTCTATATTGTAAAATAAATTTTGGGAATTTTATAAACTTTTGAAATAAGGATTTTATTAATTAAAATTTTGTTTTAAAAAGCTTTGGCGTCATTATGAAATTATGGTTTGTTAGTTATATTGGCTGAAAGTTCCTTTGGGTAGAATCTAAAAGGGGCAGAGACTTCGGGGTGCATTTGTAATTATTTTTGGACGCGCGTTTGTTAACCACTTTGTGCCAAACATCTGTTGCATTCTGATTGGTTGAATTTATGTTTCTTCTAAGAGAGTAAAATAACGAATGTTTACAGCCTTTGGGTCATGTTTATCAATAATCTGCATGCGCTCCTACATAGTCCATGTGAACCTCTTTTGAGCCAATCAGGAGAGTTATAACCACCGCGTACTTTTAACCATTGGATCAAAGTCAATAAACCTTGACTCAATCTAAGCCATTGATTTTAATCCAAAGTCTCGAATCTTCTCAGCCCCCTATATAAGAAACCCTTCTCTCAGCCATCTAAGACTTTTGCCATTTTGTCCTTTCCAAAGAGAGAAAGAGAGTAGAGAGAGAAGAGAGAAAAGAGAGAAACCAGAGAAGAGAGAAAAGGAGTTAGAAACCCTAAACCTAACCCTAAATCGTCCAACACCTTTTTCAAATCCTAACCTCTTTTCAAAACCAGTATATACCAAACACAATCTTGAGTGTTTGAGAGTTTGAGAGTTGGTTTGAGTAGTTGGTTGATGATGTAACCTCTTCGTTCTTAGATCTTGTGTCCAACTTAAGCATTTCACTTAGATCTAAGTTTCTGCTTCATAGAAATACTAGATCTGAGCATTTTATGTTACGTTTCACTAAGATCTGCATATTTTGTTTCTCGTCTTGAGAAATCTATTGTTGATTATATTATGTAAATGTTTTTAACTTCGAAATCAACAATAACATTTCCTGTTTCTAGTTTTTTGTAAAACAAAACCTTCGACCTAGTTGGAATCGCACTTGGTGATTTTCAATCTCGAAAATATTTTCAAAACCTGAGATTGATTAAGATCTTGATACATCTTTCGAGCAAGATAGCCGTGGATTATGGGATATAATAAAAGTCAAATAAGGCTAAGTTTTATAACAAAGAGAGAAATAGAAAATCACTGCATATAGATCTTATATGTAATTTGATAGGATTGTTTGTATAAAATAAGTGTGTGTGTGCATGCATGTGTTAGAAAGCACCTCTACAAACACTATCACCCTACCACACTAAAAGTGTTGGTAATAAGATCTCAAGAACAAGAGTCGACGTAAAGAACTTGAACAAATTGGAAGTTAGAAAACTGGGAGAACAACACCAACAATCAGAACTGCAGAGAAGTTATAAGGACACCAGTGGGTACATTCCTAAACTTGTATAGATTTGATTTGTGTGCATGTGTGTTATATAGTTTGTAACTGTTATAATTTGTTTTAGTGGAATTTTTAATTTACTCCGTAGAGGGAGTCGTGGATGTTTCCTCAGTTGGGTGAGGTTTTACCACGTAAAAAATCCCTTGTTCTTAATCTTTCTACATCTCCTCATCTAATTCTTGGTTGTGCTGAGTTTAAAGTTTTTAAACTGATTTATTAAACCTGTTAACAAATCTTGAACAGATCTCGTACATATTTTTGTTAAACACATCTTTTGATTAATTAGATTTGGTTTTAAAGAAAATATTTTCTTCAAAAAACAGTTCGGAGTTACTTAAATAGTTTAATTTTATATTAAATGGCTTTAGTAAGAGATTTTCACTTTCACCATATGAGAATGCCGCAACAAACGTTTCTCCTTTTTAGGGTAGAGAAGAACCCAAACTGTCTTCTTTATGGGTAAAGAAGAAAACCTGGTGCCAAACAGTCCCCAAGCAAGGGTATATATATATATATATATATATATATATAGAGAGAGAGAGAGAGAGAGGAAGGCTCACCTGCATCATGATGTATACATCACACCATACATCACACCTAATTCTAGGGCCTAAGAAAACTTTTCTCCAAAAATTTTATTTTTCTCTTGAAACTAACCTTCTAATGAACCCATATTCAAAAATTTAGATCAAAATACATTTTGTAGCTATTTTAAAAAATTCCATAAAAAACTATTGGCGCAGACCCTTATAAATAAGGTATTTTGAGCATTTTTTTGTGGATTTTTTCAAAATAGCTATAAAATGTGTTCTGGCGTAATTTTCTGAACATGGATTTACTGGAAGGTTAATTTCAAGATAAAAATAAATAATTTGAAAACAAAAAGTTTTTTAGGGCCTACAACTAGATGTGATGTATGAATGATGTATAGAGCATGATGTAGCTGAGCCTACTCCTATATATATATATATATATATATCGAAAGTTGGGTTTAAACACAAACAAATATTTGAGTGTATAAGACTTGATTTTGTTTTAAATATAAAACATTTTTATAAACACCAAGGGAACTTTTTCTTGGAAGAGTTAGACTCTTGAAAACTCTCTAAGAGGTGGAAAAATTTCTGTGAAAAAGTTATTTCCCGCACTAGTTTTATCATGTAAAAGGTTAGTGGGAAAAGTGGAAAAGTAAAAAATACTCACAAATAATAATTGTTCCCGCTGAAATCTCGTTCGAACAACTTTTTGATGTCGTTCGAACGACTATGTTCGAACAAGATTTCAGACGATATTACTAACAAAAAAACAGTGAAATTCTCATTAATAGTTCGTTCGAACGACTGGAAAACTCGTTCGAACAAGATGTACAGTTCGTTCGAACGACATTTCAGAAAAACTAAAAATTACTTTTAAGCCTAAAAACTTTAATAAAAAGTTCTAAAATGATTTTCTGAGAAAAATGAAAAATTGTTATAAAAAATATTTACACCCAAATAGAATATCCAAGGTCCTAAAATATATATAATTTTCATTCGTACCTTTGGAGACCTTGGAAAGATATAATGTTGATGACGCAAAACATGACACTTAAAACCCGACAATGATGAAACTTTAAATTATGGTTGCTATGTCTTCAACAATTCAAAGAAGTCATAGGCTTGATAGGAACAAACTTATATCCTATGACTTAAATGGTTTTGTTCGAAATTGAGCTAAAACTATAATTGGACTCAATTGGAAATTTGTGTCCTTATACCATGTACAAACTATCTTCACTATCTTCAATAAGACTGTTGTATACTTCTTTTGCAGCCATATCATCAAACTAGCCCATGTTAGATGGTGCTTAATTTGGATCATCAACCACTGGTGCTTCCTGTGTGGTCTCAAATGGATCATCAACCATTGGTGCTTCATGTGTGGTCTCAAATCGATCATTAACCACTACTGCAAAATGTGTGGTCTCAAATGGAGTCTTAAGCACTAGTGGTTTTATACGATTCTCAAGTAAATTTAGGAAAGCCCAATTATCTTTACCACTACCAACAATGACACCAGTCTCTATGTCAGTGGCTAGATATGGCTTTTGTTTGGTAAACTTAGGGGACCTTCTAGGTTGTTTTGGGTTTGGGACTGAGTGGATTGTTATGGTAGGATTTTTTTGAGTGGGTTGTTGTGAATTTGTGACTGGGTGGATGGTTGTGGTAGGATTTTTTTGAGTGGGTTATTGGGTTTTGGAAGTAAGGTAAAGGTGAAAATTTCCATTCATAGCTAAAATAAGGTCCCACATTTTCGTCAAGTCTTTGTCTCCCAAAATAGGTTCTATGGTCCCCTCATTGACCCAATCTATGTTGAAATCCTTGAGCCTAGACATTTCTTCCATGTCATTTACCAAGTCAATAAAGCAAAGTTCATCCCCATACACATCAACTAATTTAAAAGTCTGATAACCTAGATATGTGAACATTTCATCATCCCCCCCCCCCCCCCCCCCCCCATAATAGTCCATAAATGTCTTTTTCCCAAGTAAAGGCATATACAAAAGTTAAGCACGATATAAGACAAAAAATACATAAAATTTCTATTAAATACCAAACCAACACACAAAACCTATATGCATGCAACAAAAACCTTTGAACACTCGATACCAGATGAAATAACAAGAAACCCAAATTTTTTCTACATTTACATCACAAATATGGAAAAATTAATTTTTTTTTAAAAAACAAGCTTAAATATAAGACTAACCTTTGTTTAGTGTGATGAATACCACAAAATCAAGTGAAACCCTAGCTTTTTAACGGTGATTTGTTGTTGCAAAAAGAGCAATCAGTAATGTAGGAGAATTCATTACAAAGAGAGAGAAAAACGCTCAAAAATGTTTTACATCTGTAAAAGATAACGATTGGGTTTACATATTAAAGCAGGGGTATAATTGGTAATAACCATGTGGGTTAACAGTAATTTGGACGAAATGTTAAAAATGGGGGTCAAACCTTAAGAAAGTTAATTTTCGGGGGTTAGACTCAGAATAGGGAATTAAATGGGGGTCAAACTTTAAATGACCCAAATTTTTTTTATATGTTCATTGTTTCACTTTGAAAAGTAATACTTAAGGGGTTGATAGTGGACATAGACAAGGTCGTATAACCACTTTAAACCTTGGCTTTAATCTCTCTTTACTCCTAATATATTTTCATATATTACACTGACATGAAGTTCTGATTAGAGTCTAAGGTGAAAATGTTTCTCAAAACATGTCTTAGCTCACAAAATATATCTTTGAGATATATAAAATCTAAAAATACTTCAAGAACAAATCATAAAGATATTTGTTTAAGGTTTTGAAAATGTTTAAAAGTAAAAAAATTCACTTCAAAACATTTTTTAGATTTCACAAGTGTTTAAACTTAAAGATATATCAAAAATATATATAAATTAAAACAAAGAAAAAGGGTTTTTTTATTAAAAGATTTTTCTCTCTAAGAAAGTGATTCTTGTGGCAAAAAAGTTTTAGAAAAATATTTTGTCCACTAAAGAAATTAGAAAATGACACTTACACTCTCTCTTTGAAAGCGAGGTCCAACCTACTTACATATAACACCAAGCTTGAAAGAGAATCTAGGAATGTACAAGTAGGTAAGTAAACGTATAAGGTGTAATAAAGAAAAGATATGGAAGGATATTTAGTTTGAAAGGGTACCAAGAAATATGTGTTTATATCTAGTTCCAAAATTGATTTTTGGCACGGTCAGATGTGTATCACCGCAAGGTCTCTACAACGAGATATCACATTGTTGTGGTGAAGCTGAGGCCATCCAAGACACACATTATTCAAACTTTCCAAATGAGGCACAAGACAACCAACGAGACAGTGTCGTTGCAGTGAGCGTTCGCATCGCTGCGACGAACCTACTACGAGTATACAAAGAAAGATAAAGAAAAAATTTATGAACAAACATGCGATAAGCAAGACACTATCGTTGAAACGAGCAGTCACGTCGGTCCAGCGAAGGTCTCCTGCGATAAACCTTGGCAGCCTTTATGAAATGCAATTTGTAAGATTTTTCAAAAGTAGTTTTGCATTGCATAGGTAAGTCGAAATATCCATATCAATACATAAATACACACAAACACAAGGATACTTTATTTAAGACGACATATGTGAGTAAAATGTGTATGAGTGTATGTGTCCATTTAACTTTCCTAATGGTGGTATAAAAGGATATGCATGGAGGTGAGGATGCCCGTTGAATGGTTTGCATCATGATTTATGGAACGACCTCAAGGACGAGACTCGGAATATATTTGGTCAACAAAATAAGACAATTTAGTCCAATTGGGACACATGAGTAAAATGCATACGCTTCTATTCAGTGATAGAAATATACAAAATTGAAGATTACAAATTTTATAGAGAAGTATAACTACCTATTAGAAATAGACACAAGCCCATCCAAAGTCAAAGAAATTTCTATACTATTAATCCTCCTTTTGTAGAAGATTTCATGAAAAGTCAGCCACCTCTTATCATGTCATACAATCTAATACAAGACATTGATATAGCAATGTGATGGAAAGTTAATAGAAAATATATGATGAATAAGATATGAAAGTGATTTATCATTCTAAGGTGTATACAACTTCCAAAAATGACAATATCTTAATCTTAAAGGCCATTGTGAGATGTGTACTATATTTATTGGATATATACTCCATGTTTATTTAGTTTATCATAAAAAATCAAGATATGTTCTAGATTGGAACTCCCCCTTTAATCTAATCGTTATCCCCTTTTTGTCATGAAATTTCAAAGCTAAAGAAACATTAAATTAAATAATAAAGCTAAGCAAGATCATATAGTGAGTTATGTCAATCAAAATTAAATAAAGATTGAATAGGCAATTCAAGGAATCTAGTCCATATTTCACTAATAGAGATATCAAAATAACATAATCTAGTAAGAGCATGTAATACCAATAGGAGTTAAAGTTCATTAAAGGAGAAAAGAGTGATGCATGTGTACAAGTTAACAAGTATCAAACATGGGTTAATAAGAAACAAGATAATCATGTAAGAATCAAGCCTAATTAATCCATGGTGTGCCAAATAAAAGCACAAAACATATAATGATCATAGTATCACAAAGAGATAAACATGATAAATGAGTGATAAACCGTAGCCCTTATATATATAAAAGATGACATAAAAATAACACAGATGTACCAACAATTAAGAAAAATACAATATCGTTAAGTTTTCCATCACTACTCTTCATCAAAAATCATCACTATAGTCTGAACCCTCTATGCATGTTTTAAGGCAGGTTTTCTTACCCTCTGGACATGTATGGTAGGTGATCATTTTCCCCATTTGAGTTTTTTCCTCAATCGATGAAATATGGAAGTTCCTATCAAGTAGTAAACACTAAATGAGTCGTCCAACGAAAAGAGTGGGTTAATTGCCTCTTCCTTGACTTGTGATGCCCTCGGTCATAAACTTATACATAAACTCCCTAAGTTTAATATTATCGCCTATCCTAATGGAATATAACAAAACATATGTGGAATGTGGAATGAAATAATGATTTTGAGCAATGTTGACAAAAGGACAGAACATTAATGAGATAATGATAGATGTTCCATGAACAGTTTTGGTAAAGTAATCGATGCCTAAGATGGTATTGCTATAAAACTCCCTGACAAGGTTTGGAAAGACCTGCTCCTTATTTACTCCTTGGTTGACAATGTTCAACCACCCAGGTTCCTCAAAAGGTGTAATCCGTATTGCAAGACTATTTATAATAGAGTTTCAATCGATTGTGCATTCGTAGTGGACATCAAGGAGATAGAAGCTCTCCAATTTGACTCATTCATTTGGGGAATAAAATCTATATAGAGACAATGGAGATGGGTTTTTTATGGGTTGAAGAACTTGAACTAGTGAGAAATCTTTTAGACATGATATAGTATAAAAAAATTATCCGGGTAAACCCAATAGAGAGTATTTTACACTGAATACCAAAAATATAAATAGTATACATCCAAAGATGAGTCTGGTCCATGAATCCAACTTATATGTACATACTTATATAGAGAGTGTCTTTTTTAGAGTAAAATAATAACTCCAATAAGATAAAGATTAAAAATCATTGTAAACGCCGTAGATAAAACAAAAAAATCCAAATATTTAAAGAGAATAAAATAATATTACCAAAAATTTTCTAGAATAGGAATAATCCACAAAGCTTAGAAAAGCATCCAAAAATGTGGTAGGACCAGAGGAATTTAAAAGAGAAAGAAATAATTTTTTGGAAAGTGATAAGAAAATGAAAGGTCGATCGGCTTAAAACATGATATGCCATTACAGCGAGATGTGTCACAGGCTGCACACTATGCTGGATTGATGACATTCGTTACTGCAGCAACAACGTTATATTGGTCGTGCAAATGACCAAAAAAATCCCAATGCTCAAATTGAGTGTTCAACGCAAGGAACGACTCACAAAAATACTGAGTGATCAGCCTGACATGGTTTACTTTTAAAATGATTAGAAAAATAACACTCGATATATTTGTGTTATGAATTATCCTAGTCAAGGTATAAATGGCTATTTTAAGTACTCTACCAGGAGAATAAACTAGCTAGTAATAAAATCTTAGCATGTTTTAATGTTATTTTATAAGATCACATAGTAGATGACACGTGTGAGAGAAAAAATGTCTCTTGATTTCAAAATAAATATCAAAAGAGAAGTTTTACTTAGGAATTTCAACTTTAAATGATTTTGACGGAAAAAGTATCATTTTCCTTAATTAGTAAGATCTTCAACTAACATTTTTTCTTCCTCAAATAAGCAATTTATGGTTAAATATTTGTTTCCCGTACTTGATATAATTCAATTTTTGGATGAATCAAAATCTTTGAAACGTCATTTTTTAATACAAATTTTTCATGTGGTGGCTTTCTGTGACACCCCGCCTAATTAAATACTGGGTGATCAGTCCTTTATTAAATTAATTAAAAGTGTTCGGTTGGTTCATTCTTAGCATCAGCGAATAAATAATTAAGCTAAGTGTCAAAACAATTTATTTTATGAATTAAGTTCTATTGTTATGATTTAATATAAGAAATCACTTTTTATAGACACAGATAATAATATTAAAAACCAAACCATCCAAATGAAGTAACCAATATAGATTAACCAAACCATAATAATATCCCAAATCGCAGGAGAAAGTAATAAGTAAAACAATTCCAACAATAGCTGAATACTGAAATAATAAAGAGCACAAATCTCACTCTGAACTAAAAGAAATATGGAAATGGGTGAAACATGCCGTAACTAAAAATGACAAAACAGTAGAATGGGAAGACAAAGATGAAGTCTTCTACTGCAAGGAACTACAACTCCCACTCTAGCTGCAATACGTCGATAGTCCGAAGATCTAAGCCAGACGCACCTGTGGCTGGACACCTGTAATATATATATATATATATATATACACACACACATGGGAAGGAAGTGATGACAGGAAATGGGTCAGAGCCCCATGAGTGTAAAACAACTTTAAAAATAGTTTAGCAAGTATTTAAAATGCTTACCAGTTGATATTACATGCATGTTAGTACCTCGACACTCACTTGAGAATTCTCACCTCTCAATTTGTGTGCACGCCTAACATACTACCGAATTAATCTAGTTAAGTCTAACCTACTTAACTAGTCTAACCCAATTTTCATTCACCAAGCCCAATCCAAGTGATGGCATAACCATAAATTATATCTGATAACCCTTTTTATTAGGAATTTTCCAATCCAGTTATATTTATCTCAATTTAGACTTAAGTTCTCAACCACTTATCTCCTTTAATATTAATTACTCAATTATATCTACTTACAAGCACATTAGACTAATCACAGGCACATACACTTATCACCCATAACATATATACTAGTAGGGCACCCCATATAAGTCTATGGTGCTGCATAATCTGCTATCAAGTCCCCGTATCACTCGTACAAAAGGGAAATACTAGTTCAGAATTACTCTCGAATTGTATTAACACAAAACAAACATAATGGAGGCGAAGCATAGCTCCAAGTCACTAAGAGGTCAGCACATACCCGCATGTCTCTTAGGACCGTATGACTATCATTCCCTAATAGCTTGTACCAAGGATGTTATGTTTAAGGGTACAAGTCAATATCCCCCATAAAGGTCCAATCGAGATAAGACTGTCCCGGTGCGGAACCTCCACGCGGGTATGATTACACACAGTTATACTACATTATATATATATATATATATATATATATATATATATATATATATATGGGTATTATTCAGCTAGGTATACCCACGACCCAATATACATGCGAACTATGCGTGGCACATAACGCCTGATTTCTACGTATGAATAAATCATTCTTTTTATTTTCTCAACTACCGCGAATCCTGAATTACTTCTCGACTCTTGAAGTGTACCCACTCAATACCCTACTAGTCTAAGTCCTTCTTAAGTCTCGGAAGACCTAATTTAACGTACGCACGATTTCCCATTCAATTTATACCCCGAAATCCAACGATTAAATCTCATATAAAATCATCTTCCCCGGACCCTACTTATACCCTACTGGTCCTCCTCAAGTCCCATTATAATATTTAAATTTATCCCAAGGGTCCGTACACATTGGGATTGGATTAACATTTAAAAAGGGGAAGAAGTTTCCATTTCCAGGAGGAGTAGATCGATCAATGAAAGGGGGTCGATCGATCGATCCAGTCGATCGATCGACATTCTTGAGTCGATCGATAGACCAAGCAGGTCTTGCCCAGAATTCTGCATATTAAGCCTACGGGTTTCTTCTAACTTAAATCATCAAAAATCCATTAACATGTCCCAAACACCCAAACAAACATCATGAGCGTTATATAAACCAATAAGGATGATTTCTAATGTAAACTATTCATTATTCCTCAAGATTAGTCATCAAATGGGTTAATTCAAGAAATTATCATTTAACCTTAGTTCATCAAATTTTTTCAAGAATTCATTTAATTTCTATATTTTTATCTCTACTGGGCATTAAATTTTTTGGATAACATTCTACATATAACAATATATTCATCTTAACATGGTTTCTACTCCAAAATTTCAATACTAATCTCCCATAACATTATTTTCATGAAGACATAAATTAATTAATTCCTACAGTAGCATGGATGTGTTATAAACTAAAGAACATCAAGTTATATACTTTCCTGGAAATCAAAGTCTGAATCATAGAGAATGATGGGTATGATCCCGCTCCTCGTTCCCCAATCTACACGTTGGTGGTGGAATTTGTGACAGTGGTGTAGGGTTGGTGGCTCTCCTCCTTGGAAGCCTTCTCTCTTCTCTCTTCCTTAGCCTCTCTGAAACTCTAAATTTTTTAACCATCGAGGACTCTAACTCCCAACAGATATAACCCTTCAATTTTCGTCCATAATTAAGGCCTAAAATTAAAAAACATTACCAAAATGCCCTCCCGAATTATCGGTTAGGCCTAAAAACGTCCCGAGACCCAAATTAAATCCCCGGATACACCTTTCGGACTATCTTAACCCTTCCGAACACATTGACACACTCGAAATGACCATATGGGTGACTTGTAATTAAATTACTTTTTATTCGATTAGTTTAGTCCCAACACGACACACGCGCGTCCTAACCTAATTTATACAATTATCGTATTATTCACTCGCGATAATTTTAATAAGTTTGATCTCATATATTACTTTACTCATCTAGTAATATTAAACATAATTGTTACCAATAATTACTAACTCTCGTCACATGAGTAAATATTTATTTTCAAATCCGGATTAATATCAAATTAATTTATCCCAATTTACTTTAATTAATCCCATAATTAAATACCATAAAAATACGAGTTATTACATTTTCATGCATTCATTACTATGATATAATATTATTTCTAATTTTCAAAGTTTGTATTGTCCAATCAAAATTGTAGCCCTAACCATATCATTTCTCGTGATTTTGAAATATATCATTTTCAAATTCAACCATGATTCAAAGTCTCATACATACAAGGGAAAAAAAATACCCTTATTCAATTCACATACATTTTGTTAATTCCATAAAATCATTACTTGAATGTGTTTTGTTATTTAGTTCATAAGATAATTGTCAAAATATAGTGTGGTGTAAGTGAGACATGGCATGGCATATGCTCTAGATAAATCAAGCTCAAAGAATCGTAAATTTTCTAAAGAATTTAGATTATAATTGTAGAGTTCATAGTCATAAACAAAACCAAGATACAAGAAGCATCAACAAATAAGTCAATTATATTAGCCTTAGCATTTTAGGTAGGTGACCTATTAGCATATAATCATAAAAGGTACATAGAACTAAATTATACAAATAAAGAATAAAAATAGTAGGTTGAGCTAATGAATAAGATAAGTGTTCTAAGAAGTCCTAAGCTTGGGTAGAAAACCACAGATCAACAATTGATTTGGTTTAGTTCTAAAAAATGTAAATGATCCTTCCTAATACATATTCATTTGGCATGTGGTGGATTGGGAGTAGGTCAAATCTTGGGCGTATTAGCAATTCTTTTTCCCCTTTTTCTATGAACATGCCAAGGATGTTCATGTTGCATTTTGAAATTGTTATCCCTATCAAAGTTATAATTATTTCTAGCATTATGAAATTTCAAGCTTGATCTAAAAAATTAACAAAGTTCTCTCAAATGTCCTTTCTTATTACAATGATCGCATTTATAAATCGTAGGATGAGACACATGAGGTCTCTTGGGAGAAGCCTTATCAAAATATTGAACCTTTTTCAACATAAAATAAAAATACTTATGATGATCCTGTTTATGGAAATAGGAACAAACAAAGTCCTTTTGGGGTTTCTTATAATTAATCATGTGATTTTTGTTAATTGTATGTACATTTTTGTCCATTGTCAATATGTATGTCGTACGCCGTTACACCGCTGAAGAAACTCAAGATTGCATCTACATCAACGGATTCGAATATCAGAGCGTCTTCAACATCATAGCCTCTGCAAGAATGAACTTGGTAAAGTTTTGTTTTTAAGTTCCTTAAAGTTTATACTTAGAATTGGGAAATTTTTATAAAATATTTTTTTTATAAAAATAAGAAGTAACTTTTTTCAAGCAAAATGAGGCTTTTAAAATATTTATTTCATTTTCTGGTTAGCAGGACCGGTCCACCCATATTAAACGAACCGATCCGCTTTGCACCAGTGAACCACGGACCGATTGCAAATCGAAGAAGCCTATTTTAAAAAGAACCGATCCGACGTCGGACCGATCCGCCTCCTAGACGGATCGGTCCGCCTGGGATAACTTCGAACAGTTCTGTGTAATATTTTTCCACCGACTCTTAGTTTTTATATGTATTCCTACTTCGTTGGTGTATTTTTTTCAAGTCTTTGAGAAAATGTTTCTAAGAGTACAAACACAACAAGACTTCGATTTTTGATGTGCCAAACATCTTTTTGATTCACACAGAAAAATCCCAATTACTTTTGTAAATCTTTTGGAACCCTAGAACACAAGCTTTGTTACTGTTCAACATTTGTGGAGAGATCTTTGCAACCGAGGGCTGCGTGTCATTGCTGAGGGAGTCTCTACAAAGTGTAATGGTTGCGTGTCATTGAGAAGAGTTGTGGTTCGTCCTTTGTTGTTTGGGCTGCGAGTCCTTGGAGGGTGCTGCGTGTATTCTCTTGCTGAGTTCAAGACTGCGTGTCTTTGTGGGTTGGCTGCGCGTTGATCCATTGCAGATTTCTCTATGTAATTGTAAGTTGCGACTTGTATATTCATAGTGAAATAAAGGTTTTACCCGAAAGGGGTTTTTTCCTGAAATCTGTGTCTCAGCATATTTTTTTTTCACATGCTTTCTTTATTTATGGATTGACACACGCACCTTAGATTCATGCTTAGGGACTCTAATTAAATAAGGGTTACCTAGAAAGTTGCGAATTTAATCAATTATCACACCGTTACGACTGTTTCAAATTGGTATCAGAGCAGGTTACGCTAATTTATCGCGTATTCCTATTTTTCACAAAATCATGTGATATTGGTTTTTTTTTTTAAATCCGTTTTGTGAAAAATCTCAATTTTTCAATGGAACGCCCATTTAATGAGGAGCTTGTTTTGAAAAAGTTCATGACCATGCTGAAAATTTTAAAAAAAAAATTGAATTTGAAACTTTGCAAAAGAATTAAAGTTTTGGAAAAATAAAATTCTCTCTTTAAAAGTAAGATTGAATATTTGCAAGCATTTCAAACTCAATGTGATATATGTCGTGAGCACTTTGGTAATTTGTGTATTGATTTTGATTCTTTGGAAATTTCCAAAAAGAAGAGTGATGAGAGAGTCCTAGTTTTAGAGAAGGAATTGGAGGACTTAAAAAATTCTAGGGTTTTCGTTTGTGCCGTCGAGGATAAAAAATTAATCGATGATTTTATGGCACGTGAAAAGACTCTTAAGGATAAGTTTGTTTTAATTGCCGGTGAGCGTGATAAACTGTTAAGTTTAATTGATAATTTGTAAAAGAAATCCCTGTCTTTGGAAGGGTCTAATTCTTTGCTTGAGTCAAAAATTTTGAAGTTAAAAAATGATTTGACAGACTCAAGTAGGTTTGACAGTGATGGTAGTGGCTCATCTTGTTCTCATGATTCTAGTGGTAAAGCCAAAACCATCATTTGTTTGAGAGGGTCAACTAATTCTAAGGATGTTAGAAAAGATCACAATTTAGGTGTCATTCCACCCGTTTACACATGTACATATTGTGGTTGGAAAGGCCACCTTAGGCGTTTTTGTTTTGATCCTGGAAAAAGTCCTAGGAAGTTTATGTCTAGTGTTCCTATGGTTCCCAAAGCCCCCAAACGATGTTTCACGTCTATTTGGGTTAGAAAATCACTTTTAGAGGCACTAGATTTTAGACAAGTTGATTCCTGTTTGCTTGCACATGATTCTTCACTTGCCATATCATATAGATGATTGAGGTTTGAGTTGTTTACTATCATAGGGTGATTTTCATGATGATATTGTTTGCCTATTGCTAGTATGTATCATTTTTGTATGTTTTATTTTCTTTATAAAATTTTGAGAAAACCCAAAAAGATTTTTCTATTTCATTTGCACCGTTTATGAATAAACACTTGGGATGACCGAGTCACAACATCATTCCATTATTTTCATGTGACTATTTGATAGTGTTTTGAGACAATAGGTCAATTCATCCTTGTGCTTTATAATGTTTGGAGTCATTAAGATGTAATTAAGCGTTACTTCCTACATGTTTGACTCATGTTTCCTTTATTTCACACATGCACGAATTTTTTTTATTATTGTGCTTCTCTTATCACATGTTGGTTGGGTGTTTTCACTTCAATCATGTCCTTAAAAGAATCCAAGCGCGATAAATTTTGATAAGGAAATTGTGCATTTAAAAAACGTTTTGTGAGCTTGTGTGCTTGGTTTGAAAAAATGGGGAGGGGCTGCGAAAGGTAATTATCTGTCCTTTGCGCAAAAGCCACCGTTAAAATGGACCTAAAAAATGGAGGAATTTTATTATTCGGGGTCCAAAGAGGTTAAAAGAGCTCGAAAAAAAATTAAGGCAATAAAAAGAAATTCATGCCACATTATGGGTCATTTAGGTTTTTAAACCAATTCTCCAAAGTTTGAGACTTTAGATTACCTCTAAAAGAAAATATCTATGAGGGTGTTTGGTTGGAGAATTTAAAACGGGTTTGCACGTCCTTGAAATGCTTGAAAATACGCTACATAGTTTTGGACGTTATTGGTGTGGAAATCACTTCGACTTTGATTTGTTGATTTGCGTAAGACGATGTCATCTAAATTCAACAAATTTTTACACTTAAGGATACCTTTGATGCTCATTCGTTAGGGTTACACATATGCATCGTGATCATATGATTGCTTGAGTTAATTTAACTATCGAATGTGTTCACACCCATACATTCCATGTCCATGACTTGGTTGTTTGAGTCTAAATCCATGGTGTGATTTTTTTAGCATATTTTTTTTCAAATGTATCTTATTTTTGTATGAAAAAAATTGAAAAAATCAAAAATAGTTTGTGCATTGGTTTTTTAGCATCTCTTTGAAAGAGCACGTTTACCATATTGTTTGATGCCCTGTTTTGTGTGCCGTGACACCCCGTTTTTTGCTTATTTGATTCATTCCTCTAATTTGTCTATTTGGGTACATCATAAAAAGGGGTAGTAAGAATTATCATTTTATGGGGGAGTTTGAATTTTGGGGGAGTTTTTGAGATTTAGCTTATGCTTTTATCATAAATTGGTATCTACATGTATATCTCATTTCAGACTCGATATGTCACGTGGTATTTTCTTTGTCTCATGTGTGTAGGTATGAAGATTGAAGATCAATATGTTGCCACCCTGATGAGAAAAGCATAGAGATTTGATGATTGTTGAAGATTGAAGAACAAACGACGAAGACTTAACCATTTGTATCTTTCCATCTTTAGGGTTCATGGAAGGGTAGATTTGTATAGGTCATAAGTTGATAATTCGTATTTTTTATGAATTTACCGGCATAGACATAGGGGGAGATTTGTAAGAACATTTTTGTCCATTCTCAATATGTATGTCGTACGCCGTTACACCGCTGAAGAAACTCGAGATTGCATCTACATCAACGGATCCGAATATCAAAGCGTCTTCAACATCATAGCCTCTCCAAGAATGAACTTGGTAAAGTTTTGTTTCTAAGTTCCTTAAAGTTCATACTTAGTATTGGGAATTTTTTATAAAATGTTTTTTTTATAAAAATAAGAAGTAACATTTTTCAAGCAAAATGAGGCTTTTAAAATATTTTTTTATTTTCTGGTTACACGGACCAGTCCGCCCATATTAAACGAACCGATCCGCTTTGCACCAGTGAACCACGGACCGATTGCAAATCGAAGAAGCCTATTTTAAAAAGAACCGATCCGAGGACGGACCGATCCGCCTCCTAGCCGGACCGGTCCGCCTGGGATAAATTCGAACAGTTTCGGGTAATATTTTTCCACCGACTCTTAGTTTCTATATGTATTCCTACTTCGTTGGTGTATTTTTTTCTAGTCTTTGAGAAAATGTTTCTAAGAGTACAAACACAACAAAACTTCGATTTTTGATGTGCCAAACATCTTTTTGATTCACACAGAAAAATCCCAATTACTTTTGGGAATCTTTTGGAACCCTAGAACACAAGCTTTGTTACTGTTCAACATTTGTGGAGAGATCTTTGCAACCGAGGGTTGCGTGTCATTGCTGAGGGAGTCTCTACAAAGTGTTATGGCTGCGTGTCATTGAGGAGAGTTGCGGTTCGTCCTTTGTTATTTGGGCTGCGAGTCCTTGGAGGGTGCTGCGTGTATTCTCTTGCTGAGTTCAAGACTGCGTGTCTTTGTGGGTTGGCTGCACGTTGATCCATTACAGATTTCTCTATGTAATTGTAAGTTGCAACTTGTATATTCATAGTGAAATAAAGGTTTTACCCGAAAGGGTTTTTTTCCTGAAATCTGTGTCTCAGCATATTTTTTTGTCACATGCTTTCTTTATTTATGGATTGACACACGCACCTTAAATTCATGCTTAGGGACTCTAATTAAATAAGGGTTACTTGGAAAGTTGCGAATTTAATCAATTATCACACCGTTACGACTGTTTCAAATTGGTATCAGAGCAGGTTACGCTAATTTATCGCGTATTCCTATTTTCCGCAAAATCATGTGATATTGTTTTTTTTAAATCCAATTTGTGAAAAATCGTAATTTTTCAGTGGAACGCCCTTTTAATGAGGAGCTTGTTTTTGAAAAAGTTCATGACCATGCTGAAAATTTAAAAAAAAAATTGAATTTGAAACTTTGCAAAAGAATTAAAGTTTTTAAAAAAGAAAATTCTCTCTTTAAATGTAAGATTGAATGTTTGCAAGCGTATCAAACTCAATGTGATATTTGTCGTGAGCACATTGGTAATTTGTGTATTGATTTTGATTCTTTGAAAATTGCCAAAAAGAAGAGTGATGAGAGAGTCCTAGTTTTAGAGAAGGAATTGGAGGACTTAAAAAATTCTAGGGTTTTCGTTTGTGCCGTCGAGGATAAAAAATTAATCGATGATTTTATGGCACGTGAAAAGACTCTTAGGGATAAGTTTGTTTAAATTGAGGGTGAGCGCGATAAACTATTAAGTTTAATTGATAATTTGAGAAAGAAATCTCTGTCTTTGGAAGAGTCGAATTCTTTGCTTATGTCAAAAATTTTGAAGTTAAAAAATGATTTGACAGACTCAAGTAGGTTTGACAGTGATGGTAGTGGCTCATCTTGTTCTCATGATTCTAGTGGTAAAGCCAAAACCATCATTTGTTTGAGAGGGTCAACTAATTCCAAGGATGTTAGAAAAGATCACAATTTAGGTGTCATTCCACCCGTTTACACATGTACATATTGTGGTAGGAAAGGTCACCTTAGGCATTTTTGTTTTGATCTTGGAAAAAGTCCTAGGAAGTTTATGTCTAGTGTTCATGTGGTTCCCAAAGCCCCCACACGATGTTTCACGTCTATTTGGGTTAGAAAATCACTTTTAGAGGCACTAGATTTTAGACAAGTTGATTCCTGTTTGCTTGCACATGATTTTTCACTTGCCATATCATATAGATGATTGAGGTTTGACTTGTTTACTAGCATAGGGTGATTTTCATGATGACATTATTTTCCTATTGCTAGTATGTAACATTTTGGTATGTTTTATTTTCTTTATAAAATTTTGAGAAAATCCAAAAAGATTTTTGTATTTTGTTTGCACCGTTTATGGATAAACACTTGGGATGACCGAGCCACAACACCATTCCATTATTTTCATGTGACTATTTGATAGTGTTTTGAGACAATAGGTCAATTCATCCTTGTGCTTTATAATGTTTGGAGTCATTTAGATGTAATTAAGCGTTACTTCCTACATGTTTGACTCATGTTTCCTTTATTTCACACATGCACGGATTTGTTTGATTATTGTTCTTGTCTTATCACATGTTGGTTGGGTGTTTTCACTTCAATCCTGTCCTGAAAAGAATCCAAGCGCGATAAATTTTGATAGGGAAATTGTGCATTTAAAAACCGTTTTGTGAGTGTGTGTGCTTGGTTTGAAAAAATGGGGAGGGGCTGCGAAAGGTAATTATCTGTCCTTTGCGCAAAAGCCACCGTTAAAATGGACCTAAAAAATGGAGAAATTTTATTATCCAGAGTCCAAAGAGGTTAAAAGAGCCCGAAAAAAAAAATTAAGGCAATAAAAAGAAATTCATGCCAAATTATGGGTCATTTAGGTTTTTAAACCAATTCTCCAAAGTTTGAGAATTTAGATTACCTCTAAAAGAAAATATCTATGAGGGTGTTTGGTTGGAGAATTTAAAACGGGTTTGCACGTCCTTGAAATGCTTGAAAATACGCTACATAGTTTTGGACATTATTGGTGTGGAAATCACTTTGACTTTGATTTGTTGATTTGCGTAAGACGATGTCATCTAAATTCAACAAATTTTTACACTTAAGGAAACCTTGGATGCTCATTCGTTAGGGGTACACATATGCATCGTGCACATATGATTGCTTGAGTTGATTTAACTGTCGAATGTGTTCACACCCATTCATTCCATGTCCATGACTTGGTTGTTGGAGTCTAAATCCATGGTGTGATTTTTGTAGCATATTTTTTTTCAAATGTATCTTATTTTTGTATGAAAAAAAATGAAAAAATCAAAAATAGTTTGTGCATTTATTTTTTAGCATCTCTTTGCAAGAGCACGTTTACCATATTGTTTGATGCCCTGTTTTGTGTGCCGTGACACCCCGTTTTTTGCTTATTTGATTCATTCTTCTCATTTGTCTATTTGGGGACATCATAAAAAGGGGGAGAAAGAATTACCATTTTATGACGGAGTTTGAATTTTGGGGGAGTTTTTGAGATTTAGCTTATGCTTTTATCATAAATTGGTATCTACATGTGTATCTCATTTCAAACTCGATATGTCACGTGGTATTTGCTTTGTCTCATGTGTGTAGGTATGAAGATTGAAGATCAATATGTTGCACACCCTGATGAGAAAAGCATAGAGAGTTGATGATTGTTGAATATTGAAGAACAAACGATGAAGAGTTAAACATTTGTATCTTTCCATCTTTAGGGTTCATGGGAGGGTAGATTTGTATAGGTCATAAGTTGAAAATTCGTATTTTTTAGGAATGTACCGGCATAGACAAAGGGGAAGATTTGGAAGAACATTTTTGTCCATTCTCATTATGTATGTCGTACGCCGTTACACCGCTGAAGAAACTCAAGATTGCATCTACATCAACGGATCCGAATATCAAAGCGTCTTCAACATCATAGCCTCTGCAAGAATGGACTTGGTAAAGTTTTATTTTTAAGTTCCTTAAAGTTCATACTTAGTATTGGGAAATTTTTATAAAATGTTTTTTTTATAAAAATAAGAAGTAACTTTTTTCAAGCAAAATGAGGCTTTTAAAATATTTTTTTATTTTCTGGTTAGCCGGACCGGTCCGCCCATATTAAACGAACCGATCAGCCTCCAGACCGATGCGCCTACCTACCGGACCGATCCGATTTTCACCAGTGAACCACGGACCGATTGCAAATCGAAGATGCCTATTTTAAAAAGAATCGATCCGAGGTCGGACCGATCCGCCTCCTAGCCGGACCGGTCCGCCTGGGATAAATTCGAACTGTTCCGTGTAATATTTTTCCACCGACTCTTAGTTTCTATATGTACTCCTACTTCGTTGGTGTATTTTTCTCAAGTCTTTGAGAAAATGTTTCTAAGAGTACAAACACAATAAGACTTCGATTTTTCATGTGCCAAACATCTTTTTGATTCACACAAAAAATCCCAATTACTTTTGTAAATCTTTTGGAACCCTAGAACACAAGCTTTGTTACTGTTCAACCTTTGTGGAGAGATCTTTGCAACCGAGGGTTGTGTGTCATTGCTGAGGGAGTCTCTACAAAGTGTTATGGCTGCGTGTCATTGAGGAGAGCTGCGGTTCGTCCTTTGTTGTTTGGGTTGCGAGTCCTTGGAGGGTGCTGCGTGTATTCTCTTGCTGAGTTCAAGACTGCGTGTCTTTATCGGTTGGATGCGCGTTGATCCATTGCAGATTTCTCCATGTAATTGTAAGTTGCGACTTGTATATTCATTGTGAAATAAAGGTTTTACCCGAAAGGGGTTTTTTCTGAAATCTGTGTCTCAGCATATTTTTTTGTCACATGCTTTCTTTATTTATGGATTTACACACGCACCTTAGATTCATGCTTAGGGACTCTAATTAAATAAGTCTTACTTAGAAAGTTGCGAATTTAATCAATTGTCACACCGTTACGACCGTTTCAAATTGGTATCAGAGCAGGTTACGCTAATTTATCGCGTATTCCTATTATCCGCAAAATCATGTGATATTGTTGTTTTTTAAATCCGTTTTGTGAAAAATCACAATTTTTCAATGGAACGCCCATTTAATGAGGAGCTTGTTTTTGAAAAAGTTCATGACCATGCTGAAAATTTAAAAAAAAATTGAATTTGAAACTTTTCAAAAGAATGAAAGTTTTGGAAAAAGAAAATTCTCTCTTTAAAAGTAAGATTGAATGTTTGCAAGCGTATCAAACTCAATGTGATATTTGTCGTGAGCAGTTTGGTAATTTGTGTATTGATTTTGATTCTTTGAAATTTTCCAAAAAGAAGAGTGAAGAGAGAGTCCTAGTTTTAGAGAAGGAATTTGGAGGACTTAAAAAATTATAGGGTTTCCGTTTGTGCCGTCGAGGATAAAAAATTAATCGATGATTTTATGGCACGTGAAAAGACTCTTAGGGATAAGTTTGTTTTAATTGAGGGTGAGCGTGATAAACTGTTAAGTTTAATTGATAATTTGAAAAAGAAATCCCTGTCTTTGGAAGAGTCTAATTCATTGCTTGAGTCGAAAATTTTGAAGTTAAAAAATGATTTGACAGACTCAAGTAGGTTTGACAGTGATGGTAGTGGCTCATCTTGTTCTCATGATTCTAGTGGTAAAGCCAAAACCATCATTTTTTTGAGAGGGTCAACTAATTCCAAGGATGTTAGAAAAGATCACACTTTAGGTGTCATTCCACGCGTTTACACATGTACATATTGTGGTAGGAAAGGTCACCTTAGGCATTTTTGTTTTGATCTTGGAAAAAGTCCTAGGAAGTTTATGTCTAGTGTTCCTGTGGTTCCCAAAGCCCCCACACGATGTTTCACGTCTATTTGGGTTAGAAAATCACTTTTAGAGGCACTAGATTTTAGACAAGTTAATTCCAGTTTGCTTGCACATGATTCTTCACTTTCCATATCATATAGATGATTGAGGTTTGACTTGTTTACTAGCATAGGGTGATTTTCATGATGACATTGTATGCCTATTGCTAGTAATTGTCATTTTTGTATGTTTTATTTTCTTTATAAAATTTTGAGAAATTCCAAAAATATTTTTGTATTTTGTTTGCACCGTTTATGGATAAACACTGGGGATGACCGAGCCACAACATCATTCCATTATTTTCATGTGACTATTTGATAGTGTTTTGAGACAATAGGTCAATTCATCCTTGTGCTTTATAATGTTTGGAGTCATTAAGATGTAATTAAGCGTTACTTCCTACATGTTTGACTTATGTTTTCTTTATTTCACACATGCACGGATTTATTTGATTATTGTGCTTGTCTTATCACATGTTGTTTGGGTGTTTTCACTTCAATCCTGTCCTTAAAAGAATCCAAGCGCGATAAATTTTGATAAGGAAATTGTGCATTTAAAAACCGTTTTGTGAGTTTGTGTGCTTTGTTTGAAAAAAATGGGGAGGGGCTGCGAAAGGTAATTATCTTTCCTTTGCGCAAAATCCACCGTTAAAATGGACCTAAAAAATGGAGGAATTTTATTATCCGGAGACCAAAAAGATTAAAAGGGCCCGAAAAAAAAATTAAAGCCAATAAAAAGAAATTCATGCCAAATTATGGGTCATTTAGGTTTTTGCACCAATTCTCCAAAGTTTGAGAATTTAGATTACCTCTAAAAGAAAATATCTATGAGGGTGTTTGGTTGGAGAATTTAAAACGGGTTTTCACGTCCTTGAAATGCTTGAAAATGCGCTACATAGTTTTGGACGTTATTGGTGTGAAAATCAGTTTGACTTTCATTTGTTGCTTTGCGTAAGACGATGTCATCTAAATTCAACAATTTTTTACACTTAAGGATACCTTTGATGCTCATTCGTTAGGGGTACACATATGCATCGTGCACATATGATTGCTTGAGTTGATTCAACTATCGAATGTGTTCATACCCATTCATTCCATTTCCATGACTTGGTTGTTTGAATCTAAATCCATGGTGTGATTTTTCTAGCATATTTTTTTTCAAATGTATCTTATTTTTGTATGAAAAATATTGTAAAAATCAAAAACAGTTTGTGCATTTGTTTTTGAGCATCTCTTTGCAAGAGCACGTTTACCATATTGTTTGATGCCCTGTTTTGTGTGCCGTGACACCCCGTTTTTTGCTTATTTGATTCATTCTTCTCATTTGTCTATTTGGGGACATCATAAAAAGAGGGAGAAAGAATTATCATTTTATGGGGGAGTTTGAATTTTGGGGGAGTTTTTGAGATTTAGCTTATGCTTTTATCATAAATTGGTATCTACATGTGTATCTCATTTCAAACTCGATATGTCACGTGGTATTTGCTTTGTCTCATGTGTGTATGTATGAAGATTGAAGATTAATATGTTGCACACCCTGATGAGAAAAGCATAGAGATTTGATGATTGTTGAAGATTGAAGAAGAAACGATGAAGATTTAAACATTTGTATCTTTCCATCTTTAGGGTTCATGGGAGGGTAGATTTGTATATGTCATAAGTTGATAATTCGTATTTTTTATGAACGTACCGGAAGAGACATAGGGGGAGATTGGTAAGGACATTTTTGTCCATTCTCAATATGTATGCCGTACGCCGTTACACCGCTGAAGAAACTCAAGATTTCATCTACATCAACGGATCTGAATATCAAAGCGTCTTCAACATCATAGCCTCTGCAAGAATGAACTTGGTAAAGTTTTTTTTTTAAGTTCCTTAAAGTTCATACTTAGCATTGGGAAATTTATATAAAATGTTTTTTTTTATAAAAATAAGAAGTAACTTTTTTCATGCAAAATGACGCTTTTAAAATATTTTTTTATTTTCTGGTTAGCTGGACCGGTTCCCCCATATTAAACGAACCGATCCGCCTCCGGACCGGTCCGCCTACCTATCGGACCGATCCGCTTTGCACCGGTGAACCACGAACCGATTGCAAATCGAAGAAGCCTATTTTAAAAAGAACTGATCCGAGGTTGGACCCATCCGCCTCCTAGCCGGACCGATCCGCCTGGGATAACTTCGAACAGTTCCGTGTAATATTTTTCCACCGACTCTTAGTTTCTATATGTATTCCTACTTCGTTGGTGTATTTTTTCAAGTCTTTGAGAAAACGTTTCTAAGAGTACAAACACAATAAGACTTCGATTTTTGATGTGCCAAACAACTTTTTGATTCCCACACAAAAATCCCAATTACTTTTGTCAATCTTTTGGAACCCTAGAACACAAGATTTGTTATTGTTCAACCTTTGTGGGGAGATCTTTGCAACCGAGGGTTGCGTGTCATTGCTGAGGGAGTCTCTACAAAGTGTTATGGCTGTGTGTCATTGAGAAGAGCTGCGGTTCGTCCTTTGTTGTTTGGGCTGCGAGTCCTTGGAGGGTGTTGCGTGTATTCTCTTGCTGAGTTCAAGACTGCGTATCTTTGTCGGTTGGATGCGCGTTGATCCATTGCAGATTTCTCTATGTAATTGTAAGTTGCGACTTGTATATTCATAGTGAAATAAAGGTTTTACCCGAAAGGGGTTTTTCCTGAAATCTGTGTCTCAGCATATTTTTGTGTCACATGCTTTCTTTATTTATGGATTGACACACGAACCTTAGATTCATGTTTAGGGACTCTAATTAAATAAGGGTTACTTGGAAAGTTGCGAATTTAATCAATTATCACACCGTTACGACTGTTTGAAATTGGTATCGGAGCAGGTTACGCTAATTTATCGCGTAGTCCTATTTTCCGCAAAGTCATGTGGTATTGGTTTTTTTTTTTAATCCGTTTTGTGAAAAATCACAATTTTTCAATTGAACGCCCATTTAATGAGGAGCTTGTTTTTGAAAAAGTTCATGACCATGCTAAAAATTTAAAAAAAAAAAAAATTTGAAACTTTGCAAAAGAATTAAAGTTTTGGAAAAAGAAAATTCTCTCTTTAAAAGTAAGATTGAATATTTGCAAGCGTTTCAAACTCAATGTGATATTTGTCGTGAGCACTTTGGTAATTTGTGTATTGATTTTGATTCTTTGAACATTGCCAAAAAGAAGAGCGCTGAGAGAGTCCTAGTTTTAGAGAAGGAATTGGAGGACTTAAAAAATTCTAGGGTTTCCGTTTATGCCGTCGAGGATAAAAAATTAATCGATGATTTTATGGCACGTGAAAAGACTCTTAGGGATAAGTTTGTTTTAATTGAGGGTGAGCACGATAAACTGTTAAGTTTAATTGATAATTTGAAAAAGAAATCCCTGTCTTTGGAAGAGTCTAATTCTTTGCTTGAGTCAAAAATTTTGAAGTTAAAAAATGATTTGACAGACTCAAGTAGGTTTGATAGTGATGGTAGTGGCTCATATTGTTCTCATGATTCTAGTGGTAAAGCCAAAACCATCATTTGTTTGAGAGGGTCAACTAATTCCAAGGATGTTAGAAAAGATCACACTTCAGGTGTAATTCCTCCCGTTTACACATGTAGATATTGTGGTAGGAAAGGTCACCTTAGGCGTTTTTGTTTTAATCTTGGAAAAAGTCCTAGGAAGTTTATGTCTAGTGTTCCTGTGGTTCCCAAAGTCCCCACACGATGTTTCACGTCTATTTGGGTTAGAAAATCACTTTTAGAGGCACTAGATTTTAGACAAGTTGATTCATGTTTGCTCGTACATGATTCCTCACTTGCCATATCGTATAGATGATTGAGGTTTGAGTTGTTTACTAGCATAGGGTGATTTTCATGATGACATTATTTGCCTATTGCTAGTATGTGTCATTTTTGTATGTTTTATTTTCTTTATAAAATTTTGAGAAAATCCAAAAAGGTTTTTGTATTTTGTTTGCACCGTTTATGGATAAACACTGAAGATGACCGAGCCACAACATCATTCCATTATTTTCATGTGACTATTTGATAGTGTTTTGAGATAATAGGTCAATTCATCCTTGTGCTTTATAATGTTTGGAGTCATTAAGATGTAATTAAGCGTTACTTCCTACATGTTTGACTCATATTTCCTTTATTTCACACATGCACGGATTTGTTTGATTATTGTACTTGTATTATCACATGTTGGTTGGGTGTTTTCACTTCAATCCTGTCCTTAAAAGAATCCAAGCGCGATAGATTTTGATAAGGAAATTGTGCATTTAAAAACCGTTTTGTGAGTTTGTGTGCTTTGTTTGAAAAAACGAGGAGGGGGGATGCGAAAGGTAATTATCTATCCTTTGCGCAAAAGCCACCGTTAAAATGGACCTAAAAATGGAGGAATTTTGTTATCCGGGGTCCAAAGAGGTTAAAAGAGCCCGAAAAAAAAATTTAAAGGTAATAAAAGAAATTCATGCCAAATTATGGGTCATTTAGGTTATTGCACCAATTCTCGAAAGTTTAAGAATTTAAATTACCTCTAAAAGAAAATATCTATGACGTGTTTGGTTGGAGAATTTAAAACGGGTTTGCACGTCCTTGAAATGCTTGAAAATGCGCTACATATTTTTGGACGTTATTGGTGTGGAAATCACTATGACTTTGATTTGTTGATTTGCATAAGACGATGTCATCTAAATTCAACAAATTACACTTAAGGATACCTTTGATGCTCATTCGTTAGGGGTACACATATGCATCGTGCACATATGATTGCTTGAGTTGATTTAACTATCCAAGGTGTTCACACCCATTCATTCCATTTCCATGACTTGGTTGTTTGAGTCTAAATCCATGGTGTGATTTTTGTAGCATGTTTTTTTTCAAATGTATCTTATTTTTGTATGAAAAAAATTGAAAAAATCAAAAATAGTTTGTGCATTTGTTTTTGAGCATCTCTTTGCAAAAGCACGTTTACCATATTGTTTGATGCCCCGTTTTGTGTACCGTGACACCCCGTGTTTTGCTTATTTGATTCATTCTTTCATTTGTCTATTTGGGGACATCATAAAAAGGGGGAGAAAGGATTATCATTTTATGGGGGAGTTTGAATTTTGGCGGGGTTTTTGAGATTTAGCTTATGCTTTTATCATAAATTGGTATCCTCATGTGTATCTCATTTCAAACTCGATATGTCACGTGGTATTTGCTTTGTCTCTTGTGTGTAGGTATGGAGATTGAAGATCAATATGTTGCACACCCTGATGAGAAAAGCATAGAGATTTGATGATTGTTGAAGATTGAAGAACAAACGATGAAGATTTAAACATTTCTATCTTTCCATCTTTGGGGTTCATGGGGGGCTAGATTTGTATAGGTCATAAGTTGATAATTCGTATTTTTTATGAATGTACCGGCATAGACATAGGGGGAGATTTGTAAGGACATTTTTGTCCATTGTTAATATGTATGTCGTACGCCGTTACACCGCTGAAGAAACTCGAGATTGCATCTACATCAACGGATCCGAATATCAAAGCGTCTTCAACATCATAGCCTCTGCAAGAATGAACTTGGTAAAGTTTTGTTTTTAAGTTCCTTAAAGTTCATACTTAGTATTGGGAAATTTTTATAAAATGTTTTTTTTATAAAAATAAGAAGTAACTTTTTTCAAGCAAAATGAGGCTTTTAAAATATTTTTTTATTTTCTGGTTAGCCGGACCGGTCCGCCAATATTAAACGAACCGGTCCGCATACCTACCGGACCGATCCGCTTTGCACCAGTGAACCACGGACCGATTGCAAATCGAAGAAGCCTATTTTAAAAAGAACCGATCCGAGGTCGGACCGATCCGCCTCCTAGCCGGACCGGTCCGCCTGGGATAAATTCGAACAGTTCCGTGTAATATTTTTCCACCGACTCTTAGTTTCTATATGTATTCCTACTTAGTTGGTGTATTTTTTCAAGTCTTTGAGAAAACATTTCTAAGACTACAAACACAACAAGACTTCGATTTTTGATGTGCCAAACATCTTTTTGATTCACACAAAAAAATCCCAATATTTATCGTGAGCACTTTGGTAATTTGTGTATTGATTTTGATTCTTCGAAAATTGCCAAAAAGAAGAGTGGTGAGAGAGTCCTAGTTTTAGAGAAGGAATTGGAGGAATTAAAAAATTCTAGGGTTTCCGTTTGTGCCGTCGAGGATAAAAAATTAATCGATGATTTTATGGCACGTGAAAAGACTCTTAGGGATAAGTTTGTTTTAATTGAGGGTGAGCGTGATAAACTGTTAAGTTTAATTGATAATTTGAAAAAGAAATCGCTGTCTTCGGAAGAGTCTAATTCTTTGCTTGAGTCAAAAATTTTGAAGTTAAAAAATGATTTGACAGACTCAAGTAGGTTTGATAGTGATGGTAGTGGCTCATCTTGTTCTCATGATTCTAGTGGTAAAGACAAAACCATCATTTGTTTGAGAGGGTCAACTAATTCCAAGGACGTTAGAAAATATCACACTTTAGGTGTCATTCCACCCGTGTACACATGTACATATTGTGGTAGGAAAGGTCACCTTAGGCATTTTTGTTTCAATCTTGGAAAAAGTCCTAGGAAGTTTATGTCTAGTGTTCATGTGGTTCCCAAACCCCCCACACGATGTTTCACGTCTATTTGGGTTAGAAAATCACTTTTAGAGGCACCAGATTTTAGACAAGTTGATTCCTGTTTGCTCGCACATGATTCTTCACTTGCCATATCATATGGATGATTGAGGTTTAAGTTGTTTACTAGCATATGGTGATTTTCATGATGACATTGTTTTCCTATTGCTAGTATGTATCATTTTTGTATGTTTTATTTTCTATATAAAATTTTGAGAAAATCCAAAAAGATTTTTGTATTTTGTTTGCACCGTTTATGGATAAACACTGGGGATGACCGAGCCACAACATCATTCCATTATTTTCATGTGACTATTTGATAGTGTTTTGAGACAATAGGTCAATTCATCCTTGTGCTTTATAATGTTTGGAGTCATTAAGATGTAATTAAGTGTTACTTCCTACATGTTTGACTCATGTTTCCTTTATTTCACACATGCACGGATTTGTTTGATTATTGTGCTTGTCTTATCACATGTTGGTTGGGTGTTTTCACTTCAATCCTGTCCTTAAAAGAATCCAAGCGCGATAAATTTTGGTAAGGAAATTGTGCATTTAAAAACCGTTTTGTGAGTTTGTGTGCTTTGTTTGAAAAAACGGGGAGGGGGGCTGCGAAAGGTAATTATCTATCCTTTGCGCAAAAGCCACCGTTAAAGTGGACCTAAAAAATGGAGGAATTTTATTATCCGGGGTCCAAAGAGGTTAAAAGAGCCCGGAAAAAAAAATTTAAGGCAATAAAAAGAAATTCATGCCAAATTATGGGTCATTTAGGTTTTTGCACCAATTCTCCCATGTTTGAGAATTTAGATTACCTCTAAAAGAACTTATCTATGAGGGTGTTTGGTTGGAGAATTTAAAACGGGTTTGCACGTCCTATAAATGCTTGAAAATGCGCTACATAGTTTTGGACGTTATTGGCGTGGAAATCACTTTGACTTTGATTTGTTGATTTGCATAAGACGATGTCATCTAAATTCAACAAATTTTTACACCTAAGGAAACCTTTGATGCTCATTCGTTAGGGGTACACGTATGCATCGTGCACATACGATTGCTTGAGTTGATTTAACTATCGAATGTGTTCACACCCATTCATTCCATTTCGATGACTTTGTTGTTTGAGTCTAAAGCCATGGTGTGATTTTTGTAGCGTGTTTTTTTTCAAATGTATCTTATTTTTGTATGAAAAAAATTGAAAAAATCAAAAATAGTTTGTGCATTTGTTTTTTAGCATCTCTTTGCAAGAGCACGTTTACCATATTGTTTGATGCCCCGTTTTGTGTACCGTGACACCCCGTTTTTTGCTTATTTGATTCATTCTTTCATTTGTCTATTTGGGGACATCATAAAAAGGGGGAGAAAGGATTATCATTTTATGGGGGAGTTTGAATTTTGGCGGGGTTTTTGAGATTTAGCTTGTGCTTTTATCATAAATTGGTATCCTCATGTGTATCTCATTTCAAACTCGATATGTTACGTGGTATTTGCTTTGTCTCTTGTGTGTAGGTATGAAGATTGAAGTTCAATATGTTGCACACCCTGATGAGAAAAGCATAGAGATTTGATGATTGTTGAAGATTGAAGAACAAACGATGAAGATTTCAACATTTCTATCTTTCCATCTTTGGGGTTCATGGGGGGCTAGATTTGTATAGGTCATAAGTTGATAATTCGTATTTTTTATGAATGTACCGGCATAGACATAGGGGGAGATTTGTAAGGACATTTTTGTCCATTGTTAATATGTATGTCGTACGCCGTTACACCGCTGAAGAAACTCGAGATTGCATCTACATCAACGGATCCGAATATCAAAGCGTCTTCAACATCATAGCCTCTGCAAGAATGAACTTGGTAAAGTTTTGTTTTTAAGTTCCTTAAAGTTCATACTTAGTATTGGGAAATTTTTATAAAATGTTTTTTTATAAAAATAAGAAGTAACTTTTTTCAAGAAAAATGCGGCTTTTAAAATATTTTTTTATTTTCTGGTTAGCCGGACCGGTCCGCCCATATTAAACGAACCGGTCCGCCTACCTACCGGACCGATCCGCTTTGCACCATTGAACCACGGACCGATTGCAAATCGAAGAAGCCTATTTTAAAAAGAACCGATCTGAGGTCGGACCGATCCGCCTCCTAGCCGGACCGGTCCGCCTGGGATAAATTCGAACAGTTCCGTGTAATATTTTTCCACCGACTCTTAGTTTCTAGATGTATTCCTACTTAGTTGGTTTATTTTTTCAAGTCTTTGAGAAAACGTTTCTAAGAGTACAAACACAACAAGACTTCGATTTTTGATGTGCCAAACATCTTTTTGATTCACACAGAAAAATCCCAATATTTATCGTGAGCACTTTGGTAATTTGTGTATTGATTTTGATTCTTCGGAAATTGCCAAAAAGAAGAGTGGTGAGAGAGTCCTAGTTTTAGAGAAGGAATTGGAGGAATTAAAAAATTCTAGGGTTTCCGTTTGTGCCGTCGAGGATAAAAAATTAATCGATGATTTTATGGCACGTGAAAAGACTCTTAGGGATAAGTTTGTTTTAATTGAGGGTGAGCGCGATAAACTGTTAAGTTTAATTGATAATTTGAAAAAGAAATCGCTGTCTTTGGAAGAGTCTAATTCTTTGCTTGAGTCAAAAATTTTGAGGTTAAAAAATGATTTGACAGACTCAAGTAGGTTTGATTGTGATGGTAGTGGCTCATCTTGTTCTCATGATTCTAGTGGTAAAGACAAAACCATCATTTGTTTGAGAGGGTCAACTAATTCCAAGGACGTTAGAAAATATCACACTTTAGGTGTCATTCCACCCGTTTACACATGTACATATTGTGGTAGGAAAGGTCACCTTAGGCGTTTTTGTTTCGATCTTGGAAAAAGTCCTAGGAAGTTTATGTCTAGTGTTCCTGTGGTTCCCAAACCCCTCACACAATGTTTCACGTCTATTTGGGTTAGAAAATCACTTTTAGAGGCACCAGATTTTAGACAAATTGATTCCTGTTTGCTCGCACATGATTCTTCACTTGCCATATCATATGGATGATTGAGGTTTGAGTTGTTTACTAGCATATGGTGATTTTCATGATGGCATTGTTTGCCTATTGCTAGTATGTATCATTTTTGTATGTTTTATTTTTTATATAAAATTTTGAGAAAATCCAAAAAGATTTTTGTATTTTGTTTGCACCGTTTATGGATAAACACTGGGGATGACCGAGCCACAACATCATTCCATTATTTTCATGTGACTATTTGATAGTGTTTTGAGACAATAGGTCAATTCATCCTTGTGCTTTATAATGTTTGGAGTCATTAAGATGTAATTAAGTGTTACTTCCTACATGTTTGACTCATGTTTCCTTTATTTCACACATGCACGGATTTGTTTGATTATTGTGCTTGTCTTATCACATGTTGGTTGGGTGTTTTCACTTCAATCCTGTCCTTAAAATAATCCAAGCGCGATAAATTTTGGTAAGGAAATTGTGCATTTAAAAATGTTTTGTGAGTTTGTGTGCTTTGTTTGAAAAAACGGGGAGGGGGCTGCGAAAGGTAATTATCTATCCTTTGCGCAAAAGCCACTGTTAAAGTGGACCTAAAAAATGGAGGAATATTATTATCCGGGGTCCAAAGAGGTTAAAAGAGCCCGGAAAAAAAAAAATTAAGGCAATAAAAAGAAATTCATGCCAAATTATGGGTCATTCAGGTTTTTGCACCAATTCTCCAAAGTTTGAGAATTTAGATTACCTCTAAAAGAAAATATATATGAGGGTATTTGGTTGGAGAATTTAAAACGGGTTTGCACGTCCTTGAAATGATTGAAAATGCGCTACATAGTTTTGGACGTTATTGGCGTGGAAATCACTTTGACTTTGATTTGTTGATTTTCATAAGACGATGTCATCTAAATTCAACAAATTTTTACACCTAAGTAAACCTTTGATGCTCATTCGTTAGGGGTACACATATGCATCGTGCACATACGATTGCTTGAGTTGATTTAACTATCGAATGTGTTCACACCCATTCATTCCATTTCCATGACTTGGTTGTTTGAGTCTATACCCATGGTGTGATTTTTGTAGCGTGTTTTTTTTCAAATGTGTCTTATTTTTGTATGAAAAAAATTGAAAAAATCAAAAATAGTCTGTGCATTTGTTTTTTAGCATCTCTTTGCAAGAGCACGTTTACCATATTGTTTGATGCCCTGTTTTGTGTACCGTGACACCCCGTTTTTTGCTTATTTGATTCATTCTTCTCATTTTTCTATTTAGGGACATCATAAAAAGGGGGAGAAAGAATTATCATTTTATGGGGGAGTTTGAATTTTGGGGGAGTTTTTGAGCTTTAGCTTATGCTTTTATCATAAATGGGTATCTATATGTGTATCTCATTTCAAACTCGATATGTCACGTGGTATTTTCTTTGTCTCATGTGTGTAGGTATGAAGATTGAAGATCAATATGTTGCACAACCTGATGAGAAAAGCTTAGAGATTTGATGATTGTTGAAGATTGAAGAACAAACGATGAAGATTTAAACATTTGTATCTTTCCATCTTTAGGGTTCATGGGAGGGTAGATTTGTATAGGTCATAAATTGATAATTCGTATTTTTTATGAATGTACCGGCATCGACATAGGGGGAGATTTGTAAGGACATTTTTGTCCATTGTCAATATGTATGTCGTACGTCGTTACACCGCTGAAGAAACTCAAGATTGCATCTACATCAACGGATCCGAATATCAAAGCGTCTTCAACATCATAGCCTCTGCAAGAATGAACTTGGTAAAGTTTTGTTTTTAAGTTCCTTAAAGTTCATACTTAGTATTGGGAAATTTTTATAAAATGTTTTTTTTATAAAAATAAGAAGTAACTTTTTTCAAGCAAAATGAGGCTTTTAAAATATTTTTTTATTTTCTGGTTAGCCGGACCGGTCCGCCAATATTAAACGAACCAGTCCGCATACCTACCGGACCGATCCGCTTTGCACCAGTGAACCACGGACCGATTGCAAATCGAAGAAGCCTATTTTAAAAAGAACCGATCCGAGGTCGGACCAATCCGCCACCTAGCCGGACCGGTCCGCCTGGGATAAATTCGAACAGTTCCGTGTAATATTTTTCCACCGACTCTTAGTTTCTATATGTATTCCTACTTAGTTGGTGTATTTTTTCAAGTCTTTGAGAAAACGTTTCTAAGAGTACAAACACAACAAGACTTCGATTTTTGATGTGCCAAACATCTTTTTGATTCACACAGAAAAATCCCAATATTTATCGTGAGCACTTTGGTAATTTTTGTATTGATTTTGATTCTTCGGAAATTGCCAAAAAGAAGAGTGGTGAGAGAGTCCTAGTTTTAGAGAAGGAATTGGAGGTATTAAAAAATTCTAGGGTTTTCGTTTGTGCCGTCGAGGATAAAAAATTAATCGATGATTTTATGGCACGTGAAAAGACTCTTAGGGATAAGTTTGTTTTAATTGAGGGTGAGCGCGATAAACTGTTAAGTTTAATTGATAATTTGAAAAAGAAATCGCTGTCTTTGGAAGAGTCTAATTCTTTGCTTGAGTCAAAAATTTTGAAGTTAAAAAATGATTTGACAGACTCAAGTAGGTTTGATAGTGATAGTAGTGGCTCATCTTGTTCTCATGATTCTAGTGGTAAAGACAAAACCATCATTTGTTTGAGAGGGTCAACTAATTCCAAGGACGTTAGAAAATATCACACTTTAGGTGTCATTTCACCCATTTACACATGTACATATTGTGTTAGGAAAGGTCACCTTAGGCGTTTTTGTTTCGATCTTGGAAAAAGTCCTAGGAAGTTTATGTCTAGTGTTCCTGTGGTTCCCAAACCCCCCACACGATGTTTCACGTCTATTTGGGTTAGAAAATCACTTTTAGAGGCACCAGATTTTAGACAAGTTGATTCCTGTTTGCTCGCACATGATTCTTCACTTGCCATATCATATGGATGATTGAGGTTTGAGTTGTTTACTAGCATATGGTGATTTTCATGATGGCATTGTTTGCCTATTGCTAGTATGTATCATTTTTGTATGTTTTATTTTCTATATAAAATTTTGAGAAAATCCAAAAAGATTTTTGTATTTTGTTTGCACCGTTTATGGATAAACACTAGGGATGACAGAGCCACAACATCATTCCATTATTTTCATGTGACTATTTGATAGTGTTTTGAGACAATAGGTCAATTCATCCTTGTGCTTTATAATGTTTGGAGTCATTAAGATGTAATTAAGTGTTACTTCCTACATGTTTGACTCGTGTTTCCTTTATTTCACACATGCACGGATTTGTTTGATTATTGTGCTTGTCTTATCACATGTTGGTTGGGTGTTTTCACTTCAATCCTGTCCTTAAAAGAATCCAAGCGCGATAAATTTTGGTAAGGAAATTGTGCATTTAAAAACCGTTTTGTGAGTTTGTGTGCTTTGTTTGAAAAAACGGGGAGGGGGGCTGCGAAAGGTAATTATCTATCCTTTGCGCAAAAGCCACTGTTAAAGTGGACCTAAAAAATGGAGGAATTTTATTATCCGGGGTCCAAAGAGGTTAAAAGAGCCCGGAAAAAAAAATTTAAGGCAATAAAAAGAAATTCATGCCAAATTATGGGTCATTTAGGTTTTTGCACCAATTCTCCAAAGTTTGAGAATTTAGATTGCCTCTAAAAGAAAATATCTATGAGGGTGTTTGGTTGGAGAATTTAAAACGGGTTTGCACGTCCTTGAAATGATTGAAAATGCGCTACATAGTTTTGGACGTTATTGGCGTGGAAATCACTTTGACTTTGATTTGTTGATTTTCATAAGACGATGTCATCTAAATTCAACAAATTTTTACACCTAAGGAAACCTTTGATGCTCATTCGTTAGGGGTACACATATGCATCGTGCACATACGATTGCTTGAGTTGATTTAACTATCGAATGTGTTCACACCCATTCATTCCATTTTCATGACTTGGTTGTTTGAGTCTATACCCATGGTGTGATTTTTGTAGCGTGTTTTTTTTCAAATGTGTCTTGTTTTTGTATGAAAAAAATTGAAAAAATCAAAAATAGTTTGTGCATTTGTTTTTTAGAATCTCTTTGCAAGAGCACGTTTACCATATTCTTTGATGCCCTGTTTTGTGTACCGTGACACCCCGTTTTTTGCTTATTTGATTCATTCTTCTCATTTGTCTATTTGGGGACATCATAAAAAGGGGGAGAAAGAATTATCATTTTATGGGGGAGTTTGAATTTTGGGGGAGTTTTTGAGATTTTGCTTATGCTTTTATCATAAATGGGTATCTATATGTGTATCTCATTTCAAACTCGATATGTCACGTGGTATTTGCTTTGTCTCATGTGTGTAGGTATGAAGATTGAAGATCAATATGTTGCACACCCTGATGAGAAAAGCATAGAGATTTGATGATTGTTGAAGATTGAAGAACAAACGATGAAGATTTAAACATTTGTATCTTTCCATCTTTAGGGTTCATGGGAGGGTAGATTTGTATAGGTCATAAGTTGATAATTCGTATTTTTTATGAATGTACCGGCATAGACATAGGGGGAGATTTGTAAGGACATTTTTGTCCATTGTCAATATGTATGTCGTACGCCGTTACACCGCTGAAGAAACTCAAGATTGCATCTACATCAACGGATCCGAATATCAAAGCGTCTTCAACATCATAGCCTCTGCAAGAATGAACTTGGTAAAGTTTTGTTTTTAAGTTCCTTAAAGTTCATGCTTAGTATTGGGAAATTTTAATAAAATGTTTTTTTATAAAAATAAGAAGTAACTTTTTTCAAGCAAAATGAGGCTTTTAAAATATTTTTTTATTTTCTGGTTAGCCGGAACGGTCCGCCAATATTAAACGAACCGGTCCGCATACCTACCGGACCGATCCGCTTTGCACCAGTGAACCACGGACCGATTGCAAATCGAAGAAGCCTATTTTAAAAAGAACCGATCCGAGGTCGGACCGATCCGCCTCCTAGCCGGACCGGTCCGCCTGGGATAAATTCGAACAGTTCCGTGTAATATTTTTCCACCGACTCTTAGTTTCTATATGTATTCCTACTTAGTTGGTGTATTTTTTCAAGTCTTTGAGAAAACGTTTCTAAGAGTACAAACACAACAAGACTTCGATTTTTGATGTGCCAAACATCTTTTTGATTCACACAGAAAAATCCCAATATTTATCGTGAGCACTTTGGTAATTTGTGTATTGATTTTGATTCTTCGGAAATTGCCAAAAAGAAGAGTGGTGAGAGAGTCCTAGTTTTAGAGAAGGAATTGGAGGAATTAAAAAATTCTAGGGTTTCCGTTTGTGCCGTCGAGGATAAAAAATTAATCGATGATTTTATGGCACGTGAAAAGACTCTTAGGGATAAGTTTGTTTTAATTGAGGGTGAGCGCGATAAACTGTTAAGTTTAATTGATAATTTGAAAAAGAAATCGCTGTCTTTGGAAGAGTCTAATTCTTTGCTTGAGTCAAATATTTTGAAGTTAAAAAATGATTTGACAGACTCAAGTAGGTTTGATAGTGATGGTAGTGGCTCATCTTGTTCTCATGATTCTAGTGGTAAAGACAAAACCATCATTTGTTTGAGAGGGTCAACTAATTCCAAGGACGTTAGAAAATATCACACTTTAGGTGTCATTCCACCCGTTTACACATGTACATATCGTGGTAGGAAAGGTCACATTAGGCATTTTTGTTTCGATCTTGGAAAAAGTCCTAGGAAGTTTATGTCTAGTGTTCCTGTGGTTCCCAAACCCCCCACACGATGTTTCACGTCTATTTGGGTTAGAAAATCACTTTTAGAGGCACCAGATTTTAGACAAGTTGATTCCTGTTTGCTCGCACATGATTCTTCACTTGCCATATCATATGGATGATTGAGGTTTGAGTTGTTTACTAGCATATGGTGATTTTCATGATGGCATTGTTTGCCTATTGCTAGTACGTATCTTTTTTGTATGTTTTATTTTCTATATAAAATTTTGAGAAAATCCAAAAAGATTTTTGTATTTTGTTTGCACCGTTTATGGATAAACACTGGGGATGACCGAGCCACAACATCATTCCATTATTTTCATGTGACTATTTGATAGTGTTTTGAGACAATAGGTCAATTCATCCTTGTACTTTATAATGTTTGGAGTCATTAAGATGTAATTAAGTGTTACTTCCTACATGTTTCCTTTATTTCACACATGCACGGATTTGTTTGAATATTGTGCTTGTCTTATCACATGTTGGTTGGGTGTTTTCACTTCAATCCTGTCCTTAAAAGAATCCAAGCGCGATAAATTTTGGTAAGGAAATTGTGCTTTTAAAAACCGTTTTGTGAGTTTGTGTGCTTTGTTTGAAAAAACGGGGAGGGGGGTTGCGAAAGGTAATTATCTATCCTTTGCGCAAAAGCCACCGTTAAAGTGGACCTAAAAAATGGAGGAATTTTATTATCCGGGGTCCAAAGAGGTTAAAAGAGCCCGGAAAAAAAAAATTAAGGCAATAAAAAGAAATTCATGCCAAATTATAGGTCATTTAGGTTTTTGCAAAAATTCTCCAAAGTTTGAGAATTTAGATTACCTCTAAAAGAAAATATCTATGAGGGTGTTTGGTTGGAGAATTTAAAACGGGTTTGCACGTCCTTGAAATGCTTGAAAATGCGCTACATAGTTTTGGACGTTATTGGCCTGGAAATCAGTTTGACTTTGATTTGTTTATTTGCATAAGACGATGTCATCTAAATTCAACAAATTTTTACACCTAAGGAAACCTTTGATGCTCATTCGTTAGGGGTACACGTATGCATCGTGCACATACGATTGCTTGAGTTGATTTAACTATCGAATGTGTTCACACCCATTCATTCCATTTCCATGACTTGGTTGTTTGAGTCTATACCCATGGTGTGATTTTTGTAGCGTGTTTTTTTTCAAATGTGTCTTATTTTTGTATGAAAAAAATTGAAAAAATCAAAAATAGTTTGTGCATTTGTTTTTTTAGCATCTCTTTGGAAGAGCACGTTTACCATATTGTTTGATGCCCTGTTTTGTGTACCGTGACACCCCGTTTTTTGCTTATTTGATTCATTCTTCTCATTTGTCTATTTGGGGACATCATAAAAAGGGGGAGAAAGAATTATCATTTTATGGGGGAGTTTGAATTTTGGGGGAGTTTTTGAGCTTTAGCTTATGCTTTTATCATAAATGGGTATCTATATGTGTATCTCATTTCAAACTCGATATGTCACGTGGTATTTGCTTTGTCTCATGTGTGTAGGTATGAAGATTGAAGATGAATATGTTGCACAACCTGATGAGAAAAGCATAGAGATTTGATGATTGTTGAAGATTGAAGAACAAACGATGAAGATTTAAACATTTGTATCTTTCCATCTTTAGGGTTCATGGGAGGGTAGATTTGTATAGGTCATAAGTTGATAATTCGTATTTTTTATGAATGTACCGGCATAGACATAGGGGGAGATTTGTAAGGACATTTTTGTCCATTGTTAATATGTATGTCGTACGTCGTTACACCGCTGAAGAAACTCGAGATTGCAACTACATCAACGGATCCAAATATCAAAGCATCTTCAACATCATAGCCTCTGCAAAAATGAACTTGGTAAAGTTTTGTTTTTAAGTTCCTTAAAGTTCATACTTAGTATTGGGAAATTTTTATAAAATGTTTTTTTTATAAAAATAAGAAGTAACTTTTTTCAAGAAAAATGAGGCTTTTAAAATATTTTTTATTTTCTGGTTAGCCGGACCGGTCCGCCCATATTAAACGAACCGGTCCGCCTATCTACCGGACCGATACGCTTTGCACCATTGAACCACGGACCGATTGCAAATCGAAGAAGCCTATTTTAAAAAGAACCGATCCGAGGTCGGACCGATCCGCCTCCTAGCCGGACCGGTCCGCCTGGGATAAATTCGAACAGTTCCGTGTAATATTTTTCCACCGACTCTTAGTTTCTATATGTATTCCTACTTAGTTGGTGTATTTTTTCAAGTCTTTGAGAAAACGTTTCTAAGAGTACAAACACAACAAGACTTCGATTTTTGATGTGCCAAACATCTTTTTGATTCACACAGAAAAATCCCAATATTTATCGTGAGCACTTTGGTAATTTGTGTATTGATTTTGATTCTTCGGAAATTGCCAAAAAGAAGAGTGGTGAGAGAGTCCTAGTTTTAGAGAAGGAATTGGAGGAATTAAAAAATTCTAGGGTTTCCGTTTGTGCCGTCGAGGATAAAAAATTAATCGATGATTTTATGGAACGTGAAAAGACTCTTAGGGATAAGTTTGTTTTAATTGAGGGTGAGCGCGATAAACTGTTAAGTTTAATTGATAATTTGAAAAAGAAATCGCTGTCTTTGGAAGAGTCTAATTCTTTGCTTGAGTCAAAAATTTTGAGGTTAAAAAATGATTTGACAGACTCAAGTAGGTTTGATAGTGATGGTAGTGGCTCATCTTGTTCTCATGATTCTAGTGGTAAAGCCAAAACCATCATTTGTTTGAGAGGGTCAACTAATTCCAAGGACGTTAGAAAATATCACACTTTAGGTGTCATTCCACCCGTTTACACATGTACATATCGTGGTAGGAAAGGTCACCTTAGGCATTTTTATTTCGATCTTGGAAAAAGTCCTAGGAAGTTTATGTCTAGTGTTCCTGTGGTTCCCAAACCCCCCACACGATGTTTCATGTCTATTTGGGTTAGAAAATCACTTTTAGAGGCACCAGATTTTAGACAAGTTGATTCCTGTTTGCTCGAACATGATTCTTCACTTGCCATATCATATGGATGATTGAGGTTTGAGTTGTTTACTAG
The DNA here is from genome assembly GCA_949130495.1 of Sambucus nigra. Taxonomy (NCBI): domain Eukaryota; kingdom Viridiplantae; phylum Streptophyta; class Magnoliopsida; order Dipsacales; family Adoxaceae; genus Sambucus; species Sambucus nigra. Next base: position 262,014,883 of record OX422210.1, read on the forward strand.
CATATGGTGATTTTCATGATGGCATTGTTTGCCTATTGCTAGTATGTATCATTTTTGTATGTTTTATTTTCTATATAAAATTTTGAGAAAATCCAAAATGATTTTTGTATTTTGTTTGCACCGTGTATGGATAAACACTGGGGATGACCGAGCCACAACATCATTCCATTATTTTCATGTGACTATTTGATAGTGTTTTGAGACAATAGGTCAATTCATCGTTGTGCTTTATAATGTTTGGAGTCATTAAGATGTAATTAAGTGTTACTTCCTACATGTTTGACTCATGTTTCCTTTATTTCACACATGCACGGATTTGTTTGAATATTGTGCTTGTCTTATCACATGTTGGTTGGGTGTTTTCACTTCAATCCTGTCCTTAAAAGAATCCAAGCGCGATAAATTTTGGTAAGGAAATTGTGCTTTTAAAAACCGTTTTGTGAGTTTGTGTGCTTTGTTTGAAAAAACGGGGAGGGGGCTGCGAAAGGTAATTATCTATCCTTTGCGCAAAAGCCACCGTTAAAGTGGACCTAAAAATGGAGGAATTTTATTATCCGGGGTCCAAAGAGGTTAAAAGAGCCCGGAAAAAAAAATTTAAGGCAATAAAAAGAAATTCATGCCAAATTATGGGTCATTTAGGTTTTTGCACCAATTCTCCAAAGTTTGAGAATTTAGATTACCTCTAAAAGAAAATATCTATGAGGGTGTTTGGTTGGAGAATTTAAAACGGGTTTGCACGTCCTTGAAATGCTTGAAAATGCGCTACATAGTTTTGGACGTTATTGGCCTGGAAATCAGTTTGACTTTGATTTGTTGATTTGCATAAGACGATGTCATCTAAATTCAACAAATTTTTACACCTAAGGAAACCTTTGATGCTCATTCGTTAGGGGTACACGTATGCATCGTGCACATACGATTGCTTGAGTTGATTTAACTATCGAATGTGTTCACACCCATTCGTTCCATTTCCATGACTTGTTTGTTTGAGTCTATACCCATGGTGTGATTTTTGTAGCGTGTTTTTTTTCAAATGTGTCTTATTTTTGTATGAAAAAAATTGAAAAAATCAAAAATAGTTTGTGCATTTGTTTTTTAGCATCTCTTTGCAAGAGCACGTTTACCATATTGTTTGATGCCCTGTTTTGTGTACCGTGACACCCCGTTTTTTGCTTATTTGATTCATTCTTCTCATTTGTCTATTTGGGGACATCATAAAAAGGGGGAGAAAGAATTATCATTTTATGGGGGAGTTTGAATTTTGGGGGAGTTTTTGAGCTTTAGCTTATGCTTTTATCATAAATGGGTATCTATATGTGTATCTCATTTCAAACTCGATATGTCACGTGGTATTTGCTTTGTCTCATGTGTGTAGGTATGAAGATTGAAGATCAATATGTTGCACAACCTGATGAGAAAAGCATAGAGATTTGATGATTGTTGAAGATTGAAGAACAAACGATGAAGATTTAAACATTTGTATCTTTCCATCTTTAGGGTTCATGGGAGGGTAGATTTGTATAGGTCATAAGTTGATAATTCGTATTTTTTATGAATGTACCGGCATAGACATAGGGGGAGATTTGTAAGGACATTTTTGTCCATTGTTAATATGTATGTCGTACGCCGTTACACCGCTGAAGAAACTCGAGATTGCATCTACATCAACGGATCCGAATATCAAAGCGTCTTCAACATCATTGCCTCTGCAAAAATGAACTTGGTAAAGTTTTGTTTTTAAGTTCCTTAAAGTTCATACTTAGTATTGGGAAATTTTTATAAAATGTTTTTTTTTATAAAAATAAGAAGTAACTTTTTTCAAGAAAAATGAGGCTTTTAAAATATTTTTTTATTTTCTGGTTAGCCGGACCGGTCCGCCCATATTAAACGAACCGGTCCGCCTATCTACCGGACCGATACGCTTTGCACCATTGAACCACGGACCGATTGCAAATCGAAGAAGCCTATTTTAAAAAGAACCGATCCGAGGTCGGACCGATCCGCCTCCTAGCCGGACCGGTCCGCCTGGGATAAATTCGAACAGTTCCGTGTAATATTTTTCCACCGACTCTTAGTTTCTATATGTATTCCTACTTAGTTGGTGTATTTTTTCAAGTCTTTGAGAAAACGTTTCTAAGAGTACAAACACAACAAGACTTCGATTTTTGATGTGCCAAACATCTTTTTGATTCACACAGAAAAATCCCAATATTTATCGTGAGCACCTTGGTAATTTGTGTATTGATTTTGATTCTTCGGAAATTGCCAAAAAGAAGAGTGGTGAGAGAGTCCTAGTTTTAGAGAAGGAATTGGAGGAATTAAAAAATTCTAGGGTTTCCGTTTGTGCCGTCGAGGATAAAAAATTAATCGATGATTTTATGGCACGTGAAAAGTCTCTTAGGGATAAGTTTGTTTTAATTGAGGGTGAGCGCGATAAACTGTTAAGTTTAATTGATAATTTGAAAAGGAAATCGCTGTCTCTGGAAGAGTCTAATTCTTTGCTTGAGTCAAAAATTTTGAAGTTAAAAAATGATTTGACAGACTCTAGTAGGTTAGATAGTGATGTTAGTGGCTCATCTTGTTGTCATGATTCTAGTGGTAAAGCCAAAACCATCATTTGTTTGAGTGGGTCAAATAATTCCAAGGACGTTAGAAAATATCACACTTTAGGTGTCATTCCACCCGTTTACACATGTACATATTGTGGTAGGAAAGGTCACCTTAGGCGTTTTTTCTTCGATCTTGGAAAAAGTCCTAGGAAGTTTATGTCTAGTGTTCCTGTGGTTCCCAAAGCCCCCACACGATGTTTCACGTCTATTTGGGTTAGAAAATCACTTTTAGAGGCACCAGATTTTAGACAAGTTGATTCCTGTTTGCTCGCACATGATTCTTCACTTGCCATATCATATGGATGATTGAGGTTTGAGTTGTTTACTAGCATATGGTGATTTTCATGATGGCATTGTTTGCCTATTGCTAATATGTATCATTTTTGTATGTTTTATTTTCTTTATAAAATTTTGAGAAAATCCAAAAAGATTTTTGTATTTTGTTTGCACCGTTTACGGATAAACACTGGGGATGACCGAGCCACAACATCATTCCATTATTTTCATGTGACTATTTGATAGTGTTTTGAGACAATAGGTCAATTCATCCTTGTGCTTTATAACGTTTGGAGTCATTAAGATGTAATTAAGTGTTACTTCCTACATGTTTGACTCATGTTTACTTTATTTCACACATGCACGGATTTGTTTGATTATTGTGCTCGTCTTATCACATGTTGGTTGGGTTTTTTCACCTCAATCCTGTCCTTAAAAGAATCCAAGCGCGATAAATTTTGGTAAGGAAATTGTGCATTTAAAAACCGTTTTGTGAGTTTGTGTGCTTTGTTTGAAAAAACGGGGAGGGGGGCTGCGAAAGGTAATTATCTATCCTTTGCGCAAAAGACACCGTTAAAATGGACCTAAAAAATGGAGGAATTTTATTATCCGTGGTCCAAAGAGGTTAAAAGAGCCCGGAAAAAAAAATTTAAGGCAATAAAAAGAAATTCATGCCAAATTATGGGTCATTTAGGTTTTTGCACCAATTCTCCAAAGTTTGAGAATTTAGATTACCTCTAAAAGAAAATATCTATGAGGGTGTTAGGTTGGAGAATTTAAAACGGGTTTGCACGTCCTTGAAATGCTTGAAAATGCGCTACATAGTTTTGGACGTTATTGGCGTGGAAATCACTTTGACTTTGATTTGTTGATTTGCATAAGACGATGTCATCTAAATTCAACAAATTTTTACACCTAAGGAAACCTTTGATGCTCATTCGTTAGGGGTACACGTATGCATCGTGCACATACGATTGCTTGAGTTGATTTAACTATCGAATGTGTTCACACCCATTCCTTCCATTTCCATGACTTGGTTGTTTGAGTCTAAATCCATGGTGTGATTTTCGTAGCGTGTTTTTTTTCGAATGTATCTTATTTTTGTATGAAAAAAATTGAAAAAATCAAAAATAGTTTGTGCATTTGTTTTTTAGCATCTCTTTGCAAGAGCACGTTTACCATATTGTTTGATGCCCTGTTTTGTGTACCGTGACACCCCGTTTTTTGCTTATTTGATTCATTCTTCTCATTTGTCTATTTGGGGACATCATAAAAAGGGGGAGAAAGAATTATCATTTTATGGGGGAGTTTGAATTTTGGGGGAGTTTTTGAGATTTAGCTTATGCTTTTATCATAAATGGGTATCTATATGTGTATCTCATTTCAAACTCGATATGTCACGTGGTATTTGCTTTGTCTCATGTGTGTAGGTATGAAGATTGAAGATCAATATGTTGCACACCCTGATGAGAAAAGCATAGAGATTTGATGATTGTTGAAGATTGAAGAACAAACGATGAAGATTTAAACATTTGTATCTTTCCATCTTTAGGGTTCATGGGAGGGTAGATTTGTATAGGTCATAAGTTGATAATTCGTATTTTTTATGAATGTACCGGCATAGACATAGGGGGAGATTTGTAAGGACATTTTTGTCCATTGTCAATATGTAGGTCGTACGCCGTTACACCGCTGAAGAAACTCAAGATTGCATCTACATCAACGGATCCGATTATCAAAGCGTCTTCAACATCATAGCCTCTGCAAGAATGAACTTGGTAAAGTTTCGTTTTTAAGTTCCTTAAAGTTCATACTTAGTATTGGGAAATTTTTATCAAATGTTATTTTTATAAAAATAAGAAGTAACTTTTTTCAAGAAAAATGACGCTTTTAAAATATTTTTTTATTTTCTGGTTAGCCGGACCGGTCCGCCCATATTAAACGAACCGGTTCGCCTACCTACCTGACCGATCCGCTTTGCACCAGTGAACCACGGAACGATTGCAAATCGAAGAAGCTTATTTTAAAAAGAACCGATCCGAGGTCGGACCGATCCGCCTCCTAGCCGGACCAGTCCGCCTGGGATAAATTCTAAAAGTTCCGTGTAATATTTTTCCACCGACTCTTAGTTTCTACATGTATTCCTACTTCGTTGGTGTATTTTTTCAAGTCTTTGAGAAAACGTTTCTAAGAGTACAAACACAACAAGACTTCGATTTTTGATGTGCCAAACATCTTTTTGATTCACACAGAAAAATCCCAATATTTATCGTGAGCACCTTGGTAATTTGTGTATTGATTTTGATTCTACGGAAATTGCCAAAAAGAAGAGTGGTGAGAGAGTCCTAGTTTTAGAGAAGGAATTGGAGGAATTAAAAAATTCTAGGGTTTCCGTTTGTGCCGTCGAGGATAAAAAATTAATCGATGATTTTATGGCACGTGAAAAGACTCTTAGGGATAAGTTTGTTTTAATTGAGGGTGAGCGCGATAAACTGTTAAGTTTAATTGAGAATTTGAAAAGGAAATCGCTGTCTTTGGAAGAGTCTAATTCTTTGCTTGAGTCAAAAATTTTGAAGCTAAAAAATGATTTGACAGACTCTAGTAGGTTAGATAGTGATGTTAGTGGCTCATCTTGTTCTCATGATTCTAGTGGTAAAGCCAAAACCATCATTTGTTTGAGAGGGTCAACTAATTCCAAGGACGTTAGAAAAGATCACACTTTAGGTGTCATTCCACCCGTTTACACATGTACATATTGTGGTAGGAAAGGTCGCCTTAGGCGTTTTTGCTTCGATCTTGGAAAAAGTCCTAGGAAGTTTATGTCTAGTGTTCCTGTGGTTCCCAAAGCCCCCACACGATGTTTCACGTCTATTTGGGTTAGAAAATCACGTTTAGAGGCACCAGATTTTAGACAAGTTGATTCCTGTTTGCTCGCACATGATTCTTCACTTGCCATATCATATGGATGATTGAGGTTTGAGTTGTTTACTAGCATATTGTGATTTTCATGATGGCATTGTTTGCCTATTGCTAGTATGTATCATTTTTGTATGTTTTATTTTCTTTATAAAATTTTGAGAAAATCCAAAAAGATTTTTGTATTTTGTTTGCACCGTTTATGGATAAACACTGGGGATGACCGAGCCACAACATCATTCAATTATTTTCATGTGACTATTTGATAGTGTTTTGAGACAATTGGTCAATTCATCCTTGTGCTTTATAACGTTTGGAGTCATTAAGATGTAATTAAGTGTTACTTCCTACATGTTTGACTCATGTTTACTTTATTTCACATATGCACGGATTTGTTTGATTATTGTGCTTGTCTTATCACATGTTGGTTGGGTTTTTTCACCTCAATCCTGTCCTTAAAAGAATCCAAGCGCGATAAATTTTGGTAAGGAAATTGTGCATTTAAAAACCGTTTTGTGAGTTTGTGTGCTTTGTTTGAAAAAACGGGGAGGGGGGCTGCGAAAGGTAATTATCTATCCTTTGCGCAAAAGCCACCGTTAAAATGGAGGAATTTTATTATCCGGGGTCCAAAGAGGTTAAAAGAGCCCGGAAAAAAAAAATTAAGGCAATAAAAAGAAATTCATGCCAAATTATGGGTCCTTTAAGTTTTTGCACCAATTCTCCAAAGTTTGAGAATTTAGATTCCCTCTAAAAGAAAATATCTATGAGGGTGTTAGGTTGGAGAATTTAAAACGGGTTTGCACGTCCTTGAAATGCTTGAAAATGCGCTACATAGTTTTGGACGTTATTGGCGTGGAAATCACTTTGACTTTGATTTGTTGATTTGCATAAGACAATGTCATATAAATTCAACAAATTTTTACACCTAAGGAAACCTTTGATGCTCATTCGTTAGGGGTACACGTATGCATCGTGCACATACGATTGCTTGAGTTGATTTAACTATCGAATGTGTTCACACCCATTCATTCCATTTCCATGACTTGGTTGTTTGAGTCTAAATCCATGGTGTGATTTTTGTAGCGTGTTTTTTTTCAAATGTATCTTATTTTTGTATGAAAAAAATTGAAAAAATCAAAAATAGTTTGTGCATTTGTTTTTTAGCATCTCTTTGCAAGAGCACGTTTACCATATTGTTTGATGCCCTGTTTTGTGTACCGTGACACCCCGTTTTTTTCTTATTTGATTCATTCTTCTCATTTGTCTATTTGTGGATATCATAAAAAGGGGGAGAAAGAATTATCATTTTATGGGGGAGTTTGAATTTTGGGGGAGTTTTTGAGATTTAGCTTATGCTTTTATCATAAATGGGTATCTATATGTGTATCTCATTTCAAACTCGATATGTCACGTGGTATTTGCTTTGTCTCATGTGTGTAGGTATGAAGATTGAAGATCAATATGTTGCACACCCTGATGAGAAAAGCATAGAGATTTGATGATTGTTGAAGATTGAAGAACAAACGATGAAGATTTAAACATTTGTATCTTTCCATCTTTAGGGTTCATGGGAGGGTAGATTTGTATAGGTCATAAGTTGATAATTCGTATTTTTTATGAATGTACCGGCATAGACATAGGGGGAGATTTGTAAGGACATTTTTGTCCATTGTCAATATGTAGGTCGTACGCCGTTACACCGCTGAAGAAACTCAAGATTGCATCTACATCAACGGATCCGAATATCAAAGCGTCTTCAACATCATAGCCTCTGCAAGAATGAACTTGGTAAAGTTTCGTTTTTAAGTTCCTTAAAGTTCATACTTAGTATTGGGAAATTTTTATCAAATGTTTTTTTTATAAAAATAAGAAGTAAGTTTTTTCAAGCAAAATGAGGCTTTTAAAATATTTTTTTATTTTCTGGTTAGCCGGACCGGTCCGCCTACCTACCAGACCGATCCGCTTTGCACCAGTGAACCACGGAACGATTGCAAATCGAAGAAGCCTATTTTAAAAAGAACCAATCCGAGGTCGGACCGATCCGCCTCCTAGCCGGACCGATCCGCCTGGGATAAATTCGAACAGTTCCGTGTAATATTTTTCCACCGACTCTTAGTTTCTATATGTATTCCTACTTCGTTGGTGTATTTTTTCAAGTCTTTGAGAAAACGTTTCTAAGAGTACAAACACAACAAGACTCCGATTTTTGATGTGCCAAACATCTTTTTGATTCACACAGAAAAATCCCAATATTTATCGTGAGCACTTTGGTAATTTGTGTATTGATTTTGATTCTTCGGAAATTGCCAAAAAGAAGAGTGGTGAGAGAGTCCTAGTTTTAGAGAAGGAATTGGAGGAATTAAAAAATACTAGGGTTTCCATTTGTGCCGTCGAGGATAAAAAATTAATCGATGATTTTATGGCACGTGAAAAGACTCTTAGGGATAAGTTTGTTTTAATTGAGGGTGAGCGCGATAAACTGTTAAGTTTAATTGATAATTTGAAAAGGAAATCGCTGTCTTTGGAAGAGTCTAATTCTTTGCTTGAGTCAAAAATTTTGAAGTTAAAAAATGATTTGACAGACTCTAGTAGGTTAGATAGTGATGTTAGTGGCTCATCTTGTTCTCATGATTCTAGTGGTAAAGCCAAAACCATCATTTGTTTGAGAGGGTCAACTAATTCCAAGGACGTTAGAAAAGTTCACACTTTAGGTGTCATTCCACCCGTTTACACATGAACATATTGTGGTAGGAAAGGTCACCTTAGGCGTTTTTGCTTCGATCTTGGAAAAAGTCCTAGGAAGTTTATGTCTAGTGTTCCTGTGGTTCCCAAAGCCCCCACACGATGTTTCACGTCTATTTGGGTTAGAAAATCACTTTTAGAGGCACCAGATTTTAGACAAGTTGATTCCTGTTTGCTCGCACATGATTCTTCACTTGCCATATCATATGGATGATTGAGGTTTGAGTTGTTTACTAGCATATGGTGATTTTCATGATGGCATTGTTTGCCTATTGCTAGTATGTATCATTTTTGTATGTTTTATTTTCTTTATAAAATTTTGAGAAAATCCAAAAAGATTTTTATATTTTGTTTGCACCGTTTATGGATAAACACTGGGGATGACCGAGCCACAACATCATTCCATTATTTTCATGTGACTATTTGATAGTGTTTTGAGACAATAGGTCAATTCATCCTTGTGCTTTATAACGTTTGGAGTCATTAAGATGTAATTAAGTGTTACTTCCTACATGTTTGACTCATGTTTACTTTATTTCACACATGCACGGATTTGTTTGATTATTGTGCTTGTCTTATCACATGTTGGTTGGGTTTTTTCACCTCAATCCTGTCCTTAAAAGAATCCAAGCGCGATAAATTTTGGTAAGGAAATTGTGCATTTAAAAACCGTTTTGTGAGTTTGTGTGCTTTGTTTGAAAAAACGGGGAGGGGGGCTGCGAAAGGTAATTATCTATCCTTTGCGCAAAAGCCACCGTTAAAATGGACCTAAAAAATGGAGGAATTTTATTATCCGTGGTCCAAAGAGGTTAAAAGAGCCCGGAAAAAAAAAATTAAGGCAATAAAAAGAAATTCATGCCAAATTATGGGTCATTTAGGTTTTTGCACCAATTCTCCAAAGTTTGAGAATTTAAATTACCTCTAAAAGAAAATATCTATGAGGGTGTTAGGTTGGAGAATTTAAAACGGGTTTGCACGTCCTTGAAATGCTTGAAAATGCGCTACATAGTTTTGGACGTTATTGGCGTGGAAATCACTTTGACTTTGATTTGTTGATTTGCATAAGACGATGTCATCTAAATTCAACAAATTTTTACACCTAAGGAAACCTTTGATGCTCATTCGTTAGGGGTACACGTATGCATCGTGCACATACGATTGCTTGAGTTGATTTAACTATCGAATGTGTTCACACCCATTCATTCCATTTCCATGACTTGGTTGTTTGAGTCTAAATCCATGGTGTGATTTTTGTAGCGTGTTTTTTTTCAAATGTATCTTATTTTTGTATGAAAAAAACTGAAAAAATCAAAAATAGTTTGTGCATTTGTTTTTTAGCATCTCTTTGCAAGAGCACGTTTACCATATTGTTTGATGCCCTGTTTTGTGTACCGTGACACCCCGTTTTTTGCTTATTTGATTCATTCTTCTCATTTGTCTATTTGGGGACATCATAAAAAGGGGGATAAAGAATTATTATTTTATGGGGGAGTTTGAATTTTGGGGGAGTTTTTGAGATTTAGCTTATGCTTTTATCATAAATGGGTATCTATATGTGTATCTCATTTCAAACTCGATATGTCACGTGGTATTTGCTTTGTCTCATGTGTGTAGGTATGAAGATTGAAGATCAATATGTTGCACACCCTGATGAGAAAAGCATAGAGATTTGATGATTGTTGAAGATTGAAGAACAAACGATGAAGATTTAAACATTTGTATCTTTCCATCTTTAGGGTTCATGGGAGGGTAGATTTGTATAGGTCATAAGTTGATAATTTGTATTTTTTATGAATGTACCGGCATAGACATAGGGGGAGATTTGTAAGGACATTTTTGTCCATTGTCAATATGTATGTCGTACACCGTTACACCGCTGAAGAAACTCAAGATTGCATCTACATCAACGGATCCGAATATCAAAGCGTCTTCAACATCATAGCCTCTGCAAGAATGAACTTGGTAAAGTTTCGTTTTTAAGTTCCTTAAAGTTCATACTTAGTATTGGGAAATTTTTATCAAATGTTTTTTTTATAAAAATAAGAAGTATGTTTTTTCAAGCAAAATGAGGCTTTTAAAATATTTTTTTATTTTCTGGTTAGCCGGACCGGTCCGCCCATATTAAACGAACCGCTCTGCCTACCTACCGGACCGATCCGCTTTGCACCAGTGACCACGGACCGATTGCAAATCGAAGAAGCCTATTTTAAAAAGAACCGATCCGCCTCCTAGCCGGACCGGTCCGCCTGGGATAAATTCGAACAGTTCCGTGTAATATTTTTCCACCGACTCTTAGTTTCTACATGTATTCCTACTTCGTTGGTGTATTTTTTCAAGTCTTTGAGAAAACGTTTCCAAGAGTACAAACACAACAAGACTTCGATTTTTGATGTGCCAAACATCTTTTTGATTCACACAGAAAAATCCCAATATTTATCGTGAGCACCTTGGTAATTTGTGTATTGATTTTGATTCTTCGGAAATTGCCAAAAAGAAGAGTGGTGAGAGAGTCCTAGTTTTAGAGAAGGAATTGGAGGAATTAAAAAATTCTAGGGTTTCCGTTTGTGCCGTCGAGGATAAAAAATTAATCGATGATTTTATGGCACGTGAAAAGACTCTTAGGGATAAGTTTGTTTTAATTGAGGGTGAGCGCGATAAACTGTTAAGTTTAATTGATAATTTGAAAAGGAAATCGCTGTCTTTGGAAGAGTCTAATTCTTTGCTTGAGTCAAAAATTTTGATGTTAAAAAATGATTTGACAGACTCTAGTAGGTTAGATAGTGATGTTAGTGGCTCATCTTGTTCTCATGATTCTAGTGGTAAAGCCAAAACCATCATTTGTTTGAGAGGGTCAACTAATTCCAAGGACGTTAGAAAAGTTCACACTTTAGGTGTCATTCCACCCGTTTACACATGTACATATTGTGGTAGGAAAGGTCACCTTAGGCGTTTTTGCTTCGATCTTGGAAAAAGTCCTAGGAAGTTTATGTCTAGTGTTCCTGTGGTTCCCAAAGCCCCCGCACGATGTTTCACGTCTATTTGGGTTAGAAAATCACTTTTAGAGGCACCAGATTTTAGACAAGTTGATTCCTGTTTGCTCGCACATCATTCTTCACTTGCCATATCATATGGATGATTGAGGTTTGAGTTGTTTACTATCATATGGTGATTTTCATGATGGCATTGTTTGCCTATTGCTAGTATGTATCATTTTTGTATGTTTTATTTTCTTTATAAAATTTTGAGAAAATCCAAAAAGATTTTTGTATTTTGTTTGCACCGTTTATGGATAAACACTGGGGATGACCGACCCACAACATCATTCCATTATTTTCATGTGACTATTTGATAGTGTTTTGAGACAATCTGTCAATTCATCCTTGTGCTTTATAACGTTTGGAGTCATTAAGATGTAATTAAGTGTTACTTCCTACATGTTTGACTCATGTTTACTTTATTTCACACATGCACGGATTTGTTTGATTATTGTGCTTGTCTTATCACATGTTGGTTAGGTTTTTTCACCTCAATCCTGTCCTTAAAAGAATCCAAGCGCGATAAATTTTGGTAAGGAAATTGTGCATTTAAAAACCGTTTTGTGAGTTTGTGTGCTTTGTTTGAAAAAACGGGGAGGGGGCTGCGAAAGGTAATTATCTATCCTTTGCGCAAAAGCCACCGTTAAAATGGACCTAAAAAATGGAGGAAATTTATTATCCGGGGTCCAAAGAGGTTAAAAGAGCCCGAAAAAAAAAATTTAAGGCAATAAAAAGAAATTCATGCCAAATTATGGGTCATTTAGGTTTTTGCACCAATTCTCCAAAGTTTGAGAATTTAGATTACCTCTAAAAGAAAATATCTATGAGGGTGTTAGGTTGGAGAATTTAAAACGGGTTTGCACGTCCTTGAAATGCTTGAAAATGCGCTACATAATTTTGGACGTTATTGGCGTGGAAATCACTTTGACTTTGATTTGTTGATTTGCATAAGACGATGTCATCTAAATTCAACAAATTTTTACACCTAAGGAAACCTTTGATGCTCATTCGTTAGGGGTACACGTATGCATCGTGCACATACGATTGCTTGAGTTGATTTAACTATCGAATGTGTTCACACCCATTCATTCCATTTCCATGACTTGGTTGTTTGAGTAAATCCATGGTGTGATTTTTGTAGCGTGTTTTTTTTCAAATGTATCTTATTTTTGTATGAAAAAAATTGAAAAAATCAAAAATAGTTTGTGCATTTGTTTTTTAGCATCTCTTTGCAAGAGCACGTTTACCATATTGTTTGATGCCCTGTTTTGTGTACCGTGACACCCCGTTTTTTGCTTATTTGATTTATTCTTCTCATTTGTCTATTTGGGGACATCATAAAAAGGGGGAGAAAGAATTATTATTTTATGGGGGAGTTTGAATTTTGGGGGAGTTTTTGAGATTTAGCTTATGCTTTTATCATAAATGGGTATCTATATGTGTATCTCATTTCAAACTCGATATGTCACGTGGTATTTGCTTTGTCTCATGTGTGTAGGTATGAAGATTGAAGATCAATATGTTGCACACCCTGATGAGAAAAGCATAGAGATTTGATGATTGTTGAAGATTGAAGAACAAATGATGAATATTTAAACATTTGTATCTTTCCATCTTTAGGGTTCATGGGAGGGTAGATTTGTATAGGTCATAAGTTGATAATTCGTATTTTTTATGAATGTACCGGCATAGACATAAGGGGAGATTTGTAAGGACATTTTTGTCCATTGTCAATATGTATGTCGTACGCCGTTACACCGCTGAAGAAACTCAAGATTGCATCTACATCAACGGATCCTAATATCAAAGCGTCTTCAACATCATAGCCTCTGCAAGAATGAACTTGGTAAAGTTTCGTTTTTAAGTTCCTTAAAGTTCATACTTAGTATTGGGAAATTTTTATCAAATGTTTTTTTTATAAAAATAAGAAGTAAGTTTTTTCAAGCAAAATGAGGCTTTTAAAATATTTTTTTATTTTCTGGTTAGCCGGACCGGTCCGCCCATATTAAACGAACCGGTCCGCCTACCTACCGGACCGATCCGCTTTGCACCAGTGAACCATGGACCGATTGCAAATCGAAGAAGCCTATTTTAAAAAGAACCGATCCGCCTCCTAGCCGGACCGGTCCGCCTGGGATAAATTCGAACAGTTCCGCATAATATTTTTCCACCGACTCTTAGTTTCTACATGTATTCCTACTTCGTTGGTGTATTTTTTCAAGTCTTTGAGAAAACGTTTCTAAGAGTACAAACACAACAAGACTTCGATTTTTGATGTGCCAAACATCTTTTTGATTCACACAGAAAAATCCCAATATTTATCGTGAGCACCTTGGTAATTTGTGTATTGATTTTGATTCTTCGGAAATTGCCAAAAAGAAGAGTGGTGAGAGAGTCCTAGTTTTAGAGAAGGAATTGGAGGAATTAAAAAATTCTAGGGTTTCCGTTTGTGCCGTCGAGGATAAAAAATTAATCGATGATTTTATGGCATGTGAAAAGACTCTTAGGGATAACTTTGTTTTAATTGAGGGTGAGCGCGATAAACTGTTAAGTTTAATTGATAATTTGAAAAGGAAATCGATGTGTTTGGAAGAGTCTAATTCTTTGCTTGAGTCAAAAATTTTGAAGTTAAAAAATGATTTGACAGACTCTAGTAGGTTAGATAGTGATGTTAGTGGCTCATCTTGTTCTCATGATTCTAGTGGTGAAGCCAAAACCATCATTTGTTTGAGAGTGTCAACTAATTCCAAGGACGTTAGAAAAGTTCACACTTTAGGTGTCATTCCACCCGTTTACACATGTACATATTGTGGTAGGAAAGGTCACCTTAGGCGTTTTTGCTTCGATCTTGGAAAAAGTCCTAGGAATTTTATGTCTAGTGTTCTTGTGGTTCCCAAAGCCCCCACACGATGTTTCACGTCTATTTGGGTTAGAAAATCACTTTTAGAGGCACCAGATTTTAGACAAGTTGATTCCTGTTTGCTCGCACATGATTCTTCACTTGCCATATCATATGGATGATTGAGGTTTGAGTTGTTTACTAGCATATGGTGATTTTCATGATGGCATTGTTTGCCTATTGCTAGTATGTATCATTTTTGTATGTTTTATTTTCTTTATAAAATTTTGAGAAAATCCAAAAAGATTTTTGTATTTTGTTTGCACCGTTTATGGATAAACACTAGGGATGACCGAGCCACAACATCATTCCATTATTTTCATGTGACTATTTGATAGTGTTTTGAGACAATAGGTCAATTCATCCTTGTGCTTTATAACGTTTGGAGTCATTAAGCTGTAATTAAGTGTTACTTCCTACATGTTTGACTCATGTTTACTTTATTTCACACATGCACGGATTTGTTTGATTATTGTGCTTGTCTAATCACATGTTGGTTGGGTGTTTTCACCTCAATCTTGTCCTTAAAAGAATCCAAGCGCGATAAATTTTGGTAAGGAAATTGTGCATTTAAAAACCGTTTTGTGAGTTTGTGTGCTTTGTTTGAAAAAACGGGGAGGGGGGCTGCGAAAGGTAATTATCTATCCTTTGCGCAAAAGCCACCGTTAAAATGGACCTAAAAAATGGAGGAATTTTATTATCCGTGGTCCAAAGAGGTTAAAAGAGCCCGGAAAAAAAAAATTTAAGGCAATAAAAAGAAATTCATGCCAAATTATGGGTCATTTAGGTTTTTTCACCAATTCTCCAAAGTTTGAGAATTTAGATTACTGTGACACCCCGACTAATTAAACACCGGGTAGCTACTCCTTTATAAAATTAATTCAAAATGCCAAGTTGGCTCAGTTAATAGCATCACTGTCGAAAATGTTTTATTATTACTAACCACCTAGTATTTAAAAAGTAAGTGCCAAATTTTATTAAATCTGATTAACATGCAACAAGAGTAATGAATAACTAAATAACACCATTCACCATGCTGAAGTAAAAAGAATAACCATTACAGTATGTAAATAAAACCTGGAGGAAAAACTCCTCAATACGAATCCCACAACTGATAAGTAAACTGAAATAAATAACTAAAACTGAATACTGAGCAATACATGCTAGAGTCTGAAAACTGAAATGTAAAATGATGTCTCTAAATAGAAATGGGCAACATGCCCTACAACGGATAGATGGTGACTCTGGAATCCAAAAGATAGAAGCGTCTACATGCAAATCCCTGTAGCTTCCACAAGCAGCTACAGCTCGTCACCTGAATGAGAATCCTATGCTTGGTGTCCCTGTGGCTGGGCACCTAAAATGGTTTTACAAGAAAATATATTTGAAAGCAAATGGGTTAGAGCCCGAAAGTGGAAATCATTTTAAAAACCTGCAAGTGCTTTAAAAACATTTAAAACATTAAATGCAAAGTACATGTTAGGACGTACACTCGCATGATATTCTCACCTCTCGTCTAACTGTGCACTCCTAACGTAAGTACCCATCTATAACTAACCTTTCCACTAGCTAAATGACAGCGTAACTAGCTAGACTACCCAAAAGTTCTACCCTTTTACTTGGTTCCAATTATCATAACAACGCTCGTAATTAAATAGGGGTTTTAACGTAAACTCAGTTACTAAATATGCCATTGATATAACTATCAGATAACTTGTTATATTTCTCGAAACAATACCGTAATACAGTTACAACATTAACATGAGGATTCCCATTAATTAAATGTATATTATTCACATCATAAATATACGATACAAGCACCCCGCAATCTAAGCTGTAGTGCACACATACTCTGCTATCCATCCCGGTACATCACGTACATAAGGATCACATATTCCGAATCTCTCAGGAATAGTTCAGATAACACAAATCACAAATAGTGGAGGCGAACACAGTCACCATCACATGGGTCACGCACATACCTACGCTCCCATGGTCAGCGGACTTATTAATATCACAATAAGTCTTTCAATGACCTATGTTCATCAAGGTACCAGTCTATATCCCCCCCGTAGGCACACAAGGATTAGAGGGTCCTAAGCGAACGAAACCTCCCGTGATAGCAAGTATGGTAGGTATGTCATACAAACAATCCATATACTAATACTAAGTAAACACACATCTTAGTAATACCGTATTTTAATCGTAGTACATATTGCATTCTTGTACTAACTAATTATCACAACTTATTTTATTCCGGTTCATAATTATACGCGCTATAATTCATCCTCACATCGTAGTAGTCACTCACGTCTCAACCCAAATGATTCATTGAATATAACTCTCGTATATGAATTACTCGTCCCAACAACCCAAAAGTCCCAAATCAATCGCTATATCAACAAAGGGATGTTAACTCTACCCTTGAACCATCTCCCGGAACTCCAAAAGTCAAAACAGTCCAAAAAGGGTCAAACTGTCAACTCGTTAGAAGTCTCGTTCGAACGAGGCTTCGAACGAGTTTGGACTGTCAGGTCGTTAGAAGTCTCGTTCGAACGAGGCTGTTCGAACGAGATCCCAGTTCGTTCGAACGAACTGACCCTTCTAACGATATCTCGTTCGAACGAGATATCGAACGAAAATCCCTACTCGTTAACAACGACTGGTCAACTCGTTAGAAGCTCGTTCGAACGAGCTCGTTCGAACGACCTGGGGGCTGCTTCTAACGAGATGCCAGTTTCGGCCCAGAATTTCCCAAAAATAGTTTTTCACCATTTTTACTCCTCAAACCTCTTCCAAAATTCGTTCCCACAATATATTGAGTTCTCTAATCATCCTCAAACATGTTAAGGGGCTATACTAACATCATTAAAGGGTTTGATATCATCTAAACATCATTAAATCACAATTTCTACTTTAATTCCCAATTTTCTTCAAGAACATAAACCCTAACTTTTTCTCATCATAAATTCCCAGATTTTAATTCGTTTATGCATCACCTAGATATGAAATCTCCGAAATTTAATCTTCCAACAATGTTTCTACATGCAAACCTATCCCAACATTCAATAATAACTTCAAATTTCATGGGTTTTCTTTTAATCTTTCAAGAACAATTAAGATTCTTCAATTTCTAACATGGAAAAGACATTCTTCGAATTTAAATGAAATAAAGTCACTTGCCTTGGTTTGATTTCTGGTTTTGATGAAGTTTCTGCAGAGTTTCCTCTCTCTCTCTCTCCTTCTCCAAGCTTTCTTCTCCAAAAGGCTATGGTGGCTAGGGTTTGCTTTGGGGAACTTATGAAAACCTAATTAATAAACCTCCGTAGCTTGTTGGGTTAATAAGGGTTGGTTGGGGTCAATCCTTATCAGATTACAACTCTCAATTTTCGTCACTTTTAATTACCCAAAAATACCAAATTACTAAAATACCCTTTAAGTTACCGGTATGGTCTAAAATTACCCCGGGACCCAAACTATACCCCCGGCTAGTGTTTTCTGACTATCTCGACCCTTCCGAACACGTTGGCGCAGTCAAAACGACCATACGGATTATAGATTTTAAATTCACTTTTATTAACAAAATATTATACCGTGACGCGGCGGTCCCACGCGTCTCAACAAAATTTCCAAATTGCCGTATATAAATCCCACAACAAATTTTATAATACCAAATACATATAATCATATATGCACATAATCAAATACCAATTCGCATCACATTAGTATTTATATCCCGGATTAATTTCCAATTAATACGCATTTAATTAATTAATCCCCAAAAATAAATATAGACAAAAGTACGGGGTATTACATACTTCCCCCCTAATAACTGAATTTCTTCCCGAAATTCGAAACTAGAAAGTACCTGCTAAAAACAACTCTGGATAACGTTCGCGCATCTCATCCTCGCGCTCCCATGTGGACTCCTCGACATTGTGATGTTGCCACTGAACACGCACTAATGGGACTATCTTTGACCGCAGTTTCCTCTCGCTTCGGTCCAAAATAGCAATCGGCCCCTCCTCATAAGAGCTATCCGGCTGGAGATCGATGTCCTCCACAGCAATGTGAGAATGAGCCAAATTATCTCTAAGGTATTTCCTCAGCGAGGAAATATGGAACACGTCGTGAATCCGATGCAAATGCTCCGGTAATCCGAGTCTATACGCGACCGGTCCGATCCGCTCAATAATAGGAAACGGCCCCACATACCTCGGTGCCAACTTCCCCTTCTTCCCGAATCGCATAATCCCCTTCATCGGAGAAACCCTGAGCAAAACCTGGTCCCCCACTTGGAACTCCCTGAAAAACCTCTTCGCATCAGCATAACTCTTCTGCCTATCTTGAGCTACCCGAATGCGACTCCGAATCAACTCAATCCTTGCCGAAGTATCCTGAATCACTTCCGGCCCAAGTAGTTTGTTGTCCCCCACTTCCAACCAACATGCTGGGGAACGACAAGGTCTACCGTATAATGCCTCAAACGGAGCCATGCCAATCGTGAACTGATAGGAGTTGTTGTAAGCAAACTCCACCAGTGGAAGGTACTGTTCCCATCCACCCCCGAAGTCAATAATGCACATGCGTAGCATGTCCTCCAACATCTGATTGGTGCGCTCTGTCTGCCCATCGGTCTGCGGATGATAAGCCGTACTCAACCGCAATTCCGTGCCCATGGCCTCCTGGAAACTCTCCCAAAACCTCGAAACAAATATCTTGTCTCTGTCAGACACGATATTCAGGGGCACACCGTGAAGTCTCACAATCTCTGAAATGAAGAGTTGGGCATACTGACCCGCAGTGTAATCAGTCCTAACGGGTAAAAAGTGAGCGACCTTGGACAACCTGTCCACAATTACCCAAACGGAGTCGTGGCCCCTCTGCGACGTAGGCAACCCCGTGATAAAGTCCATGGATATGCTCTCCCACATCCACACCGGAACCTCCAATGGCTGTAGAAATCCTGCTGGTCTCTGATGGTCTACTTTTACAAGCTGACAAGTGGCGCATTTCGAGACAAACTCAGCGATATCTTTCTTCATACCGCTCCACCAATACTGCCGTCTCATGTCTTGGTACATTTTGTCCCCTCCGGGATGTACCGCGAACCGTGAGCCGTGCGACTCTGCCATCACATCGTGTCGCAATTCCTCTCCTTCCGGAACTACCAATCTCCCATTGAAGCGTAATCCCCCGTCTGAGCTAACGGTATAGGATTCAGCTCCCTCAGCGAGTAATCGAACTATCTGCTCCTGACAGAACGAATCATTTGCCTGTGCCCGTACAACCTTCGTGACAATTTGCGGTGTAACGGTCATCACGGACATGAAAGATCGGGCCACTGCATCCTGGTGTCCCAATTCCTTCCACTTCGCCTTCCACACCTCTGCCACCTCGTCTGCTGGCCTACGGCTTAACGCGTCTGCTACCACGTTAGCCTTACCCGGGTGGTACTGGATGTCGAACTGGTAGTCTTTCACAAACTCAAGCCACCTACGCTGCCTCATATTCAATTCCTTCTGCGTGAACAGATACTGTAGTGACTTGTGGTCCGTGAACAGCTGGAACTTTTCCCCCAAAAGATAGTGCCTCCAAATCCGTAAGGCAAATACCACTGCCGCCAACTCCAAATCATGTGTGGGGTAATTCTTCTCATGAGGCTTAAGCTTACGGGAAGCATAAGCTATGGCCTGTCTCTCCTGCTGCAATACACCTCCAAGCCCTTGCAAAGACGCGTCGGTGTAAACCAAATACTCAACTCCCGGTCTCGGCAATGCTAACACAGGTGCTGAGGTCAATTTGTCCTTCAATTCATCGAATACCAACTGACAGGCATCACTCCAGATGTATGGCACACCCTTACGAGTAAGATGTGTCAAAGGACCTGCTATCTCCGAGAATCCCCGAATAAATCTCCTGTAGTATCCTGGTAGACCCAAGAAACTACGAATCTCCGTTGGTGTCGTGGGCTGTCCCCACTCCCTCACCGCTGACACCTTCCCCGGATCAACAGATATTCCCTGATCGGAAATAATATGACCCAAGAACTGGACCTCCTTCAGCCAAAACCCGCACTTCTCATATTTTGCATACAGTTCGTTCTGACGAAGTGTCTGCAAAACCTGCCTCAAATGCTCGGCGTGCTCCTCCTCTGTCTGAGAGTAAACCAGGATATCATCAATGAAGACAA
The DNA here is from genome assembly GCA_949130495.1 of Sambucus nigra. Taxonomy (NCBI): domain Eukaryota; kingdom Viridiplantae; phylum Streptophyta; class Magnoliopsida; order Dipsacales; family Adoxaceae; genus Sambucus; species Sambucus nigra. The sequence goes on from OX422210.1 coordinate 262,035,553, forward strand.
TGACAAACTGGTCTAAGAAGTCCCTGAACACTCTGTTCATCAAGTCCATAAACACTGCTGGAGCGTTGGTCAAGCCGAAAGGCATAACCCGAAATTCATAAGAACCATATCTCGACAAGAACGCAGTCTTCGAGACATCCTCCTCCCTGATGCGCAACTGATGGTAACCTGACCTCAAGTCAATCTTCGAGAAGAAAGAAGCTCCTCTCAACTGGTCGAATAAGTCATCGATTCGAGGCAACGGATACTCATTCCGTATCGTGACCTTATTCAACTCTCGGTAGTCCACGCACAATCTCAGTGAACCATCCCTCTTCTTCACAAACAAAACTGGAGCGCCCCAAGGTGAGGTACTCCTGCGAATAAAGCCCTGCCCTAATAGCTGCTCTATCTGATCCCGTAACTCTCGCATCTCAGCTGGAGCCATACGGTACGGTGCACGTGCTATAGGTCTCGTACCCGGTAGCAAATCAATAACGAAGTCTATCTCTCGACTGGGTGGTAAGCCTGGTATCTCCTGAAACACATCTGAATACTCCCTGACAACTGGGATCGAATCCAAAGGAATCACAACCTCCTTAGAGGTATCCTCCTCTATATAGTACAGATGAGCGGTCGATCCTCCCTCTGGGCGAGGCATCGCCACCACAAACATCTCTTGCCCCGGAATGGCAAAAACAATGCTCCCGCTGAAGCAATCAATCATGGCCCTATAAGCTACGAGCCAATCCATACCGATGATCACATCGTGAACATGCATGTCTAACACTAACATGTCCGCAGGCAATACCAAACCACCAACCTCTACCCCGACTCCCCGGCATATAAAGAAAATAAGTGACCCACTCCCTAATGGTGAGTCGACACACGTCACTGTGCTCTCTGCCGTAGCTAACAATCCTAAAGCTTTCGCGAAGTGTGTAGCAATAAAACAGTGTGTAGCACCCGTATCAAATAACACCCGACCCATAGTGCCATGGATAGGAAACGTACCCTCGATCGCGGGCGGTGCCTGTGGAACTGCAGCCTGGTGAACGTTGTAGACACGTCCATACTGTAGCTGCCCCTGCTGAGCTGGGACTGCTGGAATGGGTGGCAAAGCTGCCATCTGTGGCGGTGCAGGAAGAGCGGCGGGAAACATTGGTCTCTGTGGCTCCTGGCGAGCACCCTGCTGCTGCTGCTGTGGGGCCCTGCCCCTATCAGGACAATCCTGCTTCTTATGGCCAGTCTTGCCACAAGTAAAGCACTTCCCTGGGAAGTTCCCTCCCCTCTGCCCCTGCTGTCCCCGGCCCTGGTGGCCGTTACCATTCCTCCCTTGGCCCTGTTGGCCCTGGTGGAACTGCTGCCCCTGCTGGCCCTGATGGCCGTTTGGACCCTGATGGCCCTGGCGGAAACCTCCCTGTCCCTGCCTGTAGTTCCCTGACCGGAACCTCTTATTGTCCCCCTGCTGGGTACCCTGCTCAGTCTGTCTCTGCCCCTGACCGGTTTGTGCCCCGCTGGCACTATGTCCTCCAGTCCTGCCCTGATGGCTAGACTCCCCTGACCGCTTGCCCTCGGCCATATGAAAACGGTGGTCCTGGCAGTGTAATAGTGCAGCGTTAACCACATCAGAATATGTGGCCAACGATAGGTTCCCTAGCAGATGCTGACGGATCCTCCAATTCAACCCATCAGTGAACTTCTCTATCTTCTTCTTCTCTGTTGGAATCTCGTCTGGAACGATATTCAACAGGTTAGTGAACTCGGCCTCATACTCGGCCACTGTCTTGCCCTCTTGCTTCAAACTCATCAGCTTCCTCCTCATCTCTGTATGAACTGCAGACGGAAAGTACTTGCGGTCGAACCGCACCCAGAACTCCTGAATCGTGAGGGTATCCCTCTCCTCCGCGGTGGTAATAGACTCCCACCACTGTAGTGCAGATCCCACTAGCTTGAAAGTAGCTAGTACCTGTTTCTGAACGTCAGTGCACTCATGCATCCTCAAATGCCTCTGCATGTCCTTCCTCCATTGGCTCGAGATAACCACATCTGAGCTTCCAGCAAACTCTGGTGGATGCGCTTTCTGAAAATCATCTTGTACACATTCCCAAGCAGACGGGAATGCATTAACCTGTACTGGCGCGGCAACCGGCGCCGGTGGTGGTGCCTGCTGAATAACGGCAATCGCGGCGTTCACCGCTTGAGCTACTATAGCTGCAACCTCAGCGGCGCTCAACATGCCCTGAACCGGAGCGGGCTGGGGTTCGGGCACTGCATTCCTGGGAACTCGTCGTGCACGTCGTGGAGGCATCTGAAATAAGAACAAAGTTTATAAGTTCACGGTTTATAAACTTAATATAGCTGAAGAACGAAGCATACACAAAAGAATACAACAGTCCTAAAATATAGGGCTCTATATCAAAGAAAACGCAGCGGAAACATAATAGCCGTACAGATCCTAAAGGATACTAGAACCTGATGCTCTGATACCACCTGTGACACCCCGACTAATTAAACACCGGGTAGCTACTCCTTTATAAAATTAATTCAAAATGCCAAGTTGGCTCAGTTAATAGCATCACTGTCGAAAATGTTTTATTATTACTAACCACCTAGTATTTAAAAAGTAAGTGCCAAATTTTATTAAATCTGATTAACATGCAACAAGAGTAATGAATAACTAAATAACACCATTCACCATGCTGAAGTAAAAAGAATAACCATTACAGTATGTAAATAAAACCTGGAGGAAAAACTCCTCAATACGAATCCCACAACTGATAAGTAAACTGAAATAAATAACTAAAACTGAATACTGAGCAATACATGCTAGAGTCTGAAAACTGAAATGTAAAATGATGTCTCTAAATAGAAATGGGCAACATGCCCTACAACGGATAGATGGTGACTCTGGAATCCAAAAGATAGAAGCGTCTACATGCAAATCCCTGTAGCTTCCACAAGCAGCTACAGCTCGTCACCTGAATGAGAATCCTATGCTTGGTGTCCCTGTGGCTGGGCACCTAAAATGGTTTTACAAGAAAATATATTTGAAAGCAAATGGGTTAGAGCCCGAAAGTGGAAATCATTTTAAAAACCTGCAAGTGCTTTAAAAACATTTAAAACATTAAATGCAAAGTACATGTTAGGACGTACACTCGCATGATATTCTCACCTCTCGTCTAACTGTGCACTCCTAACGTAAGTACCCATCTATAACTAACCTTTCCACTAGCTAAATGACAGCGTAACTAGCTAGACTACCCAAAAGTTCTACCCTTTTACTTGGTTCCAATTATCATAACAACGCTCGTAATTAAATAGGGGTTTTAACGTAAACTCAGTTACTAAATATGCCATTGATATAACTATCAGATAACTTGTTATATTTCTCGAAACAATACCGTAATACAGTTACAACATTAACATGAGGATTCCCATTAATTAAATGTATATTATTCACATCATAAATATACGATACAAGCACCCCGCAATCTAAGCTGTAGTGCACACATACTCTGCTATCCATCCCGGTACATCACGTACATAAGGATCACATATTCCGAATCTCTCAGGAATAGTTCAGATAACACAAATCACAAATAGTGGAGGCGAACACAGTCACCATCACATGGGTCACGCACATACCTACGCTCCCATGGTCAGCGGACTTATTAATATCACAATAAGTCTTTCAATGACCTATGTTCATCAAGGTACCAGTCTATATCCCCCCCGTAGGCACACAAGGATTAGAGGGTCCTAAGCGAACGAAACCTCCCGTGATAGCAAGTATGGTAGGTATGTCATACAAACAATCCATATACTAATACTAAGTAAACACACATCTTAGTAATACCGTATTTTAATCGTAGTACATATTGCATTCTTGTACTAACTAATTATCACAACTTATTTTATTCCGGTTCATAATTATACGCGCTATAATTCATCCTCACATCGTAGTAGTCACTCACGTCTCAACCCAAATGATTCATTGAATATAACTCTCGTATATGAATTACTCGTCCCAACAACCCAAAAGTCCCAAATCAATCGCTATATCAACAAAGGGATGTTAACTCTACCCTTGAACCATCTCCCGGAACTCCAAAAGTCAAAACAGTCCAAAAAGGGTCAAACTGTCAACTCGTTAGAAGTCTCGTTCGAACGAGGCTTCGAACGAGTTTGGACTGTCAGGTCGTTAGAAGTCTCGTTCGAACGAGGCTGTTCGAACGAGATCCCAGTTCGTTCGAACGAACTGACCCTTCTAACGATATCTCGTTCGAACGAGATATCGAACGAAAATCCCTACTCGTTAACAACGACTGGTCAACTCGTTAGAAGCTCGTTCGAACGAGCTCGTTCGAACGACCTGGGGGCTGCTTCTAACGAGATGCCAGTTTCGGCCCAGAATTTCCCAAAAATAGTTTTTCACCATTTTTACTCCTCAAACCTCTTCCAAAATTCGTTCCCACAATATATTGAGTTCTCTAATCATCCTCAAACATGTTAAGGGGCTATACTAACATCATTAAAGGGTTTGATATCATCTAAACATCATTAAATCACAATTTCTACTTTAATTCCCAATTTTCTTCAAGAACATAAACCCTAACTTTTTCTCATCATAAATTCCCAGATTTTAATTCGTTTATGCATCACCTAGATATGAAATCTCCGAAATTTAATCTTCCAACAATGTTTCTACATGCAAACCTATCCCAACATTCAATAATAACTTCAAATTTCATGGGTTTTCTTTTAATCTTTCAAGAACAATTAAGATTCTTCAATTTCTAACATGGAAAAGACATTCTTCGAATTTAAATGAAATAAAGTCACTTGCCTTGGTTTGATTTCTGGTTTTGATGAAGTTTCTGCAGAGTTTCCTCTCTCTCTCTCTCCTTCTCCAAGCTTTCTTCTCCAAAAGGCTATGGTGGCTAGGGTTTGCTTTGGGGAACTTATGAAAACCTAATTAATAAACCTCCGTAGCTTGTTGGGTTAATAAGGGTTGGTTGGGGTCAATCCTTATCAGATTACAACTCTCAATTTTCGTCACTTTTAATTACCCAAAAATACCAAATTACTAAAATACCCTTTAAGTTACCGGTATGGTCTAAAATTACCCCGGGACCCAAACTATACCCCCGGCTAGTGTTTTCTGACTATCTCGACCCTTCCGAACGCGTTGGCACACTCAAAACGACCATACGGATTATAGATTTTAAATTCACTTTTATTAACAAAATATTATACCGTGACGCGGCGGTCCCACGCGTCTCAACAAAATTTCCAAATTGCCGTATATAAATCCCACAACAAATTTTATAATACCAAATACATATAATCATATATGCACATAATCAAATACCAATTCGCATCACATTAGTATTTATATCCCGGATTAATTTCCAATTAATACGCATTTAATTAATTAATCCCCAAAAATAAATATAGACAAAAGTACGGGGTATTACAATTACCTCTCAAAAAAAATTTCTATGAGGGTGTTAGGTTGGAGAATTTAAAACGGGTTTGCACGTCCTTGAAATGCTTAAAAATGCGCTACAGAGTTTTGGACGTTATTGGCGTGGAAACCACTTTGACTTTGATTTGTTGATTTGAATAAGACAATGTCATCTAAATTCAACAAATTTTTACACCTGAGGAAACCTTTGATGCTCATTCGTTAGGGGTACACGTATGCATCGTGCACATACGATTGCTTGAGTTGATTTAACTATCGAATGTGTTCACACCCATTAATTCCATTTCCATGACTTGGTTGTTTGAGTCTAAATCCATGGTGTGATTTTTGTAGCATGTTTTTTTTCAAATGTATCTTATTTTTTAATGAAAAAAATTGAAAAAATCAAAAATAGTTTGTGCATTTGTTTTTTAGCTTCTCTTTGCAAGAGCACATTTACCATATTGTTTGATGCCCTGTTTTGTGTACCGTGACACCCCGTTTTTTTCTTATTTGATTCATTCTTCTCATTAATCTATTTGGGGATATCATAAAAAGGGGGACAAAGAATTATCATTTTATGGGGGAGTTTGAATTTTGGGGGAGTTTTTGAGATTTAGCTTATGCTTTTATCATAAATGGGTATCTATATGTGTATCTCATTTCAAACTCGATATGTCACGTGGTATTTGCTTTGTCTCATGTGTGTAGGTATGAAGATTGAAGATCAATATGTTGCACACCCTGATGAGAAAAGCATAGAGATTTGATGATTGTTGAAGATTGAAGAACAAACGATGAAGATTTAAACATTTGTATCTTTCCATCTTTAGGGTTCATGGGAGGGTAGATTTGTATAGGTCATAAGTTGATAATTCGTATTTTTTATGAATGTACCGGCATAGACATAGGGGGAGATTTGTAAGGACATTTTTGTCCATTGTCAATATGTATGTCGTACGCCGTTACACCGCTGAAGAAACTCAAGATTGCATCTACATCAACGGATCCGAATATCAAAGCGTCTTCAACATCATAGCCTCTGCAAGAATGAACTTGGTAAAGTTTCGTTTTTAAGTTCCTTAAAGTTCATACTTAGTATTGGGAAATTTTTATCAAATGTTTTTTTTATAAAAATAAGAAGTATGTTTTTTCAAGCAAAATGAGGCTTTTAAAATATTTTTTTATTTTATGGTTAGCCGGACCGGTCCGCCCATATTAAACGAACCGGTCCGCCTACCTACCGGACCGATCCGCTTTGCACCAGTGAACCACGGACCGATTGCAAATCGAAGAAGCCAATTTTAAAAACAACCGATCCGAGGTCGGACCGATCCGCCTCCTAGCCGGACCGGCCCGCCTGGGATAAATTCGAACAGTTCCGTGTAATATTTTTCCACCGACTCTTAGTTTCTAGATGTATTCCTACTTCGTTGGTGTATTTTTTCAAGTCTTTGAGAAAACGTTTCTAAGAGTACAAACACAACAAGACTTCGATTTTTGATGTGCCAAACATCTTTTTGATTCACACAGAAAAATCCCAATATTTATCGTGAGCACTTTGGTAATTTGTGTATTGATTTTGATTCTTCGGAAATTGCCAAAAAGAAGAGTGGTGAGAGAGTCCTAGTTTTAGAGAAGGAATTGGAGGAATTAAAAAATTCTAGGGTTTCCGTTTGTGCCGTCGAGGATAAAAAATTAATCGATGATTTTATGGCACGTGAAAAGACTCTTAGGGATAACTTTGTTTTAATTGAGGGTGAGCGCGATAAACTGTTAAGTTTAATTGATAATTTGAAAAGGAAATCGTTGTCTTTGGAAGAGTCTAATTCTTTGCTTGAGTCAAAAATTTTGAAGTTAAAAAATGATTTGACAGACTCTAGTAGGTTAGATAGTGATGTTGGTGGCTCATCTTGTTCTCATGATTCTAGTGGTAAAGCCAAAACCATCATTTGTTTGAGAGTGTCAACTAATTCCAAGGACGTTAGAAAAGTTCACAATTTAGGTGTCATTCCACCCGTTTACACATGTACATATTGTGGTAGGAAAGGTCGCCTTAGGCGTTTTTGCTTCGATCTTGGAAAAAGTCCTAGGAAGTTTATGTCTAGTGTTCTTGTGGTTCCCAAAGCCCCCACACGATGTTTCACGTCTATTTGGGTTAGAAAATCACTTTTAGAGGCACCAGATTTTAGACAAGTTGATTCCTGTTTGCTCGCACATGATTCTTCACTTGCCATATCATATGGATGATTGAGGTTTGAGTTGTTTACTAGCATATGGTGATTTTCATGATGGCATTGTTTGCCTATTGCTAGTATGTATCATTTTTGTATGTTTTATTTTCTTTATAAAATTTTGAGAAAATCCAAAAAGATTTTTGTATTTTGTTTGCACCGTTGATGGATAAACACTGGGGATGACCGAGCCACAACATCATTCCATTATTTTCATGTGACTATTTGATAGTGTTTTGAGACAATAGGTCAATTCATCCTTGTGCTTTATAACGTTTGGAGTCATTAAGATGTAATTAAGTGTTACTTCCTACATGTTTGACTCATGTTTACTTTATTTCACACATGCACGGATTTGTTTGATTATTGTGCTTGTCTAATCACATGTTGGTTGGGTGTTTTCACCTCAATCCTGTCCTTAAAAGAATCCAAGCGCGATAAATTTTGGTAAGGAAATTGTGCATTTAAAAACCGTTTTGTGAGTTTGTGTGCTTTGTTTGAAAAAACGGGGAGGGGGGCTGCGAAAGGTAATTATCTATCCTTTGCGCAAAAGCTACCGTTAAAATGGACCTAAAAAATGGAGGAATTTTATTATCCGTGGTCCAAAGAGGTTAAAAGAGCCCGAAAAAAAAAAATTTAAGGCAATAAAAAGAAATTCATGCCAAATTATGGGTCATTTAGGTTTTTGCACCAATTCTCCAAAGTTTGAGAATTTAGATTACCTCTCAAAAAAAAATTCTATGAGGGTGTTAGGTTGGAGAATTTAAAACGGGTTTGCACGTCCTTAAAATGCTTGAAAATGCGCTACAGAGTTTTGGACGTTATTGGCGTGGAAACCACTTTGACTTTGATTTGTTGATTTGAATAAGACAATGTCATCTAAATTCAACAAATTTTTACACCTAAGGAAACCTTTGATGCTCATTCGTTAGGGGTACACGTATGCATCGTGCACATACGATTGCTTGAGTTGATTTAACTATCGAATGTGTTCACACCCATTAATTCCATTTCCATGACTTGGTTGTTTGAGTCTAAATCCATGGTGTGATTTTTGTAGCGTGTTTTTTTTCAAATGTATCTTATTTTTGTATGAAAAAAATTGAAAAAATCAAAAATAGTTTGTGCATTTGTTTTTTAGCATCTCTTTGCAAGAGCGCGTTTACCATATTCTTTGATGCCCTGTTTTGTGTACCGTGACACCCCGTTTTTTTCTTATTTGATTCATTCTTCTCATTTGTCTATTTGGGGATATCATAAAAAGGGGGAGAAAGAATTATCATTTTATGGGGGAGTTTGAATTTTGGGGGAGTTTTTGAGATTTAGCTTATGCTTTTATCATAAATGGGTATCTATATGTGTATCTCATTTCAAACTCGATATGTCACGTGGTATTTGCTTTGTCTCATGTGTGTAGGTATGAAGATTGAAGATCAATATGTTGCACACCCTGATGAGAAAAGCATAGAGATTTGATGATTGTTGAAGATTGAAGAACAAACGATGAAGATTTAAACATTTGTATCTTTCCATCTTTAGGGTTCATGGGAGGGTATATTTGTATAGGTCATAAGTTGATAATTCGTATTTTTTATGAATGTACCGGCATAGACATAGGGGGAGATTTGTAAGGACATTTTTGTCCATTGTCAATATGTATGTCGTACGCCGTTACACCGCTGAAGAAACTCAAGATTGCATCTACATCAACGGATCCGAATATCAAAGCGTCTTCAACATCATAGCCTCTGCAAGAATGAACTTGGTAAAGTTTCGTTTTTAAGTTCCTTAAAGTTCATACTTTGTATTGGGAAATTTTTATCAAATGTTTTTTTTATAAAAATAAGAAGTATGTTTTTTCAAGCAAAATGAGGCTTTTAAAATATTTTTTTATTTTATGGTTAGCCGGACCGGTCCGCCCATATTAAACGAACCGGTCCGCCTACCTACCGGACCGATCCGCTTTGCACCAGTGAACCACGGACCGATTGCAAATCGAAGAAGCCAATTTTAAAAACAACCGATCCGAGGTCGGACCGATCCGCCTCCTAGCCGGACCGGCCCGCCTGGGATAAATTCGAACAGTTCCGTGTAATATTTTTCCACCGACTCTTAGTTTCTAGATGTATTCCTACTTCGTTGGTGTATTTTTTCAAGTCTTTGAGAAAACGTTTCTAAGAGTACAAACACAACAAGACTTCGATTTTTGATGTGCCAAACATCTTTTTGATTCACACAGAAAAATCCCAATATTTATCGTGAGCACTTTTGTAATTTGTGTATTGATTTTGATTCTTCGGAAATTGCCAAAAAGAAGAGTGGTGAGAGAGTCCTAGTTTTAGAGAAGGAATTGGAGGAATTAAAAAATTCTAGGGTTTCCATTTTTGCCGTCGAGGATAAAAAATTAATCGATGATTTTATGGCACGTGAAAAGACTCTTAGGGATAAGTTTGTTTTAATTGAGGGTGAGCGCGATAAATTGTTAAGTTTAATTGATAATTTGAAAAGGAAATCGCTGTCTTTGGAAGAGTCTAATTCTTTGCTTGAGTCAAAAATTTTGAAGTTAAAAAATGATTTGACAGACTCTAGTAGGTTAGATAGTGATGTTAGTGGCTCATCTTGTTCTCATGATTCTTGTGGTAAAGCCAAAAGCATCATTTGTTTGAGAGGGTCAACTAATTCCAAGGACGTTAGAAAAGATCACACTTTAGGTGTCATTCAACCCGTTTACACATGTACATATTGTGGTAGGAAAGGTCGCCTTAGGCGTTTTTGCTTCGATCTTGGAAAAAGTCCTAGGAAGTTTATGTCTAGTGTTCCTGTGGTTCCCAAAGCCCCCACACGATGTTTCACGTCTATTTGGGTTAGAAAATCACTTTTAGAGGCACCAGATTTTAGACAAGTTGATTCCTGTTTGCTCGCACATGATTCTTCACTTGCCATATCATATGGATGATTGAGGTTTGAGTTGTTTACTAGCATATGGTGATTTTCATGATGGCATTGTTTGCCTATTGCTAGTATGTATCATTTATGTATGTTTTATTTTCTTTATAAAATTTTGAAAATCCAAAAAGATTTTTGTATTTTGTTTGCACCGTTGATGGATAAACACTGGGGATGACCGAGCCACAACATCATTCCATTATTTTCATGTGACTATTTGATAGTGTTTTGAGACAATAGGTCAATTCATCCTTGTGCTTTATAACGTTTGGAGTCATTAAGATGTAATTAAGTGTTACTTCCTACATGTTTGACTCATGTTTACTTTATTTCACACATGCACGGATTTGTTTGATTATTGTGCTTGTCTAATCACATGTTGGTTGGGTGTTTTCACCTCAATCCTGTCCTTAAAAGAATCCAAGCGCGATAAATTTTGGTAAGGAAATTGTGCATTTAAAAACCGTTTTGTGAGTTTGTGTGCTTTGTTTGAAAAAACGGGGAGGGGGGCTGCGAAAGGTAATTATCTATCCTTTGCGCAAAAGCCACCGTTAAAATGGACCTAAAAAATGGAGGAATTTTATTATCCGGGATCCAAAGAGGTTAAAAGAGCCCGAAAAAAAAAATTAAGGCAATAAAAAGAAATTCATGCCAAATTATGGCTCATTTAGGTTTTTGCACCAATTTTCCAAAGTTTGAGAATTTAGATTACCTCTAAAAGAAAATATCTATGAGGGTGTTAGGTTGGAGAATTTAAAACGGGTTTGCACGTCCTTGAAATGCTTGAAAATGCGCTACATAGTTTTGGACGTTATTGGCGTGGAAATCACTTTGACTTTGATATGTTGATTTGCATAAGACAATGTCATCTAAATTCAACAAATTTTTACACCTAAGGAAACCTTTGATGCTCATTCGTTAGGGGTACACGTATGCATCGTGCACATACGATTGCTTGAGTTGATTTAACTATCGAATGTGTTCACACCCATTCATTCCATTTCCATGACTTGGTTGTTTGAGTCTTAAATCCATGGTGTGATTTTTGTAGCGTGTTTTTTTTCAAATGTATCTTATTTTTGTATGAAAAAAATTTTAAAAATCAAAAATAGTTTGTGCATTTGTTTTTTAGCATCTCTTTGCAAGAGCACGTTTACCATATTGTTTGATGCCCTGTTTTGTGTACCGTGACACCCCGTTTTTTGCTTATTTGATTCATTCTTCTCATTTGTCTATTTGGAGATATCATAAAAAGGGGGAGAAAGAATTATCATTTTATGGGGGAGTTTGAATTTTGGGGGAGTTTTTGAGATTTAGCTTATGCTTTTATCATAAATGGGTATCTATATGTGTATCTCATTTCAAACTCGATATGTCACGTGGTATTTGCTTTGTCTCATGTGTGTAGGTATGAAGATTGAAGATCAATATGTTGCACACCCTGATGAGAAAAGCATAGAGATTTGATGATTGTTGAAGATCGAAGAACAAACGATGAAGATTTAAACATTTGTATCTTTCCATCTTTAGGGTTCATGGGAGGGTAGATTTGTATAGGTCATAAGTTGATAATTCGTATTTTTTATGAATGTACCGGCATAGACATAGGGGGAGATTTGTAAGTACATTTTTGTCCATTGTCAATATGTATGTCGTACGACGTTACACCGCTGAAGAAACTCAAGATTGCATCTACCTCAACGGATCCGAATATCAAAGCGTCTTCAACATCATAGCCTCTGCAAGAATGAACTTGGTAAAGTTTCGTTTTTAAGTTCCTTAAAGTTCATACTTAGTATTGGGAAATTTTTATCAAATGTTTTTTTTATAAAAATAAGAAGTAAGTTTTTTCAAGCAAAATGAGGCTTTTAAAATATTTTTTTATTTTCTGGTTAGCCGGACCGGTCCGCCCATATTAAACGAACCGGTCCGCCTACCTACCGGACCGATCCTCTTTGCACCAGTGAACCACGGACCGATTGCAAATCGAAGAAGCCTATTTTAAAAAGAACCGATCCGAGGTCGGACCGATCCGCCTCCTAGCCGGACCGGTCCGCCTGGGATAAATTCGAACAGTTCCGTGTAATATTTTTCCACCGACTCTTAGTTTCTATATGTATTCCTACTTCGTTGGTGTATTTTTTCAAGTCTTTGAGAAAACGTTTCTAAGAGTACAAACACAACAAGACTTCGATTTTTGATGTGCCAAACATCTTTTTGATTCACACAGAAAAATCCCAATATTTATCGTGAGCACTTTGGTAATTTGTGTATTGATTTTGATTCTTCGAAAATTGCCAAAAAGAAGAGTGGTGAGAGAGTCCTAGTTTTAGAGAAGGAATTGGAGGAATTAAAAAATTCTAGGGTTTCCATTTTTGCCGTCGAGGATAAAAAATTAATCGATGATTTTATGGCACGTGAAAAGACTCTTAGGGATAAGTTTGTTTTAATTGAGGGTGAGCGCGATAAACTGTTAAGTTTATTTGATAATTTGAAAAGGAAATCGCTGTCTTTGGAAGATTCTAATTCTTTGCTTGAGTCAAAAATTTTGAAGTTAAAAAATGATTTGACAGACTCTGGTAGGTTAGATAGTGATGTTAGTGGCTCATCTTGTTCTCATGATTCTAGTGGTAAAGCCAAAACCATCATTTGTTTGAGAGAGTCAACTAATTCCAAGGACGTTAGAAAAGATCACACTTTAGGTGTCATTCCACCCGTTTACACATGTACATATTGTGGTAGGAAAGGTCGCCTTAGGCGTTTTTGCTTCGATCTTGGAAAAAGTCCTAGGAAGTTTATGTGTAGTGTTCCTGTGGTTCCCAAAGCCCCCACATGATGTTTCACGTCTATTTGGGTTAGAAAACCACTTTTAGAGGCACCAGATTTTAGACAAGTTGATTCCTGTTTGCTCGCACATGATTCTTCACTTGCCATATCATATGGATGATTGAGTTTTGAGTTGTTTACTAGCATATGGTGATTTTCATGATGGCATTGTTTGCCTATTGCTAGTATGTATCATTTTTGTATGTTTTATTTTCTTTATAAAATTTTGAGAAAATCCAAGAAGATTTTTGTATTTTGTTTGCACCGTTTATGGATAAACACTGGGGATGACCGAGCCACAACATCATTCCATTATTTTCATGTGACTATTTGATAGTGTTTTGAGACAATAGGTCAATTCATCCTTGTGCTTTATAATGTTTGGAGTCATTAAGATGTAATTAAGTGTTACTTCCTACATGTTTGACTCATGTTTACTTTATTTCACACATGCACGGATTTGTTTGATTATTGTGCTTGTCTTATCACATGTTGGTTGGGTGTTTACACCTCAATCCTGTCCTTAAAAGAATCCAAGCGCGATAAATTTTGGTAAGGAAATTGTGCATTTAAAAACCGTTTTGTGAGTTTGTGTGCTTTGTTTGAAAAAACGGGGAGGGGGGCTGCGAAAGGTAATTATCTATCCTTTGCGCAAAAGCCACCGTTAAAATGGACCTAAAAAATGGAGGAATTTTATTATCCGGGGTCCAAAGAGGTTAAAAGAGCCCGGAAAAAAAAATTTAAGGCAATAAAAAGAAATTCATGCCAAATTATGGGTCATTTAGATTTTTGCACCAATTCTCCAAAGTTTGAGAATTCAGATTACCTCTAAAAGAAAATATCTATGAGGGTGTTAGGTTGGAGAATTTAAAACGGGTTTGCACGTCCTTGAAATGCTTGAAAATGCGCTTCATAGTTTTGGACGTTATTGGCGTGGAAATCACTTTGACTTTGATTTGTTGATTTGCATAAGACGATGTCATCTAAATTCAACAAATTTTTACACCTAAGGAAACCTTTGATGCTCATTCGTTAGGGGTACACGTATGCATCGTGCACATACGATTGCTTGAGTTGATTTAACTATCGAATGTGTTCACACCCATTCATTCCATTTCCATGACTTGGTTGTTTGAGTCTTAAATCCATGGTGTGATTTTTGTAGCGTGTTTTTTTTCAAATGTATCTTATTTTTGTATGAAAAAAATTGAAAAAATCAAAAATAGTTTGTGCATTTGTTTTTTAGCATCTCTTTGCAAGAGCACGTTTACCATATTGTTTGATGCCCTGTTTTGTGTACCGTGACACCCCGTTTTCTGCTTATTTGATTCATTCTTCTCATTTGTCTATTTGGAGATATCATAAAAAGGGGGAGAAAGAATTATCATTTTATTGGGGAGTTTGAATTTTGGGGGAGTTTTTGAGATTTAGCTTATGCTTTTATCATAAATGGGTATCTATATGTGTATCTCATTTCAAACTCGATATGTCACTTGGTATTTGCTTTGTCTCATGTGTGTAGGTATGAAGATTGAAGATCAATATGTTGCACACCCTGATGAGAAAAGCATAGAGATTTGATGATTGTTGAAGATTGAAGAACAAACGATGAAGATTTAAACATTTGTATCTTTCCATCTTTAGGGTTCATGGGAGGGTAGATTTGTATAGGTCATAAGTTGATAATTCGTATTTTTTATGAATGTACCGGCATAGACATAGGGGGATATTTGTAAGGACATTTTTATCCATTGTCAATATGTATGTCGTACGACGTTACACCGCTGAAGAAACTCAAGATTGCATCTACATCAACGGATCCGAATATCAAAGCGTCTTCAACATCATAGCCTCTGCAAGAATGAACTTGGTAAAGTTTCGTTTTTAAGTTCCTTAAAGTTCATACTTAGTATTGGGAAATTTTTATCAAATGTTTTTTTTTATAAAAATAAGAAGTAAGTTTTTTCAAGCAAAATGAGGCTTTTAAAATATTTTTTTATTTTCTGTTTAGCCGGACCGGTCCGCCCATATTAAACGAACCGGTCCGCCTACCTACCGGACCGATCCTCTTTGCACCAGTGAACCACGGACCGATTGCAAATCGAAGAAGCCTATTTTAAAAAGAACCGATCCGAGGTCGAACCGATCCGCCTCCTAGCCGGACCGGTCCGCCTGGGATAAATTCGAACAGTTCCGTGTAATATTTTCCCACCGACTCTTAGTTTCTATATGTATTCCTACTTCGTTGGTGTATTTTTTCAAGTCTTTGAGAAAATGTTTCTAAGAGTACAAACACAACAAGACTTCGATTTTTGATGTGCCAAACATCTTTTTGATTCACACAGAAAAATCCCAATATTTATCGTGAGCACTTTGGTAATTTGTGTATTGATTTTGATTCTTCGGAAATTGCCAAAATGAAGAGTGGTGAGAGAGTCCTAGTTTTAGAGAAGGAATTGGAGGAATTAAAAAATTCTAGGGTTTCCGTTTGTGCCGTCGAGGATAAAAAATTAATCGATGATTTTATGGCACGTGATAAGACTCTTAGGGATAATTTTGTTTTAATTGAGGGTGAGCGCGATAAATTGTTAAGTTTACTTGATAATTTGAAAAGGAAATCGCTGTGTTTGGAAGAGTCTAATTCTTTGCTTGAGTCAAAAATTTTGAAGTTAAAAAATGATTTGACAGACTCTAGTAGGTTAGATAGTGATGTTAGTGGCTCATCTTGTTCTCATGATTCTAGTGGTAAAGCCAAAACCATCATTTGTTTGAGAGGGTCAACTAATTCCAAGGACGTTAGAGAAGATCACACTTTAGGTGTCATTCCACCCGTTTACACATGTACATATTGTGGTAGGAAAGGTCGCCTTAGGCGTTTTTGCTTCGATCTTGGAAAAAGTCCTAGGAAGTTTATGTCTAGTGTTCCTGTGGTTCCCAAAGCCCCCACACGATGTTTCACGTCTATTTGGGTTAGAAAATCACTTTAAGAGGCACCAGATTTTAGACAAGTTGATTCCTGTTTGCTCGCACATGATTCTTCACTTGCCATATCATATGGATGATTGAGGTTTGAGTTGTTGACTAGCATATGGTGATTTTCATGATGGAATTGTTTGCCTAATCCTAGTATGTATCATTTTTGTATGTTTTATTTTCTTTATAAAATTTTGAGAAAATCCAAAAAGATTTTTGTATTTTGTTTGCACCGTTTATGGATAAACACTGGGGATGACCGAGCCACAACATCATTCCATTATTTTCATGTGACTATTTGATAGTGTTTTGAGACAATAGGTCAATTCATCCTTGTGCTTTATAATGTTTGGAGTCATTAAGATGTAATTAAGTGTTACTTCCTACATGTTTGACTCATGTTTACTTTATTTCACACATGCACGGATTTATTTGATTATTGTGCTTGTCTTATCACATGTTGGTTGGGTGTTTTCACCTCAATCCTGTCCTTAAAAGAATCCAAGCGCGATAAATTTTGGTAAGGAAATTGTGCATTTAAAAACCGTTTTGTGAGTTTGTGTGCTTTGTTTGAAAAAACAGGGAGGGGGGCTGCGAAAGGTAATTATCTATCCTTTGCGCAAAAGCCACCGTTAAAATGGACCTAAAAAATGGAGGAATTTTATTATCCGGGGTCCAAAGAGGTTAAAAGAGCCGGAAAAAAAAATTTAAGGCAATAAAAAGAAATTCATGTCAAATTATGGGTCATTTAGGTTTTTGCACCAATTCTCCAAAGTTTGAGAATTCAGATTACCTCTAAAAGAAAATATCTATGAGGGTGTTAGGTTGGAGAATTTAAAACGGGTTTGCACGTCCTTGAAATGCTTGAAAATGCGCTTCATAGTTTTGGACGTTATTGGCGTGGAAATCACTTTGACTTTGATTTGTTGATTTGCATAAGACGATGTCATCTAAATTCAACAAATTTTTACACCTAAGGAAACCTTTGATGCTCATTCGTTAGGGGTACACGTATGCATCGTGCACATACGATTGCTTGAGTTGATTTAACTATCGAATGTGTTCACACCCATTCATTCCATTTCCATGACTTGGTTGTTTGAGTCTAAATCCATGGTGTGATTTTTGTAGCGTGTTTTTTTTCAAATGTATCTTATTTTTGTATGAAAAAAATTGAAAAAATCAAAAATAGTTTATGCATTTGTTTTTTAGCATCTCTTTGCAAGAGCACGTTTACCATATTGTTTGATGCCCTGTTTTGTGTACCGTGACACCCCGTTTTCTGCTTATTTGATTCATTCTTCTCATTTGTCTATTTGGAGATATCATAAAAAGGGGGAGAAAGAATTATCATTTTATGGGGGAGTTTGAATTTTGGGGGAGTTTTTGAGATTTAGCTTATGCTTTTATCATAAATGGGTATCTATATGTGTATCTCATTTCAAACTCGATATGTCACGTGGTATTTGCTTTGTCTCATGTGTGTAGGTATGAAGATTGAAGATCAATATGTTGCACACCCTGATGAGAAAAGCATAGAGATTTGATGATTGTTGAAGATTGAAGAACAAACGATGAAGATTTAAACATTTGTATCTTTCCATCTTTAGGGTTCATGGGAGGGTAGATTTGTATAGGTCATAAGTTGATAATTCGTATTTTTTATGAATGTACCGGCATAGACATAGGGGGAGATTTGTAAGGACATTTTTGTCCATTGTCAATATGTATGTCGTACACCGTTACACCGCTGAAGAAACTCAAGATTGCATCTACATCAACGGATCCGAATATCAAAGCGTCTTCAACATCATAGCCTCTGCAAGAATGAACTTGGTAAAGTTTCGTTTTTAAGTTCCTTAAAGTTCATACTTAGTATTGGGAAATTTTTATCAAATGTTTTTTTTTATAAAAATAAGAAGTAAGTTTTTTCAAGCAAAATGAGGCTTTTAAAATATTTTTTTATTTTCTAGTTAGCCGGACCGGTCCGCCCATATTAAACGAACCGGTCCGCCTACCCACCGGACCGATCCTCTTTGCACCAGTGAACCACGGACCGATTGCAAATCGAAGAAGCCTATTTTAAACAGAACCGATCCGAGGTCGGACCGATCCGCCTCCTAGCCGGACCGGTCCGCCTGGGATAAATTCGAACAGTTCCGTGTAATATTTTTCCACCGACTCTTAGTTTCTATATGTATTCCTACTTCGTTGGTGTATTTTTTCAAGTCTTTGAGAAAACGTTTCTAAGAGTACAAACACAACAAGACTTCGATTTTTGATGTGCCAAACATCTTTTTGATTCACACAGAAAAATCCCAATATTTATCGTGAGCACTTTGGTAATTTGTGTATTGATTTTGATTCTTCGGAAATTGCCAAAACGAAGAGTGGTGAGAGAGTCCTAGTTTTAGATAAGGAATTGGAGGAATTAAAAAATTCTAGGGTTTCCGTTTGTGCCGTCGAGGATAAAAAATTAATCGATGATTTTATGGCACGTGAAAAGACTCTTAGGGATAATTTTGTTTTAATTGAGGGTGAGCGCGATAAATTGTTAAGTTTAATTGATAATTTGAAAAGGAAATCGCTGTCTTTGGAAGAGTCTAATTCTTTGCTTGAGTCAAAAATTTTGAAGTTAAAAAATGATTTGACAGACTCTAGTAGGTTAGATAGTGATGTTAGTTGCTCATCTTGTTCTCATGATTCTAGTGGTAAAGCCAAAATCATCATTTGTTTGAGAGGGTCAACTAATTCCAAGGTCGTTAGAAAAGATCACACTTTAGGTGTCATTCCACCCGTTTACACATGTACATATTGTGGTAGGAAAGGTCGCCTTAGGCGTTTTTGCTTCGATCTTGGAAAAAGTCCTAGGAAGTTTATGTGTAGTGTTCCTGTGGTTCCCAAAGCCCCCACACGATGTTTCACGTCTATTTGGGTTAGAAAATCACTTTAAGAGGCACCAGATTTTAGACAAGTTGATTCCTGTTTGCTCGCACATGATTCTTCACTTGCCATATCATATGGATGATTGAGGTTTGAGTTGTTTACTAGCATATGGTGATTTTCATGATGGCATTGTTTGCCTATTGCTAGTATGTATCATTTTTGTATGTTTTATTTTCTTTATAAAATTTTGAGAAAATCCAAAAAGATTTTTGTATTTTGTTTGCACCGTTTATGGATAAACACTGGGGATGACCGAGCCACAACATCATTCCATTATTTTCATGTGACTATTTGATAGTGTTTTGAGACAATAGGTCAATTCATCCTTGTGCTTTATAACGTTTGGAGTCATTAAGATGTAATTAAGTGTTACTTCCTACATGTTTGACTCATGTTTACTTTATTTCACACATGCACGGAGTTGTTTGATTATTGTGCTTGTCTTATCACATGTTGGTTGGGTTTTTTCACCTCAATCCTGTCCTTAAAAGAATCCAAGCGCGATAAATTTTGGTAAGGAAATTGTGCATTTAAAAACCGTTTTGTGAGTTTGTGTGCTTTGTTTGAAAAAACGGGGAGGGGGGCTGCGAAAGGTAATTATCTATCCTTTGCGCAAAAGCCACCGTTAAAATGGACCTAAAAAATGGAGGAATTTTATTATCCGTGGTCCAAAGAGGTTAAAAGATCCCGGGAAAAAAAAAATTTAAGGCAATAAAAAGAAATTCATGCCAAATTATGGGTCATTTAGGTTTTTGTACCAATTCTCCAAAGTTTGAGAATTTAGATTACCTCTAAAAGAAAATATCTATGAGGGTGTTAGGTTGGAGAATTTAAAACGGGTTTGCACGTCCTTGAAATGCTTGAAAATGCGCTACATAGTTTTGGACGTTATTGGCGTGGAAACCACTTTGACTTTGATTTGTTGATTTGCATAAGACAATGTCAACTAAATTCAACAAATTTTTACACCTAAGGAAACCTTTGATGCTCATTCGTTAGGGGTACACGTATGCATCGTGCACATACGATTGCTTGAGTTGATTTAACTATCGAATGTGTTCACACCCATTCATTCCATTTCCATGACTTGGTTGTTTGAGTCTAAATCCATGGTGTGATTTTTGTAGCGTGTTTTTTTTCAAATGTATCTTATTTTTGTATGAAAAAAATTGAAAAAATCAAAAATAGTTTGTGCATTTGTTTTTTAGCATCTCTTTGCAAGAGCACGTTTACCATATTGTTTGATGCCCTGTTTTGTGTACCGTGACACCCCGTTTTTTGCTTATTTGATTCATTATTCTCATTTGTCTATTTGGGGATATCATAAAAAGGGGGAGATAGAATTATCATTTTATGGGGGAGTTTGAATTTTGGGGGAGTTTTTGAGATTTAGCTTATGCTTTTATCATAAATGGGTATCTATATGTGTATCTCATTTCAAACTCGATATGTCACGTGGTATTTACTTTGTCTCATGTGTGTAGGTATGAAGATTGAAGATCAATATGTTGCACACCCTGATGAGAAAAGCATAGAGATTTTATGATTGTTGAAGATTGAAGAACAAACGATGAAGATTTAAACATTTGTATCTTTCCATCTTTAGGGTTCATGGGAGGGTAGATTTGTATAGGTCATAAGTTGATAATTCGTATTTTTTATGAATGTACCGGCATAGACATAGGGGGAGATTTGTAAGGACATTTTTGTCCATTGTCAATATGTATGTCGTACGCCGTTACACCGCTGAAGAAACTCAAGATTGCATCTACATCACCGGATCCGAATATCAAAGCGTCTTCAACATCATAGCCTCTGCAAGAATGAACTTGGTAAAGTTTCGTTTTTAAGTTCCTTAAAGTTCATACTTAGTATTGGGAAATTTTTATCAAATGTTTTTTTTATAAAAATAAGAAGTAAGTTTTTCAAGCAAAATGAGGCTTTTAAAATATTTTTTTATTTTCTGGTTAGCCGAACCGGTCCGCCCATATTAAACGAACCGGTCCGCCTACCTACCGGAACGATCTGCTTTGCACCAGTGAACCACGGACCGATTGAAAATCGAAGAAGCCTATTTTAAAAAGAACCGATCCGAGGTCGGACCAATCCGACTCCTAGCCGGACCGGTCCGCCTGGGATAAATTCGAACAGTTCCGTGTAATATTTTTCCACCGACTCTTAGTTTCTATATGTATTCCTACTTCGTTGGTGTATTTTTTCAAGTCTTTGAGAAAACGTTTCTAAGAGTACAAACACAACAAGACTTCGATTTTTGATGTGCCAAACATCTTTTTGATTCACACAGAAAAATCCCAATATTTATCGTGAGCACTTTGGTAATTTGTGTATTGATTTTGATTCTTCGGAAATTGCCAAAAAGAAGAGTGGTGAGAGAGTCCTAGTTTTAGAGAAGGAATTGAAGGAATTAAAAAATTCTAGGGTTTCCGTTTGTGCCGTCGAGGATAAAAAATTAATCGATGATTTTATGGCACGTGAAAAGACTCTTAGGGATAAGTTTGTTTTAATTGAGGGTGAGCGCGATAAACTGTTAAGTTTAATTGATAATTTGAAAAGGAAATCGTTGTCTTTGGAAGAGTCTAATTCTTTGCTTGAGTCAAAAATTTTGAAGTTAAAAAATGATTTGACAGACTCTAGTAGGTTAGATAGTGATGTTAGTGGCTCATCTTGTTGTCATGATTCTAGTGGTAAAGCCAAAACCATCATTTGTTTGAGAGGGTAAACTAATTCCAAGGACGTTAGAAAAGATCACACTTTAGGTGTCATTCCACCCGTTTACACATGTACATATTGTGGTAGGAAAGGTCGCCTTAGGAGTTTTTGCTTCGATCTTGGAAAAAGTCCTAGGAAGTTTATGTCTAGTGTTCCTGTGGTTCCCAAAGCCCCCACACGATGTTTCACGTCTATTTGGGTTAGAAAATCACTTTTAGAGGCACCAGATTTTAGACAAGTTGATTCCTGTTTGCTCGCACATGATTCTTCACTTGCCATATCATATGGATGATTGAGGTTTGAGTTGTTTACTAGCATATGGTGATTTTCATGATGGCATTGTTTGCCTATTGCTAGTATGTATCATTTTTGTATGTTTTATTTTCTTTATAAAATTTTGAGAAAATCCAAAAAGATTTTTGTATTTTGTTTGCACCGTTTATGGATAAACACTGGGGATGACCGAGCCACAACATCATTCCATTATTTTCATGTGACTATTTGATAGTGTTTTGAGACAATAGGTCAATTCATCCTTGTGCTTTATAATGTTTGGAGTCATTAAGATGTAATTAAGTGTTACTTCCTACATGTTTGACTCATGTTTACTTTATTTCACACATGCACGGACTTGTTTGATTATTGTGCTTGTCTTATCACATGTTGGTTGGGTTTTTTCACTTCAATCCTGTCCTTAAAAGAATCCAAGCGCGATAAATTTTGGTAAGGAAATTGTGCATTTAAAAACCGTTTTGTGAGTTTGTGTGCTTTGTTTGAAAAAACGGGGAGGGGGGCTGGGAAAGGTAATTATCTATCCTTTGCGCAAAAGCCACCGTTAAAATGGACCTAAAAAATGGAGGAATTTTATTATCCGGGGTCCAAATATGTTAAAAGAGCCCGGAAAAAAAAAATTAAGGCAATAAAAAGAAATTCATGCCAAATTATGGGTCATTTAGGTTTTTTCACCAATTCTCCAAAGTTTGAGATTTTAGATTACCTCTAAAAGAAAATATCTATGAGGGTGTTTGGTTGGAGAATTTAAAAAGGGTTTGCACGTCCTTGAAATGCTTGAAAAAGCGCTACATAGTTTTGGACGTTATTGGCGTGGAAATCACTTTGACTTTGATTTGTTGATTTGCATAAGACGATGTCATCTAAATTCAACAAATTTTTACACCTAAGGAAACCTTTGATGCTCATTCGTTAGGGGTACACGTATGCATCGTGCTCATACGATTGCTGGAGTTGATTTAACTATCGAATGTGTTCACACCCATTCATTCCATTTCCATGACTTGGTTGTTTGAGTCTAAATCCATGGTGTGATTTTTGTAGCGTGTTTTTTTTCAAATGCATCTTATTTTTGTATGAAAAAAATTTAAAAAATCAAAAATAGTTTGTGCATTTGTTTTTTAGCATCTCTTTGCAAGAGCACGTTTACCATATTGTTTGATGCCCTGTTTTGTGTACCGTGACACCCCGTTTTCTGCTTATTTGATTCATTCTTCCCATTTGTTTATTTGGGGACATCATAAAAAGGGGGAGAAAGAATTATCATTTTATGGGGGAGTTTGAATTTTGGGGGAGTTTTTGAGATTTAGCTTATGCTTTTATCATAAATGGGTATCTATATGTGTATCTCATTTCAAACTCGATATGTCACGTGGTATTTTCTTTGTCTCATGTGTGTTGGTATGAATATTGAAGATCAATATGTTGCAAACCCTGATGAGAAAAGCATAGAGATTTGATGATTGTTGAAGATTGAAGAACAAACGATGAAGATTTAAACATTTGTATCTTTCCATCTTTAGGGTTCATGGGAGGGTAGATTGGTATAGGTCATAAGTTGATAATTCGTATTTTTTATGAATGTACCGGCATAGACATAGGGGGAGATTTGTAAGGACATTTTTATCCATTGTCAATATGTATGTCGTACGCCGTTACACCGCTGAAGAAACTCAAGATTGCATCTACATCAACGGATCCGAATATCAAAGCGTCTTCAACATCATAGCCTCTGCAAGAATGAACTTGGTAAAGTTTCGTTTTTAAGTTCCTTAAAGTTCATACTTAGTATTGGGAAATTTTTATAAAATGTTTTTCTTATAAAAATAAGAAGTAAGTTTTTTCAAGCAAGATGAGGCTTTTAAAATATTTTTTTATTTTCTGGTTAGCCGGACCGGTCCGCCCATATTAAACGAACCGGTCCGCCTACCTACCGGACCGATCCGCTTTGCACCAGTGAACCACGGACCGATTGCAAATCGAAGAAGCCTATTTTAAACAGAACCGATCCGAGGTCGGACCGATCCGCCTGGGATAAATTCGAACAGTTCCGTGTAATATTTTTCCACCGACTCTTAGTTTCTATATGTATTCCTACTTCGTTGGTGTATTTTTTCAAGTCTTTGAGAAAACGTTTCTAAGTGTACAAACACAACAAGACTCCGATTTTTGATGTGCCAAACATCTTTTTGATTCACACAGAAAAATCCCAATATTTATCGTGACCACTTTGGTAATTTGTGTATTGATTTTGATTCTTCGGAAATTGCCAAAAAGAAGAGTGGTGAGAGAGTCCTAGTTTTAGAGAAGGAATTGGAGGAATTAAAAAATTCTAGGGTTTTCGTTTGTGCCGTCGAGGATAAAAAATTAATTGATGATTTTATGGCACGTGAAAAGACTCTTAGGGATAAGTTTGTTTTAATTGAGGGTGAGCGCGATAAACTGTTAAGTTTAATTGATAATTTGAAAAGGAAATCGCTGTCTTTGAAAGAGTCTAATTCTTTGCTTGAGTCAAAAATTTTGAAGTTAAAAAATGATTTGACAGACTCAAGTAGGTTAGATAGTGATGGTAGTGGTTCATCTTGTTCTCATGATTCTAGTTGTAAAGCCAAAACCATCATTTGTTTGAGAGGGTCAACTAATTCCAAGGACGTTAGAAAAGATCACACTTTAGGTGTCATTGCACCCGTTTACACATGTACATATTGTGGTAGGAAAGGTCACCTTAGGCGTTTTTGTTTCGATCTTGGAAAAAGTCCTAGGAAGTTTATGTCTAGTGTTCCTGTGGTTCCCAAAGCCCCCACACGATGTTTCGCGTCTATTTGGGTTAGAAAATCACTTTTAGAGGCACCAGATTTTAGACAAGTTGATTCCTGTTTGCTCGCACATGATTCTTCACTTGCCATATCATATGGATGATTGAGATTTGAGTTGTTTACTAGCATATGGTGATTTTCATGATGGCATTGTTTGCCTATTGCTAGTATGTATCATTTTTGTATGTTTTATTTTCTTTATAAAGTTTTGAGAAAATCCAAAAAGATTTTTGTATTTTGTTTGCACCGTTTATGGATAAACACTGGGGATGACCGAGCCACAACATCATTCCATTATTTTCATGTGACTATTTGATAGTGTTTTGAGAGAATAGGTCAAGTCATCCTTGTGATTTATAATGTTTGGAGTCATTAAGATGTAATTAAGTGTTACTTCCTACATGTTTGACTCATGTTTACTTTATTTCACACATGCACGGACTTGTTTGATTATTGTGCTTGTCTTATCACATGTTGGTTGGGTTTTTTCACTTCAATCCTGTCCTTAAAAGAATCCAAGCGCGATAAATTTTGGTAAGGAAATTGTGCATTTAAAAACCGTTTTGTGAGTTTGTGTGCTTTGTTTGAAAAAACGGGGAGGGGGGCTGCTAAAGGTAATTATCTATCCTTTGCGCAAAAGCCACCGTTAAAATGGACCTAAAAAATGGAGGAATTTTATTATCCGGGGTCCAAATATGTTAAAAGAGCCCGGGAAAAAAAAATTAAGGCAATAAAAAGAAATTCATGCCAAATTATGGGTCATTTAGGTTTTTTCACCAATTCTCCAAAGTTTGAGATTTTAGATTACCTCTAAAAGAAAATATCTATGAGGGTGTTTGGTTGGAGAATTTAAAAAGGGTTTGCACGTCCTTGAAATGCTTGAAAAAGCGCTACATAGTTTTGGACGTTATTGGCGTGGAAATCACTTTGACTTTGATTTGTTGATTTGCATAAGACGATGTCATCTAAATTCAACAAATTTTTACACCTAAGGAAACCTTTGATGCTCATTCGTTAGGGGTACACGTATGCATCGTGCACATACGATTGCTGGAGTTGATTTAACTATCGAATGTGTTCACACCCATTCATTCCATTTCCATGACTTGGTTGTTTGAGTCTAAATCCATGGTGTGATTTTTGTAGCGTGTTTTTTTTTAAATGCATCTTATTTTTGTATGAAAAAAATTTAAAAAATCAAAAATAGTTTGTGCATTTGTTTTTTAGCATCTCTTTGCAAGAGCACGTTTACCATATTGTTTGATGCCCTGTTTTGTGTACCGTGACACCCCGTTTTCTGCTTATTTGATTCATTCTTCCCATTTGTTTATTTGGGGACAACATAAAAAGGGGGAGAAAGAATTATCATTTTATGGGGGAGTTTGAATTTTGGGGGAGTTTTTGAGATTTAGCTTATGCTTTTATCATAAATGGGTATCTATATGTGTATCTCATTTCAAACTCGATATGTCACGTGGTATTTTCTTTGTCTCATGTGTGTTGGTATGAATATTGAAGATCAATATGTTGCAAACCCTGATGAGAAAAGCATAGAGATTTGATGATTGTTGAAGATTGAAGAACAAACGATGAAGATTTAAACATTTGTATCTTTCCATCTTTAGGGTTCATGGGAGGGTAGATTGGTATAGGTCATAAGTTGATAATTCGTATTTTTTATGAATGTACCGGCATAGACATAGGGGGAGATTTGTAAGGACATTTTTATCCATTGTCAATATGTATGTCGTACGCCGTTACACCGCTGAAGAAACTCAAGATTGCATCTACATCAACGGATCCGAATATCAAAGCGTCTTCAACATCATAGCCTCTGCAAGAATGAACTTGGTAAAGTTTCGTTTTTAAGTTCCTTAAAGTTCATACTTAGTATTGGGAAATTTTTATAAAATGTTCTTCTTATAAAAATAAGAAGTAAGTTTTTTCAAGCAAAATGAGGCTTTTAAAATATTTTTTTATTTTCTGGTTAGCCGGACCGGTCCGCCCATATTAAACGAACCGGTCCGCCTACCTACCGGACCGATCCGCTTTGCACCAGTGAACCACGGACCGATTGCAAATCGAAGAAGCCTATTTTAAAAAGAACCGATCCGAGGTCGGACCGATCCGAGGTCGGACCGATCCGCCTCCTAGCCGAACCGGTCCGCCTGGGATAAATTCGAACAGTTCCGTGTAATATTTTTCCACCGACTCTTAGTTTCTATATGTATTCCTACTTCGTTGGTGTATTTTTTCAAGTCTTTGTGAAAACGTTTCTAAGAGTACAAACACAACAAGACTCCGATTTTTTATGTGCCAAACATCTTTTTGATTCACACAGAAAAATCCCAATATTTATCGTGACCACTTTGGTAATTTGTGTATTGATTTTGATTCTTCGGAAATTGCCAAAAAGAAGAGTGGTGAGAGAGTCCTAGTTTTAGAGAAGGAATTGGAGAAATTAAAAAATTCTAGGGTTTTCGTTTGTGCCGTCGAGGATAAAAAATTAATCGATGATTTTATGGCACGTGAAAAGACTCTTAGGGATAAGTTTGTTTTAATTGAGGGTGAGCGCGATAAACTGTTAAGTTTAATTGATAATTTGAAAAGGAAATCGCTGTCTTTGGAAGAGTCTAATTCTTTGCTTGAGTCAAAAATTTTGAAGTTAAAAAATGATTTGACAGACTCAAGTAGGTTAGATAGTGATGGTAGTGGTTCATCTTGTTCTCATGATTCTAGTTGTAAAGCCAAAACCATCATTTGTTTGAGAGGGTCAACTAATTCCAAGGACGTTAGAAAAGATCACACTTTAGGTGTCATTGCACCCGTTTACACATGTACATATTGTGGTAGGAAAGGTCACCTTAGGCGTTTTTGTTTCGATCTTGGAAAAAGTCCTAGGAAGTTTATGTCTAGTGTTCCTGTGGTTCCCAAAGCCCCCACACGATGTTTCGCGTCTATTTGGGTTAGAAAATCACTTTTAGAGGCACCAGATTTTAGACAAGTTGATTCCTGTTTGCTCGCACATGATTCTTCACTTGCCATATCATATGGATGATTGAGGTTTGAGTTGTTTACTAGCATATGGTGATTTTCATGATGGCATTGTTTGCCTATTGCTAGTATGTATCATTTTTGTATGTTTTATTTTCTTTATAAAGTTTTGAGAAAATCCAAAAAGATTTTTGTATTTTGTTTGCACCGTTTATGGATAAACACTGGGGATGACCGAGCCACAACATCATTCCATTATTTTCATGTGACTATTTGATAGTGTTTTGAGAGAATAGGTCAAGTCATCCTTGTGATTTATAATGTTTGGAGTCATTAAGATGTAATTAAGTGTTACTTCCTACATGTTTGACTCATGTTTACTTTATTTCACACATGCACGGACTTGTTTGATTATTGTGCTTGTCTTATCACATGTTGGTTGGGTTTTTTCACTTCAATCCTGTCCTTAAAAGAATCCAAGCGCGATAAATTTTGGTAAGGAAATTGTGCATTTAAAAACCGTTTTGTGAGTTTGTGTGCTTTGTTTGAAAAAACGGGGAGGGGGGCTGCGAAAGGTAATTATCTATCCTTTGCGCAAAAGCCACCGTTAAAATGGACCTAAAAATGGAGGAATTTTATGATCCGGGGTCCAAAGAGGTTAAAAGAGCCCGGAAAAAAAAATTAAGGCAATAAAAAGAAATTCATGCCAAATTATGGGTCATTTAGGTTTTTGCACCAATTCTCCAAAGTTTGAGAATTTAGATTACCTCTAAAAGAAAATATCTATGAGGGTGTTTGGTTGGAGAATTTAAAACGGGTTTGCATGTCCTTGAAATGCTTGAAAATGCGCTACATAGTTTTGGACGTTATTGGCGTGGAAATCACTTTGACTTTGATTTGTTGATTTGCATAAGACGATGTCATCTAAATTCAACAAATTTTTAAACCTAAGGAAACCTTTGATGCTCATTCGTTAGGGGTACATGTATGCATCGTGCACATACGATTGCTGGAGTTGATTTAACTATCGAATGTGTTCACACCCATTCATTCCATTTCCATGACTTGGTTGTTTGAGTCTAAATCCATGGTGTGATTTTTGTAGCGTGTTTTTTTTCAAATGCATCTTATTTTTGTATGAAAAAAATTTTAAAAATCAAAAATAGTTTGTGCATTTGTTTTTTAGCATCTCTTTGCAAGAGCACGTTTACCATATTGTTTGATGCCCTGTTTTGTGTACCGTGACACCCCGTTTTCTGCTTATTTGATTCATTCTTCTCATTTGTCTATTTGGGGACATCATAAAAAGGGGGAGAAAGAATTATCATTTTATGGGGGAGTTTGAATTTTGGGGGAGTTTTTGAGATTTAGCTTATGCTTTTATCATAAATGGGTATCTATATGTGTATCTCATTTCAAACTCGATATGTCACGTGGTATTTGCTTTGTCTCATGTGTGTAGGTATGAAGATTGAAGATCAATATGTTGCACACCCTGATGAGAAAAGCATAGAGATTTGATGATTGTTGAAGATTGAAGAACAAACGATGAAGATTTAAACATTTGTATCTTTCCATCTTTAGGGTTCATGGGAGGGTAGATTTGTATAGGTCATAAGTTGATAATTCGTATTTTTTATGAATGTACCGGCATAGACATAGGGGGAGATTTGAAAGGACATTTTTGTCCTTTGTCAATATGTATGTCGTACGCCGTTACACCGCTGAAGAAACTCAAGATTGCATCTACATCAACGGATCCGAATATCAAAGCGTCTTCAACATCATAGCCTCTGCAAGAATGAACTTGGTAAAGTTTCGTTTTTCAGTTCCTTAAAGTTCATACTTAGTATTGGGAAATTTTTATCAAATGTTTTTCTTATAAAAATAAGAAGTAAGTTTTTTCAAGCAAGATGAGGCTTTTAAAATATTTTTTTATTTTCTGGTTAGCCGGACCGGTCCGCCCATATTAAACGAACCGGTCCGCCTACCTACCGGACCGATCCGCTTTGCACCAGTGAACCACGGACCGATTGCAAATCGAAGAAGCCTATTTTAAAAAGAACCGATCCGAGGTCGGACCGATCTGCCTCCTTGCCGGACCGGTCCGCCTGGGATAAATTCGAACAGTTCCGTGTAATATTTTTCCACCGACTCTTAGTTTCTATATGTATTCCTACTTCGTTGGTGTATTTTTTCAAGTCTTTGAGAAAACGTTTCTAAGAGTACAAACACAACAAGACTCCGATTTTTGATGTGCCAAACATCTTTTTGATTCACACAGAAAAATCCCAATATTTATCGTGACCACTTTGGTAATTTGTGTATTGATTTTGATTCTTCGGAAATTGCCAAAAAGAAGAGTGGTGAGAGAGTCCTAGTTTTAGAGAAGGAATTGGAGGAATTAAAAAATTCTAGGGTTTTCGTTTGTGCCGTCGAGGATAAAAAATTAATCGATGATTTTATGGCACGTGAAAAGACTCTTAGGGATAAGTTTGTTTTAATTGAGGGTGAGCGCGATAAACTGTTAAGTTTAATTGATAATTTGAAAAGGAAATCGCTGTCTTTGGAAGAGTCTAATTCTTTGCTTGAGTCAAAAATTTTGAAGTTAAAAAATGATTTGACAGACTCAAGTAGGTTAGATAGTGATGGTAGTGGTTCATCTTGTTCTCATGATTCTAGTTGTAAAGCCAAAACCATCATTTGTTTGAGAGGGTCAACTAATTCAAAGGACGTTAGAAAAGATCACACTTTAGGTGTCATTGCACCCGTTTACACATGTACATATTGTGGTAGGAAAGGTCACCTTAGGCGTTTTTGTTTCGATTTGGAAAAAGTCCTAGGAAGTTTATGTCTAGTGTTCCTGTGGTTCCCAAAGCCCCCACAC
Organism: Sambucus nigra; assembly: GCA_949130495.1. Classification (NCBI taxonomy): domain Eukaryota; kingdom Viridiplantae; phylum Streptophyta; class Magnoliopsida; order Dipsacales; family Adoxaceae; genus Sambucus; species Sambucus nigra. The sequence continues at coordinate 262,066,645 of OX422210.1, forward strand.
GATGTTTCGCGTCTATTTGGGTTAGAAAATCACTTTTATAGGCACCAGATTTTAGACAAGTTGATTCCTGTTTGCTCGCACATGATTCTTCACATGCCATATCATATGGATGATTGAGGTTTGAGTTGTTTACTAGCATATGGTGATTTTCATGATGGCATTGTTTGCCTATTGCTAGTATGTATCATTTTTGTATGTTTTATTTTCTTTATAAAGTTTTGAGAAAATCCAAAAAGATTTTTGTATTTTGTTTGCACCGTTTATGGATAAACACTGGGGATGACCGAGCCACAACATCATTCCATTATTTTCATGTGACTATTTGATAGTGTTTTGAGAGAATAGGTCAAGTCATCCTTGTGATTTATAATGTTTGGAGTCATTAAAATGTAATTAAGTGTTACTTCCTACATGTTTGACTCATGTTTACTTTATTTCACACATGCACGGACTTGTTTGATTATTGTGCTTGTCTTATCACATGTTGGTTGGGTTTTTTCACTTCAATCCTGTCCTTAAAAGAATCCAAGCGCGATAAATTTTGGTAAGGAAATTGTGCATTTAAAAACCGTTTTGTGAGTTTGTGTGCTTTGTTTGAAAAAACGGGGAGGGGTCTGCTAAAGGTAATTATCTATCCTTTGCGCAAAAGCCACCGTTAAAATGGACCTAAAAAATGGAGGAATTCAATTATCCGGGGTCCAAAGAGGTTAAAAGAGCCCGGAAAAAAAAAATTACGGCAATAAAAAGAAATTCATGCCAAATTATCGGTCATTTAGGTTTTTGCACCAATTCTCCAAAGTTTGAGAATTTAGATTACCTCTAAAAGAAAATATCTATGAGGGTGTTTGGTTGGAGAATTTAAAACGGGTTTGCACGTCCTTGAAATGCTTGAAAATGCGCTACATAGTTTTGGACGTTATTGGCGTGGAAATCACTTTGACTTTGATTTGTTGATTTGCATAAGACGATGTCATCTAAATTCAACAAATTTTTAAACCTAAGGAAACCTTTGATGCTCATTCGTTAGGGGTACACGTATGCATCGTGCACATACGATTGCTGGAGTTGATTTAACTATCGAATGTATTCACACCCATTCATTCCATTTCCATGACTTGGTTGTTTGAGTCTAAATCCATGGTGTGATTTTTGTAGCGTGTTTTTTTTCAAATGCATCTTATTTTTGTATGAAAAAAATTTTAAAAATCAAAAATAGTTTGTGCATTTGTTTTTTAGCATCTCTTTGCAAGAGCACGTTTACCATATTGTTTGATGCCCTGTTTTGTGTACCGTGACACCCCGTTTTCTGCTTATTTGATTCATTCTTCTCATTTGTCTATTTGGGGACATCATAAAAAGGGGGAGAAAGAATTATCATTTTATGGGGGAGTTTGAATTTTGGGGGAGTTTTTGAGATTTAGCTTATGCTTTTATCATAAATGGGTATCTATATGTGTATCTCATTTCAAACTCGATATGTCACGTGGTATTTGCTTTGTCTCATATGTGTAGGTATGAAGATTGAAGATCAATATGTTGCACACCCTGATGAGAAAAGCATAGAGATTTGATGATTGTTGAAGATTGAAGAACAAACGATGAAGATTTAAACATTTGTATCTTTCCATCTTTAGGGTTCATGGGAGGGTAGATTTGTATAGGTCATAAGTTGATAATTCGTATTTTTTATGAATGTACCGGCATAGACATAGGGGGAGATTTGTAAGGACATTTTTGTCCTTTGTCAATATGTATGTCGTACGCCATTACACCGCTGAAGAAACTCAAGATTGCATCTACATCAACGGATCCGAATATCAAAGCGTCTTCAACATCATAGCCTCTGCAAGAATGAACTTGGTAAAGTTTCGTTTTTAAGTTCCTTAAAGTTCATACTTAGTATTGGGAAATTTTTATCAAATGTTTTTCTTATAAAAATAAGAAGTAAGTTTTTTCAAGCAAGATGAGGCTTTTAAAATATTTTTTTATTTTCTGGTTAGCCGGACCGGTCCGCCCATATTAAACGAACCGGTCCGCCTACCTACCGGACCGATCCGCTTTGCACCAGTGAACCACGGACCGATTGCAAATCGAAGAAGCCTATTTTAAAAAGAACCGATCCGAGGTCGGACCGATCCGCCTCCTAGCCGGACCGGTCCGCCTGGGATAAATTCGAACAGTTCCGTGTAATATTTTTCCACCGACTCTTAGTTTCTATATGTATTCCTACTTCGTTGGTGTATTTTTTCAAGTCTTTGAGAAAACGTTTCTAAGAGTACAAACACAACAAGACTCCGATTTTTGATGTGCCAAACATCTTTTTGATTCACACAGAAAAATCCCAATATTTATCGTGACCACTTTGGTAATTTGTGTATTGATTTTGATTCTTCGGAAATTGCCAAAAAGAAGAGTGGTGAGAGAGTCCTAGTTTTAGAGAAGGAATTGGAGGAATTAAAAAATTCTAGGGTTTCCGTTTGTGCCGTCGAGGATAAAAAATTAATCGATGATTTTATGGCACGTGAAAAGACTCTTAGGGATAAGTTTGTTTTAATTGATGGTGAGCGCGATAAACTGTTAAGTTTAATTGATAATTTGAAAAGGAAATCGCTGTCTTTGGAAGAGTCTAATTCTTTGCTTGAGTCAAAAATTTTGAAGTTAAAAAATGATTTGACAGACTCTAGTAGGTTAGATAGTGATGTTAGTGGCTCATCTTGTTCTCATGATTCTAGTGGTAAAGCCAAAACCATCATTTGTTTGAGAGGGTCAACTAATTCCAAGGACGTTAGAAAAGATCACACTTTAGGTGTCATTGCACCCGTTTACACATGTACATATTGTGGTAGGAAAGGTCACCTTAGGCGTTTTTGTTTCGATCATGGAAAAAGTCCTAGGAAGTTTATGTCTAGTGTTCCTGTGGTTCCCAAAGCCCCCACACGATGTTTCGCGTCTATTTGGGTTAGAAAATCACTTTTAGAGGCACCAGATTTTAGACAAGTTGATTCCTGTTTGCTCGCACATGATTCTTCACTTCCCATATCATATGGATGATTGAGGTTTGAGTTGTTTACTAGCATATGGTGATTTTCATGATGGCATTGTTTGCCTATTGCTAGTATGTATCATTTTTGTATGTTTTATTTTCTGTATAAAGTTTTGAGAAAATCCAAAAAGATTTTTTTATTTTGTTTGCACCGTTTATGGATAAACACTGGGGATGACCGAGCCACAACATCATTCCATTATTTTCATGTGACTATTTGATAGTGTTTTGAGAGAATAGGTCAAGTCATCCTTGTGATTTATAATGTTTGGAGTCATTAAGATGTAATTAAGTGTTACTTCCTACATGTTTGACTCATGTTTACTTTATTTCACACATGCACGGACTTGTTTGATTATTGTGCTTGTCTTATCACATGTTGGTTGGGTTTTTTCACTTCAATCCTGTCCTTAAAAGAATCCAAGCGCGATAAATTTTGGTAAGGAAATTGTGCATTTAAAAACCGTTTTGTGAGTTTGTGTGCTTTGTTTGAAAAAACGGGGAGGGGGGCTGCGAAAGGTAATTATCTATCCTTTGCGCAAAAGCCACCGTTAAAATGGACCTAAAAAATGGAGGAATTTTATGATCCGGGGTCCAAAGAGGTTAAAAGAGCCCGGAAAAAAAAAATTAAGGCAATAAAAAGAAATTCATGCCAAATTATGGGTCATTTAGGTTTTTGCACCAATTCTCCAAAGTTTGAGAATTTAGATTACCTCTAAAAGAAAATATCTATGAGGGTGTTTGGTTGGAGAATTTAAAACGGGTTTGCACGTCCTTGAAATGCTTGAAAATGCGCTACATAGTTTTGGACGTTATTGGCGTGGAAATCACTTTGACTTTGATTTGTTGATTTGCATAAGACGATGTCATCTAAATTCAACAAATTTTTAAACCTAAGGAAACCTTTGATGCTCATTCGTTAGGGGTACACGTATGCATCGTGCACATACGATTGCTGGAGTTGATTTAACTATCGAATGTGTTCACACCCATTCATTCCATTTCCATGACTTGGTTGTTTGAGTCTAAATCCATGGTGTGATTTTTGTAGCGTGTTTTTTTTCAAATGCATCTTATTTTTGTATGAAAAAAATTTTAAAAATCAAAAATAGTTTGTGCATTTGTTTTTTAGCATCTCTTTGCAAGAGCACTTTTACCATATTGTTTGATGCCCTGTTTTGTGTACCGTGACACCCCGTTTTCTGCTTATTTGATTCATTCTTCTCATTTGTCTATTTGGGGACATCATAAAAAGGGGGAGAAAGAATTATCATTTTATGGGGGAGTTTGAATTTTGGGGGAGTTTTTGAGATTTAGCTTATGCTTTTATCATAAATGGGTATCTATATGTGTATCTCATTTCAAACTCGATATGTCACATGGTATTTGCTTTGTCTCATGTGTGTAGGTATGAAGATTGAAGATCAATATGTTGCACACCCTGATGAGAAAAGCATAGAGATTTGATGATTGTTGAAGATTGAAGAACAAACGATGAAGATTTAAACATTTGTATCTTTCCATCTTTAGGGTTCATGGGAGGGTAGATTTGTATAGGTCATAAGTTGATAATTCGTATTTTTTATGAATGTACCGGCATAGACATAGGGGGAGATTTGTAAGGACATTTTTGTCCTTTGTCAATATGTATGTCGTACGCCGTTACACCGCTGAAGAAACTAAAGATTGCATCTACATCAACGGATCCGAATATCAAAGCGTCTTCAACATCATAGCCTCTGCAAGAATGAACTTGGTAAAGTTTCGTTTTTAAGTTCCTTAAAGTTCATACTTAGTATTGGGAAATTTTTATCAAATGTTTTTCTTATAAAAATAAGAAGTAAGTTTTTTCAAGCAAGATGGGGCTTTTAAAATATTTTTTTATTTTCTGGTTAGCCGGACCGGTCCGCCCATATTAAACGAACCGGTCCGCCTACCTACCGGACCGATCCGCTTTGCACCAGTGAACCACGGACCGATTGCAAATCGAAGAAGCCTATTTTAAAAAGAACCGATCCGAGGTCGGACCGATCCGCCTCCTAGCCGGACCGGTCCGCCTGGGATAAATTCGAACAGTTCCGTGTAATATTTTTCCACCGACTCTTAGTTTCTATATGTATTCCTACTTCGTTGGTGTATTTTTTCAAGTCTTTGAGAAAACGTTTCTAAGAGTACAAACACAACAAGACTCCGATTTTTGATGTGCCAAACATCTTTTTGATTCACACAGAAAAATCCCAATATTTATCGTGACCACTTTGGTAATTTGTGTATTGATTTTGATTCTTCGGAAATTGCCAAAAAGAAGAGTGGTGAGAGAGTCCTAGTTTTAGAGAAGGAATTGGAGGAATTAAAAAATTCTAGGGTTTTCGTTTGTGCCGTCGAGGATAAAAAATTAATCGATGATTTTATGGCACGTGAAAAGACTCTTAGGGATAAGTTTGTTTTAATTGAGGGTGAGCGCGATAAACTGTTAAGTTTAATTGATAATTTGAAAAGGAAATCGCTGTCTTTGGAAGAGTCTAATTCTTTGCTTGAGTCAAAAATTTTGAAGTTAAAAAATGATTTGACAGACTCAAGTAGGTTAGATAGTGATGGTAGTGGTTCATCTTGTTCTCATGATTCTAGTTGTAAAGCCAAAACCATCATTTGTTTGAGAGGGTCAACTAATTCCAAGGACGTTAGAAAAGTTCACACTTTAGGTGTCATTGCACCCGTTTACACATGTACATATTGTGGTAGGAAAGGTCACCTTAGGCGTTTTTGTTTCGATCTTGGAAAAAGTCCTAGGAAGTTTATGTCTAGTGTTCCTGTGGTTCCCAAAGCCCCCACACGATGTTTCGCGTCTATTTGGGTTAGAAAATCACTTTTAGAGGCACCAGATTTTAGACAAGTTGATTCCTGTTTGCTCGCACATGATTCTTCACTTGCCATATCATATGGATGATTGAGGTTTGAGTTGTTTACTAGCATATGGTGATTTTCATGATGGCATTGTTTGCCTATTGCTAGTATGTATCATTTTTGTATGTTTTATTTTCTTTATAAAGTTTTGAGAAAATCCAAAAAGATTTTTGTATTTTGTTTGCACCGTTTATGGATAAACACTGGGGATGACCGAGCCACAACATCATTCCATTATTTTCATGTGACTATTTGATAGTGTTTTGAGAGAATAGGTCAAGTCATCCTTGTGATTTATAATGTTTGGAGTCATTAAGATGTAATTAAGTGTTACTTCCTACATGTTTGACTCATGTTTACTTTATTTCACACATGCACGGACTTGTTTGATTATTGTGCTTGTCTTATCACATGTTGGTTGGGTTTTTTCACTTCAATCCTGTCCTTAAAAGAATCCAAGCGCGATAAATTTTGGTAAGGAAATTGTGCATTTAAAAACCGTTTTGTGAGTATGTGTGCTTTGTTTGAAAAAACGGGGAGGGGGGCTGCTAAAGGTAATTATCTATCCTTTGCGCAAAAGCCACCGTTAAAATGGACCTAAAAAATGGAGGAATTTTATTATCCGGGGTCCAAAGAGGTTAAAAGAGCCCGGAAAAAAAAAATTAAGGCAATAAAAATAAATTCATGCCAAATTATCGGTCATTTAGGTTTTTGCACCAATTCTCCAAAGTTTGAGAATTTAGATTACCTCTAAAAGAAAATATCTATGAGGGTGTTTGGTTGGAGAATTTAAAACGGGTTTGCACGTCCTTGAAATGCTTGAAAATGCGCTACATAGTTTTGGACGTTATTGGCGTGGAAATCACTTTGAATTTGATTTGTTGATTTGCATAAGACGATGTCATCTAAATTCAACAAATTTTTAAACCTAAGGAAACCTTTGATGCTCATTCGTTAGGGGTACACGTATGCATCGTGCACATACGATTGCTGGAGTTGATTTAACTATCGAATGTGTTCACACCCATTCATTCCATTTCCATGACTTGGTTGTTTGAGTCTAAATCCATTGTGTGATTTTTGTAGCGTGTTTTTTTTCAAATGCATCTTATTTTTGTATGAAAAAAATTTTAAAAATCAAAAATAGTTTGTGCATTTGTTTTTTAGCATCTCTTTGCAAGAGCACGTTTACCATATTGTTTGATGCCCTGTTTTGTGTACCGTGACACCCCGTTTTCTGCTTATTTGATTCATTCTTCTCATTTGTCTATTTGGGGACATCATAAAAAGGGGGAGAAAGAATTATCATTTTATGGGGGAGTTTGAATTTTGGGGGAGTTTTTGAGATTTAGCTTATGCTTTTATCATAAATGGGTATCTATATGTGTATCTCATTTCAAACTCGATATGTCACGTGGTATTTGCTTTGTCTCATGTGTGTAGGTATGAAGATTGAAGATCAATATGTTGCACACCCTGATGAGAAAAGCATAGAGATTTGATGATTGTTGAAGATTGAAGAACAAACGATGAAGATTTAAACATTTGTATCTTTCCATCTTTAGGGTTCATGGGAGGGTAGATTTGTACAGGTCATAAGTTGATAATTCGTATTTTTTATGAATGTACCGGCATAGACATAGGGGGAGATTTGTAAGGACATTTTTGTCCTTTGTCAATATGTATGTCGTACGCCGTTACACCGCTGAAGAAACTCAAGATTGCATCTACATCAACGGATCCGAATATCAAAGCGTCTTCAACATCATAGCCTCTGCAAGAATGAACTTGGTAAAGTTTCGTTTTTAAGTTCCTTAAAGTTCATACTTAGTATTGGGAAATTTTTATCAAATGTTTTTCTTATAAAAATAAGAAGTAAGTTTTTTCAAGCAAGATGAGGCTTTTAAAATATTTTTTTATTTTCTGGTTAGCCGGACCGGTCCGCCCATATTAAACGAACCGGTCCGCCTACCTACCGGACCGATCCGCTTTGCACCAGTGAACCACGGACCGATTGCAAATCGAAGAAGCCTATTTTAAAAAGAACCGATCCGAGGTCGGACCGATCCGCCTCCTAGCCGGACCGGTCCGCCTGGGATAAATTCGAACAGTTTCGTGTAATATTTTTCCACCGACTCTTAGTTTCTATATGTATTCCTACTTCGTTGGTGTATTTTTTCAAGTCTTTGAGAAAACGTTTCTAAGAGTACAAACACAACAAGACTCCGATTTTTGATGTGCCAAACATCTTTTTGATTCACACAGAAAAATCCCAATATTTATCGTGACCACTTTGGTAATTTGTGTATTGATTTTGATTCTTCGGAAATTGCCAAAAAGAAGAGTGGTGAGAGAGTCCTAGTTTTAGAGAAGGAATTGGAGGAATTAAAAAATTCTAGGGTTTTCGTTTGTGCCGTCGAGGATAAAAAATTAATCGATGATTTTATGGCACGTGAAAAGACTCTTAGGGATAAGTTTGTTTTAATTGAGGGTGAGCGCGATAAACTGTTAAGTTTAATTGATAATTTGAAAAGGAAATCGCTGTCTTTGGAAGAGTCTAATTCTTTGCTTGAGTCAAAAATTTTGAAGTTAAAAAATGATTTGACAGACTCAAGTAGGTTAGATAGTGATGGTAGTGGTTCATCTTGTTCTCATGATTCTAGTTGTAAAGCCAAAACCATCATTTGTTTGAGAGGGTCAACTAATTCCAAGGACGTTAGAAAAGATCACACTTTAGGTGTCATTGCACCCGTTTACACATGTACATATTGTGGTAGGAAAGGTCACCTTAGGCGTTTTTGTTTCGATCTTGGAAAAAGTCCTAGGAAGTTTATGTCTAGTGTTCCTGTGGTTCCCAAAGCCCCCACACGATGTTTCGCGTCTATTTGGGTTAGAAAATCACTTTTAGAGGCACCAGATTTTAGACAAGTTGATTCCTGTTTGCTCGCACATGATTCTTCACTTGCCATATCATATGGATGATTGAGGTTTGAGTTGTTTACTAGCATATGGTGATTTTCATGATGGCATTGTTTGCCTATTGCTAGTATGTATCATTTTTGTATGTTTTATTTTCTTTATAAAGTTTTGAGAAAATCCAAAAAGATTTTTGTATTTTGTTTGCACCGTTTATGGATAAACACTGGGGATGACCGAGCCACAACATCATTCCATTATTTTCATGTGACTATTTGATAGTGTTTTGAGAGAATAGGTCAAGTCATCCTTGTGATTTATAATGTTTGGAGTCATTAAGATGTAATTAAGTGTTACTTCCTACATGTTTGACTCATGTTTACTTTATTTCACACATGCACGGACTTGTTTGATTATTGTGCTTGTCTTATCACATGTTGGTTGGGTTTTTTCACTTCAATCCTGTCCTTAAAAGAATCCAAGCGCGATAAATTTTGGTAAGGAAATTGTGCATTTAAAAACCGTTTTGTGAGTTTGTGTGCTTTGTTTGAAAAAACGGGGAGGGGGGCTGCGAAAGGTAATTATCTATCCTTTGCGCAAAAGCCACCGTTAAAATGGACCTAAAAAATGGAGGAATTTTATTATCCGGGGTCCAAAGAGGTTAAAAGAGCCCGGAAAAAAAAAATTAAGGCAATAAAAAAAAATTCATGCCAAATTATGGGTCATTTAGGTTTTTGCACCAATTCTCCAAAGTTTGAGAATTTAGATTACCTCTAAAAGAAAATATCTATGAGGGTGTTTGGTTGGAGAATTTAAAACGGGTTTGCACGTCCTTGAAATGCTTGAAAATGCGCTACATAGTTTTGGACGTTATTGGCGTGGAAATCACTTTGACTTTGATTTGTTGATTTGCATAAGACGATGTCATCTAAATTCAACAAATTTTTACACCTAAGTAAACCTTTGATGCTCATTCGTTAGGGGTACACGTATGCATCGTGCACATACGATTGCTGGAGTTGATTTAACTATCGAATGTGTTCACACCCATTCATTCCATTTCCATGACTTGGTTGTTTGAGTCTAAATCCATGGTGTGATTTTTGTAGCGTGTTTTTTTTCAAATGTATCTTATTTTTGTATGAAAAAAAATTTAAAAATCAAAAATAGTTTGTGCATTAGTTTTTTAGCATCTCTTTGCAAGAGCACGTTTACCATATTGTTTGAAGCCCTGTTTTGTGTACCGTGACACCCCGTTTTCTGCTTATTTGATTCATTCTTCCCATTTGTCTATTTGGGGACAACATAAAAAGGGGGAGAAAGAATTATCATTTTATGGGGGAGTTTGAATTTTGGGGGAGTTTTTGAGATTTAGCTTATGCTTTTATCATAAATGGGTATCTATATGTGTATATCATTTCAAACTCGATATGTCACGTGGTATTTGCTTTGTCTCATGTGTGTAGGTATGAAGATTGAAGATCAATATGTTGCACACCCTGATGAGAAAAGCATAGAGATTTGATGATTGTTGAAGATTGAAGAACAAACGATGAAGATTTAAACATTTGTATCTTTCCATCTTTAGGGTTCATGGGAGGGTAGATTTGTATAGGTCATAAGTTGATAATTCGTATTTTTTATGAATGTACCGGCATAGACATAGGGGGAGATTGGTAAGGACATTTTCATCCATTGTCAATATGTATGTCGTACGCCGTTACACCGCTGAAGAAACTCAAGATTGCATCTACATCAACGGATCCGAATATCAAAGCGTCTTCAACATCATAGCCTCTGCAAGAATGAACTTGGTAAAGTTTCGTTTTTAAGTTCCTTAAAGTTCATACTTAGTATTGGGAAATTTTTATAAAATGTTTTTCTTATAAAAATAAGAAGTAAGTTTTTTCAAGCAAGATGAGGCTTTTAAAATATTTTTTTATTTTCTGGTTAGCCGGACCGGTCCGCCTACCTACCGGACCGATCCGCTTTGCACCAGTGAACCACGGACCGATTGCAAATCGAAGAAGCCTATTTTAAAAAGAACCGATCCGAGGTCGGACCGATCCGCCTCCTAGCCGGACATGTCCGGCTGGGATAAATTCGAACAGTTCCGTGTAATATTTTTCCACCGACTCTTAGTTTCAATATGTATTCCTACTTCGTTGGTGTATTTTTTCAAGTCTTTGAGAAAACGTTTCTAAGAGTACAAACACAACAAGACTCCGATTTTTGATGTGCCAAACATCTTTTTGATTCACACAGAAAAATCCCAATATTTATCGTGAGCACTTTTGTAATTTGTGTATTGATTTTGATTCTTCGGAAATTGCCAAAAAGAAGAGTGGTGAGAGAGTCCTAGTTTTAGAGAAGGAATTGGAGGAATTAAAAAATTCTAGGGTTTCCGTTTGTGCCGTCGAGGATAAAAAATTAATCGATGATTTTATGGCACGTGAAAAGACTCTTAGGGATAAGTTTGTTTTAATTGAGGGTGAGCGCGATAAACTGTTAAGTTTAATTGATAATTTGAAAAGGAAATCGCTGTCTTTGGAAGAGTCTAATTCTTTGCTTGAGTCAAAAATTTTGAAGTTAAAAAATGATTTGACAGACTCAAGTAGGTTAGATAGTGATGGTAGTGGTTCATCTTGTTCTCATGATTCTAGTGGTAAAGCCAAAACCATCATTTGTTTGAGAGGGTCAACTAATTCCAAGGACGTTCGAAAATATCACACTTTAGGTGTCATTGCACCCGTTTACACATGTACATATTGTGGTAGGAAAGGTCACCTTAGGCGTTTTTGTTTCGATCTTGGAAAAAGTCCTAGGAAGTTTATGTCTAGTGTTCTTGTGGTTCCCAAAGCCCCCACACGATGTTTCGCGTCTATTTGGGTTAGAAAATCACTTTTAGAGGCACCAGATTTTAGACAAGTTGATTCCTGTTTGCTCGCACATGATTCTTCACTTGCCATATCATATGGATGATTGAGGTTTGAGTTGTTTACTAGCATATGGTGATTTTCATGATGGCATTGTTTGCCTATTGCTAGTATGTATCATTTTTGTATGTTTTATTTTCTTTATAAAGTTTTGAGAAAATCCAAAAAGATTTTTGTATTTTGTTTGCACCGTTTATGGATAAACACTGGGGATGACCGAGCCACAACATCATTCCATTATTTTCATGTGACTATTTGATAGTGTTTTGAGACAATAGGTCAATTCATCCTTGTGATTTATAATGTTTGGAGTCATTAAGATGTAATTAAGTGTTACTTCCTACATGATTGACTCGTGTTTACTTTATTTCACACATGCACGGACTTGTTTGATTATTGTGCTTGTCTTATCACATGTTGGTTGGGTTTTTTCACTTCAATCCTATCCTTAAAAGAATCCAAGCGCGATAAATTTTGGTAACGAAATTGTGCATTTAAAAACCGTTTTGTGAGTTTGTGTGCTTTGTTTGAAAAAACGGGGAGGGGGGCTACGAAAGGTAATTATCTATCCTTTGCGCAAAAGCCACCGTTAAAATGGACCTAAAAAAGGGAGGAATTTTATTATCCGGGGTCCAAAGAGGTTAAAATAGCCCAGAAAAAAAAAATTAAGGCAATAAAAAGAAATTCATGCCAAATTATGGGTCATTTAGGTTTTTGCACCAATTCTCCAAAGTTTGAGAATTTAGATTACGTCTAAAAGAAAATATCTACGAGGATGTTTGGTTGAAGAATTTAAAACGGGTTTGCACGTCCTTGAAATGCTTGAAAATGCGCTACATAGTTTTGGACGTTATTGGCGTGGAAATCACTTTGACTTTGATTTGTTGATTTTCATAAGACGATGTCATCTAAATTCAACAAATTTTTACACCTAAGGAAACCTTTGATGCTCATTCGTTAGGGGTACACGTAAGCATCGTGCACATACGATTGCTGGAGTTGATTTAACTATCGAATGTGTTCACACCCATTCATTCCATTTCCATGACTTGGTTGTTTGAGTCTAAATCCATGGTGTGATTTTTGTAGCGTGTTTTTTTTCAAATGTATCTTATTTTTGTATGAAAAAAATTGAAAAAATCAAAAATAGTTTGTGCATTTGTTTTTTAGCATCTCTTTGCAAGAGCACGTTTACCATATTGTTTGATGCCCTGTTTTGTGTACCGTGACACCCCGTTTTCTGCTTATTTGATTCATTCTTCCCATTTGTCTATTTGGGGACAACATAAAAAGGGGGAGAAAGAATTATCATTTTATGGGGGAGTTTGAATTTTGGGGGAGTTTTTGAGATTTAGCTTATGCTTTTATCATAAATGGGTATCTACATGTGTATCTCATTTCAAACTCGATATGTCACGTGGTATTTGCTTTGTCTCATGTGTGTAGGTATGAAGATTGAAGATCAATATGTTGCACACCCTGATGAGAAAAGCATAGAGATTTGATGATTGTTGAAGATTGAAGAACAAACGATGAAGATTTAAACATTTGTATCTTTCCATCTTTAGGGTTCATGGGAGGGTAGATTTGTATAGGTCATAAGTTGATAATTCGTATTTTTTATGAATGTACCGGCATAGACATAGGGGGAGATTGGTAAGGACATTTTCATCCATTGTCAATATGTATGTCGTACGCCGTTACACCGCTGAAGAAACTCAAGATTGCATCTACATCAACGGATCCGAATATCAAAGCGTCTTCAACATCATAGCCTCTGCAAGAATGAACTTGGTAAAGTTTCGTTTTTAAGTTCCTTAAAGTTCATACTTAGTATTGGGAAATTTTTATAAAATGTTTTTCTTATAAAAATAAGAAGTAAGTTTTTTCAAGCAAGATGAGGCTTTTAAAATATTTTTTTATTTTCTGGTTAGCCGGACCGGTCCGCCCATATTAAACGAACCGGTCCGCCTACCTACCGGACCGATCCGCTTTGCACCAGTGAACCACGGACCGATTGCAAATCGAAGAAGCCTATTTTAAAAAGAACCGATCCGAGGTCGGACCGATCCGCCTCCTAGCCGGACCGGTCCGCCTGGGATAAATTCGAACAGTTCCGTGTAATATTTTTCCACCGACTCTTAGTTTCTATATGTATTCCTACTTCGTTGGTGTATTTTTTCAAGTCTTTGAGAAAACGTTTCTAAGAGTACAAACACAACAAGACTCCGATTTTTGATGTGCCAAACATCTTTTTGATTCACACAGAAAAATCCCAATATTTATCGTGAGCACTTTGGTAATTTGTGTATTGATTTTGATTCTTCGGAAATTGCCAAAAAGAAGAGTGGTGAGAGAGTCCTAGTTTTAGAGAAGGAATTGGAGGAATTAAAAAATTCTAGGGTTTCCGTTTGTGCCGTCGAGGATAAAAAATTAATCGATGATTTTATGGCACGTGAAAAGACTCTTAGGGATAAGTTTGTTTTAATTGAGGGTGAGCGCGATAAACTGTTAAGTTTAATTGATAATTTGAAAAGGAAATCGCTGTCTTTGGAAGAGTCTAATTCTTTGCTTGAGTCAAAAATTTTGAAGTTAAAAAATGATTTGACAGACTCAAGTAGGTTAGATAGTGATGGTAGTGGTTCATCTTGTTCTCATGATTCTAGTGGTAAAGCCAAAACCATCATTTGTTTGAGAGGGTCAACTAATTCCAAGGACGTTCGAAAATATCACACTTTAGGTGTCATTGCACCCGTTTACACATGTACATATTGTGGTAGGAAAGGTCACCTTAGGCGTTTTTGTTTCGATCTTGGAAAAAGTCCTAGGAAGTTTATGTCTGGTGTTCCTGTGGTTCCCAAAGCCCCCACACGATGTTTCGCGTCTATTTGGGTTAGAAAATCACTTTTAGAGGCACCAGATTTTAGACAAGTTGATTCCTGTTTGCTCGCACATGATTCTTCACTTGCCATATCATATGGATGATTGAGGTTTGAGTTGTTTACTAGCATATGGTGATTTTCATGATGGCATTGTTTGCCTATTGCTAGTATGTATCATTTTTGTATGTTTTATTTTCTTTATAAAGTTTTGAGAAAATCCAAAAAGATTTTTGTATTTTGTTTGCACCGTTTATGGATAAACACTGGGGATGACCGAGCCACAACATCATTCCATTATTTTCATGTGACTATTTGATAGTGTTTTGAGACAATAGGTCAATTCATCCTTGTGATTTATAATGTTTGGAGTCATTAAGATGTAATTAAGTGTTACTTCCTACATGATTGACTCGTGTTTACTTTATTTCACACATGCACGGACTTGTTTGATTATTGTGCTTGTCTTATCACATGTTGGTTGGGTTTTTTCACTTCAATCCTATCCTTAAAAGAATCCAAGCGCGATAAATTTTGGTAAGGAAATTGTGCATTTAATAACCGTTTTGTGAGTTTGTGTGCTTTGTTTGAAAAAACGGGGAGGGGGGCTACGAAAGGTAATTATCTATCCTTTGCGCAAAAGCCACCGTTAAAATGGACCTAAAAAATGGAGGAATTTTATTATCCGGGGTCCAAAGAGGTTAAAAGAGCCCGGGAAAAAAAAATTAAGGCAATAAAAAGAAATTCATGCCAAATTATGGGTCATTTAGGTTTTTGCACCAATTCTCCAAAGTTTGAGAATTTAGATTACCTCTAAAAGAAAATATCTATGAGGGTGTTTGGTTGGAGAATTTAAAACGGGTTTGCACGTCCTTGAAATGCTTGAAAATGCGCTACATAGTTTTGGACGTTATTGGCGTGGAAATCACTTTGACTTTGATTTGTTGATTTGCATAAGACGATGTCATCTAAATTCAACAAATTTTTACACCTAAGTAAACCTTTGATGCTCATTCGTTAGGGGTACACGTATGCATCGTGCACATACGATTGCTGGAGTTGATTTAACTATCGAATGTGTTCACACCCATTCATTCCATTTCCATGACTTGGTTGTTTGAGTCTAAATCCATCGTGTGATTTTTGTAGCGTGTTTTTTTTCAAATGTATCTTATTTTTGTATGAAAAAAATTAAAAAAATCAAAAATAGTTTGTGCATTTGTTTTTTAGCATCTCTTTGCAAGAGCACGTTTACCATATTGTTTGATGCCCTGTTTTGTGTACCGTGACACCCCGTTTTCTGCTTATTTGATTCTTTCTTCCCATTTGTCTATTTGGGGACATCATAAAAAGGGGGAGAAAGAATTATCATTTTATGGGGGAGTTTGAATTTTGGGGGAGTTTTTGAGATTTAGCTTATGCTTTTATCATAAATGGGTATCTATATGTGTATCTCATTTCAAACTCGATATGTCACGTGGTATTTGCTTTGTCTCATGTGTGTAGGTATGAAGATTGAAGATCAATATGTTGCACACCCTGATGAGAAAAGCATAGAGATTTGATGATTGTTGAAGATCGAAGAACAAACGATGAAGATTTAAACATTTGTATCTTTCCATCTTTAGGGTTCATGGGAGGGTAGATTTGTACAGGTCATAAGTTGATAATTCGTATTTTTTATGAATGTACCGGCATAGACATAGGGGGAGATTTGTAAGGACATTTTTATCCATTGTCAATATGTATGTCGTACGCCGTTACACCGCTGAAGAAACTCAAGATTGCATCTACATCAACGGATCCGAATATCAAAGCGTCTTCAACATCATAGCCTCTGCAAGAATGAACTTGGTAAAGTTTCGTTTTTAAGTTCCTTAAAGTTCATACTTAGTATTGGGAAATTTTTATAAAATGTTTTTCTTATAAAAATAAGAAGTAAGTTTTTTCAAGCAAAATGAGGCTTTTAAAATATTTTTTTATTTTCTGGTTAGCCGGACCGGTCCGCCCATATTAAACGAACCGGTCCGCCTACCTACCGGACCGATCCGCTTTGCACCAGTGAACCACGGACCGATTGCAAATCGAAGAAGCCTATTTTAAAAAGAACCGATCCGAGGTCGGACCGATCCGCCTCCTAGCCGGACCGGTCCGCCTGGGATAAATTCGAACAGTTCCGTGTAATATTTTTCCACCGACTCTTAGTTTCTATATGTATTCCTACTTCGTTGGTGTATTTTTTCAAGTCTTTGAGAAAACGTTTCTAAGAGTACAAACACAACAAGACTCCGATTTTTGATGTGCCAAACATCTTTTTGATTCACACAGAAAAATCCCAATATTTATCGTGAGCACTTTGGTAATTTGTGTATTGATTTTGATTCTTCGGAAATTGCCAAAAAGAAGAGTGGTGAGAGAGTCCTAGTTTTAGAGAAGGAATTGGAGGAATTAAAAAATTCTAGGGTTTCCGTTTGTGCCGTCGAGGATAAAAAATAATCGATGATTTTATGGCACGTGAAAAGACTCTTAGGGATAAGTTTGTTTTAATTGAGGGTGAGCGCGATAAACTGTTAAGTTTAATTGATAATTTGAAAAGGAAATCGCTGTCTTTGGAAGAGTCTAATTCTTTGCCTGAGTCAAAAATTTTGAAGTTAAAAATGATTTGACAGACTCAAGTAGGTTAGATAGTGATGGTAGTGGCTCATCCTGTTCTCATGATTCTAGTGGTAAAGCCAAAACCATCATTTGTTTGAGAGGGTCAACTAATTCCAAGGACGTTAGAAAATATCACACTTTAGGTGTCATTGCACCCGTTTACACATGTACATATTGTGGTAGGAAAGGTCACCTTAGGCGTTTTTGTTTCGATCATGGAAAAAGTCCTAGGAAGTTTATGTCTAGTGTTCCTGTGGTTCCCAAAGCCCCCACACGATGTTTCCCGTCTATTTGGGTTAGAAAATCACTTTTAGAGGCACCAGATTTTAGACAAGTTGATTCCTGTTTGCTCGCACATGATTCTTCACTTGCCATATCATATGGATGATTGAGGTTTGAGTTGTTTACTAGCATATGGTGATTTTCATGATGGCATTGTTTGCCTATTGCTAGTATGTATCATTTTTGTATGTTTTATTTTCTTTATAAAGTTTTGAGAAAATCCAAAAAGATTTTTTTATTTTGTTTGCACCGTTTATGGATAAACACTGGGGATGATCGAGCCACAACATCATTCCATTATTTTCATGTGACTATTTGATAGTGTTTTGAGACAATAGGTCAAGTCATCCTTGTGATTTATAATGTTTGGAGTCATTAAGATGTAATTAAGTGTTACTTCCTACATGTTTGACTCATGTTTACTTTATTTCACACATGCACGGACTTGTTTGATTATTGTGCTTGTCTTATCACATGTTGGTTGGGTTTTTTCACTTCAATCCTGTCCTTAAAAGAATCCAAGCGCGATAAATTTTGGTAAGGAAATTGTGCATTTAAAAACCGTTTTGTGAGTTTGTGTGCTTTGTTTGAAAAAACGGGGAGGGGGGCTGCGAAAGGTAATTATCTATCCTTTGCGCAAAAGCCACCGTTAAAATGGACCTAAAAAATGGAGGAATTTTATTATCCGGGGTCCAAAGAGGTTAAAAGAGCCCGGAAAAAAAAAATTAAGGCAATAAAAAGAAATTCATGCCAAATTATGGGTCATTTAGGTTTTTGCACCAATTCTCCAAAGTTTGAGAATTTAGATTACCTCTAAAAGAAAATATCTATGAGGGTGTTTGGTTGGAGAATTTAAAACGGGTTTGCACGTCCTTGAAATGCTTGAAAATGCGCTACATAGTTTTGGACGTTATTGGCGTGGAAATCACTTTGACTTTGATTTGTTGATTTGCATAAGACGATGTCATCTAAATTCAACAAATTTTTACACCTAAGTAAACCTTTGATGCTCATTCGTTAGGGGTACACGTATGCATCGTGCACATACGATTGCTGGAGTTGATTTAACTATCGAATGTGTTCACACCCATTCATTCCATTTCCATGACTTGGTTGTTTGAGTCTAAATCCATCGTGTGATTTTTGTAGCGTGTTTTTTTTCAAATGTATCTTATTTTTGTATGAAAAAAATTAAAAAAATCAAAAATAGTTTGTGCATTTGTTTTTTAGCATCTCTTTGCAAGAGCACGTTTACCATATTGTTTGATGCCCTGTTTTGTGTACCGTGACACCCCGTTTTCTGCTTATTTGATTCTTTCTTCCCATTTGTCTATTTGGGGACATCATAAAAAGGGGGAGAAAGAATTATCATTTTATGGGGGAGTTTGAATTTTGGGGGAGTTTTTGAGATTTAGCTTATGCTTTTATCATAAATGGGTATCTATATGTGTATCTCATTTCAAACTCGATATGTCACGTGGTATTTGCTTTGTCTCATGTGTGTAGGTATGAAGATTGAAGATCAATATGTTGCACACCCTGATGAGAAAAGCATAGAGATTTGATGATTGTTGAAGATCGAAGAACAAACGATGAAGATTTAAACATTTGTATCTTTCCATCTTTAGGGTTCATGGGAGGGTAGATTTGTACAGGTCATAAGTTGATAATTCGTATTTTTTATGAATGTACCGGCATAGACATAGGGGGAGATTTGTAAGGACATTTTTATCCATTGTCAATATGTATGTCGTACGCCGTTACACCGCTGAAGAAACTCAAGATTGCATCTACATCAACGGATCCGAATATCAAAGCGTCTTCAACATCATAGCCTCTGCAAGAATGAACTTGGTAAAGTTTCGTTTTTAAGTTCCTTAAAGTTCATACTTAGTATTGGGAAATTTTTATAAAATGTTTTTCTTATAAAAATAAGAAGTAAGTTTTTTCAAGCAAAATGAGGCTTTTAAAATATTTTTTTATTTTCTGGTTAGCCGGACCGGTCCGCCCATATTAAACGAACCGGTCCGCCTACCTACCGGACCGATCCGCTTTGCACCAGTGAACCACGGACCGATTGCAAATCGAAGAAGCCTATTTTAAAAAGAACCGATCCGAGGTCGGACCGATCCGCCTCCTAGCCGGACCGGTCCGCCTGGGATAAATTCGAACAGTTCCGTGTAATATTTTTCCACCGACTCTTAGTTTCTATATGTATTCCTACTTCGTTGGTGTATTTTTTCAAGTCTTTGAGAAAACGTTTCTAAGAGTACAAACACAACAAGACTCCGATTTTTGATGTGCCAAACATCTTTTTGATTCACACAGAAAAATCCCAATATTTATCGTGAGCACTTTGGTAATTTGTGTATTGATTTTGATTCTTCGGAAATTGCCAAAAAGAAGAGTGGTGAGAGAGTCCTAGTTTTAGAGAAGGAATTGGAGGAATTAAAAAATTCTAGGGTTTCCGTTTGTGCCGTCGAGGATAAAAAATAATCGATGATTTTATGGCACGTGAAAAGACTCTTAGGGATAAGTTTGTTTTAATTGAGGGTGAGCGCGATAAACTGTTAAGTTTAATTGATAATTTGAAAAGGAAATCGCTGTCTTTGGAAGAGTCTAATTCTTTGCCTGAGTCAAAAATTTTGAAGTTAAAAATGATTTGACAGACTCAAGTAGGTTAGATAGTGATGGTAGTGGCTCATCCTGTTCTCATGATTCTAGTGGTAAAGCCAAAACCATCATTTGTTTGAGAGGGTCAACTAATTCCAAGGACGTTAGAAAATATCACACTTTAGGTGTCATTGCACCCGTTTACACATGTACATATTGTGGTAGGAAAGGTCACCTTAGGCGTTTTTGTTTCGATCATGGAAAAAGTCCTAGGAAGTTTATGTCTAGTGTTCCTGTGGTTCCCAAAGCCCCCACACGATGTTTCCCGTCTATTTGGGTTAGAAAATCACTTTTAGAGGCACCAGATTTTAGACAAGTTGATTCCTGTTTGCTCGCACATGATTCTTCACTTGCCATATCATATGGATGATTGAGGTTTGAGTTGTTTACTAGCATATGGTGATTTTCATGATGGCATTGTTTGCCTATTGCTAGTATGTATCATTTTTGTATGTTTTATTTTCTTTATAAAGTTTTGAGAAAATCCAAAAAGATTTTTTTATTTTGTTTGCACCGTTTATGGATAAACACTGGGGATGATCGAGCCACAACATCATTCCATTATTTTCATGTGACTATTTGATAGTGTTTTGAGACAATAGGTCAAGTCATCCTTGTGATTTATAATGTTTGGAGTCATTAAGATGTAATTAAGTGTTACTTCCTACATGTTTGACTCATGTTTACTTTATTTCACACATGCACGGACTTGTTTGATTATTGTGCTTGTCTTATCACATGTTGGTTGGGTTTTTTCACTTCAATCCTGTCCTTAAAAGAATCCAAGCGCGATAAATTTTGGTAAGGAAATTGTGCATTTAAAAACCGTTTTGTGAGTTTGTGTGCTTTGTTTGAAAAAACGGGGAGGGGGGCTGCGAAAGGTAATTATCTATCCTTTGCGCAAAAGCCACCGTTAAAATGGACCTAAAAAATGGAGGAATTTTATTATCCGGGGTCCAAAGAGGTTAAAAGAGCCCGGAAAAAAAAAATTAAGGCAATAAAAAGAAATTCATGCCAAATTATGGGTCATTTAGGTTTTTGCACCAATTCTCCAAAGTTTGAGAATTTAGATTACCTCTAAAAGAAAATATCTATGAGGGTGTTTGGTTGGAGAATTTAAAACGGGTTTGCACGTCCTTGAAATGCTTGAAAATGCGCTACATAGTTTTGGACGTTATTGGCGTGGAAATCACTTTGACTTTGATTTGTTGATTTGCATAAGACGATGTCATCTAAATTCAACAAATTTTTACACCTAAGTAAACCTTTGATGCTCATTCGTTAGGGGTACACGTATGCATCGTGCACATACGATTGCTGGAGTTGATTTAACTATCGAATGTGTTCACACCCATTCATTCCATTTCCATGACTTGGTTGTTTGAGTCTAAATCCATCGTGTGATTTTTGTAGCGTGTTTTTTTTCAAATGTATCTTATTTTTGTATGAAAAAAATTGAAAAAATCAAAAATAGTTTGTGCATTTGTTTTTTAGCATCTCTTTGCAAGAGCACGTTTACCATATTGTTTGATGCCCTGTTTTGTGTACCGTGACACCCCGTTTTCTGCTTATTTGATTCTTTCTTCCCATTTGTCTATTTGGGGACATCATAAAAAGGGGGAGAAAGAATTATCATTTTATGGGGGAGTTTGAATTTTGGGGGAGTTTTTGAGATTTAGCTTATGCTTTTATCATAAATGGGTATCTATATGTGTATCTCATTTCAAACTCGATATGTCACGTGGTATTTGCTTTGTCTCATGTGTGTAGGTATGAAGATTGAAGATCAATATGTTGCACACCCTGATGAGAAAAGCATAGAGATTTGATGATTGTTGAAGATCGAAGAACAAACGATGAAGATTTAAACATTTGTATCTTTCCATCTTTAGGGTTCATGGGAGGGTAGATTTGTACAGGTCATAAGTTGATAATTCGTATTTTTTATGAATGTACCGGCATAGACATAGGGGGAGATTTGTAAGGACATTTTTATCCATTGTCAATATGTATGTCGTACGCCGTTACACCGCTGAAGAAACTCAAGATTGCATCTACATCAACGGATCCGAATATCAAAGCGTCTTCAACATCATAGCCTCTGCAAGAATGAACTTGGTAAAGTTTCGTTTTTAAGTTCCTTAAAGTTCATACTTAGTATTGGGAAATTTTTATAAAATGTTTTTCTTATAAAAATAAGAAGTAAGTTTTTTCAAGCAAAATGAGGCTTTTAAAATATTTTTTTATTTTCTGGTTAGCCGGACCGGTCCGCCCATATTAAACGAACCGGTCCGCCTACCTACCGGACCGATCCGCTTTGCACCAGTGAACCACGGACCGATTGCAAATCGAAGAAGCCTATTTTAAAAAGAACCGATCCGAGGTCGGACCGATCCGCCTCCTAGCCGGACCGGTCCGCCTGGGATAAATTCGAACAGTTCCGTGTAATATTTTTCCACCGACTCTTAGTTTCTATATGTATTCCTACTTCGTTGGTGTATTTTTTCAAGTCTTTGAGAAAACGTTTCTAAGAGTACAAACACAACAAGACTCCGATTTTTGATGTGCCAAACATCTTTTTGATTCACACAGAAAAATCCCAATATTTATCGTGAGCACTTTGGTAATTTGTGTATTGATTTTGATTCTTCGGAAATTGCCAAAAAGAAGAGTGGTGAGAGAGTCCTAGTTTTAGAGAAGGAATTGGAGGAATTAAAAAATTCTAGGGTTTCCGTTTGTGCCGTCGAGGATAAAAAATTAATCGATGATTTTATGGCACGTGAAAAGACTCTTAGGGATAAGTTTGTTTTAATTGATGGTGAGCGCGATAAACTGTTAAGTTTAATTGATAATTTGAAAAGGAAATCGGTGTCTTTGGAAGAGTCTAATTCTTTGCTTGAGTCAAAAATTTTGAAGTTAAAAAATGATTTGACAGACTCTAGTAGGTTAGATAGTGATGTTAGTGGCTCATCTTGTTCTCATGATTCTAGTGGTAAAGCCAAAACCATCATTTGTTTGAGAGGGTCAACTAATTCCAAGGACGTTAGAAAAGATCACACTTTAGGTGTCATTGCACCCGTTTACACATGTACATATTGTGGTAGGAAAGGTCACCTTAGGCGTTTTTGTTTCGATCATGGAAAAAGTCCTAGGAAGTTTATGTCTAGTGTTCCTGTGGTTCCCAAAGCCCCCACACGATGTTTCGCGTCTATTTGGGTTAGAAAATCACTTTTAGAGGCACCAGATTTTAGACAAGTTGATTCCTGTTTGCTCGCACATGATTCTTCACTTGCCATATCATATGGATGATTGAGGTTTGAGTTGTTTACTAGCATATGGTGATTTTCATGATGGCATTGTTTGCCTATTGCTAGTATGTATCATTTTTGTATGTTTTATTTTCTTTATAAAGTTTTGAGAAAATCCAAAAAGATTTTTTTATTTTGTTTGCACCGTTTATGGATAAACACTGGGGATGATCGAGCCACAACATCATTCCATTATTTTCATGTGACTATTTGATAGTGTTTTGAGACAATAGGTCAAGTCATCCTTGTGATTTATAATGTTTGGAGTCATTAAGATGTAATTAAGTGTTACTTCCTACATGTTTGACTCATGTTTACTTTATTTCACACATGCACGGACTTGTTTGATTATTGTGCTTGTCTTATCACATGTTGGTTGGGTTTTTTCACTTCAATCCTGTCCTTAAAAGAATCCAAGCGCGATAAATTTTGGTAAGGAAATTGTGCATTTAAAAACCGTTTTGTGAGTTTGTGTGCTTTGTTTGAAAAAACGGGGAGGGGGGCTGCGAAAGGTAATTATCTATCCTTTGCGCAAAAGCCACCGTTAAAATGGACCTAAAAAATGGAGGAATTTTATTATCCGGGGTCCAAAGAGGTTAAAAGAGCCCGGAAAAAAAAAATTAAGGCAATAAAAAGAAATTCATGCCAAATTATGGGTCATTTAGGTTTTTGCACCAATTCTCCAAAGTTTGAGAATTTAGATTACCTCTAAAAGAAAATATCTATGAGGGTGTTTGGTTGGAGAATTTAAAACGGGTTTGCACGTCCTTGAAATGCTTGAAAATGCGCTACATAGTTTTGGACGTTATTGGCGTGGAAATCACTTTGACTTTGATTTGTTGATTTGCATAAGACGATGTCATCTAAATTCAACAAATTTTTACACCTAAGTAAACCTTTGATGCTCATTCGTTAGGGGTACACGTATGCATCGTGCACATACGATTGCTGGAGTTGATTTAACTATCGAATGTGTTCACACCCATTCATTCCATTTCCATGACTTGGTTGTTTGAGTCTAAATCCATCGTGTGATTTTTGTAGCGTGTTTTTTTTCAAATGTATCTTATTTTTGTATGAAAAAAATTGAAAAAATCAAAAATAGTTTGTGCATTTGTTTTTTAGCATCTCTTTGCAAGAGCACGTTTACCATATTGTTTGATGCCCTGTTTTGTGTACCGTGACACCCCGTTTTCTGCTTATTTGATTCTTTCTTCCCATTTGTCTATTTGGGGACATCATAAAAAGGGGGAGAAAGAATTATCATTTTATGGGGGAGTTTGAATTTTGGGGGAGTTTTTGAGATTTAGCTTATGCTTTTATCATAAATGGGTATCTATATGTGTATCTCATTTCAAACTCGATATGTCACGTGGTATTTGCTTTGTCTCATGTGTGTAGGTATGAAGATTGAAGATCAATATGTTGCACACCCTGATGAGAAAAGCATAGAGATTTGATGATTGTTGAAGATCGAAGAACAAACGATGAAGATTTAAACATTTGTATCTTTCCATCTTTAGGGTTCATGGGAGGGTAGATTTGTACAGGTCATAAGTTGATAATTCGTATTTTTTATGAATGTACCGGCATAGACATAGGGGGAGATTTGTAAGGACATTTTTATCCATTGTCAATATGTATGTCGTACGCCGTTACACCGCTGAAGAAACTCAAGATTGCATCTACATCAACGGATCCGAATATCAAAGCGTCTTCAACATCATAGCCTCTGCAAGAATGAACTTGGTAAAGTTTCGTTTTTAAGTTCCTTAAAGTTCATACTTAGTATTGGGAAATTTTTATAAAATGTTTTTCTTATAAAAATAAGAAGTAAGTTTTTTCAAGCAAAATGAGGCTTTTAAAATATTTTTTTATTTTCTGGTTAGCCGGACCGGTCCGCCCATATTAAACGAACCGGTCCGCCTACCTACCGGACCGATCCGCTTTGCACCAGTGAACCACGGACCGATTGCAAATCGAAGAAGCCTATTTTAAAAAGAACCGATCCGAGGTCGGACCGATCCGCCTCCTAGCCGGACCGGTCCGCCTGGGATAAATTCGAACAGTTCCGTGTAATATTTTTCCACCGACTCTTAGTTTCTATATGTATTCCTACTTCGTTGGTGTATTTTTTCAAGTCTTTGAGAAAACGTTTCTAAGAGTACAAACACAACAAGACTCCGATTTTTGATGTGCCAAACATCTTTTTGATTCACACAGAAAAATCCCAATATTTATCGTGAGCACTTTGGTAATTTGTGTATTGATTTTGATTCTTCGGAAATTGCCAAAAAGAAGAGTGGTGAGAGAGTCCTAGTTTTAGAGAAGGAATTGGAGGAATTAAAAAATTCTAGGGTTTCCGTTTGTGCCGTCGAGGATAAAAAATTAATCGATGATTTTATGGCACGTGAAAAGACTCTTAGGGATAAGTTTGTTTTAATTGATGGTGAGCGCGATAAACTGTTAAGTTTAATTGATAATTTGAAAAGGAAATCGGTGTCTTTGGAAGAGTCTAATTCTTTGCTTGAGTCAAAAATTTTGAAGTTAAAAAATGATTTGACAGACTCTAGTAGGTTAGATAGTGATGTTAGTGGCTCATCTTGTTCTCATGATTCTAGTGGTAAAGCCAAAACCATCATTTGTTTGAGAGGGTCAACTAATTCCAAGGACGTTAGAAAAGATCACACTTTAGGTGTCATTGCACCCGTTTACACATGTACATATTGTGGTAGGAAAGGTCACCTTAGGCGTTTTTGTTTCGATCATGGAAAAAGTCCTAGGAAGTTTATGTCTAGTGTTCCTGTGGTTCCCAAAGCCCCCACACGATGTTTCGCGTCTATTTGGGTTAGAAAATCACTTTTAGAGGCACCAGATTTTAGACAAGTTGATTCCTGTTTGCTCGCACATGATTCTTCACTTGCCATATCATATGGATGATTGAGGTTTGAGTTGTTTACTAGCATATGGTGATTTTCATGATGGCATTGTTTGCCTATTGCTAGTATGTATCATTTTTGTATGTTTTATTTTCTTTATAAAGTTTTGAGAAAATCCAAAAAGATTTTTTTATTTTGTTTGCACCGTTTATGGATAAACACTGGGGATGATCGAGCCACAACATCATTCCATTATTTTCATGTGACTATTTGATAGTGTTTTGAGACAATAGGTCAAGTCATCCTTGTGATTTATAATGTTTGGAGTCATTAAGATGTAATTAAGTGTTACTTCCTACATGTTTGACTCATGTTTACTTTATTTCACACATGCACGGACTTGTTTGATTATTGTGCTTGTCTTATCACATGTTGGTTGGGTTTTTTCACTTCAATCCTGTCCTTAAAAGAATCCAAGCGCGATAAATTTTGGTAAGGAAATTGTGCATTTAAAAACCGTTTTGTGAGTTTGTGTGCTTTGTTTGAAAAAACGGGGAGGGGGGCTGCGAAAGGTAATTATCTATCCTTTGCGCAAAAGCCACCGTTAAAATGGACCTAAAAAATGGAGGAATTTTATTATCCGGGGTCCAAAGAGGTTAAAAGAGCCCGGAAAAAAAAAATTAAGGCAATAAAAAGAAATTCATGCCAAATTATGGGTCATTTAGGTTTTTGCACCAATTCTCCAAAGTTTGAGAATTTAGATTACCTCTAAAAGAAAATATCTATGAGGGTGTTTGGTTGGAGAATTTAAAACGGGTTTGCACGTCCTTGAAATGCTTGAAAATGCGCTACATAGTTTTGGACGTTATTGGCGTGGAAATCACTTTGACTTTGATTTGTTGATTTGCATAAGACGATGTCATCTAAATTCAACAAATTTTTACACCTAAGTAAACCTTTGATGCTCATTCGTTAGGGGTACACGTATGCATCGTGCACATACGATTGCTGGAGTTGATTTAACTATCGAATGTGTTCACACCCATTCATTCCATTTCCATGACTTGGTTGTTTGAGTCTAAATCCATGGTGTGATTTTTGTAGCGTGTTTTTTTTCAAATGTATCTTATTTTTGTATGAAAAAAATTGAAAAAATCAAAAATAGTTTGTGCATTTGTTTTTTAGCATCTCTTTGCAAGAGCACGTTTACCATATTGTTTGATGCCCTGTTTTGTGTACCGTGACACCCCGTTTTCTGCTTATTTGATTCTTTCTTCCCATTTGTCTATTTGGGGACATCATAAAAAGGGGGAGAAAGAATTATCATTTTATGGGGGAGTTTGAATTTTGGGGGAGTTTTTGAGATTTAGCTTATGCTTTTATCATAAATGGGTATCTATATGTGTATCTCATTTCAAACTCGATATGTCACGTGGTATTTGCTTTGTCTCATGTGTGTAGGTATGAAGATTGAAGATCAATATGTTGCACACCCTGATGAGAAAAGCATAGAGATTTGATGATTGTTGAAGATCGAAGAACAAACGATGAAGATTTAAACATTTGTATTTTTCCATCTTTAGGGTTCATGGGAGGGTAGATTTGTACAGGTCATAAGTTGATAATTCGTATTTTTTATGAATGTACCGGCATAGACATAGGGGGAGATTTGTAAGGACATTTTTATCCATTGTCAATATGTATGTCGTACGCCGTTACACCGCTGAAGAAACTCAAGATTGCATCTACATCAACGGATCCGAATATCAAAGCGTCTTCAACATCATAGCCTCTGCAAGAATGAACTTGGTAAAGTTTCGTTTTTAAGTTCCTTAAAGTTCATACTTAGTATTGGGAAATTTTTATAAAATGTTTTTCTTATAAAAATAAGAAGTAAGTTTTTTCAAGCAAAATGAGGCTTTTAAAATATTTTTTTATTTTCTGGTTAGCCGGACCGGTCCGCCCATATTAAACGAACCGGTCCGCCTACCTACCGGACCGATCCGCTTTGCACCAGTGAACCACGGACCGATTGCAAATCGAAGAAGCCTATTTTAAAAAGAACCGATCCGAGGTCGGACCGATCCGCCTCCTAGCCGGACCGGTCCGCCTGGGATAAATTCGAACAGTTCCGTGTAATATTTTTCCACCGACTCTTAGTTTCTATATGTATTCCTACTTCGTTGGTGTATTTTTTCAAGTCTTTGAGAAAACGTTTCTAAGAGTACAAACACAACAAGACTCCGATTTTTGATGTGCCAAACATCTTTTTGATTCACACAGAAAAATCCCAATATTTATCGTGAGCACTTTGGTAATTTGTGTATTGATTTTGATTCTTCGGAAATTGCCAAAAAGAAGAGTGGTGAGAGAGTCCTAGTTTTAGAGAAGGAATTGGAGGAATTAAAAAATTCTAGGGTTTCCGTTTGTGCCGTCGAGGATAAAAAATTAATCGATGATTTTATGGCACGTGAAAAGACTCTTAGGGATAAGTTTGTTTTAATTGATGGTGAGCGCGATAAACTGTTAAGTTTAATTGATAATTTGAAAAGGAAATCGGTGTCTTTGGAAGAGTCTAATTCTTTGCTTGAGTCAAAAATTTTGAAGTTAAAAAATGATTTGACAGACTCTAGTAGGTTAGATAGTGATGTTAGTGGCTCATCTTGTTCTCATGATTCTAGTGGTAAAGCCAAAACCATCATTTGTTTGAGAGGGTCAACTAATTCCAAGGACGTTAGAAAAGATCACACTTTAGGTGTCATTGCACCCGTTTACACATGTACATATTGTGGTAGGAAAGGTCACCTTAGGCGTTTTTGTTTCGATCATGGAAAAAGTCCTAGGAAGTTTATGTCTAGTGTTCCTGTGGTTCCCAAAGCCCCCACACGATGTTTCGCGTCTATTTGGGTTAGAAAATCACTTTTAGAGGCACCAGATTTTAGACAAGTTGATTCCTGTTTGCTCGCACATGATTCTTCACTTGCCATATCATATGGATGATTGAGGTTTGAGTTGTTTACTAGCATATGGTGATTTTCATGATGGCATTGTTTGCCTATTGCTAGTATGTATCATTTTTGTATGTTTTATTTTCTTTATAAAGTTTTGAGAAAATCCAAAAAGATTTTTTTATTTTGTTTGCACCGTTTATGGATAAACACTGGGGATGATCGAGCCACAACATCATTCCATTATTTTCATGTGACTATTTGATAGTGTTTTGAGACAATAGGTCAAGTCATCCTTGTGATTTATAATGTTTGGAGTCATTAAGATGTAATTAAGTGTTACTTCCTACATGTTTGACTCATGTTTACTTTATTTCACACATGCACGGACTTGTTTGATTATTGTGCTTGTCTTATCACATGTTGGTTGGGTTTTTTCACTTCAATCCTGTCCTTAAAAGAATCCAAGCGCGATAAATTTTGGTAAGGAAATTGTGCATTTAAAAACCGTTTTGTGAGTTTGTGTGCTTTGTTTGAAAAAACGGGGAGGGGGGCTGCGAAAGGTAATTATCTATCCTTTGCGCAAAAGCCACCGTTAAAATGGACCTAAAAAATGGAGGAATTTTATTATCCGGGGTCCAAAGAGGTTAAAAGAGCCCGGAAAAAAAAAATTAAGGCAATAAAAAGAAATTCATGCCAAATTATGGGTCATTTAGGTTTTTGCACCAATTCTCCAAAGTTTGAGAATTTAGATTACCTCTAAAAGAAAATATCTATGAGGGTGTTTGGTTGGAGAATTTAAAACGGGTTTGCACGTCCTTGAAATGCTTGAAAATGCGCTACATAGTTTTGGACGTTATTGGCGTGGAAATCACTTTGACTTTGATTTGTTGATTTGCATAAGACGATGTCATCTAAATTCAACAAATTTTTACACCTAAGTAAACCTTTGATGCTCATTCGTTAGGGGTACACGTATGCATCGTGCACATACGATTGCTGGAGTTGATTTAACTATCGAATGTGTTCACACCCATTCATTCCATTTCCATGACTTGGTTGTTTGAGTCTAAATCCATCGTGTGATTTTTGTAGCGTGTTTTTTTTCAAATGTATCTTATTTTTGTATG
The DNA here is from genome assembly GCA_949130495.1 of Sambucus nigra. Taxonomy (NCBI): domain Eukaryota; kingdom Viridiplantae; phylum Streptophyta; class Magnoliopsida; order Dipsacales; family Adoxaceae; genus Sambucus; species Sambucus nigra. Next base: position 262,097,198 of record OX422210.1, read on the forward strand.
AAAAAAATTGAAAAAATCAAAAATAGTTTGTGCATTTGTTTTTTAGCATCTCTTTGCAAGAGCACGTTTACCATATTGTTTGATGCCCTGTTTTGTGTACCGTGACACCCCGTTTTCTGCTTATTTGATTCTTTCTTCCCATTTGTCTATTTGGGGACATCATAAAAAGGGGGAGAAAGAATTATCATTTTATGGGGGAGTTTGAATTTTGGGGGAGTTTTTGAGATTTAGCTTATGCTTTTATCATAAATGGGTATCTATATGTGTATCTCATTTCAAACTCGATATGTCACGTGGTATTTGCTTTGTCTCATGTGTGTAGGTATGAAGATTGAAGATCAATATGTTGCACACCCTGATGAGAAAAGCATAGAGATTTGATGATTGTTGAAGATCGAAGAACAAACGATGAAGATTTAAACATTTGTATCTTTCCATCTTTAGGGTTCATGGGAGGGTAGATTTGTACAGGTCATAAGTTGATAATTCGTATTTTTTATGAATGTACCGGCATAGACATAGGGGGAGATTTGTAAGGACATTTTTATCCATTGTCAATATGTATGTCGTACGCCGTTACACCGCTGAAGAAACTCAAGATTGCATCTACATCAACGGATCCGAATATCAAAGCGTCTTCAACATCATAGCCTCTGCAAGAATGAACTTGGTAAAGTTTCGTTTTTAAGTTCCTTAAAGTTCATACTTAGTATTGGGAAATTTTTATAAAATGTTTTTCTTATAAAAATAAGAAGTAAGTTTTTTCAAGCAAAATGAGGCTTTTAAAATATTTTTTTATTTTCTGGTTAGCCGGACCGGTCCGCCCATATTAAACGAACCGGTCCGCCTACCTACCGGACCGATCCGCTTTGCACCAGTGAACCACGGACCGATTGCAAATCGAAGAAGCCTATTTTAAAAAGAACCGATCCGAGGTCGGACCGATCCGCCTCCTAGCCGGACCGGTCCGCCTGGGATAAATTCGAACAGTTCCGTGTAATATTTTTCCACCGACTCTTAGTTTCTATATGTATTCCTACTTCGTTGGTGTATTTTTTCAAGTCTTTGAGAAAACGTTTCTAAGAGTACAAACACAACAAGACTCCGATTTTTGATGTGCCAAACATCTTTTTGATTCACACAGAAAAATCCCAATATTTATCGTGACCACTTTGGTAATTTGTGTATTGATTTTGATTCTTCGGAAATTGCCAAAAAGAAGAGTGGTGAGAGAGTCCTAGTTTTAGAGAAGGAATTGGAGGAATTAAAAAATTCTAGGGTTTCCGTTTGTGCCGTCGAGGATAAAAAATTAATCGATGATTTTATGGCACGTGAAAAGACTCTTAGGGATAAGTTTGTTTTAATTGATGGTGAGCGCGATAAACTGTTAAGTTTAATTGATAATTTGAAAAGGAAATCGGTGTCTTTGGAAGAGTCTAATTCTTTGCTTGAGTCAAAAATTTTGAAGTTAAAAAATGATTTGACAGACTCTAGTAGGTTAGATAGTGATGTTAGTGGCTCATCTTGTTCTCATGATTCTAGTGGTAAAGCCAAAACCATCATTTGTTTGAGAGGGTCAACTAATTCCAAGGACGTTAGAAAAGATCACACTTTAGGTGTCATTGCACCCGTTTACACATGTACATATTGTGGTAGGAAAGGTCACCTTAGGCGTTTTTGTTTCGATCATGGAAAAAGTCCTAGGAAGTTTATGTCTAGTGTTCCTGTGGTTCCCAAAGCCCCCACACGATGTTTCGCGTCTATTTGGGTTAGAAAATCACTTTTAGAGGCACCAGATTTTAGACAAGTTGATTCCTGTTTGCTCGCACATGATTCTTCACTTGCCATATCATATGGATGATTGAGGTTTGAGTTGTTTACTAGCATATGGTGATTTTCATGATGGCATTGTTTGCCTATTGCTAGTATGTATCATTTTTGTATGTTTTATTTTCTTTATAAAGTTTTGAGAAAATCCAAAAAGATTTTTTTATTTTGTTTGCACCGTTTATGGATAAACACTGGGGATGATCGAGCCACAACATCATTCCATTATTTTCATGTGACTATTTGATAGTGTTTTGAGACAATAGGTCAAGTCATCCTTGTGATTTATAATGTTTGGAGTCATTAAGATGTAATTAAGTGTTACTTCCTACATGTTTGACTCATGTTTACTTTATTTCACACATGCACGGACTTGTTTGATTATTGTGCTTGTCTTATCACATGTTGGTTGGGTTTTTTCACTTCAATCCTGTCCTTAAAAGAATCCAAGCGCGATAAATTTTGGTAAGGAAATTGTGCATTTAAAAACCGTTTTGTGAGTTTGTGTGCTTTGTTTGAAAAAACGGGGAGGGGGGCTGCGAAAGGTAATTATCTATCCTTTGCGCAAAAGCCACCGTTAAAATGGACCTAAAAAATGGAGGAATTTTATTATCCGGGGTCCAAAGAGGTTAAAAGAGCCCGGAAAAAAAAAATTAAGGCAATAAAAAGAAATTCATGCCAAATTATGGGTCATTTAGGTTTTTGCACCAATTCTCCAAAGTTTGAGAATTTAGATTACCTCTAAAAGAAAATATCTATGAGGGTGTTTGGTTGGAGAATTTAAAACGGGTTTGCACGTCCTTGAAATGCTTGAAAATGCGCTACATAGTTTTGGACGTTATTGGCGTGGAAATCACTTTGACTTTGATTTGTTGATTTGCATAAGACGATGTCATCTAAATTCAACAAATTTTTACACCTAAGTAAACCTTTGATGCTCATTCGTTAGGGGTACACGTATGCATCGTGCACATACGATTGCTGGAGTTGATTTAACTATCGAATGTGTTCACACCCATTCATTCCATTTCCATGACTTGGTTGTTTGAGTCTAAATCCATCGTGTGATTTTTGTAGCGTGTTTTTTTTCAAATGTATCTTATTTTTGTATGAAAAAAATTGAAAAAATCAAAAATAGTTTGTGCATTTGTTTTTTAGCATCTCTTTGCAAGAGCACGTTTACCATATTGTTTGATGCCCTGTTTTGTGTACCGTGACACCCCGTTTTCTGCTTATTTGATTCTTTCTTCCCATTTGTCTATTTGGGGACATCATAAAAAGGGGGAGAAAGAATTATCATTTTATGGGGGAGTTTGAATTTTGGGGGAGTTTTTGAGATTTAGCTTATGCTTTTATCATAAATGGGTATCTATATGTGTATCTCATTTCAAACTCGATATGTCACGTGGTATTTGCTTTGTCTCATGTGTGTAGGTATGAAGATTGAAGATCAATATGTTGCACACCCTGATGAGAAAAGCATAGAGATTTGATGATTGTTGAAGATCGAAGAACAAACGATGAAGATTTAAACATTTGTATCTTTCCATCTTTAGGGTTCATGGGAGGGTAGATTTGTACAGGTCATAAGTTGATAATTCGTATTTTTTATGAATGTACCGGCATAGACATAGGGGGAGATTTGTAAGGACATTTTTATCCATTGTCAATATGTATGTCGTACGCCGTTACACCGCTGAAGAAACTCAAGATTGCATCTACATCAACGGATCCGAATATCAAAGCGTCTTCAACATCATAGCCTCTGCAAGAATGAACTTGGTAAAGTTTCGTTTTTAAGTTCCTTAAAGTTCATACTTAGTATTGGGAAATTTTTATAAAATGTTTTTCTTATAAAAATAAGAAGTAAGTTTTTTCAAGCAAAATGAGGCTTTTAAAATATTTTTTTATTTTCTGGTTAGCCGGACCGGTCCGACCATATTAAACGAACCGGTCCGCCTACCTACCGGACCGATCCGCTTTGCACCAGTGAACCACGGACCGATTGCAAATCGAAGAAGCCTATTTTAAAAAGAACCGATCCGAGGTCGGACCGATCCGCCTCCTAGCCGGACCGGTCCGCCTGGGATAAATTCGAACAGTTCCGTGTAATATTTTTCCACCGACTCTTAGTTTCTATATGTATTCCTACTTCGTTGGTGTATTTTTTCAAGTCTTTGAGAAAACGTTTCTAAGAGTACAAACACAACAAGACTCCGATTTTTGATGTGCCAAACATCTTTTTGATTCACACAGAAAAATCCCAATATTTATCGTGACCACTTTGGTAATTTGTGTATTGATTTTGATTCTTCGGAAATTGCCAAAAAGAAGAGTGGTGAGAGAGTCCTAGTTTTAGAGAAGGAATTGGAGGAATTAAAAAATTCTAGGGTTTCCGTTTGTGCCGTCGAGGATAAAAAATTAATCGATGATTTTATGGCACGTGAAAAGACTCTTAGGGATAAGTTTGTTTTAATTGATGGTGAGCGCGATAAACTGTTAAGTTTAATTGATAATTTGAAAAGGAAATCGCTGTCTTTGGAAGAGTCTAATTCTTTGCTTGAGTCAAAAATTTTGAAGTTAAAAAATGATTTGACAGACTCTAGTAGGTTAGATAGTGATGTTAGTGGCTCATCTTGTTCTCATGATTCTAGTGGTAAAGCCAAAACCATCATTTGTTTGAGAGGGTCAACTAATTCCAAGGACGTTAGAAAAGATCACACTTTAGGTGTCATTGCACCCGTTTACACATGTACATATTGTGGTAGGAAAGGTCACCTTAGGCGTTTTTGTTTCGATCATGGAAAAAGTCCTAGGAAGTTTATGTCTAGTGTTCCTGTGGTTCCCAAAGCCCCCACACGATGTTTCGCGTCTATTTGGGTTAGAAAATCACTTTTAGAGGCACCAGATTTTAGACAAGTTGATTCCTGTTTGCTCGCACATGATTCTTCACTTGCCATATCATATGGATGATTGAGGTTTGAGTTGTTTACTAGCATATGGTGATTTTCATGATGGCATTGTTTGCCTATTGCTAGTATGTATCATTTTTGTATGTTTTATTTTCTTTATAAAGTTTTGAGAAAATCCAAAAAGATTTTTGTATTTTGTTTGCACCGTTTATGGATAAACACTGGGGATGACCGAGCCACAACATCATTCCATTATTTTCATGTGACTATTTGATAGTGTTTTGAGACAATAGGTCAAGTCATCCTTGTGATTTATAATGTTTGGAGTCATTAAGATGTAATTAAGTGTTACTTCCTACATGTTTGACTCATGTTTACTTTATTTCACACATGCACGGACTTGTTTGATTATTGTGCTTGTCTTATCACATGTTGGTTGGGTTTTTTCACTTCAATCCTGTCCTTAAAAGAATCCAAGCGCGATAAATTTTGGTAAGGAAATTGTGCATTTAAAAACCGTTTTGTGAGTTTGTGTGCTTTGTTTGAAAAAACGGGGAGGGGGGCTGCGAAAGGTAATTATCTATCCTTTGCGCAAAAGCCACCGTTAAAATGGACCTAAAAAATGGAGGAATTTTATTATCCGGGGTCCAAAGAGGTTAAAAGAGCCCGGAAAAAAAAATTTAAGGCAATAAAAAGAAATTCATGCCAAATTATGGGTCATTTAGGTTTTTGCACCAATTCTCCAATGTTTGAGAATTTAGATTACCTCTAAAAGAAAATATCTATGAGGGTGTTTGGTTGGAGAATTTAAAACGGGTTTGCACGTCCTTGAAATGCTTGAAAATGCGCTACATAGTTTTGGACGTTATTGGCGTGGAAATCACTTTGACTTTGATTTGTTGATTTGCATAAGACGATGTCATCTAAATTCAACAAATTTTTACACCTAAGGAAACCTTTGATGCTCATTCGTTAGGGGTACACGTATGCATCGTGCACATACGATTGCTGGAGTTGATTTAACTATCGAATGTGTTCACACCCATTCATTCCATTTCCATGACTTGGTTGTTTGAGTCTAAATCCATGGTGTGATTTTTGTAGCGTGTTTTTTTTCAAATGTATCTTATCTTTGTATGAAAAAAATTGAAAAAATCAAAAATAGTTTGTGCATTTGTTTTTTAGCATCTCTTTGCAAGAGCACGTTTACCATATTGTTTGATGCCCTGTTTTGTGTACCGTGACACCCCGTTTTCTGCTTATTTGATTCATTCTTCCCATTTGTCTATTTGGGGACATCATAAAAAGGGGGAGAAAGAATTATCATTTTATGGGGGTGTTTGAATTTTGGGGGAGTTTTTGAGATTTAGCTTATGCTTTTATCATAAATGGGTATCTATATGTGTATCTCATTTCAAACTCGATATGTCACGTGGTATTTGCTTTGTCTCATGTGTGTAGGTATGAAGATTGAAGATCAATATGTTGCACACCCTGATGAGAAAAGCATAGAGATTTGATGATTGTTGAAGATTGAAGAACAAACGATGAAGATTTAAACATTTGTATCTTTCCATCTTTAGGGTTCATGGGAGGGTAGATTTGTATAGGTCATAAGTTGATAATTCGTATTTTTTATGAATGTACCGGCATAGACATAGGGGGAGATTTGTAAGGACATTTTTATCCATTGTCAATATGTATGTCGTACGCCGTTACACCGCTGAAGAAACTCAAGATTGCATCTACATCAACGGATCCGAATATCAAAGCGTCTTCAACATCATAGCCTCTGCAAGAATGAACTTGGTAAAGTTTCGTTTTTAAGTTCCTTAAAGTTCATACTTAGTATTGGGAAATTTTTATAAAATGTTTTTCTTATAAAAATAAGAAGTAAGTTTTTTCAAGCAAAATGAGGCTTTTAAAATATTTTTTTATATTCTGGTTAGCCGGACCGGTCCGCCCATATTAAACGAACCGGTCCGCCTACCTACCGGACCGATCCGCTTTGCACCAGTGAACCACGGACCGATTGCAAATCGAAGAAGCCTATTTTAAAAAGAACCGATCCGAGGTCGGACCGATCCGCCTCCTAGCCGGACCGGTCCGCCTGGGATAAATTCGAACAGTTCCGTGTAATATTTTTCCACCGACTCTTAGTTTCTATATGTATTCCTACTTAGTTGGTGTATTTTTTCAAGTCTTTGAGAAAACGTTTCTAAGAGTACAAACGCAACAAGACTCCGATTTTTGATGTGCCAAACATCTTTTTGATTCACACAGAAAAATCCCAATATTTATCGTGAGCACTTTGGTAATTTGTGTATTGATTTTGATTCTTCGGAAATTGCCAAAAAGAAGAGTGGTGAGAGAGTCCTAGTTTTAGAGAAGGAATTGGAGGAATTAAAAAATTCTAGGGTTTCCGTTTGTGCCGTCGAGGATAAAAAATTAATCGATGATTTTATGGCACGTGAAAAGACTCTTAGGGATAAGTTTGTTTTAATTGATGGTGAGCGCGATAAACTGTTAAGTTTAATTGATAATTTGAAAAGGAAATCGGTGTCTTTGGAAGAGTCTAATTCTTTGCTTGAGTCAAAAATTTTGAAGTTAAAAAATGATTTGACAGACTCTAGTAGGTTAGATAGTGATGTTAGTGGCTCATCTTGTTCTCATGATTCTAGTGGTAAAGCCAAAACCATCATTTGTTTGAGAGGGTCAACTAATTCCAAGGACGTTAGAAAAGATCACACTTTAGGTGTCATTGCACCCGTTTACACATGTACATATTGTGGTAGGAAAGGTCACCTTAGGCGTTTTTGTTTCGATCATGGAAAAAGTCCTAGGAAGTTTATGTCTAGTGTTCCTGTGGTTCCCAAAGCCCCCACACGATGTTTCGCGTCTATTTGGGTTAGAAAATCACTTTTAGAGGCACCAGATTTTAGACAAGTTGAATCCTGTTTGCTCGCACATGATTCTTCACTTGCCATATCATATGGATGATTGAGGTTTGAGTTGTTTACTAGCATATGGTGATTTTCATGATGGCATTGTTTGCCTATTGCTAGTATGTATCATTTTTGTATGTTTTATTTTCTTTATAAAGTTTTGAGAAAATCCAAAAAGATTTTTGTATTTTGTTTGCACCGTTTATGGATAAACACTGGGGATGACCGAGCCACAACATCATTCCATTATTTTCATGTGACTATTTGATAGTGTTTTGAGACAATAGGTCAAGTCATCCTTGTGATTTATAATGTTTGGAGTCATTAAGATGTAATTAAGTGTTACTTCCTACATGTTTGACTCATGTTTACTTTATTTCACACATGCACGGACTTGTTTGATTATTGTGCTTGTCTTATCACATGTTGGTTGGGTTTTTTCACTTCAATCCTGTCCTTAAAAGAATCCAAGCGCGATAAATTTTGGTAAGGAAATTGTGCATTTAAAAACCGTTTTGTGAGTTTGTGTGCTTTGTTTGAAAAAACGGGGAGGGGGGCTGCGAAAGGTAATTATCTATCCTTTGCGCAAAAGCCACCGTTAAAATGGACCTAAAAAATGGAGGAATTTTATTATCCGGGGTCCAAAGAGGTTAAAAGAGCCCGGAAAAAAAAATTTAAGGCAATAAAAAGAAATTCATGCCAAATTATGGGTCATTTAGGTTTTTGCACCAATTCTCCAATGTTTGAGAATTTAGATTACCTCTAAAAGAAAATATCTATGAGGGTGTTTGGTTGGAGAATTTAAAACGGGTTTGCACGTCCTTGAAATGCTTGAAAATGCGCTACATAGTTTTGGACGTTATTGGCGTGGAAATCACTTTGACTTTGATTTGTTGATTTGCATAAGACGATGTCATCTAAATTCAACAAATTTTTACACCTAAGGAAACCTTTGATGCTCATTCGTTAGGGGTACACGTATGCATCGTGCACATACGATTGCTGGAGTTGATTTAACTATCGAATGTGTTCACACCCATTCATTCCATTTCCATGACTTGGTTGTTTGAGTCTAAATCCATGGTGTGATTTTTGTAGCGTGTTTTTTTTCAAATGTATCTTATCTTTGTATGAAAAAAATTGAAAAAATCAAAAATAGTTTGTGCATTTGTTTTTTAGCATCTCTTTGCAAGAGCACGTTTACCATATTGTTTGATGCCCTGTTTTGTGTACCGTGACACCCCGTTTTCTGCTTATTTGATTCATTCTTCCCATTTGTCTATTTGGGGACATCATAAAAAGGGGGAGAAAGAATTATCATTTTATGGGGGTGTTTGAATTTTGGGGGAGTTTTTGAGATTTAGCTTATGCTTTTATCATAAATGGGTATCTATATGTGTATCTCATTTCAAACTCGATATGTCACGTGGTATTTGCTTTGTCTCATGTGTGTAGGTATGAAGATTGAAGATCAATATGTTGCACACCCTGATGAGAAAAGCATAGAGATTTGATGATTGTTGAAGATTGAAGAACAAACGATGAAGATTTAAACATTTGTATCTTTCCATCTTTAGGGTTCATGGGAGGGTAGATTTGTATAGGTCATAAGTTGATAATTCGTATTTTTTATGAATGTACCGGCATAGACATAGGGGGAGATTTGTAAGGACATTTTTATCCATTGTCAATATGTATGTCGTACGCCGTTACACCGCTGAAGAAACTCAAGATTGCATCTACATCAACGGATCCGAATATCAAAGCGTCTTCAACATCATAGCCTCTGCAAGAATGAACTTGGTAAAGTTTCGTTTTTAAGTTCCTTAAAGTTCATACTTAGTATTGGGAAATTTTTATAAAATGTTTTTCTTATAAAAATAAGAAGTAAGTTTTTTCAAGCAAAATGAGGCTTTTAAAATATTTTTTTATATTCTGGTTAGCCGGACCGGTCCGCCCATATTAAACGAACCGGTCCGCCTACCTACCGGACCGATCCGCTTTGCACCAGTGAACCACGGACCGATTGCAAATCGAAGAAGCCTATTTTAAAAAGAACCGATCCGAGGTCGGACCGATCCGCCTCCTAGCCGGACCGGTCCGCCTGGGATAAATTCGAACAGTTCCGTGTAATATTTTTCCACCGACTCTTAGTTTCTATATGTATTCCTACTTCGTTGGTGTATTTTTTCAAGTCTTTGAGAAAACGTTTCTAAGAGTACAAACGCAACAAGACTCCGATTTTTGATGTGCCAAACATCTTTTTGATTCACACAGAAAAATCCCAATATTTATCGTGAGCACTTTGGTAATTTGTGTATTGATTTTGATTCTTCGGAAATTGCCAAAAAGAAGAGTGGTGAGAGAGTCCTAGTTTTAGAGAAGGAATTGGAGGAATTAAAAAATTCTAGGGTTTCCGTTTGTGCCGTCGAGGATAAAAAATTAATCGATGATTTTATGGCACGTGAAAAGACTCTTAGGGATAAGTTTGTTTTAATTGATGGTGAGCGCGATAAACTGTTAAGTTTAATTGATAATTTGAAAAGGAAATCGGTGTCTTTGGAAGAGTCTAATTCTTTGCTTGAGTCAAAAATTTTGAAGTTAAAAAATGATTTGACAGACTCTAGTAGGTTAGATAGTGATGTTAGTGGCTCATCTTGTTCTCATGATTCTAGTGGTAAAGCCAAAACCATCATTTGTTTGAGAGGGTCAACTAATTCCAAGGACGTTAGAAAAGATCACACTTTAGGTGTCATTGCACCCGTTTACACATGTACATATTGTGGTAGGAAAGGTCACCTTAGGCGTTTTTGTTTCGATCATGGAAAAAGTCCTAGGAAGTTTATGTCTAGTGTTCCTGTGGTTCCCAAAGCCCCCACACGATGTTTCGCGTCTATTTGGGTTAGAAAATCACTTTTAGAGGCACCAGATTTTAGACAAGTTGATTCCTGTTTGCTCGCACATGATTCTTCACTTGTCATATCATATGGATGATTGAGGTTTGAGTTGTTTACTAGCATATGGTGATTTTCATGATGGCATTGTTTGCCTATTGCTAGTATGTATCATTTTTGTATGTTTTATTTTCTTTATAAAGTTTTGAGAAAATCCAAAAAGATTTTTGTATTTTGTTTGCACCGTTTATGGATAAACACTGGGGATGACCGAGCCACAACATCATTCCATTATTTTCATGTGACTATTTGATAGTGTTTTGAGACAATAGGTCAAGTCATCCTTGTGATTTATAATGTTTGGAGTCATTAAGATGTAATTAAGTGTTACTTCCTACATGTTTGACTCATGTTTACTTTATTTCACACATGCACGGACTTGTTTGATTATTGTGCTTGTCTTATCACATGTTGGTTGGGTTTTTTCACTTCAATCCTGTCCTTAAAAGAATCCAAGCGCGATAAATTTTGGTAAGGAAATTGTGCATTTAAAAACCGTTTTGTGAGTTTGTGTGCTTTGTTTGAAAAAACGGGGAGGGGGGCTGCGAAAGGTAATTATCTATCCTTTGCGCAAAAGCCACCGTTAAAATGGACCTAAAAAATGGAGGAATTTTATTATCCGGGGTCCAAAGAGGTTAAAAGAGCCCGGAAAAAAAAATTTAAGGCAATAAAAAGAAATTCATGCCAAATTATGGGTCATTTAGGTTTTTGCACCAATTCTCCAATGTTTGAGAATTTAGATTACCTCTAAAAGAAAATATCTATGAGGTTGTTTGGTTGGAGAATTTAAAACGGGTTTGCACGTCCTTGAAATGCTTGAAAATGCGCTACATAGTTTTGGACGTTATTGGCGTGGAAATCACTTTGACTTTGATTTGTTGATTTGCATAAGACGATGTCATCTAAATTCAACAAATTTTTACACCTAAGGAAACCTTTGATGCTCATTCGTTAGGGGTACACGTATGCATCGTGCACATACGATTGCTGGAGTTGATTTAACTATCGAATGTGTTCACACTCATTCATTCCATTTCCATGACTTGGTTGTTTGAGTCTAAATCCATGGTGTGATTTTTGTAGCGTGTTTTTTTTCAAATGTATCTTATCTTTGTATGAAAAAAATTGAAAAAATCAAAAATAGTTTGTGCATTTGTATTTTAGCATCTCTTTGCAAGAGCACGTTTACCATATTGTTTGATGCCCTGTTTTGTGTACCGTGACACCCCGTTTTCTGCTTATTTGATTCATTCTTCCCATTTGTCTATTTGGGGACATCATAAAAAGGGGGAGAAAGAATTATCATTTTATGGGGGTGTTTGAATTTTGGGGGAGTTTTTGAGATTTAGCTTATGCTTTTATCATAAATGGGTATCTATATGTGTATCTCATTTCAAACTCGATATGTCACGTGGTATTTGCTTTGTCTCATGTGTGTAGGTATGAAGATTGAAGATCAATATGTTGCACACCCTGATGAGAAAAGCATAGAGATTTGATGATTGTTGAAGATTGAAGAACAAACGATGAAGATTTAAACATTTGTATCTTTCCATCTTTAGGGTTCATGGGAGGGTAGATTTGTATAGGTCATAAGTTGATAATTCGTATTTTTTATGAATGTACCGGCATAGACATAGGGGGAGATTTGTAAGGACATTTTTATCCATTGTCAATATGTATGTCGTACGCCGTTACACCGCTGAAGAAACTCAAGATTGCATCTACATCAACGGATACGAATATCAAAGCGTCTTCAACATCATAGCCTCTGCAAGAATGAACTTGGTAAAGTTTCGTTTTTAAGTTCCTTAAAGTTCATACTTAGTATTGGGAAATTTTTATAAAATGTTTTTCTTATAAAAATAAGAAGTAAGTTTTTTCAAGCAAAATGAGGCTTTTAAAATATTTTTTTATATTCTGGTTAGCCGGACCGGTCCGCCCATATTAAACGAACCGGTCCGCCTACCTACCGGACCGATCCGCTTTGCACCAGTGAACCACGGACCGATTGCAAATCGAAGAAGCCTATTTTAAAAAGAACCGATCCGAGGTCGGACCGATCCGCCTCCTAGCCGGACCGGTCCGCCTGGGATAAATTCGAACAGTTCCGTGTAATATTTTTCCACCGACTCTTAGTTTCTATATGTATTCCTACTTCGTTGGTGTATTTTTTCAAGTCTTTGAGAAAACGTTTCTAGGAGTACAAACACAACAAGACTCCGATTTTTGATGTGCCAAACATCTTTTTGATTCACACAGAAAAATCCCAATATTTATCGTGAGCACTTTGGTAATTTGTGTATTGATTTTGATTCTTCGGAAATTGCCAAAAAGAAGAGTGGTGAGAGAGTCCTAGTTTTAGAGAAGGAATTGGAGGAATTAAAAAATTCTAGGGTTTCCGTTTGTGCCGTCGAGGATAAAAAATTAATCGATGATTTTATGGCACGTGAAAAGACTCTGAGGGATAAGTTTGTTTTAATTGATGGTGAGCGCAATAAACTGTTAAGTTTAATTGATAATTTGAAAAGGAAATCGGTGTCTTTGGAAGAGTCTAATTCTTTGCTTGAGTCAAAAATTTTGAAGTTAAAAAATGATTTGACAGACTCTAGTAGGTTAGATAGTGATGTTAGTGGCTCATCTTGTTCTCATGATTCTAGTGGTAAAGCCAAAACCATCATTTGTTTGAGAGGGTCAACTAATTCCAAGGACGTTAGAAAAGATCACACTTTAGGTGTCATTGCACCCGTTTACACATGTACATATTGTGGTAGGAAAGGTCACCTTAGGCGTTTTTGTTTCGATCATGGAAAAAGTCCTAGGAAGTTTATGTCTAGTGTTCCTGTGGTTCCCAAAGCCCCCACACGATGTTTCGCGTCTATTTGGGTTAGAAAATCACTTTTAGAGGCACCAGATTTTAGACAAGTTGATTCATGTTTGCTCGCACATGATTCTTCACTTGCCATATCATATGGATGATTGAGGTTTGAGTTGTTTACTAGCATATGGTGATTTTCATGATGGCATTGTTTGCCTATTGCTAGTATGTATCATTTTTGTATGTTTTATTTTCTTTATAAAGTTTTGAGAAAATCCAAAAAGATTTTTGTATTTTGTTTGCACCGTTTATGGATAAACACTGGGGATGACCGAGCCACAACATCATTCCATTATTTTCATGTGACTATTTGATAGTGTTTTGAGACAATAGGTCAAGTCATCCTTGTGATTTATAATGTTTGGAGTCATTAAGATGTAATTAAGTGTTACTTCCTACATGTTTGACTCATGTTTACTTTATTTCACACATGCACGGACTTGTTTGATTATTGTGCTTGTCTTATCACATGTTGGTTGGGTTTTTTCACTTCAATCCTGTCCTTAAAAGAATCCAAGCGCGATAAATTTTGGTAAGGAAATTGTGCATTTAAAAACCGTTTTGTGAGTTTGTGTGCTTTGTTTGAAAAAACGGGGAGGGGGGCTGCGAAAGGTAATTATCTATCCTTTGCGCAAAAGCCACCGTTAAAATGGACCTAAAAAATGGAGGAATTTTATTATCCGGGGTCCAAAGAGGTTAAAAGAGCCCGGAAAAAAAAATTTAAGGCAATAAAAAGAAATTCATGCCAAATTATGGGTCATTTAGGTTTTTGCACCAATTCTCCAATGTTTGAGAATTTAGATTACCTCTAAAAGAAAATATCTATGAGGGTGTTTGGTTGGAGAATTTAAAACGGGTTTGCACGTCCTTGAAATGCTTGAAAATGCGCTACATAGTTTTGGACGTTATTGGCGTGGAAATCACTTTGACTTTGATTTGTTGATTTGCATAAGACGATGTCATCTAAATTCAACAAATTTTTACACCTAAGGAAACCTTTGATGCTCATTCGTTAGGGGTACACGTATGCATCGTGCACATACGATTGCTGGAGTTGATTTAACTATCGAATGTGTTCACACCCATTCATTCCATTTCCATGACTTGGTTGTTTGAGTCTAAATCCATGGTGTGATTTTTGTAGCGTGTTTTTTTTCAAATGTATCTTATCTTTGTATGAAAAAAATTGAAAAAATCAAAAATAGTTTGTGCATTTGTATTTTAGCATCTCTTTGCAAGAGCTCGTTTACCATATTGTTTGATGCCCTGTTTTGTGTACCGTGACACCCCGTTTTCTGCTTATTTGATTCATTCTTCCCATTTGTCTATTTGGGGACATCATAAAAAGGGGGAGAAAGAATTATCATTTTATGGGGGTGTTTGAATTTTGGGGGAGTTTTTGAGATTTAGCTTATGCTTTTATCATAAATGGGTATCTATATGTGTATCTCATTTCAAACTCGATATGTCACGTGGTATTTGCTTTGTCTCATGTGTGTAGGTATGAAGATTGAAGATCAATATGTTGCACACCCTGATGAGAAAAGCATAGAGATTTGATGATTGTTGAAGATTGAAGAACAAACGATGAAGATTTAAACATTTGTATCTTTCCATCTTTAGGGTTCATGGGAGGGTAGATTTGTATAGGTCATAAGTTGATAATTCGTATTTTTTATGAATGTACCGGCATAGACATAGGGGGAGATTTGTAAGGACATTTTTATCCATTGTCAATATGTATGCCGTACGCCGTTACACCGCTGAAGAAACTCAAGATTGCATCTACATCAACGGATACGAATATCAAAGCGTCTTCAACATCATAGCCTCTGCAAGAATGAACTTGGTAAAGTTTCGTTTTTAAGTTCCTTAAAGTTCATACTTAGTATTGGGAAATTTTTATAAAATGTTTTTCTTATAAAAATAAGAAGTAAGTTTTTTCAAGCAAAATGAGGCTTTTAAAATATTTTTTTATATTCTGGTTAGCCGGACCGGTCCGCCCATATTAAACGAACCGGTCCGCCTACCTACCGGACCGATCCGCTTTGCACCAGTGAACCACGGACCGATTGCAAATCGAAGAAGCCTATTTTAAAAAGAACCGATCCGAGGTCGGACCGATCCGCCTCCTAGCCGGACCGGTCCGCCTGGGATAAATTCGAACAGTTCCGTGTAATATTTTTCCACCGACTCTTAGTTTCTATATGTATTCCTACTTCGTTGGTGTATTTTTTCAAGTCTTTGAGAAAACGTTTCTAGGAGTACAAACGCAACAAGACTCCGATTTTTGATGTGCCAAACATCTTTTTGATTCACACAGAAAAATCCCAATATTTATCGTGAGCACTTTGGTAATTTGTGTATTGATTTTGATTCTTCGGAAATTGCCAAAAAGAAGAGTGGTGAGAGAGTCCTAGTTTTAGAGAAGGAATTGGAGGAATTAAAAAATTCTAGGGTTTCCGTTTGTGCCGTCGAGGATAAAAAATTAATCGATGATTTTATGGCACGTGAAAAGACTCTGAGGGATAAGTTTGTTTTAATTGATGGTGAGCGCGATAAACTGTTAAGTTTAATTGATAATTTGAAAAGGAAATCGGTGTCTTTGGAAGAGTCTAATTCTTTGCTTGAGTCAAAAATTTTGAAGTTAAAAAATGATTTGACAGACTCTAGTAGGTTAGATAGTGATGTTAGTGGCTCATCTTGTTCTCATGATTCTAGTGGTAAAGCCAAAACCATCATTTGTTTGAGAGGGTCAACTAATTCCAAGGACGTTAGAAAAGATCACACTTTAGGTGTCATTGCACCCGTTTACACATGTACATATTGTGGTAGGAAAGGTCACCTTAGGCGTTTTTGTTTCGATCATGGAAAAAGTCCTAGGAAGTTTATGTCTAGTGTTCCTGTGGTTCCCAAAGCCCCCACACGATGTTTCGCGTCTATTTGGGTTAGAAAATCACTTTTAGAGGCACCAGATTTTAGACAAGTTGATTCCTGTTTGCTCGCACATGATTCTTCACTTGCCATATCATATGGATGATTGAGGTTTGAGTTGTTTACTAGCATATGGTGATTTTCATGATGGCATTGTTTGCCTATTGCTAGTATGTATCATTTTTGTATGTTTTATTTTCTTTATAAAGTTTTGAGAAAATCCAAAAAGATTTTTGTATTTTGTTTGCACCGTTTATGGATAAACACTGGGGATGACCGAGCCACAACATCATTCCATTATTTTCATGTGACTATTTGATAGTGTTTTGAGACAATAGGTCAAGTCATCCTTGTGATTTATAATGTTTGGAGTCATTAAGATGTAATTAAGTGTTACTTCCTACATGTTTGACTCATGTTTACTTTATTTCACACATGCACGGACTTGTTTGATTATTGTGCTTGTCTTATCACATGTTGGTTGGGTTTTTTCACTTCAATCCTGTCCTTAAAAGAATCCAAGCGCGATAAATTTTGGTAAGGAAATTGTGCATTTAAAAACCGTTTTGTGAGTTTGTGTGCTTTGTTTGAAAAAACGGGGAGGGGGGCTGCGAAAGGTAATTATCTATCCTTTGCGCAAAAGCCACCGTTAAAATGGACCTAAAAAATGGAGGAATTTTATTATCCGGGGTCCAAAGAGGTTAAAAGAGCCCGGAAAAAAAAATTTAAGGCAATAAAAAGAAATTCATGCCAAATTATGGGTCATTTAGGTTTTTGCACCAATTCTCCAATGTTTGAGAATTTAGATTACCTCTAAAAGAAAATATCTATGAGGGTGTTTGGTTGGAGAATTTAAAACGGGTTTGCACGTCCTTGAAATGCTTGAAAATGCGCTACATAGTTTTGGACGTTATTGGCGTGGAAATCACTTTGACTTTGATTTGTTGATTTGCATAAGACGATGTCATCTAAATTCAACAAATTTTTACACCTAAGGAAACCTTTGATGCTCATTCGTTAGGGGTACACGTATGCATCGTGCACATACGATTGCTGGAGTTGATTTAACTATCGAATGTGTTCACACCCATTCATTCCATTTCCATGACTTGGTTGTTTGAGTCTAAATCCATGGTGTGATTTTTGTAGCGTGTTTTTTTTCAAATGTATCTTATCTTTGTATGAAAAAAATTGAAAAAATCAAAAATAGTTTGTGCATTTGTTTTTTAGCATCTCTTTGCAAGAGCACGTTTACCATATTGTTTGATGCCCTGTTTTGTGTACCGTGACACCCCGTTTTCTGCTTATTTGATTCTTTCTTCCCATTTGTCTATTTGGGGACATCATAAAAAGGGGGAGAAAGAATTATCATTTTATGGGGGAGTTTGAATTTTGGGGGAGTTTTTGAGATTTAGCTTATGCTTTTATCATAAATGGGTATCTATATGTGTATCTCATTTCAAACTCGATATGTCACGTGGTATTTGCTTTGTCTCATGTGTGTAGGTATGAAGATTGAAGATCAATATGTTGCACACCCTGATGAGAAAAGCATAGAGATTTGATGATTGTTGAAGATCGAAGAACAAACGATGAAGATTTAAACATTTGTATCTTTCCATCTTTAGGGTTCATGGGAGGGTAGATTTGTACAGGTCATAAGTTGATAATTCGTATTTTTTATGAATGTACCGGCATAGACATAGGGGGAGATTTGTAAGGACATTTTTATCCATTGTCAATATGTATGTCGTACGCCGTTACACCGCTGAAGAAACTCAAGATTGCATCTACATCAACGGATACGAATATCAAAGCGTCTTCAACATCATAGCCTCTGCAAGAATGAACTTGGTAAAGTTTCGTTTTTAAGTTCCTTAAAGTTCATACTTAGTATTGGGAAATTTTTATAAAATGTTTTTCTTATAAAAATAAGAAGTAAGTTTTTTCAAGCAAAATGAGGCTTTTAAAATATTTTTTTATATTCTGGTTAGCCGGACCGGTCCGCCCATATTAAACGAACCGGTCCGCCTACCTACCGGACCGATCCGCTTTGCACCAGTGAACCACGGACCGATTGCAAATCGAAGAAGCCTATTTTAAAAAGAACCGATCCGAGGTCGGACCGATCCGCCTCCTAGCCGGACCGGTCCGCCTGGGATAAATTCGAACAGTTCCGTGTAATATTTTTCCACCGACTCTTAGTTTCTATATGTATTCCTACTTCGTTGGTGTATTTTTTCAAGTCTTTGAGAAAACGTTTCTAAGAGTACAAACGCAACAAGACTCCGATTTTTGATGTGCCAAACATCTTTTTGATTCACACAGAAAAATCCCAATATTTATCGTGAGCACTTTGGTAATTTGTGTATTGATTTTGATTCTTCGGAAATTGCCAAAAAGAAGAGTGGTGAGAGAGTCCTAGTTTTAGAGAAGGAATTGGAGGAATTAAAAAATTCTAGGGTTTCCGTTTGTGCCGTCGAGGATAAAAAATTAATCGATGATTTTATGGCACGTGAAAAGACTCTTAGGGATAAGTTTGTTTTAATTGATGGTGAGCGCGATAAACTGTTAAGTTTAATTGATAATTTGAAAAGGAAATCGGTGTCTTTGGAAGAGTCTAATTCTTTGCTTGAGTCAAAAATTTTGAAGTTAAAAAATGATTTGACAGACTCTAGTAGGTTAGATAGTGATGTTAGTGGCTCATCTTGTTCTCATGATTCTAGTGGTAAAGCCAAAACCATCATTTGTTTGAGAGGGTCAACTAATTCCAAGGACGTTAGAAAAGATCACACTTTAGGTGTCATTGCACCCGTTTACACATGTACATATTGTGGTAGGAAAGGTCACCTTAGGCGTTTTTGTTTCGATCATGGAAAAAGTCCTAGGAAGTTTATGTCTAGTGTTCCTGTGGTTCCCAAAGCCCCCACACGATGTTTCGCGTCTATTTGGGTTAGAAAATCACTTTTAGAGGCACCAGATTTTAGACAAGTTGATTCCTGTTTGCTCGCACATGATTCTTCACTTGCCATATCATATGGATGATTGAGGTTTGAGTTGTTTACTAGCATATGGTGATTTTCATGATGGCATTGTTTGCCTATTGCTAGTATGTAGCATTTTTGTATGTTTTATTTTCTTTATAAAGTTTTGAGAAAATCCAAAAAGATTTTTGTATTTTGTTTGCACCGTTTATGGATAAACACTGGGGATGACCGAGCCACAACATCATTCCATTATTTTCATGTGACTATTTGATAGTGTTTTGAGACAATAGGTCAAGTCATCCTTGTGATTTATAATGTTTGGAGTCATTAAGATGTAATTAAGTGTTACTTCCTACATGTTTGACTCATGTTTACTTTATTTCACACATGCACGGACTTGTTTGATTATTGTGCTTGTCTTATCACATGTTGGTTGGGTTTTTTCACTTCAATCCTGTCCTTAAAAGAATCCAAGCGCGATAAATTTTGGTAAGGAAATTGTGCATTTAAAAACCGTTTTGTGAGTTTGTGTGCTTTGTTTGAAAAAACGGGGAGGGGGGCTGCGAAAGGTAATTATCTATCCTTTGCGCAAAAGCCACCGTTAAAATGGACCTAAAAAATGGAGGAATTTTATTATCCGGGGTCCAAAGAGGTTAAAAGAGCCCGGAAAAAAAAATTTAAGGCAATAAAAAGAAATTCATGCCAAATTATGGGTCATTTAGGTTTTTGCACCAATTCTCCAATGTTTGAGAATTTAGATTACCTCTAAAAGAAAATATCTATGAGGGTGTTTGGTTGGAGAATTTAAAACGGGTTTGCACGTCCTTGAAATGCTTGAAAATGCGCTACATAGTTTTGGACGTTATTGGCGTGGAAATCACTTTGACTTTGATTTGTTGATTTGCATAAGACGATGTCATCTAAATTCAACAAATTTTTACACCTAAGGAAACCTTTGATGCTCATTCGTTAGGGGTACACGTATGCATCGTGCACATACGATTGCTGGAGTTGATTTAACTATCGAATGTGTTCACACCCATTCATTCCATTTCCATGACTTGGTTGTTTGAGTCTAAATCCATGGTGTGATTTTTGTAGCGTGTTTTTTTTCAAATGTATCTTATCTTTGTATGAAAAAAATTGAAAAAATCAAAAATAGTTTGTGCATTTGTTTTTTAGCATCTCTTTGCAAGAGCACGTTTACCATATTGTTTGATGCCCTGTTTTGTGTACCGTGACACCCCGTTTTCTGCTTATTTGATTCTTTCTTCCCATTTGTCTATTTGGGGACATCATAAAAAGGGGGAGAAAGAATTATCATTTTATGGGGGAGTTTGAATTTTGGGGGAGTTTTTGAGATTTAGCTTATGCTTTTATCATAAATGGGTATCTATATGTGTATCTCATTTCAAACTCGATATGTCACGTGGTATTTGCTTTGTCTCATGTGTGTAGGTATGAAGATTGAAGATCAATATGTTGCACACCCTGATGAGAAAAGCATAGAGATTTGATGATTGTTGAAGATCGAAGAACAAACGATGAAGATTTAAACATTTGTATCTTTCCATCTTTAGGGTTCATGGGAGGGTAGATTTGTACAGGTCATAAGTTGATAATTCGTATTTTTTATGAATGTACCGGCATAGACATAGGGGGAGATTTGTAAGGACATTTTTATCCATTGTCAATATGTATGTCGTACGCCGTTACACCGCTGAAGAAACTCAAGATTGCATCTACATCAACGGATACGAATATCAAAGCGTCTTCAACATCATAGCCTCTGCAAGAATGAACTTGGTAAAGTTTCGTTTTTAAGTTCCTTAAAGTTCATACTTAGTATTGGGAAATTTTTATAAAATGTTTTTCTTATAAAAATAAGAAGTAAGTTTTTTCAAGCAAAATGAGGCTTTTAAAATATTTTTTTATATTCTGGTTAGCCGGACCGGTCCGCCCATATTAAACGAACCGGTCCGCCTACCTACCGGACCGATCCGCTTTGCACCAGTGAACCACGGACCGATTGCAAATCGAAGAAGCCTATTTTAAAAAGAACCGATCCGAGGTCGGACCGATCCGCCTCCTAGCCGGACCGGTCCGCCTGGGATAAATTCGAACAGTTCCGTGTAATATTTTTCCACCGACTCTTAGTTTCTATATGTATTCCTACTTCGTTGGTGTATTTTTTCAAGTCTTTGAGAAAACGTTTCTAAGAGTACAAACGCAACAAGACTCCGATTTTTGATGTGCCAAACATCTTTTTGATTCACACAGAAAAATCCCAATATTTATCGTGAGCACTTTGGTAATTTGTGTATTGATTTTGATTCTTCGGAAATTGCCAAAAAGAAGAGTGGTGAGAGAGTCCTAGTTTTAGAGAAGGAATTGGAGGAATTAAAAAATTCTAGGGTTTCCGTTTGTGCCGTCGAGGATAAAAAATTAATCGATGATTTTATGGCACGTGAAAAGACTCTTAGGGATAAGTTTGTTTTAATTGATGGTGAGCGCGATAAACTGTTAAGTTTAATTGATAATTTGAAAAGGAAATCGCTGTCTTTGGAAGAGTCTAATTCTTTGCTTGAGTCAAAAATTTTGAAGTTAAAAAATGATTTGACAGACTCTAGTAGGTTAGATAGTGATGTTAGTGGCTCATCTTGTTCTCATGATTCTAGTGGTAAAGCCAAAACCATCATTTGTTTGAGAGGGTCAACTAATTCCAAGGACGTTAGAAAAGATCACACTTTAGGTGTCATTGCACCCGTTTACACATGTACATATTGTGGTAGGAAAGGTCACCTTAGGCGTTTTTGTTTCGATCATGGAAAAAGTCCTAGGAAGTTTATGTCTAGTGTTCCTGTGGTTCCCAAAGCCCCCACACGATGTTTCGCGTCTATTTGGGTTAGAAAATCACTTTTAGAGGCACCAGATTTTAGACAAGTTGATTCCTGTTTGCTCGCACATGATTCTTCACTTGCCATATCATATGGATGATTGAGGTTTGAGTTGTTTACTAGCATATGGTGATTTTCATGATGGCATTGTTTGCCTATTGCTAGTATGTAGCATTTTTGTATGTTTTATTTTCTTTATAAAGTTTTGAGAAAATCCAAAAAGATTTTTGTATTTTGTTTGCACCGTTTATGGATAAACACTGGGGATGACCGAGCCACAACATCATTCCATTATTTTCATGTGACTATTTGATAGTGTTTTGAGACAATAGGTCAAGTCATCCTTGTGATTTATAATGTTTGGAGTCATTAAGATGTAATTAAGTGTTACTTCCTACATGTTTGACTCATGTTTACTTTATTTCACACATGCACGGACTTGTTTGATTATTGTGCTTGTCTTATCACATGTTGGTTGGGTTTTTTCACTTCAATCCTGTCCTTAAAAGAATCCAAGCGCGATAAATTTTGGTAAGGAAATTGTGCATTTAAAAACCGTTTTGTGAGTTTGTGTGCTTTGTTTGAAAAAACGGGGAGGGGGGCTGCGAAAGGTAATTATCTATCCTTTGCGCAAAAGCCACCGTTAAAATGGACCTAAAAAATGGAGGAATTTTATTATCCGGGGTCCAAAGAGGTTAAAAGAGCCCGGAAAAAAAAATTTAAGGCAATAAAAAGAAATTCATGCCAAATTATGGGTCATTTAGGTTTTTGCACCAATTCTCCAATGTTTGAGAATTTAGATTACCTCTAAAAGAAAATATCTATGAGGGTGTTTGGTTGGAGAATTTAAAACGGGTTTGCACGTCCTTGAAATGCTTGAAAATGCGCTACATAGTTTTGGACGTTATTGGCGTGGAAATCACTTTGACTTTGATTTGTTGATTTGCATAAGACGATGTCATCTAAATTCAACAAATTTTTACACCTAAGGAAACCTTTGATGCTCATTCGTTAGGGGTACACGTATGCATCGTGCACATACGATTGCTGGAGTTGATTTAACTATCGAATGTGTTCACACCCATTCATTCCATTTCCATGACTTGGTTGTTTGAGTCTAAATCCATGGTGTGATTTTTGTAGCGTGTTTTTTTTCAAATGTATCTTATCTTTGTATGAAAAAAATTGAAAAAATCAAAAATAGTTTGTGCATTTGTTTTTTAGCATCTCTTTGCAAGAGCACGTTTACCATATTGTTTGATGCCCTGTTTTGTGTACCGTGACACCCCGTTTTCTGCTTATTTGATTCTTTCTTCCCATTTGTCTATTTGGGGACATCATAAAAAGGGGGAGAAAGAATTATCATTTTATGGGGGAGTTTGAATTTTGGGGGAGTTTTTGAGATTTAGCTTATGCTTTTATCATAAATGGGTATCTATATGTGTATCTCATTTCAAACTCGATATGTCACGTGGTATTTGCTTTGTCTCATGTGTGTAGGTATGAAGATTGAAGATCAATATGTTGCACACCCTGATGAGAAAAGCATAGAGATTTGATGATTGTTGAAGATCGAAGAACAAACGATGAAGATTTAAACATTTGTATCTTTCCATCTTTAGGGTTCATGGGAGGGTAGATTTGTACAGGTCATAAGTTGATAATTCGTATTTTTTATGAATGTACCGGCATAGACATAGGGGGAGATTTGTAAGGACATTTTTATCCATTGTCAATATGTATGTCGTACGCCGTTACACCGCTGAAGAAACTCAAGATTGCATCTACATCAACGGATACGAATATCAAAGCGTCTTCAACATCATAGCCTCTGCAAGAATGAACTTGGTAAAGTTTCGTTTTTAAGTTCCTTAAAGTTCATACTTAGTATTGGGAAATTTTTATAAAATGTTTTTCTTATAAAAATAAGAAGTAAGTTTTTTCAAGCAAAATGAGGCTTTTAAAATATTTTTTTATATTCTGGTTAGCCGGACCGGTCCGCCCATATTAAACGAACCGGTCCGCCTACCTACCGGACCGATCCGCTTTGCACCAGTGAACCACGGACCGATTGCAAATCGAAGAAGCCTATTTTAAAAAGAACCGATCCGAGGTCGGACCGATCCGCCTCCTAGCCGGACCGGTCCGCCTGGGATAAATTCGAACAGTTCCGTGTAATATTTTTCCACCGACTCTTAGTTTCTATATGTATTCCTACTTCGTTGGTGTATTTTTTCAAGTCTTTGAGAAAACGTTTCTAAGAGTACAAACGCAACAAGACTCCGATTTTTGATGTGCCAAACATCTTTTTGATTCACACAGAAAAATCCCAATATTTATCGTGAGCACTTTGGTAATTTGTGTATTGATTTTGATTCTTCGGAAATTGCCAAAAAGAAGAGTGGTGAGAGAGTCCTAGTTTTAGAGAAGGAATTGGAGGAATTAAAAAATTCTAGGGTTTCCGTTTGTGCCGTCGAGGATAAAAAATTAATCGATGATTTTATGGCACGTGAAAAGACTCTTAGGGATAAGTTTGTTTTAATTGATGGTGAGCGCGATAAACTGTTAAGTTTAATTGATAATTTGAAAAGGAAATCGCTGTCTTTGGAAGAGTCTAATTCTTTGCTTGAGTCAAAAATTTTGAAGTTAAAAAATGATTTGACAGACTCTAGTAGGTTAGATAGTGATGTTAGTGGCTCATCTTGTTCTCATGATTCTAGTGGTAAAGCCAAAACCATCATTTGTTTGAGAGGGTCAACTAATTCCAAGGACGTTAGAAAAGATCACACTTTAGGTGTCATTGCACCCGTTTACACATGTACATATTGTGGTAGGAAAGGTCACCTTAGGCGTTTTTGTTTCGATCATGGAAAAAGTCCTAGGAAGTTTATGTCTAGTGTTCCTGTGGTTCCCAAAGCCCCCACACGATGTTTCGCGTCTATTTGGGTTAGAAAATCACTTTTAGAGGCACCAGATTTTAGACAAGTTGATTCCTGTTTGCTCGCACATGATTCTTCACTTGCCATATCATATGGATGATTGAGGTTTGAGTTGTTTACTAGCATATGGTGATTTTCATGATGGCATTGTTTGCCTATTGCTAGTATGTAGCATTTTTGTATGTTTTATTTTCTTTATAAAGTTTTGAGAAAATCCAAAAAGATTTTTGTATTTTGTTTGCACCGTTTATGGATAAACACTGGGGATGACCGAGCCACAACATCATTCCATTATTTTCATGTGACTATTTGATAGTGTTTTGAGACAATAGGTCAAGTCATCCTTGTGATTTATAATGTTTGGAGTCATTAAGATGTAATTAAGTGTTACTTCCTACATGTTTGACTCATGTTTACTTTATTTCACACATGCACGGACTTGTTTGATTATTGTGCTTGTCTTATCACATGTTGGTTGGGTTTTTTCACTTCAATCATGTCCTTAAAAGAATCCAAGCGCGATAAATTTTGGTAAGGAAATTGTGCATTTAAAAACCGTTTTGTGAGTTTGTGTGCTTTGTTTGAAAAAACGGGGAGGGGGGCTGCGAAAGGTAATTATCTATCCTTTGCGCAAAAGCCACCGTTAAAATGGACCTAAAAAATGGAGGAATTTTATTATCCGGGGTCCAAAGAGGTTAAAAGAGCCCGGAAAAAAAAATTTAAGGCAATAAAAAGAAATTCATGCCAAATTATGGGTCATTTAGGTTTTTGCACCAATTCTCCAATGTTTGAGAATTTAGATTACCTCTAAAAGAAAATATCTATGAGGGTGTTTGGTTGGAGAATTTAAAACGGGTTTGCACGTCCTTGAAATGCTTGAAAATGCGCTACATAGTTTTGGACGTTATTGGCGTGGAAATCACTTTGACTTTGATTTGTTGATTTGCATAAGACGATGTCATCTAAATTCAACAAATTTTTACACCTAAGGAAACCTTTGATGCTCATTCGTTAGGGGTACACGTATGCATCGTGCACATACGATTGCTGGAGTTGATTTAACTATCGAATGTGTTCACACCCATTCATTCCATTTCCATGACTTGGTTGTTTGAGTCTAAATCCATGGTGTGATTTTTGTAGCGTGTTTTTTTTCAAATGTATCTTATCTTTGTATGAAAAAAATTGAAAAAATCAAAAATAGTTTGTGCATTTGTTTTTTAGCATCTCTTTGCAAGAGCACGTTTACCATATTGTTTGATGCCCTGTTTTGTGTACCGTGACACCCCGTTTTCTGCTTATTTGATTCATTCTTCCCATTTGTCTATTTGGGGACATCATAAAAAGGGGGAGAAAGAATTATCATTTTATGGGGGAGTTTTTGAGATTTAGCTTATGCTTTTATCATAAATGGGTATCTATATGTGTATCTCATTTCAAACTCGATATGTCACGTGGTATTTGCTTTGTCTCATGTGTGTAGGTATGAAGATTGAAGATCAATATGTTGCACACCCTGATGAGAAAAGCATAGAGATTTGATGATTGTTGAAGATTGAAGAACAAACGATGAAGATTTAAACATTTGTATCTTTCCATCTTTAGGGTTCATGGGAGGGTAGATTTGTATAGGTCATAAGTTGATAATTCGTATTTTTTATGAATGTACCGGCATAGACATAGGGGGAGATTTGTAAGGACATTTTTATCCATTGTCAATATGTATGTCGTACGCCGTTACACCGCTGAAGAAACTCAAGATTGCATCTACATCAACGGATACGAATATCAAAGCGTCTTCAACATCATAGCCTCTGCAAGAATGAACTTGGTAAAGTTTCGTTTTTAAGTTCCTTAAAGTTCATACTTAGTATTGGGAAATTTTTATAAAATGTTTTTCTTATAAAAATAAGAAGTAAGTTTTTTCAAGCAAAATGAGGCTTTTAAAATATTTTTTTATATTCTGGTTAGCCGGACCGGTCCGCCCATATTAAACGAACCGGTCCGCCTACCTACCGGACCGATCCGCTTTGCACCAGTGAACCACGGACCGATTGCAAATCGAAGAAGCCTATTTTAAAAAGAACCGATCCGAGGTCGGACCGATCCGCCTCCTAGCCGGACCGGTCCGCCTGGGATAAATTCGAACAGTTCCGTGTAATATTTTTCCACCGACTCTTAGTTTCTATATGTATTCCTACTTCGTTGGTGTATTTTTTCAAGTCTTTGAGAAAACGTTTCTAAGAGTACAAACGCAACAAGACTCCGATTTTTGATGTGCCAAACATCTTTTTGATTCACACAGAAAAATCCCAATATTTATCGTGAGCACTTTGGTAATTTGTGTATTGATTTTGATTCTTCGGAAATTGCCAAAAAGAAGAGTGGTGAGAGAGTCCTAGTTTTAGAGAAGGAATTGGAGGAATTAAAAAATTCTAGGGTTTCCGTTTGTGCCGTCGAGGATAAAAAATTAATCGATGATTTTATGGCACGTGAAAAGACTCTTAGGGATAAGTTTGTTTTAATTGATGGTGAGCGCGATAAACTGTTAAGTTTAATTGATAATTTGAAAAGGAAATCGCTGTCTTTGGAAGAGTCTAATTCTTTGCTTGAGTCAAAAATTTTGAAGTTAAAAAATGATTTGACAGACTCTAGTAGGTTAGATAGTGATGTTAGTGGCTCATCTTGTTCTCATGATTCTAGTGGTAAAGCCAAAACCATCATTTGTTTGAGAGGGTCAACTAATTCCAAGGACGTTAGAAAAGATCACACTTTAGGTGTCATTGCACCCGTTTACACATGTACATATTGTGGTAGGAAAGGTCACCTTAGGCGTTTTTGTTTCGATCATGGAAAAAGTCCTAGGAAGTTTATGTCTAGTGTTCCTGTGGTTCCCAAAGCCCCCACACGATGTTTCGCGTCTATTTGGGTTAGAAAATCACTTTTAGAGGCACCAGATTTTAGACAAGTTGATTCCTGTTTGCTCGCACATGATTCTTCACTTGCCATATCATATGGATGATTGAGGTTTGAGTTGTTTACTAGCATATGGTGATTTTCATGATGGCATTGTTTGCCTATTGCTAGTATGTATCATTTTTGTATGTTTTATTTTCTTTATAAAGTTTTGAGAAAATCCAAAAAGATTTTTGTATTTTGTTTGCACCGTTTATGGATAAACACTGGGGATGACCGAGCCACAACATCATTCCATTATTTTCATGTGACTATTTGATAGTGTTTTGAGACAATAGGTCAAGTCATCCTTGTGATTTATAATGTTTGGAGTCATTAAGATGTAATTAAGTGTTACTTCCTACATGTTTGACTCATGTTTACTTTATTTCACACATGCACGGACTTGTTTGATTATTGTGCTTGTCTTATCACATGTTGGTTGGGTTTTTTCACTTCAATCCTGTCCTTAAAAGAATCCAAGCGCGATAAATTTTGGTAAGGAAATTGTGCATTTAAAAACCGTTTTGTGAGTTTGTGTGCTTTGTTTGAAAAAACGGGGAGGGGGGCTGCGAAAGGTAATTATCTATCCTTTGCGCAAAAGCCACCGTTAAAATGGACCTAAAAAATGGAGGAATTTTATTATCCGGGGTCCAAAGAGGTTAAAAGAGCCCGGAAAAAAAAATTTAAGGCAATAAAAAGAAATTCATGCCAAATTATGGGTCATTTAGGTTTTTGCACCAATTCTCCAATGTTTGAGAATTTAGATTACCTCTAAAAGAAAATATCTATGAGGGTGTTTGGTTGGAGAATTTAAAACGGGTTTGCACGTCCTTGAAATGCTTGAAAATGCGCTACATAGTTTTGGACGTTATTGGCGTGGAAATCACTTTGACTTTGATTTGTTGATTTGCATAAGACGATGTCATCTAAATTCAACAAATTTTTACACCTAAGGAAACCTTTGATGCTCATTCGTTAGGGGTACACGTATGCATCGTGCACATACGATTGCTGGAGTTGATTTAACTATCGAATGTGTTCACACCCATTCATTCCATTTCCATGACTTGGTTGTTTGAGTCTAAATCCATGGTGTGATTTTTGTAGCGTGTTTTTTTTCAAATGTATCTTATCTTTGTATGAAAAAAATTGAAAAAATCAAAAATAGTTTGTGCATTTGTTTTTTAGCATCTCTTTGCAAGAGCACGTTTACCATATTGTTTGATGCCCTGTTTTGTGTACCGTGACACCCCGTTTTCTGCTTATTTGATTCATTCTTCCCATTTGTCTATTTGGGGACATCATAAAAAGGGGGAGAAAGAATTATCATTTTATGGGGGTGTTTGAATTTTGGGGGAGTTTTTGAGATTTAGCTTATGCTTTTATCATAAATGGGTATCTATATGTGTATCTCATTTCAAACTCGATATGTCACGTGGTATTTGCTTTGTCTCATGTGTGTAGGTATGAAGATTGAAGATCAATATGTTGCACACCCTGATGAGAAAAGCATAGAGATTTGATGATTGTTGAAGATTGAAGAACAAACGATGAAGATTTAAACATTTGTATCTTTCCATCTTTAGGGTTCATGGGAGGGTAGATTTGTATAGGTCATAAGTTGATAATTCGTATTTTTTATGAATGTACCGGCATAGACATAGGGGGAGATTTGTAAGGACATTTTTATCCATTGTCAATATGTATGTCGTACGCCGTTACACCGCTGAAGAAACTCAAGATTGCATCTACATCAACGGATACGAATATCAAAGCGTCTTCAACATCATAGCCTCTGCAAGAATGAACTTGGTAAAGTTTCGTTTTTAAGTTCCTTAAAGTTCATACTTAGTATTGGGAAATTTTTATAAAATGTTTTTCTTATAAAAATAAGAAGTAAGTTTTTTCAAGCAAAATGAGGCTTTTAAAATATTTTTTTATATTCTGGTTAGCCGGACCGGTCCGCCCATATTAAACGAACCGGTCCGCCTACCTACCGGACCGATCCGCTTTGCACCAGTGAACCACGGACCGATTGCAAATCGAAGAAGCCTATTTTAAAAAGAACCGATCCGAGGTCGGACCGATCCGCCTCCTAGCCGGACCGGTCCGCCTGGGATAAATTCGAACAGTTCCGTGTAATATTTTTCCACCGACTCTTAGTTTCTATATGTATTCCTACTTCGTTGGTGTATTTTTTCAAGTCTTTGAGAAAACGTTTCTAAGAGTACAAACGCAACAAGACTCCGATTTTTGATGTGCCAAACATCTTTTTGATTCACACAGAAAAATCCCAATATTTATCGTGAGCACTTTGGTAATTTGTGTATTGATTTTGATTCTTCGGAAATTGCCAAAAAGAAGAGTGGTGAGAGAGTCCTAGTTTTAGAGAAGGAATTGGAGGAATTAAAAAATTCTAGGGTTTCCGTTTGTGCCGTCGAGGATAAAAAATTAATCGATGATTTTATGGCACGTGAAAAGACTCTTAGGGATAAGTTTGTTTTAATTGATGGTGAGCGCGATAAACTGTTAAGTTTAATTGATAATTTGAAAAGGAAATCGCTGTCTTTGGAAGAGTCTAATTCTTTGCTTGAGTCAAAAATTTTGAAGTTAAAAAATGATTTGACAGACTCTAGTAGGTTAGATAGTGATGTTAGTGGCTCATCTTGTTCTCATGATTCTAGTGGTAAAGCCAAAACCATCATTTGTTTGAGAGGGTCAACTAATTCCAAGGACGTTAGAAAAGATCACACTTTAGGTGTCATTGCACCCGTTTACACATGTACATATTGTGGTAGGAAAGGTCACCTTAGGCGTTTTTGTTTCGATCATGGAAAAAGTCCTAGGAAGTTTATGTCTAGTGTTCCTGTGGTTCCCAAAGCCCCCACACGATGTTTCGCGTCTATTTGGGTTAGAAAATCACTTTTAGAGGCACCAGATTTTAGACAAGTTGATTCCTGTTTGCTCGCACATGATTCTTCACTTGCCATATCATATGGATGATTGAGGTTTGAGTTGTTTACTAGCATATGGTGATTTTCATGATGGCATTGTTTGCCTATTGCTAGTATGTATCATTTTTGTATGTTTTATTTTCTTTATAAAGTTTTGAGAAAATCCAAAAAGATTTTTGTATTTTGTTTGCACCGTTTATGGATAAACACTGGGGATGACCGAGCCACAACATCATTCCATTATTTTCATGTGACTATTTGATAGTGTTTTGAGACAATAGGTCAAGTCATCCTTGTGATTTATAATGTTTGGAGTCATTAAGATGTAATTAAGTGTTACTTCCTACATGTTTGACTCATGTTTACTTTATTTCACACATGCACGGACTTGTTTGATTATTGTGCTTGTCTTATCACATGTTGGTTGGGTTTTTTCACTTCAATCATGTCCTTAAAAGAATCCAAGCGCGATAAATTTTGGTAAGGAAATTGTGCATTTAAAAACCGTTTTGTGAGTTTGTGTGCTTTGTTTGAAAAAACGGGGAGGGGGGCTGCGAAAGGTAATTATCTATCCTTTGCGCAAAAGCCACCGTTAAAATGGACCTAAAAAATGGAGGAATTTTATTATCCGGGGTCCAAAGAGGTTAAAAGAGCCCGGAAAAAAAAATTTAAGGCAATAAAAAGAAATTCATGCCAAATTATGGGTCATTTAGGTTTTTGCACCAATTCTCCAATGTTTGAGAATTTAGATTACCTCTAAAAGAAAATATCTATGAGGGTGTTTGGTTGGAGAATTTAAAACGGGTTTGCACGTCCTTGAAATGCTTGAAAATGCGCTACATAGTTTTGGACGTTATTGGCGTGGAAATCACTTTGACTTTGATTTGTTGATTTGCATAAGACGATGTCATCTAAATTCAACAAATTTTTACACCTAAGGAAACCTTTGATGCTCATTCGTTAGGGGTACACGTATGCATCGTGCACATACGATTGCTGGAGTTGATTTAACTATCGAATGTGTTCACACCCATTCATTCCATTTCCATGACTTGGTTGTTTGAGTCTAAATCCATGGTGTGATTTTTGTAGCGTGTTTTTTTTCAAATGTATCTTATCTTTGTATGAAAAAAATTGAAAAAATCAAAAATAGTTTGTGCATTTGTTTTTTAGCATCTCTTTGCAAGAGCACGTTTACCATATTGTTTGATGCCCTGTTTTGTGTACCGTGACACCCCGTTTTCTGCTTATTTGATTCTTTCTTCCCATTTGTCTATTTGGGGACATCATAAAAAGGGGGAGAAAGAATTATCATTTTATGGGGGAGTTTGAATTTTGGGGGAGTTTTTGAGATTTAGCTTATGCTTTTATCATAAATGGGTATCTATATGTGTATCTCATTTCAAACTCGATATGTCACATGGTATTTGCTTTGTCTCATGTGTGTAGGTATGAAGATTGAAGATCAATATGTTGCACACCCTGATGAGAAAAGCATAGAGATTTGATGATTGTTGAAGATTGAAGAACAAACGATGAAGATTTAAACATTTGTATCTTTCCATCTTTAGGGTTCATGGGAGGGTAGATTTGTATAGGTCATAAGTTGATAATTCGTATTTTTTATGAATGTACCGGCATAGACATAGGGGGAGATTTGTAAGGACATTTTTATCCATTGTCAATATGTATGTCGTACGCCGTTACACCGCTGAAGAAACTCAAGATTGCATCTACATCAACGGATACGAATATCAAAGCGTCTTCAACATCATAGCCTCTGCAAGAATGAACTTGGTAAAGTTTCGTTTTTAAGTTCCTTAAAGTTCATACTTAGTATTGGGAAATTTTTATAAAATGTTTTTCTTATAAAAATAAGAAGTAAGTTTTTTCAAGCAAAATGAGGCTTTTAAAATATTTTTTTATATTCTGGTTAGCCGGACCGGTCCGCCCATATTAAACGAACCGGTCCGCCTACCTACCGGACCGATCCGCTTTGCACCAGTGAACCACGGACCGATTGCAAATCGAAGAAGCCTATTTTAAAAAGAACCGATCCGAGGTCGGACCGATCCGCCTCCTAGCCGGACCGGTCCCTGGGATAAATTCGAACAGTTCCGTGTAATATTTTTCCACCGACTCTTAGTTTCTATATGTATTCCTACTTCGTTGGTGTATTTTTTCAAGTCTTTGAGAAAACGTTTCTAAGAGTACAAACGCAACAAGACTCCGATTTTTGATGTGCCAAACATCTTTTTGATTCACACAGAAAAATCCCAATATTTATCGTGAGCACTTTGGTAATTTGTGTATTGATTTTGATTCTTCGGAAATTGCCAAAAAGAAGAGTGGTGAGAGAGTCCTAGTTTTAGAGAAGGAATTGGAGGAATTAAAAAATTCTAGGGTTTCCGTTTGTGCCGTCGAGGATAAAAAATTAATCGATGATTTTATGGCACGTGAAAAGACTCTTAGGGATAAGTTTGTTTTAATTGATGGTGAGCGCGATAAACTGTTAAGTTTAATTGATAATTTGAAAAGGAAATCGGTGTCTTTGGAAGAGTCTAATTCTTTGCTTGAGTCAAAAATTTTGAAGTTAAAAAATGATTTGACAGACTCTAGTAGGTTAGATAGTGATGTTAGTGGCTCATCTTGTTCTCATGATTCTAGTGGTAAAGCCAAAACCATCATTTGTTTGAGAGGGTCAACTAATTCCAAGGACGTTAGAAAAGATCACACTTTAGGTGTCATTGCACCCGTTTACACATGTACATATTGTGGTAGGAAAGGTCACCTTAGGCGTTTTTGTTTCGATCATGGAAAAAGTCCTAGGAAGTTTATGTCTAGTGTTCCTGTGGTTCCCAAAGCCCCCACACGATGTTTCGCGTCTATTTGGGTTAGAAAATCACTTTTAGAGGCACCAGATTTTAGACAAGTTGATTCCTGTTTGCTCGCACATGATTCTTCACTTGCCATATCATATGGATGATTGAGGTTTGAGTTGTTTACTAGCATATGGTGATTTTCATGATGGCATTGTTTGCCTATTGCTAGTATGTATCATTTTTGTATGTTTTATTTTCTTTATAAAGTTTTGAGAAAATCCAAAAAGATTTTTGTATTTTGTTTGCACCGTTTATGGATAAACACTGGGGATGACCGAGCCACAACATCATTCCATTATTTTCATGTGACTATTTGATAGTGTTTTGAGACAATAGGTCAAGTCATCCTTGTGATTTATAATGTTTGGAGTCATTAAGATGTAATTAAGTGTTACTTCCTACATGTTTGACTCATGTTTACTTTATTTCACACATGCACGGACTTGTTTGATTATTGTGCTTGTCTTATCACATGTTGGTTGGGTTTTTTCACTTCAATCATGTCCTTAAAAGAATCCAAGCGCGATAAATTTTGGTAAGGAAATTGTGCATTTAAAAACCGTTTTGTGAGTTTGTGTGCTTTGTTTGAAAAAACGGGGAGGGGGGCTGCGAAAGGTAATTATCTATCCTTTGCGCAAAAGCCACCGTTAAAATGGACCTAAAAAATGGAGGAATTTTATTATCCGGGGTCCAAAGAGGTTAAAAGAGCCCGGAAAAAAAAATTTAAGGCAATAAAAAGAAATTCATGCCAAATTATGGGTCATTTAGGTTTTTGCACCAATTCTCCAATGTTTGAGAATTTAGATTACCTCTAAAAGAAAATATCTATGAGGGTGTTTGGTTGGAGAATTTAAAACGGGTTTGCACGTCCTTGAAATGCTTGAAAATGCGCTACATAGTTTTGGACGTTATTGGCGTGGAAATCACTTTGACTTTGATTTGTTGATTTGCATAAGACGATGTCATCTAAATTCAACAAATTTTTACACCTAAGGAAACCTTTGATGCTCATTCGTTAGGGGTACACGTATGCATCGTGCACATACGATTGCTGGAGTTGATTTAACTATCGAATGTGTTCACACCCATTCATTCCATTTCCATGACTTGGTTGTTTGAGTCTAAATCCATGGTGTGATTTTTGTAGCGTGTTTTTTTTCAAATGTATCTTATCTTTGTATGAAAAAAATTGAAAAAATCAAAAATAGTTTGTGCATTTGTTTTTTAGCATCTCTTTGCAAGAGCACGTTTACCATATTGTTTGATGCCCTGTTTTGTGTACCGTGACACCCCGTTTTCTGCTTATTTGATTCATTCTTCCCATTTGTCTATTTGGGGACATCATAAAAAGGGGGAGAAAGAATTATCATTTTATGGGGGAGTTTTTGAGATTTAGCTTATGCTTTTATCATAAATGGGTATCTATATGTGTATCTCATTTCAAACTCGATATGTCACGTGGTATTTGCTTTGTCTCATGTGTGTAGGTATGAAGATTGAAGATCAATATGTTGCACACCCTGATGAGAAAAGCATAGAGATTTGATGATTGTTGAAGATTGAAGAACAAACGATGAAGATTTAAACATTTGTATCTTTCCATCTTTAGGGTTCATGGGAGGGTAGATTTGTATAGGTCATAAGTTGATAATTCGTATTTTTTATGAATGTACCGGCATAGACATAGGGGGAGATTTGTAAGGACATTTTTATCCATTGTCAATATGTATGTCGTACGCCGTTACACCGCTGAAGAAACTCAAGATTGCATCTACATCAACGGATACGAATATCAAAGCGTCTTCAACATCATAGCCTCTGCAAGAATGAACTTGGTAAAGTTTCGTTTTTAAGTTCCTTAAAGTTCATACTTAGTATTGGGAAATTTTTATAAAATGTTTTTCTTATAAAAATAAGAAGTAAGTTTTTTCAAGCAAAATGAGGCTTTTAAAATATTTTTTTATATTCTGGTTAGCCGGACCGGTCCGCCCATATTAAACGAACCGGTCCGCCTACCTACCGGACCGATCCGCTTTGCACCAGTGAACCACGGACCGATTGCAAATCGAAGAAGCCTATTTTAAAAAGAACCGATCCGAGGTCGGACCGATCCGCCTCCTAGCCGGACCGGTCCGCCTGGGATAAATTCGAACAGTTCCGTGTAATATTTTTCCACCGACTCTTAGTTTCTATATGTATTCCTACTTCGTTGGTGTATTTTTTCAAGTCTTTGAGAAAATGTTTCTAAGAGTACAAACGCAACAAGACTCCGATTTTTGATGTGCCAAACATCTTTTTGATTCACACAGAAAAATCCCAATATTTATCGTGAGCACTTTGGTAATTTGTGTATTGATTTTGATTCTTCGGAAATTGCCAAAAAGAAGAGTGGTGAGAGAGTCCTAGTTTTAGAGAAGGAATTGGAGGAATTAAAAAATTCTAGGGTTTCCGTTTGTGCCGTCGAGGATAAAAAATTAATCGATGATTTTATGGCACGTGAAAAGACTCTTAGGGATAAGTTTGTTTTAATTGATGGTGAGCGCGATAAACTGTTAAGTTTAATTGATAATTTGAAAAGGAAATCGCTGTCTTTGGAAGAGTCTAATTCTTTGCTTGAGTCAAAAATTTTGAAGTTAAAAAATGATTTGACAGACTCTAGTAGGTTAGATAGTGATGTTAGTGGCTCATCTTGTTCTCATGATTCTAGTGGTAAAGCCAAAACCATCATTTGTTTGAGAGGGTCAACTAATTCCAAGGACGTTAGAAAAGATCACACTTTAGGTGTCATTGCACCCGTTTACACATGTACATATTGTGGTAGGAAAGGTCACCTTAGGCGTTTTTGTTTCGATCATGGAAAAAGTCCTAGGAAGTTTATGTCTAGTGTTCCTGTGGTTCCCAAAGCCCCCACACGATGTTTCGCGTCTATTTGGGTTAGAAAATCACTTTTAGAGGCACCAGATTTTAGACAAGTTGATTCCTGTTTGCTCGCACATGATTCTTCACTTGCCATATCATATGGATGATTGAGGTTTGAGTTGTTTACTAGCATATGGTGATTTTCATGATGGCATTGTTTGCCTATTGCTAGTATGTAGCATTTTTGTATGTTTTATTTTCTTTATAAAGTTTTGAGAAAATCCAAAAAGATTTTTGTATTTTGTTTGCACCGTTTATGGATAAACACTGGGGATGACCGAGCCACAACATCATTCCATTATTTTCATGTGACTATTTGATAGTGTTTTGAGACAATAGGTCAAGTCATCCTTGTGATTTATAATGTTTGGAGTCATTAAGATGTAATTAAGTGTTACTTCCTACATGTTTGACTCATGTTTACTTTATTTCACACATGCACGGACTTGTTTGATTATTGTGCTTGTCTTATCACATGTTGGTTGGGTTTTTTCACTTCAATCCTGTCCTTAAAAGAATCCAAGCGCGATAAATTTTGGTAAGGAAATTGTGCATTTAAAAACCGTTTTGTGAGTTTGTGTGCTTTGTTTGAAAAAACGGGGAGGGGGGCTGCGAAAGGTAATTATCTATCCTTTGCGCAAAAGCCACCGTTAAAATGGACCTAAAAAATGGAGGAATTTTATTATCCGGGGTCCAAAGAGGTTAAAAGAGCCCGGAAAAAAAAATTTAAGGCAATAAAAAGAAATTCATGCCAAATTATGGGTCATTTAGGTTTTTGCACCAATTCTCCAATGTTTGAGAATTTAGATTACCTCTAAAAGAAAATATCTATGAGGGTGTTTGGTTGGAGAATTTAAAACGGGTTTGCACGTCCTTGAAATGCTTGAAAATGCGCTACATAGTTTTGGACGTTATTGGCGTGGAAATCACTTTGACTTTGATTTGTTGATTTGCATAAGACGATGTCATCTAAATTCAACAAATTTTTACACCTAAGGAAACCTTTGATGCTCATTCGTTAGGGGTACACGTATGCATCGTGCACATACGATTGCTGGAGTTGATTTAACTATCGAATGTGTTCACACCCATTCATTCCATTTCCATGACTTGGTTGTTTGAGTCTAAATCCATGGTGTGATTTTTGTAGCGTGTTTTTTTTCAAATGTATCTTATCTTTGTATGAAAAAAATTGAAAAAATCAAAAATAGTTTGTGCATTTGTTTTTTAGCATCTCTTTGCAAGAGCACGTTTACCATATTGTTTGATGCCCTGTTTTGTGTACCGTGACACCCCGTTTTCTGCTTATTTGATTCATTCTTCCCATTTGTCTATTTGGGGACATCATAAAAAGGGGGAGAAAGAATTATCATTTTATGGGGGAGTTTTTGAGATTTAGCTTATGCTTTTATCATAAATGGGTATCTATATGTGTATCTCATTTCAAACTCGATATGTCACGTGGTATTTGCTTTGTCTCATGTGTGTAGGTATGAAGATTGAAGATCAATATGTTGCACACCCTGATGAGAAAAGCATAGAGATTTGATGATTGTTGAAGATTGAAGAACAAACGATGAAGATTTAAACATTTGTATCTTTCCATCTTTAGGGTTCATGGGAGGGTAGATTTGTATAGGTCATAAGTTGATAATTCGTATTTTTTATGAATGTACCGGCATAGACATAGGGGGAGATTTGTAAGGACATTTTTATCCATTGTCAATATGTATGTCGTACGCCGTTACACCGCTGAAGAAACTCAAGATTGCATCTACATCAACGGATCCGAATATCAAAGCGTCTTCAACATCATAGCCTCTGCAAGAATGAACTTGGTAAAGTTTCGTTTTTAAGTTCCTTAAAGTTCATACTTAGTATTGGGAAATTTTTATAAAATGTTTTTCTTATAAAAATAAGAAGTAAGTTTTTTCAAGCAAAATGAGGCTTTTAAAATATTTTTTTATTTTCTGGTTAGCCGGATCGGTCCGCCCATATTAAACGAACCGGTCCGCCTACCTACCGGACCGATCCGCTTTGCACCAGTGAACCACGGACCGATTGCAAATCGAAGAAGCCTATTTTAAAAAGAACCGATCCGAGGTCGGACCGATCCGCCTCCTAGCCGGACCGGTCCGCCTGGGATAAATTCGAACAGTTCCGTGTAATATTTTTCCACCGACTCTTAGTTTCTATATGTATTCCTACTTCGTTGGTGTATTTTTTCAAGTCTTTGAGAAAACGTTTCTAAGAGTACAAACACAACAAGACTCCGATTTTTGATGTGCCAAACATCTTTTTGATTCACACAGAAAAATCCCAATATTTATCGTGAGCACTTTGGTCATTTGTGTATTGATTTTGATTCTTCGGAAATTGCCAAAAAGAAGAGTGGTGAGAGAGTCCTAGTTTTAGAGAAGGAATTGGAGGAATTAAAAAATTCTAGGGTTTCCGTTTGTGCCGTCGAGGATAAAAAATTAATCGATGATTTTATGGCACGTGAAAAGACTCTTAGGGATAAGTTTGTTTTAATTGAGGGTGAGCGCGATAAACTGTTAAGTTTAATTGATAATTTGAAAAGGAAATCGCTGTCTTTGGAAGAGTCTAATTCTTTGCTTGAGTCAAAAATTTTGAAGTTAAAAAATGATTTGACAGACTCAAGTAGGTTAGATAGTGATGTTAGTGGCTCATCTTGTTCTCATGATTCTAGTGGTAAAGCCAAAACCATCATTTGTTTGAGAGGGTCAACTAATTCCAAGGACGTTAGAAAAGATCACACTTTAGGTGTCATTGCACCCGTTTACACATGTACATATTGTGGTAGGAAAGGTCACCTTAGGCGTTTTTGTTTCGATCTTGGAAAAAGTCCTAGGAAGTTTATGTCTAGTGTTCCTGTGGTTCCCAAAGCCCCCACACGATGTTTCGCGTCTATTTGGGTTAGAAAATCACTTTTAGAGGCACCAGATTTTAGACAAGTTGATTCCTGTTTGCTCGCACATGATTCTTCACTTGCCATATCATATGGATGATTGAGGTTTGAGTTGTTTACTAGAATATGGTGATTTTCATGATGGCATTGTTTGCCTATTGCTAGTATGTATCATTTTTGTATGTTTTATTTTCTTTATAAAGTTTTGAGAAAATCCAAAAAGATTTTTGTATTTTGTTTGCACCGTTTATGGATAAACACTGGGGATGACCGAGCCACAACATCATTCCATTATTTTCATGTGACTATTTGATAGTGTTTTGAGACAATAGGTCAAGTCATCCTTGTGATTTATAATGTTTGGAGTCATTAAGATGTAATTAAGTGTTACTTCCTACATGTTTGACTCATGTTTACTTTATTTCACACATGCACGGACTTGTTTGATTATTGTGCTTGTCTTATCACATGTTGGTTGGGTTTTTTCACTTCAATCCAGTCCTTAAAAGAATCCAAGCGCGATAAATTTTGGTAAGGAAATTGTGCATTTAAAAACCGTTTTGTGAGTTTGTGTGCTTTGTTTGAAAAAACGGGGAGGGGGGCTGCGAAAGGTAATTATCTATCCTTTGCGCAAAAGCCACCGTTAAAATGGACCTAAAAAATGGAGGAATTTTATTATCCGGGGTCCAAAGAGGTTAAAAGAGCCCGGAAAAAAAAAATTTAAGGCAATAAAAAGAAATTCATGCCAAATTATGGGTCAATTAGGCTTTTGCACCAATTATCCAAAGTTTGAGAATTTAGATTACCTCTAAAAGAAAATATCTATGAGGGTGTTTGGTTGGAGAATTTAAAACTGTGACACCCCGCCTAATTAATCCCGGGTGATCAGTCCTAAATCAAGTTAGAACAGGTTTCTCATTTGGTCCATTCTTAGCATCACTGTCGTCTTATTTAATTACTAACCACCTAAGTGAGAAAAATAGACTGGTGCCAATTTTTATCTTTCATTATTTAAACAAACACCCATGGGGAATATAAAACGATATAACAATCACAGATAACTGAATTAATCATCCACAAGTAAAAATAATTGACCGAATAAACCAACGGTCCAAATAATAAATCCCATAAAGACAAGAATAAACTCCCAACAAGTCTAATACAAATAAATGGAAAGTGAGCAACATGCTCGAATACTTATCATGAACTTCTACATTTAAGAATGAAGAATGAGGCGTCTATCAAAACCCCGCAACATCCACATATGCTGCAGCAACGGATCCCTGGAATATAGTCAAGGCTGGCGTCCCTGTGGTTGGACACCTAAAAGGTTTTTAATAGTTTTTATAGCAAGGGTTAGTACCCAAAACATTTGAAAAACATTTAACAAATGATTAACTTGCAGTAATAAATAAATATGCATGCTCTTCATATTTATAGTTAATATCGCACTCTCTTGAGGACTTCCTTACCCTTCCTCTATTATACCCTACGAACGCTTTAATTAAATTACCTAGTTACTCATCTCATGACTAGATAATTAACATAGTTCCTTTATACCCACCCTACTCTAACTGAGTATGTAGTGATTATGATTTTTAAGTTATTAGTAACATCAACTTAACTAAATCATTTCCCTTTTTAACTTCATATAACTTCTACACTTGTTATACATGTGAAATAACTCATATTTTTCATTAATAGCCCGTCTATAATTAATTATCCAATTATATACTTATAATCATATTTCAGCATTCACAATCATACTGTAATATATATAACAACTTGCATCCTCCCGAGCAAAATACTCCCGGAACGTAAATTCTATAAAGTGCTATCCCATTAGGTACAATCACATAGCCTAGTTATCCCAAGTCAGAATTTTCACACCAACTTGATGAAATAAAATAATTGGAGGCGGTCATATTCCTTCCCTGAAAGTGAGATGTCCCTCACCCATATAACGGACGCTATGACCTCGGGAATATACTCACCCTACTCCTCAAGCTAGGGGATTCATCCACTACGCGCAACCTCCCCCTATAGCACTATAGTAACAAATATCTAATCACTGATATTAATAGTGCACACCATATATATATACTAACGCCTCCGTATATATATAAATATAAAAGTCCCGGCTATACCGTTCGCTAAAATCCGTAACATAAGCCTATTAAAATTATTAAGAGTTTATGGTCCAACTCTAAATATTAATTAAATTGCACTTTAATTAATTTAGTTATTTTTGGTGTCGCCCCCACCATAAATTTGGACTTACTCCCGTAGCCCAAAATAGATTTACCCGAGTCACAATTCCCGACTCTAATTTATTAGCCTCAAACCCTAATTAATTTATCTACAATTAATTAGATTTAAACTCATGTATTTAATTTCTCAATAATTAATTACATAAGATTTTTATATAAATTTTCCCTCTTATATAACCAACTGGCGAAACTGCCAAATTCTGGCGACCGTCGATCGATCGACCCAGACCGTCGATCGATCGATCGAACAGGTCTTCGTCTTCTTCGCGAAGACAGGGCAGCCATGGACGAGATTTCTTAAACCCTAATCTCTTATAACATGAATTTTAAGCCTTTATAACACCAGTACATATTAGAAACCTTATTAGGATTGCCCAGAAAGTCCACAACAATCATCAATTCGTCCATAAACTACTAATCCATAATTTTAGGGAAAAATATGTCTTTATCTTTAAACCCATTTTCATTCCAACTTTCTTCATCAAACTCGTTCTAATTTATCCGGATATCCTTCTAACAGATACACATCAATATTCCATTATCAGATTTTTACATAAATCCTTATAAATTCCGGCAATCAGATTCATGTTTTCTTTTGTATTATCAAAACCCCATGTTTATGCCATGAAACCCCAAAACGAATTTTAATTCATTACATCACATAAATACGAATTGAAAGACAGATTTAATGCTATTGCAAGTTATTCACTTGCCTTAGGTTTTGTAGTGTCTGAATATGCGATGGATTCCAAGGTTGAAGATGACCTTGTTGGCTCTTTTGAGATCCCCAATTGGCTTTGGCTGCTGCTAGGGTTTCCTAACCCTTTAATTCCTTTCTCTCCTTAAGCTCAGCCAGCCCTTATTTCTTTTTATTAAGTTAATTAATCAATTCCCGTTTTTTTACTAATGGGCCAAGCCCAAGTGACCAAAATGCCCCCGAGTGGGTCCGACTATGTCTAAAAACGTCCCGGGACCCGTTTACTACACCTGAGTACACTTTTCCGACTATCTCGGCCCATCCGGACTCAACTGTACATTCAGAATTTGCATCCGAATTAATTTATAAAAATACTTATCCCCCACCCAATATAGTCTATACCGACTTTCGGATGTGATAAGTACATACCTCGTCATTAATACTCGAAACGACGAAATTACATTATTACTATTCACTCAGTAAATAATTTTTCCTAAATATTAACCATTCAATCCCAGATTAATATTTATATATTATTCTATCATAATTAATTCATTAAATTACAACACACTAGTAATTTAGAATTTCTGAATTAATTAAATTTTAAATGTACCAAAAATACGGGGTGTTACATACTCCCCCCCTTATAAAGGAATTTCGTCCCCGAAATTAGATCGTACCTGCGTTGAAAAGCTCTGGATATTGTTCCCGCATATCCTCCTCCCGCTCCCAGGTAGACTCGTCAACATTGTGATGACCCCACTGTACTCTAACCAATGGAACAACCTTGGATCGTAATTTCTGCTCACTATGATCCAGAATAGCTACCGGCCTCTCCTCATACGAGATGTCTGGCTGTAAGTCGATCTCCTCGAGTGGAACGTGCCAAAAGGCTCTCTCGCTCCTTCGATATTTCTTCAGCGATGCCACATGGAATACATCGTGTATCCGCTGAAGATGTTCTGGTAACCCAAGCTTATACGCCACCGGTCCCACCCTCTCAATAATAGGGAAATGTCCTACGTATCGCGGTCCTAACTTACCCTTCTTGCCGAACCTCATCACCCCTTTCGTTGGGGATACCCGGACTAAAACCTGGTCCCCAACTTCTAGCTCCACATGTCTTCGAGAAGCATCAGCATAACTCTTTTTCCTGTCCTGAGCTATCCGAATTCTTCCTCGAATCAACTCTATCTTGGAAGATGTCTCCTAAACAATCTCCGGCCCCAAGAGTTTGTTGTCCCCCACCTCTAACCAACAAACGGGTGAACGACAAGGTCTCCCGTACAGTGCCTCAAACGGTGCCATGCCAATCGTGAATTGGTAAGAGTTGTTATACGCAAATTCTACCAAATGGAGATATTTCTCCCATCCTCCCCCGAAGTCCAAAATGCACATTCTGAGCATGTCTTCCAGCATCTGGTTAACTCTCTCAGTCTGTCCGTCTGTTCGTCCGTCTGTGGGTGATACGCTGTACTCAAGCGCAACTCCGTGCCCATTGCCTCCTGAAAGCTCTGCCAAAAGTGGGCGACAAAGATTTTGTCTCGGTCGGATACAATATTTATAGGCACTCCATGCAACTTAACAATCTCTGCTATGAATAGCTGTGCATAACGCATCGTCTCGAAGTCTGTGCGTACCGGCAAAAAGTGGGCCACCTTAGTCAACCGATCCACAATAACCCATATGGAGTCGTGACCCCTCTCCGATACAGGTAACCCTGTGATGAAGTCCATGGAGATGCTCTCCCACTTCCACACGGGAATTTCTAACGGCTGTAGCATCCCTGATGGT
Organism: Sambucus nigra; assembly: GCA_949130495.1. Taxonomy (NCBI): domain Eukaryota; kingdom Viridiplantae; phylum Streptophyta; class Magnoliopsida; order Dipsacales; family Adoxaceae; genus Sambucus; species Sambucus nigra. The sequence continues at coordinate 262,141,874 of OX422210.1, forward strand.
CTCTGGTGGTCAACTTTCACAAGCTGACACGTGGCACATTTCAAAACAAACTACGCTATGTCCCATTTCATTCCTGCCCACCAATACTGCCTCCTCATATCTTGGTACATTTTATCCCCACCGGGATGTACCGCAAATTTCGAACCATGGGATTCTGTCATAACAGCGTGCCTCAAATCCTCATCCTCTGGCACCATTAACCTCCCATTAAAGCGTAGGCCTCCTTCTGAGCTAATCGAGTAACCCTCTGCTCCCTCAGCTAACAACTGGCCCACCCTATCCCGGCAAATCTAATCCTCCGCCTGAGCCTTCACAACTCGCATAATGATCTCGGGTGTGATGGATAAAGCTGACATGCAAGCCTTGGCTATGTCATCCTCATATTGAAGCTCTCTCCACTTCGCTTTCCATACCTCTGATATCTCCCCAGTCGGCCTTCGGCTCAATGCGTCTGCTACCACATTGGCCTTACCAGGATGATACTGAATATCAAACTGGTAGTCCTTCACGAATTCTAGCCACCGCCTCTGCCTCATATTCAGATCCTTCTGTGTGAAGAGATACTGAAGTGACTTGTGATCCGTGAATAGAGTAAACTGCTCTCCTAGAAGATAATGCCTCCATATCCTCAAAGCAAAAACGACTGCTGCCAACTCTAGGTCGTGAGTGGGGTAATTCCTCTCGTGGGGCTTTAGCTTCCTGGAAGCATAAGCTATAGCCCTCTCCTCCTGCTGGAGCACACCCCCAAGACCCCGTAAGGATGCGTCTGTGTAAACCCGATACTCTAGCCCTCCCTTTGGCAATGCAAGCACGGGTGCAGATGTCAACTTGTCCTTTAGCTCATCGAATGCTAATTGACAACTATCATCCCACTTGAAAGGTACTCCTTTCCGGGTCAGATTCGTCAAAGCTCCTGCAATCTTAGAGAATCCTTTAATGAATCGCCTGTAGTAACCGGCCAAACCCAGAAAACTGCGCACCTCGGTCGGTGTCGTGGGCTGTCCCCACTCCCTCACCGCCGACACCTTATTCGGATCCACTGCAATACCCTGATCTGACACGACGTGACCACATAACTGTACCTCCCGTAGCCAGAATCCACACTTCCCTAATTTGGCATAGAGTTGATGATCCCTCAGTGTCTGTAAAACCATGCGCAAATGCTCTGCGTGCTCCTCCTCGGTGCGCGAGTAGATTAGGATGTCATCAATGAACACGATGACAAACTGATCTAAGTACTCCCTGAAAACCCTGTTCATGAGGTCCATGAACACTGCTGGTGCATTGGTGAGCCCGAAGGGCATCACCCTGAACTCATATGATCCATACCGCGACAAGAAAGCGGTCTTAGGAACATCCCCCTCTCGGACACGCAGTTGATGATACCCCGACCTCAAGTCGACCTTGGAGAAGTAAGACGCCCCTCTCAATTGGTCAAATAAATCATCAATCCGAGGCAATGGATATTTATTCCGTATCGTCACCTTGTTCAGCTCCCTATAATCCACGCACAAGCGGAGTGAACCATCTCGCTTCTTCACAAACAACACCGGCGCACCCCACGGCGATGTACTCCGCAGAATAAAACCCTGACCCAGTAGTTGTTGAATCTGTTCCCTCAATTCCCGCATTTCTGAAGGGGCCATTCGGTAAGGTGCCCGAGCAATCGGCCTCATCCCCGGTGCCAAATCGATAACAAATTCGATTTCTCTGCTGGGCGGTAATCCTGGTATCTCCTGGAATACATCCTCAAAGTCCCTCACTACAGGAATAGAGTCTAAAGGAACTACCACCTCCTGTGAGGTTTCCTCCTCAATGTAGTATAAGTGAGTGCGCGACCCTCCCTCAGGAAGCGGCATTGCTATCAGGAACATTTCCTGTCCCGGAATGGAGAACACGATTGTCCTCTCATAACAATCCACCGTAGCCCGGTAACCTGCCAACCAGTCCATGCCCAAGATGACATCATACCCCTCCATATCTAACACTAAGAGGTCTGCTACTAAACTAAGCCTCCCAATCAAAATGTCTACTCCTTGACAAATCGAGCGAATCCAAGTCCCGCTGCCTACTGGTGACTCTACACTCATACAGAGGCTACCCGCTGTCTCTAATAACCCAGCCCGTTTAGCAAAATTAGATTTAATGAATGAATGTGATGCTCCCGTGTCAAACAGAATGCTACCCTCATGACCATGAATGAAAAACATACCCTCAACCGCTGGCGGCGCCTGCTATGCTGGAGGATTGGGAATATCCCGTACGTTGTACACACGTCCGTAGTGCATCTGCCCCTGCTGCTATGGGGCGGGTGGGGCTGGTGCTGCTGGCGGCATCTGACCCTGTTGCCCCTGCTGGGCACCCTACTGCTGGCCTCTGCCCCTCTGCGGGCACTCCCTCTTGAAGTGTCCTGGCTGGCCACAGGCGAAACAGCGTTTCTGGTCGTCACCCTACCGTTGGCCCTGCTGGCCCTGAAGTTGCTGGCCCGGTTGGCCTCCCCCGTTGTTCCCTTGGCCCTGACGGCCCTGAGGAACCTGCTGTTGCTGATTAGGGCCTGGTTGCCCCTGCCTGAACCCCTGTCCACCCGGTCGAAACCCACCAGGCTTAAACTTCTTAGCCTGATTCCCTTACTGAATGATGACCTGTTGTTGTGTGCCACTCGTCTCACTACTAGTGACCGCCTTGCCCTGCTGGCTCGGCTCACCTGCCTTCTTGTTCCCCTTAGCATGGAAACGATGATCCTGGAAATGTACAAGTGCGGCATTAACGACATCTATATAAGTCACTAACACCGGATTTCCAATCAAGTGTTGCCTGATTCTCCAGGCTAGGCCATCCATGAACTTTGACTTCTTCCGCTCCTCATCGCTCACCTCATTTGGCACAAAGTTTGCCAAACGGGTGAACTCCTCCTCATATTCTGCTACTGACCTGTCACCCTGTACCAACTCGCTGAATTTCTTTCTCATCTCAGACTCTACTGCTGGAGGAAAGTACTTGCGGTCAAACCGCACCCAGAATTCAGAAATCGGCATCGAATCCCGCTCCTCAGCGGTGGTTACGGACTCCCACCACTGTAAGGCTGCCCCTGACAGACGAAAGGTAGCCAGCATCTGTTTCTGCACCTCTGTACCCTCTAACATGCGCAGATGGCGCTGAATGTTCTTCTTCCAATCACAAGCCTCGACCACATTGGTGCTACCTCGAAACTCAGGTGTGTGACCCTTCTGAAAGGTCTCCCTCACTCGCTGCCAAGATGGTGGCCCCACTGGAGCCTGAACTGCTGGAGCCAATGGAGGCGGTGCCTGGGGCTGTGGAAAATGAGCTGCCATAGCTCGCATCGCTGTCTCGACCGCTTGGGCCACTATCACTGCCACCTGAGTGGTAGAAATCAACTCGGGTGGGGGTGGGGGTGGCGGTACCTGTGGCTCCTGGCGACCCTCCCTCACCTCATCTCTAGCCTCATCCCTCTCCGCTCTCTGTCTCTTTGGCGGCATCTGAAATAGATTGAATTGTATAAGTACACAATTTATACAAAAACTAATAGCAGGAATACGATATCTCACAAGCGGAAAATATAATCAACAGTCCTAATAATAGGGCTCTATAACAACCGAACGTTACGCTGAAACGTAGAAAGCCGTACAGATCCTAAGGACACTAAAACCTAATGCTCTGATACCATCTGTGACACCCCGCCTAATTAATCACGGGTGATCAGTCCTAAATCAAGTTAGAACAGGTTTCTCATTTGGTCCATTCTTAGCATCACTGTCGTCTTATTTAATTACTAACCACCTAAGTGAGAAAAATAGACTGGTGCCAATTTTTATCTTTCATTATTTAAACAAACACCCATGCGGAATATAAAACTATATAACAATCACAGATAACTGAATTAATCATCCACAAGTAAAAATAATTGACCGAATAAACCAACAGTCCAAATAATAAATCCCATAAAGACAAGAATAAACTCCCAACAAGTCTAATAGAAATAAATGGAAAGTGAGCAACATGCTCGAATACTAATCATGAACTTCTAAATTTAAGAATGAAGAATGAGACGTCTATCAAAACCCCGCAACATCCACATATGATGCAGCAACGGATCCCTGGAATATAGTCAAGGCTGGCGTCCCTGTGGTTGGACACCTAAAAGGTTTTTAAAAGTTTTTATAGCAAGGGTTAGTACCCAAAACATTTGAAAAACATTTAACAAATGATTAACTTGCAGTAATAAATAAATATGCATGCTCTTCATATTTTTAGTTAATATCGCACTCTCTTGAGGACTTCCTTACCCTTCCTCTATTATACCCTACGAACGCTTTAATTAAATTACCTAGTTACTCATCTCATGACTAGATAATTAACATAGTTCCTTTATACCCACCCTACTCTAACTGAGTATGTAGTGATTATGATTTTTAAGTTATTAGTAACATCAACTTAACTAAATCATTTCCCTTTTTAACTTCATATAACTTCTACACTTGTTATACATGTGAAATAACTCATATTTTTCATTAATAGCCCGTCTATAATTAATTATCCAATTATATACTTATAATCATATTTCAGCATTCACAATCATACTGTAATATATATAACAACTTGCATCCTCCCGAGCAAAATACTCCTGGAACGTAAATTCTATAAAGTGCTATCCCACTAGGTACAATCGCATAGCCTAGTTATCCCAAGTCAGAATTTTCACACCAACTTGATAAAATAAAATAATTGGAGGCGGTCATATTCCTTCCCTGAAAGTGAGATGTCCCTCACCCATATAACGGACGCTATGACCTCGGGAATATACTCACCCTACTCCTCAAGCTAGGGGATTCATCCACTACGCGCAACCTCCCCCTATAGCACTATAGTAACAAATATTTAATCACTGATATTAATAGTGCACACCATATATATATACTAACGCCTCCGTATATATATAAATATAAAAGTCCCGGCTATACCGTTCGCTAAAATCCGTAACATAAGCCTATTAAAATTATTAAGAGTTTATGGTCCAACTCTAAATATTAATTAAATTGCAATTTAATTAATTTAGTTATTTTTGGTGTCGCCCCCACCATAAATTTGGACTTACTCCCGTAGCCCAAAATAGATTTACCCGAGTCACAATTCCCGACTCTAATTTATTAGCCTCAAACCCTAATTAATTTATCTACAATTAATTAGATTTAAACTCATGTATTTAATTTCTCAATAATTAATTAAATAAGATTTTTATATAAATTTTCCCTCTTATATAACCAACTGGCGAAACTGCCAAATTCTGGCGACCGTCGATCGATCGACCCAGACCGTCGATCGATCGATCGAACAGGTCTTCGTCTTCTTCGCGAAGACAGGGCAGCCATGGACGAGATTTCTTAAACCCTAATCTCTTCTAACATGAATTTTAAGCCTTTATAACACCAGTACATATTAGAAACCTTATTAGGATTCCCCAGAAAGTCCACAACAATCATCAATTCGTCCATAAACTACTAATCCATAATTTTGGGGGAAAATCTGTCTTTATCTTTAAACCCATTTTCATTCCAACTTTCTTCATCAAACTCGTTCTAATTTATCCGGATATCCTTCTAACAGATACACATCAATATTCCATTATCAGATTTTTACATAAATCCTTATAAATTCCGGCAATCAGATTCATGTTTTCTTTTGTATTATCAAAACCCCATGTTTATGCCATGAAACCCCAAAACGAATTTTAATTCATTACATCACATAAATACGAATTGAAAGACAGATTTAATGCTATTGCAAGTTATTCACTTGCCTTAGGTTTCGTAGTGTCTGAATATGCGATGGATTCCAAGGTTGAAGATGACCTTGTTGGCTCTTTTGAGATCCCCAATTCGCTTTGGTTGCTGCTAGGGTTTCCTAACCCTTTAATTCCTTTCTCTCCTTAAGCTCAGCCGGCCCTTATTTCTTTTTATTAAGTTAATTAATCCATTCCCGTTTTTTGACTAATGGGCCAAGCCCAAGTGACCAAAATGCCCCCGAGTGGGCCCGACTATGTCTAAAAACGTCCCGTGACCCGTTTACTACCCCTGGGTACACTTTTCCGACTATCTCGGCCCATCCGGACTCAACTGTACACTCATAATTTGCATCCGAATTAATTTATCAAAAAACTTATCCCCCACCCAATATAGTCTATACCGACTTCCGGATGTGATAAGTACATACCTCGTCATTAATAGTCGAAACGACGAAATTACATTATTACTATTCACTCAGTAAATAATTTTCCCTAAATATTAACCATTCAATCCCAAATTAATATTTATATATTATTCTATCATAATTAATTCATTAAATTACAACACACTAGCAATTTAGAATTTACGAATTAATTTAATTTTAAATGTACCAAAAATACGGGGTGTTACAAAAACGGGTTTGCACGTCCTTGAAATGCTTGAAAATACGCTACATAGTTTTGGACGTTATTGGTGTGGAAATCACTTTGACTTTGATTTGTTGATTTGAATAAGACGATATCATCTAAATTCAACAAATTTTTACACCTAAGGAAACCTTTGATGCTCATTTGTTAGGGGTACACGTATGCATCGTGCACATACGATTGCTGGAGTTGATTTAACTATCGAATGTGTTCACACCCATTCATTCCATTTCCATGACTTGGTTGTTTGAGTCTAAATCCATGGTGTGATTTTTGTAGCGTGTTTTTTTTCAAATGTATCTTATTTTTGTATGAAAAAAATTGAAAAAATCAAAAATAGTTTGTGCATTTGTTTTTTAGCATCTCTTTGCAAGAGCACGTTTACCATATTGTTTGATGCCCTGTTTTGTGTACCGTGACACCCCGTTTTCTGCTTATTTGATTCATTCTTCTCATTTGTCTATTTGGGGACATCATAAAAAGGGGGAGAAAGAATTATCATTTTATGGGGGAGTTTGAATTTTGGGGGAGTTTTTGAGATTTAGCTTATGCTTTTATCATAAATGGGTATCTATATGTGTATCTCATTTCAAACTCGATATGTCACGTGGTATTTGCTTTGTCTCATGTGTGTAGGTATGAAGATTGAAGATCAATATGTTTCACACCCTGATGAGAAAAGCATAGAGATTTGATGATTGTTGAAGATTGAAGAACAAACGATGAAGATTTAAACATTTGTATCTTTCCATCTTTATGGTTCATGGGAGGGTAGATTTGTATAGGTCATAAGTTGATAATTCGTATTTTTTATGAATGTACCGGCATAGTCATAGGGGGATATTTGTAAGGACATTTTTGTCCATTGTCAATATGTATGTCGTACGCCATTACACCGCAGAAGAAACTCAAGATTTCATCTACATCAACGGATCCGAATATCAAAGCGTCTTCAACATCATAGCCTCTGCAAGAATGAACTTGGTAAAGTTTCGTTTTTAAGTTCCTTAAAGTTCATACTTAGTGTTGGGAAATTTTTATAAAATGTTTTTTTCATAAAAATAAGAAGTAAGTTTTTTCAAGCAAAATGAGGCTTTTAAAATATTTTTTTTATTTTCTGGTTAGCCGGACCGGTCCGCCCATATTAATTGAACCGGTCCGCCTACCTACCGGACCGATCCGCTTTGCACCAGTGAACCACGGACCGATTGCAAATCGAAGAAGCCTATTTTAAAAAGAACCGATCCGAGGTCGGACCGATCCGCCTCCTAGCCGGACCGGTCCGCCTGGGATAAATTCGAACAGTTCCGTGTAATATTTTTCCACCGACTCTTAGTTTCTATATGTATTCCTACTTCGTTGGTGTATTTTTTCAAGTCTTTGAGAAAACGTTTCTAAGAGTACAAACACAACAAGAATTCGATTTTTTATGTGCCAAACATCTTTTTGATTCACACAGAAAAATCCCAATATTTATCGTGAGCACTTTGGTAATTTGTGTATTGATTTTGATTCTTCGGAAATTGCCAAAAAGAAGAGTGGTGAGAGAGTCCTAGTTTTAGAGAAGGAATTGGAGGAATTAAAAAATTCTAGGGTTTCCGTTTGTGCCGTCGAGGATAAAAAATTAATCGATGATTTTATGGCACGTGAAAAGACTCTTAGGGATAAGTTTGTTTTAATTGAGGGTGAGCGCGATAAACTGTTAAGTTTAATTGATAATTTGAAAAGGAAATCGCTGTCTTTGGAAGAGTCTAATTCTTTGCTTGAGTCAAAAATTTTGAAGTTAAAAAATGATTTGACAGACTCAAGTAGGTTAGATAGTGATGGTAGTGGCTCATCTTGTTCTCATGATTCGAGTGGTAAAGCCAAAACCATCATTTGTTTGAGAGGGTCAACTAATTCCAAAGACGTTAGAAAATATCACACTTTAGGTGTCATTGCACCCGTTTACACATGTACATATTGTGGTAGGAAAGGTCACCTTAGGCGTTTTTGTTTCGATCATGGAAAAAGTCCTAGGAAGTTTATGTCTAGTGTTCCTGTGGTTCTCAAAGCCCCCACACGATGTTTCGCGTCTATTTGGGTTAGAAAATCACTTTTAGAGGCACCAGATTTTAGACAAGTTGATTCCTGTTTGCTCGCACATGATTCTTCACTTGCCATATCATATGGATGATTGAGGTTTGAGTTGTTTACTAGCATATGGTTATTTTCATGATGGCATTGTTTGCCTATTGCTAGTATGTATCATTTTTGTATGTTTTATTTTCTTTATAAAGTTTTGAGAAAATCCAAAAAGATTTTTGTATTTTGTTTGCACCGTTTATGGATAAACACTGGGGATGACCGAGCCACAACATCATTCCATTATTGTCATGTGACTATTTGATAGTGTTTTGAGACAATAGGTCAATTCATCCTTGTGCTTTATAATGTTTGGAGTCATTAAGATGTAATTAAGTGTTACTTCCTACATGTTTGACTCATGTTTACTTTATTTCACACATGCACGGATTTGTTTGATTATTGTGCTTGTCTTATCACATGTTGGTTGGGTGTTTTCACTTCAATCATGTCCTTAAAAGAATCCAAGCGCGATAAATTTTGGTAAGGAAATTGTGCATTTAAAACTCTTTTTGTGAGTTTGTGTGCTTTGTTTGAAAAAACGGGGAGGGGGGCTGCGAAAGGTAATTATCTATCCTTTGCGCAAAAGCCACCGTTAAAATGGACCTAAAAAATGGAGGAATTTTATTATCCGGGGTCCAAAGAGGTTAAAAGAGCCCGGAAAAAAAAAATTAAGGCAATAAAAAGAAATTCATGCCAAATTATGGGTCATTTAGGTTTTTGCACCAATTCTCCAAAGTTTGAGAATTTAGATTACCTCTAAAAGAAAATATCTATGAGGGTGTTTGGTTGGAGAATTTAAAATGGGTTTGCACGTCCTTGAAATGCTTGAAAATGCGCTACATAGTTTTGGACGTTATTGGCGTGGAAATCAATTTGACTTTGATTTGTTGATTTGCATAAGACGATGTCATCTAAATTCAACAAATTTTTACACCTAAGTAAACCTTTGATGCTCATTCGTTAGGGGTACACGTATGCATCGTGCACATACGATTGCTGGAGTTAATTTAACTATCGAATGTGTTCACACCCATTCATTCCATTTCCATGACTTGGTTGTTTGAGTCTAAATCCATGGTGTGATTTTTGTAGCGTGTTTTTTTTCAAATGTATCTTATTTTTGTATGAAAAAAATTGAAAAAAACAGAAATAGTTTGTGCATTTGTTTTTTAGCATCTCTTTGCAAGAGCACGTTTACCATATTGTTTGATGCCCTGTTTTGTGTACCGTGACACCCCGTTTTTTGCTTATTTGATTCATTCTTCTCATTTTTCTATTTGGGGACATCATAAAAAGGGGGAGAAAGAATTATCATTTTATGGGGGAGTTTGAATTTTGGGGGAGTTTTTGAGATTTAGCTTATGCTTTTATCATAAATGGGTATCTATATGTGTATCTCATTTCAAAATCGATATGTCACGTGGTATTTGCTTTGTCTCATGTGTGTAGGTATGAAGATTGAAGATCAATATGTTGCACACCCTGATGAGAAAAGCATAGAGATTTGATGATTGTTGAAGATTGAAGAACAAACGATGAAGATTTAAACATTTGTATCTTTCCATCTTTAGGGTTCATGGGAGGGTAGATTTGTATAGGTCATAAGTTGATAATTCGTATTTTTTATGAATGTACCGGCATAGACATAGGGGGAGATTTGTAAGGACATTTTTGTCCATTGTCAATATGTATGTCGTACGCCATTACACCGCTGAAGAAACTCAAGATTTCATCTACATCAACGGATCCGAATATCAAAGCGTCTTCAACATCATAGCCTCTGCAAGAATGAACTTGGTAAAGTTTCGTTTTTAAGTTCCTTAAAGTTCATACTTAGTATTGGGAAATTTTTATAAAATGTTTTTTTTTATAAAAATAAGATGTAAGTTTTTTCAAGCAAAATGAGGCTTTTAAAATAATTTTTTTATTTTCTGGTTAGCCGGACCGGTCCGCCCATATTAATTGAACCGGTCCGCCTACCTACCGGACCGATCCGCTTTGCACCAGTGAACCACGGACCGATTGCAAATCGAAGAAGCCTATTTTAAAAAGAACCGATCCGAGGTCGGACCGATCCGCCTCCTAGCCGGACCGGTCCGCCTGGGATAAATTCGAACAGTTCCGTGTAATATTTTTCCACCGACTCTTAGTTTCTATATGTATTCCTACTTCGTTGGTGTATTTTTTCAAGTCTTTGAGAAAACGTTTCTAAGAGTACAAACACAACAAGAATTCGATTTTTTATGTGCCAAACCTCTTTTTGATTCACACATAAAAATCCCAATATTTATCGTGAGCACTTTGGTAATTTGTGTATTGATTTTGATTCTTCGGAAATTGCCAAAAAGAAGAGTGGTGAGAGAGTCCTAGTTTTAGAGAAGGAATTGGAGGAATTAAAAAATTCTAGGGTTTCCGTTTGTGCCGTCGAGGATAAAAAATTAATCGATGATTTTATGGCACGTGAAAAGACTCTTAGGGATAAGTTTGTTTTAATTGAGGGTGAGCGCGATAAACTGTTAAGTTTAATTGATAATTTGAAAAGGAAATCGCTGTCTTTGGAAGAGTCTAATTCTTTGCTTGAGTCAAAAATTTTGAAGTTAAAAAATGATTTGACAGACTCAAGTAGGTTAGATAGTGATGGTAGTGGCTCATCTTGTTCTCATGATTCTAGTGGTAAAGCCAAAACCATCATTTGTTTGAGAGGGTCAACTAATTCCAAGGACGTTAGAAAAGATCACACTTTAGGTGTCATTGCACCCGTTTACACATGTACATATTGTGGTAGGAAATGTCACCTTAGGCGTTTTTGTTTCGATCATGGAAAAAGTCCTAGGAAGTTTATGTCTAGTGTTCCTGTGGTTCTCAAAGCCCCCACACGATGTTTCGCGTCTATTTGGGTTAGAAAATCACTTTTAGAGGCACCAGATTTTAGACAAGTTGATTCCTGTTTGCTCGCACATGATTCTTCACTTGCCATATCATATGGATGATTGAGGTTTGAGTTGTTTACTAGCATATGGTTATTTTCATGATGGAATTGTTTGCCTATTGCTAGTATGTATCATTTTTGTATGTTTTATTTTCTTTATAAAGTTTTGAGAAAATCCAAAAAGATTTTTGTATTTTGTTTGCACCGTTTATGGATAAACACTGGGGATGACCGAGCCACAACATCATTCCATTATTGTCATGTGACTATTTGATAGTGTTTTGAGACAATAGGTCAATTCATCCTTGTGCTTTATAATGTTTGGAGTCATTAAGATGTAATTAAGTGTTACTTCCTACATGTTTGACTCATGTTTACTTTATTTCACACATGCACGAATTTGTTTGATTATTGTGCTTGTCTTATCACATGTTGGTTGGGTGTTTTCACTTCAATCATGTCCTTAAAAGAATCCAAGCGCGATAAATTTTGGTAAGGAAATTGTGCATTTAAAAATCGTTTTGTGAGTTTGTGTGCTTTGTTTGAAAAAACGGGGAGGGGGGCTGCGAAAGGTAATTATCTATCCTTTGCGCAAAAGCCACCGTTAAAATGGACCTAAAAAATGGAGGAATTTTATTATCCGGGGTCCAAAGAGGTTAAAAGAGCCCGGAAAAAAAAAATTAAGGCAATAAAAAGAAATTCATGCCAAATTATGGGTCATTTAGGTTTTTGCACCAATTCTCCAAAGTTTGAGAATTTAGATTACCTCTAAAAGAAAATATCTATGAGGGTGTTTGGTTGGAGAATTTAAAACGGGATTGCACGTCCTTGAAATGCTTGAAAATGCGCTACATAGTTTTGGACGTTATTGGCGTGGAAATCACTTTGACTTTGATTTGTTGATTTGCATAAGACGATGTCATCTAAATTCAACAAATTTTTACACCTAAGTAAACCTTTGATGCTCATTCGTTAGGGGTACACGTATGCATCGTGCACATACGATTGCTGGAGTTGATTTAACTATCGAATGTGTTCACACCCATTCATTCCATTTCCATAACTTGGTTGTTTGAGTCTAAATCCATGGTGTGATTTTTGTAGCGTGTTTTTTTTCAAATGTATCTTATTTTTGTATGAAAAAAATTGAAAAAATCAAAAATAGTTTGTGCATTTGTTTTTCAGCATCTCTTTGCAAGAGCACGTTTACCATATTGTTTGATGCCCTGTTTTGTGTACCGTGACACCCCGTTTTTTGCTTATTTGATTCATTCTTCTCATTTGTCTATTTGGGGACATCATAAAAAGGGGGAGAAAGAATTATCATTTTATGGGGGAGTTTGAATTTTGGGGGAGTTTTTGAGATTTAGCTTATGCTTTTATCATAAATGGGTATCTATATGTGTATCTCATTTCAAACTCGATATGTCACGTGGTATTTGCTTTGTCTCATGTGTGTAGGTATGAAGATTGAAGATCAATATGTTGCACACCCTGATGAGAAAAGCATAGAGATTTGATGATTGTTGAAGATTGAAGAACAAACGATGAAGATTTAAACATTTGTATCTTTCCATCTTTAGGGTTCATGGGAGGGTAGATTTGTATAGGTCATAAGTTGATAATTCGTATTTTTTATGAATGTACCGGCATAGACATAGGGGGAGATTTGTAAGGACATTTTTGTCCATTGTCAATATGTATGTCGTACGCCATTACACCGCTGAAGAAACTCAAGATTTCATCTACATCAACGGATCCGAATATCAAAGCGTCTTCAACATCATAGCCTCTGCAAGAATGAACTTGGTAAAGTTTCGTTTTTAAGTTCCTTAAAGTTCATACTTAGTATTGGGAAATTTTTATAAAATGTTTTTTTTTATAAAAATAAGAAGTAAGTTTTTTCAAGCAAAATGAGGCTTTTAAAATATTTTTTTTTTCTGGTTAGCCGGACCGGTCCGCCCATATTAATTGAACCGGTCCGCCTACCTACCGGACCGATCCTCTTTGCACCAGTGAACCACGGACCGATTGCAAATCGAAGAAGCCTATTTTAAAAAGAACCGATCCGAGGTCGGACCGATCCGCCTCCTAGCCGGACCGGTCCGCCTGGGATAAATTCGAACAGTTCTGTGTAATATTTTTCCACCGACTCTTAGTTTCTATATGTATTCCTACTTCGTTGGTGTATTTTTTCAAGTCTTTGAGAAAACGTTTCTAAGAGTACAAACACAACAAGACTTCGATTTTTGATGTGCCAAACATCTTTTTGATTCACACAGAAAAATCCCAATATTTATCGTGAGCACTTTGGTAATATGTGTATTGATTTTGATTCTTCGGAAATTGCCAAAAAGAAGAGTGGTGAGAGATTTCTAGTTTTAGAGAAGGAATTGGAGGAATTAAAAAATTCTAGGGTTTCCGTTTGTGCCGTCGAGGATAAAAAATTAATCGATGATTTTATGGCACGTGAAAAGACTCTTAGGGATAAGTTTGTTTTAATTGAGGGTGAGCACGATAAACTGTTAAGTTTAATTGATAATTTGAAAAGGAAATCGCTGTCTTTGGAAGAGTCTAATTCTTTGCTTGAGTCAAAAAATTTGAAGTTAAAAAATGATTTGACAGACTCAAGTAGGTTAGATAGTGATGGTAGTGGCTCATCTTGTTCTCATGATTCTAGTGGTAAAGCCAAAACCATCATTAGTTTGAGAGGGTCAACTAATTCCAAGGACGTTAGAAATGATCACACTTTAGGTGTCATTGCACCTGTTTACACATGTACATATTGTGGTAGGAAAGGTCACCTTAGGCGTTTTTGTTTCGATCTTGGAAAAAGTCCTAGGAAGTTTATGTCTAGTGTTCCTGTGGTTCTCAACCCCCACACGATATTTTGCGTCTATTTGGGTTAGAAAATCACTTTTAGAGGCACCAGATTTTAGACAAGTTGATTCATGTTTGCTCGCACATGATTCTTCACTTGCCATATCATATGGATGATTGAGGTTTGAGTTGTTTACTAGCATATGGTTATTTTCATGATGGCATTGTTTGCCTATTGCTAGTATGTATCATTTTTGTATGTTTTATTTTCTTTATAAAGTTTTGAGAAAATCCAAAAAGATTTTTGTATTTTGTTTGCACCGTTTATGGATAAACACTGGGGATGACCGAGCCACAACATCATTCCATTATTGTCATGTGACTATATGATAGTGTTTTGAGACAATAGGTCAATTCATCCTTGTGATTTATAATGTTTGGAGTCATTAAGATGTAATTAAGTGTTACTTCCTACATGTTTGACTCATGTTTACTTTATTTCACACATGCACGGATTTGTTTGATTATTGTGCTTGTCTTATCACATGTTAGTTGGGTGTTTTCACTTCAATCATGTCCTTAAAAGAATCCAAGCGCGATAAATTTTGGTAAGGAAATTGTGCATTTAAAAATCGTTGTGTGAGTTTGTGTGCTTTGTTTGAAAAAACGGGGAGGGGGGCTGCGAAAGGTAATTATCTATCCTTTGCGCAAAAGCAACCGTTAAAATGGACCTAAAAAATGGAGGAATTTTATTATCCGGGGTCCAAAGAGGTTAAAAGAGCCCGGAAAAAAAAATTAAGGCAATAAAAGGAAATTCATGCCAAATTATGGGTCATTTAGGTTTTTGCACCAATTCTCCAAAGTTTGGGAATTTAGATTACCTCTAAAAGAAAATATCTATGAGGGTGTTTGGTTGGAGAATTTAAAACGGGTTTGCACGTCCTTGAAATGCTTGAAAATGCGCTACATAGTTTTGGACGTTATTGGCGTGGAAATCACTTTGACTTTGATTTGTTGATTTGCATAAGACGATGTCATCTAAATTCAACAAATTTTTACACCTAAGTAAACCTTTGATGCTCATTCGTTAGGGGTACACGTATGCATCGTGCACATACGATTGCTGGAGTTGATTTAACTATCGAATGTGTTCACACCCATTCATTCCATTTCCATGACTTGGTTGTTTGAGTCTAAATCCATGGTGTGATTTTTGTAGCGTGTTTTTTTTCAAATGTATCTTATTTTTGTAGGAAAAAAATTGAAAAAATCAAAAATAGTTTGTGCATTTGTTTTTTAGCATCTCTTTGCAAGAGCACGTTTACCATATTGTTTGATGCCCTGTTTTGTGTACCGTGACACCCCGTTTTCTGCTTATTTGATTCATTCTTCTCATTTGTCTATTTGGGGACATCATAAAAAGGGGGAGAAAGAATTATCATTTTATGGGGGAGTTTGAATTTTGGGGGAGTTTTTGAGATTTAGCTTATGCTTTTATCATAAATGGGTATCTATATGTGTATCTCATTTCAAACTCGATATGTCACGTGGTATTTGCTTTGTCTCATGTGTGTAGGTATGAAGATTGAAGATCAATATGTTGCACACCCTGATGAGAAAAGCATAGAGATTTGATGATTGTTGAAGATTGAAGAACAAACGATGAAGATTTAAACATTTGTATCTTTCCATCTTTAGGGTTCATGGGAGGGTAGATTTGTATAGGTCATAAGTTGATAATTCGTATTTTTTATGAATGTACCGGCATAGACATAGGGGGAGATTTGTAAGGACATTTTTATCCATTGTCAATATGTATGTCGTACGCCGTTACACCGCTGAAGAAACACAAGATTGCATCTACATCAACGGATCCGAATATCAAAGCGTCTTCAACATCATAGCCTCTGCAAGAATGAACTTGGTAAAGTTTCGTTTTTAAGTTCCTTAAAGTTCATACTTAGTATTGGGAAATTTTTATAAAATGTTTTTCTTATAAAAATAAGAAGTAAGTTTTTTCAAGCAAAATGAGGCTTTTAAAATATTTTTTTATATTCTGGTTAGCCGGACCGGTCCGCCCATATTAAACGAACCGGTCCGCCTACCTACCGGACCGATCCGCTTTGCACCAGTGAACCACGGACCGATTGCAAATCGAAGAAGCCTATTTTAAAAGGAACCGATCCGAGGTCGGACCGATCCGAGGTCGGACCGATCCGCCTCCTAGCCGGACCGGTCCGCCTGGGATAAATTCAAACAGTTCCGTGTAATATTTTTCCACCGACTCTTAGTTTCTATATGTATTCCTACTTCGTTGGTGTATTTTTTCAAGTCTTTGAGAAAACGTTTCTAAGAGTAAAAACACAACAAGGCTTCGATTTTTGATGTGCCAAACATCTTTTTTATTCACAGAAAAATCCCAATATTTATCGTGAGCACTTTGGTAATTTGTGTATTGATTTTGATTCTTTGGAAATTGACAAAAAGAAGAGTGGTGAGAGAGTCCTAGTTTTAGATAAGGAATTGGAGGAATTAAAAAATTCTAGGGTTTCCGTTTGTGCCGTCGAGGATAAAAAATTAATCGATGATTTTATGGCACGTGAAAAGACTCTTAGGGATAAGTTTTTTTTAATTGATGGTGAGCGCGATAAACTGTTAAGTTTAATTGATAATTTGAAAAGGAAATCGCTGTCTTTGGAAGAGTCTAATTCTTTGCTTGAGTCAAAAATTTTGAAGTTAAAAAATGATTTGACAGACTCAAGTAGGTTAGATAGTGATGGTAGTGGCTCATCTTGTTCTCATGACTCTAGTGGTAAAGCCAAAACCATCATTTGTTTGAGAGGGTCAACTAATTCCAAGGACGTTAGAAAAGATCACGCTTTAGGTGTCATTGCACCCGTTTACACATGTACATATTGTGGTTGGAAAGGTCACCTTAGGCGTTTTTGTTTCGATCTTGGAAAAAGTCCTAGGAAGTTTATGTCTAGTGTTCCTGTGGTTCCCAAAGCCCCCACACGATGTTTCGCGTCTATTTTGGTTAGAAAATCACTTTTAGAGGCACCAGATTTTAGACAAGTTGATTCATGTTTGCTCGCACATGATTCTTCACTTGCCATATCATATGGATGATTGAGGTTTGAGTTGTTTACTAGCATATGGTGATTTTCATGATGGCATTTTTTGCCTATTGCTAGTATGTATCATTTTTGTATGTTTTATTTTCTTTATAAAGTTTTGAGAAAATCCAAAAAGATTTTTGTATTTTGTTTGCACCGTTTATTGATAAACACTGGGGATGACCGAGCCACAACATCATTCCATTATTGTCATGTGACTATTTGATAGTGTTTTGAGACAATAGGTCAATTCATCCTTGTGCTTTATAATGTTTGGAGTCATTAAGATGTAATTAAGTGTTACTTCCTACATGTTTGACTCATGTTTACTTTATTTCACACATGCACGGATTTGTTTGATTATTGTGCTTGTCTTATCACATGTTGGTTGGGTGTTTTCACTTCAATCATGTCCTTAAAAGAATCCAAGCGCGATAAATTTTGGTAAGGAAATTGTGCATTTAAAAACCGTTTTGTGAGTTTGTGTGCTTTGTTTGAAAAAATGGGGAGGGGGGCTGCGAAAGGTAATTATCTATCCTTTGCGCAAAAGCCACCGTTAAAATGGACCTAAAAAATGGAGGAATTTTATTATCCGGGGTCCAAAGAGGTTAAAAGAGCCCGGAAAAAAAAAAATTAAGGCAATAAAAAGAAATTCATGCCAAATTATGGGTCATTTAGGTTTTTGCACCAATTCTCCAAAGTTTGAGAATTTAGATTACCTCTAAAAGAAAACATCTATGAGGGTGTTTGGTTGGAGAATTTAAAACGGGTTTGCACGTCCTTGAAATGCTTGAAAATGCGCTACATAGTTTTGGACGTTATTGGCGTGGAAATCACTTTGACTTTGATTTGTTGATTTGCATAAGACGATGTCATCTAAATTCAAAAAAATTTTACACCTAAGGAAACCTTTGATGCTCATTCGTTAGGGGTACACGTATGCATCGTGCACATACGATTGCTGGAGTTGATTTAACTATCGAATGTGTTCACACCCATTCATTCCATTTCCATGACTTGGTTATTTGAGTCTAAATCCATGGTGTGATTTTTGTAGCGTGGTTTTTTTCAAATGTATCTTATTTTTGTATGAAAAAAACTGAAAAAATCAAAAATAGTTTGTGCATTTGTTTTTTAGCATCTCTTTGCAAGAGCACGTTTACCATATTGTTTGATGCCCTGTTTTGTGTATCGTGACACCCCGTTTTTTGCTTATTTGATTCATTCTTCTCATTTGTCTATTTGGGGACATCATAAAAAGGGGGAGAAAGAATTATCATTTTATGGGGGAGTTTGAATTTTGGAGGAGTTTTTGAGATTTAGCTTATGCTTTTATCATAAATGGGTATCTATATGTGTATCACATTTCAAACTCGATATGTCACGTGCTATTTGCTTTGTCTCATGTGTGTATGTATGAAGATTGAAGATCAATATGTTGCACACCCTGATGAGAAAAGCATAGAGATTTGATGATTGTTGAAGATTGAAGAACAAACGATGAAGATTTAAACATTTGTATCTTTCCATCTTTAGGGTTCATGGGAGGGTAGATTTGTATAGGTCATAAGTTGATAATTCGTATTTTTTATGAATGTACCGGCATAGACATAGGGGGAGATTTGTAAGGACATTTTTGTCCATTGTCAATATGTATGTCGTACGCCGTTACAGTGCTGAAGAAACTCAAGATTGCATCTACATCAACGGATCCGAATATCAAAGCGTCTTTAACATCATAGCTTCTGCAAGAATGAACTTGGTAAAGTTTTGTTTTTAAGTTCCTTAAAGTTCATACTTAGTATTGGGAAATTTTTGTAAAATGTTTTTTTTATATAAATAAGAAGTAAGTTTTTTCAAGCAAAATGAGGCTTTTAAAATATTTTTTTATTTTCTGGTTAACCGGACCGGTCCGCCCATATTAAACGAACTGGTCCGCATACCTACCGGACCGATCCGCTTTGCACCAGTGAACCACGGACCGATTGCAAATCGAAGAAGCCTATTTTAAAAACAACCGATCCGAGGTCGGACCGATCCGCCTCTTAGCCGGACCGGTCCGCCTGGGATAAATTCGAACAGTTCCGTGTAATATTTTTCCACCGACTCTTAGTTTCTATATGTATTCCTACTTCGTTGGTGTATTTTTCAAGTCTTTGAGAAAACGTTTCTAAGAGTACAAACACAACAAGACTTCGATTTTTGATGTGCAAAACATCTTTTTGATTCACACAGAAAAATCCCAATTACTTTTGTGAATCTTTTGGAAGCCTAAAACTCAAGCTTTGTTACTGTTCAACCTTTGTGGGGAGATCTTTGCAACCGAGAGCTGCGTGTCATTGCTGAGGGAGTCTCTACAAAGTGTTATGGCTGCGTGTCATTGAGGAGAGCTGCGGTTCGTCCTTTGTTGTTTGGGCTGCGAGTCCTTGGACGGTGCTGCGTGTATTCTCTTCCTGAGTTCAAGACTGCGTGTCTTTGTGGGTTGGCTGCGCGTTGATCCGTTGCAGATTTCTCTATGTAATTGTAAGTTGCGACTTGTATATTCATAGTGAAATAAAGGTTTTACCCGAAAGGGGTTTTTTCCTGAAATTTGTGTCTCAGCATATTTTTGTGTCACATGCTTTCTTTATTTATGGATTGACACACGCACCTTAGATTCATGTTTAGGGACTCTAATTAAATATGGGTTACTTGGAAAGTTACGAATTTAATCAATTATCACACCGTTATGACTGTTTCAAATTGGTATCAGAGCAGGTTACGCTAATTTATCGCGTATTCCTATTTTTCACAAAATCATGTGATATTGGTTTTCTTTTTTTAAATCCGTTTTGTGAAAATTCGTAATTTTTCAATGGAACTCCCATTTAATGAGGAGCTTGTTTTTGAAAAAGTTCATGACCATGCTAAAAATTTTAACAAAAATGAATTTCAAACTTTGCAAAAGAATTAAAGTTTTGGAAAAAGAAAATTCTCTGTTTAAAAGTAAGATTGAATATCTACAAGCGTTTCAAACTCAATGTGATATTTGTCGTGAGCACTTTGGTAATTTGTGTATTGATTTTGATACTTCGAAAATTGCCAAAAAGAAGAGTGATGAGAGAGTCCTAGTTTTAGAGAAGGAATTGAAGGAATTAAAAAATTCTAGGGTTTTCGTTTGTGCCGTCGAGGATAAAAAATTAATCGATGATTTTATGGCACGTGAAAAGACTCTTAGGGATAAGTTTGTTTTAATTGAGGGTGAGCGCGATAAACTGTTAAGTTTAATTGATAATTTGAAAAAGAAATCGCTGTCTTTGGAAGTGTCTAATTCTTTGCTTGAGTTAAAAATTTTGAAGTTAAAAAATGATTTGACAGACTCAAGTAGGTTAGACAGTGATGGTAGTGGCTCATCTTGTTCTCATGATTCTAGTGGTAAAGCCAAAACCATCATTTGTTTGAGAGGGTCAACTAATTCCAAGGACGTTAGAAAAGATCACACTTTAGGTGTCATTGCACCCGTTTACACATGTACATATTGTGGTAGGAAAGGTCACCTTAGGCGTTTTTGTTTCGATCTTGGAAAAAGTCCTAGGAAGTTTATGTCTAGTGTTCCTGTGGTTCCCAAAGCCCCCACACGATGTTTCGCGTCTATTTGGGTTAGAAAATCACTTTTAGAGGCACCAGATTTTAGACAAGTTGATTCCTGTTTGCTCGCACATGATTCTTCACTTGCCATATCATATGGATGATTGAGGTTCGAGTTGTTTACTAGCATATGGTGATTTTCATGATGGCATTTTTTGCCTATTGCTAGTATGTATCATTTTTGTATGTTTTATTTTCTTTATAAAATTTTGAGAAAATCCAAAAAGATTTTTGTATTTTGTTTGCACCGTTTATGGATAAACACTGGGGATGACCGAGCCACAACATCATTCCATTATTGTCATGTGACTATTTGATAGTGTTTTGAGACAATAGGTCAATTCATCCTTGTGCTTTATAATGTTTGGAGTCATTAAGATGTAATTAAGTGTTACTTCCTACATGTTTACTTTATTTCACACATGCACGGATTTGTTTGATTATTGTTCTTGTCTTATCACATGTTGGTTGGGTGTTTTCACTTCAATCATGTCCTTAAAAGAATCCAAGCGCGATAAATTTTGGTAAGGAAATTGTGCATTTAAAAACCGTTTTGTGAGTTTGTGTGCTTTGTTTGAAAAAACGGGGAGGGGGGCTGCGAAAGGTAATTATCTATCCTTTGCGCAAAAGCCACCGTTAAAATGGACCTAAAAAATGGAGGAATTTTATTATCCGGGGTCCAAAGAGGTTGAAAGAGCCCAGAAAAAAAAATTAAGGCAATAAAAAGAAATTCATGCCAAATTATGGGTCATTTAGGTTTTTGCACCAATTCTCCAAAGTTTGAGAATTTAGATTACCTCTAAAAGAAAATATCTATGAGGGTGTTTGGTTGGAGAATTTAAAATGGGTTTGCACGTCCTTGAAATGCTTGAAAATGCGCTACATAGTTTTGGACGTTATTGGCGTGGAAATCAATTTGACTTTGATTTGTTGATTTGCATAAGACGATGTCATCTAAATTCAACAAATTTTTACACCTAAGTAAACCTTTGATGCTCATTCGTTAGGGGTACACGTATGCATCGTGCACATACGATTGCTGGAGTTGATTTAACTATCGAATGTGTTCACACCCATTCATTCCATTTCCATGACTTGGTTGTTTGAGTCTAAATCCATGGTGTGATTTTTGTAGCGTGTTTTTTTTCAAATGTATCTTATTTTTGTATGAAAAAAATTGAAAAAAACAGAAATAGTTTGTGCATTTGTTTTTTAGCATCTCTTTGCAAGAGCACATTTACCATATTGTTTGATGCCCTGTTTTGTGTACCGTGACACCCCGTTTTTTGCTTATTTGATTCATTCTTCTCATTTTTCTATTTGGGGACATCATAAAAAGGGGGAGAAAGAATTATCATTTTATGGGGGAGTTTGAATTTTGGGGGAGTTTTTGAGATTTAGCTTATGCTTTTATCATAAATGGGTATCTATATGTGTATCTCATTTCAAAATCGATATGTCACGTGGTATTTGCTTTGTCTCATGTGTGTAGGTATGAAGATTGAAGATCAATATGTTGCACACCCTGATGAGAAAAGCATAGAGATTTGATGATTGTTGAAGATTGAAGAACAAACGATGAAGATTTAAACATTTGTATCTTTCCATCTTTAGGGTTCATGGGAGGGTAGATTTGTATAGGTCATAAGTTGATAATTCGTATTTTTTATGAATGTACCGGCATAGACATAGGGGGAGATTTGTAAGGACATTTTTGTCCATTGTCAATATGTATGTCGTACGCCGTTACACCGCTGAAGAAACTCAAGATTGCATCTACATCAACGGATCCGAATATCATAGCGTCTTCAACATCATAGCCTCTGCAAGAATGAACTTGGTAAAGTTTTGTTTTTAAGTTCCTTAAAGTTCATACTTAGTATTGGGAAATTTTTATAAAATGTTTTTTTTATAAAAATAAGAAGTAAGTTTTTTCAAGCAAAATGAGGCTTTTAAAATATTTTTTTATTTTCTGGTTAACCGGACCGATCCGCCCATATTAAACGAACTGGTCCGCCTACCTACCGAACCGATCCGCTTTGCACCAGTGAACCACGGACCGATTGCAAATCGAAGAAGCCTATTTTAAAAAGAACCCATTCGAGGTCGGACCGATCCGCCTCTTAGCCGGACCGGTCCGCCTGGGATAAATTCGAACAGTTCCGTGTAATATTTTTCCACCGACTCTTAGTTTCTATATGTATTCCTACTTCGTTGGTGTATTTTTTCAAGTCTTTGAGAAAACGTTTCTAAGAGTACAAACACAACAAGACTTCGATTTTTGATGTGCAAAACATCTTTTTGATTCACGTAGAAAAATCCCAATTACTTTTGTGAATCTTTTGGAAGCCTAAAACTCAAGCTTTGTTACTGTTCAACCTTTGTGGGGAGATCTTTGCAACCGAGAGTTGCGTGTCATTGCTGAGGGAGTCTCTACAAAGTGTTATGGTTGCGTGTCATTGAGGAGAGCTGCGGTTCGTCCTTTGTTGTTTGGGCTGCGAGTCCTTGGAGGGTACTACGTGTATTCTCTTCCTGAGTTCAAGACTGCGTGTCTTTGTGGGTTGGCTGCGCGTTGATCCGTTGCAGATTTCTCTATGTAATTGTAAGTTGCGACTTGTATATTCATAGTGAAATAAAGGTTTTACCCGAAAGGGGTTTTTTCCTGAAATTTGTGTCTCAGCATATTTTTGTGTCACATGCTTTCTTTATTTATGGATTGACACACGCACCTTAGATTCATGTTTAGGGACTCTAATTAAATATGGGTTACTTGGAAAGTTGCGAATTTAATCAATTATCACACCGTTATGACTGTTTCAAATTGGTATCAGAGCAGGTTACGCTAATTTATCGCGTATTCCTGTTTTTCACAAAATCATGTGATATTGGTTTTCTTTTTTTAAATCCGTTTTGTGAAAAATCGCAATTTTTCAATGGAACTCCCATTTAATGAGGAGCTTGTTTTTGAAAAAGTTCATGACCATGCTAAAAAATTTAAAAAAAATGAATTTGAAACTTTGCAAAAGAATTAAAGTTTTGGAAAAAGAAAATTCTCTGTTTAAAAGTAAGATTGAATATCTGCAAGCGTTTCAAACTCAATGTGATATTTGTCGTGAGCACTTTGGTAATTTGTGTATTGATTTTGATTCTTCGAAAATTGCCAAAAAGAAGAGTGATGAGAGAGTCCTAGTTTTAGAGAAGGAATTGGAGGAATTAAAAAATTCTAGGATTTTCGTTTGTGCCGTCGAGGATAAAAAATTAATCGATGATTTTATCGCACGTGAAAAGACTCTTAGGGATAAGTTTGTTTTAATTGAGGGTGAGCGCGATAAACTGTTAAGTTTAATTGATAATTTGAAACAGAAATCGTTGTCTTTGGAAGTGTCTAATTCTTTGCTTGAGTCCAAAATTTTGAAGTTAAAAAATGATTTGACAGACTCAAGTAGGTTTGATAGTGATGGTAGTGGCTCATCTTGTTCTCATGATTCTAGTGGTAAAGCCAAAACCATCATTTGTTTGAGAGGGTCAACTAATTCCAAGGATGTTAGAAAAGATCACACTTTAGGTGTCATTCCACCCGTTTACACATGTACATATTGTGGTAGGAAAGGTCACCTTAGGCGTTTTTGTTTCGATCTTGGAAAAAGTCCTAGGAAGTTTATGTCTAGTGTTCCTGTGGTTCTCAAAGCCCCCACACGATGTTTCCCGTCTATTTGGGTTAGAAAATCACTTTTAGAGGCACCAGATTTTAGACAAGTTGATTCCTGTTTGCTCGCACATGATTCTTCACTTGCCATATCATATAGATGATTGCGGTTTGAGTTGTTTACTAGCATATGGTGATTTTCATGATGGCATTGTTTGCCTATTGCAAGTATGTATCATTTTTGTATGTTTTATTTTCTTTATAAAATTTTGAGAAAATATAAAAAGATTTTTGTATTTTGTTTGCACCGTTTATGGATAAAGACTGGGGATGACCGAGCCACAATATCATTCCATTATTTTCATGTGACTATTTGATAGTGTTTTGAGACAATAGGTCAATTCATCCTTGTCCTTTATAATGTTTGGAGTCATTAAGATGTAATTAAGTGTTACTTCGTACATGTTTGACTCATGTTTCCTTTATTTCACACATGCACGGATTTGTTTGATTATTGTGCTTGTCTTATCACATGTTGGTTGGGTGTTTTCACTTCAATCCTGTCCCTAAAAGAATCCAAGCGCGATAAATTTTGGTAAGGAAATTGTGCATTTAAAAACCGTTTTGTGAGTTTGTGTGCTTTGTTTGAAAAAACGGGGAAGGGGGACTGCGAAAGGTAATTATCTATCCTTTGCGCAAAAGCCACCCTTAAAGTGGACCTAAAAAATGGAGGAATTTTATTATCCGAGGTCCAAAGAGGTTAAAAAAAGCCCGAAAAAAAAATTAAGGCAATAAAAAGAAATTCATGCCAAATTATCGGTCATTTAGATTTTTGCACCAATTCTCCAAAGTTTGAGAATTTAGATTACCTCTAAAAGAAAATATCTATGAGGGTGTTTGGGATGAGAATTTAAAACGGGTTTGCACGTCCTTGAAATGCTTGAAAATGCGCTACATAGTTTTGGACGTTATTGGCGTGGAAATCACTTTGACTTTGATTTGTTGATTTGCATAAGACGATGTCATCTAAATTCAACAAATTTTTACACTTAAGGAAACCTTTGATGCTCATTCGTTAGGGGTACACATATGCATCGTGCACATACGATTGCTTGAGTTGATTTAATTATCGAATGTGTTCACACCCATTCATTCCATTTCCATGACTTGGTTGTTTGAGTCTAAATCCATGGTGTGATTTTTGTAGCGTGTTTTTTTTCAAATGTATCTTATTTTTGTATGAAAAAAATTGAAAAAATCACAAATAGTTTGTGCATTTGTTTTTTAGCATCTCTTTGCAAGAGCACGTTTACCATATTGTTTGATGCCCTGTTTTGTGTAGCGTGACACCCCATTTTTTGCTTATTTGATTCATTCTTCTCATTTGTCTATTTGGGGACATCATAAAAAGGGGGAGAAAGAATTATCATTTTATGGAGGAGTTTGAATTTTGGGGGAGTTTTTGAGATTTAGCTTATGCTTTTATCATAAATGGGTATCTATATGTGTATCTCATTTCAAACTCGATATGTCACGTGGTATTTGCTTTGTCTCATGTGTGTAGGTATGAAGATTGAAGATCAATATGTTGCACACCCTGATGAGAAAATCATAGAGATTTGATGATTGTTGAAGATTGAAGAACAAACGATGAAGATTTAAACATTTGTGTCTTTCCATCTTTAGGGTTCATGGGAGGGTAGATTTGTATAGGTCATAAGTTGATAATTCGTATTTTTTATGAATGTACCGGCATAGACATAGGGGGAGATTTATAAGGACATTTTTGTCCATTGTCAATATGTATTACACCGCTGAAGAAACTCAAGATTGCATCTACATCAACGGATCCGAATATCAAAGCGTCTTCAACATCATAGCGTCTGCAAGAATGAACTTGGTAAAGTTTTGTTTTTAAGTTCCTTAAAGTTCATACTTAGTATTGGGAAATTTTTATAAAATGTTTTTTTTATAAAAATAAGAAGTAAAATTTTTCAAGCAAAATGAGGCTTTTAAAATATTTTTTTTTCTGGTTAGCCGGACCGGTCCGCCCATATTAAACGAACCGGTCCGCCTACCTACCGGACCGATCCGCTTTGTACCAGTGAACCACGGACCGATTGCAAATCGAAGAAGCCTATTTTAAAAAGAACCGATCCGAGGTCGGACCGATCCGCCTCTTAGCCGGACCGATCCGCCTGGGATAAATTCGAACAGTGTAATATTTTTCCACCGACTCTTAGTTTCTATATGTATTCCTACTTCGTTGGTGTATTTTTTCAAGTCTTTGAGAAAACGTTTCTAAGAGTACAAACACAACAAGACTTCGATTTTTGATGTGCAAAACATCTTTTTGATTCACACAGAAAAATCTCAATTACTTTTGTGAATCTTTTGGAAGCCTAGAACACAAGCTTTGTTACTGTTCAACCTTTGTGGGGAGATCTTTGCAACCGAGGGCTGCGTGTCATTGCTGAGGGAGTCTCTACAAAGTGTTATGGTTGCGTGTCATTGAGGAGAGCTGTGGTTCGTCCTTTGTTGTTTGGGCTGCGAGTCCTTGGAGGGTGCTGCGTGTATTCTCTTGTTGAGTTCAAGACTGCGTGTCTTTGTGGGTTGGCTGCGCGTTGATCCATTGCAGATTTCTCTATGTAATTGTAAGTTGCGACTTGTATATTCATAGTGAAATAAAGGTTTTACCCGAAAGGGGTTTTTTCCTGAAATCTGTGTCTCAGCATATTTTTGTGTCACATGCTTTCTTTATTTATGGATTGACACACGCACCTTAGATTCATGTTTAGGGACTCTAATTAAATATGGGTTACTTGGAAAGTTGCGAATTTAATCAATTATCACACCGTTACGACTGTTTCATTAATACAAATGGGATGGACAATATTCTTGCCTGCAAATGATTGACAACGTGTTTCTCTTTATTTGGAGAAATTTTGGGAATGCTTTCGATAGGTGTTGTCTCATTTGATGACGAACGTTTGTAAAAGATTGTCACTCCTCCTGGAATGTCTAGTCTGCTAGAATCCAAGTATTTTTAAGTTTCTCAATGTTTTTTTACAATATTAACATTGCATTCTTCACAATTTTTATATTCCTTTTTCAAATTGTCTAATGAGATAGTCAAATCATATAATTCTTTTATTAATTTGGACAACCATTCATAATCTTATTTGGAGGCCTCCTTTTGGTCTTTTAGCTCATCAAGAAAGTCAAAGATCTCGCTAAAGTCAACATCAATGGCTTTAAGTTTATAAAAAAAGGAATGGCCATGAGCTTCCCAGGCCTGAAAGAAACATTTTCTTCTTTCATAAAAAGTGCCTCATTAAATATTTTGATTTTCTCACTCTCAAGGGTTTTAGTTTTCTCTAACAAATTATCCTTTTCAAGAATCAAACAAGATTATGAATGATCTTCGATTTTCTCAACAACGATCGCCTTTTTAAAACATTCGATTTTTCTATATAACTTGTTGTGAAAAGTTTGGAGAACATCAATATTACTATCATCATTACTACTAACACAAACCAATTCAACGTTAGTAATAATGTGATTAAAAAAATCGAATGAAGTTACGAGTTCGATAAAAACACTTACACTCTATTTTTCAAAGTGAAGTCCAACCCACTTACATATAACATCAAGCTTGAAAGAGAAGTTAGGAAGGTACAAGTTGATAAGTGTACTTAAAAGGTGTAATAGGGAAGAGATATGGAAAGATCTTTAATTTTTGAAGGTACCAAGAAAGATGTGCATGTATCTAGTTCAAAAAGTGACTTTCGGCACAGTTAGACATGTAACGTCAAAAGGTCACTGCAGAGAGCTAATGCATCATTGCGATGAACTTGAGACAATACAGGTCTTGCATTTTTTCTTACTTTTTGTATGAGGCACAAGATAAGCAGCGAGATAGTGTCACTGAGGTGAGCTTTCACATTAGTGCGACAAACCTGCAGCGAGGATATAAGGCAAGCTAAAGAAAAAGTATATGGACTAAGGAGCAGTAAGCAAGACAGTATCGTTGTAGTGAGTTGTCCCGTCACCTTGGCGAAGGTCTCCTGCGACAAATCTCAATAGCCTTTATGAAATTCAATTTGTAGGATTTTTCAAAAGTAGTTTTGCATTTCATAGACAAGTCCAAAGATCCATATCAATACACAAACACACACACAAAGGTGTTTTCATTAAAACGACATGTATGAGTAAATTAAATATGAGTTTACGTATTCATTTACCTTTCATAATAGGGGAATAAAAGTATACGCGTGAAGGTGAGGATGTCCGTTGAATAATGCTTTGATGGAATGACCACAACACTCAAAGTATATTTGGTCAATGGAATAACGAAACTCATGGGTTTTCTGAAGATAACCTATTTTATAGTAGTTCAAACTATTAAGTAATTTCCCTCTGGAGTCCCCCATATAATATGTTTTTGGCCCATTTTGGGGATCCCAATGCATCAAGACAATAATTAGGTACAAAAATTTATAATTTATAATTACGCGAGATGTTTAGGTATGCCGTTCGAAGAAAGACTCGTGAATTTTTTAAATATGACTTATTTCCCGATAGTTTGAGTAAAATGCATACTCTTATAACATCAACTAATTTATAGTTTCCAATTAATAAATCATACAAAACAAGTACAATTTTAGTTCATTCTAATTAAATTAATTCTAAAATTACTATGTGTCCACCAACGTGCAAGCCTTTCCACTAATTTTTGTTCACGCAAATAACAATCACTTAAGGAGGGGTGAACACGGCCACAATAATCAACTAAGAAGTTATAACTATATATAAGACTATGTTACATAAAAGAAAAGATAAGTAAAATTACTTGAATAAAGAAAGCAACTAGAATCAGTTGAGCGTCATTAATTGTTCTCCAATTTCATGCGCATTTAGAACGAGAAGAAACCATGTTAACGTATTATTCAATCTAAAATTTTAAGATACTATTCAATCACATGATGTAAAATTAGGGCTAAGTAACTTTTTTTAATTTACTAATCAACAACCAATCCATTCACTAATTATAATCCCACCAAAACCAAATTTTATCTTTTTAACCTAAGCACACGTTCTAAGTGAGTTAAGCAAGAAAAAAGAAACAATTTCACTACACGGCGATGTACGAAGAAAACACACATTGGGAAAAACCTCGGACGGCCCTGGCCTAACAAATTCACTAGATATGGTTTTACAATTACCAGACAAAAGACTTACTACACCCAAAAAGTCATTATACAAAAATGTTTACACCCAAATAAAATATCTAAGGTCCTAAATATATATATAATTTGCATGCATAACTTTGGAGACCTTGGAATGATATAGCGTTGATGACGCGAAACATGGCACTTGACACCCGGCAATAATGAAACTTTAAATTCTGGCCGCTACGTCTTCAACTTCTTCAAACGTTATGGGCTTGATAGGAACAAAATTCTATCCTATGACTCAAATGGTTTTGTCCGGAATTAAGCCAAAACTATATATGGACTCAATTGGAAATTTCTATCCTTATATAAAGAAAAAATATTATAAGTCTTGGATCTTGAAAACATAAAGGAAGTATCTTTAGGGTTTGGAACGTTTGTAAACAGGTTGGAAACTGATTATCGTCAAAAGTTCTTAAAATTTCTGAGTCTCAAAAGCCTTAAATACTAATTGCATGAATTTCGAGACGGCAGCTGGTTCGAAGGAAAACTAAGGTCATTAAAAAGAGAATCACATCTCGTTTGAACGAAAACCCAAGCTCATTCGAAATAGAATATAATCTAGTTTGAACCAGCTTTGAATGAGCCTCTAACGAGTTAGGACTGCATGTATAACACCCTCGTTTGATGTCCATTTGATCCCTATTTCAAACTTATATCTCGTTTGAACTCAGAAACACATTTTTCTTTAAAAATATAAAACAAGTTCCAAACATTTTAAACAAAACAAAAACCCTTAATAAAAATTCCAAGGACTCATAATTAATACTCATTCATACCTTTGACATCCTCGGTATACATGAAGACAAACATGGCATTAAACACGGCACGATATATCAATCTTCGAAGCTCGATCGCTACATCTTTAACACACAATGTCATAGACTTTATGGGATCACAAACTCAAATTCTATCCTATGACTCAAAAAATTTTTATCTGAAATTATGACTATTACATACAAATTCACTCGATTGGAAATTTGTCCTTACAAATCTCCCTCTTTGGCCATTCTGGGACAAAACCAAAATAAAAGGTGAAACATGTTAGCCAGGCCATCAAGCCACCTATGTCCAACCCAAAAATCCCCAAAAAAATGAAGTACATGGACATAGACAAAGTGACCTCCCTAGCATGGTGTAGCCTAATCTGAAACTCATGAATCAACCTATACACACGAAACAGAAATATCTTGTGAAGTATGGAGGAATAAACAATAAATAATAATTTGTCCGTAAAAACTCCCCCCAGATCAAATCTATCTCTCCCCCTTTTTGCCCAAAAAACAAAGGGAGGATAGAAATAACAAACATAATATCATACGAGTATAATAAGACATGAAAATGCATAGCTAGATAAAGTCACATGAATATTTGACAGTAAAATAATTGTGTGATAAACATAATGTCAAATGTGAAGCATACTCAATATAATAGAGATATCAAGAAAAAATAAATTGAAGCTCCAATAATCATAAAATCAATATTGTAACAGAATAAACTACATGTCCATCTAGAATCAAGAGGATGATAAATAAATAAGTGTATCAACATAAACTGTATCATCATAATACATGCCCAAAAAATGTCCCCAATACAAATATTAGAAACATAATGAAATCAGTTGTCAGAACGAGGTGCATCATCTCTGTGCTTAGGGTCACTACCTACTCCTGATAAGTTGGCTCCACGTCATTGCTCTATCATCTAAATCTCCCCTAGAAAGGCTGTGAACTGGAAGTTCTGCATCGCCTGCTGCAGAGCGTCAACATCCAGTCTAGCCATAACTGCCTTATTCAATGTCTGTTATTTAGCAAGTTGTGCCTCTAAACGTAATAGAGAACATTCTCCTCCTCCAATAAATGTGGCACCTAATCCATGTTGGTACCTGTCTATATGGTAAGGGGCTCAAGGGGTAATGAACCAAACAATTGAGATCTATACTCGAACCTAGATGATGAAGAGTCTACAACTGAGTAGCCTCTATGAGCCTCCCGTGGAAGGTGTAGTCCCGGTATCAGGAAGGACTGCTTTGATAGGTGTAGTCCCGATATGAGGAATATGGGACATAATTAGCAGCATCAAGGCAGGTAGATCAAAGCACCAACTGTGATTGATGGTGCACATAAACCGAGCAATGTCGATAAAAAGATGTGTATGATTAGCTTGTGGGTAGATGGACGAGCATATGACCCAATTAAAAATCCTATAATTGGCATGGAGATGATGATGAAAAAAAGCGATGGTACTAGGGCAAGCTCATGAAAGACCTAATAAATAATCTCTGAGGACTGGGGATGACCCTCAATATACCTTAGATAAGTGGACTCTAGCTCCTGGGGTTTCTGAAGAAGGTGGGAAATAGTATCTGGGGTGACAATAACCTTCACACGATGAACAAATGATTACAAACTGGCAATGGACCCAAATGCCCAGAAATTGAACTTTCGAACCATATCCGATAGGATCACATCGTACATAAAAAATAGAGAATCCAAACCCTGACCCGCTAGCCACTCAGGAACTAAAGAGTATTCGAAGTCCTCTATTCAAAACACTCTCCCTCTGACAACTGCACAAATATGAAAACCTAAAGTGTAATAAAGCTCATAGTCGACCCGACTCACCCATCTGTTTGTAGAATATCTAGGCCAATTATCCTAAGCAGTTTAGGCTTATGACGTAGATGAGGAGGGATCATTCACAGGTGCTCGAGTGCACAGGCGGTCGACAAAGTCCTTCATCGACCCTAATAAAATCAGAGAGCATGGGGAAAAGAACTGAAAGAGTGTAGGAAAAGGGGATGCTAACACCTAACACTGTCTTAACAAAACAAGCTCTAAATCCTATCTTCATCACACATCCATTTGACACCCTTGAAAACCAATACCCAATCAGTAACAAAAATAATATATAATCACGATATAAATAGTAGCAAAAAAAATGCAAAGCGTGCGCAACAGTGTATGTCATAAATACCCAAAATAAATAATGAAAAAAATTATTTATGGGATATTATGACACACAAAAAAGGGCAACACAAAAATGACTATAATAAATAAATAATAAAGAGTAAACGCCCCCAAAAAAATTGAATTTTTTATTCACATTACAAGGAAAATGTAAATACAAGCATGCATAGAATTTTTTTTTAATAAAGTGAATAAACACGACTGAATAAAAAACTCCTCACAATATAAATCAAAAACCTAAAAAAAAAATGACATGACTAAGGGGAATACCTGCTACAATGCCAAGCTCATGTGAAAAATAGTGAAGTTCAACATTTGGTAGCAAATATTGAAGCTTTTGGGTATAAAAATGTCGAACAATGAAGGTTGAGGCTGCTGAGTTCGCATAAGTAATGGAAGAAGATAAATGAGGAAAAAGGCTGAATTTTGGAATAAAAAGCCCTAACCCAATTTTTTAAGTTCGTTCGAATAGAAATCGGTTGTCATTCAAATGAAGAAAAGATTTCTCTTGATCTAGCTTCGAATGAGCACATAAAGACACTGTAAAACATGAGACAATGTCAGGTCGTTCGAAGGACATTTGAAGGACAGATCGAACGAGATCTTAAACTCATTCGCCAATATCATTTCAACGAAGGCAAAAAAAATCAAATTCTTCTTCTAAAATAAGGGATCTGAAAACCCTAGAAAAAGTAAACCCCGAGAAACAAAAAATTGACCAAAAACATAATTTGTATACGACACAAAATGTAAGCTTTACGCATTAGCATAGTATCCTAAACAAGTGGAATGGAGTGAATGGGTTTGAACTAAATAGAAATGAGTTATGACCCAAACATTTAAATATGTTCAAGAAGATCTAATTAATCGCAAAACTTTATCAAACCTATGATTTAGTCTCAAATGACAATATAGATAGAGTGAACTAAATGAACAAACTAGCGTAATGCACACAAGCTTAGATTATTGATGATTCTATAAATCAATAACGCCATGACACAATAGGTATAACTAGGATTCATTGTGCAAATCCATTGATCTTCAACTAAACACCCTCAAAAGATAAACATGTAGCGTATATTATATTCTATTCTCAACTCTTCTGAAATCATTTCTTTTGAATGATCAAACATTAAACTATGTTAGTCCTTTTCGGCATTTTTTCTGTTTTTATTGCCTTTATTCTTTTCATTGGGATCTTACCAATGGTGGTTTTCTTACTAAAGAGATTAGCTCCTTTCGTATCCCTTTCCTATGTACCCTCATATTTTTCGAACGAAAAAAATCTCACGGGCAACGGTTATTACATGCACAAATCCTCTATAGTCATAAAAACATGTAGATGAAAAAATTGATGGGAGAACATCTCACCAATATCAAATGTACGTGTGAAGTTAACATCTAAAAATATCATGCATGTTTGTGTGGAGGCATATAAACAGTCAAATCTGTAAAGCAAATTCGAAACAACTCCATAATAACATTGTTAAAAATAATCTAATTATCTATAATCATAACCAAATGTCCTATCCACATGGAAATTGCATAGTGAATGGGATTCAAACACACCAATATATTGTCATAGACTTTATGGGATATATATGCCATACCAAATATGTAAAACTTAAAAACACAATAACCAATTTTTTTTAGCTTTATTAAATATTTTCAAACAAAAATATCAACTTTTTGAAAAAGTCCACTCTAACTCAAAAGACAAACAAAATCTTTTTGTATTTTACAATATGAATCAAGAAAGAAAAATATAATACAAAAGATACACATGCCATAACACTAGGAAATATATATATATATTATGAAGCATAACTAGAGTATAACAAAAATTGCTAACACAATCAACTATTAGATATAACATGAGAAATATCATGTGCAAGCAAACGAGTATCAACAAGTCTAATACGTAAAACCTCTAAATTCAATTTTCATAGTGACTCTATTCTTAGACTTTCTAGGATCACTCTTAAGATCATAGCAAAAATGCCCAAGGTGACCGTTCATATAGCAATAAGTGCAACTGTAAACACGGTCCTTTCCTAACGTTCCTAATTGACTCTCTCAAATGTAAGGTATTGGCTTTAGAAATAAGAGCAATACGATCATCAAAGCCAACTCCACACTCGTCATATTTGATTTAGATGATGCCTAACATTCTATCTCACTTTTTCAACCAAGACTTCAAATCAAATTTGATCCTACTCGAATCTCCCAATATCTCCCCAAGCTCAACAATCTTAGACTCAAGTAAAAGCCTAGACTCCTCAAACTCTAGAAGTTCTTTCTTCATAGTCTCCATCAAACCACGAATACTATATCTCTCACCCTCAACATACTATAACTTCTTACGAAGATTCCTCTCACGTGCCCTAAGATCATCAATCAAAGCACTATCATCATTTTGTATGGCCCATTGTTTCAGCCTAGCTTTCAACTTGAAGTTAGCCTTCTCCATCTTCAAATTTTTTGCATACAATACATGAAAGGCAACTTGTAGTTCACTCTCATACACCTCTTCTTCATCCTCATTATCATCTTCACTCTCTCGACCATTACTCATTTGGAATTCATAAATTTTGACCTCAGAAGTGTCACGCAAAGGAATATCTTCATGGGAAGATTCTCGTCAAGACTCACATGACTCACCATGAACGGGGTAAAGTTGCACTCAATGGAGGAATCATTTCCCACTTTCGGATCACTATCATTAAGGTTATCATTATAATCTATCAGTTTCATGCCCTCATTACTTAGTTTAGTGGGGCACTCAAATACCTTATGGCCATAACCCTTATAACCAAAACATCTTTTCAAATCACCCCTTTTAAAATTATCACTACGGTTCTTAGGGAAGTGATCGGCCTTACTGTTCTTATCTTTCTCAAACTTTTTAAATCTTTCGATTGATTTTTGAATTTGAGAAATTTCTTGAACTTCTTCACCAACATGGCCACATCCTCGGACTCAATCTCATACTCATCATCCGAAATAAGTGTTTCTTCCTTTAGAAATTTTAAAGGTATGCCCTTTTCTTTCTTTTTCACATTTTTGGAGGTAAACATGCCAAGCTCATAAGTTTGTAGGTCATTTGTTTGCTCTTCAAGTTTCGTCGAGTCAAATGTATCCAAAGAATTCAAAATAGTCACCTTTGGATTAAATCTTTCAGGCAATGACCTTAAGATTTTCTTTATCACTCAATTATTGGGTATCTTCTCTCCCAAGTTAAATAAAAAGTTAACCATTGTGACACCCCGCCTAATTAAACATCGGGTGATCAGGCCTTCATTAAATTAAAACAGGTTTCTCAAATGGTTCATTCTTAGCATCACTGTCGAAAAGTTTTTAATTACTAATCCCCTAAGTAAAATTAGACCGGTGCCAAATTTTATCTTTCTTAAAACAGAAAAATCGACCCTGCGGAACAAAGTACGAATAATCATGTACTATAATTCAAACATCAAAGTAAAAGTACAACAGAACAAAAGTATTACCGAATAAACCATCGGCTAAAAATCCCAAACAACAATAGAATAACCACTAGTCTGAAACTAACATCTGAGACTAAAACCGGACCACAAGTCCATACATAGAAGAGTGCGAGATCCTGTGCTAGATCTGAATGAGAGATATCGTCTAGTCAAATCCTGTAAGCATCCACTGTGCTACAGCTCCGAGTCTGGAATGGAATCATCACGCATGGCGTCCCTGTGGCTGGACACCTAAAAGGTTTTGAAAATATTTTATAGCAAGAGTTAGTACTCAAAACATTTTGAAAATATTTAGCAAGCGTTTATCACAATATAAAATGCGGTTATTGATTACACATGTTAGGTTCTCGTACACTCTCTTGAGTTAACTCACCCCTCATCTTTGGTTCACACCTAACGTTCCACACTTAGTTTGTCTAGCCATACTTCTCAAGCTAACTAAAACCAAAGTAGTAAACTGAACTTATCTGTACCCAAGTTCCAGTACCGCCCATACAGTACAACTGTTTTACTAACATCTCGCGTATGTTAATTAATTCTCAAGTAACATTTCATCTATGTTATTTTTCAAGACTTATCATTTAGCTTCACTTCTAAAATTACTACAATTTTCACAATTGTTGACTTTCCCAGTTATGTAATTAAGTTTCGCTACTTGAATTACTAAATAGATTTTCTCTATCTAAAGGTTCATTTCGTAATTAAGTTTCACTACTTAACTTGCCAATTCAGTATGTATCTTTAAATACATAATATATCAATCTACTAATACACGGAAGTAGAATATCATCAGGTATATATATTTCACACACAATATATACTAAATATCAGTCATTGATATTTTGCCCCTTTTATACACATAAAGGACTCTTGGTTCGGAATGATTCATCGACCCCAAGTAAGAATTGGTTCGGCATGATACATCGACCCCAATTATTTTAAAAATATATATATACACATATTCTAGTTCGGGACTCTCTCATCGCGACACCAGTTCAAAGTTTGGTTCGGTATTTCTCATCGACCCCAAACATATAATAACTTTATGTTAGTTCGGAATGTCTCATTGACCCTAACATAATTAATTTAGGTATAATCTCTCTACCTAAAAGATCACATAATTCAGTAGGTACACGCCCGACCTATTAATCGTATACGTACGTAATATTTTAATCTCATATATTTACCTTACAATATTCGCTTTACGATTTATCTCATTAATCGTATTTATTTGAGTATACACACAACTCTAAGGGTCCTAGTTACCCCTTACATATAATTTCAGTAGTTATTGCTTACCCTACTGGTCTATTACTTAAATTGAATTTACTTCGCCCCGTAACTCAATTTCCGAAGTCCCCGATACTCTACTAAATCGAATTATTCTCCTCGGTCCATAATCCAAGCCCTACACCCAATGGCCTTATTGGACCTCAACAATATACCTACTGGTCTTATTCTTACTCCCATATAAGTATAATGTAAATCCTAGAATACTCATTCATTCCCGAACTCAACGAAGGATTAAACACAAAATTTTCGGGAAAACAGCTTGCGTCGATCGATCGACGTCTGGGTTCGATCGATCGACATAGTCGATCGATCGATAGTTCAAGATCGATCGATCGATCGAACAGGGACAGACGCAGTCTGTCTTCTTCGTTGATCCTCTCCTCCATTAACAAATTTCCAAACTCCATTATTGTCCACCAAACTTTTACCCAATGATCCTAACATATTTCCACCTATACTAGGACAGTTTTTAACGTGTCAATTACATCAAAACTCCAATTACTTTAAAGAAATAATGAATTAAAACCCAGAATTTCTTGAAACCTTAGTTATGGTGTTCTTCCCATATTATCATTCAAAATCCAGATTTTTATTCCGAAAATCATCAAGTTTAATCTGAATATTAATCCTCTACATAGTTTAAATCATTCTACATGCGATTCCTATCCCAACATGCATAATTATCATCTTTCTCCAATCAAAATATTGATTTAAACAAAACTATTCAAAAACCCTACACATGGGTATTATAACTTTATAAATTTTTGCAATAAACACTTGCCTTATGATCAGTAGGGTCTGATTTCGTGGTTCTTGTTGATGATTGATGATCTTCATCCTTCAATCCTTCTTCCCCAACAAGTTGATGGTAGAAACCCCTTTGAATCCTTCCCAAATCTTCTTTTTGCTTTAAAAAGTGGTGCCTCTCCTCTCTCTAATGGTATTGGTGTTGTCATGGGTGTTCTAACCCTAATTCATCTATCATACGGCTGATATAAAACTCTAAATTTCGTAGGTCTCCATACCCTCTTATGTTAAAAGACCAAAACGCCACCGAACGGTCTCGGTTTAGTCCAAAATTGCCCCGGGACTCAACTAGTACCCCCGGGTATACAATTTTGACTAATTTGACCCTTCTGGACTCATTGGTGACCTCTAAATTATCATTTGAGTCACTTAAAAAATATTACTCGTTCTCACCCCAACACGGTCTACACGCGTTAAGTAACTATTTACCACTCGCACTAAGTAAATAAAATGATGCAATATATACCGGTATCTATCTTCCGATTAATATAGCATACTTACAATTTTAAATAAAACTCTTTAAATTACTAC
Organism: Sambucus nigra; assembly: GCA_949130495.1. Lineage (NCBI taxonomy): Eukaryota > Viridiplantae > Streptophyta > Magnoliopsida > Dipsacales > Adoxaceae > Sambucus > Sambucus nigra. The sequence continues at coordinate 262,180,924 of OX422210.1, forward strand.
TCTTACGTAATTTAAATCAAGACGATATTTTCTCATTTAATTCTCCAATCTAATTAAATGGAATATTTGGAATATTCAGAAATACGGGGTATTACATACTTCCCCCCTTGATAAAGGAATTTCGTCCTCGAAATTAGGATAAGGCTGGTATTAAGGCTAAGGACCTTAAATAAAATTGTATTGCTTCATTATAAATCCTTATCGCACTTTGCCCATGCCGCATAACATAATTAAGTCTCACTACTTAATTTCTCCATAGATTCTCCCAATCCAACGTTGATTCTTGAAATTAAGTTTCTCCCTACTTAATTTACCCATTTGACGTATATCTATATATAACATCTAAGTGTCTACTATCACTCATAAGTAGAATATTATAAGGTATATATTTCACACACTATATATACTTTAAGGAAAATTGGTCCGGCAAAAAAATCATCGGCCCCAATAATCCTATCATTTACATTGGTCCGAAAATTCCTCGACCCCAAGGTAAATGTAATGCACATGTCGGTTCAGACATTATGTCGATCCCAATATTAATCATCGATTTGGTTCGGAAAATCATCGATCCCAACTCGATCCCCCATGTATTGGTCCGGAACATCATCGACCCCAATACAGAGATTAAGCACACTTACTATCGCACATAAGTAGGAAAAATCAATAGGTATATATATATTACACATAACATATACTACCAAAACTTATTTTATAATCAACCCCCCCCCCCCTTCTATACCACTTTTGGGGTTATTGGCTCGGAATTCCACCTCGATCACCAATAGTTATTAATTACTTGTCTCGGGATCACATCTCGAGCATTAATATATGTATATATATCTCATCGCTCATGAGTAGACAATTTGTGAGACATATTTTTCACATTTCATATACCTTAAAATGTCACACACCAATAGAATGTCCTCATATCACGCGTTAAGGACTAAAAGTTCGAAATGTCTCCTCGAACCACACCCAAAGTACATGTATTGTTCGTAATCGGTACCCACGAACCTAATCCTCATGTACAGTCCATATAGGTGCTTACTCTACCTATAAATATGCTCTTATAGGCATACATTCAACTTATGAATTGATCAGTGGGCTTCTCCAAAATTCCACTATCATAAGGGCGTATCATCATTCTTTCTCATTAACATTGAGTCGTAGGTAGCACAACGTACTCAAAATAAAACTTTATCTCTATTCCTTCCTGACCTTCCCTCACAGGGTGGAATTTTAGGATTTCATCCTGATTCACAATCAGGAAGAGCGGCACTGTGCACTCTCCCTTATCAACTACATACTAATCCATCCCGGTCACCCATTTCGCTACCCCCAACGAAATGTTGTCTTAATTATGATGTTCACAACCCATCAATACTTTATAAGTCTGTCTCCTCATTCCATTATTGGGAATGTGGGTTCACTACCACATTCCGGTTGTTCATTTCGAGTCTATCTTGTCTATTAACTAGAGGTGTATCTGGATACAATCTCACTACGTCTCTCCTCAACATCGCTTCCCACTTACGTCATCTTTCCTGAAGTGGTACTCTATTCCCCTTTCTCTCCGGGTTTATTATACTTTACAATTCATGCACTCTTCGCAATTGGCGCACTTTTTGGGTTGGTTACTTTATAAGGATCAACATTTTAGTAACACGTAAGTCACTCACAACACTAAGTCAAGTAGCACCTTGCGTTACTTCTTCACCATAGTTAGGTCTCCCATATCAAGAGATAACCTTTGAACGGTTTCCCACCGACTTTCATCCCATAGGGTGTGCTGGATTTCTCAGCACATATAATCTTGGATCATCGTCAATCTCCCATGACGTTCAACCCATTTCATCGATACGACTTGTTTCCTAATTTCCCCAACGTCGTACAAAATATTCCGCATCCCTCTATCTCGGATGTCTAAGGAATCCAATTGACTAGGGTGCCCATACACCCTTTTCTCCGGTTACATTTGCAAAAACATTGCAAATGTCGCACCCGTAACATGCTTTTCTTCCACTCTAGCCTAGTCTACACGACGTGACTACAATCTTGTGGGTATTCTCAATACCCTAGAGACAAAGGATCAAATCTTTGCCCACAAAGTCCCACTTATCCCTTCGTGGTGAGGTAAGCCTTTCAGTGTTTCTCCACAACACTACCGGCTCCACTGATGTCCTAGCATCTAACAATGTCTCTTCTCCTGAAGTGCATAAAAATTCAGTCGTATTCCCTTTCGCAACCGAACTTAAACAAGGGACTTCTCCCCATGTATTCTTACTGAGCATTATCGGAACAACACACAGTCGATATGCTCAAATTCGATTTCTCGACAATATGTGCAACCATACTCCAATATTTCTAAAGGAGTCAAGTGGCACCGCGCTTATACTATCGCTAAGTCTTTAGCACTAACTACAACAGCGAGCTCGATCTCTCCGCTCAGCAGTCATACCACAAACATAGACTCACATCATTTAGGTCCCCACACACCGAAATCAATTACTAAGAGATGTTCATAATCTCCGAAGTTTCTCTCATTTTGATGAATAATGACAACTCGACCCTTTTTCAGGTGAGGAGTCGTCATATACCCCATTCACTCGAGGCTAAAACTCATATACTTCCTTATCCATCGCTCTGGTGATTTATATGGTTCCCGGACATAACACGCTTTTCCTCTCCGGAATGCAAAAATTATTGGAGTTACTATTTCTTCAAATAACTTCCAGCAAAAATAATACGCGTGGCCCTAGAATCCACACTAGACATCTTTTCAAAAATTCCTGACTCCAGGCCATGCTGACCGGTTTGGGTACCCCTCCTCTCGAACTGGGTAGATTCGATCTTGAACACTATCATCTTGGTTCCCTTAGTTCTGCTGACCAAGAGGAACGCATTATGGGACTTAACAGTCCCGACTTAGGATCTAATCATTAAATCCTCTAGTGGGTTTTCACTTATGGCTTGCACCAGCCCCATTACATTCAGTCTTACTCTTTGACTAAATCTATAACTCCCTTAGCTCCGCCCACCCAGGAGCATTAACCTCAACCTTGTAGGAAGTACCATATTGTCTTCATATACATAAGTCGTTCAAGAAGAGTTTTACCAAAAATTGTGAGCTATGACTCGGGAGTCCATTTTTTCAAGGGCTCTTTTCCCTTATACCTATCTCACCGGTACAAGTTCACTTCACAGGATAAATTTTTCTCTCACGATTGGCCTCCACCAGGCTTTCACATGAGGGGTTCATATATTCCCATTCACTACGCTTCTGAATCATCATTGGAGAACTTTGCGGTAAAACTATACGTAAATTTCTTCTATTTATATATACGGACCCTCGGTCCGAATGTAGTGACTTGTATCCCCGCCACGTTGCCTGAAAATTTACTCAAATTTCTCACTTCTGAGTATTTCTACTCCGTCCTAAATGCCAAAACCTCTGGACATACTACTTCCATTGGTTAACATGCACAGTCGCCGTTTCATCACATTTACGGCTCGTTCTCAACAAATTTTCTTCAGACCTACTCCCACTATCACTGCATTGGGCGGTCTAGACTAGCATCCCTCTTGCCGTCGCGACACTTGGAAAATGCCTGCTATGCCTCAACAACCCTTGCAGCAGTTACTTCCATTACCCGCTAGGAGTGACCTCGACCACGGTCATCTCTCCTATGATTGACATCTTCGAACACCCCATGCTTTATGCCGAGCTCCTCCCTCATGTAGTCCTGCTAACGCCAATGCTGGACCTACCCCCATATTCGACGTACCGTGCCCAATCGGACTCGTATATATATAACACTACGTCTATTAAATAGCAGGAGAACGTAAACTACGTACGTAGAGGAGTACAATTATCCTAAGATAGGGCTCTATATCAATCAAACGATACGCTGAAAACGTAGTAAGCCGTACAGATCCTATGGACACTAGAACCTGATGCTCTGATACCATCTGTGACACCCCGCCTAATTAAACATCGGGTGATCAGGCCTTCATTAAATTAAAACAGGTTTCTCAAATGGTTCATTCTTAGCATCACTGTCGAAAACTTTTTAATTACTAATCCCCTAAGTAAAATTAGACCGGTGCCAAATTTTATCTTTCTTAAAACAGAAAAATCGACCCTGCGGAACAAATTACGAATAATCATGTACTATAATTCAAACATCAAAGTAAAAGTACAACAGAACAAAAGTATTACCGAATAAACCATCGGCTAAAAATCCCAAACAACAATAGAATAACCACTAGTCTGAAACTAACATCTAAGACTAAAACCGGACCACAAGTCCATACATAGAAGAGTGCGAGATCCTGTGCTAGATCTGAATGAGAGATATCGTCTAGTCAAATCCTGTAAGCATCCACTGTGCTACAGCTCCGAGTCTGGAATGGAATCATCAAGCATGGCGTCCCTGTGGCTGGACACCTAAAAGGTTTTGAAAATATTTTATAGCAAGAGTTAAAACTCAAAACATTTTGAAAATATTTAGCAAGCATTTATCACAATATAAAATGCGGTTATTGATTACACATGTTAGGTTCTCGTACACTCTCTTGAGTTAACTCACCCCTCATCTTTGGTGCACACCTAACGTTCCACACTTAGTTTGTCTAGCCATACTTCTCAAGCTAACTAAAACCAAAGTAGTAAACTGAACTTATCTGTACCCAAGTTCCAGTACCGCCCATACAGTACAACCGTTTTACTAACATCTCGCGTATGTTAATTAATTCTCAAGTAACATTTCATCTATGTTATTTTTCAAGACTTCTCATTTAGCTTCACTTCTAAAATTACTACAATTTTAACAATTGTTGACTTTCCCAGTTATGTAATTAAGTTTCGCTACTTGAATTACTAAATAGATTTTCTCTATCTAAAGGTTCATTTCGTAATTAAGTTTCACTACTTAACTTGCCAATTCAGTATGTATCTTTAAATACATAATATATCAATCTACTAATACACGGAAGTAGAATATCATCAGGTATATATATTTCACACACAATATATACTAAATATCAGTCATTGCTATTTTGCCCCTTTTATACACATAAAGGACTCTTGGTTCGGAATGATTCATCGACCCCAAGTAAGAATTGGTTCGGCATGATACATCGACCCCAATTATTTTAAAAATATATATATACACATATTCTGGTTCGGGACTCTCTCATCGCGACACCAGTTCAAAGTTTGGTTCGGTATTTCTCATCGACCCCAAACATATAATAACTTTATGTTAGTTCGGAATGTCTCATCGACCCTAACATAATTAATTTAGGTATAATCTCTCTACCTAAAAGATCACATAATTCAGTAGGTACACGCCCGACCTATTAATCGTATACGTACGTAATATTTTAATCTCATATATTTACCTTACAATATTCGCTTTACGATTTATCTCATTAATCGTATTTATTTGAGTATACACACAACTCTAAGGGTCCTAGTTACCCCTTACATATAATTTCAGTAGTTATTGCTTACCCTACTGGTCTACTACTTAAATTGAATTTACTTCGCCCCGTAACTCAATTTCCGAAGTCCCCGATACTCTACTAAATCGGATTATTCTCCTCGGTCCATAATCCAAGCCCTACACCCAATGGCCTTATTGGACCTCAACAATATACCTACTGGTCTTATTCTTACTCCCATATAAGTATAATGTAAATCCTAGAATACTCATTCATTCCCGAACTCAACGAAGGATTAAACACAAAATTTTCGGGAAAACATCTTGCGTCGATCTATCGACGTCTGGGTTCGATCGATCGACATAGTCGATCGATCGATAGTTCAAGATCGATCGATCGATCGAACAGGGACAGACGCAGTCTGTCTTCTTCGTTGATCCTCTCCTCCATTAACAAATTTCCAAACTCCATTATTGTCCACCAAACTTTTACCCAATGATCCTAACATATTTCCACCTATACTAGGACAGTTTCTAACGTGTCAATTACATCAAAACTCCAATTACTTTAAAGAAATAATGAATTAAAACCCAGAATTTCTTGAAACCCTAGTTATGGTGTTCTTCCCATATTATCATTCAAAATCCAAATTTTTATTCCGAAAATCATCAAGTTTAATCTGAATATTAATCCTCTACATAGTTTAAATCATTCTACATGCGATTCCTATCCCAACATGCATAATTGTCATCTTTCTCCAATTAAAATATTGATTTAAACAAAACTATTCAAAAACCCTACACATGGGTATTATAACTTTATAAATTTTTGCAATAAACACTTGCCTTATGATCAGTAGGGTCTGATTTCGTGGTTCTTGTTGATGATTGATGATCTTCATCCTTCAATCCTTCTTCCCCAACAAGTTGATGGTAGAAACCCCTTTGAATCCTTCCCAAATCTTCTTTTTGCTTTAGAAAGTGGTGCCTCTCCTCTCTCTAATGGTATTGGTGTTGTCATGGGTGCTCTAACCCTAATTCATCTATCATACGGCTAATATAAAACTCTAAATTTCGTAGGTCTCCATACCCTCTTATGTTAAAAGACCAAAACTCCCCTGAACGGTCTCGGTTTAGTCCAAAATTGCCCCGGGACTCAACTAGTACCCCCGGGTATACTATTTTGACTAATTTGACCCTTCCGGACTCATTGGTGACCTCTAAATTATCATTTGAGTCACTTAAAAAATATTACTCGTTCTCACCCCAACACGGTCTACACGCGTTAAGTAACTATTTACCACTCGCACTAAGTAAATAAAATGATGCAATATATACCGGTATCTATCTTCCGATTAATATACCATACTTACAATTTTAAATAAAACTCTTTAAATTACTACTCTTACGTAATTTAAATCAAGACGATATTTTCTCATTTAATTCTCCAATCTAATTAAATGGAATATTTGGAATATTCAGAAATACGGGGTATTACAACTATATCGGAAAATCTAGTATAAAACTCATCAAAGGTCTCCATCTTTAATATTTTAATCATTTTAAATTGAGTGGTGAGGTTTTGGAGTTTGGAAGCCTTGACAGCACTAGTTCCTTTATGCGTGAGTTGGAGTATATCCCAAGCTTCTTTGAACGTCTCACACGTCATAATACGACGAAATTCCTTCGAGGTGACAAAACAGAGAAGAGAATTTAAACCATTAGAATTATATTGAGATCATTTATGCTCAGCCTTAGTCCACTAATGTACAGGTTTTAAGTGAATTGCCTCTCCATCTCTCATGACTGGTTGCTCATCAATAGCCTTAAGTGCATACTTCATACGCATTTTCTAATAAGCATAATTCGATGCATCAAATATAGGAGTTCTAAAACCATCAAAACCTCTAAAATTTATGCCTAAAGACACGGGATTAAAAACACAAAAATTGAGTGTTTAGACTCTGATACCAATTTAAGAAGTCCCCTCCATTGGGGTTTTTTAGACAAAGACAATATTTTTAAATTTTCTCAATTTAACTTAGCATCAATTTCAAATTTATCTTATGAAAAACTTGATTCACCAAATTTCATCTTTTTACCCTATAGCCTACATCTAAGGTGATAAGTAGTTAAAATAAAGAAATCAAATCATAAGATGTCAATGTACGAGAAAAGTCACAAAGGAAAACATCTCAGACGGCCCGGCCAAATAGTTCACTATGATACAATTTTGCAAAGCATAGATAGAAGACTTAGAAAATGACTCAATTATCCACAACCCTTAACGCTCTTCTTTCTTCAACCGCTCTTATATAATGTAAAGAAGGAATCCACCAACATAAGTTGTCACGTCACACTAGTCCACGCACACCTCGATGTCCACCGATGATGGCTCAACAACCGTCACAAACTGAACGTAACAAGTATGGAGTCCACGGAACGAAACACAATTTTTTAGATGAAAGAAACAAATAAAGGTGCCTGTAAAGATCTCAAATTATAAAGATTATAATTCTTAGGTCTTGAAAACGTAAAGGATGTATCTTTAGGGTTTAGAACTTTTGTAAACTAGTTGGAAACTGATTTTTGTGAAAAGTTCTTAAAATTTCTGAGTCTCAAAAGCCTTAAATACTGATTGCAAAAATTTTGAGGTGACAACTCGTTCGAATGAAAACTAAGGTCGTTCAAAGGAGTACCACATCTCGTTTAAACAAAAACCAAAATTCGTTAGAATGAGAATGCAATTTCATTTGAACCGGTATCAAACGATCTTTTAACGAGTTGGGGATTGCATATGCAGAACACCCTCGTTTAATGTTCGTTTGATCTCTCTTTCGAATGAAATTACAAATTAATTTAAATGAGGTATAATGTCGTTTGAACTAAAACCATATTTTCGTTTTAGCGAACTTATATCTCATTTGAACTCATAGATAATTTTTTCTTTAAAATATAAAACAAGTTCTAAACATTTAAAAAAAACACCCTCAATAAAAATTCCAAGGACTCATAATTAATGTGCATCCATAGCTATGAGATCTTCGGTATACGTGAAGACAAACGTGGAACTAAACTCGACATGATATATCAATCTTTGAAGCTCGATCGTTACGTCTTCAGCACACAACATCATAGGATTTATGGGATCACAAACTCAAAGTCTATCTTATAACTCACACAGTTTTGTCCTAAATTATGCCAATTACATACAAATTGACTCGATTGAAAATCTGTCCTTATAGTCATCTGATGTTGGTCGCAATCCACAATCATGACCCACTATGTGAAAATTTTGGCACCATTTTTCCTTTTGGTCATTGTTTTCTACGGTGACCCTAACGATTAAGTTCCAAAACTATGAACACCTAGTGGATTAGGTTACCCCTGGATGATTGGGTCATAAACTGGGACACATTTGGAAGGCATGGTCATAAATCTGGACCGTAACCGCCCTATCGTGACCATTTTAAATTTTAGGCATAGTGTAAAGTTAGGTTATTGTGGTAAGTTTATCAAGGGCTATGTAGACTTGTAAATCTAGTATCATATGTTGTATGTTTGTTATAAATGTATAAATAATTGATATTAATGCATAATGATTAATAATTCATCCTTAATCCCATACGTAAACATAAATTATGATTACCCCATAATTTGTAGACCAGCCATTCTAATTGAAACTCCTTTACATGATAATTCATTGGGATTTGAGATCGATACTTGGAAACACCCATGCTAATGTTATTAGAATTTCAAATTAGTACTCTCACCTATAAATTATTGGAAATGTAAGTAGTAGGTAATTGGTTTAGATTGTTGTTGAGAATGTATCATTTATTCACTTGGTGGGGTGATTATTGTTGGCTTGGGAATTGAAATTTAAAACGCTAAACTATAATATTAAACTTTATATATTATATATATTATTTTAGCGTATCAACGACTACCTAATCTAGATCGAAGTGTATCATAGGGTTCCCTATTTGGATTTTATTTATGAGACATCCCACGAATAGAGTCTAGAGAAGGTTAGGTGTTGGGATATTAAAAGGTTCATTTGTTGAAAACCCCTATGCTATTAGGTTTACATTATGTTAATCACATTATAAGATAATTGTTTAGAATAGGTGATAATATGAATTTAGTTTGGTATTATACAAAGGATGGGGTAAATTAATATGTTAAGATTATAACTTGAGTAATAAGTTAATTGTTGAATTTGAAATGATATAATGGTAATAATGAAGTGAGAATGACAAATATAGATGGTTATAGTTTGTTGCGTGCCCATGATGATTGTTTCATTAAATAGGATGGAGCATGGTTTTAGGTGTTGTGCCCTAAGTTGGTGGTGGATACATTTCAGTGAATGATGGGTTTAGATTCATAGGTAGTTTTAAATGTGCGTTACTCATGTATTGTGGGCCCATGCTAGAGAATGGTGGTGCCTAGATGATGGGACGAAATTATGTGTTTTGTACCATATAGTTTGGGAGGCCGAAGAAAAGTGGTAGGATGCGGACACGCCTAGATGAATTAATGGTTGAAACTAAATGTTTAATTAAAATATGTTATGAAGTTCAATTTTAAATGCATAAATATTAATGTAGGTTTGAAAACCCATGGATATATCATTTATATATATAAATATTTTTAAGTTGCGTATCTTTGGTAACTTATTGGGATTTGACCTATTTATTATCATGAAAAATATTTTAGCTGTTAGGGTTGTACCATGAGAGTAGTTCCATTATATCTAGCAAAAATTCCTTTTCCTCTTTATATCAGATTCATCACCTACAGTAGCTTTGATGTAGGTTGCTTTTAGTAACTGTCTGTATTACTTCTCAGTTTGGGTGATTTAAGATTTATCTACTTTTTAGTTCGCTTATATTATAGATACTATTAAGGCATGTATCCCTTACTCAGTTTATGTTGGTGGCTTGAGATTTATAATTTTTTATTGAGGTTTATGGGTTAATTTTATATTGTGGATGACGATACACTCTTATATTTCTTTGGTAGTGTGTTGTAATGCCCCGCAACCTACCCTATTCGTTCACAACTGTTACAATAATTTATTCTCACATGGGATTTTTTTAAAAACTTTATTAATAGTGCGGTCTTACATTACCATGCCCTTTAATAGGATTTAGACGGACTAATAGAGGTGGCATGAAAATAAATTAACACAATTTAGTATTGCTCAATATAATGATCCATTCAACATAATGATCCATTCAATAACCTCTAATACTATTGATAATAATATAAAAGTCTCGGATACATGCTTTGACCATAACAATCTTTCCTCCCATATGATTCTTTATAATAAAAATACTAAAGATGATTAAATAAAGCTAAATGTGAAATCTAAGTGAAACATCTCTAATCTCTATCACTATTTGCAATATCTATATGTCTCAGTTGCTCTTCTGAAACTCTCCAAGACTTAAATTGCCTTTGCGAATACTATCCTCGGTAAATAAGGAATATGGTAGGGATGACCTCAAATAACTCAGTAAGGGTTAAATCAAAGTCCTCGGCCACCTGTTAATATTAGTACTGGAAAAAAATGTATACTAATAATATAATGGAAAATAATAGTGCAAATAAGCAAGACAGTTAAGTACAAGAAATTAGGTTGGAAAGAGGATATAATTTTCCTAATCCCTCAGATAACCTTAATGACCTATGGCTTTATCTCCCATACATAACCGTACTATAGATTCTCCTAAGGCTAAATCTTTCTTGGTTTGTCTCATAGTCCACGACATTTATTTTATGGTCATAGACCTTACAATATTTGTGGCCTTATTCTAGGTATCTTAGCCCTAGTCATGACATCAGTTGCGATCACCCCTTCTGCCTAAATCCAGGATAACGGATATGTGGTCTGGTGCTAACTCCACACCCTGTCCAAGGTCTTCCATGGTGTAATCCCTATAGTTAGACCTAGGATCAATCTCCCAAGTAAAAACCATCTTGACCTCAATTACTAAGCAGAAAGCCCTCAAACATATAACAATACCTCAACATGAGTATAAAGTGTCGCGGTCTTAGAATTGAATCCCATTCCAACTCACCCATGCACAATATAATACTTCCCACAAAAGTATGCGGCCTCAATAAGAAGTTAGAACTCCTTATTAGAAATCAGTAAGGGTATTTTAGTAAAACATTGGCTTTTAAACCCAATTATCTCATAATTCGATTCTTAAAATATCGAAGTTAAAACCCTAAATAGAATCTCATAAGATCAGTATAAACATCCTCAATAACTCTTATCCTCCAAATCAATAAATTCAAGATAAAACTACTAAATACATTAACTAAGATGAAAAGTAACATCCCCATACCTCTAAAACCTCAATGACCAGTAATCCTCCATTACCTATAAACCCAGAAAATCTATATAAATAATAGAACTCCATGAACTAAACTAAAAAACATACAAGGGTTCATCACATTCAATTAAAAATATGAAAACAATGGATTTAATCAAGGAAGAAGAGGTAGAGGACATATTCCTTAGCTCGATAAACAGTTGTCCTCCGCTACCTCTAAAAGCTTCTCTGATGAACAATGGCCTTCCACCGCCTTAAAATAAATTCTTCAGTGAACAGTAAATGTCCATGGCCTCCTCTCTGAAAGAACCTCCCATTTATCACAAAATCTCACTTTCTCTCTCTAGAGTGGGAAATAGGATTTTTAGGAGCTTTGGGAAGTGTTCCTAGGGTTACTATTTATAAGAATTACTAGGGAACCCAGGGTTTCTGTCTAATGAATCACTTCTCCACAAATAACCTTTTAAAAAGGCTTCTAGAACATCCCAAAATGTATTTTTCAAGTTATGACCTAATAAGGCCACGTTACCCACCCAAGTGATGCCCTTAATAAGTCCAGGCCACTAAAAGCCCTGAACCTTATCTCAAAGGTCGTGGTTTTCTATCTACTTCAGTTGCCTTTTCCTTACAAGGTCATGGACCTTCTTTTTTGGAGACTTGATTATTATCGTGATCTATACATGTACGTTGCCTCATATGATTTTTAGGGTCGTTACAACCTCCTCAACTTAGGAAATTACGTCCTAAAAACTTAGGAATAGAAGAGAGTAACTTAATCCATACCTTAAAATTAAGTGGGGGTACTTTTTTCTGATGGCTGACTCTATCTCCAATGTGGCTACTTTCGCGGTTTGGTGCATTCAAATCACTTTGACGAGAGAACTGGTTTTGGTCATCAATTATTTTTCTTTCTTTTATAAAATTTTAACTCGAGACTTATCATATCTCAAATATCTGTGGATCTCAATAGGCTCATGATTAATGATATGAATGCAGTCTCTGATGTAGTTCTTTAACATCAAAATATATAACACATTGTGTATATGGGACACGAATGAAGGCAGAACAAATCTGTAGGAAGTCTTTATAATTATCTCAAGTATCTCAAAAGGTCTCACATATCGTGGACTCAATTTTAATTTCTTTTAAAATCTCATAATTTCCTTCCAGGGGGAAACCTTAAGAAATGCACAGTACTTGCATTCTAAGTCCACATCCCTTATTTTGATGTCCACCCTGCTTCTTTACCTCCTCTGAGCATTCTACAACCTTTTTTGAATTAGACTTATTTTAGTCACAACCTCTTCCACTAATTCAGGTCCTTAAAGCTCCCTTTTCTCCCATATCATCCCAGCATAAAGGGTTGCGGAACCTTCTCCCATGCAAAGTAGTGTAAGGGTCTAACTTGATACTTTTTTGGCAATTATTGTTATACATGAACTCCACTAAGGCTAGGTAATCATTCCAATTATCATATAAATCTAAAACATATGCCCTCAATATATCCTCTAGGGTTTGATTAGTTCTCTATTTATTCCCATCTATTCGGGGATATAAGGTTGTAATAAAATCCAGCTATGGCCCCATTTATTTTTTAAAACTCTTCCAACATACCAAGGTAAATCTTGGGTGGAAGTTAGATAATATGGTTAGTGGGACTCCATACAGTCATATAAATTCCTTAGTGAAAATTTTGGTCAACTGATCGACATAAACTGTGGTTTTAATGGTCAAAACGAGCACATATTTGGTCAGTCCATCATCAATAGTAAATAAAATGGAATCCATTCATCTATGAGTTAGTGACAATTCAACTATAAAGTCCATGGAAATATCTCTAACTTCCATTCTACGATATGTAGGCGTTGCAACATCCCAACAAGTCTTTGGTGCTCGGCCTTAACTTATCGGCATATCAAGCACTTGTTGACTAAATTCGTAGCCTTTCTCTTTATATTAGGCTACCAAAAAAATTCCTTCAAGGTTTGATACATCTTGGTTCTTCCGGGATGAATTGCGAAGGGTGAGATATGTCCTCCTTTCAATATTATGGCCTTAATTTTTTTATTCCGTGATACATAGTTTCTCATTCTAAATCGCAAGGCTCTACAATCATCTACTCTAAATGTTGACTTATCTCATTTATCTATAAGTTCACATATTTTCTATATGTCTGAATCTGTGGCCCAATTTACCCTTATCCTTTCAATCAAACTTAGATCCACGACAAATGCCTTTAAATGTCTGCAAACCTTATAGTTTATGACCTCTCCCTATTATCTCAAAATCTCTTAAGATGTATTCTTGGCTGGTAATTTTTAAGGAACTAAGGGAACCTTTGTTACTTAAGGCGGCACCTACCATATTGTCTTTTCCTTAGTGATATGTAATTGAACAATCATAATCCTTGATTAATTATAACCATCTACTTTGCCTAATATTCTAGTTACTTTGGGTAAAAATATAGGTTAGACTCTCATGTTCAATGATTGTCTCAAAACTCTCTCCATATAGATAATGTCTCTAGATTTTTAAGGCCAAAACTATTGTCGCTAACTCTAGATTGTGGGTAGTTTAATTCTTTTTATCTGGCCTCAGTTGTATAGAAGCATAAGCTATGATATTCCCATTCTTCATAAAAACACGCCCAAGGCCATGACTCGAAGCATCACTATAGATCACACAAACCCCACCTTCCTTGGATAAAGTTAAAGAAGGTGCAGTCACCAACTTTGCCTTTAACTTTAGTAAACCTACTTCACACTCCGTGGACCACGGGAATTTCTTATCATTATGTGTCAATTAGATAAAGGGTACGACAATCTTAGAAAATCCTTCACAAATATCTTATAATAAGTTGTTAAGCCGAGGAAGCTTCTAACATCGGTTGCAATGGTTGGTCTATCCTAATCAATAGTGATCACGACCTTCCCTAGGTCCACATCTAAACTATAGTTGTTCACAATATGACTAAGGAAGGATGTATCCTTAAGCCATAATTCAAACTTAGAAAATTTAGCATATAAATGTTCTTTCCTAAGAACATTGAAGACTTCAAAAAGGTGTTAATCATGTTCTTCCATGGTCTTAGAATATATTAGTATATCACCAATGAAAAAAAATCACAAATTTGTTTAAGAAAGAACTAAACACCCTATTCATTAATTCCATGAAAGTAGTTGAGGATTTTTTAACCCAAAAAATCACCAACACAAACTCATAATGACGATACCTAGATCTAAGGGTTGTCTTATGAATGTACTCATCATTTATCTAAAGTTGGTGATAATCAAACCTCAAATCAATTTTAGAGAAATATCTAGCATCTGTTAATTTGTCAAAGAGATCATTAATCATAGGCAAAGGATACTTATTCTTTATAATCATCTTATTCAATTCCCTATAATTTATGCACATTCTCTTAGACTCATCCTTCTTCTTAACAAAATGTAGCAGGGCACCCTATGGGGAATTGTTAGGCCTTATGAAGATGCATCCTAAAAAATCTTCTAATTGTTCCTTTAACCCCTTTAATGCTGCAGCAGCCATCCGATAAAGTTCCTTTAAATTAGGCATGGCCTCAGGCACAAGATTAGTGGTAAACTCGATTTTTCTATTTGGGAATTCCTTTGGAAAAACATTAATAAATTATATGGCCACAAGGGTTCTAATTTTATCTCGAAATTCTCAATATCTTTCACATAGAGTAAGTATCCACAGTAGCCATCTTTCAGCATCTTTTTAGCCATTAGAGCTGATATTATCAAAGATTTTCTACTAGGTTCAGTTCCTTTAAAACTCACATCGGCCACTTCAGGGCTATATAAGGAAATACCGTTTCTAGCATAGTTTATCCTATTAAAATGGTGGATAATCAATCCATGCCCAAGATCACGTCAAAATCTTCTTCTTCTAAAGGAATTAAGTTAAGTATGAAATTTTAACCTCCTATCTCCATGGCACAACCCCCATATATGATCGTGACCTCTGATGAAGTTCCTACCAAGGTGTCAATTATTAATGGTGGCTTTAAGGTCTGTGACCTCATTTTAATTTCTCAAACAAAACTGGTAAATACAAAGAAGTGTTTTACCTTAAATCAAAAAGTACATAAGCATTTTTTATCAATAGTAATAGTACATGTTATCACATCCTTGACTTCCTCGGCATTCTTAGAATTGAGTGAAAAGACTCTTACAGGAGCACGCGACTTCTTAGCGTTCTTCTTTAATGGTCTACAGTCCTTAACATTGTGAATAGGTTTACCACTGTTATAGTATCTCATTCCTAGTGGCAAAGCCTTAGAAAAATGCCCATTTGTACCACAATTAAAGCATACAACACCCCCGACGACAACCTTCCCTTCAACGATCCCTTGATTGGCCTATGAATTTTGAACCTAATGTCATGTATTATCCTCCTTGTTTGTTACCTCTTCTCTACTATTTCTCTTTTTTGCGCTTTCTTTTAACCTATCCTAAAAATTATGTCCTATGATTTGGGCCACCTCCACCAGTTTGAAGTAAGTTCTTAGTCTTAATCCCACTACTCTACTACGGAGCCCCCATTTCAAGTGCCTCTCAAACTTCTTAGACTTCTTCTCCTCGGTGTCAATAAGATAAGGGCAAAGTGTGACAACTCTGCAAACTTAGTTTTATATTGGGCCAGGAACATGGATCCTTGAGTTAACTCCCTAGATCCCATCTTTGACTTATCTCTATCACCGTACCAAAAATAACAATCTGGCATGATTTTTAATCGTGCCAAAATAGATCGTGCTAGATTGCAAATTTTTTTAGCACGATTCTAAATCCTGATAGATTTTGGCAATCTAGAACAATTTTGTCGTGGTTTAAAATCGTATAAAATTGTTAATTATGACACTTTTTTGCACGATTTTAACCATGGCAATCTTTTACACTGTGTCAGATTGTCATTCTTGACACGCGTTTGGTATGGTTTAAAAACATGCCAGATTTTTTAGGAAATAATATATATATATATATATAGGTTATTTACAAACAATCAAAAGAATCAATTGCAAACATACTAAATTTTTAATAATAGACTAACGTACATAATAAACTTCAAAATATTATAAGTTTTAATTTTTTGTAGAAAAGAAAAATTGAAAGAGTTTACTCTGTTTTATGGACATTCTAGAAACCTATTATTGTTAAAATTACTTCAACATAAACCTAAATTTAACAATAATATCACACAAGCCCGCGCGTCCATAACACATAATGTAAATGGCCCTGAATATCATCAACAATAACAAATAAGCAAACCTTGAAGTAAAATATGAACTTGTTCACAAGTTATAGTAGCTCAATATGTTGAACTTGTTCATGTGTTACATATGGATAAAAACTAACGTTCAAATGTTATCCTGTAAAAAAAAAGCTATCAGTAAATAAATAATGTTTAAAAAGTTGTATTCAAATAGAAAATTTTCAAAAAAGTTATTCTTGTGTATATTTGTCATTTTGTTAAACTGAGAGTCCAATAAGGGGGTAAAGTTATAGGTCAAACACGTTACAATCGTACATGTAGAGATATGTTTGGCTCTTTCCATGTTATTTGGTTGTTGTTTTAATATTTCACCCCCAACTCTCCATTTTAACTTAAAACTTGCTTATAATTATCATTTTCTTAAACCGGGAGTTCGATAAGGATGTGGTCACTTCACACCCATAGCAATGTCCATATCGAGGTGCTTGTGCCTCTTTCTGGGCCATTTAGTTGTTGTTTTGATATTTTAGCCCCCTAGTGCGCCATTTTTAAACCTAAAACTTTCGTACAATTATCATTTTGTTAAATCGAGAGTCCGATAAGGACACTGATAATTCAGACACGTTGCAATGGTTCGTATCGAGGTATTTGTCCCTCTTTTCGGGCCATTTGGTTACAACTTTGATATCTCACCGTAATTTACCATTTTAACCTAAAACTTGAGTATACTTGTCATTTTCCTAAACAGGGAGTGCAATAAGGACATAACTAATTCACACACATTGCAATCATCCATATCGAGGTGCTCATGACTCTTTGGTTGTTGTTGTGATATTTCACCCCTAACACCCCATTTTTAACCTAAAACTTGTGTATAATTTTCATTTTTTAAAGAGGGAGTCCGACAAGGACACGAATAGTTCACACACGTTGCAATGGTCCATATCGAGGTGCTCGTGCCTCACTCCGGGCCATTTGGTTACTGTTTTAATATTTTACCCCCTCCCCCAATGCCCCTATTATCGTTTAAAATTAGTGTATGGATTAAGACCTTAGCAAGAATATACTAATCATAAACTATAACATATAAATAGATACATATCATACTTACGATAATGTAGAGAAAGTATTAGAGAGAGATGAAATAAATAGACGAAAATTAAATCTATGTGGTTTGGCTTAAAGAGGTACCTATATCCACAATTATAGTGTTGATTATATTGATTCTAATGCACAAAAGCCATGGATGAATGGTGGTTACTAAGGATAGCAATTTAACCCAAACTGTAAAAGCCCTGCCCTAACCCGACCCTAATGAGGCGGGTTTTAAAACCCCATTAATTAATTAGGAGCGGGTATGGGTTTTGAAAAAAAAATTGTTTATTAAATGGGGCAGGTTAGGAGTTCATTTAAATAAAATTGCCCTGCCCTGCCCCGTTTAACTTATGCCTACATAAATACTCTTTATATGTATGTTAATTATAATTAAACCTCACACACACTAAAATAAACTTTATATATATATGTTAATTTTGTAAAAGATCTATGTGGAAACATGGGATGACAATTAGGAGTCTGTCTCACATATTGGAATACGAACCATTGTAAACCTCTAAGACTATAATGTAATATTTTTAATTTTACTATTTTTAAAATTAAGTTAACCCGTAGGAGCCCGTCCGCCTCATTTATTAAATGGGCTGGGTTAGGAGTTAATTTAAATAAAAATGGCCCTGCCCCACCCCGCTTCGTTTATTAAATGGGGCGGTTTAGGATTTTTGAAAATCCGCCTCGTTGCCATCCCTAGTGTTTACAATCTCTCGTGCTCATTCTAGAAATAGGCATCATAACAGTAGGGGAAATATATCTTAATAACTCACAATGAGTGACTGTGTGCTATTTATAGGTTGTTATAGGAGAGAGAGTGTAGAGGAACAGGTGTCTTGCCTTTATAGGATAGGCGGTTACACTTTTTACATTCAAGTAAGGTGGTTACCAAGAGGTTGTTATGCACACATGGAGCGGGAATATTTGCATATCTCCTGCATGTGCGAGTGATGTGACTGCTGCTGACACCATATTATCACATGGTGAGTGTTTATTCGGATGTTGTTATATAACTGTAACGCCCTGGCCCAAATTTATGAGTCACCCATAGTCAACTCGGTCCGACCCGAGCCTTAGGTGTGAAGTGAAATAAAACAACCTATATAATGTTGCTAATCCAGTTTCATTTTAATTAAACTTTCACTTATCTAGGATAAGAATCCACTTTCAATTTAACTACGCGAGGGACCCGTGGGAAGCATCTCCCAAGTCCAAGCAAATAGATCTACTAATGTAATACAAAAGAGAGTATTTACCAGTGTAACAATCTCAAAATTCGAACTGCACCCAACCTACCATAACAAAGATGAGGGTGTGAACTGAATGCTCACTGAAAAATATAAAAACAATGACAGCTAGTGTTGGAACGATAGGCCTCAATTTTTAAATCTTTGTTTACTTCAAAAGTAATAATTTCCTTTATAGATGCAGAAGCGTAGATGATGGTTCAATTAAAACGAATTCAAAAATTTTAATTTCTTTTCAATTAAAATTAAACAAAGTGAAATTAAATTCAAACACACATACTATTTAAATTTCACTTAAACCAAATTAATTAACCCAAGTCCTGGGAATTTTCCTAAGTCATATTTTCAATATTACTCAATTAGGCCAAACAAATTTTATCAAATTAAATTAAGGAATTGAATTAACAACACATTACCCAATATTTAATTCGCACCAAATTAAATTAAGTAGTGATTAAACCAAATTTTATCTTTTTACCTATGCCTGCGTTCTCGGTGAGTATAGAAAAAGATAAAATAAACAATAGATCACTATGCCACGATGTACGAGGAAAAACCCATAACGGGAAAAAACCTCGGACGGCCCTAGCCTCAAATCCACTAAGTACGAAATTTACAAATATAAGCAAGATGACTTACAATACTCGACTCGATCCCTCTCAAGCCCCGACGCGTCTTCTTGTATACACCTCTGCCTAGCGAATAACCACGGAGCTCCACCGCGGTCTCGGAATCCACCGCTTGGACTTTATATGGTCACCGTCACCCGAACAAAGAGCCTTTCTCCAAGTGGGTAAATTAACGCAAACTTCTTCTTTGTGGGATGTAGAAGTAAACCCAAATGAACTCTTCAAACGGTAGAGTAATACCCGGTGCCAAACACTCCAAGCAATGATATATATATGGAACTTGGATAAACAAACTTTGGGTGTAAAACAAGTGTTTAAAACATTTTTCTTGAAGAACAACAACACTTAAACAAAGAACTTATTCTACTTTGAATTTCTCTCTCAAACACTCTATTAGAGGTTGTAGGATATGAAAAAGTTAAACCAAAAAGGTTGGTTCCTGCACAAGTTAAGTTCTGTCAAAGGTTAGTCGGGTAAAGAAGTGGGAAATATGAAAAAACTGGTCAAAACTGTTCCCGCCAAATCTTATTCGAACGAGATTTTCGTTCGAACGAAGTCTAGTTCAAACGAGTCTTCTAACGAAGTTCCAGTGTGAACTCGTTAGAAATATCGTTAGAACATCATTTTTCGTTCGAATGAAACTTCGAACGACATTCGAGTGGCCAATTTGGGAACTCGTTGGCAAACTCATTCGAACGACATTGTTGTTCGAATGACAAACTCATTCGAATGACACTTCGAACAAGCTTTTAGAAAGTTGAAAATTTTGATTTTTAGACAAGAAACTTTATATACTTTATATTAAAGTTTTAATAAAATCTTTCTGAAAATACACAGTTTAAACAAAACGAATCTTTCTGAAAAAACACAGCTTAAACAAAACGTTCACCCAATATGAAATGTTCCAAGCTCTTATATATATTCAAAATGCATTCATACCTTAGGAGCAATGGAACCAATGTTGTTGACATAGAAACGAGGCATATTAAACACGGCATTTGACGAAGCTTTGATATCTTGGCCGCTACGTCTTCAACAAACACGTCATAGGCTTGAAAGATGATCAATAACTCTATCCTATGACTCAAACGTTTTTGTCCGGAATTGAGCCAAAACTACAAAGGACTCAATTGGAAATTTGTGTCCTTACAAATCTCCCCCTTTGGCTATTCCGGGACAAAAACTAAATAAAAATCCAAAAGGGCCATCAAGCTCTACTAGACTAATAAAAATCCCACCCAAAATTAAAATACAATGCTTGACTCAAACAACCCAAGGATCAAAATCTTTGCCGGTGAAAGTTGCCACTTAGAATAGAATTCCTTCACACTTAAGCAAACACATTAAACGCATAGGGAATATTAAAATATTAAATGAAATATAAATAAAGACTCCCACTTAATTCTCTCCTTTATCAAACAAATGACCTACTTAAAAAGATGTCTCCCCCTAAGATAAGTCTCCCTCAAACTAAGATACGTTATAATAGGAATAGATACCATTTCTCCCCCTATCATTCTCCCCCTTTTTGTTCAGGAATAGACAAAGGCTAAAGAATGAAAACAGAACTTATCTTCCCCAATTAAAGTAAATACACCCTCTAAACAAAACAAGGGATAAATAGAATGGGATAACAAGCTAAACATGCATTAGTGCATAAAGTGATGAGAACATTAAAGCACATAGGAAATAAAATCATAACTAATCCATACAAATGAATACCAACTATGATGCAAAAACAAATGATACCAAATAGACAAATAAGATTCTAAGCATGTGATATCAAACAAACTATGCAACAAACAAGGTAGCAATTATGAATTGAAGCATAAATGGATTAATTAAACATGGCAAAGACATAAATAAAATACCATATATATGTATACACAACAGATACAAGATAAGCATAAGCACACACATGTAGATATAAACACCAAAATGACACAAAATAAGATAAGCTTTTCACATTCGTATGGCAAAAATGTGTCATATGGAAACGAAAGTGTTGGGGTGTGAACTAGCAACAATTAAATTTAGACCCAATCACTTAAAACATGTTCACGGAGTTCTCAATTGATTGCAAACTTCATCACATTTGAATATAACCTCATGTGACAATATAAATTGAACTCAATGAACAAACATACACAATGCATACAATCCTAGCATATTGATGATCCTACAAACCAATAGAGTCATGACATTGAAAGTACAACTAGGATAAATGGGCATTGTGCAAACCGTTGATATACTATCTAATTTCCCTCAATAAGCATATGTATTATTTGAATGAATATATCAAACAAAAATAGGCCTTGGCAATTATTTTTCCTTTTTATGCCATAATTCTATTTTTAGGCCTTTGGACCACGTATTTCTTTTAGGTCCAAACAAACGGTGGCTTACTATTCGCAAAGGATAATAAATCCTTTCAGAGCCCTTCCCCGTGCACATTTATACATATTATTTTTTTATTTCTCACAAATCTCACGTGCAACGGATTTTGACATGCACTAGTCCTCCTAGGTCACAAATATGTAGATGACAATATTGGTAGGAGAACATCTCACAAAACTAAAACATACATATGAAGTTAAAATTTCAAATGAGCTCGTGCATGTGTGAATAGAGGCATATAAAAATAGACACCATTTAATCAATACAAAATCCAACTACTTCATATAAGCATGGTAAAGAACATCATAAGGATTGACAATCTAAACCAAAAGTTCTAGCCACATGGGAGCGTAAAAGATGAAATTCTAACACAAATGTATGCCACATAAAGTGTGTCAAACTAAAATACACACAAAAAAAATCTTATTGAGTTTTTGAAAATTTTAAACAAAACAACAAAAATATTTACTCAAAAGACACACAAAAATCATTTGTATTTTTCATTAAGCCTAAATTACTAAAGGTAAACACAAATGATAAACAAAAATCTTTTTGTATTTTTCATTTAAAGCAAACAAAAATGAAAGAATAAAATACAAAAGATAAACAAAAATCATTATTCTAACATTTGATTAAGCATGAAGACTAGAAAATGACTAAAACAAGCATACATTTATAATGATAATATAGCATGAAGTACAAAAGCTAAAGTATGCAAACAAAACTAACACATTCAACCTTTAGATTTTGCAAGGGAGGAAGCATGTGAAAGTAAATGAGAATCAAATACCCTATCTTGTAAAGCTACCAAGTCGGATCTCCTAACCCAAACTAATGACGAATGATTATCTCGGGGTGTAGGAATCTTGACTATCTTGGTTTCCTTACGGTAGGATTTTCTAGGAACCCGTTTAAGATCAAAACAAAATTTCCTAAGATGACCTTTTCGACCATAATGTGAGCACTTAAAAACTCGGCGAAAAGACTTACCTATGAAATGATCATTAAAAGATTTCCTAGGCGATTCTCCTAAAACATTGGTTTTGGCTTTATGAGTAGATTCATTATAAGTATCAAAGCCTAAACCACAAGTGTCATTTTTTATTTGGACCATGCCTAAGATTTTATCTAGTTTTTCGGACCTACATTCCAAATCAAATTTGACTTTCCTAGAGTCTTTTAATTTATTTTTTAATTATAAGATATTAGACTCTAATAAAATATTTCTCTCTTCAAACTCAAGAATCTCCTTTTTCAAGGATTCCATTAAACCTCTAAGGCTATCTCTCGAAGAGTCGTCTCATGTTTCCTAAGGTCTTCTACCAACATACTATCATCAACGACCTTGACACGCTCTCTTAAACTTGCTTCTAACTTCAAATTAGCTCTTTTTAATTTAATAGATTCTTCGTAAAGTTCTTGAAAATCATTTTGAAGTTCACTCACATTAACCTCTTCTTCATTTTCACTCTCTCTTTCTTCTTCACTCTCACTACCATAAAAAATAAGGGAATCATAAACTATGACCTTGGAAGTGTCATGTGTTAAAGTTTCATCAATAGACGAGTTCTCACTATCGCTCACATGACTAGCCATAAAAGCCACAAAGTTGGACTTAGTGGGGGAATCGGGTCCCTCTTCATTATCACTATCACTAAGGGTTGCATTAAAAGAAATTGGTTTCTTACCCTCTCTCCTTAGTTTAGTGGGGCACTCAAATGACCTATGGCCATACCCTTCACAACCAAAACATTTTTTCGACTCGTCCCTATTTATATTTTCATTAAAAGTTTTAGGGATCTTCTCGGCTTTGTCATGCTTAGATTTTTTAAATTTCTTAAAATCATTTTTAAATTTATCTTTGTTAATTTTAAGAAACTTTCAAAATTTCCTAGCAAACAAGGCCATATCTTTCGATTCACTATCACTCTCACTCTCTACTACTTGTTTTTCCTCTTTTTGGGCTTTTAAAGCAACGCCCTTTTTAATTTTCTTTTCAGTTTTAGAGGGAAACATGTTCAGTTCATAGGTTTACAAATCACCTACAAGCTCTTCTAATTTCGTAGAGGCTAAAGATGGTAAAGAATTTAAAACGATCACTTTGGAAATAAATCTATCGGGTAGGGACCTTAAAATTTTCTTCATTACTCGATTGTCGGGTATTTTCTCTCCCAAGTTAAAAGACGAATTAACAATATCGAAAAGTCTAGCATAAAATTCATCAAAAGTTTCTTTTTCGTTCATTTTGATAGTTTCAAATTAAGTGGTGAGGTTTTGGAGTTTCGAAGCTTTTACGACACTTGTACCTTCATGACTGAGTTGTAAAATATCCCACGCTTCTTTAGCGATCTCACACATCATAATGCGTCGGAATTCATCCGATGTGACAGCGCTAAACAAGGCGTTTAAACCTCGGGAATTAAAATTTGAAAGTTTAAACTCATTCTCACTCCATCTATCGGCCGGTTTGGGGACACGTTCATTATCTACTACTTGAGTTGGTGGAGACCACCCGTTAACTACAGATAACCAAACCATCTCGTCGATAGATTTAAGTGCCGATTTCATTCGCACTTTCCAATATGCGTAATTAGAACCATCGAAAATAGGAAATTTTGAGAATGGGAACAATTCCATTTTAGCCAAAAATATTTAAAGGACCTTTAACGAAATAATTTATCGTTTTGGCTCTGATACCAATTGTTGGAACGATAGGCCCCTATTTTTAAATCTTTGTTTACTTCAAAAAGTAATAATTTCCTTTTTAGACGTGGAAGCGTAGATGATGGTTCAATTAAAACGAATTCACAAATTTTAATTTCTTTTCAATTAAAATTAAACAAAGTGAAATTAAATTCAAACGCACACACAATTTAAATTTCACTTAAACTAAATTAATTAACCCAGGTCCTAGGAATTTGCCTAAGTTATATTTTCAATATTACTCAATTAGGCCAAACAAATTTTATCAAATTAAATTAACTACTTGAATTAACTACACATTACCCAATATTTAATTAGCACCAAATTAAATTATGTAGTGATTAAACCAAATTTTATCTTTTTACCTAAGCATGCGTTCTAGGTGAGTATAGGAAAAGATAAAATAAATAATAGATCACTACGTCGCGATGTACGAGGAAAAACCCACAACGAAAAAAAACCTCGGACGACCCTAGCCTCAAATCCACTAAGTACGGAATTTACAAATACAAGCAAGATGACTTACAACACTCGACTCGTTCCCTCTCAAGCCCAAAAGCATCTTCTTGTATACACCTCTGCCTAGCGAAAAATCTCGAAGCTCCACCGCGGTCTCAGAATCCACCGATCGGACTTTATATGGTCACCATCACCCGAACAAGGAGCCTTTCTCCAAGTGGATAAATCAACGCAAACTTCTTCTTCTTTGTGGGATGTAGAAGCAAACCCAAACAAACTCTTCAAACGGTAGAGTAATACCCGGTGCCAAACACTCCAAGCAATGATATATATATATATATGGAACTTGGATAAACAAACTTTGGGTATAAAACAAGTGTTTAAAACATTTTTCTTGAAGAACAACAACAACACTTAAATAAAGAACTTTTTCTACTTTGAATTTCTCTCTCAAACACTCTCTTAGAGGTTGTAAGATATGAAAAAGTTAAACCAAAAAGGTTGGTTCCCGCACTAGTTATGTTCAGTCAAAAGTTAGTAGGGTAAAGAAGTGGGAAACATGAAAAAACTCCTCAAAACTATCCAAATACTGTTCCCGCCAAATCTCGTTCGAACGAAGTCTCGTTCGAATGAGTCTTCTAACGAAGTTCCAGTGTGAACTCGTTAGAAATCTCGTTAGAACATCATTTTTCGTTCGAACGAAACTTCAAACGACATTCTAGTGGCCAATTTGGGAACTCGTTCGAATGACATTATTGTTCGAACGACAAACTCGTTCGAACAAGACTTCGAACAAGCTTCCAGAAAGTTGAAAATTTTGATTTTTAGCCCAAAAACTTTATATATTTTATATTAAAGTTTTAATAAAATCTTTCCGAAAAAACACAGTTTAAACAAAACGAATCTTTCCGAAAAAACACAGTTTAAACAAAACGAATCTTTCTGAAAAAACACAGTTTAAACAAAACGTTCACCCAATATGAAATGTTCCAAGCTCCTATATATATATATATATATATATATATTCAAAATGCATTCATACCTTAGGAGCAATGGAACCAATGTTGTTGGCGTAGAAACGAGGCACATTAAACACGGCATTTGATGAAGCTTTGATATCTTGGCCGTTACGTCTTCAATAAACACGTCATAGGCTTTAAAGATGATCAATAACTCTATCATATGACTCAAACGTTTTTTTCCATAATTGAGCCAAAACTACAAAGGACTCAATTGGAAATTTCTGTCCTTACAGATAGAATCGAACGACAAAAAGAAGACCCAAACATGTTATACATGTGTGCACATGCAACTACTTTATATATACACACACATATATAAGTACTTAATGCATGAAACCATCTTACTTTCAAAAATGTTATTTATCTCGATTAATTTACCTTCATATTATAAAATACTTCCTCTTTCTTAATTTGCCATTTATCATTCTATTTAACACACATGGTTAAATAATTGAAATAACTAAACTTTGTTTAACCGAAATCCATTTCTTGCTGAAATTACCTTTCGATTTAAACCAATTCACATTCGTATTTTCATTGAAAATCATCTTTTCAACACATGGGAACACCGTGTTAGAAAATACTTATTTAGCCTTAGAATACCTTTCACAAACTCACCCTTGTGTTAATTATGGGTAAAAACTTCTTAGGTTGCTTAACGACTCATTTACTCACTACACTTTACCTTTCCTTTACTTTATGGACATTAATCAGTTTTCATATTTCTTGTCCACATTAATCTTTACCGAAATATTTATTAATTCATTCAAGTTAGGTTGTTCCTTTACATTTTCACCACACAACCCATTTCTTGACATGTTCCTCATTCATTAATATTTTTCTCTAAATCTTCAAATAAACAATGTACTTTAACGGGCTCTACACCACTGGCGACGTCACCATATGCTCTGGCCAGTGATTTTGAGTCTTTTACCCCTAGGGATCTGGGCCCTCCTTAGTTATCTCGGTGTCATCCAAGTTCCATTTTAATGTGTTTTAATATTTTACAAATGTTCACATTATTCTTTCTTTCTTTTTTATACGGGCATAGCCAAAACCCAATGGTTCACCCCAACTTGTGTTACACTCTGAAAATCGTCATTTCATGTCCTTTACACTTTAGCACTGATTCCAAAATCATATTCATTTAGGACTATTTTATATAACACCTTTTTTCAACATTTTATTTCATAAAAATGTTCCTCTTTACGTAAAATTACCATTTTACCCCTTTGTTCCCAAACTTGTCTTTTCCTCCATTTTCACAAGTATTATTTCCCTAACACCGTCAAGTTACGCACACTAAGTTCTTAAGTGTTTTTAACACATAAATGCCTTTTTGACGTTTGGAGTAAAATTCTTTCAAGTTGGAAACATCTTTATTCCATTATTTCTTTTCCAATTTCATAAGTGTTAATCTTTGAGAAAATATTATTAAGTTACACACTCCAACTTTTCAATGTTTTTTTCAAGTTAGACAATTTTTTACTTTCTTTATCCCAGAATCCAATTACACTTGAAGACTATTTTTATAAGAAAAATACCATTTCTTTTCATTAGCATTTGTAGTCTTATAACCTTACAGTATCACACTTTCAACCCATTTTATACACTTTAAAGACTAGAATTTCTACTTTTCTTATTTCATGTTTGAACCCAATAAAACCTTCTTTAAACGTTTTTATATGCCCATTATAAAAATACTAGAAGTTTATATGCATGAGAAGATGGATTTTAATTCCAAAAATCCTATTGAATGGGTTAAACACATTATTTATTCTAGAAATTCTTCGCACTTGCAAAACATAACTTTCAAGACTAAAGGACATTATTATTTCTTCGAAACTCAAGCTAAAGTCCCATTTTATAAAATCTCCACTTTTGCAAGAAATCAAACTTAATTTACCAAATATCTTTAGCAAGATAAAAATGTAAATTTCAAACATTTTTATTCCATTAAAATGTTAACACCCAACTTCTTGAAGCATACATTTACCTTAAAATCCCAATTATTTCAAAAAAACTTTGAAATATTTACTCATCATTTATTTTCATCAAAATAATATTTTGCCAATATTTTTATTCCATAAAAATGTTTAATACAAAATATACTAGGAACTCATCATTTTATTTATATGCATTATACTCTTAAATTCCAACAACATGACTATTAATACACAAAATAAACTCTTAAACTAAGAGTAGATTTCTTCACCTCAATTGGAGCTCCAACAATGGTAGGCATGAAATATCTAAGAAGATGGCTACCTCCCACCTCCTAAGGTGGCCTTGGAGAGGTTACCTAGCTCCACCAAGCTTGTCTCCATGAAAGCTCCATCAAAACCCTCTTCAATCTTCACAAATCATCCATCTTCATCTTCTTTAAAACCCCGCAATAACATTCCAAAATTCGTAGCTCCACTTAAAAATGATGAAAATGGGTGTAATAGGCTTAAATATGGAGGGATAATAGAAGAATATGGTGGTTTAAGTGGAAGAATGGTGGTGAAATGGTGGTTTATGGTAGAGAGGGGTGGATAGATACATAAAAATGGTGGAAGACCCCACCCCCCTCTCTTCTTCCAACTCTAAAATAACCAAAATAAACCCAAACAAGCCTTATAACAACCCACTAAACGCCAAAATCCTGTTTTTTCCCAATCCAAGCTCACCAGAGTTCGACACCTCATCCATCTAAAGGCCCAAAATGAGATAGCATAGAAAGTCAACCCGATTTAAAAATTCTGGGCAACCTCGTTCGAACGAGAATGGCCTCTCGTTCGAACTGTGCTTCGAACGACCTGGACCTGTTATGTAGTGGAATCTTGTTCGAACCTCGCTTGATCTAAACTTTAAATGACCTTGATTTCTCGTTCAAATGACCTTAACCCGTTTAAACGACCAGTTTCTAATTTCTCCAAATTTTCTAATTTTAACCCACAAACTTCCAATAATTCTCATCAAGCCTCTAAAACAGTCAAATAAGAATATAAACCCAGTCATAATGATCTGAATCTCAGTGTCTTCGTATTATTATAACTTATGCGAGGAAATAAAAAATAATATTGGGGAAAAGTATTACATTCTTCCCACCTTCAAAAATTTTGTCCCCGAAATTATCGATCCGTCAATCATCATGCTCATAGGGTTTACCAATTTCTACTCTAAGTCGTAGGTATCCTCCAAAACTAACTCATCAAGTCCTCGAATGACATAATAACATCGTACGCTCACTTATAGGTTTGTCACCAAAAGGTTAATCATGCCACATGACCTAATGCCTGCCCTTAAACTAGTCATCAAACTCTCCTACAATCCTCGAGTAACCACTTCTCGATGATCATGCTTAGTAGAATCCGAGTACTACCTGGGCTACTACCCAAAGCATATCAGTGCCCCTACCAGGAAACACCTCTTCGTGATCGATACTCACCCAAGGGTAAATTGTAAAATAATAAATACTCGATTCATCTTTAAGAATATTCTCAAACACTAGGATTACACACCCTGATTTTTTATAAATTTTTGACTCATCCTAACTAATTGTCTTCGTTTAAACTTGACACTAATATGGTATAATTAGTCGCTCACATCAAGGGTTAACACACCATTAAGACTAAAATCATGCATGTGACTAATATCCTTTCATATGATACACACATAAATCTAGGATAAACTAGGCGTCTAACCAAGGGACACACATATGATCATTACATGATCCACACACCGTGATAAACAACGCTTAGTGCTAAGTTTCCTCGAGTTCTAACATTCTACGATGACCTCAATTTTTCATCCTTCCCTTTTCAATAAGAGACCTGTGGCACCCCGCCTAATTAAATACCGGGCGATCACTCCTTTATTAAATTAAAATCAAGGCGAAGATTTGGTTCATTCTTAGCATCACTGTCGTCAAAATAAAATTTCCAATTTAAACACCCTAAATAATTAAGCTAAGTGTCAAAACCATTTTAGATATTACTTTCCAAATTTTATTCAAAACCAATATTTTAAAACTTTACATAATTCATAATTTAAGAATCATCCAAAAAATACACTAGAACAAACAATCCAATTAATTAAACATCCAACTGAGAAAAATACCAACACTAAAACTTAAAGGAAAACATCCTGACAGTAATAAAACCCAAAGTGCAAATACTGGAAATAAAAGAATCACAATGTCCAATAAAACAACTGAATAATGGAAAAGGGCGACACATGCCCAACTGATAAAATAAATGCTAGGAGTGGAATCAAGAAATGAGGTCGTCTAAGCAAGAGGCCTGCAACTCCCACCTAAGCTGCAGCGCGTTCCTTCCAAGGATACTATGCAAGACGCCCCTGTGGCTGGGCACCTGTAATATATACATATATATATGCAAGAGAGAAAAGAAAATGGAAACGGGTCAGAGCCCGATTGTAAAAACGATTTAAAATTTATTTAGCAAGTATTTAAAATGTTTACTGGCCAATGCAACAACACATTAGTGCGACACTCCCTTGAGAAATTCTCACCTCTCTTCTAATGTGCACGCCTATCGTACTAACCTTCCCAACGGTTTAACTTATCTTATCTTATGTCGCTCGTAAGATTTAAACTGACAATTTCAACGGTTTAAGAGGTTAATTTCAATTAACATCAAAGTTCTCATTTAACCTTATTTACTTAATCGAGTCTCTTGGCAATATATCATACTTTTCAAATTCCTATTCTCAATTTGAAATAATTAATCATTTCTTACTTACCATAAACACAGTAGGTAGTTCCCAAATTCCAGAATTTAATATATATATATTAAATACTCATATAATATATATATTCTAACGGCACCCCACATAAAAATTATGGTGCGGGCATATTCGGCTATCCAGCCCCCGTATCACTCGTACTAAGGGAAATACAAGTTCAGAATCACTCTCGAACTGTATTAATACAAACACAAACAACATTGAGGCGAAGTATAAATTCCAGGTCTCTAAGAGGTCAGTACATGCCCTCACGTCTCTTAGGACCGTCTGAACTATCGATTCGATTGCCTGTACCGAAGGATTTCTATCTTCTATGGTACGAGTCAGTATCCCCCATAAAAGTCCCATCGAGATAAGACTGTCCCAGCGCGGTAACCTCAGGGATAGCAAGTAGCGCGGGCATGGTTTTCTCACGTATATAGTATATGCATAAGCACAGTCATATAAATATACTATTATTACCACATCAAATTTAGGTACATCTCACAACCCATAATTATGATATTTATCCTTATTTCTCGTTATTTAGTTATCACGTATAACGGTTCGTTTCCTACTTTAATTTGTGGGATTATCCCCACTTATCAAGTGACACTCGTGAATTTCTATAATCCAAAGTATAATTTCAGTATGTGCTCATTTATTTTTCCAACGTAACTACTTTACTCGTCTCCCCTTTTTTATCCTAGTTCCATTGTCCCTTATATGTAAACATCCCCGAAAAATGTAAATCTCGTCTTACATTAAATATTTCATATTATCAATAAGTCCTACTGGTCTTCTTTATCTCCCAAATATTTTAATAAGGATGTCCAAGGATTATTACACCTTTAAATTAAATTCAACTATTTAGAAGGGGAATTATGAATCTGCCATGAGGGGTCGATCGATCGATGGCAGGGGCTCGATCGATCGATGAGTCGATCGATCGACACTCCTGGTTCGGTCGATCGATCAAACAGGTATGGGGAATTCTGAAGATTAACAGTTACCGGTTCTATCATTCAACATCATCCAAATTCGGATTTTTAACACCCAAACTCCCAGAAATTTGTACTACAAACATTATAAACCCAAACTAACAATCTTCTACGTAAAGCATGTGAATTTTCGTCACTAACCATGGATTAAAGGGCCAAAACTTATATAACTCTTATGAACCCTAGAAATTTCTATAACTTTGTTCTAATCAACCTTTTTCCAGAATTTCTACTTCTAATCCATCATAAATCCGTGGTTCAGCCTCTACATATGAAGGGGGATTTCCAGATTAACATTTATATCATTACTACATGCAATTTTCCTATCTCCAACATGGGTTTCGTTCTATGAAACTCATCCTAATCAACCCTATACTAACATGAATGATGTATTAACGAAATTAAGCAAGATAAATACTTGCCTGGAAATTTTTGGTCTCTGATTTGTGCTGAAATCAGTGTGGTTGCGATCCTTGCGACGTGATCTCTCGTTTGGCGGCGACAACGGTGCAAACGGAGGAGTTTTCGGCCTAGAATTCTTTGGCAAGCTCTCTCCTTCCTTCTCCAATGGCCGTCAGGCAACCCTAAGCATTTTATATAACCTTGTAATTTTCGTGGGTTTAATTACCCAAAATTACGAAATGACCAAAACGCCCTCCCGGGGTGCTAAATAGGCCTAAAAATTCCCCGAGACCCAAACTAAACCCCCGGATACATATTTTTTACTATCTCGACCCTTCCGGACACTTTGGCGCACTCGAAATGACCATACGGGTGACTTATAATTTATTCACTTTTATTAATCAATATTTAGTCCCGACACGACACAGGCGCGTCCCGACTTAAATTTTCAAAATTGTCATTTTATTCACTCGTGACATTTAATAGAACCAATATCATATATTACTTTGCTCATTAGTAATATTCAACAAGTTTCCCATACTTACTAACTCACATCACGATAGTAATTATAAAGATAATAAATTTTCGGATTTATATTAAATTAATAACTCACATTAAATTTAATAAATCCCTAAATTTAGAAAGCATAAAAATACGGGGTATTACATACTTCCCCCCTAATAACGAAATTTTGTTCCGAAATTCAGAAAACAAGGCATACCTGGTAAGAATAAATCTGGGTATCTCTCGCGCATATCTGTCTCGCCCT
This sequence comes from Sambucus nigra, assembly GCA_949130495.1. NCBI lineage: Eukaryota > Viridiplantae > Streptophyta > Magnoliopsida > Dipsacales > Adoxaceae > Sambucus > Sambucus nigra. The sequence continues at coordinate 262,214,423 of OX422210.1, forward strand.
CCCAGGTGGATTCCTCCACATTATGATGCTCCCACTGGTCTCGTACAAGTGGAACTACATTCGACCTCAATGTCCTCTTGCTATGGTCTAGGATAGCCACGGGTCTCTCCTCGTAAGAGCTGTCGGGCTATAAGTCTATCTCTTCTATCGCGATGTGGGTGTGGGCCATATCATCCTGAAGGTATCATCTCAACAACGAGATGTGGAATACATCGTGTATGCGATGTAGATGCTCTAGTAGTCCCAATCTGTATGCTATCGACCCAATCCTCTCGATAATGGGAAATGGTCCCACGTATCTCGGGGCCAATTTCCCTTTTTTCCCGAACCTCATCACTCCTTTCATAGGAGATACACGTAGTAATACTTGGTCCCCCACATTAAATTCCCGGAAGAACCGTTTCGCATCGGCGTAGCTTTTCTGCCTGTCCTGGGCTACTCGAATGTGACCCCTGATCATCTCAATCCTAGCATAGGTTTCCTGGATCACCTCTGGTCCGAGCAACTTGTTATCCCCCACCTGTAGCCAACAAGTTGGGGAACGACAAGGCCTGCCATACAAACCCTCGAATGGAGCCATGTCAATCATGAACTGATAAGAGTTATTATAAGCGAACTCTACCAGTGGAAGATGTGGCTCCCAGCCTCCTCCAAAATCAAGGACACACATGCGTAGCATATCCTCTAACATCTGATTAGTACGCTCTGTTTGTCCATCTGTCTGTGGGTGATAAGCTGAACTCAACCTCAACTCTGTACCCATAGCCTCCTGGAAGCTCTCCCAGAAACGCGATATGAAAATTTTGTCTCTATCTGACACAATATTCAGGGGCACCCCATGTAATTTGACAATCTCAGTAATAAACAACTGAGCATACTGACCCATGGTATAATCCGTTCGTACCGACAGAAAATGAGCCACCTTGGTCAAACAGTCCACAATCACCCAGATGGAATCGTGGCCCCGCTGTGATGTAGGCAACCCTATAATAAAATCCATGGAAATACTCTCCCACTTCCACGCAGGTATTTCCAATGGCTGAAGCAACCCTGACGGTTTCTGATGGTCCACCTTTACCAACTGGCAGGTAGAACACTTGGACACGAACTCAGTAATGTCCTTTTTCATACCACTTCACCAGTATTGCCGCCTCATATCCTGGTACATCTTATCTCCTCCCGGATGTACCGCAAATCGGGACCCATGAAACTGGTTCATCACTGCATGACGTAAGTTTGCTCCTTCTGGTACCACCAATCTCCCATTAAACCTCAAACCCCCATCAGAAATAACAGAATAGGACTCAGCACCCTCGGCTAAAAGTTGTACAATCTGTTCCTGGCAAAATGGGTCTGCGATCTGTGCCTGTATCACCCTCGTAATAATCTCGGGTGTCACTGTCATGACAGATGTGAAGGAATGGGCTACTGCGTCCTGGTGACCCAACTCTTTCCACTTTGCTTTCCAGATGTCCGCTACATCGTCTATCGGTCTACAGCTCAACGCATCGGCAACTACATTGGCCTTCCCCAGATGGTACTGTATGTCGAACTGATAGTCCTTCATGAACTCTAACCACCTACGCTGACGCATATTCAGCTCTCGCTGAGTGAACAGGTACTGCAGTGACTTGTGGTCTGTGAACAGGCAAAATTTCTCCCCCAATAAATAGTGCCTCCATATCCTCAATGCAAAAACGACCGCTGCTAACTTTAGGTCGTGTGTGGGGTAATTCTTCTCGTGCGGCTTAAGCTTGCGGGAGGCAAAAGCTATAGCCTTCTCCTCCTGCTGAAGTACTCCCCCAAGTCCCCGTAAAGAGGCATCGGTGTAAACCAGGTACTCCACACCCGGCTTAGGTAAGGCAAGGACCGGTGCTGAAGTAAGCTTGTCTTTCAGCTCGTCGAAGGTCAATTAACAAGCATCGTCCCAAATATATGGTAATCCCTTACGAGTCAGGTTCGTCAATGGACCCGCTATTTTGGAGAAACCCTGAATGAATCTCCTGTAGTATCCGGCTAATCCCAAGAAACTACGTACTTCCGTCGGTGTCGTGGGTTGTCCCCACTCCCTCACCGCTGACACTTTACTCGGGTCAACTGCTATCCCCTGTTCAGAAACAACATGCCCCAAGAACTGCACTTCCCGTAACCAGAACCCGCACTTCTCGCACTTAGCATACAACTGATGCTCTCGTAGAGTCTGAAGAACCTGCCTCAAGTGCTCAGCATGCTCCCCCTCGGAGTGTGAATATATTAGAATGTCATCTATGAAGACGATGACAAACTGATCCAAGAACTCTCTGAACACTCGGTTCATCAAGTCCATGAATACGGCTGGAGCATTTATGAGTCCAAATGGCATAACTCTGAACTTATAGGACCCATATCTCGTCAAGAAAGCAGTCTTCGAAACATCTTGATCCCTAATACGTAGTTGATGGTACCCCGACCTCAGATCTATCTTCTAAAAGAAAGTTGCTCCCCTCAGCTGGTCGAACAGATCATCGATTCGAGGCAAAGAATACTTGTTTCGTATCGTGACCTTGTTCATTTCCCGGTAGTCCATACATAGCCTCAGAGAACCATCTCTCTTTTTCACAAACAAAACTGCAGCGCCCCAAGGTGAGGTACTCCTGCGAATGAAGCCCTGACCTAACAACTGCTCTATCTGATCTCGTAACTCTCGCATCTCTGCCGGAGCCATACGGTATGGAGCGCGTTCTATAGGTCGAGTATCCGGTAATAAATCTATGACGAAGTCTATCTCTCGACTGGGGGGTCGGCCTGGTATCTCCTGAAATACATCGGAAAACTCACGAACAACTAGGATCGAGTCTAAGGGAATTATAACCTCCTTAGAGGTATCCTCCTCTATGTAATACAAATGAGCGGTCGAGCCTCCCTCTGGGCAAGGCATCGCCACTACAAACATCTCTTGCCCTGGAATGGCAAAGACAATACTCCCACCGAAATAATCTATCATGGCTTTGTAAGCTGCGAGCCAATCCATATCGATAATAACATCGTGCTCATGCATATCTAAGACTAACATGTCTGCTGGTAATACCAAGCTACCAATCTCTACCCCCACTCCCCGGCATATAAAGAAAATTAGCGATCCATTTCCCAATGGTGAATCTACACACGTCACAGTGCTCTCTGCTGTGGCTAATAACCCTAAGGCCTTCGTAAAATGGGTAGCTATAAAATAGTGCGTCACCCTAGTATCAAATAAAACTCGACCCATAGTACCATGGATAGGAAACATACCCTCAATCGCGGGCGGTGCCTGTGGAGCTGCTGCCTGGTGGACGTTATAGACACGTCTGTACTGTAACTGCCCCTATTACACTGTAATGACTGGTAGGGCTGGTACCTGAGCTGGTGCTGGGAGGGAGACTAGAAAAAGTGGCCTATGTGGCTCATTACGGGCACCCTGCTACTGTGGGGCCCTATCACCCTCTGGACAATCCTGGCGCTTATGGCCATGCTTACCGCACACAAAACATCGGCCTCTGAAATTTCCTCCCTTCTGACCCTGCTGACCACGGTCCTGTTGGTCGTTACCGCCCCGCCACTGGCCCTATTGGCCCTGATGAAAATGCTGTTGGCCCTGTTGGCCCTGCTGCTGACCCTGCTACTGGCGGTGTTGGCCTTGCTGGCCCTGCTGATTAGGCTGGCCCTGCTGACCCTGCATAAATCCCCCAAATCCCTGTCGGGAATCACCTGATCGGAACCGCTTGGCAGAGTCCCCCTGATGGGAACTCTGCTCATGCTGACGAGTCTGCCCCTGAGATGTCGGTGCTCCACTAGTGCCACTGCCCTGTTGGTCGGACTCTCCTGCCCGCTTGCTTCCCTGCAAATAGAAGCGGTGATCCTTGCAGTGTAGTAAAGCAGCATTGAGTACATCTGTGAAGGTACTCAGAGACAGATTCCCTATAAGGTGCTGACGGATCCTCCAAGCTAACCCGTACACAAACAATAATATCTTCTCGCCCTCAGTGGGTGCCTCATCTGGCACTATAGTGAGAAGTCTCGTGAACTCCTCTTCATACTCAGCTATAGTAGAATTCTCCTGCTTCAAGTTCAGTAACTTTTGCCTCATCTCAGTTTGCACGACGGAAGGAAAATACTTGCAGTCAAATCGCTCCCAGAATGACTGAATCGGGATAGTATCCCTCTCCTCCAAGGTGGTGGTGGATTCCCACCACTGCAAAGCGGCCCCCACTAGCTTAAATGAGGCCAACAACTGTTTCTGCACGTCCGTGCACTCATACATATGCAGATGCCTCTGGATATCTTTCTTCCGTTGGCTGACGATGATGATATCTAAACTACCCGAGAACTCAGGGGGGATGCGCCCTCTGAAAGGCATCCTTAACCCGCTCCCATGCTGATGGAAGCTGTGCAGGTACTGGCGTTACTACCTGAATCTGGGGTGGAGCCTGCTGTACTACCGCCAACGCAGTATTCACCGCCTGAGCAACCATAGCGGCTACCTCATTAGCATTCATCGTTCCCTGAGCCGGAGCTGCTGGCTGCTCGGCTTGGGCACGCCTATCCTTTGGTGCACGTCTCGGAGGCATTTGAAACGTGAAGAAATTTATTAGTCTACAGTTGTTATCAAATCTCAAATAGCTGAAGATGTAATCGTAAAAGCAAGAATACAACAATCCTAAAATAGGGCTCTATAACAAAAATGTTAAGCTGAAAGCGAAATAAGCCGTACAGATCCTAAGGACACTAGAACCTGATGCTCTGATACCACCTGTGGCACCCCGCCTAATTAAATACCGGGCGATCACTCCTTTATTAAATTAAAATCAAGGCGAAGATTTGGTTCATTCTTAGCATCACTGTCGTCAAAATAAAATTTCCAATTTAAACACCCTAAATAATTAAGCTAAGTGTCAAAACCATTTTAGATATTACTTTCCAAATTTTATTCAAAACCAATATTTTAAAACTTTACATAATTCATAATTTAAGAATCATCCAAAAAATACACTAGAACAAACAATCCAATTAATTAAACATCCAACTGAGAAAAATACCAACACTAAAACTTAAAGGAAAACATCCTGACAGTAATAAAACCCAAAGTGCAAATACTGGAAATAAAAGAATCACAATGTCCAATAAAACAACTGAATAATGGAAAAGGGCGACACATGCCCAACTGATAAAATAAATGCTAGGAGTGGAATCAAGAAATGAGGTCGTCTAAGCAAGAGGCCTGCAACTCCCACCTAAGCTGCAGCGCATTCCTTCCAAGGATACTATGCAAGACGCCCCTGTGGCTGGGCACCTGTAATATATACATATATATGCAAGAGAGAAAAGAAAATGGAAACGGGTCAGAGCCCGATTGTAAAAACGATTTAAAATTTGTTTAGCAAGTATTTAAAATGTTTACTGGCCAATGCAACAACACATTAGTGCGACACTCCCTTGAGAAATTCTCACCTCTCTTCTAATGTGCACGCCTATCGTACTAACCTTCCCAACGGTTTAACTTATCTTATCTTATGTCGCTCGTAAGATTTAAACTGACAATTTCAACGGTTTAAGAGGTTAATTTCAATTAACATCAAAGTTCTCATTTAACCTTATTTACTTAATCGAGTCTCTTGGCAATATATCATACTTTTCAAATTCCTATTCTCAATTTGAAATAATTAATCATTTCTTACTTACCATAAACACAGTAGGTAGTTCCCAAATTCCAGAATTTAATATATATATATATATATTAAATACTCATATAATATATATATTCTAACGGCACCCCACATAAAAATTATGGTGCGGGCATATTCGGCTATCCAGCCCCCGTATCACTCGTACTAAGGGAAATACAATTTCAGAATCACTCTCGAACTGTATTAATACAAACACAAACAACATTGCGGCGAAGTATAAATTCCAGGTCTCTAAGAGGTCGGTACATGCCCTCACGTCTCTTAGGACCGTCTGAACTATCGATTCGATTGCTTGTACCGAAGGATTTCTATCTTCTATGGTACGAGTCAGTATCCCCCATAAAAGTCCCATCGAGATAAGACTGTCCCAGCGCGGTAACCTCAGGGATAGCAAGTAGCGCGGGCATGGTTTTCTCACGTATATAGTATATGCATAAGCACAGTCATATAAATATACTATTATTACCACATCAAATTTAGGTACATCTCACAACCCATAATTATGATATTTATCCTTATTTCTCGTTATTTAGTTATCACGTATAACGGTTCGTTTCCTACTTTAATTTGTGGGATTATCCCCACTTATCAAGTGACACTCGTGAATTTCTATACTCCAAAGTATAATTTCAGTATGTGCTCATTTATTTTTCCAACGTAACTACTTTACTCGTCTCCCCTTTTTTATCCTAGTTCCATTGTCCCTTATATGTAAACATCCCCGAAAAATGTAAATCTCGTCTTACATTAAATATTTCATATTATCAATAAGTCCTACTGGTCTTCTTTATCTCCCAAATATTTTAATAAGGATGTCCAAGGATTATTACACCTTTAAATTAAATTCAACTATTTAGAAGGGGAATTATGAATCTGCCATGAGGGGTCGATCGATCGATGGCAGGGGCTCGATCGATCGATGAGTCGATCGATCGACACTCCTGGTTCGGTCGATCGATCAAACAGGTATGGGGAATTCTGCAGATTAACAGTTACCGGTTCTATCATTCAACATCATCCAAATTCGGATTTTTAACACCCAAACTCCCAGAAATTTGTACTACAAACATTATAAACCCAAACTAACAATCTTCTACGTAAAGCATGTGAATTTTCGTCACTAACCATGGATTAAAGGGCCAAAACTTATATAACTCTTATGAACCCTAGAAATTTCTATAACTTTGTTCTAATCAACCTTTTTCCAGAATTTCTACTTCTAATCCATCATAAATCCGTGGTTCAGCCTCTACATATGAAGGGGGATTTCCAGATTAACATTTATATCATTACTACATGCAATTTTCCTATCTCCAACATGGGTTTCGTTCTATGAAACTCATCCTAATCAACCCTATACTAACATGAATGATGTATTAACGAAATTAAGCAAGATAAATACTTGCCTGGAAATTTTTGGTCTCTGATTTGTGCTGAAATCGGTGTGGTTACGATCTTTGCGACGTGATCTCTCGTTTGGCGGCGACAACGGCGCAAACGGAGGAGTTTTCGGTCTAGAATTCTTTGGCAAGCTCTCTCCTTCCTTCTCAAATGGCCGTCACTTGCTTTTGGTTGTGTTAACCCTAGAAGGCAACCCTAAGCATCTTATATAACCTTGTAATTTTCGTGGGTTTAATTACCCAAAATTACGAAATGTCCAAAACGCCCTCCCGGGGTGCTAAATAGGCCTAAAAACGCCCCGAGACCCAAACTAAACCCCCGGGTACATATTTTTTACTATCTCGACCCTTCCGGACACTTTGGCGCACTCGAAATGACCATGCGGGTGACTTATAATTTATTCACTTTTATTAATCAATATTTAGTCCCGACACGACACAGGCGCATCCCGACTTAAATTTCCAAAATTGTCATTTTATTCACTCGTGACATTTAATAGAACAAATATCGTATATTACTTTGCTCATTAGTAATATTCAACAAGTTTCCCATACTTACTAACTCACATCACGTTAGTAATTATAAAGATAATAAATTTTTGGATTTATATTAAATTAATAACTCACATTAAATTTAATAAATCCCCAAATTTAGAAAACATAAAAATACGGGGTATTACAAGCCCTTAATTGCCATGCTGACTAAATCCTAGGTCACTACACATAAGGAAAGGGGACACTACGAGCAATCGTGTGGACGAAAGCGTAGCCACCCGTTAATGCAATAACAAGGATACCTTGGATAAGGGTGCACCTAGTTATCGAGTTGTATTGACCATGCGAGGTCTAACCGCGCTCTACTGGGCCAAATCACGTTGCACCACATCATGGTACAAGTTCGGGTTATCACAACTATGAGGAATAAGATTCTGTATCACCAAAATCGAAGGGAAACACAAGAATCATAAGACATAAATAATAGATCTGATAGGACCCCACTTACATATAATTATGATGGTTCATAAAGGTGAGCCTACACCACACATTCGGAGTTCACGTCCCATCCCTGGTAAGCTCGACAGATCCTAGCCTAGCCATACGCCCTGACTTGAGTCATGAATCATGACAAACTTAATCACAACCCACTCATTTCCTTGATAAGGAACATACGAACCTACGTTCTTCGGGAAGTTAAACGCTGGACTTCCCTCCTTTAGGATAAGGTCTCCCTCTTGTAACACCCCGCCTAATTAAATACCGGGTGGCCAGTCCCATACCAAATTAAAACAGAATATACAGTTGGCTCATTCTTAGCATCACTGTCGAAAACATTTACAACTCACCCAATACTCAAATAAGCTGGTGTTAAAAACTTTCCAATTTAAATTTCAACAAAACCTTTTTCCATTTTTAAGAATAACACAACACATTTATTTTACAACACTGATAACACAATTAGTATCACAAAAATAATTTAAATGCAACTGGAATAAACATTCCCAAGTAATATAAATTCTTTACAATAATCCCAACAATGTTAAATGTATTAAAAATCAGAATACGACAATATTTTACTCCAACAGAAAGTGATAATTGAATCCTTTTGAGCGACATGCCCTAACTAAGAATACTGTGAATCAAAAAGATGATAAGCGTCTAAGCAAAAACTTCCATAGCTCCATAGCTCGTCAAAATCAACTATGGTTGGCGTCCCTGTTGCTGGACACCTGATATAGAGATACAATAAAAGAGAAAATATGCAAGGAAACGGGTCAGAGCCCGAATGTGTAGAGTATTATTAAAACAGCAAGTATTTAACAAGTGCAATAAAGCATTTATTATGTACATGTTAGATCCAACTCTCACTTGCAATTCTCACCTCTCAACTAGAGTGCACACTTAACGTTTCCTATTAACCTCCTGTTTAATGGTTCCTCCTTTCTAGTCTCCATTTTATACTATCATAATCCCCGTATGTCCCATACCATACGTCACATTATTATCCATTTACATTTCTCCTTTATGATTTGTTTCTCATTAACATGAATCATTACTCATTATTTCTCTTTAATATGAATCGTTACTCATTAATATGAGTTAAGCTTTTCAATTCTAAAAGCATAAACATTTATTAACTAAATTCCATTAACATATTTTATTCACCGTTATCTACAATTATCACCGTAGATAGATCTAACCACAATATATCCATTTAATCATTTAATTCATTATATATATATTCATATATAATACGGCACCCCGAGTCACAGCTGTGGTGCAATGCATTACTCTGCTATCATGTCCCATCATCGCAGGTCGCCGAATAGGGGACTAAAGGTTCGGTAAGATTCCACGAACCACAAACAACAACAAACAAATTGGAGGCGAACATAGTTCTCGTATCCATGGGTCACGCACATACCTACGCACCCACAGTCAGCGGACTTATCAACTCCCCGATAAGTCTTTCATAGACCTATGTTCTCGAGCGACAAATCAAAGATCCCATGGATTTATCAGGATATGACTTCCCTCACGCGCAAACCTCCCACCGATAACAAGTAAGCTAGGTATGTCATACACATAAATCATTAATCAATCAAATAGGTATTATCATACCTATAATATATTATCAATAAGGTAATTATCATTCCCTAAGATATTTCCCATACATAGTATTATATCTCTTTTAAATTCCATGTATTAATATAACATATTTAATTATCCCCGCATCCTATGACATCCCTCCACTCCCGACGTCGTTAAGGTTCATGCGCGGAGCGTCTCGCAAAGCGAATTCCAAACAAGGAACCCCTCCAATACACTACTACTTAACTTTGTCGATCGAGGAGGTCCGAAAACTTCAACTATGCGATCGGGATAACCTCATACCCTCTTTCAACCAAAAGAGTTCTAAACTCCCATCTCACAAGATTTAATTAGGATTTCTCTCGTCTTATAATCAGTAATAAGTCACTAATTTCCTACTGGTCCATAACCTTTATTTCTCCCGAACTACTATGAATTTAATTCTCCTTTTAATTACGGTTAAAACCGATAGTTTCAAATCTCTTATAAACACGTATTTTTCACTTAGGATTAAACCCTCTTGTAAACTTAAGGATACCCAGGTATTATATAAAATCACCCCTACTGGTCCTATCTTAAATCCTCATACATCACCATTCGGAAATTAACAAACGAATCTAGAAACCGAAATTCCATTCGATATAATTTTCATCATTTAAATCATTTGAATCTAAATCCAATTAATTCAAATCTTAACAAGGGTTTACTGATATTTTCCAAGTCCCAAAATATTCAAATAATAATCACCAAAGATCCATAAAAGTTTCGGGATAAGAATCAACATTTAAAAAGAAACAACTTTACTTAATCAGGGGAGGTCGATCGATCGAAGGTAGGGGTCGATCGATCGATCCCTCAGGTCCAGGCCTGATTTTCTGCATTTTCTACAACTACGGGTTTAACAACTTTTGATCATTTAAACCTTCATCTAAACATCCCAAATGACTTATAAACTTCACTACATGATATATCAACATATATGAACGATTTCTAATACTCTAAACATCCTAGAATCATCAAAGGATTGGATTAAAAAGCATGTTTATCTCCTTATTCCCAGAAATTTATTAACGTAACCTCTTAAAGAACACATCAATGATTTCCATCATTTCTTCAACAGATTCATGACTAATTAGTGGATTATTATGATCCTAACACATGAGTTAAATTCCTATATCATTTCAGTTTTCCAGAAATCCATTTAATGATCCATTATCTCTTCTAAACATGAATAATCTTCTCTTTTCATACTATTCTAACATGGACAATATACAAACTTAAATTGCTATTATTAAACACTTGCCTTTAGTGTAGGTCTGATTCTTTGGTGTAGTTTATCTCAGTTGGTTGTCCCTTCTCCGGTCAAACTCCGGTGGTGGTTGATAGTGGTGAACCTTGGTTCTAGTTCTTCTCCTTCCCAAGTGACTTTTCCCTTCCCAAGCACTCTTACTCTCACTCTAAGAAGATGGCTGCTCTTATTTATGAAGAGGAGATGAATAACTCCCATTCACTTAATCTACCTATTCTTATAATGATCCCAAATCCGAAATCACTATTCATCCCCCCTAAAAAAATGACCAAAATGCCCTTTCGGGTTATCTATTCATTTTCAAATGACCCGAGACTCAAAATTAACATCCAAATAGACTTTTCTGACTATTTCGAACCTTCCGGACGCAACTACGCAGTCGAAATGACTATTAGGTCGATAGAAAATAAATTTCCCTTTTTAATTTAATAAACTAGTCCCGACACGTCCCATACCGCGTCTGACTAAAAAAAATATGAATTACCGAATTTATATCATACGGTCATCTCAATGACATCACATTTAGGTGTAATATTCAGAATCATCCATATCCATATCCACAGTCCGGATAAAACTCGAAAGAATTAATTAATAATAAATTCTAATTAATCCATTAATTTAAAATATAACCCATTTTAAAAGTCATTTAAAATTACGGGGTATTACATACTTCCCCCTTATAACAGAATTTTGTCCCGAAATTCAGGAATATAAGTCATACAGGTAAGGTCAACTCCGAGTATAAATCTCACATCGCAAGAAATCCAAGATGTACCGCCCGTACAGTACATTAACAAAATCCCTATCGATGTTATACGCCAAGCCTCACCATATAGTCCCAACTAAATCAAATTTAGACTTTACCTAATCTTCCCTATACCGTCCTCGTGACAAACTTTGGGAAAAAAAAACTGAGCCTCACACATTTAACAAATAATTCCTGAAGTTCCAACTACTTACCTTTTACAATTATGAAAATTACTGCCATACACTCATCCAGGGCGCCCATACACCCTGTCGTACCACTTTCAATATTAAAAGTTTCGCAAAGGTTATAAACTCATATACTAAAGACCTAACTTATTTCGACTCCCAACGGTTATTAGTTTCGTGCGTGGGGTGTCTCGCAAGCGAAATCCAAACAAGGAACCACCCCGATACACTACTTCCTAAAGTAGTCGGTCATCGAAACTCCTAAGGTCCTTAGTCAATAATGTATAAAAAAATTGTTTATAAAAATATCAGGTTTATTGATTTAAACAAAAATTTGGTTTTCTTTCCATTTCAAATAGAGTCTACGCATCTACTCTCTTATAGAAGACAAGATGCAGACATATGTTCTCATATACCACAAGTCAATGCACGCCGATAGTCAAATCACACTCGGACATGCTCAAGGTAAGTAATCCCGTGATAAAAATCAAACCCCAGTGATAACATGTAATATAAAGGTGCCCCACACCCCTCAGTGAGTCTACGTAAATAACAGTGCTATTGGCTAAGTTTAGCAACCCTATTGCCCACACAACATTCATCGTAACAAAATCAATATACGCTTCATAATCCTTAGATAGGAAACATACCCTCATTTGCAGGTGATGGTTGTTGAATCCCAATATTATAACTTTGCTCCGATGAGTCAAGAAAAATTTTACCCCAAATTTTCAGTTCTAGTTAATCACATTCCACTATATACCCAAGTCTTTCAATATATTGCCTTCATTAGGGAACATACACAATTCACGCATTTCAAGAACTTCTACTGATGACTCTCCTCAATTTTTCCATAATAGGGGTGACCTCGACTACGGTCATCATACTCGAACATACATCATAACCTCCTAAGTACGATCTCCGCTATTCGTCCAATGGCCCTCATCTGCCATACATACTTAATAAAAGATTCCCCAATAAATGTTGTCGAATTTTATAGTTCAACCCATCAGTGAACATTAGGACTCTCCTCTCCTCAGTAGGTACTTCAGCTGGCACCAAATAAGTTAATCTCGTAAACTCTTCCTCATATTCCGCCACAGTTTTCTCTTCCTGTTTCAAATCAAGTAGCTTCCTCCTCATCTCTGTATGGATGGCGGAAGAAAAATATTTCCCATCAAACTGTATCCAAAAGTCTTGGATAGTCATTATGTCCCTCTCCTCCATAGTGGTCGTAGCTTCCCACCATTGCAAAGCTGCTCCTACTAGCTCGAATGTGGCTAGTATCTGACGTTGAACCTCAGTGCATTCGATCATTTTCAAGTGCCGTTGGATATCTTTCTTCCATTGGCTAGCAGTCACAACATCAGATCCTCCCTGAAACTCAGGTGGGTGTGCTTTCTGAAAGGCATCCCTCGCTCCTTCCCATGCAGTAGGAAACACTTGCCCTTGCGCGGGTGGCACAACCGGTGCCGGTGCGGGAGCCTGTTGAACAGCAGCTACGGCAGCATTGACTGCCTGAGCGACAATTGCAGTAACTTCGGCTGCAGTCATTGTTCCCTGAGCTGGGGAGGGCTGAGGTGCACGTCGAGGAGGCATCTGAAACGAGAGAACACTATTAGTATTTGATATCTCAAAATAGCTGAAGATCGTAAGCGTAAATAGAAAAGCAATAATCCTACTCATAGGGCTCTACATCAAAGAACGCTAAGCTGAAAACACAGTAAGCCGTACAGATCCTAAAGGTCACTAAAACCTGATGCTCTGATACCACCTGTAACACCCCGCCTAATTAAATACCGAGTGGCCAATCCCATACCAAATTAAAACAGAATATACAGTTGGCTCATTCTTAGCATCACTGTCGAAAACATTTACAACTCACCCAATACTCAAATAAGCTGGTGTTAAAAACTTTCCAATTTAAATTTCAACAAAACCTTTTTCCATTTTTAAGAATAACACAACACATTTATTTTACAACACTGATAACACAATAAGTATCACAAAAATAATTTAAATGCAACTGGAATAAACATTCCCAAGTAATATAAATTCTTTACAATAATCCCAACAATGTTAAATGTATTAAAAATCAGAATACGACTATATTTTACTCCAACAGAAAATGATAACTGAATCCTTTTGGGCGACATGCCCTAACTAAGAATACTGTGAATCAAAAAGATGATAAGCGTCTAAGCAAAACTTCCATAGCTCCATAGCTCGTCAAAATCAACTATGGTTGGCGTCCCTGTTGCTGGACACCGGATATAGAGATATAATAGAAGATAAAATATGCAAGGAAAGGGGTCAGAGCCCGAATGTGTAGAGTATTATTAAAACAACAAGTATTTAACAAGTGCAATAAAGCATTTATTATGTACATGTTAGATCCAACTCTCACTTGCAATTCTCACCTCTCAACTAGAGTGCACACTTAACGTTTCCTATTAACCTCATATTTAATGGTTCCTCCTTTCTAGTCTCCATTTTATACTATCATAATCCCCGTATGTCCCATACCATACGTCACATTATTATCCATTTACATTTCTCCTTTATGATTTGTTTCTCATTAACATGAATCATTACTCATTATTTCTCATTAATATGAATCGTTACTCATTAATATGAATCGTTACTCATTAATATGAGTTAAGCTTTTCAATTCTAAAAGCATAAACATTTATTAACTAAATTCCATTAACATATTTTATTCACCGTTATCTACAATTATCACCGTAGATAGATCTAACCACAATATATCCATTTAATTCATTATATATATATTCATATATAATACGGCACCCCGAGTCACAGCTGTGGTGCAATGCATTACTCTGATATCATGTCCCATCATCGCAGGTCGCCGAATAGGGGACTAAAGGTTCGGTAAGATTCCACGAACCACAAACAACAACAAACAAATTGAAGGCGAACATAGTTCTCGTATCCATGGGTCACACACATACCTACGCACCCACAGTCAGCGGACTTATCAACTCCCCGATAAGTCTTTCATAGACCTATGTTCTCGAGAGACAAATCAAAGATCCCATGGATTCATCAGGATATGACTGCCCTCACGCGCAAACCTCCCACCGATAACAAGTAAGCTAGGTATGTCATACACATAAATCATTAATCAATCAAATAGGTATTATCATACCTATAATATATTATCAATAAGGTAATTATCATTCCCTAAGATATTTCCCATACATAGTATTATATCTCTTTTAAATTCCACGTATTAATATAACATATTTAATTATCCCCGCATCCTATGACATCCCTCCACTCCCGACGTCGTTAAGGTTCATGCGCGGAGCGTCTCGCAAAGCGAAATTCAAACAAGGAACCCCTCCAATACACTACTACTTAACTTTGTCGATCGAGGAGGTCCGAAAACTTCAACTATGCGATCGGGATAACCTCATACCCTCTTTTAACCAAAAGAGTTCTAAACTCCCATCTCACAAGATTTAATTAGGATTTCTCTCGTCTTATAATCAGTAATAAGTCACTAATTTCCTACTGGTCCATAACCTTTATTTCTCCCGAACTACTACGAATTTAATTCTCCTTTTAATTACGGTTAAAACCGATAGTTTCAAATCTCTTATAAACACGTATTTTTCACTTAGGATTAAACCCTCTTGTAAACTTAAGGATACCCAGGTATTATATAAAATCACCCCTACTGGTCCTATCTTAAATCCTCATACATCACCATTCGGAAATTAACAAACGAATCTAGAAATCGAAATTCCATTCGATATAATTTTCATCATTTAAATCATTTGAATCTAAATCCAATTAATTCAAATCTTAACAAGGGTTTACTGATATTTTCTAAGTCCCAAAATATTCAAATAATAATCACCAAAGATCCATAAAAGTTTCGGGATAAGAATCAACATTTAAAAAGAAACAACTTTACTTAATCAGGGGAGGTCGATCGATCGAAGGTAGGGGTCGATCGATCGATCCCTCAGGTCCAGGCCTGATTTTCTGCATTTTCTGCAACTACGGGTTTAACAACTTTTGATCATTTAAACCTTCATCTAAACATCCCAAATGACTTATAAACTTCACTACATGATATATCAACATATATGAACGATTTCTAATACTCTAAACATCCTAGAATCATCAAAGGATTGGATTAAAAAGCATGTTTATCTCCTTATTCCCAGAAATTTATTAACATAACCTCTTCAAGAACACATCAATGGTTTCCATCATTTCTTCAACAGATTCATGACTAATTAGTGGATTATTATGATCCTAACACATGAGTTAAATTCCTATATCATTTCAGTTTTCCAGAAATCCATTTAATGATCCATTATCTCTTCCAAACATGAATAATCTTCTCTTTTCATACTATTCTAACATGGACAATATACAAACTTAAATTGCTATTATTAAACACTTGCCTTTAGTGTAGGTCTGATCCTTTGGTGTAGTTTATCTCAGTTGGTTGTCCCTTCTCCGGTCAAACTCCGGTGGTGGTTGACGGTGGTGAACCTTGGTTCTAGTTCTTCTCCTTCCCAAGTGACTTTTCCCTTCCCAAGCACTCTTATTCTCACTCTAAGAAGATGGCTGCTCTTATTTGTGAAGAGGAGATGAATAACTCCCATTCACTTAATCTACCTATTCTTATAATGATCCCAAATCCGAAATCACTATTCATCCCCCTGGAAAAATGACCAAAATGCCCTTTCGGGTTGTCTATTCATTTCCAAATGACCCGAGACTCAAAATTAACATCCAAATAGACTTCTCTGACTATTTCGAACCTTTCGGACGTAACTACGCAGTCGAAATGACTATTAGGTCGATAGAAAATAAATTTCCCTTTTTAATTTAATAAATTAGTCCCGACACGTCCCATACCGCGTCTGACTAAAAAAATATAAATTACCGAATTTATATCATACGGTCATCTCAATGACATCACATTCATATATTACCTAAATATCTTTAAGTAATATTCAGAGTCATCCATATCCATATCCACAGCCCGGATAAAACTCGAATGAATTAATTAATAATAAAATCTAATTTATCCATTAATTTAAAATATAACCCATTTTAAAAGTCATTTAAAATTACGGGGTATTACACCTCTTACATTCTTGGCCGACACAAGCCACTCTCGTCGATTAATTCTAACGTCCTTATCGACACTGACCATATCCCTCTCATCAGTGATAATGTTGCTAATATAATAAACCTATATTACTATCTTAATTTATTGTAAAAAATTATAGCCAACCTCACCTTAAGCACTACCCGATTCGGTGAGACACTCACCCTATCACAACTGCCTATCCCAAAGTTAAAGTCAATTGACTCCATGCGATGGACAATCGCTCATCATTAACACCATAAGGGTAACACACATCACTCGAACGTATACCCTCAAGTCCACACGAGTTTAACAAGATGACCCAAGGTCTATACATATCCCTACTGGTGTCATTCTAACACATACTAATCATGCTTCAACACCCCCATCAAATTTGTTATACGCAAGGCCTCAATCATAACATTATTGGCCAAAATATATAATGTATTCTTTGTACTCATCAAAATCTAACACGACCCTCCCTACATTGATCCCCTCAAAACAATGAGTATCATACCTAATCACGATATGAATCTCTAATTTCACCTCACAAGATTGCAATACCTATCTACATTAAACTTTGGTAGCCTCACACAAGGCTATATGAAGCAATTATTTTGAACTTAGTCGATAGCCCAAGATCATCACCAAATTTTTCCACATCCTATCACCGAACACAACACATTCCACAAAATTGAACCTGATGCGCTCCTTAAGGACACCAAGTATACCCAAGCAATTGTCACTAAGACCAGATAGGAATTTATCGACCATAATTTTCACAACCGGTTATACCCTAATGTGGTGATAAAAATCTCAACACAAACAAGTAATGAAGGAAAACAAACGCTAAGATAATAAGAACGGTAATAATCACATTCACAATCATACAATGCAAGAATATATGTGGTTTGACAAATTGCCTACTTCCACGGAGAGGTATACTGTTATATTAAGTAACTCTCAAGAATGTTTTTTCATATGCCCCTATGCCCAGGGCTAGGGGTACAATATATACTCAACTAAGAGAGATGGAGAGGGTGTTGATAACCAACATGTTAATCGAGTATCCCTTGAATATCTCCTCTGAGATTTTTGGGGTTGGACTTGGTCATATTCTTCTATCCTAACCGTTATTCAAGACACGTGAGTTGGGCTGGGTGCCTTTTATTATTTATTTGGGCTTGAACGACTACTTTTATGGGTTTGTTCCACAAAAGGGGTATCCACAATTACCCCTAAAAATTTTGGGACCACAAGTTGGGCTCACAAATTTTAAATAATATCTCTGGTCTTGCTCTGATGGCACTGTTGTTATTTTCTGGAATTGATAAGGGCGTGAATCGCAATTTTGCAGTAAGTTTAGGTGACAGATCTTCTTCGATTGTCTTACACTATCATTGAGGGGTTTAAACTGAGGTGTTGGACGATTCACTTCGCCACTTAAACCTTTTAATTTCTCTCACTTCCAAACCGTCATCTTCTCTAAAGCTCCCTTTTGCTTTCAAGCTTGTTCTTCGTCGTTAAAAAGCTATTTTTTGCTTCTCGTCCTCATTCACCTGTGGTTTCTCATCGTTTTAAGCTTTATTCTTTTCCTTGTAAGTTCCCAGTCCCTTATTTTTTTGTATTTCCTTTCGTCTTTTTTCTTTCTATTATAGTTAGGGTTTGTTCATGGCTAAGATAGATAATAAATCTCTAGTAGAATTTATGAAATGTTATAATATCCTTGACTGGGTGGATATTGAGTGCGCCCCTATCCCTCGTAATGTCCACGAAATTGAGGATGACAACTGTATTCACGTTCTTTATTGTATCAAGGGGGTTTAACTTTTCCCCCAAATCGCATGTTCTTACACTTCTTTCAGTACTTCGATATAGTCCCAGCCCAGTATTCTCCAAACGTTTGGAAAATTATAAATGGCGTCCATAGAATAAACTAACTCTATGGTACTAATTTAGGTTTAGTTGAAATCTACTTTTGTTATACCTTTTTCTCGTACTAGCTCTGGTCTTCTCTATTTGAAAGCGAGGAGTCCGGACAAGGTGTTGGTAGTGAACCTACCCGATTCCCATAAAGACTACTGGTCTGAGGGATTTATTGCTAGGAGCTGGCAATTCCCTCCCCAAGTAGGTGAAACAAGTTACAGAGGACCTCGGATCCCTATGTATGGGGAGGAATTCATAGGTTGTTGTCCAATCTTGCTATTTTTTTATTGTTATTATAATGTGTTCATCCTCTAATATTTTCTTTCTTTTTTTAGCAAAGTCCAAGAATCAAGAGCCTTCTCTCCATGAGATCTGTGCTGCTGAGTTAATCAAAGCCTAGCAGATAAAGGACATAATTATAGAAGGTGAACACCCTAAGTTGACTGTCTTCTTATTAAAATACAAGAACACTACCTACAGCTTCATCCCCCATCCAATTGACTCCATCCCTCATCATGATATCTCAGAGGAAGAAGAAGAGGAAGAAGGTTCTCTCTAACCCATTGAGCTAGACGACGAAGAGGAGAGTAACTCAAAGTATGGTGTTATTGTAAGTGACAGAGGTTGTAGTGGTGAGGCAGGATCCAATGAGGAGGGATCCAACGAGGAAGAGTCTGGTGGAGAGAGGTCCAGCGAGGGGGGCTCTCATTCAGGAGGTTCCAGTTTGGAGAGCTCTAGCAAGGAAGACATGGCTCCCCCTAAAAGAAAAAACCTGGTCCATGATGATGATGTCCTGTTATCCAAAAGGTTGAAGATCCATAAGATAAGGTCTGGGGATACTGCTAGTGGTTCCCAGACAGCAGCTCATGAGAAAGAGCTAGAGAGGAAGAGGAAAGAATAAGAGAAAAGAGAGAGGGATAGAGAAAGAGAGAAGGAGGAAGAGGGGAAGAGACAAGATGAGATGAAAAAGAAGAAAGAAAAGGAAAGGGGGATAGGAGAAGAAAGGACGAAGAAAGCACATGCTTCTCTTGTGCATGTAGCTGTTCCAACTGAGGGGGGGCTCTGTGGCTCTAGCTCCTCAGCTTGCTCCCATGATGCTCGAAAGAGTAGTGCTAACGGCGGACCGCGAGCGATCTTCAAATATGGGACCAAACTAGTTAACCTTAAAGGCAGATCAGGGGACTGTTTTAGTAAGGACATTTCCACTTTTTCTCATTCTTTTTTTAATTTCTTCTTACTCTCTGACTCACATTTGTTTCTTCTTACAATTTTTGTCTGACTACACCATCCTCCACTGCAGTTAAGATGGGATAGCGAGGAGGAACACTGAGCTCGAGGGGAGCATGGAGATTGCTCAGGAGGTCCAGAAGTCCTTCGAGAAAGCTCTCACAAAAATTGAGGCTTCTTTTTCTAAGGAGATGACTGAGGCGGCTAAGGAGCTAAAAGAACTCAGTGAAACCTATGAGCTAGTTGTGGCGAGCAAACTAGCTTTCACAAATGAAAACAAAGAGTTCGCTAAGAAGGTGAAGAGCCTAGAGGTAGAGGTGGCCACAGTTAGAGAGAGTGGCTACAATGAGGGCTGGGAGGCAGCCTATGAAGATGCCAAAAAGCAGATTGACTACATTGGTTGAGTAAACTTTAAGAAAGGTTGGGATCGAGCCTTAGTACTATTAAAGTTGTTGTTGATTCACCTTTGTTTGGCAAGAACAATTCTGGTCCCAAGACTATTATTGAATATGAAGTCCCAACTTCTCGGACTGGTGAGGATTTAACTGCTCCTCCTGCCCCTACTTCTCCTACTGGTGATCAGGGAATAAATCTTACCCCGGTTGAGGGAGGTAAAGTTGGTGATAAGACAGGCAAAGCTACCGTTAATAAGGGGAAAGAACCAACCGTTTTTGTGTAGGTCGATGTCACCAACTAGGCTCTTAGGGCTCATTTTATATTTTTTGCTTTTTCTTCTTTCCACTCAGTGCTAATTTTAATGGAATAAAGAAATTCTTTTGCTGGAATTTGTTGATATATGTATTATGTGTGCCCTTATGCTTTGTAGTTTGTCGATCTTGACGATTATAATCCTGCTACCTCTCGCCTAGGTCAAATTCTTGGTTCTAATGTGAGCGAACAAGTTCGTCGAGCTTTCATCAAAATCTGCAAATCTCTTAGGGTAAGGAATCAGGACTACAAAGATCAGTTCGAACTGGTTGCCAAGCTTAAGGATCGACTTGCAGAGATGAAATAGATTGATGCCTTTATTCAATAAGAGGTGTATGCTCTAAAGGCTAAGCTCTTGGATGCGTCTGAGATTAACCAGGTTGGGGAGGTGCTACAGTAGGTGTAAGGATATTTTTGTCCACTATCAATTTATATGTCGTACGCCGTTACACCGTTGAAGAAACTAAAGATCGTATCTACATCAACGGATCCGAATATCAAAGTGTCTTCAACATCATAGCCTCTGCGAGAATGAACTTGGTAAAATTTTGTTTTTACGTTCCTTAAAGTTCATATTTAGTATTGGGAAATTTTTATAAAATGTTTTTTATAAAAATAAGAAGTAAGTTTTTTCAAGCAAAATGAGGCTTTTAAAAGTTTTTTGTTTTTCTGGGAAGCCGGACCGGTCCGCCTCCCTACCGGACCGATCCGCCTCCGGATCGGTCCGCCCTCTACCCGGACCGATCCGCCTTGCTTTGTCCAGTAGACCGCGGACCGATTGCGAACTGAAGAAGCCAAAATTTAAAAGAACCGATCCGAGGTCGGACCGATCCGCATCCGAGGTCGGACCGGTCCGCCTGGGATAAGTTCGAACAGTTCCGTGAGATTTTTAATCCACCAGCTCTTATTTTCTATATATATTCCTACTTCGTTAGTGTACTTTTTCAAGTCTTTGAGAAAACGTTTTTAAGAGTACAAACACAACAAGACTTCAATTTTTGATGTGCCAAACATCTTTTTGATTAACACACAAAAATCCCAATTACTTTTGTGAATCTTTTGGAACCCTAGAACACAATTTTGTTATTGTTCAACCCTTGTGGAGAAGCCGTCTTTCTCCTTCATTGCTGCCCTCCTGGAAAGGGAAAATTCCAGCCGACAAACTTGTGGAAAAGCCGTTTCTCTTCTTCATTGCAGCCCTCCTGGAAAGGGATATTTCCAGCCGCCGACTACAGAATTCGACACCTGAGGGTAATTCTTAGTCACTTGTATTTTCATTGTAATCCGAAATTGTACTGTTACAATATTATAATGAAAATAAATGGTTTTGCCCCTTTGGGGGATTTTTCCTCACAAGCATGTGTTTGATTATTCCTGAAAGTGTTTATTTTATCCTGCATGCTATATTTTATTAGATAAATCATCTAGATGCATGATTTAGGGTTTAACTAAAACTTGGGATTAATTAAAATTGGATTTTATTTGAGAAGTCGCAATATTTCCGCTGTAGCTACTCTCTCAGTAGGATAATGATTCTTTAAGGAGGGAAGTTGCACACCTCAGGGAGAATGCGTCGAGCATTGCTCCCACAGTTATACAAGGTTCTTCATCGTCATCCAGGTGACAGCTAGGACTGATGATGTTGGTTCCCCAATGGAGATTGCCAAGATGAAAGATGATGTTCACTGAGCATATGCGATAGCTGCTGGGCTTTAGAGGGATGTCACCTTATTGAGGCACTTATTCAAAAAAGGCCCTCGGTAGGTGTGGACAAATGGATACAACTAAGGCTGGACAGACGCTCCCATAAATCTAAAGAAGGTCGAGGAGCTGGCCTTTATTAGAGGATGGCTAAGTGCCCTCAGGGAGTTAATGGTGCCCAAGATTTTTGCCCTCTGGTACAGGCATGAGATCACTCTCTCATCCTTAGAACCAAATCCATTTAGAAGGGATGATCACTAGATCCCAATAGATGTAATCCTGAGGCAGCTGCTGGAGCTAATCTCAGAGGAGTTTGAGGAGGATTTTCCCCCCATCCTGATGAGGGTCGAAGAGTGCGAGTAGCTGACTACCTTGCTCAGCGACCTGAACCTCCTTAGGATTTTATTTATTTTATCATTGTTGCACATGTAACTGTGTAACTTTTAATAAAATATTTATGCTTTGGGTCGAGGCCGACTAAACATATGTTGTATGTTTTCTGAATTATTAGTAACCTCTAGTTATCTTGGGCATCTCGGCCGACTAAATGTGACTTAGAGTTTATTTTCAAATGAGTATACTCTCAGTCCAGTATGCCTTATCCATACCATTCTGCCTTACATTACCTTTTAGGTTGCGTCGTCACGCTGCCTTAGGCCTAAGTAAGGCGATGACGAGTATACACCTGATTAATGGGCAATCTACTCGAGTAGGATTTCAGAGCCAAACTATGTTGGCGACCAACCTGGGTTGGACGTGCTTCCTAAGGATCCCCATTAGGTCTTTATTTATTGCCAGAGCAACCTAGGAGGCCAATTATGTTATGAACAAAGGCCTAAGGAGGGTTATTATATGTCAACCCTGCTAACTATGCTTTGGGGAAGTTGAGCTAGAATAAACCCAACCACTGTGGTGCAATCACAAGAGGCTAACTCAAGAGATTTTTTAACTGGAGCAAGTTAACCAACTTACTATAATCCATGATCTTTATCATACATGTTATAAGAGTGAAGCCAGTAACTTGAAAAGGGTGTATATAATAAGATATATTTGAGATAACCAATACATATAAATGTCAAGGCCAATCGAGTTTTATTGATCAAAGTTAGGAATAGAGAGCAACATTAAATTGTAAATGAAAATTTGCCTAAACTAATGGTGTATAGATAGAGAAATCTAGAAGTAAAATTTCTTCAGGCTGGCCGCATTCTAAGCTCTTGGTATCTCCTTGCCTTCCAGTATTTCCAAGTGATAGGCTCCTTACAGGTCATCCCTCACCACCTTGAACAGTCATTTCCAGTTCGGTCCCAGCTTTCCATCTGATGGTTTCACAGCACTGCCAAGGACCTTCCTTAGGACGTAGTCCCCAACTTGAAATTTCCTTAGGTTGACTTTCTGGTTGTACTGCTTGGCTAGCTATTGCTAGTAGGATGGCAGTTTAACTAGAGCTAATTCTCATCGTTCATCGACTAAGTCAAGTTTAGTGAGTAATACTTCATCATTGTGGCCTTGGTCGGCCATCGTAGACCTCAAGGTAGGGAAACCAACTTCTAGTGGAATAACTACTTCCATTCCATATGTGAGTGCAAAGGGTCTTTCCCCAATTGCACACCTTGGGGTGGTGCGATAGGCCCAGAGGATGTGGGGCAATTCATTCACCTAAGCTCATTTGGCCTGTTCTAGTCATTTCTTTAGTCCATCGATCACTTTCTTATTGGAAGCCTCAACTTGACCATTGCTCTGGGGATATGCTACAAAGTTGAAATAGTGTCTGATTCCGTGATCGTTGTAAAAGCTTTGGAAGGGGACACTTTCGAGCTAGGTCCAATTATCAGTAATGATATTTCTTGATATGTCGAAGCAGGTAATGATGTTTCTTCATATAAACCTCATCATGTCTGCATCCTTGATGTTTGCCAGTGGTTCTGCCTCTATCCACTTAGTGAAGCAATCTATGGAGACCAACAGATACTTTCGGTTGCCTACCATCGTAGGCAGAGGTCCTATGATGTCCAAATCCCACTGTGCGAAGGCCCACGAGTGGGTTAGTAACTTTAGGTCACTTGCGGGATGATGGACCATGGGTGAGTGTTTTTGGCATTTCTCACACTTTCGAACGTAGACTCCAGCGTCCTCCTGTAGTATGACCACAAATACCCTTCCTTCATTGCTCGAAAAGCTACGTGACTTCCAAAAATTCCCTCATGAAGTTCGCATAGAATTTGATCAACGTCTTGTGGATGAATGCACTGAAGGTAGGACCCGGTGAAGGATCCCTTATATAACTTCCCATCAAGAGATAAGTGAAAGTGATCAGCTTTGACTCTTATCTGATGAGCCGACCTCTTATTAATTAGCACTATATCACTTAGTAAGTAGTCTACGATGGGGACCATCAAGCTCGAAGCCTTTTTAATGTGGAGAATCAGCTCGGGATTTAGTGGTCAGTATTATGATCAATGTTGGGTTGTGTGAGGAAATCTATTTGGATTGTTCTTCTCAAATCAGAGTTTATTGCTCATCTCATAGCTGCTAGGGCATCCGCATGGGTGTTGTGTCCTCTGGGGAATTGTTGAACATCCATTTGATCAAAGTTAGCTATTAGTCTCTTTACAATGGCGAGATAAGCTGCCATCCTTTCATCCTTTGCATTAAAATCATCGTTTATCTGGTTAGATACCAGCTGCAAGTCACCAAAGACTTGAATGTGCCTTTCCCCCAGTAATTATGCTTTGTGTAGTTCGACGATCAATGCCTTGTATACTGCCTCGTTGTCAGAGGCTTCAAATCCAAGTTTGATTCCCTGCTCGAGCACCGTATTTTCGGGAGTAAGTAGTACGATACCTACTCCTTCCCCCTTTGAGTTGGAGGCTCCATCAACGTATAAAGTCCAAACACTTGGTCCTTGTAAGCTTTCCCTTGATCGACTTATTTCTGGCTGATCACAGGGCTATTCTCCTTTGAACTCAGGGATGAAATCGGCTAAAATCCCTTAATGGTTGTTCTTGGTTGAAAGTGAATATCAAACCTTTCGAGATCGACCTACCACTTCGGCAGTCGGCTAGAGAGGTCTGTTTTCCTTAAAAAAACTTGAGGGGGGTGTAAAGTAACCACGAAGATGGAATGGGCCTCAAAATAATGCCTCAGTTTCCTGGAGGCTATCACCAGTGCGTAAGCGAGCTTCTCTAATGGCAGGTACCATTACTCGGCTTCCAAAAGGGTTTTACTGGCGCAGTAGAATGGATACTGACTCCCTTCTCTCTCATATACCAAGGCAGAGCTCACAGCATGGTCTGATACTATAAGGTAAAGATATAAAGGATCATTCTCTCTGGGAATCACGAGCAAATGGGGCTTGCTAAAATAAGCCTTGAGTTCTTTTAAGGCCCTTGACCAGTCCTCGTTCCATGTCACGCTCGTATTTCTTTGTAATAACTGAAAGAATGGTTTACACCGCTATGAAGACTAGGAAATAAATGCGTTGAGTGCGGCGAGCATCCTCGTAAGCTTTTGTCATCTCTTACTATTTGAGGCGGATGAACTGTTTTAATTGTATCAATCTGGTCAGGATTTGCCTCTATCCCTCTCTTGCTGACCAAGTATCTAAGGAATTTTCCTGACTGGACACTGAAAGAACACTTACTTGCGTTGAGCTTCATTCGGTATTTCCTTGGGATTTTAAAAGTCCTTGCCAGGTTGGAGAGGTGATCATCCTTGAGTTTGCTCTTTACGAGCATGTCATCGATGTAAATATCCATAGAATCCCCCATTTGATCTTTAAAAATCTTCGTAACTAGCCGTTGATAAGTTGCTCCTGCATTCTTAAGACCGAAAGTCACAACTTTATAACAATACAAACCAACAATGGTTATGAAGGAGGTCTTATCTTGATCCGTCATGTGAAGGGGGATTTGGTGGTATCCAGAGTATGCATCTAAAAATATCATCCTCTCATGTGCTGCTATGGCAACGACTAGTTGATAAATCTTCGAAAGGGGGAAACTATCTTTGGGATAGGCCCTATTGAGGTCGGTTAAGTCAATACAAACTCTCCACTTTCCATTGCTCTTTGGAACTACTACTAGGTTGGACAACCATTTAAGGAACTAAACTTCCCGTATGGAACCTGCATCCAGTAGCTTTCCGACCTCTTCTATATTGCTTTAGTTTTCTCTGGGGCCGTTCGACGAGCCTTCTGTATAACTGGCTTAAAAATTGGGTCCACGTGCAATTGATGACAAACAATGCTGGGATCAATCCCAGGCAGCTCGTAGGTCTCCCATGCAAAAACATCTAAGTTGCTCCGGAGAAGGGTGACTAGTTATTTCTTCTCATGATCGATCAAGGAGGTACATATTAAATACTTCTTTTCAGTCGAGCTACTCCCAACTGTGACTTTTTTTAGGTCTTTAATGACCTTCTCAGAGGGAAGTAGCCTGATCTCCTCCACTCCTGGTCGACTATACATTAGCTGCTATTTAGAGGGCACCAGCCCTTCCTAGGCTTCCTCTTCGCCTTTCATTTCTTCCACTTTATTTTCTTTTTTGGAGCCACGATGAAACACTTCATTACCGCAGCCTGGTCCCCATGGATCTCAACCACTCCTCGATCAATTACACACTTTGATTTCTGATGATGGGTCGATGGAACGACCTTCATTGTGTGGAGACATCCCCTTTCGAGGATGGCTTGGTACGGTGATTCGATATCAATAACTAAAAACTAAATCATTTTTTAGGTTCTCCATGCCCTGACTGACAGGATGATCTTTTCCAAAGGGACTATGATTTTTCCTGCGAAGCTAACCAATGGAACAATGGCCTCCTTGAGGTCAACTACGCTCAGCTTTAGCTTTTTAAATAATTCCAGGTACATTACCTCGAAGAAACTACCTTGGTCAACGAGTAACCTGTTGATGTCCTATTTGG
Source organism: Sambucus nigra (assembly GCA_949130495.1). Classification (NCBI taxonomy): domain Eukaryota; kingdom Viridiplantae; phylum Streptophyta; class Magnoliopsida; order Dipsacales; family Adoxaceae; genus Sambucus; species Sambucus nigra. The sequence continues at coordinate 262,241,986 of OX422210.1, forward strand.
CTATCCTGAGTGTAATGACCAGTGCTTCATAATGAGGGGTTCTCAACCCTAATAAATCTTCATTTGTGAACACAATATGCTTATTGTAATTAACGTCCTCCGATTATCGACACTTCCCTACCTGAGTCTTAGATGGGTCAATCTAAAAGGCCTGCATGACTGCAGTAAGCTTATTAACTTCCATTCGAGCTCCATTTCCTTGAATTTATTTGAGGTCTGATGCCCTATGTATTACTGCGAATTAATGGCCGACATCTTCCTCAAGGACATTATCGGGCCTCTGCTCGTCGCTCGCTGCTACCTTATCCGTCCTCTTCTCCACAAACTAATTAAGGTGCCCAACTTGGGCCAACTCCTTAAGGTGAGACTTGAGGGCTTTACAATGCTTAGTCTTGTGATCGCCTTCCTTGTGGAATACACACCTTAGTGCATTATTCCATTTGGAAGGGTCTCCTCCTATCTTCTTTGGCCATTCAATAAATGGATCCTCTTTGATCTTTGTAAGAATATTATTTATTGTCTCCTTGAAGACTGTGTTTACAGCCTAAAATGCCTTCGAGGCATCATTTTTGTTCCCATTCTTGGAGCCGTTTTTGCCCCCATTCTTGTTCCCTTTCTTCTGTGGTTCATTTTTCTCTGCTCCTTTTCTCGCCTTCGAGCGACCATTCTCTCCTATATTAAGATGGTCCATATTCTCAACTTTAGCGTATTTTTCAATATGAGCCATCAAGTCATCGATGGATGCAACCTCCTTATTAGTTAAGGACTGGTGCAGGAGGCAGGAGCTCGACAAACCGATTTTAAAGGATGCTACAACGACCTGCTTTGAGCAATCCTTAATTTCATTAAATACTTTCCAATATCTCTTCGCATACTCTTTGAGGTTCTCCTATAGCTTTTTCTTCAGAGTAAGTATTGCATCCATCCTCTTCGGGTGGGAGCTGCTTGTTATGAAGCGAACTATAAACTGCTTGTCATAGCTTGCCGGTATTGCCAGACATGGTCAATGGGATTAGTCTTCCAATCGTAAATCTTGAACCTAGGAATCGTGAACTTCTTCGAAACATCTTCTTCTTTTATTGCCCTTAAAAAAGGGGAATTTATCTAGGATTTGAGAGCTCACTTGGCTAGCTCTCTCTCATCGATCTGACACAGCGATGAGCTAGGTGCTGGTCCATCTCCCTCTGGACCAAACTTCGTATGTCATCGTTCTGCCGACCAGGACTCCTATAATATCAAGCTGGTTGCACTCGTTCGGAGTGTTCATCATCTGACCAGTGCTTTTCTATTATTTCTAACCCACGCCTCAGGCTCCTTCGTCAGCTGTAAGACTTGCTCGCCTGAGGGCTAGGAGTCCATTTGTGGCGTCACCTCGTGCTTCGATGGAATTCTCTCTCCATCCTTTCCAGGTGCCTCTTAAGGTGATCATTTTCATCTTGCTATTGGCAAGTAGCCTCCTCCTGCTCATGGAGTCTGGCCTCATAGGCGTCTATCAGCATAGAGATCTTCGTGGACTTGGGTGGCCCCTAGATTTCTTCGGAGACCTGCCTCTTCTGGCTAAGTCTTGGGTTTGAATGACGCATTTCAGACCTTACCCTTAGAGGGTTCGGCTGCTGCTGAATGTCTCCTGCTTGAGGGACGTTGCTGCTATAATGGGATATCGTTTGTTCTTATTGGTGATGGTTTTCGCAGGAAACAAATCGTTTCCCACAGACGTTGCCAATTGTGGTGACAAAAATCTCAACACAAATAAGTAATGAAAGAAAACACACACCAAGATAATAAGAACAACAATAATCGTAATCACAATCACATAAGGCAAGAATATACGTGGTTCAACAAATTTCCTACGTCGAGGAGAGGTCTGTTGTTATATTAAGTAACTCTCGAGAATGTTTTTTCATATGCCCCTATGCCCCGGGCCAGGGGTACAATATATACTCAGCTAATAGAGAGAGAGAGTATTAGTAACCAACACGTTAACCGAGTATCCCTTGAATATCTCCTCCGAGATTTTTGAGGATGGACTTGGTTATATTCTTCTATCCTAACCGTCATTCAATACACATGAGTTCGATCGGGTGCCTTTTATTATTTATTTGGGCTTGGCCGGCTACTTTTATGGGCCTGTTCGATAAAAGGGGTACCCACACCTAAGATTTCTCGATATTCATTTCATCGATTGCTAACCACTTACCCAAATATTAATTTATAATTATCTAACATGGCAAGCCATAGTTGTCGGACACCTGAAGGCGTCACGACAAGTTAACCTTTCATCCCTAGGATATTCTAAGAACCTCCTCACAACAACTAATGCTATGAACCATGCATCAAACCATAAGATGACACTACTAAGGATTTTGGTAGGATAAAGGACATTATATGCAACCAGTAAATCTCTAGGTCTACACCATCGATGTCGCTAAAGATCCTATTCATCAAACGTTGCATCATTATTTCTAACACTACCCCAATAAGGCTACCTAAAGTTCACTCACCCACAAGGACAACATCCTATCAACTTAGACTGAGTGTACACATCCTCAAGTATTGACCTACATAATTTTACATGCTCATCGAACTATCCATCAATCACGGTATTACCCCAAGGATCGGATTTACCTAATTACATCATCGACATGGACTACTCATAAGTGTTACACCTAAGGACTATACACATTATAATCCCAAATCATAATTACATAGTCACGACACCCTAATTACCAATCTCCATAGTTTACTATACGCAACTTGTGCCACTTGCCCAATGTGCATCATCACTCTCAGTTAATGTCACTAAAGACTCTACGTCATCAAAGGCTAGAATACAAGCTCCTCACCCTAAAAACCACGGTGTCACTTCTAATGGCTCGCAAGGACACCCATAAATGACTGACATATCTAATCAAAAGCGCGAAAGTGATTAATAATAACCAATTTGATGACGTGCCACTTGGCACTAACTTACTTATCGTGCTAGCCTCTTTGACTTCACCATCGAGGACACGAACTAAACGTCACTAGAACTAGCGTGATCGGCCCAAACCAACACCGACATCGAAAGATCGGTTACCAACCTCGCTACATCACTCTCGAAAGGAACCTTGAACCTAGAGCTCTGATACCATTTGTAACGCCTCGACCCGAATTTATGGATTAGTCATCCCAGTCCAACCCAAGCATTAGATGTGTAGTGAAATGAAACAACATATATAATGTTGCTAATCCAGTTTCTTTTTAATTAACGTTCACTTATTTAGGATGTGAATCCACTTTTAATTTAAACTACGTGAGGGTCCTATGGGAAGCGTCTCTAAAGTCCAAGCATACATAGCTACTAACGAAAATAAAAGAGAGTACTTACATGTGTAACGCTCTCAAAATACGAACTGCATCCAACCTGCCTTAACAAAGATGAGGGTGTGAGCCGAATGCCCAGTGAAAAATATAAAACAATGCTAGATAGAATCAAATGGCAGAAAGAAGACTCTAACACGTTATACCTACTTGCACATACAATTACTTTATACACACACACACATATAAGTACTTAATGCATGAAACCGTCTTACTTTTGGAAACATTATTAATCCCGATTGATTTACCATAATGTTATAAATTACTTACTATTTCTTAATTTTCCATTTATCCTTATATTTAACACACACGGTTAAATACTTGAAACAACTACATTTTGTTTAACCGAAAGCCATTTCTTATCGAAATTACCCTTCTATTTAGACCAATTCGCATTCATATTTTTATTAAAAATTACCTTTTCAACACACGCGAACACCGTGTTAGAAAATACTTATTTATCCTTTGAAAATCTTTCACAAATGCAACCTTATGTTAGTTAAGGGTCAAACCTTCTCAGATTGCCTAACGACTCATTTACTCGTTATACTTTACCTTTTCTTTACTTTATGGACATTAATCAATTTTCACATTTCTTATCCATTTTAATCTTTACCGGATCATTTATTAATTCATTCAAGTTAGGTTGTTCCTTTACATTTTCACAAGACAACCCATTTCTTGGCATGTTCCTATTCATTAATCTTTTCTCAAAATCTTCCAATAAACAACTTACTTTAACGGGCTTTACATCACTAGCGACGTTATCATATGCTCTGGCCAGTGATTTTAGGTCTTTCACCCTAAGGCTCTGGGCCCTCCTTAGTTATTCCGGTGTCATTCGAGTTCTTTTTTAATATGTTTTGATATTTTACAAATGTCCACATTATTCTTTCTTTCCTTTTTATCCGGTCGAAGCCAAAATGCGGGGTTTTACCCCAACTCATGTTACACTCTAAAAGTCGTCATTTCATGTTCTTTTACACTTTAGCATTGATTTTATTCCAAAATCATGTTCATTTAGGACTATTTTGTATAACACCTTTTTCCAATATTTTTATTTCATACTAAAGGACATTATTGTTATTCAAAACTCAAACCAAAGTCCCATTTTTATAAAATCATCATTTTTGCAAGAAATCATACGCAATTTACCAAATATCTTTAGCAAGATAAATGTAAATTTAAAACATTTTTATTCCATAAAAATGTTTAGCACCCAACTTCTTGAAGCATACATTTACATGAAAATTCAAATTATTTCAAGAAAACTTTAAATATTTACTCATCATTAATTTCCATAAAATAATATTTTGCCAACATTTGTATTCCATAAAAATGTTTAATACAAAATCTACTAAAAATCCATCATTTTATTCATATGAATTCTACTCTTAAATTCTAACAACAAGACTATTAATACACAAAATAGAGTCTTAAACTAAGAGTATATTTTCTCACCTCAAATAGAGCTCTAACAATTATAGGTATGAAATGTCTAATAAGATAGCAACCTACCACCTCATAATGTGGCCTTGGAGAGTTTGCTTAGCTCCACCAATCTTGTCTCCATGAAAGCTCCATCAAAACCCTCTTTAAGCTTCACAAATCATCCATCTTCATCTTCTCTAAAATCCCCCCAAAATATTCCAAAATTCGTAGGTCCACTCAATAATGGTGGAAATGGGCGTAGTAGGCTCAAACTTGTTGGGACACTAGAAGAATATGGTGGCATAAGTGGAAGAATGGTGGTGACATAGTGGTTTATTATAGAGAGAGGTAGAAAGATGCATAAAAATGGTGGAAGACCCACCCCTTTCTCTCTCTCTCTCTCTCTCTCTCTCTCTCTCTCTCTCTCTCTCTTCTTTCAACTCTAAAATAACCGAAATAAACCCAAATAAGCGTTATAAAAGTCCATTGAACACCAAAATTCCCTTTTTTTGCCCAATTTGGGCTCACCAGAGCTCGACACATCATTCATCCAAATTCCCAAAATGAGACAATGCATAAGGACAACCTCATTTAGAAATTCTGGACAACCTCATTCGAATGGCAATCACTTCTCCTTCGAACGATAATGGCTTCTCGTTCGAACTGTGCTTCGAATGACCTTTGAACGATCTGGACCGATTATTCAGTGGGATTTCATTCGAACCTCATTTGATCCCCCCTTAGAACGACCTTGGTTTGTCGTTCGAACGACCATTTTTCAATTTCTCCAAATTTTCCAATTTTAACTCACAAACTTCCAATAATTCTCATCAAGCCTCCAAAATAGTCAAATAAGAATATAAACTTAACCATAATGATCTTAGTGTCTTCATATTATTACAACTTATGTGGGGAAATAAATAAAAATATTGGAGTGGGGTATTACAATAACAACGTTAAATACCGTGACCTAGCTGAGTTATATTGATCGCCCATGACATTAGGGATTACTAGAATTGCATATGCCAATAGAAGGGTACCTGAGTCGAGCTCCTTGACGAAATTGATGAGTCATGTTGTCAAGTTTTTATTGGTTCCTGGGTCGCACCATATTCATAGTACAATAAAGACCCAAAGATGTTTCTTACGATTGAGGAATACAAAGGATTCTCTGTGGTATTATGTACTCGGAGTATATGTTGTGAAAATTGAGCGATGAAGTATTAATTGGTGTAAAGTCATCGACTTTGGCGATTCTAGTCATCTTGGAATCTTCTTGCGCGTGCCGATTAGAAAGACTTGTAAAAAATTTTGCTACAAATTAAACTTGCAATGCGTTAGACACTCTGGTTTGGCATCTGGTGTAATCATGATGCATGTCTTGGGTAGTGTGTGTCAGAATGCATCGCATCAGTTTGCTTTTCTAGAGATGATGTCGTGCGCGCAGTCAATGGGGGTAATAATTATTGCCTAAAAATTATAAAACCCCCAAACTTAAACTATTTCAAACTTTCGAACTCATTTCACACTCGCATTAACTTTTAAAGAGAGAAACTTCCTCCCTCTGCTAATTTCTTTCTTATTCAGTGACATTTCTTCCATCAACTGTCATTTCTTCCTAACTTATGACCAGTAAATCCTTTATCGACGAGTTTCTTAAGCTCCCCCATCTTTAGACTAAGATTGCATGTTGTTTCTCCCATCTTCAACTATTTTAGGGTTTTAGGTACGTCGTTTCTCCTTTAGGGCTTTGATTCAAGTTTTTTTTATAATTTCTTTTCTTATGGGTTGTAATTTGTTCTTGTTAGTGGTTATTGGCTGATTCGAACATTGATTTGGACTTTACTTGTCTTAAGTGGAAATTGAGTTATTTGGCCTAGGGTTTACCCAAATTAGGGCTTTCTTAAGGTGTTATAGGGTTTATTTTTTCCCAAGCCTCTAGTTTCTGAAACTAAATAGCCCCCAAGCCTTTACCTAAAATTCTATCTTTCCTTGATGAGCTACGAGCCTTACTCCCAGAGGTGGTTAGAGCATTTAATAGAGTTAGAGTCATTTTTCCTTGACATCATTGCTAAGAGGTTCCTAAAACCCCTCCAGGTTGTTCGATCTGAGGACGAGCTTGGACATCTTATGTATACTTTTACTGTAGCTTCCTCTAGTGGTTCTGCATCCTTACCTACAGACATAGAATTTGATGGTCCTTAATTTATGGGACCTAAAATAGAGAATCAGATTGAACACCAACTTGGGGGTGGAAATTCTATAAACACAGTCTCTGATATATTCAATGTTTATTTAGAAGCATCAGTTGGAGAGATTATTTCTGACATGCCTATGACCTCCCCCTCTCTTATTGAGGTGTCATCTGGCGAGTAGAGAACTTTTGGGAGTTCCACCGAATCCTATAATACTTTTAACAACGATGTCAGATGGCATGCACACGATGTGCTTGAGGATGAGTTAGATGCTTTGAGAGAAATAAACATCATTCTTATTAGCATTGCAACTAAGCTATCAAATTGCGATGAGAGAGTATATAATCGTCTAAACTCAAATGATGTTTGCCTCCCCTTGTGGGTATTCCAAGTTAGACTAAATTTACCCCTACACCTACTCATTAGGTCCATTTGAAGGGTTATGATGTTGCTCCTACCTAACTTCCCCCAAATGCCTATAGGACAATTCTCGACCTAATGATGTTTTGTAAGGACCAAACTAGATTTGACCTTATTAGGGATATATTTAGGTTTGCCTATGGCCAGAAGGACACTGCCAAAGCCCTAGGGTATTAATACTTCGCACCTAGGAAATCCCACTTAAAGATGTTTAAGGTTATCCACACTAGTAAACATAGTTGGAAGAATAAATTCATGTTTATGAAGGGTGAATGGATATTCAAAGTCGATAAAAAGGATAGGTTTTGTAAGGTTCCCCACAAATGGTCTAGTCCCAATAAACTTAGTAAATATCTATTTTTATTATCTTTATAATTTCCCTTTAATTTGTATTGTGCTGAAAAATTTGTTCACCTTTTCAGTGAAAAAAGCTCTCGTGCTTCCTACCGTACTGCTAGACTTAGTTGAGACTTATTGTGTGTCCAACCCCTCAAATTTTGAAGAGCTTTTCTTTGTGGCTAAGTTCACATGTGTTGTGTATCACCCCTAGTGGCGATCCCCTGTAGATATATTGATTCCACTAGTAGCAGAAGGAACCGTTGAAGCTAAACATGACGTAAAAGTTGACTACGGTATTAAGGTAGAAGTTGAAGCAGGTGATAAGATTTTGCCAATTTTGTTCGTCTTTTGCTCATGCACTGTGATATGACTACCTATTGACTTTTTGTAAAGCTTCCACTCATATTGCCTATGGCTTTATTATCAAATCTACCATCTAGAGGAATTGATCGCACTGCCATAAACATTTATCGTCATAACAAAATGGAGGCCGAGCAGAAGAAAAATCTAATGTAGAGGTCAAGGCAAAAAAAAGTCGATGCTAAAAAAATAGTTGATGTTGAGGATAGGAAAAAGGTCGAGATAAATGCTTGAAGGAAGGCTAAGGTTAAAGCAGCTGATCGAGAAAAGTCTAAGGGGGAAAGCTTCGATGTCCTCTGGTCTTGCTGTTGTGGGTGACAAGTGGTCCCTTAGATCCCCCACAACTCAAGATGACCCTAAAGTCTTTAGGTGTCTGAGTTCAGGACAACTAGGTCTGTCATTGAGAGGATTTAGATTGGAGGATGACCCTTTTATCAACTCATTAGTGGTCAACAATCGGCCTCCCATTTTGGTGAGGGTGGGGACTTCAAGTTTGACCCCAACAATCTCATCACGATCGAGGATCTGAGAACTGATCCTGATTTTATTTTCCAGTATGTGAACAATGCTACTTACCTTCCCAATTATCATAGGAATAATAAGGACTTTGAGCTTTTTTGAGGGGTTATGACCCTGTTCCTATTGTTAAGCTCTCTTTCATGGAAGCCTGCTAGATAATTTTTTCCTCGTGCATAAAATTAAATATAAAACCAGCCACTGCTCGATCTTTAATTGCAGTTCTCGGTTCATACTGAATGTCTTAATCTCCTAGTTTTATTGTCCAAGCCATCAATTTGCCTGATTTATCAAGTTTATGAACAACATGTCGTAGAGTAAGGTCTATATAAACGACAATCGTATGTGCTTGAAAGTATGACTTCATTCGTTGGAAAGCTTCAATCAATGCTAAGGATAAATTCTCTAGTCTGGGGTATCGAATTTCTGCCCCATGGTATGCCTTGCAGGTGTAGTATACTAGCCTCCGCACTCACTTTTCTTATTAAATTAATGATGAGTTAACGGTCAACTCTGATACTACCAAATACAACTAGAGTTTTTCACCTTGGACCGACCTTGACAGTAACGATAAAGACTCCGGGTACTTCTTCAACTACACGAACGTTGCCTCACACTTTTTATTTCACTAAAAGGTCTTTCGTATCACCTTGAAGAATATAAGACATCTATAAGTGGATCTTGACACAGACCTGTTCAGCATTGCCAAACGCCCTGTCAACCTCTGAATGTCCTTTTTGCTCGTGGGGGCTGCATACTAATCAGTTCTTGAATCTTATCCACGTTAGCCTCTTTACCACTCTTATTAATTATAAATCCCATGAAATTTACTTCCTTGACCCTGAAGACACATTTTGTAGGGTTGAGCTTCATTTTGTGTTTCTCCAGTTGATTAAAAGTCCAACCAAGATCATTGACGTGGTCGGCTGCTCTCTTGCTCTTAGTCAGCATGTCATCAACATAGACTTCCATAGTCTTACCAATCTGATCCTTTACAACCTTATTCACCAACCTCTGATATGTTGGTCTAGCATTTTTAAACCTAAAACGCATAATGTTGTAATAGTAAATACGTCGATTTGTGATAAATGAGGTTTTGTCTGAGTTTTTTGGCTTCATCTTTATGTCATTATACTCCGATTGGTCGTCCATATAGTTATGAAGTTCATGCCGATAGTATCATCGACCAGCTAGTCAATCCTGGGCAAAGAATATTGATCCTTGGGATACGCCTTATTAAGGTATGTGAAGTTAATGCACATACGCTAATTGTCATTCGTCTTCTTAACTATAACCATGTTTGAGAGCCATTTTGTTTACTTGACGTCTTCAATAAAATTCCCCTTTTGTAATTTATGAACCTCATCATGTATTGCCCCTGTTCTTTTCCTAATTGAAGACACGACATTTTTGTTCTACAAGCTTGGAATCCTTCATTATGCTGAGCTCGTAGCAGAGGAACTCTGTATTTATCCCCGACATGTATTCGAGGCTTCAGGTGAACACATTCTTTGTCATTCTTAAGAACTCTTACAGTTCTTTCTTAAAAGCTAGATCTAGTGATGAGCCGATCTGGGCTATCCGTTTGGGGGCTCATCATCCAGTATCACTGGCTCTATCCTCATTATCTGTATATAGCTAACATATTTTGGGTTCGCTATCAGAAGCTGGATAAGAGGGTAAATAAGGCCTCTAATGAAACAAACAATCTTCTTCTTCTCGGTGTCCATGTCCTCGAGGGTAAATAAGGACAAATTGGTAAATTATTTCTCATACTCGGGGACAGTAATGAATTTTCTATATTTGGTACAATAATGTTTGATTACTTAAATTTAAAACATCGAACAAAATTTGTATCATATTATTTTAGTTACATATAAAGTTGTTAAAAATTGATATTTTTTTAATTTATTTTAAGTATGTAATAAATGAAAAAATAAAGCATCATTATAATGACTTTAAGCTAAGATATTAAAATTATGACATATTCTAATTTTTTAAAATTATTTTTATATTTATTTATTGTACTAATGCTTATGTTCATCAAGGACCGAAAATTTGTATTTTCATAAAGGGAATTCTACATACTCTAATTTTGTACAATGGGTGTACAAAGTATTTATACAATCAATTAAAATTTAACTAACTTTGTGCACTGTATCAATTTTTTATTGCCATAGCATTATCCTTAAACATAATTTGAATCCGGGGAACAGATAGGTTTGGTTTTGACGTACGTAGACCACGCTGTATTTTAGCTTCTTCCTGTCTTTAAAAAAATTGATTGGGCAGTGCAGTTTCGACCTTTTCGAAGTAAAACTCAGAACGTAAAAGTCGTACTATATGGAGTAAACAAAACACCATACTCTCTTCTTTATGTGAACACCTGTCCATTTTTAGCTTATAGCTCAGTAATTACGAAACCTGCCATCACTTTGGCACTCGTTTTTCGTTTTTGAATTCCTCTTGACAACGGCTATTCATTTTTGCACAACTTTTCGTACTCACTTTCAAAGTGCTAAAAAAAAAATAGAGGAGTGATAAAGATCCTATTTTTCTCTCTCTCTCTATTTGAATTTTCATTGTAGCCCCTCTATTCGTAATCACAGCAGACAGCCCCACCACCATCATTTCTCTGGTTGACAAGAAAAGAAAACCAATACCCTAACCCAACAGGCGAGCTATTTGCTGCTTTTAGATCAAGAAAGAAAATGGGTGCATTGATTTGGGTCTTCTCTGCAATATTGGAAGCAACCCTTTTAGGAACTTGCTCGTTTGCTCTCACTCAAGATGGTATTTTTCTTGCCATTTCACTTTTCATTGTTACATCTCACATTTTTTTTGATCTTTTTAATTCTCTTACCTGATATTTGTGTTTAGGTATCACATTGTTGGAACTCAAAAACAGCTTGAATGACAGTAAGAACTTTCTCAGTGACTGGAAAGATTCTGATGAATCTCCATGTAAATGGACTGGTATCTCTTGCCATCCCCATGACCACAAAGTTAAAGATATGTATGTCTCACTCTCACTCACACTCACACTCACTTTTTTAAATTTTTTATATTTCATTCCTTGTTCTGAAACTAAACCTAGGTTTTGTTTTTGGGTTGTTAAGTAACTTACCTTATATGCAATTTGGAGGATTTATATCTCCCGGCATTGGTAGATTAAACAGGCTTCAGAGACTGTAAGTCCATATACCATTGTTTACAATAGTCCTCAGACAATTTAGATGGGGCTGTGTTGATTTGTTTTATTTAATTTGAGCAGGGCACTTCACCGGAACAGTTTACATGGTTTTATTCCTAATGAAATCATCAATTGTTCTGAACTCAGAGCCCTGTAAGTGAATATGGGACTCTCTCCCTCTTGAATACTTGTTTATCTTTAGTTTCCCCTTCCATGTTAGTTTATTATATTGATATGAAATAGGTCAGATGAATTGTATTTGCATTGTATAGGTACTTGAGGTCCAATTATCTCCAAGGAGGCATACCATCAAATATTGGAAATCTTTCCTTACTCAACATACTGTAAGATATCAGTTCCATTTCTCCTGTTCAAAGAGGCATAATTTTAAAATTCTTTCAATTTTTAATTGTAGGATTAAACTTTCGCTAGTTTTTTTTAGTCATGTCAGCATTTTGGGTTTTTGGTTCCTGTATTTTTGTTAAACTGCAAATTACATTCAGGGATTTATCTAGCAATTCACTTAAGGGTGCAATACCTTCGTCCCTTGGTCGTCTTACGCGTCTTCGGTATCTGTACGTTCGCTTTCAATTTTTGTTTGATGTTGAACAATTCGATTTTTTAAGCATGTCATATTCTATTGCTCACTTGATGTTGCACTTGATGCAAATATGCAATCAATTTCAGGAATTTATCTACGAACTTCTTTTCAGGTGAAATCCCAGATCTTGGGATTTTGAGCACTTTCGGAAATAAGTCGTAAGTCCCATTATCATAATCTCAAACATCAATACTACTTTTACAATTCTACTTTCTTGCTTTGTAGGGTAGCTAATTATGGAACATTCTGTCAATTGAGTGTGGTGATTATCTCAATTACCCTGAATGACCTGAACTTAGTTTGGAATACTTGATGAGCGTTAAGATTTGTCAGCCTAAGCAATCGCAACATCACAAATTTAGAGATCATGTTGATGAAATATTAATCATTTCCCCAAAAATCTAAATATACCATCTTTAGGTACATTTGCAGTCTTTGATCGGGCGAAAACCGAGTGTCGTGTAAATACGCTTGTCGTTGTCGTCGGTTTTTCACCTCAATACAAAATACCTAAACTTTAACTACACATGTTTTAGATGTATAGTGGCGAGTTCGGGTATCGAATCCTCAGGGAATATCGTTTAAAATTTAATTGATTTATTACTTCTTAAATAAAGTGAAAAATATGATTTTTTGTATTTTGAGATATTTTTATACTACAATTAATCGACGCGAATATTTAAACTAAAATAATTTACAACTATAAAAAGCATAGGTTGAGAATTAAAATTTAAATTCGTCACTTCGGAATATGTAGCATAAATAGTTACATAGTTAGACACGTTCTAAAACACGATTAATACTCGTTTGAACAATTATTTAAACCCAGAGTGTCACTCCACAAATTTTCATTAAAGTCCAAATAAGAGTTTGATGTCAACAATAATCCCAAAACTACACTCACAGTGTCACAAATATGGTGCATACATGATATATCCCATTAAGGTCTTTAGGTGTAATTTCGGATTTAATCTACTCGTTAAAAACCGGTCTATTCCACCATATCATAGCGAAACAACTACACACCCGAAATGAGTTCATTAATCTCAACCTAATTAAAATTACCTAGAAAGCATTTTTAATCAATTAAAATAAAACAATTTGTGACGGACAAGCACTTGGCAATCGCACCAAGTCTGACCTCTTGAAATGAGCATTTGAAGAGTGTACTCTTATTTCTTTAGCATGGAGACGACAAAAAGATCCCATTGCCAATTTGGTCCTAAAGTTCCATGAAGTAGAATATGTTGCACTTCTTGGATAGTATTGATATGGCACATGTAAAGTGGTTTTCATGCTTAGCAATAATTTATTGTTTTATGGGTGAAAATTGTGCCTATGCTCATATCTCGTGGTTGACAAATATGCTCGATTAGCTTTATATTATGGATACATCGATGGATGACCTTAAGATAGGTTAACATCTTTGTAACATTGTTCAATAGGGGAAATAGTTGCTAACCATCAAGCTTAGTAGAACTGAAAATTTGAACATGATCAAACATACAATTTTGTAATCAAACTTAAAAAGTTGTTCAATAACTTGTAATGTTGTAAACTTAACTATTCAAAAAATCCCGGTAGTGAAATAATCATTAGAAGAAAAAAAGGTCGTACCAAGTGCACAAGGCTAAGGAGAGGTAGATTGGCAAGCCTTACCGACATTTTTTTGAGAGGCTACTTCCAAGACTCAAACTCGCAACATATCGCATTTGAAGAGTACTCTTATTTCTTTAGCATGGAGACGACCAAAAGATCCCATTGCCAATTCGGTTCGAAAGTTCCATGATGTAGAATATGTTGCTGCACTTCTTGGATAATATTGATATGGCACATGTAAAGTAGTTTTCATGCTTCGCAATAATTTGTTGTTTTATGGGTAAAAATTGTGCCTAGGCTCTTAAGAAATGTTAAAGCCACATCTCTTGGTTGACATATATGCTTGATTAGCTTTATATTATGGATTCATCGATGGATGACCTTAAGATAGGTTAACATCTTTGTAACATTGTTCAATAGTGTAAAAAGTTGTTAACCATTAAGCTTAGTAGAACTGAAAATCCGAACATGATCAATCATACAATTTTGTAATAAAACTTAAAAAAGTGTTGACAAATAGGGTTGTAAACTTAACTATTCAAACTCAACTCTTGTTCATTTTGATTAAAGATCGTTCACGAAGTTGTAAAATAAATGAGCCAAGCATGATGAACATATTTGCAAGCTTATTATTTTATTGACCTTGACCCGATTTCAATTGGATTACTATAATCATACTAAAATAGTATTAAAAAACTAATCTACTCGAGCTCAAATCATGTTTGCTCACTTAAAAGCTCATTTGAGCTCGACTTATGAAATAAACAAGTAAATCTTGGACATATTTTTAAGCTCGTTAAGATTTTCAAACTAAACTTGATCAACCTACATTTCAGCTCAACTCGGTTCAACTTAGCTAGCTTACACCACTACTAATAAGAAAGGAGAATGACGAGAAAGGAAAAAAAGAGACGGACGCCTCACTCTCACAAGGATTAGGGAAGATACACGTTACAAATTCTCAAAATTTTCATTACTCTACTAACTTTAAGAATTACATAAATATCTTTAGGCTGATTTTACTGTTTGCGGAATAATCATTTTTTACTCTTTCCTCATCACCTTAGTGCGAAAGAAATCATGAAATTTGCTGAATGATCAATTATACTCTTTCTAATATGGTACATATAAGCGATATTTATAAAATAACAAAGGTCTGACTAAAGAGAATGAATGATGTATTGGAGTGGCTGCCTCGGGATCTATTTATCATGTGTATAAATTGAACTACAAAAATTATTTAATACCCAAAACGTAAGACGCTACAATTTGGAATAAGAGTATACCTTTGGCATTTAGTTTGATCTCGTCTTCACACGAACACAAGTTGATGCAGATTAATCAAAATCACGAGCTCGATGTACTTCACGATCTTCTACCATATTTCGTTACGAACAGAGAGTGAGATCTTCCCTCATTATTGTCTTGTGCTCTCTTCTACT
This sequence comes from Sambucus nigra, assembly GCA_949130495.1. Classification (NCBI taxonomy): domain Eukaryota; kingdom Viridiplantae; phylum Streptophyta; class Magnoliopsida; order Dipsacales; family Adoxaceae; genus Sambucus; species Sambucus nigra. Next base: position 262,257,442 of record OX422210.1, read on the forward strand.
TGTATCTTTCTCTCCATTCCGAATATGGGTTTAAGAGTTCTAAGAGTGACGAATTTGACCCAAAGGAGAGTTAACGTCGTGGCCCCCCTATGGGCCTAGGCATAGGAAACCATAATTCGATCTGAACCCTAGTTGTAGTCCATTTGATTGTAATTAATTTTATTAAAGAATTATAATTGTAATTCCACTCCTTAACTCAATTATATTTTGAGTTTCTTATTTTTAGTTACCTAATTTTCTTCACGCTAAGGTTGTAAATTCGTCAATAAACTGGATTACTGACACTTGGTTTTAATTCCTTGAGCAATCCAGCTTAGCTCACTGGGTTAACACAATCCCCCTGCTGGGTATGACAAATACAAATCTTATGAGCATCTCAAGTTGATATCACCAATAATTACACCGAGATGTCGATTCCATACATAAATGACTTTCACTATACACTAATCACCACGCCCCAATCTATCGAGATTATTGTGACACCCCGCCTAATTAAATACCGGGAGATCACTTCTTTATTAAATTAAAATCAAGGTGAACAGTTGGATCATTCTTAGCATCACTGTCGTGAAAATAATTTTTCCAATTAAAACATCTTAAATAATTAAGCTAAGTGTCAAAACCATTTTAGACATTACTTTCCAAATTTTAATTTTATAACCCAACGTTTAAACTTTATATAATTCACAATTAAAGAATCACCCAACAATTAACCTGTAACATGTAATCCAAAGAATATAAACATTCAACTAATTAATCCCAACATTAAAACTAAAAGGAAAACATCCTGACAGTAATAAAATCCAAAGTGTGAATAGCGGAAATAAACAAGTCACAATATCCCATAGACAACTGAAAAATGGAAACGGGGGACACATGCCCAACTGAATAAATATGCTAGGAGTGGAATCAAATAAATGAAGTCGTCTAGGCAAGAGGCCTGCAACTCCCACCTAAGCTGCAGCGCGTTCCTTCCAAAGGATCCTATGCAAGACGCCCCTGTGGCTGGGCACCTGTAATATATACATATATATACAAGAGAGAAGAAAATGGAAACGGGTCAGAGCCCGATTGTAAAAATGATTTAAAATTTATTTAGCAATTATTTAAAATGTTTACTGGCCAATGCAACAACATATTAGTGCGACACTCCCTTGAGAAATTCTCACCTCTCTGCTAATGTGCACGCCTATCGCACTAACCTTCCCAACGGTATAACTTATCTTATCTTAGGTCGCTCGTAAGATTTAATACTGATAAATTCAATTGTTTAAGATGTTAGTTTCTTTTAACGACAAAGTTCTCCTTTAAACCTTATTTACTCATAAAGTTTCTAAGTATCATAATATACTTTTCAAACACATGTTTCATTTTCTTACTTACCATAAACACAGTAGGTAGTTAACAATTTTCCATAATTAAATATATATATTAAATACTCATATAATATATATATTTTAACGGCACCCCACATAATAATTATGGTGCGGGCATACTCTGCTATTCAATCCCCGTCTCACTCGTACTAAGGGAAATACAAGTTCAGAATCACTCTCGAACTGTATTAACACATACACAAACAATATTGAGGCGAAGCATAGATTCCAAGTCTCTAAGAGGTCAGTACATACCCTCACGTCTCTTAGGACCGTCTGACCATCGTTCAGATAGCCTGTACCAAGGATATCTATCTTCTAGGGTACGAGTCAATATCCCCTATAAATGTCCCATCGAGATAAAACTGTCCCAGCGCGGTAACCTCAGGGATAACAAGTAGCGCGGACATGATTTTCACACGTATATAGTATATGCATAAACACAGTCATATAAATATACTATTTTTACCATATCAAATTTAGGTTCATCTCATAACCCATAGTTATAACATTTATTCTTATTTCTCATTATTCAGTCATCACTTATAATGGTTCGTCTCTTACTTAAATTTGAGGGATTATTCCAACTCACTACGTAACACTCATGGACTCTATCCTCCCAAATGTAGAATTTCAGTAGGTACTCATCTAATTTCCAACGTAACTATCTTACGCGTCTTTCCCTTTAATACATAATTCCATCGTCCCTTATATGTAAACATCCCAAAAATGCAACTCTCGTCTTACATTAAAGGTCTCATACTTATTAATAAGTCCTACTGGTCTTCTTTATCTCCCAAAATAATTTAATAAGGATGTCCAAGGATTATTACTCATTTAAATTGAACTCAACTATTTAAAAGGGGAAATATGAGTCTGCCAGAAAGGGTTGATCGATCGATGGCAGGAGCTCGATCGATCGATGTGTCGATCGATCGACACTCCTGGTTCGATCGATCAATCAAACAGGTATGGCGAATGCAGATTAACAGTTACGGGTTCTATCATCCAACATCACCCAAATTCAGATTTTTAACACCCAAACTCCCAGAAATTCGTACTACAAACATTGTAAACTCAACTTAAACATCTCCTACGTAAAGCATGCGAATTTTCATCAATATACATGGATTAATGGGCCAAAACTTATATCAATCTCAAGAACCCTAGAAATTTCTTTAACTTTGTTCTAATCAGTCTTTTTCCAGAATTTCTACTTCTAAATTATCATAAATCCATGGTTAATCCTCTACACATGAAGGGGGTTTCCAGATTATCATTCATATCATTACTACATGCGATTTTCCTATCTCTAACATGGGTTTTCTTCTATGAAACTCATCCTAATCACCTTAGGCTAACATGACGAAAATAAGCAAGATACATACTTGCCTGGGAATTTCAGAGTTCTGATTTGTGGACGAATTTGGTGTGGTTGCGTTCCCCGTCGCGCGATCTACGCGTTGGTGGTGGTGGCGGTGCAACCGGATGAATTTTCGGCCTTCAACACCTTGGCAAGCTCTCTCCTTCCCTCTCCTATGGCCGTCATTTGTCTTTGGTTGTGTTAACCCTAGAAGACAACCTTAGACATCTGATATAACCCTTGAAAATTCGTGGGTTTAATTGCTCAAAATTACAAAATGTCCAAAATGCCCTCTCGGGGCGCTAAATAAGCCTAAAATCGCCCCGATACCCAAACTAAACCCCCGGGTATACTTTTCTGACTATCTCGACCCTTCCGGACACTTTGGCGCACTCAAAACGACCATACGAGCAACTTATAATTTATTCACTTTTATTAATCAATATTTAGTCCCGACGCGACACGGGCGCATCCCTACTCAAATTTCCAAAATTGTCATTTTATTCACTATTGACATTTAATAGACTCAAATTAATTACTTTATTACTCTACTCATTAGTAATATTCAACAAGTTTCCCATAATTACTAATTCACATCACGTTAATAATTATAAAGTAATTAATTTCCGGATTTATATTAAATTAATAACTCACATTAAATTTAATAAATCCCCAAATTTATAAAGCATAAAAATACGGGGTATTACATACTTCCCCCCTAATAACGGAATTTCGTCCCGAAATTCGGAAAATAAGGCCTACCAGGTAACACAATTCTGGATATCCTTTTCAGTACGCAAACTATCTACACAGTAAGGCGTTTAAGCACTATAGCCCCTGCCTCACAGCAAGCTTGATTGACATTCTCATTGGAGACACTTCACATGGTGCTCCCAACTGACAACATTCGCATAGGTCACGCGTATACATTATAAATTTCCATTATCTCACTATTATTGGGAGGCCGCACCTCACTACATGTCAACCACTCGGATTATTAGTATCCAAAACTCTCCCATTCTGAGAAAAACCATACGAACATTTGACTACTCTTGTTCGCCTAAAACAGTCGTGGAATTCCACCATAGTTATCGGATTATTATCGACCGATCCAAAATTTTGATTATCCACTCACCTCTAAACATACGGAAGGAGAATGGTCGAGGTTCTCCCACACCAATACTTTAATAAGCACCTCGTACGCGACAAACAGGTGCGAGTGCTTCTACAGAGCACTCCTGAAATCATCGTACCAAGATTCCAAAACTTCCTTCACGTGGCTCCACTAATTTTTTAATCACCGTGCGCCTATTCCCTGGCTAAGGGTGATACATCTTACTCGAAACGAAACCTTCTCTTCGTTGGTCCCTGAAATCCCATATCAAAGGTGGGATTCACAAATCTCATCCCGATTCAGAAATTAATACTGTGCCGGACTATGTACTGGCGCGATCCTTCCTTTCAAAGGAATTCTGGGGCACACTAATTAACATTGTAAAATCCCCCCGAAGGAATATCAATCACTTCCTTCTCGGGCGACTTAAATCACATGTTCGAATCAACCCTTGATTGTGTTTTGAGGATGGTAATCCATCCAAGAACTTTACCGACCTCTTCCAATTTCAGAAATTGTCGATAAACACAAAATTCTCTGGTTGATTCTCCTCTTCCAACCGAACCTTACCTATGAGCGGTGCATGTAGAGACTACTCACTACGTCCCGCTAATTCTCGATTTTCCTTTGAAATGTCTCACATTAAGTGACACGGAATACTCCCCTTCCTTCCTCGGTGTATGCCGAAAGTTCCGACCCGTGCTCTTTCCTCCGCGGTGCGCACTTCTGAATCTTTTTGACCATGCTAACATCATCACTCTTTGTACGCTCAAGTCGCTCTCACACTTGACTACTAACAACTCCGCTCCGAGTGTTCTTCATAATAATTTAATTCTGCTCCATTCAAGGAATACCCCTTCTTAGATGGCTTCCCACAGCCTTCTAATCAAATTAGGGTGTGCTATTCTAATTGCACACTTATGTATGGATTATCGCCCCTCATGTGACGTTTAATCCACTCTATCACTTCCACTTCGTTATACTAGTCCCACAAACATATATCTCACACGTTTATTACCACGTCCCTTCAACACGGACTATTTTAACAGCAGCTAACCCAGATGCCCAACACCCCGACCGCCCTGGGAGAGCGAACGGCGTGCTACTCATCTGTAGAACTAACTAAATCCAACGAAATAGAAGGAATAGGGCATTCAAATTCCATGACCATAAAAGAGGAATAACAAATCTCAACCTTCTTCAGATAAGTACAACAATTTTCCCAAATAGGTACAACAACCAAAATAAATCACTAACGCTCTATTCATCAAAATAATTACAGGTCATCTCTTTTGTATAATAAAGTTCTGTCCATATAATCCATACTAAAAATCATTCCAACTCTTTATTCACCTTATGTTCTGAACGCGGTTACGACATTTGGGTACTTGCAATCACCCTAGAAATCAAAAATTTAAATCCTCCTTATCATCGTTCCACCTTACATACATAATTACGTGATCCCATTCAAAAATTTAAATCCTCCACAACTCGTGGGGATAACTTTTAATGCTTTCTTACTACAAAATCTGGCTCCAGAGGCTTTAAAGCAAAATTCAACTTCCAACTTACATACATAATTACGTGATCCCATTTCGATTGGGTATCGAACTCATGGAATAGTGACCAAACGTCTCCCTATTTCCAACCTTACGCTAAGTTTCATGCGTGGGATGTCTTGCAAAGCGAAATCCAAACAAGGAACCCCCCCGATACACTACTACCTAGCATTGTCGGTTATTGAAATTCGTTAGGTCCTCCGTCCATAGCATGTACCCATTAATTCCGTCTCTTGACGGAAAAATTTCAATCCCTCCCGAAATTTCACTTAACAAAGAAAGTTTCACAAATTTCACTATCGTTCAGTACTGGTTGGTGGTAATTGCATTCCACAAACCTCGAATACATACAATCGGAATTCTCAAAATCCCTTTATCAAATAATAGGGGTATAACTCTTAATTTTCATATCTCTAGAGGATAGATATTACAATGCACTCTTCCTATCACCAAGTCCCGAGTGCTCAACATAATGCTAAATCAAATCTTTTCGCTCAACAGTAAACTCGATACATACTGAATCATACTGACAGAGTTTATACATACATTGACATCGAATATCTCGAACCCACTATCCCCTCCGAAGTCTCTAGGATAGATAATATAAGTGCGAGTCCGACCTTCTTGCAGGTGAAACGTTGCCAGAACAAAAACATGCCGCACTAATGCAACCACTCCGATAGCCTTGCAATAATTGCACACTATCGTCCTAACCATCTCTATAACGTTTTAACAAAGATAATATCATACTCGCGTATCACATCACTACAACGAGTAACCTCAATAAGGTACATAACACTGTTAATCTACTCATCTATCCTCCACGGATAGCACTAAAGAAAAATTCCGCTACACTTGGGGAAAAAATATTCGCATAATAATAACGTTATAATTGTATGCATTAAACTCGTCTCACATGCTAATCTAGCAATGAACAAAATATGGTGACTCGCTCGTGTCACATAAACACGCCGCATCCTTGAGGATACAATTTATACTTCCACCTTGCCAATCGTCTTGACTGCGCACATGGTTTTCGGACGTAACACGTCTACGCAAACCAAACAAAATTACTTTAATCGTTGTCTTTTACTAGGCACCGTATTCTTGTCCCTTTTCTCACTTCGGAACATATTAACGTGAGCAATCTCGCTCCGCACAAAAAATACCTCAACACATAATTCACTTATCACCTGTCCTACTAACCAGGTTAGGACTGTCCTTCTCTTGGACTTTAGTAGACTCTATTCCTGTTGGCTGCCTCGGTTATACCCTTTAGCCTTTTAGCCCCTAAAGATCATGTCACTGTCTATAATAGTACTTACTAAATTTACCATCACTTGGTAAGAATTCAACTATCCGAATCATTTAAATGGGTCCCCTGATGTGTATCCACATCCTTTTGTGGTGCTACACCACCACCGTTATATTCAGTCTTATTCCCGACTAAATTCTTCAATTCTTTTAGCTTCCCCCACAAAGAAGCGTTATCATCTATATTGACAAAATACGACATTGTCAACCTCTGAATCGGCCGTCCATAAGAATTTCCTCCTGGAGTGTTATCAACTATTATTACGAGTTGGTCTCCCACTTGGAGTCGTTTCCTCCACTTGAATCTACATCTTCCGATACAAAATTTGCTAAAGGTTAAGATTTATATTCACAAATGGACCCCTGTCATGCCCTCCCGCGATGAGTTCAGAACCACGTTCGCTTCTAATCCTGAACAGTTGAGGAAGGAACATACGGTCAACACTGTACCTAAAGTTCTCCTATAGACATAGCATTCCACTTCTAAAATTGGTGTTTGACTCCCATCATTATAACTTCGTCCTGAAAGCCAAGAAAAATTTTCTCTAATTTTTTTTTTTACTTTCAGTTAGCCACACTCCGTCCTATATCTAAACCTTTGGATACTTTACCTCCTTTGGTAAACACACATAATTTTTGCGTTTCTAGAATTTCCCACTGACAGTTCTCTACACGTTTTGTAATACGTTGAGTGAGTTTACCCATCGCACCTCATTCGACTATAGCAGCATTTTGGAAATCATGGTTGCGCCTTAGTCACCTTTCTAGTCATGGCTTCTCGTGCCCTAATGGAGGTGACCTCGACTACGGTCATCATCCTCGAATATATTTTACCACCTCAACTGAGCCCGGCCTCCTGAGGTCCGCTTAACGGTCCTCTTCTGACATCCGTCATCGCTCGGCACACGCATACATCCGAACGCAATAGAATTCACTAAGACACATATGTTATAGCAGGAGAACGAAATCTCGTCAAAGAAATCGACAATCCTAAACATAGGGCTCTATATCAAACAAGCAACGCGCATAATAAGCCGTACAGATCCTAAAGGACACTAGAACCTGATGCTCTGATACCATCTGTGACACCCCGCCTAATTAAATACCGGGCGATCACTCCTTTATTAAATTAAAATCAAGGTGAACAGTTGGATCATTCTTAGCATCACTGTCGTGAAAATAATTTTTCCAATTAAAACATCCTAAATAATTAAGCTAAGTGTCAAAATCATTTTAGACATTACTTTCCAAATTTTAATTTTATAACCCAACGCTTAAACTTTATATAATTCACAATTAAAGAATCACCCAACAATTAACCTGTAACATGTAATCCAAAGAATATAAACATTCAACTAATTAATCCCAACATTAAAACTAAAAGGAAAACATCCTGACAGTAATAAAATCCAAAGTGTGAATAGCGGAAATAAACAAGTCACAATATCCCATAGACAACTGAAAAATGGAAACGGGGGACACATGCCCAACTGAATAAATATGCTAGGAGTGGAATCAAATAAATGAAGTCGTCTAAGCAAGAGGCCTGCAACTCCCACCTAAGCTGCAGCGCGTTCCTTCCAAAGGATTCTATGCAAGACGCCCCTGTGGCTGGGCACCTGTAATATATACATATATATACAAGAGAGAAAAGAAAATGGAAACGGGTCAGAGCCCGATTGTAAAAATGATTTAAAATTTGTTTAGCAAGTATTTAAAATGTTTACTGGTCAATGCAATAACATATTAGTGCGACACTCCCTTGAGAAATTCTCACCTCTCTGCTAATGTGCACGCCTATCGCACCAACCTTCCCAACTGTATAACTTATCTTATCTTAGGTCGCTCGTAAGATTTAATACTGATAAATTCAATTGTTTAAGAGGTTAGTTTCTTTTAACGACAAAGTTCTCCTTTAAACCTTATTTACTCATAAAGTTTCTAAGTATCATAATATACTTTTCAAACACATGTTCCCCAATTGAAAATAATAATTCATTTTCTTACCATAAACACAGTAGGTAGTTCCCAATTTTCCATAATTAAATATATATATTAAATACTCATATAATATATATATTTTAACGGCACCCGACATAATGATTATGGTGCGGGCTTACTCTGCTATCCAATCCCCGTCTCACTCGTACTAAGGGAAATACAAGTTCGGAATCACTCTCGAACTGTATTAATACATACACAAACAATATTGAGGCGAAGCATAGATTCCAAGTCTCTAAGAGGTCAGTACATACCCTCACATCTCTTAGGACCGTCTGACCATCGTTCAGATAGCCTGTATCAAGGATATCTATTTTCTAGGGTACGAGTCAATATCCCCCATAAAGGTCCCATCGAGATAAGACTGTCCCAGCGCGATAACCTCAGGGATAGTCAGTAGCGCGGGCATGATTTTCACACGTATATAGTATATGCATAAACACAGTCATATAAATATACTACTTTTACCATATCAAATTTAGGTTCATCTCATAACCCATAATTATAACATTTATCCTTATTTTTCATTATTCAGTCATCACTTATAATGGTTCGTCTCTTACTTAAATTTGAGGGATTATTCCAACTCACTACGTAACACTCATGGACTCTATCCTCCCAAGTGTAGAATTTCAGCAGGTACTCATTTAATTTCCAACGTAACTATCTTACGCGTCTTTCCTTTTAATACATAATTCCATCGTCCCTTATATGTAAATATCCCAAAAATGCAACTCTCGTCTTACATTAAAGGTATCATACTTATTAATAAGTCCTACTGGTCTTCTTTATCTCCCAAAATAATTTAATAAGGATGTCCAAGGATTATTACTCATTTAAATTGAACTCAACTATTTAAAAGGGGAAATATGAGTCTGCCAGAAGGGGTCGATCGATCGATGGCAGGCGCTCGATCGATCGATGCGTCGATCGATCGACACTCCTGGTTCGATCGATCGATCAAACAGGTATGGCGAATTCTGCAGATTAACAGTTACGGGTTCTATCATCCAACATCACCCAAATTCAGATTTTTAACACCCAAACTCCCAGAAATTCGTACTACAAACATTGTAAACTCAACTTAAACATCTCCTACGTAAAGCATGCGAATTTTCATCAATATACATGGATTAATGGGCCAAAACTTTATCAATCTCAAGAACCCTAGAAATTTCTTTAACTTTGTTCTAATCAGTCTTTTTCCCGAATTTTTACTTCTAAATTATCATAAATCCATGGTTAATCCTCTACACATGAAGGGGGTTTCCAGATTATCATTCATATCATTAATTACTACATGCGATTTTCCTATCTCCAACATGGATTTTCTTCTATGAAACTCATCCTAATCACCCTAGGCTAACATGAATGATGCATTAACGAAAATAAGCAAGATAAATACTTGTCTGGGAATTTCAGAGTTATGATTTGTGGACGAATTTGGTGTGGTTGCGTTCTCCGTCGCGCGATCTACGCGTTGGTGGTGGTGGCGGTGCAACAGGATGAATTTTCGGCCTTTAACACCTTGGCAAGCTCTCTCCTTCCCTATCCTATGGCCGTCATTTGTCTTTGGTTGTGTTAACCCTAGAAGACAACCTTAGACATCTGATATAACCCTTGAAAATTCCTGGGTTTAATTGCCCAAAATTACAAAATGTCCAAAATGCCCTCTCGGGGAGCTAAATAAGCCTAAAAACGCCCCGAGGCCCAAACTAAACCCCCGGGTATACTTTTCTGACTATCTCGACCCTTCCGGACACTTTGGCGCACTCAAAACGACCATACGAGCAACTTATAATTTATTCACTTTTATTAATCAATATTTAGTCCCGACGCGACACGGGTGCGTCCCGACTCAAATTTCCAAAATTATCATTTTATTCACTATTGGCATTTAATAGAACCATTATTATATACTACTCTACTCATTAGTAATATTCAACAAGTTTCCCATAATTACTAACTCACATCACGTTAATAATTATAAAGTAATTAATTTCCGGATTTATATTAAATTAATAACTCACATTAAATTTAATAAATCCCCAAATTTATAAAGCATAAAAATACGGGGTATTACAATGAATCTCACCTGGTAGGTTAGTGCACGTGTGCATCAATCAAGTATATTAAGATTAAGAGTTTACGTAAACCTAATAATCATGATGTGTACACCGTCTTATAAAATCCAATACAAAGGCAATGACCTCAAGGTGGTCTTGTACAATACGCACGAAGTAAACTTGCACAATAAGTTGAAACTATACCGTTTATTATAATTAAGATAGGCCTATTGAAATATTGTGCTAGTGTCCTACCAATGGTGTATTCAACGACTGTGAACGGGAAACTTATATTTCACAAGAGTCGTGATCTGATCCCGTGTGTAAGCCCGTGTGTAAGCTGTACACTACACACCATATTACCTACTATGTAGAATAAAACATACTGTTAATCATAGTTCTCAAATCGTGAATCGAATCATGAATCGGAAACCCTATTAATCGTGAATCGAATCGTAAGAATCGGTATAAACGTAAAATATGTAGGAAATAATATATAAATGCAAAGAAAACAAATTAAGAATATGTAATAAAACATATTATGACCTAAAACAAATTATAAGACATGATTTCGTTAAAATATAACTAACAAAATGAACTTCCACGTCCAAATTATGATCAAATTTTCACAATACCAGCTTATCAAAATAAAAATAGCAATACCACCACCTACAATGTTCAAACACAACGATATATTATACAATATAATAACACAAATAAAGATTAAACATAACACTATAAAAAAATATGTTATAATAACAATACTATAAAATATAACTTATAAAATCCTTTCACAAAATTTGTTGGCTTCAATTGAACGCAAAGCTACCTCCCTCTCTCGATCAACTTCAAACAGGTTAGAAGAGAAGAGAAAAGCGATTGCAACACGAAATAGAGGAAATCACGGGTTCGAACAGGTTAAAAGGGTAGAAGAAAAGTGATAACGATTTAGGCTTCATTCGTATGTGTGCCGGTCATTCTCTCTTTCGCAAATGGTAACTTAAGTTTGTACTAACTTATTATTATTTTAAAAATAAAACATTTTTAGGGTTATCTTAAAAGGAACAAAAAATGAGCATGAGCTTTAAGTCTGTTGAAAATACCCAACATCCTCCGAGAAACATGAATTGCACTTGAATATTGAATCACACGGATTCACGATTCAATGTCCGAATTTGCCGATTCAGCCCGATTTTTGAATCCCACCGATTGTATTCTCGATTCGTATCGATTAGTATGTGAATCGGATCGAATCGTATGAATCGAATCGCAAATCGTAAGATTCGGACAACTATGCCGGTAATATATAAAATAATTCAAACATTATCCCCATACTTGATTCTCATTGAAACGGGAAAATATGTTATAATAACAATACTATAAAATATAACTTATAAAATCCTTTCACAAAATTTGTTGGCTTCAATTGAACGCAAAGCTACCTCCCTCTCTCGATCAACTTCAAACAGGTTAGAAGAGAAGAGAAAAGCGATCGCAACACGAAATAGAGGAAATCACGGGTTCGAACAGGTTAAAAGGGTAGAAGAAAAGTGATAACGATTTAGGCTTCATTCGTATGTGTGCCGGTCATTCTCTCTTTCGCAAATGGTAACTTAAGTTTGTACTAACTTATTATTATCAAATTTTCACAATACCAGCTTATCAAAATAAAAAATAGCAATACCACCACCTACAATGTTCAAACACAACGATATATTATAAAATATAATAACACAAATAAAGATTAAACATAACACTATAAAAAAATATGTTATAATAACAATACTATAAAATATAACTTATAAAATCCTTTCGCAAAATTTGTTGGCTTCAATTGAACGCAAAGCTACCTCCCTCTCTCGATCAACTTCAAACAGGTTAGAAGAGAAGAGAAAAGCGATCGCAACACGAAATAGAGGAAATCACGGGTTCGAACAGGTTAAAAGGGTAGAAGAAAAGTGATAACGATTTAGGCTTCATTCGTATGTGTGCCGGTCATTCTCTCTTTCGCAAATGGTAACTTAAGTTTGTACTAACTTATTATTATTTTAAAAATAAAACATTTTTAGGGTTATCTTAAAAGGAACAAAAAATGAGCATGAGCTTTAAGTCTGTTCAAAATACCCAACATCCTCCGAAAAAAATGAATTGCACTTGAATATTGAATCACACGGATTCACGATTCAATGTCCGAATTTGCTGATTCAGCCCGATTTTTGAATCCCACCGATTGTATTCCCGATTCGTATCGATTAGTATGTGAATCGGATCGAATCGTACGAATCGAATCGCAAATCGTAAGATTCGGACAAGTATGCCGGTAATATATAAAATAATTCAAACATTATCCCCATACTTGATTCTCATTGAAACGGGAAAAACTGATTTTATTGAGTAACAAACCAGCAACTAAAATGATTACAAACTGCATGATTTTGGTCTAACAAGATGACACTGTTAATTTAAAAAACTGAAAAGAGTACCTATAGTATCAATTGTCCAAAGAGTACCTATAGTATCAATTGTCCAAAATACATTCTCAAAATGTTGTACCACAAACTACATTCATTTCTCTCAGTACACATAATTAATAAAGGCAGATACATTGGTGCATTGTACCATTGACAGAGTGATTAATCATTTGTGTTTAACCTTCTTTTAACTTGTTTTTGTTTTTTTTGATTCTTTAAAATGGACTACTGAACAGAAAGTATTTCGAATGACAAATGATAAAAATCAGGTTGGGTGCATGCAAATTGGCATATCCTCCCAATCGTCATTGTCGTTTTCACTAAATTTCATTTTCTCACATTCGATTCCTTTTAGCTTATGCTGAAAATCTGTTGCTTATGCCTAGGTTTATTGGTAATTTAGATCTTTGCGGACAACAAGTATCCAAGCCATGTCGAACATCGCTGGGTTTCCCTGCGGTGTTGCCACATGCTGAAAGTGACGAAGCTGCAGGCATGTGCTAGATATTTTTTTTAAAGTCTAATTTGACAAGAGATAATTCTTCTAATTATATATTGATCATGGGTTGAATCTATGCAGTCCCTACTAAACGATCCTCTCATTATGTTAAAGGAGCTGTGATTGGTGCAACGTCCACATTGGGTGTTGCCGTCATTGTGCTCCTCATTTTCCTACGGCTTTCTTTGCTATCAAAGAAGGAAAGGGCTGCCAAGAGATACACAGAAGTTAAAAAACAAGTCCATAAAGAAACAGGTAAAGCAGACATCCTATCAATTTTTTATATTCTCTTTTCATTTTCCATATAATAGTTTCATTTTTTCTAATGATTTCATAGGCACCAAGCTTATCACTTTCCACGGTGATCTTCCCTATCCTTCATGTGAGATTATAGAAAAGCTTGAATCACTTGATGAGGAGGATGTTGTTGGGTCTGGAGGGTTTGGTACTGTTTATCGGATGGTTATGAATGATTGTGGTACATTCGCTGTTAAGAGAATTGATCGCAGCCGTGAAGGTTGTGACCAGGTATTTGAAAGGGAGTTGGAAATCTTGGGTAGTGTCAAGCACATAAACCTGGTCAATCTGAGAGGTTACTGCAGGCTACCCACTGCAAAGCTTCTTATCTACGATTACTTGGCAATGGGCAGCTTAGATGATTTCTTGCATGGTATGTTTCATCATTCTGGATTTAGAAATTGTGTTTTCCTTCGTGGGTAAGCATCATGTATTCATGAGACTATGGCGTGTAACAATTAAAATGGTTTGGCCCCCATATGTTTTGTCATATTTTACTTTTGGGTGCCTCACTTTTCATCCACATGTGTTTGACCTCCCCAAAGTGTCATAAATACTCATAAAACATTATACCTGAAAAAGCATCATAAAAATGTTTACGACTTTTTTGGGTGTCAAAGCTATATTACTGAAAACGTAGGCACCCTAAGTGATGGCAGAAGGCCAAATCGCTCGACAAATGATCAGGAGCCAGAACACAGATATGTTGAAATAATCAGAACTCTGGTGATTTCGACTAATCCTTATGTGGCTAATGTGATTTATTTAAGATTCCTCTAGTTTTTATTTTAATTAACAAAGTGTGAACCCACCTAAAATATTCAACAATAATCACACTACCCCCACAATGGGTGGGTAATTTTAATTAGATATGAATATTAGGGTATGTGTGTTGTTTTAATTCTCACATTACCCTTCATTGTATAACCTACTAGTTTTCACGCCCGAGCGATGCACGGGTGATTGTAATATGTAATATAATAGAAGTGAAATTGTAGTTGAGGTAAACAATCTAATTCAATACGTGTAATATAAGAGCGAGGCTATAGAAAATAAAGAGATGCATTCATATACAAGATTTTTTTTTTGGGAGAGAGTGATTGAATATAGATTGAGATTGGAAACAAGAGTATGCGAGAATCAATTTGGGCTTATGTTTGGGAGGTTAACAGTGGGAAAAATAATTAGGTATAAAAATCTTCTAATTTTACTCTGCGCACGACTATTCGTCACGCCATTCGTAGAAAAACTTGTGAATTTTTTGAACACCACCTATTTGTTGGTAGTTCAAATGATTTGGTTTTGGCCATCCGTAGTCCGCGCAACAAGGTGTTTTTGGATCGTTTTGAAGCTATTTATTTATTGAGGAGATTAATGAAGAGATATAGGGAGAAACATAAGGATCTATATGTGTTTTGTCATATTTCACTTTTGGGCGCCTCACTTTTCAATATTATCCCCAAGTCTTTGACCTCCCCTAAGTGTCATAAATACTCGGAACACATTATACCTGAAAAAGCATCATAGTTTACGACTTTTTTGGGTGTCAAAGCTATATTACTATAAACCTAGACACCCTAAGTGATGGCAGAAGGCCATTTCACTCGACAAATGATCAGGAGCCAGAACACATATATGTTGAAATAATCAGAACTCACTCCGGTGATTTCGACTAATCCCAATGTGGCTAATGTGATATATTTAAGATACTTCAAGTTTTTATTTTAATTAACAAAGTGTGAAGCCACCTAATATATTTAACAATAATCACACTACCCCCCCACAATGGATGGGTAATTTTAATTAGATATGAATATTAGTGTATGCGTGTTGTTTTAATTCTCACATTACCCTTCCTTGTATAACCTACTAGTTTTCATGCTCGAGCGATGCACGAGTGATTATAATATGTAATATAATAAAAGTGAAATTGTGGTTGAGGTAAACAATCTAATTCAATACAAGTAATATACGATTGAGGCTATAGAAAATAAAGAGATGCATTCATATACAAGATTTTCTTTTTTGGGAGAGAGTGATTGAATATAAATTGAGTTTGGAAACAAGAGTATCTGAGAATCAATTTGGGCTTATGTTTGGGAGGTTAACAGTGAAAGCTAATTATTTATTGAGGAGATTAATGGATAGATATAGGTAGAAACATAAGGATCTATATATGGTTTTTATAGATTTAGAGAAGACGTATGATAAGATACCAAGAGATATGATATGGTTTGTTGTACATAAAAAAGGAGTGAGCCGTAGATATATTGATGTGATTAAGGGTATGTATGATGGGCCATGAAATCTAGAAAGTTTTGATTTCTGGATTACGAAAATAATATTTCACTAAATGAATAAACAGTAATAAAAATTAACTAATTACTCTGAATTATAGTAAAAGAAAGTCAAGAAAAAAACATAAAGTTTGTGATTGAAACAATCACTTGCAGAGATTTGACCGAGTCGAAAGTTGAACTATCTCTCCTTAAGACAAAATACGCCCCCGCTACGGTGCTGAGGACAAATTCAATGGGTGTCTGCCTCCCAGGATGAAACGGTCAATGACTGTTACAAGAAGCACTTCAGTGCAACAGTCCCCACGAACCAACAATGGCGAATTTCTCTCAAGCAGGAATAAGGGAATAAGGGCAGGAGTAGGGAATTTGGGTAGATTTTTCTGGTGTTAAATTGGACTGTACATGGTCCTTTATATAAGTGGTGAAGGGTTGCACTGTTGGCTTTTCCGAGAAAAGATGTGACTGTTTGAACAGTCATATCTGTTAACAAAGCATCACAATGTTTTAATTAATTAATGAAAACGACAACGTTTTTTTAAATAATTGATTAATGCGGAAATTGTTAAATAATTAATTAATCCGTAATTAATTAATTCGTTTTGGGATAACAGATTTTTCGGTTCAAAAAATAAATTTTAAAGCTCAAAGGCCAATTAAAATTTTGTCCAAAAAATTTAATAGTTGCTCAAGGAAGACCCAAGACCCGAACCCGGGCACGGGTACGGGTCGGGCCGGTCGGGCTGCGGCGGCGCGCTCGCGTGTGGGCTTTTGTCTTAAGTCCAACACATACATAGTGTAGGCGATCTCCCCTTCAAATAGTTGGGATATCCCAAAGGCATCCAAACCTTAGTCTTGTATATGGTCCTTTATATAAGTGGTGAAGGGTTGCAACTGTTGGCTTTTTCTAGAAAAGATATGACTGTTTGAACAGTCTTATCTGTTAACAAAACACCACAACGTTTTAGTTAAATTAATTAAAACGACAACGTTTTAAATAATTAATTAATGCAAAAATAATTAAATAATTAATTAATCTGTCATTAATTAATTCGTTTTGGGATAATAGATTTTTCGTTTCAAAAAATAAATTTTAAATTGTCTCAAAAATTTAATAGTTGCTCAAGGAAGACCCAAGACCCGGACACGGGCCCGGACTTGGCCGACCGAACTGCGGCGGCGCGAGCGCCCGTGTGGGCTTTTGGCCCAACCCAACACGTGCATAGTGTAGGCGATCTCCCCTTCAAATAGTTGGGATATACCCCAAAGGCATCCAAACCTTAGTCCTATAACTTGGGTATATAAACTCCAAGCTTTTTGCCACTTTTTCAATGTGGGACAAACCCACTTAACCAAGTTACACCATCTAGCTTAAACTCAAACGGGTCACTTTAAGTACAAATTTCACATTAATTACTTCATTATTTTGAACAAATGAGTATACCAAATTAATCTCCTTGCGACAAGGAACACATTGGTACTAAGACACATCATTTTTAACATATGTGCCCCATTTAAAATTGACTCCAAAGTTTGACCAAATAAGCTGTCATTTTTATTAAAATATCCAACAATCCCCCACATGAATGAAATATGGAAGAATCAAACGAATATAGAGAGATTTTTTAGGAAAAACATTGTATCGAAAAAGATAGCTTGTGGCTTTGAATCTCTCCTAGTGAGATACTATCGAGCTTACTAGCCAATCAATGAACGTGTTGTCTTGAATTGATCGACCATTTGTGTAACTGAGACAATAGTATTCACACAATGTCTTTCTAACCTTATTGGTTCTCATTGTTGTGTCTATTTTAGGCTTGAACACCTCTTGGTTTCATGAGTGTGCTAGAGAAATAGCGTTCGATATTCTCATAGAAGCGGCACCTATAAGTGATTTCTATAAAGAGTATCCTGCTAATACCCCATTTGACTTGCACATTCAAGATTTAAAAATCATTAAAAACATAGTTTATCCTTATACACGCGGCAGTTTGTGCACCGACTCATCTTTGGAATGGGAGGAAGTAATTAAAGTATTACTTCTCAGTGCTAATTGAATCATCATAATTAGGTTGTCCCTTTGAACCTATTTCTTAGGATCTCCAGTCATTTAGGTTGGGTTTCCGTTAAGACGGCTCTTTATAATTTCACAGGCTTTAGACCCATTCCACGCGATGAACTTGCAACTTGCTCTCTAGGTATACCTTTAGTTAGTGGATCCGCAATATTTTCCTTTGACTTTACATAGTCAACAAAATAATTCCATTTGAGAGCAATAGTCTAATTGTTTGGTGTCGACGACGTATATGTCGTGACTTGCCGTTATAGTTATTATTTTCAGCCCTAGCAATTGCCGATTGACTGTCACAGTGTATTATGACTATTGGCACGGGCTTTGACCATATTGGGATATCTTCTAAGAAGTTTCTAAGCCATCCGATTTCTTCCCCAGATTTGTCTAAAGCAATAAATTCAGATTCCATAGTGGATCTTGCAATGCACGTTTGCTTCGAGGATTTCCAAGATATGGCTGCACCTCCAAGAGTAAATACATATCAACTTGTGGATTTCGAATCATTTGAATCGGATATCCAATGTGCATCGCTATAGCCTTTAAGTACACAACTGGATATCGTTCATAGTGCAACCCATTCTCCAAACAGTATCGAAGATATCGAAGAACTCTTATCAAGGCTTTCCAATGATTTTTTTCGGGATTACTCGTATATCGACTGAGCTTACTAATCGAGTATGCTATATCCGGTCGAGTATAGCTTGATAAATACATCAAATTTCCAATAATACGAGAGTACTCTAATTGAGATATACGTTTACCTTTATTTTTAAAGAGGTGATGATTTGGATATAATGGTGTTCTCACTGGACTTTGATCATATTTATTATACTTTTGAAGTATCTTTTCAACGTAATGTGACTGAGATAAGCTAATTCCTTGAGGGTGGGGTTCTAGTAATTATAATTCCAAGAATGACATCAGCCAGTCCCATGTCCTTCATTTCAAATCTACTAGTCAACATTTGTTTAGTAGAGTTCATAACATTATTATTATTACCAATTATTAGCATATCGTCTACATATAGACATTCAATCACATGTCCTGCTTGAGTGCTTTTGACATAGACACATTTGTCACACTCATTTATTTTGAAACCATTTGACTTCATGACATTATCAAATTTTTCGTGTCATTGTTTAGGTGCTTGTTTCAACCCATATAATGACTTCACAAGTTTACATACTTCCTTTTATTTCCAAGAGACTTAACACCTTTCGATTGTTCTATATATATTTCTTCACCTAATTCACCATTTAAAAATGCCGTTTTGACATCCATTTGGTGTATTTCCAATTTATGTATTGTTGCAATTGCAATTAACATTCTAATGAATGTAATTCTTGTAACAGGTGAAAAAGCGTCGAAATAAGCTATTCCCTCCTTTTGCTTGTATCCTTTAGCTACAAGTCTAGGCTTATATTTATCAATGATTCCATCAACTTTCATTTTCCATTTGAATATCCATTTACACCCTAACGACTGTCCCAGGTGGTAGGTCCACCAGTTCCCCTGTATGATTTTGCATAATGGATTCAATTTCACTATTAATAGCTTCTTTCCAATATGAGGCTTTCGGGGTGGATAGAGCTTCCTTTACCGTTTGAGGTTCACTTTCAAACATATACGTTAGAAAATCCATAATATTTCGAGGTTCACCATTTGTAATTTCAAGCATTCTTTTGTTAGAACTTGTTTATTGTGTATTCTTACAAGAAAAGATATTTTCAAAGAATGATGCATTCCTAGATTCTATGATTGTATTTTCATGAATTTTAGGAATGTCAGACTTATGCACAACGAGTCGATATGCACTACTATTATGTGTGCATATCCAATGAATATGCAATCAATAGTCTTTGGACCAATTTTCACCTTTTTAGGTTCAGGCATAGTTGTCAAATCGCGAATCGTATCGTGAATCGTTTACCCCCTGAATCGTGAATCGAATCGATCGAATCGGAACCAAATGATAAAAACGTAGTAAAACATACGTAAATGGGATTTAACACTATAGAATTGGTAATTAAGCGTAATATGACAAAAAACTAATCGTAGCACATGATAATATACCAAAATATATCACAAAAATTAACCATAGCACATGTTCTCATTAATTTTAAGCTTAAAAATATAAAAAACAAAAATATATCATAAAACAACCTACATATTAATTTAAAACATCCTACATATTAATTTAAAACAATAAAATCAATACTAAGGTTAATTTAAAACAGTAAAACTGTAAAACAAATACTTCAAAAAATTTTAAACAACCCTACTTACTAAGATTAACAATATTAATTTAAAACAGCCTACAAAATTATAACAAAATTAATTTAAAATACTAAACCATATTAATTTAAAACAATAAAACAAATACTAAGATTAACTATAAAACAATATTAATCTAAAACAGTTTTCATATTAATTTAAAGCAATATAAGTGGTGAAGGGTTGCAACTGTTGGTTTTTTCCAGAAAAGATGTGACTGTTTGAACAGTCTTATCTGTTAACAAAACACCACAACGCTTTAGTTAAATTAATTAAAACGACAGCGTTTTAAATAATTAATTAATGCAAAAATAATTAAATAATTAATTAATCTGTAATTAATTAATTCGTTTTGGGATAATAGATTTTTCGTTTCAAAAAATAAATTTTAAATTTTGTCTAAAAAATTTAATAGTTGCTCAAGGAAGACCCAGACACGGGCCCGGACTGGGCCGATCGAACTGCGGCGGTGCGAGCGCCCATGTGGGCTTTTGGCCCAAGCCCAACACGTGCATAGTGTAGGCGATTTCCCATTCAAATAGTTGGGATACCCCAAAGATATCCAAACCTTAGTCCTATAACTTGGGTATATCAACTCCAAGCTTTTCTGCCACTTTTTCAATGTGGGACAAATCCACTTAACTAAGTTACACCATCTAGCTTAAACTCAAATGGGTCACTTTAAGTTCAAATTTCTCATTCATTACTTCATTATTTTGAACAAATGAGTATACCAAATTAATCTCCTTGCGATAAGGACCGTATTGGTACTAAGACACGTCACTTTTAACATATATGCCCCATTTAAAATTGGCTCCAAAGTTTGACCAAATAAGCTGTCATTTTTATTAAAATATCCAACATAAAGAATAACAACCGCAGACCCAATTATTGTAGGTTTACATCGAGGTTTAGCACTAAGTTTGTATCATGGACGAGTTGACTAGACAAATACAATATGAGGTGCCGTAGTGTATGTTATTTTCAAATGATATTGTTTTGGTGGATGAAACTAAGACATGGATTAATGCTAGATTGAAATTATGGAGAGGAACTCTGAAAACAAGAACATTTAAAATAGAATATGTGGAGTGCAATTTTATTAATAATAGGAGAACTAACGAGGATGTGGTGAAATTGGAGGGTTAAGAGATACCCATAAATAATCATTTCGTTATTTAGGCTCGATTATCCGAAGATGGAGATATTAGTGATGATGTTACTTATAGAATTAAAGTAGGCCGTGGAGAAGTTTAACTAACATATTGTGTGATTGGTGTATACCTTTGAAATCAAAAGTAAAAATTCTATAGGATGACTATTAGACCTGCCATGTTATATGGGGAGAGTGTTGGCAAGCAAAAGACATAATGTGCAAAAAAAAAGCGCGACGGAGATGCGAATGCTAAGATGGATTTGTGGTAAAACTCGAAAGGATGAAATTAAAAATGAATAAATTCGTGAAACGGTAATAATAGCTCCTATAGAAGATAAATTGAGAGAAAATCAACTAACACTAGGGGTTGATAGTAATACTAGGGGTAGATGTATGCCTAAATTGACTTGGTGGATATTATAAAAGAACATGATTACATGTGGTATAACTAAGGATATTGCGCTGAATGAGTATAATGGAAAAGTAGGATTCATGTACCCGACTTCAAATAATTGGGAAAAGGCTTTGTTTTGTTTTGTTGAGTTGAGTATACGAATTTTTAATACTTAAGCGTTTAATCATTTCTTGATCCTGAACTTATATGGGCTAATCCTTTGAGTTATATTTATGTTTTCTACGAGAGACAATTTGTAGTACTCTTGTATGCCCAATATGTTTTAAGAAAAAATGTGGTATATCATTAATGAACATTTTAATTTTTAATTTTCCTATATTTATAAGGACTTATAACCAATTAGAATTACCCTCTTCTTAATGTCAATTAAACTTAACCTTAATTTAATGGATCCTCTAACCCAACCCATATACATATCCATGAACCACAACCATAGAACATCATCTTTCTACATCAAAACATTGTGCAACACAAACAGTTCCTATATATACATATACATATAACACTACAACCTCTTTGCTTTCCTCTTACCTTGGACCTTCGTTATATATGAAATTTGAGGGGATTCCTTGGCCAAACCGACTTACCTAACAAATAGAATGTCAAAGTCAAACAATTGTAGAAGCGGCACAACCTGAAAATTAATTTTGTTTCTCTCCTCCATTCGAGATTCCTTTTCATTGCAAATTTGATAAGTAAAAATCCCAACATTTCCTATGACGTAACCCAACAAAAGCCAACCGCCACCGAAATCATTGCCTGAAAATTCATGTTGTTTCTTTTTCCTTCATTTGGGCGCCAATTTTATAAGTAAAACTCCTAATGTTTCCTATGACGTAACCTAACAAAAGCCAGCCGTCACTGAAATAATTGCCGGCAAAGAATTATGTAAGGAAGATACAAATTGTGAGCAAATATTTTGACCAATCCTTAACAACTTGAACAATGTATATGGAAAAAAACACTATGTTAAATTATTAGGCGTATAATTTCACATGGTTGGAACATTAGTTTAATCAAATCCTTTAAATGAAGAAAAACAAATCTTTGCACAAACCAAAAACTGAATTGCCATTTGCAAGTACCATCAACTAAACTAAACTTCTTTCATCCATCTGTATGTTTGTGTTTTGTCCATATATACATAATTTTTTTTTTATATTATATATATGTAGCAATGTATGTGATATTTCTTTTCACGGTGACATTTTAACCGATCGGCAAGGATGATAAATTCGCCAGCTTCAGGCGATGTACAGCTGGAGCCAGCCCTTGCCGATTGATTTGTACAGAAATGGTGAAACTCAAGTGAAGAAACCGAGAGAGGAATAAGAGGATCCAGAACATACATTTCCTACCGCACCCAATTATTTGGTCGCCGGACCCAATTCCTCGTCGTCAGACCACTGAATTGGATGACACCACAAACTGAATTTAGAAAGAGAAATCACGAGGTAGAGGTAGAACTATATGCAGTTTCAGAATATGGTTTCGCCAGCGACGCATGCGCCTGCTGCCCATTTGCCGAGCAGCAATAGGGCCTTCTGGCTCCCAAAGGCACGTGTCGTTGGCTAAGCCAATTGGGTTTTGATTAAAATCAATTAAGAAATGTATTTATATACTTACTGAGAGATAAGATGGGGTTGGGAACTTAGAATGTCACAAAACCATCTGATATTCCTGCATAAATGAATAGGAAGTGAACTGAGAAAGATCTAGAGGAAAAAGGCGGAGATAATAAATTGATGATGATTTTATAGTTGACATGTGGATGAATTCTATGAAAAGGTTTCGTATGATGGGAGAGAACGGGACGGTGGAGATTAAAATTTCTATTTAACTATATCGTAGTTAGTTGAAGCTGGGAAGTATGACAGGTGGAGGCCTCCGAACTGGAGTCTGCATTTTATATTTTGTTATATGATATGGTATGATTTGTGGAGCGTATGATAATAAACTAAAAGGATCCAACAGACAACCTGTGATTTCAAGCATATGTTGGGTTTCTCAAGGTTATTACTAATTGGATTTATGTGCATTTTTTTATTAAATGCTTAACATAGTCAACAGTGTGTATGCTTTGTGTGGCCAATACAATATACCACCTGCTTCGTTGTTATTTTTCCAAAATCTCTACAAACTTGAGTCATTGGCAAATATCAACAGTTCTTTTGTTCACTTGAATGGTTAGAGTTCACTTGAATGTAGATATATTTATTTCGTCAAAAGACTTTTTATCTTTAAGGTTTAGGGTTGTATTACTTTGCCAGTAAAATTTGTACCAGTCATGTTAACTCTTTACATCTTATTTTACATCAGAACATACCGAAGAAGACCTTTCTGTTAACTGGAATGCTCGTATAAAAATAGCACTTGGTTCTGCCCGTGGTTTGGCATACTTGCACCATGACTGTAGTCCAAGGATAATTCACCGTGATATAAAATCGAGCAACATCCTTCTCGATGAAAACCTAGAGCCTCGTGTTTCGGATTTTGGCCTTGCCAAACTCTTGGTAGATGAGGATGCTCATGTCACAACTGTGGTTGCTGGAACTTTCGGCTATTTGGCACCAGGTCTATTCTTTGCTATAAATTTAGTTTAGGATGAGTATATTGTTAACAACAGCATCGTTTTTTGAATAGTTTAAAAAAGTGACTAATTTATGTAGTATGTCACTTGGAAACACAGAGTATCTGCAAAGTGGCAGAGCCACCGAGAAGTCAGATGTGTATAGTTTTGGAGTTCTCTTGTTAGAGCTTGTAACCGGAAAGAGGCCTACTGATGCATCCTTTGTAAAGCGGGGATTAAACGTTGTTGGTTGGGTATGTCCTCCACGTTTTTCCTTCTACATATTTCAGAAAGTTAAAGGAACTCTTTGCGCTACACGATGTACGTATAATTTATGGCTGTAATTTGAAAAATTGACAGATGAACACCCTAGTGAGGGAGAGCCGATTGGAGGATATTGTAGATAAAAGGTGTGCCGATGCAGATGTAGAAACCGTAGAAGCAATTGTAGAAATAGCTGCAAGATGCACTGATGCAAACCCAGATGAGCGGCCATCAATGCAACAGGTGTTGCAGTTGTTAGAGCAAGAGGTCATGTCACCTTGCCCGACTGATTTCTATGATTCCCATTCAGATTATGCTTGAGTCTCCTTCAGATTGCATATGTGGACATTTGCTAGATATATCAATGTTCTCCACTATGTCTTGCTGAGTATTATACCCTCTCTCTGTAAGGAAAAAAAAAGAAGAAAATCGACTACGATGGATGTGCATGTTTTCGTGCTGCTATAGATTGGTCCTTGTAGATGACAATTTTGCTTTACCCACCAGCTTAGTGCGAAAGCAAGTATGAAAACCCATTACCAATCTAGCAATGCATGGAGTTTGCTGAATGATAATTTTGACTCTTCAATGATAATAATATATATAAACAATATTTATTATCTTTCTTAAAAGTGTGGAATGTCACTTTTAGTCACTATCCGCAAGTGTTAACATGACCCTCATTTCCTATTAGTTGGATTACTAGAAGTTGAAGTGTGTCCTGTTTGTATATTTTGTTATTTTGACTATTGATATAATAAATGGGGGAGGGTTGTATTAACATTCATTTATATCATGATCATTTCTATTATAATTGACATAAGTGAGATAAATCGAACTCATAGTTTAGACATCTATTTCCAGTCATTTTTGATAACATATCAAACATCTACAATCAAATGGAAAAGAGAAAAAGAGGGGCTAGGGTTTCATATTGATATAAATTAGAATACAATCCAATGAAAAGAAGAAAAGAGAAGTATTGAGAGTTTGCCAAATAAAACTACAGCAATTTGGGTTTTATTTACCATTAATGCTAAATAAAACTCTAATATTCCTCCTCAAACTCACGATGCTGCAATGAGAAGTATTGAGAGTTTGCCAACCAAAAAATGAAAATGTTGAACTGGATGAGATTTCGTAAACAAATCAACTATCTGTGCGGAAGAAGAAACAAAAGGCAAAGTGATGGCGCCATGCGTAAGATGATGACGAGTGATATGACAATCAATCTCGATGTGCTTAGTTCTCTCATGAAAAATCGAATTGTGAGCAATCTGAATAGTACTTTTTTTTTTTTTTTGATAACCCTGAACCTTCACACGAACGAGCCCTTTGGACTCCCTCGTGCAAGCTAAACAGGGGGGGCACTGCGCATGTCCACCTCACACACGAGCCCCGCTTAAATACTGGTATACCCTGCGGGGGATCGAACCCACGACCGTGCGCCTAACCACACAGCCCTGAGGAAGCCCTCCAACAGGGGTAGGTATCCGTGGGGAGGGATCGAACTCATGACCTATGGTCAGAGTGAAGCCCATCCTTACCACTGGACCAAGCCAGGGTGGATAATAGTACTCTTATTATCACAGTACATAGGAGTGGGGTGAGAAAGATAGACACCCATATCTGCAAGTAATCGACGGAACCAAAAAACCTCGCGAGTGGTAGAAGTCATAGCACGATACTCGGCTTCCGTGGAAGACATAGAAACAACAACTTCCTTTTTGCTCTTCCAAGAAACAAGAGAATCACCTAGAAATACACATAATCCAGTAACTGACTTGCGATCTGTAGGATCACCGGCGCAATCAGCATCAGAGTATGCACGCAGCTCCAAAGAAGAAGATGAAAGAAGTAAAAGATTCTGAAATCGAGTGCCTCTCAAGTATCGCAATATACGATGAACAGCTGCCCAATGAACCGTAGTAGTAGTACATGGGCTATATCTGGATGAGTAATAGTAAGATAAACCAAGCTGCCCACAATAGTGCGATATAAGGTAGTATCAGACAAAAGAACACCATCATACGGGGAAAGATGAACATTAAGCTCCAGAGGAGTATCAACAATCTTAGTATCAGTGAGGCGAGCACGCTCAAGAATGTCCCCGATGTACTTAGATTGCGAGAGAAGATAACCCTTTGGAGAATGAGTTACCTCAATACCCAAAAAGTAACGTAGGGCCCTAAATCCTTCATCTCAAAACAACGAGATAATTCAGACTTCAACGCTGTAATTCCACCAACATCATCCCCAGTAATTATCATATCATCAACATACAAAGAGACTAGAATACGACCACCCAAGGTGCACCTGATAAAGAGAGCTGGATCATGCTCACTTGGAATGAACCCAAGACCAAGCCCGTGGTGCCTGTTTGAGACCATATAAGGCTTTCTTAAGCCTACAAACTTCACCATACCATAGCATACATGAGGCTACCCACAACCGAAGCATAAGGGAGTCATCCTATTTATCTGACCAGGTGTCATAGGACACCGATCCTCAGATAAAGAAATTACATGCTTCTTGGAATCTTGTAGGCTAAACATTGTGAGCACTGTGTCTTTATAAGTGGCTTGGGATAAGCCCAAAATCCTATTTTTTCGATCACGCAGAAGCTTGATCCCAAGGATGTGACTGAATTCTCCTATGTCCTTCGTATCGGTCTGACTAGACAACCACACTCTTATATTAAATAATACACCAATATCGTCCCCGATTAGGAGAATATCATCTATGTAAATTACTAAAAATACCAGCACGCTTCCATCATCATGTGGGCCATTTTATAATATCCTATAGTTCCTAAAATTTGCCTTGGGTAGAATCCGAAAGCGACGAAGACTTTTGGGGTGGAAAACGAGATTTTATAAAACTCAAAAATACGCGTTTTACAATCAATCTGGGTCACACACGTGTTGCTCTCTCAACGATCGGATTTGTATTTCTTTCCACTTACATACTTAGAGAGTTAATCTGAAACGTTGGTTTGGATTCATCAATGGTCTGCATGTGTTTTATCTCAATCCTTGTTTTAACTGTTTGAGCCAATCACAAAGAGTTTAAATGCGATGCATCTTGAATTGTTACAATCGTTTGCTAGACTTAATCTTGACCCTTGATTTTGAACCCCATTCTAGATTCTTCCATCGTCCACTATAAATAGGGTCTAAGGGTCATTCGTTTCTAACTTTTGGCAAGTCTGAGAGTTGGGAGAAAATAAGAGTGAGTGAGAAAAAGAGAGGAAAAGTAAGAGAGAAAAAGAAATACGTAAACCAAACTCTAGCCAAATTTTTCCAGAAATCTTTTGAGAGTTTGAGAATTTTTTTGTGTTTGTGGTTCTAAATCCTCTTTGGTTTACATCTCTTGTCCAACACTTTCACCAAGTCTGATCTCTTCTCATACCTTTTAGATTTGTAGATCTGACTAAGTGATGTAATCACGATTTACGATTATGACTGATTTCTTCATTAGAAATCATCTCTCTGTTGGGTTTTAGTTTTAAAACGTTTTTATCAAATTTTTCCCAACATTCTCCTTCTCTATTTTTCAAGTTTTCTTGAAAAACAAGACTTCAAAATTTTCAGATCTAAAGATGTTTATGTCTCCTAGTTTGTATTTCACATTTTGTGAAATAATTTTGTAAATATATAAGGGAGAGACATATAGGATCTTGGCTCTTTTATTATAGCAAGATTTTTTTTCTGATCTGCCTTAAAAGGAGAAGTCTATTTTCAAGAAAGTTTGATACATAACTCTTGCATATCATTTTAGATCAAATTTGTAATGTGTAGGAAATTGTCCGTATAAGTGTGAGTGAGTTGCATGCATGTGTTAGGCACATCACTTCACTACATTGTCACACAACATCACTAAAGTTGTGTTGGTAAAGAGATTTTTACCATCACAGTCGACGTAAAGAAGGAGCAAAGGAGTAAAGCTTGAAGGACATTAAAGACAACAGTCAGAAGCCAGAATAGTCAGAGAAAAAATAGGAGTGCGGGTATAATTTCTTGACTTAGTTTAAGGTCTGATTTGGTTGGATAATATGTTGCTTGCTTGTACTCTATAACTCATTCTAGTGGACTTTTTCTTACTCCGTAGAGGGAGTCGTGGATGTTTCCTCTATTTGATAGGGGTTTTACCACGTTAAAATCTTTGTCTTGTCTGAATGTTTTTTATACTTGTTTTACTTTTTCTATCACTACTATAAGCGTTTAAAATTCTATTAAACCTTTACGTTTCTAAGCAACTGAAATTTCTTGTTCAAAAACATTTTCTAACATAACTTGAGTTTTCCTTGGTGTTATTAAAAGATTTTCCTTAAGAAAACATTCGCACCCTTCTTAACTGTTTTAATTTTTGATTAAATGCCTTAGTAAGAGATTTTCAATTCGTATCAGAGTGGGTTCTTGTTTTTCAAAACAACTGTTCAAAATCTTGTGTTTTTTGAAACTGCTTTAAAAACACCTCATGGACGAGAAATTTGAGAGACTGGGAAACTTATCCCGACCTCTCCTCTTTGATGGAAACAATTTTCCTTACTGGAAAGTAAGGATGATTGACTTCATCCAAGGAACGCTGGGAGATGAAGTCTTGGATGCCATATAAAATGGCTACTTTCATCCTACTAAACCTTTAGCAAAAGAGAGTGAAATAAGAATCAGAAAACTTCTCATTGAATTTACTAAAGAGGAGAAACAAGCCTCCCTCTCCAATAATAAAGGCAAGAATGCAATATTCATGTCTGTAAATGAGCATAAGTTCAAAAGAATCTCTATATGTACCACTTCCAAGGAAGCCTGAGATACGTTGGTCACAACCCATGAAGGTGATACACGTGTTAAGGTTACTAAGACTCAAATGCTCATTCAACAATATAACACCCTAGTTATGACTGAGACTGAGACCTTCGATGATTTTTATATAAAACTAACTGATGTCATAGCTAAGCTACATGCAAATGGCATTGTTTATGACATAAGATAAATTGTCTCTAAAATCCTAAGATCACTTCTACAGAAATTTGACAGTAAAAGATATGCAATTGAGGAAATGGAAGATCCAAATCTTACCCGTGAACTCCTCAGTAGAAAATTAAGAACCGTGTAAAGGGAATTGGATTGTAAGAAACAACTTCTTGGAAGTCATAAGAAAAATATTAGTCCCAATGTCATGTTTCAATCTAAAGTTATGCCTAATCTTGAAATCCAATATGATGATGACTGTGACTTAGATGATTTGGATAACCAAATAGCTTAATGTCTAAACATTTCAAGAAAATACTGAAGTTTAGAAATAATGTTGCTGCTAAATAAGGAAAGGCTCCTTATTCAAATCAATCCAATAACAGACCTCATGAGAGGAGACTAGAGAAACAC
Source organism: Sambucus nigra (assembly GCA_949130495.1). Classification (NCBI taxonomy): domain Eukaryota; kingdom Viridiplantae; phylum Streptophyta; class Magnoliopsida; order Dipsacales; family Adoxaceae; genus Sambucus; species Sambucus nigra. Next base: position 262,287,938 of record OX422210.1, read on the forward strand.
CAGAACAACACCAGACCTGACAAAGACCATAGCAAGTCTGAATGCTTTAGATGTGGTAAAGTAGGTCACATTGCCATTAATTGTAGGGTCAACCTGAAAAAACATTATAAGGCCAATTTGTGAAAAATATGGGATGATTCAAGCGATTCAGATGATGATGAGCCTGAATCATCTAACATTTTTGACCCTTGTATGTCTTTTTTTGCAAAGATAGTATATTCTGATGATAATGCCGATAAGAGTCTGCCCAATAGTGCTTTGACCGTGCCTGTTAATGGTTTATCTGCTTTGTGTACTGAGAATGCTAATAATGGTTATGCTGATAATAGTAGCTCTACTGCCGTGTGTGTGAGTCAAAGGGATCGTACGAATGACGAACTGAATGTGTGTGTGAATTCGAGAAATAAATTAATAGGGGACAAATCACCCACCACACTTAGTGAGTCCGATAATGATGACCTTCCGAACATTCACACACTGTACACAAAGACGCTTAGGAAGAGCACTAGATTAGAAAGAACCATTAAAGACCTGACTGAAATGATAGAATCTCTTAGTCTTGTGGTTAAACAAAATGCTGAAGATTACACTAATCAATGTATAACCCATGAAACTTAAACTAGGGCTTTTTTTGAAAAAACCAAGGATCTTTCTGAATCTAATGAAATTCTGGAAAAGAAATACAAGGCCACGTTGTTAGAATTGGAACAATCAAAAGAAAAAGCTTCAGCAATCTTCAAAAAGTTTGTGAAATTTGAAAACAATTCTAATTATTCTGAAGACTTTGTAGCATCCAGTAAAACCAATTCTAAGGATAGAACGGGTATTGGATTCAACACTGACACACAGATTAAGAATTTACATACCATAAAGTTTGTGTTAGGAGGAAAAAGGCCTATGGAAACTTGTCCAAATTTTAAGTCTATAAAAGTTGATTTTGATAAAAAACAGAAAGGGAAAGACATTTTGATAAGCAGTGAGTCTAAATCTATTGTTGAATCTAAGGCTAAATACGCCTGCCCCCCCCCCCCCCCCCCACATACGGCAAGGAGATTCCTCGTTCCAACCTGTCGATATGAGTCATAGGACTAAAAACCCACATTTAGACAAACCCATTTTCAATGGTCTTCAAGACATTAAGAAGCCTTCGAGCCACCTTTACTGCTCCTATTGTGATGTCTATGGACATTCACTTGAAACCTATTTTCAAAAGCATCTAGGCCAATCTATCTCTTAAACTCCCATATATAAAAACTTCAACTATACTAGGCAAAATAGAAATTACTATGTCCTACCTAGATAGCCTGATAAGAACTTTAACTATCAAAATAGGAAGAAACGACCTAGCACTAAAAGAAAATCCAAGAGAAAGGAACCCTAGACTCATGACTAAACCAAATGCTCCACAATCTACCAAAAACCAGTTTAATGCAAAAAAATCTTTTAAAGAAAAATCTGATGCTCGCAAATTTTATCATATCCGAGCAAATACGTGCAAACGTTTTAAAACTACAGCAATTTGGGTTAGGAAAGATGATCTAATACCCCAAATGAAATGTAATATGGTTATTAGTGATCTAAAAGCTGAACACCCTTCTTCTGATGGTATTTGGACTCGGGTTGTTCTAAACATATGACCGGGGATGAGACTAAGCTAACCAACAAAATCGACTTCTTAGGAGGAAACGTTTTGTTTGGAGATGGAGTCTCTGCCCAGATCATATGTAAAGGGACACCCCAAGAAAAATGTCTTCTTACTCTTGAGGACATTCTATTAGTAAAGGGTCTTAAAGCTAACTTACTAAGTATATCACAATTTTGTGACTCAAACCATATTGTCACATTCTCAAAAACCAGTTGTAAAATTCTAAGTGAGAATGGAGACTGTATTATTATAGGCCTCAGGACACCTGATAAATGTTATACAGTAAATATCGAATCTGAGATTTGCAATATAACTAGGATGGAAGATAATGAAATTTGGCACAATAGGTTAGGTCACATAAATTACGATAGTCTTGGTAAGTTAAGCTCACAAGAAATTGTTAGAGGTATTCCCAAGATCAAACCTATTTCCAATATAGTATGTGGACCCTGTCAAGAAGGAAAGATCGTTAAAGCTCCTCATAAGAAATCCAAACAGGCTCTATCCACCAAACCTCTAGAACTCATCCGTATGGACCTAATGGGTCCCTCTCGTACTGTTAGTCTTTGTGGCAACAGTTACATCCTGGTTATGGTTGACGATTTTACTCGATTTACCTGGGTTGCTTTTTTGAAATAAAAATCAGAAACTTTTCGTAAGTTTTCGAAAATTTTATTACGAATTGAAAATGAAAAGGACTCCCGAGTAAATGGAGTTCATATTGATAGAGGAGGTGAGTTTACACATTTAGGAATTATTGAATATTGTGACTACAATGGTTATAAGTATGAATTTAGTGCCCTTAAGACGCCCCAACAAAATGGGATAGCTGAGCGTAAAAATCGTACTCTTTAGGAGATGGCTCGTGTTATGATCCACGCAACAGATTTACCTAAATACTTTTGGGTTGAAGCCGTTCGTTCATCTTGTCATATAACAAATAGAGTCTACCTTAGGAAAGATACCAAACAGACACCTTATGAACTTTGGTACGGGAAAAAAACTAACCTAAAATATTTTAGAACCTTTGGTAGTATATGCAATGTTTGCAAGGACAAAGAACATTTGTCCAAATTTGAAACCACAGGTGATAAAGAAATTTTCTTAGGTTATTCTCCAAATAGTAGAGCCTACTGTGTCTATAACCTTCGTACCAAAACCTTAATGGAATCCATCAATGTAGCAGTGAGTGACACCAATGTAGAGAATAAGAACATAAGACCAACCGTTATTGATGAGTCACAAAACATTTATACCCACGACTCTTTAGATATAGTTGATTTTTTACCTAATGAGACCCCTGAGGTACCAAATTGGGTTTTTAAGGATAATCTCTTAGATAATGTGGTCAGTAACCCAGAAGAGCCTGTTCGAATAAGATCCCAATTACGTAATACTGCACATTTCACATGCTTTTTCTCTTATAGAACCAAATGTGAATGAATCCTTAAATGATTCCTATTGGATATGTGCTATGCAAGAGGAACTCATTCAATTTAAAACTCATGACCTATGGTATCTTATTCCCAAATCAGAAAATAAACGGGTTATGGGCACTAGATGGATTTTTAAAAATAAAACTGATGAAACAGGGATGGTAGTTAGAAACAAAGCCAGACTTGTGGCCCAGGGTTATTCTCAAATTGAAGTAATAGACTTTGAAGAAACTTTTTCCCTTGTAACACATCTTGAATCTGTTCATCTTCTTCTCACTATTGCGTATCTCTTGAAATTCACCTTATATCAAATGGACGTAAAGTCTGCATTCCTTAATGGTATTTTAACCGAGGAAACTTATGTAGAACAGCCTAAAGGGTTCATTGATCCTAACCATCCAAATCACGTATATTGTTTGAAAAAGGCACTATATGGGTTAAAATAAGCCCCTCGCGCTTGGTATGAACGATTGTCTACTTTTCTCTTAAATAAAAGTTTTAGGAGAGGTGGGAATGATCAAACTCTTTTTGTCAAACATATTGACGAAAATGTTATAATAGCCCAAGTGTATGTAGACGACATTATTTTTGGATCTACCTCCCCATCTGAGGTTAAAATGTTTCTAAATATATGCACGGGGAATTTCAAATGTCTCTTATGGGGGAGTTACAATTATTTTTAGGTCTTCAGGTAAAACAAAACTCAGAAGGTTTATTTATATCGCAATCCAAATACACTCTAGAGATAGTTAAGAAGTTTGGTTTAGAAAATGCCAAAGATGCTAGGACACCCATGAGTACTTCAGTAAAATTATCTAAAGATGAACATGGGAAATCCATCGATCCTACACTGTATCGTAGCATGATAAGAAGTCTTCTATACCTAACTGCCTCACGCCCTGACATTATGTATGCTGTTTGTGTGTGTGCTCGATATCAAAATGCCCCTAAAGAGAGTCATTTACTGTGTGTTAAAAGAATATAAAATATGTAAAAGGAACTCTCAACTTAGGACTTTAGTACACAAATGAAACATCCAGTACGATAATTGGATACAATGACGCTAATTGGGATGGGTGTTCCGATGATAGTAAAATCACGCCAGGAGCATATTATTATATTGGTAATAACTTAGTAGGTTGGAATAGTAAAAAACAAAATTGCACTTCCTTATCCACAGCTGAATCCTAATATATAGCCACCGGAAGCTGCTGTGCTCAATTATTTTGGATAAAACAAATGTTAAGTGATTATGGGATTAACGAAGAAAAATTGCATCTCTATTGTGATAATCAGAGTGCAATTAAAATTTCCAAAAATCCCGTCCAACACTCACGTACCAAACACATTAAAATTAGACATCATTTTATACTCGAGTTAATCGAATTTAAGGAATTGGAAATTAATTATCTACCTACTGATATTCAATTAGCAGACATATTCACAAACCCTTTGGATCACACTCGTTTTGAATCCTTAAGGAAATCCATAAGTATGGTTATGGAAGAATCGAATATCATCATTTAAATTTGCAATGTTATGCTTATTTCACATAGCTATTTTTATGATTTTTCCCTTTGTCCATTTGAGACAAAATGGGGGAGAAATATTTGAGTTCATCTTGGACATTTATTGTACATTTCTTCTAAAAAGCTTAATCTAGCTATTTTATTTATAGGAATCAGTACCTTTTGTGAATCTGGATATTTTTAGGGTATTGGCCTGTAATCAGTTGAGTTATGTATTTTTCATATCTAGGATATGAGGTAGATATAATTTTTGTACAGGACTAAGGTTTTCTATTTTTTTGTATCCCTACGAGTCCTAGATACTCAAAGGATATTTTGTCTCATATTTTTAAAGGAGGAGATTGAATCACTCTATATATATGACTCACTTGAGTCTAAAGTATAGGAGCTTATCTAGTTTAGAAATATAGACAAAATTATGTCATCCTTTTCTAGACCCTTAAGCCTCACGCCTCTTCATGATCCACATAAAAAATAATCAAGGATTCAAAAGGTAGTAACCAACACAACTCACAACACCTAGGACTGCATTTATTTGACATTTTGTGTGTATGAAGGGTGTGTGTGTTCACATTGGCTTAAAATTAGTTTTTAATATTTTTAAAAGAATTTTAAGGAATTTTTAAACATTTAAAATCTATTATTAAACATTTAAAATTAGGTTTTAAAATTACGTGGGCCATTTTATAATATCCTATAGTTCCTAAAATTTGCTTTGGGTAGAATTCGAAAGCGGCAGAGACTTTTGGGGTGGAAAATGAGATTTTATAAAAACTCAAAAACACGCGTTTTACAATCAATCTGGGTCATACACGTGTTGCTCTCTCAACGATTAGATTTATATTTCTTTCCACTCACATACTTAGAGAATTAATCTGGAACATTGGTTTGAATTCATCAATGGTCTGCATGTGTTTTATCTCAATCACTGTCTTACATGTTTGAGCCAATCACAGAGAGTTTAAATGTGTTGCATCTTGAACCGTTAGATTTACAATCGTTTGCTAGAGTTAATCTTGACCCTTGATTTTGAACCCCATTCCATATTCTTCCATCGTCCACTATAAATAGGGTCTGAGGGTCATTCGTTTCTAACTTTTGGCAAGTTTGAGAGTTGGGAGAAAATAAGAGAGAGAGAGACAGAGATAGAAAAGAGAGGAAAAATAAGAGAGAAAAAGAAAAACGTAAACCAAACTCGGGCCAAATTTTTCCAGAAATCTTTTGAGAGTTTGAGAATTTTTTTATGTTCGTGGTTCTAAATCCTCTCTGGTTTACATGTCTTGTCCAACACTTTCACCAAGCCTGATCTCTTCTTATACCTTTGAGATTTGTAGATCTGACTAAGTGACACAGTCACGATTTACAGCCAGGACTGATTTCTTCATTAGAAATCATCTTTATGTTGGGTTTTAGTTTTAAAACATTTTTATCAAATTTTTTCCAATATATATCTCCTGTTATGTTTTTCAAGTTTTTTTAAAAAACAAGACTTGAAAATTTTCAGATCTAAAGATGTTTATGTCTCCCACTTTGCATTTCACATTTTGTGAAATAATTTTGTAAATAAATAAGGGAGAGACATACAGGATCTTGGCTCTTTTATTATATTAAGATTTTTTTCTAATCTGCCTCAAAAGGAGAAGTCTATTTTCAAGAAAAGTTGATGCATAACTCTTGCATATCATTTTAAATCAAATTTGTAATGTGTAGGAAATTGTCTGTATAAGTGTGAGTGAGTTGCATGCATGTGTTAGGCACATTACTTCATTACACTGTTACAAAACATCACTAAAGTTGTGTTGGTAAATAAATTTTTACCATCAGAGTCGACTTAAAGAAGGAGCAAATGAGTAAAGCTTGGGGGACGTTAAAGACAACAGTCAGAAGCCAGAATAGTCAGAGAAAAAATAGGAGTGTCGGTATAATTTCTTGACTTAGTTTTAGGTCTGATTTGGTTGGATAATATGTTTCTTGCTTGTACTCTGTAACTCATTCTAGTGGACTTTTGTTTTACTCCGTAAAGGGAGTCATGGATGTTTCTCCTATTTGATAGGGGTTTTACCACGTTAAAATCTCTGTCTTGTGTGAATGTTATTTATACTTTTGCTATCACTACTATACATGTTTAAAATTCTTTTAAACCTTTACATTTCTAAGTAACTGAAATTTCTTGTTCAAAAACATTTTCTAACATAACTTGAGTTTTCCTTGGTCTTATTAAAAGAGTTTCCTCAAGAAAACATTCGGACCCTTCTTAACTGTTTTAAGTTTTGATTAAGAAACTTAATAAGGGATTTTTCAGTTGTGGTCCAGTATAAATGACACATGACTCCCGATCCTTGGTAATAATCCCACTAATGTTAGGCAGTGTATTATTAATATAATGTTGTCTTTTTTCTTATACTGGTGGTCCCAAAGCATTTTCTTGATCGTGTCCTCATAACTATTACAAGATAATCTGGCTCTTAGGCTTGTTGTTGATGATACAATCTTCCTCCAAAAACCTAGCATTTTCACTAATAAATAGTTTTCGATCCTTAGGATCAATGAATTGGACACCCTTGATTCCTTTGGTATATCCTATAAAAGACATACATTCGTCCTCGATTCCAACTTATTTGGCTCATTCCGCAACAAGTATGCTAGATAACCCCATATCCAAACGTGAGCTAGACTTGTCTTGCACCTTTTCGAGAGTTCTATAGGAGTTGACGAGACATATTTAGACGAAAGTAAGTTCAATAAATATGTAGTCATCTCTAGTTCATATCCCCCAAAGGAATCTGGTATATCCGAATAACTCATTATGAACTTAATCATATCTGAAAGAGTCCCGTTCTTTCTCTCAGCTACACCATTTTACCGCGGAGTGCCTGGTGCAGACAATTAGGTTTTAATACTTTACTCCGATAACTATTCACAAAACTCTCCCAAAAGGTATTCCCATCCACCCTAAGATCGCAGAGTATGGATAAGTTTACCATGGAAATGCTCCACCACAGTCTTATACTATTTGAACTAATCAAAGGTTTCAGATTTTTAGTGCATTAGGTCAACGTATCCAAACCTAGAGTAATAATCAATGAAAGTGATAAGGTAATCAAAACTACCTCTTGCTCAGATTGTCATAGGCCCACACAAATCAGTGTGAACCATTTCCAACACATCTTTAGCCCTATAGCCTTTAGTCGTAAATGGCCTTTTGGTCATCTTTCCCTCTAAGAAGGCTTCACAGGCTGGAAGTTCCTCCAATTCCAATGAACTCAATTGCCCATTTAAAATCAGTCTTTGTATCTTTTTTAGATTGATATGACCTAACTGCAAGTGCCAAAGACATAGTTAGTTAAACCTAAAAGGTCCTTTTATCTTTATGTTACTTCTATTTAAGTTATTCAATTTAGTATTAAGTAGCAGTGGTGAGACAAGTCTTATAATATAAAGATAATTTTCCAATGTTCCAGAATGGATAATAAATTTGCCATTTTTGATAAAAACTCATTAATTAAAATAAATAAATATACATTCATCACTAGATTAAAAATGAAAATGAAAATTCTTTTAATGCAGGAACATAAAAACAATCTACTAATACGAATTATTGTCCTCACCAAAATTTATAACAAAATTTTTGACTACTACTATTGATACCTTGTGATGATCACCCACGAGTAGAAAAATATCTCCATCATCAAGATCCTTGGATTCTTGGAATCCTAACAAATAATTGAAACATAATTAGTGGCTCCCGAATCTACACACTATGTACCGATAGATTGTATCACAAAACATGTCTCAATGATTCTGGAGAAATTACTATTTCCATTTTACTTGGCTAAGAAGACAGGACATTGCTTCTTCCGATTTCCTTCTTGTTTGTAAACAAAACATCTGCCTTTTGGCTTCTTACCTTCTCCCTAGGGATTAATGTTTTTCTTGACAACTTTAGGTTGTCCCTGAGACTTGCCCTTTTTCTTCTTACCTTTTGCTACAGAAGTAGATGGGCCTATCTCAACAACCAAAATCACACCCCTTTGCCATTGATATTCTCTGCGGACTGGAGTTCATTAAGCAGTTGCGCTAAAGAATAATCAAATTTTCTCATTGAATAGTTTAGGTAAAATTATTTAACAGACTCCGGTAGTGATTAAGCATGGAATCAACTTGGGTTTTCCCATCGATTTCAAATCCAAGCACCTCCAGTTCTCTCAAGATGGACATCATTTTTAGAATGTGATCTCGTATGGGAGTAACCTTAGGCATCTTGGTGTTAACCATCCTTGCTATAATGTCTAATATTGCGGTATGGTTCTGATCTTCAAGCATATCCCCAAGGTTCAAAATCATTTTATAAGGGGTGGACATTTGTTGATACTGATGCTGTTACACATTAGTCGTAGAGGCCAATATTTAACATCGAGACATTTGATCAACCTTTTACCACCTATGGTAGGTTTGGCCATCCCTTTCGCGTGCCCCTTCCTTCGGCCTGGTAGGGTAGGCCTCCATCAAGACAAACTTATAGTCCTTAACACTTAGGAAAATGTAGATTTTTTTACTATCAATATAATTCATGCGAGTAAGTTTGTTGTCCTTTAAGAGTGAATCAAGTGGGTTGAGTGATGATTCCATTTTGAAATATGAGAATCATAAATTTTGAAAAGCGAATTAATTTCAACATAACATGTGAGAATTTGACTTTGTTTTAATTTTAAAGTGGCTCCCTCACCGCCATTGTAAACTAAAACTCATTAGACATCCTCATTCCCTTATGGATTGAGATTTATCGTGGGTAGTTTAAATCACCCCACTTTGAACTAGGCAAACATTCATCTTTCAATTATGTACCTGGATAATTCAGGATCTTTTGTCTAACATAGTCGAATAGTCAATGACTTTTGGTTCCGTAATCAGTGACCGTGACTTTGTGAGGGAGGTTATTATAAATTGTGTCTAAGTGTATACCACCGGTTCATTCCTTGAATTAGAACCTGCTCGTGATGCACTTTCCCGTGGAGAGATCGAACTCACTCACATTCTAATTCTTGAAACCATCCCTTAAGAGTTTTAATGAATTTGTGATGCCTTTATTAATTGCATCTGTGGTGGGATCAACCTAACCGACGTGAGAAATCAATCACACCTTTGATTCATGAAAACACTGATGGAGACGACGAGGTTTATGTTGAAAACCCTCTCCCAATTAGTATTTTAAAACTACGAGGGTCATTTTTTAAAAAATAATTCAATTCCAAAAGTCCAAATTTAAATCCTCGGTAATTTTCAAATTTAGTTGTTTTAAATTAATATCTTGATCTCACATTTTATTTTTTCTCAAAATAAAAATATTAATTTAAAATTTTCAAAAATAAAAATTTCGAAGATCTCAATTTAACTCATACACTAAAATTTTATTACCCTGAATTTAATTCAAACTAGAAAAGAATAAAACAACACAAATGTTTGGAGAAAATCGATAATTTAGGCCGGTCTCAAAATAAATAATCCATATTGTCCATAAAACGGGTGTTTATAATTATCAAATTAATTAGCATACGAATTATGCAAGAAAAAAATAAAGTTACATGCAAGCAAATAATTAAATAATTATAGCAAAATAAAAGTACATAGAAGCCCTTTCCACCATGGTCTAGACTTATTCTTGAAGTAAAAATCTTCATGTACAAGAGTCCTTATTATAGAATACTTCCTTTTGACAGAGTCCAACTTAAAGTAGACTTCATCACATACAAGAGTTCTTGAGGGCCTTAATCATTGAAATCTGATCCCCCTTGGACTGGAAACAATATGTGGAAGAACCACCATGAAAATCCATCGAAAACCACCGCAAAGGGACAAAACACCAAGGTTGACAACGGGGTCGGGGTCGATCAATCAACCCTGTCGTGGGACACCTTCCTCCTCCTCCTCTCATTTTGCACCGCAAAATCCCCCCGTGACCATTCTAAACCTTCGTGAACTTCCACGAAACTTTGCTCAACACGTAAACCAACTCTAATACACGTGTGACACCCCACCTATTTTAACCCCGGGTGATCAGTGCTTTATTAAAATAAACAGGAATCTCATTTGGTTCATTCTTAGCATCACTGTCGAAACTGTTTAAAGTACTAACCACCTATGGTAAATTTAATCGGTGCCAAATTTTATCTTTCATTAACATATATAAATATACAAAAATAAATAATATCATCCATACACACAATAATAGAAGTCTTAAGCATCACAAGAAAAATATATAAATGATAAATACCGAATAAACCATCGGTTCCAAACTAATATCCAAACCACAAGTCTAGTGAAAAGAAACTAAATCCAAATACATAATCTGATAAATAAATAGAACTCAAATAATATATCAACTGAAGGGGCAACATGCCCAAATGAAATACTGATCATAAATCCTAATCTAGGAATGAATAACTGAATCGTCTAAACAAATCCTGCATGCCTCCACAAGTGATGCATCTACGCATCCCTGGAATGAGTCATCAAGATTGGCGTCCCTATGTCTAGATACCTAAAATGCTTTGAAAATATATTTAACACGGATCAGAGTTCAAAACCTTAAAAAAATGTTTATCAAGTATTCAAATTGTAGTTAAAAAGAAGTTGTTAGATACACACGTTAGTTCCACGTACACTCCCATGAGTTTCTCACCTCTCATCTATAGTGCACACCTAACGTCTCTTATTTTACCCACCTAGTTATGGTACCCAACTAGACATAAGTACCTAACTAACCACAACTTGGTTACCTCCCCCATATCGCCCATACGATACACTACCATAAAGCCAACAATGAATATTAACCGAATATTATTATTGCACCGTTAATTGAGTTTCTCATACTTAAATTACTTTTAGATATATAGTATGTATCTTTTTCTATCATCACACATAAGTAGAATAATCATATTTGTATATATTTATCACGCTAAAATATATAAAACTACAGCACCCCTAAGAATGGCCACCACGATGCATGCATACTCTGCTATCAAGTCTATGTACCTCTCATACCAAATCAAGGACTATCGGTTCGAAATGTCTCTTCGAACCATAAATTAAATAACATGAAAAGGAGGCAAACATAGTTCTAAGACTCTGGGCTATGCACAAACCTAATTTACCCAAATGACCTGCTAATCCCACTAATACACTCACACGTAGTGAGCCGCCCTAACTTCTATGTTTAGGGGCACACATCCAGACCTCGCTAGAATCGCCAAGGTGTGATCGCCCTCTGCACGAAACCTCCTATGATAGCAAGGAATGTAGGTATGTTTCCACATATAACAAACCACATAATAGGTATTCACACCTCCTATATATATATATCCAGTATAGGCATACACACAACCCATGATATATATAGTACATAGTATTTATATCTCTCGAATACTCAATGTACTAACGATTCACACATAGTATTATATTCGTACTTTCCAAGTATCACTCAATACCCAAAGGGTACTAATTATCCCTTAAGTAAATTCAGTAGTTAACTCATCAATATCCCACTGGTATTGATCTTAGGTTATCGTTTACTCTTCTCATAACCCAATTTGCAAATTCTCAATAGGTAACACAATCGTTTAACTCTCGTCGGTCTTAATACCCATTTTACCCTCATTAAGATTAAACTGCGCCTTAATTATATGTATCCTAATCTTATCTAAGTCTTTATATATTTAAGATTACATAACTAAAGTTCCCCACGGTCGTCGGCAAGGAAAACTATGTAATTAAACAAAAGATCTTCATTTCAGCTTTGGTTGATCAATCGATAAAATTGGTCGATCGATTGATCGATCAATCGATCAATCCTAGCTTTGGGTACCTTCGTCCCAAACTTGTTTTTCTCCATGGTTAGAACCTAAAACCTTAATTAAACCTTCCCAGACTCCCATCCAACATGCCCAAACGTCAAACATATGTATAGACAATTTCTAACGTAAATAATACATCAAATTTTCAACAAATTAAATTCCATAACTCATAAAACCCTAAATTTTGATGTTCTTCATGCATATTCATAAAGATACCCAGATTTCTTTAAATTTATCATGATGAAATCTAATATTTCATATTATCAGTATAGAGGGATTAATTCTAACATGAATCCTACCCCAAATCATAAAGCACACCCATATAAATCCCAAGAATCAACCCGAATCATGTAATTACAACCCTACACTACCATGGGTATTATAACATGCTTAAATATTTGCAAGATAAACACTTGACTTGTAATAACAGGTCTGATTTTCATTTTAAAATGATGAGGATGTTCTTCCCTTGCTCTGATCTCAATTTCGACAATGTTGGTGATGCAAAAAGGTGTGGAATAGCCTATGTTTCTTCTCTTCTTCCTCTCCTATGGCCTCTCCTCTCTCCCTAGTATCGTAACCCTGGCCTATAACTCAAATGGGCTTATATAACACTCTAAAATTTGGAGTTTCTTCTACTCTAGACTCCTAAATGACTGAAATGCCTTTACGTGGTGCTGGGTTGGTCTGAAATTACCCGTGACCCAATCAATACACCCGGGTATACTATTATTCCTATTTTAACCCATTCGGAATCAACCGTGACCTCAAAATCATCATCCCAGTCACTCTACATAAATTTCCTATCTCGACCTCAATATAGTCTACATCCGACTACCGATTGAGGTATAACATAGTCACGTCGATATCACTTGCTACGACATATAATAATTATCGTATGTCATTTACTACTCACTTAGTATATCTATTCCATAAATATTAATCATCATCTCTCCCGATAAATATTTTATAAACATATACTATTTAATTTCAATTAAATTACGGCACACGTGTAATTTAAAAATAACCAAATTAATTAAATTCTAAATACTTAAAAATACGAGGTGTTACATACTTTCCCCCTTACAAAGGAATTTCGTCCTCGAAATTACGACGTAACTGTGGTGAATATCCCTGGATACTTATCTTGCATGTCATACTCTCGCTCACACATCGAATCATCAACATTATCGTGCCCCCACTGAACTCGAACCAAGGGTAGCAACTTAGATCGCAGCTTACGCTCATTATGATCAAGTATATCCACTGGTCTCTCCTCGTAAGATTTATTTGGCTGCAAATCTATCTCCTCGAATGGAACATGCCAAAAAGTTCTCTCAATCCTTCAGTACTTCTTCAACGATGACATGTGGAACACGTCATGAATTCCCTGTAACTTATCTGATAGATCCCGCCTATAAGCAACTGGTCCCACCCTCTCGATAATCGAAAAATGTCCCACATATCTCGGTGCTAGATTCCTTTTCTTTCCTAACCTCATGACTCCCTTTATAGGAGACACCCATACCAAAACTTGGTCGCCAACCTCCATCTCTATGTGCCTCCTGTCTGCATCAACGTGACTCTTCTACTTATCCTGAGCTATACGCATACGCCCTCGAATCAACTCAATCTTGGAAGTGGTATCCTAAATCATCTCCGGCCCTAATATCTTGTTGTCCCCAACCTCTAATCAACAAGCGGGAGAACGACAAGGCCGTGCATACAGTGCCTCAAATGGTGCCATACCGATGGTGAACTGGTAGAAGTTATTATAGGTAAACTCAACCAACGGAAGGTACTGCTCCCATCCTCCCCCGAAGTTAAGTATACACATCCTCAGCATATCCTCTCACATATTATTAACACTCTCCATCTTCCCATCTGTTTGTGAGTGATACGCTATACTCAAATGTAAATTCGTGCCCACATCCTTATAAAAACTATGCCAAAAGTGGGACACAAAAATCTTATTTCGATTCGACACAATGTTAATCGAAAGCCCACGCAACCTCACTATCTCAATAATAAATAACTGTGCATACCAGCTCGTCTCAAAATTTGTGCTAACCAGTAGAAAATGGGTCCCCTTAGTCAACCGATCCACTATCACCCAGATGGAGTCGTGACCTATCTACGATATTAGTAACTCAGTAATGAAATCCATGGATATACTCTCCCCCTTTCACACGGGGACCTCTAGTGGTTATAACACCCCTGTCGATCTCTAGTGGTCTACCTTCACTAGCTGGTAGGTATAACACTTTGAGACAAACTCTTCTATATCACCTTATATCCCTAACCACCAGTACTGCCTACGCATATCTTGGTACATATTATCCCCACCGAGATGTAGTGCAAACCTCTACCCATGAGACTCTGACATCATTAGGTGTCTCAAATCCCCATCCTCTGGAACCACGAGTCTCCCATTGAAGCATAAGCCTCCCTCAAAACGAATCGAATAAGACTCCGACCCATCAACTAACAATTGTCGTACTCTGTCCTGGAAAAACTGATCCCCTACCTATACTTTCACCACTCATATAATAATCTAGAGAGTGACAACCAATACGAACATACAATCTCTGGCAACCTCATCGTCGTAATGAAGCTCCCTCCACTTTGACCTCCAAACCTCTACTATCTCCCCAGCAGGCCATCGGCTCAATGCGTTTGCCTTCCTAGGATGATACTGAATATCAAACTAGTAATCCTTCTGTAAGGACACAAATTTCCAATTGAGTCCATATATAGTTTTGGCTCAATTCCGGACAAAAACATTTATTCATAGGATAGTATTCAATTGTAATATTCTCAAGCCTATGAAGTGTATGTTGAAGACGTAGCGGCAAAGAATTTAAAGCTTCATCAAAATGCCGGTTTGTGTGCCTCGTTTCTACATTATCAACTAAGGTTCCATGCTCCCAAGGTATGAATGTAATTATATTTATATAGGAGCTTGGAACAATTTGTATTGGGTGTTAGGTGTAATAAAAACTGCATTTTATTTTCAGAAAGAATCAAATTAGAACTTTAAAATAAGTATATAAAAGTTTCTGGGCCAAAATTGAATTTTACAAACTTTCTGGTCGTTCGTTAGAAATGTCGTTCGAACGAGTTTTTTTCGTTCGAACCAGATTTCGTTCGAACGAGTTTTGTCGTTCGAACCAGTTTCGTTCGAACGAGTTTGCCAACGACCCTAAACTGGTCAGTCGTTCGATATGTCATTCGAACGAGTTTTTCGTTCTAACGAGGTATCTAACGAGATTCTAACGAGCCCAGGCTGGTCGTTCGTTAGAAGTCTCGTTCGAACGAGAGTCAAGTTCGTTCGAACGAGACGCCAGGGCGGGAACGGTTTTGAGCAGTTTTTTGGCAGTTTTTACCCCATTATCCCACTTGTTTCTTAACTGATTTTTTCAAGACTTAATATGTGCGGGAATCACATTTTTCTAATTAACTTTTCCAATTCATTTCCATCTCTAATGGAGAGTTTGAGAGCAAAATTTCTTAGGGAAAATGTTCATGTTTTGAGTGTTAGTTCTTAAAGAAAAATTCATACACACTCTAGTTTACACCCAATAGTTGTTTATCCAAGCTCTATATATGCATATCTTTACTTGGAGTTTTTGGCACCTTTTGAGTGTTATTCTTTCAAATAAAAATTCATACACACTCTAGTTTACACCCAATTGTGTTTAACCAAGTTTCTATATTTATATCAATTGCTTGGAGTTTTTGGCACCGGTTTTCTCTACCGAATTCAAGAGACATTTCGGGTTTGCTTCTACACCCCATCACAAAGGAGACTTTTGTTGAGATTCTACCCACACGGAGAAAGGCTCCATGCTTGGGTGACGGTGACCATATAAAGTCCCATCGGTGGATTCCGAGACCGCGGTGGTGTTCCGAGGTTGTTCGCTAGGAAGAGGTTTCTACGAGAAGAAGCGTCGAGGCTTGAGAGGGATCGAGTCAGTCGTTGTAAGTTTATCTGTCTTGTAATTGTAATTCCATATCTAGTGGACTTGTGGCTAGGGCCGTCCGAGGTTGTTTCCCGTCTTGGGTTTTTCCTCGTACATCTCGGCGTAGTGTGATATTGTTTATTTTATCTTGCTCAATAATTTAGAATCCATGCTTAGGATAATTTCAAGATAAAAGTTAGTTTAATTATCACACTCATTTAATTTGGGATTAAATTAAATATTGGGTAAATTTGGTTTATTCAAGTCATTTGCTAAAATTGGTTTCGCCTAACTTTGGATAATTGAAAATTATGACTTAGGCAAATTCTAGGACTTGGATTTAATTAAAACTGGTTGTTGTTAATTTTTGGGAAGTTGAACCATCACCTTTTTTCAACGCTTCCGCATCATCTATTGTTTTATATTAAAAAGGAAATTAAAATATTTTTAATTGTGATAATTACTAAAACCCGGGGTTCCATACTTTTCACCTTCATAAAATCTAACCATTTCATTTGCCTAATATTCAGATCCTTCTGCGTGAATATATACTGAAGTGATTTATGGTTCGTGAACAAGATAAACTGCTCCCCCCAAAGATAATGCCTCCAAATCCTCAAGGCAAACACAATCGTTGCCAACTCAAGGTCATGCGTGGGGTAATTCCTCTCATGGGGATTACGCTTGCGAGATGCATAAGCTATAGCCGTCTCCTCCTGCTGTAGTACACCCCCAAATCACTATAAGGATGCATATGTATAAATGCGGTACTCCACCCCTCCCCCAGGCAATGCGAATACAGCTGCTGAAGTCAATTTATCCTTTGGCTCATCAAAAGCTAACTTATAATGGTCATCCTAAACAAATGACACCCCCTTGCGAGTCAGGTTTGTCAATGGACCTTCAATCTTTGTGAAACCCTTAGTGAAGCGACGATAGTATCTAGCCAACTTCAGAAAATTATAAACCTCAGTCGGTGTCGTGGGTTGTCCCTAATCTCTCATCGTCGATACCTTACTTAGATCAACAATAATGCCCCGGTCAGACACAATGTGGCCTAAACATGCACCTCCCCTAGCCAAAATCCACATTTCTTGAATTTAGCGCACAACTAATGGTCCCGTAATGTCTGCTGTACCGTACGTAGATGCTCTGCGTGCTCATCCCCAGAAGGAGAGTAAATTAGAATATCATCTATGAATACGATCATGAACTGGTCAAGGAACTCTCTTAAAACCTCGTTCATAAGATCCATTAACACTACTGGCGCATTGGTTAGCCCAAACGACATCACCCTAAACTCATACAATCCATACCGT
Source organism: Sambucus nigra (assembly GCA_949130495.1). Taxonomy (NCBI): domain Eukaryota; kingdom Viridiplantae; phylum Streptophyta; class Magnoliopsida; order Dipsacales; family Adoxaceae; genus Sambucus; species Sambucus nigra. The sequence continues at coordinate 262,305,679 of OX422210.1, forward strand.
GTTGGGAAAGCGATCTTAGGAATGTCCTCCTCTCTAACGTGCAACTGATGATATCACGATCTCAGATCTATCTTGGAGAAGTAAGCTGATCCTCTCAGATGGTCGAACAAGTCATCGATCTGAGGTAGAGGATATTTATTCTGATTCATGTCCTTGTTCATCTCCCTGTAATCAATACACAGATGAAGCGACCCATCCCTCTTCTTGACGAACAACACCGGCGTACTGTATGATTCTCCCTGTAATCAATGTCTTGTGTTGGATCTCCAAAAGATTTCTTAACCTTCTGAAAAGTTTGGATCATCTACTGTATGATCCTCCCCGAAGCTAGGTAAGTGTATGGGCACCTTTTGAGATGAAAAATCCTCCTTATGATTAAATATGGTGGTGTTTCTGTAGGACTCTTCATAAAAATATGAATAATATTTTCTCTCACCCATCTAAAACTGCAGTGGTGATGAATAATGAATAAAACCCATTCTCACACCTTTATATACAAGTACAAAAGGTGGGATTGGTCCAAATTGTGTTTCTTTAGATCCTGATCCTAACTACTTGGGTATGGACTATAGTAGGGGTTCAAGATAAATAATTAAATTGTCTTACAAAAAAATACTCGAAAATCCAAAATTACAATTAGTGTAATTTATTTCCTTTCTTTATTTAATCATAATTAATTCTACTAAATAATTATGAATGTGCTCCAATTTATTTATCTCAGAAATCACTCGGATATAATAAGGTCTTATTTGTAAAGTTTATTATGGCCCAATCAACATAAATTATTTATAACTCCGCACAAAGTATCTAAAGTATCTGAATAATGGAATTATGATATTATAAGGATCCAAAAATTTAATATTACAAATTATTCCTCCTCAAATGTTGACCGATTTTTCAAAATACCTCCCCAAAATAATTTTGAGTTGTTTTTTTAAGAGTCCCCTGAAATTTTTAAAACCCACATAAAAAATAAAAAAACATTCTTTAATTTAAAAAAAATATATTAACGAAACTTCCCTCACAACTTATCCCTCGCACGATCCTCTCTCTTAATTACACTTTCCATTAAAAATAGATGATAACTATACACAAAAAATGTAATGAGTGAATCCACATATTAAGAAATATTTGTGCTTAATGATAACACTTTTTTTTCTCTATTAACTCAATATATATGAGTATTTGAGCCACAAGTACATTTGAATGAGACTAAATTTCAATATTAAATTTATTTTGCTTTCGTATTAAAACAATGATCTTAGTCTTAATCTTTTGCATGAAGTTTAAAATATATATTAATAATATTATAACATAAAATATACTAACAAGAGGCTGATTATATATTTTGTACATGTAAGGACATTTTTTTTCATTATCAATTTATATGTCGTATACCGCTACACCGTCGAAGAAGATCAAGATCACATTCACATCAAGACGGATCTGAATAATCAAGGTTCTTGAACAAACAGTCTCCGCAAGGTTAACTTTGGAAAGGTTACGTTTTAGAGTACCTTAATAATGCACTTAGAGTATTGGGATTACTTTTTATAAAATATTTATTAAAGTGTTGGAGCGGAGCTTTAAAAGTTTTTATTAATTTTTTTTGAATTAATACTATCTAATGATTTTGTTCTCGGACACCTTTCCGTAGAAAAATCATAACTAATTCATAAAAAATTAGAAAAATACGAAACTGGCTGCCACGCATTCGTATCGAAATTATCTACAATCATGGCCTCGTTTGATAGGTCATTCAAACGAGATAGGATCTCGTTCAAACGACATCGTATGTTGTTCGAATGAGAAGAGTTATTTTCTAACATGTCACCGCCTTGATTTTTAGTATTTAAAGGGTGTCAGACCACTGTATTTCGTGTGTAGAAACACTAGTTTTAAACATAATATGATTTTGAGTGTTTTGGTTTATTCTCCAACATTTTAAGAGTTTAATCTCTTGTTTTACAATTCACAAATCCAAATACTTTTGTGTGAGTTGTTTTGGAACCCAAGAACAGATCTTTGCTATTGTTAAACTCTTTATAGAGAGGATAAATCTACACCGCACTGAGGTCATTAGGGAGTGTTGTGGTATTCCTGGGCTAAAGATAGGACTGTGGTTCTTGTGGAGCTTCTGCGGTTATTCCATTGCTGACGACATCGACCGACACCTGCGGGTATTTGTATGTCACTTGTGTTTTCGCTGTCATCCAATTGTAAACTGTTCTTTTACAAATTATAGTGAAAATAAAAAGGTTTTTGCCCTTCGGGGTTGATTTAATACTTTCAAATGTATATGCATGCGTTAGGGTTTAACTAAAATTTGGGTTTAATTAAAATTGGTTTATTCGAGAAGTTACATTTATTCCTCTGTAGCATACTGTCAGTACATACCTTTGGATTTCTACTAACTACTATCATGCCACGATTTGAATACGAACGGGCATCATATAGCTACGAGTTGACAATAGGTCTGGTTTTCAAGCGATTTGGTCGGTAAATGGATCATACCAATACCAAATCGATTTTGATTTGGTAAAACCAAATTTACCAGTTATACTAGTTGGTATGACAGCCGCAAACTCGAACCAAACCACACGCTACATCGGTAAAATGGATTTTTTCAATAAATTCAGATTTTTAGTAATTACAATAGTTTTCTGTAAATTTGTGCTTATGATAATATAGGTATTTTTGGTAATGTTAAATTTGGTATAAATAAATATTAATCCAATACATAATGGTAATTTCCCTACCAAATCATACCAAAACCTATTTATATGCACATTTAAAAGCTCTAGTAAGAAAATAACATAAACAAACTATATTAAAAATGCTCAAGTAACTATAAAATTGAGGTCTTAATATAAATTTACAAATTAAATTGAAATGCTCCCCTTTTTCCTTTTTTGCACTCAGATCGAGCTTCCCACTTATTCCATCTACAAAAGAAAAGATAAATATCAACTTTCAAGTATAACCTCTCCCTAATTTAAATATGGAATGCAACATTTGATATGATATATCTTAACTCTTGGAACAAATAAAGCTGCAAATGAATTGAATTTAGGCATAAATCTGTTATGTGTAACTTCCAAATATAACCTCTCATGTTATGCGTAAAAGGTAAAGGAAATGAATCTGTTGAGTTAATTAAGTTGATGGCAATCCAACCCCAGAGATTCATTGTATAAAATGCAAAAAAATCTCTTAAATGAATTAATTTCAACAGATCTTAGCATACAAATAAAGGAAATTTAATTATAACTTCAACATAACCTACATTAACATAATTCAAACAACAACAATTTCACCTTGAATCTAATAACAGGTTACAAAGTAAAATTATTTTCAAATTACCTCATTACACACTGTCATTGAAGATCTAAGCCAACGAACTCATTAATTACAACTACAAAAAATAGGAAAATAATCAGATGTTATCGTATGGCATAAAAAAAATACAAATCTAGCGTATGCAAAAAAATATTAACAAAAGATCAATGAACCAATGGTCTATCATATCAGTAAACTAGCTAACCATTTGTCTTTCACCAGATCAAAGTATTCACAATCACTAAAATAAATGCTCCAACCAATTATTGCAACAAAAGATCATCAACATATATTCCAACAACAAGAACTAAAAATGCACTGATGATGATGATTAAAAATATATATACCACACACGCAAGGCGAGATCAGGAGGGAAGAGATAGATATATAGATAAATAGATAAATAGCTCTTACTAGGAAAGATCGAGAGATAGAGAGAAGGTGAGTGGTGTCAGCTACTATGAGAAATATTATGAAAATTTAGGGTTAAAGTATGAGAGTGGGTTGTTTTATATGAGCTAAAATGTATGGATCAGATTGAATCTAATTAAGCAAAAGTTCTTATTTAAAAGAATAAAAATAGCAAGTGTAAATTTAAAAGTGTAGTTGTGTTTGATTTTATTCATTCAGTTATCTTGTTTTATTTAATTTGGTAGTTTCAATTTGGTAAGCTTGGTAATATCATTTTGGTATTTTCGGTATACCAATTTTGGTATTTAATATCTCGATGATTCGGTTATTAAAATGTTAAAATGTTATTTCGAACCACAAAATGTTATTAAAATGTTTAAAATATTATTAAAATGGTTAAAACGGTACAATCGGTAAATTCGTATTAAAATGTTAAAAACAAAACCAACCACAAAAATTGCAGTAATTTCGATGTTCGGTTATTGAAACTAGTAAACCAATACCAATTTTTTTTCGAACCAAATGGTATGCTACAATAAAAAATCATAATGCAAATATCCATGGTTGACAACGTACAAAACATTTTTTTAATTCCCCCTTTTCCTCGAAACATTTAGAAGAAAATACTCATAACCTCAAACTACACATGGTATTAAGCGCTATGTTATGCTGTATATTATTGTAATTGGGAGCTTAATATTAAATGTCATATTATATGATATCCTATAGGGTTATAATATATGGCAAAGGGTGAAAAACCAAGCAAACCACTATTTTTAAAATTTTCTCATATTAAGTTTAATGAAACGAATAACCAAAATAAATCTAAGCATCGATTAAACAATTGTTACGTTAAAATAGATTAACCAATTTTATCTTAACCTAAACATGAATTGAGGTAAGTGCAGGATTAAATAAGTAAATCAAACCACAACGCCCGGTATACGACGAAAACCCACAATGGAAAAAATCTCGGAGGACCCAACCGGACAAATTCACTACGTGTGGATTTAAAAAGGACACAACAGCAGACTTACGAGATATACTCGATGTCCTCGTAATCTTTGACACTTCGTTCCTCAACCTATGCATAGTGACACGTAGGAGTCCACCCATGCAGATGCCACAACAGGTGAGTCCTCACATGCCTAAGGCTCAACACCGTCTATGGATTGGAACACGAAATCCATAGCTTCTTCACCGAAATACCATAACATGGAGTGCACCATGCGTGAACAGCCAATGTGAAGTCCACTGTATGAAACAATTCTCTATAAGATGAAGATAATAAACCTTGGTGCCCACATACTAAGATCTCAAAGCACATATATGATGAAACGCTTGGATATTTAACAATGGGTGTAAACTAGGGTTTTGGTCGAAAAACGTGATCATGTAAGATCAAAACCTTTGGAGAGATTTTTTGAAGAGTTTTATGAATCTAAACTTATGAAAAAGTCTCTACGAAAACTGCTAATCTGAAGTCCTATTTATAATAGGTTTTCCAAAAATGGGATAAGACTGGAAAATAAATTTTGCATTGAAAAATGTGTTGATTAGTTCAAAAGAACTCAACCTCATTCAAACGAAAACACAATTCTCATTTGAATGATTTCCATAGAGAAACCATAGCAGGCCAATTTAGCCTCGTTCGAATTTCATTGGATCAAGCTATGACGAGCTGCCTAGTCTCGTTCGAATGACATACCCAATGTTCTTACAACGTCCTTATAAATTTCTAAAACCATTTTAAATCACTCTATAAAAATAACACCTAAAAATAAAATATTCAAGGATCAAAATAAATCCGTATTCATATCGGAGTGATCCTCGAAACATGAAGATGAAAAAAAGACACATAACTAGGCACGATGGTGTGAACATGATATCTTGGCCGCTACATCTTCAATCAAACATATGATAGGCTTGTAAGATCAACATACTCAAGTCCTAACTTATGACTCATATTTTGTCCAAACACGGAATAAGCCAAAACACATACAAAATGACTATATAGTACATTTGTCCTTACATTATGTTGATGTGATGTAACATTATAATTCCACGATATTATGCACATATTTCGGATTCAACAATGCCCTTATTTACACCTTTTCATTTGATGGGCTTATTTGTAAGCAACAATTTAAGTTCAAGTAACAATAAAAAAATGATTAGTCTGAATATAAATCATCGTTGGGCATTAGAGCAGTAGTATGTAATACCCCGTATTTTTATGGCTTTTAAATTTGGGGATTTATTAAATTTAATTGAGAATTGATTTAATATTAATCCAGAATTTTATTTCAAATATTTAGTAGCGTGACGAGAGTTAATAATTATTGGAAATTTGTTGAATATTACTTGTTGAGTAAAGTAATATATGATATACCCATATATACCCCCGACCAGGCAGAGGGCGCCTTCCAATAAGAGGAGCCCAAGATGGTCTCGTGACCCCCCAAGGGCCGACCCCTCATCAAGCTCAGACGACCCTCCAAGGGGCCGACCCCTCATCGGGCCCAGACGACCCTCCAAGGGGCCGACCCCTCATCGGGATCAGACGACCCTCCAAGTGGCCGACCCCTCAGCAAGCTCAGACGACCCTCCAAGGGGCCGACCCTATATCAAGCTCGGATGACCCTCCGAGGGTACGAAAGTACGAGGTCTAAATTAGGCCAGACTCACTACCGGAGGGAACTTTGCCCTCGGCCTCGTATCACGGGCCGAGGGTGACATCACCACAGCGCGTGGTTTGGGAGATGCGTGGAACAGTGCGCGTGAAGCTCCCACGGCACGTGGAAGACCGTTATAACAATATCACCCCCTCACGTGAGGGAATATTATGTCATCATTAGCCACAGGTGGCATCTACAAGTGTCAACAGGGGATTGGCTAGATCATCATTCACATGCACCATGCATACTTAGGGGGTACACTGCTCCCCCCAAGACCTATATATACTTATCACCTACAACCCTACAAGGGGATCGATAATTGTAACCCTAGCTAAAAACTCTGCTTGTATACACAGTAAAGAGAGAAAGTGAGCTTATGTGCATTGTATCCAAGGCCATTAGTGCCCATACTTAGTGGATCACACACTCACAGTGGATGTAGGCCTAATTGCCTGAACCACTATACGTCAATGACTTGTTCCTCTTATACTCACCTCCTTATATATATTTATACATACTTATACATCTATGGCTGCCATGGTACTTACAATTTGAGCTCATCATCACTTATCCGATGGTGCTAGATCCAAGCATCATCAGTTTAGTGCCATCTGTGGGAACGAGAAGACATATCTTCCTTTGTACAGCTTGACCTCACTGAGCACTCTGGTGGTGAACTATCTCTCCCCCTGAGAGGAGATGTTTCACCATTGAAAGAGACCCATTAAGGTTCTCAAGTTCACCAGTCCTTTTTCCAGTTCAGCTGTTCATAGCTCAAACACATGGCACCGGAGATGCCACCACCACCACTCCCTCCACCGGATAGTGGAGTAAGACCCAGTTCCAGTCAGCCACCACCTCAGTCTGAGATGGATGATGTGGCGGCAGCCTTGAAGTCTCTGGCAGCAAGCCAGTGGATCATGCAGGAGCAGTTCACAGCTCTAAGGTAGAACATACTAAGACCACCAGGGGTCTCACCTGAGATGATTACTCCGGCAGCGGCTCCAGGGCAGCATGAGGCCAGGGGACCACCCCAGGCACCACGCAAAGACCTGCTACCCCCTCAGCGGCATAGTGATGTCGCTGACCCCCGACGTCTATGCTTGGGGAGGCAAGGAAGCCCTTCCCCTGAGGACAGGTATGACGATCTGGAGGGAGAAGAGGCCCCCATAGAATGCTGGGAGCCATACGAGGTCTCCAATAATACTGTACGACCTCTCCAGGAGAGTAGAGGGAAGTGCGGGAGGCCAAATCCTAATGATCGCCCGAGAGGCTCTGCTTTTGATCGCTTGAGCAGGGGGTCGGCGTTTGAGAGGCTGGGCCCAGTAAATGACCTGCGGGAAAAATTGTCCAGATCAAGGAGTGCTGCGAGGTCCAGAAGGGAGGCAGTAGATGGCCGACCTCACGGGGGCTAACCCCTAGGACGGGATGATGGTCAGGGGGAAGTGAACAGCAGACACAGGCCTGCCGCGGCAGAACCCTCCATCCACCTTAAAGAGGCGGCAGGGGATAACATCGGCCAGGCTGACCCTACGAGGCCCTGGAATGACTCGATCCCGCGACTAGAAGATAAGATCGATGATATAATGAAGAGCCGGGACCCTCTTCAGAGAGGATACTCCATAGGCTCACCCTTTGTGGCAAAGATAGTCAACTTCCCTACGCCATTAAAGTTCAATCCAACTACGGTCACCCCAAGATATGACGGGAGTACCAACCCTGTCCACCATATTGAGATGTATCAATCAACGGCAAACATATACTCTATCTCAGATGAGATGAGGTGTCGTGCCTTCTCTGGTACTCTGACGAGGGCTGCACATGTCTGGTATATGTCTTTCCTAAAAAACTCCATTAAAAACTTTAAGCAGCTGGCAGACCGGTTCATCCACAACTTTTTCTTTGGGGTGAGACCACAGAAGAAGACCACACACCTGCTCTATGTTAAAAAGGGGAAGAATGAGAGTCTAAGGGACTACATAGCCAGATTCAACAAAGAAAATTTGGAGGTGGAAGACTATGAGGAGAGCATAGCTACGACAACCATGATTAGAGGACTCCAAAAAGGGAAGCTGTTATGGAAGCTCGCTGAAGACCCTCCGAGGACGATGGCTGAATTGCTGTCAATAGCAGGAAAGGTGATGAACACCGAAGAGGTGATGGCCGCAAAATACGAAGACGAAAAAGGAGGCGCTAGTGGGGGTAAGTACCCTAACAATGACAAAGAGGGGAATAAGAGGTCTACGGACGACAAGTTCGCTGATTACACCCCTCTAACGGTCAGCTGTGAACATATTCTCAATGAGATAAAGAGTGATCGGTCTCTGAAGTGGCCTGAGAAGTTAAGGGCAGCCCCCAACACGAGGAATAAAAACTATGGTGTGAATTTCACCAAGACCATGGCCACGTGGCAGACAAATGCTTTGCTCTAAAAGATGAGATTGAGAAGATGCGAAAAGAAGGGAAGCTTAGAAAGTACGTCGACAAAGGTGCCTTCAAGAGGGGCCGAGGGGACGACCCCAGAAAAAAGCGAGGCGATGCATGTAGAGAAGGTCCTCAAAAAAGAGGGGACGACCCTTCTGATGATGAGGGCGACCCTGACCTCCCGCCGAGAGAGGACCAAGTCCCTGTCAAGAGTCTTAATATGATCTCGCTCGGAGTGGGAATGATCTCCGAGGGTCTAGCAGGAGGAGGGTCAGAGGTCGCTGACAGGAAGGCCCATGTGCCTGAGGCCAAGGCCGTGACAAAGAGGGTACTCTCAACCTCTCTAGAAGCAAATTCAGAGAAGAGGAAGAAGGTCGACATCGACACACTGGTAGTAGGGTTCTCAAGAATGGAATTCAAAGGCCTCTTAGCCCCACATGATGACCCTCTCATCATCACTACCAGGATGCACGGATGCAAGGTGCCGAGGATCCTGGTAGATGGGGGCTCATCCGTAGACGTGATGTTTTGGCCATGCTTCAAAGTTTTAGGTCTCAGCCGTGCCAGACTCGTCCCATACCATCACCCTTTGATTGGGTTTAGTGGAGGAAAGGTTCATCCCCTCGGAGTGTATGAGGTTGATGTCAGGATGGGGGACGAGTGGCCGAGATGGCTTACAAAGAAGGTCAACTTCTTTGTGATGGATGAACATGTCTTTTCGGCCTATAATATTATACTGGGGCGGGTAGCCCTCAAGGGGTTCGAAGCTGTGCCATCTACGGTCCATCAGATGATTAAATTTTCAACCCTTTACGGGGTGGGGGAAGTTCAGGGAGACCAGACGACAGTGCGAGAATGTTATTACAACTCCAATGAAGAAAGAGAGACACGCAAGAAGGCTATAACCACTTACAATATTGATACCCTAGACCCCAGAGACGAGACGAAGCTAAATAAAGGAGAGGCCGCTGAAGAGGTAGAATCCATCATCCTCAATGAGGATGACCCGGAAAAAACAGTCCAAGTCGGCAAGTCTCTGAAGCCAAATATCAAGGAAGACCTCATCAGACTGTTGAAGAGAAGACAGAGCGTCTTTGCATGGAGTCACACAGATATGCCGGGGATCGACCCTAAAGTTATGAGCCACAAGCTCAACGTGGTAGAGGGTGAAAAGCTAGTTAAGCAGAAGAGGAGAATTTATTCTCGAGAAAAGTATGAGGTCATTAGGAATGAGGTCAGGAAGCTGGAAGATGATGAGTTTATCAGAGAGGTCATCTACCCTGAATGGCTATCCAACGCTGTCATTGTCCTAAAAGCCAACGGAATATGGAGGATGTGTGTAGACTTCACGGACGTCAACAAGCATTGTCCTAAAGACAACTTCCCCCTCCCCCGCATTGATCAGATGGTAGATGATACCGCAGGCCATGAGCTCATGAGATTCATGGATGCCTATTCAGGGTACAATCAAATCTTCATGAACCCTGAAGACTCGGAGAAGACAACCTTCATTACCGATAAGGGGACATACTGTTATAGGGTCATGCCCTTTAGCCTAAAAAATGCGGGGGCAACGTATCAACGCCTCGTAAATAAAATGTTCGAAGACCAAATTGGTAAGTCTATGTAGGTCTATGTAGATGACATGCTAACTAAGAGTTTGAAGGCAGAGGATCATGTGGAAGACCTTGAGAGGACCTTTAATATGATGGAAAAATACCAGATGAAGCTCAACCCGGCCAAGTGTGTCTTCGGGGTCGGGGCAGGGAAGTTCTTGGGGTTCATTGTCAACCAAAGAGGCATCGAGGCCAATCCTGAAAAGATAAAGGCCCTTGTAGAGATGAAGACCCCCAAGACCATTAAAGACGTTCAGAGACTCACAGGGAGAGTTGATGCCTTGAACAGGTTCGTGTATAGGGCCACAGATAGGTGTCTACCATTCTTTAAAATTCTCAGAAAAGTCTTCGAATGGAGTGAAGAGTGTGATGAGGCTTTCAAGGAGTTAAAATCATACCTGGGGTCTCCCTTGCTGTTGTCACGGCCCGTGCAGGGTGAACGACTTTATGTGTACCTCGCCGTCTTAGAGTCAGCCATCAGTGCAACCATTGTGAGAGACGAAGATGGGGTATAGAAGCCCGCGTATTTCAACAGTAAGGCACTCCAGGGTTCAGAGCAAAAATATCCAAGGATGGAGAAGTTAGCCTATGCCTTGATCCACGCATCGAGAAAGATGAAGCCATACTTCCAGTCCCATACAATGGTCATCCTCACTGACTCTCCTCTTAGGCAGGTCTTGCACAAGCCTAAAAAATCAGGGAGGCTAATGGCCTAGGCTATAGAGCCGGAGGAGTTTGACATTGTATATCAGCCTAGGACGGCCATTAAGGGGAAAGCATTGACAGATTTTATGGCCGAGTTTACTTGGGAAGATGATGAAGCCGAGGGTGAGAGCCACGGGAAGACAGATACCCAGCAAGGTAGGCTCATCGACACACCTACAGACAAGGCTGAGACAAGCACCGCTAGAAGGAAAGTGGTCGAAAATGAAGAGGGAAGATATCTCTTTAGACATGGGTCACTCACCGAGGGAAGCTTCTCAGAAGAACATACCGCGTGGAGCCTCTTTGTCGACGGGTCCTCTTGCGAAAGCGGGAGTGGGGCTGTATTAATAGTATCAGCACCCGATGGCATAGACATTGAGTACGCCCTGAGGTTCAACTTCAAGGCCTCTAACAACGAGGTCGAATATGAGACCTTGATAGCAGGCCTCTCCTTGGCCAAGTCTCTTAGTGTCGACCAGATTTTGGTTCATAGTGATTCGAGGCTAGTAGTGAATTAGATACTAGGAGCCTATGAGGCCAAGGACGAGAGGATGGCTAGGTACCTTGAGAAGGTGAGGTCATTACTAAAGAGCTTCAGAGAAGTGAAATTAAAGAGGATACCTAGGCTCGATAATGGTCGTGCTGATGCCCTTTCTAGGTTGGCCTCGACGACTAGGACAAATATCAGGAGGACAGTCCCAGTGGAAATTTTGCTTCGACCAACTATTGAAGATACTGAGGGATCCCTTAGCACTTGCCTTAATATTTCTAAGGAAGCTTCATGGATGGACCCTCTGATCAGATACATCAAAGAGGGGGAGATGCCAGAAGCTAGACTTGAAATGAAGAAGTTGAGATACAGAGCTGCAAAGTTCACTGTCATTGGGGACACCTTATACGAAAAGGGATTTTTGCTCCCCTTACTTAGGTGCGTTCACCCATCTGAAGTCCCATGCATTTTGCAAGATGTGCATGAGGGGTCATGTTCGAGCCACATTGGGGGCAAGTCCTTAGCGAAGAGGGTGATCACCCAAGGGTACTGGTGGCCGACCTTGGGGAAAGATGCCACAACATATGTGAAAAAGTGTGACAAATGCCAAAGATTTGCCACCATCCCTCACCAACCCCATCAGCCTCTTACTTCCATTACATCCCCGTGGCCATTTACAGTGTGGGGGATTGACCTAGTAGGACCTTTGCCTAGGGACATCAATAACTATCGGTTCCTCATTGTGGCCATTGACTATTTTTCAAAATGGGTAGAGGCGGAGCCGATGGTAACGATCACAGAGCAGAAGACCTTCCAGTTTATATGGAAAAACATTATATGCAGATATGGTCTCCCCAACACCCTCATCTAAGATAACGGGAATCAATTCAAGAATACATCTCTACATAAATACTGTGAAAGGGTGAGTATCAAACAATTCTTCTCTACCCCAGGCCGACCGCAGGCTAATGGGCAAACAGAAGTTATGAACAGGACGATCCTAGACGAGATCAAGAAGAGACTCGAGGAGGCAAAAGGAAGATGGGTTGAAGAGTTATATGATGTACTATGGGCCTATAGGACGACGACAAAGACCTCTACCGGAGAGACCCCATTCATGCTAGCTTATGGCTCAGAGGCCGTCATCCCTACTGAGGTTGGGTTTCCTACTTATAGGGTCCAAATGTATGACCCCCAGAGAAATACGGAAGGAGGAGACTTGACTTAGACCTGATTGAGGAAAGGAGGGAAGACGCCGAGATAAGGCAAGCCGCCTACCAGCAGAGGACTGCAAGGTTTTATAATTAGAGGGTGAAACAGAGACCAATTGCATTGGGGGACTTGGTCCTCAAAAAGACTTGGCAGAAGCCCAACAAGCTCTATCCTAGTTGGCATGGCCCATATAGGGTCATCGACAAAGTTGTCCCAGGGACTTATAGACTAGAAAACCTAGAAGGGGAACCCTTTTCCAACCCCTGGAATGCAGATCATTTGAAGAAATACTATCAGTAGTTTTGTAAAGTCTTATCGGACGACAGTTGTAATGGGTGTTGCTCTGACAGAACACTTGGGAAATTAATGAGAAATATCAATGTTTCCTCTCATCTTGTGTTTATCAGTTCTAGTACGGATGGAATCATCTTTGGAGAACGACCCTCGGCTATAATGAGGCTCAATGGTGGGGACAACCCCACCATTGCCCTCAAGAAAGACGAGGGAAGACTCCATTAAAAACCATTAATTTGGTATTGATAACCCTCGTCTATAATGAGGCTCAATGGTGGGGACGACCCCACCATTTTCCTCAAGAAAGACGAGGGAAGACTTCATTAAAAATCATTAATTTGGTAATCACAACCCTCGGCTATAATGAGGCTCAATGGTGGGGACGAGCCCACCATTGTCCTCAAGAAAGATGAGGGAATACTTGTTTAAAAACCATTAATTTGGTATTGATAACCCTCGGCTATAATGAGGCTCAATGGTGGGGACGACCCCACCATTGTCCTCAAGAAAAACGAGGGAAGACTTCATTAAAAACCATTAATTTGGTATTGATAACCCTCGGCTATAATGAGGCTCAATGGTGGGGATGACCCCACCATTGTCCTCAAGAAAAACGAGGGAAGACTTCATTAAAAACCATTAATTTGGTAATTACAACCCTCGGCTATAATGAGGGTCAATGGTGGGGACGACCCCACCATTGTCCTCAAGAAAGACGAGGGAAGACTTTGGTTAAAACCATTAATTTGGTAATTACAATCCTCGGCTATAATGAGGGTCAAGGGTGGGGACGACCCCACCATTGTCCTCAAGAAAGACGAGGGAAGACTTGTTTAAAAACCATTAATTTGGTATTGATAACCCTCGGCTATAATGAGGCTCAATGGTGGGGACGACCCCACCATTGTCCTCAATAAAGACGAGGGAATACTTTGGTTAAAACCATTAATTTGGTTATTACAATCCTCGGCTATAACGAGGGTCAATGGTGGGGATAACCCCACCATTGTCCTCAAGAAAGACGAGGGAGGACTTCATGAGTTCATATAAAGAATCACAATACAAATCACATAAGAGACAAATATGGAAGACAACAAGAGAGATAATAATATAAATGAAATATTACAAAGTGTTCTACAAAATAGAGTACAAAAATATTGATTACACTAAGAGGGTGTGGGCTACAGACAGCCACCCTATTGAGCAGCATCAGAGGGCAGGGCCTCAACATCTATGAGAGGGGTTTCCTCAATGACCAAAACTGGATGATCTTCAAGTACCCTCAACATGCACTTGAGATTCCACCTAGGCCAAGGCCTCATCAATCAGAGGGTCGTCCAGTTGGAATGCTTCGATGGAAGGGTAGACCGAAGAGACGACATCACCAAACTTGAGGACGACCCATCGGCAGGCCGTCCTGATCCCCCTCTCTAAGTATTCAAGGACAAAGCCTTAAAACTCGTCCGAGATTTTGTAGGCCTCCACAGCATCGGCCTCGATTTTCCTGACAGCCGCCTCAAGATCGGTATTGTGCTGAGCCCCCATGTTGGTCAAGGCCTCGTCCCTCTCTTTTATAAGCAAGTCCTTGGCCTCCATGTCTGCATCATGCTGCCTCGCTAGCTCATCCAGGATCCTTGCATGCTCAGTCCTTGTGCTCTCCAACTCAGCCCTTGCAGTCCCAAGCTCTGACTGAAGATCAGCCTCGTGCTGAACAACCCTCTCAGCTTCATGGAATTTTGCTTGGTTCTCATCCATCCACTTAGTGGCCGAGGTAAAGGCACAGACATACTGCATAGAAGAATGACATATACTCATTAAGAGGCCGAGAAAACAATTTGTGAAAGAATGTAACTAAAGGAATGAAGTGAGAACAGATACTGGAGCTAGGGTGTGCAGACCATAGTCATACACCATTGTTGGAGGCATCTTGGACAGGAATTCATAATCGGCAGCCGAGGGGGCGGAAAACATTGACGCTTTGGTCGCCCTCAAATTAGCAATAGGGGAAGATGGATCGGCCTTCAGTAATGTCAAATTTTAGGACCAAAAGGCCCCCATGCTGGAAGAGGAGGCGGTCCCCTCTGACGCCTCGACCCTTGCCCTCATCCGTGAATCAGGCCAAGGGTCAACCGGGACTTCTGGCTCTTTCCTTTTGTGCCTGTCGGAGGTCGGCTCATCAGGCGTCGGCCCAGCGGTCTTCATTGTCCTCAGAGCTTGTTGAGGCTCCTTCCCCTTTTTCTTTCCCAAACTAGATAGTAAGCTCGAGGCAGTCATTTCCTAGAGATGGTCTGATATACCTGGAGGACGACCTGAAAAGAGGACGATAGGTCAGAAAGATGCAGAGATAAAGATGAAACACTTGGAAAAAAGTAAAGAATGGGCAAAATTTTTTATAACTCACATAGCTCTGTCAGGGGGCCGACCCTCAGACCAGCTTCCTTGAGGAACCGAGGGGTCATCAGATCTTCAAACATTGCAAGGTCACCCCCTTTCCCTCGCTCCCTCAGATATTCGACTATATCTTTCTCTTCCAGACTAAGTCCGGGGTCTGACCTGGCTTTCATTGAGGGGTTAAACCATATTCTTGCGACCCTCGGACCATCGGCTAAAGGTTGAGCCTCGGTCATAAATTCCCATTCCCCAGACATGAAGAAAAATCTCTTCTTCCAGTCGTGGTTAGAGGTTTGCGCCATGTGGAGAAGTTTTTTCTCAGACCTCCTCGCCCCCAGATGATAGTACCCAGGCTGTTTGGACGAGGAGGTGATATTATAGCAGGCTAAGAATAGATCGGCCGAGGGCTCATCAATAGAGGCATTTTTCCATAAGGATACGTAGCCAAGGATCATCCTCCAAGAGTTGGGAGGAAGTTGAGAGGGGGAAACGCCGAGGGATGATAAGATGTCTACAACGGCAGGGGGAACCTAACACCGACCTTAAACATTTGTTCGTAGACCGCTATCTCTCCCTCTTCACCCTCAAAGACCCTCTCAGACTCAGAGGGAACCCTCATGGATATGTTGGGGGGGGGGGACACCATATGAATGCCTCCACAGAAGGAGGTCACGATCCCTGACTGAGGAAATATAGGACGAGGCATGAAATGTATCAACTGGGTCAACATCTGAGTCCTCATCATCTCCCTCGGCCTCATCACCAGCCAGAGGCCCCTGAGGAAAAGCCATCTGGAAGGCATGTGGGGATAGAGTTGCCACAGGGACAGCCTCAGAAGTAACCATACCCTCGGCCTATCGGGCTGGGCTTAGACCAGACGTCTCTCCTCTCCCAGAAGGTCCATCACCAATTGGCGACGACGCTCTCTCATCCATCTCTCCTAAATAACTCTTGGCTGGATGACAGGACGACCCACAAGACTCAGACGGCTCAAATGGCTTTATAGTGGCAAGAGGAATGGGAAAAATGGGTCGTACCCAATTAGGGTTGGCCCCTCGTCTCCTCTCCTCCTATTCCTCTATTCGTATGATCTCTATGAAGAGCTTCTCTCTCAAGGACGGGAATTCCTAGGCTAAATTATAAAGCCTCCTAAGCATTAAGGGGGAGACCCTACACTTGGAAGAATTTGGGTAACCTAACTACAAACAAGTTTGTAGTTGACCAGGCTGGACTTTTGGATTGAAACAAAAGAAATCGAGGGTTTTTAATCAAGAACACTAAAGAAAACTCAAGAACACTCAAGAACCAGTCGCCGGAGAAGACGCCGAAAAAGTTATGAAACAGCCTAGATCCGGCCCTACAAGCCTAAAATAAGAAAGAAAAAAAGAAATGAAAGTAAAGAGGACACTAGGGTAGAGGGATTACCTGAGGAGGAAGAGAGAGACTGCCAAACTCGAAATGTTGAAATTTGCAGAAATAGTGGTCTGTCTGTTGGAAATCTAGAGAGAGAGAGAGCTTGTGCGCGAAGAAGAAGAAGAGAAGTAAAGGTTTCAAAAATTTCTTAAATACCTTAGTAATGAATGGGCCCATTGACCAAGGCAGAGCAAAGCCCACGAGGAGGGCATCATTACGGCAAAAAATCCCAGGTCAAGTGTGCAGCCACCACACCTTAGAAACTGAAGCAACAATGAGCATCTGCCTAGGTGTCACAACAGCTTGGCAGGTGTCACTCATCAAACAGATCACACACTTGTCTCAAAAGCAACATTATCCTTCAGCCATCTCAACATCATCTATGGCTAAGGGCTGGGGGTGATTGATATACCCATATATACCCCCGGCCAGGCCGAGGGCGCCCTCCAACAAGACGAGCCCAAGATGGTCTCGTGACCCTCCAAGGGGCCGACCCCTCATCGGGCCCAGACGACCCTCCAAGGGGCC
The DNA here is from genome assembly GCA_949130495.1 of Sambucus nigra. Taxonomy (NCBI): domain Eukaryota; kingdom Viridiplantae; phylum Streptophyta; class Magnoliopsida; order Dipsacales; family Adoxaceae; genus Sambucus; species Sambucus nigra. The sequence goes on from OX422210.1 coordinate 262,323,180, forward strand.
GACCCCTCATTAGGCCCAGACGACCCTCCAAGGGGCCGACCCCTCATCAGGCCCAGACGAACCTCCAAGGGGCCGACCCTCTATCAGGCTTGGACGACCCTCCGAGGGTACGACAATACGAGGCCTAAATTAGGCCAAACTCACTGCCGGAGGGAACTTTGCCCTCGGCCTCGTATCACGGGCCGAGGGTGACATCACCACAGCACGTGGTTTGGGAGACGCATGGAACAGTGCGCGTGAGGCTCCCACGGCACGTGGAAGACCGTTATAACAATATCACCCCCTCACGTGAAGGAATATTATGTCATCATTAGCCACAGGTGGCATCTACAGGTGTCAACAGCGGATTGGCTAGATCATCATTCACATGCACCATGCATACTTGGGGGGTACACTACTCCCCCCAAGACCTATATATACTTATTACCTACAACCCTACAAGGGGATCGATAATTGTAACCCTAGCTAAAAACTCTGCTTGTATACACAGTAAAGATAGAAAGTGAGCTTATGTGCATTGTATCCAAGGCTATTAGTGCCCATACTTAGTGGATCACACACTCATAGTGGATGTAGGCCTAATTGGCTGAACTACTATACGTCATTGTCTTGTTCCTCTTATACTCACCTCCTTCTATATATTTATACATACTTATACATATATGGCTTCCATGGTACTTACAGTTTGAGCTCATCATCACTTATCTGGTGGTTCTAGATCCAAGCATCATCAATATATAAGATTGATTTTACTAATATTGTCAGGAGTGAATAAAATGGCAATTATGAAAATTTAAGTCGGGACGCGCCTGTGTCGTATTGGGACTAAATTATTATTTTTAAAAGTGAATAAATTATAAGTCACCCGTATGGTCATTTAGATTTTCCCAACGTGTTCGAAAGGGTCGATATAGTCAGAAAAGTGTACCCGGGGGTTTAGTTTGGGTCTCGGGGTATTTTTAGGCCTAATTGGCATCCCGAGAGGGTATTATAGTCATTTTGTATTTTTGGGTAATTAAACCCACGAATTTTCCTAAGATATATCAGTTATTAGAGGTTAGATTTAGGGTTAACAATCACAGAAACATAAGAACGACCATTAGAGAAGAAGGTAGGAAGCTTTCTAAGAAATCCAAGGCCAAGAACCCATTCGATTGCACCACCACCACCGCCAAAACATAGATCGCAAGACGAGGAACGCCGCCATAATCTCATCATCATCAAATCAGACATTAGAATCCCAGGCAAGTATCTATCTTGCTTTTCTTTTAGTTAATGTTTCACCCATGTTAGAATAAGATTGTTAAACACATGTTTCACTGAAGAATTTAAAGACTTAGAGAATTTAATCACATGTTTTAGAGGAAATATATATATTCTGGAAATCTACATCATATATAGAGGATTACCCACAAAATTGTATGGATTTAGAAGCAATAAATCTGGAAAAGAATTAGAAGAATGGAAGTTTTATGAAAAATTAGGATTCTTGATAATTATGATGTTTTACCCCATTAATTCAACAACTTTGATGAATTTGTACATGTTTCATGTAGGAATTCATGTATATAGATATATGTGACCATTAGTAATGTTTTTTGGGAGTTTAGGGATCGTTAATGGAGTTTTGGGTTGAGGTTGGAGAAGAAAACCCTTAATTATTGACTTGTACCTTAAAACATAGGATTCCTTGGTACAGGCTGTGTGAGAATGATAGTCATACGGTCCTAAGAGACATGAGGGGTATGTGCTGACCTCTTAGTGACTTGGAACTTTGCTTCGCCTCCATTTTGTGTGTATTGTGTTAATACAGTTCGAGAGTGATTCCGAACTAGTATTTCCCTTAGTACGAGTGATACGGGGACCATAGATTTTATGTGGGGTGCCGATAGTATATATATTATATGAGTGACTAAAATATATATATTTATATGTAGAAACTTTCTTCTGTGCGTATAAGTAGTTAAGTAATGAATGAATACTCCCGTTTATAATAAGTTTTCGGGAACTTTGTAACGGTACTGACTTGTTCTAAGTAACGTAAGAAATATGGAGGAGATTGATTTTATAAAACTAAATATCATAGCCTTAGTACTTCTTGAGATAAAACTTTATGGAAAATAAGTTAGATAGACTTATGAGTTTAGTAGTACGATAGGTGTGCACACTATGAGAAGTGAGAATTCTCAAGAGAGTGTCGCATACTAACATGGTTGTCACATTAGCCAATAAGCATTTTAAATACTTGATAAACTATTTTTAAACTGTTTTACACTCGGTCTTTGACCCGTCTTCTGTCATTTCTCTCTCTTATATATATATATATATATGTATGTATGTATTATCGGTGCCCAACCACAGGGGCGTCAGGCATATGATCTTTGGATTTGACGTGCTGCAGATATGTGGGAGTTCCAGACATTTGCTTTAGACGACCTCTTCATTGATTCAGTTCCTATTTTAGTTCTTCATAGTTTGGCATGTGTCGCCCGATTTCCATTTTTTTTGGATTTATCAGAGATTTATGTTTACTTATATTTCCAGTATTCAGTACTGATTGGGAGTTAACTTTTGTTAGGATGATTTCTTTTATGGTTCTTAAACTTGGTTTGGTTTATTTAGATGGTTTAATTCTTGTGTGTTAATTGCGACCCTTAGTATTTATGTGATTCTTAAACTGTTGTTTATTAAAAAGATTTTTATTGGAATTTAATATAATGAAAATAAGACTTTAAATTGTTTTGACACTTAGCTTAATTATTTTGGGTGTTTAAAATAGAATTAATTATTTTGCGACAGTGTTGCTAAGAATGAATCAATCGTTCACCTTGATTTTAATTTAATAAATGACTGATCACCTGGTATTTAATTAGGCGGGGCGCCACAGGGGGTATCAGAGCATCCGGTTCTAGTGTCCTTTAGGATCTGTATGGCTTATTTCTCTTCCAGCTTAGCGTCTTTGATTTAGAGCCCTATTTTTAGGACTGTTGTATTCTTATATTTATGCTTACGTCTTCAGCTATTTGAGATTTGATAATAACTGTAGACTAATAAACTTCCTTCTCATTTCAGATGCCTTTGAGATGCGCACCCCGAGACAGGAATGTCCAGCCCGAGCAGCTCCAGCTCAGGGAATGATGAATGCAACTAAAGTAGCTGCCATTGTTGCTGAGGCGGTGAATGCCACATTAGCGGTGGTGCAGCAGGATCCACCCCAGGTTCAGGCAGTGGCATCAGTACCAGCACAACTCCCCTCTGTATGGGAGTGGGTCAGGGATGCCTTTTAAAAGGTGCATCCCCTGGAGTTCTCGTGTAGTTCGGACATCGTAATCGCCAACCAATGGAAAAAGGATATCCAGTGGCATTTGCGCATGTATGAGTGCACCGACGTGCATAGAGAGTTACTGGATTCCTTCAAGCTAGTGGGGGCCGCTTTACAGTGGTGGGAGTCCACCATTGAAGAGTGCCCGATATGCGTGTTTCAAACAAAACCAAAATTTTCACCGAAAATTATCCAACTTTTAATTATGCACCAAACCAAGTTGTAAAAACCCAATTCTTACTTTAAACCAATTTTATCTTGATTAATCCTAAACATGCATCTAGTGATTAAAGCAAGTAAAGTAAAGTAAAGAATACTCACAACGCCGGATGTACGAGGAAAAAACCCAAAACGGGAAAACAACCTCGGACGGCCCAAGCCAGACAATCACTATGAACAATGGTTTTACAAAGACAAATTAGTCTTACACTAAGACTCGATCCCCACGGGTCTTGACCCTCCTTCTGATCTTCAACCGTTCTTCAATAGTGCCCATGCAGAAATTCCATCTTCTATAATACCTATCCACAACACACGCGTCCATGTATGTCTTGGTGTCCACCGATATGGCTTTGATTCGTCTACGATGTCGAACAAGAAGTCCTTTTCTTTTCTTCATCGCAAAACCCTTTGTGTTCAATGTGTAGAACAAACAACTTTGGTGCAGCAAGATCACGTAAGCATATAAGAATGATAACTTAGATCTTTCCAAACTCTAAGGATGTGTTTAAGATTTATAAACCTTAGGAAACATTTGCAAACAATGTTCTGGTTCGTAAAACTATTTTCCGAAAGCACACTTGCGAAACTATGATGAAAACACTGTTTAAATAGGATTTAACTGCCGCCTCGAAAAATGTGTCGTTCGAACGACATAAGGAAGTCGTTTGAGCGACATCCCATCTCGTTCGAACGAGATTGGATGTCGTTTGAACGACAGTGCGAAAGTTTGACTTTTTGTTTAAAACGTCTATTCGAAATAGAGATCCAAAAACGTCAAACTCTTTTACGAGCTTATCATCATAAGACGTAGAGTAAACCTTTAAAACAGTTTTAAAACATATAAAAACATTTTTCTTTATAAAAATTACATCCTTATCTTTTATAAAATAATTCCGAGCACCATTAATTATACGCATTCATACCTGAGTGATCTAGGAATGAAATTAACTTTGAAGATGATTAAACTTGCACCAATTAAACTTCGGCATGATTTAATTCTTTGAAGCTTTGCCACAACGTCTTCAATTTCTTCAATACGTCATAGACCGAGTGGGATGGTGACACAATGAAAATCTCCCTATGACATATTACAAACACAGTTTTGTTCACGAAATTGAGTCAAAACAATACAGGGACTCAATTGGAAATTTATGTCCTTACAACTACCACCTTAGAGGAGAGGGACATCATACCGATTCAGTCATTTTGGGCGCGGTTTGACCGCAAGTATTTCCCATCCGCCGTATAGACTGAGATGAGGCGGAGGTTACTGAATCTCAAGCAGGAGAGTATGAAAGTTGCTGAGTATGAGGAGGAGTTCACTAGACTTCTCACTATAGTGACGGATGAGGCACCCACTGAGGAGAAGAAAATACTGCTATTTTTAGATGGATTGGCCTGGAGGATTCGTTAGCACCTTATAGGCAATCTGTCGTTGGGTACTTACACCGACGTACTTAATGATACTTTATTGCACCGTCAGGATCATCGCTTCCATCAGCTGGGGAGCAAATGAGCAGGGGTGTCCAGCTAGCAGGGCAGGACAGGGGGCAGTAGTAGTACTGGTGGGGCACCAACAGCCAAAGGGTAGATTCGTCACAGTGAGCAGAGTTTCCATCAGGGGGTCCCTACCAAGAGATTCCAATCAGGATATTCCAAGCAGGGATTTGTGGGATTTAGACAGGGCCAACAAGGCCAGTCCAGTCAGCATGGCCAATAAGGCTAACACCGTCAATAGGAGGGCCATTAGGGCCAACAGCATTTTCAGCAGGGCCAGTGGCGGAGTGGTAACGGCCCTCTTTAGGGACAGATGTTTTGGATGTGGTAAGAATGGCCATAAATGTTAGGATTACCCAGAGGGGGATAGGGACCCACAGCAGCAGGGTGCCCGTAATGAGCCACAGAGGCCACTCTTTCCAGCCGTCCTCCTAGCACTAGCTCAGATGCCAGCTCTACCAGCCATCTAAGCAGCCCCAGTTTAGGAGGGGCAATTACATTATGGACGTGTCTATAACGTCCACCAGGAAGCAACACCTCATGCACCACCCGCGATTGAGGGTACGTTTCCTATACATGACACTATGGGTCGAGTTTTATTTAATACTGGGGCATCGCACTATTTTATAGCTACTCATTTTGCACGGGCCTTAGGGTTATTAGACATGACAGAGAATACAGTGACATGCGTAGACTCACCACTGGGAACGGGTCTTTGATTTTCTTTATATGCCGGGGTGTAGGTATAGAGATTGGTAGCTTGATTTTACCTCTAGACATTCTAGTTTTAAATATGCATGAGCAGGATGTCATTATTGGCATGGATTGGATCACCGCGTACAGAGCCATGATATATTGTTTCGGTCGGTGTATTATCTTTGCCATTCCAGGGCAGGAGATATTTTTGGTGGCGGTGCCTCGTCCAAAGGGAGGGTCTTCTACCCATTTGTATTACATAGAGGAGGATACCTCTAAGGAGATCGTGATTCCCCTAGATTCGATTCCAGTCGTTCATGAGTTTTCGGATGTATTTCAGAAGATACCGGGCCTACCCCCTAGTCGAGAGATAGATTTTATCATAGACTTGATGCTGGGAACTCGACTGATAGCACAAGCACCGTACTGTATGGCTCCAGCGGAGATGAGGGAGTTACGGGATCAGATAGAGTAGATGTTAGTCCAAGACTTCATTCGTAAGAGCACCTCACCTTGGGGCGCTCCAGTGTTGTTTTTGAAAAAGAGAGATGGTTCACTGAGGTTATGCGTGGATATTACTGAGAGCTAAATAAGGTCACCATACAAAATAAATATCCATTTCCTCGAATTGATGACCTATTCGACCAGTTGAGAGGAGCAACCTTCTTTTCGAAGATAGATTTGAGGTCGGGATATCATCAGCTACGGATTAGGGAGCAGGATGTATCGAAGACTGATTTCTTGATGAGATATGGATCCTATGAGTTCAAAGTCATGCCGTTTGGGCTGACAAATGCTCCAGCCATATTCATGGATTTGATGAACCGATTGTTCTGAGAGTTCTTGGATCAGTTTGTCATCGTCTTCATAGATGACATCCTGATTTACTCACAGACTGAGGAGGAGCATGCCGAGCACTTGAGATAGGTTTTTTAGACTCTACGAGAGCATTATCTATATGCTAAGTATGAGAAGTGAAAATTTTGGCTACGGGAAGTACAATTTTTGGGGCATGTTGTGTCGGAATTGGGGATATCAATTGACCGAAGAAAAGTGTCGGCAGTGAGGGAGTGGGGACAACCCACGACACCGACTGAAGTGTGTAGTTTCTTGGGGTTAGCTGCGTACTACAGGAGGTTCATCTGAGGCTTTTCGAAGATAGCGGGTCCGTTTATGAACTTGACTCATAAGGGAACACCGTATATTTGGGATGGTGCTTATCAATTGGCTTTTGATGAGATGAAAGATAAGTTTACTTCGGCGCCAGTTCTTGCTTTGCCCAAGCTGTGAGTGGAGTATCTGGTCTACACTGATGCCTATTTATGGGGACTCGGGGGAGTACTTCAGTAGGAGGAACACGCTATAGCTTTTGCCTCCCATAAGATTAATCCTCACAAAAGGAATTACCCCACCCACGACCTGGAGCTAGCAGCGGTCGTATTTGCATTGGGGATTTTGAGACATTACTTGTTGGGGGAAAAGTTCCGCTTATTCACAGACCACAAGTCACTACAATACTTGTTCACTCAGTGAGGGTTGAACATGCATCAACGCAGGTGGCGGGAGTTTGTGAAAGACTATCAGTTCGAGATACAATACCATCCGAGGAAGGCTAACGTGGTTGCTGATGCGTTAAGCCGTAGACGGGTAGGTGACGTAGCGAAAGTCTGGAGAGAAAATTGGAAAGAATTGGGTCACCAGGAGGCGGTATCCCATTACTTTATATCGGTTATGTCAGTAACACCCGAGATTGTCACGAGGGTGATACAGGCACAAGCAGCGAATACGTTTTGCCAGGAGCAGATTGTACCACTTTTAGCTGAGGGTGTTGAATCCTATTCAGTGAGCTCTGATAGGGGTTTGAGATTTAATGAGAGATTGGTGGTCCTAAAAGGAGAAGACTTACGTCATACAGTGATGACACAGTCGCACGGGTCTAGATTTTTGGTAAATCCCGAAGGGGGTAAGATATACCAGGATATGAGGCGGCAGTACTGGTGGAGTGGGATGAAGAAAGAAATTGCAGAGTTCTTATCCAAATGTTCTACCTGTCAGATGGTAAAGGTGGACCACCAGAGACCACCAGGGTTACTTCATCCATTGGAGATACCTACGTGGAAATGGGAAAGTATTTCCATGGAATTCACTACTGGGTTGCCTACGTCACAGCGGGGTCAAGATTCCATATGGGTTATTGTGGATCGATTGACCAAGGTAGCCCATTTTTTGCTAGTACGGACAAACTACACCACGGGCCAATATGCACATTTATTCATTATCGAGATCATTAGGCTACATGGGGTGCCCCTTGATATTGTGTCTGATAGAGACAAGATTTTCATGTCGCGCTTCTAGGAGAGCTTTCAGGAGGCCATGGGTACAGAGTTGAGATTGAGTTCAGCTTACCATCCACAGAAAGATGGACAAACAGAGCGTACCAATCATATGCTGGAGGATATGCTACGCATGTGAGTCCTTGATTTTGGAGGAGGTTGGGAGCCGTATCTTCCACTAGTGGAGTTCGCTTATAATAACTCCTATCAGTTCACGATCGGCATGGCCCCATTTGAGGCATTGTATGGAAGGCCTTGTCGTTTTCTCGCTTGTTGGCTAGAGGTGGGGGACAACAAGTTTCTCAGTCCATAGGTGATTTGGGATACTTTATCAAGGATTGAGCTTATAAGGAGTCGCATTCGGGTAGCCCAGGACCGACAGAAGAGCTACGCTAATGCGAAGTGGTCCTTTCGAGAGTTTTGCACGGGGGACCAAGTATTACTGCGTGTATCTCCTATGAAAGGAGTAATGAGGTTCGGAAAGAAGGGGAAGTTATCTTTGAGATACGTGGGCCCATTTCCCATTATCGAGAGGATTGGGCCGGTGGCATACAGATTGGGGTTGCCAGAGAACTTGCACCATATTCTCGATGTATTCCACATCTCGTCATTGAGACGATATCTTCGGGATGATATGGCCCATACTCACATCGCGATAGAGGAGATCGACTTACAGCTCGACAGTTCTTATGAGGAGAGACCAGTGGCAATCCTAGACCATAGCGAGAGAAAATTTAGGTCGAAGGTAGTTCCACTTGTACGGGTCCAGTGGGAGCATCATAATGTGGAGGAATCCACTTGGGAGTGCGAGGCAGATATGCGCAAAAAATATCCAAATCAATTTTTACCACGTATGCCTTATTTTTCAAATTTTGAGACGAAATTCTGTTATTAGGGGGGCAGTATGTAATACCCCGTATTTTTATGGCTTTTAAATTTGGAAATTTATTAAATTTAATTGAGAATTAATTTAATATTAATCCGGAATTCTATTTCAAATATTAATTACTAGCGTGACGAGAGTTAGTAATTATTGAAAATCTGTTGAATATTACTAGATGAGTAAAGTAATATATAAGATTGATTTTACTAAAATTGTGAGGAGTGAATAAAATGGAAATTGTGTAAATTTAAGTCGGGATGCGCCTGTGCCGTGTCAAGACTAAATTATTATTATTAAAAGTGAATAAATTATAAGTTGTTCGTATAGTCATTTCGAGTGTGCCAACGTGTTCGAAAGGGTCAAGATAGTGAGAAAAGTGTACCCGGGAGTTTAGTTTGGGTCTCGGGCCGTTTATAGGCCTAATTGGCATCCCGCGAGGGTATTGTAGTCATTTTGTATTTTTGGGTAATTAAACCTACGAATTTCCCTAAGAAATATCAGTTATTAGAGGTTAGCTTTAGGGTTAAAAATCACAAAAACATAAGAACGGACATTAGAGTAGAAGGTAGGAAGCTTTTTAAGAAATCCAAGGCCCAGAACCCATTCGATTGCACCACCACCACCGCCAAAACATAGATCGCAAGACGAGGAACGCAACCATATTCTCATCATCATCAAATCAGACATTAGAATCCCACGCAAGTATCTATCTTGCTTTTCTTTTAGTTAATGTTTCACCCATGTTAGAATATAATTGTTAAACACATGTTTCATGGAAGAATTTTATGATTCAGAGAATTAAATCACATGTTTTAGAGGAAATAGATATATTCTGGAAATCTCAATCATATGTAGAGGATACCCACGAAATTGTATGGATTTAGAAGCAAGAAATCTGGAAAAGAATTAGAAGAATGGAAGTTTTATGAAAAATTAGGGCTCTTGATAATTATGATGTTTTACCCCATTAATTCAACAACTTTGATGAATTTGTACATATTTCACGTAGGAATTCATGTATATAGATATATGTGACAAGTAGTAATGTTGTTTGGGAGTTTAGGGATCGTTAATGGAGTTTTGCGCTGAGGTTGGAGAAGAAAACCCGTAGTTAACAATGGCAGAATTTGGAATAACTACTTGATCGATCGATCGACCAAGAGCATTGATCGATCGACCCCTTTCCTCGATCGATCGACCCCTCCTGGAAAACTGCATATTTTTTCCTTTTTGTTTAATCCGTGTAAAATATGTAGGAACCCTCGAATATCATTTAAATAGTTTAATGGGTCATGAAGAGGACCAGTAGGGTCTAAGTAGACTCCGTTGAGTGAAATTTAATATGGGGTGAAATTTTGGGTTAACAAGGGGGTAGTCACACGTTGGAAATTATGCGTACGCTCACTAAAGGATTTAGAGACTCGTGAAAGACTTAGACCAGAAGGTTAGAGAGGGCGTACCTACTGAAATTATATTTTAGTAAGAAGGATTACTTCGAGAGATGAGAAGTAAGTATGAAATAATTATAAGTTAGAATAAAAGAGATGAATCTGTTATGCGAGTTAATTGAGTAAAATTGTACTAAGAACGGATAATAATAATTATGGGTCGTGGGGGAACCTAATTTTGAAAATGTGAATATCTATATATATGACAGTGTGACTGTGTACATATATTAAGTTTTATATTTGTGAATAATCATACCCGCGATACTTGCTATCACGGAGGTTGCAGCACCGGGACAACCTTATCTCGATGGGACCTTTATGGGGGATATTGACTTGTACCCTAGAACATAGGACTCCTTGGTACAGGCTATCTGAGAATGATAGTCAGACGGTCCTAAGAGACGTGAGGGGTATGTGCTGACCTCTTAGTGACTTGGAACTATGCTTCGCCTCCATTTTATGTGTATTGTGTTAATACAGTTCGAGAGTGATTCCGAACTAGTATTTCCCTTAGTACGAGTGATACGTGGACTTGATAGCAGAGTATGCCAGCACCATATATTTTATGTGGGGTGCCGATAGTATATATATTATATGAGTGACTAAAATATATATACTTATATGTGGAAACTTTCTACTGTGCGTATATGTAGTTAAGTAAAGAATTAATACTCCCTCTTTATAATAAGTGTTCGGGAACTTTGTAACAGTATTGAGTTGTTCTAAGTAAAGTAAGAAATATGGAAGAGTTTGATTTTATAAAACTAAGTATCATAACCTTAGTACTTCTCGAGATAAAACTTTATGGAAAATAAGTTAGATAGACTTATGAGTTTAGTAGTACGATAGGCGTGCACACTAGATGAGAGGTGAGAATTCTCAAGAGAGTGTCGCATACTAACATGGTTGTCACATTAGACAATAAGCATTTTAAATACTTGATAAACTATTTTTAAACTGTTTTACACTCGGGCTCTGACCTGTCTTCTGTCATTTCTCTCTCTTGTATGTATGTATGTATGTGTGTATGTATGTATGTATGTATGTATGTATTACAGGTGCCCAGCCACAGGGGCGTCAGACATAGGATCTTTGGATTTGACATGCTGGAGCTATGTGGTAGTTGCAGGCCTTTGCTTTAGACGACCTCTTCATTGAATCAGTTCCTATTTTAGTTCTTCATAGTTAAGGTATGTGTCGCCCGATTTCCTATTCCATTTGGATTTATCAGAGATTTATGTTTATTTATATTTCCAGTATTTAGTACTCTTTGGGAGTTAACTTTTGTTAGGATGATTTCTTTTATGGTTCTTAAACTTGGTTTGGTTTATCTAGATAATTTAATTATTGCGTGTTAATTTCCATCCTTAGTATTTATGTGATTCTTAAACTGTTGTTTATTAAAAAGATTTTTATTGGAATTTAATAAAATGAAAATAAGACTTTAAATTATTTTGACACTTAGCTTAATTATTTAGGGTGTTTAAATTGGAAATAATTATTTTGCGACAGTGATGCTAAGAATGAACCAACCGTTCACCATGATTTTAATTTAATAAAGGACTGATCACCCGGTATTTAATTAGGCGGGGTGTCACATTGTAGTTGTAGCCAAATATGTTCGTCGAATCCTTCCGGAAGGATTTTTTTTCAATCAAAATTTTGATTTCATTTTTGTTTAATGCACTTGTAACTCCAGTGATTCGTTTTGCATTTTTTATGTTGTAGTGTGAATTGGGATTATTAATTCTTTTTTTCCTTCCAAATAATATGCACTAAGAGTTTTATATATTCGTGTATTAAAGCCTTCAAATTGAAAGTATTTGCGATTCCATTATTACAGGAACGATTTATAGTTTCTTATCATATGATGTCTTCAAATTACACATCGTCTTAAAATATTACTTCAAACATTGGTCACATGTGCAACACAAGTGTGCACCAACTAGTTCTTTTAAATTCTGTTATATATAGAAGTAAAGAAGATGAAAAATAAAAAACTATAGGGATTTTTCTACTTGACCCCTGTAATAATGCTGTAATTTGACATAGCCCCCCCAAAAAGATGAATAATTAGATATAATCCCCCAAAACGTGACAAGTGTTACTCCCCGTTGAAAAACTCTATTAATTTGTATTTTGAGTTAACACCCTACTATATTTTGAACGAAAATGTCTTCCTTCCTCACTTTATCTACTTCTCCAAATCTGACAACTCTCAAATCAAATTTTAAAAAACGTAAACATTACAAAAAACTCGAAATAAAATAAAATTTATACACATATAATATTTAAAAACATTGTTTTTATTCTAAAAAAACATAAAAAATTACATTATCATTAAAAAAATGTTCTTTAATTTTTTTTTATAAAAACTATTTAACCGCTTTTTTTAAAAACTGTACATTTACTTAAAGAGTAAATTACTCTTTTGACCACTAAACTAATATGATTGTTCCAAAATGACTCCTCAATTATCAAAAGTGACAAGTTAGCCCTCAAACTAATCAAACCGATTTAACAAGATCCTTTCTTCAATTTGAATTGTTAAATTGGATGGAAATGGGTCATGTGCAATGCACATGACTCCTTATGTGGACAAAATGGGTAAGACATTAACCAAAATAATAAAGATAAAAAACAAAAAAGGGTTTTTTACCAATTAGTCCCATTTACAAAGTATGTAGTTCAGTAGGTTCAATCATTTTATTTTGCTCCAACAGGTCCCATAAAAATGATTTTTGTTTCAATAGGTCCTATTTGTAAACATATAGTGAATATTCACTTTATGTATAAATATGACATACTGGAAAAAAATATTATGATAGGACCTATTAGGAAATGTTTTATGTAAATATAATTTATTTGTCAAGATCCCAACAAAAAACCACCACCGACTCCATCTTCTCCCACCCAAAATATTCAACTCCCCCCCCAAAAAAAATACATTACTATTCCATTTCATCGGCTTTCGACCCAACAACCTTCCTCCTTAATCTCTTTCACGATCTCATTGTTGTCAGAAATGGAGGGTGTGTGGCAACTCTCACGAGCTCATTATTGCCAAAAAATGGAGGGTGTGTGGTGGCCATTGGCCAAAAAATGCAAGGCATATGGGTTTCTTTTTACAAAAAATCACAAGGATTGATGGTGGTGTTACAAGTGGTGGGAGTGCTATTACAGGTGGCTAGGCCTATGCCCAAACCCTCATTAAGAAACTCTCTCTCTCTCTCTTGTAATTGGAACCTAAGATCCTCTCTCTCTCTCTCTCTCTATATATATATATATATACACATATATATATATATATGTATATATATATATAACCCATTGCAAACATTCTAACCCAAATTAGTTTTTTTGTACAAAAAATCCACTAACGATTTTTATTTTTGGTAATAGTGATGGTTGTGGGGGCTAATGGTTGTGGTTGATTTTGATTTTGTTTAGTGGTTGGTCGGGATTACTGGTGGTGGTGGTTCCAGTTATAGTTTTGGGTAATTGTGGTGCTCGATTTGTTTTTGAGTAGTGGTTTTAGGGGCTAGTGGCAGTGGGGGGTGATAGTTTGGTTGGCTTATCAATGGATCAAATTTTATCCAAATCCGAATCCGATCCATTTAAGAGGATATGGATCATGCCTAAAATCGAAATATCCGATTACCCGATTACCCGTTTATTAAATGGAGCGGATTTGGATTCATATACTCCGATCCGTTAATAATTCGATCCGATTAATATTTTTAATATATATATAAATTGTATATAATATATTTTTAATTAATATACATTGTATTTAATAATATTTTAAATATATATTATAATAGTTCTTTATTTCATTATCTATTTTTTTTTGGAACATTTGCAAAATAAATTTATGAAATAAGAGTTGAAAATTAAAATGTTGCAAATCAAGTGGTCAAAAGTATATTAGATTGGATAATCAGATAAACGGATTGGATCTGAATCCGTTTAACATAAACGAATATGGATTTAGATTTTCCTGATCCGATCCGTCGGATAATCAGATCAAATCCAAATCCGTTTAACATAAATGAATATAGATTTGGATTTTCCTGATCCGGTCCGAATCTGATCCTTTTTACAGGCGTAGGTCGGGTAGTGATTGTGGGTCGGAGAAGATATTCCGTTAATGTTTTTTTATTTTTTTATTTACATTAAGGTCTGACCCATTTTCCCCCATAAGGAGTCAGGTGCATTGCACATGGACCATTTAGGTCCAATTTAACATCACAAATTGATGAAAGAGTCTTGTTAAATCAATTTGATTAGTTTGATAGCTAATTTGACACTTTTGATAGTTGAGGGATCATTTTGGAACAATTCTCATAGTTTATGGACCAAATGAGTAATTTAATCTTAAGTAAAACTATTTTCAACTTTATAAAAAATTGGACCCGCTTTTTTAAAACTGTGTTTATTTTTTTAAAATTGTGCATGCTTTACTTAAAAAAAAAACTATTTTAAATATTTATTTAAAAACTTTCTTTTGAGTTAAATAATCTATTTTTTTAAAAAGTGTGCATGCTCTTAAAATACTACTTAAACTATTTTTTAAAAAGTTTTACGTGTTTTTTTTCCCAATTTTAATTAAAAATATACATTTTGTGTTAACTTTTTTTTTTATATAAAATGTTTAAAATTAATTAAAACTATTTTCAATTGTTTTTTCTTACAAACATTACATTTTTTAAAATTGTGCGTGATTTAAAACAATTATTTTGATTGTTTTTTAAAAACAACCGTGCGTGTTTTTTACCCATTTTTTTTCATTAAAATGTAATTTTTTTAAAAACTTTTTTATATAAGAAACTCTACATTAATAAAAACAACTTTCAAATGTTTTTTTTTAAAATCATACATGTCATTTTTTCAAACTATTTTTTTTTAAAACTCTCTTAATTAACACACATAAAAAATATGTGCAGTTTAAAAGAACCAGTTCAAAATAATTTTAATTAATGCACAATTAAAAAAAGTCAAATACTTTTTAATCTAAAAAATTAGGAAAGGCCTATTGTTTTGATAGTAATATAACCTTTTTATAAAATTGTTTTTTAAATATATTTTTATAAATATTATATATGTTTTAGTTTTATTAGATTTCTATTTTTTTCATGTTTACTAATTTTGAAATTAGGGTTAATAGTTGTTAGATGTGGGGAAGTCAATGACGTGGGGAAGGAGGACATTTTCATACAAAAAATAGCTAGGGCTGATGTCAAATTATAGATTAATAAAGTTTTTAATGGAGAGTTAAGTTGATCATGTTTTGGGGGGTTATGTTTATTTTTTTATTTATCAGGGTTTATGTCAAAATACAACATTATTAGATAGGGTTAAATAAAAAAACCCAAAATTATATAGCGCACCATCAAGTTCACCACGCTCATCTTCTATGATCATGTTGTGAATAATGACATCATTTATGCTTCCTAGATTATCATGATACGAAAGACGAGTTGGGCATTTGACAATGATGAAACGAGATTGTAAACCACTGAAATCTCGATTCGCATCCTTTTAAGATCTCTCTTAACATTTTGTGAAGTATTTTTGCTTTGTGGTTTGCGGTTGTGCAATCGTTTGTACAAAAGTGGGCCATTATGGACATATACCATTATCGAGGCAATAAATCGTGTTGCATGATTGCCCATTGATAACGATATTGCATTCTGGAGACGTACCGTGCATGATCTCCTCGAAAGCATTCAAGTAGTTGAGAATATCTAAATCATTATTCGCATGCGACATACCGAAAATTGCATGTCAAAACCAGAGGACGTGATTAATTACGACCTCTAGTATGATCATGGCCTTCTTATGGTTACATCGATTTTCCCATGTCAAGCCACCAAATCATTTTCCACTCCCAGTGCATGTAGTCTCTGCTACCTAGTATGCCCGGGAAACGATGTCATTCCCCTTTTTCGAATACTTGTCAAATATCTTGGATTATAGGTGTCCTCAAGAATTGAGTTGAAAACATTACATAGACCAAACCTTAAAACATCTCCAATGTTTCCATGGAAGTGCTCTTCGTTATTAAGACATACTCCTCAATTGAATCGATCGAGTATCTATATGCGAGAATTTAGAGAGGCGCAGTAAATTTTTGGACACTTGAAAAACTACACTTTCCACGTTCTTCTTTCTTTTGTACAAAATAATTATCTTAAGAATATATCCCATCAAGAATATAGACGAACAACAAGCGTTGCATGCGGTAATGACATCATAATACATCGACATCGTACGTTGGGGCCTCGTAAAAATAGTCTTTCATTAATCATCGATGACCTCCCTCCCTAACCATGTCGACGACCTTTTGATTGGATATAAATCCCCGACGATGCATTTATTTTTGTTGCCATTACGCCAAAAATAAAAAATGGTTACGGCAGGGTGATCACGGTTTGTACCATGACCATGAGTTTTTGACCACAACTCTATCTATGACCCCAATTAAGGGTGATCTGTACCACACATTGGTCATGGTTCATGACCTTGACCACACGGTACAAAACTGTGACCCTTTTGGTGGGAAAAATGGAGCTAAATTGTCCATGATCCAAAACCCTGACCATTTGTTAAAGACTATGACCAATATCTGTCAAATATTGTCATGGTCCATATTTGTGACCCTCAACCATAAAATTCAAAATGGTCACAACAGTGGGGTTATGGTTGTTGATCGTGACCGATTATTGGATAATTTTAAGGGTCGCAGACTGTAACCAATTAATTTAATTCAAAATGGTCATGGACCTAGTCACGGTCCTGAAGCGTGACCCCCTTTCATTTATAATAAAAACCCATTAGGGTTTATTTATTATTTACCGAATGCCACTCACTCACTCACACACTCTCTCTCTCTCTCTGTTCGACCCTCTTCTCTCTAGGCTTCCACCATCGTTATCACCAACCTTTCACCACCTCTCTCTCACTCAAGTCACTTTTTACCTATACATATGTTTATGTACATGGTTGTGTATGTATTTGTATGTTTATGCATATGTATATGTATGCATATTTGTGTATGCATATGTTTATAATTAATTTTAACTTTAATACATTACTAATTTTTAATTTTATACAACTTAATCAGTTTATTTGGCTCAAGTACATTTTTCATCGCCATATATGATAAAAGATCACTTTTAGTAGCGAAATTTTCACATTTAGTGACGAAAAATACTAAAGTCTATTAAACTGATTAAGTTCTATTAAAGTCTAAAATCGAAAATTAATAATGTATTGAAGTTAAAAAAAACCTTATATACAAGTATATGTATGTGTGTATGTGGAGACATTAGCGTCGGGGTTAGGGCAAAAAATGAATCTGAACATTTGTACATTTTTTGAATTTCATGGATTTAACCACAATATAAACATGTAGTTTCATAACTGTTAGGGTAAAATATTATTTCATAATTGTTAGGGAAAAATGTTATTTCTAAAAATGTTAGGGCAAAATGTTATTTCATAATTGTCAGGGCAAAAGCTGATTAACATGTTATCTCATAATTGTTAGGGCAAAATGTTAATGTTGGTAATATCAATTAAAAATAAATTGGGAATATGAATTATCCATAAATTGTTAAGGCAAAATGTTAATGTTGGAAATATGAATTACCCATAAACTGTTTAATAATTATTATTTGAATTGTTATGCATAAAGTGTTTAAGTATATGGTTGTGTATGCTATAAATATGAATTAACCCTAAATTCTTTTAGAGTTCGTTAATGTTATGAATAAAACAATTGCAATGTTTAGTTCTAATTGAATAATACTTTAACATTTTTTCTTCTCGTTCCATATGCGGATGTAATTAGAGAACAATCATTGAATCTCAATTGATTATTGATGCTTTCTTTATTTAAATAATTTTACTTATATATTTTTTTATGTAAAATAGTCTTTTATATATTTATTATTTCTTGGTTGACCGTTGTGGCCATGTTCATCCTTTCTTTAAGTGGTTTCTATTTTGAGTGAACACAGATTGGTGGGAGGGCTTGCACATTGGTCTATATATAGTAGTATTAGGATTAATTGAATTGAAATGGAAATAAAATTATGCTTCTTGTGTTTGATTGATTAATTGGAAAACATTAATTAGTTTATATTGATATTGTGCGGATAAAGGATATCTTCACTTGAAGGATGATCCTTCATTTCATTAATAGTTCGTGTATTTTTTTTCTTAGTAGTGCATATATCTTCTTGATTAAGTGTTGTGGTTGTGTTCACCACTTCCTTAATTAGTTGATGTTTAAGTGAACGAAAATTGACAGAAGGGCTTTGTCATTCGTGGACACATAGTAATTCTAGGATTAATCGAATTAAAATTGAACTAAAATTGGACTTGTCATGTTTGATTGATTAAATGGAAAACATTAATTGTTTGGTGGACTCATAGTAATTTTAGAGTTAATTGGAGGCTTTACCCCTAGTCTTTGTATATTGTCCCATATGCAATAAACCTTATATACCTTTTTCTTCATCTCATTCACGTTATAAAACACTGGTCATATTCACAACCAAATTTTTATATATCTTCTCAAGAAAAAATGTGTCATGGTAATAACTACTTTTTAAAAAAAACTGAGAGATTATCCCCCCTAAAAACTATTTTTACTTGTGCCTGCCAGATAGATGTGACTCATATTTATCAATATGGGAATCGGAAAATTGAAAATTTTAATTACCTTATAAATCATGGAGTTGATCTCTCGCAACCACACCTTTTCAATCGTGTACTATTTCCCTTACCAAAATGCTGGGATGAGGCAATAGAGAATATATTTCTCATTCATAACCACGACCGTGCACTAACGTTAGTAACATTATTTAAAAAGGAACAAAAAAATATTCATCGATTTTGGATACAATTTCATAAACAAAGCATTGATCCATATTATGACGTCTCACAATATATGCTCAATCAATTTGACGTTGCCAATAAATCGAAGAAGAAAGAATTTCAAAATCCTGTCACATAAATTTATATGAAAATCATAGATACATTTCCAACATGTGGATGGAATCAGAAAAATCTATAAAAAATTGTAAAAAATAATACCATGCGAATGGAATCAGACAAAACGAGCATGTTTTAAAAGCTCTTGTAGAGGTATATATATATTCATAAACATGATAATCATACATTCTTTTGTAATTTTATTGATTTATAATAGAAAATGTCAAACATAAACAAAGATAATCAAACAAATAAAGACGCTCCTACTCCATCTCAATGCTCTCCTAATCCACCATCCTAATTCTCAACACCTGGGAGTTATCTATACTCCATTCTATCTCAGGTTCATTATACTCCATCTACACTGTCTCCGAGTCATGAAAATCCATAAAATCCTGTAGTCCAACTCCCCGAAATCCTATTACCGATGAATACCAAACACAAGAGAAGAAGCATATTGTGTTATCCCCTTACGGGAATCCTAGCAGTGACAAAATGCCATCCATATTTTGAAAGCCCGTTGTTTTAAGAGTGGAGAGATTATTATTAGCATCAAAACAGACAATTTGAAGAGTTTTTATTGTGCTATAAAGTATAACTCGTGAGATTAAGTTTGCAAAATTTTACATTCCCCTTGAGTTCGAAAACACTTGTTCTTTCCCGAATTGGCAAGTGAATGACAAACAATAAAAAGAACCTATGGAAGCATTACTTCCCGCCAGGACATTAAGTTCTAACATTTTGGCATTAAAAGATAAAGTTCCACGAAATATTGAACTACTCGTCATCCAATGGAACGACTTCTTGTAGAAAGAGGACAGGGAGGAGAAACTTGCCCAAAGGGAGAAAAATAGAGAGACCAGGGCAATGAAAGTTGATGTCCACAACCTTAGGTCCAAACTATATTATGATTTGAAGGATGAATGGGTGGAGAGGACTAAGGGGACTCCATAAGAAGGGTCTCGGATGAACTTGTAGTTGCATGCCCGATGGGATAAACATATTAACAAATTCATAAAAACATTAGCTCTGACTATAGTGAGTTTGAATTTAATTATCATATAAACGCTATGATAAAATAAAGTTGAAATTATTTTCCTAATTATATTATTATACTACAAGAAACGATAGATGGCATGTGGAGTAGTCAGTCATAGTGGAACCCCATGACATGGAATCGAATGCCATATCGAAGGTACTAGGGAAGTATAAAAGGGGGAGGAAAAGAGGTGTGATATCCAAGATGTCAAGGACCAAATTATTGTACAATGCACCTGAATTAGATGATCTCACTTCCGTGTGGAGTCACATGTATACCCACGCAAAAGACGTGTGGAATGTGAAAGAGGAAGTGTCAGGTCTCAATAAGGATATGAGTTCTGTTAACCGTAATACCCCGTGATTTTAATGACTTTTAAAATGGGTTATATTTTAAATTAATGGATTAATTGGATTCTATTATTAATTAATTCATTTGGGTTTTATCCGAATTGTGGATATTAAAATGGATGATTCTGAATATTACTTAAAGATATTTAGGTAATATATGAATGTGATGTTATTGATATTGCTGTAAGTTGTTAATTCAGTAATTTGAATTTTAGTCGGATGCGGTATGGGACGTGTCGGGACTAATTTGTTAAATTAAAAAGGAAACTTATTTTCTATCAACCTTATAGTCATTTCGACTGCGTCGTTGCATCCGAAAGGGTCAAAATAGTCAGAAAATTCTATTTGGATGTTGAATTTGGGTCTCGAGTCATTTGGAAATGAAAAGACAACCCAAAAGGGAATTTTAGTAATTTTTACAAGGGGATGAATAGTGATTTGGTCCTATTATAAGTATTTGGAGATTAGTTGAACATGGGTTCATTCATCTCTTCTATATAATATTGAGAAGTCATCTTCTTAGAGAGAGTGAAAGGTTGTTTGGGAAGAAAAAAGCTTACTTGGGAAGGAGAAGAACCAAAGACCAAAGGTCACCACCACCAACCACCACCGGAGGTTGATCGAAGAAGGGAGAACCACCTGTGATACACTACCCCAAAGGATCAGACCTTTATTAGAGGCAAGTGTTTGATAACTTCAATCTAAGTTTGTATATTGTCCATGTTAGGATAGTTCTATAAAGATGAGATTTTTCATATTTGGAAGAAATGATGGAGTTGTTAAATGGATTTCTGGAAAATGGAACTACGTAGGTATCAAACTCATGTTGTAGGTAGATAGTAATCCAAGAAATAATCATAAATCTATTGAAGAAATTCTGAAAACCATTGACGTGTTCTTGAAGATATTATGTTTATAATTTTCTGGAAAAAGAGGATATAAACATGCTTTTAATTCAATCTCTAGATGATTCTATGATGTTTAGAACATTAGAAATCATTTATATATGTTGATATATCATGTAGTAAGGTTTATAAGTCTTGATTGATAAAAAATGGTTAAACCCGTAGTAGAAAAAATGCAGAAAAACTGGGCTGTTACCTGGGTGATCGATCGATCGACCCCCTGCCTTCGATCGACCGACCTCCCCAGAATTCCTAAAGTTGTTTATTTTTAATATTGTTTCTTATCCCAAACCTTTTATAGATCTTTGGTGATTATTAATTGGATATTATGGGACTTAGAAAAGATCAGTAGGCCCTAGATAAGATTCGAATTAATTTGATTGGAATTTAATTGATTAGAATGACGATAATTATATTGAAAGGAATTTCGGTTGCTAGATTCATTTGTTGGATTCTAATTGGTATGCATGAGGATTAAAGATAGGACAAGTAGGGGTGATTGAATATAACACCTGGGTATCCTTAAGTTTACAAAAGGGTTTAATTCTAAGTGATAGAAGATGTGTTTATAAGAGATTTGAAACTATCGGTTTTAAACCTAATTAAAGGGGAGTTTAATTCGTAGTGATTCGGGAGATATGATGATATGGACCAGTAGGATATTAGTGATTTATTACTGAATATAATGTTGAGGAAAAACCTGTTTGAACCTTGAGTAATGAGTGAGGCTCGGGGATAATTAAATTAAGAAGTAAAGCCATAGTATTTTAATGCGTAGGATTTTAGAGATATAATGCTACGTATGGGAATTATCGAAGGGTAGTACGAGTACCTTGTTGATATTATATTATAGGTATGATATTGCCTATTTGATTGACTGATGATTTATGTGTATGGCATACCTAGCTTACTTTCTATCGACGATAGGTTTACGCATGAGGGCTGTCATATCCTGATGAATCCATGGGATCTTTGATTTGTCGCTCAAGAACATAGGTCTATGAAAGACTTATCGGGATGTTGATTAGTCCGCTGACTGTGGGAACGTTGGTATGCGCGTGACCCATGGATACGAGAAATATGTTCACCTCCAATTATTGTGTTGATGTTTATGGTTCGAGAAATCCTTACCGAACCTTTTGTCTCCTATTCAGCGACTAGCGATATTGGGACATGATAGGAGAGTAATGCATTGCACCGCAGCTGTGACTCAGGGTGTCGTATTGTATATATATATATATATATATATATATATATATATATATAATAATAATAATTAAATGAATCTATATGCTGGTTAAATCTATCTACGGTGATAATTGTAGATAACGGTGAATAGATAAAGAGAATGGAATTAAGTTAATGAATGTTTATTCTTATAAAATTGAAAAGCTTAATTCATGTTAATGAGAAACGATTCATGTTAATGAGAAACGTATATGAATAATTATATGACGTATGGTATGGGACATACGGGGTTATGATAGGGGACATAATCATATTATGGAAACTAGTGAAGATGAGCCATTAACTAGGAGGTTAATAGGAGACGTTAAGTGTGCACTCTAGATGAGCGGTGAGATTAGCAAGTGAGAGTCTGGATACTAACATGTACATAATAAATGCTTTATTGCACTAGTTAAATTCTTGCTGTTTTCAAAATTATTTTCACATCGGGCTCTGACCCGTTTCCTTGCATATTTTCTTTTCTATTGTACATTCTATATCAGGTGTCCGCAACAGGGACGACAACCTTAGCGGATTATGTCGAGCTATGCAGCTATGGAGTATTGCTTAGATGCCTATCTTCATTTGATTCACAGTATTTTCTTAGATAGGGCATGTCACCCAAAGGAATTCAGTTATCTCTTCTTTATGAGTCAAATACTCTTGTACTCGTGTCTTTTTAATACATTTGATGTTGTTGGGATTACTGTATTGGATTATTAGGTGGGAATGTTTATTCCAATTGCATTTAAATTCTTTTGTGTTATCGGTTCGGTTATATGTGTTGTAGAATAATATGCATAGTGTTATTTCAAAGCTAAAAATGGATTTTGTTCAATTAAAATTTGGAAAGTTTTTAACACCAGCTTAATTGGGTATTGGGTGAGTTGTAAATGTTTTCAAGAGTGATGCTAAGAATGAGACAAATGTATATTCTGTTTTAATTTGGTATGGGACTGGCCACCCGGTATTTAATTAGGCAGGGTGTTACAGGTGGTATCAGAGCATCAGGTTCTAGTGTCCTTTTGGATTTGTACGGCTTATTGTGTTTTTAGCTTAACGTTTTTTGATGTAGAGCCCTATGAGTAGGATTATTGATTTTCTATTTACGCCTACAATCTTCGGCTATTTTAAAATATCAAATACTGATAGTGTACTCTCGTTTCAGATGCCTCCTCGACGTGCACCTCAGCCCGCCCCAGCTCAGGGTACGACGACTGCGGTCGAAGTTGCTGCAATTGTCGCTCAGGTAGTCAATGCAGCTCTAGCTGCTATTCATCCGGCTCTAGCACAGGCACCAGTTATGCCACCCACGCAAGGGCAAGTGTTTCCTACTGCATGGGAACGAGCGAGGGATGCTTTTCAAAAGGTACACCCACCTGAGTTTCAGGGAGGATCAGATGTTGTGACTGCTAGCCAATGGAAGAAAGATATCCAACGGCACTTGAGAATGCTCTAATGCACTGAGGTTCAACGTCAAATACTAGCCACATTCAAGCTAGTAGGGGCAGCTTTGCAATGGTGGGAAGCTACGACTACTATGGAGGAGAGAGATACAATGATTATCTAAGACTTTTGGATACGGTTTGATGGGAAGTACTTTCCTTACGCCATCCAAACAGAGATGAGGCAGAAAATAATTGAATTGAAGTAGGGAGAGAAGACGGTGGTGGAATACGAGGAAGAATTTATGAGATTAACTAATTTGGTACCAGCAGAGGTACCCACTGAGGAGAGGAGAATTCTAATGTTCACTGATGGGTTGGACTATAAGATTCGCCAACATTTATTGGGAAATCTTTCACTATGTACATATGCAGATTTTCTTAATGCTGCAATGCTTCAGTTCCAGGATAACCGCTTACATGCTCATGGTGTCAAGCGGGGGTTTGGGTCAAGCCTGCAAGGAAAGACTACCAGGGGCAGTTCTAGTGGAACTCAGCCAGGACAGAGTCATCAGTATCAGGGTGAGCAGGGTTCCCAGACAGGGGATTATACTAAGAATTTATGATCTGGAGATTCTCGATTTGAGGATAGAGGTAATGGGCAAGGACAGCAGGGCCATCAGGTCCAGAGACAGGCTCAACAGGGCCAAGGGAAAGGAGGTAATGGCCAGCAGGTACGGGGACAACAGGGGCAAAGTGGTGGAAAGTTTAGGGGAAAATGTTTCGTGTGCGACAAGTGTGGCCATAAATGACAAGATTGTCCTGATAAAGACAAATTCCCTCAGCAACAAAATGCTCGATAGGAGTCACAGATATCAGTGTTTCCACCAGCTGCTCTTCCAGCTACAGCTTCGGTGCTAGCACTACCTCCCATTCCAGTAGCACCCGTGCAACAGGGTCAGTACGGGCGTGTATATAACGCCCATCAGGAAGTGATTCAACAACCACCACCCGTTAATGAGGGTACATTTTCTATCTAAGGAATTATGAGGTGTATATTGATTTTGAAGCGATTAATATTGTGTGGGCAAAAGGGTTGCTAAACTTAGTTTATATCACTGTTATTTACGTAGACTCACCGAGGGCCGTGGGACACATATATTCTACACGTTATCGCGTGGGTTTTATTTTTATCATGGGATTACTTACTTTGGGCATGCCCGATCATGATGTGACTATCGGCATGGATTTACTTGTGGAATATGAGAGCGTATGTACTACTACTAGCCAGCATCTTGTCTTTAATAAGAGAGTAGATGAGTAGACTTTTAAATTGCAATTGATAAAACCCGTAGAGAGGTTATATACTATTGACTAAGGACCTGAGGAGTTTCGATGACCGACTACTTTCGGTAGTAGTGTATTGGGGGGTTCCTTATTTTGATTTCGCTTGCGAGACACCCCATGCATGAAACTAATAATTGTGGGAGTCGAAATAAGTTAGGTCTTTAGGATATGAGTTTATAACCTTTGTGATAGATCCGAGTATTATGCGTGTAACTATATCCATTTTTTTAATGAAAGTGGTACGATAGGGTTAGTAGTGGCAAATGGACGGTTATGGGCGGTTATGGACGGGTCAAAAATGGATATGGATAAATTTGGGCGGGTCAAAAGCGGGTTGGACATAATAATGTGGGCGGGTTTGGGCGGGTTAAATTTGGGTCGGGTCGGGTCAAACCCGGATCGGGTCGGGTTGACCCGCCTTTTTTTTTTGAAAAAATAATTATTATACCATATACAAATAAATATGGTATAATAATTTTGAAAAAAAATATACAAGTAAATACTTGAATAAAAAAAATCTTTAAACTTTTTAGTAATTTGAGTTTTATTTTTGTGAGGGTCCAAAACCATTTTGACCCGCTAATGACCCGCCAACAAACCGTCTCATTGGATCGTTCAAACCATTTTGACCCACAAACACAATTAATGGGCCCCGAACACATTATTTTGGATGGATTATGGGCGGTTTCATCCTTAAGAACCCATATTGCCGGGCCTAGATAGGGTGTATGGGCGCCCTGGATGGTTGGATTGTAGTAGTTTTCAAAATTGTGAAACTGTAAGCAGTGTGACTTGAGGATTTATTTGTTTAGTACGTGAGGATCATTTTTCCCAAAGTTTGCCACGAGGACGGTATAGGGAAGATTGGATAAAGTTTAAATTCGATTCAGTTGAAACAATATGGCGAGGCTTGGCATAAAACATTAATGGGGATTTTCGTTAATGTACTGTATGGGCGGTACGACATAAATTATTTGCGATGTGAGATTTATACTCAGAGTTGACCTTATCAGTATAGTTTATTTTTCTGAATTTGGGGATGAAATTCTGTTATAAGGGGGGAAGTATGTAATACCCCGTGATTTTAATGACTTTTAAAATGGGTTATATTTTAAGTTAATGGATTATTTGGATTTTATTATTAATTAATTCATTTGGGTTTTATCCGAATTATGGATATTAAAATGGATGATTCTGAATATTACTTAAAGATATTTAGGTAATATATGAATGTGATGTTATTGATATTGCTGTAAGTTGTTAATTCAGTAATTTGAATTTTTAGTCGGACGCGGTATGAGACGTGTCGGGACTAATTTGTTAAATTAAAAAAGAAACTTATTTTCTATCAACCTTATAGTCATTTCGACTGCGTCGTTGCATCCGAAAGGGTCGAAATAGTCAAAAAAGTCTATTTGGATGTTGAATTTGGGTCTCGGGCTAGTTGGAAATGAAAAGACAACCCAAAAGGGCATTTTAGTCATTTTTACAAGGGGGATGAATAGAGATTTCTGAGTTTGTCCTATTATAAGTATTTGGAGATTAGTTGAACGTGGTTTCATTCATATCTTCTACATAGCATTGAGAAGTCATCTTCTTAGAGAGAGTTAAAGGTTGTTTGGGAAGAGAAAAGCTTACTTGGGAAGGAGAAGAACTAAAGACCAAAGGTCACCACCACCAACCACCACCGGAGGTTGATCGGAGAAGGGAGAACCACCTGTGATACACAACCCCAAAGGATCAGACCTTCATTAGAGGCAAGTGTTTGATAATTTCAATCTAAGTTTGTATATTGTCCATGTTAAGATAGTTCTATAAAGATGAGATTTTTCATGTTTGGAAGAAATGATGGAGTTGTTAAATGGATTTCTGGAAAATGGAACTGTGTAGGTATCAAACTCATGTTATAGGCAGATAGTAATCCAAGAAATAATCATAAATCTGTTGAAGAAATTCTAAAAACCATTTATGTATTCTTGAAGATATTATGTTGATAATGTTCTAGAAAAAGAGGATATAAACATGCTTTTAATTCAATCTCTTGATGATTCTAGGATGTTTAGAACATTGGAAATCATTTATATATGTTTATATATCATGTTGTAAGGTTTATAAGTCATTTGGGTTGTTAATATGAAGGTTTGACTGATAAAAAATGGTTAAACTCGTAGTAGAATAAATGCAGAAAAACTGGGCTGTTACCTGGGCGATCGATCGATCGACCCCCTGCCTTCGATCGATCGACCTCCCCATAATTCCTAAAGTTGTTTATTTTTAATATTGATTCTTATCCCAAACCTGTTGTAGATCTTTGGTTATTATTAACTGGATATTATGGGACTTATAAAAGATCAGTAGGCCCTAGATAAGATTCGAATTAATTTGATTGGGATTTAATTGATTCGAATGATGATAATTATATTGAAAGGAATTTCGGTTTCTAGATTCATTTGTTGGATTCTAATTGGTATGCATGAGGATTGAAGATTGGACCAGTAGGGGTGATTGAATATAACACCTGGGTATCCTTAAGTTTACAAGAGGGTTTAATTCTAAGTGATACAAGATGTGTTTATAAGAGATTTGAAACTTAAGGATACCCAGGTGTTAATGAATATAATGTTGAGGAAAAATATGTTTGAACCTTGAGTAATGAGTGAGGCTCAGGGATAATTAAATTAAGAAGTAAAGCCATAGTATTTTAATGCGTAGGATTTTAAAGATATAATGCTATGTATGGGAATTATCGAAGGGTAGTGCGAGTACCTTGTTGATATTATATTATAGGTATGATAATGCCTATTTGACTGACTGATGATTTATGTGTATGACATACCTAGCTTACTTGTTATCGACGAGAGGTTTATGCATGAGGGCACTCATATCCTGATGAATCCACGGGCTCTTTGATTTGTCGCTTGAGAACATAGGTCTATGAAAGACTTATCGGGGAGTTGATAAGTCCGCTGACTGTGGGAACGTAGGTATGTGTGACCCATGTATACGAGAACTATGTTCACCTCCAATTGTTGTGTTGATTTTGTGGTTCGAGAAATCCTTACCGAACCTTTTGTCCCCTATTCGGCGACTAGCGATATTGGGACATGATAGCAGAGTAATGCACTGCACCGCAGTTGTGACTCAGGGTGTCGTATTATATATATATATATATATATATATATATATATATATATATATATATATATATATATATATATATATATGAATTAAATGAATGTATATGGTGGTTAAATCTATCTACGGTGATAATTGTAAATAACGGTGAATAGAGAAATAGAATGGAGTTAAGTTAATGAATGTTTATTCTTATAAAATTGAAAAGCTTAATTCATGTTAATGAGAAATGATTCATGTTAATGAGAAACGTATATGAATAATTATATGACGAATGGTATGGGACGTACGGGGTTATGATAGGGGACGGAATCATATCATGGAAACTAGTGAAAAGCAGCCATTAACTAGGAGGTTAATAGGAGACGTTAAGTGTGCACTCTAGATGAGAGGTGAGAATAGCAAGTGAGAGTCTGGATACTAACATGTTCATAATAAATGCTTTATTGCACTTGTAAAATACTTGCCGTTTTCAAAATTATTTTCACATCGGTCTCTGACCCGTTTCCTTGCATATTTTCTTTTCTATTGTACCTTCTATATCAGGTGTCTAGCAACAGGGACGCCAACCTTAGCGGATTATGTCGAGGTATGGAGCTATGGATTATTGCTTAGACGCCTATCTTCATTTGATTCACAATATTCTCTTAGATAGGGCATGTCACCCAAAGGAATTCAGTTATCTCTTCTTTATGAGTCAAATACTCTTGTACTCGTGTCTTTTTAGTACATTTGATATTGTTGGGATTACTGTATTGGATTATTATGTGGGAATGTTTATTCCAATTGCATTTAAATTCTTTTGTGTTGTCAGTTCGGTTATTTGTGTTGTAGAATAATATGCATAGTGTTGTTTGTAAGCTAAAAATGGATTTTGTTCAATTAAAATTTGAAAAGTTTTTAACACTAGCTTATTTGGGTATTGGGTGAGTTGTGAATGTTTTCGACAGTGATGCTAAGAATGATCCAACTGTATATTCTGTTTTAATTTGGTATGGGACTGGCCACCCGGTATTTAATTCGGCGGGGTGTTACATTAACATCACCTTGAGACAACAAATAAATGAAATTATATGGTTGTGCTAAATGCTTAGTAAAAAATTAGGTGGATCTCAATTCATGCCTCAAGGTTTGTCCTTCAAAATGCCTCCTTCAACATTCCCCTTTCATTCACCTGCACTTACTGCACCCTCTTTTCGAGCATCATCCTCCTCCCTACACGGTGACTAAACTAAGGAATATTATATTATGAACTTTACCAACACCAGGTTCATTGGGTAGTGCACTATATTTTCTATAATTATGAGAACACTTGGCATGGTCACTCTTTGCAAAAAGGCGAGGCTAAGATATTGGAGGATGAAATTTACCCAGGTTACGAACAAAAGGGTGTGTTTGTTAGGCTGTATTTATCAAGTAAAAGAAGAAATATATTGTCTGGACAATTTATTTGTTGGTGAAGATTGTGCGATAAAAAATGTTTTATTTTCATATTTTGGGACACGCTTGTAATCATTTTAATTTCGTGGGACATGTAATGACATCTTAATTTGTTTTAATTTTAATTTTTCATGGTTTAATGATATCTTAATTTTTTTGGTTTTATTTTTTATTGATTGAACGCTGGGATTGAATGAATTTTCTTGAATTATCAACTGATAGTTCTCGTATGTAATATAACATTTGTTTAAACCTAGTTACATAGGTGAACTGAATTTTGAAGAAATGTTTAATGGATTTCCTATAATGCAAAGAGTGGATGAGAGAGAGAGAGAGAGAGAGAGAGAGAGAGAGAGAGAGAGAGAGTAACAGAGTCTTGTGGGTACCCGAATTTGGCATCATAGGCTCAGACGAGTAGCCTGATAAAACGGCCCAAAGTCTGGCCCCTCGTATCTCAATAGAATTCAGTTCCGACTTAGTCCACTCCTGGAATCTCGCAAGGAGATACTCTAGGGGTAGAAGATGGATGTGGGGGAATCCAACACCCCCACCCCCAATAAAATACATGTATATAACAAACCCTAAGCCTGGGGAAAAAGGCACGCACTGTATTCTCTGTAAATGCTCCCCGGAGTATATAGAAATAATACTGACTGCACCATCGTGGACGTAGGCATTTTTGCTGAACCACGTATATACTGTGTTGTGTGATTGGCATTTTATGTTCTTTATTTCCTCTGGTGATTGCGCTTTTCTTATTTATTTGTGTTGAATACAATTTTCACCACAATTGGCGCCGTCTGTGGGAAGCATTTGTCTTCCCTGAGAAATCCCTCACCAACAAAGAAGTTTGAAATGTCTGGTCACAGCAGTAATGCTCCTCCGGCAGGAGATATCCAAGAACAACCTGCTCCTCGCGGGATCAGATCTGAAGTTCGGCGTTCAGATTAGAGGGCTCGCCCAGAGAGGCCAGCCTCAAAGGAGTGCCAAGGACCAGCAAAGTCCACACAAGTCTCCAGATTGATTGATGCCTATGAGGCGAGGCTCCAAGAGCAGAGGGAGTCCGCTCGCAAGCAAGAGGCTGAGAATTCTCGCCTCAAAAGGAAATTAGAAAGGATGTAGAAAGATCTCCATCGCAGCACTAGGCGACGTCCATATCGCACTCCTAGCCCTTAGGCGAGCAAGTCTCGCAGCCGAGGAAAGAGCCCTAGACGTGGATCCCAGAAGAGTGAGAAGCACGAGTCAAGTGACGACTCGCTCGAGCTCCAGCGACCAGCTCGCCGTCATAGGAGCCCAACTCGCAGTAATGAGAACATAAAAAATTTGGTCCGAATGGAGATGGACCAACACCCAGCACATCGCGGTGAAAGATCGACGAGGGAGCTTACTAGACAAGCTCTCAAGACCCAAATGAAATCCCCTTTCTCAAGGGAGATAGAAGAAGAGTAAGCCCCCAAGAAATTTTCTATTCTGAGATTCAAGATCTATGACAAAAAAACTGACCCTATTGATCACGTTAGGCAGTACAGGCAAGCCATGACTCTCTGGAACCACCGAGATGCACTGATGTACCAAATTTTCCGCTCGAGTCTGCACGATGTGGTGCAGAAATGATTCGAGAGGATCCCTCACAGGTCTATCTGGAGTTTTGAGTCCTTAGACATGCTCTTTACGACCCGATTTATTACTAGTATCTCCCACCCCAAAAGGATGGATGCTTTACTAACAATGAAAAAGACGCCTCAAGAGAGCCTCCGGGACTACGCGAAGAGGTACTGGGAGTTGTTCAATTAGGTCGAGGATTGCTTGGAGCAAGTAGTAGATTGGTTTACCCATCTCTTTCCTTCTACACTAATCCCTGACGAATATAGAGGCCACGACCAACGATGACCTGATGGCTCGCATTGAGAAGTACGCCAAAGTGGAGGATATGACCCGCCTTAGTACAAGGGAGAATGGTCGAACCAATCTTGCTGCCAAAGGCAATGACAAAGCTGAGAACTAGAAGAAAGGAGGTAAGAATGGGGGCAAGAATGGCTCCAAGAACGGAGGCAAGAATGATGTTTCGAAAGAATTTCAGGCAGTCAACACTGTCTTCAAAGAACCAATCTATAAGATTCTGGCAAAGATCAAAGACGAGCCATTTATTAAGTGGCCCAGAAAGATGGGAGGAGATCCCTCAAAGAGAAATAACACGCTGAGATGTGCTTTTCATAAAGAGGGAGGACATAATATCGAGCACTGCAAAGCTCTTAAGTCTCACCTCAAAGAACTGGCCCAGTCTGGGCACTTGAACAAGTTTGTGAAGAGGAAGGCAGAAAAATTTACTGCTAATGGAGAAACAAGACCTGACAATTTACTCGAAGATGATGTTGGCCATGAATTCACAATAATTCATGGGTCATCTGAGATGAAGAAGATTCAGGGGAATTCAACTCGGATGGAGGTAAAAAAGCTTATAGCAGTAATGCAAGCTTTTCAGATCGATCCAGTAAAGACACAATTAGGAAAGCGTCGGCGAGCAGATGACGTCGACTATAACAAATATATCGTGTTCATAGATGAAGATCTGGTGGGAGTAAGAACCCCACATCATGACGCTTTGATCATTACGCTCAGGATAGCCAACTACGACGTCGACAAGCTACTCGTCGACCAGGGAAGCTCATCCGAGGTAATGTATCTCGACCTATTCAGGAAATTAAAGTTAAGCGTTACTGACTTGAAGGAAGCCACTATCCCTCTAGTTGCCTTTGCTAGAAAAGTGAATATTCCTTTGGGAAAGATCGTGCTGCCGGTAAGGGTAGGAAGGGTCTCCAAGATGATCGAGTTTCTGGTGGTCGACATCGACTCGCCATATCAAGCTATCCTCCGCAGGGGGTGTCTACATGCAATGAAGACAATCCCTTCAACCTACTATCGGAAACTCAAGTACGTAATCGTGTGAGGAGTAATGGAGATTCATGAGGATCAGGAGGTGGCAACAAGGTGCTTCATAGCATCCATCTGCCCGAAACCAAAAAGGTCGAGAAGGCCAAAGAGAAAGTCGAGGAACATGAATGTCTAATACCTTTAAAATAGCAACTAAGATATGGAAGGCCCGGAGTGGAGGAGACCAGGCTCCTCCCCTATGATCGGGTGGTCGAGAACCTGGAGGAAATAACATCCGGTGGAACCAAGTAAGGAAGGAGTTTTTTGATCGAAACTTCTCTTACAGAACAAGAAAAGAAAGAATTGACGGTTTTACTGAGAAGCAAGCTAGACGTTTTTGCGTGAGAACCTTACGAGCTGTCTGGCATTGATCCCAGTGTGGTTTGCCATAGGTTACACATCTACCCCACTTTCAGGCCTATCGCACAGAAAGCACGGAGAGCCGCGCCAGAGAAGGCTAAAACCGTAGAGAAAGAAGTTGAAAAGCTGCTGGATGCAGGATCAATACGGGAAGTTCAATTCCCTAAATGGTTATCCAACCCAATAGTAGTTTCGAAGAGTAATGGAAAATGGAGAGTCTGCATTGACTTCACTAACCTTAACAGGGCATGCTCTAAGGAAAGTTTCCCTTTCTCGAAAATTTACCATTTGGTGGACGCCACAGCAGCTCACACAAGAATGAGTTTTCTGGACGCATATTCGGGGTATCATCAGATTCCCCTGCATGCACCAGACCAAGATAAGACAGCGTTCATCACTACTGTTGAACGATACTGCTAAAAAGTTATGCCCTTTAGACTCAAGAATGCAGGAGCAACTTACCAAGGCTAGTCACCAAGATGTTAAAAAACCAGATGGGAGAAACCATGGAGGTCTACATCGACGATATGCTCGTCAAAAGCAAGCGAAAGGAGGACCATCTCTCAAACCTATCCAATACCTTCGAAATCCTTAGGAAATACCGAATGAAGCTCAACGCGAGCAAGTGTTCTTTCGGTGTCCAGTCAGGAAAATTACTCAAATATTTGGTTAACAAGAGAGGCATTAAGGCCAACCAGAACCAGATCGATGCAATCAATAGGGTACAACCACCTCACACGATACGGGATGTGCAGAAGCTCACAGGTATGCTCGCCGCCTTGAACCGTTTCATTTCAAAGTCCTCCGAGAAGTGCAAGCCATTCTTCCAGCTCCTGAAAGGATACAAATCAGTAGAGTGGAATCAAGATTGCTCGAAAGCATTGGAGGAACTAAGGACCTATCTTAGCAAGCCGCCTTTGCTCGTCATACCTCAAGAAACTGATTCCCTCTACTTATACCTCACCGTTTCCAGCCACGCCGTCAGTTTTGCACTGGTGTGCGAGAAAGCAGGAATCCAACATCCAGTCTACTACATGAGCAAGACCTTATTGGACGTCGAGCAGCGTTACCTGCCACTGGAAAAGCTTACCTTCGCACTAGTAATACCCTCGAGGAAGCTGAAACATTACTTCGAAGCTCACACTATCACCGTCCTTACATCACACCCCCTTAAAGCAATCCTGGAGAAAGTGGATTTGTCTGGCAAACTGTCCAAGTGGTCAGTCGAGCTCGGACAATTCGATATCCAATTTTAGCCCAGGAATGCAATCAAAGGGCAGGTTCTCACAGATTTCATCACAGAATTCATTGGCGAACAGCCCTACGGCTAGCTTCAACCCATGAAGGAAATGGAAAAACACAAGTCAGAAGGGGTCTGGCGGCTGTTTATCGATGGAGCCTCCAACTCAAGGGGGAAGGAGTAGGCATTGTGCTCGTCACTTCAGAGGACAAAATCCTCGAGCAAGGGATCAGGCTTGGATTTGAAGCCTTCAACAAAGAGGTAGAATACGATGCTTTGATAGCTGTCCTGTAAAAGGCATAGGCACTGGGGGCAAAGCAACTACAGGTGTTTGATGACTCACAATTAGCCTCTAATCAGATAAGTGGGGACTTCAATGCAAGAAATGAAATAATGGCAGCCTACATTGCCTTGGCAAAGGAACTAATGTCCAACTTTGATAAAGTCAATGTCCAATAATTTCCTAGAGGATAGAACAACTATGCCGATGCCCTGGCAACCCTAAGTTCAGCGATAGATTCCAATTTGAAGAGGACGATCCCCATTGACTTCCTCTCCCATCCGAGCATCAACCAGAGTGATGAGAAGTCAAACCTAGAACACATGCTCCAGATCGAGTCAGCTCCCACTTGGATGGACCCTCTGAGGGAATTTTTGAAAGATGGTACACTTCCAGATGACAAAAATTCCGCTCATCAGATAAGAGTCAAAGCTGCTCGTTTTCACCTATCTCCCGAGGGAAAACTATACAAAAGATCATTCACCGGCCCTTACCTTTAATTTGTCGAGCAAGTTCTAAACAAGCTTCATGAAGGAATCAATGGAAGCCATATTGGAGGAAGGTCACTAGATTTTCGAGCAATGAAGGAAGGCTAATGGTGGCCATATATGCAAAAAGATTCGGCAGTATACGCTCGCAAATGTAAAATATTTAACTACATGCTCCTATGGTTCAGCAACCTGCCAGTGACCTCAAATCACTCACCAGCCCCTGGCCTTTCGCCCAATGGGGAATGGACATCATAGGCCCATTTCCTACCGTCGTCGGCAACCGCAAGTATCGGTTGGTCACAACGGACTACTTCACCAAATGGATCGAGACAGAGCCATTGGCAAACATCCGAGATGCAGATATGATGAGATTTATATGGAAAAAAATAATTACCCATTTTGGAATCCCCAAAACCATTATCACTGACAACGGAACACAGTTCGAGAGTGGCCTTTTCCAAAACTTCTGCAATGAACACAGAATCATGCACTATTTCAGCTCAGTGGTATACCCCCAGAGCAACGGTCAAGCCGAGGCTTCTAATAAAATTGTGATCGATGGGCTGAAGAAATAACTAGAGCGAGCCAAAGGTGCATGGGTGAATGAGCTGCCGCATATTTTGTGGGCTTACCGCACTAACCCATGGCGAGAAACTGGGGAAATCCCATTCTGACTAACATACGGAATGGAATCAATCATCCCCTTGGAAGTTGGTCTACCAATGATGAGAACCACCCTTGTCGACCAAGGCCATAATGATGCAGCATTACTCGCTGAACTTGACCTAGCTGATGAATGCAGAGAACTAGCCCTAGTAAGGCTGGTGAGCTATCAACAATAACTCGCGAAATAGTATAACAAGAAGGTCAATTCGAGGGCATTCCAGGTTGGGAACTACGTTCTAAGGAAAGTCCTTGGCAGCGCAGTAAAACTATCGGACGACAAGCTAGGGCCGAACTGGGAAGGACCGTTCAAGATAATAAGAGACAATCTACAAGGAGCCTATCACTTAGAAATGCTGGAGGGCAGAGAGATACCCCGAGCATGGAACACAGCCAACCTAAAGAAATTCTATTTCTAACTTTTTCTTTTTCTTGGCTCTCTTATCAAATCTTTGGAATTGGCAACTCATTTTTTATTTACTTGTGAATTAATAAAAGATGTTTGGCAGTTGCATTCTATTAAGTGTTAATCCTGTATTGAGAACTTTATAACTTGCACAACCTTTCCAAATAACAGGCACCTTACTCAAAGCATAAAATCAGGGTATCACCCTCCTGAGGTATTCGTTATGAAACACGAACAACCTCCTAGCATTGCCCTGGCAATATATGAAGCCCTATAGGGGATCCTTTGGCAATTTGACCAAAAATGATTTGGTCACCAAACTATGTTTGTATCAAAAAGCCTGCTCGGATAGAACATCCAGCGCCAGGTGTGTCCTTGCCATTGCCACACTTAGGCCTAAGGGAGTGTGACGACACGACCTAAAAGGTAAAGTGAGGCAAAATGGTATCTTATAAGCATGCTGGACTGGGAGGACACTAACTCAACATTGCAACCCTACCAATCTAGTCGGCCATTAGGGGCCCAAGATAATTAAGTGAGAGATAAAAGATGAACACATGTTTAGTCGACAAGATCGCCCAAAACATAGATATTATGTTACTTTATCACATTTATAACAAGAATGTACAACCCGTGTTTAGTCAGCGAGATCGCCCAAAACATCAATATTACATTACTTCATTACATATATATAAAGAGTTATAGCTGGTAAAATCCTTATGAGGCTGAGGCCTCTGAACAAGATAGTCAGCCACTTGTTCTCTTCGACCATCGTCTAGATGAGGAGACAGTTCCTTCTCGACCTCATTAGCAGTTGGCTCTAATCGCTTCCTGGGAATAGCATCGATAGGGATCTATTGGTCGTCCCTCTTAAAAGGGTTAGGTCGTAAAGTTGAAGGAGAGATCTCATGACGGTACCAGAGTACTGAGTTCCTTAGAACTTTTAGATCCATAAGGTCACTCAACCACCCCCTAATAAATGCGAGCTCTTCAAACTCTGTCAGCCTCGTCGGAGCATCTGCCCAATCTTGGTCGTAACCATCAGCCCACACTCACCGAGGTCCTTTCTTAAACAGATGCCTTAGCCGTGTGACATCCCTTTGGAGCCCAACAGTAATCACGTATGCTCGACAAACATCTTCATAGATCTCATCCATTTCCCTAGTTGAACTTCTTACGTTTGGACTAACTCATAGAACAGTCGATGAGGTAGAACCTCGCAGAACTGGAGGAGTATCGCTTGGTCCTGTGCCAGCTCGTGATAAAGAGGAACCCCTTAAAATGTGAGGTGTGATGCTCGACGCATACTCCCCGAGGCACAACACTTACCTCCTTAAGGATTCATTTTCGTGTTGCAAAACCTCTTCGACTTGGTTAATCTCAGTAGCATCGAGGAGTCTTGCTCTCAGAGTGTTCATTTCCTCTTGAACATAAGCTCCAACTTCTTCCATTTCCTGAAGCCTGTCTTTCAGTTTAGCAATGAGCTCCGACTGATTTATGAAACTTTTATTCCTCGATCACAGTGATTTACAAATTCTTACGAAGGTCTGGCAAAGTTGAGCACTCACATCAGGACCGAGCATTCTTCCCAGTTGAGAAGTGGCTGATATATACTCATCTACATCAATCGACTACAGGCCATAAAAGAGTAGTAAAGGATAAAATGAATCAGTACACTGAGGAAAAAAGTATTTTCATTTCATTCATATATAAAGGATCAAAGTACATTGAGAATCAGAAAGGAACATTACAGACAAGTTAAAAATACAAAAGAAGTCCTAAGAGCAGTCAAAATAGCAACCTCAGTAGCAGTAAGAGCTTCACCCTCAGAGGGAACAACTACTGTTCCCTGAGAAGGAAGAGCACCAGCATGAACAGTTTGGGGGGCAGGGGCAACATCTTTAATGTTTAGGGTAGGGGCTTCATCTACAATAGGCTTTGAGCCTGGATTATGCTCATCAAATAAGGGAGAGTCAGTATCCACCCCAGCAGCCAAAAGAGCCTTATTCCAGCCCTTCTTGAAATTCAGTTAGTTGATGTAGCCAATCTGAACATCGGCATCTTCATACGCCGCATCCAAACCATCATTGTAATAACTCTCCTTCAGAGAAGCTTCCTCAGACTCCTTATCCTTCAGCTTCTCCACCAACACCTTATTATCCTCCACCACCACTAGCTTGCTCAAGCAGACTAAATCATAGGCTTGCTGCAGCTCATTTAGACCCTTGACCGCTGCCTCCCTCTCCCGATTGGCTTCAACAAGGGAAAGATCAGAGGACATCCGAGCAGTATCAGTAGTCTTCAATATGGCCTTGAGCTCATTGCTCTTCCCCTTTAAAGCAGCGTTCTGCTTTTCCAACTGAGCATTCTTATTCACCAGCTCGTTGCGAGAGAAATAGAGCACGGTGAAGTCAGTCATGAACTGCAAGTAAAAAGGAAGCATTAAAAGAATGTAGCAAACAGAGTTTTATAAGTGTTAAGGAAAAGAAACAGACTTACCAAGGCCAGCCTCTGGCTCGTTTAAAAAGCTAGATGGTAAGTCCCCATCGCCCTTTGGCGATCAACAGGCAGAACTACTCTCTCGAGCAGCACATGATCCAGTTGGGGAGAGATGGAAATCGAGGTCCCCTCTCGCAACGCAGACATGAGCATTAAAGCTTGCCCAACCTTCATCCTCGCTTCCACTCTTCTCCTCTCTCTCCTTTTCCTTATCTTCCCTCTTCCTCTCCTCCACCTTCTTTTTCTCTTTAGTCTTCTCTCTCTCTCTCTCTCTCTCTCTCTCTCTCTCTCTCTCTCTCAACTGCCCTTATGCTTTTTTCTTATTCTTCTTCTGTTCATAAGTAGCAGACTGAGCACCAGTAGCAATATCCCCACTCCTGGATTTTTTCTTCTTCGACCACTGAGTGAGTAGGGGGAACCATTTCCTCATCATCATCATCACGGATCAGGTTCCTCCTAGGGGGAACCATTTCCTCACTAGAACTACTGGATATACTTGAAGACTCTTGAGCCTCAGAAACCTCTTCTGAGCTAGAAGAAATTTCACCATTGGTGCTCGCCTCACCAGTTACACCTTTAGCACTTCCTCTAATATCACTTTCAGAACTGCTTTCTTCCTCGTCCAACTGGATGGGGCCAACAACAACTTCTTCAGTAATATCTAGTATAGCAATGCTGTCTACAGGCTACGCAATGAAACTGGACCCGATGTTCTTGTACTCCAGGAGAAAAGCGGCTGATCGGGGATGTTCACCTTCTGCCAAAGGCTCTCTGATGTTCTAAGTCTTGATGAACTCAGTAGCTCGAACCTCACTAAGAGCAGGTTCCAAATTCTTTGTCCTCACTGAAAAGAAAAGAATATCAGAGAAAGCATACATTAACAAAGAGATTGAAAGATCAGAGCGAAGATTACCTATGTAATCTTCCCCATAAAAGGGAACAGTGAATCTATCAGACCTCGCCCCCTCAGTCTGGGGGGAGAGCTGCCAATTCCTAGCAAGAAATCCCTCTTGCCAGTAGTCCTTGTGGGAATCAAGTAAATTTACTACCAATACTCTGTCAGGACTCCTGGCCTTGAGGTAAAGAAGACTAGATCTCCTTCGAGAGAAGGAATAATAAAAACAAATTTTAGCGAGCCCTAATTTAGTGCCATAAAGTTGATTTATTCTATGGACACCATTGACTATCTTCCAAACGCTGGGTGAGCACTGTGCAGGGATGATGTTGAAATAACCAAAGAAATGCAGGAACAAATTGTTTGGAGGAAAAGTAAGACCCCCTTGGGAAAGAAACATGACGTTAATCCAATGAGCGCCCTCTATCTCTCTAACATTCTTTGGGACAGAGACACACTCAATCTCTACCCATTCTGGGATATTATAAAACTTCCTAAACTCACATAGTGATCTATTACCTATCGTTATCATTTGTAAACCCTAAATTACAAATTTAAAGAAAAATCAACAGAGAAAGCAGAGAGAGAGAGCAAAGGGGACTTACGAGATAAACGTTTGACTTGGACAATGCAAGATCACAAGCCCAGATGACGAGGGAGATTGAAAGAAAAGAGAATGAAGACCTGGAGAAGAGTGAACAACAGCTAAAACTCGCAGAAGATGAGAGAACGCTAAGAAGCTTGAAATGACAATATAAAGTGCCACTCCAAATGACTCCTTAAACGTTCTCAATCATGATGCACAGAAGACGAAGCAGGCTGCCGCCAAAATCAAGTTAAGAACTCCAACATCGGGAAGAGTTACATAATTTACAAAAGAGCCACTATGCCAAACCATTTAAATTTATTGAGTCCAAATTGTGGCCCAATAACTTTTGGGGCAATTGTGGGTACCCGAATTTGGCATCATAGGCCCAGACGAGTATCCTGATAAAAACGTCCCAAAGTATGGCCCATCGTATCTCAATAGAATTCAGTTCCGACTTAATCCACTCCTAGAATCTCGCAAGGAGATACTCTAGGAGTAGAAGATGGATGTGGGGGAATCCAACACCCCCACTCCCCAATAAAAAATATGTATATAACAAACCCTAAGCCTGGGGCAAAAGGCACGCACTGTATTCTCTATAAAATGCTCCCCGGAGTATATAAAAATAATACTGACTGCACCACTGTGGACGTAGGCATTCTTGCTGAACCACGTATATACTGTGTTGTGTGATTGGCATTTTATGATCTTTATTTCCTCTGGTGATTGCGCTTTTCTTATTTATTTGTGTTAAATACAATTGTCACCACAAGTCTCTAATAAAAATATTGATAAGGGATATTTCTAGTCGGCTCGAGGATAAACATAATATCACATGGAAGAGTTGATCTAGTGCTAGTTGACCTTCGAATGAGGGATCAATAGCCCAGTACTCTGAGCCGGTAGACGAGTGTACATTTTCGTCAACCGAACGATCGCGGGTCAATTTAAAATCTTGAGACTGTCAAATAGTCATTACTTCAAATGGGTATCACGTTCCCTATGAAGGCGGACCATAATCCTATTGAATAGGAAATGTGGGAACATGTGAAAAAGCCAAGGACGAACATGTTTACCACTCAACCTAAATTCCCTCAACATACATGCAACAAAATATGAGTAATGTTGTAAGACTGTGTATATAAAGCCTCAAAATGTATTGATAGAGTAATGTGAATATCCATGTAGAACAACTCTTTGTAACCTTCCATAATAATAAGAAGAAATACTCTCTCCTTTTTGCCCCATGGACGTAGGATGACCCCGGACAAACGAGGTATATTTCATGTTTTATCTCCTCAATCATTATTTCATCAGTTATATTACTATTAATATGCTTTCATTATTCTATTATTATGCCACGAGTGACAATTATATATTTTCCCTAACACATGTAAAAGGGGTTCGTTAATTTGTTAGGTATGTAAATAGAATTCTTATCAGTGACAAGATCACGTGTTCCTGCACCTGTTATTTGAATGGCAATCTTAAGTCTTTGGAAGACGTTTAGATGCATTTTCTAAGGTGGGTACTTCATTAGACTATAAGATATGGACATTCCATAGGGAAAACAAATGTGCCATATGTCCTAGAGGAATTACCGAAACCCAATTGTGTGGAACTGGTGAATGATTTGCCAGCACATCGTACTTTGAACAAAGTAATTGCTGATGCTTACGGGGTCCACCATCATCAAAACCATCAGCATATAGATTCGAATAATGTTCATTACGACCAATTTGATGAAAAATATGATTCTGAATCACCCGAATAGCAGGAATATATACGTTTGAAAACCTACGCGACTAGCTCATTATATAAAAATTACGACAAAGATCACTCGGTATTGTATGCAATGACCAGTTTGAATAATTCGAAGAGACAATACATTTTTTAGGCAACAACGTAACCAGTTTTCTTAAGTGGGTTAAAAAAATTCTCCCAAATGAGAACATGTTACCAAATAATTATCTAACCATAAATATAGCTTGAAGAGTTTGGGTATGAAGTATAAATCTATTCATGCATGCAAGTATGATAGCATAATGTACCGCAACATACATAAAATGAAATATAAGTGTCACTTATGCAATGAGCCAAGATTTACGATTTATGATAGTGGAAGCGACAAACCCATTAAATTTTGTAAGCTCCAATAAAGGTATTGAAGTATATTCCCACGGGCTATGGTTAGAAATACTTTTCTCTTTATCTTGGATAGAGAATGCCATGACGTGGCACGCTTAAGCCGAGGTGGGTTTTAATCTCATGGGTCATCCTATTGGTTCAATTATATGGAAACTTTCAAATGCATGACACCTGTATTTGTGAATCGCATAATGTTCATTTTGGATATCAACAGATTATTTTAAAGTTTTCTATAATTTAATCACTAATCATATTTATTAGCTAGTTATCTTGGCGCCTTTAGGTCTCC
This sequence comes from Sambucus nigra, assembly GCA_949130495.1. Taxonomy (NCBI): domain Eukaryota; kingdom Viridiplantae; phylum Streptophyta; class Magnoliopsida; order Dipsacales; family Adoxaceae; genus Sambucus; species Sambucus nigra. The sequence continues at coordinate 262,366,203 of OX422210.1, forward strand.
CCCAACACTATGAATGAGAAAAGAGTTCGCATTATTATCATTGTTGATACCTAGGCCAAAGTTTCCCATCGATGATGTTGATATTTTTTAGCCTCATTAATTTAAGAATTGAAAGAGTTGTGGGATGAAGGCGTGAGGGCGTTTGATGCTCATAAGGGTGAAGATTTTGAACTTAAAGTAATGGTGTTATGGGCGATCCACAACTTTCCTACCTATGGGACGTTTTTTAGTTGCAATGTTCAAGGTTATTATGGATGTCCCACATATGTGTGTGTGTGTGGGGAGGACGAATCCACTTGGATAAAGCATAGTGGTAATATATGCAATGTTGATCATCGTAGATTTATACCGAATAGTCACCCTTTAAGGAACGATAAATCTAAATTTTAACATGCTACTAACGAGCGTAGGACGCAACTTATTTGGATTTTTGGTTACTAAACCGAGGTGAATGTGGAGGCTACGAGTTCAGGGAATAAATTTATAGGTAAACACCCCAAATCTTCAGGCCAGAAGAAAAAATATAGGGAAGATCTGAAAGATCTTAGTAAAATGATGGTATAGTCTAGACGGTCAATGTTATTTGACTTATCGTATTGAAGATATCATTGTGTAAGTATTATAGTTGATGTGATGCACACGAAGAGGAATTTTGAGCAACATCTGATAGGAACATATCTGGGTAGATATCATTCGAAAGATAGAGAAAAGGTACACCGTAATTTAAATGAGATGAAAAACATTATGGTTACAATAGGAAGAAATTTGATTCCCGCGGGTTCTTTCACTTTGATTACTAGTGAGAAAAATATCCTCCTAGACATGTTTAACTTAAAGACTCCGACTAATTATTCTGGTAATTTTCACCGGCTGTAAACTATCAAACAAATGATCTGAAAGAGTTCAAGTCTCACAGTTGGCACATCATCATTCATCAATCCCTTTGTTGCTTAAGCACTTCTTTTTTGGGAATAAAGATTTTTGCCAAACAATTAGTTGGATTTTTTTGTGTTTCACCTTATCGTATGAATAAGTTGTAAATAAAAAGCATATTGAGGCCGTGAAAGAAGCTTTAGTCGAGGCGACTTGTGTCTTTGAGAATTATTTTCCTCGATCGTTCTTTGACCTCAACGCCCACCTGCTTGTGCACCAATGTGATGAAGCGTTGTTGTGTGACTTGTCAGATATCGCTGGATCTACACTTTCGAGCTCTTGATGAAAAACTTCCAAGATTACATTAAGAATATACAATATATTTAAGGGTCAATTGTGAAAGAATACATAACAGAATAATCATCATTATGCACTTGGTAACATATCCCGGAACAAGGGCTTAGAGGTCCAATCCCCATGGATAACTAGTGGTTAAAGAATTTGACAAGTTGGAGGATTAAATTCTTTTCAGGAACCCTAAATAGGTGACACGCACCAATCTGCAATACGAGCAAGCACCTCGTTATGTCTTTGAATCACAAGATGAAGTTGAAGATTGGAGAGACTAAGTACCTACATTTATAATGTATTTTTGTTTAAGTATGTATATTCTATATATTATGATCTGAATTCTAAAATTTCATGAACATGTAAAATTTCCTGGAATCAGAAGCGAAAAGGTTTAAAAGATGTGATGGATGATTTTAGGGTATGGGTATCAAAAGAGGTAAATGTCACATATTTTATTATGGTTACTTATAAAAATACCCTATTACAAATCCATTGATAAATGAAACTTTTAAAAATATGTGATGTCTCTTTAAGGCTTTCACGCCTAGCCAAAGGTCCCATTTTTCATGCAAAGGAGTTTAAAAATAACGTGCCAGTGTTTTGTGTTCGTCTCTTACCCATGGAAGGAAAAACTATTGATGCAAAAAAGTACTAGTTCAACTATCTTGACTTCTTATGTGTGTAACAAAAGAGAAAAAAATTCAAAGGATATAGTGATGACTTATTATGGGACTATCCAATAAATCTTGGTACTAGATTATTTAGATTTCAAACAATAATAATTGTGACCAGGTTAAGGACAATAATAATGATTATATAGTTGATTATGCCACAAAACTTGTGATGGTAGATTTATCAAAGATGGAGGGTAAAGATCACATGGTTGACAAGCCTTTTGTTTGTGCATTTCAAAACTTGAAGAAGGTATTCTACTCTAATTACATAAATGACGACAATTGCTTAATTATTTTTCATGCACCAAAGGGTTTAATTACTCAAGCAAACATATTAAAGGCCCCTATAGAGTTTCAGTTTGATCTTGATGACAATCCTAATTTTAGGGATCTTTTACTTAGTTTAGCTGAAGAGTTTTGATACATAATTTTATTGTTATTTACTTAACCCTTGTATGTATGTATGCCACGACCTATCACAACAACCCATTTATGATTGGAACAACCTGTTTATGAATTATCTTTTATTGTGACTTGTTAATGGTTCGAAATTGGTAATTCTTATACAACCAATAGGATAACTCGACATGATAACACGACATAAAATTATAAGTTAATGTTATTTGTTATTTGATTAATGTGTTCATTGATCCAAAAAGTGAAGACAAAATCTTTCTAACATCAATAAAGAGTGGTCTAGGGGGGATTAATTTTTTTAGGGCATCGAGAATGGTTCTAATCGATGTTGTATAGAACTCATCGATCGAAATGTAGACTACTACCTGGGCTTATAGGTTTTACCAAATTTAAGTATACATAACCTTCTTTTGGCCAAGTCTATAATCCCTTTTAATAAGTGCTTTTTAACTGTCGGGTTCCACAATTTAGGAATATGATTATTTTATTGAGAAAATTGGTATTCAAGAAGGGTGCTCACAAATCTTTTCAATTTTGTGTGAGTACCCGTGAAGTTTTATTTTAATAAATAATCGATCCAACTCATTCGTAATTTCAATCTTAACAAGGTTATGTCATAATCTTGTTATGACTCTAAGAACCCAAAATAAGTTGGAGTAGCTATATCTTTCTAAAACAACTGCAAGGGTACTCACAAAAAACTAAAATTAAATTTTTTAGTTCCCTTGTTGAACAATAATTTTCTCGACAAAACAATCAGTAATACCCCGTATTTTTTGTGCTATTTAATAATGAAAATTAATTATGTGTGCTTGGTGTGACATGTGATTTCACTACTTATATTTAGATGTCTTAATTATTCATATATGAAATCGAACTTAATGTACAGTAATTCATTAATTATATATTTATAAGTGATGCCATATTATGGGAGATTATGGAAGGATAGTGGATTTGGTATCTAGGGTTTCCATGTTTGGATTATCACCTCGGTGTTACGTTCCAGTGATACTGAAGTAGTCTCTTATATTGCAATGTTGTGTTTAATTAATAAATAATTAAAGAATTGATATTTGGACTCATAATAGATACATATTAGCTTGTTTAGCATCAAATTTCGGGTTGGCATTTGGGATGCTTAGAATGCTAGTGTTTTACTTAAAATAGTGGGTTTTCGGTCTATTGGGTTAGTGTATGGCTTGGGTAGAGTTTTGAGCCACTTGGATGTGTATTTGGGCTCATTAGGTTGAGGTCCATATGGGGCCTAGGGTTAAATTCGTGGGAAGCTATGTTTAATGGTCATTAGATATAATATAAACACATTTTAAACAATTAGAGAAACCCTAAAGAGATTAAGGGAAATTGCACCAAGAGTCGAAAGAAGAATTTGGGAATTTTTGGGGATTGATTCCTCAATCAATCCATATGCAAGTTTACATCATCTAAGAATATAATTGGGATTGTGTTATGGCAGTAGTATTCCATTGGATTCTAAGTTGTAGATTTACAAATTTGATGTTAATCATCTTCATTTCAATTTGAGAAATATTTTTAATGGTGATATTAACCTCTAATCCTTTGTTAATTAACTAAGCTGAATTGAGTAGAAAACCTATGAATTGAGTTTGTAATTTGATCTATATTGGTATCCTTTGAATAATGTTAATGAATCAAGTAAAATCCCCTTATTTTAATTCTAAATTTGATCAAAATATTAGTTTTTTGGGGAGAATATGAACCTAGTGTTCTATGTTGTATTAGTATGAAATCGAGACTTATATATGGTTTGACTCACCTATAATTGGTTGATTTAGGTTAGTATAATTTTTATTCACCTTATGCATGAAGAAGGGTGGGGTTCAGGCTCTTTAAATGCTTAAAAATTAGGTTTTGGGTTTTTAATGGCCGTTTGTGGCACTTGGAGAAAATAAATATGTGTTGGACTCGTTTGAACGAGATTCATACTCTCATTTGAATGGCTTGTAATGTAGTTCAAATGAGATCCTACCCTTAGAACTTTACATAATTTAATTATGAATGTGTGGGCGCTGGTTTCATATGTTTTGGATTTTTTGTGAATTTCTTATGAATATTTTACCAACAGTGGACAAGGCTAAAATTCTGGGTTGGTGATTTTGGGTTTGGGTTTTGTATTGTGTTTAATGGGTTAGGGTTTTGATTAGAGAGTGTTTTTTGGATTGAAATCAATTGATATGAGTTTGTAGGCAATAGGTTTGAGTATAGAAACCATGTTTAAGTACATGAAGATTTAAGCCGAAGTTATTATGTCAGGTAATGTTTAACGATAGCGTTTGTCATATATGGGGTGAGGATGTGGTTATGACCGACTAAGTCGGCTAGCGATTATTTTAGAATTATTTTTATGGATGCTAGGTGAGATGAAATCCAGACCTTGAGAGCCTTGGGAGTTTGATTTAATATTATATATATATGATTATAAGTTAATGTGCGTATTATTATGTTACTAAAAGGCTTTATGTGTAACCCAATTAAGTTCAGTTTTTGGTTGCTTGTCTCAGTTGCATAGATGCATACTTGCTTACTAACTTTATGTGCTACATTCCATGTGTGAGTTCTCATAGGATACATGCTAGAGGGGATATTCTTTATAGGGCGTGTACGATGTGGACGCGCTGGCATCCTGATAATAGAGATGAGGTATGCCTTGGTCATTTTACCCTAGACACTACGTGCTAATAGTACCCGTTGTATTCCGAGGGGATTAATGGGGGCATCCTCTCATATAACCTGGGGTACGGGGAAATATGATTAATGTTAAGGCAAAGTGAATATCCCTTGTTGATGGTTTGATTTTAAAGATGTGGGACAACCTATAACTATGCCTAGTATGCACGAGAGATCCCCGAATGCGGTAGGGATAGGCCATCGTTGAGTGTGGACATGGTCATAGCCCAATTTTATATGTATGTGGCTAGAACTGTACTTATAGGGAGGATAGATGTAGATATTGTCCTCCTCGAATTTATGTGCTTCTGTGTTGCAGTACTAGAGTTGGTCATACTGCTTTATATCTCATACTAGTGGTGTATATGATTACTACTATAAATGTATATGTATAAACTCATGACTTGGGATATATGTATCATATATACTAGATATGTATTTACCACCTTAGTGGCATGATATTACTCTAAACTAATTAAGATACGTGTTTAGTATCATAAATAGATACTACTAGCAATACCTTCATTAGTTAGCAAGATGAATTTACAATAAGAGATTATCATAAAAGTAATAATTCTTAATACTAGAGATTAAATTAAGAATCGGAAAGTAAATATTATTAAATTAAGAGAAGAAGTTTATACACAAGGATCACACATGGATTTGGGAGTAAAACCAAACGTTTATTTTAGGTTGTTTCGGTTGGGTAAATTAAATGACCTAAAATTCACCTAATATGGGAGGAAGATGTACTATTATTATTGTGGCCCAACTTCAACTAAATTCTTATTGTTTGTAAACATTTTTTTAAAGTTGTTATTGAATATGTTTTTCATATGTCTTAGGATATCATTTCTATCGTAGACTTAGGTTGCTTATCTCGAGTGACATTTTATTCATCATTACTAGGGTGTAGAAACCGGGTAGCGTGTCTCATATACTTCTTGTATTTATTTATGTTCAGCAGGCCGTGTATTTATTTTAGTTTATCCTGAGTCAGATGTTGTACAGGTGTTTCTTTTATATTGTTTAGACGAGATTTCTATTCCAGAGTTGGATGTATTTGTGTTGGCAGTTGAACGTTATTAAAGATGGAATTTATTTATTCTATATTTTTATCGTCTAACATAAGATTACTTGTACAATTTATTTTATATCCTCATGATGATAATGCTCTGAAATGTCTTTGATTCATGTGAGTTTTATATTAAACCTAATAAATCTACTTATGAATTTTACATGGTGTCACACAATCACATTCCTAATTTTTGGAACCTGCCGATTGAAATACAAGCTATTAGTCAAGCTTGTAGGCTTGGCCAAAATGATATTGTTGTTGTCAAATTAAAATTACCTCAACTGCATGGGCTATTATAGAATAGCTTCGACAAGTACGTATCGAACCCACAGAGATTTGTCAATTTTAATGTTTAAAATAATTGCAACTATCCAACTAGACTAAAAGGGGTAGAGAATTAAGATTACAACTATGAACTAAACTAAATCAAAGAAAATACCTAAATATGAGAACAATACACGCGATTTGTAAACAATATGGAAATAATTAGGATTCGAGGTCCATTTATCACGTGACTAATATTGCATACTATTTAATTTTATCATTCCCTTTTTATAACTCAAGTTAAATCGACTCTCGTCGCATTTAATTCGAAAAATATAACTGTTATGTTCGAAACACTTTAACGTCTCTAATAGATGGCTAAAATACCTATTCCCTTAGAAAATACTAGTTTTCAAGTTCGTAAATATATATAAGAATGAACTATCAAAACAATCAAAGTGCAAGTATAATCGATAAAAAATACTATTTTAAATCTCAAAACTTGATTTGACAAAATAATTTCAAAAGTTTTAAAACTAAACTCGTGTCATTTTGAAATGAATACAGAGTTTTTGATAAAAACGAAATCAAATAGGGGATTAACAACAATGAAATTAACGTGACAATATTAGCTAACCATGATAAATCCTAATCCTAATCCTAATAGAAGAATTAAGCTACCATAATGAAAGACATTAACAAATTGGAACAATGAGTAGAAATTTTTATTAATAAATCAAACTTATAATAAGTTCTCTCATACTAATCTTCAATCTTCTCAAAATGATAAAAACTTAGCCCTGAAATTGAATACAATCACTCAAAAATTGCTCCTCGAAATTGTGTGTGAAACCGTGAGCCCAACGGTCCTTTTTATAGGCCATGAGGTGAGGTGAAACTCTCTTTCCTTGGGCAAAAAATATTGGAACCGAACACTCCACCTCCTTTAGTCTTTGGATCAGAATAAGGTACTCAATTTTTCTCCACCAGGGGACTCTTATTTTTACTTGCCGAACATGCTTGCTGAATTTCGTCCATTTCAAAACGACCGTAAAAATTAGTTTTTTTAGAACAATCATAAAAATCATCTTTTTTTGTGCTTTTCTCCGGTTGACCGTCAATTTGAACCAAATTCCATCATTACATGCAAAATTTTCACTAGGAAACTTTTTTTCACAAGTTAGCTCAAGAAAATTATAAAATTATCGAAGTGTCTATTTTTGACTTAAAATTACCATTTTGAATTCGAATTCAATCATTCTTACATTTCTTATTTAATTAAGAAAATGCTCCTAAGAACTTATTAAACAAAAAACAGGTCTAACAAAGTATAAATTTGGGTGTAAAATATTCAAAATAATGCACTCATTAGTTGTGTATAGATATAATTTGACCAAGCCTATAAGCCTGACTAACATGTGTTTTGACTGATGGTTTCCATACAACATCAATTAGAACCACTCTCTATGCCCCCAACAACATTAATCCCATTTGAAAAAGACTTTGTTGATGCTAGCAAGATTTTGGATTCGATGTTTGGATCATTAGTCAAATTACCAATAGGGCATTAACTTGTATTTTTATGTCGTGTTAGAACTACATGGATTTTGATGTCATTTTTGACTACGTAGGCATCACAAATTCATTTATTACAAATTTCCTTTAGTTTATCTTCATATATTATCATATCATTCATGTAGTTAGCATACTCTACTCATTTCTTTTGCATTTATTGCTTTGTCACTCACATTTTAGTCATTTTTACTTATTTTTTACTCTCCTCTTGGCATCCGTGTTCATGTGTACTCATTCTTTCCATGATGCGTATATGATGATTCTACTCCTCACACATGTGCACACACTTTGTCTCTCACATCAATGCATTGCACCCAATAAACTTGTTATGATAACGATTCGGGATTGGTAGTTATAATACATCTGAAAGGAAAGGATGACACGTTAAGACCATAACTCTTTTCTTATAATTTATGTTCAATACATTTTTTAATATTTATAACTTTGGTCCAAACCTATAAGCTTGGTTAATAGCCTGCGTTTCATCCGATGTGTTCCACAAATTGAGAATGTTATTCTTTTGTTGCAGAAATTTATATTAATCAATGGTACTCACAATCTAATTTTAGTTTCTTATGAGTACCATTGAAGGTTTTCTCTAGGGTTTAACCCGTAGAACTCATTCGGTATTTCAAGCTTAATAAGGTTATGTCATAGTATTGTTATAAAGCTAGGAACCTTGTATGAGTTGGACTGATTAAACCCCCATGAAAAACTTTAAGGGTGCTCACACAAAACTAAAAATAGAATTGTGAGAACCCTTCAACTATACCAATTTTCATAACAAAAAAATCACGTTCCTAATTTGTGGAACCAGTCTGGTGAAACGCAAGCTATTAGCCGGGCCTTTTTTTATTGTGTTAGAACTACATGGACTTTGATGCTGTTTTTGACTAGCTTCCCGAAATCATTTTGGGATTCAAGTCCTTTCTTACAGATTTTATTTAGTTTATATTCATATATTATCATCTCATTCATGTAGTTAGCATCTTCTACACATATATTTAATTCTCTTGCATTTCATACTTTGTCGCTTACATTTTGTAATATCCTTAATATTTTACTAGTTCCATAAATATTATTTTGCATATTTTAATGTTCTTATTCCATTTGTAGATTGTTTACATATATATATATATATATATATTCACATATATTTTCATAAGTCACCCCCCCCCCCCCCAAAGGGGGCTTATACCATAATTTCCAATTTAGACTATTCTCAAAATTTTCTATACTTTCACCACATTTCATACCCTTTTCATAAATCAAATAAGATACCCTAGATTCAAATTATGGTCTAGACCGCCATCCTTGTTCATCTTACGAACTACGTATACTTTGATCCCATTTTTTGCTACATATGCATCCAAATTTCATTTTGGGATTCAAGTCCATTCTTATTATTTGGAACATTTTATTATTGGAAACTCTAGTGGAGTGGATGCAAATGTCGATTAAAATGTGGCTGTAAATGCTTTAGGAAATAGAAACTTGGAGGATTTTAATATTATTAGTTTTGGATTCATGTAATTCATTTGATGTCTTGATAATTTTAATATTATAATTTTTTTATTGATGCATTAGTTAGTTCTATAATGGATCTATATACAAGTTTAAAAATATTTACATGAATTGTTATGGAAGCAAACAAATAAAAAAACATCATTTTTTAAATAAATTTATTATTGGTTATGGTCCAAAACCATGACCATATAAGTGAATTTTTTTCATAGGTTAATAGGTGGCCACGGTCAGGAACCGTGACCATGGGACCTTTGGTGACAGTCGGGAGTCACGATTCATGACCTTGACTACTCAATCAAAGTTCATATCATTATTCATGGTCTAGAATGTGACCATAGTACCTCTTTTCACCATAGGGGATCACAATTCATGACTGTGACCAATAAATTGTGGTCACGGCTAGGAATCATAACCATTGGTCACAATTATAGACCGTGACCACATCCCTATCACTAGGTTATGGAAGGTGACTGTTACTCTTGATTTGATCATGGTTTTGGATAGTGACCCCCAAAATGGTCACCCCTACAATTTTCATGATCTAGGACCATGAGCGATGCAATTTGTCATGGTCCAAAACCATCATAATTTTTATTTTTTTGTGTAGTGTTCCCGTCAATCTATAAAAGTTGGGTTATTGAACTCTATATAATTCGGATAATTTTGTTCATCATAATCGTCATCGTTCGATTATATGTCAAAAATTTATCAGGGGATCTGTCAAATGAAGAATACATTATTTTGAAAAAAAGAAGTTAAAATTTTACATAGCACACAATAAGTTACGAATTACTGCTAAAATTGGGTGCAATTATCATTATTATTGATAGTGAATTTGAAAAACTAGTCGTTAGACATCGTTATTAAACGTGGCTATTAGGCCCACTATATTCTAATTTCCAAGGGAAACCAAAGTACATGATAGTTGGGTTGCTTCAAGAAGTTTGCCAATGCTAATTACTCTAGAGCAACAACCCATTTTTGGCGGACCAAAATGAAATTAGATCATTTTGGTGAGGCAAAATTCTCATTAATATTGTTTAAGGTCTTATGATTTCATAGCCCAAGAGCCTTTCCAACATGGTAAATTTGGTTGAAATTAATGTTGATGCTTCCTTTTATTCAACAGATGGACCATCATGTATTAGGGTATTGTACGGGACTCTAGGGTTACGTTTGAATGTCAGGAAAAGGAAGAGAGATGAAAATAAATGTTTCTACATTTTTTTGGTGTTTGGTGTATAAGAATAAGATGGGGCCCACACATAAATACATTTCTTGTGAAAATGTATTTCTTGCAAAACTCGTCTGACTAAAAATCTGGGATTATGCATCATGGGAAAATTTGGGGAGCAACTAAACCCTTTTAATAATCACTGTTCATTAACCCAATTCAAGCCTCCATAAAAACCCCAATTCGTTATGACCATATCTCACAAAAAAATATATAGTTACAGGGATTATACGCGAGTAGATTATGCAGAATTTATCTGTCATTAGGAAACAAGTGATTTCTAGAAACCTACGAGAGAGAAATGATTCGATCGAGGGTCTTCCAAAAGTAAATTCAGGATATTGGTAAGAGCTGTTGGCGATTCAATTTGTCATTTGCAATTTTATCGCTATTAGTGTTACTGTCTTCATCCGGGGGTATTTGATGGTGTTACATGATTTGTTTGGTCTCATGCACCTCATTTAGAGAGTGTTTATCCTTTTGTGAATAAGATATTATGTAAAATCTTTATAGCTTACTAAAGTTATCCTTAGTTTTTTATTTGTATCATTCGTGCCTTAGTGGGATTCTATGTTTGTCTAGGTTGTGTGTTAACTTAAGGTGATCTATTATATTATCTATAGAGTTAGGGTATGGGAACAATTGTGTACTTACAAACCAATGCCAATAAGTGAATGTGAGTGAAATTGCCTATTATTCCATACTTTGAGTTGCAAGTCTGTGATATAAATAGTTATTATGGGTGCAACTTACTATGCATTGTTATAATGTGGGTATGGGGGATTAATGTATGCCTTTTGTGATATTACATGGGTTTCATGGATCAAGTGAGTGCTTAGGACATGTTTTCATGATTGTCTAGATAGTGAAGCAATCTTTCATTTAGGTAATAATAAACTTCATGATTCATTATGTCTGAGTACTTTATGTGTCTATTCATTGATGATATAATATTATATACATTTAGGGTATGGTTAATTTCTTTAGGGCCTGGGTGCTTTGTCCCAGATTTTGAGTGGGTAGTTTGGAAATGGGTCCAATTAGTAAAGATGTGGCATTGTGAGTTAAAGGGTATGTGTGGGATCTATAATGAGATTGGGTCACCTAACATACAAAGTCTTATGTCTGTAGGTGGCATGTGAGGTGCTACCATTTTAGTCTATAATATTATTTTACCATGAAACATAAGTTATATAGATTTTGTGAAGTCGTTCATTGAGGGGTTTGATGGGGATTGATATATGTGGAAAAACTATTTAGTCTAAAAATTTTGATTGATCACGTAATAGAAAGTAAAACAAAACTAGGTTTAAAGTATGAAACAAGGGTTTTTAATCATGATACCTTAGTATATCTTGTTGGTAATCCGAATGAGGAGAAATGGACTTTGAATAATATTGAGGGGATGCATTTTTCTTGTCCTCAAAAACCTTGATACACCATACCAAAAGCCTCAGATCTTTAGGTATTTGATCCTCCCAAGGTAGACTAAGTGTATAGGCACTTTTGGAGATGAACACTTTTGGGTTATGAGTAAAATTTGGCCATCTCTCTACACCATTTCACAAAAAATGTGAATATAAATTTTCATCTCCTTCTCTAAACCTTAAGAATGATTATGAAACTTGGAACCCTAGATTACACCAATATATATACGTATAAGTCACGAGCTAGGGATAAATTGGGTTTTCAGAGAGTGCTATTTGGGTAAATGGACGATATTAAGGACCTAAGACTACATAATTTGTAGGAGTATTCATATACTTTCATAGGTATTTGCCTTATTTTATTTTTCCAAAATACTTTGGGTCCCTTATTTATTTATCCAAAAAATTCATCAACATTCAAGATCTTGAATCCGGATCTTGATCATCCTCATTATCACATATATCACATTATTGGATGAAAAGTAGATTGGAGATTTCTCTCACTCCCACATCACATGTTTTTACAATCCATTTTAATAGACGTCTTGGTAAAATTTGTGTGTGTGTAAATCTTTTGGTCTTTTCAATATTAATCTTGCTTGTATACATATGTTTAAAAATTTAAAATAAGAGAAATTGAGAGAATCTAACCAGTTTCTCTACAATGACAAATTGTTTCTCCGAAGAGAAAATGGGCACAAGTTATTTTTGCAAAAACTCTAGATCTTGGAACTAGCATCTTAACACTGAAGCGTTGTAGCAACGACACCTTTCACTGCAATGATACTTCCCTCACCGGCTGCCAAGTACTTTGAAGGTCTCTTAAAAAATCTCTAGATATATGAACGACTTGCATCGCAAAAAATTCTCTTCAGTGATGCTCGTCCTCACTGTAGAGGCACCTCTGGTGACGCATAGAAATCCGCAAATCTGTCATAAAGACATTCTAGATTTTTGTATGAAAAGAACCTTTTTAGCAACTGATTGGACAAGCTAGCCCCCAACTAATCTCTCACACATGCTTTTGTGTAAGAGTTTTGTCCTTTGGCTTATCTTTGTGTTTGGGAAACCCATTTTCGTGGTTTTTCTTATTTAAACCATCATTGCTCTTCATTTAAAAATAAATTTAATATCTTTCAAGAGAAAAATATCAAGAGAGTCTTTTTAATGTGTAATTTTCTTCCTTATTTCTAAGGAGATAAGAACACATTTATGAAAGAAAGTGAACCCATTTTCAAAACAAAGTTCATCTTTTTTGCCTCCCCTTAATTTCATTTAATCGCCTATCTTCTTAGAGGTTGATTAATATAAAAGAAGACAAAGCTTTTTAATAAGAACTCATTTTCATAAAACAAACTTTCTATACAATTTAGGTCTTTCTCCTAATCAGAAGTATGGTGAATTTTGAGCTTCTCTTCTAGAATTCATATCATGTGTGATCTCCAAAGATTGAAGATAAAGTTTTGTGCAATATTATTTATGTGTGTCATGACATCAATATGTTAAAAATGCCCATCGATGGATAAGAGTCTCTGACATGCTACAATTTGGTGGAAAAAGGGTGAAGGTGTGAGTTAGTTCTAATAAGAGTGTAAGTTATTAGTCCCCTCTATAAGTATTTATCAAGTTTAGTGAGATTGTTTCATTGTATAGGAGGGTAGTGTGACGGGGTTCTGGTAAGATGATGAATCGGGTGAGGCGTGACCTACTTCAATGAACTCTTCCTTAAAGGTCCTCAAGAACTTCTGGAGTAGCTTCTCGTAAAACCTTGTCCTTTTGGTAAAAATGGAACTCAAGATGGAACTCACTCCATGCAAGAAGATGAACTTCACAACAAGAATAGTAACTTTTCTCAAGAGAATATCCTAAGAGTGATGGCTGTTAGTGAGGAGTGAAAGAACAAGACACTTAGCACTAAAGAGAGAGCATGGAGAGAATACTAGGAAGTTCGGGTGTGATTTCGACAGAGTAACGATATAACTTGAGTTATGATTCGATACTTGACCTTGCCTAGGGGTCCTATTTATACTTGGGCACTAGGGCTGAGTTGGCATTTTTGGGCACCAAAATTGAGAGGGTTGGTGAGGGAAAAAGTATGAAATGTACCATTTGTCCCTACCTCTGTGAAACCGCCTTTCCTCTCTACCAAGTGCCACATGGTGTGATCCAAAGTCAAAAAGCAAACATGTCTCCTAATGGGGACAAAATATCTGATTTAGTCAATATATTTTAAAACGGTAACTTGTGGTATAAACTTTGTAAAATTGAGAGGGAGGGGGTCTTGAGGACCTCCTTCTTTAAAATCATTTTATAAAGAAATATCATTTCTAGGGAGAAACCTCTTGGTTGCTTATTTCAGTTATGACTGAGGGTGAAATTTATGAGGACTTTAAGTAAACCCTATGGTCGTTATACTAGTATTCTCTCAATCCTAAAGTGCTAAGTGGTTGAGTTTTCTCAACAAATATTGTTCTTCATTCGCCAAGCCAAAAATCCCAAGAGATCCCAACTGGCCTATTTAAGCCATGCTTGCTCAACTATGATACCTGTACAAGAAAGTAAGTGTCAGTACTTTTATTACGTTAAAGGACTTTCTTGCCATGGTAAGAGACTATTCATGATGGATCCTCTCATCCTGGGCTATTCTGTTCAGAGGGTCACTTCTTGGATCCTCTCGCTGCAAAATATAAGGACCATATTTCCAATTAAGTCTTAATGTAGTTTTGACTTATTCTCGGAACAAAACATGTTTGAGTCATAGATTGTTTTTTACTGTCGGATCCCACGAGTCTATGACATATTGATTAGAAGACGTAGCGGCCAAGCTTTGGCGTATTATCATACCGTGTTAATTGATGCAAGTTTGAAGTCTTGAATCAAATTGAATAATGCATTCTGAATTTCTCTAAGGTATGAAAGCTAAATGATTATGGAAATCAGAAATTTTTTAAGGATGAATTTTAAAATATTTTTAAAATGTTTCATTTGTTTACACATCAGATAAATGACGTATTAGTGTTGTATTGGAGTTGGTTTGTATTAAAACTCTTTGTTTAAAAGTTGAATCAGTTTGGACTCTAATCAACATGTCATTTAAAAGACAAACGATGTCATTCGAACGAGATGCACTGTCGTTCGAACGAGATGCATTGTCATTCGAACGACATGTCATCTCGCTCGAACGATATTGTACCGACTTGAATTTTTCATTTAAGTCAGGAGCCAGTCCTTTTCTCGAGGTGTACATAGCCATATATTTCCAGAATACTGTTACGTTTTCTGCACAATAGTTTACAAAGGTTTTTATAGTAAAATCATCCTTTGTGTTTAAAGATACGATTGTTCATATTCATATGCGATAGAGATCTTACATTTGCATCAAGTGGAACTTGTTCAACCATCTTTGGACAACTTGTGGTTGCTAGTTTTGCGGTGGAGAAGCGATGGACATCGTGTTCAACATCTTAGACGTATCAAGATGTATCGGTGGACACCGAGACATTCATGGATTCGAGTATTGTGGATGAGCATCGTGGAAGACATAATTTATGCGTGATCATTATTGAAGAATGTTAGAAGATCAGAAGGAGCGTCAATACCCGTGGGGATCTAGTCATTGAGTAAGGCTATTCTGTCTTCGTAAAACCATTTTTCATAGTGATTGTCTGGCTTGGGCTGTCCGAGTTTTTTTTTTCCGATCGGGTTTTTCTTCATACATTCGGCTTTGTGAGTATCTTTACTTAACTTTACTTGCTTTAATCACTAGATGCATGCTTAGGATTAATCAAGAGAAAATCTGGTTAAGTTAATTTGTTTCACAACTTGGTTTGATAAAATTGAAAAAGAGTTTTTAAAAAAGAAAAAGTTGTTTGCATTCATCCTTAACTTAATTCCGCAATAGCAAAAGTTATACTTTGGGGACCTACAAATTGGTATCAGTGCTCGAAATAAATTTTTATTGTGTTTGATCCTTGTTGCTTGGAAGGATGAATTTTGGAAATTACGATAGTTTTCGCACTCCTGTTTTTGGTGGCACTAGTTATGCTTATTAGAAAATGCGAATGAAAAATGCCTTAAAATCAATTGAAGAACGTGTCTGGTTAGCGATTGAAAAAGGTTGGTCACCACCGCTCACACGAGAGGGTGAGGTCACAAGTTTGAAACCTATTGAGTTATGGACTGAGACTGAACATAGACCTACATAGTATAACTCTAAAGGTCTGCACGTTATTTCTTGACATGTCACACCAGAAGAGTATAATCGTATCATGACTTGTGAAACTTCGAAAGAAGCTTGGGATACACTGGCACTCACTCACGAGGGCATGAGCATGGTTAGGGCGTCTAAGTTGCAAAATCTCACTACACAGTTTGAGACGATTAAGATATTAGAGAGTGAGACGTTTGATGAATTTTACACTAGGTTGTCCACTATTGTTAATGTGGCGTTTAACCTAGGTGAGAAGATACTTGATAATCGAGTGATTAAGAAAATTTTGAGATCATTGCCGAGTAGGTTTAATGCAAAAGTGACCGTTATGAATTCCTTTGGTATGCTTGACTCGTCGAAACCAGAAGAGATCGTAGGTGACTTACAAACCTATGAACTTGATATGTTTACCTCCAAGCAAGTGCCTAAGAAAGAAAAGGGCATTGATTTTAAAGCCCTGAAGGAGGAGACTAAAGTTTCAAATGGCGACTCTGATTCTGACTTTGAGGATGTCGTCTTGCTGGCAAGAAAGTTCAAGAAATTTCTTCAAATTCATAAGCAATCGAAAGATGCCAAAAGGTTTGAAAAATTTAAGAACAAGGGAGACTCCACCCCTGGGGATAAAAGTAAGAAACATAAGAGCGATGAGTCTGATAGGTGTTTTGGGTGTGAGGGGTATGGTCACAAAGTTAAGGAGCGCCCCACTAGACTTAAGAAAGAGGGAAAGAAACTGATAGCATACAAGCCACCTTAAGTCACAGTGAATCGGAAGAGGGAGATGATTCCCCTATTGAGCGTGACTTTGTTGCGTTTATGACATGTCATGTGAGCGACGACGATATATCTTCCCACGAGGATACTCATGTGCATGACACTTCTGAGGCTGTTAAGAGTGATTACCGAAAGGGTGAGGGTGATGAGAGTGAAGATGAGGAGATCGACTTAGGAGAGTTACAAGTTGCATTTCGAGAGCTGTTTAGGGAGACGGTGAAGGTGAAAATGGTTAACTCAAAATTTCAAGCTATGTTAAAAGAGTTTACTGTAGAAAATAATGATGCGTTAATCGAGGATCTTAGGGCATGGGAGACAAAGCTTAAGGAGAATCTAGAGTACGTCGAGAAAGAGAGAGACACCCTTAGAGGTTTAATGGAGGCTTTGAAAAAGGAGGTTCTAGAGTTTGAGGAGTCTCGGCATCTTCTTGAGTCTAGGATTTAGGAGTTAGAGTAGAGTTTGAAAGACTCATCTAGAGTTAAGTTTGACCTGGAGTCTAGAAGTGAGAAGTTGGATAGGATGCTAGACACCGTCCAAATTAAGAGAGATAGGGGAGGTATTGATTTTGATGATCGTGTTGTTCCTATTCCCCCCGCATGTGTGAGAGAGCCACATAGGAACGTTAGAAAAAGTCCACATGTAGGTCACTTTCCATACCAGTGCTACACTTGCACGTTTTGTGGTAGGAAAGGTTACCTTAGAAAGTTTTTCTATGACCTTAGGAATGATCCTCGTAAGTTTAGGAATAAATTTTCCCTGATTCCCCCCACCCCCATGCGTCGTTACACACCTACTTGGGTTAGGAAGTCGGATTTGGTAACTTTAGGAATAAATCTTCATGGTTCTCATTTGGTTGCACTTGATTCTTCCCATGCTAAATCTAAAGGTTGAGTGTGTTAACATCTTTATCATTTTGTATTATATTTTTCATTTATTGCATCTTATTTGAAAAGTATAAAAAGATTTTATTTTTGATAAAATTTTTGAAAAATACAAAAAGATTTTTGATTTTGAATTTTTCTTTGAAAAACACAAAAAGATTTTGTTTTATTTAAGTCAAAATATTTTTGAAAAAGCCAAAAAAAATTTCGATTTTTGTTTTTATGTCATGAGTTAACATGTTTGGTGTGGCATATTGGTGTGCTTGGACCTCCTTCCTTCCATTATCCAAATGAATAGGACATTTGGTCATTATTATCGATGCTTAGAATGATCTTAACCATTGTTTATGGGGTTTTTTCGAAGTTGATACGCGTTTTGATTTGACTTTGTATTTATGCCGTCTTTGTACACATGCACGATTTTATATGATATTTGGCTACTCTTGCATATTTGAGTTTGGTGAGACGTTCTTATCTCAATTTTGTCATTTATACGTAAGTAGACATAAGGAGAAGGTGTGCATGTAATAACCGTTTAAACCATGAGCATTTTAATTTGAATTATGACGAGTGTACGGGAAAGGGCTGGGAGAGTGTAAAATCGACTCGTCGTTAAAGCCACCGTTTAAAAGAGCCCGAAAAAATTAAATGGCAATAAAAAGTATCATATGCCAAAAATGGGCCAAAATTAGTTTAGTTCATTCCAAAGAAAATATGATATATATTTGAGGGAGTTTGGATCAATAAATTTTTTTAACGGGTTTGCAAAAAGAATCATATAGTTGAAAATTCGTGTCATGATGCTATTGTTTGTAGAATCTTCAAAATTTTGGATTCGTGTGCATGATGTTTGTTTAGTTCATTAAGCTCATACTATAATTGTCACATATGTCTATAATAAAGTTTGATGATAGATTGCTATTGATTAGAGCTTCTTTACCATTTCAATGTGTTGGAATTGTGATTTATTTGTTTTAGTTCATACACATTCATTCCATGTTCATGTTTGAGAAAATCGGTACTATGTTAGCATGCTACTCATATTTTTTTTGAGTTTTCTTAGTTTTGTTACTGTTTCGCAGTTTTGAGCCCCTTCCAGTTAGAATTTTCACATAATTTTTTCATTGGGTAACTCTATTTAATTTTCTGGAGAGACTATGAAAATTTGATAATGTCGTTCTAACGACATTCAGTTTCGTTCGAGCGATGTCGCTTCTCGTTCAAACGACATCCCTGGCTCGTTCGGACGACAGTCTGTTTAACTAGGTTGACTTTTTTTGGTTAATTTTTGTTTTAGTACCCTGCTACATATTGATTCATATTTTGGTACTAGGTTTCTGTTTATGCTGTTTATTTTGATTGATTTGATATTTTACTACATTGGTTCGTTTATCACGCATGCTTAGATTGGTATATCTTTTGTGTGATTCATTGTTTGCTAGATACCTATTTGACATTACTTGATCATATTTAGCTGGTAGTTTCATATTTATCTAGCCTAATATGCGTTCAAGAAATCATATTGGTATATCACATGCTAGTTTTGTTTATCTTTTTACCGGATTATCTATTCGAGATAAAAAGGGGGAGAGATGTCTGTGATGTAGGGGAGTTTTATGTCATGTTTACATATTGCTATTTATATTAATTTATATCATTTGTTCCTCCATACTTCACTGGGTATTTGTATGCTTCATGTGTGTAGGTATGATTAAAGAAGATTCAATATTTCAAGTCTACATCACATTCAGACATTCGAGACAGTTTCATGCTTGTCGGTCCATTGTTGAAGAATCTTATCTTGTATTGATGATGTATTTTTCATTTTGGGTTTTATGGGATGGGTTTTAGGTGTCATACAGCTTAACGTCCTGGCTTAGGCATCTCATTGTTTCTTTTGTCCTAGAATAGTCAAAGGGAGAGATTTATAAGGACCAAATTTCCAATTGAGTCTTAATGTAGTTTTGACTTATTCTCGGAACAAAACATGTTTGAGTCATATATAGTTTTTTACTGTTTGATCCCACGAGTCTATGACATATTGATTTGAAGACGTAGTGGCCAAGCTTCAGCGTATTATCATGCCGTGTTAATTGATGCAAGTTTAAAGTCTTCAATCAAATTGAATAATGCATTCCGAATTTCTCTAAGGTATGAATGCTAAATGATTATGAAAATCGGAAATTGTTTAAGGATAAATGGTTTTAAAATGTTTCATTTATTTACACATTACATAAAGGATGGATCAGTGTTGAATTAGAGTTGGTTTGCATTAAAACTCTTTGTTTAAAAGTTGAATCAATTTGGACTCTAATCAATATGTCGTTCAAACGACAAACGATGTCGTTCGAACAAGATGCACTGTCGTTCGAACGACGTGTCATCTCGCTCTAACGAGATTGCACCGACTTGAATTTTTTATTTATGTTAGGTGATAATCCTTTTCTCGAGGTGTGCAGAGCCAAATACTTCCAGAATACTATTACGTTTTTTTGCACAACAGTTTACAAAGGTTTTCGTAGTAAAATAATCCTTTGTGTTTAAAGATCCAATTTTTCATATTCATATGCGATAGAGATCTTATTTTTGCATCAAGTGGAACTTGTTCAACTATCTTTGGAAAACTTGTGGTTGCTGGTTTTGTTGTGGAGAAGCGATGGACATCGTGTTCAACATCGTAGACGTATTAAGCTGTATCAGTGGACACCGAGACATTCGTGGAGTCGAGTGTTGTGGACGAGCATCGTGGAAGAAGGAATTTATGTGTGGGCATTATTGAAGAACAATATTAGATCATAAGGAGAATCAAGACCTATGGGGATTGAGTCATTGAGTAAGGCTAATCTGTCTTTGTAAAATCATTGTTTATAGTGATTGTTTGGCTTAGGCCGTCCGAGATTTTTTTCTCGATTGAGTTTTTCCTCGTACATCCGGCGTGGTGAGTATCTTTAATTAAATTTGCTTGCTTTAATCACTAGATCCATGTTTAGTATTAATCAAGATAAAATCTGGTGAAGTTAATTTGTTTCACAACTTGGTTTAATAAATTGAAAACGAGTTTGTCAAAAAGAGAAAGTTGGTTTGCATTCATCCTTAACTTAATTCTGCAAAAGCAAAAGTTATATTTTGGGGACCTACACAAAATAAATACTATTTTAACATTTTGTAGAGGAGTACTTCACCATGGGCTTCCTCACCAGGCTTTCCTTTCTTTAGCTTGTCTTGGGAGAGGGCCCCTCATGTGTGGACTCCCTTGCCCAGGTATCATTTCAACTGGTTTTATTTTGGCGAAAAGGAGTACCTCGCCCAAACTACCTTTCGATCTTCAATGAGGTGTTGGAGGGGTTTCTTCTCAAGTATATCTTTGGAACCTATTTGTAGGAGGGCTAGAGGGGTCTCTTACGTAAATCTCATTGCAGGAGGGATGGAGAGGTCCCTCACCCAAATGTCATTGCAGGAGGGCTGGGAGGAGGGTTCCTCGCCCAAATCATATTTGAAACTTCTTTATATAAGGTATGGAGGGTCCTTCGCCAACTAATCTTGCAGGAGGGGTGGAGGGGTCCCTGCTGTAAATCTCATTGCAGGAGGGGTGGAGGGGTCCTTCACCCAAAACTCATTGTAGGAGGGGTGGAGTTGTCCCTCTCCAAAATCATCTTTGAAACTTCTTTGCATGAGGGATGAAGGGGTCCCTTCTACAAATCTCATTGCAGGAGGGCTAGAGGGGTCCCTCGCCTGAATCTCATGGTAGGAGGGATGGATGGGTCCCTCACCCAAATCATCTTTGAAACTTCTGTACAGGAGGGCTGAAGGGGTCCCTCCTACAAACCTCACTGCATGAGGTCTGGAGGCTCCCTTGCCCAAATATAGTTAGCAAGCCAAAATAGCCCTCTACATTAGCCCCTCGCGTAAAGTCTTTTATGTTGGGTAGACTAAGAGGCTTTGTATGCTGTCGATTCAATTTTCAATTTTTTTTTGAAGGACCCTAGAACTTTGTCGTCATTACCCCTAGGGTCATTAAATGCACTGTCCCTTCATTTCAGGTTTTGAGTTCTCAAGGAGCCACGTGTCAACATGGTAACTATCACCTCATCATTGGGGAAAAAGATATTCTACGTATTAGTATCCCCACGCGTTTTCTTATTTTCATATAAAAGCCATTTTTTGAATACAAACTTCTACTTTTACAAAGCTCTCACAACATTCACAGAGAGCTAAGGTTTTTTAGTGAGAGAAACTCAAAGAAAACTCCATAATTTTTTCTTTCAAGCTTATCTAAAACACCGTCAATGGATTCATCATCTCCCAATGCTTCTTCGATCGTTACTACCACCATCATCCCTATCATGATAGAAGTTTCTATATCTATGGTGGTGGTCGCTGGAACCACCACCATAACCAGCGCCCAAGGCTATTCTGTCGTCCCAATGCCTACAGACTAGTATCTTGTTGCTGACGTCACCATGGGTTCTTCCTCTGATTGGGTGATTTTTGAATCAAGTTTGGTTAGGGGGTCTATTGATGGTGGATTGGATTTTGGGATGAATAATTCTAAGGGTCCCACATCGCTGCCTATAACAGATGAGGGTTCCTCGCTCAGAGGTTCTTATCTTGGAGTTGGTTTCAGTGGAGATTATTTGCTTATACCCGGTACTTATGAGGGTTCCTTAATACCACCTATTACTGAGGAGGGTTCCTCATTCAGAGGTTACTCGATTGGCTCTTGCATTAGTAAGGGTTCCTCGTCTGAGGCATTGACCATGGGGGTCCTCATCGGTTGCAACTCTTGGTGGGGTTCCTCATAAAAGTTGCCTTCTATAAGGGGTTCCTCGCTTGGAACCAGTATTATTGTGAGCTCTTCATTGAGAACCCAAATCACTGAGTCCGTTGGGGATCCCTCGCATCTAATTGCAGTTGGTGGAGGTTCCTCGCCTGTCCTCTCTTATTCCTTGGTTCCTCATTTGTTGAGGGTTCCTCGCTAAGGGTTCATTACACCAAAATAAAAAATTTGGCACACCTTGATATTAAAAATCTGGCACAGTTTAAAACTATGCCAAATTCTGGCCCGGTTTAATGACAATCTGATACACTTTAAAACAGTGCCAAAATTTGGCACTGTTTAAAAGTGTCCTAGAATTGAGCACACTTAACTAAAATATATAATACCCTAAAAAATACTAATCTCACTTCTTTTGGTCTCCCTCCCTCCTCTCCCACTTGTTACACTCTCTCTTTTCACATGTACCTCGCTCTCACTCATTGGTCCGCCTCCCCTCTCTCTCAACAACCATATTCATTTTCTTCATTAATAACCATCTTCATTTTTCTTTACTCCGAACGCCGACCTACTTTAATGAGAGATGCTCGAAGGCGAAGATTTCGTAGAGAGCCAGATCTAAATTTGGAGCTTGTGCGTTGAGTTGAAAAAGATCTGATGAAGATCATGTCTGGTGGAACAACTAAAAATGCTGATGTTGAAGTGGCTGAGCAAGAGGAAGGTGGTGATGGAAATGCTCGTAATGCAAGTAAGAAAGACTTACCCGCACCTGCAGTAAAGCCAGAGGTATCCGAGGTTGGAACAAATGCTGGGGAGCTCGAGAGAAGTGATTCCAATGAATCGTATGATTTAATATGAATCAGGTATTTCATTTGTGGAAGCGGGGTCAAGAGGGGAAAGATCAAACTTATGATTGAGCAGCTCGCGAATAAGCCAAAAAATGGAACTATAGTTGGATGAGTAAGAGAAGGACGGTAATTACGTTTTTATAATTTATTTTTAGTGTGTAAATAAATAAAATCAAATCTATTGGAAAAGAAATTTATTTCTTTTTCAATGTGCTACTGGTAATAGATTTTTTTTAATAACTTAAATGTAGATACATCCTTTACCTTTGAGCTATTAACCATGTCTATCACAATGACTCCTGAATGTAATCAATCTAGGAAGTGAGAATTGAATATTGGTTTATATTTGATACTCATTCCATTAGCTTTAACCAATAATAAAAAAAAGATTTTCGTTGGGTTGGTTCGTTCCTTTGTTCAACCATTGTTCAAAAATTGTTCGTGATTTCAATAGATTTCATGGATTACAATTATTTGTTGTAATCTATTTAAAAGATTTCTAATGATTAAACTATTTTTTATCCCGTCGCTGCTTTTGTTTAGTTTTGTGATTTCAAAGATCTCAAAGAATCCAATCGCCCTGTGATCTTTATATAGCGTTGATCGGGTTCATACTCCATGTGTATATCATATTCCATGAAAAAATACAGGGATGGAATGTAGACAATGGGGGGATCATCTTCCTCATGTTGCGGGGATTGCTGGGCAATCGGTTTATGGTGTTCAGTCCGTGGCACTCTCGGGAGGCTACCAAAATGATGACCACGGTGAGTGGTTCCTCTATACCGGAAGGTATGTGCCCTTTATTTTTATATTCACTTTTAATTTTATATATTCAATACTTGTAATATGTGCCCTCTATACAGGAAGTTCAAGCAATGTAGCGCTTTAAATATCTTTATTGCATCTAACACATTTCATAATATGCTAATTTTCATCATTTATAAAGGTACCTTTTCAATTCAGATTGTGTTTGAATACCACTCCATTCCTGTTATTATAAGAGTACTTGAATGAAAGAGAGTTTTTATAAGGAAAAAAACAATACAAAATGAAATAAACCCGTTACGGCTGTGGTATAACTACCTGTGATACAACCTTCCGGTACTTATCTTTTTGGTGTCATATTGTATCGTATTTTACTATATATACAACTATGTCTCTGTGTTTAGTGACATATTTGTCTATCACTTTACTTTTGTTCCAGTTATTTTAAAGATAACACGAATACCTTTGCTCTCAATTAATGTTATGAACTTGCATGTGTAAATTAATTCCAATATCCGTTGATTGTGTTGGGAATGTTTATGGACTTAATTTGACATGCCATTTCATATGGGCTTGTATTTTTTCCTCACATCTGAACCTTATTCTCTGTTCTTAAGCTAAAATCCCCATGTCAATGATCAGGTCCCACAAGGAGAAATGTTCTTCTTATGCTCCAGAAACAGGAGTCCGATATGATGGGGTTTATAGAATTGAGAAATGTTGGCTCAAAGATGGAATTCAGGTAGGGTTACTTACAAAATGATCCTTTAAATGTGGCTCTTGCTATATATCTTTACATTTTGTCATACACTTCCGTTTTCCAGGGATTTATTGTCTATCGATATCTTTCCATTCGTTGCGATAATGAACCTGCTCCATGGACAAGGTTTGCAATTGTTGTTGTCATCTTTGTTTTGTATGTGTATGTATCTATCTCTTTGCATATATAATGTTTACTTAAAATCTGCAGTGATGAGCCTGGGGGCTTACCAACTTGATTTATGGGTATAGGAGGGAGTCTCTTGGCACTAGAGTACTTAAAGCCATATAATAAAACATCTCAAACAAGTGAAAATAAAATCTATAAAAGCTAGGGAGGTTAATTTTAGTGGTGCCACCCCCTCTCCTTTTTAGTCTAATGCAATAATTTGTATTGCACATACTTGGTATCAGTTGGAAATATTTTTCATATCACTTTTTTTTTGCAGAAAAACAAAGAGTCCTTGCAAATATGTCTCTTAGGGGTATACCATCAAGGATGATCTCATCAAATCAATCCATGTAAGTTAATTTAATTAAGATATGTCTTTGTTTTTGTTTTTCTTCTTTTGAGTTGTCTTCCACATTGAATAGGAATAGACATTTGTATCTATTCCATTTATAACTATAATATGAGTTTCCCTGAACAATTGATTTGGAAGATGGTTGTGTTGGAGATAAATTCTTTGCCACATATTATTCAATTGTGTCAAACATTTATAACTTGACGAATATGGCTATAGTTGACAATACCTATTTAGGTGGTTTATTCAAATGTATTTCAGTTAACATTAGTTGAAATTAAAAAATGTAATAACAACCCACGATTTGTGAATATGACGATAGTTTCAAAATATGTAGATTAGGCTTGAAAACAAGACGTTTGAGGGTGAAAACTCAAACCAGCCCCCAAACGGCCCCATAAGAGGTATGAGCACCTCGCACGGGACCAATGTAACTTGTAAGAACTGACAACGTAGTGACGGGTCTCCCGATTTGAAAATATGACGATAATTTGAAAATATATCGATTAAGCTTAAAAACAAGCCCTTATAGGGTGAAAACCCAAATCAGCCCCCAAACGGCCCCATAAGAGGCCTGAACACTTCGCACGGGACCAGTGTAACTTGTACGAACTGACCGCGTAGTCGTGGGGCTCCCGATTTGAGAATATGATGATAATTTCAAAATATGTAGATTAGGCTTGAAAACAAGCCGTTTGTGGGTGAAAACTCAAACCAGCCCCTAAACGGCCCCGTAAGAAGCACGAACACCTCGTACGTGACCAATGTAACTTGTACGAACTGATCGCGTTTTCTCGGGTCACCCGGTTTGAGAATATGACGATAATTTGAAAATATATAGATTAGGCTTCAAAATAAGCCATTTGAGGGTGAAAACCCAAACCAATCCCCAAACGGCCCCGTAAGAGGCACTAACACCTCGCACGGGACCAGTGTAAATTATACAAACTGACCGTGTAGTCACGGGTTTCCTAGTTTGAGAATATGATGATAATTTGAAAATATATCAATTAAGCTTAAAAATAATCCCTTATAGGGTGAAAACCCAAACCAGCCCCCAAACGGCACCGTAAGAGGCACGAAGACCTCGCACGGGACCAGTGTAACTTGTACGAACTGAACACAAAGTCACGGGTCTTCCGATTTGAGAATATGATGATAATTTCAAAATACGTAGATTAGGCTGAAAAATAAGCTGTTTGAGGCTGAAAATCCAAACCAGCCCCCAAAACGGCTCCGTAAGAGGCACGAACACCTCGCATGAGACAAATGTAACTTGTATGAACTGACAGCGTATTCATGGGACTCTCGATTTGAGAATATGACAATAATTTGATAATATATGGATTAGGCTTAGAAACAAGCCGTTGAAGGGTGAAAACCCAAACCAGCCCCCAAACGATCTCATAAGAAGCGCTAACATCTCGCATGAGACCGATGTAACTCGTAGGAACTTTTCAGGTAGTCATAACTTGCGTAAGATTTTCATTTTTAGAATATAATAATAATTTCAACTCCTATATGTAATTTTTTAGCTTGAGTAAGATTTTTTTTATAAATTACTTGGTTACTAATATCGTATCTTTATTGTATCCTATTTTTTTTGTAGGATAACATTTTATCGTTAGCATTTATTCACGTGGAACACATGGAGAACTCAATGGTTTACAACAAGGAGTTTATTCATGATTCTATTTTTTTGTATTATGGCCGTGCAGGCTTTTGTAGTTTTATTGTTAACTTTTATGGCCGTACGGGCTTTTGTAAGTTTATTGTTATATTTTGTGGCCGTGCGGGCTTTATGTTACGCATGTTTTATATTAACAGGTTTTAGAATGTCCAGAAAATAGAGGAAACTCTGCCCAATTTTTTTTTGGTCTGTGAACTACTAAATACTTGTAATATTTTGAAGTTTGTATGTACATTAGTTTATCAACAACGTGCAAGATTTGCAATTTGTGAATTTTCTTATTTTTAAATAATTTTTTTTTCTTTTATCCAAGGGTTCTTCGTCCAAGACTTCTGTTGGGGGTTCCTCACACCCTATTTCTGCTGGGTGTTCCTCACACGGGGTTTCTGCCAAAATGGGTTCCTCGCTCGAACCATTGGTTGTTGGGGGTCGCTTCCTCTACTTCTCTGTCTTATTAGAACTACATGCGCACACGTCAAGGAAGGTATTTTGGCCTTTATCACTGTGCACCTTATTTTGGGCAATAAGATAGTTTTATGCCTTCTCTTGCCTAATTTGAGGAGAAATTTGTTGCCCCTTGTCGAGCAACCCCGTGTGGGTCTAAGTGAGTCTATTGAATCTCGCATTATTCTTCCTGATTCTATTCTCAGGGTTAGAGTAGACCGCGATGATTTTCTTTATTCTAATATTGAGAGATATCAAAGCTGAGGGAGGTGCCACTGAAGAGTGGGCTATTTGGGTTGACCATATTCTTTCCACTCCTTCTTATGAGGTTGTCCTTCAAAAACTTGGCCTTCTGACTGCAGTTGACAATTTAAAATCTTTCACTATGGCTAAACATGGCACCACACTTAATCCTTTGCTTTCTCACTAAAGCAGGGAGTCTTACACTTCTGTAACTGGCTGGGGTGAGTTCACTATTACCCTGGTGGATATTTATGAGTTGTTTTCCCTTCCTTTTCTTGGGGTCATGTTTTTACTGAGGGTTATGAGGACCCGCTCGAGTAGGAGATGGTAGAAGAGTTGCAGTCATCTCTTGCCGAGTGTTCGAAATATGTGGTCATCAATGTGACCGGTCTCACCAAACATTCTTTCGCTAAGTGTTAACGGTATTGGTTTAAAGATTTCGAGCAGGCCCCCAAAGGGGAGACTTCCATTAGTGTTATCAAGAGTCTGGATGTCCCAAAACTCCATTCCCCCTCACACTTAGCTACTTTTTTAGTTACATTTTTGACTAGATTCTTATTCCCAGGAAAACTAGAGGACTCTCCTCGCGATCTCCTATTCAAATTAGCCATGAGGTTGGCGTGAGGGAGGATGGAACCCCTTGTTGTTTTGACCCTTGGGTCTCTCTATACTTGGTTGGAACTCACTCGTGTTGATATCGAGAGATCTTGTGGCCACTACGATGCCCCCAATTTTGGTAACTCCCTTATTTTAATGGCTTTTCTTTTTAATCATTTTCCACAGTTTTCCCCAGAGGCAAGGGCCTGTTACGAGATAAAACAAGAAGGCCCCCAAGAAACCCCTGGGATATTTGATTAATAATATTGAGGATTTCTTTTTTTGCCCTTATAGAAACCGCCCCATCGACACTATTAGCTGGCTATCTTTCCCAGGTGATGGTAGCACTTTTTATTGTCCTTCAGATGCGGAGAGTGTCTCTTATTTCCCACACATCAATGTGGTAATGATGTTACTGCTCACTCTTTTTCTTTATTTGACTGAGCTGGGTCAGGGTTGTGAGTTCTATCACTCAGAATGCGTGAGGAGGCAATTTGGTTATGACAGGGTATTCACACCCCTATTTATCCTTCGAGCAACGACCCTTTAGAATTGTATTTAGAGGATTGAAGGAACTTTAGTTTTAAGGGGATGTTACATAGGTTGAGCCACTTAGGGGGATTATATGTGCCTCCTCCGCTCGTATGCTTTCCATAACTTCCTCCTAGTTCTTGTTCTGGCTGCGAAAGGTTCTTCTTATTCAAAACTGCATGGCTGGAGATCCGCATGAGACCGTTCCCACCAAGTATGTCAGGGCTAAATTTTTAATCAAAAGAACCCAAAAGGACAATTAGAATTTTATAACTACACCCAAAACGCCCTTAGAGCAAGTTGTTATCATTTTAGTGAAGCCCCTTCTTGATGTGTCCACCCAGCCGAAGCAAACTGAGTTACATCCTACCAAATCCAAAGGCCAGTTCAAAGGTAAAGGAGCGTCAAAGGCTCCTTCGACGAGTAAGAGAAATCATCCAGACGCAGATATGTCAAACTTTATTGCTTCTAATACTACTGCTCCCTCTTCACCCCCTCCTCATGTGAGGACTAAAGCTGCCAAGAAGAAGAAGAAGGGGATCGATGTTGATGCTGCTACTCCCTCTGCACTGGACCAAGGGTAAGATACCGATGATCTTAGGGTAGAGGATACCTCTAGGACTGTTGATAAGCACCCAAAAGTGTACATTTTATACCCCTAATATACGGAGTTTAGTTGCAAATTCTCGACAATTTCGGGCTTATGCGCTTTATTATCTATTTTGTAGGTCGAATGTACGTTGCGGTGTTCAAACGCGTATTTCAAGGCAATTGTGCGAAGTATGGAGCTAATTACTCTTGTCCCGTATCCTAGCCTACCCTAAACCTACCTAAACCTGTCCCGAACCGTGTGTGTTTAGTTTGTCAAATTTTATTTTATTTGTGTCATTTTATTTTGAGGGTTTATTTTATTGAGTCATGTATACATTTTTAGGATTTTTAGCGCGTCGTGTATTAGTTTATATATTTTCTTTATTTTCTTAGTTTATTATTATTTCATTTT
Organism: Sambucus nigra; assembly: GCA_949130495.1. NCBI lineage: Eukaryota > Viridiplantae > Streptophyta > Magnoliopsida > Dipsacales > Adoxaceae > Sambucus > Sambucus nigra. The sequence continues at coordinate 262,396,372 of OX422210.1, forward strand.
TTTATTTGTTAGTTTTTACTTTTATAGTTTTTGTTTTAGTCGTATTTTTTTTAGAGTTTGTATAGTGTGTCGTGTCAGGTCATTTTTATTTTAGTTGATTTTTATTTTTAGTGTAGTTAAATTTTTATATTTGTTTTATTTTATTTTTAGTCGTGTTTTATTTTTTTTAGGGCACAAACTAAACACACACATAAACCCATTCACACCCACTTACCTACACACTATCCTACACACAAACAAATCCTCCATCCCCACCTTATTCACCTACAATCACCCACACCAAATCCACACAATCCAACCAACATCATCATCTTCCGCACACCATACTCTCTCTCCTCACCACAAAACCACCATAACAAAAAGCCTTAAACCACACCCATCAAACCCACCAAAACCCAATCTCTCTCATCCTCTTACCCCCTTAAACTCATGACCCTAGCGACGATCTCACCCCTCCAGAACCCGTGGCCACCTACTACCCCCTGCCTCATTTTACCCAAACCTGCCAGAACCCCCAGGCGCATAAACTATCAACCGCACCCTTAACCCGTTGTCCCCTCACCGGTTGAAAAACCAACCCGGTCGCCGACCCAATCCTCCGACCCATGAAAACCCATTTCAACCCCGACCCGGGCAGCCCTTAAAACCGTCAATCTCCCATTCGACCCCCTGCATTTCCAGCGCCAATTCCATCCACCACATCCTTGACCCGAGACCTCCCAGCCTACCCATGTCCATACCCATCTACACCCATTTTCCTCTTCCAAGACCCACATCCCATTTCTCCCAAAAGTCATGATGTTTACCTTCTACCAAAACAATAAACCAAGCCAAAACCATAAAACAAACTCATTAAAACCCACATGCCATATAACCCACTTAACCCTTTTTTCATAAATACCCCCAAACCCTTTTAACCAAATCTGATTTGTTTTTATCCTCATTACCCCACTTCCTACATGACCTCACACAACCCATGCACATTTGTGCATTTGCCTATTTTAACCCCAACTTATCCTCACACCCCTCATGTCCATTTAATCCCTACCCAATTTACCCTTAGCTCCATGCCTACTATTTAAGGGAGATGAAGACCATTTGAGAAAGGATCTCGAATTTGGTTTTTAAGCTTTGTGTGATAAATTTCTCTCCATCCCTCTATGTTGAGATTTTGCATTTTTAGCAAATATCTCAATATAGAGGTGTGTAGTGAGATTTATCTCTAAGATAAATTCAACCCCACCCCTCTATAATGAATTTTTGCATTTTTAGCAATTTTTTCAAAATAGATTGACGTAGTTGAATTCATTATTTACGGGGGGTAAATTCTAACCCATTCCTTTATGTTGAGATTTTGCATTTTTAGCAATTATCTCAATATAAAATAATGATCTAGAATTATTTTCTTTGGATGAGTTCTAATGTACAATTTTATAATGTTAGGATTTGCATTTTTAGCAAATCTCTTTTATTATTTAATTGTCCATTATGAATTCATCCACTATCCTTTTTATTTTTATTTTGTAGTTTTTAGTTTAGATTCAATAAATACATTAGTGAGGTATTGTGATTGAGAGAATTTTGATGTATAATTGAGAGATTGTTGATGTAATTGAAGATTCCATTCCAATTCAAGACATAAATAGGTTTGATCTCCTCCTCTTGATTACTTTTAGTTTAATACTCACATGCTATTTTTTGTATACTTTTATTTTTATTTTGTTGGATGATGATTATTGAGGGCTAATCTCCCATTTATGGGATGAAATATTGAAGCTCTCATGAGTCCAATTTTGCTAGTTTACTTATTAGGACAATTTTGTTTACCTCATTTTTTTTATTGGCTTTTACATCTTAGTTAGTACTTAAAAGATTAGTATATAGTTAGTTAATTAATAATCCCTTGAAAAATCCATAAAAAATATAAAAAAATAGAAAAATTGAAAAATATAATAAAATGCAAATGAATTTACACAGATGGCTTCGCTTATTTTATGTTTCACCCTTAGATTTGTATTGATACCTCACTTACCGCTATATTCTAGTTTTGTTCTACTTTTATAGGTTTGTGAAGATTTTTAATGGAAAGAAAAATTGCACAACGAAAAATACAATAGAGACGTAATTTTCTCTTTGTCAAATGGGGTCATTGCCGGGCTTGGGAGCGTGAAGCACTTGGAGCGGATTTCAACTTGTAGTTCATTTATTTTTCGCACTTTTTTATTTATTATTTTTTTAGTACCATTTTTGTATTTTATTAGAAGGCTTGCATTAGGTTTATTTTATCCTTGCTTGTATTGCGGTGCATAGAGACACCTTTATTTTATTTTTCATTTTAAAATTTGTAATAATCGAAGAAAGCGTGATAGGGAAATCGGACAAGGTAGAGAAAGGGTGTCCAAAGGTGAGGATTTAGAAGCCTCTCTACCTTGGGTCAGTAGGACTCCCGGGGCCGACTGAGATAGGCGTGATCTCCCCCCGGTTGACTCAAAATTTTCGGCACCCCACGGCGTAAAAATCGTGGGAGGTACATTTCTAAACCCTCGCGCCTCTCCTTTTAGCGAGTCAATTCTTTTGTGTGCTTTGTGTGCTCTTACTTGATTTTATTCTCGCATTTATTTTCGAATGGTGTGATGAATTAATTGGCTGAGACCTACACCCGGTCACTCACAAGATGGGATTTCATCACCCGACTCACTCGCTTACCATTGTGTGTTTACCCTAGACATCACTAAATTTAAAATCAATCAACTAGGTAGACCACTAGGTGAATATTTTTGAAAATCCGGTCACTCAGAAAATTTCGTGAATTTTTATCGCCCGCAGACTTAATTAAAATTTGACTACCCCCTTTCACTAAATTTAAAGATAAAAATTGGTTACGTGCTAGTTAGGAATTCTCCTTGACTTTTGTGTGTCCAATTTATTTTTCGGTAGTCAATTTTAGTGAGTTCGTCAAATTCAAAGAGTCCACCTATTTTTCCCACTCTTTTCTTAAAAAAAATCAAAAAATATTTTGTGTTTGGTTTTCTCCAAAAAAAAAATCCAAAAATATTTTCTTCCTGTTTTTTTAGAAAAATCCAAAAAAATATTTTCTTTCCTTTTGAATTTTTTTAAAAAAAATCCAAAAATATTGTTTTCCCCACTATTTTCTTTCAAAAAGAAAAAAAAATCCAAAAATATTTTCTTCCTTTCATTTTCTAAAAATCCCAAAAATATTTCCTTTCTTTTTCAAATTATTCAAAAAAAAAAGAGAACATCTTGAAAATAAAAAATAAGGCCCGTGATCGATGCTTATTTCCCCATGCCTTTTTCACCATTACCCTGATCCCCACCCACCCATGGTCCACCGATGCTTTGCATCGTGTGATTCACTTTGCCATACAAGTGCATTGACCATTTTTAGCATTTATCCATTAAGATTAACGCTTCAGTCTTGTTTGGAGGTGATTATCATCACCCAATTTTTTTCCACCTCGTGTGTTCCTAAATCTTATCTTTAGGGTGAGATCCCTTCGGTCCGGCTGAAGACATTAAACTTAGCGCTACCAAGAGGTAGCCCGAATTTCTTGTACTAGTCTCATCCTGCTTGTGGGCGGTGTTTCACATCAACCACTGCTCTATCACGGTTTATAGACTTATACAAATTTCTTTTCTCTAACTTCTTATTCAGGTTTATTCTTAGCTTCATCTATCCACTTCATTAGCGGTTGATTCTGGTAATATCTTTACTACCTTATGCTCTCAATTTTAAAAATCATATTACTTAACATCGAGGACGATATTCCTTTTTGTTTGGGGGTGGGGAATTTTATCAAAATCGTACCTCTTTTGAATTTTTTTGACTTTTAAACCTGATTTTTAAATTTTCGTGTAGTTTCTTTCATCTCACTCATTGAAGTGAATTTTCTATCATCCATTTTTTTAAGTCTAGGAATCAAGCTAGATGATTTATATTTTTCCTAAATAGCTTATGTAATACATAACAAGGCATTTTGCACCATGAATTTCTAGACCCAACAAAATTTGCGCACTTATCACGTCACTACGGTTTAGAGTTGAAGAGTACTATAATTCTCAAGAAAGCCTTAATGATCACTACTAGAGACTTTAGCTTGTGAGATTTGTGCCTTTCACCCTTTCACAAGTTGATTCAACTTCCTTTGGGTCCGCACTTAAATCTTTGTATGATCTCATTATTCTTCATTAAAACTTTGGCTTGATCACTGAAAACGACATCTTTTTCGAGTTGTAAGAAACACTTGTCTTGAAATTTATCCCGAATACTAGACTTTCATCCATTATCTTTCCATATTCTTCCATAGTCCCACATATTCCCCACATAATCCATATACCATCCCCATTTTCCATATCAACTCCATTTTTCCGCCCACCATTTTTGAAAAAGAAGAAAAGAGTGTGATTTCAAATGTAAATGCCTTCATTGTTGGTTTGAAAAGAGAGAGAAAAACAAGAAAAAAGTAGCAAAAAAAATAAAATAATAAATAAAAAAAGAAAAAAAAAAGAATATAGAGAAAAAGAAAAGAAAAATCGAAAAAAGAGAAAAAGAAAAGAATGAAAGTTGTTGTTAGTTCTTATGTAAGAAAGACATTTTATTCTTCAAGTATAGAACACTCTTATATCGCATCCATCACTCATCATTCATCCATACATCACCATCCAACCTCATATCTCACCCTTCTCATATCATTTCCCCCTCACCCATTATCATCCATGTTCCCCTAGGTGTTCGGGCAAATGAAAGTCAATGTGATGAATAACTCGACATTCTCACCATAGTGCTTAACATTACTTTCATGAGATCAATTTCTTTCTTAATGTACGTTCTTTCTTATGTGTGTGTGAGATGTTTGAACTTGCTTACATTTACTCACCTCCTCACACGCAAGAGCGATACACTAACCCCAATCTAGAGAGTTCGTTTGAGAGAGATATATCCGTGAGATTTTGAAGTTCAAGCGTTGATTCCTAAGAGGCAATCTAGGAATTACTCTTGTGATACTCGACCCATTTTGACGGATTCACACTACACACGATGAGTTCTAGGAAGGATGCGCCTTGAGTACTTACTTAGCTAATCTTTTTACACTTCTAGCTTGTATTTCTCAAAACATTTTTCCCATGATGGATTGTTTGATTATTCTATGTCTAATAAGAGATAGATTGCTGTTTGCAAATAAGAATTTTGTGGGTATATTCCCTGCAAACCCTCACGAGACTCAACTCGTCGTGTAGGGAAACCTATAGGTTTAAAGGCTTGTTGCACATGCTAAGTGCAATCGCAAGTGCCCGCGAATGTGGTACACTTTTGGTTACTTATATTTCTCTTTCTCTCTATCTTATTTCTCCAGGACTAGCAACGCTCTGTTTGGGGGTGGTGTGATAAGCACCCAAAAGTGTACATTTTATACCCCGAATAGACGGATTTTAGTTGCTAATTCTTGGTAATTTGAGGCTTTCACACTTTATTGTCTATTTTGTAGGTCGAATGTACGTTGCGGTGTTCAAACGCGTATTTCAAGGCAATTGTGCGGATTATGGAGCTAATTACTCTTGTCCCGTATCCTAGCCTACCCTAAACCTACCTAAACTTGTCCCGAACCGTGTGGGTTTAGTTTGTCCCATTTTATTCTATTCGTGTCATTTTATTTTTAGGGTTTATTTTATTGAGTCATGTATATATTTTTAAGATTTTTAGCGCGTCTTGTATTGGTTTTTATATTTTCTTTTATTTTCTTAGTTTTTAGTTAGTTTATTATTATTTCGTATTTTTTATTTGTTAGTTTTTATTTATTAGGACAATTTTGTTTACCTCATTTTTTTATTAGCTTTTACATCTTAGTTAGTACTCTAAAAATTAGTATATAATTAGTTAATTAATAATCGCTTGAAAAATCCATAAAAAAAATAAAAAAACAAAAAAAATAGAAAAATATAATAAAATTCAAATGAATTTACACATATGGCTTCCCTTATTTTGTGTTTCACCCTTAGATGTGGATTGATACCTCACTTACCGCTATATTCATGTTTTGTTCTACTTTTATAGGTTTGTGAAGATTTTTGATGGAAATAGAAATTGCACAACGACAAATACAATAGAGACACAATTTTCTCTCTGTCAACTGTCCAAGAGAAAGGTTATGAGGCTCTGATCTTCTCTTTCCAGCCGACACAAGTCACGTCTATATATGTTGCAGAAGGTACTACACCCAAATATTCTTTACCTAGCAAAACTGGCTGTTACAGAGTTTCACTTGTTGCTTCCCCCTCCCTCTTATTAGAAGAGGAATTAGTTAATTATGGAACCAAACCTTCCTACGAGGATCATAGTTCTTATTCAAATGATGTGGATGGCTTGGATTTTTGTGGTGAAAGTACTAGTGACACTTGTGCTTTGTTATCATTTTTGAGGGAGTCTTCTAATGATGATGAGACACCGCATTCTCCATCAGGGACTAGCTTTGCTTCCAGGCCCCTTCCATATGGTCAGACCGTGAGTCCTACTGTTGTAAGTCTTTCTTACCTTGGGACTTTTATGAATATGATTTTTTAAAACTTGTTTCATCATTGATTCGTTTACTGATTATTTCTTTTTCGGCATTTCCATAGGTTACTTCTTTGGAGGCGAGTGGTCCTTCACCTCCCCCACTTCATCCTGCTCCTTTCCAGCGAGAGATGAATTCTATTCTTATTTCTTCCCGAGGACTTTATAGAGAGGTTTGTGATTTCCTCCAGGCAACTTTAAACTTTGATAGTCACGATTTACACTTCTCTTACTTAGTGTCATATATTTTTATTTTCTTGCGGCTTTCATTTGTGCATCCTACTAGCACCAGGGTCCCTTCTGCGACCTCTCATTCTACTCAGGTAATTTTTTGATTTCCTTTAAATGGATAAAATCACTTTTCTCTTTTTTTGATCTCTTTTCTTTTGTGTTCCCTATCTATTTATGATTGTAGAGGGTGTTACCCTCTTGTCCTGCTACTTCATCTTCTCCTGCTTCAGCAGTAGGCATCTCTGTAGCTGAGCCCCTGGCTACCTCATTTTCAGAGGTCTGTTTGTTCTCTTGGTCCTATTTTTTTGATTACTATGCCTTTGACGCTTATATTATTTATCTCTTTTTGTAAGAGGGTAGTTTAGATAAGATGGATGCATAAACCCTTTCGATTATAGTAATGATAAGTTAAATAAAGACACTATTGATTAACCATAGGACATGCAAACATGACTCAATGAAGACAGACTCAGTTTGAACTCACAAATCTCTCGTGTATAACTCAGAAGGTAGTAATGAACTTAGAAGTAACTTATCTAGAGGGAGAGAGAAGTAAGCACCCTAGATACACCTTGGCAGGCAGCCAAACACACTAACCACCCTCAAGAATCTCTGTCAATTATTAAAAGCATCATAATAAATGACAATGGTGGGTGAGTGAAAAATCTGGCTTGTAATAACTCTCTCTGATGTATATTATCTCTAGTAATAACTTCTGAACTCTCAAAAAGAACATATGATGCCTCTTTCTAGAGGTGGGTGGGGTCTTTAAATAGCCTACCACACCATCCCCAAGGCAACTCCGCCATTAATGCATGTGAAAGATATCCCTCATACTTTATGTCACAACATTAAATACCTGATGCACTAGTTATCTCCACGTCATAAATATTAAATGCCCAGACATGCCTTTTTGCTTAACCACTGTGTGTCAGTGTGTTGTCGTCACAGAGGTGGTTCACCAACTGTCTGACAGCCCTAAATACGACATTGTTTAGCTGGCTAGTGACATGACCTATAATAGATGTGACATTAAGTAGAGGGCTATTTGGTTCATAACTCAATGCCCGATGGGACTTAAGGTTGCCCAGCCCGAGGTTCCACGGTAAGGGTCCTTCGGTGTTTTACCAGGTGTATCTAAGATGGTCAGGACAAACCCCAACGATGCCTCACTTCTCAATCCTCCAAACCAAGCCCCTCAAAAGTTCCCACGACGAGGTCGTTTAATAGAGCATGAAAGCTCTCCCAGGCCCTGCCAAGCCTGGTCTCTCGCCAGTACCGTTCGACCTCACACATAATGATTATTCTCGTTACATCATTACAATCTTTATAACCCATAGTCAGTACAAAGAAAAGATACAATATGGCTAAGTAACATAATAAGCTAAAATATGAGTTTCCACGCTAAGCTGCCTCGCTGAGTTACCACGCTGAGTTGCCACGCTAAGCTGCCTTAACCCCAGATACTATTGTAAATGAGGAGATTATCCCTAATCTCAGGATTACCTTCAAGCCCCTTATACACTTTTCATTCCCCAGGGTCTTGTATCTCTTGGCCTTTGTTCTATAGGGAAGACTCTGCCTTTTCTTGAGATGCTGTCCTGGGGTTATCTCGAATCTATTTACCAGGTCTACATCTCCATGGATGGTAGATCTTTGGTCCAACCTATCCCTCATGGGCCCGTATTTACTGTAGCTTCAACTGTTGAGCCTATTTCACATGTTTCTTATTTTATTCAGGTACTGGTAGATTCTTCTCACATAGTCATAATACTAACATCTTCTAATGCCTTTATGATAAGCAGGTCATCAACATAACTCTTACTATGCCATAGGCTGTCTTCCACTTTTCCTCCTTGGATGGGGCCCAGGTATTCTATTAGCCTCTCTCTTATTATTTCTCTGGCTAGCCTGCACTGACAAGCCCATTTCTTCTTTTCCTTCAGCTGTCCCATAATACCACTTCATCGGTGGCTCTTACTGCTATTCGTCTAGTAGCCCCTGATGCAAATGAGTCACCTTGCCCTGTTGCTTTCAGCGAGATCCCTGTCATGTGCCTCTCCCGATAACTATTTTTATCATGGGTCTTTGGGCTTTTCTATATGCTTATTCTCACAAGTTAAGCTATTTACTAACCTTTGCCTCTTTCTCTTCATTTACAAGCTAGCTTTGTGGAAGATTCTTTATCTATCACGCTTGTGGCTAGTATTATGGAGGCAACCCCTTCGGAGTCACTTGAAGATCCCCCCTCAACTGCTGTGGAGGGAATTATTCAGGTGTCGTATATCTCTTGAATGAGAGTAGTCATTTCTGTAGCACTATTTTAACTAGTATAACCCTTTTTTCAAATTTTATCACCAGGTCAACTTTGCCAAGGTTCCCTTGTTTGTGGGACCTATTACTAGTTCTGCCCCCATCGTGGTGGGGCTCTCATCTAGCATTTCAGATCAAACTATCCAAGTAAATACTTAGTTTTCTTATACCCTTTTATTATTTAAAAAAATACTTATACTTTGTAAATGTTTGCTAACACTTAACTGTTTCCCTGTTCTCAAGTTAATGCTGTGATCGTTCCAGTGACTGCGAAATGCATTGGGGGGATAACTGTGGGAGAGGCATTAAAATGTCATACTTTTCCCTATTTTACACTTCCCATTTTTTCTTCTTGCTTTTACTGTGCAAGTATTCTTACCTTTGCCCTTGTTTCATTATTTCCAGGCTAGCAAGTCTTTTTCTGTTTCTCCTTTTTCTTCTTGCTTTTACTGTGCAAGTTCTCTCGCCTTCACCCTTGTTTCATTGTTTCCATGTTAGTGAGGCTACCGCTCCACTAACTGTGGAGCATCCTAGAGAGATAGCTGTGTGTGTGTGTGTGTGTGTTTATTATACTATAATTCCTTTCCCTCCTTTTGATTTATCCTTTGTCTTCTTGTTTTTATTGTGCATGTACTCTCACCTTCACCAATGTTTCGTTGTTTCCAGGTGAGTGAGGCAGCCGCTCCGATAATATGGACCAGACAGAGAGTTCTGCGCTGCACACTCCTTAGATATTTGACTGTCATACCCAAGATACTATTTACCATTGCTAATTTATGAGTCGTATTGATATTACTCATTACTATTTCTTATACTTAGCCTAGCATCCCCCACTCGGCTCACTCCCTTCATAATGGCGATAACATACTTACCCCCTTGAGTTTTGAGGTAAGATCTCTACCATAACCCTTTTCAGAGCCTAGATACAATTGTCATTATCTTTTTTCTCTTTTTCCTGATTATGAACACTTGTTTTCAAGATCTTATTGGTGGGTCCACCGAGGTAGCTGATGGGGGAGATTAGAGTTCTGAGGCCACTCCTACAGCTGATGATGCTCATTCTAGTGGGGAGTCTTCTTTCCTCCCCTCTGAGATAAAGTCCCGTCATTCTGAGGGTGATGCTGAGGTATAGGTTCCTGCAGCTTTTATGAGCATGCTGTGGTGTGAGAAACATATAGGACGCTTTGGGACACATGAGCGCTAGATCGTAGATTTGATCTTAGGGTATCATCCCAAGACATTCACATCTCAGAGTGTACTTCATATTGATAGCCTCACGGTGTTCAACCTAAAGGTTCTTGCTATCCATATTCACGACTTCTTGGCTATTTCTCCTATTGAGCTAACTAGAGCCTCCACCTTGTTGTTCTCGGACGCTCCCCGTGATTTGCATCAGTTCTACCAATTTTGGTTAGATTGGCTTGATGCTGGAGTTCATTAATTTATGATAATTCGCTTTCGAAAGATGGTGAGACTTCATCCATCCAGACACTCTAGGATTGAGTAGCGACAGGCTGAGGCTATGAGGATTCACGATCAGATTGCATCACTTCAGTCTTAGATTACAGCGCTTCAGTCCCGTCTTGAAAGACTTGAGTCTGGTGACTGGAGGATGAGGCCAAGTTGGCCAGGCTGGAGGAGGTGTTCGTGTAAGTGGCCAGTCCATCATATACTGGCACCCTCACTCGCGATGACTTATTTTTTGTTATTTCTAGTGGATAGGCTATTTCTTGCCTTGAACTATTTTTTAGTTTTCCATATGTAACGAACTAGTCATTTATAAATAAGGAAAACACTATTCTGCTTCTCTTTCACCTTTTCTCTTTCTTTGCCTATATTTATACTTTTGGCATCTATTTACTAAAACCTTCTCTAATTTTCTATGAGCAGTTGGTCAGTTTAGGCTGCCCCATATACTGTGGGGTGCTTGCATTAATCTGAGCAAGTTATATACATATAAACATTTTTTTAAGCGCAACCCCCTATGATTGCGGGGTGTTTGCATGTTATTTGGGTAAGTTTCTATTTTGGAGATACCCCCTCTACATGTGGGGGTCCTCTTACACATTATTATGTGTGTTCACAAGGAATAACTTGGGGGGGGGGGGGGGGGGGTGACCCCACCTCCTTCCTTTAGGTTTTATTTCAAAATAATATTTACAAATAGAAGAAGTAAATGATAAATGATTCCTTTTTTTTTAATTCACTATCCCCTAGTCTATGGGGTTCTTGATCTACATTTTTCCTAGGAGCTTTCATGGTTTCAAGGGTGGGGGTGGGGGTGGATTAGGCCCTTTTATCCACATTTCTATTGAACTGGTCAGGTAAAGCATTTATTTGAGAACAAAGGTTGAAATTTTTCTCTAGGCTATAAATCTTACAAATAATTTTTTTTAAACTTTTTTTATTACTTGGAGGATATCCTCCCACTGGTTAGGTGACAAAAAATAAGAACTATTTATCTGTTATGTCTGGGAAGACTTTGCTCATTATACTTTCTCTTAGGATGCGTGTACCCCCAAAACTGTAATGAGCAAAGTTCCTATGCTCTTTCATGCACCCTCTTATATCCTAGTAGATAACATTTCTGGAAAAAATATATTCTATTAGGTCTACCTCATACAATAGGTAAGTAATCAAAACAAACATTAACAATGGTCAAAAGTGTTACTATTCATTTTTTTGTTGTGTACTGTTTACATTATGGTATCCCTCTATCATGTTTTTTACAAAAAAAAAAAATTCTGGTACGAGAGAAAATCGCTCAGATTCTATTACAAAAATTAATTTTAACAAAACTAGGCGTAGTACCTCTTTATCCACTTTTAATTGATGGATTGGAGACAATTACTCTCCGGCTTCGAAATTTGTCAATATCCTGACTTCCATACCCCTCTCACCATAAAGGGGCCTTCCCAATTGGGTTTGAACTTCGACGCTGACATGCTACGAAGGTGATGATTAAATGCTCGGAGGACCAAGTCTCCCACTTGAAATTCTCTGGGCTTGACTAGATTTCATAAGCTCTTGACAACTATTAGGTTTAAATTTTGAAGTTTTCCCTTGCCTTATCTATGTGCTCATCTAACACCTCCAGCTGCACGTGCTGTGGGTCAGGGATGGGTATTGCTTAGAGCGACCCTAGCTAAGGGGACTGCTAATTTCACCGGTAGGATAGCTTCTATCCTATACACAAGTGAGGATGGAGTAAACCTGATCAGCTTTCTCTTCGAAGTGCAGTAGGCCCATAACACCATGGGTAACTTCTCATCCTATGCCCCTGGCATGCCTTCTAGCATATTTTCTGGATATCATTGGTGGCCTCTGATAAGCACCAAAAAGTGTATAATTTATGCTCTGAATATATGCATTTTAGTCACTCGTTTTAATTAAAATTGGCCTTATATTCGTATTTTATCATTTTGCAGGTCAATCAGCAGTTGCAGTATCAAAAGTGCTAAATCAAGTTAATTGCGACACATAAGCGGTAAAAAGCGTGCATCGAAGAAATCAAAGAGACCGTGAAGTGAGAAGTCCATTTTGAGCTTGCCCTGTTGTGATCCGATGCCCCAAACCAGTCCCGTAACCTTAATCGAGCCCAGACCATTCCCCGAGCCCCGTGTGTGTTGAGTTTGCACCTTTATTATTTTTGTAGATTTTTATTTTGAGTCGTTTTATTTTTAGGATTTATTTTAAAATTATTTAGGATTTTTAGAATTTATTTGCATATTTTTATATTTATTTTTTTTATTTTATTAGTTTTATTTTTATTAGGATTAATTTTTAGGAATTTAATTTTTTATTTTTATTAGATTTCATTTTATATATAAATATTTTTTTATTTTATTTTATTAGGATTATATTTTTTTTAGGTTTAATAGAGTTTTATTTATTTTTTGTTTGAAATGTTAGTTTTTTTTTTTTAATTTATTAGATTTTAAGTTTTTATTTTATTTAGTTTTTTTTCTTTGGGGTGCAAATTAAACACACACTAACTTATGTTACACACATTCACACACCCACCTATCCTCACCCTCACCGTTTTTCCCTATACCTCACTACACCCTAATCCCTCCCATTTCGTCTTCTCCACCAACCCAATCTCTCTCTCAACAACCCTCCATTACCAAACAAAAGCCATACCCAACTCCTGCCATGGAAAACCCCTTTACCCGCTGGAGCGACACAAACCTGATGCCGGATCTTTCACCCAAGCCGAACCCACTCTGCCCAAACCGGACAAACCCGCCCCTGACCCAGCTCCGATCCGATGGGAAACCGAACCCAACGGCGCCCCGGCCCAATCCACCTCACCCAACGCCCACCAAAACCGAAACCTGGACCCCTATTCAGACTATCTCCAACCCGAGCTCGGTACAACCTGAAATCCGAATCCGGGTCTTCCCAACATGAAAATCGGAACTCCCTCCATTTCAAACCCATAACAAAATCTGAACCCAAATCTGCCACTCCATGAAAAGAGGGATCGAAGTTATTTGCCAAGAAAAACTTAAATCCAAGTGCACTTGATTTGGATATAGTTAAAAATCCCACAAAAATCTCTCCCACAAAAGAAGGAATCGTGGGTCAATAAAAACAAGAGCAAGGGCTTCTCATAAGGGGACTCTCTCTCAGCAAATAAGAATATACTCAGATACAGAGAGAACGAAGAGACAGAAAAAAGAAAAAAAAGTGGGTAGAAAAAATAGTCAGAAAAAAACAAAAAAAAGTAGTTTTAGGTTTAGAAAAATTTGTAGGTTCTTTTTTTTTACTTTTAGTTTTGTAATCTAGTCAGATTTTGTGACGAGTTTGGGACGCGTGTTCATGCACACAATTGACTCAAGAAATTATTGCGTATTGTATTTCTTACTCTTTCTCTTTAATTATTGTTTGTTAATTGTGCTTGTGTCAAATTTAATCATGTCTAGCTAAACACCCCATTCAAGGGGTGGGATGAAACGCGTATGTTGAGTTATTTTAATTGAATAATGATTCATTGATGTGTTATAGGCTAATTAAATTGGGAAAAATCCCACATTAATTTATGTAACGAGAGTTAATAAATTAATGGTGCAAAATTAATATTTAATTTTTGGATTTCACTTAGAGATAAGTATTATTCTTAAATTAAAATATTAATTCTGTGTGTGCAATTCAAAGATTCGTACAAATTTTAATAAATTAATCTTAACTGATATTTTATTGAACCGAGTGTGAATCTTAATTTTTGTATGTTGTGACTATTCCCGATTCAATTGCTGAAAAAGATAATATTGAATTTAGAATTGTAACGAAAGTTAAATTTTAAATTCAATATTATTTCGAACTATTCTATTGAATGATTAGGACTTTAAATTAATTTAACTACGCAGTGTAATCCCACCTCTTGTTTCTTCTCATAAATTCTCAACTAGATTATTTTCTCATTTTTCATAGTCATTTTAATTGCATAAATTATCGTTTCCTCCCTAGAAAATTGTTTTTAAAATATAAAAATAAAAAAGTAAAAATTTTAAAAACACAAAAAGATTTTTAATAAAAATTGGAATTGCAAGTTTTCACGATTACCGTTTCAACGCTAGAAATTGGATTGATACCCGAATTTGCCACGATACTGAATTTTTAACAAGTTTTGTAGGTAATTCCAGGAATTTTGATACTCGAAGTTTGACCGCAGCGACATTCCAAATCCATATCCGAAGGAAAACACAAATTAAGAGTTATCAGCCTCTGCGTGGCCATTTCCTTTCGAGTAGGAGATGGTTGAGCTGTTATGCACAATTTCATACTTATTAGTGAGAAGTGACACCTCCTTGCATATGAATTGTTCCCCATTATCTATGAGAATCACCTTGGGTATACCAAACATGTATTTGATATACTCCTTGATAAACTAGGTTACCACTTGGGCAGTCACCCTTGTTAGAGGAATGGCCTCTTACTACTTGGTATACAACTCCGTAGCTACAATGATTAAAGCTTTGCCATGAGAGGCTGAGCTAATCTTTCCCACCAGATAAAATGCCCATGTGTGGAAGGGGTAGGGAGTTGCTAGGCTTTGTAAGATATCATAAGGGGTATGCACCATGTTGCTATGTACTTGGAAAGCTCTGCAGTTCTTCACATAACTAATGGAATTAGCCTCCATGGTTGGCTAATAATACCTAGCGTCATCAACTGATCATACAGCTTATCACCTCCCATATGGGAGGGCTCATGGGCTTCCTTCAACACTCTTTGTGTGTTTTCCTTTAACACTCTCTCTGTGTCTTCCTTAGCTATGCACTTCAGTGCCTTGTCATTATATCCTTTCCTATAGATCTGTCCTTACACCAAATAAAAATGGGCTACCCTTTTTCGGAGATAAATTTCATCTGCTCTCTCCGCGGGTAACTCACCGTCTTTCACATACGCTATGTACGGTTGCCTGTAATCTTCAAAGGCCCCCACAAAATTGGCTTATGTTGACTGCTCGAAATGAGTTTTGCACTTTAAATAACCTTGTTATAGACGAACAATCTTTGCGCTCATGGTGGGCTAATATTATCCTCCCCGGTTGCAACTGGTGGTAAAGTGGGATATCTGTGTCCCCGTAATGCTTTTCATGCATCTCGGCCAACCTATCTTTATCTTCTTGTTCCCCAAGATACCTTGCTAAGAACCCTCCATAACTCTTAAAGTAAAGTGTTCCCTTCAGTAGGTGGTAGTTAGCCAACTCTAAAATCTTCATTATCCCCTCTCTTATCTTTAGATGCTTCATAACTAGTTGTCTCCAATATTTCGGCTCATTGCTTGGGAACAAAGACTTCACTGTGTAGGCACTGTTCTCCACCGCACTGTGGTCATTGCTTTTGTCTCATCCATGTCTAACTTCTGTGCTATCATAGTTAGTGTGTCGAGATGTCTGTTCAAGGTCTTGCATGTCTCTCAATAGTTACTTCTAGGAATTGTCCCAGTAACCTCAAGATGATGTATATGTAAGTTGCCAAGTTAGCATGTTTGAGAGAAAACTCCTCTTTAACTTATTTCACTACCAGGTTAGAGTTCCCCAGTATGAAAAATACTCTGATTCCTCTCTAGAGTACTTCTAACATACCCAAAGTGAGAGATTAATACTCAGCCTCATTGTTTGAACATTTTAAGACTAACTTGAAAGAGAGGGTGATCTTCTCCTTGTTGTTCGAGAGTATGATGACCGCACCTCCTGTGCCCTTGGCACTAGAGGCTTCGAACTCCATTGCCCACTTTTCCATTTCTTCCACCATGAATTCTTGGAAATTCTCCCCAGGTAACTCTTCACTTGGGGGATCAAAGTTCCCACTTGGAAAATGGGCCAACAAATCTGCTACTGCTTGACTTTTGATGGCTTTGGGCACTATGCATTTTAAATCATATTCTTACAAAATCAAAAACAATCTTACTGCTCATCCTACAAGTATTGTCCTTGTTAGTAGGTACTTAATAGGGCTACACTTGGTGACTATGTGCACTGTAAAGGCTAGCAGGTAGTGGCTCAACGTTTGAGCCACAAAGACCAATGCAAGACAATGCCTTTCCATGTTGGTGTATTTAGATTTTGTTCCTGAGATTACAATTAATAAGTAGTATACTGGATTCTATACTCCTTACTTCTCTTGGGCCAATAGTGCCCCTATAGACCTTTCTGGTTAGGTGAGGTAGAGCAGCAACGGTGCTCTAGCCTCAGGTGGGATCAACGTGGATGGAGAGGCTAAAATTTCTTTAATCTTGTCAAATGCTTTATTCTGCTCCTCCCCCCAGGTCCACTTGTCATTTTTCTTTAGTAGGGGTGTGAATGGGTGAGTCACTTTCGCTAGTGTAGGTATGAACCTTATCAGGTAGGACACCTTTCCTAAGAATCTTTTGAGATGCCTATGACTTTTTGGGGTGGAATCATCACTATGGATTTCATCTTTTCTGCATCTAATTTCACCCTCTGCCTATTCACAACAAACCCCAAAAACTTTCCCGCAGGTCCTGTATATGCTTACTTTCTCTCTTATATTTCACCACCAGATTGTCCACATAAAATTTTAGTATATCATGAAAGATTGCCATCATGGTACTCTAATATGTGGCCCCAACATTTCTTCATTTTGAATGGCATGACTGTGTAGTGGAAAGTTCCTATCAGCGTACGGAAGTCCATCTTCTTTGCCTCCATCGGGTCCATCTTAATCTGATTGTAGATGACGTACCCATCCATGAAACTATACATCTCATGGCCTGCGGTAGCATCAACTAAAATGTCTACGCTGGATAGAGGAAAATCATCCTTGGGTCATGCCCGATTCAAGTCATGAAAATCCACATAAATTCAGATTTAGCTCTTATCCTTCTTTGCCACTGGTACTATGCTGAAGAGCCACACTGGGTGCTGAATAGGCTTGATGAACCCTACTTGCAAAACTTCTCTACCTCTGCATTTACCTTCAGTCGAGGTTAGCCTTGTACACGCGTGTTTCTAGTATAATTGGAAGAGAATTAGGAGGAACATTAAATCTGTGAGAGCTCACCTTTGGATCTATTCCTGGCATCTCCGTGTATTTACAAGTAAACGCGTCAGTGAACTCTTTGAGCAGGACCATGATTTCTTCCTTCTATTTTGGGTTCAAACTCATGGAGATGATAAGGGGTATACCTTCACTCCCAGGTTGATCTCTTCTAACTCTTTTAGCTGCTCCCTAGGTCCATCATACATGCATTCTGGAGCTTTCTCTGGTTCCTCTATATGCTCAATGATGTGGGATTCATCCAAAATAAAACATTCTGGATCCGGGTTGGTGCTCTCAGCCCAGAACATCGTGCAGACTATTATAAACGGTAGATAACTTTCCCATTGGGTAGCACCACTTTTTTGCAAGTTTGAGGAGGTTTGACCACCATTTTACCTTCTTCTTGCCTTTTTCTATGTGGGGGATCACCCTCCCCCAAATGATCATGGACAGATTTCTTTGGCTAGGCACCTTCTCTAACCACTTTCTTATCTTCTAGCTTTCTTGTACAATTTTTTCTTTCCTCGTCTAGTTCTGTGTAGAATGTCGCATCCACCAGACGAGCCTCCCTAACTGAAAAGGGTTTCTGTTTTTCTTTGATGATGATCTTTGTTCCTTATACATTTTCCTTTGCACACTGATGGTAGGTGGAGGGTACTATGCCATGGGTATGCATTCATACCCTCCAAATGAGCAGCTGGTAGCTGGTATTAGCATTGATGACATGGAATTTGATGTGGGAAGTGAAATTACCCAACTTTATTCCAACATTCACATATTTGAAGGATTAGATTTTGATGGTATCAAATCTCGATATCACTAGTGGCACATGCACTATCTTCTCCTGATCGATCCCCATCTCGTACAAAGTACTGATTGGCATAATGTTAATGGATGCTCCTCCATCCATTAACTCTCCGGGGAATGAGAATCCATTGATTATAGCCATAACATACAGTGGACAATTGTGGAAGTAAGGTATATACCTGTCTACCTCAGAGAATATCACTTCATAAGTATACCTTTTGATTAACCTCCCTATTGGTACCTGCCAATTTAGTGAGGGGTCCCCACGTTGCTACACTACTTCTAATACTTTCCTTGTGATGACTATTCCAGTGTCATATTTCGCTCGTATTTGGTCGAAGGACCACTTGAACTTAGGGCTCCTCGCTATGGCCTTGCATTTAGAATCTAGTCCTACCTCATATGTTTGGGCATTATAAACATATCCTGCCTCAGATGAACCCCCTCATCCAGAGCGAGGATGACATCCCCTTCGCCTTCTGGGAGATTTACCTACTCAATTTCTTCACTTACATCTTCTTCTTGGTCCGGAGTGAATAATCACTCCCCTCGCTTCCTTTCTAGCTAAATTCTCTATTTTCTTCTCAGTGATAACCTTTCCAACCCTTCACATATTTGATCATCACTCTCCCACTCCATCAATTCTTGAGTTTCTTTTTCATTATATGATACTATAATGATGGAAGTGCCAAAGTGATGTGCTGAAAGTGAATTTTCATTTACATCCATAGGAGGAATCTACAAGGTAGCATTGTCCACCTGCTCGCCAATGATCCTCCTCAAGTAGTAACAGTCCTTGGTGGAGTGTTGCACCCACTGGTGTAGTTCATAATATTTAGGGTTGGCGTTATCGGCTGCTGTTGTGATTTCTCCATTCAAGTGAGGGGGACCTACTACCCCCTCTCGTACCAAGGTACGATAACAACCCATAGCTTATGCTACACTGCAAGGTAGCGATGGTGGAGCATCTTCCTTAAACTTTCTCTTGTTACATAGGCTGTTGTTCCGGATCTGGAGCCTCCCTTATTACCCATAGGATTTCCATCCACATAGTTGACTGCTTGCCTCCTCGAGACTTTAAACCTCTCAGAAGTCAGTGGCACTTGCGTCCTCCAAGTCGAGGTCATTGGCTTGATTATCATAGCTATATTACTAGTAGCCCTGGTGAACTCTCTCAAAGTTCCATCTCTAGTTTCAGTGATCAAATGTAACATGTACTCCTTCAAAAGTCCCTCGAAACATATTTATATCTGCCTTGCCTCTGCTACATCCTCATGGACATCCAATGCCCTCTTGTAAAAATGTTTAATATACTGTATTAACTCTTCACCAGGCTTCTGAGCCTTTTGTGCCAGGTTTCTCAATGTGAATTCATCCTCCGCTACGAAGAACGTTTGGAGGAACTACCTATGAATTTCTTCCCAAGTAGGGATACTATTGGGTGCTAAATGGGAGTACCACGTATAGGCCTTCCCTGTGAGGGTCTTCGATAACTCCCTCAACCTTAAATTTTTGTCATTTACATGCACTCCTAGGTACTCAACGAACCTTTTCACATACTCTATCAAATTCTCCCCTTTGACACTGAACTTGATAAACTTCAGTGGGATATACCCCTATGGGTATGGCTTTTCATTTACCTCTTGTGGGTAGGGGTCCTGTAGATCCTCATATAGATGAGGGCCCTCCCTCTGAGAAGAGGAGAGAAACTTCCTTACCTCTTATATAGTAATAGCTTTGTAGGGTGATTCCTCCAAACTTATGCCCTTTGCTGTTGGTGAACTTGATGGTGACATAACTTGCTTCGACACTACCTTTCGCGACAGATCCACCTCCACCCGAATCGCTGCTGGAGTGGTTGCCCTTCCAAAGGGGGCAGTTGCTGGTATTACACAATCTTGACCCAAACTTGCCAGGTCTACATTTTTTTGCTTCAAAAACTCAAAAAACATGCCCATAAGACTCATACCTATCATCGGAGCTACTGCCGGTGAGCTGGTCTGCCCTCCCTAAGGAGCAGGTATCTTAGCTCTGATCACCACCACACCTTCCTGAGTGGTCTTATCACTTTGAGTTCCATTCGTAGGTGGAATGTCTTCAAAAACCAGCTGCTTAGAAATGTTGAAATCTTATTTGTCTATTAAAGCAAGGATACCTCCCCAGCGGAGTCGCCAAATGTAGGAGGGTAGTGTGACCGGGGTCTGGTAATATGCTGAATCGGGTAAAGCGTGATCTACTACAATGAACTCTGCCTTCAAGGTCCTCAAGAAATTCTGGATCAGCTTCTGGTAAAACCTTCTCCTTTTGGTAAAAATGGAACTCAAGCTGGAACTCACTCCCTGAAAGAAGATGAACTTCATAATAATAATAGTAACTTTTCTCAATAAAATCTCCTGAGATTGATGGTTGTCAGTGAGTAGTGAAAGAACAAGGGACTTATCACTCTATAGAGAGCAAGGAGAGAATACTAGGAGGTATTGGTGTGAGTTTGTCAAAGTAACAATATAATTTAATTTATTATTCGATACTTGACCTTGCCTAGGGGTTCTATATATACTTGGGAACAAGGGTTGAGTTGTCACTTTTGGGCACCAAAATTGATAGGGTTGGTCAGGGACAAGGTCTAAAATTTACTATTTATCCCTACCTGTGTGCAACCACCTGTTCTCTTTGATAGGTGGCACTTGGTGTGAGCTAAAGTCAAAAATAAAATATGTCTCCTAATCGAGACAAAATATCTAATTTGGTCAATAACTTTTAAAACGATAACTTGTGGTACAAACTTTGTAAACTTGAGAGTGAGGGGGGTCTTGAGTGAAGCAACTTATACTCTTGACTCACTTGAGTCTACATTGTATAAGTGCTCATCTAGTTTGGAAATAGTGAAAAAATTGAGTCCATTCCTTAGATTCCAAAAAGCCTCAGACTCTACTCCTTATTCCTCTTGATTGGTTGATTAAAGGTATATTCTCAAGCATCCACACACATTAGGATTGAATTCATCCCTTGTATATTGCATGAAATGTTTGCATGAGAGTTATTTTAAATTAGTTTTAATATTTGTTTGGGAATTTTTAAGAATTTTTAAATAATTTTTTGGAAATTTAAATTTGGATTAAAAAGATTTTGGGGACATTTTGTTATTTCTGATTTTACGTTTTCATACCTGAAGTTGGTTTGGGTGGGATCCGAAAGCGCTTGAGAATTGAGGGTGTCTGTGTAATTAAGTTTAAAATGCGCGTGTGAGGATTGATCTTAGCCTTACACCTGTCATACTTATAACGGCCTTATTTGTGTTTGTTTGAAGACACATAACCCTTATCTAATCTCAGCCCTTGGATCATTGTTATCAACGCTCTGCATGCGTTTGAGGCAAATCCCTCTGAAACTCTCTAGACCAATAAAAAGACGTTTAATCCACCGCTGTTCTTTAACCATTGGATCAAATTTTTTTGTCCTTGACTTAATCTCAGCCCTTGGTTTTGAACATACCTTCTCGATCCTTCCTTGCTCCCTATAAAAGGAGGCCTATCCTTTACATTTGGGGACTTTTGGCATTTCGTCTAAAGAGAGAGAAGAGAGAGAAGAAAGAAACCAGAGAGAGAAAGAAACCATAAATCATCCTAATCCTGTTTCAAACCCTAAACGCATATTTTCCAAAGTCAGTTTGAATCAAAACCAAACCTGAGTGTTTGAGAGTTGTGTGCGAGTTGGTTTGAAAGCCCGTTCGTGGTTAATACCATCTTGAGTTTGAGATGTTGTGTCCAACTTAAACATTTAGGTTAGATATATACTTCTTTTTTATATAAATTATAGATCAGGTCATTTTTATGTTATATTATACTTAGATCTGCATATTTAGTTTCTCATCTTGAGAAATCACTTTGTTGATTTATTTTCTATAAATGTTTTTCACAACTCTAGAATCAAAAAAATTATTTTATGTTTCTAGTTATTTTGAAACAAGGCTATTGACCTAGTTGGAATTGCAATTGGTGATTTCCAATTTCAAAATCATTTTCAAAACCCTCTGAAATTGGATATGACCTTGGCAGTTTTACGAGCAAGGTAACCTTAGATTCTGGGGTTAATTAAAAGGTCAAACAAAGTTCTTTTATTTCCTAAGAAGAGAAAACTGAAAATCACAGCATATAGATCTGATCTGTAATTTGATAGGAATGTTTGAATAAAATAAGTGTGTGTGTGTGTGCATGAATGTGTTAGAGCACCATCACAATGACTTGTTACACTACAACACATAAGTGTTGGTTATAAGATCTTGAATCTTCAAGAGTCGACGTAAAGACTGGAACAAAGTGGAGAAGTTAGCAAACTGGGAAAGACACGTTAACATCAGACCTGCAGAGAAGTTAGAATCAAACCAGTGGGTACATTTATAAACTTGTATAGGACTGTTTTCTGTGTATGTGTGTTAAATAGTTTGTAACTTGTATATTTTATTTTAGTGGATTTTTGGTTTGTGACTTAGAAGTCACCGTGTATGTTTCCTCAGTTGGGTGAGGTTTTACCACGTTAAAAATTCCTTGTCCTTAATCTTTTTACATCTCCTCATCTCCTTCTTGCTGGTGTGATGATTTAAACATTTCAGTTTTGTTCTTCAAAAAGTTAACTAATCTTGAACAAATACCTTGCATGTTTTATTAAACACATATTGTGTTAATCTGTTTTGTTTTCAAGAAAAGAGTTTCCTCAAAAAACAATTCAGAGTTACTCCAATAGTTTAATATTATATTAAACGGCCTAAGTAACATCTTTTTCAATTGGTATCAAAGCTTTGGAAATTTCTTTTTAAAAGTGCTTGTGTTTCTGAAATTGTTTTCTTAAAATCAAATAATGGACCAGAAAAATGAAATATTTGGTAACTTGACCAGACCTCCTCTCTTTGATGGAAACAACTTTTCTTACTGGAAAGTAAGGATGGTTGCCTTCATACAAGGAACCTTAGGAGATGATGTCTGGGATATTATTGAAAATGGATATTCTTATCCTACAAAACTATCCACTAAAGGTAGTAATGAGAGGATTAAGAAAGTGTTAAGTGAATCCACTCAAGAAGAGAAGAAAGTTTCTCGAAACAATAACAAAGTAAATAATGCCATTTTTATGTATATAAATGAACATGAGTTCAAAAGGATCTCATCTTGTGCCACTTCTAAGAAAGCTTGGGATACACTGATTACTGCACATGTAGGTGACACTAGAGTTAAAGCTGCTAAAACACAGATGCTTGTCCAGCAATATAGCTCTTTAATTATGTCAGACTCGGAATCATTTGATGATTTCACATGAAATTGACTGACATTGTGGCCAAATTGCATGTTAATGGGATAACTTATGATAGACATGAATTTGCCTTTAAAATTCTAAGATCATTACCATAGAAATTTGATAACAAAAGATATTCTATTGAGGAAATGAGTGACCAAAATCTCACTCCTGAATTACTCAGTAGTAAACTGAGAACCATGGAAATGGAATGAGAATTAAAGAAACAATTGACCCTATCCCATAGGAAACAGACTAGTTCCAATTTGAGTTTTTCCTCTAAGTTGATGAAACCTGAGCTTAGTATTCTCAATAATGACTCTGATGAGGAATGTGATATAGATAGTTTGGATAATCAATTTGCCTTGATGTCAAAACAATTTAAGAAAATTATCAAATTTAGAAATAAAATGGCAACCAAACAAGTCAGGCCAAATTATCCAACTCAGTCTAACCATGAAAAGTCAAGACAAACATCACAAGGACATTCATACAAGACCTAACAAAGACTTCAAGAACATTGAATGTTTTAGATGTGGAAAATTGGGTCATATAGCACAAGACTATAGAATTAAATTGAACATGACTAATAAACATACTAGGGCCAACATTTGTAAGACATGGGCTAATTCAAGTGATTCTGAAAATGAGGAACCTGAGTCATCTGATGTTTTTGATCCTTGCATGTCTTTATTTGCCAAGATGATATATAATGATGATATGCCCATGCCTATGTATGAGAATGATGTTAATAGCTCTACTTCTGTTGTTATGAATCATGCTGCTACTTGTTTAGATGCTTTAATTTTTTAGAACAATGCTAGTTCTACTACAGGGTGTGTGAGTCAAAGGGAAAGTGATAAGGACGATGTCAATGTGTGTGTGAGTTCAAGAAATGATTCCTTAGGGATCACTTCACACACTTCACTTAGTGATTCTGACACTGAAGACCTCCCTGATATTCACATGCTTTATGCCAAGACTCTCAAGAAAAGCACTAGACTAGAGAGGACCGTGAGAGATCTCACGAAGAAACTAGAAGACCTTAGTCTAATGGCCAAACATAACGCTGAAGAGTATACTACCCAATGTGTAACTCATGAAAATGAAGTCTAGTTTTTTTATCAAAAATTGAAAGATTTTATTGAAATAAATGAAACTCTGGAGAAAAAATATAAAGGGACATTATTAGAATTGGAACAATCTAAAGAAAAGACAGTAACTATTTTAAAAAAATTTGCAAAATTTAAAAATAATTCTAATTGTTTTGATGGCTTCGTTGCTGATTCAAAAACCAATTCTGATGATCGAACTGGAATACAATTTTTCCTAAATTTGAAGATACAAACTAAAAACTTTGAACCAATCAAGTTTGTGTCAGGAGGCAAAAGACTTATAGAAACTTGCCCAGATTTTCATTCCCTAAAAGATGAGTTTGATAAAAAACAACTAAAGTTTGATATTGGGTAATCAAGTAACTCTAAGTGTGAAAGTCCACCTAAGGCTAAATACATCTGCCCTCATATTAGGAAGAGTGATTCTACTTTTCAAACTGTACTCCCTAGGAATAAGGTTCAACATCAAAATTCCATGAAACCTATGTTTAGAGACTTTCCTAAGGAGATACCCTCATCAAGCAATCTATATTGCTCCTAGTGTGATATATACGGTCCTTCTTTTGAAGGTTGATACTCTAGACGTTTAGTAAAAGCTGTCTGTAATACTCCTCTATACAAGAATATTAACTACTCTAGGAGAAGCCGTAATAATTATGTCCTGCCCAGACAACCTGACAAAAACTCTAACTATAGAAAGAGAAAGACCAAACCTAAAAGATCATTTTCAAGAAGGATAACAAGGCACCTTCCTAAACCAAATGCTCATATTTTTTATAAAATTCAAACTCATGCGCAAAACATTTTTCAATAAAAATCTAATGCTCGCAAATTTTATCAAATGAGACAAATATGTGCAAAATAAAAACAAGAGCTATTTGGGTTAAAAAAGATGAGCTATTACCCCAGATGAAGTGTAACATTGTGATTACTTCTTTAAAAGCTGAACACACTACTTCTGGTTGGTATTTAGATTCTGGATGTTCAAAGCACATGAGTGGGGGTGATACCAAACTTTTGAATAAAACCAATTTTGCTGGAGGAAAAATCATTTTTGGTGATGGTGTATCATCTCAAATCATTGGTAAAGGAACACTCCTAGAAGAAGGAATGTCTGTTCTGGAAAATGTTATTCTAGTAAAAGGCCTTAAGGCTAATATACTTAGTATCTCACAATTTTGTGACTCAAATCATACTGTCACATTTTCAAAGAATAATTACAAAATTTTAAATAAAAAAGGTGAGTGCATTCTTACAGGACTCAGGACTCCTGACAATTGTTATACTGTCATGAACACTGATGTCTGTAACATTGCCAGAATGGATGACAATGAAATATGGCATAATAGGATGGGTCACATAAATTATGATAACCTTAGTAGATTTTCTTCACAAGAAATATTTAGAGGAGTTCCAAAAATCAAACCTATCTCTAATATTGTTTATGGATCATGTTAGGAAGGAAAAAGTATTAAGGCACCTCATAAGAAAGTTAAAGATATCCTTGCCTCTAAACCCTTGGAGATCATCCATATGGACCTAATGGGTCCTTCTCGTACTGTTAGTCCCTGTGGACACAATTACATTCTTGTTATGGTTGATGACTTCACCAGATTTACTTGGGTGGCCTTCTTCAAACAAAAGTCTGATACTTTCCAAACTTTTTTGAAAATTCTTCTTCGAATTGAAAATGATAAGGACACTCAAGTAAATAGAATTTGTAGTGATCGAGGTGGAGAATTCATAGATACTGGAATTATAGAGAATTGTAACTATAATGGTTACAAACATGAGTTTAATGCTCCTAAGACTCCTCAACAAAATGGAATTGTTGAGCGAAAGAATCGTACCCTTTAAGAAATGGCACGTGTTATGATTCATGCCAAGTGTTTACCTAAATGTTTTTGGGTAGAATCTATTCGTACTGCTTGTCACATTATCAATAGGGTCTATCTTAGGAAGAATTCTAGACAAACTCCTTACGAACTATGGTATGGGAAAAAACCCAATCTTAAATACCTTAGAACCTTTGGTAGTACATGTTTTGTCTACAAAGAAAGAGAAGACTTATCCAAATTTGAGACTCGTGGAGATAAAGCTATCTTTTTAGGATATTCTCCTCATAGTAGAGCATACCGTGTCTATAATTTTTGCACTAAGACCTTAATGGAATCCATAAACGTTATTGTTAGTGACACTACTATTGAAAGTAAGGCTGGAGAACCAACTATTACGGAAGAGTCTAAAAATGTGTTAGAAAATGACTCTCCAGAAATAGATGATTATTTACCAATGGAGACACCTGAAGTACCTAACTGGGCCTCTAAAGATCATTCCATAAATAACATTGTTGGTAACCCTAGTGAGCCTGTATGTACAAGATCTTAATTAAGAAACTATGCTCATTATTCATGTTTTGTTTCACTTATGGAACTAAAGAATGTAAATGAGGCATTGAATGACCCTAATTGGATTTCTGCCATGTATGAAGAACTTCTTTAATTTGTCATTCATGATGTTTGGTATCTTTTACCTGGGCCTGATCATAAAAAGGTTATTGGCACACTTTGGATATTTAAAAATAAATCCGATGAAAGTGGGATAATCATTAGAAATAAAGCTAGATTAGTTGCTCAAGGATACTCTCAAATTGAAGGAATAGATTTTAACGAGACTTTTGCCCCTGTTACTTGCTTAGAAACTGTTCGTCTTCTCTTTTCAATAGCTTGTTACTTGCATTTTACGCTTTGGCAAATGGACGCCAAATCTGCCTTTCTTAATGGAATCTTGACTAAAGAGACCTATGTTGAACAACCCAAAGAGTTCATTGACCCTCAATATCCAAATCATGTTTATCGTCAAAAAAAGGCTTTATATGGTCTTAAGCAAGCGCCATGAGCCTGGTATGAGCGTCTTTCCAACTTTCTCTTAGACAAAGGTTTTAAGAGAGGTGGAAATGATCAAACCCTATTTGTCAAACATTTTGACAAAGACATCATTATAGCTCAAGTCTATGTCGACGATATCATTTTTGGATACACTTCCCCTTCAGAAGTTAAATCTTTTTCTGAAATTGTGCATAGAGAATTTCAAATGTCTCTTATGGGGGAGTTACGGTTTTTCTTGGGTCTTCAAGTCAAACAAAATTCAGAAGGTTTATTTGTTTCCCAATCTAAATATGCTTCAGAGATTGTTAAAAAATTCGGCCTTGAAAATGAAAAAGATGCTAAAACTCCCATGAGTTCTACGATCAAACTATCTAAGGATGAGAGTGGAAAATCCATAGATCCTACTCTGTATCGTAGTGTGGTAGGAACCTTTCTATACCTTACTGCCTCGCGTCCTGATATCATGTACGCTGTTTGTGTGTGTGCCCGTTATCAAAACAATCCTAAAGAGAGCCATTTAGTCTGTGTTAAAAGAATCATTAAATACATAAAAGTCACTCTAAATTTAGGACTTCGGTACACCAATGATACTCCTTGTACTATAATAGGATACACTGATGCCGATTGGGTAGGGTGTACTGATGATAGTAAGATCACATCAGGAGCGTGTTACTATATTGGTAACAATCTTGTAGGATGGAGTAGTAAGAAACAAAACTCCACTTCTTTATCTACAGTTGAATCTGAATACATAGCTGCTGGTAGTTGCTATGCTCAATTACTTTGTCTTAAACAAATGATAAATGATTATGGTATTCAAGAAGATCAACTACATCTCTATTGTGATAATCAAAGTGTGATCAATATCTCTAAAAATCCTGTTCAACACTCGTGAACAAAACATATAAAAAATAGACATCATTTTATACGCGAATTAGTTGAGACTAAGGAATTGGAAATTAATTATCTTCCTACTGATTCACAACTCGCAGATATGTTTACCAAACCTTTGGATTACAATAGATTTCTTGCTTTGCGAAAATCGATAGGAATGGTTTGTGCTAAATAAGCTCCTATGACTTAAGTATTATTCCCTTTGTCCATTTGAGACAAAATGGGGGAGTAATTTGAGTCCTATGAGTTCATTTTCTTTGTACATATTTTGAATAAGCTTGGTCTTGGTATTTATTTGTAGGATTCTATAAATTTATATTCAACAGATGTTATTAGGGTATTGACTTGTAATTAGTTGAGTTATGTAATTTTCTTTTTCTAGGAAATGGGTAGATAGAATTTTTGTATAAGAATAGGTTTTTCCTTATTTCTTTGTAGCCCTACGAGTCCTAGATGAGTCAAAGGAGATTTTGTCTCATATTTCCAAAGGGGGAGATTGAAGCACCTTATACTCTTGACTCACTTGAATCTACATTGTAAGTTATCATCTAGTTTGGAAATAGTGACAAAATTGAGTCCATTCCCTAGATTCCAAAAAGCCTCAGACTCTACTCCTTATTCCTCCTGATTGATTGATTAAATGTATATTCTCAATCATCCACACAGATTAGGATTGCATTCATCCGTTGTATATTGCATAAAAATTTTGTGTGAGTTGTGTGAGTTTAATCCCATTTAAAATTAGTTTTAATAATTGTTTGGGAATATTTAAATAATTTTTTGGAAATTAAAATGTGGATTAAAAAGATTTTCGGGTCATTTTGTTATTTTTGATTTTACATTTTCATACCTGGAAGTAGGTTTGGGTAGGATCCGAAAGCTCTTGAGAATTGAGGGTTCCTGTGTAATTAAGTTTAAAATGCGCATGTGAGGATTGATCTTAGCCTTACACCTGTCATACTTATAATGACCTGATTTGTGTTTGTTTGAAGACACATAACCCTTATCTAATCTCAGCCCTTGGATCATTGTTATCAACGCTCTGCATGCATTTGAACCAAATCCCTGTGAACCTCTCTAGACCAATATAAATATGTTTAATCCACCGCTGTTCTTTAGTCATCGGATCAAAGTTTTTTGTCCTTGACTTAATCTCAGCCCTTGGTTTTGAACAAACCTTCTCGATACTTCCTTGCTCCCTATAAAAGGAGGCTTATTTTCTGCACTTGGGGACTTTTGTCATTTCGTCTAAAGAGAGAGAAGAGATAGAAGAGAGAAACCAGAGAGAGAAAGAAACCATAAATCGTCCTAATCCTGTTTCAAACCCTAAACTCATATTTTCCAAAGTCAGTTTGAATAAAAACCAAACTTGAGTGTTTGAGAGTTGTGTGCGAGTTGGCTTGAAAGCCCGTTCGTGGTTAATACCATCTTGAGTTTGAGATCTTGTGTCCAACTTAAACATCTGGGTTAGATATGTACTTCTTTTTTATAGAAATTATAGATCTGGTCATTTTTATGTTATATTACACTTAGATCTGCATATTTAGTTTCTCATCTTGAGAAATCACTTTGTTGATTTATTTTCTGTAAATGTTTTTCCCAACTCTAGAATCAACAAAATTATTTTCTATTTCTAGTTCTTTTGAAACAAGACTATTGACCTAGTTGGAATCGCAATTGGTGGTTTCCAATTTCAAAATCATTTTCAAAACCCTCTGAAATTGGATATGACCTTGGCAGTCTTACAACCAAGGTAACCTTGGGTTCCGAGATTAATTAAAAGGTCAATCAAAGTTCTTTTATTTCATAAGAAGAGGAAACTGAAAATCACAGCATATAGATTTGATCTGTAATTTGATAGGAATGTTTGTATAAAATAAGTGTGTGTGTGTGTGTGTGTGTGTGTGTGTTAGAGCACCATAACAATCACTTGTCACACTAAAAGACAAAAGTGTTGATTATAAGATCTTGAATCTTCAAGAGTGGACGTAAAGACTGGAACAAAGTGAAGCAGTTAGCAAACTGGGAAAATCACATCAACATCAGACCTGCAAAGAAGTTAGAATCAAACCAGTGGGTACATTTCTAAACTTGTATAGGACTGTTTTGTGTGTATGTGTGTTAAATAGTTTGTAACCTGTATATTTTGTTTTAGTGGATGTTTGGTTTGTGACTTAGAAGTCACCGTGGATGTTTCCTCAATTGTGTGAGGTTTTACCATGTTAAAAACGCCTTATCCTTAATCTTTCTACATCTCCTCATCTCATTCTTGCTGGTGTGCTGATTTAAACATTTAAGTTTTGTTCTTCAAAACTAGTTAACTAATCTTGAACAGATCTCATGCATGTTTTGTTAAACACATCTTTTGTTAATCTATTTTGTTTTCAAGAAAAGAGTTTCCTCAAAAAATAGTTCGAGGTTAATTCAATAGTTTAATCTTATATTAAACGGCCTAAGTAACAACTTTTTCATTGGGGGCCCCTTTCTCTAAAATCATTTTATAAAGAAATTTCATTTTTAGTGAACAACCTCTTGGTTGGTCATTTCAGTTCTGATTGAGTGTGAACTTTTCGAGGACTTTGAGTAAACCCTATGGTCTTTCTACTAGTATTCTGTCAATCCTAAAGTTATAAGTGGTTGAGCTTGCTCAACAAATCTTGTTCTGTAGCCACCAAGCCAAAATTCCCAAGAGATCCCAACTGGACTATTTGAGCCATGCTTCCTCAACTAGGATACATGTACAAGAAAATAAGTGTCCATATTTTTATTCTCTTAAAGAACCTGCTTTCCAGGTGTAATACCCCGTATTTTTATGATTTTTAAATTTGGGGATTTGTTAAAATTAATTAAAGATATTAATTTAAATATTAATCCGGAAATCATTTAAATATTTACTAGCGTGATGAGAGTTAGTAATTATTGGAATTTTGTTGTAAATTACTTTATGGGTAAAGTAAGATGTGTAATTAAATTTAGTAAAATTATAATGAGAATATAATTTGATAATTTTGAAAATTTTATCGGGACGCGCCTGTGTCGTGTCAAGATTAAATTCGCATTATTAAAAGTGAATAAATTATAAGTCACCCGTATGGTCATTTTGAGTGCGTTAATGTGTCCGAAAGGGTCGAGATAGTCAAAATAATGTACCTAGGGGTGTAGTTTGGGTCTCGGGGGTTTTTTAGGCCTAATGAGAATCCCGAGAGGGGGTTTTAGACATTTTGTATTTTTGGGCATGGAAACTCACGAATTTTCTAAGGTTTTATCAGATGTTAGGGGTTGTCTTCTAGGGCTAGCATAACGAAAAACCAAGAACGGACATTGGAGAGAAAGAGGAGAAGCTTTCCAAGGGGTTATAGGCCAAGAACTCCACCGTTTGCACCGCCGTCACCGCCAAATTGTAGATCGCGCGACGAGGAGCACAACCACACCAATTTCTTCCACAAATCAGAAACAAAGATTTCCAGGCAAGTATCTATCTTGATTTATTTTAGTTAATGCTTTAATTATATTAGCCTAGGGTTTATTAGAACCAATTCCATGAAAGAAAACATATATTGGAGACTAGAATTCACATGTTATAGAGGTAATAATCATGTTCTGGAAATCTATTTCACATGTAGAGGTTAAATAACGAATTTTCATTGAGTTAGGAGTAGAAAATCTGGAAAAAGAATGGGAAGAACTAAGTTAAAGAAAATATTAGGGTTCTTGAGGTTTATATAGATTTTTCCATTGTCAATTGTTATACTTGATGAAAACTCACATGTTTTACTTAGAAAATTATTTATTTGGGTGTATAACACTTACAATATCATTTGTTGGGAGTTTGGGAGTGGAACATGATGATTTGGATGAGTTTGGAATAGGATTCCCGTAACTGGATTTTCTACAGTTTCGTCATAACTGCTTGATCGATCGATCGACCAAAGAGCATCAATCGATCGATGATCGATTGATCGACCCCATTCCATCGATCAATCAATCCCTCCTGGAAAATTCATATTCCTCATTTAAATAGTTATTTCGATTTGAAATGAGTAGTAAGCTTTGGAAATTATATATAGAACATTTTGGGGCATAAAGAGGATCAATATGACTTAGTAAAAAGGGGGCATTTTTAGTATGGCTAATTTAAAGTTAACGGGGAGTAATTTATTCATAGGAAATTATGGAAACATGTAATTAAAGGAGTAAGACTCATAAGAAACCTACATTAGGAAGTAAGTGAGTACCTGCTGAATTTATACATTGGGGAATAGAATATTACGAGTGAAATGAGGAATGTATGGAATAACCTATAATTAAGAATAAAAAGAGGTGAGCCGTTATACGAGATAATCTAGTAAAATGTACTGAGAACGAATATCGTAGTATTGGTCCTGGGCGTACCTAATTTAGAAAAGGGAATGGTAGTATACATACATATGACTGTGTTTGTGTATATAGTATACAAGTGTAAAAATCTTGCCCGCGCTACTTACTATCAATGGGGTTACCGCACCGGGACTGTCTTATCTCAGTGGGACCTTTATGGGGGATATTGACTTGTAGCCTTGAACATAGGAATCCTTGGTACAGGCTATCTGATGGATAGTCAGAAGGTCTTAAGAGACGTGAGGGTATGTACTGACCTCTTAGTGACTTGGAACTATGTTTCGCCTCAATTTGTATGTGTTTTGTATTAATACAGTTCGAGAGTGATTCTGAACTAGTATTTCCCTTAGTACGAGTGATGGGGGCTTGATAGAAGAGTATGCCAGCACCATAAATTTTATGTGGGGTGCCATTAGTGTATATATATATATATATATATATATATATATATATATATATATATATATTACATGAGTGATTAATACATATATAGACTTTAAATTGGGAACTTTCTACTGTGACTAAAAGTAGTTAAGTAATGAATAAATATTCTGAATTTATAAGTGTTTGCAATGTTTGAGGCAATACTGGAAGACTTTATAATAAAATGAGATTTATGTGAAAACTTTGCTTTCAGAAATTAATTATCTCATCCCTATTAAATGTCGGCTTGAAACCTTATGAGAAATTTAAGATAAGCCAAACTTGTGGGGATTAATAGTGCGGTAGGTGTGAACATTAGAAGAGAGGTGAGAAATTTCTCAAGAGAGTGCCGCATACTAATATGATTGTTGCATTAGCCGATAAGCATTTTAAATACTTGCTAAACTAAAATTTTAAACTGTTTTACAATCGGGCTCTAACCCATTTCGTGTTATCTGTTCTCTCTCTTGTGTGTGTGTGTGTATATATATATATATATATATATATATATATATATACACTACAGGTGCCCAGCCACAGGGGCGTCATGCTTAGGATTCTTTGGAAGGAACGTGCTACAGCTTAGGTGGAAGTTGCATGCCTTTTGCTTAGACGACCTAATTATTGACTCCACTCTTAGTTATGTTTTATCCAGTTGGACAAGTGTCACCCTTTTTCCTTATTCAGTGGGTTTTGTCAGAGATTGTGATTCATTTACTTTTAGTATTTTTACTTTGGGATTTGTTACTGTCAATATGTTTTTCCTTCGTGGTTTTAAAATTGGAATTAGTTAATTGAATGCTTAAATTGCTTGGATGATCTTTTTCAGTTTAGTTATTTGTGTGACTCTTAAAAGGTGAGTTATGAAAGATTTTATTATTGGACTTGAATTAAAAATAGAAATAATGTTTTAAATTGTTTTGACACTTAGCTTAATTATTTAGGGTGTTTAAATTGAAAAGTTTATTTTGCGACAGTGATGCTAAGAATGAACCAACCGTTAACCTTGGCTGTAATTTAATAAAGGACTGATCACCCGGTATTTAATTAGGCGGGGTGTCACAGGTGGTATCAGAGCATCAGATTCTAGTGTCCTTTAGGATCTGTACGGCTTATTTTGCTTTCAGCTTAGCATCCTTGATATAGAGCCTTTTTTTTAGGGTTGTTGTATTCTTGGATTTACACTTACGTCTTCAGTTATTCAGGATTTATTAATAACTGTAGACTAATAAACTTCCTTCTCATTTCAGATGCCTCCGAGATGCGCACCCAAGGATAGACGTGCCCAAGCCGAGCAACCAAAAGCTCTGGCTCAGGGTATGATGAATGCAACCGAGGTAGCCTCTATCGTTGCTCAGGCAGTGAATGCCGCAATAGCAGTAGTGCAGCGGGCTCCACCCCAGGTTCAGGCAGTGGCGCCAACATCAGCACAACTTCCATCTGCATGGGAGCGGGTTAGGGATGCCTTCCAGAAGGCGCATCCCCCAGAGTTCGCGGGTAGTTCGGATATCATTGTAGCCAGTCAATGGAAGAAAGATATCTAGAGGCATCTACGCATGTACGAGTGCACGGATGTGAAGAAACAGCTGTTGGCTCCCTTTAAGCTAGTGGGGGCCACTTTATAGTGGTGGGAATCCACCACCACCTTGGAGGAGAGGGAAATTATCACTATTCAGTCATTCTGGGTGCGGTTTGACCGCAAATACTTTCCATTCGCTGTGCAGACTGAGATGAGGCAGAAATTACTGAATCTGAAACAAGAGAATACAACTGTTGCCGAGTACGAGGAGTAGTTCACTAGACTTCTCACTATAGTGCCAGATGAGGCACCCACTGAGGGTAACAAGATACTATTATTTATGGACGGGTTGGCCTGGAGGATTCTCCAGCACCTCATAGGAAATCTTTCACTCAGTACCTACACAGATGTACTTAACGCTGCGTTGTTACACCACCAGGACCACTGCTTCCATCTGTAGGGAAGCAAACGAGCAGGAGAGTCCAGCCAGCAGGGCAGGATAGGGGGTAGTAATACTGGTGGGGCATCGGCATCTCAAGGGTAGAATCTTCATATTGAGTAGAGTTCCCATCAGGGGGACCTTGCCAAGAGGTTCCGATTAGGTGATGCCAGACAGGGATTTGGGGAATTTAGGCAGGGCCAGTCTAATCAGCAGGGCCAGTAGGGAAACACCATCAGCAGTAGGGAGTGCAATAGGGCCATCAGGGCCAACAACATTTCCAGCAGGGCCAGTGGCGGGGTGGTAACGGCCAACAGGGCCGTGGTCAGCAGGGATAGAGGGAAGTAATTTCAGGGGCTGATGTTTCTAGTGTGGCAAGAATGGCCATAGGCACCAGGATTGTCCAGAGGGGGATCGGGCCCCACAGCAGCAGGGTGCCCATAATGAGCCACAAAGGCCACTCTTTCTAGCCGCCCTCCCAGCACCAGCTCAAGTACCAGTCCTACCAACCATCCCAGCAACTCCACTACAATAGGGACAATTACAGTATGGACGTGTCTATAACGTCCACCAGGCAGCAGCTCGTCAGGCACCACCCAGGATTGAGGGTACATTTCCTATCCATGGCACTATGGGTCGGGTTTTATTTGATACTGGGGTGACACACTGTTTTATAGCTACTCATTTTGAGAAGGCTTTAGGATTATTATCCACAACAGAGAGCACTGTGACATGCGAAAACTCACCACTTGGGAATGGGTTGTTAATTTTCTTTATATGCTGGGCATGGGGGTAGATATTGGTAGCTTGATTTTTCCAGCAGACATGTTAGTCTTAGAGATGCATGAGCATGATGTTATTATTGGCATGGATTGGCTCGCCGCTTATAGAGCCATGATGGATTGTTTCGGTGGGAGTATTATCTTTGCCATTGTGGGGCAGGAGATATTTGTAGTGGCGATGCCTCGCCCAGAGGTAGGCTCTATCGCTCATTTGTATTACATAGAGGAGGATAACTCTAAGGAGGTCGTGATTCCCTTAGACTCGATCCCAGTTGTTCGTGAGTATTCTGATGTATTTTAGGAGATACTAGGACTACCCCCGAGTCGAGAGATAGATTTCATCATAGACTTATTACCTGATACTCGACCGATAGTATGCGCTCCGTACCGTATGGCTCTAGCAGAAATGAGGGAGTTACGAGATCAGATAGAACAACTATTAGGTCAGGGCTTCATTCGTAGGAGTACCGCTCCAGTTTTGTTTGTAAAAAAGAGAGATGGTTCACTGAGGTTATGCGTGGATTATCGGGAGTTGAACAAGGTCACGATACGGAATAAATATTCGTTACCTCGAATCAATGATCTGTTCGACTAGCTGAGGGGAGCAACTTTATTTTCGAAGATAGATTTGAGATCAGGATACCATCAACTACGGATTAGGGAGCCGGATGTTTCAAAGACTTCTTTCTTGATGAGGTATGGGTCCTATGAATTCAGAGTCATGCCATTTGGACTCACAAATGCGCCAGTCGTATTCATGGAATTGATGAACCGAGTGTTCAGAGAGTTCTTGGATTAGTTTGTCATCATCTTCATAGATGACATCCTGATATATTCACACACTGAGGAAGAGCATGCTGAGCACTTGAGGCAGGTTCTTCAGACTCTACGAGAGCATCAGCTGTATACTAAGTATGAGAAGTGCGGATTCTGGTTATAGGAGGTGCGGTTTTTGGGGCATGTTGTATTCGAATTGGGGATATCGGTTGACCCAAGTAAAGTGTCAGCAGTAAGGAAGTGGGGACAACCCACGACACCGATGGAAGTGTGTAGTTTCTTGGGGTTAGCCGGTGTAATACCCCGTATTTTTATGCAATATTTAATTTGGGGATTTATCAAATTTAATGTGACTGTTATTTAATAAAAATTCAGAAATTAATTATGTTATAATTATTAACGTGACTAGAGTTAGTAATTATGGGAAACTTGTTGAATATTACTAATGAGCATAGTAATATATTATATTGGTTATACTGAATGTCATAAGTGAATTAAATGACTATTTCGGAAATTTAAGTCGGGACGTGCCCGTGTCATGTCGGGACTAATTGTGTTAAATAAAAAGTGAATATTTTATAAGTTGTCCGTATGGTCGTTTTGAGTGCGCTGACGCGTCCGGAAGGGTTGAGATAGTCAGAAAAGTGTACCCGGGGGTTTGGTTCGGGTCTCGGGGTGTTTTTAGGCCTAATTAGTGACCCGGGAGGGCATTTTGGTCTTTTTCCAAAATAGGGTAATTAAACCCACGAATTTTAGCAGCCTTTATCAGCTGGTTAGGTTAGCCATTTAGGGTTAGAACATACAGAACCCTAGGACGACCATTGGAGAAGAGAGGAGAGACCTTTCTAGGAGATTCAAGGCCAAAACACCTCCGTTTGCACCGCCGTCACCACCAACGCGTAGATCGCGAGGAGGAGAACGCAACCACACCATAATCCACAGGAAATCAGACTTCTGAAAATCCCAGGCAAGTGTTTAACTTGCGTATTTTGTTAGTGCAATGTTCATATTAGTTTAGGATTAATTAGGAATGTAATCCATGTAAGAAAACCCCAAATTTTGATAGGAAATTGCATGTAGAGAAGATTAAAACCTTATGCTGGAAACTCTGGATGTTATAGATGTATTACCCACGAATTTTGATGTTATATGAGGAAGAAATTCTGGAGAAAAACTGAATTGGATAATAGTTATGAAAACTTTAGGGTTCTTGATGTTTAGATGAGATTTTGGATTGTTTAACCATGATTAATGATGTATACACGCATGCTGAACGTTAAAAACATCTGGAATTATGTTAGAATTCTAGTAGTAGACTTTTTGGGTCGATTAGTGTTGGAAAATATGGTTATTGATGAAGAATTTTGATGAATCCCGTAACTGCAATTCTGCAGAATTTTTACCCAGACCTGCTTGATCGATCGATCGAACATAGAGCATCGATCGATCGAAGGTTCGATCGATCGAGCCCCAAGCTTCGATCGATCGACCCCTCCTGACAGACTTCTATTTCCCTTGTTTAATTAGTTAAATTAAGTTTATCGTGAAATAATTCTTGGGCATTCTTGATAAAATAATTTGGGAGACATTGAGGACCAGTAGGGTATATAAATAATTGTTGGGACCTTTAATCTTCACCGAGAATGCTATTTATGGGATATTTACTTTAGGTTGGTAGTTTTATGAATTTAAAAGGGTGAGGTGCGTAAGAGAGTTACGTTGGAACCTAATAAAGACACTTACTGAAATTTAGATTTGTGAGGATATAGCCCACGAGTGTTAGGTAATAAGTGAGGAAACCCTTCGAGTTAAGGTTAAGAACAAAACCTTATACGTATTTCTATAAATGTGAAATTTAGGATAAATGGTATAATTATGGGTAATGTGAAGAACCTATGTTAATAGGATATAGTGGTATATTTATATGATTGTGTGTACATATATTATATGCATGTGAAAATCATACCCACGCTACTTACTATCCCTGAGGTTTCCGCGCTGGGACAAGTCTTATCTCGATGGGACCTTTATGGGGGATATTGACTTGTACCCTAGAAGATAGATGTCCTTGGTACAGGCTATCGATGTGATAGTTCAGACGGTCCTAAGAGACGCCGGTATGTGCCATCCTCTTAGAGACTTGGAATCTATTCTTCGCCTCAATATTGTTTGTGTATGTATTGTTAATACATTTCGAGAGTGATTCCGAATGTATTCCCCTTAATATGAGTGATATGGGGCTTTGGATAGTAGAGTATGCCCGCACCATAATTTAGTTGGGGTGCTGTTATAATATATATTATACGAGTAGTTAATATATATATGTGAAATTCTGAAATTTGGAACTGCCTACCGTGAATTGATATGTAGGACATGGTTGATGACTAAAAATTGTAAATACTTGTTTTGAGAAAGCAGAGTATGCCTACACCATAGTTTATATGTTGGTGCAGTTAGAATATATATATATATATATATATATATATATATATATATATATATATATATATATATATATATATATATATATATATATAAATTATACGAGTACCTTATATATATATATCTGGATAGAGGAATTTAAACTATTGCTGTAACGTAGTAAGTGAGGAATAATTCTGAACTAAATTATTAAATACTTGTTTTGAAAAAGTATAAGATGTCACTGTAGAACTTTATGGATTTTATAAAGTTAAAATGGAGGACTTTGATTACTGTTTGGAACATTCTTTTTAAAATGGAGTCATGAATTATAAATCTTGCGAGTAATCTAAGTTAAGTTAAATCTTTTAGAAAGACTAGTGCGTTAAATGATAAGAAACCGTGGGGAAGGTTAGTGCGATAGGTGTGCACATTAGAAGAGAGGTGAGTATTTTCTCAAGAGAGTGACGTGCTAATATGTTATTGCATTGGCCTGTATCATTTTAAATACTTGCTAAACGTATTTTAAAATCAAACACACTTTCGGGCTCTGACCCGTTTCTTTATCTCTCTCTCTCTCTCTTGTATATATATATATGTATATTTTCAGGTGCCCAGCCACAGGGGCGTCTTGCTTAGGATCCCTTGAGAGGAACGTACTGCAGCTTAGGTGGGAGTTGCAGGTCACTTGAGTAGACGGCTTCTTTTATTGACTCCACTTCTAGTACTCTCATTTATTGGGCACGTGTCGCCCTTTCCATTATTTATTTGTTATCAGGACATTTATATTTCAGTCATT
Organism: Sambucus nigra; assembly: GCA_949130495.1. Lineage (NCBI taxonomy): Eukaryota > Viridiplantae > Streptophyta > Magnoliopsida > Dipsacales > Adoxaceae > Sambucus > Sambucus nigra. Next base: position 262,436,524 of record OX422210.1, read on the forward strand.
CCAGTGTTGTTTCTTTGGGATTTATTCAGTATGGACTTGTGATTTTAGTTTTCATATGTTGGCATTCGCTTGACGAATGTATTGTATTATTTGGCTTATCGTGGTGTGATTCTTAATCGTAGAAATGTTGTTTTAATTAAATAAATCTTTTTCTTTAATTAAAATTTGGAAGTTTGTATGAAAAATGTTTTTGACACTTAGCTTAATTATTTAGGGTGTTAAATTGGAAAATTTATTTTTATCGACAGTGATGCTGAGAATGAACCAACTGTTAACCTTGATTTAATTTAATAAAGGAGTGATCGCCCGGTATTTAATTAGGCGGGGTGTCACAGGTGGTATCAGAGCATCAGGTTCTAGTGTCTTTTAGGATATGTGCTGCTTATTATGCTTTCAGCGCTGCTTTCTTTGATATAGAGCCCTAATACTAGGAATGTTGTGTTCATCTCTATACATTGGGAATTCGTGCTTCTGCAATCTGTTTATTTGAATGATGAACTCATCCAAATTCATTTAAAATTTTTAGATGGACCGTCGTGAAGAACTAGCTAAAACGGTTGAGGGAGTCAACGAGCAAGATCGACTCACACCTCAGGTACCCCTAGAGAGAGTATCAACCGCCGAGTTAGCAGGCATCGTAGCACAAGCAGTCACCACTGCAATTTTGCAATACCAAGAATGCAGCATGCAACTTAGAGAAGGCAAAAGACCTAGAGAGGTTAGCCAAATGCATGTGACCAAAGCTGACAAATGTGCGAAGACTCCGAAATTGCGACAGCAAACTAACCAAGACCGGGTAAATTCTAGTCAACAACGTAGTAAGAAAAAGCAGTTTCGAAAGAGGAATAAAGCCCCAAGTCAGCAAGGCCGACACCAACATCAGCAAGGTCAGAGGGGGAGTAACTTCAAAGGCAAATGTTTTATGTGTGGCACGCATGGCCATAAACGCCAAGATTGCCCAAAGGGTGTTAGGGCCTCACAGCCACAATGCGCCCGTACGAAGCCACAGGGGCCAATTTTTCCAGTCGCTCTCCCAGCACCAACTCAGGTACCAGACCTTCCAACCTTTCCAATAGCTACACTGCAGCAGGGGCAGTTACAGTACATGCATATCTATAATGTCCACCAGACAACAGCCCCACAGGCACCAACCGCGATTTGGGGTATGTTTTCTATCCATGGAACTTTAGGTCGAATTCTATTTGTTACTGGGGGAAAACGCATTATTTTATAGCTACATATTTTACGATGTCCTTAGGGTTGTTAGCTACAGCAGAGAGCACCGTGACGTGTGTCGACTCACCAATGGGGAGTGGGTCACTTATATTCTTTATATGCCGGGGAGTAGGGGTAGAGATGGGTAGCTTGGTATTGCCTGCAGACATGCTAGTCTTAGACATGCACGAGCATGATGTGATTATTGGTATGGATTGGCTCGCAACTTATAGAGCCATGATTGATTGCTTCGGTGGACGCATTGTTTTTGCCATTCCGGGGCAAGAGATGTTTATAGTGGCGATGCCTCGCCCAGAGGGAGGTTCGACCACTCATTTATATTACATAGAGGAGGATACCTCTAAGGAGGTTGTGATTCCTTTGGATTCGATCCCAGTTGTTAGGGAGTATTCCGATGTGTTTCAGGAGATACCAGGCCTACCGCCCAGTCGTGAGATAGACTTCGTTATAGATTTATTGCCGAATACGAGACCTATAGCACGCGCACCGTACCGTATGGCTCTGGCAGAGATGCGAGAGCTACGAGATAAGATAGAGCAGCTATTAGGTCAGGGATTTATTCGTAGGAGTACCTCACCTTGGGGCGCTCCAGTCTTGTTTGTAAAGAAGAGAGATGGTTCACTAAGATTGTGTGTGGACTACCGAGAATTGAACAAGGTCACGATACGAAATAAGTATCCGTTGCCTCGAATCGATGATCCATTCGACCAGTTGAGGGGAGCAACTTTCTTTTCGAAGATAGATCTGAGGTCGGGGTACCATCAGTTACGGATTAGAGAGCAGGATGTTTCAAAGACTGCCTTCTTGTCGAGATATGGGTCCTATGAGTTCAAGGTGATGCCGTTCGGGCTCACAAATGCCCCAGCCGTTTTCATGGACTTGATGAACCGAGTATTCAGAGAGTTCTTGGATCAGTTCGTCATCGTCTTCATAGATGATATCTTGATATATTCACACTCCGAGGAGGAGCATGTCGAGCACTTGAGGCAGGTTCTTCAGACTCTACGAGAGCATCAGTTGTATGCTAATTACGTGAAGTGTGGATTCTGGTTGCGAGAGGTACAATTCTTGGGCCATGTTGTTTCTGAGCAGGGGATAGCAGTTGACCCGAGCAAAGTGTCAGCGGTGAGGGAGTGGGGACAGCCCACGACACCGACGGAAGTGCGTAGTTTCTTGGGGTTAGCCGGATACTACAGGAGATTCATTCAGGGATTCTCCAAAATAGCGGGTCCATTAACGAATCTGACTCGCAAGGGGGTACCATATGTTTGGAATGACGCTTGTCAGTTGGCTTTCGACGAGCTGAAGGACAAGCTTACTTCAGCACCAGTCCTTGATTTACCGAAGCCGGGTGTAGAGTACCTGGTTTACACCGATGCGTCCTTACGGGGACTTAGGGGAGTACTTCAGCAGGAAGAGAAGGCTATAGCTTTTGCTTCCCGCAAGCTTAAGCCGCACGAGAATAATTACCCCACCCACGACCTGGAGTTAGCAGTGGTCGTCTTTGCATTGAGAATTTGGAGGCACTACTTATTGGGCGAGAAATTCTGTTTGTTCACAGACCATAAGTCACTGCAGTACCTGTTCACTCAGCGAGAGCTGAATATGCGTCAGCACAGGTGGTTAGAGTTTGTGAAAGATTACCAGTTCGATATACAGTATCATCCGGGGAAGGCCAACGTAGTTGCTGATGCGTTGAGCCGTAGACCGGTAGACGATGTAGCGGACATCTGGAAAGAAAAGTGGAAGGAGTTGGGTCACCAGGACGCAGTAGCACGTTCTTTCATATCCGTGATGACAGTCACACCCGAGATTGTTACGAGGGTGATACAGGCACAGACCACAGATCCGTTTTGTCAGGAGCAGATTGTGCGACTTCTAGCCGAGGGTGCTGAGTCCTATTCTGTTAGTTCTGATGGAGGTTTGCAGTTTAATGGGAGATTAGTGGTTCCAGAAGGAGCGGAGTTACGTCATGAAGTGATGACTCATTCTCACGGGTCCCGATTTGCAGTACATCCGGGAGGTGATAAAATGTACCAGGACATGAGACGACAGTACTGGTGGAGTGGGATGAAGAAGGACATTGCTGAGTTTGTGTCCAAGTGTTCTACCTGCCAGCTGGTGAAGGTGGACCACCAGAAACCGTCAGGATTACTTCAGCCGTTGGAAGTACCCGCGTGGAAGTGGGAAAGTATTTCCATGGATTTCATTACAGGGTTGCCTACATCACAGCGGGGCCATGATTCCATCTGGGTGATTGTAGACCGTTTGACCAAGGTGGCTCATTTTCTGCCAGTGAGGACAGATTATACCACAGGTCAGTATGCCCAGTTGTTCATCGCTGAGATTGTCAGATTACATGGGGTGCCCCTGAATATTGTGTCAGATAGAGACAAGATTTTTGTGTCACGTTTCGGGGAAAGCTTTCAGGAGGCTATGGGTACAGAGTTGAGACTGAGTTCAGCTTACCACCCACAGACAGATGGACAGACAGAGCGTACTAATCAGATGTTGGAAGATATGCTACGCATGTGTGTTCTCGATTTCGGAGGAGGTTGGGAGCCACACCTTCCACTGGTAGAGTTTGCTTATAATAACTCCTATCAGTTTACGATTGGCATGGCTCCATTTGAGGCTTTGTATGGCCGGCCTTGTCGTTCTCCAACTTGTTGGCTCGAGGTGGCGGACAACAAGTTGCTAGGACCAGAAGTGATTCAGGAGACCTCCGCGAGGATTGAGATAATAAGGAGTCGTATTCGGGTAGCCCAAGACAGGCAGAAGAGCTACGCCGATGCGAAACGGTTCTTCCGGGAGTTTAATGTGGGAGATCAAGTGTTGTTGCGTGTATCTCCTATGAAGGGAGTGATGAGGTTCGGGAAGAAGGGGAAGTTGGCTCCGAGGTACGTAGGACCATTTCCCATCATCGAGAGGATTGGGCCAGTAGCATACAGGTTGGGATTGCCAGATCATTTACATCGCATCCACGATGTATTCCACATCTCGTCATTGAGACGATATCTTCGGGATGATATGGCCCATACTCACATTGCGATAGATGAGATAGACTTACAGTCTGATAGCTTTTACGAGGAGAGACCAGTGGATATTCTAGACTATAGTGAGAGGAGATTGAGGTCGAAAGTAGTTCAACTTGTGCGAGTCCAGTGGGAGAATCATAATGGGAAGGAATCTACTTGGGAGCGTGAGGCAGATATGCGCGAGAGATACCCAGAGTTGTTTTTACCAGGTATGCCTTATTTTCCGAATTTCGAGACGAAATTCCGTTATTAGGGGGGAAGTATGTAATACCCCGTATTTTTATGCTATATTTAATTTGGGGATTTATTAAATTTAATGTGACTGTTATTTAATAAAAATCCGAAAATTAATTATGTTATAATTATTAACGTGACTAGAGTTAGTAATTATGGGAAACTTGTTGAATATTACTAATGAGCATAGTAATATATTATATTGGTTATACTGAATGTCATAAGTGAATTAAATGACTATTTCGGAAATTTAAGTCGGGACGTGCCCGTGTCATGTCGGGACTAATTGTGTTAAATAAAAAGTGAATATTTTATAAGTTGTCCGTATGGTCATTTTGAGTGCGCTGACGCGTCCGGAAGGGTTGAGATAGTCAGAAAAGTGTACCCGGGGGTTTGGTTCGGGTCTCGGGGTGTTTTTAGGCCTAATTAGTGACCCGGGAGGGCATTTTGGTCTTTTTCCAAAATAGGGTAATTAAACCCACGAATTTTAGCAGCCTTTATCAGCTGGTTAGGTTAGCCATTTAGGGTTAGAACATACAAAACCCTAGGACGGCCATTGGAGAAGAGAGGAGAGACCTTTCTAGGAGATTCAAGGCCAAAACACCTCCGTTTGCACCGCCGTCACCACCAACGCGTAGATCGCGAGGAGGAGAACGCAACCACACCATAATCCACAGGAAATCAGACTTCTGAAAATCCCAGGCAAGTGTTTAACTTGCGTATTTTGTTAGTGAAATGTTCATATTAGTTTAGGATTAATTAGGAATGTAATCCATGTAAGAAAACCCCAAATTTTGATAGGAAATTGCATGTAGAGAAGATTAAAACCTTATGCTGGAAACTCTGGATGTTATAGATGTATTACCCACGAATTTTGATGTTATATGAGGAAGAAATTCTGGAGAAAAACTGTATTGGATAATAGTTATGAAAACTTTAGGGTTCTTGATGTTTAGATGAGATTTTGGATTGTTTAACCATGATTAATGATGTATACACGCATGCTGAACGTTAAAAACATCTGGAATTATGTTAGTATGTTAGTAGTAGACTTTTTGGGTCGATTAGTGTTGGAAAATATGGTTATTGATGATGAATTTTGATGAATCCCGTACCTGCAATTCTTCAGAATTTTTACCCAGACCTGCTTGATCGATCGATCGAACATAGAGCATCGATCGATCGAAGGTTCGATCGATCGAGCCCCAAGCTTCGATCGATCGACCCCTCCTGGCAGACTTCTATTTCCCTTGTTTAATTAGTTAAATTAAGTTTATCGTGAAATAATTCTTGGGCATTCCTGATAAAATAATTTGGGAGACATTGAGGACCAGTTGGGTATATGAATAATTGTTGGGACCTTTAATCTTCACCGAGAATGCTATTTATGGGATATTTACTTTAGGTTGGTAGTTTTATGAATTTAAAAGGGTGAGGTGTATAAGAGAGTTACGTTGGAACCTAATAAAGACACTTACTGAAATTTAGATTTGTGAGGATATAGCCCACGAGTGTTAGGTAATAAGTGAGAAAACCCTTCGAGTTAAGGTTAGGAACAAAACCTTATACGTATTTCTATAAATGTGAAATTTAGGATAAATGGTATAATTATGGGTAATGTGAAGAACCTATGTTAATTGGATATAGTGGTATATTTATATGATTGTGTGTACATATATTATATGCATGTGAAAATCATACCCACGCTACTTACTATCCCTGAGGTTTCCGCGCTGGGACAAGTCTTATCTCGATGGGACCTTTATGGGGGATATTGACTTGTACCCTAGAAGATAGATGTCCTTGGTACAGGCTATCGACGTGATAGTTCAGACGGTCCTAAGAGACGCCGGTATGTGCCATCCTCTTAGAGACTTGGAATCTATTCTTCGCCTCAATATTGTTTGTGTATGTATTGTTAATACATTTCGAGAGTGATTCCGAATGTATTCCCCTTAATATGAGTGATATGGGGCTTTGGATAGTAGAGTATGCTCGCACCATAATTTAGTTGGGGTGCTGTTATAATATATATTATACGAGTAGTTAATATATATATGTGAAATTCTAAAATTTGGAACTGCCTACCGTGATTTGATATGTAGGACATGGTTGATGACTAAAAATTGTAAATACTTGTTTTGAGAAAGCAGAGTATGCCTACACCATAGTTTATATGTTGGTGCAGTTAGAATATATATATATATATATATATATATATATATATATATATATATATATATATATATATATATATATAAATTATACGAGTACCTTATATATATATATCTGGATAGAGGAATTTAAACTATTGCTGTAACGTAGTAAGTGAGGAATAATTCTGAACTAAATTATTAAATACTTGTTTTGAAAAAGTATAAGATGTCACTGTAAAACTTTATTGATTTTATAAAGTTAAAATGGAGGACTTTGATTACTGTTTGGAACATTCTTTTTAAAATGGAGTCATGAATTATAAATCTTGCGAGTAATCTAAGTTAAGTTAAATCTTTTAGAAAGACTAGTGCGTTAAATGATAAGAAACCGTGGGGAAGGTTAGTGCGATAGGTGTGCACATTAGAAGAGAGGTGAGTATTTTCTCAAGAGAGTGACGTGCTAATATGTTATTGCATTGGCCTGTATCATTTTAAATACTTGCTAAACGTATTTTAAAATAAAACACACTTTCGAGCGCAGACCCGTTTCTTTTTCTCTCTCTCTCTCTTGTATATATATATGTATATTTTCAGGTGCCCAGCCACAGGGGCGTCTTGCTTAGGATCCCTTGAGAGGAACGTGCTGCAGCTTAGGTGGGAGTTGCAGGTCACTTGAGTAGACGGCTTCTTTTATTGACTCCACTTCTAGTACTCTCATTTATTGGGCACGTGTCGCCCTTTCCATTATTTATTTGTTATCAGGACATTTATATTTCAGTCATTCCAGTGTTGTTTCTTTGGGATTTATTCAGTATGGACTTGTGATTTTAGTTTTCATATGTTGGCATTAGATTTACGAATGTATTGTATTATTTGGCTTATCGTGGTGTGATTCTTAATCGTAGAAATGTTGTTTTAATTAAATAAATCTTTTTCTTTAATTAAAATTTGGAAGTTTGTATGAAAAATGTTTTTGACACTTAGCTTAATTATTTAGGGTGTTAAATTGGAAAATTTATTTTTATCGACAGTGATGCTGAGAATGAACCAACTATTAACCTTGATTTAATTTAATAAAGGAGTGATCGCCCGGTATTTAATTAGGCGGGGTGTCACAGCCGGGAACTACAGGAGATTCATCCGAGGGTTCTCCAAAATAGCGGGTCCATTGTCAAACCTGACTCGGAAGGGGATACCATATGTTTGGGAAGATGCTTGTCAATTGGCTTTCGATGAACTGAAAGATAAGCTGAATTCGGCACCAATTCTTGCTTTACCCAGGCCGAGAGTGGAGTACCTGGTTTACACCGAAGCTTCTTTACGGGGACTCGGGTGAGTACTTCAAAAGGAGGAGAAGGCTATATATTTTGCCTCCGGTAAGCTTAAGCCGCACGAGAGAAATTACCCCACTCACGACCTAGATCTAGCAACGGTCGTCTTTGCATTGAGGATATGGAGATTTTATCTACTGGGAGAGAAGTTCTGCTTGTTCATAGACATCAAGTCACTGCAGTACCTATTCACTCAACGAGAGCTGAATATGCTTTAGCGCAAAAGGTTAGAGTTTGTGAAAGACTATCAGTTTGACATACAATCTCACCCGAGAAAGGCTAACGTAGTTGCTGATGCGTTAAACCATAGACCGGTAGGCGATGTAGTGGACATCTGGAAAGCAAAGTGGAAAGAGTTGGGTCACTAGGATGCGGTAGCCCATTCTTTCATATCTGTCATGATAGTGACACCTGAGATTGTTACGAGAGTAATACAGGCACAGACAACAGACTCATTTTGCCAGGAGCATATTGTACGTCTTTTAGCTGAGGGTGATGAGTCTTATTCAATTGGTTCTGATGGAGGTTTGAGGTTTAATGGGATATTAGTGGTCCTAGAAGGAACAGACTTAATTCATACAATAATGACACAGTCATACGGGTCCAAATTTGCGGTGGATCCTAGGGGAGATAAGATGTACCAGGATATGAGGCGATAGTACTAGTGGAGTGGGATGAAGAAGGACATTACTGAGTTCGTGTCCAAGTGTTCTACTTGCCATATTGTAAAGGTAGACCACCAGAGACCGTCGGGGTTACTTCAGCCGTTGGAGATACCTACGTGGAAGTGGGAGAGTATTTTCATGGACTTCATTACTGGGCTGTCTACATCACAGTGGGGTCGCGAATTCATCTGGGTGATCGTGGACTGTTTGATTAAGGTGGCTCATTTTCTGCCAGTACGGACAGACTATATCGCGGGCCAGTATGCTCAGTTGTTCATTGTTGAGATTGTTAGATTACATGGGGTGCCCCTGGATATTGTGTCAGATAGAGACAAGATTTTTGTGTCGCGTTTCTGGTAGAGATTTCAAGAGGCCATGGGTACAGAGTTGAGGTTGAGTTCAGCTTATCACCCACAGACAGATGGACAAACAGAGCATACCAATCAAATGCTGGAAGATATGCTACGCATGTGTGTCCTTGATTTTAGGGGAGGATGGGAGCCGCATCTTCCACTGGTGAAGTTTGCTTACAATAACTCCTATCAGTTCATGGAAGGCCTTGTCGTTCTCCAACTTGTTTGCTAGAGGTGGGGGACAATAAGTTTCTAGGACCAGAAGTGATTCAGGAAACCTCCGCTAGGATTGAACTTATCAGGAGTCGCATTCACGTAGCCCAAGACAGGCGAAAAGCTACGCCAATGCAAAATGGTTTTTTTGAGAATTTAATGTGGGGGGCCAAGTATTACTACATGTATCTGCTCTGAAAGGAGTGATGAGATTTGGGAAGTAGGGAAATTTTCCCAAGGTACGTGGGACCATTTCCCATTATCGAGAGGATTGGGCCGGTAGCATACCGATTGGGTCTACCAGAGCATTTACACCGCATTCACGATGTATTCCACATTTTGTCATTGAGACGATACCTTCGGGATGACATGGCCCACACCTCCATCGTGATTGAGGAGATTGACTTACAGCTTGATAGCTCCTACGAGGAGAGGCTAGTGGCTATCCTAGACCATAGCGAAAGGAGGTTGAGGTCAAAGGTAGTTCCACTTGTACGGGTCCAGTGCGAGCATCATAATGTGGAAGAATCCACTTGGGAGTGTGAGACAGACATGTGTGAGAAATACCCAGAGTTATTCTTACCAGGTATACTTTATTTTTCAAATTTCGGGACAAAATTCCGTTATTAGGGGGGAAGTATGTAATACCCCGTATTTTTATGACTTTTAAATTTGGGGATTTATTAAAATTAATTAGAGATATTAATTTAAATATTAATCCAGAAATCCTTTAAATATTTACTAGCCTGATGAGAGTTAGTAATTATTGGAATTTTATTGTAAATTACTTTATGGGTAAAGTAAGATGTGTAATTAAATTTAGTAAAATTATCATGAGAATATAATTTGATAATTTTGAATATATTATCGGGACGCGCCTGTGTCGTGCCGGGATTAAATTCGCATTATTAAAAGTGAATAAATCATAAGTCGCCCTTATGGTCATTTTGAGTGTGTCAATGTGTCCGGAAGTGTCGATATAGTCAAAATAATGTACCCGAGGGTGTAGTTTGGGTCTCGAGGTTTTTTTAGGCCTAATGAGAATCCCAGGAGGGCGTTTTAGACATTTTGTATTTTTGGGCATGGAAACCCACGAATTTTCTAAGGTTTTATCAGATTTTAGGGGTTGTCTTCTAGGGTTAGCATAACCAAAAACCAAGAGAGACCATTGGATAGGAAGAGGAGAAACTTTCCAAGGGGTTCTAGGCCAAGAACTCCACCGTTTGCACTGCCGTCACCGCCAAATTGTAGATCACGCGACGAGGAACACAACCACACCAATTTCTTCCACAAATCAGAAATAAAGATTTCTAGTCAACTATCTATCATCCTTTATTTTAGTTAATGCTTCAATATATTAGCCTAGGGTTGATTAAAACCAATTCCATGAAAGAAAGCATATATTGGAGACTAGAATACACATGTTATAGAAGTAATAATCATGTTCTGGAAATCTATTTCACATGTAGAGGTTAAACCATGAATTTTCATTGAGTTAGGAGTAGAAAATCTGGAAAAATAATGGTAAGAACTAAGTTAAAGAAAAGATTAGGGTTCTTGAGGTTTATATAGATTTTGCCCTTGTCAATTGTTATACTTGATGAAAACTCACATGTTTTACGTAGAAAATTATTTATTTGGGTATATAACACTTGCAGTATCATTTGTTGGGAGTTTAGGAGTGGAACATGATGATTTGGACGAGTTTGGAATAGGATTCCCGTAACTGGATTTTCTGCAGTTTCGTCATAACTGCTTGATCGATCGATCGACCAAAGAGCATCGATCAATTGATGATCGATCGATCGACCCCATTCCATCGATCGATCGACCCCTCTTGGAAAATTCATATTCCTCCTTTAAATAGTTATTTCGATTTAAAATGAGTAGTAACCTTTGGACCTTATTAATAGAACATTTTGGGACATAAAGAGGATCAGTAGGACTTAGTAAAAAGGGGGCATTTAAAGTATGGTGAATTTAAAGTTAACAGGGAGTAATTTATTCATAGGAAATTATGAAAACGTGTAATTAAAGGAGTAAGACCCGTAAGAAAGCTACGTTAGAAAATAAGAGAGTAACTACTGAATTTATACATTGGGGAATAGAATATTAGGAGTGAAATGAGGAATGTATTGAATAACCTATAATTAAGAACAAAAAGAGACGAGCCGTTATACGGGATAATCTAGTAACATGTACTAAGAACGGATATCATAGTATAGGTCGTGAGCGTACCTAATTTAGAAATGGGAATGGTAGTATACATATATATATGACTGTGTTTGTGTATATACTATATACGTGTAAAAATCATGCCCGCATTACCTGCTACCACTGAGGTTACCGCACCGGGATAGTCTTATCTCAATGGGACCTTTATGGGGGATATTGACTTGTACCCTAGAACATAGGAATCCTTGGTACAGGCTATCTGATCGATAGTCATACGGTCTTAAGAGACGTGAGGGTATGTGCTGACTTCTTAGTGACTTGGAATTATGATTCGCCTCAATTTGTATGTGTTTTGTATTAATACAGTTCGAGAGTGATTCCGAATTAGTATTTCCCTTAGTACGAGTGACAGGGACTTGATAGCAGAGTATGCCATCACTAAAAATTTTATGTGGGGTGCCGTTAGTATATATATATTATATGAGTGAGTAATATATACATAGACTTGAAATTGGGAACTTTCTACTGTGACTAAAAGTAGTTAAGTAATGAATAAGTAATCCGAATTTATAAGTGTTTGAAATGTTTAAGGCAATACTGAAAGACTTTATAATGAAATGAGATTTATGTGAAAACTTTTCTTTAAGAAATTAATTATCTTAGATCTATTAAATTTCGACATGAAACCTTATGAGAAATTTAAGATAAGCTAAACTTGTTGGGATTAATAGTGCGGTAGGTGTGCACATTAGAAGAGAGGTGAGAAATTTCTTAAAAGAGTGCCGCATACTAATATGATTGTTGCATTAGCCGGTAAGTATTTTAAATACTTGCTAAACTAAAATTTTAAGCTGTTTTACAATCAGGCTCTGACCCGTTTCCTATTGTCTCTTCTCTCTTTTACATATATATATATACACTACAGGTGCTCAGCCACAGGGGCGTAATGCTTAGGATATTTTGGAAGGAACGTTCTGCAGCTTAGGTGGGAGTTGCAGGCCTTTTGCTTAGACGACCTCATTATTGACTCCACTCTTAGTTCTGTTTTATCCAGTTGGGCATGTGTCGCCCTTTTTCCTTATTCAGTGGATTTTTGTCAGAGATTGTGATTCATTTACTTTTAGTATTTTTACTTTGGGATTTGTTACTGTCAGTATGTTTTTCCTTCGTGGTTTTAAAGTTGGAATTAGTTAATTGAATTCTTAAATTTCTTGGATGATATTTTTCAGTTTAGTTATTAGTGTGACTCTTAAACGGTGAATTATGACAGATTTTATTATTGGACTTAAATTGAAAATAGAAATAATGTTTTAAATGATTTTGACACTTAGCTTAATTATTTAGGGTGTTTAAATTGAAAAGTTTATTTTGCGATAGTGATGCTAAGAATGAACCAACCGTTCACCTTGGTTATTATTTAATAAAGGACTGATCACCCGGTATTTAATTAGGCGGGGTGTCACACCAGGGTAAGGGACTATTCATGCTGGATCCCCTTATGCTTGATATTCTGTTCACAGGGTCACTTCTTGGATCCTCTTGCTGTAAAATAAATACTATTTGAACATTTTCTAGAGGAGTCCTTCACCGTGGGCTTCCTCACTAGGCTTTCCTTTCTTTAACTGGTCTTGGCAGAGGGGTCCTCGTTAGTGGACTCCACTTCCCAGGTATCATTTTAACTAGTTTTCGTTTGGGGGAAAGAAGTCCCTCTCCGTAACTACCTTTTGATCTTGAAGGAGGTCTGGGAGGGGTTCCTTCTAAAAAATATCTATGGAACCTCTTTTGAGGAGGGATAGAGGGGTCTTTCATGAAAATCTGATTGCAGGAGGGATGGAGGGGTCCCTTTCCCAAATCTCATCACAGTAGGGCTGGAGGGGTCCTTCGCCCAAATCATATTTGAAACTTCTTTGTCGGGGGGGGGGGGGGTCTAGAATCTCCCTCGTCCAAATCATCTTGCGGGAGGGCTGGAGGGGTCCCTCGCCCAGATCATCTTTGAAACTTCTTTGCAGGAGGACAGTAAGGGTCCCTCCTGTAAATATCATTGAAGGAGTGATGGAGGGGTCCCTCACCCAAATCTTATTGCAGGAGCACTGGAGGGGTCCCTCGCCCAAATCATCTTTGAAACTTCTTTGCAGGAGGAATGGAGGGGTACCTTCTGCGAATCTCATTACTGGAGGGCGGGAGGGGTCCCTCGTCCAAATCTCATTGCAGGAGGGATGGAGGGGTCCCTTTACCAAATCATCTTTGAAACTTCTTTGCAAGAGGGATGAAAGGTTCCCTCCTACAAACCTTACTGTAGGAGGTCTGGAGGGTTCCTCTCCCAAATCTAGTCAGCAAACCAAAACACCCCTCTACACATTGGCTTGAGGTTTTTTCCATTATTGTATTTTTATCCTCGTATATCTGTTGTTATGATCTTATTTACCTCTTCCGTATATTTTGTTGTCCACATGCTTAAACAAAATAAAGCTTGAAATTGGTTGATTAAAATTTGGGTAATTTTTTTTAACACAATATGCTAGGTGTGAAAAATAACCTTTTGGTGGGTCTCTATTTTAGTACGCAATATGCACTCTCAACTGGTATCAGACTTTGGTACTCTTTTGTTTAGGTTTAAAAACATAGGGGTAGATCACGCGTTTAATGCTAATATGGAGGATAAAAATATGTACTTAGTTGTAGATCTATTTGAGGACATTGTTCAACATACCTATTGACACACCCCAACCCAGTTACTTATAATTAAGTTTGAAAGTCAAAGTGAGTCAAACCATGATTAATTTAACCAAACCATAAACAAGAGTTTTAATTTAAGAGTCATCATTGTAAATCCATATAACTGAAAACCTTTTTACAACATCAGAGTAGTCATACTTATACAAACTTGTTTGAAGGATAATTTAAATTAATTACATCATTTACCTTTACACAAAATCTTTGTTTCTCCCATTCCTGGCTAACCCAACCCGACTTCCTAGATTTGGTAGTGACATCGCGTTTCCTGAAAAATGTGAACATAGGAACCATGAGCAAAATAACCCAGTGAATGCATCACTACTATACTACTGCATAAATTTAATTGCAATAAATCATGTCCATATAATTATGTATTAACTTATCCGGCTCATTCATAATGAATTACCACTTTTTCGAATCATGATTCACATATCCTGTCTAAATAGACAATTCTCCCCCATTCCTGGTCGAGGAGTAACCCCTTGTCATTAATACACAAATATCCCCCATTCCGGGTCGGGGAGTAACCTCCCATTTAGGTAAACCGAAATGAACAATTTCACATTCATAACATTATGATCATATTCGTAATAGTATACAAATACATCATTCTAGTGAGTACACTCACCTTAGTTGACAACTATGTATTCACGTTTCCTTCTGGTGGAGCTGGACTGGGTTGATTAGACCTTACACCTGTCAATCCAGCTAAATCAGTACTGAACCTCAATCATAAATATTATCCTAACATAATTATGTAACTTTCCATAACTATACATCAATAATATAATTCCAATTAAGTCATATTCCATAAAACATAAGTAAAAACAAAACAATGATATACATGTTGATAAGGTTACGGATATTCAACCGTAAGAAATACCTTATAAATAATTTATAACCAAAGTCAAGTAAACATGAAATTATACTTCTCAAGGTATATACACATGAAACATGTACTCAAAGTACCCTTTGTAAGGACGAAATACAAACATTCATTCAAGGGGTATCCAGTATGGCCTGAAATTATTGTCCTACATACTTAACCATCCTATATTCCTAAATTGTATAAGTACAGGGATCCAACCTTAGTAATATGAAAACGTATATGAATATAATTTCCATTACAAGTGATGGTGTAATTTTTCAAGCTTCCTAGAGCAAGTTATGACCATTTATTTACAACACAAGAAATCTTCCCTACAAGCTCCTCTATTGTTCCTTTAACTTGCAAGAATTTTCATAATTTTTCTACAACATAAATTTCCATGATTTTCAACCCATTTACATTACACATACTTAATAGTGTGGAATTAAAGTTTCATAATTTTTTGACTTCACTTTCTATCTCAAAATCTTGACTAAACTTAGGGCATACCGAAATCAAGTATACAAACAGTAACTATGTACCAACTTGAAATCATCATTACGACCTAACCACAAGGAGATAAATTATAATTTTCGGATATGATATGAATATATGAGTATAATTTCATATCCAAGTGTAATTTATCAATTCCAGTAATCACACAAAGAGATATGCAAGTTCGAATACAAGGGGTTTCAATACAAAGAAATTTTAAGGGTTTCTACATTCAACTTAACATAAACTTGCATATAACTATAGATATATATAAAGGACTGAAAATTTCATAAACCTATGATGATTTATATCATATAAATCAGTAATTTAAGATAAATAACAAGAATTGCAATTAGGATTACCTTCAGGGCTTTTTACGTAATTTCTACGGATTTTTCTACACTTTTTCTCCTCACTTTTTCTTCCTAAACATAAACTTTCTATTTCCTCAAGATAACACCATTTCAAACTGAACCTAGGGTTTGTTTTGCTAAATAAATATGTTAGAGGGAAGGTTTTAAGTCGGCCAAGGCTGCCTCCCAAGCCATCCAATCAAATTAAACCGTTTGGTTTAACGAAAGACAATTTATTACTTAAAGGGAATGGACAGCTTTGCCCTTTGTTCGTAAATTAGGTATAACTCTTTACTCGGTCATCCATTTGATGATCCGTTTGTTGTGTTACAACCCTAACTCACATGTCTAAAACTATCTAGTTTTCACCTCAAGTCATTTATAATGTTATAAAGGTCAAAACTAGTCTCTAACAGGAACATTTCTACCGAAAACAACAAAATTTTATGTTTGTAAATAATTTGACCTTTCATGATTTATGAAAGTAGGATTATAATAAACATAATCACTTAACATTAGATATACTAATATCACATTATTCATATCACATAAGATAAGCATGATTTATATATAATTTATCATAATTATATCCGGGTTGTCACAACTTCCCCCCCTAGAAAATTTCGTCCCCGAAATTTAATATAAAGGTCACTTACCAAACAAATGGGGATACTGTTTCCTCATGCTATCCTCCGTTTCCCAAGTTTCTTCTTTAACTCCATGGCTCATCCACATAACCTTAACTAAGGGAATAACTTTATTTCTCAATACTTGCTCCTTACGATCAATAATTTCCATTGGTTCCTCGATGTACGACAAGTCTTCCTTCAGTTCAATTGGTTGAGTTTTCAACTGATGAGATGGATCCTCCAAATACTTACGAAGCATCGATACGTGAAACACATCATGTAAACGGGATAAATCTGGAGGTAAAGCTAATCTATAAGCCAGGGGCCCAATTCTTTCCAACACTTCATATGGTCCAATGTATCTTTGACTTAATTTCCCCTTTTTGCCAAATCTCATAACGCCTTTCCATCGTGAAATACGCAGGAATACAAAATCTCCCTTATGAAATTCGAATGGATACTTCCTCTTATCTGTATAAAATTTCTTCCTACTTTGTGCTATCTTTATCCGTTCCCGAATAATTTTGATCTTTTCAGTCGTCACATCTATTAATTCAGGACCCAATATTTTCCTTTCACCCACTTCATCCCAACACAAAGGCGTTCTATATTTCCTCCCATATAAAGCTTTATAAGGAGCCATACCAATAGTCGACTGATAACTATTATTATATGAAAATTCCATCAATGGCAAATGATCATCCCAACTACCTTTGAAGTCAAATACACAGGCTCATAACATGTCTTCTAATATTTGAATCGTCCTTTATGATTGCCCATCAGTTTGTGGATGAAACGCAGTGCTGAACTTCAAACTTGTGCCCATGGTATTCTGGAGACGAGGCCAAAACTTAGAAGTGAACGTTGGATCTATATCTGATACTATTGACACTGGTGCCCCATGTAAATGAATAATCTCATCAACGTACATACGAGCGTACTTGTCAACAGTGTATGTGGTCTTAACTGGAAGAAAATGAGCTGACTTCGTCAATCGATCTACAATCACCCAAATAGAATCATGCCCCTTTGGTGACCGGGGTAATCTTATAACAAAATCCATCGTTATATGCTCCCACTTCCATTCCGAAATAGGCAACGACTGTAATAATCCTGCCAGCTTCTGATGCTCCGCCTTTACTTGCTGGCACACTAAACATTTAGCTACGAACTCTGTAATCTCACGTTTCATATTGTTCCACCAGTAATACTCTTTCAAATCTCTATACATTTTGGTACCTCCCGGATGCATAGAGTAAATAGAACTATGTGCCTCTTCTAATATATCTTTCTTTAAGGGTGGATCATTAGGTACACAAGTCCTATTTTTATAACACAACGATTCATCATTCTTAATTTCAAAGTCACTCTCTTTACCATCCAGGACATCTTGTTTCTTCTTCTCAAGGAATGGATCACTGGTCTGCAAATTTCGTATGCGCTCGGCCAATAAAGGTCTTACTGTGACATGTGCTAATAATCCTCCACTTTTTGAAAACTTTAATTCAATCCCCATCGATGCCAAGTCAAGAATATTTCCAACACGGGCACACTGTATGCAACCAAGGATCCCTGATGATTTTCGACTCAATGCATCTGCTACCACATTGGCCTTCTTAGGATGATGATGAATGGTACAGTCATAGTCTTTAATCAGCTCTATCCAATTCCTCTGTCTTAAATTCAGTTCTTTCTGTGTAAACAAGTATTTCAAACTTTGATGATCTGTAAATATCCCACAAGTTTCTCCATACAAGTAATGTCTCCACAACTTTAAAGCAAAAACAATGGCTGCTAGCTCCAAATCGTGTGTAGGGTAGTTTCGTTCATGCGTCTTTAATTGTCTGGAAGCATATGCTATTATCTTCCCATTCTGTATAAGAACACATCCTAACCCCCTAAATAAAGCATCTGTATAGATCACAAAAGACTCATTCCCACATGGAATAGTAAGTATAGGGGCTGAAACCAACCGATTCTTTAATTATTTAAAACTCCTCTTGCATTCTTCATTCCATACAAAATTCACTTCTTTACGAGTCAACTTTGTCAATGGTAATGCTATTGCTAAAAATCTTTTCATGAATCTGCGATAGTATCCTGCCAATCCTAGGAAACTCCTAATTTCTGTCACATTCTTAGGACTTTCCCATTCAACGATTGCTTCCACCTTATTTGGATCAACATATATCCCATTTCCCGAGACAACATGCCCTAAAAACATAATTTCATCCAACCAAAACTCACACTTGCTAAATTTAGCAAATAATTTCTTCTCTCTCAAAATCTGCAATACAAGTCTCAAATGTTTCTCATGTTCCTCCATGCTACGCGAGTAAATCAACACATCGTCTATGAATACAATCACAAATGAATCAATAAAAGGGTGGAATACTCGGTTCATCAAATCCATAACAACTTCTGGAGCATTAGTTAATCCAAGTGGCATCACCAAAAACTCATAGTGCCCATATCGAGTCTGAAAAGCTGTTTTGGAAATATCACTATCCTTCACTTACAGTAGGTGGTAAACCGATCTCAAATCAATCTTCAAAAATACTGTGGCCCCCTGTAATTGGTCAAACAAATCATCGATACGAGGTAGAGGGTACTTATTTCAAATGGTCACCGTATTCAACTATCGATAATCAATACATAATCGCATTGTCCCATCTTTCTTTTTCATAAATAACACTGCGGCTCCCCATGGCGAAAAACTAGGCCGAATGAACCCTCTGCTTATCAGATCTTGTAATTGCACTTTCAATTCCTTCAACTCTGTTGGTGCTATTCTATAAGGAGCAAGGGAAATCGGACCAGTACCTGGAATTAATTCAATGGAAAACTCTACTTCCCTATCGGGTGGCAGTCCTGGAAATTCCTCTGGGAAGACATTAGAAAATTCTCTAACCATTGGTATATCTTCAACTTTATGTGCTTCCTTACTAACATCAACCACATACGCTAAATACCCCGTACGACCCTTACTCAATAACTTTCTGCTCTTTATTGCCGAGATAAGACAACTAGGGACAACATTCCTTTCCCCTGTAAACTGGAACTCGGGTTCACCAGGAAGATGAAATGTAACTTCTTTTCGAAAACAATCAATGGAAGCATGATACCATGACAACCAATACATCCCCAATATAATATTAAAATCCCGAATGGCCAACGGTATCAAATCAACATAGAAATCTCGCTCACCCATTCGTAAGACACAATCTTTATAAACATGCTCAACTAGAATTACACTTTCCATTGGGGTAGAAATATATGAGGCACAATTGAGGAATGAACATGGTCTACCCAAATATGAAACAATATGTAATGACACAAATGAATGCGTAGCTCCAGGATCAACGAGTGCATATAGATCTTTGTTTGCAATAAAAAGTTTACCTGTAACCACTTCAGGTGTAGCATGGGCATCTTGCAATGTCATCGCAAACACTCTTCCTCCTGCCTTCGATCCACTTCCTTGTCCTATATCCCTTCCCCTGGTTTCATTCCCTGGAGATGATCCTTTATGAGGCCCCACACTACTAACTGAAACTTCTCTAGATAGCATAGGGTAATTCTTTCTCAGATGGCCCTTCTGGCGACAGTTAAAACATTTTATATTCTGTAACTTTGGGCAATTTCTTTTTATATGGCCCGATGTACCACAAAAGAAACAAACATTCGAATCTCCTTGCGCTGAAGCTCCTGAGACTCTTCAACTACTAGCCTCACCCCTCTGCGAACCACCTCCCATACATCTACCATGCTGAAATTTCTGCCCTCCAAGTCTTGAATATTCTGTATCACTACCTTTTTGATAACTTGGATTGAATCTGCCTCTCTTTACACCTCGTTCTCGATTCCCTCTTACTTCATTCACGTGATTTTCTACCAGCAGGGCTTTATTCACCAAGGCTGAATAATTAATAGTCTCTAAAGCCGACAACCTTGATTTAATAACTAACTCAAGCCCGTCAAGAAATCGGCTACACATGTCTTCCTCATTCCGTATAAACCTCAAAGCAAACCGAGATAAGGCTATAAGATTGGCTTCATATTCTTTAACAATCATGCTTCCCTGATTCAATAGGAAACATTCTTTCTCCTTTTGTTTTCGATACATCGGATGAAAATACATATCATATAAGGCTTTAACAAAAGAATCCCATGAGATCACATTACCACCTCCTGGAGTAATCAACAAATGTTTGGTGGCATCCCACCAATATTTAGCTTTTCCTTTCAGCATGTACGATGCCAAGATCACTCATTGATTTTCAGGCATTCTCATCACCCCGAAAATAAGTTTAATCTATTTAACCCATTCTTCTGCCTCTGCTAGATCAACTGCTCCTTCAAATGAGGGTGTTTTCATCTTAATAAATTTCTCATGTGAAGTACTCCTTTCTTCTCGGTGTATCACCTCCTCAGCCCTAGCCAATGCATGTGCCTCCAGTTGTCTGGTCTGTTGTTCTTCCACATGAGCCATAAATCTAGCTTGTTGCTCTTCCATTAGGGTTATAGCACGCGCTATTTTTTGCATGTCTGTCAATTATTCCTGCTCGGGTTGTACATTTCCATGAACAGGTTGCTCAACCTCCGCTTCTGCTTCCATATTTGAAGCCTCATCTTCTATTCCCACATTCACATTCCCTCGTTCCATTCTCTTATATCTGAAATGAATCAAAGATATAACAATATGCAGATATACATATCTTTCCTAACATGATCGTTAGAATAAAATAAAATATATTTCTAACATTCACTGCCAAATCTAGACTCTTCTCACTCCAGAACCTCTAAAACCTAGGCTCTGATACCAAAAGATGACACACCCCAACCACATTACTTATAATTAAGTTTGAAAGTCAAAGTGAGTCAAACCATGATTAATTTAACCAAACCATAAACAAGAGTTTTAATTTCAGAGTCATCATTGTAAATCCATATAACTGAAAACCTTTTTACAACATCAGGGTAGTCATGCTTATAGAAACTTGTTTGAAGGATAATTTAACTTAATTACATCATTTACATTTAAACAAAATCTTTGTTTCTCCCATTCCTGGCTAACCCAACCCGACTTCCTAGATTTGGTAGTGACATCGCGTTTCCTGAAAAATATGAACATAGGAACCATGATCAAAATAACCCAGTGAATGCATCACTACTATACTACTGCATAAATTTAATTGTAATAAATCATGTCCATATAATTATGTATTAACTTATCCGTCTCATTCATAATGAATTACCACTTTTCCGAATCATGATTCACATATCCTGTCTAAATAGACAATTCTCCCCCATTCCTAGTCGAGGAGTAACCCCTTGTCATTAATAGACAAATCTCCCCCATTTCGGGTCGGGGAGTAACCTCCCATTTTGGTAAACCGAAATGAACAATTTCACATTCATAACATTATGATCATATTCGTAATAGTATACAAATACATCATTCTAGTGAGTACACTCACCTTAGTTGACAACTATGTATTCACGTTTCCTTCTGGTGGAGCTGGACTGGGTTGATTAGACCTTACACGTGTCAATCCAACTAAATCAGTACTGAACCTCAATCATAAATATTATCCTAACATAATTATGTAACTTTCCATAACTATACATCAATAATATAATTCCAATTAAGTCATATTCCATAAAACATAAGTAAAGACAAAACAATGATATACATGTTGATAAGGTTACAGACATTCAACCGTAAGAAATACCTTATAAATAATTTATAACCAAAGTCAAGTAAACATGAAATTATACTTCTCAAGGTATATACACATGAAACATGTACTCAAAGTACCCTTTGTAAGGACGAAATACAAACATTCATTCAAGGGGTATCCAGTATGGCCTGAAATTATTGTCCTACATACTTAACCATCCTATATTCCTAAATTGTATAAATACAGGGATCCAACCTTATTAATATGAAAACGTATATGAATATAATTTCCATTACAAGTGATGGTGTAATTTTTCAAGCTTCCTAGAGCAAGTTATGACCATTTATTTACAACACAAGAAATCTTTCCTACAAGCTCCTCTATTGTTCCTTTAACTTGCAAGAATTTTCATAATTTTTCTACAACATAACTTTCCATGATTTTCAACCCATTTACATTACACATACTTAATAGTGCGGAATTAAAGTTTCATAATTTTTTGACTTCACTTTCTATCTCAAAATCTTGACTAAACTTAGGGCATACCGAAATCAAGTATACAAACAGTAACTATGTACCAACTTGAAATCATCATTACGGCCTAACACAAGGAGATAAATTATAATTTTCGGATATGATATGAATATATGAGTTTAATTTCATATCCAAGTGTAATTTATCAATTCCAGTAATCACACAAATAGATATGCAAGTTTGAATACAAGGGGTTTCAAATCAAAGAAATTTTAAGGGTTTCTACATTCAACTTAACATAAACTTGCATATAACTATAAATATATATGAAGGACTGAAACATTCATAAACCTATGATGATTTATATCATATAAATCAGTAATGTAAGATAAATAACAAGAATTGCAATTAGGATTACCTTCAGGGCTTTTTACGTAATTTTTACAGATTTTTCTACACTTTTTCTCCTCACTTTTTCTTCCTAAACATAAACTTTCTATTTCCTCAAGCTAACACCATTTCAAACTGAAACTAGGGTTTGTTTTACTGATGAAATATGTTAGAGGGAGGGTTTTAAGTCGGCCAAGGCTGCCTCCCAATCCATCCAATCAAATTAAACCCTTTGGTTTAATAAAAGACAATTTACCACTTAAAGGGAATGGACAGCTTTGCCCTTTGTTCGTAAATTAGGTATAACTCTTTACTCGGTCATCCATTGGTGATCCGTTTGTTGTGTTACAACCCTAACTCACATGTCTAAAACTATCTAGTTTTAACCTCAAGTCATTTATAATGTTATAAAGGTCAAAACTAGTCTCTAACAGGAACATTTCTACCGAATACAACAAAATTTTGTGTTTGTAAATAATTCGACCTTTCATGATTTATGAAAGTAGGATTATAATAAAAATAATCACTTAACATTAGATATACTAATAGCACATTATTCATATCACATAAGATAAGCATGATTTAAATATAATTTATCATAATTATATCCGGGTTGTCACACCTATAGATTTATCAGTTTATATAATGGTTCATCAAATGATAAAGAGTTATTTCGATCTTCATCCACTAATGATAAATGTTCTTCTAATATATACACTATATCTTCTTATGGATATTATTGTGATGATTCTTTAAATGAAAAAAATAGCGATCTTCAACAAGCTTATGATAATCTCTTTTATGAAAATGCTGGACTTAAGAAAAGCTTGTTAAAAACTTCCGTTAGACTCAAAAAATGTGAAAAAGACAATGATTCTCTAAAAATGAAAGGGTCTTTTATGAGAAATATTAAAGCTCAACGTACATCTCTTAGTTTTATTGGAGATCGAAAATAAAGATCTCCAAGAAAGGTTTAAAGCTTTACAATATGAGTTGGAAGAATGTATAAGTTATAATAACTCTTTGAATAAGAAAATAACCTCTCTTGAAAATGAGTTAGTCTCGGCTAAGGATGCCAAGGTTACCACAAAGATAGATCCAAAAGGATAGGAAAATTTCGTTTAGACCATACCATATATTCGACTGGTAAATGTGGAATTGGCTTTGAAAATCCTCATGATAAATATAAATCTGAGAACAAAACAATTTTTGTGAAAGATTATTAAAAGACTCATGTGTTTGAACATCCTTAATCATTGCGTGAAAAGAAAGTTGTTTAAAAACTTTTGAAGAGAACTCATCTTCATTTTGTGTATCATTGCAGTTTTTGCAAACACGATGGTTATTTAAAAAATTAATGCTACAGATTTTTAAAAAGATCCAAGGTGAAAAATAAATCCCGCTTGGATGAAGTTTCCACATTGAAATGTGAATTTAATTCCCTTTTTAATAAATCTAGAATTATTTTGTTAAAATTTAAGAAAATTTCTAAATCTAAACATATTGACAATAGTTTGAAGGATTTGGGGAAGAATAACCAGACCAAAGTTATCTAGACTAAGAAAGAAAAATGTCTTATTATTCACACCACCTTAGTTGCCCAAGATGATTCACAATGGTATTTTTATAGTACGTGATCTAGGCATATGAACTGAAAAGAAGCTTTATTTTTCAAACTTGTTAGAAAGGAATCCAGGTCAGTTACTTTTGGATATGGGAACAAATATAATATCGTTGGGAAGGGTACCATATAAATTGATGGTTTTACTAGGTTAGATAATGTTCTTTCGGTGGAATGGGGCATACAAGTTCCATGCTCTCTTTTACTCTCGAGGATAAGAAGGCAGTGATTGAGGAGACTTGATACCCGATGCTCAGGGGAATCAGACCCTCGTGTGGCCTTATGGCTTAAAGGCTAATTTTCAAAGCATAAGTCAATGTATGATGACCTTCACAATGTTATTTTTTCCAAAAAGGAATGTAAAGTCCTTAATTCTAAGGGTAAATGCATCTTGAAGGGTACTAGAACCACAAAGAATTATTACATAATTTATGTATCTCTGAGTATAATTTGCAATAGTGCTAAGGAAGATGTGGTGGATACTTGGCATAGCTTTTAGGTCATATGAACTGTAGAGATCTTAGTAGACTTACTAGGAATGAACTTGTTCATGATTTACCTTATTTAGAATCAACTTATTCTCCTGTGCCAGGTACTTGTCAAGTGGGAAAAAATTCATTATCCACATAAATTTTTTAATGTTGTGTCTACCTCGTATGTAATCGAACTTTTACATATGAACCTTATGGGTCCAAATTATATGGAAATCATATGTGGTAGGTGATACATTATTGTCATTGTAGATGAATTCTCTAGATTCACTTTTGTATAATTTTGCGTAGCAAGTCCGATGCTAAGGACGTTTTTATTCTCAAGTGCAGATAACTTCAACATGAAAAATCATGCATTACTAATAGAATCCATAGTGATCATGGAAGGGAATTTGAAAGAACGTGCATACTATAATGGTGTAGGGAAGTTGGAATACACCGTGAATTTTTAGCCCCCAAAATGCCTCAACAAAATGGAATGGTCTAAAGGAAATTTTGAACTATCCAAGATATGGTTAGGTCCATGTTGATGGGGAAGGATGTTCCGAAAAGATTTTGGGCGGAAGCTTTGTCACATTTCCAATCGAGTTTATAGGAGGTACGATACCAACCAAACCCCCTATGAGATTCGAAAAGGAAAGAAACCCACACTCAAACACTTTAGAGTATTTGGAAGAAAGTGTTACATACTCAAGAATTAACAATATCTAACAAAGCTTAACTCTAGGAGTGAGGTAGGCATTTTTCTTGACTATTTCACTAATAGTCACGCCTATAATGTTTTCAATTGTGTCTCTAAAAAATTATGGAATCCATTAACATCGCCATTGATGATAATGATTCCATTGACTTCAAAGAGAATGATTGTGAAGACACGTCATCCATTTCCCCACATGTTTAAGAAAAAGGATACGATGAAACATATGAGTGTGAAGAGGTATTCCCACCAGCTAGTAAGGTTGTGAATGTGGGAGATGCACCTACTTAGGTTAGAAATGACCATGATGATTTTAAGATAATTAGTTGTCCTAATGTTGGAGTAAAGACATGATATCCACTCCAAAAGGAAGTTAACTTTCTTTATTATGCTTCCACAATCGAACCCAATAATCTGAAGGATACCTTGTTAGACAAATATTGGATAAATTCTATGCAAGATGGATTAAATCAGTTATTTAAACAAGAAGTTTATAATATTTTCCCATTACCTAAGGATATTCATGTTATTGTTAATATGAAGATGGTGTCGTTTTGATGAACAAAACAAGGATAGTGTCTCAAAGCTATACACAAGTTGAAGGTGTAGACTTTTACGAGTCTTTTACACCCACTACTAGATTAAGGTCGATTCATTTACTCTTAGTAATAACATGTGACTTAGACTTCAAGCTCCATCAAATGGATGTACAAAGTTCCTTTTTTAATGGAAATCTTCAAGAGGAAGTCTCTGTGTTACAACCAAAGGTCTTTGAGGATCTCGAATTTCCAAAACATGTCTTTTGCCAAAAAAAGGCATTATATGGACTTATACAAGAACCTATAGCTTGGTATGAAATCCTTACCTCATATCTTGTGGGGGAAAGGCTTCAAAAGAGGAAATGTGGACAAAACCTTATTTTTTAGATCTTGTGGGAAAAACATTGTGGTTTCCTAGGTATACGTTGATGATATTATTTTTGGATCCACAAATTAAGATCATGATCAAGCCTTTGCTTCGATGATGCAAAAAGAATTTGAGATGGGCATGGTTGGGGAACTCACCTTGTTTCTTGGTCTCCAAGTGAGACCAATGGATAGTATAATTGTTATTTCACAATCTAAATATGGAAAGGAACTCATGAAAAAATTTGACCTTGACTTTTCTAAGGCTAAAAGTACCCCCGTGGGTGCTTCTGTTAAGCTAGGAAAGGATGTTGATGAGATGATCTATTGTAGCATGATAGGTAGTTTATTGTACCTCACTGCTAGTCATCCCAACATATATTTAAGTTTCATACTGTGTGCTTGTTACCAATCTTATCCTCAAAGTTCCACTTGAAAGTCATTAAAAACATTATCAAGTATGTACATGGGACCACGGGCTTTGGTGTTTAAATCTTAGGAATACAAATATTACCCTTTCGTCTTATTCGAATACCGATTGGGCAAGAGGTGTTTATGGGTGAATGAGTACATCAGGTGGATGCTTTTATTTTAGAAGCTCGTTAGTCTCTTTGCATTCTAAGAAACAAAATTGTGTTTCACTTTCCACGGACGAAGCATAGTATATTGCGGTGGACGAAACGATGATAAAGGATTGTAGTATTTATCAAGATTTAATTATTATATAGTGACAATAATAGTGCTATTGATATATCTAAAAATCCTAGCTAACATTCTAGAACAAAGCATATGAAAATTCAACATCATTTTATTAGAGATCTTGTTGAAGAAAAAGTCGTCTCTTTAAGCTATGTTTCTATCGATCTTTAATTAGCGGATATTTTAACTAAACCTCTTAATTGGACTAAATTTGATTTTCTTAGGTCATTATTAGGTATCTGCATTGTTTATTGAATGATTTGATAGCATGTCTATATTTTGTGCTTATTTCATTATTGCATTTTTTATCCTATGTCATGTTGTTCTTTTTTATCATATTTGGTTTTATTCTTTTCCATAAAAATATTTTTCAAATACGATAATTTATATGCTCTTTAGATTATATATATATTACCATATCTTCGTATATCAAATGGTTAGTTTTGTATACTTTTTCCTTTTTTGGATAAATGTGATTTTGTGCTTCATAAGACAAGTTTCAATTTCCTTTTAATGTCTTCTAAACTTTGAGGAACTTCTTATTGGAAACACATGATAATATAATATTGCACTTTACACCACTACACATTATATTTATGCCACTTTATGGGGAATGATAAATTTATAGAATATTTTACAAACTGTTCAAAGCTTCAAATATTTTTTAGAGAGACTATATGTGTGAGTTTTTATCATGATTTTATGGAGTAAGTTAGATTCCATATACCAAAATCACAAGAGATGATGTGGTTAGAGATACAACTTTTATTGGATGATTCTACATTTGAAAATTGAAAATAGTATCCCATCTTAGTAATGAATGTGTGAAAGCCACCATATGCAAAAATATTTTGAATAAAGTGATGTTTCAATGATATATGTCCATCCAAAATTGAGTAATATCAATGATGTGAAATGAAAGGTGTTAACCAAATAGCTCGTTGAGGAAGAAAAAAGTTTTAGTTGAAAATATCTCAAAAGGTGTTGGAAGTTTTCACTACTATTGAAGCTTTGAGTCATTTTCTATTAAGTTTTTATTCTTAATTGAACTCGATCTTGGTTTTACTCTTTCAATGGTGTTCTTTGTTTTTATTTTTCATGTGGGATATCATCTTATGTTCTTAGTTCATAAACATCATCATGTTATTATATTTTGATATAATATTTTCTTGGTTATGAACACTATTCATATATCTCACAACATTTGGTAAGTAGGAAACTTTAATCTATATTTTTTCCTTATCCAAATAAAGATTTTGGAGTTTTGTTAACTATGAATTGTATATCTTAAAATTGTTAATAACAAAATATTCTTATATAATATACTAACTTAACTATATTTTATCAACATCAAGTGATCCATATGATTTAATTGATTCTCTTTTCTTGATTGCTTTTCTTTGTCTACTTCTTTAACAAAAAAGGGGAAATGTTTTGGGGAGAAGTTATTTATATAAATGAGAAGTTTTCATATTGAGGGGGACTTTAATGTTGTGCTAGTTAGTATAGAACTCATATCCATATCTATTATGAGTAACTTTTGCATATCGTTGATTTATTCACACATTTATATTTTGATAAAGTTTGTTAGTATGTTTCAGGAAATCTTGCTCCAAGTGCTTTGAAGAAGTATCTTGTAGCTTTTGGGTTGTACATATTTGTAATTTTTATCTGGTTATGCCTTCAGTCGAGCTTGTGTCATAGTTGATAGGGATTTCATTATAGTGCTTATAATATTTTATTGATGTGGTTTGTCAACAAAATAGACAAAGGGGGGATA
Organism: Sambucus nigra; assembly: GCA_949130495.1. Taxonomy (NCBI): domain Eukaryota; kingdom Viridiplantae; phylum Streptophyta; class Magnoliopsida; order Dipsacales; family Adoxaceae; genus Sambucus; species Sambucus nigra. The sequence continues at coordinate 262,465,747 of OX422210.1, forward strand.
TTGTAAGAGTATTCATATACTCATTTGTTCCCTCATAGGTATTTGTCTTATTTCGGTTTTCTAAAACACTTTGGGTCCCTTACTTACCTTTCTGGAAAACTTCATCAACATTCAAGATCTTAAAGATGGTTATTGATCATCCTCATTATTACGAATATCACATTATCGGATGAAAGGTAAATTTGAGAATTCACTCACATCCATGTCACAAGTTTTTTTGGTTTCTACTATTTTGATCTTGCTTGTATGAAAATGTTTAAAACTTTAAAATAAGAAAAATTGAGCAAATCCGACCAGTTTCATTGAAACGACAATTTGTGTTGCTGAAGAAAAAATGGACATAATCTATTTTAGGAAAAACTATGGAGGCATGAGAAATTTCTCGTTGAAGCAATACCTTTCGCTGTAGTGATTCTTACCTTGCTGTCCGTTAAGGCCATTGAAGGTCTTTTTAAAAATCTCTTAATAGATGTACGACTTTCATCGCGGCAAGTTCGCTCCAGTGATGCTCTTTCTTGCTGGAGCGACACCTCTGATGATGGGTACAAGTAAAAGGGGATGTGCAATACCAATTTGTCAGTGCACAATGTTTAAATAGGTTAAACCTTTTTAACTAGATGTCGATCCCACAAATTCCAATTTTAATTAAACCATAAACATGCATCTATGTGATTCAACTCAAGCATGTAAGGAAACAAACCATTTCAGGAAAAATCCCTGGATGGAAAAACCTTTATTTCACTAATAAAATTTAAATCGCAACTTACGAACTTACAAGTGAAATACTACAATGAATTACCATAAGAACCCACAATGACCACAACCTTGAACCAATAATAATTCCCTAGAGAATCACAAGAACTGCAGTTCCTCCTTCTGTAGTGAATACCCTTGAGCATCCCCAAGACCAGTAGTAGAGACAACACTCCACAAGAATAACTTCCTTACAGAAACGTTTGGGTTCCAAAGATAATTCACAAAAGTAATTGGGATTTAGTTGTGTGAATCAAAAACCAGTTTTGCCCTAAAAAGTGAAGACTATTTTGCAACTGTTCTGCAGTCCGCGTAGAATAAAAGTCTTAATGAAAATATTCATGAAAATATATTATTATAGGCATACACAAATTTTGAGGTGGTAGAAAGTCGTTTGAACGATATCTTGGGGTCGTTCAAATGAGATTGGCATCTCGTTAAAATAACCCTTCAAACGACCTTTAAAAAACTAAATAATACTTGGTCGTTTGATCCATAGGAGAAGCAGGGCTTCAAACGACATGTAAATGTCATTTGATCCATATGATATGCAGGACTTCAACGTCCTATCAAACGACGTGTCCTTGGGAAAGTCGTTTGAATGACTGTAAAGCGAAAATAAATATTTTGTAAGATTTTAAAACCTATTCAAAAACTGTTTGAAAACATTTAATAAAATGCCTTGTTTTGATAAAAACTTGTTTAGAAAATTATCCCAATATGTAGTAAAAAATCTACGTAACACAAATCTAAATCCATACCAAAATTATGTCTCGTCGTAGAACATGTTGAAGATGCTTGATATTCAGATCCGTCTTCTTGAACTTGTGAACATAATTGTCTTTACGGTTGGAACGGGATACGCCATAAATGATGTAAACTAGGAACTAGGGGCATGATGAAAAATGTCCTTATAAATCTCCACCTATGTCTATTCCGGTACAAAATAAAAACATTCGAATTATAAACAAATGTCATATACAAATCTAATACCCTCCCATGAACCTAAAAGTGGAAAGATACTAAATATGTTAGTCCTTAAAAATCTTCAACTTTCAAATATTCAAATTTCTACTTGCTCCTGACTTTTTTTGTGTGCTTTTCAAATTCTCATCAAAGTCCTACGTATAATAGACAAAGAAAATACCTTCCCGACGTATCGAGTTTGAAGTACACAAAAGTTCATGAATTAAATCAATCAAATAAATTCTCCCTCATAATTCAAATTCTCACTCCCCCGTAATTCATAATTGGTTCTCCCCACTTTTATTTGTCTAAAATACACAAGGAATATAATAAAACATAATAAACTGTAGTGGATTACAATGAGCATAACAAATCATCACAAACATATATCAAATAAGATCATGAAAGGATAAACTCAAAAGCTTCCACAAGCTATTTTTGATTTTTCAAATATTATCAAGAAAAAATAATTTCACAAAAATAACACACCATGAATTAACACTAAGATAACCAAATTGTGGAAATGGAATGAATGGATGTGAATAAATTCGATAGGAAAATCAACTAAAATAATAATAACAGTTGTGCATGATGAATTTTGGATACTTCTTACGAATGAACTCAAAATCGTCCTTAGTGAAAACAATGTTGAATTCGAATGATATCTACTCAATATCATCAACAAATAAAAGTCTAAAATGATTTTCACACCAATAACGTCTAAAACTATGTTATACTTTTTCAAGACTTTGTTAGGACGCATAAACCCGTTGATTTCCAACCAAACTCCCTCAAAAGATAAACATGATCTTATTTTTTTTTCTTTTGAAACATCAATGAAACTAAATTATTTGGCCCCTTTTTGGAATATTTTCTTTTTATTGACTTAATTTTTTCTTGGGCTCTTTTTAAACGGTGGATTTCACAACGAGTAAACTTCCCTCTCACAGCCCTTTCTCATGTTCACTCATATTTTTTTTTCATAATAAACAAACTCTTACATGCACTAGTTTCATTGTCTCGTTTCATCGCATTTAGTTCATTTCAAAGACAGGATTGAGATAAAAACACTATGACCAACATGAGATAAACAAGTACAAAAATAAGATAAATCCTTGCACGTGTACATTGAATGAAATGATGAGTTAAACATGTAGGAAGTAATCACTAATCACATCTCAGTGACTCGAAACATTATAAAGTACATGGATGAAATGATGTTGCTTCTCTAAACACAATCAAAAGTCACATGGATAATGGAATGATATTGTGACTTGGTCACCTTAAATGTCCATCCATATATGGTGTAAAAAGAAAGACAAGCTTTTTGTATCTTTTAAAAAAATTTATTAAGAAAAAATCTTTTTGGTTTTTCACTTTTTCTAAAAAATAGAAAATCTTTTTGGATTTTTCAAAAAAATTTCAAAAAAAAATTAAACTCTTTTTGAATTTTTCGAAAAATATATCAAAATGGGAAAGCTAAATACAATGGTAGTACACACTAGCAATAGGCATGAGAATATAAACATGAAAATCAACCTATACTAGCAAACAAGTATAAACCTCAATCATTAGGTTCAGAGGAGTTTTTCAAAGGTGGTGACATCCTATGAAAAGCATTCATAAAATCATGTGAAGTCTTGACTAAATACATAACTTGCTCTAGAAAGTGCTCAAAATCTCTCATGTGATGTACGGGAGCATGTGGAGTATCATGTGTGGGAGTACATGTGGGAACATGTGTAATAGCATAACGACATAAATACCTATGAAACACACTACCCAACTTAAAGCAAGATTCCCTAAGGTCTCCTCTTTTCTTGCAATGGGAACAATCATACATGGGCTTAGGAATACCTTTCTAAAATGTCTAGGATGCACTCTCCTATGGTGAACAGACGCCTAGGTGGGTTAGGTGAGAGCCATATGGATCTATAGCAAACTCGGGAACCGACTCGGGTGCAATATGGGAAGTGGACACACCATCATAACCTATTCCTAATCTCTCAACATTACCCAAAACGGGATCGAGGAGCATCTTTCCAACCTTCTTAGATGTTTCCTCTATAGTGACCTTGACCTCCCGGTCACGTTTGAGATCTCTCTCGAGTTGGGATACAATGGCTTCAAGTTTCTCACGAGTCTCTAATGAAGATTGAAGATCTTCCATAAGACTAGCCACGATGTTGGTCAATTAACTCTTTTTTTGGCCTAAGACGATCAAATGCTCACATAAAAAACTCTCACATTCTCTAGTTGATTTGTCTACGCCCCACAAACCCTAAAAAATTCTCTCTCCAAATCTAACAACTTAAGACCTAACTCTTTATTCAACTTTTTATTTATCAACGTCTTGGTGTACAAGCCTCTAAATGCCTTTTGGAGATCCCCTTCTCCCTCACTTACGATCTCATCCTCACCCTCACTATCTCCTAAATGGCTCGAAATATCATCGATTATCTCATGTATACAAGTGTCATCATCGCCGTGGGACAAACTAGATGATCTCACATTATTATCCATGAAAGAAATGCACTTGTCGTGTGGTGATTCATTCATGGAATCATCCAACTCGATGTCACTATTGCTAAGAGTGGTCATATTAGCAATCTTCTTTCCCTTCCTCTTTAGCATAGTGGGACATTCAAAACCTTTGTGCCCTTTTCACTCGAACTCATAGCACCTTATATCTTCCTTTTTCTCACCGCTATCCATGACCTCATCATTCTTTATTATTTTTTCAAATTGTTTGTTATTAGAAGAATTATCTTTTGAAAATTTGATAAAATTTTAAAACTTTTTAACAAATAAGTCCAAGTCATTTAAGTCAAGCTCACCCTCAGAATCAGACTCACAAACACTCTTTTTTTTCCTTAACCCGAGTCTTTAAAGCTATCCTTATATCCTTAGGTTTAATGGTTTTGGGAAATATGTCAATCTCATAAGTTTGAAGGTCTCCTATGGGTTCTTCTAATGTAAGTGAATCTAATACACCAAAGAATTTAAAACAGTGACCTTAGGAATAAATAAGGATGGGAGTGACCTCAAGATCTTTTTCACGACTCTCAAATCATCAATTTTCTCACCCAAATTAAAACTCGTTTTAACTATGTTCGAAAACCTAGCATAAAACTCATTGAAAAACTCGAACTCTAACATGGTGATAGTCTCAAACTGGGTGGTCAAATTTTGCAATTTCGACGCCTTAATAGCATTGGTACCCTCATGTGTCAACTGAAGGATATCCCATGCATCTTTTGATGTGGTTCATGTCATAATACGTTGGAACTGGTCGGGTGTGATGGCTCCAAAAATATTACTTAGGCCTTGGGAGTTGTAGGTACTACACTTAAACTCGTCATCAGTCTACTGGAAATGGGGTTGGAATTAATCACATTATTAATGGTGGTAGTGGGAGGAGTCCACCCTCTTTCACAAACGAGCCATACTCTTTCATCAATAGCTTTTAAACAAGATCTCATGTGGGTTTCCAATAGGCATAATTTGTTCCATTAAGGCATCCGATTATATAAGTTATCCATAAGAAAAATTATGATTTTTCAAAAATCAATATTTCAAAATGATTGATATCACAAAAGATTTTGCAGAAAAATGATCTCACGATAATTTTGTGAAACCTGATCTGATACCAATTTTTAAAAGGGGTGAATTCACAATATTTTAATAGTTTAAACTTCTTTAATAGATGTCAATCCCATAAATTCTAATTTTAATTAAACCCTAAACAATCATCTATGTGATTCAACTCAAGCATGTAAGGAAATAAACAATTTCAAGAAAAATCCCCGCAGGGAAAATATTTATTTTCCTAATAAAATGTAAATTGCAATTTACAAACTTACAAGTGAAATACTACAACGAATTTCCTCAAGAACCCATAAAGACTGCAAACTTGAACGAGCAATGGCTCCTTCGAGAATCACAAGAACTGTAGTTCCTCCTTCACTAGTGAATACCCTCGAGTATCCCCAAGATCAGTAGTGGAGACAACACTCCATAAGAATTACTTCGTTACATAAGTGTTTGGGTTTCAAATATGATTCACAAAAGTAATTGGAATTTATTTGTGTGAATAAAAAATAAGTTTTACCCTAAAAAATGAAGACTATTTTGCAGTTATTCTGCAGTTCGCGTAAAACAAAAGTCTTAACAAAAATCTTCATGAAGGGGAACGCAAAATTTGAAGAGATGGAAAGTCATTTGAACGAGATGTTAGGGTCATTCAAACGAGGTTGACATATCGTTAGAAGCATCCTTCTAACGAAATATCAAAGGACCTTTAAAAAACAAAATAGTATGGGGTCGTTTGATCCATATGGGAAGTAGGGGTTCGAACGACCTAGCAAATGACATGTTAATGTTGTTTGATCCATATGAGAAGCGAACAACATTGAAAAGTCGTTTGAATGACTGTAAAGCGAAAACATATTTTTTAAGATTTAAAACCTCTTAGAAAACTGTTTGAAAACATTTATTTAAAATGCCGCAGTTTGATAAAAATCAGTTTGGAAAATAATCCCAATACTTAGTAAAAAATCTAAGTAACACAAAACTAGATCCATACATAAATTATGCCTCGTCGTAGAACATATTGAAGATGCTTGATATTCGGATCCGTCTTCTTTAACTTGTGAACGTGAATTACCTTGATGGTTGGAATGGAATAGAACATATATGATGTAAACTAGGAACTAGGGTTATGATAGAAAATATGTCCTTACAGTACCGATCCTAGAATTTTTCACAAAGATCTTTGCAAAACTTTGATATTTTTGGGCAAAAAATACATTTTTGGCAGCTGATTAGACAAGCTACCCTCCAACCTCTCTCTCACAGATGCTTTGTATAAGAGATGTGTCCTTTAACTTATCATGGTTCTTGGGAAATCAATTTGTGTAGTTTTTCTTATTTAAACTAGCATTTCTCTTCATTTAAAAATAACTTGCATATCTTTTAAGAGAAAAATACCAAGAGAGTTTTTTAGTGTGTATTATTTTCTTCTTTCTTTCTAAGGAGATACAAATACATTTGTAAAAAGGAGTGAACTCATTTTCAAAACTTAGTTCTTCTTTTTCACATTCTCTTCGTTACATTTAATCACCTATCTTTTTAAAGGTCGAATAATATTAAAGAAGACGAAGCTTTTTAGCAAGAACTCATTTACATAAAACAAACTTCTTAATCACTTTGGGTCTTCCTCTAAATAATAAGTATTGTGAATTTTGAGGTTTTCTTTGGGGATTCATATCATGTGTGATCTCCAAAGTTTAAAGACAAAGGCTTTTGCAACATTATTGACGCGTGTCATGACATCGAGATGTTGAGATTGCCCATCGATGGATAAGAGTATCCAACTTTCTATAATTTGATGGATATAGTTCGGAGGTGTGAGTTAGTGCGGATATGAGTGTAAGTAATTAGTCCCTTTTGTAATTTTATCAAGTTTAGTGAGATTGTTGAATTGGCCCAAGGTTTTTCCCATTAGTGATTTGTTATCCTTGAACATATGTTGTTGTGATCTTATTTACCTCTTACATATCTTTTGTCATCCACATACTTAAAAAACGATAAAACATGAAATTGGTTTAATAAGTTTGGGTAAATGTTTTTTAAACATGATATGTTAGTTGTACAAAATAAATTTTTGGTGGGTATCCATTGTGGACATAATACTCACTCTTATAATTACATTTTCTTTTAAATAGGTACTCAGAAATCTCAAATTACAACCCCGTAATTTATTTTCTTTCTCCATTACTCGCAATTAATTCCACTAAATAATTACAACTGCACCCCAAATTAATTATCTCAAAACTAATTGAATGATGAGGTTTTGTTTGTAAAGTTGCCATGATACATAATATGATTTCTGTCATTAAGCATACAATACCTACTTGGTCAAATCCATACGTCACTAATCAATTTTAACCAACTTCTTATTTATTCTTTGATTCTCACACTTAACTTATTTCATACTCTACCAAGTTATAAAATAATCCACTTATCAAGATTAATTGTAGAATAAAAACTTATAAATCTGGTGTTATCGTCCAGAATTAGTATATGAATTTATAGGTCTTACATGAGAAGTATAAAAAATAAACTATAACAACTAAAGAAATTAACGGACTCGAGAGGCAAGAAATTGGGATAGAGGTAGGGAATTGGAACGCCTACACGCATAAGTGTTGGGCAGTGGTTTATTATTCAATCAACAAATACGGGTACAAAATCTCAAACTTATCTCTATCCATATATCGATTTTCTTTTCCTCCTACCTTAAATGGGAGTGTATGCTATTTATAGGAGAGAGAGTACATGGATAGGCTGAGTGCCTTTAAAGATCAAACAATTGCACCCATTTACATTCTAAAAGTAATTAATGAATGTTTAATTACAATCAGCCGGAGAGACTACCCCATTGTGTATAGTAAGGGATATACATGGTCCCACGCCTGACCCATATGCATGCTTGGTGATTTAAACAAATAACATTAATTTGTTATAATTAGATGCTTAGACGACCAAGACCAGTCTTGAGCCGACCAAGGAGATGATGTGATGACCACATTCAGTGAGTGAGTTAAGATTCTTCTAATGAAAAGTGTCATGATACCATTGGACGACGTAACATTCCATATTTGTGATACAATAAAATCCCCAGAGACTTCATTCATGACAATAATAGGTAGTAGCTTCTCTGGGACAGTATATTTCTAAAGTGGCTTGGAATGTGTAATGAATGGATGGAATGTTAAATGTTATGGATTGATCATCCTTCTAAAAAGTTGATCACCGTCCTTTATTTATGTCTTGATTGATAGGGACTCTTGGTCGGCAGACGACATCATAGAGTTGGTGTTTTATTATTTCTCGTCTACCTAGTTCAATGGTAGTTTTGTAAATACAGATAAGTTTTAAAAAATGAAACGCTCTGAGGGTACACCGAAAACATATTACCTCTAGCGGCGCATCTTCGTTAGAGTGAAGTGTCAGGTACATTAATGTCTTGAAAGTCTATAAAATGTTAGTTCTCAGTCTTCTGCCTCACTTCAATTTTTATTCAAACAATCTCCTTTCTTCTTCTCCAAGTTCTTTCAGCTGTTCTGAGGGTTTGTTGTCTTCTTCTTCTTCTTCTTCTTCTTCTTCTTCTTCTTCTTCTTCTTCTTCTTCTTCTTCTTCTTCTTCTTCTTCTTCTTCTTCTTCTTCACTGTAAGGATATTCTCTTTTTCCTCACTTTCATTTGTAATTATTTCACATTCTTTTTGAAACATAGTTTATACTATTGATGAGAGCTCATTAGAAGTCTAGAAACAACATTCAAGGGCCACTTAAGTCTCTCCTTAGTTCCCTAGAACCTCCCCAATTCATTACAAAACTTAGGTCGTACTTCGAGTACCTATCTATAATCCACCAGGCATTCTTGATCCCCGTTTAACTCCAATAAACTATATCGTTAGAGAAAAATCTCAATGAAACCTCAAAGGTCACCGAATCCCCTTTCCAATGGTCTTATTTATGCATAAATCAGCATAACGGTTCGGATGAACGAATCATTTTACTACCAAAAATTGATATGGAGGCCATCGGGCACTCATGGGCCCTGATTTGACCCTAATCAACTTCATCATCAGAGCAAAAGATATTTGGATATTCGAAAGGCACCGAAACCCCTTTCCAACGGTCTACCCCGTGCGTGAAATGGCATAACCGTTTGGACAAACGATCCATTTTCCCTCGAAAATTGATTTAGAGGCCACCGGGTGGTCCCTGGCCTGTTTGACCAAGGTTAACTTTTTATCTCAAATGAGACGGAGTGAATCTTTGAAGGGCACTGAATATCCTTTCCAGGGTCCACCCCATGCATGAATCAACCTTACGGTATGGAACACACGACCCGTTTTACTTCAGAAGGTCATTGGGAACTTCCTGGCCTCGATTGACCAAATTCATCTCTCCAAACCAAGCAAAGCTATTTTGAATGTCGAAGTACCTCACATAAAATTTCCAAAGATCCACCCCGTGTACAATTTTGACTTACGATTTGGACAAACGATCCATTATCGTCTGACAATCTCCTGTCTAAAGGACCGATGGGAGCTTTCGAGCCCTATTTGGTCAAAAGTCATCTCCCGAACCTAGAAACAAACCAAAGGAATCTTGAAGGTATCTGAATTATCTTTCTAATGGTATGCCCCATGCACAATTTGGATCTACCGATTGTTCTCTACGATTATTTTTTCGAAAAAAGTTGGACAAGACTGCCGAATGGCAGGTCCATTTCCCTGCCTATCGACAGTGTGTCTAGGGTTGCCTGGATCTTGGCAGGGCTATGGATATGCCGATTGGTAGACCCCTACCCTATAAGTAGAGGGAATGAGATCACTCTCAAGACACCTCAGATCCATCATATCAGTGATTTCAGCAACATTCTCTTGCAGTCAGCGAAGTTTCCTTGTGTGAATTCCTTTCCATCTTTCATTCCCATCATTTTTATACCCAATTTAGAAAAATCTCATTTTATCTCATCCAACATTCATCTAAACCTATAAGGGAGCTCATCAAGGATCAATATCAATCCTTAATTCTCCAAAGAAGGTCCAAAATCCTTCCCTCTCTCTTTAAATTCTTTATTTTTGCATTAGTTACATAAATTCTTAATTGAGCTTTTACTTTAGCTCATACACATTAACATCTAATATTTTATTAAGTTATATTTCACATACTCTATTTCCTATAAAAAAAATCAATAAAAAGACGATTACACCTATAAACTCCAACGGGATCATTCACCACATTTTTTCAAAACTAAAAATATATTTTCTACACACACACATATAATAAATTCCCATTTGAATCTATGAGATAAACCCCACCCTTATGTCGCATGCGAACTAGTGGACTTTGATGCCTTTATAGGCTACGTAGGCATCTCGAGCTAAAACCCGAAACTCGAGTCCAATTTCTCAATTTTCCAATTTCCCATTTTTGCATTTGCATCCTTTTCATTTATAGATTGTTTAATATATATTATATTTGTGATCCATATTGGCGTTTTATCTAACATATATCATCGTTTCATCATAATGACCAATATCTCGATAAACGTATACATCTTATTTTCTGGATATTATTTTGGGAACATTCCTATTAATGACCTCACTCTATCTTTGCCATGATATGAGTTGGGAGATGCCAATATCCATTTATATATACACACACATACACTTCACGAAGAAATTAAGGAATATAGTAACATAAGCCCATGAGAGACAAAAAAAGGAAGAATGGGTTCCTAACACCTTCCCATTACATAAATTAGCTCCCAAACCTCTGAACTATTGGTTTCTTAAACATCAGTTTGTCTTTGATGCCGCTCTCTCGAGGCGGTGACATGTTCTTTTGCTTGTTTTGTGAAAAATAGGCTGGCGACTCCATCTTTTTACATCACCCCACATCGACAACGGAAAAACTCCTAGAGAAAGAGGACGCGAGACCTTCTCCCCTTCCCCCCAGAAAGGGAGATAGGATGGTCATAGTGGCGAATCTGCCGGGGACTTGTTTATCATAAGAGGGCTAAACTCCATTTCCATGGATGTTATCATTTTCTGCTTGTGTGGGTATGCACCTACCTGTATGTTCTATTTTTTTCTCCTCTATTATTTCTTGCATATATCTACCTCATGTTTATATCACATCTCACTCCCTCCTCTCTCACACAGATGTAGATACTCTCCATATGCACTTCACACTACTTACACTTAGATTCACTTATATCCAGATGTTGCACACACCACTTAGAATATCCATTCTTAGGTGTCACTAGCATACAACCCTACTTATCATACTTGTATACATATCCATGCTGACTCACACTTGTCACACACCACATGTCCTTGATCCATGTTTAGGTTCACCACCACACACTCACTTATAAATATTCACACATCATTCACTCTCACATAACCGTGCTTAGTATAATCTTCATGCTCCATGGTAGATTCACTTTTTATAATACTTGTACATTATTCCCTATTAGTATAGTGCTCATCATACTAAATATAATACTCTCTCCATAATATACTAATCAAGAATCATGCATTTTGCACACTACATAACCAAAGAGCATGGCTATTGACCAAATTTTTTCACGTAACTGGGGGTGACTTTGTGATGGGAGCTAGTCTGGTAGGTCGTAGTTAGCCTAAGCAACATGAATCTCACTTTTCACTGGCCAAGTACCTTCAACGTATATTGAACGGTTCCCCCAGTATTGTACCGCTTGACCAAAGTCATGATGGGAGGTATATCGCAGAGAATTCATTTATGTACGTCGAGTATATCGAATTCTCTCTCACATGTACTGTCCTCACAAGGTATATAGTGAGGCAAGTCACGTACACTTAGGTATATCAAATGGCTTGTCGACACGTACCGATTGCCCTCAAAAGCAAGATGTATATTGTGGAAGTCATACCCTTCCAATTAACGCAACAACTGCATACTCTCATATAGGCATCAAACATAGGGCACTCATATTTAGTTTGCCGGTTACTACACAAAGCTCTGCCGAAATGATGGGTCAGCATGCCAACCAAATTTTTGCGCGATTTCGTCCTTTTCAAAATGGGACCCTGTCCATGAGCCTAGCAATAAGTCAAACCGTACATATTTTTCAAAACCAATTTTCCCAGGCTCAGGTCTCGTCGGACATTTCTTTTTGCATTTACGTAAACCTAATATAAGTGAGACCATAATAATAATAATAATAATAATAATAATAATAATAATAATAATAATAATAATAATAATAATAATAATAATAATAATAATAATAATAATCATACTGAGATCCTTTTCTCGTTTTTTCTTTATCTTTACCAAAAGTGTCAAATATATTTTTCCCCTCTTTTTTATTAAAATACCAAAAGCATTTTCCTTCCGTTTATCAAAAATATCAAAAAACATTTTTCCTCCTTTTTACCCAAAGACATTTTATCCGCCCTTTTTCCAAAAGACTTTCCTCTTCTCTTTCAAAAATAAATTTGAATCTTTCTCCTTCTTAGGTCGATCGCATACCTGACCCTTGGTCTGACTCCCTATTGGCTTCGATCTTCCGTCGAACAATCCTGAGGCTCCTTCAGTTACCCTGTTACTTATTTCAAGTCCGGATTCCTCTTTCACTCGCTTTTCATGGAGAACACAAACCCAGTACTGAATGTGCAGCCTGATTTGATGACGATTCTAGTCAACTCACTACGAAGATTAATAGAGGTTCATGAAATGCAACAAAACTGGGTCCTTATTCTTGAAGAGCCCAAGGCCCTCTACCCTCGCACTATGGGTTCGCCCGAACCTAAGCTTATTTATGTGCCGAAATAATATCAGTACGCTCCACGTGCCCCTCTTACTAATGGGCCACTGCCGTCTCAGCTCCCTATACCAAATCTTGCCCAGCCTCGGCTAACCTACCCGTTATCGTTGATCCTAGGGAAGAAGAGTTGAATAAGGTTAAGTAAGACCTTAAGATGTTAACCAAGAAGTTTAACGAAGTTCGAATCTCCAGTAAGTGCATGGATTACACCCATATGTCTCCTTATGCTAAACCAAGGCTGTTGAAAACATTCAAGATGCCTAACATTTAGAAGTTCGGGGGTAGTGGGCACCCAATTGTTCATCTCTGAATTTATAACCAAGACATGACCCCTTCTAGGTTCCTCCGAGGAAATAATGGCCCAAATGTTTTAACAGACTTTGAAGGACAGCGCTCTTCGCTAGTTTTTATCCCTCGAAGAATCCACAATTCACAGTTGGGAGGATGTTGCATGTGAATTCATGTCATAGTATAAGTACAACGAGGAGTTGGAGGTTACCCATCATGATTTAGAACTTATAAAATATAATCACGGTTAAACTATCGATAACTTTATAGCAAGGTGGAGGGAAAAAGTAACCACCATGACCAATTGACCTTCCTAAGAGGAACAAATCAGTATTATGATGATGAACTTCCTACCCCATAACTGAACGACGATGGGAGGATAGTATTACCCCTATTTCAGATCCCTTCGGGAAGCAAGAGTGGATATTAAAGAAAGTCTTGCCAAGATAGAAGCTGAGCCAAAGAAAGAATCTGGAAAATTCACTTCAAGAAAGAATGAGAAGCCTTCTAATGCCGCAATTTCAACCATCAATAACATTTCTCAGTCTTCCACTTCATGGGAACTAGAAATCTGCCCTAACCAAGTCAGAAAAGAATACACCGAGATTCGCTCTCCCCTCTCCAAAGTTTACCAAGCCCTTTTGAGCCAAAATCTTATTAAGCCATTTGACCCTCGTCCATTACCGAACTCACTTCCTAAAAATTTAAAACCTGATGCCCATTGTGATTTCCATAAAAATGGGGGCCATACCACTGATCAATGCTTACATTTCCAAAATATAATCCAAGGTTTGATTGACGACGCATCATAGACCCATCATAAAATCCTAACCAAAACACTACCCATAATCCACTCCTAAATCATGCAAATGTTGTATTTTTAAAAGAAGACCCGAAATTCGATCCATCTAGTCAGATTGTGCCAAGTAAATCACCCATCATACCCATATATTCCCCTAAACCCCTCCAAGCTTGCCCATATTTTCTCCTACATCCTAACTATTTTGTCGATCAGGCCCTGTCACTTTTTACTAGAGCATGCATTATTGTTCGAACCCGTTCCAGAGGGAATGATATGGAATTATCAACAATATTGAATTTGCTTATAGACTTTGAGATAAAATTGCCCTCAGAGATGACCATTGACTGCTAGAGATTCAATACACTATTCTTGGAAGCTCGTAAATGGGTTCGAGAGTTAGATAATTAGGTGCTACCGACTGATGAAGTCAACTTAGATGATGCCGTCCAGATCATGGAAGACTTATTGTGACAGACTAGTGAAATTTGTAGTATGTTTGAGATACTTGATGCTTTGAAACTACAAGGGCATCTGGTCCCTTCAATTCTACATCTTCCCGTCAAGTGGGAGGATTTATATGAATAGGCCGTTGAACTTAAAGAATGCATTGACTTCTCATGGAAGGATGATGTCATTGCCACCAGATGGAGGGACTAATTCGATAGTTCAGATGAAGAGATAAGCCCAAAAAATACTAACTCAGTAGTCAATATATGTGGAATGATATCATTTGAAGATCTGCTAGGAGAGATCAACAAAGTGGTTGAACAACCCGAGATAGATGAAGAAATAGGGTTTCTATTTTTTCCCTCTCTAGGGAACCATATGACTAGATCGGGGCGACATTACACAGTTCCAAACCCACAATCAACAATAATAGATAACAGAAATGGTGTTGAGAAACTCCCTATGATGGAAATGACCCTCAAGGAGAGCAAGATAGTTGAAGAAAACTCAAGCTAACATTACTCTATGGGGAATCTTTATGTCTTCCCATCTTCACCGAAATGCCTTGATGAAACTACTTACCGGGCCCACAGTCCCTCCTTCCACCATGCCAGAAGAAGTAGTGAATCTAATTGGATCTTTAACCTTTACTAGAATGCTCTCCTTCTTTGAAGAAGAAATTCTTAAGTTTGGACCAAATCAGAACTATGCTCTCAATATATTTATCGAAGTCATGGGAAAGACCGTCTTACTTTTGCTTGTCGATAACGGATCAGCAGATAATGTTTGTCCATTAAGAACCCTCAACTACTTGGGACCGAAAGAAAGTGACCTTGCTCTAGCATATACCGTAGTGCATGCTTATGATAATACTCACCGAGAAGTGATGGGATCCATAAAGCTTACAATAGGGGCTGGCCCTACAAATCCCATTGCTGGATTCCAGATCATCAACATTCTGACTTGTTTTAACTTGTTGCTCGGATGACTATGGCTCCATAGTATCAAGGGTGTGTCTTCCTCTATCCATCATAAACTAAAGTTCTTTGCCAATGGGTAGGTCATCACCATATTGGGAGACGATGATAATACTAAGAATGCAAGAACCAGTAATCCAGTACTAGAGATACAACATGGGGCAAATGATATGATTTTGTCAGGTTTTTGAGTCGAATCACTTCTTCTCCCAGTAGGGGATGATTTAAGAGATATAGTTTATCCAGAATACAACCCTTATAGCAATGTCAATATGATACAGATGTTTAAGAACATGAACTTCATTCCCAGACTGAGGTTGGGACGATGACAATAAGGAATATTAGAACCTATAGTGATGAAAAAGGCATTTCCTCCTTGTAGCCCTGGTTGTCAACCATCAACAACCAACCTCGATTGAAGGGACGTCTAGAAAGTACCAACACTGTCTCAGCGGATTCCTTAAATGAAAGATTCATCAAAAAGGGTGAAGATTTCACCTTGTAAGAGGGTAGTTTAGATAAGATGGAGGCGTAACCCCTATTTGAGTATGGTAATGATAAGCTAATTTGGACAAAGCTTGGGATTAATGATAGGGTAAACAAATACAAACCAAATGAGGATGAACTCAGTTTAAACTCTCAAATCTCTCGTGTATAAATTAAAAAGTAGTAATGAAACTTATAAGTGACTTAGATAGAGGGAGAGAGAAGTAATCACCCTAGATACACCTCGATAGGCAGGTATAAACACACCAAACACCCTCAAGAATCTCTGTCAAGTATTAAAAGCTTCGTAATAAATAACAATGGTGAGTGAGTAAACCCCTCTGGTTTGCAATCACTATCTTTGATGTGTATTTTCTCTAGTAATAACTTCTTGAACTCTCAAAAGATCATCCTCTCCTCAATGGTGGTTGGGGTCCTTAAATAACCCCCCACACCATCCCTGAGGAAACTCAGTCATTAAAGACTATGAAAGACATGCCTCATACTTTATGTCACAACATTGAATTCCTGATGCACTAGATGTCTCCACGTCATAAACATTAAATGCCAAGACATGACTTTTGCCTAACCACTGTGTGTCAGGGGGCTGTTGTCGCATAGGTGGCTCACCAACAGCCTGACAACCCTAAATACCACGGTGGTTTACTCAAGTGCATGTCTGACATTGTTTAGATGGCTAGTGACATCATCTACAGTAGATATGACATTAAGGATAGGGTTATTTGGTTCACAACTCAATGCACGATGGAATTTCAAGATGCTTCTCCCGGGGTTCCACGTCCAGGGTCCTTTGGTGTTTTACCAGGTGTATCTAAGATGGTCAGGACAAGCCCCAACGGTGACTCACTTCTCAATCCTCCAAACCAAGTCCCTCTAAAGTTCCCACGGCGAGGTCATTCGTTAGAGCAGGAAATCTCTCCCAGTCCCTGCCAAGCCTAGTCTCTCGCGAGTACCGTTTGACCTCACGCTAAAACTCATTATTATTCTCGTTACAACATTACAACCGTTATAGCTTACATTGAATATAAACAAAGATACAATATGACTAACATAATAATATCAATATGAGTTTCCACGCTAAGCTTCCTCACAGAGTTGCCACGCTTGATCTGCCTCAGTTGCTTAATCTCAAACACTATTGCCAATTAGGGAATTTTCCCTAATCTCAGGATTACCTTCAAGCCCCCTATACATTTTACCCTTCGTGGAGAGATTTGTTGGAATAAGAAATGTCTGCACGAAACTTCTCAATCCGATGAACCTTCTCTGCGTGAAAAAAAATTCTGGCCTTCTTTCCCCCATTAGATTCGCAGCAATATAATCTCATGGGAGAAGTAAAATTCTCCCCGATGTACCTAAGACGAAGCACAATTCTCATTGGGGCTTGGGTGAAGGGACATCGCCACTTTTTCCTCATGTTGAGCCTCAACCGTTCTAGCTTTAATACTTAAAATTCTCCCGAAAGGCCTACTAACCTTCTCAAATACTCGTTTAGACTCCTAATAAATGAAATTCTCCCCCTTGATGCTTCTCTATGTTCAAAAAATAAAAAATTCTCCCCGATGTATCTGAGTCACAATTCAAACATTTGGACATGTGGCAAGGGGACGTCATAGCTTTGTTGAACCGTTGGAGGAATGCCTTCGTTAGGGGTCATTGGATATGTCTGACAAAAATTCTGGTGCCAAAACTTAAACTTACTGGAGAAGGCAACCCCCTTCTTTTCCCCAAACATCACCTCATTAATGATGTTCTGCTATCTTTTCAACTGTCGAGACCCTTCTCGATGTTCCACATGTTCATTTAAAATGATTATAGGCGACCCTTGCACGTGCGATGGTGGGAAACTCAAAAGTCAGGTTTACAAACCCTTCAAACGTCTCTTTTATTTCAAAACCCTTCTATTTCTTCATCTTGTTCATCTTCTTTAAGATCCCCATTTTCTTTAGAGAGATATTATTATATGCGAACTCCGTGTGACCTCCATCGTTGCCCCGTTCTTTACTCAGTCACCTCTTTCTCTCATCTTTTGTACTCCCATGGGCTCAAACCCAAGGAGTTCACATACATCCTCCAGTGTAACAGTAAACTCCCCCTATGCGGTGAAGAAGGTGGTGCAAAAGATGAGAGAAAGATGGTGTCAGTAATGTAATGGGCCGCGATCGAGGTACTTCCCTGGAACTACCAACCTACATACTAGTATTACTTTCACGCTTCTTTCTTACTGGAAAACCCAATAATCAGCCCAGGAGGGACCTGATAAACATTTCCATTCATTTATCCAGAGGGTTCAACCTACCTCTAGCCTCCATCGCCTTAGGTTCCCTCTATTCCTGGTTGGATCGAACCCATATTGACATGGAACAATCACTGGGCCGTTACAACTTGGTGAATTTTGCCAACACCATCATTTTAATGGGCTTCCTCTATACCCGCTTTCCTACTATTGCTACGAAGTTAGTTTCTCTACCCGTGAGCGAAGGTATTAAGCCCCCACGCCTCATATGTTTCCACAAGAATCAGATCCGAAAGGAGATAGTAGAGGTTTTTGATCTCTTAGACTACTTCGTAATAAGGCCATACAGTGAGCCCACCTTTGCCCATAGTTGGGACTTCTTTCCTACTGCATCCAAAACGATGAGATTTAACCCGGTTGTGGAAGATCCCTCACAAGCCGTAGTGCTACTTTTCACCCCGGGGTTTCTCCCCTCCTACACTGAATGGGGGTACACTTCTGAGCCTTATGAACCTGATAGATGCAGCAGGTAGTTCGAGTTTGATCAGGGGGCTTCTCGACCTGTGTTTTAGGATAACCACTCAAAGGCCACCTTTGTTGAAGCCTGCACCTTCTATACTGCAGTCGTGGTGCTTGGTGTGACATACACTATCGATGGCCGTGTCACCCTTCCTAGTGCTACTAGGAAGGGAGATGTATTCACTTCTTTTTCTACCAAGTTCCATTTGGAGCAGTTGGCCATGATTTGTGAGTACATCTAGCCCCCCTCAATATCCCTAGTCCTTTTCTTCTCTTCTTTTGAGATGGGTCTAAAGGGGAGCTCCGTGCTTGGGCTTGAGTTTCCCTTAAGTAAAACTATTCAAGAGTCTCCCCATGAACTACCCCTTCATTCCCCAATGATCCCAACTTCCACCCCAAAACCCAAGGACGCTGCGATCCCAAACCATCTGCCCCCACGGCCGAAGCTGCCACGGGAGAAGGGCCTTCTGAGCCCCCTGCCAAGAAAGCCAAGAAGTCTAAATCTAAGAAGTCTAAGGCCCAAGGTCAAACACAAACTCCATTAGAGGTATTCCCAATTTCCTCCGTCCCCCCTCCCATGTCTCCAGAGATGGCTGAAGAGCTGAGGAGGCGGGTGGCGGCCGAAGTTGCCCAAATAAATACTGAATTCCAATAACGCGCAGTCGCCATTCCTCCTCCAGGTACGTTTCCCACAATCATGGTTGATCCTATTGTGCCGCCAGTAAAAAGGAGTAGAAGGACGAAGGTTCCTGAAAGTGGTGGTACAATGAGCTCAAGGAGGAAAACGCTGGGTACTAACTCCCAGAAGAAGCAGACACTTGAGAGACCTTCATCACCATCTCCTTCTGCTGCTGCCTCTTCGCGACCTTCACTAGAGGTTATACCTTCCCGTTCTCCCTCTGAATCTGAGGTATATGTGCATTCTTTATTTCTCCTTCTCCTTATCTTAACATAGCGCCTTTACTTATTGCCTGATAACTTTTGTGCAGGGAGTTGAAGAAGTGAGGGTCAGTCCTCCCAGCCCCCTCAGTCCCTCAGTGAGTCATTTCATAGGGGACGTTGCAGTACTCCTCCAGACACTGTCACCCCTCCACATTCTCCTTTAATAATCCTCACCTATTCGCGCCATTCCTCCTCCCATCAAGCCAGAGATGCTGCCACGGGTGCTGCTGAGATGTCTGACCAGCCCGAGGTAACTGTTGCAGCTTCCTCTGAGTTTCCCTCAGAGCGGGAGGTCTATTTTTACCTTGTTGTGGTCGAAGATAATGCCCCAAAGGTAAATTTCTTTCCAATCCTTGCATCTTTTATTTGTCCCATTGGTTTATTTATCAATTCTAACATGTTGGGCTAATTTAGGTGGAAGTGGCGTCGCTGATAGCCAACATTCTCCTTCCTCCTGCATTATCAAGACCCATTACTGCAGTTCCTCTCTTCAGTGCCATAACGGGGGTAAGCTAGATTCATTTCTGTCTCTTATCCTTTTGCGGTTACTCCTTTTGTCTAACACTTGTCTTTACATTTGCAGCTTTCTCCAAGTCTTTCTCTGCCCTTTGCATTGAGCAGCCTTATCGCTTCACAGGCCGAGGTTGGTGTGCCTTCTCTCGTTGGGGCATCTCTCGAAGGTCCAACATCTCCTTCTGATGATGCGCCCGTGTTGGCCATAGTACCCTATGCCGGCGAGGGGAGTGTGCCTACCCTTGAGGCTTCTGCTTCCAAGGGCTCTGTTGAGGCTGCTGAGGTAATGAGCCCACCTCCTATGGTTTCTAGCATTATGGCTCCCCTGGTAACTACCCATCTTGCTCATGCTGCTGTTGAGGTACTTCTCTAATTTCTCTATATGTCTCATCTTCTCAAACTCCCTGTATAGGTGACTTAATCAATGAAAACATTTGTTTAAGATTTTTTTCATAAGCTCCACCTGTAAGGGTGACTTAACAATGAAAACACTTGTTAAGATTGCTCATAAATTCCACCTATAACGGTGACTTAACAACGAAAATGCTTGTTAAGATTTTTCATAAACTCGACTTATAACAGTGACTTAACAACGAAGACGCTTGATAATATTTTTTCCATAAACTCAACCTATATCAGTGACTTGACAACGAAAGCACTTGTTAAGATTTTTCACAAACTCCACCTATAACGGTGACTTAACAACGAAAATGCTTGTTAATATTTTTTTTCATAAGCTCCACCTATATCGGTGACTTAACAACGAAAGCACTTGTTAAGATTTTTCATAAACTCCACCTATAACTGTGACTTAACAACGAAAACGCTTGTTAAGATTTTCTCCATAAACTACACCTATATCAGTGACTTGACTACGAAAGCATTTGTTAAGATTTTTCACAAACTCCACCTATAACGGTGACTTAACAACGAAAATGCTTGTTAAGATTTTTTCATAAGCTCTGATAAGCACCCAAAACTGTACAATTTATACCCCAAATAGACATACTTTAGCTCCTAATTCTCGGCAATACGGGTCTTATATGCTTAAATATTTATTTTGTAGGTCAAATTGTGCATTGCAGAGTTCAAACGATTAAATCAAGACAATTGTGCAATAATGGTGCTAAATACCTTGTGGTGGCAATTCGGGTTAGTCGTGTCATTTTCGGGTCGCATTGATTTTGATTTGAGAATAAGCTTTGGGTACTCTTAAATCTATACAAGCTAATCGTGTCATATTCGGGTCATTTTCGGGTTATTACCGTAAACGGGTTATCGTGTCAAAAATTGCCAGCCCTACCTTGTCCCTAAACCTACCTAAACCCTTATCCGAGCCTAAACGTAGCCTAAACCTACCCCGAATCCCGTGTGTGTCTAATTTTTCCATTTTTAATATTTTTTAGATTTTTAGTTTGAGTCATTTTTATTTTTAGGATTTATTTTAGATTTATTTAGTATTTTCTAGGTTTTATTTTCTAATTGTATTTTCATTAGTATAATTTTATTATGATTTTTATTAGTTTTTAGTGTAATCTTCTTTTATTAGGATTAATTTTTAGGAGTTTATTTTTAGTTTATTATATTTTATACTTTTAGGACTTTAATTTTCATTTAGATTTTAAATTTTATTTCTTTTGTTTTATTTTAGTTTTTATATAAGCTTAGGATTTTATTTTTTTAGTTTTAATATTTTTATTTTTATTGTTGTTTTTAGTTTGTTTTATTTTTAGCTAGATTTGATTTTTTTAGTAGTTTTTTTTTTAGTTATATTATTTTTAGGGTCACAACTTAAACAGACACATTAAACCTACTCACCCACACTCTTCTAGCCTACACCCTCATCCACACTAACACATCCTAATCCATCTTCAACCTCGATCACCTCACTCCTTCTCTCTCCCCCCTCACCCACCATTAACACCTTACTACCATAACCCCCATTACCAATTTAACTCAAAATCATGCCCTCCTTAACCCACTTCTGCCCACATCCCATAACCCGAATCTCGCCGGAAAATGAACCGGCGCCGGAACCCCATACCCCTACCGCCGACAGCATTCCCTTCTCTCTCTCTCTCTCTCTCTTTGCTTGCTCACTAAAACCCAGTTGTCCACCCGGACCGACCAGCTCGATCTCACCCCTCTCTCTTATCCATCTCCGGCCTGACCATCGACGTCTATCACCCCAACCGGCGATGACCCTGTCCACCATCCCGCAGGAACCCAACCGGTGACGATACCCTTACTCCGGCAGCCCCACTCCGGCAGCACCAACCCGACCTTACCGCCCTGCCATGGTCTACCCATTTCCGACCCGGATACCTCAACCCAAATTGTCTTGAACCTTAGTCAGCCTTAAACTAAACCCACATGCCATACCCATTACCCATTAACCCATTTCCACCTTTGATCCTATTCTCCCATATAGCCACGACCTTCCATTTCCCCAAATAAACCATAAGCCAAAACCAACAAAACCCACATGCCATACCCATTACCCATGAACCCATTTCCTCCTTTGATCCTATTCTCCCATATAGCCACGACGTGCCATTTCCCAAATAAACCATAAGCCAAAACAAACAAAACCCACATGTGCCACTTAAACCCTCTTTTACCCCTTTTCCCATAATACCCCCAACTACCTATTTTACCCAACTTCCCATTAGACCCTCTAAACAATATCAGATTTTATTCCCTCACCAACTTATCCCCACACCTCATAATTTCCACGCACACTAATGTCCATTACCTACATTACCCCTAACTCCATGCCTACTATTTAAATAAAGATGAAGACTCCATTTGAAGGAGGTAATAAAGAGGAGAGAAACCCTTGAGTTAGCTTAGAGAGAAAGTTAGAAATAATATTTTTTTTATTTTTTAGTTTAGAAATTTATTTTATTTTATTTTTTTTAGATTTAAATTGAGTGAAATAATTGTGTGAGATTTAAGTTGAGTAAAATTTTCATTTATATCTTTGTTGATCACTCAATTGGAGGGTTGTATGCTTCAGTTTCAAGGATAGAGTTCAAATTGTCAATTTCAAGGAGACTTGTTGAATATTTGTTCTCTTTATCTACTCTTTTATTATATTAAATGCCTATTGTATATTTGTTTATTATGTTTGATACCATGTTAGGCTAAATCCCCTTTCAAGGGGTGGGGTAAAACCCTTATTTGATGCTATTTTATTTTTATTAGTTTAATTACTTGAAAAGTCCCTTTGAATGTTAATTTTGATCCCTCACCCTTAAATTTACTCCTCGAGAGAGGGTAAATGATTTTCGAGAGAAAATCGAAATTCTAGTTATAATACCCATTTTAGATTCGAACTAGAGATAGGGGTTTCTTAAGTGGGGTATTATAACTTGAATTTCGACTCTAAATTTATTTTCTAAGATTTACATAAATTTTAATTGATCGATCCTAGCAGGTGATTAATTAAAAGCAGTGTAGATCTATTTTTCTAGAGTTGTGGGGTGTTAAACTTAATTTTCTAAAAGATTACTATTATAATTACACTTGCAACGAGAGTTGGTTTGTAATTTTGATATTAATTTGGGAGCATTCAAATAATTAAATTAATTAATTAGAATAACTAAAATTTGTGGTGTAATCCCACTCCTTGATTGTTCTCACAATTATTTACCTCACTTTATCGCTTATTTTAGTGTTAGACTTTTTTTTCATTTTAGTCACTTTCTAGTTAGTTATTTTCATCTCACATTTTAGTTTAT
Organism: Sambucus nigra; assembly: GCA_949130495.1. NCBI lineage: Eukaryota > Viridiplantae > Streptophyta > Magnoliopsida > Dipsacales > Adoxaceae > Sambucus > Sambucus nigra. The sequence continues at coordinate 262,489,835 of OX422210.1, forward strand.
TTTAGTTTAAAACCTCACCCTATTGTTTTAATATTGAAAAAGCTAAAAAAAAGTAGAAAAGTGAAAAAGCACAAAAATAAAATAAAAGTGAATTACAATTGAATTTGTCTCTAGCTTACCCCCTTGGAAGTGGATTAATACCCTTACTTACCTCTACACTTAAGTTGTTACATTTTGTAAGTATTTTAAGTTTTTGATTAGAAGGATTTTTCAAGCAACGACGAAAACATATACGTAAAAATTCTTTCTATCAAATGGCGCCGTTGCCATTCTTGGGAGCGTGAAGCACTCAGAGCGGATTTCATTTTGTAGTTCATTTATTTTTTGTACTTTATTATTTTTTGTACTATTTTTGCATTTTATTAGAAGGATTGTATTAGGACATATTATTTGGCTTGTATTGCGGTGCATAGAGACACCATTTATTTTCCATTTAAAATTGTAATAATTGAAGAAAGCTTGATTGGAAAACCGGACAAGGTAGAGAGGGTGTCCAAAGGCGAGGATTTAGAAGACTCTCTACCTTGGGCCGGTAGGACTCCCGGGGATGACTGAGATAGGCGTGACCTCCCCCCGGTCGACTCAAATTTTTTGGCACCCCACGGCCTAAAAATCATGGGAGGTACATTTCTTACACTCTCGTGCCTCTCTTGTTAGCGAGTCAATTTTTGTGTGTGCTTTGTGTGCTCTTACTTAATTTTATTCTCGCATTTATTTTCGAATGGTGTGATGAATTAATTGACTAAGACCTACACCCGGTCACTCACGAGAAGGGATTTTATCACCCGACTCACTCGCTTATCATTGTGTGCTACCCTATCCGTCACTAAATTTAAAATCCATTAACTAGGTAGCCCAATAGGAGAATATTTTTGTAATGGCGATCACTAAGATAATTTTCGTGATTTTTATCGCCCACGGACTTAATTAAAATTTGACTACCCTTTCAATAAATTTAAAGATAAAAATTGATTATCTGCTAGTTAGAAAATTTTCTTGACTTGTGTGTGTGTCCAATTCATTTTTCTGTAGTCGATTTTCGTTAGTTCGTCCCAAATTTCCGAGTCCATATTTTTCCCCACCTTTTCTTCCAAAAACTCCAAAAATATTTCCTTTCATTTTTATTTAAAAAAAATCCAAAAATATTTTCTTTCCATTATTTTTAGAAAATCCAAAAATATTTTCTTCCATTATTTTTAGAAAATTCAAAAATATTTTCTTTCCTTTTGAAAAAAAATAAAAAACTTCAAAAAAATATGTCTCTCCAAATGGCAGTGGAACGTCCCTTACGGGACTACTTTGGTCATTTTCCATTGACACGTTACACGTGTGAGAGTGATCCCGAGCCGTCTCTTTATGATATTTTTAATGGTTTCACCTCTCTCATGAGTTCCCTTGATGCTCTTGATGCATCTGTGCACGCACCTCCTATTCCATCACCCTCGATGTCAAGTGTCGACATGTCTCATCCTTTGTTGTGCACCCACTGTTATTATGCCGATCACATGTCCCATGAGTGACCTTACATTCCATACCCATCTGAACCCACCATGGAACATGTGTATCCATATGACAATGTTCCAGAACCCACCTCGGCCCATTATCCCGATATACCTAATCCCGAGTTGTGTGAATACCCGAGCTATTCGTGGAGGCCTGATCACCCTTCCACGCAATACGAATCCCAACCCGATGTTGTGGATCCTCACATGTTCCACCAGTTGTCTTGGCAACCTTGTGCACCCGTTCACGATCAGTTCCCTCATTACGCACCCCATGATCATCAACCAATTGTCCATCATGAAAGAGATCCTTTCGTGTATGATGAACTTGGCCCCACTCCACACACTTTATTTGAGTATTCTCCGTACACTCATGCTAGTAGCGAGTTGTGTCCACCTCACCCACCGCCACCACCCATCACTCCACCACCGCCACCCTCCACATCCACTCTCGAACGCCTCTTGCAAAAGTTCATACTCGAGCAAGAGCAAGCCACTAAAATTCAAACTCAAGCTCTCCAAAGGCTTGAACAACGATAACTGAACTTGAGTGTGAACGAGAGTCGGACATTCCCATGCATCCACCCATTGTTGCACCCGAGTGTGATGATGATGTGTCCTCTTGTGACACTGACTTTGAGTGTAACCAACCCTACCACCCCGAGAATCTTGAAGTTGAGACCATTCCATGGTCCGGGCCCCAAGTTGACAATTGTGTTGACTTACCTTTCAATAGTGAGCCTAATCGAATCCCACCATGTCCATATGAACCCCACTTTGAGGTTCCCATTCAATTTACCACTCCCGTAATATCCAAAACAATGCCCGAGTCTACACCTATCGAGCTTCACCCTTGTGTTCCTGAGGAACAACTTCATTTTAGGTTAGCTCCGGCTATGAGTGTTCACCATTTTCCCGAGATAGAATCCATGATAGTTCCTACCTATCCGGATATGGATGATATCCCACCATGCATGGCTCCCATTGAGTCCAATATTTCTAGTGATTCCACTATCTTCGATCTTGGTGCCTCATCTTACCCAACCACCCCATTTCCCGATGCTACTCTTATGGAGAAGTTGACAACTATATCTTTAGAAACCACACTCCCTTGTGAGTATTCTTTTACTCCTCCAAATGAGTGTGTGTCACCCGTGCTTGAGTTGGTTCATCTTCCTCCACCATTTATCCCACCCGATCCACCATTTATCCCACCCAACTCACCCATTGTCCCTTCCACCCCACCACCTAGTTTGGATCTTGATTTTGCACATTTCAAGTTTTCAACCATATATTTAGATCCTAACCTGAAACCATCCACCACCCATGAGAGTCTATGTGGTGCTACTCTTCACTTCCGTGACACCGAGCTTGTTCCTCCATGCACGTCATTCTCTTATGGTGTTGATTTTTCTTTTCAACAGCTCCCTAGTGTGTCACGGCGCGACCATTATCATCGTCCATTCATAGAACGGTTGCTTCCTTTCTATGAGGCCCACTCCATTACAATTTTCAAACCCTTTTGGCTTCCCATCCAACTTGAGCACCATTCTTATAGGGCCCTAGTTTCCCTCACTTTTAAGCTCAACAAGGCTCGTGATCGATGCTTAATCACCCATGCCTTTCTCACCCTTACCGTAACACCCACCCACCAATGGTCCACCGATGCTTTGCATCGCGTGATGCACTTTGCCATACAAGTGCATTGACCTGTTTTAGCCTCTATCCAACAAGGCTGACGCTTCAGTCTTGTTTCAAGGTGATTCTCATCACCCCAATTTTTCTGTCTCCCAGCACTTTCATAGATCTTATCTTTAGGGTGAGATTTCATCGGTCTATATGAAGACATTAAACTTAGCGCTACTGGGAGGCAGCCCTCATTTCTTGTACTAGTCTCATCCTGTTTGGGGGTGGTGTTTCACATCACCCAATTCTTTATCATTCTTATAGACTTGTACACATTTTTTCTCCATCACTTAATCAGGTTTATTATTGGCGATATCTGTCCACTTTATTAGCGGTTGATTCTGGTACTCTCTTTCCTACCTTATGCTCTCAATTTTAAAAATCATTTTACCTAACATCGAGGACGATGTTCCTTTTTGTTTGGGGGTGGGGAATTTTATCAAAATCGTACCTCTTTTGAAAAATTTCGAGTTTTAAACCTGATTTTTAAAATTTCGTACAGTTTCTTTCATCTCAATCATTGGTGTGAATTTTCAATCATCCATCCTTTTAAGTCTAGGAATAAGGCTAGAGAATATTTTTTCTAAATATCTTATGTAATACATAACAAGGCATTTTGCACCATGAATTCCTAGACTCAACAACATTTGTGCACTTATCACGTCATTACGTTTAGATTTGAGGAGTACTATAATTCTAAAGAGAACCTTAAGGATCACTAGTAGAGACTTTAGCCCATGAGATTTGTGCCTTTCACCCTTTTAGAGTGTTTTACGCAATCTCCGAGTCACGAGTTGATTCAACTTCTTTTGGGTCAAAACTTTAATTTTTGTATGATCTCATTATTCTTCAAATTTTGGCTCGATCACTGAGAATGACATCTTTTTCGAGTTGTAAGAAACGCGTGTCTTGAAATTTGTCCCGAATACTAGATTTTCATCCATACACCTTCCACTTTTCCATATATCATCCCCATTACATTTGTATATTCTTCCATATTTCATATATATTCCCCTCACCATCCATATACATCCCCCACTCATTTCATATATCACCCATCATTTTGAGAAAAAAAGATTGTTGATTCCAAATGTTAAATGTCTTCATTGTTGGTTTGAAAAGTGAGAGAAAAATAAGAAAGAAAAAAAAAGAAAAAAGAGAAAAACATAAAAATAGCAAAAAGAAAAAAAAAGAAAAGAAAAAAAGAAAAAGAAAAGAAAGAGAGTTTGTAGTTAGTAATAAAGACATGTGTGCCTAAAGTGTATACACCCTTCTCAATCTTATTGCATTCATCACTCATCACTCATCCATTATCAATCATATCATTATCCTACCTACCTCATCCCATCCATCCTACCTATCATATCCTTCACATAACCCATTTCATTTTCCCCTCACCCATATACATCCATGTTCCCCCAGGTGTTCGGGCAAATGAAAGTCAACGTGGTGAATAACTCGACGTTCTCACTATATTGATTAACATTTCTTTCATGATATCAATTTCTTTATTAATGTATGTTCTTTCTTATGTGTGTGTGAGACATTTGAACTTGCTTACATTTACTCACATCTTCACACACAAGAGCGATACACTAACCCTTATCTCGAGAGTTCATTTGAGAGAGATATATCTGTGAGATTTTGAAGTTGAAGCGTTGATTCCGAAAAGGTAATCTAGGAATTTCTCTTGTGATACTCGACCCATTTTGACTGATTCACACTACACACGTTGAGTTCTAGGAAGGATGTGCCTTGTGTATTTACTTAGCTAAACTTTTTATGCTTCTAGCCTGTATTTCTCAAATTATTTCTCTCATGATGGATTGTGCAATTATTCTATGTCTAATAAGAGATTGACTGCCCTTCAATAAATCATTTTAAATAAAGAATTTTCTGGGTATATTCCCTGCAAACCCTCACGAGACACAACTCATCCTGTAGGGCAACCTATAGGTTTAAAGGCTTGTTGCACATGCTAAGTGCAATCGCAAGTGCCCGCGAAAGTGGTACACTTTTGGTTACTTATCATTCTCTTTCTCTTTCTCTCTATCTTATTGCTCGAGGACTAGCAACGCTCTGTTTGAGGTGGTGTGATAAGCACCCAAAACTGTACAATTTAAACCCCAAATAGACATACTGTAGTTCCTATTTCTCGGCAATACGGGTCTTATGTGCTTAAATGTTTATTTTATAGGTCAAATTGTGCATTGTAGAGTTCAAACGATTAAATCAAGACAATTGTGCAATAGTGGTGCTAAATACCTTGTCCCTAAACCTAGCCTAAACTTACCCCGAATCCCGTGTGTGTCTAATTTGTCCCTTTTTAATATTTTATAGATTTTTAGTTTGAGTCATTTTTATTTTTAGGATTTATTTTAGATTTATTTAATATTTTCTAGGTTTTATTTTCTATTTTTCTATTTTATTTTCATTATTATAATTTTATTTTATTTTGATTTTTATTATTTTTTTAGTGTAATCTTATTTTATTAGGATTAATTTTTAGGAGTTTATTTTTAGTTTATTATATTTTATACTTTTAGGACTTTAATTTTCATTTAGATTTTAAATTTTGGTTCTTTTGTTTTATTTTAGTTTTTATATAAGCTTAGGATTTTATTTTTTTAGTTTTAATATTTTAGTTTTTATTGTTGTTTTTAGTTTGTTTTATTTTTAGTTAGATTTGATTTTTTTTAATAGTTTTTTTTAGTTATGTTATTTTTAGGTTTACAACTTAAACAAACACATTAAACCTACTCACCCACACTCTTCTAGCCTACACTCTCATCCACACTAACACATCCTAACCCATCTTCAACCTCCATCACCCCACTCCTTCTCTCGCCTCCCTCACCCCCCATTAACACCTTACTACCATAACCCCCATTACCAACTTAACTCAAAACCATACCCTCCTTAACCCACTTCTACCCACATCCCATAAACTGAATCTCGCTGGAAAATAAATCGGCGCCGGAATCCCATACCCCCTACCGCCGGCAGCGTTCCCTTCTCTCTCTCTTCGCTTGCTCACCGAAACCCAGTTGTCCACCCGAACCGACCAACCCGATCTCACCCCTCTCTTATCCATCTCCGGCCTGACCACCGACGTCTATCACCCCAATCGAAAATGACCCTGTCCACCATCTCGCAGGAACCCAATCGGTGACGACCCCTTACTCCGGCCGCACCACTCCGGCAGCACCAACCCGACCTTACCCCCCCCGCCATGGTCTACCCATTTCCGATCCGGATACCTCAACCCAAATTTTCTTGAACCTTAGTCAGCCTTAAACTAAACCCACATGCCATACCCATTACCCATGAACCCATTTCCACCTTTGATCCTATTCTCCCATATAGCCACGACCTGCCATTTCCCAAATAAACCATAAGCCAAAACCAACAAAACCCACATGCCATACCCATTACCCATGAACCCATTTCCACCTTTGATCCTATTCTCCCATATAGCCACGACCTCCCATTTCCCAAATAAACCATAAGCCAAAACCAACAAAACCCACATGTGCCACTTAAACCCTTTTTTACCCTTTTTCCCATAATAACCCCAACTACCTATTTTACCCAACTTCCCATTAAACCCTCTAAAACAATATCAGATTTTATTGCCTCACCCACTTATCCCCACACCTCACCATTTCCATGCACACTAATGTCCATTACCCATAATACCCCTAACTCCATGCCTACTATTTAAATGAAGATGAAGACCCCATTTGAAGGAGGGAATAAAGAGGAGAGAAACCCTTGAGTTAGCTTAAAGAGAAAGTTAGAAATAATATATTTTTTTTTTTTTTAGTTTAGAAATTTATTTTATTTTATTTTATTTTTAGATTTAAATTGAGTGAAACAATTGTTTGAGATTCAAGTTGAGTAATATTTTCATTTATATCTTTGTTTATCACTCACTTGGAGGGTTGTATGCTTCAATTTCAAGGATAGAGTTCAAATTGCCAATTTCAAGGAGACTTGTTGAAGATTTGTTCTCTTTCTCTACTCTTTTATTATATTAAATGCTTATTGAATATTTGTTTATTATGTTTGATACCATGTTAGGCTAAATCCCCTTTCAAGGGTTGGGGTAAAACCCTTATTTGATGTTATTTTATTTTTATTAGTTTAATTACTTGAAAAGTCCCTTTGAATGTTAATTTTGATCCCTCACCCTTAAATTTACGCCTCGAGAGAGGGTAAATGATTTTCGAGAGAAAATTGAAATTCTAGTTATAATACCCGTTTTAGATTTGAACTAGAGATAGGTGTTTCTTAAGTGGGGTATTATAACTTGAATTTCAAATCTAAATTTATTTTCTAAGATTTACATAAATTTTAATTGATCGATCCTAGCGGGTGATTAGTTAAAAAGAGTGCAGATCTATTTTTCTAAAGTTGTGGGGTGATAAACTTAATTTTCTAAAAGATTACTATTATAATTACACTTGCAATGAGAGTTGGTTTGTAATTTTGAAATTAATTTGGGAGAATTCAAATAATTAAATTAATTAATTAGAATAACTAAAATTTATGGTGTAATCTCACTCCTCGATTGTTCTCACAATTATTTACCTCACTTTATCTCTTATTTTAGTGTTAGACTTTGTTTTCATTTTAGTCACTTTCTAGTTAGTTATTTTCATCTCACATTTTAGTTTAGTTTAGTTTAAAACCTCACCTCACCCTATTGTTTTAATATTGAAAAAGCTAAAAAAATGTTGAAAAGTGTAAAAGCACAAAAAGAAAATAAAAAGTGAATTACAATTGAATTTGTCTCTAGCTTACACCCTTGGAAGTGGATTGATACCCTTACTTACCTCTACACTTGAGTTGTCACATTTTGTAGGTATTTTAAGGTTTAGATTAGAAGGACTTCTCAAGCAACGACGAAAACATATACGCAAAAGTTCTTTCTATCAAGCTCCACCTATATCGGTGACTTAACAACGAAAACACTTGTTAAGATTTTTCATAAACTCCACCTATAACGGTGACTTAACAACGAAAATTATTGTTAAGATTTTCTCATAAACTCCTTGTTTCCTCTGACTGTTTTCAGGTTGCTAGGGAGGATTCTCCACCGGTTCATTTGCCCATTGCCTCGCCCCATCGTGAACCTTTCGCTTGCAAAGAAACTAGTTAAGATGATCAAGATTCCACGATAGGTGCTGCCACGGAGAGCAAATCAGGGTGTGAGCTTCCTCTGCCCAACTTGGCTCCTCACACCTTCTGCCTCACGATACTTCAACGTTCTCCCCAAATGCCTGTCAATAACCGTTTGGCGATTGAGCAACTTATGAGCTATCATCCTGAAACCTTCACGGTGGATTGCCTGCATTCAAACATCTCAGTTATGAGCTACAGGCTTCAAGGCATGGCCACCATTGTTGCTGAAATCACCAATATTCCAACTGCAAACGTTACCAGACCCTTCCTTAACCAATTCTTGGGTTATCTGAGGGAGTTGGTTCATGACGGGTTCCGTTTTGACTGGCTCATCGCGCATTTGAAGACTATAAAGAGCCAACGATTGGACAGCCAAAAGGAGCTCTTACGAAAACATCAGGAGGATCAGCGGGCTAAGGAGGATAAGTTGGATGAGCTAGCACCTCTCCTCGAAGCCATTGATAAGTAGGTGGAGGACCTTGAAGAAGCTCTGCACGCGGCGAAGTCAAAATGAGAGAAACTCCTGATTGAGTGCACACTGGCGCAGACAAGGTTGAAGGTCTCTATTAACGCTCAACGGTCTTGCCAAGCAGCTTCTTCGGCCCTCCCTGGAGATTTCTTCTCTTATACTGATCTGTGGTTCCTTCTTGGTGAATGAACTGATGTATATACATATTTTTATTTCTTTCTCATGTAATTCTTGGGCAATAGCTCCCAATTTTGTAATGCCCCAAAGTTTATGATACTTATTCTCATGTCATTTCTTTATGTTACAACTGTTTACATATATTGTGAAATATGAAGTTTTGTAATTCTTTTATCCCTACTTGAGTTATAATTAAAGAACTTGATTGCGTAATTATCATAAGAAAGAACTTGTGTATTTATAATAACGGCCAACTACATCAGTGGTCAAACATATCTACCTACACATGATAAACTTTCAACCACTTATTGTTAATCTTGAATGGTTTATCTTCTTCCATTTTTGAAATTAAGCAATAACCTGAGTCATGAGCCTCCTTTACGATGAAATGTCCCTCCTAATTCGCTGCAAACTTATGTAGAGGAAGCCCCCTTATATGTTTCACTGCTACTTTCAATACAAGATCTCCCTCCACGAATTTCCTTGGTCTCACTAAATTATCATATGCCTTGGAGAGTTATTTAGTGTACATTTGAAAGTGTTGCATCGCGTTATCTCTGTGTTCATCCAATGCTTCCAACTTTACATGTCTATTCTGAGGGAGCATGCTGCCTCGCAAGTTATATCGAGCGGAGGGAACTTCTAACTTTATCGGGAGAATTGCCTCTGCCCCATAAACAAGAGAGAATGGTGTATACCCTGTAGACTTTCTCTTAGTCATTCGATAGGCCCATAAAACGGCTGGTATCTTGTCATCCCACGACCCTAGGAAATCCTCCATCATTTTAGCCAAGATATTAACCAAAGTTTTGTTAGTCGCTTCGGCTTGACCGTTTCCCTTTGGGTATGCCACCGTCGAAGTGTGATGGACAATGGAGTATTTGTCTGTGAGCATCGTTTCTTCTGAATTAAAATAAGGGGTTCCATTGTCTAAAAGGATAACCTTAGGGATCCCAAAATGACAAATGATGTATTCTCTGATGAAGTTGCTCACTACTCCCGCTATTGCCCTTCTTAGTGGTATCGCCTCAGCCCACTTTGTGAAACATTCCGTTGCCACTAGTATCCATATCTTCCCCCTCGAAAAAGGGTGTATTACCTCTACTAGGTCAAACGCCCATGTGTGAAAAGGGTAAGGCATTGTCGGGAGTACATGTCAATATAGGGCTATCTCCAGTCAGGTTGATTCTCCACGAAATGACATTCTGCTTCATCGACGAACAACTGGCATTTATCGCACTTTCATTGTAACTCGACTGCATCCTACTTCATGCTAGGACAGAAATATCCCACCCTTTGAATTCTCCTGTAAAGGGGTATCTCGGTCGTTTCGCAGTGCTCTTTGTGTGTTTTATTCAAACTCTGCCCTGCTTCTTTTGGACCGATGCATCTCGACAGCCATCCTCCTTTATTTCTGAAATAAAGATTTCCCTGGTTTGTAAAGTACTGGGCTAATTCTCTAAGCCCCATCGTTGCTTCACCAGACTCTAGTTTCCTCTTTATCTCTCCCCTCCAATCCGCATCCTCTTCCATCGATAAAATTGACTGTACCATCGAACGAGTTTTTCTTCGTTGAATCACGACAGTAGTTGTATCGCTCCTCATGATCATCTTTTGGGAAATGGTGGCATAAGCGTCTGTGTGACAATTCATCGTTCTAGGCTGCCTCTTGATCTTGGTTCGATGGAACTGGCCAAGGAGCCTCTGAATGATCTTTCTGTATGGTACCAAGCTCATGTGTTTCAATGCGTATTCTCCATTCACTTGTTGAACCACCAAGTTTGAATCACCTTTGATGCAAAGTAAATGGATCCCTCTTCGAAGAGCCTCTAGCAATACCAACACCAATGCTTCATATTCTGCCTCGTTGTTAGAGCAAGGGAAATCTAACTTGTAAGAAAGGCAAATCTCCTCCATTCCTTTCGAAAGAATAACCCCTGCTCCTCCTTTCTTTTATGTCATTGACCCATCGAACTGCATTGTCCATTCCTCATCCGTTGCGTCTAGATGTTTGGCCTGTAAATCATCTCCTGGAATATATTCCTTGGGTGTCTTGAAGGTTCTTGAGGGGAAGATAGCCAACAGATCAGTGTATGTCTGGATTTTGATAGCGCGAGGCACCACGCACTTCAAGTCATATTCAGAGAGGATAAGGAACCATCTAGCTGCCCTGCCAATCAATATAGTTCTTGCAAGCAAATTCTTAATGGGATCACATATAGTTACAATATGAATTGTAAAAGACACCATATAATGTCTAAGTTTTTACGCTACAAATACTAAGGCTAAACAGTGCCTTTTTAAGCTACTATATCTGACATCTGGCCCATGGATGATCCTGTTGAGGTAGTAAACTGGCCATTCTTTCCCATCAATCTCTTGTGCCAGCAAATCTCCAACGGACCTTGTGGTGGATGTGAGATACAACCGCAACGTTATTCCTGCCTTTGGGGGAACCATGGTCTGTGGTGAAATGAGCAGTTTCTTTAGCCCGTCAAGAGACTCCTGGTGAATAGCCTCCCATTTGAACTTCGTGTCTTTTCTCAGTAGCTGCATCAGTGGGTGTGTTATGTCGGCCAATCCATGCACAAATCTCCTATGGTAGGAGACCTTATCGAGGAAACTCTTCAGCTCTTTCGCATCTCGGACATGGCATTTCCAAGATCGCCTGCTGTTTGTGCTGGTCCATCTTCACCCCTTGTCGATCAACCACAAAGCCTAGGAATTTCCCACTTGTCACCCCAAAATGCACTTCAGTGGGTTCATCTTTAATTTAAACTTCCTGGAATGGGAAAACACCTTCCTCAATTCGCTCAGATCAGACTCCTCCTTCCTGGACTTGATGACCAAATCATCCATATATAATTCCATAAACTTGTGAAAGAATTCATGGAAAATGTCCATCATTGTTCTCTGGTAAGTCTCCCCAGCGTTCTTGAGTCCAAACGAGATCACCTTGTAAATAAAGTTGCCCAACGGGGTTCTGAATGCTATTTTCTCTACATCGGAGGGGTCCATCTTGATCTGGTTGTACCCCACATACCTATTTATAAAGATATACATCTCATGACCTGTCGTTGCATCTATCAGGCTATCGATGGAGGGTAGAGGGAACTCGTCTTTGGGGAAGGCCCCATTCAAATATCAGAAGTTCGCGTAGATCTTTATCTCATTTTTGTCATTCTTCCCCACTGGAACAATACTGGATAACTAGAGTGGGTGCCGTATTGGTGTAATGAACCCTGCTGTTAGTAAGCATTGAACCTCCTCCTTGATCTTCAAATCCAGCTCAGGCTTGTACGTTCTTGTGGCTTATTTTACTAGAATGGCTGAAGGCATCACGTTCAACTTGTGACAAATTACTTCCTCATCTATCCCTTCCATATCTGTGTACATCCATGCGAAGACGTCTATAAATTCCCGAATTAACTCAACCAAGGACTCTCATTTCTCTTTACCGAGATCCTTCGAGATGAAGATGGGCCTTGGGTCTTCCCCTTCTTCTGCCAAGTTCAATTGCTTTAGCTCTTATGCCTGCGTCTTCGGTCGATCCGCCATATAATCTGGTTCTTCGGTGAGTTCCTATATAAATTCATGTATGCTGGAATTATCTATCGCCATACATTGTCCCCTTTGATCTACCAGAAAGCATTCATATATTGGGTGAACCTCATCATCAGTTTCCTCGGCCGCCCGCTCACACCGTTATAATCGATACACCACCTTTTCTTCTTCAGTAATGACTTTCTTGCGTTGTTTGCTGGTAGCAGTGTCTGCTTTCCTCTTCGTCTCTCTAGATGCTTCGACCACCCTTTTTCTTGAGAACTGACTCAGCACGCTTTGTCGTTGGACCTCATGCTCCATTGGATCCACCCTGGGCCTCATCCTATCTTTGAGCTGCTTCGAGATGCCTTGGGGCCGAGGGACCATCTGGTGAGATTCTTAAGTCATTCTCTTACGCTGCTTACAACCTCTTTACTCTGCTCATTTAAGGGCCCCATCTGTTTTCTGATGGAGGGAACCCAACATCTTCTTCCAACTCAGTATAAAATTCCGCGTCCACCAGGTGAGCTTCCTCAATAGCGAAAGGCCGCTTTGTAGCCCTAATAGTCACCTCTGTCCCCTTGATGTTCGCCTTAACACATTTTTGGTACGTAGAAGGAACTAGTCCTTGGTTGTGCATCCACACCCTTCCTATTAACAGATGATAGGAAGTTGCACTCTCTATCATGTGGAACTTTATATGAGAACTCAAATTTCCCATGACAATCCCCACATTAATAACGGCGGGTTGCATCCCAACATTAACAGACCTCCCCCCGCGGGTTGCATCGGCTGCCTAAACATTATGGGCACCGCCACCAGATTGGGCCGTAATACCAATGAGATATTCCTCACTGCTTTCAAGAATGCCGAAAATATCCCCTTGCACGTCTCATTGATTAGATGGCAGATGTACTCAGGAAGCAACCCCTCAGCGTAAATCTGTAATAACTTAGGCTCTTTGGCTTCCTCCCTCACGTCCAGGGATCTTACTCTGAACCTTGGAACATAGGATACCACTTCTTCCCCAGGTCGCTGCTTCTCCCTACCCAGTTGGGTCAATAAAACTCATCTTCTGCCAGAAAGAACTTCTGGACAAATAATACATGCATCTCCTACCACGTAGAAACACTGTTGGCAGCCAAATGGCAATACCAGGTATATGCTTTATCGATAAAGGATTTAGAAAACTCCCTCAACCTAAGCCTTTTATTATTACAATGTTCCCCTAAATGTTCAACAAAGTGCTTAATATGCTCATTCGGGTTCCCACCTTTTCCCGTGTATTTTTCAAAAATAGGAGGAATATAGTCCTTTAGATAGGGCTCGTTATTGTATTCCTGGGGATACAGTGTTCGAAAGTCATCAAAAGCCGAAGCTTCCTTGCCATCAGATTGCGAGGAAGCCTGCATGAATTTCAGCATCTCCTTTTGCATATCCTTTCTCATTTCCTCCATGGGTGACACTACTGGAGAAATAAGCAATGGGGGCAATGGGTTGAATGCTCATTGGAGCTGGGACGAACATTACAACTGAGGCCGTTGATACCCCTGAGGCTCCTACTACTGGATTCACAATGGAGGGTATGCATGCCGGGACCGTCCCTGCTACACTTGCACCTGGTGGGGCCGTTGGGGCTACCCTTAGTGTTACGAAGGCATTAGCCTCCAATCCTCCCAGCATAGTTGAACCTTATGGGGTTTGCAAAAACTCATAGAATTTTCTCATGAGGAGCGCGATTTGAGTGGGTCCCAACCCCGCACTCGTGGAAGCTTGTGTCACCCCCGGAACGCCTGACGTCACCAGAACTGAAGGTATCTCTACTCGTGGAGCCCCATCTCTTAGGGCCTCCAGTTCTTTTGCAGCTTATTCTTCATTATGCTGGATGTCTTAAAAGTTGAGCCTTCGATTAGCATTATCCTGCGCCATACTCCTTACTTAGAAGAATTCCTCCCCAGCGGAGTCGCCAAATGTAAGAGGGTAGTTTAGATAAGATGGAGGTGTAACCCCTATTTGAGTATGGTAATGATAAGTTAATTTGGCTAAAGCTTTGGATTAATAAGAGGGCATACAAATACAAACTCAATGAGGATGAACTCAGTTTAAACTCTCAAATCTCTCGTGTATAACTCAGAAAGTAGTAATGAAACTTATAAGTGACTTAGCTAGAGGGAGAGAGAAGTAAGCACCCTAGATACACCTCGGTAGGCAGGTATAAACACACCAAACACCCTCAAGAATCTCTGTCAAGTATTAAAAGATTCGTAATAAATAACAATGGTGAGTGAGTAAACCCCTATGGTTTTCAATCACTCTCTCTGATGTGTATTTTCTCTTGTAATAACTTCTTGAACTCTCAAAAGATCTTCCTCTCCTTTGAGGTGGTTGGGGTCCTTAAATATCCCCCCACACCATCCCCGAGGCAACTCAGTCATTAAAGACTATGAAAGACATACCTCATACTTATGTCACAACATTAAATGTCTGAAGCACTAGCTGTCTCCACGTCATAAACATTAAATGCCAAGACATGCCTTTTGCCTAACCACTGTGTGTCAGGGGGATGTTGTCGCAAAGGTGGCTCACCAACTGACTGACAACCCCAAATACCATGGTGGTTTACTCAAGTGCAGGTCTGACATTGTTTAGCTAGCTAGTGACATCATCTACAGTAGATGTGACATTAATTATAGGGTTATTTGGTTCATAACTCAATGCACAATGGAACTCCAAGATGCTTCGCCCGGGGTTCCATGGCCAGGGTCCTTCGGTGTTTTACCAGGTGTATCTAAGGTGGTTAGGACAAGCCCCAAAGGTGCCTCACTTCTCAATACTCCAAACCAATTCCCTCTAAAGTTCCCACGGCGAGGTCATTCGATAAAGCATGAAAGGTCTCCCAGGACCTGCCAAGCCTAGTCTCTCGTGAGTACCGTTTGACCTCACGCTAAAACTCATTATTATTCTCGTTACAACATTACAACCATTATAGCTTACATTCAATATAAACAAAGATTTGATATGACTAACATAACAAGCTAAATATGAGTTTCCACGCTAAGCTGCCTCGCTGAGTTGCCACGCTTAAGCTGCCTCGGTTGCTTAATCTCAAACACTATTGCCAATTAGGGAATTATCCCTAATCTCAGGATTACCTTCAAGCCCCATCCACACACCTTTTATGGATTTCCAAAACTGTGGTATGATCATGTGTACAAGACGATCAAGCCAAGAATTGAGATCTTTTTCCAAGACTGCTACTCATGGGCCGAAAGTTCCCATCATCATGTGCAACCACTCATTAAGAAGACTATGGATGTTACCAGAGATTTTGAGGGAAGTGACTCTGAAGATTTATTCAATCCGCAAACACTGGGGCTGACATTGTGCAAGGTCCACTCAAGTGCTACATCATCAGATCCATCTCGCATGATTAAATCTACTGATTCACCTCTCCTCAAATGGAATGCTATACTAGTTCCACCCGCTGAAGTGCATCCCAAGCCATATGTTTATCCCATTTCCTCTTCTTATGTTGTTCCTCCCTATTTTGGTCATATGTAATCGGGACATCATTTGATGAGGTTCTCAAGTTTGTTTTTCCCAACAATGAAATAAATGAAGATTTTGAGTATCTTGATGTGACTTACATTAATTGACTTGATTCTAATCAAACTCTTGATGATGATGATTTTACAAATGAATAATTTTTAACTGATCTTAATAATATTAATAACATCACATAACCGCGTTCAAACTAATGAATATGAAACTATTGTTATTGATCTCGGTTCAAGTATCCAACCGCGTGAGATTACGATAAGGTCCACCCTTAACGAGTAAGAGCGTGCATAACTCGAAGAATTACTGAAAAAATTTATGGATGTCTTTAATGGTCCAATGATGACATGCATAACACTGATCTCGAGATAGCTCAACAAGATATTCCAACACTCCCAGAATGCAAACCGATTAGACAGAAATTGTAAAAGCTCCGCACCAAATGGTTACTCAAGCTTAAGGAAGAAGTGGTCAAACAGTTAAACGAAGTCTTCATCCGGGTGATAGAATATCCCACATGGCTAGCCAACATTGTAACCGTGCCAAAATTCAAAGGAAAGTTTTGTATGTGCATTGATTACCGAGATTTAAACAAGGCCTCTCCCACGGATGATTATCTGCTACCCAATATTGACATAATTATAGGAAACACAACCAATCACGCTCTTAAGTCATTCGTTGATGGGTTTTATGGATATAATAAGATTGAAATGCACCTGGATCATCAAGAAAAAACTACATTCATCACCCATTGGGGAACATTAGGTTACACTGTTATGCCATTAGGTCTAAAAAATGTAGGGGCCACCTACCAGAGGTCTGCCACAACCATCTTACATGATCTTATACACAAATAAGTCGAAGTATACATGGACGACATGATCAACAAGTCTAAAACTCGGGAAGGTCATGTTCCCACTCTTCAAAAGTTATTCGAGCGACTATGATGATACCAGATGTGACTTAACCCACACAAATGCATTTTTGGCATTACCAAAGGGAAGTTTTTGGTATTCATGGTTAGGGATAAGGCTATTGAAGATGATCCTGCCAAACTTAAAGCCATACTCAAAATTCTACCACTTCGAACATAGAAGGAAGTTCGGGGATTCTTGGGAAAATTACAGTATATCATTCGGTTCATCGGCCAGTTAACTTTCATTTGAGAACCCATATTCAAACTCTTCTGGAAGGATTCCACTAAGGTTTTGAATGAAGCTTTTCAGGAGGCCTTTGATCGAATTAAGATCGTAACTTGGTCTACCCCTACTCTTATAACTGACCGTAATAGACACCGTGACTGGGGCATTTTTAGCCCAATACCTTGAAGAATCATGTAAAGAGAGAGCCATATACTACCCCAGTCGAAAGTTGGCCGGGTATGAAGTTAATTACACTGCCTTAGAGAAAGCATGTGTCTCCCTCATTTGGGTCACCCAAAAATTACGATAATACATGCTCGCTTTTCCTATCAGACTGGTATTCCGAAGGGATTCTATGAAATACCTACTCGAGAAACCTACCTTGTCTATCCGAATGGCCTGATGGTTGATGTTGTTAGACTAATTTGATATTGTGTATGTCACACAGAAAGCCATGAAAGGGAAATCCATCTCTGACTACCTTGTTTCCAACCCTATGGAAGAAGCCGATGTTTGGATCTTTGAATTCTCGGATGAAAATATCCTTTGTACCTCCTAAGAAGACCTCCAATGGAAAATGTTCTTTAACAGTGCCTCCAATGAGAAATGATATCGCATTAGGTACTCCTAATCTCCCTGATGACTCTCACTCTCCCATTGCCATCAAGCTAGATTTTCCCCGCACCAACAACATGACTGGATACGAGCATGCACCATAGGCCTCAAAGTCGCTCTCAAAAAGGGAATCTGATACCTAGATATCTATAAGGATTTATTCCTCATCATCGGCCAAGTCCTCAAAAGATAAAAAGTCAAGGATAAGAAACTCTTACCCTTCCATGCCTACCTAGAAGAGTTGGCCTCCCAGTTCTAAGATATCACCTTCCACTACCTACCCCGAGCAAAGAACAACTTAGCCGATGCCCTTGCTACCTTAGCCTCCATAGTCTACATGCCCGAAGGAATAAAGATGGCCCCCTTCCTAGGCCAAAAGTAGGCTAAACCAACCCACTACTACCACATTGAGATATTCATAGAAGAAGATCATGATATAGTCGATTGCTGGTACTATGATATTTGGCTCCTCCTCAAACATAGTAGGTATCCTCAATATTTTAACAATAAACACCGAGCAACCCTCTGCAAATTGGTTGCCTAGTACAATGTCTGCGATAAAGCACTATTTAAGAGAAACTTTGATGGAAACCACTTACACTGCATCGTAGGGGCTGACATTGAAGAGATGATGTGGAAAATCCATAGTGGGGAATGAGGACACCACATGAATAGCCATATACTTTCTAAGAAAATCATTGACAAGGTTACTATTAGACTACCATGGTTAAGGTCTACACTGCCTATGTTCGGAGATGCCTTAAATTCCAACATTTTTCTAATCTCCAGCACTTGTCTTCATGAGAATTGTACAACATGACTTCTCCTTGTCCGTTCTCCACATGGGGTATAGATATCATAGGGAAATTTACACCCAAGGCATCTAACATGCATGCATTCATCTAGGTTTCCATCTATTACTTCACCAAATGGGTTGAAGCCGAGTTATACACGGTGCTGAATGCCAAAAAGGTAGACAAGTTCATCTGAAAAAATATCATCTGCCGATATGGGGTCCCGCATGAGCTAATATCAGATAACAGGTTGCATTTTGAAGTAGAAGTCACGAAATTGGTCGACGATTATAGGATTCAGAGACACAAATATTTCCCCTACCAACCTTAAACCAATGGTGGAGTCGAAGTAACTAATAAGAACCTGAAAGCAATCATCAAAAAGATGCGAGAGTTATCGGTATTGGGTCGAGAAAACCCCTTACGCCCTCTAGGGGTACCGCACTTCAATTCGAGCATCTACTAAGGCTACCCCTTACTCTCTGATACACGTCATGGAAGCAGTCCTACACGTTTAACTAGAAACTTATTCACTACATGTCATGCTTGAAAGAAAATTCAGGGAGGAAGACTAGCATCATAGCTATCTTGACGAGTTATCGCTCTTGAACGAAAAGAGGTTGAAATCTCTATATCATATACAAGGGTACCATTATCAAATAGCACGATCATTCAACAAGAAAGTCAAGGACCGTGATGTCCAAGAAGGGGATTTATCCCTTAAAGAAATCGTAGAACCCACCTAGAGGGAAATTCAAGCCCAATTGGAGCGGCCCATACATTATGAAGAAGATCCTATCTGGTGGCACCACTATGCTCACTGATGTTGATGGAGAAGAGATGGCTCGTCCAGTCAACCCTGACCGTCTCAAAAAATTCAACCCGTAGTCCAAAATCTCGGCGCGCTACGACTCTTCTCACCTCCCTTTTATTCCTAAAAAAATATCTTCATTTCTCTATTCTCAGAACTATGTGGGGCCTGATCCTCTAAAATTCCTTTTTTCTTTTAAAAATGAAACTCAATTTTTTTTTAAAACCCCCAGAGGTACGTAAGTAGCTCATACGCTTTACATGACAATGACCCCCTTCTTTTTCACAAAATGCTATTCTTTTTTATCTTCGAGAACAAAGGTTCATTTTTCATTTGCATGAACAAAAGGATTATGTGTGCTTTAGCGATTGGTATAGATAATTGATTAGGCACATATTCTTCACATTTATCCCCTTAATTTCGGTATTTTTATGATCCTGTGCAGTGTAAATAGCTTGGATTTGTCTCGTATTTATGCTACTAACCTTTTTTGGCAAGTATTTCTTGTTTTGTGTATTTCTCATGTGATTTACAGGTATTTCATGCAAGTTAGTACGAAGGAGAATGCAAAACAGTGAAAGAAACCAAGAAATGGGGAGTTCAAGGGTATTTTCGTAATTTTTCAGCCTTAGTCCGTAGGTGGATCCAATTGGAAAGTTGAAAATATCTAAATTACAAGAATATTGAAAAAACGGCACCCCAATCCGAGCTACGGTGAAGAAGTTATGCCCATTTAAAGTTGGAGACAGAAAGTCAAAAGTTGAAATTAATTATGGAAGCTGAAGAGACAACTCTTGAAATTTCTTGTTTAATTCATTTTTATTAGTTGTAAAACGTGGAGATGCATGGTAAGAGTCTCATTTAGGTATATTAAAAGGGTAAAACTTGGAGAGGCATGAGAAAAGTCATTTTTGAGATCTATAAAAGCCCATGCCCTACATCATTTGAAGGGTGGCTAGGTAGGACTAGATTAGAAGGTGGCTAGATTAGAGGTTGAATTTTAGGGTTAGATTTTGAGAGAAAATTTTCTATTCCTTCAAGAGTTTTCATGAACCTTAGTTTGTAAGAAATTCTGAATTCCAATTCCATTTTTGTTGCTGAATTCAAGTAAACTCTTTCCATTCTCTAGTTTTATTATTTGCAAATTATTTACAATGTCTTGTAGATCCATAATTTTATATGTGAATTTATTCTTGAACCAAATCACGAGTAGCTAAATTCCCAAGGGTTGGGGTACATGAACTCAATCCAAGGCAAATTATTTATGTAGAAAATAGAGGTTAAATTAAAATATTGATTGAATCGTGAAAGAAAATCATACAAACATTGTCAATATTTTAATCTCTCTTGCCCTAGGTACTTGAGATGTTTAAGAACGCTTTGCGAGTATAATTTATCATTCACCACTTTTTATCTATCTTTGATTTCATATGATGCGGGCTAGATCCCTCATATATGTAATGCTTAGAATTTATAAAGACCGGGTCTAGTCAATAATTTTAATTTACAATTCTAGTATTCTATACGGTAATTTGTTAAGGATTGAGGGATTATACCCTACCCTATTTTTTCCCATTTGTCAGATCTAAATTTTTTGCAATTTTCAGTTTGTTTTTCTTAAGTAAATTTTTATTTCACTAGAAATTTTCCCAATCATTAATCATCTTTTTGTTTCTTTTAAGAAATCATTTCAAGATTTAATAATTTTTCTTATTACTATTTGGCAATCTCGATTCCTGTGGATACGATCCCGACTTACCGGGTTATTACTTGAGCGACAGGCTTGCACTTGAGCCTAGAGTAAAACGCACTTTTGAGACAAATTTTAAGTCGTGTCAAGTTTTTGGCGTCGTTGCCGGGGATCCGAAATTGTTAAATTTTCAAGAAAGTTATTTTAAACTACAAGTGATTTCGAAAAAAAAAAAAAAAAATTCTCATGGTAGGGGAGGTATGTAGGGGAGGTATGTTTAGTTAATGCATTCGTGAGCATGAGTGATCCCATGAACAAGAGTGAAAGAGTAAATTTAGAGTGTGTCGGGAGAGGCTCGTCGAAATACTTGGAGGAAAGCGAATGGCAGAACACTATCGATACATTTCTCCTCGATTACCACCCACCCACACCACCTTATCATTCAGCAAGTGAGCACGAAACGCAGGTTGAGGAAACCAAGCCAGAGAGAGAGCTCGAGGAGTTGAGCCTAGCAGAGTTTGAGCGCGAGTTCGGACAGGTGGATGCAAGCCTAAATGTTGAAGTCCAATCTTTCTGGGCCTCATTTCGTCATTTAGACGAAAGAGAGTGGGAAAATAGAATTGATGAATTTCTCCTTCCCAAACCTCCACCAGATCCAATTGAAAATTTTGAGGGAGAAGATTTTGAGGACAAGGACTCATTGCTTAAATTATTTTCCAAGATGGACTCTTTCTGTTTGTGTGATCCGCTTCCCATACTACTTGAAAAACCTTTGTGAAGTGACTCTATTTTTCTTGGATCCCAATGGTACTTGTCCCCATGTGCACTCAAATCCCTCCTTATCCCCCTAAATTTGTTAATTGGTGATGGTTCATGTTTTAAACTTTGCACATGCCTTCCGTTTTTCAAACGGAATATTTATTTTCCGGGAGGCATGCTTTCTAGTGAGGGTACACCATTAATCCCTCAAAGTCAAATTGTATTTTGGGTGGACCCTCAAATTTTTCGACTTCTAGTGTATAACTTATTAGAAGTTCAAATCGTAGGTTGTACATAATTAGCTTTTTTTTTTCCTTTTCTTTCTTTTATAGTTTAGAGTAATTAGTTAATGTTTTTGTTATTCTTTTTGTTATGCTTGGTTCTAACATGTTTTGTAGATTCAATGGACTCGCACGCATCGGGGATCGCTCCATTTGGGTAATATCTTTCTTTTCCTCTCTTTATGTTGGGTTCTTGATTCGCATTGAGGACAATGCAACATTTAAGTTAGGGGGTGTGGGATATTGTTCCCGTTTATTGTTTAGATTCATTGATTCGATCACATGTTCTTTCCAAGTGTGTTTTTAAAAAAAAAAATGAAAATTTTTGAAAAAAGTTAAAAATATTTTTGTTCAAAATAAATAAAAATTGGAATTTAAATTTTTCAAAAATATCACCTTTATTCTGTTTAAAGTCTCAAATTGTTAACAATCATAATGCACTAAGCCAAAATTGACCGAAGATGGAAATTGAAAGAAAATTGACGACTTAACGAATAAGTGTGGAGATTGATCAAACCCAGTGAGATTTCGAGCCTTTCAATTTTTTATGAGTTTTTAAATCAATCCGTGTTTATGATTAACTCAAAGTTCTTTTCAGCGTTTTAATAATTCGTTGATGATCTCAATCCTTTGTTTTGATCGGTTATGAGAAATGTGTGAAATGTTATCTCGAAATTCATGCTAAATATATCTCTAAACTTAATTAATCTCGAGATGCATATGGTAATGTGATTAGCAATTTGGACAATGAAGTAGGCCCTCGTTTGTTACCCAAAAATATTAGTCATAAAAAATTGTGAAAAACAAAATTATCCCTTTGCAACCCAAGTTGAGCCTAATAAATATTTCCTTTCGTTTGATAACCCGAAAAAACCAAATAGCCTGGAATTGCGAAAATGGAATATTCATTAAGTCAGAAAAGTGCAACAAAAAGGGGCAAGAAGAAAAAAAATTAGAAATGCTCAACAAAAATAGCAAGAAAAGAAAAAGAAAAAAAATGAAAATTGAAAAAGAAAGAGAAAAATGAGCAAATGCCCGAAAAAGCACTAATGGACATCATAAGGACATTTTCCAATTCCGAACATTCCGTCCATTCCCAATTTTACCCTTTACACTTTTTAACCCAAAAAGTCCTAACCGAGTCCAAATTACGAAATTAATTACTGCGTGGAGAGCTAAGACATGAAAAGATAATATGAGAGATGAAATGGTGTGAACTAGAGATGATGTTTCCCATTTCCTAATAACCGTATTCCGATGACGAGATCGTTTCACCATATATTTCCTTCTTTTCAATTTTGTATGCATGAATTTGTGTCCATTATATTTACTCTTTATATCACGCATACCGAGAGAAAATAGCCACAATCCGAGTGATTCTTTTGTGAGTGCAATCCGTAAGAATTGGAATTAAAACGAATTTTCGGAAAGTAACGTAATGCTCAATCGATGGAAATTTGAGGTTTGATTTCTGGCTTTGCACACACACACTATGGTTTGAGACATTTGAATATGAATTTATGGTGATTATTTTTCGAAAAGTTTAAATTGTAATTTTTTTTAATATTTTGATATTTATTTGAGTCAATAAAGAATTTTGTGGGTAAATTCACTGCAAACCCTCACGAGACAAAACTCGTCCTACTAGGGTAACCTAGGGGTTTAAAGGCATGTTGCATACGCTAAATGCAATTGCTTGCCCGCGAAAAAGGTATTCTATCCCAATAAAAGAATTTTCAAGAGTTGAACTTTAAACAAATTTCTTTTACATTGCTCGGGACACGCAAAGTTCTAAGTTAGGGGGTGTGATTAGGCACATATTCTTCACATTTATCCCCTTAATTTCGGTATTTTTATGATCCTGTGCAGTGTAAATAGCTTGGATTTGTCTCGTATTTATTCTACTAACCTTTTTTGGCAAGTAGTTCTTGTTTTGTGTATTTCTCATGTGTTTTACAGGTATTTCATGCAAGTTAGTGCGAAGGAGAATGCAAAACAGTGAAAGAAACCAAGAAATGGGGAGTTCAAGGGCATTTTCGTAATTTTTCAGCCTTAGTCCGGAGGTGGATCAAATTGGAAAGTTGAAAATCTCTAAATTACAAGAATATTGAAAAAAACGGCACCCCAATCCGAGCTGGTGAAGAACTTATGCCCATTTAAAGTTGGAGACAGAAAGTCAAAAGTTGAAATTAATTATGGAAGCTGAAGAGACAACTCTTGAAATTTCTTGTTTAATTCATTTTTATTAGTTGTAAAACGTGGAGATGCATGGGAAGAGTCTCATTTAGGTATATTAAAAGGGTAAAACGTGGAGAGGCATGGGAAAAGTCATTTTTGAGATCTATAAAAGCCCATGCCCTACATCATTTGAAGGGTGGCTAGGTTGGACTAGATTAGAAGGTGGCTAGATTAGAGGTTGAATTTTAGGGTTAGATTTTGAGAGAAAATTTTCTATTCCTTCAAGAGTTTTCATGAACCCTAGTTTGTAAGAAATTCTGAATTCCAATTCCATTTTTGTTGTTGAATTCAAGTAAACTCTTTCCATTCTCTAGTTTTATTATTTGCAAATTATTTACAATGTCTTGTAGATCCATAATTTTATATGTGAATTTATTCTTGAACCAAATCATGAGTAGCTAAATTCCCAAGGGTTGGGGTACATGAACTCAATCCAAGGCAAATTATTTATGTAGAAAATAGAGGTTAAATTAAAATATTGATTGAATCGTGAAAGAAAATCATACAAACATTGTCAATATTTTAATCTCTCTTGCCCTAGGTACTTGAGATGTTTTAGAACGCTTTGCGAGTATAATTTATCATTCACCGCTTTGTATCAATCTTTGATTTCATATGATGCGAGCTAGATCCCTCATACATGTAATGCTTAGAATTTATAAAGACCGTGTCTAGTCAATAATTTTAATTTACAATTCTAGTATTCTATACGGTAATTTGTTAAGGATTGAGGGATTATACCCTACCCTATATTTTCCCATTTGTCAGATCTAAATTTTTTGCAATTTTCAGTTTGTTTTTCTTAAGTAAATTTTTATTTCACTAGAAATTTTCCCAATCATTAATCATCTTTTTGTTTCTTTTAAGAAATCATTTCAAGATTTAATAATTTTTCTTATTACTATTTGGCAATCTCGATCCCTGTGGATACGATCCCGACTTACCGGGTTATTACTTGAGCGACAGGATTTCACTTGAGCCTAGAGTAAAACGCACTTTTGAGACAAATTTTAAGTCGTGTCAGTAATTCAAATGCAAAACTCATTAAGAGGCACAACGATATAATTCAAATCTTTTTTATTCCATTGATAAGACATTTAAGTACGATTACAAATATTAGCGTAGGGAGTCAAACATCTTCTCCCACCAACCTAAACTTATTGTCCTAAAAACAAAACAAGCCAAACTACTCCTAAAAAACCCTCACAAGTTATTCCCACATGACCAAAGAAAACAACCAAATACATAACAAAACACAACACCATACAAAAGCTTCACAAATAATATCTAGCTTCATAAAAAGACCCTACCCATAGTTTCTAGAAAACCTATCCCCATTATCATCTACATCTTGGAGTTCCCAAACTCCCCCTACTTGGATGGAACATCGAAGGCGCTCCATAAAACGGTAAGACTGAAACATCGTGGGAAAAACCACTACGCCTCCCTCCATGGTGTCAAACATGGCGAGCCATCTCTGCCCAGTCCCTTCAACCAACGTTTTAGCCACTACTTTTCTCCACAATAATTTCATGAAGTCCTCAGAAACATGCCAAACTCAGCCAAAAGATTGGTAAGGATGAGTCAACATCCAATGACTCTCCCACAAGGAGCCCAACCACATGCGGTGGCCTTCCGCCAAATCTTCCATAAGAAAAAAAGTCCAGAATACGGGAAGCCATGATCTGTTCCCATCCAACTTGACGATGGAGACATCAGGGAAAGTAGAATGAGGACTGTTAGGGGCCAACCAACCAAGCGTACTGGTATTCCCCCAGTTCTATAATGGTCTGCAACTCTCCCCATCAGGGTACTGACCAATGCAGACATCGAGCTCCATGCTCCATAAATTAGTTTATTCAATTCTCGGTAGTCAAGCCAAAGCTGATAAAATAACGGTAATGAAATTAGGCATAAATGCCAAGGGGTATTCAAGAAGTACCACCAAATGAAATATTTTAGATAACCACATAAGAAGTATAACCGGCCTGCAGCTCAGAAAGTTTGAACGACCTTACCACCAAGCAGCTACACCATTCAAGGTCTCTGCTAGTATCACCACCGTTGGATTGAGATGATATGACATCCATGTAGTGATGGTAGCATGCTGAGGGTCCACCAGCAAGTCCCCAGTCATCAACAGTAACTTTGAAAGTAGGCCAAGGATGAAAGCTTCAGTATAGCCTGCATCACCAACGTCCTACAGACGCACATAATATAGTACAGCCGGGAGGGAAATCATTTTGCCAATAACCAATGATCGAGATGTCAAGGGTGAAATATGGAGAAATTACGCTAATAGTGCCTGAGGAGATCGAGAAAATTAAAGCATGGATGCCGCAACATTGGGATTTACCCATAGTATAGTAGAAAACTCCTCGTAAGTAAGGAAGACTTTATCTAAGACAAAATGAAAGACATGATCCTGGGGTTACCAGAATTGTGCCGCCACTGTCAGCATGCTCCAGTTAAGGGACTGGTTGCTCCATAAAGAAACGCGACATAATTTGAAGGCATCGTAGTCTACATTGTAATAACACATAGCCTCTGAATTATCAAGGTAGGAGGCGAATTCATCACTCATAAGAAGATCCAAGAGGCAAAAAATAAATGATAAGACAAAAAGCAAAAATAAGAAAAAGAAAGGAAATTTGGATGGATGAAGAAAACACTCAACCATTACCCCTTCTTATACTTGAAAAACTTAGCTAGAGACAAAGGTCCTGCAAAATATGAATGAAACTCTACCCTATCAAGGACAAAGTAGTTGAAGAAAGTGCAATTAAGACTTGGGGTGATTGGACTGGATTGACCTGTCGATAGGCAGTACAAGGGTATGCCGATCGGCATCCCCCCATTTTTAGCAACTTCTCTTTTTCCTTCTTTGTCAAAATACAAAACTCAAAATTTATTTCTATTTTCGAAGTGAGGCTAATTCCTTTTATTTTTACTTATCCTTTCTCAAAATATATTTCATTTTTAAAAATTATTCTGATCCTTTTTACGGTCTCAGCAGCAAAGTAAAAAGTGCATTAAGTCATTAAAGTAAAAATAAGTTAATAATACTCCCTTCCATAGATATATATTGCTTCATTAAAGTTATCTTGCAGAAAAAAACACAAAAACAGCAGTACTCAGCCCCAAACCCACCAAAACACATTCTCTCTCTCGCATCTTCTCTTTCTTTCTTACTCTATCTCTCTCTCTGAGACCCCACATCCCTACGACGTATGCGTTTTCCCCGGCGATGAACTGAAGAACCCCCGCTACATGATCTAAACCCCTCCCCAGACGAAGTAGATGGCACCAAGCAGGAAGGAACCATGATAAAATCTTGAATATGAGCCGTCGCGGAAGCCTCCCAATCCTAGATGTCTCTCATCCAAGTAGTTGACACCAGGACGTGCTGCAAGAAAAATAAGAAAAGAGCAAATCAGTTAGTCTGAGGCAAAGAAAGAAATCAGAAAGACGAAAGTCAAAGAAATGAAAGGTATACCTCTAGCTGAAGGACATCCTCTGTCATCCCCATAACCTTCGAATCCATCACATTGGGGCGATGAAGCATACGCACTGATCATCCATCGATTCGTCTCATGTTATAAGAGGGAGAAGCTAGTCACAGAAATAAAACCCCTGTCGGCGCCGCCGCTGCTGACATCGACGCAGCACCCAAACTGTTGGCAGACACATTGGCTAACTCATGCCCCTATCAGAAACCGTAGGAGGAGGAGGCATAGTGATATACTGGGTGGCATTAGAAAACTCATCACAAAATTGAGATAATCATAGGTTGTTGTCGTGTCGGTATATGGTGAGTAAGGCTCGCCAACCATCATCGCCACCCTCGCCTCCTCTGACATCTCCACACCCACCTCATGTCTCTCGGGGGCATCATAGGTGGCACCGTCACCTCATCCTCCACTAACTGTTGGACTAATCTCTTCCCCAGTACCAGGAGTAGCAAAACTCGTGTACCAGCACCCAACGCAGGGATGGAAGGTCACTAGCAAGATCCCCCGTGGAAAATAAATATCTCAAAAAGGACAAGAGGAAAGAAGTATTTACCCAATCACTCGTCATGCAATTCAAGACCTGGCGCACCACTGCCAAAGAAAGAGACTTCCTCAACTATCGGTTGGACTTCTGCCATCGATAGATAAGGCAAAAGTCCCCTACCGGCTCATCCTTCAAATCTATCAAATGGGCATTAAGTACAATACCTCATAAAACCACGTTTGCAAAAGGACAAGGGTCATCAATCAGAAGAAAGAATTCAAGGAATCAAAAAAGAAATAAAATGCGTAAAGGAAAATGTAAAAGGAAAAAATACCTCCAAAAGATACGTGGCACCAGTAAAGGTGCATCAAAAGATGAATAACGGGCTGCCAAATTAAGGCTCCCCCTGTCAAAGAGAGGGATACTAAAAAATACCCTCAAATAAGGTAAAAATCACAAGTGGACTACGTCACCACTAGAAACCCTCCCAACAACAAAAGAATAAATAAATGGGCCATCTCTCGCACCTATAGCCCATTGGTCTCATCGATCTGCCGACTCAACAAAACCTCATTCAGAGGAGAAAGACGGATGGTGTCCTCTGAGACTATCCGCCCAACATCACCCAATGTCGCCTCCATAACTGATGACAGCACCATTAGTGTCCGGTCCACCTTTATCTAGGCCCCCTCACAGTCTAGCCCCAGTAGCTATTGTACATCAATGGGAGTCACCGTCATTTCCCCAAAACCAAAATGCATGGTGTGGGTCGTATCCAACCACCTCCCTCCCATGGCATAAAGGACAACAGTTGAACGGAGTGTCTCATCCAATGTAGACGTGAAACTGTCAAAACCTGCTAATGAAACCACCCAACATACCACCAGAGGAAGGTTCTCCATACGTCCT
Source organism: Sambucus nigra (assembly GCA_949130495.1). NCBI lineage: Eukaryota > Viridiplantae > Streptophyta > Magnoliopsida > Dipsacales > Adoxaceae > Sambucus > Sambucus nigra. The sequence continues at coordinate 262,519,192 of OX422210.1, forward strand.
TGAACCCCGTTGACCCTCGAGAATGCATGCTCGACGTAGATATATCAGTCTATCATAGCAAAAGGAAAAACCCTTCTCAAAATTCAGAAAAAATGGAAATACCAAAGGTCATCAACACTTACATAACCACTAGGGTTCACCACCCTAGACGACCGATGGTGCGTAGGCTCACGCAGAAGAGTCCACTCATTCGCAACCGGCTCAAACAAGTCAATGGTATTCTTATTGCCCATCACTAGGGGCACCTTGGTCTGCCATTCTAAATGTGCCCAATCATCAACAATTAGCCACTCCATATGGACCGCACTGCTTGAAAAATCCACCATTTCTTAGTCTTGGAAAAGAGAAGAATTCTAGAACAGTTCACAAAAAGGAAAGGAAGAATATAAAAGATCTGAAAGTTGTGAAAAATGAAGAAATCTTGCCCCTTTTTATAGGAGGCTAAGGGCCATGCTGATCGACAGTCCCCAGCCACATACCAATCGGCAGTGTCCCTTCACCTGCCCAAGGTAGTCCAAAATATCGCACCACTACCATTTGGCACCCCTATACCCTGACAGTCGGAACCTCCCTGAAATTTCGTAAAAAAAAAATCACAGAAAGTACCAGAAAATCCCAAAAATCCTCCTAAAAATTCCTAAAATTGCCAAATGAATTTTTGAACATTTTTTCACCAAGAAAATCATTTTTCAAGCTCTCAAATCTCCAACCTAATTAATACCACATATTCTTCCCCAGCTTAAACCCCACAAATTCCTTAATAAAATCCCAAAATTATTTCCCTAGTAGAATTCTCAAATCCAACTCCCCCACTGGAACTTTAAATCAATCAGATATTTCTCCAATAATGTCTCCAAGGGATATAGTAGAAATCAAAAGGCTCCCCCAAAAGGGCTACATCTAATCCTCAGATTAGTATCTTTTACCCAGAGGAGTATCCAGATTTTCTTAGTAGAACTATACCCCATGCCCCTACTTAAGGCCCTCAGAATTAACCTCGATCCTCAAAATCGGGTGCTTCTACTCAAGCCCGTAGAATTAGCTTCGAACCGTAGAATTGGTCGCTTTTACTTAAGGTCCTCGAAATTGACCTCGACCCTCATAATTGACTTCTTCTACTTAAGGTCCTCATAATTGACCTCGACCATCAGAATTGGTCGCTCCCAACTTAAGGTCCTTATAATTGACCTTGACCCTCAAGATTGGTCACTTCTACTCAAGCCCTCGGAATTGACTTCAACCCTTAGAATTGGTCGCTTGCACTTAAGGTCCTCAGAATTCACTTCGACCCTTAGAATTGGTCACTTCTACTCAAGATGTCAGAATCATCTTCGACTCGCAGAATTAGTCGCTCCTACATAAGGTCCTCAGAAATGACCTCGACCCTTAAAATTGGTCGCTCCCATCTTAGGTTCTCAGAGCCGACCTCGACCCTAAGAATTTGTTGCTCCTACTTAAGGTACTCAAAATTGACCTCGACCCTCAAAATTGGTCGCTCTTACTTAATCCCTCAGAATTGACCTCGACCCTCAGAATTGGTTGCTCCCAACTCAAGGTCCTCAGAATTGACCTCAACCCTCAGAATTGGTTGCTCCTACTTAAGGTCCTCAAAATTGACCTCAACCCTCAGAATTGGTCGCTCCCATCTTAGGTCCTCAGAATTGACCTCGACCCTCAGAATTGGTCGCTCCCATCTTAAGTCCTCAAAATTAACCTCGACCCTCAGAATTTGTCACTCCTATCTTAACATCTACATAATTGACCTAGACCCTCAAAACTGGTCGCTTATACTAAAGCCCTTAGAATTGGCTTCGACCCGCATAATTGGTCGCTCACACTTAAGGACCTCAGAATTGAACTCGACCCTCAGAACTTGTCGCCCAACTTCAGGTCCTCAAAATTAAACTTGACCCTCAGAATTTGTCGCTCCCACTTAAGGTGCTCAAAATTAACCTTGACCCTCGAAATTGGTCGCTCCTACTTAAGGTCCTCAGAATTGACCTCGACCCTCAGAATTGATCGCTCCCATCTTAGGACCTCAGAATTTCTCTTAACCTTTAGAATTAGTCGCTTTTATCTTTAGTTCCTCAAAATTGACCTCAACCCACAAAATTTCCCAACCCTAGCATTAACTTAGGTCCTCAGAAATGGCCTCGACCCTCTGAATCGGTCATCCTCGTCCCTTTAGGTCTGCAAAATCGACCTCCTTCACAAAACATCATGTGGTGTCTATTTTGATGGTCCCTTTTAATTTCTTATGCGGAAAGTGTTTTAAGGATGACAAAACAAATTCTATTTTTGTGAAAAAACTTTTTCCAATTTTTAATTCCTACAAAGTTGTGAAAAATTTCTCACTTAACCAAATTTTATCTCGATTAATCCTAAACATCCATATAGTGATTAAGGCAAGTAAAATAAAGTAAAGAATACTCACAACGTCGGATGTATGAGGAAAACCACAAACGGGAAAAACCTCGGATGGTCCAAACCAGAATATCACTATGAATATGGTTTTACAAAGGTACAGACGGTAGTCTTACTCAACGACTCGATCCACCCACTAGACTTGACGCTCCTATGATCTTCAACCACCACTCTCACAGTGCCCATTTAGAAATTAACCTTCTTCCACGATGCTCGTCCATAACACACGCTTCCACGTATGTCTCGGTGTCCACCGATATGGCTTGTAACATCTACGATGTTGAAACCGGATTCCACCGAATCTTCACCTCAAAACCCAAAATTTTACTTCAATTGAAAAAATTCTTCTTGATGCAAAAAAGATCACATAACATATACTAATGATACTCGTATCTTTTGAAACTCAAAGGATGTTTTAAACTTGAAAAACCTTTGTAAACATGTGTGCAGAAACTCTCTGGTTCATATACTATTTTTGCAGAATGCACACTCTACGAAATCTAAAGGAAACATGCTAATAAATATTTTTCTTAAGGAGGTGATTTGTTCGAACGACTAGGCTTGTCGCATGAACGAGATGACCTGTCATTCAAAGGACGTGGCATCTCGCTTGAACGACATAGTCTGTCATTTGAACGACGCGCGAGATTAGAGTCCTAATTTAAACTAACTCTAATTTTTCCTTCTCAGATTAAAACGAACTCTAGACATTTTCAAACCTTAAAATATTTTAGAAAACATTTATTTAATAAAAATAACATCCTTGTCTTTATGAAAATTAATTCTGAATCCCATTAATATTATGCATTCATACCTGAGCGATCTTGGAATGCAATTAAACTTTAAAGATGAATAAACTTGCACCAAGTAAACTTCGACATAATTTATTCCTTGAAGCTTTGTTGTAACGTCTTCAATTAAACTTTGACACGTCATAGTCTGTGTGGGATCGTGAAAAATAAAAATAAACCTATGACTCAAACGGGTTTTGTTTCGGGAATAAGTCAAAACTACATTAAGACTCAATTCGAAATTTTATCCTTAAAAATCTCTTCCTTTGACTATTCCAGGACAAAATCAATAGTGAAATGCCTAAGCCGGGCCATCAAGCCATATGACACCTAAATCCCATCCCATAAACCCAAAACAAAAATTACAGGAAAAGACTAGAACAATATGGACCGGTAAGCATCAACTGTCTTTTAATGTCTGAATGTGATGTAGACTTGAAATCTCCAATCTCTTTAATTATACCTAAACACATGAGACAAACAAATACTCAGTGAAGTATGGAGGAACAAATGATAAAAAACAATATGTAAAATCAAATCCAAATCATTTACTAAGTGAGTAAATCATGATACCAATTTGCATACAATTATGAAAATCATAAAAAAGCTCTCTACATCACATACATCTCTCCCCCTTTCTGTCTCGAATAGACAATCCGGTGAAAAGATAAACTACCTAGCATGAGAAATATCAATATGTAGCGTATCTAGGTAAACATAGACAACCAACGAATTATGATGAACAATATCAAATCCGTAGCTAGCAAACAATCAAATCACATAATATGAATCAATAATGTAAGTAGGTGTGACTAAACGACCCTATGCAATAAACGATGTGATCATGGGAATCTGTATATAAACAATCAGTTCAGAAGAAACCCAGTACCAAAATGTGAACAATATGCAGCAGGGCACTGAAATAAGATAGACTAGAAAACCAATCAGGTTGCTCAAACGAAACTCCTTATTGATCGAACGAGAAGTCTTGTCGTTAGACCGACAACTTCGTGCGACACACATAAGTCGCTCGAACGAAATCAGTTTCCCAGAATGCCCAGAAAAACAAACAGTTTTTCCTAGTGAAAAAATTTCCATAAAAAAATACCAGGAAGGGCCTGATAGACCCAAAATAGTGCCTTTTCAGTATCTAAAATAGAAAAGTCAACTAAAAAAAATAAGTTACATGCTAACATAGTACCAATGTGCTTAATCGGGAACATAAAATGTACGGGCGTGAACTACAACAAATGAAACATAATTCCAACACATCGAAATGATCAAGAAGCTCTAATTGATAGGGATAAATCATCAAACTTTATTTATGCCATATGTGATAAAGTGTGAGCTTAATGAATTAAACAGTCAAACGTGCACACAAATCCGGAATTTTGACAATTCTACAAACAATAACGTCATGACACGATTTTTCAACGTTAGTATTTATGGTGCAAACCCATTTAATTTATTCTTCCAAACTCCCTCAATTATATCTTATTATCTTTTGGGTGAACATCAACAACTTTGGCCCAATTTTGGCATATGAATCTTTTTATTGCCTTTTAATTTTTTTAGGGCACTTTTAAATGGTGGCTTTCACGACGAGCCAAGTTTACACTCTCGCAGTCCTTTCCTGTGAACACTCATCATTTTTTCAATTACTATCCTCACGATAAACGGTTCTTACATACACACCTCCTCCTTCTGTCTACTTACGCATAGATGACAAAATTGAGATAAGAATGTCTCACTAAACTCAAATATGCAAGAGATGTGCAAAGATGGTATATATACAAAGTCGAATCAAATTGCAAATAACTTCGAAACAACCCCATAGTGCAAGGGTTAAGATCATTCTAAGTATCAATAATTATGACCAATTGTCCTAGTCACATGGATAATGAAAGGAAGGGGGTACAAGCACACCAATATGCCACAACAAACATGTAAACTCAAAAACAAAAACCAAAAATCTTTTTGGCTTTTCAACATATTTTTACTCAAATAAATGCAAAATCTTTTTGTATTTTCTCAGCAAATTTTTAAAAACAAAATCTTTTTGTATTTTTCAAATAAGACTCAATAAATGAAAATATAATACAAAACGATACACATGGTAACACACTCAACCTTTTGATTTAGCATGGGAAGAATCTAGTGCAACCAAATGAGAACCATGAAGGTTTAGTCCTAAAGCCTCTAAGTCCGATTTCCTAACCCAAGTAGGTGTGACATAACGGGTGGGGTTTTTCGGAAACGACACAACTTTATTCCTAAACTTACTAGGAGCATTCCTAAGTTCGTAGCAAATATGTCTAAGGTGACCTTTCCTACCACAATGTGTGCAAGTGTAAAGATGGCGAGGATGATTACCAAAATATCTACCTCTCCTCACATTCCTAGTGGTCTCTCTCACACGGTTGGTAGTGGCTTTGGGAATGGGAACACTATCGCCGTAGCCTATACCACACCTATCACTTTTGACTTGGACGGTGCCTAACATCCTATCCAAATTCTCCGACCTAGATTCCAAGTCAGCCTTACTCGAGTCTTTTAATTTTTCTTCCAACTCACGAATCCTAGAATCGTCAAACTCTAGCAACTCCCTTTTCAAATCTCCATCAAACCATGAAGACTATCTCTCTCTTTTTCAACGTACTCTAGCTTATCCCTAAGCTTCTTCTCCCGTGCCCTAAGATCCTCAATCAAAGCATCATTATTTTCTATGGCACGCTAATTAGCCTTTTTCACTTTCACAGCCTCGACATACAACTCATTAAAAGAAACTTGCAACTCTTTCACATCAACCTCCTCTTCCTCAATCAATTTACCCTCACTCACTTGGGATTGAACCGCCTCGGAAGTGTCATGCACATGAGAATTTTCATGGGAAGATTTATCGTCATCGCTCACATAACATGCTAAGAAAGCAGCAAACTTGCTCTCATTGGGGGAATCTCTCCCTCTTCCGTGTCATTATCACTTATAAGGTATCGATTTCTTGCCCTCTTTCTTAAGCCTAGTGATCGAGCATGAACCATGCGTCGTGTAATTCGCAAATAGTTTTTATCGATTCGGCGACTAAATCCAAAAAATCTAAACTACAACTACACTTGATAAGCAAGAACAACGGTAAGTCGGGTATCGTAAGAAATCCACAGGGAGTGATTGAATTTTAGATTTTAATTGATTTATTATTTCAAGAATAAAAGTGTAAAAGGTGATGGGTTGAAATGGTGAAAAAGGAAAAATAAGAAGTTAACGCTGAATTACAACTAATTAAAACGAGAGTCGGGATTGCGTACCCGCTATGGGATAAACAACTAATAATTAAAATTTTGGTTCAAAAATATTTAACCAGACTTTTTTAGTTAATCATAAACATCACGCAAGAAGAAATTTAACTCAAAGTTATGAGATAAAACCTCTAATTAAAAATGGTCACACGTGGATTAAATTCGAGTTATCACAATAAACACTAAAGTTGAGATACAAAGACATTTAAACGCATAATAAACCAATTTTAATACACGAGGTTTCAATTAAATGTAATTTTACACAAAATCTAAATTATCAGAGCTCAACGCCCATCAATGGCGGACACAGGATCCAAACCCTATAAATTACTGACGACAAATGACTAAAACTAATTTAAAAACTAATTAATATTTAGAACAAGAAATAATTAAACTACAACATTTATATAGGCATGGAAATAATTAACAAAGCATGAAAAATCAAGGAAATAAAGTATGTATGAAAGGAAGATGATGATGAATAGTAAAGTGTACTTACAAAGTGAGTATGAACCCAAAGAGAGGATAGGGAAAGCTCCCAACAAAAATCCCCAAAAACTAACCTAAAATGAATCTTATCAAGTGAGGAAATGATCTCCCAACTTAATAAAATGTTTACATATATATACCCAACCAAAAACCAACTTAAAAAATGAAATTTTTGGACTTTCACCGGAATCGATTCGCATAGGTGCGAGTCGATTCCCACCTGACAGTCCTGAATTCTCAGCTTTACCCAACTTTATGGAAAATACCATAAGTTCTTCGATATAACTCGAATTAGGCATGATCGGAGGCTACGAGAAGATAGCTCAGAGGGCTACAACATCCAAGAAGACATTAGGCCCAAAAACCAAATTAGGAAATGACTAAAACACCCTTGAATGTGACCTTGAGTGTGATTTTGAAGATAAAACCATACTAAAAATGAAATAACTCCCTCATTATACATCAGAATCATGCACCGTCAATGGACACGCGAAGAGAAATCAAAGGGATTCAACTTATGTGAAGAGTTACGGATAAAAATACAAAGGCTGAAATTATGAAATACCCCCGAAGCTGCAATATTGAATGAAACTTCACAGGAAAGCTACCGAACTTCACACAAAGCACCAAAATACCTACAAAAGCTCAATTATACCTCATATAGCATGTATATTTAGAAATTCAAGGTTATATGGTTAACGAGAAAAAGTATAGGGATTAACATACGCGAGGGGGCTAATAACGCGTAGGTTAACGGGTGAAATATGCAATATTTGCATCGTATCATCCAGTGGGACACTCGACAACTTTCGGACCATACCCCTCGCATTCAAAAAACCTAACTGACTCGACCCTATTAATTTTCTTACTTTTATCTTTAGGGGTGGATTCGATCTTGTTGTTCTTGAATTTCTCAAACTTTTTGTCATCTTTCAATTTCTTTTGAAACTTATGAATTTTTTTGAATTTTTTAGCCAACAAGGCGACATCCTTAAAATTGAAATCGAAATCGTCATTCGAAACTTTAGTTTCCTCCTTCCGGGATTTCAAAGCAATTCCCTTTTCTTTCTTAGGAACTTGCGTGGAGGTAAACATATCGAGTTCATAGGTTGGTAAGTCACCTACAATTTCTTCAAGCTTCGTCAAATGAAGCATTACTAAGGAGTTTAAAATAGTCACTTTTGCATTAAACCTACTCGACAAAGATCTCAAAATTTTCTTTATGACACGGTTGTCGGGAATTTTCTCACCTAAGTTAAACGAAAAGTAGACAATATTAGACAACCTAGAGTAAAACTCATCAAACAACTCACTATCTAACATTTTAATTATTTCAAACCGTGCAGTGAGGTTTTGCAAATTAGACGCCCTAACCATGCTAGTGCGCTCAGGAGTAAGTTCAAGTGTATCCCAAGCATCTTTTGAAGTTTCACAAGTCATAATTCTATTATAATTTATTGGTGTGACATGTGAGGAAATTATGTTCAGACCTTTAGAGTTGTACAGTGTAAGCCTATGTTCAGGATCAGTCCATGACTCAATGGATTTTAAACTAGTGACTTCACCATCTTGTGTGACTGGTGGTGTCCAACCCTTTTCAACAGCTAACCAAACACGCTCATTAATAGATTTTAAGGCACTTCTCATTTGCATTTTCCAATAACCATAATTAGTGCCACAAAAAATAGGTGCACAAAAACTTTCAAATCCTCCAAAATTCATCTCGAAAACTATAAGGGATCAAACACAATAAAAATATGTTTCTATATCTCATACCAATTTGATGGTCCCTTTTAATTTCTTATGCGAAAAGTGTTTTAAGGATGATAAAACAAATTCTGTGTTTATGAAAAACCTTTTTCCAATTTTTTAATTCCCTCCAAGTTTTGAACAATTTCTAACTTAACAAAATTTTATCTTGATTAATCCTAAACATCCATGTAGTGATTAAATCAAGTAAAATAAAGTAGAGAATACTCACAACGCCGGATGTACGAGGAAAACCACAAATGGGAAAAACCTCGGACGATCCAAGCCAGACAATCCCTATGAATATGGTTTTACAAAGGTACATACGATAATCTTACTCAACGACTCAATCCACCCACGAGACTTGTCACTCCTCTGATCTTAAAACACTCCTCTCATAGTTACCACACAGAAAGTAACCTTCTTACATGATGCTCATCCACAACACACGCATCCACATATGACTCAGTCTCCACTGATTTGGCTTGTAATGTCTAAAATGTTGAAACCAGACTCCACCAAATCTTCACCGTAAAACCAACAATGGTACTTCAATTGAAAAACTTCATCTTGGTGCAAACAGGATCACATAACATATACTACTGATACTCGGATCTTTTGAAACTCAAAGGATGTTTTAAACTTGAAAAACCTTTGTAAACATGTGTCTACATACTCTCTGGTTCATATACGGTTTTTGCTGAATGCACACTCTACAAAATCTTAAGGAAACACGCCGATAAATATTTTTATTAAGGAGGTGGTTTATTAGAACGACTAGGCATGTCTCGCGAACTATTTGACTTGTCGTTCAAATGATGTGGCATCTCGCTTGAACAACATAGTTTGTCATTTGAACGACGCAGTCTGTTATTTGAACGACGTGCAATATTAGAGTCCTAATTTGAACCAAATTTAATTCGTCCTTCTCAGATTAAAACGAACTCTAAACAGTTTCAAACACTTAAAACATTTTAGAAAACATTTATTTAATAAAAATAACATCCTTATCTTTATGAAAATTAATTTTGAGTCCCATTAATATTATGCATTCATACCTGAATGATCTTGAAATGCAATTAAACTTTGAAGACGAATAAACTTGCACCAATTAAACTTCAGCATAATTAATTCCTTGAAGCTTTGTCGTGACATCTTCAATTAACACGTCATAGTCTGTGTGGGATCATTACAAATAAAATTAAACCTATGACTCAAACGTGTTTTATTTCGGGAATAAGTCAAAACTACCTTAAGACTCAATTCAAAAATTTGTCCTTACATATTTCATAGCCTTCACTTTTTCCGAGCTCACCCTTCGAGGATATTTGTAGACACCACATTTTAGGCCCCCCTAAGACTCTCCTTAGGTCCATAGAACCTACCTAATTCACAATAAAGCCTTGGTCGTACTTCGAGTACCAATCTCGAAGCCATCTCACGCTCCTGGCCCACGTTTTACTCCGATAAACTCTATTATTAGATCTAAATCTCGATGAATCCTAGAAGGGATCTGAATATCATTTCCAACGATGCATCTCATGCATAAATCAACATATCGGTTCGAATGAATGAACCATATTAGTACTGAAAATCGATCTGGACGTGCCCGGGTGCTCCCAGAACCCGATTTGACCATAATCAACTTTATCATCAGATCAAAAGCTCTATGAATATTTTAATGGCACCAAAACCACTTTCTAACGATTTGTATTGCGCATGAAATGGCATAATCATTTGGACGAACGATTCATTTTCGCCAAAAAATTCATCTGGAGGCCACCGTGCGCTCCCGAAATCCATTTGACCAAGGCCAACTCTTCATATCAAACGATAATCAATGAATATTTTAAGGGAACTAAATACCCTTTCCAATGGTTTGCCCCATGCATGAATCAGCCTTATGGTACGAACAAACAACCCATTTTACTCTAAAGGTCATCGGGCACTTCGAGGCCCCGATTGACCAAAGTCTCCTCTCCAAACTGAGTGAAGATCTTTAAAATGTCAAATTAACTCACATAACCTTTCCAATGATCCATCTCATTTGAAATTCTTACTTACATCTTGGACAAATGATCCATCACCATCCGACGATCTCCCGTCCAAAAGATCGATGGGCGCTTTCGAGCCCCGTTTGACCCAAAGTCACCTCCTTGACCTTGGAGCGGCCCAAAGGACTATTGAAGGTATATAGATTACCTATTTAATTATTTTCCCCATGGGAAATTTGGATCTATGAATTGCGTTCTACAATTACTTTTTCATAAAAATTTGCATGGGACTGTCGAATGGCAGGTCCGTTTTCCTGCCTATCGGCAGTGTGTCTAGGTTTACCTACTGATTAGAAGGGCTAGGGCTATGCCGATTGGAATCCCCATACCCTATAAATAGAGGTCATGATCTTACTCTCAAGACACCTCAGATCCATCAATATCGGGGATCTCAGTAACATTCTCTTATAATCAATGAAGTTTTTTTGTGTGAAGTTCCTTTCCATCTTTCATTCCCATCATTTTCATACCCAATATAGAAAAATATCATTCTCTCTCATCCTACATTCATCTCAACATTCAAGGGAGCTCATCAAGGATCAACATCAAGCCTCGATTCTCCAAAGAAGGTCCAAAATCATTCTCCCCCTCTCTTTAAATTCATTATTTTTGCATTAATTATATAAATTCTTAATTTAGATTTTACTTTAGTTCATACATATAAACATCTTATCCTTTATTAATTTATATTGCACATACTCTATATTCTAATAAAAAAGAAAAATTAAGAAAAAGAGAGTAACACCTATAAACTCTAACGGGATTATTCACCACATTTTTTCTAAACTAAAAATACATTTTCTACGCACACGCTTATAATAAATTCCCGTTTCAATGATGGGATAAACCCCACCTTTATGTCATATGAGAACTACGTGGAATTTATTGCCTTTATAGGCTACTTAGGTGTCTTCAGCTAGAACTCGAGAGTCAAGTCCAATTTCTCAATTTTCCAATTTTTCCATTTTTGCATTTGCATCCTTTTCATATATACATCATTTATATTGGGATTTTTTCTGACATGTGTTATCATTTCATCATAACAATCACTATCTCGATAAACGCATACATCTTATTTTCTAGATATTATTTTGGGAACATTCCTATGGATGACCTTACTCTATCTTTTCCATGATATGTGTTGGGAGATTTTGATCTCCATTTATATATACATGCACACACAATTCATAAAGAAATTAAGGAAAATAGTAACACAAGACCATGAGTTACTGAAACGGTGGGATGGGTGCCTAACACCTTCTCATTCCATAACTTAGCCTCTGAACCTCTGAACTATTGGTTTCCTAAGCATTAGTTTGTCTTTGATGCCGCTCTCTCGAGGTGCCGACATGTTCTTTTACCTATTTTATGCAAAATAGGCTGGAGACTCCATGCTTTTACATCACCCCACATCGATGAAGGCCGAAGAGCTCCTAGAAAAAAGGGCACGAGACCTTCTCCCCTTCCCCCCAGAAAGGGAGATGGGATGGCCAGAAGAAGAATTTAGGGCCACACATGGAATCCATCCATGGGTAATAATAGAATTGTTAAGTGCGGCCTGTGACCCTTGTTCCTTCCCTGAGTGTCACTAGTTACCTTCCATATCTATTACTGAGTGTGGGGTCATTTTCCCTCCTAATCGTTTATTTTTGGAATTTTGTCAATACTTTGATATGGTCTCTGCCTAAGTTTCCCCAAACACTTGGAGGATACTTAATGGAGTGCACTCTATTAATGAATGATTTGGGACCTATATTAGAATCACTAAGTTGATGTACTTCTATAACTGGGTAACCACCAATGAAAATATTCATTATACGAAAACAAGATTTTTTTAATAGATTTTTAGTAGTGAACCTCCCTGATTCTAATAAGGATTATTGGGTTCATGCTTTAATTGTGAAAAATTGGCAATTCACCCCTCTTCCCGAGGGTACATTATATAATGTGCCAAGATGCCCTCGGGAAGGCAAGGGAATAGGTTAGGCAACGAATTTAAAATATCGCTATTTGAATTATCATTTTTTTATTGATGTTTACTTTTTGTTCTTGCTTTCTTTTTTTTACAACAAAGGATAAAAAGAAAGCTCCTCATGAGGTCAACATTAACTTTGTCAACCTTGAGATTGTGTGGGCCCTTCAATAAAGGTTGGGTGTTGAAGATCATACTTGGTTGGCCACTTTTCTTCTTGGGTATAAGAGCACTACCTCTTCTTTTGTAGCAAGTCCTATTGAGGAGAGATCGTTTACTCTAATCCTCTTAGATGACCCAGAGGCTTCAGCTTCTGAATCCTTATAATTCGACTTTGAGTCCTCTCATAGAGTAGGGTATAGTTTTTCTACATATAGTACCTTATCTTCCTTCGAGCCTCTTGACTTGCATTGGTATCAAGAAACCTCCCTTCGAACATGATAGTGAAGTGAAAGGTTACCAATATCATTACAAGGAATTTCTCATAATTTAATCATTGATGGATTCCTTCCTGTCGATGAAGCATCTGCATCTTCTCTTCCCCATTAGAGATTTCTAGATCATGCAAATAATAACCTGCCCCTTGTAAGTTAGTTGTTCATTGTTAAATTGTTAATTGTACCTTTTCCATTCCTTCTTCTAATAACCTCTTCTGTACATTTATCTTTGCCATTTGATCAATTATGATGAACTCCAAAGGTGAAATAATAAGATAAATGAGTCATCTTCAGATTTGGAGTTTATCTTCAATGAGATAAGAAAGTCCTTGGAGGTAAATCGTCTTGCCAAAGAAGCTTTAATGAATGAGAAGGTTGGGGTAGACAGGAAAATATGAAAGTTGGAAGCAGAGGTCCAGACATTGGAGAAGGAGAAGATAATGGAGGATAATACTGTGACTTCTGCCAAAAATGAGGCTGAGGATGCAAATACTATTGTCGAGCTAGCTAGAATTCATGTGGTGGAGGTGAAGACCAAGGTCGTCAAGGATAAAGAAGATGCCTTCACAAGGAGTTGGGATAAAGTTTTTGCTAATGCCTCCATATAGATTAATTATTTAAAAAAATTTCTTACAAAAATTCCCCACTCTGGGAAAATTTGACACTACTGAAGAGTCCAAGCCCTTACAACTACACCACACTTGCACCCCTTCATATTGATTAGGAGAATTATAATGAGGAAGTTATTGGTGAAACTGCTGATAAAGAGAAATTTGTGGTCATTGAGCAGGCTGAAGGTCATGTCACTGCTGATAAGGATAAGGTGGGGAAATAAATCCCTATAGTTTTGTTAGGAGTTTTTCTTTTGCTTTTCTTAGCTTATTTTTATTATTATATCGATGTATGGGTCTTGCCCTGGTGTAACCCCTTCTTTTGTATTAATGAAATGAAATTCTTGTTCATATATTGTTGTCTTAGATTATTCTTGCAAGTTCTTTTTCTTAACAAATACTTCCTTCTGATCACCTGCTTTATAATTTAATGAAAGATTGGCATATCTAGTCACCGTTCAAAATGAGTTTCAGGAAATATGTAGTCGATTGTTTGACACTAGTCCCAGTGAGGTCAACGAATATGATCTTGAGGGATTACTTGGTCATTATGCATCTTCCTTGGCCAAATAACTATAATTAAGTTTTCACTGTATTTTTTATCGATTAGTTGCAGAAAACACTGCCTATCATGACATGAGTTTTGATCTACAAAAGAGACATTAGGAATCAATGGCAAGTCTTCACGAAGATTATGAGAAGAGGTTGTCTGACCTACGGACGAGTGTAAATTTGACTTAAAGATGCTTTCTCTAGCCTTAACTTATTCCAAGAAAGAGTCCATTCTTAATGGTTATTTAAAAGGTTCCAGAGGGGTCTCCCCAATGATTGAGTAAGAAGATAACACCTTTCTTGTTGAGCTTGAAGGTCTTAAGAAGTCAGGGCCTTCTGACCAAAATGAGGGTATTTCGTTTTTTTCAAAAGCAGAATGCTCGCCTAGTGGAGGAATTAGAGAAAATAATAAAATCCCTGGGCCAATATTTTCAGCAACATAGGATGAATTTGCACTAAATGGAGGAAGATCGAACCATGAAAAGTCTGTTATACCAATCTACAAACATTAAAATTAATTTTCCATCATTAAGAGGCTAAATAAGAAGGTATATCACCTCACATATCAATTTCATAAGCATCCTCACACAGTTTGGATGGAAGGCTATAATGAGTCCCTTGAACATATTGGAGAAGAGTTTGATTAGGCAAAGAAAGAGGGCTATAAGAATGGTTGGTCCAATGCTCTGATAGTAGTGAAGGTTCCAAAAGAGAATGAACTACGATACTGGCATGACCCGAGTTTCTTAGAGTTTTCCAAACCTCATTTCAATCTTGACGCCTCGTGGATTCCTCCAGATACTATTCCCATGAGTTTAATAAGAAAATAACTTGGAGACTATGGCCTTGGTAGAGATTAAAATCTAAGTCGACATGGGTCAGCTCTAGTAGTTACCCTAGGATTAGATATCTATGAACGATTATTACTCCTTACGCTTTAGATGTTCCTTATACTGGTTTTTTAAGTTCAACAAGTAAGCAAAGCTCTCTTTGTGATTAAATATTTTGTTACAATCTGTTTTTATAATGTCGTGTAATAATCTTCAAGTTATAATATAATGTTATATTTATGCCTTCCATTAATTCTTTTTCCTTTTCACAAGTAGATGTAATCAAGTTGTTTCATGTTTGATCATAACATATTGATGAGTTTTGCTGAAAAATGATTCTACTAGTAGTTTAGTCTTTTGATAACATGGTCATCCATTGCCTTACTAATCCGCCAAACTAATTACTAAGGTTGGATGAACCTGGGTTGTCTAGTCTTAAGATTTACTAACGCACTATTATTGATCATATCGATGGATGCTGCTATTTTAAACAAACGTCAACATTCGTTACCTTATATGACCAAATGTGTTTAGATTTACCCTTTCATTTAGCCAATTGTGGTCGGATCTTGTCATCCGAATGATTGCAATGCATTTCCTAAATTCTGTGAACTTCTTGTTCTTGGTCTGCCCTATAGGTGAGATCATATATTAAGTAATTTTGGTGAACTTCTTGTTCTTCGTCTACCCCAAAAGCAAGGTCATACATGAATTATTGTGTTATGATATGTTTTCCAGTTGTCGAGTTCTAATTTGTTTCTAATATGTCTTTAAGTTTGACATTTGGTAAGGTATTTAGCACATCTCCCCATACCAACAAAAAGAATAAACAAAATGACATCATTCATTAATAGAATAGATATTATTTATCATTAAAAGTCACATAGCAGAATTGTAAGAGCTCAAAATTTAAAGACTTTACATGTTTATTATCTTAGGTGGTCGACATTCCAAGGGTTTTTAAACTGCTCTCCTTACAAGGTTTCAATTTTGTAAGTTCCTAGTCGGACGGTAGGAGATATTCTATATGGACCATGCTAGTTAGGCTCCAACTTCTTCCATACTTGAATCATTTATTCAACACGTAATATCCCTCTTTTAGATTGCGCAGTTATACAGTTTTGTTGTAAAATCGAGAAGTTAGTTATTGGTACCCTTCCACTCATAGTGTTGCATATTCTCTGACTTCTTCTGCTAGGTCCAGATTTAGTCTTCTCATTAAGTCGCTCTTTGGTGAGTCAAAATTTAGAAAACGGTGATGGGCAAACCAATTTCCATTGGGACTATGCTTTTGTTCCAAAGTCCAACACATAAGGTGTCTAACCTTTTTCCGTCCTCGGTGTTGTCCTGTATGCCCATGGAACACTTTGGAGTTCATTATTCCAATTTATTTTAGCATTGTCTAATCGCTTCTTTTTTCCATTGAGTACGGATTTTTTCGTTACTTTTATTTGTTTGTTGCGTTGAGGATGGCCAGGTGCATAATGAAGTTTTTGAATTTTGGTGCGCTCACAAGAGTCTTAGAACTCCTTATTATCAAATTGAGTGCCACGATTGGCGATGAAAGCATACGACATCCATACCAGTAAATGATGCTCTTACAAATGAAGTTGAAGACTTTTTCATATGACATTTCCACCAAGGGTTCATCTTCCACCCATTTAGTGAAGTATTATACAACCACGACCAAGTATTTGAACCTGTCTTTGGTTTTAAGTAAAGGGCCAACCAAATCTATTCCCCACATTACAAAAAATGGGGAGATATGATTGGCATAAGTGAACCCCCGAACTCTTGTGGATGTTAGCATAGTTTTGACACTCTACATACCTCTTCACATATTTTAAGTAGTAAGCCTTCATTGTGGGTTAGTAGTCGACTAAGAGGCTACATGCTTTACTAGTGTTTGGCTAGCTAAATGTGATCTATAATAGCCTTCATGTATTTCTTTAATCAAGTTATTGACTTAGACTGGATGGACACATATGGGTAATACAATGATGAACCCTCTTCTGAATGGGATATCCCTATCGAGAACATACATCGCTGCTTTTTACCTCAGTCTCATGGTTTCTTTAGGGTCTGCGGGGAGGATATTGGTCTCTAGATATGCTCGTATTTGATCCATCCATGATGTCCCCAAGTCTAGTTCCATTATATATTGAAAATATCTTCCTATGTACCCTAATATGTAAGGATTTCCATGGGAAATGTTATTATTAACTCTATCCTTGTGGCAGATGCCAATCTGGAAAATGTTTCTGCTCAAGCATTACCTCAAAATTATGACCATCTTGACCGCTGGGTGTTTTGCTAACTACTCCTTCATTTTATTCAAATATTTTACCATAGACTCCTCTCTCAACTCATAGATTCCTAAAACTTATTTTAATATGAGTTGAGAATCATTGTGTGCTCATATTTTTTCTACACCAAGAGAGGATGCCTATCCAAACCCTGTTGTGAGTGCTTTGTACTTAACCTCATTATTGAAGGCCTCAAATTGGTATATAAGGGCATACACCACATCAATGTCATTTGGTGTTATAGTGATTAAACGTGATCCACTTCTAATGGCATGAGATGAACCATTTACGAACATTTTATAGATCAAATGGCCTTCATTTAAATCTTCTTTTAGCAAGTTCTCATAATTTAATAGTTTTTTCATTTTCTCCAAGTCGCAGTCAATTTCTTCCTGATTGGTTGATGAATTAGAGAACCTTAATATCCCATAGGAGTCTTCTCATTTGATTGGACAGATGAGTTCTCTTTCAAAAAAGTCTACTTGGTTTGCTTTGGGGCTGAACTTTCTTGCATGTAAGTTCTCTTTTCCTCTTTTGCTGCTGAGATCTTTTCCGTAGAACTCTGCTCAGCCGATTTTTCTTCGTAAGTGAATTCAACTGTAAAATTTTCCAGGGCGTGGCCCTTAATGACCGTTCTAAGTTCATAATGTATGTAATACTATCTTATTTATATAACCCAAGCCATTAGTCCGTGATTTCACAAGTTTATGAACAGCTTGGCATAGAGGCAGGTCTATATAGAAAAAATAATATGGGCCTTAAAGTATAGATTCATCCTACGGGAAGCCTTAATTAAAGCTAGTGCCATTTTTTCTAGCCTTGGACATAGAATCTTCACTCCTCAGTATGTATTATTAGTATAGTAAACTAGTTTGATACTTTGTTTTCTTCTTGGAGCAACGCTGAGCTGGCCGCTGATTCAGGTACAACTAAGTAGAGGTAAACTTTCTCCCCCATGACAGGGCTTTGAAGCAGAGGTTCAGATCCCAAATATTTTTTCAACTCCAAAAATAAAGCCTCAACATTCATCATTCCATTCAAATGTCTTTCGTAATACTTTAAAGAAGGGTAGGAAATTATTGGTGACTCGTGAAACGAAACGGTTTAACGTAGCTACATGCCTTGTTAACCTTTGAACCTCCTTTTCGTTTGTCAGAGAATGCATGTTGATTAGTGCTTGAATTTAATATAGCTTTTCCTTAAAGCCTCGCTAATTGACTATGAAGCCTAGGAACATCCATTCTCCTACTCCGAAGACACATTTTATTGGGTTGAGCTTTATTTTGTGCTTTTCTAGCTGGTTGAATGTCTGCCCCAGATCTCTGATGTGATCATCTGCTATTTTTCTCATGGTGAGCACGTCATTAATGTGCAACTATATGTTTTTGTTGATCTGGTCCTCAAACACTTTGTTTACCACACTTTAGTATGTTACTCTAGCATGTTTTAGCCCCAAAGGCATAACATTGTAGCAGTAGGTACCTCAGCTTGTGATAAACGAAGACTTTTCTTGATCTTTTGGTTTCATCTTGATCTAGTTGTATCTTGAGTACACATCTATGAAAATGCGTAGCTCATGTCTTGAAGTCAACTAACTGACCAATTCTAGACAAAGGATAGCGATCTTTTGAGTATGCTTTGTTCAGGTTGGTGAAGTCAACACACATACGCTACTTGTTATTCTTTTTTCTGACCATCACTACATTGGAAAGCCATGATGGATACTTGACGTCTAGAATGAAGTGCACTTTCTATAACTTCTCTACTTCTTCTTCTATGACCATGATCTTTTCTTGATTGAAGACACGCAATTTTTGTTTGATCGGCTTAGCATCCTTGACTATGTTTAGCTCATGGAAGATGAATTTTGGACTAGTCCCTAAAATATCCTCATGAATACAAGCAAACACGCTCTTCTATCATCTAAGAAAATCAACTAATTATTTCTTGAGGGTAGGTTTTAGTGATGATCCTCTTTAGGCCATCCTCTTCGAGTGTTCGTCATCCAAGATAATTGGTTTAATATCTTCTACGAACTGCCCTTTGACTAACTCTTTTCTAGCTCGGGGATCCAACATTTCAATTTGGTAGGTTGTGGTAAGTTTCGTCTATCCTCCTACTCTTTCGAGTTATATTTACATTCCCTGGATTCCACTTGATTTCCTTTCATTACACCCACCACATAATAAGTGAAAAACTTTAAGTACTGGTGTACGATGGGGGGAACATGCTCAAATTTCTCTAGCCCTACTTTGCCAAATATAAAGTTGTATGCTGAGTGGAATTTCTTGAATCATATCTGTACATTAGGTGGGTCATGTGTCGATCATAACTTCCAACTCAATTGTGACGAAAGGATATATCTTTTCTCGGCAGACTTATAAAGAAATCGTAAAGCAAGACGTCATTAAAACTATCATTATCGACCATAAATCTTTCAAAATTTCTTTCATATACCATTATAGAGACAACCAATGGATTGTCATTCTGATATAACACACTAAATAAGTCATCTTTGGAGAAGCCGACACAAGACGATCATTTCTTACCTTCCTAAGTCGGTATCCACATTACAACCAATAGGTTATTGTAATGAAGTTATAACCAAAAGAGATCATTTTTACCTAATGTACAGGCTCCATGGCTCACTTAGATAGACTTGGGTCATCCTCAGAATCATCGTTTCTACTTTTTTCTTCTCGTCAGGTCTTCTGCATGAAGACTCTGATCATCTTTTGGGTTTCTACAAATCCCTTTAATCTGTTCGTCCACCATTGTCCATAAATTTTAACAATTTTCCCATCCTGATTAGATTTTATATCTTGTTCTTTAGGGCTATGCAAGTTCAGTATTATGGTCGTGATCCCTGTGGAACTCATAGTATTTTCTATGATCCTTTATATTTTCTAGGGATTTTAGTTTATCGGGACACTTTAGATCTTTATTTCTACAGATTACTCAAGGATATGATGGACACTGATGGTCAGAGGAGTATATTCATCATATCTCTTTGGTTTGTAAGCCTTTTGTCTTTCTACTCTTCTTCTTCGAGCTGTTGCTAGCGTTGGATTTGGAGCTACTAACTTCTTTAGGAGCTATAGTTTCTTCAACATTCATAATCTTCTTAGATTTTTCTAATGACGCAGTCATCATTTGGGTGGTTCCTTAGCTAACACCCATAATAGCTTTCCTGATAGCAGACCATTCATTAGGGTTGTAATTACTGTTTTCTCATTGTTATTGGTTACATTTAGTTTCTCTCTAATCAAACATGAGCTCTCGAGTCATCTCGTCATCCTTCTATCAAACGTTCAACAGATGAGTCACCCCTTTATCAGGCATTGTTCCAAAGAAAAAGTTATGGATGAAGCGATCTACTAACTGTTGAAGACTTGAAATTTTCCCTCGTGATAGGATATTGTACTATATTTTCATAGATCTCATGATCATGCTGGAGAATTCTTGCCAATGCATCCCATCTGGTATAGAATAAATATCGGTGTCGATCGGGTCAGTCTTACCATCATACTTCGGGGTTACCATTGGAGGTTTAAACCTTATGAGCGTGGGATAACCCTCAATTGACAGTCCAAATGGATATCCTTTCACAAACCCTCTATGCAAAGGAGCCTTTATAGTAGCAATCTCCCCCAAGAGATCTTTCGAATGATGGATTGATCCTTTCTATGATTGGTCATCTTGTTCAGCCACGTCTGTGATGAATTTACATCGTCGATAACGACTTTCTATTAAACTCTCTTTTTAATAAGTTTATTCGATGTGCACCGACTTATGTGTTGCGTCCCCACATCTGGAAAAATACTCTGTCCTCCTAGAAGTAGACCTCGAATCTTCTCTGTAATGTTTAAATCTAGCGGGATCTCAATGATGTTGCCTCCTCACTACTTGTGGGCCTAAGTAAACAAATGAAAAAGCTATGTTCAACCTTTCCAGTACACTAGGACTTTTTTCAGAGAAGGTCTGTTCTTCGTCAAAACCAATTATTCTAAGAGACGAGGTAGCTCTTGAGCAGTATAACCTGTCATTTTAAGATCCATAATATGTGGACCTATTCACCTCTTTTTATGATCCTTCGCTTAGTCTCCTTAGGTTCTGTAACGCTCGAGTATGATATGTATATGTTCCTCCTCGACAAGGAGCTGAAGGTGGCATTTCCACTCTTTTACCTAAGTGTTTTCCTCCTGCTTAGTGGGATGGTTCTCCTATAGGTTTTCCCTATCTAGACTAGAGTGTCTGCATCAGCTATTTGACACTTTTGCACATTGCTTTTTAACCTCTATCTAAGTTCATCATAATTTCTTATATGTCACCCACTCCAATAGGGGTTGAAGGTGGAATGACTGTCCTCCGAATCTTCTCCCATTCTAGGATTGAAAATGATATCTAAAGAGTCACTGTTCAAGGGTTTATGGATAGTAGATGCTAGGAAATACCAAATGGCTTTTCGTTCACATAGACAAGGCCGATATATTATCGTCCAAAATTGGTATATGGATTTATAGATATTAGATGAGAAATACCAAAAATAAAATATAACAAATAAATAAATTAATGGAGTAGATTAAAGAGAGAGGTGAGAAATTGGGATTGACACGGGGGATTAACATGTTTGACCAATTGGATGCCTACATTCATAGGTGATTGTGCAAGGGTTTATTACTCAATAAATAAATATGGTTACAAACTCTCAAAGTTATCTCTATCCGTATCTTGATTTTCTTGTTCTCCTCCGTCAGATTGGAGTATGTGTTATTAATAGGGGAAAGTGTGTGTGTGTGTGTGTGAGAGAGAGAGAGTAAATGGATAGTCGGAGTGCCTTTATAAGTCAGACAATTGCACCCTTTTACATTCTAAAAGTAGTTAATTAATGTTTAATTACAATGAGCTGAAGGGACCACCCTAAGTGTATATACTATCAATTTATCGTGGTCGGCTGCCAAGCCGATGAGGAGCAGTATTGAGCAGACTAGGGAGATGATGTGCTGACCATATTCAGTTAGTGAGTCAAGCTTCTTCTGATGACAAGTGTCACAATACCATTGGTTCACGTCACATTCCATATTTATGAAACAATATCTACTAATGGGATATCATAATCTAAGATCTTTCTCGAATGCCGATTCCTTTGAGTTATGATCTCCGATCCACTTTCACAATGATTTCCCATCTTATGGAGATTTGAATCTAATAAGAATCTCACCCATAACAATATAAACAATAATTGTCAAAGAATTCCAAGCTTCATAACCCTAGGGATTGAGAACATACACGCCATTTGCAAACCATTAAGATTGTGCAAATCTAGTCAGTACCTAGACTTGAATATATTGTTCATAATCATGTTTAAACTATCAGATGATAGGGGTGTGCATCTGTTCGAAGTCATCATATTTGAAGAGATTTTCATCCAATCCAATTGATGTCGATGTTTCAATTTTGAAATCCAATCCAATCCGAACAAAAGTCGGGATCCAATCCAATTAAGGTTGGATTGGATCAGTTTTTTAATCGGATTTGATTCCTATAATTTTATCATTATTAAATAAAAATTGTATTGAATTTGGATCAAATAAAATACAATATATCCAATCCAATCCATCAAATTTAGTACTATAAAATATAATATTTGTCATTTAACCTGATATAAGTGATGAGGTGTATACGACTACAAAATAATAAAAATATTCTATCCAATAGAACTGCGACAGATATTTCCTTTTTAACATATTTTATGTATAGTCCGTTTAAATTTGTTTCATCGGTTCTTATATATATAAAATAAAAGTCGATCGAATCAATGTCGGTTTTATAAAATTTAAATTCAATTCGATCCAATTTAAGTCAATTTCATAATAGGATTGGATTTGTTTGGATTTGATCGATCGGTTTAATTATTTGGTTTCGATCTTACACACCCTTATCGAACATAACCATAAAAATGTCCTATGGTTTAATCTAGACTACTAAGATTACGCTCACAACTTTATCGATGGGATGACGACTCCATATCTAGGTTGTGAACTGATCAATTGTACTAGAACCCACTTCACTAAAAAAAGGAGATTTGTAATTGCCATTAGCAGTTAAAAATTATCTTTATAATTGCTATTTTCCGTCAGGATTTAAGGGTCACAAAATATTGTCACTCCTAACAACAATCACAATTTTTTATCAAACCCATGGGGGTTATAACAGGGTGACAACAATTACCTCTCCCATTTTGTAACTGCTGTAGAAGTGAAAAATATTGAATTTGTAACAGCTAACAGTAGTTACAAATATAATATTCATAACTCCTGATAGCAGTTACGAAATTGGGATTAGTGACAAATTTGTGACTGCTATTAGCAATTACAAAGGTTAAGTTTGTTAAGTTTATCACTGCTAAAAGCAGTTACAAATGTCTTTGTATTTTTAAGAAATTACGTAGAATATTCTTTACTTATCTTGTAGACATAAAACTTGTTTAAACTTAAATTTAATGGTAAAAATAATATCACATTAGCCCACTCCGGGCATTATACAAGTCTAAAAAAAATAAAAAAATGTCAATTATATTTCGGACATTCCAAATATCCTGTACACATAAAACTTATTTAAACTTAAATTTACCATCAAAGTAGATAATTTATTTATATATAAAATGCACCCCCTACTCTCCATTACAACACCAAAGAGTACTAATTATTCAAAACAACAATAGCAATACAAGAGTTAAAAACTAAAATAGTTCAAAACAGTACTAATTGATCACTCAGCTCCTATAAAGTTTTTATCTTTTATGCTTGCCCTGAAATGAATTAACACTTTATATGAAATGCCGCTATTTTTTTCCCAATGAGTTTTAGCTCGTGTGTGCTTGAAGAGAACACAAAACCATTGACATGATATTATTCAAACTCCCTGGCTATAAAACTATGCCCGTTTGCCAAATGTGCAAGCCTTGTCGATACTTCACCATCTTTGAAAAACTGGAGTCAAGAAAGTATTTACGTTGTGAATATATTTCAAAGACAGTAAATAAAATTAAGGTATTATTATAGTCAAGCCAATTCACTCAAAGTTTTTATTACTAAAATATTTTTATCACTCCTAATGGCAGTTACAAATGATTTTGTTACCGCTCTTAACAGTGATAAAATTTATCACTCCCATTAATAGTTACAAGCAGGCAGTCAGAAAATCATTATTTGGTGTAGTGATCATAATTGTGATCTTCCATGATTAAGCCAAACCCATTTCACTGAATTCTTAATGTGCCCAATTGATCGAAATTGCATACAATATACTTAAACATAAATATAAAGTACTATCGCAATCATGATTCTCATTTCAATTAAACTTGACTCACCTTTGTTAAAATAAACTCTATACATGATTTTAAGAATAAAAACCCAATAATATCCCACTTCGTATTAAAGCCACCCATTCCCTCTACATGAATTTTAAAAGCCTTAACTGGTATGATGATTTTCCCTCTTGTGACTCCTTGGTTCTTTAGAATTAGCAATTGCACCATTATTTTCATAATAAAGTGCAATAGATGACTACATTAAAGGAACCCCGCCCAAGTCACTTAGGATGTTCCGGAGCCAAATCGCTTCCTTTTCTACCTCCGGAGTTACAACACATCTGGATTCCATGGAGGAATTAACAATACATAATTTCTTGATACTCCTCCAACTTATGGATCACCTTCTACGGTAAACACGCATCTTGTGGTTGACTTCCTTGAATCTCTATCTGACTAAAAATATGACTTTGTGTACCCAATATGTACAAGACTATTCGCTGAGTAAACCAACATATAATCTCTAGTCATTTTTAGGTAATTGAAAATGTACTTTACTTCAGTCCAGTGATCCTCATTTGTATTAGATTGGAATATGCTGGCCATGTAAATGACAAAGAAAATGTCTAGTCTTGTACACAACACAATATACATGAGGTTTCTCATTGCCAAAGAATAAGGTATATTCCTCGTCCTCACTATCTGATCAGCTGTCGTAGGACACTGATCCTTAAATAAAAAGATTATATTTCTAAATGGAAGAAACCATTTCTTAAAATATTTCATGCTAAAGTTTTTGAGCATATCATTGATAGAAGTGGCTTGGGATAAGCCCAGCATCCTATTTTCCTGATCACATGGAATCTTAATTCGAAGGACGTGGTTGGCTTCTCCTAACTCCTTCATATAGAATTTATTATAAAACTACACTCTTATACTAGATAACATAACCACATCATTCCCAATTAGGAGAATATCATCCATGTATAGTACTAGAAATACCATCATGATTCTATCATACTTCTTATACACACAATTTTTATATGAGCATTGGTCAAAACCATAAGATTTGATTTCCTGATCAAACCGGATGTTACAATACCTTGATTCTTACTTCAGTCCATAAATGGATCTCTTAAGCTTTCATATCTTACTTATCTATCCATTTTCTATGATTCCCTTGGGTTGCATCATATAGATGCACTCGTCAAGACCACCGTTCAAGAACGCATTATTGACATCCATTTGCCAAATCTCAACATTGATATGAGCCGCATTGGATAAAAAATCTAGATATACTTTACCATGGCTAATAACTTGAAGGTTTACTCATAGTCAATATCATCTTTTCGAGTAAACCCTTTCGCCACAAGCCTTGACTTGTTTCCATGTTACCATATACCCTTCTTTTCTTCTTGTATATCCTTCTTTTCTATTGATTTCATCTCACATGGAAACTCTACAAGCTCCCAAACCTTATTATAAAACATCGAATCCGTGTCAATATTCAAAGCCTATAACTAAAGCTCAAAGTCTTGTCTTGGAGTGTGTTGTTGTAGTTCCCGGTATTTAGTTCATTTTGCCCTAGTATCTCACCAAAGTGATTACCCAAATACTTTAACCTATCAGGCTAACTTTTGAATCTCCCACTACAACGTGGCTCCATTTCTTGTCTAGTGAAGGTGACACATGTATCCTAATCATAAAAAATATTCCCACTACTGCTATGAATTGTATTATCGATATATTGTATTTCATCTTATACGGGTGGTTTAAAAGTAATTACTTGTTCTTCACCTCTTAGCTCTTACAAGATAATATTCCTCTTGGATTTGTGATTTATCATGTAATCATCCTCTATGTACTAGTCCTTAGGATTATAAAATAGACCACCTTTATTTTCTTTTAAGTAAACTACGAAGAAACATACTTTTGTCCTTGATTCTAACTTAATCGACTCCTTCCTTAACATGTGTGCTTTGCAATCTATTCACTGTTTCGTGGGCATTTCTAATACTAACTTAGAAAGAACTAAATTCAATAAATAATTAGTCTTCTCTAATGTATAAACCCAAAATAATAAAGGAGATCCGAATAACTCATCATGGATATAACCATGTCTAAAAAGTCTTATTACTTCTTTTCGCCACGCCATTTTATGAGTGATCGTTGCACATAATTGGGATTTAATTCCCACCTATGATAAGTGATTCCTAAATTCTCCCAATATGTACTCATCTTTGTGGTCATATCCTAAAGTTCAAATTAGTTTACCACACCCATGTTCCTCCTCAACCTTGTACATTTTAAACTTATCAAATGCTTCAAAATTTGTGCTGAATAAGGTACACTTATCCAAATCTCGAGTAACTATCAATGAAAGTGATGAAACACTCATAGACACCTATTGTACGTATTATCATAGGGCCACAAAAATCAGAATGAACCAATTCCAACACATCTTTGTCTTTAACTTATAAAACTAATTAATATTTCTTCTAATAGCAGGAACATAAAAATAATTTTCTAAAATTAACTTTTTTTCTACACAAAAATTCAAAACTAAATTTCCTACTGCTAAAGTTGTTGACTTGCTATTATCCCCCGTGAATAAAAACATTTCTTCATCACTGAGCTCCCTGGTTACCTAGAATTCTTGCAAAGAATTGCAAACTTGATTAGTGACTCTCGAATCGACACACCAGGTTCCACTAGATTGTACCACAAAAAATGCCTCAATGACTAAGGGGAAATTATCTTTCCATTCTTCTTTTCTAAGTATATCAAACACTGCTTCTTCTAATATCCCAGCTGCATGTAGATATAACACCTTTCTCTTAGCTGTTTACCTGATACCCAAGGCTTAAGCACAATTTTAACCACCACATTTTGTTCTTCTTCTTCTTCTTCTTCTTCTTCTTCTTCTTCTTCTTCTTCTTCTTCTTCTTCTTCTTCTTCTTCTTCTTCTTCTTCTTCTTCTTGTTATGTTTAGGGATATAATAATATTAGCCTCTCTCAATAATCTGAAAAACACAATTTTTTTTATGAAGTTCCTAAAATTTGGAGTTCTTCAAGTAGTTACGATAATACATAGTGAAATTTGTTCATAGAATAATTTATGTGAAACTGCTTAAAGGACTTTTGGAGTGATTGGTGCATGGAGTCGATATGGATTTCCCCGTCGATTTTTCATACAAGCACTTTTAGTTCACCCAAGATGGACATCATGTTAAGGACATGATTTGTAACACCCGCCCTCGTGATTTTATCATACTTGTAATATTTGGTGACATGGTATGAAAAATTAGGCTTAGGATTTGTTAAGGTGGACCATGAGCCAAATTTGGGTAACTTCGTGGCCTTCATGCTCGTAGAATCGGAATTTTTAAATCACGAAGTTTAAATAGAGTAAGTTAGAGGTCGTTCGGACGAGGGGTCTATCTTGTTCGAAAAAGACGTTCGAATAATGTTCGAACGAAACTTATAACAACTTGGGTGATTCATTCATCGCGCGTCGTGACATCTCGTTAGAACTCCTCATTGTAAAGGTCATTCAAATGAGTTAATAATCTCGTACGAATGAGGCTCAGGAACATTCAAATGACCGGACCTGAGCTTGAAAATCTTATCCTTTTTAACATGATGTCACGATGTGAGTTATCGAATTTGATGATGCGTCAACTTCTCAGCAGTCCAGATTAAACATGGGATAAAAGACTAGATTACCCTTGGCTTAAAGGGTGGGGTGTAGTGACACTGAAGTAAATTGGACCTTAAGGGTTTGGGGGTATTTGAGTGTGATTCGTCCATTCTAGGGCATTTGTACATCAGATTTCTCCCCCGTCTCTCGAGCCTTGAGAGCTCCCCCAGCCCCAAAACACCATAAACCACCCTATCACCACCACCTTTCCACTTTGTGCCACCATATTCCCCTCATTTTCCACTATATATAAGCCTTACACACCCATTTCAACCATGGTCGGGCAAAGCTACGAAATTTGGAGATGTTGTTAGGATTTTTGGAGAAGAAGAAGAAGACGAAATGTAGAAGGTTAATGGAGCTAGAAGGTTTTTTTTCTGGAGATTCCATGGAGGAAAACTTAGTGGATCTAGGCGACCACTTAAAGGCCACCTTAGGAGGTAGGAGGTTTCCATATTTTTCTACCTTCATCCTACCATTATTGAAGCTTCATTTGAGGTGGGAAAACTCAACTCTTTAGTTTAAAAACTATATTTTCCATAGTGTTGGTCTTGTAATTAGAGTTTGCAACAGTATGATTGATATATGATTTAAGAATGATATTTCTTATGATTTGTGAAAATGGGTTTACAAAAGGTTTCAATGGTTTTTAGAAAAATGATATATTTCAAGAAAACTTGGTGTTTAAACATTTTTATGGAATAAAAATGTCGGAGGAATGTTTATCTTATTGGGAATATTTAATGAACAAATATCTTCAAAGTTTTCTTTAAAACATTGGGATTTTTATATAACTGGAAATTTACCTAAGTTTTGGAGAATTAAAAATGTCTTTTAGCTTGAAAAGCATGTTTCGCCAATATTGTGAAATTTCTAGAATGAACCATGTGTTAGACCCATTTAATAGGATTTTTGGACTTACAATCCATATTCTCATGTACATGAACTTATAGTATTTTGATGATGAACATATAAACAAGTTTAATGAGTATTTTTATTGGGTTTAAACATGAAATAAAGAAATAGAAATTTCATCCTTCAAAGTGGGTTAAAGGGTGTAAAAAATGTGATAAATCGATATTTCAAGATTACATGTGAAATAAAGAAAAAAAAATCTTGTAAAGTAGTCTCCAAAATGTCGAATGATGCCTTTGATAAAGAAAGTGATAAAATAAAGAGATCTCCAACTTAACAAATATATTACTCCAAAGTGTTAAACAAGTGTTAATGAGTTATAGACATTTAAGAAGTTAGTTTGGGTAATTTAATAATGTTTTGGGAAATAACACTTATGAAAATGAAGGAAAAGACAAGCTTGGAAACAAATCGGTAAAATGGTAATTTTACGTAAAGAGGAACATTTTTGTGAAATAAAAATATTGAAAAAGGTGTTACACAAAATGGTCCTAAATGAACGTGATTTTTGAGATAAAATCAATGCAAATGTATAAAGGACAAGAAATGATAAATTTAAAGTGTAACATAAGTTGGGGTGAAACTCCGAATTTTGGCTTCGACCAAAAAAAAGTGGAATAATGTGGACATTTTTAAAATGTGAAAACACATTAATATGAACTAGGATGACTCCGAAATAATCAAGGAGGGCCTGGAGCCCTTCCCGGAGCCCTGTAGTGAAAGTCCCAAAATCACTAGTAAAAGGATATGGCAGCATAACCGATGGTGTGGAGCCTGTTAAAGTATGCAGATATTGAAAGATTATGAGAAAATATTTTGAAAAATGGAACATGTTAAGAAATAGGTTGGGTCGAAAATATGGAAAGAGATAACCTTTCTTGAATGAATTAATAATATTCCGGTAAAGGATAACGTGGACAAGTAATGCAAGAAAATTGATCAAAAGCCCAAGAATTAAAATGAATGGTAAAGTGAGATGACTAAATGTGTAACTAAGCAACCTAATGAGGTTTAGCCCATAATTAACACAAGAGTGTGTTTACGAATGACTTTCAAAGAAAAATAATTATTTTCTAACACGATGATTGCGTGTGTTGAATGGTAATTTTCAATGAAAATACTAAAGTAAATTTGGTATGAGCAAAATGGGTAATTTCGGTAACAGAATTACGTTTCCTTAAACAAAGGGTGTTTGTTCAAAGTATTTAATCGGGTGACTTAAATCATGAGATAAAACTTAAGTCAAGTAATACGGGGTTTCTTTTAAGATTAAGGCGAATTAATCAAAATAAGTAACGTTTTGGAATAAAAATAATTTCATGCATTAAAGTATATATATATATATATATATATATATATATATATATATATATATATATATATATATATATATATACATGGTAGTTTCATATGCACATAGATATAATGTGTTTAAGTCTCTTTTCTGTCATTCGATTCTATATTGCATTGTTGTATTTGTCTCATTCCCTCGTCTTTATTATAGCAGGGTGGGTGCAGTTCCATATTTTGAGAGAGTTGAACAAATAAGTTCCCTTTTTATTTTAAGTTAGTAGCTCTGTATGCTTGGAATCCGAGGATACTTCCCATGGTTCCCTCACGTAGCTTAATCTAAATGGGAAATTGCATCCTAAACAAGTGAAATTCTAATTAAATATAACTGAACTAACGACATTACGCCGATTGTTTCTTGCATTTCACACTTGTCGGACTGGGTTGACCATGGGTAACCCATAAATCCGGGCCAGGGCACTACAAATGGTATCAAAGCTCTAAGTTCAAGGTTTCTTTCGGGAGTGACTGTAATACCTCGTATTTTTATGCTTTATAAATTTGGGGATATATTATATCTAATATGAGTTATTAATTTAATATAAATCCGGAAATTAATTACTTTATAATTATTAACGTGATGTGAGTTAGTAATTATGGAAAACTTGTTGAATATTACTAATGAGTAGAGTAATATATAATATTGGCTCTATTAAATGTCAAGAGTGAATAAAATGATAATTTTGGAAATTTGAGTCGGGACGCGCCCGTATCGCGTCGGAACTAAATATTGATTAATAAACGTGAAAAAATTATAAGTTGCTCATATAGTCATTTTGAGTGCGCCAAAGTGTCCGGAAGGGTCGAGATAGTCAGAAAAGTGTACCCCGGGGTTTAGTTTGGGTCTCGGGGTGTTTTTAGGCCTATTTAGCACCCCGGGAGGGTATTTTGGACATTTTGCATTTTTGGGTAATTAAACCCACGAAATTTATTAGGTTATATCAGCCATTTGGAATGGTCCTTTAGGGTTAGCAGCCTCAAAACCTTAGAACGTCCATAGGAGAGGGAAGGAGAAAGCTTTCCAAGTAATCCAAGGCCAAAGATTCACCCGGTTGCACCGCCACCACCACCAACGCGTAGATCGCGCGACGGGGAACGTAACCACACCAAATTCGTCCATAAATCAGAACTCTGAAATTCCCAGGCAAGTATTTACCTTGCTTGTTTTCGTTAATGCATCATTCATGTTAGCCTAGGGTGATTAGGATGAGTTTCATAGAAGAAAACCCACGTTGGAGATAGGAAAATCGCATGTAGTGATGATTTGAGTGATAATCTGAAAACCCCTTCATATCTAGAGGCTTAACCACGAATTTATGATGAATTAGGAGTAGAATTTCTGGAAAAAGACTGATTAGAACAAAGTTAAAGAATTTCTAGGGTTCTTGAGATTGATATGAGTTTTGGCCTATTAATCCATGGTTATTAATGAAAATTCGAATGCTTTACGTAGAAGATGTATGATATGGTTTATACTATTTGTAGTACGAATTTTTGGGAGTTTGGGTGTGAAAAATATGGATTTGATTGAGGTTGGATTATGAAACATGTAACTGTTAATCTGCAGAATTTTCCATACCTGTTTGATCGATCGATCGAACTAGGAGTGTCGATCGATCGACGCATCGATCGATCGAGCTCCTGCCATCGATCGATCGACCCCTTCTGGCAAACTCATATTTCCCCTTTTAAATAGTTGAATTAAATTTAAATGAGTAATACTCCTTAGACACCCTTATCAAAATATTTTTGGAGATAAAGAAGACCAGTAGGACTTATTAATAATTACGAAACCCTTAATGTAGGACGAGATTTGCATTTTTGGGATGTTTACATATAAGGGACGATTGAATTATGTATTAAAGGGAGAGACGCCTAAGATCGTTATGATGGAATATAAATGAGTACCTACTGAATTCTACACTTGGGAGGATAGAGTCCATGAGTGTTACGTAGTAAGTTGGAATAATCCCTCAAACTAAAATTAAGAGACGAACCGTTATAAGTGATAACTAAATAATGAGAAATAAGTATAAATGTTATAATTATGGGTTATGAGATGAACCTAAAATTGATATGGTAATAGTAGTAGTATATTTATATGACTGTGTTTATGCATATACTATATACATGTGAAAATCATGCCCGCGCTACTTGCTATCCCTGAGGTTACCGCGCTGGGACAATTTTATCTCGATGGGAACTTTACGGGGGATATTGACTTGTACCCAAGAAGATAGGAATCCTAGGTACAGGCTATCGAATCGATAGTCACGTTCTTAAGAGACGCGGGGGTATGTGCTGACCTCTTGGACTTGGAAACTACGCTTCGCCTCAATATTGTTTGTGTATGTACTAATACAGTTCGAGAGTGATACCGAACTTGTATTTCCCTTAGTACGAGTGATACGGGGATTGGATAGCAGAGTATGCCCGCACCATAATTATTATATGGGGTGCCATTAGAATATATATATATATTATATGAGTATTTAATATATATATTAAATTCTGGAATCTGGGAACTACCTATTGTGTTTATGGAAAGTAAGAAAGGTATAATTATTACAATTGGGAAATGTGTTTTTAAAAGTATAATGTGTTACGGAGAAACTTTATTAGTGATTATGGTTTAAATGAGAACTTTGTTGTCAAATGAAACTACCCCCTTAAATAGTTGAATTGTTCAGTTTAAATCTTATGAGTAACCTAAGATAAGTTAAACCCTTGGGAAGGTTAGTGCGATAGGCGTGCACATTAGAAGAGATGTGAGAATTTCTCAAGGGAGTGCCGCACTAATATGTTGTTGCATTGGCCTGTAAACATTTTAAATACTTGCTAAACAAATTTTAAATCCTTTTTACAATCGGGCTCGGATCCGTTTTCATTTTTCCTTTCTCTCTTGTATATATATATATGTATATATTACAGGTGCCCAGCCACAGGGGCGTCTTGCATAGGATCCTTTGGAAGAAACGCGCTGCAGCTTAGGTGGGAGTTGCAAGCCTCTTCCTTAGACGACTTCATTTATTTGATTCCACTCTTAGCATATCTATTTAGTTGGGCATGTGTCACCCATTTCCTTTATTCAGTTTTTTTATTGGATATTGCAATCCATTTATTTTTAGTATTTGCACTTTGGGATTTATTATTGTCTGGATGTTTTGCTTTAAGTTTTAAATGTTGGGATCTAGTTGTTGAATGTTTAAATTATTTGGATTATTTGTTCCAGGAAAATTGTGGTTTGATTCTTTAATATTGAATTATGTAAAGTTTTAAATCATAGGTTATAACTAAAATTTGGAAAGTAATGTCTAAAATGGTTTTGACACTTAGCTTAATTAATTAGGGTGTTTAAATTGGAAAAGTTATTTTTACGACAATGATGCTAAGAATGAACCAACTTTTCACCTTGATTTTAATTCAATAAAGGAGTGATCGCCCGGTATTTAATTAGGCGGGGTGTCACAGTGACGTTGTGAGATCGGTAGTTGATCTTTAATGTCGGTGTTAGTTTTGGGCCATCGCGATAGATTGGTGACGGTTTCAATTTATGTTCTCGACGGTGTAGTAAAGGATATTAGCACGATGGGTTATTTATTACCCAGTGACATGAGACCATGTTATTTATCATTAATCCCTTTTGCACTTCTGATTTAGATATGTTAGTGATTTGCTAGTGTCTGTGCGAGCCAATAATGGCGCCACCGTAGTTTTTAGTGTGAGGTGATTATGTGTCAACCCTTGATGATAAGAGATGTCTATTAAGATGTTAATATAGCAAAATGACGTACATTAAGTTAGGGTCATGGATTGTGTAAACTTAATTATAGAGATTTGGTAACTAGAGCTTCATGCCTAAGCACTGTTGACTTGTGATAAAGATTCAATAAGTTCCTGGGTATAGTACTTACAGGTAGTTAATGATGATGATGTTATAGGTGAACTTGATCCTTCTGGTAGTGTCATGTCATAGATAATTGATGTTCGATAGGCATTAGGAATCGTATTGGTCAACACTTGGGGATGTGTAATCGGTCTTGGTAGATAAGATATTATGATTACAAACAAGTGCATTAGTGGCTGTTGGGTGGATGTTGTACCTCACAAGATATGATGTGAGCTATTGGAAAATTGTGGTAAGTATGTTACGTATGCAACAATGATGATTATAGTGAATTATGAGTGTACTCTAGATAGTCTTCCATGACACGGTTTTAGAAAATATAATGCAAATTTGATAAATACGATCCCTAGTGATGTCGGTGATGTAGACCTAGAGGCTTGTAGGTTGTACAGGACATCCCATGTCCTGCTAGAATCCTTAGTAGTGTCAATCTGTGGGTTGATGTGTGGTTTAGATCATTAGTCATTTTGAAGAAGGTTTTCAGACCTTTATTAGATCTCGAGAAAAAGTTCATAGGTTAGACCTATGTTGATGCTTCGGACAAAAGGGAAATGAGATTGTTTGTCTTAATATCGTAGCCCATTTTAAAGGCCTAATTAATGGATGGATGAGAGACAGTTTCAGTGTGAGTATGATTTAAGGAAGTCCTTAAAGTATCATTAGGACTATTAGCATGTGGCACCCTTAGAGGTGGAAATCAGATTGTTTCTATACCCTGAGGTGTTTAGTGGTTAAGTTGGTCCATGTGTAGAGTCTCTGGGACTAGTGTCTTTGTGAGTACTAGATAGTCATGACATGAATATTGAGAAATTTGTGGAGCATACCTACGATGATAATAGGTGATGAAATCTTGTCAGGTTTTTGATGACTTTTACGTGAGGTATGCTTAGTGTCTTTAGGTCATCAGAAGTTCGGTATTGTGAAATGATAGTATTATAGTTATGATCTCAGGCTATTGGTCTAATTTTACAAGGGTCGAATGGTGTACATGACAGGTACTATCATTAGAGTTAATGTAAGCTTCTAAGAGAAATTACAAGTTTATGTCGTGATTGGGCATAATGCCATATGTAATAAGATGAATAGTGTAGACAGTGTAATAATTAGTTTTGAGGAATGCATTCGGGACTTAGTGGGGGATGATGATGAAATATTCCCTCACGTGGGGGAATGATCCGATTACAACGGTTTCATCCATGAAGGACATGTGTTCCACGCGTACTGTTCCATGCGTATCCCAAACCACGCGCCATGATGATATCACCCTTGGCATATAGTGACAGGCTAAGGCTGACGCTAACCTTGTGGAAGCCCCGATTGATGACCGTAGGACATTTTTATTGTCGTCCTACATAGGGTCATCCACTCGTAGGGTTATCTGAACTGTCCCCAAGTCGAGGTTTCAATCTGCATGGCTTGGGCTGATTTGGGCCATCCAGTATACTCGTATTGCCAATGGTGGGGTTGGCCAGGACGAGTTTTATCTTCAGTATGACTCCCTGGGGTAGTGACACACTGTTCCACACATCTCCCAAACCACGTGCTCTGCCAACTATCACTATCGTCTGCACGATCCAGGCCGAGGCTATAAGGCTAAGAGGCTAAAAGGTTGATGTCATGGACGAGCTGCTATATGAGAGCTATGAGGCTGAGGCCAAGGACGATGCTATGAGGCTAATAGGGTAACAAGTAGATGTCATGGCCGAGTTGTTATATGAGAGCTATGAGACTGAGGCCAAGGCCGAGGTTACGTGACTTAATATTTGTCTCAAAAGTGCGTACAATCTAGGCTCAAGTGCAAGCCTGTCGCTCAAGTAATAAACCCGGTAAGTCGGGATCGTATCCACAGGGATCGAGATTGCCAAATAGTAATAAGAAAAATTATTAAATCTTGAAATGATTTCGTAAAAGAAACGAAAAGATGATTAAAAATTGGGAAAATTTCTATTAAAAAATTACTTAAGAAAAACAAACTGAAAAGTGCAAAAGAAATTAGATCTGACAAATGGGAGAAAATAGGGTAGGGTACAATCCCTCAATCCTTAACAAATTATCGTATAGAATACTAGAATTGTAAATTAAAATTATTGACTAAATCCGGTCTTTATACATTCTAAGCATTGCATATATGAGGGATCTAACCCGCATCATATGAAATCAAAGATAGATATAAAGCGGTGAATGAATCCAGTCTTTATATATTCTAAGCATTACGTATACGAGGTTCAAGCCCGCACCATACGAAATCAAAGATAAATATAAAGCGGTGCTTTCACGATTCAATCAATATTTTAATTTAACCTCTATTTTCTACATAAATAATTTGCCTTGGATTGAGTTCATGTACCCCAACCCTTGGGAATTTAGCTACTCATGATTTGGTTCAAGAATAAATTCACACACAAAATTATGGATCTACAAGACATGGGAAATAATTTGTAAATAATAAAAATAGAGAATGGAAAGATATTACTTGAATTCAGCAACAAAAAATGGAATTGGAATCTTCATGAAAACTCTTGAAGGAATAGAAAATTTGCTCTCAAAATCTAACTCTAAAATTTAATCTAGCACTTCTAACCTACTCCTAACCTAGCCTCTCTCTAGAATTCCACTCTCCCTAGAATTCCACTCTCCCTAGAAAATGAGGTAGAGGTTGGTCTTTTATAGAACCAAGTTGCATGAATTTGGCATCAAATTTCGCTTGTGGCACAAGTTTTCCAAGAGTTGCACTGCATTAAATGCATAATTAATTACAGAAATCCGCATATCCAGACTCTTCATTATCGCGCAACTTCAAAACATCATAACTTCTTCACCGTAGCTCGGATTGAGTTGCTGTTTTTTCCAGTATTCTTGTAATTTAGAACTATTTAACTTTCTAGTTGGCCCCACCTTAGGACTAAGGCTGCAAAATTACAAAAATGCCCTTCAACTCTCCATTTCTTGGTTTCTTTCACTGTTTTGAGTTCTCCTTCGCACTAACTTGCATGAAATACCTGTAAAACACATGAGAAATACACAAAACACGAAATACTTGCCAAAAAAGGTTAGTAGCATAAATAAGAGACAAATCCAAGCTAGATACACTGCACGGGATCATAAAAATACCGAAATTAAGGGGATAAATGTGAAGAATATGTGCCTAATCACACCCCCTAACTTAGAACTTTCCGCGTCCCGAGCAATGTAAATGAAATTAGCCAAAATTCTACTCTTGAAAATTCTTTTATTAAAATAAAATTCCACTTTCGCAGGCAAGCGATTGCATTTAGCTTATGTAACAAGCCTTTAAACCCCTAGGTTACCCTAGTAGGACGAGTTTTGTCTCGTGAGGGTTTGCAGTGAATTTACCCACAAAATTATTTATTGACTCAAATAAAGATCAAAATACGTAAAAATTGTACAATTTAAAATTTTCGAAAAATACTCACCATAAATTCATATTCAACTGTCTCAAACCGTAGTGTGTGTGTGCAAAGCCATCAATTAAACCTCAAATTTCCACCGATTGAGCATTACATTACTTTTCGAAAATTCGTTTTGATTCAAATTCTTACGGATTGCACTCACAAACGAATCACTCGGATTGTGGCTATTTTCTCTCGGTATGCATGATATAAAGAGTAAATATAATGGACACAAATTCATGCATACAAAATTGAAAAGAAGGAAATTTATGGTGAAAAGATCTCATCATCGGATTACAGTTATTAGGAAATGGGAACATCACCTCTAATTCACACCATTTAATCTCTCATATTATCTTTTCATGTCTTAGCTGTCCATGCGGTAATTAATTTCGCCATTCGGACTCAGTTAGGACTTTTCGGGTCATAAAGTGTAAAGGGTAAAAATGAGAATACATGGGCTATTCGGAATTGGAAAATTTCCTTATGATGTCCATTAGTGCTTTTTCAGACATTTGCTCATTTTTCTCTTTCTTTTTCTATTTTCATTTTTTTTTCTTTTCTTGCTATTTTTGTTGAGCATTTTTTCTGTTTTTCTCTTGCCCCTTTTTGTTGCACTTTTCGGACTTAATGAATATTCCATTTTCGTAATTCCGGGCTATTTGGGTTTTTCTGGGTTATCAAACGAAAGAAAAATATTTTATTTGGCTCAAAGTGGGTTGCAAAGGGATAATTTTTCACATCTTTTTATGGCTAATATTTTTCGGTAACAAATGATGGCCTACTTCATTGTCCAAATTGCTAATCACATTACCATATGCATCTCGAGATTAGTTAAGTTTAGAGATATATTTAGCACGAATTTCGAGACAACATCTCACACATTTCCCATAACCGATCAAAACAAAGGATTGAGATCATCAACGACTTATTAAAACGCTGAAAAGAACTTTGAGTTAATCATAAACTCGGATTGATTTAAAAACTCATAAAAAATTGAAAGGCTCGAAATCTCACCGGGTTTTATTAATCTCCACACTTATTCGTAAAGTCATCAATTTTCTTTCAATTTCCATCTTTGGTCAATTTTTGGCTTAGTGCATTATGATTGTTAACAATTTGAGACTTTAAATAGAATAAAGGTGATATTTTTGAAAAATTTAAATTCTAATTTTTATTTATTTTGAACAAAAATATTTTTGGCTTTTTTTCAAAAATTTTCAATTTTTTTTTTTTTTTTTGGAACACACTTGAAAAGAACATGTGATCGAATCAATGAATCTAAACAATAAATGGGAAGAATATCCCACACCCCCTAACTTAAATGTTGCATTGTCCTCAATGTGAATCAAGAACACAACATAAAGAGAGGAAAAGAAAGATATTACCCAAATGGAGCGATCCCCGATGAGTGCGAGTCCATTGAATCTACAAAACACGTTAGAACCAAGCATAGAAAAAAAGAATAACAAAAACTTTAACTAATGACACTACACAATTAAAAACGGAAAGAGAAAGAAAAAGAAAAAAAACTAATTATGAACAACCTACAATTTGAACGGCTAATAAATCATACACTAGAAGTCGAAAAATTTGAGGGTCCACCCAAAATACAATTTGACTTTGAGGGATTAATGGTGTACCCTCATTAGGATGCATGCCTCCCGAAAAGTAAGAATTCCGTTTGAAAAACGGAAGGCATGTGAAAAGTTTAAAAAATGAACCATCACCAATTACAAAATTTAGGGGGATAATGAAGGATTTTGGTGCATAAGAGGACAAGTCCCATTGGGATCCAAGAAATATAGAATCACGTTCCAAAGATTTTTCAAGTAGTATGGGGAGAGGGGCACACAAAAAGGAACAATCCATATTAGAAAACAATTTAAGCATAGAGTGCTTGTCCTCATAAACCGAAAAATGATCCTCTTGTTGCATAGCACGTGTGTTGGTCTCTAAGTCGGACGATATTTGAGTCGTATCTTCACGTACCTCCGAAGACTCAAATGGTATGGGTGAAGGTTTGGGAAGGAGGAATGCATCAATTCTATTGTCCCACTCGCTTTCGTCCAAATGACAAATTGAGGCCCAGAAAGATTGGACTTCATCAGTAAGGCTTGCATCTACCTGTCCAAACTCGCGCTCAAACTCTGCTAGGCTCAACTCCTCTAGCTCTCTCTCTTGCTTGGTGTCCTCAAAATTTTTTCCCTCAAAATTTTCAATTGGATCTGGTGGAGTGACACGTCTAAGTGTGTGGCCCGTAAGATGAAGCATCTCAAAATAACATTCCCATACAAGAAGCGGATCAACATCCTTAAGACATTCATCCAATTCTTATGATGGATTTAATGGTTCGATAATAGTGGGGACAGAAGGAGACAAATGATCCTCAACCTCAGTAGATTTTGCAATATTTATAATAGGTTGAGATTCAAAAGAACTTGGATCAATTTCAATGATTTCATTCTCAAAAGTATTAGGTGAAGCGCAAGTCTCGACCTTTTCTAAGTTGTCCAAATAATCATTCAACTCCTTGCAAGTTGCTATAATTTTCGACTCGAGAACATCACGGTCATCAGATTGCTTTTGTAGATCAAGTAAGAGTTCTTCCAAAGTAGGCTTTCTTGGTTCTAGCACCTCGAATTCCTCATTTGGTTGAAAACTTACTTCATCTTCAAAACTATCGGAAAAAAATTCCTCATTGGGTTCAAATAATGCATCTAACTCTTGCTCCCAATAATGATTTTTTTCACGATATTCTTTTTCAAGTCTTTCTTCTTCAAGCAATTGATTTTGATAAATTTGGAGTTTCTCAGCACTAGGCTTGTATTTAATATAATCATCTTTAGTGATATTGATCCAATGGTCATAAGTCTTGAGTGCCTCCTCTTCCTCACTATTAGCATAACAATTAAAGCCACCAAAAGAGTTAAAATAAGACATTTCAAATTGGGCAATTCAAGAACGTGACACCCATTTTTTTTTCAATTTTTGTTATATATATATTTTTTTTCGAAATCACTTGTAGATAAAATAACTTTCTTAAAAATTTAACAATTTCAATCCCCGGCAACGGCGCCAAAAACTTGACGCGACTTAATATTTGTCTCAAAAGTGCGTACAATCTAGGCTAAAGTGCAAGCCTGTCGCTCAAGTAATAAACCCGGTAAGTCGGGATCGTATTCACAGGGATCGAGATTGCCAAATAGTAATAAGAAAAATTATTAAATCTTGAAATGATTTCGTAAAAGAAACGAAAAGATGATTAAAAATTGGGAAAATTTCTATTAAAAAATTACTTAAGAAAAACAAACTAAAAAGTGCAAAAGAAATTAGATCTGACAAATGGGAGAAAATAGGGTAGGGTACAATCCCTCAATCCTTAACAAATTACCGTATAGAATACTAGAATTGTAAATTAAAATTATTGACTAAATCCGGTCTTTATACACTCTTAAGCATTACATATATGAGGGATCTAGCCCACATCATATGAAATCAAAGATAGATATAAAGCGGTGAATGAATCCAGTCTTTATATATTCTAAGCATTACGTATATGAGGTTCAAGCCCGCACCATACGAAATCAAAGATAAATATAAAGCGGTGCTTTCATGATTCAATCAATATTTTAATTTAACCTCTATTTTCTACATAAATAATTTGCCTTGGATTGAGTTCATGTACCTCAACCCTTGGGAATTTAGCTACTCATGATTTGGTTCAAGAATAAATTCACACACAAAATTATGGATCTACAAGACATGGGAAATAATTTGCAAATAATAAAAATAGAGAATGGAAAGATATTACTTGAATTCAGCAACAAAAAATGGAATTGGAATCTTCATGAAAACTCTTGAAGGAATAGAAAATTTGCTCTCAAAATCTAACTCTAAAATTTAATCTAGCACTTCTAACCTACTCCTAAGCTAGCCTCTCTCTAGAATTCCACTCTCCCTAGAATTCCACTCTCCCTAGAAAATGAGGTAAAGCTTGGTCTTTTATAGCACAAAGTTGCATGAATTTGGCATCAAATTTCGCTTGTGGCACAAGTTTTCCAAGAGTTACACTGCATTAAATGCATAATTAATTACAGAAATCCGCACATCCAGACTCTTCATTATCGCGCAACTTCAAAACATCGTAACTTCTTCACCGTAGCTCGGATTGAGGTGCTGTTTTTTCTAGTATTCTTGTAATTTAGAACTCTTCAACTTTCTGGTTGGCCCCACCTTCGGACTAAGGCTGAAAAATTACGAAAATGCCCTTCAACTCTCCATTTCTTGGTTTCTTTCACTGTTTTGAGTTCTCCTTCGCACTAACTTGCATGAAATGCCTGTAAAACACATGAGAAATACACAAAACACGAAATACTTGCCAAAAAAGGTTAGTAGCATAAATAAGAGACAAATACAAGCTAGATACACTGCACGGGATCATAAAAATACCGAAATTAAGGGGATAAATGTGAAGAATATGTGCCTAATCACGAGGCTATGAGTCTCAGAGGCCGATGTCATGATCGAGCTACTGTATAAGAGCTATGAGGTTGAGGCCAAGCCCGAGGATATAAGGCTAAGAGGCTAAGAGGCCGATGCCATGGACGAGCTGTTGTACGAGAGCTATAAGGTTGAGGCCAAGGCCATAGCTATGAGACTGAGAGGCTAAGAGGCCGATGTCATGGCTAAGCTGCTGTATAAGAACTATGAGGCTGAGGCCAAGGCTAAGGATATGAGGTTAAGAGGTCGATGTCATGATCGAGGTTTTGTATGAGAGCTATGAGGTTGAGTCTAAGGTCGAGGCTATGAGGCTAAGAGGCCGATGTCATATCCGAGTTATTGTATGAGAGCTATGAGGCTGAGGCTGAGGCTGAGGCTAAGGATAAGGCTATCAGGCTGAGAGGCTAAGAGGCCGATGTCATGGCCGAGCTGCTGTATGTGAGCTATGAGGCTGAGGATATGAGGCTAAGAGACCGATGTCATAGCTGAGCTTCGATATGAGAGTTATATGGCAGAGGCCGAGGCCGAGGTTATGTGGCTAAGAGGATGATGTCATGGCAGAGGGGATGTATGGGAACTATGAGGTTGAGGCTATGGCTGAGGCTAAGATTCTAAGAGGCAAAGAGGACGATGTCATATTCGAGCTACTGTATAAGATCTATGAGGTTGAGGCTGAGGCCGAGGCTATGAGACTAAGAGGCCAATGTCATGGCCGAGCTGCTGTATGAGGGCTGGGAGGCTAAGGCCAAGGTCAGGGCTATAAGGCTTAGAGCCTAAGAGGCCGATGTCATATTTATCCCAAATTCATGGTCTTAAACTAATTAAACTTGGCCTAGGGGTCCAACTCTGAAATAGGGATATATTTGGTATTTCAATCACCCCTAACCCTTAGTCTTTAATATGGTTAGAAGGCTGAGGGATAAAGTATCTTTGCACCGAGAAGTTGAGTCAGTCCTCCTATAGGATAGTTTTTGGATTTTTATAGGAGCCTCTGATTATCACTGCCATACTGAGCTACCTTTAGTTGGTGTTCATCCTCTAGGTAGTGGATGAGGCTGAGGATACTTGAGTCATAAGACCTCTGATGCTGGAATCTATAGTTGTACACTGAGATGAGGAAAAGACCTTTTGAGGATGGGTGAAAGGCCGAGGAAGAGGCCCTATGAGGACGGTTACATGGGCGAATCATTGCTTGCACAAAATGATGGTGTTGTTGGTTATCCTTGGTCGAGGGGG
Source organism: Sambucus nigra (assembly GCA_949130495.1). NCBI lineage: Eukaryota > Viridiplantae > Streptophyta > Magnoliopsida > Dipsacales > Adoxaceae > Sambucus > Sambucus nigra. The sequence continues at coordinate 262,563,036 of OX422210.1, forward strand.
TCTATTATGAGACGAGGTTGAGATGATGATCCAGTCTTCTGGTAGGACGATTACTGGTGCTATTATTAATGAGGTTGAGGAGACATAAGGCCATTGATATCATTACTGCATGATAAATCCAAGGTCGAGGCCCCCTGCGCCACCCTCAAGCCAAGTCATAATACCTCTCTCTAATGATTGTTAAGGTCAGCCTTGGTCGAGTGTTGTCTGATGAACCATTTTTGTAGGACCGTTGATTGTGACCAATACCCCTCTTCTCGTAATTCCTTTTTATTGTGCTGAGTGTCCTTGCTTTTATCTAGTGATTGTAGTATCTTCTCATTTTAAGTATGAGATCACCAAGTTAATGATTTTTCAGATATGTGGCCACCGAGTTAATGATGTTTGTCTCAGTTCACCAAGTTTATGATGTTTCAAGATATGAGGCCACCAAGTTAATGATGTTAACTCTCATGTCACGATATTAATGATGTTTCAAATATGAGGCCACCAAGTTAATGATGTTAACTCTCATATCACCAAGTTAATGATGTTTCAAGATATGAGGCCACCAAGTTAATGATGTTAAGTCTCATGTCACCAAGTTAATGATGTTTCAAGATATGAGGCCATCATAATGATGTTTCAAATATGAGGCCACCAAGTTAACGATGTTAACTCTCATGTCACCAAGTTAAAGATGTTTCAAGATATGAGGCCACCAAGTTAATGATGTTAACTATCATGTCACCAAGTTAATGATGTTTCAAATATGAGGCCACCAAGTTAATGATGTTAACTCTGATGATGTTTTATAGTTTAAGGCGAGTTAATACATGCAACTGAACACTTCTTATGAGAAGAATATGAGAGAGAACATATGAAAATTTACATTGACCTTTTGTTATAAGATAGATAGACAATATATATAAGGTAGCGAATATATTGAAACTCAGTTGATGGAGATAACACTCGTACGACTAAGACAGTTGATGGTCGGCTTCGTGAATGAAGAGTTATTGGTCGGCTTCAGCCAAACTTTTAATGCAACCGACCCTTTGGAGAATCATCATATGATTGGAGATCGGGGTCAGCTTCATCATCATCAGATGCTTTATCTTCTTTATCGACCTTTCTTCTCGACCTCTCATCTCTTGGTCCACCTTGCCACTTTCGCTCGTTCTACTTAAAACCACTTCGATCAACATACTTACGAAACTTCCCTTATTTGAGCATCTTTTCGATTTCATCTTTGAGGGTAAAGCATTTGTCAGTTGTATGACCGTGGTCTTCATGAAACTCATACCATTTACTCTGGTACCTCTTATGTGGAGGATCTGTCAACTTATTAGGCCATCTCAAGTATTTATCTTCTTTAATCTCATTTAAAATCTCATCGGGACGTACTGTGAGTGGAGTGCAGTCAGCAAATTTGTCATTACCCGACCTCTTCTTCTCATCCTTATTCTTTTTATGGCATTTGCCTCCACCATTAGCCCCTTTTGTATCCTCATATTTTTTGTCCATCGCCTTTTCGACATTCATCACCTTTCTTGCTATTTCCATCAGTTCAGCCATCGACTTCGAGGGGCCCTCGGCAAGCTTCCACAATAGCTTTCCCTTTTGGAGTCCCCCAATGAGGGTCGTCATGGCTATACTCTCTTCATAATTTTTGACCTTAAACTTCTCCTTATTAAACCTAGATATGTAGTCCCTGAGACTCTCATTTTTCCCTTTCTTAACATATAGTAGGTGGGTAGTCTTCTTCTGCGGTGTTACTCCAAAGCAGAAGTTGGGAATGAACCGCTCTGCTAGCTGCTTGAATATTTCAATGGAGTGCTTCAAAAGAGAGGTATACCAAACATGAACAACCCCAGTCAAAGTGCTCAAGAAGTCTATACATCTTATCTCATCTGAGATAGAGTATATGTCTGCAGTAGACTGGTAATCTCGATATGGTGGACTAGGTTGGTACCCTCGTTATACCTTGGGGTAACCACAGGTGGCTTTAACTTGGCTGGCATCACGAAGTTGACTATCTTCGCCATAAAGGGTGAGCCCTCGGAGTATCCTCTCTAAAGAGGGTCTCAGCTTTTCAGGATATCACTAATTTTATTCTCCAGCCTCAAAATTGAGTCATTCCATGGCCTAGAAGGGTCGACCTGAACGATGTTATCCCTTCTCTCTTCTATGGGATGAACTGAGGGCTCAGCTGTAGCCAACCTTCATCGGCTATTTACTTCTCTATGACCGTCATCTCGTCCATGAGGGGGTCTTCCATCGTGGGGTCAGCCCTCATGGGATTGAACATATCCCCCTTCTCTTTTGGACCTTGATAGAATTCTCGATCTAGAAAATCTTTACCTCAGGTTATGGATGGGTCCTAGCCTCTTAAGGGACGAACCTCTGCTCAAACGATCAAAGGCCGAGCCTGTGGGGCGATCATCAGGATTCTGCCTCCTCACTACACCAAAAATAGGAATCTGGCAGGGTTTAAAATTATGCCAGATCAAATCTGGCAAGGTTTTGAACTGTGCCAGAATCAGGTGTTCCAAAATGGCAAATTTTTTTGGCACGGCTCAAAAGTGTGCCAGATTTGGCCAAATCGGAACACTTCTAGCACACTTTTAAACCGGGCCAGAATTTGATATTTCTGGCACACTTTTGGCATAGTTTTTGACTATGCCAGATTCAGCATAGTTTAAAAAAAATTGGCACAGTTAAAAAATGTGCCAAAATATGATACACTTTTTCCACGGTTTTGAATTGTGCCAAATTTTTTTATAAAAAGAAAAAAAAATAATTAATTGAAAGCACAAAAATTCACAAATTAAAAATATTGCACGTTGTTGATAAACTAATGTACATACAAACTTCAAAATATTACAAGTCTTTAATAGTTCACAGGACAAAAAGAAATTGGGCAGAGTTTCCTCTATTTTCTGGACATTTCAAAACCTATTAATACAAAACTTGCCTAACATAAAGCCCGCACGACCACAAAATATAACAATTAACGTACAAAAGCTCGCACGGCCATAAAAGTGAACAATAAAACTACAAAAGACCGCACGGCCATAACACAAAAAAATGGAATCATAAGTAAGCCCCTTATTGTAAACCATTAAGTTCTCTATGCGTTTCACGTGAATAAATGCCAACGATAAACTGTTATCCAGCAAAAAAAATAGGATACAGAAAAATACGATATTAATAACACAATAATTTACAATTTTTTTTTTACTCCAACAAAAAAATTACATATAGGAGTGAAATTATTGTCATATTCTCAAACCGGAAGACTCGAAACTACGCGATCAGTTCCTACAAGTTGTTTTAGTCCCGTGCAAGGTGTTCGTGCCTCCTACGGGGTCGTTTGGGGGCTGGTTTGGGTTTTCACCCTTTAACGGCTTGTTTTTAAGTCTAAGTGTTGATTTTTGCAAATTATAATCATATTCTCAAACTGGGAGACCCGGGACTTAGCGGTCAGTTCCTACAAGTTACATTGGTCTCGTGCGAGGTGTTCGTGCCTCCTACGGGGTCGTTTGGGGGCTGGTTCAGGTTTTCACCCTTTAACCACTTGTCTTTAAGTCTAAGTGTTGATTTTTGTAAATTATCATCATATTCTCAAACCGAGAGATGCGGGACTATGCGGTCAGCTCCTACAAGTTACATTGGTCCCGTACGAGGTGTTCCTGCCTCTTACGGGGTCGTTCGGGGGCTAGTTTGGGTTTTCACCCTTTAACGACTTGTTTTTAAGTCTAAGTGTTGATTTTTGCAAATTATCGTCATATTATCAAATCGGGAGACCCGGGACTATGCGATCAGTTTCTACAAGTTACATTGGTCCCGTACGAGGTGTTTGTGCCTCTTACGGGGTCGTTTGGGGGCTGGTTTGGGTTTTCACCCTTTAACGGCTTGTTTTTAAGTTTAAGTGTTAATTTTTGAAAATTATCGTCATATTTTCAAACTGGGAGACTTGGGACTACACGATCAGTTCCTACAAGTTACATTGGTCCCGTGTGAGGTGTTCGTGCCTCTTACGGGATCGTTTGGGGGTTGGTTTGGGTTTTCACCCTGTAACGGCTTGTTTTTAAGTCTAAGTGTGATTTTTACAAATTATCATAATATTCACAAACAGGGAGACTCGGGACTATGCGATCAGTTCCAACAAGTTACATTGGTCCCGTGCGAGGTGTTCGTGCCTCCTACGGGGTCGTTTAGGGGCTAGTTTGGGTTTTCACCCTTTAATGGCGTATTTTTAAGTCTAAGTGTTGAGTTTTGCAAATTAACTTCATATTCTCAAACTGGGAGACCCGGGACTACGCGGTCAGTTCCTACAAGTTACATTTGTCTCATGCGAGGTATTCGTGCCTCCTACGGGGTCGTTTGGCGGCTGGTTTGGGTTTTCACCCTTTAACGACTTGTTTTTACGTCTAAATGTTGATTTTTGCAAATTATCGTCATATTCTCAAACCGAGGGACCCGGGACTACGCGGTCAGTTCCTAAAAGTTACATTGATCCCGTGTGAGGTGTTCATGCCTCCTATGGGGTCGTTTGGGGGCTGGTTTGGGTTTTCACCCTTTAACGGCTTGTTTTTAAGTCTAAATGTTGATTTTTGCAAATTATCATCATATTCTCAAATGGGGAGACCCTCGACTACGCGGTCAATTCCTACAAGTTACATTGGTCTTTTGCGAAGTGTTCGTGCCTCCTACGTGGTCGTTTGGAGGCTGGTTTGGGTTTTCACACTTTAACGGCTTGTTTTTAAGTGTAAGTGTATATTTTTGCAAATTATCATCATTTTCTGAAACTGAGAGACGCGGGACTACGCGGTCAGTTCCTACAAGTTACATTGGTCCCGTACGAGGTGTTCCTGCCTCCTACGGGATCGTTCGGGGGCTGGTTTGGGTTTTTACCATTCAACGACTTATTTTTAAGTCTAAGTGTTAATTGTTGCAAATTGTCGTCATATTCTCAAACCGGGCTACCCGGGACTATGCGATCAGTTTCTACAAGTTACATTGGTCCCGTGCGAGGTTTTCATGCCTTCTACGGGTTGGTTTGGGTTTTCACCATTTAACGACTTATTTTTAAGTCTAAGTGTGATTTTTAGAAATTATTGTCATATTCTCAAATCGAGAGACCCGGGACTACGTGGTCAATTCTTACAAGTTACATTGGTCCCGTGTGAGGTGTTCGTGCCTCTTACAGGGCCATTTGGGGGTTGGTTTGGGTTTTCACCCTTTAACGGCTTGTTTTTAAGTTTAAGTGTTGATTTTTGCAAATTATCATCATATTCTCAAATCGGGGGACCCGGGACTACGCGGTCAATTCCTACAAGTTACATTGATCCCGTACGAGGTGTCCGTGCCTCCTACGGGGTCGTTTGGGGGCTGGTTTGGGTTTTCACCCTTTAACTGCTTGTTTTTAAGTCTAAATGTTAATTTTTGCAAATTATCGTCATATTCTCAAACGGGGAGACCCGGGACTACGCGGTCAGTTCCTACAAGTTACATTGATCCCGTGCGAGGTGTTCGTGCCTCCTACGAGGTCGTTTGGGGGATGGTTTGGGTTTTTACCCTTTAACGGCTTGTTTTTAAATCTAAGTATTTATTTTTGCAAATTATCATCATATTCTCAAATTGAGAGACGCGGGACTACGCGGTCAGTTCCTACAAGTTACATTGGTCCCGTACGAGGTGTTCCTGCCTCCTACGGGGTCGTTCGGGGGCTAGTTTGGGTTTTCACCCTTTAACGACTTGTTTTTAAGTCTAAGTGTTGATTTTTGCAAATTATCGTCATATTGTCAAACTGGGAGACCCGGGACTATGCGATTAGTTTCTACAAGTTACATTGGTCCCGTGCGAGGTTTTCATGCCTTTTACGGGTTTGTTTGGGTTTTCACCATTTAACGGCTTATTTTTAAGTCTAAGTGTGATTTGTAGAAATTATTGTCATATTCTCTAACCGGGAGACCCGGGATTACGCAGCCAATTCTTACAAGTTACATTGGTCCTGTGCGAGGTGTTCGTGCCTCTTTTAGGGCCATTTGGGGGTTGGATTGGGTTTTCACCCTTTAATGGCTTGTTTTAAGTTTAAGTGTTGATTTTTGCAAATTATCATCATATTTTGAAACTGGAAGACTCGGGACTACGCGATAAGTTCCTTCAAGTTACATTGGTCCCGTGCGAGGTGTTCGTGCCTCTTACGGGGTCGTTTGGGGGTTGGTTTGGGTTTTCACCCTTTAATGACTTCTTTTTAAGTGTAAGTGTGATTTTTACAAATTATCGTTATATTCTCAAACTAGGAGACCCGGGACTACGCGGTCAATTCTTACAAGTTACATTGGTCCCATGCTAGGTGTTCGTGCCTCTTACGGGGTCGTTTGGGGGCTGGTTTGGCTTTTAACCCTTTAAAGGCTTGATTTTAAGTTTGAGTGTTGATTTTTGCAAATTATCATCATATTTTCAAACCGAGAGACTCAGGACTATGCGGTCAGTTCCTTCAAGTTACATTGGTCCCGTGCGAGGTTTTCGTGCCTCTTACGGGGTCGTTTGGGGGGTGGTTTGGGTTTTCACCCTTTAACGACTTGTTTTTAAGTTTAAGTGTTGATTTTTGCAAATTATCATCATATTTTCAAACTGGGAAACTCGGGACTACACGGTCAGTTCCTACAAGTTACATTGGTCCCGTGTGAGGTGTCCGTGCCTCTTACGGGGTCGTTTGGGGGCTGGTTTGGGTTTTCACCCTGTAACTGCTTGTTTTTAAGTCTAAGTGTGATTTTTACAAATTATCGTCATATTCACAAACAGGGAGACTCAGGACTATGCGATCAGTTCCAACAAGTTAGATTCGTCCCGTGCGAGGTGTTCGTGCCTCCTACGGGGTCGTTTGGGGGCTAGTTTGGGTTTTCACCCTTTAACAGCTTATTTTTAAGTCTAAGTGTTGAGTTTTTCAAGTTAACTTCATATTCTCAAATCGGGAGACCCGGGACTATGTGGTCAGTTCCTACAAGTTACATTAGTCTCATGCGAGGTATTGGTGCCTCCTACGGGGTCGTTTGGCGACTGGTTTGGGTTTTCACCCTTTAACGACTTGTTTTTAAGTCTAAGTGTTGATTTTTGCAAATTATCATCATATTCTCAAACCGGGGGACCCGGGACTACGCGGTCAGTTCCTACAAGTTACATTGATCCCGTGCGAGGTGTTCGTGCCTCCTACGGGGTCGTTTGGGGGCTGGTTTGGGTTTTCCCCTTTAACGGCTTGTTTTTAAGTCTAAATGTTGATTTTTGTAAATTATCATCATATTCTCAAATGGTGAGACCCGCGACTACGCGGTCAGTTCCTACAAGTTACATTGGTCCCGTGCGAAGTGTTCGTGCCTCCTACGGGGTCGTTTGGGGGCTGGCTTGGGTTTTCACACTTTAACGACTTGTTTTTAAGTCTAAGTGTTGATTTTTGCAAATTATCATCATATTCTGAAACTGAGAGATGCGAGACTACGCGGTCAGTTCCTACAAGTTACATTGGTCCCGTACGAGGTGTTCCTGCCTCCTACGGGGTCGTTCAGGGGCTAGTTTGGGTTTTTACCATTTAACGGCTTATTTTTAAGTCTAACTGTTAATTTTTGCAAATTATCGTCATATTCTCAAACCGGGAGACCCGGGACTATGCGATTAGTTTCTACAAGTTACATTGGTCCCGTACGAGGTTTTCATGCCTTCTACGGGTTGGTTTGGGTTTTCACCATTTAACGACTTGTTTTTAACTCTAAGTGTGATTTTTAGAAATTATTATCATATTCTCAAATCGAGAGACCCGGGACTACGCGGTCAATTCTTACAAGTTACATTGGTCCCGTGCGAGGTGTTCGTGCCTCTTACAGGGCCATTTGGGGGTTGGTTTGGGTTTTCATCCTTTAACGACTTGTTTTTAAGTTTAAGTGTTGATTTTTGCAAATTATCGTCATATTCTCAAACCGGGGGACCCGGGACTACGCGGTCAGTTCCTACAAGTTACATTGATCCCGTACGAGGTGTTCTTGCCTCGTACGGGGTCGTTTGGGGGCTGGTTTGGGTTTTCACCCTTTAACGGCTTGTTTTTAAGTCTAAATGTTAATTTTTGCAAATTATCATCATATTCTCAAACGGGGAGACCCGGGACTACGCGGTCAGTTCCTACAAGTTACATTGGTCCCGTGCGAGGTGTTCGTGCCTCCTACGAGGTCGTTTGGGGGATGGTTTGGGTTTTCACCCTTTAACGACTTGTTTTTAAGTCTAAGTGTTTATTTTTGCAAATTATAATCATATTCTCAAATCGAGAGACACGGGACTACGCGGTCAGTTCCTATAAGTTACATTGGTCCCGTACGAGGTGTTCCTGCCTCCTACAGGGTCGTTCGGGGGCTAGCTTGTATTTTCACCCTTTAACGGCTTGTTTTTAAGTCTAAGTGTTGATTTTTGCAAATTATCGTCATATTCTCAAACCGGGAGACCCGGGACTATGCGATCAGTTTCTAAAAGTTACATTGGTCTCGTGCGAGGTTTTCATGCCTTCTACGGGTTTGTTTGGGTTTTCACCATTTAACGCCTTGTTTTTAAGTGTAAGTGTGATTTTTAGAAATTATTGTCATATTCTCTAACCGGGAGACCCGGGACTACGCGATGAATTCTTACAAGTTACATTGGTCCCGTGTGAGGTGTTCGTGCCACCTACGAGGTCGTTTGGGGGCTGGTTTGGGTTTTCACCCTTTAATGACTTGTTTCTAAGTCTAAGTGTTGATTTTTGCAAATTATCATCATATTCTCAAACTAGGAGACCCGGGAGTACGTAATCAGTTCCTACAAGTTACATTGATCCCGTGCGAGGTGTTCGTGTCTCCTACGGGGTCGTTTGTGGGCTAGTTTGGGTTTTCACCCTTTAACGACTTATTTTTAAGTCTAAGTGTTGATATTTGCAAATTATCATCATATTCTCAAACCGGGAGATGCGGGACTACGCGATCAGTTCCTACAAGATACATTGGTCCCGTGCGAGGTATTCGTCCCTCTCACGGGGTCGTTTGGCGGATGGTTTGGGTTTTCATCCTTTAACGGCTTGTTTTTAAGTCTAAGTGTTGATTTTTGCAAATTATCGTCATATTCTCAAACCGAGAGACTCAGGACTACGCGATCAGTTCCTTCAAGTTGCATTGGTCCCGTGCGAGGTATTCGTGCCTCTTACGGGGTCGTTTGGGGGGTGGTTTGGGTTTTGACCCTTTAACGACTTGTTTTTAAGTTTAAGTGGTCATTTCTAAAAATTATCATCATATTCTCAAACCAAGAGACCCAGGACAACGCGATCAGTTCCTACAAGTTACATTGGTGGCGTGAGAGGTGTTGGTGCCTCCAACGGGGTCGTTTGGGGGCTGGTTTGGGTTTTCACCCTTTAACGACTTGTTTTTAAGTCTAAGTGTTGATTTTTACACATTATCATCATATTCTCAAATCGGGAGACTCGGGTCTACGGGGTCAGTTCCTACAAGTTACATTGGTCCCGTGCAAGGTATTCATGCCTCCTACGGGGTCGTTTGGGGGCTGGTTTGGGTTTTCACCCTTTAACGGCTTGTTTTTAAGTCTAAGTGTTGATATTTGCAAATTATTATCACATTCTCAAACCAGGAGACTCGGGACTACGCGGTCAGTTCCTACAAGTTACATTAGGCCCGTGCGAGGTGTGCGTGTCTCCTACGGGGTCGTTTGGGGTTGGCTTTTGTTTTCCCCCTTTAACGGCTTGTTATTAAGTCTAAGTGTTAATTTTTACAAATTATCGGCATATTCTCCAATCGGGAGACCCGGTACTATGCGATCAGTTCCTACAAGTTATATTGGTCTCGTACGAGGTTTTCGTGCCTCCTACGGGGGCGTTTGGGTGCGGGTTTCGATTTTCACCATTTAACGGCTTATTTTTAAGTCTAAGGGTGATTTTTGTAAATTATCATCATATTCTCAAACTGGGAGACACGAGACTACTCGGTCAATACCTACAAGTTACACTGGTCCCGTGCGAGGCGTTCGTACCTCTTACGGAGTCGTTTGGGGGTTGGTTTGTGTTTTCACCCTTTAACGTCTTTTTTTTAAGTTTAAGTGTTGATTTTTGCAAATTATTATTATATTCTGAAACCGGGAGACCTGGGTCTACGCGGTCAGATCCTACAAGTTACATTAGTCCGTGCGAGGTGTTCGTGCCTCTTACGGGGTCGTTTGGGGGCAGGTTTGGGTTTTCACCCTATAACGGCCTGTTTTTAAGTTTAAGTGTGATTTTTACAAATTATTGTCATATTCACAATCCGGGAGACCCGGGACTATGCGATCAGTTCCTACAAGTTACATTGGTCCCGTGCGAGGTGTTCGTGCCACCTACGGGGTCGTTTGGGTGTTGGTTTGGGTTTTCACCCTTTAACGACTTGTTTTTAAGTCTAAGTGTTGATTTTTGCAAATTATCATCATATTCTCAAACCGGGAGACGCGGGACTACGCGGTCAGTTCCTACAAGATACATTGGTCCCGTACGAGGTGTTCCTGCCTCCTACGGGGTTGTTCGGGGGCTGGTTTGGGTTTTCACCTTTAAACGGCTTATTTTTAAGTCTAAGTGTTGATTTTCGCAAATTATCATGATATTCTCAAACCGGGAGACACGTTACTACGCGGTTAATTCCTACAAGTTACATTGTTCCCGTGCGAGGTGTTTGTACCTCTTACGAGGTCGTTTGGGGGCTGGTTTGGGATTTCACCCTTTAACGACTTGTTTTTTAGTTTTAGTTTCAAAATTTGAAAATTATCACTTTATTCTCAAACCGGGAGATCCGGGACTACGCGGTCATTTCCTACAAGTTATATTGGTCCTTTGCGAGGTGTTCGTGCCTCTTACGGGGTCGTTTGGGGGCAGGTTCGGGTTTTCACCCTATAACCGCTTCTTTTTAAGTCTAAGTGTTATTTTTTAAAATTATTGTCATATTCTCAAATCGGGAGACCCAGGACTACGCGATCAGTTCCTACAAGACACAATGGTCCCCTGCGAGGTGTTCATGCCTCCTACGAGGGCGTTTGGGGGTTGGTTTGGGTTTTCACCCTTTAACGGCTTGTTTTTAAGTCTTAGTGGTTATTTTTGCAAATTATCATCATATTCTCAAACCGCAAGACCCGAGACTACGCGGTCAGTTCCTACAAGTTACATTGGTCCCATGTTAGGTTTTCGTGCATTTTACGGGGTCGTTCGGGGGCTGGTTTGGATTTTCACCATTTAAGAGCTTATTTTTAAGTCTAAGTGTGATTTTTACAAATTATCATCATATTCTCAAATAGGGAGACCCGAGACTACGCGGTCAATTCGTACAAGTTACATTGGTCCCATGCGAGGTGTTCGTGACTCTTACGGGGTCGTTTGGGAGTTGGTTTGGGTTTTGACCCTTTAACGACTTGTTTTTAAGTTTAAGTGTTGATTTTTGGAAATTATCATCATATTCTCAAACCGGGATACCCCGGACTACGCGGTCAGTTCCTAAAAGTTACATTGGTCTCGTGCGAGGTGTTCGTGCCTCTTACGGGGTTATTTGGGGGCTGGTTTGGGTTTTCACCCTGTAACGGCTTATTTTTAAGTCTAAGTGTGATTTTAAAAATTATCATCATATTCTCAAACAGGTAGACCCGGGACTACGCGATCCGTTCCTACAAGTTACATTCGTCCCGTGCGAGGTGTTCGTGCCTCCTACGGGGTCGTTTGGGGACTGGTTTGGATTTTCACCCGTTAACGGCTTATTTTTAAGTGTATGGGTGATTTTTACAAATTATCATCATAGTCTCAAACTGGGAGACCCGGGACTACGCGGTCAATTCTTACAAGTTACATTGGTCCCGTGCTAGGTATTCATGCCTCTTACGGGGTCGTTTGAGGGCTGGTTTGGGTTTTAACCCTTTAAAGTCTTGTATTTAAGACTAAGTGTTGATTTTTAAAAATTATCATCATATTCTCAAATCGGGAGACTCGGGACTACGCGGTCAGTTCCTACAAGTTACATTAGTCACGTGCGAGGTATTCGTGCCTCCTACGGGGTCGTTTGGGGTCTGGCTTGGGTTTTCCCCCTTTAATGGCTTGTTCTTAAGTCTAAGTGTTAATTTTTACAAATTATCGTCATATTCTCAAATCGGGAGATCCGGTACTATGCAGTCAGTTCCTACAAGTTACATTGGTCTCGTACGAGGTTTTCGTGCCTCCTACGGGGTCGTTTGGGGGCTGGTTTCGGTTTTCACCATTTATCGGCTTGTTTTTAAGTCTAAGTGTGATTTTTATAAATTATCATTATATTCTCAAACCGGGAGACACGGGACTACTCAGTCAATTCCTACAAGTTACATTGGTCCCGTGCGAGTCGGTCGTGCCTCTTACGGGGTCGTATGGGGGTTGGTTTGTATTTTCACCCTTTAACGTCTTATTTTTAAGTTTAAGTGATGATTTTTGCAAATTATCGTTATATTCTCAAATCGGGAGACCTGGGACTACGCGGTCAGTTCCAACAAGTTACATTAGTCCGTGCAAGGTGTTCGTGCCTCTTACGGGGTCGTTTGGGGGCAGGTTTGGGTTTTCACCCTATAACGACTTATGTTTAAGCCTAAGTGTGATTTTTACAAATTATTGTCATATTCACAAACCGAGAGACCCGGGACTACGCGATCAGTTCCTACAAGTTACATTGGTCCTGTGCGAGGTGTTCGTGCCACCTACGAGGTCGTTCGGGGGCTGGTTTGGGTTTTCACCCTTTAACGACTTGTTTTTAAGTCTAAGTGTTGATTTTTGCAAATTATAATCATATTCTCAAACTGGGAGACACGGGACTTAGTGGTCAGTTCCTACAAGTTACATTGGTCCCGTGCGAGGTGTTCGTGCCTCCTACGGGGTCGTTTGGGGCTGGTTTGGGTTTTCACCCTTTAACCCCTTATTTTTAAGTCTAAGTGTTAATTTTTGCAAATTATCATCGTATTCTCAAATCGAGAGACGCAGGACTATGCGGTTAGCTCCTAAAAGTTACATTGGTCTCGTACGAGGTGTTCCTGCCTCCTACGGGGCCGTTCGGGGGCTGGTTTGGGTTTTCACCCTTTAACGACTTATTTTTAAGTCTAAGTGTTGATTTTTGCAAATTATCGTCATATTCTCAAACCGAGAGACCCGGGACTATGCGATCAGTTTTAACAAGTTACATTGGTCCCGTGCGAGGTTTTCATGCCTTCTACGGGGTCGTTTGGGGGTTGGTTTGGATTTCCACCATTTAACGGCTTGTTTTTAAGTGTAAGTGTGAATTTTACAAATTATCATTATATTCTCAAATTGGGAGACCCGGGACTACACGGTCAATCCTTACAAGTTACATTGGTCCCGTGCTTGATGTTCGTGCCTCTTACGGGGTCGTTTGGTGGCTGATTTGGGTTTTCATCCTTTAACGGCTTGTTTTTAAGCTTAAGTGTTGTTTTTTTCAAATTATCATTATATTCTCAAACCGGGAGACCTTGGACTACGCGGTCAGTTCCTACAAGTTACGTTAGCGTTGTGCGAGGTGTTCGTGCCTCTTAGGGGATCGTTTGGGGGCTGGTTTGGGTTTTCACCCTATAACGACTTGTTTTTAAGTCTAACTATGATTTTTACAAATTATCATCATATTCACAAACCGGGAGACACGTTACTACGCGATCAATTCCTATAAGTTACGTTGGTCCCGTGCGAGGTGTTCGTACCTCTTACGAGGTCGTTTGGGGGCTGGTTTGGGTTTTCACCCTTTAACGACTTGTTTTTAAGTTTAAGTATCAATTTTTGAAAATTATCATTTTATTCTCAAACTGGGAGATCCGGGACTACGCGGTCAGTTCCTACAAGTTACATTGGTCATGTGCGAGATGTTCGTGCCTCTTAGGGGGTGGTGTGGGGGGCAGGTTCGGGTTTTCACCCTGTAACGACTTGTTTTTAAGTTTAAATGTGATTTTTTTAAATTATCATCATATTCTCAAATCGGGAGACCCAGGACTACGCGATCAGTTCCTACAAGTTACATTGGTCCCGTGCGAGGTGTTCAGGCCTCCTACGAGGTTGTTTCAGGGTTGATTTGGGTTTTCAACCTTTAACTTCTTGTTTTAAAGTCTAAGTGTTTATTTTTAAAAATTATCATCATATTCTAAAACCGCGAGACCCGGGACTACGCGGTCAGTTCCTACAAGTTACATTGGTCCCGTGTGAGGTTTTCGTGCATCGTACGGGGTCGTTCGGGGGCTGGTTTGGGTTTTCACCATTTAACGACTTATTTTTAAGTCTTAGTGTGATTTTTACAAATTATTGTCATATTCTCAAACAGGGAGACCCGGGACTACGCGGTCAATTGCTACAAGTTACATTGGTCCCCGTGCGAGGTGGTCGTGCCTTTTACGGTGTCATTTGGTAGTTGGTTTGGGTTTTGACCCTTTAACGTCTTGTTTTTAAGTTTAATTAATTATTTTTGGAAATTATCATCATATTCTCAAACCGAGAGACCCGGGACTATGCGGTTAGTTCCTACAAGGTACATTGGTCTCGTGCAAGGTGTTCGTGCCTCTTACGGGGTTATTTGGGGGCTAGTTTGAGTTTTCACCCTGTAACGGCTTATTTTTTAGTCTAAGTGTGATTTTTAAAAATTATTGTCATATTCTCAAACAGGGAGACCCGGGACTACGCAATCCGTTCCTATAAGTTACATTGGTCCCGTACGAGGTGTTCGTGCCTCCTATGGCGTCGTTTGGGGGCTGGTTTGGGTTTTCACCCGTTAACGACTTGTTTTTATGTCTAAGTGTTGATTTTTGCAAATTAACGTCATATTCTCAAACCGGGAGATGCGGGACTACACGGTCAGTTCCTACAAGTTACATTGGTCCCGTGCGAGGTGTTCGTGCCTCCTATGGGGTCGTTTGGGGGCTAGTTTGGGTTTTCACCCTTTAACCGCTTGTTTTTAAGTCTAAGTGTTGATTTTTACAAATTATTGTCATATTCTCAAACAGGGAGACCCGGGACTACGCGGTCAATTCCTACAAGTTACATTGGTCCCGTGCGAGGTGTTCGTGCCTCTTACGAGGTCGTTTGGGAGTTGGTTTGGGTTTTGACCCTTTAACGACTTATTTTTAAGTTTAAGTGTTAATTTTTGGAAATTATCATCAAATTCTCAAATCGGGAGACCTGGAACTACGCGGTTAGTTCCTACAAGTTACATGGGTCTCGTGCGAGGTGTTCGTGCCTCTTACGGGGTTATTTTGGGGCTGGTTTGAGTTTTCACCCTGTAACGGCTTATTTTTAAGTCTAAGTGTGATTTTAAAAAATTATTGTCATATTCTCAAACAGGGAGGACTACGAATCCGTTCCTACAAGTTACATTGGTCCCGTGCGAGGTGTTCGTGCCTCCTACGGTGTCGTTTGGGGGCTGGTTTGGATTTTCATTCTTTAACGGCTTATTTTTATGTCTAAGTGTTGATTTTTGCAAATTAACTTCATATTCTCAAACCGAGAGATGCAGGACTACACGGTCAGTTCCTACAAGTTACATTGGTCCCGTGCGAGGTGTTCATGCCTCCTATGGGGTCGTTTGGGGGTTGGTTTGGGTTTTCACCCTTTAACGGCTTGTTTTTAAGTCTAAGTGTTGATTTTTGCAAATTATCATCATATTCTCAAACTGGGAGACCCGGGACTACGCGGTCAGTTCCTACAAGTTACATTAGTTTCGTACGAGGTCTTCGTGCCTCCTACGGGGTCGTTTGGTGGATGGTTTGGGTTTTCACCATTTAACGACTTGTTTTTAAGTTTAAGTGTGATTTTTACATTGTCATATTCTCAAACCGGGAGACCCGAGACTACGCGGTCAGTTCCTATAAGTTACATTGGTCCCGTGCGAGGTATTCGTGCCTCTTACAAGGTCGTTTGGAGGTTGGTTTGGGTTTTCACCCTTTAACGACTTGTTTTTAAGTTTAAGTGTTGATTTTGGAAAATTGTTATCATATTCTCAAAATCGGGAGACCCGGGACTACGCGGTCAGTTACTACAAGTTACATTGATCCCGTGCGAGGTGTTCGTTCCTCCTACGGGGTCGTTTGGAGGCTGATTTGGGTTTTGACCCTTCAACGGCTTGTTTTCAAGATTAATCTACATTATTTGAAAGTATCGTCATTATCTCAAACCAGGAGTCCCGTTACTATGCGATTATTTCGTACAATTTACATTGGTCCCATGCGAGGTGTTCATGCCTCTTACGGGGTCGTTTGGGGGATGGTTTGGGTTTTCACCCTTTAACGGCTTATTTTTAAATTTAAGTGTTGATTTTTGCAAATTATCATCATATTCTCAAATCGGGAGACCCGGGATTACGCGGTCAGCTCCTACAAGTTACATTGGTCCCGTGCGAGGTGTTCATGCCTCTAACGGGGTCGTTTGGGGACTGGTTTGGGTTTTTACCCTTTAACGACTTGTTTTTAAGTCTATGCGTGATTTTTACAAATTTTCATCATATTCTCAAACCTGGAGACCCGAGACTATGCGATCAGTTCCTACAAGTTACATTGGTCCCGTGCGAGGTGTTCGTGCCTCCCACGGGGTCATTTGGGGGCTGGTTTTATTTTTCACCTTTAACGACTTATTTTTAAGTCTAAGTGTTGATTTTTGCAAATTATCATCATATTCTCAAACCGGGAGACCCGGGACTACGCGGTCAGTTCCTATAAGTTACATTAGTCCTGTGCGAGGTGTTCGTGCCTCCTACGGGGTCGTTTAGGGGCTGGTTTGGGTTTACACCCTTTAACGGCTTGTTTTTAAGTGTAAGTGTTGATTTTTACAAATTATCGTCATATTCTCAAACCGAGAGACCCAAGACTACGCGGTTAGTTTCTACAAGTTACATTGGCCCGGGCGAGGTGTTCGTGCCTCCTACGGGTTCGTTTGGGGGTTGGTTTGGATTTTCACCATTTAACGGCTTATTTTTAAGTCTAAGTGTGATTTTTACATCGTCATATTCTCGAATCGGGAGACCCGGGACTACAAGGTCAGTTCCTATAAGTTACACTGGTCCCGTGCGAGATGTTCGTGCCTCCTACGGGGTCGTTTGGAGGCTGATTTGGGTTTTCACCCTTCAACGGCTTATTTTCAAGATTAATCTACATTATTTAAAAGTATCCTCATTATATCAAACTGGGAAGCCCGTGACTACGTGGTTAGTTCGTACAAGTTACATTAGTCCTGTGCGAGGTGTTCGTGCCGCTTACGGGGTCGTTTGGGGGCTGGTTTGGGTTTTCACCCTTTAACGGCTTGTTTTTATGTTTAAGTGTTGATTTTTTCAAATTATCATCATATTCTCGAACTGGGAGACCTAGGACTACGCGGTCAGTTCCTACAAGTTACATTTGTCCCATGCGAGGTGTTCGTGTCTCTTACGGGGTCGTTTGGGAGCTGGTTTGGATTTTCACCCTTTAACGGCTTGTTTTTAAGTCTAAGTGTGATTTTTACAAATTATCATCATATTCTCAAACCTGGAGAATCGGGACTACGCGATCAGTTCCTACAAGTTACATTGGTCCCGTGCGAGGTGTTCGTGCCTCATACGGGGTCGTTTGGAGGCTGATTTGGGTTTTGACCCTTCAACGGCTTTTTTCAAGCCTAATCTACATTATTTGAAATTATCATCAATTCTCAAATCGGGAGACCCGCGACTACGCTGTCAGGTCGTATAAGTTATATTGGTCCCGTGCGAGGTGTTCGTGCCTTTTACGGGGCCGTTTGGGGGTTGGTTTGGGATTTCACCCTCAAACGGCTTGTTTTCAAGCCTAATCTACATATTTTTAAATTATCATCATATTCTAAAATTGGGAGACCCACGACTACACGGTCAGTTCGTATAAGTTACATTGGTCCCATACGAGGTGTTTGTGCCTCTTACGGGGCCATTTGGGGGTTGGTTTGGGTTTTCACCCTCAAAGAGCTTGTTTTCAAGCCTAATCTACATATTTTGAAATTATCGTCATATTCTCAAACTAGAAGACCTATGACTATGTGATAAGTTTCTACAAGTTACATTGATCTCGTGCGAGATGTTTTTAAGCCTAATCTAGATATTTTCAAGTTTTCATTACAATTATTAGCATTTTCATTTGTCTAAAAAAGGAAATGATTTTTTTATTAAACATGTATGTTCTCTAATCTTTCTAGCTCTTTTAATCAGATAACTATAACCACAAGATGAATCAATCGAACATAAACATTAAGGCCCCGTTTGGTTGTCCCAAAATTGTAAATTGGATCATTAATAAATTTCTCCATTTACAAATTGACTCATTAATTGTGTTTGGTTTCATTAATGAAATGATTCATTAATTGCCCCATTTTAGCTCATGTGCAAAATCTCAAATTGGATCATTCACAAAAAATGTGAAATGAATCCATTTGAAATAGGAGTCACATTAAGTGCATGTCCCCTCTCCCTCTTCCTCTTCCCCTCACCCTCCCCCTCCCCCTCCCCTTCTCTCTTTCCCTCCCCCTCTCTCTTGATTTATTTTTATCCTTTTTTCATAAAACCTTAACATCAATTTCATTGGATTTAACTCATTTCAAGTTCATTCATTTATAATTCAATAATTCACAATGAACCAATTTACATAATCAAATAATTTGCATAACCAAACTGGGCCTAAGAAATTTAAAAACCTGTAGAATTGGTGTATCGATTTTGAACAAAGCCTACAGACTCTAACGGCATGTCAACAACTTCAAATTCTTCGTCTTTGTAGCTCAGGTCGCAACATACATACATCCCCTTGTAAGTAAGGGGAAACAAATTATTCATATTGATAAGGCTACTTGTAACACAAATCATTCAATATGAAATTCTTAAACTCACGAGTAATAACCTGGCTTAAACTCAGAAAATTCTTAAATCATTTTGATCGTAGCTACATGTAATATACACAATCAATTTACATGTAGCGACTGCATATATGGTACGAAGGTATTATACACATCTTATGTAATATACACATTCATTTTGATCATAGCCATTGATTGTGTATTCATTGATCGTTATTGATTATGTATCCAATCAATGGATAATTTGCAGTGATTAAGAATATGAAATTCACATAATGTAAGGCATGTTCAAGTATATGTGATTGAAAAATAAAATAAACATAAGGAGGTTCACTTGCAACGGGGAAAATGTAAGACCAAATATATATCAACAATATAAAAATTCAACAGAAACTTACATCATCATCGGCAATACCAAAATGGCCAAACCAATGCAATAGCATATAAGCATACAATAACATATATGCAATAACTGTATGCATACATGCACACAGCAGCATATATGCATACAATAGCATTTCTTTCCTCATTTAAAGCCCCTGACTAACCAGTGCAACATCATGGGGTAATACTACCTGACATATGAACATAAAAAAGGGATTTAATTTCAAACCAGGGTAGTTATGTATATATATGTTACGGAGAAGTAATGGTTCAGATATACATGTATGTGGGTGTATATATGGATAACTTCGCGATAACTTACATATTGGTAGGATTAGTATATTTCCTAATTTGTATTGTTTTAAGTTCAATCAGATATACTTTTGTATTCATTTTGTTTTTGAACCATGATTGTTTTTGTTTAAGGGATGGTAATGGAATAGGCCTGACATTTTTGTTAAAGCAACCCAAAATCACAGTACCCTCCTGCAAATCTAAGGGAAGATATGCATATTACAACTTGGTGAAAATATGCATATTACAACTTGGTGAAAATATGCATATTACAACTTGTAATATGCATATTACAGCAGTTAACTGTAATATTCATATTACAGTTGTAATACTCACTGTAATATTCATATTACAGTGCATAATATGCATATTACAGTTGTGCAGGTGGGTGGGACCCCCTTGCAATCAGGTTGTAATAGAGTATATGGGCAGTGTCGCGTGGGGTAGGGGCCAGGACGGGCAGCATGCTGACTTACTCATTGTGGTTCCTCCAGGGGCTGTGGGACAAACCGTGGCCTTGTGTCTAATTCCTAGGCATGTGGCACACAGTTGTAACTCCTGTGTGTAAATTGTTGTGTGTGAGAGATGTGTTATAGGCATTATGGTTGGCTGGTGGTAGGGATTACCATACCTCCATTCCTTATGGTTCAGATGGTGGGTAAACTGGTACTCAGAGGCTTGTTGGGAAGTGGCGTAATTCTCATCATCGTTTGACTCGATGGTAGGGAAGTTGCAAAATACTAATGAACAATGGTTGGAGGGTGGTTGTGAGATTCAATCTCAGATGGATTGGAAATGTAACTCGACAATGAAGTGAATTGTGCACTTTTTTGTGTGCCGAACCGATTAAGAAACAAATGATTTCCAACATGGTCTGACACTTGCACGACTTGAACTGGTCTAGCCATTAGGTTGAGTGTGGATGGATTGTTATTTACTTTAAAAATAATGTAGTTTTCAATACTTGGTTGTTGAATAGGTCTACACCCCTCAACCCCGCTTTGTTTTTCCAGCAAAGGTGTACCATATTCACAACTTTGGAATATGCAATTTCCTTGGCATTTCCATTTTCTGCATATGTTTGCTTTGGGCCCACTTTAATAGACCAAATTTCCTTTAAAGTTTAAATAGCGGATGCAATTTCTTTCAATATGTGTACTCCTTCTGGAGAAATAAGGAGGAAATTTGAAAGTGTTCACAGCGGAGGCACCATGAACACCCCCGAGTCTGGTAAAGTACTTCAGTACTGGCATTGTTGTGGCTCTGAAGATCCCTTTGACCCCGGCTGCACCGCTGCTCCTCATTCTTACTATGATGACTCCTGATGATGATTATGCACACTTGTGTGATTCTCTCCAAAAACAAACCCAAAGTTCTCCCACCAATCTCTCAAGTTTCTCTTCTGTTTCTACTTTATTTGAGAAATCTGTCTCTGTATCTGAATATTTAAAAAAAAATGTATAGTATGAAACTACATTCACCTTTATATGTATTTAGTTTGGAAATCACTTAAATGTATCCCCCCATAACATCCCTGAAATGGGCAGAGACAAAATATTTTAAATTTAGCTTTGGATGGAAACTGAGAATATGGTTTCGTAAATTTTGCATTCTAGGCAAAACGATAAATCAACGTTTTTTCTTATAAGTTATAATTATCATATATTGAAGTACACATCTAAGGAAAAGTTCAAACACCACATGATTATCAACGTTCAATAATGGTAACATTAATGCTTGTGATACATTGTGGAGAGTGAGAAGACACTAATCAACTAAAAAAAACATGATTCTCCATTGAAAGTGACTAAATCAATATATGACATCTGATCAGATGTTTAATTCTATGCATATTATGAGATGTTTTTGTGAAAATGTTTATGAAACCAAAAAAATAATGTGACAGCTATCATGAACAAAATATTGTTAATTTTGGAAAAGCCCTCGATTTCTTCACAGTCTCTATCCCGCTTGGAAAAGTGATGCGAGTATATGCAAGGACTTTTCGACATGGCAAGCATCCAATTGGAATAAGTCCGTATATAATCTAATCAGGAAAGAAACGGTATAATTAATTGAGATGTGAATTTATAATTTAGTGACACAATTATAGAATACCTTCACAGCAGATTTAGAACCAAGTTCCTTCATATCATCAAATTTCATGATGTGCAGCATATAATAACGAAATTTTAGACAACACTTCTAGGAAGATTAATAGAAGGTATCCATTGTACCCCATTGGCGAGCGGTCAAAATATGAGTCAATATGAATATGACATCTCAGTGAGTCACACCCAAAAATGAGATTCAGTATAGATTCGAAGGTGTGCATTTCAATGTATGTAATGCATGCACATCAATGTATTAGATCTTGTATGCAATGTATGCACATTCCAATGTATGCACATCAATGTATTAGATCGATTCAAATCCTTAAGAATACCTTAAATTGAAAGTAAAATGCGATGATGCGTGGAATCACCAGTCTCTCTAGCTATATAGTTCAAAGAAGAATGATGTGCGAAAACTCTAATGATGTGAGAAACAGATAGTGAACATTTAACAATTTAAGATGAAATTGACTTTACCATATTAATTGTTAAACTTTATCCTCACTTGAATATGGTGAAAATTTGTAAATTATAATTTGGAACTTCTCAAAAAAGAAAAATAGATAAATTTCAATAAAATGATACAAGATCAAATCACCCAGAAACTTATAAAAATAAACTAATATTATGATTAATCAAATCACCCCAAGTCACACACATTCAACTCCTACAAAACCCAAAACCCCATTCAGTTTCAACCAAACACGTAAAACCCACCTTTTTTTTCTTTTCAAGGGGAAAAGTCTCTAAAAAGTAGTGTCTACGTTCTAAATCACAATCGAGTACAAAATTAACAATATCTAATGAAATTCGGATCAGATATAGACAATGAGACACACTTAATTTTTTAAGGGACCCAACAACCATTTGCATCTAACCTCTGGGGTTGAAAGAGAATCCTTTTCAAATGGCACGGGTGAATACAACACATGAACATCTCCACTGTCCAGAGATGTCAAGATAAACCTATAGTTTAGCATAAAATCAAATAATTCGGGGACATTCTCATTCCCGCTGAACACTAGCAAAGATTGCAGGCTATTATCCACATCAGACACAGTACCCCGATAATGAGTCTGGCCCAGATTATGTTTTTGTACTGTGAATGGACAGAAATCCACATGACCATCTCAATAACATGGACTGAATTCTTTAATTTCATTTGAAATTGTCAATGAACTGAGTAATATTTTGAAATGATGACTCAGAGTATAGGTGATACAAACTTACAAAAAAACAAATCAACTAAAAAAATACAACAAATAAAAATCTACGCAAAAAAGACATTAACAAAGTGAAAATTCTAAGTTAGACATTATGTCAAACACCTGTTAAGCAAATACTATTAAACCCAAATTCTATTTTCAAGCCAACATAAAAAACATAAAAGTGAATCTGAAACATAAATGTACATTTATTCACCTCAAAATGCTTCCTTTCTGGATATAATCTCAGTCACTTGATCATTTAAACACCACAATAAATGAACTTTATTGCATCTCTAGTAAAGAAGAACATGTTATGATACAATTAACTCAACAAACACATGAGATATAAAGGGAAAAAAATCTGAAACCCTAAAAGGGAAGAGAGAGCGTGTGAGAGAGAGAGAGGGAAAGGCCAAGTTGAATCTACTTGGTTCACTTTCAAATGGAAGATTAGTAACTCTAGAACCCTGGGCACCATTGTTAGGCTTTTTAAGTAGAACATTCAATCAAACCTAAGATTAGTTTTATGACATAAGGGGCTTTGGAAAACAACATGTCGAAGTTCATGATGGGTTCAACAATCTTCCTTATAAAATGTTTTAAGAATGTGAAATCCCCATGCCCCTCTATCGATAAGTTTCATGCAATCTCAATCATATAAAGACCTAAACTGTTATCCTCATTGCACCATCATATACTAAGCTACAATGAATAATCTAAATACAATAAAACAATTTGAGTATCACCCCCTTGGTGGTTTTTCTTCTATCAATGTTATAGCACTAAATACAATAAAACAATTTGAGTGTCACCCCCTTGGTGCCAAATTTTTTTGAGGTTATTTTTAGAGATTAAGAGAAACAAGACATGTCTTTTTTTTTTAAAATCTTCATAAGTTAACTTTTTTAACAAAAAAAAATTAAATTCATCAAACTCAAATTTAAACCAAATTCAAACCAACAATATCTCTAAAATTAATCATAAATTGATCATGAATATTAAACCAACAATAACTGTAAAATAATTCCAATAAATATCAACCATTTACCTAATATGAACTATAAATTTAACATTTAACATAAATGGAGGGTATCAAACATAAATTAATATACAATCTCGACTAGTTTCAAACAAGAAGATCTTATAATCAAAATAATAATAAAAGACATGCATTAGATTTAGATTAGACAAAAGAGAGAAGAATTTACCAATCTAGGGGTTCCCTAAAGAAAAGGGAAGAAACATTTATGTTGGGGAAGTGGAGATTCCATCGCTTTGGGGTTGACATAACTATCCAAACTCTTACTATTATTTTGATCAGAGAGTGGTGTGAGATTTGGACATTTGGATTTGAGGGCAAACCAAAATTCAATTGAAAATGGATGTTTTTTGTGTGTATATTAAGAAGGGCACAGAGGTGCGTGGAGGCTACGGAGGTGTGTGGGTGGGGGAGGATGACTACGCAGGTGGGTGGATGGTGGAGGATGGCGACAGATGTGCGTGGATGGTTGAGGATGACGGAGTTGAGGGACTAAGCATGTGAGAGGGAGAGGGAGAGAGAGATAGAGAGCGGGGGGCTGAGAAGAAGAGAGCGGGAGCCTAAAAAAATTAAGGGCTAATTATTTTTTTTTTGGGGGGGGGGTATTTATATTTTAATGAAGTGTACTTAATTTTAGCACACTTTTAAACAGTGCCAAAATTTGGCACCGTTTTTAAGTGTGCCAAATTTCTATTAAACCGTGCCAAAATCTGGCACAGTTTTAAGTTGTTCCAGAATTTTAATATAAGGGTGTGCCAAAATGTTGTTTTTGGTGTAGTGCCTACACCTTCCTCAGATCTCCTAGATGGGTCATACAGTATTGTTAGAGACCTCATACGGCTCCCAGCAATCTATTGGAGCCTCTTCCACTTCAATGTCATCATACCTATCCTCTGAGAAAGGGTTTCCTTGCCTCCCTAAGCATAATAGTTGGGGGGTCAGTAACATCTCTCCGTCGTTGTGGAGGTGGCAGGTCTTTGCGTGGTGCCTGGGGTGGTCCCCAGGCCTCATGTTGTTCCTATGCAGATGCCGGAGTAATCATCTCCGGTGAGACTCCCGGTGGTCTCATTATGTTTTTTCTAAGATCTTCAAATTGCTCTTGCATAACCTGTTGGCTTGCTGCCAAAGACTTCAAGGCGACAACCACCTCAGCCATCTCAGACTGAGGTTGTACATCGCTGGAACTAGGTCCTACTCCAGTAGCTGGTGGTGGAGGAGGTGGTAACTTCGGTGCCACATGTTTGAGTTGTGAAAAGATGAATGATCAAAAGACTGATGAGCTTGAGAACTTTAATGGATCTCTTTCAATGGTGAAATAGCTCCACACGAAGGGGGGAGAACTGGTTCACCACCATAGTTTTCGATGAGGTCAAGCTGTATAAAGGAAGAGATAACTCCTCATTTCCATAGACGATGCCAAATTGATGATGATGAAATCAGCACCACCAGATAAGAGGTAATAGAGCTCAAATAAAGAACAATAATGGCATTGATGGATCAATATAAATATATGTAGAAGGAGGTGGGTATAAGAGGAATGAAGACAATGATGTAAGTGGTTCATCCTATCTAGGCCTACGTCCACTGTGCCGTGAGTGATCTTCACTATATAATAAGGGCTCTAATGGCCTTGTGATACAATACACTCACTTTCTCTCTCTACTATATATTTTGATAGAGCTTAAACTAGAGTTTGTAATTGGGGACCCTTTTACAAGGTGGAAGAAGACATGTATTTATAGTGCTTGGGGGTGTAGTGTACCCCCCAAGCATGCCATGAGCATATGTGTGATGATCTAGGCAATCTAGTGAAGCCACCTGTCACTATCACATGTAGAGGATGATGATGAAATATTCCCTCACGTGGGGGAACGATCCGATTACAACGATTTCATCCACGTAGGACCTGTGTCCCACGCGCACTGTTCCATGCGTCTCCCAAACCATGTGCCATAATGATGTCACCCTCGGCATATAGTGACAGGCCGAGGCTGACGCTAACCTTGTGGAAGACCCGATTGATGAACGTGGGACATTTTTATTATCGGCCTACATAGGGTCATCCGATCGTAGGGTTGTTTGAACTGTCCCCAAGCTGAGGTTTCAATCTGCATGGCTTGGGCTGATTTGGGTGATTTAGCATACTCATATTGCTAATGGTGGGGTCGACCAGGCTGAGTCCTATCTTCAGTATGACCCCCTAGGGTAGCGATGCACTGTTCCATGCATCTCCCAAACCACGCGCGCTGTCAGATATCACTATCGGCTGCACAGTACAGGCCGAGGCTATGAGGCTAAGAGGTTGATGTCATGGATGAACTGCTGTATGAGAGCTATGAGGCTGAGGCTAAGGACGAGGATATGAGGCTTAGAGGTCGATGTCATGACTGAGCTATAGTATGAGGGATGTGAGGTTGAGGCCAAGGTTGAGGCTATGAGTCCAAGAGGCCAAGAGGTCGATGTCATGGCCGAGATGCTGTATGAGAGCTATGAGGTTGAGGCCAAGGCTAAGGCTATGAGGCTAAGAGGTCGATGTCATGATCGAGCTGCTGTATGAGAGATATGAGGCTGAGGCCAAGGCCGAGGCTGTGAGGTTAAGAGGCTAAGAGGCCGATGTCATGGACAAGATACTGTATTAGAGCTATGAGGCTGAGGCCAAGGATGAGGCTAAGAGGCTGATGTTATGGTCGAGCTACTATGTGAGAGCTATGAGGCTGAGGCCAAGGCCGAGGCTATGAGGCTAAGAGGTTGATGTCATGGTCGAGCTGTTATATGAGAGCTATAAGGCTGAGGCCAAGGCTGAGGCTATGAGGCTAAGAGGCTGATGTCATGGCCGAGTTGCTATATGAGAGATATGAGGCTGAGGCTATGAGGCTAAGAGGCTGATGCACGATTGTTCTACTGTGTGAGAGATTTGAGTATTAGGAGAAGGACGAGTCTATGAGTCTAAGAGTCTGATGTCATATTTATCCCAAATTCATGGTCTTCAACTAATTAAGCTTGGCCGAGGGGTCCATCTCTAAGATGGGGACATATTTGGTACATCAAATATATGAATATATGAAATTGGTCTTACTTTGCCATATATTATGTCTTTTGTTTTCATTATCTGTTATCTCATAAAAGAATTTTTGTCTTAAACACATTTCGAATGAAGGCAACATGTTATCTTGGGAATAATTACATTAATTGGTTCACAACGTCCCTCACAATGACTAAGCACATGATATTTACAATCTTAAAGGTAACATCGAAAGCATTCGAGGATTCAAAGAGCTTTTATTAGCCATAGGGGATACGAATGCCTGATAATAGCACCCGAGATGCAGGAATTGTCTTGGGGAAGCCATATAACACCCAGCCTGGGAAGGTTTTATATATATCTCTAATTCTGGCTTGGGGAATACCCATAATACCCAGCCTGAGAAGGCTTTATATATATCTAATTCTGGCTTAGGGAAGCCCCATAATACCAAGACTGAGAAGGCTCTCTCTCTCTCTCTCTCTATATATATATATATATATATATCCAAATATAGCTTGGGGAAGATTTATAGTAACTATCTTGGGGAGGCCTGATAATAACCCAATCAAAACGACTAAAAAAAGCTAAAAAAGTGGTTTCATGATAAAGCAACTAAGGGAAGCCATAAAAGATGTCACATAAAATTAAAGAGACTAAAGGTGATGTGGTACTAGCATCCTGAAGCATCAGAAAGATACAAATAATAGATGGATGCAGCACAACATGGAGTCTAAAGGAATGGTAGCTCGAATGCCGTGGTAGGATAGCAACCCAGCTGCAGCCTCGAAAATGTTATTCATTAAGACTTGAAAATTTTGGGAAAATCAAGGGCAAAGAAGTTACGCCGCAGCCCCAAAGTCATATTCCTTTAGCACCGCGGCTTAGGGGATGATAGGCACAAATACGTAATGAAAAATATGGAAAAGCTCAAGGCAAAAAATAATAGGCCACGACCTCGCTCAAGGATTCCTTTATATTGTGTTGTCGCAGCCTCATGTCCATATTATCTTTATTAAAAGAGTTTTTACAAGAAGTAATTTTCCATTCAAGCAATGAAAGAAAAATAAAGACAACACCCATTTAAATGTTGAAGAAAACAAAGCAGAGGAATGAAAAGCATACAGATAAGAAAGAAAAAATCAATCAATCTTCAGATTAGATGCCGCAACCTTTAATAAGGAGTTTACAAGGTTAAAGGACCGCGTAATTGTGTGCATTACAACAAAGGAAATAAAAAAAAAATCTTAAGTCTAGGAGGCAACATCGTCTTCATCATCTCCATCTTCAGCCTCCGCAGTGATCTGCATTTCCTCGTCCTCCTCCATGGCCTCCTCCAACTGCTTCCTGGCCCTCTCCTCTGCCACAACCCCCATCTTGGCTACACAGGTAGTGTGTTAAGAATCACCAACACCCCAGGATATGATTTAGTCCTTGGCATCTGGAAAGTTCTTGGTGACCCTATATCTTAATTCCTGGTAGTTGCGGATGTATGCCTTATTGTTGGTGAGGAAGAAGTCCTTTAACTTTTTATATGCATCCATAGCAGCTTCTACAGTCTGACTGAGGGACACTAAATGAGACTCTTATATCTTCTTGATGGTTGCGAAATGCTCAGTCTCCCTTTGGCTCCGTTCCTCCTGAAGTTCCTTTATCTCGGTCTCAAGACAGGAGGCATGTTTGATGGCATCCGCAATCTTAGCTTGTTCAGTTTTAAGAGTCGTTATGACAGTTGTTAACTTTTATTTAGCGTCATTCTTGGCCTTGAGAGTAGTCTCAAGGTCAATCTGGGCAGCCTAGAGTGCCACGGCAGTATATTTCTTGCTATCCTCAAAAGATGAATTCCTGGCATTCTCCAGGTCACTTGCATGAACCCTTTCTATGAACACTTTTTACTTGTACATCCCTTCGTACTTCAGCCTCTAGGATATCACAACGTTTATGACCTGTAAAGAAATTGAATGACAAAAACAAAATACAAGCTATAAAAAGAATATTGTAAAAGCAATTGTCCTTACCCTCAGCAGGTTATGGAGGGAATATTCTTCCAAGTGCTCGTGATCCTCCTCCACCAGGCAGTCCAGATCCATATGGTCAGGAACCTTTCGCATCGTATGGATTACCCAGGTAATTGTGTCCCAATATGATTGTGGGTCTGGTCTCTGTAATTGAGGTTACGAACGACCATTAGGTCCAACACTGGCATGGCTCTGGAGAGGTGCCAAGTTGGCATTAACAACCATTATTACTGGAGGATAGGAGAATTGGAGGCGGTAGCTTGAGACCCTCTGCGAGAATCTATAGGAATCAAAGCTGCTACATTCGGGCGGCTGCCAATGTTGTCATCAAACTATCCCTCAGGCCTTTCTTAGGCCGCAGCCAACCTGCACAGTTGGTGCGATAAGATTTGTTTGGGGTTCCACGTTAGCCGTGCAGGACGTTTAACCTTGGACCTTTATCTCTTTTTTCCTTGTCTAGATGCATTTGTAAGTCCCCAAATATTTTAAAAAAAAAAAACTTTTGCTCAATCGAAATTAAGTTAAGGATGAATGCAAACCAACTATCTCTTTTTGAAAAACTCTTTTTCAATTTTATCAAACCAAGTTGTGACACAAATTAACTTAACAAGATTTTATCTTGTTTAACCCTAAGCATGTAACTAGTGATTAAAGCAAGTAAAATAAAGTAAATAAATACTCACAATGCCGATGTACGAGGAAAAACCTAATTGGAAAAAAACCTCAGATGAACCAGACCATACAATCACTATGACAACGATTTTATAAAGTCAGACAATAGTCTTATACAACGACTCGATCCACCCACGAGACTTGACGCTCCTTTGATCCTCTACCAATATTCATAGTGCCCATGTAGAAAGTAACCTTCTTCTATGATGCTCATCCACAATACGCGCCTCCACGAGTGTTTCGGTGTCTATCGATATGGCCTTGTGTCGTCTACGATGTTGAACACGAAAGTAACCTTCTTCGCTTCTCCACCGCAAAACCAACAGTATTCAACTGTTGAAAAAACCCAACTTTGTGCAACAAAGATCATATAAACATATGGTAATGATAACTCGGGTATTTGTAAACTCTAAGGATGTTTTATATTGAAAACACTTAGAAAAACGTTATGCAGAAACCTCTCTGTATCGTAAACTATTTTTCGTACTCCACACCCTTCGAGGCAATAGAGCACGCCTTTTTATAAATATTTTAAGGCAGTGGGGAATCTCATTCGAGCGAGATACCATCTCGTTTGAATGACAACAACTCTCGTTCGAACGACATCGTTTGTCGTTCTAACGACAGTCCCCTGCTTTAGATGCCAAACCAATTTAAACTCTAATCCAAGCGTACCAGCTCTAAACGAAGTGCAAACATATAAAACACTTTAAAAACATTTTTCTTTTTAAAAATAACATCCTTATTTTTGAAAAATAAAATTTCGAGTTTCATTAACATTATTCATTAATAACTGTGTGATCTCATAATGAAATTAAACCTTGAAGACGAGAAATTGTACCAATTAAACTTCAGCATGATTAATTCCTTGTAGCTTTTCCACAACGTCTTCAACTAATATTTGATAAGTCATAGTCTCGTAGTGGATCGTAACAATAAAAATTTACCTATGACTCAAACGTATTTTGTACCGAGAATAAGTCAAAACTACATTAAGACTCAATTGGAAATTTGGTCCTTACAAATCTCCCCATTTGACTATTCCGGAACAAAACTAACAGTGAAATGCCTAAGTCGGGTCGTCAAGTCGTATGACTCCTAAATCCCATCCCATAAACCAAAAAATAAAATTACATCATCATTACGTGATAAGACTCATACACAATGGACCGGCAAGCATGAAACTGTCTGTGAATGTCTGAATGTGATGTTGACTTGGAATCTCGAATTTCTTTAAGCATACCTACACACATGAAACTGACAAATTCCCAGTGAAGTATAGAGGAACAAATGATATAAATCAATATGAAAAATCAAATCCAAATCATTTTTTATGAGAACAAAACATGATACCAATATGTGTAAATATATAAATCAGGATATCAAGTCACATACACAAAAATCCCCCTACATCACAGACATCTCTCCCCCTTTTTTTCTCGAATAGACAATTCAGTGAAAAGTTAAACAAATCTAGCATGTGAGATACCAATATGATTGCGTTAACTCCTATTATTCTAGATAAACATGCAACAACCTGCATGATATGATCAATTAATGTCAAATCAGTAGTTAGTAAACAATCATTCACATAAAAATATATCAGTCTAAGTAGGTGTGATAAACTAACCAATGTAGCTAAATATATCAATGATTAAAGTAAAGTGCCTAAATAGAAACCCAATACCAAAATACGAATCAATATGCAATAGGGTACTAAAACAAAATAAATCAACCAAAAAAGTCAAACTGGTCAAACAGGCTGTCGTTCGAACGAGCCAGGGATGTTGTTTGAACGAGAAGCGACATCGCTCGAATGAAGACATATGTCGTTTGAACGACATAAACAAACTCTCACAATTTGCCCAGAAAATTAAACAGAGTTGCCCAGGGAAGAAATATCTTGAAAATTCTATCTGGAAGGGGCTCAAAACTGCGAAATAATAGAAAAACAAAAAAAAACTCAAAACAAACAAATATGAGTAACATGCCAACATAGTATTGATGTGCCTAAACATGAACATGGAGTGTATGTGCATGAACTAAAAAAAATGAATAATGATTTCAACTCATCGAAATGATCAAGAAGCTCTAATCAATAGCAATTTATCATCAAACTTTATTATAGCCATATGCGACAATTAAAGTGTGAGCTTAATGAACTAATCAAACATCATGCACACGAATCTAGAATTTTAACAATTCTACAAACAATAACGTCATGATAAGATTTTTCAACGTTAGGATTCTTTGTGCAAACCCGTTTAAATTTTTAATCCGTCCAAACTCCGTCAAATATATATCATATTTTCTTTTGAATGAACTAAAATAATTTGGCCCATTTTTTTGGCATATGATTCTTTTTATTGCCTTATGATTTTTTCGGGCTCTTTTAAATGGTGGCTATCACGACGAGTCAATTTTACACTCTTGCAGCCCTTCCCCGTACACTCAACATATTTTTTTATATAGATTAAAAGGCTCACGGTAAACGGCTATTGTATGCACACCACCTCTTTATGTCTACTTACACATTGATGATAAAATTGAGATAAGAACGTCTCACCAAACTCATATATGCAAGAGTAGTCAACCATCCATATAAACTCGTGCATGTGTGCAAAGATGGCATATATACAAAGTCAAATCAAAACGCATATCAACTTCGAAACAACCCCATAATACAATGGTTAAGATCATTCTAAGCATCGATAATAAAGACCAAATGTCCTAGCCACATGGATAATGGAAGGAAGGGGGTCCAAGCACACCAATATGCCACATCAAACATGTTAACTCATGACACAAAAACAAAATCGATTTTTTTTTTTGTCTTTTTCAAAATATTTTCACTTATATAAAAAACAACAAAAACGAAAATCTTTTTGTGTTTTTCTCAGAAAAAATTCAAAATGAAAAAAAAATCTTTTTGTATTTTTCAAATAAAATGCAATAAATGAAAAATATAATACAAAATGATAAACACGGTAACCCACTCAACCTTTAGATTTAGCATGGTAAGAATAAAGTGTAACCAAATGATAACCATGAACTTTTATTCCTAAAGCTACCAAATTCGACTTCTTAACCCAAGTAGGTGTGTAACAATGCATGGGGGTGGGGGAATCGGGGCAATTTTATTCCTAAACTTCATAAACTTTCGAGGAGCGTTACTAAGGTCATAGAAAAACTTTCTAAGGTGACCCAACCTTTCCTACAACAAAACGTGCAAGTGTAGCGATGGTATGGAAAGTGACCTACATGTGGACCTTTTCTAACGTTCCTATGTGGCTCTCTCACACGCGCGGGGGGAATGGGGACACGACGATCATCAAAGACAATACCACCCCTATATTTCTTAATTTTGACGGTGCCTATCATCCTATCGAGCTTCTCACTTCTATCCTCCAAGTCAAACTTAACTCTAGACGTGTCTCTCAAACTGTCCTCCAACTTCGTAATCCTAGACTCGAGTAGATGCCTAGACTCCTTAAACTCTAGCACCTCCTTTTTCAAAGCCTCCATCAAGCCTCTAAGGGTGTATATCTCTTTCTCGATGTATTACAGCTTCTCCCTAAGATTCGTATCCTGTGCCCTACGATCCTCAATTAATGCATCATTATTTTCTACGACACGCTCTTTCATCTTAGCTTGGAATTTTAAGTTAGCCTTTTTCACCTTCACCATCTCCTCAAACAACTCTCTAAATGAAACTTGTAACCCTCATACGTAGATCTCGTCATCACCCTCACCATCTCGAGAAACACTCCCAACATCCTCGGAAGTGTCATGCACATAAGTATCCTCGTGGGAAGATATATCTTCGTTGCTCACATGACATGCCATAAACACAAAAAAGTTACCTTCAATGGGGGAATACTCTCCCTCTTCCAGTTCACTATCACTTAAGGTGACGTTATATGTTATCGGTTTCTTTCCCTCCTTCTTAAGTCTAGTGGGACACTCAGCTACTTTGTGACCATACCCCTCACACCTGAAACACCTATCAGGCTCATCTCTCTTAGGTTTCTCACTCTTATCCTTAGGTGTGGAGTCTCCCTTGTTCTTGAATTTCTCAAACTTTTTGGCATCTTTTGATTGCTTATGAATTTGAAGAAACTTCTTGAACTTTCTTGCCAACAGGACGACATCCTCAAAGTCAGAATCAGAGTCTTCATTCGAGGCTTTAGTTTCCTACTTCAGAGCTTTCAAAGCAAATGCCTTTTTCTTTCTTTGCCACTTGCTTGGAGGTAAACATGTCGAGTTCATAGGTTTGCAAGTCACCTACATCTATTCCAGTTTCATTGAATTAAGCAAACCAAGGGAATTCATAACGGTCACTTTCACATCAAAACAAATCGACAACGATCTCAAAATATTCTTAATCACTCGTAAAAGGACCCCACTTTTAAATTTTAACACCAAAAAGCAATTCAATTTCCTTTTAAAGATGCGGAAGCGAGATGGTTGACATAAATAAGTACACGCCAAAGTTTAATTTCTTTCAATTAAAATTAAACATAAACACAAAGTGAAATTAAATTAATAAGCAAATTTATTTTCACTTAAACCAAATTAATTGAAATTTGCCTAACAATATAATTAATCCATTTTTTCAAATTTAGGCCAAACAAAATTTTATCAAATTAAAGTAAATGACTTGAACTCAATTAATTAAACATTACCCAAATAGTAAGTAGTGATATTAATTAAATTTATGTTTTTACCTAAGCATGCATCTAAGGTGAATTTTACACAAGATAAAATAAACAAATAAATCACTACGCCTCGATGTACGAGGGAAAACCCACAACGGGAAAAAACCTTGGACGACCCTAACCTTAAGTCCACTAAGTATGATATTTTTACAAGTATAAGACAAATGACTTACTCAATTCGACTCGACTCCCTTCAAGCCCCTGATGCATCTTCTTGTACCAACCTTCGCTTAGTTGACAATCCCGGACTCCACCGGAACCTTGGAATTCACCAACGAGGCTTTAGGAACAACCATCAACAACACATGGTGCCTTTCACCATGTGAGAATGTCGCAGCAAAATAACGAGACTTCTTCTTTAAGGGATGTAGAAATAAACCCAAACGAACTCTTAAACTCGGTAGAGTAAACCTGGTGCTAAACACTCTAAGTAAGATTTTTATATGGAAACTTGGAATAAACAAACTATGGGTGAAAACAAAAATGTTTAAGAATTTTTTCTTTAAAAATAAATACTCAAAACTTGAACCTTTTCATTTGAAAATGAACTCTCTAAAACTCTCTCTAGGAGATGAAGGAATATGAAAAAGTTAGTTTGAAAAGGTTGGTTCTAGCACACATTAAGTCTGTCAAAAGTTAGTGGGGAAAAAGTAGTGGGATAGAGGTGAAAAACTTCTTAAAACTACCAATTAAATGTCCCGTCGGAAATCTCATTTGAACAAGATTTTTGTTCGAACGAAGTCTCGTTCGAACGATACTTCTAACGAAGTTCCAGTGGCCTATTGGGAAATATCGTTGGCAAACTCGTTCAAATGAAATTCTCATTTGAACGAAAAACTCGTTCGAACGACAATTTCGAACGAACTTCCAGAAAGCTCAAAAATTCGATTTTAGCCCAGAAACTTTATTTTAAAGTTTTAAAGAAACTTGTTGAAAGTAAACATCTATTTAAATGAAAATTACAACCAATTAAAATTGTTCCAAGCTCCTATATAAATATGTAATGCATTATTACCTTAGGAGTAAATGAAAAATAAATTATTGACGTAGAAACGAGGCACAACAAACTCGACATTTGATGTAGCTTTAATCTTAGCCGCTACGTCTTCAACTAAAACGTCATAGGCTTGAATGGATAAACTTGAAAACTATCCTATGACTTAAACGTTTTTGTCCGGAATCAAGCCAACACAATATTAAGACTCAATCGGAGTCTTGTGTCCTTAGAAATCTTCCCCTTTGGCTATTCCGGGACAAAAACCAACCGAAATCCTAAAGGGTCGTCAAGCTCTACTAAAATCAAACATCCCACCCAAACTTGACTCAAGACCCAAAGATCAATATCTTTGCCGATGAAGAAAGTTTCCATATATAGAAGAATTCCTGCACACTTAAGCAAACTATCAAATGCATAGGGAATGTCAAGAATATTAAATGCATGTAAAATAAATACTCCCCTTAAATTAATTCTCCCCCTTTTTGTCTAACAGTGACCTACTTAGAAGGATGTCTCCCCCTAGGATAAATCTCCCAAACAAACTAAGATACGATAAGATTAGATACCATTTCTCCCCCTATCATTCTCCCCATTTTTTGTTCAGGACTAGACAACGGATAAAAGTAATTTAAAACATGATGAAGGTTAGAGTGATAAGAACATGAAAGCATATAGGCAACAAAAGCATAACTAATCCACACAAAGAATAAAGGATACCAACTAAGATGCAATAAAATGATACCAATATGATACATAAAGTATTAATCATGTGATATTAACAAACCATGCAACAAGATATATACCAATTATGAAGTAGAAACATAGATGGACTAGAAAGCAAGGCAAAGACAAATAGAATACCTCGTATATGAGTACATAATAAATATCATTAACTCACACGCACATATACTAGGTATAAACACCACACATGACACAAAATAAAATAAACTTTTCACACTCGTATGGCAAAAATGTGTCATATAGAAACGGAAGTGTAGGGGTCTGAACTAGTAACAATTAAATTTAGACCCAATCACTTAAAATATATTCATGGGGTTCTCAATTGATTGCAAACTTCATCACTTTTGAATATAACCTCATGTAACAATATAGATTGAACTCAATGAACAAACATACACAATGCATACAAGCCTAGAGTTTTGATGATTCTAGAAACCAATAGAGTCATGACATTGAAAGTACAACTAGGATAAATGAACATTGTGCAAAAAGTTGATATACCATCCAATCTCCCTCAATAAGCATATATATTTTTGAATGAATATATCAATTAAAACATAGGCCTTGGAAATTATTTTTCTTTTTAATGCCATATTTTATTTTTAGGCCTTTGGACCACGTATGTCTTTTAGGTCTATTCGAAACGGTGGTTTACTTGCAAAGGAACATTTTTCCTTTCGGATCCCTTCCCTGTGCACATTTATATATATTATTTTTATATCTCAGAATTCTCACGTGCAACGGATTATAACCTACACTAGTCCTCCTAGGTCACATAACATGTAGATGATAAGATTGGTAGGAGAACACCTCACAAAGCTCAAATATACATATGAAGTTATAGTTTCAAAAGAGCTCGTGCATGTGTGAATTGAGGAATACAAAATCCAACTACTCCATGTAAGCATGGTAAAGAACATTTTAAGGATTGACAATCTTAACCAAAAGTTCTAGCCACATGGGAGCAAAAAAAATGGGATTCAAACACAAGTATATGCCACATAGAGTGTGTCAAACTAAAATACACCAAAAAAAAATCTTTTTGAGATTTTGAAATTTTTAAACCAAACAACAAAAATATTTACTCCAAAAGACAAACAAAAATCATTTGTATTTTTCATTAAGCCTAAATTATAAAAAGATGAAACACAAATGATAAACAAAAATCTTTTTGTATTTTTCATTTAATGAAAACTAAAATGAAGGAAATATAATACAAAAGGTAAACAAAAATCATAGTTGTAGCATATGATTACGCATAGAGCATAGACTAGAAAACGATTAAAACAAGCATACAATTAGCATGGTGATATAGCATGAGGCACAAAAGCTAACGTATGCAAACAACTAACACATTAAACCTTTAGATTTAGTAAGTGAGGAAGCATGTGAAAGTAAATGAAAATAAAAAATCCTATCTTGTAAAGCTACCAATTCGGATCTCCTAACCCAAACTAATGACGAATGACTATCTCGAGGTGTAGGAATCTTGGCTACCTCGGTTGCCATACATTGGGATTTTCTAGGACCTCGTTTAAGATCAAAACAAAATTTCCTAAGATGACCTTTTCGACCACAATGTGAGCACCTAAAGACTCGGCGAAAATACTTACCTAAGGAATGATCTCTAAAGGCTTTCCTAGGCGATTCTCCTAAAACATTCGTTTTGCCTTTATGATTTGATTCATTACGAGTATCGAAGCCTAGACCACAAGTGTCATTTTTTATTTGGACCGTGCCTAAGATTTTATCTCTTTTTTCGGACCTACATTCCAAATCAAATTTGACTTTACTAGAGTCTTTTAATTGTTCTTCTAATTCTAAAATTCTAGACTCTAACAAAACATTTCTCTCTTCAAATGCAAGAAGCTCCTTTTTCATTGGTTCCATTAAACCTCCAAGGCTATCTCTCTCGTCGTATATATATATTCAATCTTCTCTCGAAGAGTCCTCTCACGTGTCCTATGGTCTTAAACCAACACACTATCATCAAAGACCTTGACACGCTCTCTTAAACTCACTTCTAACTTCAAATTAGCTCTTTTTCATTTAATGGATTCTTCATAAAGTTCTTGAAAAGAATTTTCAAGTTCACTCATATTAACCTCTTTTTAATTTTCATTCTCTCTCTCTTCTTCACTCTCACAACCATAAAAAAAGGGAATCATAAACTTTAACCTTGGAAGTGTCATGTGGTAAGATTTCATCAATAGAGGAGTGCTCACTATCACTCACATGACTAGCCATAAAAGACACAAAATTGGGCTTAGTAGGGGAATCGGGTCCCTCTTCCTTATCAGTATCACTAAGGGTTGCATTATAAGAAATTGGTTGCTTACCCTCTCTCCTTAGTTTAGTGGGGCACTCAAAAGCCCTATGGTCATATCCTTCGCAACCAAAACACCTATTTGGCTCGTGCCTATTTAAATTTTCTTTAGGAGTTTTAGGGATCTTTTCGACTTTGTCATGCTTAGAATTTTCAAATTTCTTAAAATCATTTTTAAATTTATCTTTGTTAAATTTAAAAAAATTTCGAAACTTCCTAGCAAACAAGGCCATATCTTCCGAGTCACTCTCACTATCACTCTCTACTACTTGTTTTTCCTCCTTTCAGGCTTTCAAAGCAACACCTTTTTCTATTTTCTTTTCAATTTTGGAGTGAACCATTTATAGTTCATAGGTTTGTAAATCACCTATGAGCTCTTCTAATTTCGTAGAGGCTAAAGTGAGTAAAGAATTTAAAACGGTCACTTTTGGAATAAATATATTGGGTAGGGACCTTAAAATTTTCTTTACTACTTGGTTGTCGAGTATTTTCTCTCCCAAATTAAAAAATGAATTAACAATATCAAAAAGTCTAGCATAAAATTCATCAAAAGTTTTTTTTTCATTCATTTTGATGGTTTCAAATTGAGTGGTGAAGTTTTGGAGTTTCGAAGGTTTTACGACACTAGTTCCTTCATGAGTGATTTGTAAATTATCCCAAGCTTCTTTAGCGGTTTCACACTTCATAATGCGACGAAATTCATCTGGTGTGACCGCGCTAAACAAGGCATTTAAACCTCGAGAATTAAAATTGGATAGTTTAAATCCATTCTCACTCCATCTATCAGCGGGTTTGGGAACACTCTCATTATCTACTAAATGTGTAAGTGGGGACCACCCGTTAATGATAGATAACCAAACTCTCTCGTCGATAGACTTTAGTGCCGATGTCATTCGCATTTTCCAATACGCGTAGTTAGAACCGTCGAAAACAGGGAATTTTGAAGAAGGGAAAAATTCCATTTTAGTCAAAAATAGTTAAAAAGATCTTAACGAAGTAATTTATCGTTTTGGCTCTGATACCAATTTGAAAGGACCCCACTTTTAGATTTTAACACCAAAAAGTAATTCAATTTACTTTTAAAGATGGGAAAGCGAGATGGTTCACATAAACAAGTACACACCAAATTTTAATTTCTTTCAATTAAAATTAAACATAAACACAAAGTGAAATTAAATTAATCACAAAATATATTTTCACTTAAACCAAATTAATTTAACTCAAGTCCTAGAAATTTGCCTAACAATATAATTAATCCATTTTTGTAAATTTAGGCCAAACGAAATTTTATCAAATTAAAGTAAATGACTTGAACTCAATTAATTAAACATACCCAAATTAATTTTGCACCAAATGAAGTAAGTAGTGATTTAAACCAAATTTTATCTTTTTACCTAAGAATGTATCTAAGGTTAATTTTACACAAGATAAAATAAATAAATAAATCACTACGCTGCGATGTATGAGGAAAAACCCACAACGGGAAACAACCTCAGACGACCCTAGCCTTAAGTCCACTAAGTATGGCATTTTTAAAAATACAAGACAAATGACTTACTCAACTTGACTCGACTCCCTTCAAGCCCCTGATGAGTCTTTTTATACCAACCTCCACTTAGTTCACAATCCCGAACTCCACCGGGACCTTAGATTACACCAATGAGGCTTTAGGAACAACCATCAACCACAAATGGTGCCTTTGACCATGTGAGAATGCCACAGAAAAACAACGAGACTTCTTCTTTGAGGGATGTATAAGTAAACCCAAATGAACTCCTTAACTCGGTAGAGTAAACCCAATGTCAAACACTCCAAGCAAGGTATTTATATGGAAACTTGGAATAAACAAACTATGGGTGAAAACAAAAGTGTTTAAGGATTTTTTTTCTTTGAAAAATAAACACTCAAAACATGAACCTTTTCATTTGAAAATGAACTCTCTAAAAATCTCTCTAGGAGATGAAGGAATATAAAAAAGTTAGTTTGAAAAGGTTGGTTCCCGCACGTATTAATCTGTCAAAAGTTAGTGGGGAAAAAGTAGTGGGATATAGGTGAAAAACTACTTAAAACTGATAATTAAATTTCCCGCCGAAAATCTCGTTTGAATGAGATTTTCGTTCGAACGATGTCTTGTGCAAATGACACTTTTAACAAAGTTCTAGTGGGCTGTTGGGAAATATCATTGGCAAACTCATTCGAACAAAATTCTCGTTCGAACGAAAAACTCATTTGAACCATAATTTCGAACGAACTTCCAAAAAGCTCAAAAAATCGATTTTTTAGCCCAGAAACTTAATTTTAAAGTTTTAAAGAAACCTTCTGAAAGTAAACATCAGTTTAAATGAAAATTACACCCAATTAAAATTGTTCCAAGATCCTATATAAATATGTAATGCATTCATACCTTAGGAGTAAATGGAACACGTGTTGTTGACGTAGAAACGAGGCACAACAAACTCAACATTTGATGTAGCTTTAATCTTGGCCGCTATGTCTTCAACTAACACGTCATAGGCTTGAATGGATAAACTTGAACACTATCCTATGACTCAAACGTTTTTTTCCGAAATTAAGCCAACACAACATTAAGACTCAAATGGAGACTTGTGTCCTTACAACTCGATTATCGGGAATCTTCTAACCTAAGTTAAATACATCTCACTCTCTAACATCTTAATCATCTCAAACTGTGTAGTGAGATATTGAAACTTAGACGCCCAACCGTTCTCATGCCCTCGTGAGTGAGTGCCAGTGTATCCCAAGCTTCTTTCGAAATTTCACAAGTCATGATACGATTATACTATTCAGGTGTGACACGTGAGGGAATAACGTGCAAACATTTAGAGTTATACTATGCAAGCCTAGGTTCAGTCTCAGTCCATGACTCAACGGGTTTCAAACTAGTGACCTCACCCTCTCGTGTGACAGGTGGTGTCCAACCTTTTTTAACCGCTAACCAAACACACTCATCAATATATTTTAAATCACTTCTCATTCGCATTTTTCAATAAGAATAATTAGTGCCATAAAAAATAGGAGTGCGAAAACTATCATAATTTCCAAAATTCATCCTTACAATCAACAGGAATCAAACAAAAAAAAATATATTTCTAGCTCTGATACCAATTTTTAGGTCCCCAAATATTTAAAAAAACTTTTGCTTGAGCGGAATTAAGTTAAGGATGAATGCAAACCAACTATCTCTTTCTGAAAAACTCCTTTTCAATTTTATCAAACCAAGTTGTGACACAAATTAACTTAACCAAATTTTATCTTGTTTAACCCTAAGCATTCAACTAGTTATTAAATCAAGTAAAATAAACTAAAGAAATACTCACAACGCTGATGTACGAGGAAAAAACTAATTGGGAAAAAACCTCGGACGGTCCAGACAATCACTGTGATAAAGGTTTTACAAAGTCAGACGGTAGTCTTATACAACAACTCGATCCACCTAAGAGATTTGACACTCCTCTGGGCTTATACCAATCTTCACAGTGCCCACGCAAAAAGTAACCTTCTTATAAGATGCTCCTCCACGACACGCACCTCTGTGAGTGTCTCAGTGTCCACCGATATGGCCTCGTGTTGTCTACGATGTTGAACACGAAAGTAATTTTGTTCTCTTCTCCATAGCAAAACCAACAATGTTCAAGTGTTGAACAAACCCAACTTGGTGCAACAAAGGTCACATAAACATATGGTAAAGATAACTCGGATCTTTGTAAACTCTAAGGATGTTTTATATTGAAAACACTTAGAAAAATTTTGTGTAGAAATCTGTATGTATCGTAAACTACTGCACGCCTTTTTATAAACATTTTAAGGCGGTGGGGAATCTTATTCGAGCGAGATACTGTGTCGTTTGAATGACAGCATCTCTCGTTCAAACGACATCATTTGCGTTCTAAAGACAGTCCCATGTTTTAGAGTACAGACCAATTGAAAATCTAATTCAGCCTTATCAGCTTTAAACGAAGTGTAAACATATAAAACACTTTAAAATCATTTTTCTTTTTAAAAATAACACCCTTGTTTTTGTAAAATAAAATTTTGAGTTTCATTAACATTATGCATTTATACCTGTGTGATCTGGTAGTGCAATTAAACCTTGAAGACGAGAAATTGCACCAATTAAACTTCAGCATGATTAATTCCTTGTAGCTTTGCCGCAATGTCTTCAATTAATCTTTGACAAGTCATAGTCTCGTAGTGGATCGTAACAATAAAAATAGACATATGACTCAAACGAATTTTGTATCGATAATAAGTCAAAATACATTAAGACTCAATTGGAAATTTGGTCCTACAACATTGTTGAGGGCAGCCACGTACTCATCCATCTCAGCTAATTGAGCTGCCAAGAGCTCTCTGTCTATGTCCTCACCTGAAAAAGCAATAAAGAAAAATAAAAAATTGAATATTCAAAGGTAACTATAACGACATGAATAAATATGATATTATTACCTTTAATAGCCATCACTTTTGGCAAGAATTTGTTGGGGAAGTAGCCTCCCTCAAAGATTGATGTTGAAGTCACTAAGGTGCTAAATTTTTTTTCCTTAGCCCTAATGACTGTAGCCCTTCTCCCTCTTCTTTCTTGCCTTTCTCTAAGTGGCAAATTATCAAGAGCTACGTAAGAGGTCAATGTTAGCATCACAATAAAATATAAAAATACAACTGCAGGAGAAAGACACGACATGAGTAAAAGGATGCAACACTAAAAAACTAACATGGATGGGCGTCCCTATTGCCCTAGCATCCTGTATAATTTCTCTCTTTTTGTCTCTTTGGGATAAATTTCTCAACCTTCCCCAGAAATATAAAAATATTTACCTTTCCAGTTCTTTACACTGGAAGGTCTTCCAGTATACAACACCTCGTCATTACTACGGAGGGCGAGGTAGTAGTACGAGGCAAACTTAACTGAGTTCTCCTTTGGTTTGTAAAAATGGAATAACTCCGCAAGAGTTATATCCCTTTTGAATTTATTCTCCCACGGGACTAAGGACGCAAGAATCACCCTCCAACCATTGGGAACTAATTGGGTTGAGGCTAACTTCATTTCACTAAAAATCCTCCTAGTTGGGATAGGCACAATCAACTGCAACATGTATACAAAAGAATAGAGGGGGAAGCAGACCCCATCATAAGCAATCGCAGAGCATGGCCTCTGTTTCGCTAAAGGAGCTGAGCAAACTATGTTGTCTGGAAACTCAAACGTCGCTGGAACTTGGTTGACCCATTCCTCAGTCATGATGCTGTAGAGATTTAAGGCTACGGGGGTTCTCCCAACTCTATTAGATGGGCCAGCGGGTGCATCCCTGTAACACCCCGTAATTTTGAGGATTTAGTATTTAATTATTTTTGGGAGAAATAAAAATATTTAAATTAGATAAACTTAAATTTATGATTTGGAGAATTTAAATTTATGTTCGAATTAATGTGTATCACATTTTTGAGGTAAAAAATTGGAGAATGTTATAAAGTATTTCGGATGACGACTATGAATGCGTGGTTGAGTCCGGATGGGTCGAGATAGTCAGAAAAGAGTACCCAGGGGTAGTAATCGGGTGCCAGGGCATATTTGGGCATAACCGGGCCCACACAGGATGATTCAAACAATTTTAATTAGGCCCATGTGGCCAAAAACGGTATTTGGAGTTTTAATCCTAATTGGGGAAGTGTGAACGGAAGTTAATACAACTCTAAACCTAGGGTTTGAGAGAGACACGGAGGAAACAATTCAAGAAGCAAATTGGGAATCTTTTTGGAGTCAAATCGAGGGATAAAGTGAGTGTTCATCGTCAACA
The DNA here is from genome assembly GCA_949130495.1 of Sambucus nigra. Taxonomy (NCBI): domain Eukaryota; kingdom Viridiplantae; phylum Streptophyta; class Magnoliopsida; order Dipsacales; family Adoxaceae; genus Sambucus; species Sambucus nigra. The sequence continues at coordinate 262,607,253 of OX422210.1, forward strand.
CCTTCACTACACCAACGGATCAGACTCTACGAATCATTCCAGGCAAGTGGTTAACTGTTGTTATTCTTAAAATAGGTGATAAGCAATTCATATTATAGCATGTGTATATGAAAATTCGGGTTGGGTGTATAACCATAATTAAAACTGGGTTTTTTGAATTTAGAGTAATGGACAGATTTAATTACTCAATGGAGGTTAAGTTATGATTTGGTACTATTAATATTGGATTGTAGAGAGGATTACAATATGTATTAGTGATTAAATGTTCAGAAAATGGTTAGGTCAAATTCGGTAGAACGAGACCCGGGTGAAAAACCCAAATCGGATATACTTAGGGTATGTATAAATTTGGTGATGAATTAAAGCCCTTAGGATGTTTAGACCCTTTTATTTTATGGGGGTAATATTGATTGTGATTGGGTAAGAGTTTGAAATGAAAATAAAAGATTGAGGGTTCATCCATGGCCGAACAGGATGATGGAGAAGATGATGACTGTGTCGATCGATCGATCGACCAAGGGGGATCGATCGATCGATGATACATGATTTTTCGCAGTGACGCCAATTTTTAATTGTATGGGAGATTGTCATTGGGGAACATTCTTGGGTTGATTTAAATGATGAAAATTAATTAGGGGCATAACTCTTGGTAATCATAGGTAAATAAAATTGGGAAATCTGGGAGAGATGAACACGTGACCTATTATGGGAGAATATTGGGAATTAAATTCTGAGATTTAAGATACGGGCTAAGTGAACGAGTTCAGGTATATTGGTTGAGTGACACTAGGGTGTTAAATTAATTACTGAGAGGAGTAGATTAATTTGGAGTGGGAATGTTGACTCGGGAAATATTAGGTTACGAACCAAGTAAGCGGGTATACGGGTTGAGTGACACTAGAGTAATAAATTTATTAATAGGTAAATTAATTAATTTAGAGTCAGACCAGAGACTCAGATTGGTACTTAATTAATTTAGAGCCATACCAAAGACTCGGATTGGAAATTAATTAGTGTAAATTAATTAAATTAGAGTCGAATCATAGACTCGGGTAAATATTATATTAATTGACGTGTGAATTAAATAAATTAGAGTCGGACCATAGAATCGGAGAGATGATAAATTAATAAGTGGGAAAATTAATTAAATTGAGTGGGGCCACAGACTGGGAAAATTACAAGCTAGTGTTACGGGTTTTTGAGTACACGATAAAGTCGGGATTTGTATTATATATTTACGGTGTAGTGATAATATATATATATATATATATATATATATATATGTGTGTGTGTGTGTGTGTGTGTGTGTGTGTGTGTGTGTGTGCTATTAAATATCAGTGGCCAGATATTTATTTAATTTATATACTCTAGTGCTATCAAGGGAGGTTGTGCGATGTGGGTGAATCCCCTAGCTTGAGGAGTAGGGTGAGTATATCCCAAGGTCATAGCGTCCGGTATATGGGTGAGGGATTTATCTCACTTTTAAGGAAGGAATATGACTGCCTCCATTACGTTTATATTTTGGGCCAAGTTAATGAGCGATTCCAACTTGAGTAACTATTATGTGAGCAAACCTAGTGAGATAGCACTTTAAAGGGAATCATCCGGAGAGGGTATACTCGAATGGATGGATATACATATGATATATGTGTGGATGTTGTGGTAAAAGTACGTATATAATGGTAGTAAATATTATATGTTGGTAATAATACAGTGTGTGATGTAATTGTTTTATATAACTTATGTCACAGTTAGATGATATTATTTAAAGGAAATTAATTTAGTTAATTAGTGAGATAACTTATAACTTATGGATAATAATACTCGGATTATAGTGGAAAGGCGAGGGAGGATTAGAAGGACTAGTTGGAGGGGGTAGTACAACTAGGTGGGGTTAAGGTAGTCATTAGGTGTGCACTTTAGTGGAGGGGTGAGAATGTCCTCGAGAGAGTACGACAGTAACTTAAATATGGAACGCATTCATATATTTTAAATTACTGCAGCTAATTCACTTGCTAAATATTTTCAAAATGTTTTGGGTTCTAACCCTTGCTATAAAACTATTTTCAAAACCTTTTAGGTGTCCAGCCACAGGGACGCCAGGATTGATATTCTATTCTAGGGCCACGGAGCTGCGGCATATGTGGATGCTAGTAGGAGCTTGGATTAGATGCCTCATTCATTATTTCCTAGAGTGGAAATCATCAATCAGTTTCAGTTTTACTTAGGGCATGTCGCCCAGACTTTTCAGTTGTAGTTTCCAAATTTATTTATTCCGGTGTTGAATATTTGTATTGGATTATTTACTTTGGTGACCGATGGTTTATTCGGCATGTAGTTATTATTTATTCAGTTGTGTGAATGGATTATATTTATTTCCGCATGTACTGTTTGGTTTAATTAATAAGATAAAATTTGGCACTAGCTTTTTTGAATACTAGGTGGTTAGTAAGTTTTAAAAAGGTTTTCGACAGTGATGCTAAGGATGAAACAACTGGGATTCCTATTTTAATTTGGTATAGGATTGATCACCTGGTATTTTATTTGGCTGGGAGTCACAGATGGTATCAGAGCATCAGGTTATAGTGTCCTTAGGATCTGTGCGGCTTTTCACATTTCATCTTAGCATTCTTTGATGTAGAACCCTATCATAGGATTGTCGTATTCTCATATGTATGCGCAATTACGTACTTCTGCCAATTACTTTATATTTGAGGGTGAATTCATATGATTCGATTTTCATTTCAGATACTGCCCAGGAGAGAGAGAGAGCGACTAGGGAAGCAGGGGGAGGTGAGACTAGGGAGGCTCATCAGGAGCCAGAGTTATCGCAGCAACTGCTAGAGATAATTTCGACAACACATGTAACTGAATTAGTGGCGCAGGCAGTTCAAGCGATGATGATCGCAATGTCAAGGTACTTTCTACGAGATCAACCACAGGCATTAGTAGTACCGAATGTTCAGGTCCACCAGGGGCAGTCGGAGTGGTAGTAAGTATGAGAGGTCTTTCAAAAGACACCCACCGAGTTTCGAGGGGGTCAGATGTGATGCTAGCATGTCAGTAGAAGAGGGATATCCAATGTCACCTATGCATGGTAGATTGCAATTAGGTGCAAAATGAAATGCTAGCCACTTTTAAGTTAGTTGAAGTAGCGCTACAGTGGTGGAAGTCAATTACCACAGTTGAGGAAATGGATACATTAGCAATTGTAGAGTTTTGGGTTCGATTCGACCACAAGTATTTTTTTCCAGCAGTGGAGACCGAAATGAGGAGAAAATTCAGAGAGGTTACTCAGGGAGACTGTTCAGTGGCCGACTACGAGGAAGAATGCATTCCTTTGGTAAATTTTGTACCGGATGAGGTACGCCATGAAGAAAGAAAGAAGTCAAAGTTCATTGATGGGTTAGTTTGGAGGATCAAGCAATATTTGATTGGTAATCCCGCATTAGTAGCTTATACGGACATCGTAAATGTAGCACTCCTGCACTGTCAGGAATATCGCTTTCACATAAGAGGAAGCAAGACGGGAGGGGAACCCAGTCAGTCGGATAAAGCGGGAGGGAATAGTACCAGTGGGGTATCTCAACAGCAGACCAGGGTATATCAGGGGAAGGATTCCCGACAGGGGAATCAGGCCAAGCTATTTAGGTTTGGAGGCTATCGACAGGATGGCCAGGACTTCTGACAGTGCCAGCAAGGAAGGGATCAGTGGCAGGGTGAATTTATTAGGAGGTGTTTCGTTTGTGGGGAAGCAGGACACGTGAAGAGAGATTGTCTTCAGCGAGGCAGGGGTCAACTATAGGACGAGGTCCTAGATGTACAACCACTACAACAAGTCATGGGTGCATTTGGGCAGGGGGAGCTACTCAGGAACTCGAGGATCAGCCATTGCATCTAGAGTATGGAGGTAATTATATTTTATCCTATGGGCCTGGGGTATGTTTTTAATGACAGTGAGGGTTTCACCATATAGAATTATTTTCACTAGAGTTCGTGAGTAAGTCAAATTTAGTGGGTACGCTAGCTGTAACAACCATGGTATGTAGATAAAATTTTTCGTGGGGTAGCAGAGTCCTCTGGTGTTAACCACGAGAGAGTGGAGGTGCACATAAAGAGAAGGTTTGAATTATGCGAGTGGTTACTACTTTCGAGAATTATGGAAGTAGGGTAGAAAATTTGTATATCGGCTGGATAGCGATGGATTTGGACTATTTTAAATAGATGGGGTAAGTTTTGGTGTTCGCGACACCAGGTATGAATGATTTTTACTAGGTATCACCTGAGAGGGAGTCTAGCCTATAAATATGTGTATATATGTTGTATTGTGTGGTGCCATAGACACATAATGAGGTCTTTTGTTCTCATACTTTATCCCGATAAGTAGGGGTGTTTACTGAAGTGAATCAGTGTGGTTAGATTTATTTTTGAGCGGGGAGAGATAGCTCGGGTTTTTTTTCCGCAAGAACTAGTGATAGTAAGGGACCTACCTTTTATGTTGTCTTTTGTAGCATAAGGGTAGGCGTGTATGCTTTTGTGTTAAGAGACAAGTGTTTGGGGGTACGTGCTATGGACTGAGGGTCTAACGGACCTCAACGACCGACAATGTTAGGTAGTAGTGTATCAGGGGGGTTCCTTATTTGGATTTCTCTTTACGAGACGTCCCACACATGAAACTTAACGCAACATTGGGAGTGGGGAGATGTTTGGTCGTTGGTACATGGGTTGGGTACCCCGGGTATCATTATTTATATATGTGATATGACTATGGGTTGGAAGTTATATTATGGGTCACGGCTAGCATAGTCGGGTAACTTTCACGTGGTAAATCACGGGGATAGGGTGCATGGGCACCCGGGTTAATTAAGGTAACTTTTGTGCGATCAAGTACGGGTAAGGGTGTATGGGCACCCTGGTTAATAAAAATGCATATTTGTATAATTTATAGTTAGAAGCGGGAGAAATAGATATAGCGAGCTTAGAGGCACATGTCTAGAAAGTGATATTCAAAAGTTGGAGCCCTAGGCTCATCTTAATTTCAAGGATGAAATTCCTTTGTAAGGGGAGAAGTATGTAACACCCTGTAATTTTGAGGATCTAGTATTTAATTATTTTTGGTAGAAATAAAAATATTTGAATTGGAGAAACTTAAATTTATGATTTAGAGAATTTAATTGAGTGGGAAGAATTATTTTTAATTGGCGACTTTAAATTAACTTATTCGAATTAATGTGTATCGCATTTTTGAGGTAAAAAATTGGAAAATGTTATAAAGTATTTCGGATGATGATTCTGAGTGCGCTGTTGAGTCCGAATGGGTCGAGATAGTCAGAAAAGAGTACTCAGGGGTAGTAATCGGGTCTCGGGGCATTTTTGGGCATAGTCGGGCCCACACGGGATGATTCGGGCCATTTTAATTAGGCCCATGTGGCCAAAAATGGGATTTGGAGTTTTAATCCTAACTGGGTAAGTTTGAATGGCAGTTAATACAACTCTAAACCTAGGGTTTGAGAGAGACACAGAGGAAACAATTCAAGAAGCAAATTGGGGATCTTTTTGGAGTCAAATCGAGGAACAAAATGAGTGTTCATCGTCAACACCTTCACTACACCAGCAAATCAGATTCTAAGAATCATTCCAGGCAAGTGTTTAACTGTTGTAATTCTTAAAATAGGTCATAACCAATTCATATTATTGTATGTGTATATGAAAATTCGGGTTGGGTGTGTAACCATAATTAAAATTGGGTTTTCTGAATTTAGAGTAATGGACAGATTTAATTACTCAATTGAGGTTAAGTTATGATTTGAGACTGTTAAGATTGGATTGTAGAGTGGATTACAATATGTATTAGTGATTAAATGGACTGAAAATGGTTAGGTCAAATATGGTAGAACGAGACCCGGGTTAAAAAACCAAATCGGATATACTTAGGGTATGTATGAATTTGATGATGAATTAAGGTCTTTAGGATGTTTAGACCCTTTTATTATGTGGGGCTAATATTGATTGTGATTGGGTAAGTGTTTGGAATGAAAATAAAAGCTTGAGGGTTCATCCATGGCCGAACTTGAGGCTGGAGAAGAAGATGACCGTGTCGATCGCTCGATCGACCAAGGGGGATCGATCGATCGATGATACATGATTTTTTCGCAGTGACGCCAGTTTTTAATTGTATGGGAGATTCTTATTGCGGAACATTCTTGGATTGATTTAAATGAATAAAATTAATTAGGGGCATGACTCTTGATAATTATAGGTAAATATAATTGGGAAATTTGGGAGAGATGAACGCGTAACCTATTATGGGAGAATATTGGGAATTAAATTATGAGATTTAAGATACGAGCTAAGTGAACGAGTTCAGGTGTATTAGTGAGATAGCACTTTAAAGGGAATCATCCGGAGAGGGTATACTCGAATGGATGGATATACATATGATATATGTGAGGATGTTGGGGTAAAAGTACGTATATAATGGTAGTAAATATTATATGTTGGTAATAATACAGTGTGTAATGTAATTGTTTTATATAACTTGTGTCACAGTTATATGATATTATTTAAAGGAAATTAATTAAGATAATTAGTGAGATAACTTATAACTTATGGATAATAACACTCGGATTAGAGTGGAAAGGCAAGAGAGGATTAGAAGGACTAGTTTGATGGGGTAGTACAACTAGGTGGGGTTAAGGTAGTCGTTAGGTGTGCACTTTAGTGGAGTGGTGAGAATGTCCTCGAGAGAGTACGACACTAACTTAAATATGGAGCGCGTTCATATATTTTAAATTACTGCAATTAATTCACTTGCTAAATATTTTCAAAATGTTTTGGGTTTTAACCCTTGATATAAAACTATTTTCAAAACCTTTTAAGTGTCCAGCCACATGGACGCCAGGATTGATATTCTATTCCAGGGACACGGAATTGCGGCATATGTGGATGCTAGCTGGAGCTTGGATTAGATGCCTCATTCATTCTTTCCTAGAGTAGGAATCATCAATCAGTTTCAGTTTTACTTAGGGCATGTTGCCCAGACTTTTCAGTTGTAGTTTCTAGATTTATTTATTCCGGTGTTGAATATTTATATTGGATTATTTACTTTGATGACCGATGGTTTATTCGGCATGTAGTTATTATTTATTCAGTTGTGTGAATGGTTTATATTTATTTTCGCATGTGCTATTTGGTTTAATTAATAAGATAAAATTTGGCACCAGCTTTTTGGAATACTAGGTGGTTAGTAAGTGTTAAAAAGGTTTTCGACAGTGATTCTAAGGATGAACCAACTGGGATTCCTATTTTAATTTGGTATAGGACTGATCACCCGGTATTTTATCAAGCGGGGTGTCACAATCCCTAGCCTCACAAGGACCAACTGACGCGACCTCATGGTTAACAGGGTGGTAACTGGAGTTTGTTTCTTCTTTCATTACCGTAGCCTCAGTATTGTCCCTACAAGTAGATTCTGTGGAGTAAGAGTTTAAAACGATGCAGTTTGGCAATCTTTGAGCAGGCAAGGTCCAAATGTCTTTAGAGGACACATATATGGGATTTTAGGAGGATAAAACTCAAAATGTGTGTCCAAACGTCCTTCAAAAACTCGTCAGGATTCTAACTCATATAACTGCAGCAAGGCCTGAAAAGAAGAAAAACTCCACTATTAGGTGTCGTAGCCAATATGGTAAGAGAAGCCTCTTAGAGGCCACAGTAAGAACAACGTAACATGAACAAAAATTTGAAGCTACATGCCATGACATGTTATTTTATTGGGAAAATAAACATTAGGCATGCTTTTATATGCTGCAGTTTAGTAGCAAAAGGGTTGCGGACAATAATTTTAAAGTTAAGCCCTAAAGTCGAAGGGACATCATTGAAGTATTGGCATGTTGCTACAGTGAAATAGAACAATATTGTGCTACTTGTCGCGTCCAGATTCATAAACAGCTTAATAATGAAAATTATCTAGTCTAAAGATCAAAAACCTAGAATTTGAAGGGTTTACTCAAGAGCATGAAGAACATCAAGAACAGAGTTTGTAAGTTTTTAATCTATGAAATCCTAAGCCAACAAATTCATCTTATACCATAGATCCTACAAAAATACAAGGGATTCAAAAAGCCTAAAGATCTAAGCCTAAGCTAACATACGGATTTTGCAGTTCATTTCATTAATTGAAGTTGATTCAATTCAAAATTAGTTATTTATTACGATTCAGAGAATTTAGTGGATTCAAATAAATTCATTTCAGTATGGATGTGAGAAAAAATCAAGAACAATCAACAATTAGAGGATTACAAATTCTATTAATGAAGTTTTAATTCAAAAGTTACCTGGAAATGGATAGGAATCGGTTGCTCAGGCCCTTATAACCACTGAAAACCACCTGAAGATCACCGAAAGACTCAAAGGAATAAGTGATAGAATATATCTCTTGTTTACTCTCAAAGGTTTGGAAAAGGTAATGAGGGCCATGGCCAAAACCATTTATATAAGAGGACATGGGAAGTTGAAATGTCGGTTGAATGTGTGCGCGACATCCTTACACTTAAATCGCAACCCCAACTTGCCATCTTGGCACTATGTCTTGGGGGCTTATTGATATGACAAATATACTTCCTTTTCGCGAACTTGCTGACTGGCATGAATTAAATCTTACAGGTCACGACACCTTATCTCTCACTATTACAAGCCGCAACCATGAACAACATAGGGTGCGGAACCCATCATATTTACCAAGCTGGACGCACCCCCTTTATTCACAACTGCTCCAGACTTTCTATATGCCACGTGCTCAGGGCACGTGATAGATGACATACCTCCTATAAATAGAGGCCCACACCTAGAGATAGGGGGTTCTGGTTTCGATTCTAACTTAGGGTTAAAATCAAAAGATCCATGACTACTACACTAGGCGAAGCCCTACTGAACTCTCTACACACCCCCAATACATCTTGAGGGTTTCTCATCTACTTCATAGTCGTCTCTCCGTCTCATTAGGAACCACTACAGACTTCTATTTTTCTCCCTCATCTACCTTGTACACCTATTATGGCATTATAAACTTTTACTAAAAATGCATATATAATGAGAGTTGGGAAACAAAGTGTATGTAGGCTTATTTCAATAGCCGAACCACTCTATATCTTATGTTTTGTCTCTTTACATGCTTAATATCTATTCTATACTTGATATACTGATATGAGAATGACATATGTTCGATTTCTCATATCAACATATATAATAAAGGAGGAGGGACTTTTGCCACATCATATAAGTTTATACGCAAAACCTATATAAACAAATTTTGAATCTATCTATATACCCCATGACTTAAAATCAACCAAGGATTAAATGGGAGGGCTTTCTAACAACTTTTTTTTTCTCTTTCCTCTATCTCTCTCTAACTTTCTCACTGTCCTATCAAAACTCTAATGCTCTCTCACTTTTGAGTCAGAGGACTTGGCTCAAGGAAAAGATTCATGCACCTTAACAGTCTCACTTTTTCTTCTTCATTTACTCACCACCATCATGGAGGGAACTACCAGTCTTCCTTTTGTCTTTTTCCCATCAAGAACTAACAATCCCATGGATCAACAACCAAACCCCTCCCTCAATTCAAAACCTACTCAAAACACTCAGAAGCTTCTCACAATCGCATCCCTTTACTAACCAGCGGTCGAAGTTTCACCGACGGCAGTGTGTTTCCTCATCTGATGGCGCCGATGAAAAGGAAGGGAGATCCGGTAAATACATCTCATTCTTCTCTCTCAAACTCATGGATGAAATACGAGGTTCCTGTTTCAAAATGTTATGATGTTTTTTTATTTCAGATCTTTGTATACATAATAAAGTTCATCTCTCACCAGCTCGGGTGGGGTTGGGTTTCATCTTAAGAGGTACCGATCTCAAATCCAAGCTCAGTTTTTTTAAATCATTTTAGTTTTATGGTGAAAAAAACTCATCTTACATTACATGTAGTATTCACCGTGTCACCATTCGTCTTCAAAAAATAGCTCACTTTTTACCATTTTTAGGTTTCGAATTTTTGCAAATTTGAAACATGTCAGTTTCAGTTGAATAATTATAAGAGGAAGGATGGGGTCGGGGGGAACAGACCCATAGTCGATTCATGGTAAATTTCCTGTAGGATTTTACGACCATGGTCAATCAATTTCAATTTGTAGAGTATGTATACCATGGTGAATCGGTTTTGCAAGTCAATAGTGAGTCGATTTGATTGTTTTTATGGTGGGTCAAGTTGATCCTCAAACTGTTTCTTTCCAATTAATTATAAGTGGAAGCACTTGGAGCAAAGGCGATAAATCACGGTTATGGTGTGCCAGAAATAAATGGCATGTTGGAGGTTTTGTTTTAGCAAAAAGAGACCTAAATACATGTGTTTTTGACATATTTACAAAACGTATGTGCTATATAATACACCGACACCCAGTATAGATTTATGTCAGACAATTAAGTCTTTTGTTTAAAGTTTCAAAGGTTGCTGGTAGTACAGACTCTAATAGTTGACCCTTGGCCTTTTCTACAGTATTAACATGTACTAATAGTAAATGTTTAGTACGGCATTTATTGACCAAATCTAATAGATAATTGATGAGATTATGTATGGGTTTAAAACTGTACAATGTACATATACATGTTCTGCCTATGTTTTATTTTAATGGGTGTGCATATATATATATATATATATATATATTGGTTGTGTGAATGGTTATATTGGGTATTTATATTAATTTTTAATTGGGTGTTTGTATGGTTGTGTTGGGTGTATACATATTGAGTATTTATATTATTTTTTTTTTATTAAAATGGACAAGAATAAAAAAAATGATTCTTTATTTATTTTATAAAAAGTTGACGTTAGATGTATTAAAAATAAACCTGACATCATTTTTTTAACAAACGCTAGTTGTCTTTAGTGGATTATCACATGTTCTTTATTATCTTTAAAATCTTTAATTTTTGTACCTCCTTTGCATTTATAATAATCACAAAATTTTGATCTACTTAAAATACTCTCTTACAAAGCTAACACAAGTCAAAATATTTTGAGGAATAACAAATTACTAAAATATTTTCACTATACCATTAAAAAAACTAAAAAATTACTACAAAAGTTTTAAACTCTATAATTGAAAAAAATAACAAAATAAAATAATGTACAATTTATATATTATACGATTGTTTTTTAAATCTAAAAACCCCTTTTTAAAACAAATTTGTTAGTCATTTAAAAAATATATAAAAACAATTTTATTTAAAAGACGTACGATATTTTAAAAGATTTTTAATATGGAGGGACCAATAAGGCTTTACTACAGTAGATAATAAGGATTTATCGTTGTTTTATTGTGACAGAAGAAGCGATAAATTCCCTTAACGTTGCTTGACGCATAATGAAATCGTCCTAGCCTAATGTCTATCAATTGCACAAGGCATCGAGTTTTAAGAAGATTTTTCTATAGGCGTGTGAACAGGTATAACAATTTGGCCCAAGGATGGAAATACAAATCGTATTTATAAAAAAACTTATGTTGATTGTTATAAACAAATGTTTATATGGTATATGTATTACATATGCATGTAAGAGACAAAATGAGAAAATACAAGAAGTCTGACGTATAATTGTCGAAGGAATTGAATTATTTTAAGCATAGGAGTTACATGTGCGGGCCCTATGACAGTCAATGTGTTTATTCATATTTCCATAGTTGTTATGAGGCTTGAGAAAGAGTGAAGTGTCAGAGCAAAAGGGCAACTCACAACGTCATTAAAGTTCATAAAATTTGGTTCAGTAAAGTTTGAAATGTTAGAATAAAAAAAATACTAATTGCAAATCCAAACTAGATGTTCCTAAGACACGAATGCATCTTATTAAAATTGTAACCATGTCGCAAGTGTACTATGGGATGACCAACAGTATTTATATTTGCATTATTGGTGACACGGGAACAAATTTATCGTCAGCACGGGTACAAAATATCAAGGAAATAAATTTATCGTCGTGCTATCGACACGGGTACATCCTATTATATATATATATATATATATATATATATATATATATATATATATAAGCCATGGACTTGGGATAAAATTAGGTTTCCAGATATTTTGGGCCTTCTATTTGGGTGAATGGACTAATCATTAAATTTTCTTCCAAATAAATACTCGAAAATCCCAAATTACAATCCTGTAATTTATTTCATTTCTTCATTTAATCACTAGTAATTCCACAAATAATTACCATATAAATCTTATTCAATTATCTCAAAACTACTCGAATGATGAGACCTTGTTTGCAAAGTTAATATGCTACATTGTATGATTCTACGCATTAAGCATACAATACCCTCTTGCTCAAAACAATTTTTCGCTAATCGATTTTAACCAACTTCTTATTTATACCTTAATTCCCTGACTTAACTTATTTGAAACTTTAACGGATTATAAAATTATCCATCGATTAGGTTTACTTGTGGAATAAAAAAGTATAAATCTATCAAGGGGTGCCACAATCCAAGATCTTTCTTTGACGCAAGGTCCCTTGAGTTATGATCTTAGACCTCCTTATATAAGGTTTGCCTAAATTACGGAGATTTAGATCCAATAAGATTGAATAACACCCATTAAAATCAAGGAAATAATTATACAATCTTTTCTATCCACGTAACCCTTGAGTTTAATAACATATGCACCATTTACGAACCTGAGAGATTGTGCAAGTCTAATATAGAAATCACCTAGACTCTAATCTCACTTGTGGTCTTCTTCTATACATTCCTGAATGTACTAGTAACAATACTATTTGAACATCAAAAAAGTTCCTGAATCATCATAGAGGTTCCCATAGTTTAAGATAAACTACTTGGATTTTGCTAGTGGTTTTACTGATAGGATACCAATTCCCTATCCAGATTGTGAACTCTTCAATTGTACTAGAACTAAAATTTTGATGTTATGTAATTAAGCCGAACCCAAATCATCGCAATTCCTACCTAGTCTAATTGACTAACATTGCACATAATATATTTCAAGTATGGAAATCAGCCATTATAATAAACATAATTCTCATTTCAAATGAACATGACACACCTTTATCAAAAAATAAATGTCATATATGGTTTGAACAAGACCCTAACAAGGTTGTCGTGGCATAATCGGTCGATGATTACTAGGCTATTTACCTTTGGAATATTGGACATAATTTCATAGTTAGTCCATGATGAGGCATTAGTAGGAATGAGCAGTGGCGAATTTTGAGGAAGAAATTCCATTTTTAGGGGGAAAAATGTAATACCCCGATATTAAAATAAATAATGAAGTGGAAAAAATAATTAGAATTAAAAAAAATTAATGTAGTCTAACTTTTAAATTATAATTCCTTATGTGATTAATGAGTTGATAAAATTTATAATTTAGTTAGTAAATTAATTTAATGTAATTTAAGTTAAAATGAATGAATGAATTAATTAATATCACTACGCCATTCTATCTTAAGTGGAATTATGTTAAGTCATATGTTGGATTCCGTACATGGGGACTTTTTCAAGGCAAAATACTATTAAAATTAATGGGAGAATGCATCTTTGGGTAGGATTAACCATTAGGGTGACTTAAGGAAAGTTTAGTGTAAGCTCGGAGGTACACAAGCCCAGGTAATTTTATAGCTTTTTAAAATGAAGAATTTTAGCTTTTGTTATTTTATGTAAGAAATAAGCTAAACTTAATGTCATTTGATCAACTAACCTAAATCAAAACCTTAAATAAATAAGAGAGAATTTAGAGTCAAGCTTGGAAGGAAGAAGATAAAATGGGAATTAGAAGAGGAAGGAAGAACCAGTAAGGAAAGAGGGAAATTCATCACCTTCATACACAAATCAATTCTAATTCTAAGATGCAAGAACTATGTATTAGTCTTACCCTTTGAATCCATATTATAATAATATGATTGAGTTTAGGCAAGATTAAAATGTTAATTAATCTAATTACCTCATATAAATTATGAAATTTGTTATAATTAAGAGCCGGTACTAATTGGAATAACTAGTAAAGTGATAATTATAATTGATGTTGTCTTTCTAATAATAATAATAATAATAATAATAATAATAATAATAATAATAATAATAATAATAATAATAATAATAATAATAATAATAATAATAATAATAATAATAATAATAATAATAATAATTCTATAAATTTATCTTAATTAAAAGATATCATTTCATGTTAATTTAAGAATTGATTAAATTAGGGTTCATATGAAATTAGGGGAAAAAATGGGGTAGTTGAACTAGGGGTGTTCAAAAAACCGATTGGACCGGTGGACCGAACCGAACCGCCCTATTTTTACTGGTTATTTTTATCACCGGTCCGATCTAGTTTTTTTTTGTAGACCGGTCTAGTCGGTCTGGTCCTCGGTCCGCCGCATTAAATAACCTGTTTGGACCGACCCGGACTAGTTGTTCATATTAATATATATTTTAATTATATTTTTATACATAAAATAACTTATACAAAGAAGGCAGGGGTACGATCGTTATTAAAAAAAACTAATGTCGTTTGTTGCCCTACAAGAAGACTAACTTATCCCTCTTATTCGTTTTGTTTTTTCACGTTGGTTTTTCTGCCGTTTTTCTCTCCTCTCTTTCTACGCCATTCATTTCCTCCCCACTGCTTGTGTCGTTGCCATCTCCTCTCCTCTCTCCGCTGCCATTTTAGCTCATCGCCGCTGGAACGCTGCCTCTGCCATCTCCTCTGATGTCCTGGTCTTTTCAAACGCCGTTGTTGTCCTGTTTCTCTTCAATCACACCAAGAGACCTTCTCTTAGAGAAATAACCCCGTAAAGGTGACTATTTATTTATTCTTTCTTATGGTTCTTAAGAATAAATAGTGTGTAGTATATTGTGTTCTCAATAATAAATTGGTTTTTGTATATTTATTCTTACGGTGGCTATTTATTTATTTTGTTCTTATGGTTCTTAAGAATAAATGTGTTTATTTTTTAATACTGCTGATGCCGCCTTGTCCAACATATATTGTTTATATTATGTTCTTTTTACACTGGTTTTTGCACTGATTGATTTTTGCACTGATTTTTAATCTGATAGGGGTCCCTACATGTTTTCATTAACTAGTTGTATTTGCATGTTGTTATACCAGAATACATTCTGAACAACTTTGGATATTTTTAAAGGTAATTTTTATTTTTAAAATGTTTAATTTAGTACGACTAGGACCGACAAGTTAGACCAGACCAATCCTATGAAAAATCGGACCGACTAGGGTCGAGTGACCGATCTTAGTCCATTTATTTTTAGGACCAGTTTAATCGGTCCGTTTCATAAAAATCCTAATATCCGGCCCGATTCTGACCGCGAACACCCCTATGTTGAACTATTAAGTCAATTGAGATAAGATAATTGTAATTGATTGATATGACAAATATAGTACCCTGCCGCGGGAGGAGTACAATGGTCATGTGCCGAAGCCTTTACTCCTTGGCCTATCACTTACAGACAGCGAACTTACTTATTATATGCCTCACTGGCCTACTACCGCAGCCTCTCACACACAGGGTGCAACCCCTACTTGCTACAGGGCGTGACCCAGTCTAATCATATTAACTGGCCTCAACCCCTTTTCATCCACAACAGGAACACAACATCTACACCTATAAATAGAGGTCCACACCTCGAGATAAAGAGGGGGATTCCTCATTCGAGATCCGGGTTCTTTACTGGTGCCAATATATAGATCAGAGATCACGACGCTCTCCAGACCACTCGGTCCATCTTGGGGGATTCTCTATAGTATTGCAGTCATCTCTCTGGCACACCGAAATCCTCATAAACATGTATTCTCTTATATTCTCATGCTTGTACCCCTCTTTAGGCCAAATTACTATGTACCAAACAACATATATAATGGGAGTGTGGAACCAAAGTGGATGTAGGCTGATTATTATAGACGAACCACTCTATATCTTATCTTTTATCTCTCTTTACTTACTCTATTTGCTTATTATGCACTCTATACCTGACTTACTGGTACGAGAATGACAAGTGGGCGATTTCTCGTATCATCAATTTGGCACCGTGTGTGGGAAGCAAGATATTTCAATCTTGTTTCTCTATGTTTTGAGTTCTTAAACACCTTATTTTATTCATGGGGATCATTTGGATCATCATCTCGTGGGTAAATTTTGGTTATTCAGCTCTATTTTATATTCACACCCTTAAATGGGTATTTTGTATATTCAGATCTTCTCTTGGGTCTCTATTTTATGACCTTAGATCTATTTTACATACCCCTGTGTTATCACCTCACCTAGATAATGCTGGAAAGCTTGACGGGCTTTAGTCCGTAAAGGTGGGTGATTAGGGAAGGGTTATATTTACTCCCTTTTTGCTATTCTTGGCCTATGATCCAGGGTTTGTCATTAGAATTGTGTCATTTTGGGAACCCTGAGGGTATTCTCTCATGGATAGACCCTAGTAGGTATGCTCTTCACGTGTTTCGAGAGAAAAAATCAGTTTCTAGGTTTCGATTTTGGGATTGTTCCCTTTACTGCCTAGAAAGGGATGCAATGTGGTAGTTCAACTGCCTTACTTTCTACGGCCTCTACTAGTGCAGTTGCATTACATCAGCTTCAAATCACAGGGGAATGGACTCATGTGGTCTCCAGCTCAACCTTGGTGAATATCAATCAAAGGCCATGGCAGTACATCTATGTGCCTCACTGGTCGCGGCCTCAGTAGTAATGTCATGAAGCAATGCAAGTGATACATCCTAACTTTATACTCTGTTCATACTATATTTCTATGATCACTCACTTTTGCTAGTTTTGTCTCAGATTATATATTTTTTTAAAGACTAACATAGCAAAAAAAAGAAGGAGAATCCATCCAGTGCACAGAAGTCAGAGATGAGATTGTGCAATTATACAATAACCTCAACCATCTCTACGACAGTAATGCTTCACTCCAAACCCAAGTTAGCTATTTGACCCGGATGGTCCACATGCTAGAGGCTGTAGCCTCATCCAATGTAAGTGCATCACCTGGGATCATTGTTGTATCAACCATCATTATCGCGGCCGTACCAGAAGCTCCAACCCTAGAGGCAGTTAGTAAGACCCAGAAGTGGAAAGTGGAGAAAGTTGAAAGACTCTTCAAGGCCTACACCCCATTAGCCTTCCCAGTTGAAAACACCTTTGAGTTCGTAAAGGAGGACAAGCTGATGAGGTGGCTCGAGAAGCTGAGGGCTTCCTACCATAAGAGGAATAAAGCCAAGTGGTGCAAATTCCACCAGGACCACGACCACAACACTGAGCAATGCTATGCTCTAAAAGATGAAATTAAGAGGCTCATAAGATAGCGAATGCTGCAACACTTCCTCAAGGATGCCTAAGGTATGCAGCCTAGTCTGACATGCCACATTCCTCTTCTTATATCCATATTTATGTTTCATCTATTTCTATTCTTAGTGAAAACTCTTTCTAAGTGGTTCCATTTTAACTTTGTATTGAACTAGCAAACTCCTGAATATATAAATAGATATATGAAATCAAGTTCACTTGATAATGCCATATTTTTATTCTCATTTCTGTTAAAGGTTATCTTATAAAAGACTCTTTATCCTGAACATATTTCGAACTGAGACAATATGTTATATCGAGAATGATAATATCTAAGGGGACCCATAACGCCCATCGTGACGCCTGATTATCTGAAAGAAAATGATAATTGAACATTGAGAAAGTAATATTGAGAGCAGCTATCTAAATTGGTATGCAACGTCACTCATAGAGACTATATCTCAGCGTACGATGATTACATTCTTAAAATCATCTATGGAGATGTATACTTAGTCGCAGGGGCATTAAGTGACCGTTCTTAGCTTTCGAGATGCGTCATTAGCCGCAAGGGCTTACAGTGCCCATTCTTAGCTTTCGGTATGCGTCATTAGCCCAGGGAGGTCACTCCCTGACAAACATCATTAACTTGGTGATCTCATATTAGCTTGCAGAAGTTTTATAATACCTAGCTTGGGAAGGCCAAATAATAACCCACAGGGGCTGAAGACTTAATTGTCTACGGATAATCCTATATTTAAAGGGGCCGAAGACTTAATTATATGTGGATACTCCTATTATAGTCTGGGAAGGCATTATATATATATATATATATATATATATATATATATATATAAACATACCTTGGGGAAGCTTCACAATACCTTGCCCATGGCGGCCTGATAATAACCCAATCGAAGTAACTAAAGGAAACCCATGGAAGGCAGTTAAAGCAATCCGCAGCCTTATCAGTATTATTGTAGCTGCTAAGTTCATTCATTCAGAAGACGCGACAGAGAAAGACATACATGATTCTTAACATTCCGCAGCTAGACGAAAACCGTCTGCATCTTCTAAAAAAGAATAAAGCGACTGAGAGTTGCTTCCGTGGTGACTTGGATTTGGATCCAATTAAAGCTACATCAGAGGTCATTTAAACATTCAAAATGGTTGTAGCTGGTTAATATGGATGCAGACATCAAGGAGCTCATTCATTCGCCTAAAAGATGAAGAAGAGTGAAATGGACACTAGTGCCAAAGTGCTAAAGCACCGCGACACCTCAGCCTCTGAGTTACAATGAAGGCTTGGAAAGTATTGAAAAAATTAGAGAAGTTGAGCCACAACTTCAAAGTCATTTTTCTTTGGCACTGCGGCTTGGGGGATTATAGTCATATATGGAGTGAAAAATTAGAAACCCATGGAAAATACAAGTTGTGAAAGGTCTGAGATAACGCATAACAAGCCGCAGCCTGTTTGGAGAAACTATTTATATAATGTTATCGCGGCCTTATGCGCATTGCAGTTACTGAAGAAGTTTTGTAAGCTCATTCAATCAAGCAATTAAATATCAAAGAAGATAATAAAGGAGAAAGTAAAGAAGGAGTTAAGACAAAATAGGTAGATCAACAGCTACAACTGAGGAAAAATATTAAAATGTTAAAAGTTATACAGGCATGAGGCTGCAGCCTGGGTAATGAAGTTCAATGTTTAGAGGTCCACAACCCTATGTAGATATCAACAAAAATTAAATGTTTAGAAAGGGTACGCAACCCAATGTTCAGAATTAAAAGAAGGCTAGTTGGATGCATCATCATCTTCATCTCCATACTCCCCTTCAATGACTTTCACGAACTCCTCCTCAGATGTAGCAGCCTCTGCCTCTGCCCTTATCCTGTCTCTCTCTTCAGCTGCAACCTTCATGTTCATTATACACTATAAATGCTCAACATCACCAAGGCCCTATGCAAGAACTGTGTCTATAGATTTATGAAAGTTTTTTATAACTCTATAACTAAGCTCTTGGTATCCATGGAGGTAGGATTTATTATTGATTAGGTAGAAGTCTTTGGAGCCTTTAAATGACTCCATAGTGCTGTCAATTTCCAATTGAAGGGCCACAACATGATCTTCCTCAATCTTCTTTATCATCGCGATATGGGCTTGGGCATCATTAGTAACTTTGGCCTCAAATTCCTCGTACTTCTTCTGAAGTAGTTCAAGATTTCTATTTGCAAACTCTGCGGCCTTAGCAACTTCCACAACTTAAGATTGGGCATCCTTGAGGGACTCTACAGCCTGCCTGAAATTTTCCTCTGCCTCCTTCTTAGCATCTTTCGTGGCCTAAACCTTCTTGTCCGCACTCATCTTATATGCCTCAACTGCCGCGACAGAGGACTACTTCCCAGCTTAAAAGTAATCAGCCCTAGCATTCTCCAAGTCAGCGGAGTGCACTCTCTCTCTAATGTCCTTCAAATTTTAAAGGGCCTCGTACTTCCTCTTCTGGGATACCTCAACATCCACGACTTGCAAATAGACTTGATGTTATAAGAAAAATATGAAATATGAAATGTGAAAATGTTGCTAAGAAGATACTTTCACTTACCCTCAACAGATTGTGGAGACCATAATCCTCCAAATCATCGTGGTCTTCATCCACGAGGCGATCAAGGTCCACAAAATCTAGGACCCTCTTCATTCTGTGGACAAACCTCGCAGTTGTGTCCCAAGAAAAGGGTTGGGATACCTAAGATGAGGTCATGGACGACCATTCAGACCAACACTAGAACGGCATTGAGGAGGTTCCAGGTTAGCATTAACAACTAGAATTATTGAAGGAGGTGAATATGTATGGATTGGAGAGGTGTGACGACCTTTGATCGGTTCAGAAGTTGACATTAACCCTATCGTGGCCATATTAGCCCCAATATCATCGTCAAAATTACCCTCAGGCCTCTCGTGAAGGGCCAAATCCTTAACTTGGGGTGAGGGTACGATAGTATTAGTTTGATCCGCAACCTGATTTCGAGGAGCGGTATGACCGACTTGGTCACCTGAAGGGACTGCAGCAGGAGCTTTGGACTTTGTCCTCTTCCTTTTCCTTTTCCTCGCTGTGTTATTGAGGACAGTTGCATCCTCATCCATTTCTGCCAGTTGGGCAACCAAAATCTACCCATTAATTTCCTCTCCTGAAAGAAGAAATGAAGTAGTAAAAATCTGAAGTTTAAAAATAGTTGTCGCGGTATTAATAAGAGAAAGGATTATTACCTTTCGCGGCCATCACTTTGGAAATAGATTTGTTGGGGAAGTAGCCTGCTTAAAAAATGGAGGCTGAAGTCACAAGTGTGCTGAACTTCTTATCGTTATCACTCACTGCCTCAATCCTCCTTATCCTCTTCTCTTGCCGCTCATTTAGCTGCAAATTATCAAGAACTGCAGAAAAATGCAGAGGTTATTATAAAAGTAAAATGTGGAGAATAATAGGTAACTATAAAGAGGGGACGTGAATATAATTCAAAAGGTATTTACCAAGTTTGGAGGGACACCCCCACTACTGCGCCATCCTAAATGTTCTCTCTCTTAGTCTCTTGGGGGGTAGATCTCCCACCCATCTCCAGAAATGAAAAAATATTTTCCCTTCCAGTTCTTTACACTGGTAGGCCTCCCATAATAAAGGGTTTCATCTCTGTCGCAGACAGAAAAGTAATAATACCCCGCAAATTTTACGGAGTTTTCCTTTGGGCGGTAGAAGTAAAAAAACTCCGCAGGAGTAATGTCTCTCTTGAATTTGTTCTTCTATAGCACAATAGCTGCAAGAATTTCCCTCCAACCATTGGGATCCAATTAGGCTAGGGCTAACTTCATCGTCTAGAAAATTCTTCTAACTGGAACAGGGACAGGTAGTCGCAACCCATAAATGAAAGTGTGAAGTGGGAAGCAGACCCAATCGTCAGCAAGTGTCGTGCATGGTGATACGACACAAATATTGCATATTTTTGCTCTATATCTGTATGCATTCTAGCACTTTTAAGATCTTTAATGCCTATATTTATGCTAATTAACCAGACAACCTTGGATTTGGATATATACATGCTTTGAAAGGATTAATTATGCTTTTGTAGGTATTGGAACGCTAAAAGTGAGGGTCGATTACATTTCAGAGAAATTCTATCGTCGGATGCTTAGTTCGTTGAGTTAGCATCGCGTGGTCGCAAACAGCACGTCGTTTCAAGTTCGACTGAAGAATTTATGGCCATTTCCGTAATGAAACTTTTCCTCCCATGTGAAGACCAAAGAATTGCAGAAAACAGAGTACCAGTCGACCGCGCTTCTGATGCCGATCGACCGCGGTATGTAATTTTGCCTAATTAAGGAGACAGTGTGGCTTAACTTAAAAGCGAGGTTGACCGCGACCACGAGATATTTGCCACTTTTTTATTTTCATTTATTTTTCCTTTATTTATTTTGTTACTTACTATATAAGGGGAGGCTTGTTTTATTAGAGACATGTCTTACATTTTACATTAGGTTTAGGGTTTGTAAGGAGATTTGGCCCTTCTCCATTTTCCTTTCGGATTTGCCCATTTTTATGTATGTAAGCTTACTTTTCATTGTCTCTTTATTTGTTATTTATTTCTTTACTTGCTTCCTTTAATTTCCATGCCTAGTTAATATTCATTTCTTATTATTCATTCTTTCATAATTAGGTTTACTTTCTTACTTTTAATCCATGTCATTTACCATGTTTTCTAGCTAATTTAGTTTAGGTTGTGTTGGATTGAACTCACCTATGGGTTCATTTGGTTTCTTTGCTTTTGTGATGGAGTTTACGAGTTTATTTCGAGTGTGTTGTCCTAGTTATTGTGCCTAGGAGAATTGACGGGGTATATCATGTATGCTCCGTACTTACGACCTTGTATACGTAATTTTCGGGGTATTTGTTGATTCCGAAATCATATTAGTCTTTTATGCGAATTTAGGGGTCTGACCACTCCTAATTTAACTAATTGAAGAAACGATACGCAATCTTAATAACTCGTGAACCCATGTAACCATTTTATACTAATTAACTCGGGTGAGGGATATTCGACGCAACCTATAGTTTTTATTCGCTTTGTTCACATAGTTTAAATACACTCGCCTACTTTACTCTTTTCTCCTTATTATCTTTTTATTTTTTTAACAATTATCTTTTACACTTTTATTTTAGGAATATTAAATCAATGAAATTATAGCAACTTGTCTTTATGGATTCAATACCCGGACTGGCAGGTATACTCCCTTAAAAGAGTGTAGTCATAGTTTAGGTTTTTGTATAGAGTTGGTGAGCCGAATATAAAACGACCGATGCGTAGGTGACTCTCGCGCCGCGGTGAAACCCTGCCTATCAAATGGCGCCGTTGCCGGTGACTTGTCGTTTTAGAATTTGTTTGATTTAGTATTTCGTTGTATTTTCTTTCTATTTGTATTTTTTGCCTAACATTTTTTTAGAACTTCTACATTTGAGCGCCAAGAACCGCTTGAATTGTTTGCACGCACATCACTTTGTGGAATTCGCCACTGCAAGCCATCTTTGGGGTAAGCATGTCTTATTCCAATCCTTTAGGTAATCATTATGATAATTCTCAAAATCCCCGTAAACCTATGACTTTTGGTCAATACTTAGAGACCCAAAAAATTACAAATTCAAAAATGACTTTGGGCAAGTATTACAAAATTCAAGCGTTGGAGTGCGTGTATTTTGAGGAGGATGATAATGATTTTGGGCCTCTAATTCCTTATAATAGGAATTTTGAAACAAATTGCAATAGTTTTCAAAATTCTTATAATAATGAGTTTGAGTATAGTTCCGATAATAATTTTCAAACTTCTCATTTTCAAGAATCCGCACCCCGACCTATTACTTTTGGTGAGGATTTTCTCATGCTTGAGAATGAGAGGTATGAATATCGTTATCAGGAAGAAAATTGTTTGTGGGACCATGAATTGGATTTATTATTTGATTTCGACGATGATTTTTCTTCCGAAACTTTTGAAGTCGAGGAATGTTTTGAACCAATTGAGGATTTTTGGCCTACTTTGGAACAAACCATTCTTGACTTGTCCCATGGTTCAATGGAGAATGAAAGTGAGGATGAAATGGATGTAGTATCCATTTGCAATGAGTTGATTTCGTCTTTGGATCCCAAAGAAGAAAGTTTCATTGAAAATGATCTCGTCTCCTTTGAAATTATAACTTTTCACGATGATAACTCATCTTTTGAGTTTGAATTTCTTTCCTCCCCCTTTTCATTATCCGTTATCACGCCATCACAAGTACCCGATGAATCAGTGCCAAACTTTAAAACGTTCAGCCCTTTCACTAGCGAGGAGTACTTACTCGAGTTGCTTTCCATGCATCTTTGCCTCCTTATGCCCCCTCCCATTCCAATTTCAAAATACTTGGGAGATGATTCATTTTTTCTTGGACCCCATGTGTATTTGTCACCCATCTTATCCAAATCCCTTATCCTCCCGCCAAAAATTTTAATTGGGGATGGTTCATTTCTTTCGCCTTACACTTGCCTTCCGTTGTTCGAACAAAATTCCTATTTTCCGGGAGGCATACATGATAGTGAGGGTACACCGGTTATCCTCCAAAGTCAAATTGTAGTTTGGGTGTACCCTCAAAAATTTCAACTTCTAATGTATAGTTAGTTAGAAGTTAAAACTGTAGGTTTTTAATAGTTAGTTTTTATTTTATTTATATTTCTTCTTTATTTTTACTTATAGTCCAGTGTAATTAGTAAAAAAAATTATTCTTTCTTTTTGTTATGCTTTGGTACTAACATGTTTTGTAGAATCATTGGACTTGTACTTTCATGAGATCGCTCCTTTTTGGGTAATATCATTTTTTCTCTCTCTTTAACTTGGTTCTTAATTTACATTGAGGACAATGTCAGGTTTTAAGTTAGGGGGTGTGGGATATTCTATCCATTCATTGGTAGTTTCCATGATTTGATTACATGTTATTCCTAAGTATTCTTTTCATACAAAAATTTAAAATTTTCAAAAATATTTTCTTTATTTTTTTTTTCCTTTTTTGGGCATTTTGCCTTTGTTTTCGATGATAAATTTTAATAATTGCCCGATCCAATAGACAACTCAATGATGCATGTTCTCGATTTTAGAAGTTATTAGACTTTGGTCCTCAATCATTTATATTATGAATAACTTCATGAATTAAACTTTAATCCCATGAGCACACGCACTTTTCTTGCTTTATTGATTTGGTTTAAGATTTTTATAAGTCGGTAATCTTTTATTGCATTGTATATACTTACACCGAGTAAGCTTTGTACCTTTCATCGTTTGTGAGTGTATACATTATTCATTCCTCATTGAAAACGTTGAATTCGTCGGTAATCTCACTATTCTTTCATTGAACGTTCATTAATTGAGTTCATATATGAAATGTAATACTTGAGCATGATTTTCAAAGTTTGTTTTGAGTCGAGAATTGTGTAAACTTTAGGAAATGATCATAGGCCATCTTTGTTATATCACCCATATTGACCTTGACCTCACCTTATATGTTTCCCTTCGTCAACCCCTTTGATCCTAAATATAACCTGTCATTTCATAACCCCAAAATCCCATAACCAACTCCAAATTGGAGTTATAAAACATACATATTACCTTTAGTACCTTTGTTTGGAATGTTACTTGGGATTGAATGATGTTATTATTTTGTGGTTGCAATTTAGCTACGTGAGAGTGAGAAAAGTAAAGAAAAAAAAAAGTGAAAAAGAGAAAAAAAGAGAAGTGAAAAGCAGAAAAAGAAGAAAATAAAAGAAAGATACAGTTGTAAATGTTTTATATAGTTCAATAAGCTTTGATTGCTCTCCAAATGATATATCCAATTCTTATTTGGAACTTGTTTTCCAATTTTGATATTGCTCGCATTTTTCCATTATCCCGAGTTTTCATCCTGAACACTTTGAATCTGTACATATACCTTTCGTTTCGTACCTGAACCCAAACCCATTACAACCCTATACAAGTCCTATGTGATCTTAGGGTGAATTTAACTTAGAAGTTGAAATAGTTTTGATAATCTGTGAAAATGCATTTCGCTTCCTTTAATGAGAGGTATCCTTCATTAAGATTATAATTTTTCATTTTATATGTAGCGTTCTTCATTTGTGACATGTGTGTGGCCTTGTTTCCCTTTACATTTACTCCTAATGCCCACATGTTTCGTGTGTTAACTCCCTGTTTCGATTGAATTCACTTGATGAGTGTAATGCCCATGAAGATTGAATATATTCTTGCTTTAATGTTTATCCGGTTTATATAAGTTTTTTCTGAATCAAACTTTGCATGTGCTCGCTCCCCTCCCACATTTTAAGGTTTCAATTCTATCAGGTGCATTCTATAATGTTAATAATACATAATTTTGTTTGAATACGTTCGTTGTGCTAATAATGCATACGAAATCCTTTTCTATATTTTTGGGCTTGTCGCATGTTGGTCTGGGCATATTTTGAGGAAACCATATGATGTTTGTGGGTTTCATCCCTGAAAACCCTCACGAGACGACACTCGTACACTAGGGTAACCTAGGGGTTTAATGGCTTGTTGCATACACTAAATGAAATCGTTCTCCTTACGAAAGTGACATTTATATTTTGATGCATATATATGTTTTGTACTACCTTCTGTGGACTGGTTTTGTTTGTTTCATCACTAGGGACTAGTAATGTCTATGCTAGGGGGTGTGATACGACATAAATATTGCGTATTTTTGCCCTATATCTTTATGCATTCTAGAACTTTTACGATCTTTAATGCCTATATTTATGCTCATTAACCAGACAACCTTCGATTTGGATATATACATGCTTTGCAGGGGTTAATTATGCTTTTGTAAATATTGGGACACTAAAAGTGGGGATCGATTGCATTTCGGAGAAGGTTCGTCGTCGGATGCTACTTCAAGGGAATTTTAGTCAATTCACATTTCATCTCCTTCTCATGGGAATTCCACGAATTCATAGTTTGTTGAGTTAGCATCGCGTGGCCGCAAACATCACATCGTTTCGAGTTTGGAAGAAGAAGTTATGGCCATTTCCGTAAGGAAACTTTTCCTCCCATATGAAGACCAAAGAATTGCAAAACAGAGTACCAATCGTTCAAGCTTCTGATGTCGATTGATCATGGTTTGGAATTTATACTTGTGAAGGAGACAATGTGGCTTAACTTAAAAGCACGGTCGACCGCGCCTCTGCGATCGGTCGACCGCGATCACCAGATATTTGCCACTTTCTTATTTTCTTTTCTTTTT
Organism: Sambucus nigra; assembly: GCA_949130495.1. Classification (NCBI taxonomy): domain Eukaryota; kingdom Viridiplantae; phylum Streptophyta; class Magnoliopsida; order Dipsacales; family Adoxaceae; genus Sambucus; species Sambucus nigra. Next base: position 262,633,962 of record OX422210.1, read on the forward strand.
CCTTTATTTCTTTTTCTACTTACTATATAAGGGGAGGGGTGTTTTATTAGAGAGATATCTTACATTTTTCATTAGGTTTAGGGTTTGTAAGTAGATTTGGCCCTTCTCCATTTTCCTTTGGGATTTGCCCATTTTTATGTATGTAAGCTTACTTTTCATTTTCTCTTTCATTTGTTTATTTCTTTCTTTACTTGCTTACTTTAATTTCCATGCGTAGTTAATATTCATTTCTTGTTATTCATTGCTTTCATAATTAGGTTTACTTTCTTCCTTTTAATACATGTCATTTACCATGCTTTCTAGCTAATTTAGTTTAGGTATTGTTGGATTGCACTCACCTACGGGTTCATTTGGTTGCTTTGTTTAGTGATGGAGTTTACGGGTTTATTTCGAGTGTGTTATCCTAGTTATTGGGCCTAGGAGATTTGACGGGGTTTATCACGTATGCTCTATACTTATTCCCCTACGTACATAATTTTTGGGGTATTTTTTGATGCCAAAATCATATTAGTCTTTTATGCGAATTTAAGGGTGTGACAACTCTTAATTTAGTTAATTGATGAAATGAGATGCAATCTTAATAACTCGTGAACCCATCTAACCATTTTATACTAATTAACTCGGGTGAGGGATATTCGACACTACCTATAGTTTTTATTCACTTTGTTAATGTTGTTTAAATACACTCGCCTAGTTTAATATTTTATCTTTATTATCTTTTTATTTTGTTAGCAATTATCTTTTACACTTTTATTTTAGGAATATTAAACTAATTAAATTCTAGTAACTTGTCTTTGTGGATTCGATACTTGGACTGACCGCTATAATATTTTAAAAGAGTGTATTCATAGTTTAGGTTTCTATATAGAGTTATTGAGCTGAATATAAAATGACCGGCGCATAGGTGACTCTCGCGTCTCGGCGAAACCCTGCCTATCACATGGCCTTTGTTCCACGGTGGGTGATGAGCACATCAAACCCTCAGGAAACTCAAAGGCTTCAACCACCTGATCAACTCACTCTTGATTCATAATGCTGCAGAAATTAAGGGCTGCAGGAGTTCTCTCATCTCTAGTAGATGGTCCAGCAGGTGCGTCCTTAATTTCAGATGGACCCACAGCCGCGGCGTCAGTATCCATTGGCTGGTTACTTGAATTCCCTTCTTCTTCCATTACGGCAGAGTTTGATTCTTAATCTAGTACCACATAGTTAGGGCAATTTCTTAGTTAGCAAGTTCCAATTAAATTCAAAGGGAGCATAAAAGGAAGTTCGGGAGGAGAGGCTCCAAAATTTTTGTTCAAAAAACCTCTCAAAAATTCATCCGAGTCAAAGTTCATAAGGCTGTAGCAATACCTGAAAAGAAGAGAGTCCGCAGTTAGGTGCCTCGGCCAATATGGTCATATATAGTCCTCTTAGAGGTCACGGAAGGAATGATGATGTATCAAGTTTGAAGGATAAGTAAGAAATGTTAGGCAAAATTGGCTAACTACACCAAGTGTTGGACTTTCTCATCCTAGAAGTAAACTTTTGTCGCGGCGTATTGTTTTAAGGAAGGAGGTATGTTATAATCTTACTTACCTTAGTCATTAGACTAGGGAATAAGTTATGCAGACACAAACTTAAGGGCCTTAGGCAAGGGAATATTTTCATGTCGCAGCTACAAATCTACATGCCGCAGTAATTGAGTGTTGCAGACATTTACCTAAGACCACCCTAAAATTTTCCAAGGGATTTTGTTATGCCGTAGCCATATATTCATCAAGTCGCGGCCATATAATCAAACAGTTTAGTATTTAATGTTGATTAAATTTGGTGATTGAAGCCTTAGAATTTGAAGACTTTTCTCAAGAATGTTAAGAACATAATGGGAGTTTAGAAACCCTAAAGTCTAACCCAAGCCAATACAATTCATTTATTGGGTCAACATTGAAGATTGATTCAGTACAAGGTTGGTCACCTAGTTCAAATCCAAACAGTTGGATGAATTCAATGGGTTCAATTAGTTAGGAAATTAGCATAAACAAATTCATATGAATAATAATTCAATTACAACATGAACTTCCTATAAATACAAGTTCAGATAGAACAATCCCAATAAAACCCCTAAATTCCTACTCATAATTGAAGCACAATTTGCAAAAATTATAGTATCTTTACAATTTGAGAATTCAGAAGTTCAGTTGATAACATGACTTACAAGGATGAATTGTGAATTGAAAAATCCATTAAAGAGGTTTATGATTGAAAAAATTACCTGGAAAAGGATGAAAATTTGTTGCTCAGCCTCAAACTAACTTGCACCACCTCAGAACCACCACACGCTGCCTTGGAAGGTCGCCAGAAAAATCAAGAGGAGAAATGAACAGAGTTTTACTTTCGATTTGCTCTCAAGATTTGGAAAAAGTAATGAAGGCCACGTCCAGTCGCCATTTATATAAAAGGCCACGAGAAGATGAAGTGTCTCCTTTGAAATGCCGTAGCATCTTGAGAAGACTTGATTACTCAGCCACATCCCCAATCATAATCTCTTGTCACTATGACTTGGGGGCTTATTGATATCACAAATATAGTACCCTCCCACGTGAGGAGTACAATGGTCATGTGCCGAAGCATTTACTCCTTGGCCTATCACTTATAAGACGCGGACTTACTTATTATATGCCTCACTGGCCTACTGCCGCAGCCTCTCATACACAGGGCGTAGCCATAACTTGCTACAGGGCGCGACCCCGATCTGATTATATTAGCTGATCGCAGCCCCTTTTCATCTAGAGCAACAATACAATATCTACACCTATAAATAGAGGTCCACACTTTGAGATAAAGCGGAGGGATTCCTCGTTCGAGATTCGAGTTCATTACTAGTGCCAATACATATATCAGAGATCACGATGGTCTCAAGACCACTCGATCCATCTTGGGGGCTTCTCTCTAGCATCACAGTCATCTCTCCGGCACACCGGAATCCTCATAAACATGTATTATCTTCTATTCTCAAGTTTTTACGCCTCTTTAGGCCAAATTACTATGTACCAAACAACATATATAATGAGAGTGTGGCACCAAGGTAGACGTAGGTTGATTATTATAGTCGAACCACTATATATCTTATCTTTTATCTCTTTTTACTTACTCTATTTGCTTATTATGCACTTTATACCTGACTTGATGGTACGAGAACAACATATGGACGAGTTATCGTGTCATCATTGATGTTTATTAATCCTCTACTATTCTTCTTGTTAAAATTTTAGAATTAGTTTAGTTGAAATATATAATTTTATGTTAAAGTTCATTAAATTAGGGTTCTTATGAAATTGGGGAAAATTGTGATAGTTGAACTATCAAAGTCAATTGAGACAAAATAATTGTAATTGATGCTATATTAATCATGTAATCCTCTTCTTGTTAAAGTTATGGAAATTTAGTTTTGTTTACAGATATCAGTATATGTTCATTTAAAGAATTCATTAAATTAAGATTCTTAAGAAATTGAGGGGAATTATGATGGTTGAACTTTTAAGTCAATTCAGGGAAATTTACATATTTGATATTGATTTATTTTCGAAATTGGGATATTATAATGTATTTATGTCATTATATGTTAATTCATGATTAGAACTCTTGTTCTTAGTATATAACTGAATTATAACAAATTATGCCTAATTGTTTAGTTATCTTTGTAGTATGTTAAATTGAAGAATGATCTTGTTAGAATTGTTGTTGGATATCCCTAAACTCTTATCATCAAATTATAAATTGATATTGATTGTTTGTAATTACATTAGATTAAGTTTGGCATAAATTGAGAATTGAATCAAATCAAATAAAAAATTCAAACGGATCTTATAGGACGGTAAAGTTGGCACGAAGGTAAAGTTGGGATTTTTGGTTTGGTTGATTCCGACGTGATTTGGATTGTTAGTATATTTAATTGAATCCACTTTTAAGTTAGGATGTTGGGATAAATATATGTTTGGAGTGTATAAATCCAACATGAGTAAAATCGTAATTTATGAGTATTGGGGATTATGCATTTTGTAAGGTTAATGAATTACACTCTGAATGAATACTTCAAAAATAATATTATAGTCAAGTAGGTTGACTTTATTTGGGTAATGAGTGAATGAGAACCTTTGAGAAGGTATGTGTTGATATTGAAAATTGGTTATAAACATATCTTACTTATTTTCCATTGTTAACCAACAATCCAATCAATTAAGAGATAAACTAGTCAAATTCTAATACAGAACTAAAGTAAAGAGAAAAGAGAAGAACAAGGAGACCCGAATTTATATATTTCAACCCAAATAGTATCACATGTCCACGTATGATGTAATTTTTACTTCACCAATGAAGATCCTCCATGATAGTACAATTGAATACAATCTATTTATCTATCTCTACAGTTGGGCAGCATAATAGTATAAAATGAATCTCATACATCTATTATGGTTAATAGACTAATATTTATAGGCTACTAAGAATGAGATAAGAGGAACACATGTCTCACCTTTATAACTCAGGTGAAATCATGCTTTATAACTTGTGTGATAGAATAACCACAATTTAGTTATGGGACATAAGGAAGAATATATCCATATCTCCTTTTGTTGCATGTATTTCTGGCCACTGACGTATCAATTCACATCATTCATAATCCCCTAGATGGTGTTAACTAACAAAGTTACTCTTTTTTGTTCACCATAATCCAAAATCGATCTTAAATTAGTTGACCTCTTATAGTGTCCTTAGTTCCTCATGTGCATCAAGTTCATTAGTTTAGCTAACCCTCGTGACATGTGTCACCTTATAATGTGCTTAGGAAGTGCATTATATTTAGGGTACATAGTATGTCATGCTTAAAAACTTATGTTACGATTATGAACCAATATGTGGATCACGGTAGTTATATATAGGATGTTTCTTGCTTATATGATTAGCTTATGTGGTAGTTAATGTTTACTTAGAGATTAATTGGATGCCTTATGTGAGTGAACACACCATGGATGGGTATGTACGCTCGTGGAGATATAATGGGATGCATATGGGACTCTGTTTATGCCTCCATATTGACAGTGATGGGGTATAGGTCCATGATCCCGATCTTATATGTTTAGGTCATCATCTCCCGGGTTAAGACAACAGTGATAGATCCTTTCATGTAGATGTTGGTATGTAGTTATATGGTTAGTGTGATGGCATAGTGATTTCGTCATGATTTTATTTGGAGACTTTAGGAGTGGGACCTTCAAATAGTCATATTAGTAAAAGCACAAGAAACCCCGGAAGGGTAGGGGATAGGCCTTCATGAGACATTTTATGTAGGAGCTATAAGCACCCCCTATGATTATTATGGTGGGTCGAGAAGGCCCAATTTATACTTATGTAGGTTTGTGGCTATATATTTGGGAAATTATTATACTTGTATATGTTATATGGTTTATATACTAAAGCTAGCTAAATTTTGTGACAATAAAATTGAGTCATTGGGGAATTTGAGCCACATAATCTTGAATCATAGAGTGAGGCGTGTTCATATCAAATACATAGAATTTTTTATTAGAAGATATCGTAAGCCTCTTTACAACAGAAGAATTCTGTTGCCACACACTTTGAATACGTATCCTTTTGGTAGTTTTGTGGTTGAACATTTGGCTACACACACTTACATGTGTTTTCTAAAATGTGTTTTTAATATGAACAAGTGAAATATCATTGAAATGTATTGTGTTGCCCAAGTGAGAAATGACTGAATTTTATTTGTTACAAATTGAAGATTTTATCACTTTTTCTTCAAATTGTGCGCACGGTCCTTTTCAGACTTGTGCATATGGATCCATTCGCAAACTCAATATTTCACCCGTGCATACACTTGCACCAACATTTCAATACTGGATGAAATCGTGCGCACGATATAACAAAATTTTGAAATTGTCTTATAAATAAGTTCATTTCCCTCCCATTTTAAATTATCTAAAAACCTCATAACTAAAACATACTTGTGAGAGTATCTTCGAGGTTAAGAGATTTTGAATTGCATCTTTTATTCCAATTTCACTTTTTCCCTCCAAAAATTGATAGAACTTAAATCTATACTTGATTTATGCTTTTAGAGATAATTGAGAGTATTTTGGTTCAGATCCACATAGCCTTATTCAATTCAATCTACACTTGAATTGAAGATATATCACTCTTAAATCTAAAACTGGAGGTGGTTAAACTTATTGGAGGACTTGGAGCATGGTATGATTCCAATGAGAAAAATGGAGTTTCTTATTCACTTTGTGGAGATCAATGTGGGTTTCTAGTTCAATGGGAGAAATTTCAAAGTCCATGGGTAACTACTCGTGAGGGTATGAGTGAGAGGTGCCTTCTTACTTTTTATAAAAATTGTTTTGAAATAAAAATTGGAGTGCGTTGAGATTTTTCCTCCATATATGGGGGTTTTTCCTCATAAATTTGTCTCATGGATTGATTGCTTGTATTGATTATTCAATTTCACACTTTGATCACACACTACACTTAGATCATACCAAGATCTAATTGGAATTGGGTTGTTAATTCTATATGTTTGTGTTAGATTTTCCTAATTGAACTCATTAATTGTTTATCTATAGCTTTCATCACCTCATCTAGTAATTCAATGTACTATGAAAATTAAAATTAAAATGGAAAGAAAATTTGAAATTGATAAAAAAATTATCCACGTTGTGTAGTAAAACATATTCACCCCATCTAGGTTTGTTTGTAGTGAAGACTTGATGTTTAAACACATATCCAAAATTGGTATCAGAGCGGTTGCTCTAGTTTTGCATTTACATGCTAAGAGAAGATCTTATGTTTTTTTTGTGTTATATATGTTCTTTATTTATTGATCTAGTTTACTTGTGAGTATATCTAGCATTTGTGATTTTTGTTGGATTTTGTTTGTACTAATCTACATTATATAGATGGTTTTATGTCATTGAACTATTATGAGAGCATGAAACTTATGAAATCCAAAAAGGAAAAGAAAAAAATAAATCTTCTCATTCTTTTAAAAAATCAAGGTATATTGATGTTGACTTTGATCATAGTGATGATGTCGAAAGTGTCAAATCATTAAGTCAAGGCAAATGAGATTTAGTGTCTTAACTTCTCAAAATTAAAAGTTAAATATTAACTTAGCTACAAAAATCAAAGTCTTTGAACAAGAAAAAGAATATTTTAGCGCATTTAAAAATACTAGTCAAATTACCAATCAAAAGTTAAAAATGAGAAGGATGAGGTATTATACATGATTTGTGCTTTGAAAGAAGATATCATTGCCCTGAGAGAACGAAATTCAAATTTGGGAATATTGAATGGTTCATTAAGATTTGATTTTAAAAAACTCTAGGTTATTGAACATGAAAATAATGATTTGACTCTTGAACTCAAAAAAGTGAATAGAGAGCATATTGTTTATGAAGTTTTTAAAAGTGAAGTTGATAAAGGATTTACATCTTTGAAAAATTAACTTGACTTGTCTAAATGTTTGAAAACCAAGTCATCTTCTCAAGTTGACACATCGAGTGAATATTCTTGATTCAAAGAAAACCAATCACTTGATATGTGAAAACATGAGAAGGAACAAAAAGCAAAAGAGAATGTTCATTTGAAGAGGAATAAGGAAAATGATTAAAAAATTTCAAAGGATCATCCAAAATCATTTTCTTGCACATTTTGTCATAAGGACGATCATATTGAGTCTTTTTTATACAAATTGAAAAGGATTAAATGAAAACAAATACTTGATACCCTAATATTGAAAAGAGATGAATTTATCATAGCTGTCTTTGATAGAATTTTCTTTGCTAAACATCATGATGATAAATCAAGACCTTTGCCATATCTTCCTCCTCATTTGCATGGTAAGAAAGTTGAGATGAGAACTCACGTAGCTAGAAATAATTTGAGAAGAGAATTTTCATTTTGTACTTTTGTAATATACATGACCATAACAATCAATCTTGTATGTTCTTGATAGAGACAAACAATAGGTCCATGAACAATAGGAAGTAAGTTTTTCACGGGTATCTTATTGATGAACTTAGAGGTTAAATTGATGTGCTGATGAGAAGGATGGATTTCCTAGTACAAGGTAGAGGTGAGGATAAAATGGAGTTTCCTGACCTAAACCTAGGCCATATGCTCAAATTTTAATGACTAATCATAATAATCACAAGAAATATGTGAGTTCGATTCCATGAGTTGGTAGGGGATTTCCTAGGAATGAACTAAAGAAGAAAGTTGATATTATTGTACCTTAAAAGAAGTTTGTGATGAAAGAGGTTTCCTTTGTTACTCCCATTAATTTGGGAGATGGATCACCCATGTCTATCTAAAATGGTTTGCTAGGATGCCTAAGATCATGTGTGTGTGTGTGTAGGTCCTTTCCTAAGTATTATTGATTTCTTTGGGGAATCAAATATTATGGGTGTGAGATTAAAACTTAGCTTGGATCATTTTACATGTTTTAGTGAGTATTTCATGCATTTGTGCATCTACATGAATTTGTTTTATATGTGTTATTCATTGATAAACATGTTTGTAAATACATGCATCTTTATTTTATCAATATCTTAAAAGATTTATGTTTTTTTTCTTTTTATGATTATGTGGTTGTCTTTAGGTAGTGCGATTTAATAGATTTATTTAACCTGAATGATGATTGAAATACGGATTTTTATCTATTTTGATTGAAAATGTTAATTGATTAAATTGTTAGGTTAGAAATCATTTGATAAATGATGATTGTCAAATTTGTTAAACTCTTTGGTATTGATTTCACACTACTTGAGTACTTGCAAATCACTTGATAAATATGATTATATTTATGTGATTTTTTATTTTATTGCTTGACTTAATCATGATCAAATTCCGATATCTTTTATTGGGTTTAAAACTTTCTATGCTCCATGTGTGAGATCTATGTGTTTCATATTTGATGGAGTTGAAAAAGGATCGTTTTCATTTGTTGATAAGGCCTACCAATAGTGTGATTGCACCCAATTTTGAGGTTAAGTATCATTGCGTAGTTGTAATCAGTGTGTGTTAAAAGCCAACCAACGATGAAATCCAATTTGTTGGAAAAATATATAAGCCTAGAGCTTAAGCCAGCATTCAAAACAAGATAGGAAATAACTTTTCAAAATGACAATTGCTATATTAGTTTAGCACTCAAAATATTTTGAACAATATATGCTTAGGGTATAAAACAATAGTTAGAAACTACCATTTACTAGCGATCTTGAAAGGATATTGGTGTAATGATAAATTTAAGGATCATTCATAATTTTCATATAATTTAGTTATGTATATTCTCTTGATCTTGTAACCATAATTGGCACAAATCATGCCTTGATTTATGTACAAAGTGTCTTGAAATGACTAATCTATGTTTTAATCAGTATCTAAATGAAATTTGTTGGTCAAATCAAATTTATCATGAGTTGCCTAATTACTATCAAACTTTTTGTATTAGAGTTTTCATATGTATATATGTGTGTGAGAGTCGTTGATTTTTATGCATTTCTCTCAAATCGTGTTTTTCAAGTAAAAAATGAGTGATTTTTACATGTTTTTCATTCATTCATATTATAAGTTTTTTGACAGTTTGGGGTTTTGGTTTCACACTTAGTATTTTCTAGACCGTTTGTCCATTACTATGATTCCTAGACAAAATCGTGCGCATGCCTAAAACACTATTGTACACAAGGTTGAGATTTGCTCCTTACATACAGATCCCCTATTTTCGGTACTCTATTTTTTTCTTGGTAGCTTATTATTTTTTTGTTACATTTGTCTATGCTTGTATATCTCTTTGTGTGTTAAACTTTTTGCCTTGGATCGTATACCATTATACCATTCTCTCCTTTAAGATTTTGTGACATATTGGTTTATACGTGGTTGTCTTAGAGCATAATATGTGATATCTAAGATTTTTTTCATCTATTGTTTTATGTGCTCTGTATTCCCTCGATAGTTCAAATGCGTGATGAGATCTAGATTATTTTTAGTTGGATTTTTATGTGCTATGTTTTAGTTTGTGAGTAAAGTTTGATCTTATCATGTTAGTATCTTGTTAGTTCGACCTTAGACACACCTTTGATCCTATAGCTTTTCATTCCCCTAGTGATATTTTTGTGTTTATGTTGACTTTTACTGGTACTTTATCTCTATGACTATCATTTGGGAGTTTATGAGATTTTAGATATTGTTTAGGAATACTTTGTGTTGTTTTTAGTTGATATGTTGTTATTGATGATTCATATACATGCTTCTCATCTCATGTCATGTTTCTTGAGTATCTCGTATTATTTTTGTTAGGATGTTTTGATGATCGTTCATTCCTCGTGATTATCTCTATGATATCTTTTAGACATGTATGGTTATTATCATTGATTCACATATTTCTTCGCATGCTCCATGTCAATTCTCACATGTTCTTGTCACATGTTTTCATGATATCTTATTATGATACTCCTACTCTTATCTTGTTTTACATGTTTCACATGCTTCATATAATTACACTGTCATTGTCATTGTTATCGCTTAAAATGAGTACACTGATTTGATCTTATCAAGAGCATACGAGTTGCAAACAATAACAAATAACGGGATGTAAATAAAAGGAATACTTATCCACTACTCGCTGTAGAGATAGATGAGAAAAAGATAATGAATCCAGATTTACGTGGTTCGACCTAAGATGGTGCCTACGTCCACAGGTGCAAGTGTATATAATATTGATTCAGTAGAATGAGAGTATGTAATCTGAGTTAGTTGTCCATTACTTGCTTACTTCCCGCATCCTTAAATATGTGTGTGGGTGTATTTGTTTGTGGAGTAATATAGCTAATACACTATAGTGTGTTAGGGGTCTTGTCTTTATAGGTTGAATTAGTACCCACTTTTCATGATAGTGGAGGAACAATTATAAAGTTAGAATGCGCACACATGGTGCGGGGTGTAATACCCGTGCAGTACTAAACCCTAGAACAGTCCACCACTCTTTGATAGTTACATATACCGCCACATATACCTCTTATAACTTAGTCAAATTCAAAAAAACCCTAATAAAGTTGAAACTACACATAAAACTCTATAATCTGCTTACCTAAGCACCCCCTAAGATTACAAATTGACCAAATTATCCCTCTAAAGTTTGAAAGAATTATAATTTGACCTCTATTTCACCCCAAGGCCTAAACTTTATATCAAATTGAACCTTTAGACCTCAATTAATTTAATTTTGCATCTTAACCCTTAAACTTTCATAAAATTACATAAATATCCCAAAAACATAAAAATTATGATATTAAATACCAAGTAAATATAAAAGTTTATCTTTAAGGACCAAAACTAAAACTAAAAAATTTAGAATTTCCTCTGCTACCAACAAAGCATCCCAATCAGCATAAAATGACAAAATTTGCCTACTTAAAACCATTTCTCCATGCGATCAACTTTTGCCCAAGTTCTATCTTCTTAAAACCAGGGAGAATCCACCTCCCGAAAGTACCAATTAACTGCCCTGAACATAAGGTATAAATACCCCACAAAATCAAGCCTTAAACCCTATCAATTCAGTAGAATCAAACTTGAGTTTTTTCCCTTCAATATGGCAACCTATGATTTTATACACCATCACAATACGCAACCCAATCAAAAAACAAAACTTTTACGTGTGGAATAGCCTGCATAGGCACAGAAACCTTCAAAAACTCCATTAAAGCCTGAGCTTAATGGTTAAACTTCATTACATGACTTTGAACCTATTTTAAAGTGAGGAATGAGTTTATTATGAGCCCAGGAGGTTGAGTGGAATGGCCATTTTTAAAAATTCATAAGTTTTAAAACCCAATTTTCCAAAAGTATTTTCGAATTTCAAAAACTGAGATTCTAAAATTCTCTTCAAACAGGATACCTCAATCCTTTAAACCAAATCCAAACTCTTACTTAGGAGATCAAAAACCTAGAAATAATCTTAAAATACTTTTCCATACTCGATAAATCAATGTTTTGTCAAATTTTCTTAATAACACACGGTAGTTGGAAATTGATGAATTCTAAACCTCAATTTATGAAACATATACATATATATATATTCCTTGTGAAAAATTAGGTTGGATTGGTTCGGGAATCATCTCAAACGGGTTAGGAAATTAGTATTTATTCAAGGTCAAAGTTTTATCAAAACCTAGGTCAACTGTCGAGAGGTTAAAGATGAACTTTTCTACTAGAAACATTGACCAGGAGCATGAGGGCGCTTGATTAATAAAATTTTTTTCTCGATATTTTTATTAAATTTTCTTGTCAAAATGGTATAAGGTAAGGCAGTGTTTGGTCGACCCTAGTCCAAATTACAACAAAACAAAGGGTTTAAGCTAAAATTATTTTTAAAAAATTACAAATTGACCCCTACTATTTTTTTCAAGTTATGAATTTTGATCACAACGTTTTTATAAATACTCTTTGATAAATTTTAAGTGAAAAATCTTCTAGTCCATTTTCCAAATGACCTTAAGCCTTATATTTTAAAATCTCAAAAATAATTGCAAATTAGCCCCCTAAACTTTAAAGGATACCATTTTTTATTTATTTTTCCAATTTATTCCTATTACCAATGATATACACTTAAAAATATGTTGATTTATAGATGATCAAGAACTTGACCCTCTCGATCCCGACTTCAATCAAATCTAATCACATACTTCACAACTAACAAGTAGGTTTTACCTTTTCGATAGTAATTTTAGCATATTTGATATAACTGCTATTGGTATCACACTGTGATATCTATAAATCCTTCTTAGAATGTGCATATTATGATACTCTCATGCTACATATGTTTTTAAATATTGTCGATATTTGAATATGGATCATTCAGATCAAATTAGAGCCTTCTCATCTAATAACTTTATTTATGAGGTTATTAGAATGATTGAATCCGTTCACCCATGCACCTATGTGTTAGTTATCTTTGTTATAAGCATCAGTATCAACTAAGGAGTAAACTGTCCCACATAATTTATCTACTTGGCCTAAGGTCTCAGATATTTGAGAGTTTGGATTTTTCGCTACATACATATGAGTGCCACTCTAGTAAGTAAGCCTAGTTGTTATTTATTTTCACCAAAGGTTTTGGGTTGGCATTATTATTTGGTTGTACTGATCATGCATAATTATTTCTATACCAATTAGTAAACTGATAAGTATGGGATTATTAATTTAAAAATTCTAGATCTTCTTTATGAAAAATATTGTCTATGCTTCATTTCGCAAAAATTTAACTCCATACACATTCAAACCTCTATATACATATAATTATCATAAAACTGATTAAAATCTACTCAACATACTTGTGTTGATTCCTTTTTCCACCAGATGTTTTAGGATCAGGAAGTTGTAACACCCTACCTTTTGTGATATAAACGGATAATACGTTTGCATATTTAACTATCTGGAAGGAGATTATGGAAGATGGAAGCAAAGAATGGCCTTTCGCGATGACTTACATCATTTTTTACTTTTGGGATAAAATGTAACATGAGTAATTCACCCCTGTAGTGGTAGTACAATATATGTAATATAATATTAATGAATAAAGTTTTGTATTTCTGCCTTAACTTTAGTTTCATTTCTTTGTTACTATCTTGTACATATACAAAAAATAAAGGGTGACAAGTTGGTATCAGAGCGTGATTCTAAAATACACCGAGTTGAAATCCTACACGAGAATAATATTCGTTATTTTACATTTTTCGTAACTTCTTTACTTTTGTTATATATTAAACATGTTTTATAGCATGAATGCTTCGGACTCAAAGCTTTTCAGTTTTGACATAGTTCCCACCAATAGATGGGAAGACATAGTGAAGGAATAGGATTTTCTTAGACTCAGTTTATAGTTCGGGAAGTGGATGATGATTGGATAAATTCTAGTACTATTGTGAAGCATTTGATGTTGAATAACGGAACTCTGGTGAAGATCAGGTAATGAGAAAAATGCGATAATACGTGGACGACCTAATTATTCTCCAAGAGGATCCTAATCTCGCATGGAATGATATTCACTCTCTACCCTCGCTCTACCCCAAAGCCACCTCTAATGGACAAATTTTAATTGAGATTTCATCGGGATATTCCGGTTGCTCCACCTATGATGACTCATCCGAATTGGATAATTTTGATTTCGTTCCCGAATTTGATTCTTCCGAGAGCGACGTCATGGTTCCAGAATGAAGAATGAGACAACATACCTCCTCCAATTCGTAATATACATAATAAGTGTCTTGTAAATGTTATGATAATGATACAAATATAAGTGGATTAAGCTACTAGTGGTTTTACAAAAATCAGAGTGCTTAAGATATGCTAAGGTTATATAATAATATGCTAACATAAACTATTAGTTGTAACGACCCATTTGTATAATATAACTTAATTAAAGTTGCTTATATATGCTCTCTCTTTAAAAATATTATTCTTATTCATTTTCATTATGTCAGTGTTATATTATGCTTTAGGATGGTTAACACTCACACTCCTTCCACCGAAACTTGAACTGAGAATATTCACACTGAAGGAATCATGAAATGACTTCAAGAATTAACATATTTAACTAGATAGCATCAAGCATCGGTTCCACACCCGATTCAGGAATAAGGTACAGATGAAGAATGCCGAACGAATTCTCTTAGAGTATTTCTAAGACAATGACCCCCTCCATTTCTTGGGAAGCCGGGAAAAAGTGAGGCTGAGAAATGGATACATTAAATTACGAAGATATTCAACAAGGTAGGAATGGATGATAATATTCGATTAGTTTTAGCATCTTATATATTTTAAGGTGAAGTCGATTTCTAGTGGCAAACTGTAGCCCAGAGTCCTATTATAGTCACCCTAATCTGGGAATAATTTGAAGAAATCTTCTTCAAGAAGTACTTTTTGGACACCAAAAGAGACCAGTTGACTGTAGATTTTTTGAAATTACAAGTTAATTTTTTCGTAGCGCAGTATGAAGATAAGTTTATAGAATTATCCTATTTTTCAACTGAGTATGTGAGCACAGAGGCCAAGAAATGTAAGCATTTTTAAAGAGGACTACACTAAGAATTATAACCTCTGTCACATTTTTATAAATTTGAAACTTTTCTCAACTCATTGAAGTCACCTCAATTGTTGAACGTAATCCTTCATAAGGTGGAGATGTATTCCCTCCCAATCCTATTAATAGGAACAACTACGTTACTAAAACCTTACCCAGGCCCCGAACCCAGCCTTATCTCAATTTTAGTGGACAAGTTTGTTCTAAAATTCACCATAGCACTACCTATCCAGTAATTTGATGATATGAGTATCAAGAGGTAGGACATATCCATCCACAATGTCCTAATTTATACCCCTCAGTAACCCAAAATCGACTGGTTAATTCTTCGAGACCTAGTGGAACATCTCCTTCATACATTCAGCGCATGCCCTATAAAGCTAGTAGAAGCCTGATCCCGTCCCTAACCGTGGGAAATATAATACCATATTTTTCGTACGAAATTTGCACAAAGTGGTTGAAGGTACAATATTATTTTATAATTATCCCACTCATGTTTTATTTGATTCTGGTTCAACTCATTCATTCATTAGTCTTAAACTATCTAAAGTTATGCAAATTTTACCAAAATCATTGGACACTCCCAAAGACATAGAATTATTTATTGGTGAGGTTAGCACAACTACTCAAGTGTATGATAATTATAAAATTCATCTAGGTTTAGTTATACTCTTTATAAATTTGATAATCCTAGATGTATGTGGATTTGATATTATTATTGGAATGGATGTGTTATCATAAGATCATGCTTACATCGATTGTTATTTAAAGAGAGTATACTTTTGAGAATAAGAAAATCACCCTTTTGGGTTTCAAGGAACGGGTCATTCCAAACCTTCAACTTCCCAAATCCAAAGTACCATTTCCCCTTTTTCTTTTTTTACAATCTTAGGACAATTTGATGATGTCTTCCCAGATTAATTGACTGGATTACCACCCTCCTAAGAAATTGAGTTTACCGTAAATGTTTACTCAAATACTTCTCCTATTTTGATACCTTCATATCGAATGGCTCCTCTAAAACTTCGTGAACTCTACACCCAACTAGATTATCTACTTGAAAAAGGTTTTATTTTCCTTAGCTAATCTCGTTGGGGAGTGGTCGTGTTGTTCATGAAAAAGAGCGATAGAAGTTTTACATTATGCATATACTACCGTAAGTTGAATTCGGTAACAATTAAGAACAAGTATCCTTTACCTAGAAACCTATATTTTTTCGATCAACTTTGGGGTGAAAGGATATTTTCAAAGATAGACCTGCGATCTGGTTACCATCAATTATAGGTGAGAGAAGAGGGCATTCTAAAAACTGCATTTGGAACTCGTTATGGACAATTCGAATTTACCCTGATGTCTTTTGGATTAACCAAAACCCATTCATCTTTATGGAAATAATGCATCAGATATCTCGAACACTTCTTTATCAGTTTGTTATCATATTATTTATGATGTTCTGATTTACTCCTAGAATCCTAAAGAATATGCCCAACATTTAGAGACAGTATTAGGTACCTTGAGAAACTATCGGCTATATGCTAAAAATAGAATATGTGATTTATCGATGAAGGAGGTGAAATTTTTAGGAGATGTGATTTCTGAAAGTGGAATCCAAATCAACCCAACTAAAATTATAGCCATTTTAGAATGAAAAAATCCCACTAATGTCACCGAGATAAAGAGTTTTCTTGGATTATCTTATTATTATAGTCATTTTATAGAAGTATTTTCTATAATTTCTATTCAATTGATGAAATTAACTAGAAAGGAAATACTATTTATGTGGACGACCGAGTATGAGAAGGCATTCCAAACTCTAAAGTACAAGTTAACTATTACCCCCATCCTAATCATTCCTTATAGTAACATAAGTTATGACATATACACTAATGCCTCGTTGTAAGGTTTAAGTTGTTTCCTAATGCAAAAGGGGAAGGTAGGTGAGTATGGTTCTCGACAACGCAAGATTCATGAGTGTAATTATCCTATGCATTATATTGAGTTAGTAGCCGTAGTTTTTTCTTTAAAAATATGACGTTGCTATTGCGGTGAGGAAATTAAAGTGTTTTCAGATCACAAAATTTTGAGATATGTCTTCACTCAAAAGGACATGAATATAAGATATAGACGCTCGATGAATTTTTGTAAGATTATAGATTCAAGTTAAACTACCATCTAGGAAAGGGAAATGTTGTAGCTGATGCCTTAAGCCGTAATCCTATTGGAAGACATAACAACCTGATTTCTTATTATCTTGTTCCTACTATAGAGCAATATGATCGTCAACTAACCCTACTTTTTTCAAAATTCACCAATATCAATGCCTACCCAAACCTAAAGAAGAAAATTCTATAGCAACAACTCCAAGACCCCTTTATGATGAAACCGCAAACCGAAAGCAAAACCCAAGAGTTTTCATGTGAAAAAGAGACGGGTCTACGAATTAACGATAGATTGTGTGTACTAGATGAGTCGTCATTATGAGAAGATGTATTACAAGAAGCACATTATTACGAATTCATGAAACCTCCTGAAAGCTAAAAAATGTATCATGAACTGAAGAAAAAGTATTAGTGTCCGAATATGAGGAATGATATTGAGAACTTTGTAAAAGGATGTCTCACTTGTCAGCAAGTAAAGATAGAACACCCGTGTCCTGGTGGACTTCTCCAACCTCTTCTCATCTATGAGTGGAAATGGGATGACATTATAATGAACTTTGTTAGTGGACTGCCTTGTATGTACCAAGGATACAATTTTGTAGGGGTTATAGTAGACCTACTCACTAAATTCGCCCATTTTCTACGAGTGAAAACTGTCGATTCTTTCCAATAAATCATTAATCTCTAAATCTGAGAAATTATTAGATTACATGGAATTCCTTTATACATAATATCAGACCAAGATTCTCATTTTGTGGGTAGAATTTGGCAAGAACTCCAAATTTCAATGGTTACTAAACTTCATTTCAGTACCGTATCTCATCGCCAGACCAATGGGTAATCTAAACGCGCTATCCAAGCATTAGAAGACATGTTGAGAACCTGTGCTTTAGAAATTCTCAAAAATTAGAGTGAGCACATGCCATTAACTGAGTTTTCATATAACAATAGTTACCAGTCAAGTATCAAAGCCTCCCCATTTGAAGCATTGTATGGAAGACCATGTTGATCACCATTGTGTTGGACTGAATTAGGAAATAACAAGCAATTTGGTCTTGAAATAATTCAAGAAACTACAGAGAAGATTCAACATATCAGAGAAAGACTAAAGATGGACCAATATCTATAGAAGAGTTGCGTTGATCATCGCAAGAAGCCCTTAGGGTTTCAAGTTTTTAATCAATAATTCCTGAAAGTTTCACCCCGAAAAGTAATTCTACGATTCGAAAAGAAAGGGAAGCTAGTGCCAAGATACATTGGACCATTAAACATTACTAACTATATTAGCCCTGTGTCCTATGAATTAAAGTTTCCTTTGGAATTATCCAGTATTCATATTGTATTCCATGTGTCTCAATTACGTTGAAATATTCCAGACCCGACACATGTGATTTTTTGGCACGAAATCTTCGTTCAACCCAATCATGAGTTTGAAGAACACCCTATTTAAATTCTAGACCATAATGTAAAATTTATTAAAAGGAAGGAAATTCCCTTAGTAAAGATACTTTGGGAACGTCAAAATCAGCAATAAGTCACGTGGGAACTAGAACAGGTCATGAAGAAATAATATCCCGATATTTTTGCACGCAAATTTGAGGATGACTTTTTATTTGGAAGGAAGACTGTAATACCCGCATAGTACTAAACCCTAGATCAATCCACTATGATTTGATATATTTCCTCGTATCCCACTTATAACTTATTCAAATTCAAAAACTCCCTAATAAATTTGAAACTACATATAAAAATCTACAACTTTGCTTAATTACCTAAGTACACCTTAAGATAACAAAATAACCAAATTACCCCTCTAATCATTGAAAGAAGTATAACTTAACCTCTATTTCACCCTAAGACCAAACTTTATGTCAAATTGAACCTTTAGACCTCGATTAATTTAATTTTTTAATCCCAACCCTAAACTTTCATAAAATTACAAAAATGACCCTAAAACATGA
Source organism: Sambucus nigra (assembly GCA_949130495.1). Taxonomy (NCBI): domain Eukaryota; kingdom Viridiplantae; phylum Streptophyta; class Magnoliopsida; order Dipsacales; family Adoxaceae; genus Sambucus; species Sambucus nigra. Next base: position 262,653,218 of record OX422210.1, read on the forward strand.
AAATTTATCATATTAAATACCAAATAATTATAAAACCTTCTCTTGAAGGACCAAAACTAAAACTAAACTATGTAGACTTTCCTCCCTACAACCAAAGTATCCCAATCAGCATAAAATGATAAAATTCACATGCCTAACACCATTTATCCATGTGATGACCTTTTGCCTAATTTTTATCTTCTTAAAACTAGGGAGAATCCACATCCCAGAAGCACCAATCAATTGCCCTTAGCTTAGGGTATAAATACCCCACAAAATCCAGCCTTAAACCCCATCAGTTCAGTATAACCAAACTTGAGTTTTTTCCCTCCAAACTGGTAACCTATGATTTTATGCATCGGTTCTTGTTTTTATTATCCAAAACATTTTTTCCACCATCACAATACCTAACCCAATCAAATAAAGCAAAATCTTACCTGTGGAATAGCCTGTAGGGGTGAAACCTTCAAAACTCCATTAAATCTTGAGCTTTAATGGTGAAACTTCATTCCTTGACTTTAAACCTATTTTAAAGTGAGGAATGAGTTTCTTATGAGCCTAGGAGATCGAGCGTTATGGCCATTTTCAAAAATTCATAAGTTTTGAAACCTAATTCTACAAAAGGGTTTTCGAATTTGAAAAATTGAAATTCCAAAATTCTCTTCAACCAAGATAACTCAATGCTTCAAACCAATGTTAAACTCTTCCTTAAGGTCGCAGAAACCCATCCATAAGCTTATAAACCATTGCCATACTCTGTAAATCCACGAATGTTTGGTTAAATTTTCTTTAAAAAACACAGTAGTTAGAACTCGATGAATTTTGAACCTCAGTCCATGAAATCTATATATTTGGATTCCTGATGAAAAATTAGGTGGATTGGTTTAGGAATTAACTCAAATGGGTTAGGAAATGAGAAGTGATTTAAGGTCAAAGTTTTATCAAATCCTATGTCAACTGTCGAGACCTTGGAGTGTAACAACCCGCGTATTTTTTGGGGTATTTTCAAAATAAAAAGGAAAAATATTTTTTTTATATAAAATTATTTTTATTGCTCAAATATTTTGGTTATGATTTTAGAAGATTAGAACTTCAAGCGGAATTGAAATCGGATTTAAAATGGATTTTTAGTGGAATTTTTAATATTTTTCCTTATAGGCATTTTTTAAGGCGGACTGCCAGTTTTCCAGGGCGATTGACCGATTGATGCCTGGGGGGTCGATCGATCGACCCCAGTAGAAAACGTGCGCAACAAGCAGTTTTAAAAGTTTTTATTTGTTTCCAACTCCTACTTCTTTGCCTTATAAAATAAGGTCGTGGGTGACCCTTTTTGGTAAAACTTTTTGGTAGAAAACATGTTTCTAATTCCTCTCTTTTATACACACTTTGACCCTTTGATTTATGGATTCAACCTTAAGTTTGTGGAGGTGTTCTTGGGGTTGTTTTGGTGTTGATCTTGGAGGATGATTTGATGTTATTTGAGGACTGATTTTGATGGATTATTATGAGTGTTCTGAGCAGATTTGTTGTTGGTTCTTATTGGTGGTTTAAGGTATGGGGTTTTACACAATATGCTCTGTAATCTCGCAAGTGTTATTCCGTTGGTTTCATGTTTATTTGAACTCATATTTGAATTGTTAAATTCACTAGAATTCTGGAAAATATTTGTTAGAATCTAAATTTTGCTTCATGTGGTATTATATTTGATGTTGAGCATGTTGTCATGAGATTTTAATATGGCACTGATGTTGGGCACCCGCCAGTATTCTTTTTTCTGGATATGTTAAAAAAATGCATAGGCGCAGTACGGTGGTGAGGCCTGGTGACCCAGTTAATGTGTTATTGAGAAATTATATTGATATAATTGCTTATGAGATTTGCTTTTGATTTGAATATTCGTACTCGTATTGTTATGTTTTATTCATCGCTAATATTTGTTGAGCATCTTCCTGTCGTATTGTGTACTTCCCCATATTTTCTTTTAGTGGAAGGTTAACGCGGATTTTGGGACGCTATGGAGATTGATTTTAGCGAGGATTATTTTGGGAAGATTTTAATACAAGAGAGAAGATTATATTATTTTGATGTATAGAGCATTGGAGATTTGTATTTTATTTTTGAGTTAGATGTAATTTATTTGAGAGAATTGTTGTATTTATTTGAAGAGATTTGAGATTAGTGGTTTCTCTTTTGTTGTTGTGGGAATTAGATGCTCTATATCTTGTTTATATTGTGGATTTAGTTTAGTTTTATCGATAGTAGCGCTCCGTTCGCTCTCCCCGGGTGGGCGGGGTGTTACAGAGGAGAAGAACTTTTCAACTAGAAACAGTGACGAGGCATGTGAAGGCGCGTCACAAATAAAAAATTTATGTTTTTTCCCCAATATTTTTGTTAATTTTTTTTGTCAAAATGGTATATGGTAAGGAAGTGTTTGGTTAACCCTATCCTAAATTACAAAAAACAAAGTTTTAAGTTAAAAGTATTTTCAAAAAATTACAAATTGGTCTCATCTATTTTTGTAAGTTATGAGTTTTGACCCCAAATTTGATCTACATACTCTTTTATATTTTGAGTAAAAATCTTCTACACCATTTTCCAAATACGACCTTAAGCCTTACATTTTAAAGTCTCAAAATTAATTGCGAATTAGCCCCCTAAACTTTAAAAGATACCAATTTTTTATTTATTTTTCCAATTTAGTCCTATTACCAATAAAATACACTTAAAACTATGTTGATTTACAGATAATCAAGCACCTGAGCCCTTCGATCCCGACCTTAATAAAATCTAATCACGTTCTTAGTAACTAGCAAGTAGGTTTTTCCTTTTCGATAGTAATTTTAGCGTATTTGATATAACTGCTACTGATATCACACGGTGATAGATATAAATCATTTTTAGTATGTGCATGATACTTTCATGCTATATATGTTGTTAAATGTCATTGATATTTGAATTTGGATCATTTGGATTAATTTAAACCCTTCTCATCTAATAACTTAATTCGTGGGGTTATTTCAATGATTGAATCATCTACCCATGCACATATGTGCTAAATTTCAATGTTATAATCATCATTATTAACTAGGGAGTAGACTGCCGTATTATCCCATGAAATTTTTGTACTTGGCCTAAGGTCTCAGATGTTTGAGAGCTTCGATTTATCGCTACATAATTATGAGTGTCACTCTAGTTAGTGCGCATAGCTATTATTTATTTTCCCCTAAGTTTTTAGGTTAACACTATTATTGGGTTATACTAATCATGCTTAATTATTTCTATACCAATTAGTAAATTGGTAAGTATGGGATTATCTGTTTAAAAATCCTTGATCTTCTTTATGAAAAATATTATCTAAGCTTCATTTAGCAAACAGTTAAATCCAAACACATTTAAACTTCTATATACATATAACTGTTATAAATGGTTAAAGTCTACTTAGCATAATCCTGCTAATTTCTTTTTCCTCCAGATGTTCCAGGATAAGGAAATCGTACCCCCCACCCCCACCCCCATGATACGCACGGATCATATGTATGCATATATAACTATGTGGAAGGAGATTGAGGAATATGGAAGCAAAGAATGGTGTTTTTCGATGACCTACGTCATTTTTCAGTTTTGGGATAAAATGTAACATGAATAATTCACCCCCGTGGTGGTAGTACAATATATGTAACACAATATTAATGAATGAAGCTCTGTTTTTCAGCCTTAATTTTAGTTTCATTGCTTTTTTACTATCTTGCACACTTATACCAAAAATAGGGTGTGACAGGGGGAATATTTGATTCTTTCCAACATGTGCGCGCGCTGGTGACATCATGTCACTAACTGACTCATGCCTGTTGTGACGGAGCTATTTGATAGAGTTAACCCGAATGTCGAATGATGGATTTAAGTGCACTGTCTTAAATATTAAGGTAGGCCTAATGCCTCAGACGACCCTCCTTGTAACTGAGTTGATCCAAATGTAACATGATCTGGCCTCATTTCGGTAGATTATGAGTCCATATGGCCTCTTCTGACTCGTTTAGGAATCATATCATGTTAATGGTATATTAAAAGCCTCCAAAACTCTACTTTTGATGGAAGTTTTTATAAGTTTCTTAGAAGTGTTGCTTTTTTTGGGTATGTGCTGAGCAAATTGAGTGAGTAGAGTATTAAATAAGGAATGTTGTCGGCTTAATTGACTGGTCATTTTTTAATCTTCTCAGCGCGAGTCGAGCAGATTGAGTTTGTAAAATCTTAAGTAGGATTTGAATTTGACAGGTGCTAAGTGGTGGGAATGGCGTCTAGTGAATTATGATGCGCATGCTTAGGGAAACGTGTGTTAGTATTTGAAACATCAATTCCCTTTCCTAGGCATGATGTCAAGCCCCACTTTAATAAGGGTAATGATTTTCTCCTAAAAAGGTATAAAATTCAGATTTCAAATCGTTTCAAACTTTTGAAAATCATTTCCTTTGTATGATAGTTTTCTTAAGAGAGATAAACTCTTCTCGCTCCCGAAATCTCTCTTTTTCTACAAACTCTTCCCACTTTTTGCCATGTATGATTGGTCCCTTAGTGGAAAGATTTTTAGTTTCCTTCAATTTGTTGATAGAGTTTAAGTCTTACCTGAGTTGTCTTCAAAATTTTAGGGTTTCAGGTACGTTAATTACCCCTTTGTAGCTTCTTAGGGTTTCTTCTTGATTGTTGTTAGATTTAACCTCTGGTTGGAGTGTGGCTAGTGGCCTTAGGTCGCCATTGAGTTAATTGGCCTAGGGTGTTCCTAATTTTAGGGCTTTCTAGGTTTATCAACCCCAAGATCTGCTTTGTCCCCCAATAGACTATCTTATACATCAAAGTTTTATACCTTAATGATTTATGAACCTTTGGTTCAGAGATGGATACAACAATTTATTGAGTTGGATTAGTCATGTCCTGGTATTGTTTTTAGAAGGTTTCCAAATCCTCTCTTGTTCGTTAGTCCTTAGGATGAGCCTAGTCACCCCAGGTATACTCCCAAGGTAGTTTCCTATGGTGATTCTGTACCACGGCCCCTAATTGTAGACCATAGTTTCCCTGAGTTCCCGAAACCTGCAGACGTTGTTGAAGTGAACCACCTCGAGGTTGGTGGTAATTTCGAAAATACGACGTCCAATATTTACATTGCTGATTTATATGCCTTGCCAGATAGATCTATGCCTGAGAGTCTTATATTTTTCTACCCCTCATGTGGTTGTACCTCCCACCAAGGAGAATACCACAGTGAGCTTTGATTCTTGGGACACACCCAACACCAATCCCCAAAATTATGGTTACGGCATCACCGAGGATATACTAAAAGAGTTGAGAGATAAGTATGAGATCCCCATTGGCATTTCATTGAAACTGCATGATTCTAATGAGAGAGTATGTGATCGTCATAATGGTGTTGATATATGCTTCTCCATTTGGTCTCTCCAAGTTAGGTTTCGTCTACCTCTCCACTCCATTATAAGGTATATCTTAAACGGTTATGGGGTGGGTCAAACCCAACTTCCACCAAATTCTTATTGGTCCATTCTAGGGCCAATGTCCTATAGGCAAGCTCATAATGGTTTTGAACTTACTGGGGATATCTTTAGATTTATGTATCGTATAAAGAACAATGCAAAAGACAATGTGTAATACTACTTTGACCATCTAAAGTCTGACCTAAAAATGGTGCACGTTGTTCAAACGAGCAACCATAACTAGAATAATCAATTTATATACTTGGACGGTGACTAGGAGTTTCGTTCAAATGAGAAGAACACGTCTTTTAGTGTTCCTCACGATTGGTGTGGACCAGATCATATTGTGCGACATCTATGAATTTATGCTTTATAATTTTCCCTAATTTATCATATGCTGACACTTTGTTCTTGTTTGACCTTTCTACAAAAAAAAGAGCTCCCAAACAGCCAAAAGCTCTGAAACGATTGCTGTTGGATTAATGCACACCAAATCCTGATGAGTTTCAGAAACTTTTCTCATTACAAAAGTTTATAGAGTTTAGGTATTATATTCCTCCTTAAGGTGTTCATTATCGAGAAGAACAGGACACCCGAGTGGTTGAGGGTAATATTTCCACCGACCAAGAAGGGAGAGATGAACAATTGGTTGAAAGGTCTATAAGTCTTTTTACGTCTATTAGTTCGACTTTATCTTACCATTTTTAATTTTCTAACCAATGTGATCTAGAAAAACTTTAACTTCCAATTGTTGAAACTTCTTTGTCGAGCCTTCTTGGGGTATGGCTCCATTTCTAGTTGATCACACTTGTCCTGCCAATACTCGTGGGAAAAAGATTGAAGCATAGACTAAGAGACAAAACGATGATGAGGCAAAGAGGTAGGTTGAAGCTGAGCTTAGAACCAAAAACAAAGCTGATGGTGAATCCTCAAAGGGAGTTGAGGTTGAAGCTCAAAAGAAAACTGATGTCATTACTAATCCTAAAGGTAAGGAAAAGGTTGTTGCCATGGATGGTCATCCCCTAAGTGGTCCCAAATGGCCCTTCAAGCGTGTGGATATTGAGGGGAAACCTTCTCGGAGGCTATTAAAAAAAGTGGCTACTTCTAGCCATTACCCCCATGTTGGAGGAGTATAAGTTTGATTCGGAGAACCCTGGTACTTCCAACCAGATCAGGCAAGATAAGGGATCTATCTTCTAGCATATGGTTGACGTTATATATGTGCTCGATAATTATAGATATTGCCTAAACTTTAAATTCCTGAAGAGTTTGGATACTAACACCCTGTGGGGGGATTCTTCGGCATAGGCCTTTCATGCTAATTTTTTCATATGTTTTTTTATTTTCTTAATGATTCTTCCATATTATCAACTGACCTTACCATATTTTTTCTAAAGTACCCTGACTGGCACCATTCTTCATGAGAAACCTATAGCTAACAAGGTTGCCAAATGTAATACCCCGCATTTCTGAGTATTTCTATTTAATTAAATTAGAGAACATTTAATTAAATTGGATAATCAAATGAGAAAATACAATTTGATTCAAATTATGCAAGAAAAGTAATTTCGTGAGTTTTATTAATAATTGTGATTTATGGAGTATTAATCGAGAGATAGATACTGATTAGTATTTCCTCATTCTATTTGCTTAGCGCGTGTATTAAATAGTTACTTAGCACATGTAAACCATTTTGGGGGTGAGAACGAGTAATATATTTTTAAGTGACTCAAATGATAATTTAGAGGTCATAGATGAGTCTAGAAGGGTCGAATTAGTAAAAATAGTATACCCGGGGGTACAAGTTAAGTCCTGGGGTAATTTTAGACTAAACCGAGACCGTTCGGGGGCATTTTAGTCTTTTAACATGTGAGGGTATTGAAACCTACGAATTTGAGAGTCTCTTAGAAGCCGTATGAAAGAGTGGTTAGGGTTAGAGTACCTATATAAACACCAAGACCATTAGAGAGAAGGAAAAAACCATTCTCAAGGCTTAGAATATGCTTTTGAGGAGGTTGGGTTTGGATCTTGCATCCTAGGAGCCAAAGGAGGAAGGATTGAAGAAGGGAAGCATCAATCCGTCATCAACGCCAAGAACTCAAAATCCCTCTGTCAAGGCAAGTTGTTTATTACAAAAATTATAAAGTTACAATACCCATGTGTAGGGTTTTTTATTAGTTTTATTAAATCAATATCTTGGAAAGAAAAGAATGATATTTATGCATGTTGGGACAGGAGTGGCATGTAGAATGATTTAGCATATGTAGAGGAATAATATTCAGATCTGACTTGATAATTATTTCAGAATAAAATCTGGGTTTTGAATGAAAATATGGGAAGAATACCATAACTAGGGTTTTAAGAAATTCTGAGTTTAATCCAGTATTTCTTTAAATGAATTGAGGTTTTGATGTATTTGAAACATTAGAAATTGTCCTAGTATATGTGGCAACATGTTAGGATAATTGGGTACAAGTTTGGTGTACTATAATGAAGTTTGGAGGTTTGTTAATGGAAGAAGAAACTAACGTAGAAGAAGAACTGTTGTTGCCCTAGATCGATAGATCGATCGATCTTGAATGTCGATCGATCGACTAGGTTGATCGATCGAACCCAGGAGTTGATTGATCGACTTAATGTGTTTTTCTCGAATTTTTCCTTGGTTAAGGGTTATTTGATTTTCGAGGATGAATGGGAATCCTAGGATTTATATTATACTTATATGGTAGTGAGAATAAGACCAATAGGTATATTGTTGAAGTCCGGTAAGGCCATTGGGTGTAGGAATTGGATCATGGACCGAAGAGAATAAACCGATTGAGTAGAGCATCAGGGAATTTGGAATTGAGCTACGAGGCGAGGTAAAGTCAACTTAATTGATAGACCAGTAGGGTAAGTAATAACTACTGAAGTTATATGTGAAGGGTAACTAGGGCCCTTAGAGTTGAGATAATACTCAAATAAATGCGATAGTGAGAAATTATAAATTGACGGATACGGTTAATATAAGAGAATACTATATTACGTACAAGTATGATTGATAGGTCGGATGTGTACCAACTAAATTGTATGAACTATTAGATTGAGAGATGTATACCTAAATTAACTACGTAGGGTCGATGAAGTGTTCCTAACTAATGTAGGGTTATTATACGTTAGGGTCGATGAAGTGTTTCGAACTAACGCAAAGTTATTATACGTTAGGGTCGATGAAGTATTCCGAACTAACGTAGGGTTATTATATGTTAGGGTCGATGAAGTATTCCGAACTAACATTAGGTTATCATATGTTTGGGGTCGATGTATAATGCCGAACCAAACCTTCGAACTAGTGGCGTGATGAAAGAGTCCGAGACAGAATATGTGTATATAAATAATTGGGGTCAATGTATCATTCCGAACCAATTCTTACTTGGGGTCGATGAATCATTCCAAACCAAGAGTCCTTTACATGTGTCAAAAGGACATAATAATGACTTATATTTAGTATATATTGTGTGTGAAATATATACTTAATGATATTCTACTTATGTGTTAGTAGATTGATATTTTATGTATTTAAAGATACATATCAAACTGGTAAGTTAAGTAATGAAACTTAATTACGAAACGTAACGTTAAATAGAGAATATCTAATTAGTAATTTAAGTAGTGAAACTTGATTACAAAAGTGGGAAGATATTAATTTTGAAAATCTTAGAAATTTAGTGGTGAAACTAAATGAGAAGTTTTGAAACATAACATAGGTGAAATATTACTTCAGAATTAATTAATCTTCATGAGATGTTATTAAAATGGATGTACTGTATGGGCGGTACGAGAACTTAGGTATAGATAAGTTCAGATGATTACTTTAGTCCTAGTTAGCATGGGTGATATGGCTAGACAGGCTAAGAACGTTAGGGGTGCACAATAGATGAGGAGTGAGGAAACTCAAGAGAGTGTGCAAGAACCTAACATGTGTAATCAATAACCGCATTTTATATTGTGATAAACGCTTACTAAATATTTTCAAAATGTTTTGAGTACTTGTTGTCGCGCGAGGGCCCCAATTCTAATTTATTATTTCCTTTTTATGTAAACTCGATGCGGAAGCGGTGTGATGGTTCAACTTTAAAACAACAAATTTTAATTTCTTAAAAAAATTAAAATTACACCAAGTGAAGTAAAATTAATCAATTAATATCTTCACTTAAACCAATTAATTAATCCAAGTCCTAGAATTTGCCTAAGTCATATTTATCAATATTAGCAAATTAGGCGAAACCAAATTTTAGCAAATGACTTGAATTAAATAAACTTTACCCAATATTTAGTTTAGCACCAAATTAAATGAGTGTGGTTATTTAAACCAAATTTTATCTTGAATTATTCTAAACATGCGTTCTACGTTATTTTGCAAGATAAAATAAATCAATCTTACTACGCCGTGATGTACGAGTAAAAACCCAAGACGGGAAACAACCTCGGACGGCCCTAGACACAAATCTACTAGATACGAAATTACAAGTACAAGACAGAAAGACTTACAACACACGACTCGATCCCTTTCAAGCCTCAACGCTTCTTATTGTAGGCACCTCTTCCTAGCGGATAACCTTGGAACACCACTGCGGTCTCGGAATCCACCGATAGGACTTTATATGGTCACCGTCACCCGAGAAAGGAGCCTTTCTCCAGGTGGTTAGAATCACAACAAAACGTCTTCTTCTTTGATGGATGTAGAAGTAAACCAAAACTTCTCTTTGAAACGGAAGAGATAAACCGGTGCCAAACTCCAAGCAATTGATATGTATATATGTGAACTTGGATAAACAATATGGGTGTAAAACTAGAGTGATAAAATATTTTCTCTTGAAAAATAGCACTCAAAACTTGAACATTTTTCTTAAACAATTTTAGCTCTCAAACTCTCTCTAAGAGATGGAATGGAATGGAAAAGTTAGATTGGAAAATGTTCTTCCCACACATATTAAAGTCTGAAAAAGTTGGTTAAAAACTAAGTGGGGAAGTGGGTGAAAAACTGCCAAAAAACTGTTCCCGCCTGGCATCTCGTTCGAACGACATTTCGTTCGAAAGAAATTCTCATTCGAACGAAATTCTCGTTCGAACGAGACTTCTAACGACGTTCCAGATTGAACTCGTTAGAATCTCGTTGGATATCTCGTTCGAACATAAGGTTCGTTTGAACAACATATCGAACGACATTCCAGTGGCCTAATATGGGAACTCGTTGGCAGGTTCGTTCGAACGACATTTTCGTTCGAACGACTCTATCGAACAAAAAAACCAGAAAGTTTGAATATTTTTGTTTAAGCCTAGAAAACTTTATAAACATTTATTTAAAGTTTTAATTAATTCTTTCTTAAAACAAAACGCAGTTTTTATAAAACCTAACACCCAAAAAACTTTGTTCCAAGCTCCTATATATATAATATTGCATTCATACCTTGGGAGCATGGAACTATGGTTGATGACGTAGAAACGAGGCACGCAAACCGGCATATTTGATGAGGCTTTATACTCTTTTCCGCTACGTCTTCAACAAGCACTTCATAGGCTTGAAAATATTATAATTAAATACTATCCTATGAATAAATGTTTTCGTCCGAAATTGAGCCAAAACTATATATGGACTCAATTGGAAATTTTTGTCCTTGCAGTATTAACTCTTACTATAAAATATTTTCAAAACCTTTTAGCTGTCTAGCCACAGGGACGCCATGTGTGATCATTTCACTCTAGGGACTCAAAGATGTATCACAGTGGATGGTTACAGGATTTTGATTAGACGATATCTCTCATTCAGATCTAATGTAAGATCTCACACTATTGTATATATGGACTTGTGGTCCGGTATCACTCTCAGATGTTTAGTTTCAGACTAGTGGTTATTCTATTATTATTTTAGGATTTTAGCCGATGGTTTATTCAGTAATACTCTTATTCTTTTGTACTTATCCTTTGTTGATTGGGTTATAATACATGGTGATTCTTATACTTTGTTCCGCATGGTTGATTTATCTATTTTAAGAAAGATAAAATTTGGCACCGGTCTAATTTTCATTTAGGGGATTAGTAATTAAAAAGTTTTCGACAGTGATGCTAAGAATGAACCATTTGAGAAACCTATTTTAATTTAATAAAGGCTTGATTGCCCGATATTTAATTAGGCGGGGTGTCAAGCGTCAGGTTCTAGTGTCCATAGGATTTATACGGCTTACTACGTTTTCAGCGTACCGTTTGATTGATATAGAGCCCTATCTTAGGATTTTTGTACTCCTCTACGTATGTGGTTTACGTTCTCCTGCTATTTAGTAGATGAACTAATATATATATATATACGAGTTCGATTGAGTATGTTACATTGAACATGGTGGTAGGACCAACGTAGGTGTTGGAGGAACTGCAGGAGGAAGTGGCTCGGCATGAAGCATGGAGTGTTCGAGGATGGTAAATCATGGAAAAGATGACCATTATCGAGGTAACTCCTAGTGCGTAATGAAAGTAGATGATGCAAGGACTGTTGGGCATAGCAGGCATTTTTTAAGTACCACGATGGAAAAGGGTGATTCTAATTTAGACCCGCCCAACACAGTGATGATGGGAGGAGGTTCGGAAGATCTTTGAAGAGAAGGACCCGTGAAAAATTTAAAAACGTCGACTGTGCATGTTAACCAACGGATGTAGAATGTCCAGAGGTTTTGGCGTTAAGGATAGAGTAAGAGTACTCATAAGTGAAAATTTGGGTAGATTTTTATAATGGCAACGTGGTGGGGATACCAGTCACCACATCCGAACCGAGGGTCAGTATACAAATAGAGGAATCTTAGGTATAGTTTAATCGCAAATTCCTCCAATAATAGTTCAGATGTGAAGTAGATGGAAATTATGAATCCTCCACTTGAAAGCCTGATAGAAGAAAAGTGTGAGAAAGAAATTTATCCGTTGAAGTGAACTTGTACCCAATGAGACAGGTACAAGAGAAAAAGAGACCTTGAGATAATAGACTCACGAGTTGTTGTCACCCCCAATTTGGGGAAAACTCTGCTTAGACGACTTATGTGTATGATGGCAGTACGATGCTTCTTACAAAGTTGATAACAATTCTCCTAGGTGAGCGGAGATAAAAGAGTTTAAAGAATTAGTCAGAGAGTAAGATTGAATGTAAAGTGGCTAGTCAAGCCATAAGTGGAAACCCACTAGGGGAGTAAGTCACGACTATTAAGTCCAATAGCGTGTTCCTCTTGGACAATGAAACTAAGGGAACCATGATGATATTGTTCAGAATCAAGGCTGCCAAGTCTGAGAGGAGGAATACACTAAACCGATCGTTGTGGCATGGAATAAAGGGATTTAAGAAAAGTTGTCTTATGTGGGATGTGAGACCACGCTTTTTGATCTTGCCCAAAGTTATTTAAGGGAAAAATAACTCTGATAAGTTTTGCATTTCGAGAAGGACAAGCGTGTTATGTTAGGGAACCATTTAAATCCCCAGTGCGATGGGCAAGAAAGTATATGAGTTTTAGCCTCGAGTGAATGAGGTATATGTCGAGGCCTCACCTAAAAGAGGGTCGAGATCGCATTATTCATCAGTATGTTGGAGACTTCAGAGATTATGGATGTCTCATAGTGATTGATCCCGGTGTGTAGGGACCTTAATGATGTGATTCAAGGTATGTTGTATGACCACTGAGCGGAGAGATCGAGCTCGTTGTTATGATTAGAGCTAAGGACGTTGTGAGAGTATAAGCACAATGCCACTTGACTCCTCTATAGATGTTGTAGTATGGTCGTACCTACTGTCAGGGGATGGAATTTGAGTATCTCGACTATGTGTTGTTCCGACAGTTCTTAGTAAGAATGCATTGGGAGAAGTCCCTTGTTTATGTTCGGTTGTGAAAGGGGATACGACTGAAATTTTGTATACACATCAGGAGAAGAGACGTTGTTAGATGCTAGGGCATCAGTGGAACCGGTAGTGTTGGGGAGGAAAACACTAAAAAGCTTATCTCACCACGAAGGGATAAGTGGGACTTTGTGGTCAAGAATTTGATTTTAGCCTATAAAAGATTGAGAATACCCTTGAGTTTGTAGACACTTCGTGAAAACAAGGCAAAAGTTGAGCAAAATCTAGTTACAAGTGCGATGGTTGCAATGTTTTCGCAAATGTGCACGGAGAAGAGGGTGTATGGGCGCCCTAATCAACTGGCCTTATTAGTCATCCGAGATAGAGGGATGCGGAAGATTATATTTGATAAGTATGTCAGTGGGGATGTTATGAGGCAAGTCGAATTGATGAAATGTATTCAACGTCATGGGAGATAAACGAAAGTCAAAGCTTTTATGTGCTGAGAGAGCCAGCACACCCTATGGGATAAAAAGTCAATGGTAAACCGTTCAAAAGTTATCTCTTGATATGGGAGACCTAATTGTTGTAAAGAAGTAACGCAAGGTTCTACTTAACTGGGTGTTAAGAGTGGCTTACTCGTTACTAAAATGTCAATTCTCATAACGTAACCAACCCTAAAAGTGCACCAATTATGAAGAGCGCACAGATTGTAAAGTATAATATACCCGGAGAGAAAGGTGAATAGAGTACCACTTGAGGAAATATGACATAAGTGGGAAGTGGTGTTGAGGAAGAGACATGGAGATATTGTCTCTAGATGCACCACTAGTTGAAAGAGAAATATGGGCTCGAAATGAGCAACCAGAATTGGGTAGTGAACCTACGTTTCCATTGATGAAATGAGTAGGTAGACTTATAATTTATGGATGGGCTGTGAACATCGTAACTAAGTCAACATTCCGTTGGGGTAGCAGAATGGGTTGACCGGGATGAAATAGTATATCGTTGAAAAGGAAGAGTGCACAAGTGAAAAGTGTCGCTCTATATTGTTGTGAATCATGATGAAATCCTAAAATCCCACCCTTTGATAGATGGTCAGGGAGGAATGGAGATGAAGTTTTATTTTGGGTATGTTGTGTCACTTATGACTCCATGGTTATGAGAAAGGAAGATACTATGATCTAAAGATAGTGGAATTTTGATAGAACCCACTGATCAATTCATAGGTTAAATGTATACAATTATGAGCATATTTATAGGTAGTGTGAGTATGCTTATATAGACTATAAATAAGGATTAGGTTCGTGTGTACCTATTATGAACTTATATGTACTTTGAGGTGTGGTTCGAGGAGACATTATGAACTCTTAGTCCTTAGTGTGTGATATGAGGGCATTATATTGGAGTATGACAATTTAGAATATATGATGTGTGAAATATATAGCTCCTAAATTGTCTACTCATGTGCGATGAGATATATATACATATATTGGTGCTCGAAGTGTGATTCTGAGATAATATAACAAATCACTATTGGTGATCGAGGTGGGATTCCGAGCCAATAACCCCAAAAGTGTTATAGAAGGGGGGTGATTATAAAATAAGTGTTGATAGTATATGTTATGTGTAAGATATATATACCTTATGATTTTCCTACTTTTGTGAGATAATAAGTATGCTTAATTATGTATTGGGGTCAATGATGTTCCGGACCAATACATGAAATATCGATTTGGGGTCGACACATTACCGAACCAAATCGATGATGAATAATAAACATTGGTATCGACGGAAGGTCTGAACCAACATATGCATTACATTTACCTTGGGGCCGAGGGATTCCTGGACCAAGGTAAATGATAGGACAATTGGGGCCGATGATTTTGCCGGACCAATTCTCTTGATAGTATATATTGTGTGTGAAATATATACCTTAAATTATTTTACTTATGAGCGATAGTAGACATATAGATGCTATATAGAGAGATATACATCAAGAGGGTAAATTAAGTAGGGAGAAACTTAATTTCAAGAGTTAGAGTTAGATTGGGAAAAATCTATGGAAATATTAAGTAGTGAGGCTAAATCATATTATATGAGGCATGGAAAACATGTGATACGGGTTTATAATGAAGCAAGTCATGTACTTGGGGCGACCCTTAGGATAATATGATTTGATTTTTGGGTATTAGAGGAGGCAGTGATGTTTAAGGTCCTTAGTCTTATACCGGTCTTATCCTAATTTCGAGGACGAAATTCCTTTGTAAGGGGGGAAGAATTTAATACCCCGCATTTATGAGTATTTATATTTAATTAAATTGGAGAACATTTAATTAAATTGGAGAATCAAATGAGAAAATATGATTTGATTCAAATTATGCAAGACAAGTAATCTAGCGAGTTTTATTAATAATTGTGATTTATGGAGTATTAATCGAGAGATAGATACTGATTAATATTGCCTCATTATATTTGCTTAGCGCATGTAGTAAATAGTTACTTAGCACGTGTAGACCATTTGGGGGTGAGAACGAGTAATATATTTTTAATTGACTCAAATGATAATTTAGAGGTCACATATGAGTCCGGAAGGGTCGAATTAGTCAAAATAGTATACTCGGGGGTACTAGTCGAGTGTCGAGGTAACTTTGGACTAAACCGAGACCGTTCGAGGGCGTTTTGGTCTTTTAACATGTGAGGGTATTGAGACCTACGAATTTGAGAGTCTCTTATCAGCCGTATGAAAGAGGGGTTAGGGTTAGATCACCGATATAAACACCAAGACCATTATAGAGAAGGAGAAAACCATTCTCAAGGCTTATAAGATGCTTTTGAGGAGGTTTGGGTTTGGATATTGCATCCTAGGAGACAAAGGAGGAAGGATTGAATAAGAGAATCATCAATCCATCATCAATGCCACGAAATCAAAATCCCTCTATCAAGGCAAGTTGTTTCTTACAAAAATTATAGAGTTATAATACCCATGTGTATGGTTTTAGATTAGTTTTCTGAAATCAATATCTTGTAAAGAAAAGAATGATATTTATGCATGTTGGGATAGGAATCACATGTAGAATGATTTAGCATATGTAGAGGAATAATATTCAGAGCTGACTTGATAATTCTTTCGGAATAAAATCTGGGTTTTGAATGAAAATATGGGAAGAATACCATAACTAAGGTTTTAAGAAATTCTGAGTTTAATCCACTATTTCTTTAAATGAATTGAGGTTTTGATGTATTTGAAACGTTAGAAATTATTCTAGTATATGTGGGAACACGTTAGGATGATTGGGTACAAGTTTGGTGTACTATAACGAAGTTTGGAGGTTTGTTAATGGAAGAAGAAACTAACGTAGAAGACGAACTGTTGCTGCCCTAGATTGATCGATCGGTCGATCTTGAATGTCGATCGATCAACTAGGTCGATCAAACGAACCCAGGATTCGATCGATCGACTTAATGTGTTTTTCTCTAATTTTTCCTTAGTTAAGGGTTCTTTGATTTTCGGTGATGAATGGGAATCCTAGGATTTATATTATACTTATATGGGAGTGATAATAAGACCAATAGGTATATTGTTTAAGTCCAGTAAGGCCATTGGGTGTAGGACTTGGATCATGGACCGATGAGAATAAACAGATTGAGTAGAGCATCGAGGAATTTGGAATATAGCTACAGGCGAGGTAAAGTCAACTCAAGTGATAGACCAGTAGGGTAAGTAATAACTACTGAAATTATATGTGAGGGGTAACTAGGGCCCTTAGAGTTGAGAGAATACTCAAATAAATGCGATAGTGAGAAATCATAAATTGACGGATACGATTAATATAAGAGAATATTATATTACTTATAAGTATGATTGATAGTTCGGGTGTGTACCTACTAAATTGTATGAACTATTAGGTTGAGAGATGTATACCTAAATTAACTACGTTAGGGTCGATGAAGTCTTTCGAACTAAGGTAGGGTTATTATACGTTAGGGTCGATGAAGTGTTTCGAACTAACGCAGGGTTATTATACGTTAGGGTCGTTGAAGTATTCCGAACTAACGTAGGGTTATTATATGTTAGGGTCGATGAAGTATTCCGAACTAACATTAGGTTATCATATGTTTGGGGTCGATGTATAATGCCGAACCAAACCTTCGAACTAGTGGCGTGATGAAAGAGTCCGAGCCAGAATATGTGTATATAAATAATTGGGGTCGATGTATCATTCCGAACCAATTCTTACTTGGGGTCGATGAATCATTCCGAACCAAGAGTCCTTTACATGTGTCAAAAGGACATAATAATAATGACTGATATTTAGTATATATTGTGTGTGAAATATATACTTAATGATATTCTACTTATGTGTGTTAGTAGATCGATATTTTATGTATTTAAAGATACATATCAAACTGGTAAGTTAAGTAATGAAACTTAATTACGAAACGTAACGTTAAATAGAGAATATCTAATTAGTAATTTAAGTAGTGAAACTTGATTACAAAAGTGGGAAGATATTAATTTTGAAAATCTTAGAAATTTAGTGGTGAAACTAAATGAGAAGTTTTGAAACGTAACATAGGTGAAATATTACTTCAGAATTAATTAATCTTCATTTGATGTTATTAAAATGGATGTACTCTATGGGTGGTACGAGAACTTAGGCATAGATAAGTTCAGATGATTACTTTAGTCCTAGTTAGCATGGGTGATATGGCTAGACAGGATAAGTGTAGAACGTTAGGGGTGCACAATAGATGAGGAGTGAGGAAACTCAAGAGAGTGTGCGAGAACCTAACATGTGTAATCAATAACCGCATTTTATATTGTGATAAACGCTTACTAAATATTTTCAAAATGTTTTGAGTACTATCTCTTACTATGAAATATTTTCAAAACCTTTTAGGTGTCTAGCCACAGGGACACCATGTGTGATGATTTCATTCCAGGGACTCAAAGATGTATCACAGTGGATGGTTACTAGATTTTGATTAGACGATATCTCTCATTCAGATCTAATGTAGGATCTCACACTATTCTATATATGGACTTGTGGTATGGTATCACTCTCAAATATTTAGTTTCAGACTAGAGGTTGTTCTATTATTATATTGGGATTTTAGCCGATGGTTTATTCGGTAATACTCTTATTCTTTTGTACTTATACTTTGTTGATTGGGTTATAATACATGGTGATTGTTATACTTTGTTCCGCATGGTTGATTTATCTGTTTTAAGAAAGATAAAATTTGGCACCGGTCTAATTTTAACTTAGGGGATTAGTAATTAAAAAGTTTTCGACAGTGATGCTAAGAATGAACCATTTGAGAAACCTGTTTTCATTTAATAAATGTCTGATCGCTCAATGTTTAATTAGGCGGGGTGTCACACCAAAGAAGAGCCGAGAGATGTTAATCAAGTACTCCAAGAATATATGGATGATTATAAATATAAGTGTAGTGACATAGAGGAGAGGGACTGAGCTTCCCTAAAAAAGTGATCATAACACTGATGGAGAAGATTTCCACTGATGCTGTGAAGAGGTAAAGTCTTCACCAGGACTTGGAAAAGGCCAATGGAGATCGTTCCAAAGCCAATGGGGCTTCTGCCCAAGTAAAGGAGAATGCTGTTAAGAAATTCAAAAATTTTGCAGGCTAAACCCTCAAAATTATGCGCTTCTATCTTGAAGGTTATGATGAACTCAAAAAAAGGATTATGAAAAGTTATCTCGGCATAGTGGAGGTAGTCGACAAGTGGGAGGGAGACGATGATGAGGCTACAGTCATGTCCACTGAAATGTTGATAGAGGTGGACAAGCCCATTGACGAGGGTAAGAAACAGGTCCAATTGATAAGGTTATTCATGACACTAATGTGATCGAAATTATTGCTATCAACATTCCTTAGGACACCCCCGAGGCTGAATTTGCCTATGTCGCTTGATCTTCTTTTTTTGAAGTTTTTTTAGCAATACTTATTTGTTATGATCGTTTGACTCTTTTGCTTCTAAAAACTTTCTATTATAAATCATTTTTTTTAATTTCTTGTCTACATACATGTGTTATCTATTTTATTTTGCTCGGCTATGGTATTAGTTACCACTTTTAATGAAGTCTTTAAGCATAGTATTTGACAAGTAAATGAGGTTGGACCTCCCAGTTGGTTTTAATCTTATGGTCTCATGGTTAGATCTTGTTAACCTACTATGTAAACTTACTAGTTGTTTAATGTAAAAATAGATAACTTAGTCATATGGTTTAAAGGTTGGATCTTATCGAGTTAAACTAACTTACTCGCTACCATGTGACGAAACTGAGTTGTCCTGACTTAGGATCTACCTTTAATTGTTCCATCTTATTGGTCGTATATATGGATCTTGTCATCTAGATCGTGTGTTAATATTGGTTTACAAAGTTGGAAGATTGTACTAGGATCTATCCTTGCGTTGGTCATCTATCTGACTACACTAGATTTCCAAATTTTGGTTAAATGTACATGGATCTATGCTTGAATTAATCGTCTATGTGACTACACTAGATTTCCCAATTTAAGTTTGGACTATTGAACGTGGCCTGTCTAAGACGAGGCCATTCATAAGTGTTTGCTTGATTAGTTGTTCTAATGTGTTCAATTTTGAGATATACTCGGACTAACATTTTTGCACATCTCTTATGCCAAGAAGCTGGTTGACGAACAATGAACTAAGTAGGAAATGACTTCATATGTTTATGAGGGGTCTCAGATTCTCATTGGGGATTGAAAATTAATTACAAAGATGGATGAAAAACTATTGACATGATTGATTTTGTGCTCTTATGGGATTTTAATCACTATTGATATTACTTCCTTATATGTTTATCCTTCCACGGGTTCTTAAATGGTTTGCCTTCTAGGGTCCCAATTCTATAGGTTCTAGGTCACATGACTACAAATATTTTGTATGGTCCATGCTAGTTTGGTTCTAGATTATTCTATTTTTGGATAACCTTCTTCACTACGTACTCTCCTTTCTTTAAAGTGATAGGATTTTCCTTTTTATTATAATTATGAGCAATCTTATGTTGATAGGATGTAACCTGAAGTATTATGTGCCCCTTGACTTCTTCTACCAAGTCCAGATCGAGTCTTCTCATTAGGTCCCTCTTGAGGGAATCGAAGTTTACTACCCTGTGGTTGGGTAAGCTAACCTCGTTGTGTATTACCGCATATGTACCAAATGCTAATATGAAAAGAGTTTTTCTCATCACAGTTCTCGACGTTGTTATGTATGCCCAAAGAGTGTTATGTAATTCGTTAATCCAATTTCCCTTGGCATCATCCAATATTCTTTTCATTCCGTCCAACTGGTTTCCGTTTGTGACCTTTTTCTTCCCATTGCACTGGGGATGAGCTACTGTAGAGTGCAACTTTTTGATCCCCGATCGAATACAGTAATCCTCAAATTTGTCATAATTGAATTACATGTCATTATCAATGATGAATTCATAAGGCATCCTATATCTGTAGATGATATTCTTCCAAATGAAGTCGAAGACCTTCTCCTATATAATTTTGACTAATGTCTCAACATCTACCCACTTGGTGAAATTATGGACTATTATAACCAAGTATTTAAGTCTTCCCCTTGTCTTCGGTAGTGGGTCGGTCAGATCAATCCCCTACATTGTGAAAGGCTAAAGACAAGTGATCGGTCTCCAGTACTCGTATGTATCATGATGTACCTTTGGAATTTATCTCTTTTTTTCCATAACTAGAAAAATCCTCCTTCAGAATAGGCTAGTAATATACTTGGGTAGCAACCCGCTTTACCAACGAATGGTCTTCCGAATGGGATTCACACAATCTTTATGTACTTTATAATCAGATCATTGACCTCAGTAGGATGATCGAAACTAAGTAGTGATATAACGAATCCTCTCCTGAATAGAATTCCTTCTTCAACAATATACCTTGTTGCTTTCTAGTGGAGCCTCCTTAATTCTTTTGGATCTATTGGCACGGTAATGGTCTCCAAGTATACATGGATGGGGTTAATCTAAGATGGTCATACGTTTAACTCCATAATAAGGGCGTGTGCTTATTCTGTGTTTCCTTATGAAAGGATTTGCACTGGAAATATTATCTTAAGTTTAACTCTTATTATTGGCGCCAGAAGAGTAATTCGTCTACTCGGGCATTTTTAGCCCTTGGTATTCTAACCATTTGTACAGATGAGAGTCCTGATTGTAATGCTTTTACTTTTGCTAGGTATTTCACCATCAATTCTTCTCTGGATGAATAAACTCAAGGATTTTATTTAAGACCAATTGAGAGTTCTTTATTTTTATTATTTTGCCCAGTCGGTCTTCCTGTCATTGAATAAACCCTTTTCCCGCTCTTCTTCTTGGCCTTTACTGTGATGGTCTTCTCTTATCGTCCTTGGCTTTTAACTGAGCTCTCTTCTTGGGAAGTCTACTCGGCCTTTGTTGACCCTCGTATGCTTGGCCTTGACAAGGGAGAGCACTCAACCCTTCTGCCCTCAGACTTATTTGGCTTCTCTTTGCATTCTATAGGTTCTCTGTATCAATTTTACCTTACTCCTCTTAGAATAGACTGGTCAAATGCATACTTGAGCGTTCCAAGGAATAGGTATGCTCTCATCATATCCCTCTAGTCTGATGGTGGAGGTTTCCCTTGGTCGATAGGATCTTTCACCATATCTTGATTCGGAGTACATAGATCTGCCTACTTGTTTTCATGAGTTGAAATCCTATCTCCTAGGATTTTCGATTGCTCTCTCATAATGAGCCCACTTTTTATCCTTGTATAAGGCTCGGGATGGCATATCTTGTCTCCTATTAAAATCTCACCCTTATTGAGGTAACTGAGTTCATTTTAGTTTTTTTTGCCTATTTAGAAAACTTTATGCCAATTGCTTCACGATCCCCTTCATAGCATCCTGACCTCTATCCAGAGTCATTAAAATTCCCTGTAGGTAATGCATATCCATAGGTGTTGAGGGAGGAATCTCTTCTGCAGCTCGATTACTTTTTAGTTTTTTTCCATAATCACGGTATTATTAGAAAAATATAGTACAGTAATAAAAAAAGCAGAATATAATAGTTACTATAGCAAAACTCTTGGAAAATAAGTTTTTATAGAGTAAATTCGCTGGCAATTTAAGGACTGGAAAAAATTGAGAAATAACTAGTTAAAAATAACTCTAACATGTCAAAACCCGTATGAATCGGAATGCAATTCACGGGTCTACTAGAAAATAGGTATCCTCAAGTTTAAGAAAATTAATAATGGTAAAAAGCAGTGAAAGGCTTGTTGCGTTCACACAGACGATGTCAATTTGTTATCGCCTAAAACCGGTTTATTGATTTGGACTTAGCGAGAGCATATGAGTTACAAAAAATAATAGATAAAGAGACATAAATCAAAGGATTACTTATCTAGGACTCGTTATAGAGAGAGAGATGGGAGAAAGGTAATGAATACAAATTTACTTGGTTTGTAGTAAGGTGGTGCCTACGTAAAAATGTGCAAGTGTAGATACTATTGATTCAGTTGAATGAGAGTATGTAATGTCAATTAGTTGTCGCTCTCTTGCTTAATATCCACCTCCTTAAATATGGGTGTGGGTGTATTTGTGTATGGATTATTTCAGCTGTCCACTAGATTGTGTTAGGGGTATCTTCTTTATAGATTAAACAAGTACCCATTTTACATGCTAATGGAGGAATAATTGTAAAGTTATAATGTAAAAACATGGTGGGAGGAAATATTTGTTTGTTTCCAACATGTGGGTGCGTTGCTGACATCATGTCACTTCCTGACTCATGCTTGTTATGATGGAACTATTTGATAGAGTTAACCTGAATGTCGAATGACGGAGTTAAGTGCACTATCTTCAATACTAAGACCCAACATAAGGCCTAAGCCAACCCTCTAGTATCTAACCCGATTTCATTGTAACATGAGTCGACCTCATTCTGGTAGATAACGAGTCCAAGTGTACTCTTCTGATTTTTTTATGAATCATACCAAATTAATGGTATAACAATCATGTTCTTCAGGGTTTTATTTTTATATGCATAGCTTTAGTGGAGTATTATTTTCTTTGGGGGAGAGAGTTTTGTTTGATGGGGATTTGGTATCTCTTTGTTTAAAATGTTACTCATTTATGAATATTTTGATCATGCTACACTTTTTTACGTCATAAGCATTAAATGCCAAGACATGCCTTTTGCCTAACCACTGTGTGTCAGGGGACTGCCATCACAGAGGTGGATCACGAACTGTTTTATAGCCCCAAATACCACGGTGGCTTACTCAACTGTAGGTCTGACTTTGCCTAGCTGGTTAGTGACATCAGATAAAGCGGATGTAACATTAAGTAGAGGGTTTTTTTGCTCATAACTCAACACCTGATGGAACTCAAGGTTGCTCCCCCCGAGGTTCCACTGTCAGGGACCTTCGGTGTTTTACTAGGTGTATCTAAGATGGTCAGGACAAGACCCAATGGTGCCTCACTTCTCAATCCTCCAAACCAAGTCCCTCTGAAGTTTTCATGGCGAGGTTGTTCGATAGAGCATGAAATCTCTCCCAAACCCTGCCAAGCCTGGTCTCTCGCGAGTATCGTTCAACCTCACACAATTTCATTATTCTTGTTACATCATTACAATCGTTATAGCTCATAGTCAATATAATCAAAAGATACATTAAGACTGAATTAATCAACAGGACTAAAGGATGAGTTCTCTAGGTCAGCTTCTTCGCTGGAAGGCCCCTCTGGGTTGCCACGCTGAGTTGCCTTAATCCCAAACACTGTTGTAAATGGGTGGATTATCTATAATCTCACGATTACCTTCAAGCCTCCTCTATATTTTCCCCTTCGTGTGGAGATTTGTTTTTGGAACAAGAAATGTCTACACGAAAACTTCTCAATCCGATGAACCTTCTCTGCATGAAAAAATTCTGGCATCTTTTCTTTCGTTACAACCACTACGGTTTCCATCTCTAAAAACAAGTAAAATTATCCCCGATGTATCTGAGTCAAATCGCTGCGGCTTATTGGCGCTTTGGTGAAGGCACATCGCCACTTTTTTCCATTCACTGAGCTTCAACCATTCTGGCCTAACTATTTGAAATTCTCCCGCTACACCTGCTAACTTTCTCAAATACCCGTTTTGACTCTTGGTAAGTGAAATTCTCCCGTTTGTGTTAGTGTGGATTACATTTGTAGGTGGTGATTTTGTCGTTAGGACTTCCCCTACCATTGTGACTTGTGAAATTCTCCCTTGTAATGTTTCACCATGTTCAGAAAAGTAGAAATTCCCCCCAATGTGGCTGACTCATAATTAAACAACGTTTGGACTTGTGGCGAGGCAACATTGAAGCCCTTTTTTTAAACCGTTGGGGAAGTGTCTTCGTTGGGAGTTAGTGGATATGTCTAGAAAAAATTTTGGCGCCAAAACTCAAACTTGCTTAAGAAGGCAACCCATTTTCATTCCCCAGGCATCACTTCATTAATGACGTGGCACTGTCTTTTCAACTGTCAAGACACTTCCTGAAGTTCCACGTGTCCATTTGAAATGATTATAGGCGGCCTTGCACGTGTGGTGGTGGGAAACTCAACGGATAAGTTCTTTAACAGGTTTCAAACGTTTATTTTTCCAAAACCCTTCTCTTTCCTTCGTCTTCTTCAAGCTTCCATATATTTTAGAGAGAGAGACTCTGCCAGAATTCCATTATTGTCAAGCTTTTCTCCTCAAGCTTTTCTTCTACAACCATCCTCACTTTCTAGCCTCTCCATTGTTGCTTCTCTAGTGTCTTTCCTAAGCTTTTCTTGTACTTTATTACCATCTACAATGGCCTCCTCAAGCAACCCTACCACCTATGCTCCACATTCCATATCTTTATCTGCTGCCCGCCAGGACCAGCTGCGCTTCTACTGCCGGTCCTCTATATTCGGCAAGGGTGACGATTTTGCTAGGTTTTACAATACTTGAATTTTTAATGCTAAGTATGATGCCATAACGCTTGGTGATGAAGATGAAAGTGCTACTGACCGGTGCTTTCTACCCCCAGAGGGGACTCTCCGATTTGGTCTTGAGCGAGGGGACTTCCCATGGTCCCATATTGACTTTGAAGGTCTTAGAGGCTCTCCCACTCACTTCGCTACATGGAAATCCCACATGCAAAGTTCCCACGCTGATACCCTCACCAAAATAGGGTTTTATCGATCCAAGTGGTTTGGTGAGTTTACTTTGTCCAAGAACAATATCGCCCTTCTTGTCTTGGTGTCTCGCTGGAATGTTACCACTCACACCTTCATTGCTGTGTGGGGGAGTTTACAATTACATTGGAAGACGTGTGTGATGTCCTTGGTCTTGAGGCAACAGGCCATGAGCCTTATTCTTATGAAGCCCTAGATGCCCAAGAGATTGTTAACCATTTAGAGTTGGACCGTATATACTGAAGGTGCATCAGCTCTTCAAACAAAGCCACTTTCACTCCTCTTATCAACTATTTCTTCAGGGATCCTTCTGAAGGTAGTTCCTCTGAGGCTGCCCCTAGTCAAGGTACATCGCTGGAAATTCTTGCCTACATCCTTGTCATTCTTTCTCATTTCCTTTTAATGGAGAAACCCAATGACCAACCTTGAAGGGACTTCATCAACATATCCCTATATTTAGCCCAGGGTATCAAGCTTCCTCTGGCTGTAATTGCCCTGGAATCCCTCTAGATGTGGCTTGATAGAACCCTTTTTGACATGGAGCGATCTCTTGGTCGTTATAACCTGACCAACTTTACCAATTGTGTTCTTCTGACAAGCTTCCTTTATGTTTGTTTCCCTGCTGTAGCAGCCAAAGCCAATCTTCCTCCTTCGGGCGAAGAAATTCGGCCTCCATGCTCCTTTGTTTATCATAAGAGACAGAGCCGTAAGGAATTTACCTATATTATTTATCAGCCTGGGAATTTGTGATGAGGCCTTACGAAGAGGATATCATACTCCACACTTAGGGTTTTTTCCAACATGAAGTAAGGGTGGTCCAGGCGACCACTTTGGACCTCATCGTTGAAGACCCTTCGCTAGCCGTGGTCCTTCTATTTTCACCGGGGTACCTGTTTTCCTACATCGAATGGGGATACACTAGTGATCATTACAATCCTAACTGATGTAGCCATCAATTTGGTTTGGACTAGGGGGCGCCTTGCCCAGTTTTTCAATCATCTCATCCTAAAGTCTCTTTTAGTAAGGCATGTTCCCTGTTCTCATCAACTGCCACGTGGGGAGTAAGTTCTACCATGGCTCGGTGAGTCACTATTTCAAGCATCACTAGGAAAGGGGACGTGACCCCTCTATTTGAAACGATGTAGTGGCCAAGATAGATGTCCCAAATTTCTGAGTTCATCAAGGGGGATCCCGTGTATCCTTCGGTTCTTTTGTTTTTTTCCCTGAAGTTGGGGCTAAAAGGTAATTCCATTCTTGGGATTGAGTTCCCTCTTAGCAAAAACCCTAAAGTACCTCCCACTGAGCTTCCTCCGCATTTCCCCATGATCCCTACGGCCACGTCCAAGCCCAAAACCGTTGCAATCCCCAAATAGCTTTCCCCTTCAACCAAAGCAGCCACTAACGAAGGGCCTTCCCAGCCACCAGCCAAAAGGATCAGGAAGTCCAAGAGTGGGACTTCCTCAAAATCCAAGTCCTCAAAATCCAAATCTCAAACTCAACCACAAACCCCTTTGTAGGCATTCCCTATCGCTTTCATTCCCCCTCCCATGTCTGTAGAGGTAAGTGAAGAGCTGAGAGGGCAGGTTCAAGCTTAGGTGGAACGGATAAATGTCTAGTTTCAACGATGCGCTTTTGTCATTCCTCCTTCTACTGCCTTCCCTACTATCCTGGTTAATCCAACTGAACTGGGGGCAAAGAGTAAAATGAGTTTAAAGGCTCCTCAGGGCATTGGTGCTATGGGTGAGAGGAAGAAGACTCTAGGTACCAAGTCCCAGAGGAAACGAACCCTCAAGGTACATCTCTACCCAGCTCCCTCTGTTGTTGCCTCCTCTCCTCCTTCGCTAGTCATTATATCCTCACATTCTCCCATTGTACCCGAGGTATGTATGTGTGTTATTGATTTTATTCACATTTTTTTCTAAGGAAAACTGGATTTGCTTGCCTCTTAATCACTCTAGTGCAGGAAGTTGGAGAAGAAAGACCTAACCCCCCCCCGTGAGCCCTTTCGTGTGGGGGGGGGGGGGGGGAGGGGGGTACGTTTCAGCTCTTCTCAGACCGATGTAACTCCTCCCCATTCTCCTATGATCGGGCTTACATACTCCCACCATTCAACCTCTCAACATGCGAAGGATGCTGCCGTGGGGGGAGTGAGTCTGTTGTGTCTGTGGGCATCTCTTCTCAACCAGAGATAACTCCCCCAGTTGCTTCTGAATCATCATCTCTTCTTGAGGTTGCTCTGCCCCTCGTTCCATCTACGGGAAGTGCTCCCGAGGTAACATATAATCTATTACTTGTCAGGTCTCACATCTTCTTTATTTTGCCATCCCTTTGCTTATCATGTTGAATTTTAATATGTTGGGATGCCTTAGGTTGAAATGGCGTCTTTATTAGCTGACATTCTGCTTCCCACTGTGCTGACGAGACCCATAACTGCGGTTCCCCTTTTTGGTTCCATAAGTAACACTTAGATGCATTTCTCCCTTTTTTGTGCCATACCTACGGTTCCTCCTCATGTCTAACACTTAGCTTCATGTTTTCATCTTTCACCAAGTCTTACCCCACCCTTTTCTCTTAGTGGTCATCCTCTTTCCAAGGCCAAGGTTGATGCTTCTGCCCAGCGTGGTGGTTCTTTGGTTCCTACCCATGTTGCGGCATCGTTGGAGGTCCATCGCCTTCTTTCAGTGAAACTCCTACGCCGGCCTTGGTACTTTTTGTTGGCGAGGAAGCTTTGCCGACCGTTGAGGCCTCTAAGGAAATAATCCTGCCCCCAATGGATCCTACCATTATGGCCTCCACGGTGACTCCCATTCTCGCTCCCCGCTACTGCTGAGGTACTTCGCTAATTTCACTGCATTTCTCAACCTTTAAAACTTCACCTATGGTGGTGGCTTAAAACTGGAAACACTTGTTAATATTTTCCATAAACTCCACCTATATTGGTGACTTAATAACGAAAACTCTTGTTAAGTTTTTTTCATAAACTTCTCCTATATCGGTGACTTAACAACGAAAACACTTGTTAAGATTTTTTTCATAAACTCCACCTATAATGGTGAATTAACAACGAAAACATTTGTTAAGATTTTTTCATAAACTCCACCTATATCGGTGACTTAACGACGAAAATGCTTGTTAAGATTTTTCATAAACTCCACCTATATCGGTGACTTAACAACGAAAACACTTGTTAAGATTTTTCATAAACTCCATCTATATCCGTGACTTAACTACAAAAACACTTGTCAAGAGTTTTCATAAACTCCACCTATATCGGTTACTTAACAACGAAAACACTTGTTAAGAGTTTTCCATAAACTCCACCTATATCGATGACTTAACAACGAAAACACTTGTTAAGATTTTTCCATAAACTCATTATTTCTTCTACCTATTCTCAGGTTTCTCGGGAGGATTCTCCACCAGTTCTTTCGCCCATCGATTTACCTCATTAAGAACCCGTTATCTCATAAGATTCTAGTCACAACGATAAAGGTTTCACGACTGATGTTGCTGGAGAGATCGAATATGATTGTGAACTCCCTCTGCTCGACTTAACTCCTCATGCCTTTTGCCTCATGGTCCTTCAGCGTTCCCTTCAAATGTCTACCAGCCATTTCTTGGTAGTTGAGCAGCTTGCAAGCCACCATCCTGAGACTTTTATTGTGGATTGCCTACGTTCCAACATCCATGTGATGAGCTATAAACTTCAATGCATGGCTACCATTGTTGCTAAAATCGCTGGCACTTCCACTTCAAATGTTACCAGAGCCCTCCTCAACCAATTCCTAGGCTACCTGAGGGAGTTGGGTCATGATGGCTTCCATTTTGACTGTCTTATTGCATAATTAAAAACTTTGAAGAGTCAACGATTGGATGGTCAGAGGGAGCTACTACAAAAACATCGGGAGGATCAACAATCTTGCCTAGAAGATGTCGAAGAAGCTCTACGGCTAGTGATGCTGAAATGAGAGAAACTCCTCATCGAACGTACACAAGCGCAAACGATATTGGAGGTTTCTATAAGTGCTCAACATTCTTGCCTAGCAGCTTCTTCGGGCCTTCTTGGAGATTTTTTCTCTGCTCCAGATCTTTGGTTCCTCTTAGGTCAATGATTTGTTGTAAACATTTTCCTCTTCTTTTTTATGTAATTCTTGGGCAATAGCTCCCAATTTTGTAATGCCCCAAAGTTTATGAATGAAAAACATGTATGTTTTCCTATGTCATTTCTTTATGTTACAACTGTTTGTGTATATTATGAAGTTTTATAATTCTTTCATCTCCACTTGAGTTATAATAAAAAGGAACTTGTATATTCATAACAACAGTTAGATACATCAGTGGTCCAAACATAATTGCTTACACATGATATACTTTCAACCATTTATTGTTAATCTTGAATTTTTTGTCTTCTTCCATCTTAGAAATTTAGACATAACCTGAGTCATGAGCTTCTTTTACAATGAAAGGTCCCTCCCAATTTGTTGCAAACTTAGGTAGAGGAAGCCCCCTGATGTTCTTCACTGCTACCTTCAAAACGAGGTCTCCTTCCATGAATTTCCTTGGTCTTACCAGGTTATCATATGCCCTGGAGAGATTCTTCGTGTACATTTAAAAGTGTTGCATCGCATTATCTATGTGTTCATCTAATGACTCCAACTACACATGTCTATTCTGAGGGAGCATGCTACTTCGCAAGGCATATCGATAAGAGGTAACTTCCAACTCTACCGGGAGAATTGACTCATCCCCATAAACAAGGGAGAATGGAGTATACCATGTGGGCTTCCTCTTGGTTGTTAGATAGGCACACAACACAACTGGTATCTTGTCATCCCACGATCCTGGGAAATCCTCCATAGTTTTAACCAAAATATTAACCAAGGTTTTGTTAGTTGCCTCGGCGTGACCATTTCCCTTTGGATATGCCACCGTTAACGTATGATGGACAATGGAGTACTTGTTTGTGAGCATTGTTACCTCTAAATTGATGAAAGGGGTTCCATTATCTGAAAGGATAACCTTTGGAATCCCAAAACGACATATGATGTATTCTCTGATGAAGTTGCTCACCACCCCCGTTGTTGCCCTTCTTAGTGGTATTACCTCGTCCCACTTTGTGAAACACTCCATTATTACTAGTATTTATATCTTCCCCCTCGAAGAAGGATGTATTGCCCCTACCAAGTCGAATGCCCAAGTGTGAGAAGGATAAGGCATGGCCATGGAGTGTAGGTCCATCGATTGGGCATGGATCATAT
The DNA here is from genome assembly GCA_949130495.1 of Sambucus nigra. Classification (NCBI taxonomy): domain Eukaryota; kingdom Viridiplantae; phylum Streptophyta; class Magnoliopsida; order Dipsacales; family Adoxaceae; genus Sambucus; species Sambucus nigra. The sequence goes on from OX422210.1 coordinate 262,684,004, forward strand.
TTCCATGAAGTTGGCAAGCCTTGCACTTTCGAACAAACTCAGCAGAGTCTTTCTCTATTATTGTTTAATAATACCCCAATGTTAGTAACTGGTCATACAACTTGGCCCCTTATATGTGAGATGGATCGTGCGCCTGTTTGAGGACTTTGGTTGTTTCTTCGTTCATGATGCAACGCAACATCCTATTGAAGTATCCCCTTCGATAACGTTTCCCCTCCTGGACGTAGAACCTCGGGGCCCTTCACTTAAGTCCCATCGCATCAATATTTTTCATTGGTAAGACTCCATCTTTAACGAAGTCAATATAAGGTTGCCTCCAGTCCGGTTGAGCTTCAACGAAATGACACTCAGCTGCTTTTAAGAATAGCTGGCACTTAGGATACTTTCCTTGTACCTCCGTTGCGTCCTGCTTCATTCTAGGCCAGAAATAACCCTCCCTTTGAATTCTCCTGTAAAGAGGTATCTCAGTTGTTTCGCAGTGCTCTTCATGTGTCTTCTTCAACCTTCGCTCTGCTTCTTCTGGGTTGATGCATCTTGTTAACCATCCCCCTGCGTTTTTGAAGTAAGGATTTCCCTGATTTGTGAAGTATTGGGCTAGTTCCCTCAAATTCATCGCTCCTTCTCCAGATTCCAATTGCTTTCTAATCTCTCCACTCCAATCATCGTCCTCCTCCATCGGTAGAATTGACTATATCACCGAAGGAGCCGTTCTTTATTGAATCACGACTGTAGTTGCATCATTCCTCGTGACCATTTTCTGGGGGATGGTGGCATAGGTGTCTAGATGTCGATTCATCATTCGAGGATGTCTCTTGATCTTAGTCCGATGGAACTGGCTGAGAAGCATCTGAATGATGGTTCGGTATGGTGCCTGGCTTAGGTGTTTCAACGCATATTCTCTATTCACTTGTTGAATTACCAAGTTTGAATCACCTTTGATACAAAGTGAATGAATCTCCCTTCGAAGGGATTCCAGTTACCCCGGCACTAATGCTTCATACTCTACTTCATTGTTGGAACAAGGGTACTCTAATTTATAGGAAAGACAAATCTACTCCATTCCTTTTGAAAGAATAACCCCTTCCCCTCCTTTATTTTCCCTCGAAGATCCATCAAAATGCATTGTTCATTATTCATCACTTATATCCAAGTAATTGGCCTGTAAGTCGTCTCCTGGAATACTTCCTTTTGGTGGCTCAAACATTCCAGAGGGGAATACTGCCAACACGTTAGCGTATATCTGGCTTTTGATCGCGCGAGGAACCACACACTTCAAGTCATATTCTGAGAGGATGAGGAACCACCTAGTTGCCCTAACAATTAATATAGTTCTTGCCAGCAAATACTTAATAGGATCACATTTGGTTACAATATGAATTGTAAAAGATAGCATATAATGTCTAAGTTTTTGTGCTACAAATACTAAGGAAAAACAATGCCTTTCCAAGCAACTATATCTGACCTCTGGCCCATGTATGATTCTGCTGAGGTAGTAGAGTGGTCGTTCTTGCTCGTCAATCTCTTGTGCCAACAAATCTCCAACGGACCTCATGGTGGATGTGAGGTATAGCTGTAATGGTATTCCCGCCTTTAGGGGAACCATGGTCTGTGGTGAAACGAGCAGTTTCTTCAGCCCAGCAAGAGACTCCTGGTGAACACCCTCCCACTTGAATTTCGTGTTCTTTCGCAACATCTGCATCAACGGGTGTGTCATTTTGGCCAATCCAGGCATAAATCTCCTAAGATAGTAAACTTTATTGAGGAAACTCTTAAGCTCCTTCGTAGTTCTTAGACTTGGCATCTCCAAGATCACATGCTATTTGTCCTGGTCCATCTGCACCCCTTGTCGATCAACCACGAAGCCTAGAAATTTTCCACTTGTTACTCTGAAGATGCACTTTAGTGGGTTCATCTTAAGTTTATACTTTCTGCACTAAGAAAACACCTTCCTCAAATCACTTAGATGATACTCTTCATTCTTAGACTTGATGAACAAATCATCCACATAAAATTCCATAAACTTGTGAAAGAAGTCATGGAAGATGGCCACCATCATTCTCTGATAAGTAGCCCCTGAATTCCTGAGTCCAAACGGAATTACTCTGCACATGAAGTTGCCCAATGGGATTCTAAATGCCATTTTCTCTGCATCCGTAGGGTCCATCTTGATCTTGTTATACCCTACATACCCATCCATAAAGCTATACATCTCATGGCTAGTTGTTGCATATATCAGGCCATCGATGGAGGGTAGAGGGAACTCATCCTTGAGGCAAGCCCTATTCAAGTCTCTAAAATCCACACAGATCCTTATTTGATATTTATTTTTCTTACCCACCAAAATAATGCTAGACAACCAAAGTGGGTGTTGTATCGGTTTAATGAATCCCGCCGTCAGTAAGCGTTGGACCTCTTCTTTGATCTTCAAGTCTAGCTCAGGCTTATATGTTCTCGTTGCTTGTTTCAATGGAATGGCTGAAGGCATCACGTTCAACTTGTGACAACTCACTTACTCATCCGGCCCTTCCATCTATGTGTACTTCCATGCAAAAATGTCTATGAACTCCTAAATTAACTCTACCAAGGCCTCTCGTTTCCCTTTACTGATATCTTTCGAGATAAAAATAGGCCTTTTATCATCCCCTTCTTTTTCCAGGTTCAACTGCTCCAGCTCTTGTGCCTGCATCTTGGGTTGATCTGCCATGTAATCTCATTCCTCGACGAATTCCTCCACAAACTCCTGTATGTTAGAGTTGTCTATCATCATACATTATCCCCGTTGATCCACCAGAAAGCACTTATATATCGGGTCAGCCTCATTATTAGTTTCTTCGGTCGCCCGTTTACACCATTATAATTGATAAACCACCTTTCCTTCCTCGATAACTACCTTTTTTCACTGTCTACTGGTTGTCGCCACTGCCTTCCTTTCTTCTATCTAGAAGCCTCAGCGACTCTCCCTCCTGAAAATTGACTCAGCACACTCACGTTTAACCTCATGCTCCATTGGGTCCACCCTAGGCTGCATCCTGTCTTTGAGCTGCTTCGAAATGTTTTGGGGCTGAGGGACCATCTGATGGGCTTCTTCGACCATCACTCCTTTGTTGCTTGAAACCTCTTTATTCTACTCGTTCAGAGGCCCCATACTTTCTTTGATCGAGGGAACCCATGCTCTCTCCATTCTTCTCGTTAGGACCCGAACATCTTCCTCTAATTCTGTGTAAAATGACACATCTACCAAGTGAGATTCCTCGACAGTGAAGGGCCTTTTCATAGCCCTAATGGTCACCTCCGTTCCCTTGATATTTGCCTTGGCGTATTGGTGATACGTCGAAGGAACTAGCCCTTGGTTATGCATCCACACTCTTCCTATCAGCAGATGGTATGAAGTTGCACTCTCTATTACGTGGAACTTGATATGGGAACTTAGATTTCCCATCACAATCCCAACCATTGTTCTAAAAAACTCGCCTAGGCACGCCTAGGATTAAGGCTTAGGAGAAACTCCTCGCCTTACGCTTTTCACGCCTTATTCTTGGTAAAACCGTTACGGCGCACTTTTTTCTAAAAACAACAATGCCTTAGTGAAACGATGTCACCTTTTAAAGAATTTGTTTACAAATCGGACCATTATCTTATCCAAAATAATCAGATAGTATTTTAATTTGCATATATTCAGACATATTTTTATGATATGTGAAATTTTTATATTTTAATAGCCTTGTTATGGTTAAAAATATTAAAATATATTAAGAAGGCTTAAATGCCTTTTCACTCCTTTTTACGCCTAGGCTTCTAAGGCTTAAGGCTTGGCCTCTACGCCTCAATCACGCCCCGCATTTTTTAGAACCTTGATCCCAACATTCACGTACCCAATGGACTTGGAAGACTTGTTGTCATATCTCAAAATCACCAAAGGCATGGGGACTAACCTTTCTTCCAAAATATTAGCTGCGTGGAAAGAGTTGATTGGCATGATATTGATGGAAGATCCCCCATCCATAAGAGTCCTTGCAAAACTAACTCCGTTAACACTGGCGGTCACATACAATGGCCTGTTATGAGGAAACCTTATGGCCCTATCTGCGTCGCTGAAAGTTACTTCTGACAGAAACCTCTTTACCAACCTGGCCATGTGTCCCTTCCATCTCAGCGAATGGACTGCGTTCTTCCTCCCAATGTCAAAGATTGCCTGAGTTATTTACAATCTACTCTCCTTTGGTATCCCCACTTGGTCGAAGAACCAGGTGAACTATGGGGATTTTGAAACAGCACAGTATCCTATGACTTGGTCTGCTTCCTAACCTTCAATGCTGTATACATCCTTCACATATGTAGTGCTTGCTTCATCGTAGGCTAATACTATGTTATCCATTCCCTTAGTACAATCTTCCAAAGCTTCTTTGAACTCCCCATGCTTCATTGTTAACTCTCTTTCCTCTCTTTCTGCCTCCTCATCATAGGCCACCACTAGATTGGCCCCATGTGCTGGGAATAGTTTGTTGTTAACGTTCTGTGGAGGGATTTGCAATGTCCCTGCCTTCACATACTTATCAATGATTCTTCTTAGCGTGAAACAGATCTCTTTTGGATGCTGAATCTTCTGATGAATCTAGCAATATTTGGGATCCGCCCTTGTTGCAGCATCGGGAATGCCCTTTAGTTCGTACACCGTTCCTCCTTAGACCATTGCGTTGTAACAGCTGACAGCCTCCTCCACTATACAAAGAAATGGTGATGGGTCCTCCCTGTCTCTTCCAAACTTCCTCTGATTTTCCTTCTTCGGCACCTTGCCCCCATCTGCTCCCTCGGTGTACCCTACCCGTGGGGGCTGAGACCTCCCCCCCACAGGTTGTATTGGCTGCCTAAACATCATGGATACCACCCCTGGGTTTTGTCAGACCACCAATAAGATATTCCTTACTTCTTTTAGGAACGCTGAAAAGGTCCCCTCGTGCGTCTCATTAATGAGATGAAAGATGTACTCAGGAAGCAGTCCCTCCATGCAGATCTGTAATAACTTGAACTCTTTGGCCTCCTCCCTCACATCGAGGGACGTTTCCCTGAACCTTCGAACGTAAGCCACTAATTTTTCCCCAGGCCTTTGCTTCTCCCTCCCCAGTTAGGTCAAAGTAAACTCATTTTCTGCCAGAAAGAACTTTTGGACGAAAAAAACGTGCATCTCCTCCAACGTGGAAACACTCTTGGGAGCTAAGTGAGAATACCAAGTGTATGCTTTTTCGGTTAAGGATTTAGAGAATTGCCTCAACCTGAGTTTATTGTTATTTCAATGCATCCCAGGTATTCCACGAAGCGCTTGAAATCTTCTTTCGGGTTTCCACCCTTTCCTGTGTATTTTTAAAAAATAGGACGAATATAATCTTTTGGGTAGGGATCATCATTGTATTCCTGGGGGTAAGGCATCTGAAAATCGTCATAGGCCAAAGCTACCTCTCCCGCAGATTGCGAGGAGGCTTACATGAACTTCAATATCTCTTTTTGCATCTCCCTCCTCATCTCTTCCATGGGCGACGCCATTGAAGCAGCAACCAACGGGACTATAGGTTGCGTGCCCATTGCAGCTAGAGAAATCATCATAGTTGGAGCCTTTGATGCTCCTAGGGTTTCGCTCTATTGGATTTACAACAGAAGGTATACCTGCTGGGACCATTCCCGCTATGACTATGCTTGGTGGGGCCATTGGGTCTGCCCCTGGTGTCACGAAGGAGTTGGATTCAAATCCTACCAACACCGTTGAAGCTACGGGAGTTTGCAGAAACTCATAGAATTTGTTCATGAGGAGTTCCACTTGAGTTGGTCTCAACCCGATGCTCGTTGAAGCCTGTGCCGCTCCTGGGACACCGGTTGCCGCCTGAACTGGAGGTACCTCTACCCAAGGAACCCCATCCCTTGAATCCTCTATCTCTCTCGCCTCATGTTCTCCATTATGTTGAATGTCATCAAAGTTAAGCCTTCGATTAACGTTATTTTTCGCCATACTCCTTTTTTAGAATAATGCCTCCCCAACAGAGTCGTCAAATGTAAGAGGGTACTTTAGATTAGATGGAGGCGTAATCCCTTTTGAGTATGGTAATGATAAGTTAAGTAGAAACACTATTGATTAACCACTGGACACGAAAACACGACTCAATGAGGATAGACTCAGTTTAAACTCACAAATATCTCGTGTATAATTCGAAAGATAGTAGTGAACTTAAATGTAACGTTGCTTAGAGGGAGAGAGAAAATGATCAGCCTAGATACACCTTGGTAGGTAGCAAAAACACCCCCACCCCCCTCAATGATCTCTGTCAAATATTAAAGCTTCATAATAAATGACAATGGTATGTGAGTAGACTCTCTGGTTTGTAATAAATATCTCTAGTAACAACTTTTGAACTCTCAATAATAACACGATGCCTCCTTAGAGGTGGTTGGGGTCCTTAAATCGCCCTCCACACTACCCCCGAGGTAACTCGGCCATTAATTCTTGTGGAAGAAATCCTTCATACTGTCACAAGCATTAAATACCTGACGCACTAGTTATCTCCACGTTATAATCATTGAATGCGAAGACATGCCTTTTGCCTAACCACTATATGTCAGAGGACTGCTGTCACAGAGGTGGCTCACCAATTGTCTGATAGCCCCAAATACCACGATGGTTTACTCAAGTGCAGGTCTGACTTTGCCTAGCTGGTTATTGACATCAGATAAAGTGGATGTGACATTAAGTAGAGGGTTGGTTGGCTCATAACTCAACGTTCGATGGAACTTAAGGTTGCTCCCCCCCCCTGAGGTTCCATGGTGAGGGTCCTTCGGTGTTTTACCAGGTGTATATAAGATGGTCAGGACATGACCCAATGGTGCCTCACTTATCAACCCTCCAAACCAAATCCCTTTGAACTTCCCACGGTGAGGTCCTTCGATAGAGTATGAAAGCTCTCCCAGGCCCTGCCAAGCTTGGTCTCTCGCGAGTATCGTTCAACCTCACACAATTTCATTATTCTCTTTACATCATTACAATCTTTATAGATCATAGTCAATATAATCAAAAGATACAACAAGACTGAATTAATCAACATGACTAAAGGACCAGCTCTCTAGATCAGCTTCTTCACTGGAAGGTCACTCTGGGCTGCCACACTGAGTTGCCTTAATCCCAAACACTATTGTAAATGGGGGGATTATCTCTAATCTCAGGATTACCTTCAAGCCCCCTATACAGTTGTTGTAAAAAATGGATATACTAGAGTAAATCATGCTTTGAAAGACATACACAATATTCAAAGTATATAAATAGAGTGAATAATGAATAAAGAGTGATAAAAATGATATTTATATTGGTTCGGCTATGAAAATGGGCCTACGTCCACTATGGAGCCTGATTCCCATTATATACTTCTAATAGTACAAGTTTGGAGGGCCTTAAAGTCATACAAGAATAGAGTAGTAGGCTAAATGGTTAACATACAATTTCTTTATAAGTGAGGATACCAACTCTATAGCTTAGGCTAAGGGAGGCCGCAACCAATAGAGGTTCAGGTGCTAGAGCAGGTGGCCAGAGTATGGACACTTTTGTATAGAGATAACGGAGAGAGTTTGGCACGGTTTCACTACCTAAATGTTTCCTATCAAATGAGTAGATGAGGACATCTATTTATAGTAGCTAGTGGGATAGTCACATGCATAGTGCACGTGACTTTTGTTTAGGTGTGGATAAGATGGAATGTTTCTAGAAGGTGAGAAATTGATGAGTTACTGGTGACATGTCAGGGTCCACAGCCTGGACATCTGGAGATGTGCTGAGGTTAAGGTGTTCCGACCTATTACAGGCATAGTCATGGCTCTTTGATGTAGGCATTCTATGGATTCCACAATCTATTTATGGACCAGACTACGATCTTGAAAGTAAAAGGGGTAAGGGATTACACTTCGCGGCCTGGTTGGGAATAGGTCATGGCTTTCTTTATAGGTTAGGCCCTTGGTTAGTACTTTATCATATCTTCATTATGCTTATATGGTATTCCATGCCACATGTAATATGTATATTAGTGAACATATTTTGGGTACAAGAGAAGGCCCCAAGCCTAAGTGCTAAGAGATAATTGATTTGGTGTTAGGATTTTGTTTTTGTTTGCGAAACGTTGTCTTGAGGTCGCGGTAATGCTCGAGAAGGTTGAAGTTGATGTTGATGAGGAGGTCCTTTTAGTGCCGTGGACTACTCATTCAGGAATTTCAAATTCTAACGTTTGAACTTTCCACGACCTCTTATATAAATGGGTTGAAGTCATGGCCTCAGTATCTTATTCAATACTTAATAGAAAAGACATTTCCCAATTTCTGGCTGAGAACTTGGCAATTTTCGATGAGAGAGAGATGATTTTTAGCGAGCTCATTTTTTTTCAATCTAAGTGATATTTCACCCACTTTTTCCTTTATTTCATTCGTAGATTAACTTTTCTCATCCCTCTTTTATTTCCACACTTTGAATCTTAGCAAACAATCCTTGAAATCATAAAAATATGCAAAAAATTTCTGGGTTGGGTTCAAAGTTTTCTAGATTTTTCGTTGTTTGTTGTTACCGACATGACCTAATTTCTTAAAATTATCAATTCGTATGTACTATAATCTGTAGGAGAAACCCCTGGATCAATTTAAATTTACGAATTTAGCTTTTTGTCGATTGGGTATTCACCACATGTTTGCTAATTTAGTAACCCGAATTTCAATCGGGCTATCCCATTTTCTGGGTTTTTATTAGGATTTTGAGGATTGTTGGGTGTCAATTGATCAAGGAAAGTGGATTTATCTTAGTTTAGGGTTGAAAATGGGTTGGCTGACATTAGTGTTGATACTAAAAATTACCCAATTACATGGACCAATCAGAAATAGACATGTGTCATCCACTATAGCAATAATCCTAGTTAGCAAGGTATAACCACCGACTAAGGCCTGGAATGCCGACCATCATACTGGAATGCCGATTAACACCAGGAAGCCCATCCACCAGTAGGAAGTCTAACTAATAGTATCAGTAAAACGCCAACAGTCAAAAACATTATGAACATTCTGTACTGATGTAAATATATAAATTATAAAGGCATTTCATCCTTTAACATTCCATCTCTTTGTCTCCCTACAGGGCTATAAATATGTTGTAATCCCTTCGTTGAGGGAAGGTGATTGAAAGGAAAATACAAGGCAATAATAAGCACAGTGGACGTAGGCTTTTCTCAATAAGTTGAACCACTTTTAAAACCTTTTTATCTCTTTCATTTACTTACAAATATTATTTTTGATTAAATAATTAGACCTAGTCTAGTTTTCTACATTAACAGATTGACGCCGTCTGTGGGAACGTATTTCTAAACATTTATCACTCATTTACTTTCCAACATGACTAATATTCTTAAAGCAAGTAGCAGGAATGATGGAATTCCTCATGATCTATTTGCTCCACCAAAAAATAGCAATCTGACTGGAATCCTGGCTAGCCTTGCTAGAGGACAGGAGGCTATGCAAAATACCATTAGGAAGTTAGCCCAAACACTGTTGGCTAAATCTCCTGCCCTATCCGCTCTTGGAAATATGCCACCACCACCTCCAAGAAATAACAAGTATAGACAATCCCAGACTAGCAGAGATACATCCTACCATCCAGGAGCAAGTTCTTCACTTAGAACTGCAGAACCATATAATGAAAATTCTTTTACTCCTGAAAGATTGAGTTCTTTAGAAATGTTAAATCAAGCATCTCCCTTTGATCGTTTAGGACCCACGGGGAGTAAAAATGTTCCCAAGGCATTGTCGAATAATACTCGATGACCAGCCAATCAACATGAGTGTTCAACCTAATCCAGATCAGATGATCGAAGATTTGTTCGTGCCGAGCATACCTCACAGGAGGAGAGTTCAGCACAAATAGTTGGTCGTATCAACCGAGTGGCAACACATAGATCTGTAAAAGGAAAAAAACCCTTTGCAACGAAGTTTTGTAAAATGATCTCCTTTTGTGCAAGCTATTGTGGACTTTCTTACTCCTTCAAAGTTTGAAGCTCCTATAGTTACTCCCAAGTATGATGGGAAAATATATCTTGCTCTTCATATAGAGAAATACTAAGCAGCTGCTGATATTTATGTTGTTCCTGATGAAATGAGATGCATGGCATTTTTAGGTACAATTATAGGGCCTGCTCAGATTTGGTACAATAGCCTTCCTCAGTGATGAACTTTTAGTTTCAACCATCTTGTCGAGATACTTATTGGTAACTTTTGCTTTGGAGCCAAATCGGTGAAAAGAGTAACTCATCTAATAAGTGTAAGGTAAAGGGTAGGAGAGAGTACCAGAGATTATATTACTCATTTCAACAACGAGAAGCTGGATGTCATTGATTACGAGGAGAAAATAGCTATCGCAACCCTCATGAGTGGAATACTTCTCGAGAATCTTTACTACACTTGTTAAAGATCCCCCAAAGACAATGACATAATTGATGGCTAAAGCAACTAAGATAATGAATGCTGAGGAAGCCATGGCAGCCAAAACAAACTAAGCTATAAAGTCTAAAGGCAAAATCAAGAAAAATGAGCAGAAAGAGCACAAGGAACATAAGGAATCGAAGAAAAAAGTGAATACCGAAAGGCTCAAAAAATATAACAATTACACTCCATTAACAATGGGTATGCACCATGTTTTGTAAGAAATAAAGAATATCAAAGAGGTACGTTGGCCTGAGAAGTTGAGAGCACTTATTGGAAAGAGGGACAGGTCCAAATATTATGAATTTCTCACGGACCATAGGCATATGATGGATCGTTATATTGCTTTGCAGAATGAGATTGAGACTTTCATCTAAAGAGGAGCGCTGGACAAATATGTTGACTGGCAAGATAACAATAGAGCACGGCAAATGTCAAAATCTCCATGCAAACCTAACGATGAGAAAAAAAGAACTCATAAAGATTATTAAGAAGATGACCCCGACCTACCTTAAAGGCCCAGGCAACCGGAACGTGAGGTATTCATGCTTTATTTTGGATATTTTGATTGCTATGTGATTACAGGAGGAGATACAATAGGAGGTAAATAATAGTATTGAAAGAAAATCTTACCTCAATGAGGTTTAAGCTTGCTCTTATATCCAATGGATTAATCTAACCAAGGAGGGTAGGCCGAGGAAAGTTAACAAAGAAAAGTTGGTGATTGGGTTTTCCAAAAATGACTCAGGGGTACTTTATCCCCATGATGATCCCCTAGTAGTCAAGGTCAGGATGCAAGATATAATTATTTCAAGGGTATTGATTGATAATGACAGCTCGACGGACATCATGTTTTTATCCATGCTTTGATAGTCTGGACTTGAAGCTTAGCTAATTGGAACCTTACCACATGCCCCTAATAGGATTTTCTGGTGAAAAAGTATTTCCCTTAGGCATAATCAAGTTGGAAATGTTGATCAGCACCTGCGCAGCAAGTCGGGCACAGAAGATTCATTTCTTTATAATGGACAAGAATGTTCATTCTGCCTACAATATGATCGTGGGAAGGGTGGGATTGAAGAAATTCGAAGTTGTGTAGTCTACAGTCCACCAATGCTTAAAGTTCCCAACTAACTTTAATGTAGGTGTGGTCAAGGGTGATCAGATAGTAGCTCAAAAATATTTTTACTCTTCTGCCGAGCAAGAAAATTTGGAAGAAATAAAGAAGAAGACTACTACTTACCAAGTGGACACTGAGCCCAATAGCGACTTTGAGGTGGAAACTGTAGATCCAAGAGAGGAGAAAAAGTTAATAAAAGGCCAAATTCTTGGAGCAACGGAGAATATCATCTTAGACGATGACAAGACACAATGAATTACACATGTAGGATCGACACTAGACCCTATTCTTAAATAAGAGCTAGTGATGTTACTGAAACATAAAAAGCATGTATTCACTTGGAGTTATGAGGACATGCCTCGGATTGATCCCAATTTCCTCTATCATGAGATCAATGTCAATAAGGATGCCAAGCCAGTGAAGCAAAGGCATAGAGTATTTATCCCCAAGAAGAACCAGGCTATCGAGGAGGAGGTGAAGAAACTTCAAAAACCATCATTCATTAAAGATGTGAAATATTCGGATTTATTAGCCAATGTTGTTATAGTCAAAAAGAAAAACAAAAAATGGAGAATGTGTGTGGACTTCATAGATTTGAATAAAGCCTACCCAAAGGACCACTTTCCTTTGCCCAAGATTGATCAACTTTTCGATACTACGTTAGGGCAGGAACTATTGAGTTTTATGGATGCATATTCTGGTTATAACCAGATTAAGATGAAGCCCGAAGATAGGGAAATCACTTCTTTCATTACTCCCCGAGGAACATATTGCTATAATGTTATCCTATTTGGTTTGAAAAATGAAGGAACTACTTATTAGAGGTTGGTGAACAAAGTCTTTGACGAATAGATAGTCAAACACATGGAGGTATGCGTAGATGACATGCTAACGAAGAGTAAAAAAGCATTTGATCACATTGTTGACCTCAGACAAACCTTTAATCAATTAGAGAAGCACCAGATGAAGTTGAATCCAACCAAGTGTGTATTCGATGTCCAAGAAGGCATGTTCCTTTGGTACATAGTGAATCAGAGGGGAATAGAGGCTAACCCTGAAAAAATCAAGGCGTTGATTGAAATGCAGTCCCCAACCTGCAAAAAGGAGGTGCAGAGGCTCACTGGGCGAGTAGCGACATTGAACAGATTTGTGTCCTGAGCTACAAACAAGTGTTTACCATTATTTAATGTGATGAAGAATAGTTTTGAATGGAATGATGAATGTGAGAAAGCATTTCTGGAGTTGAAAAAGTATCTAGGATCACCCACATTGCTCTCCTGACTAGTGTTAGGAGAAAATTTGTACTTATACTTAGTCGTCTCTTAGTCAGCTGTAAGTTCTGCCTTGATACGAGAAGATAATGGAGTTCAAAAGCCTATCTACTACACTAACAAAGCATTACGAGGTGTAGAAATTAGATATCCACGCTTGGAGAAGTTAGCTTTGGCATTAATTGAGGGATCCAGATGGATGAATCCTTACTTCCAAGCACATATTATTGTGGTGTACACTGATATGCCTCTTCGATAAGGTTTTCACAAATCAGAGAAGTCATTGAGGTTAACATATTAGGCAGTAGAACGGGGGGAGTACGATATTATGAGTCAATGTCCTCATTAAAGGGCCAAGTTGTGGCAGACTTCATTATTTAATTCACTTATCTAGAGGTTCTCGAGCAACGAAAAACCCAGGTAGAGCAAACCTAAATAGGGGAAAGCCCAATTGAAGTCATCACCGACCAACAGCCCAAGGAGACCCCATTAGGGACAAGCTGAGAAGAAGTTGTTGTCGACCTACGGAGACGTGAACCAGGATGCAAGAGATGAACAAAAGATATGAGAAAGCAAGAATCAAAGTATTTCATCATGGGATATTAACAGACCAAGTGTTTGATAATAACATCCCCATATGGAACTTGCATGTAGATGGATCCTCATATACAGTAGGAAGTGGAGCAGGTATAATACTCAACACCCCTAACGGAATAGACATTGAATATGCATTGCAATTCCAATTTCAGGCCTCAAATAATTAAGCAGAGTATGAAGCTCTCGTTCTGGGCTTAAGTTTGGCTCAATCACTAAACACCGAGCAAGTTGTAGCACATAGTGATTCTCAGTTAGTGGTGAATCAAATTTTGAGTTTGTATGGAGCCAAAGGAGAAATAATGGAACGATACTTAGCCAAGGCATTGGAGGTTATAAAAAAATTACCTGCTATTCGGATGAGAAAAATTCCAAGATTAAAAAATTCCCAAGCTGATGCACTTGCTCGGTTGGCATCAACAACCAGAATTAAGCTCAGGAGAACCATCCCCATTGAAATTTTGGCCAATCGAAGCATTAATGAAGACTTGATGATTAATTTCATTATGGTGGACATGGGACCCTCATGGATGGATCCTATCAGAGCTTATATTGAGGAAGAAATCCTACTAGCAGATCCGATTGAATCCAAAAGGCTTAAGTACAAAGCAGAAAGATATGTGTTAGATAAATGAGTGTTATACAAGAGAGGCTTAACAGCTACTTTGCAGCGCTTTGTTCACCCAATAGAGGTTAAAGAACTCATAAAAGAAGTTCATGAAGGATCTTGTGGAGCTCATGTAGCCGAAAGATTATTACTACAGCGAATGAATACTCAAGGGTATTACTGGCCAACCATGAGGGAAGATTATACAACCTTTGCAAAAAAGTGTGACAAGTGACAGAGGTTCTCCACTATTCGCAAAATTTCACATGTAGCTTTGACCCCCATTACTTCACCTTGGCCATTTTCTTTTTGGGGAATAGATTTGGTCGGGCCATTTTCAACCACCCGAGGAAGATTTAAGTACTTGGTGGTAGCTGTTAACTATTTCACAAAATGGGTTGAAGCAGAACCATTAGTGGATATGCCTTATGAGAAGGTGTGCCAGTTCATCTCGAAAAACATCATTTGTAGATATGGCTTAACTTATCCCTTCATTGTTAACCATGGTACACAGTTCGACATTGAGGAGTTTGTAGCATACTGTTCCCAATCCAAGAATAAGAAAAGGGTGAATCCGAGCAACTTAAAAGAGGGGGATTGTGTGCTTAAGAAAGCTATTTAGAAGACGAGTAAGTGTAAAGCCAATTGTCATGGGCCTTATGGTGTCTCAGTAGTTGTTCGACCAGGAACTTATCGAATTGAAACTTTGGAGGGGGAAGAATTAAAAAATCCTTGGAATGCCGAGCATCTTAGGAAGTACTACCAGTAATGTAGCAGGCAATATCTTTTGTAATCAATTTGCTTCAGTATCAATAAAAAGTTGGTTTTTTCCATCTTTTCTATTTTTTTTTTGGGGGGGGGGGGGGGATATTGGTGATATGTATCCCCATTCCCCAATACTTGGTCGGCAGGAGTTCAGTAACTGGTCGGATTTTGTTAGAAAGAGCGATACTTGATCGCCAAAGAAATCAAACCTAAGTCAGAACAGAATTTTAGTCCTCATTACTTGGTCCAAAAAAAACAGGGATAAAAGTCTGTATAAAAATCAATAAGTTTTATCCGAACTAAGCAAAATAAGGAAGAACGTTGTGAAGATTCCTAAATAGGAATGTAGACACATATTCCACATACGCTTGTATACCACTGGTAACTAATGGTAAACCTAAAAATTTAGGTGCATTAGTAGAACTTATAGAAATACAACGGCTAACTAGTGCTAAACTTTGATTTAAATCTTGGTGCACTAGTAGAACTTGTGGCCATATCAATGGTAACTGGTATTAAATTTATAAATCTAAGTATATCAGTAAAACCTATGATAATCTCATTGGTAATTGATATTAAATTTAGGCAAATGCCTAAGTGTATCAGTAGAACTACTGAAACAACAAAGTCATTTAAGAATCCACAAATTAACAAGATAAGTCAATCAAATGCCTTTCATTTATATATATGATGATTACATGCAAATATTATGTATAAATGAAATAACAGGAACAAATTATTCTCAAGATTATTCTATTGGATGCTTTTCTTTAGCTTTAGAGAAGCTCGTTGTTGGTTCCATGTTTGATAGAGGATCATCCAATGTGTATGGGGAGTTAATGAAGTTGAAATCTTGAAGCATTCTCCTATTGTTGCTGCTCGGAGCATCTAATAGATGAGGAGGCTGAACTATTTTTAGCTCGTTATACAGGCCATAATACCCTAAGTATTTGGAGATCAGGCATTGAGGAATGGTTTTTACAGGGATCCAGCTGACATCTAGTTTAAAAGGAGGATCTTAACACTCGAAAAGCCCCTGATCATCCCAATACCATAGTCTAGTGTCCTGATCAACCTTCATAACTTTTAGGCAATTGGTCCAGCCCTATTTATAGCCTTTGTGCTAAGCCTAACTAAAGCGATAATCAAAATGACCAAGAGCTTCATTATATACTTCCATACAGATCTCCTTGGGATGTTTGTGAAATTGGAAAGTTAATTTCTCAACTTGATGTTGCAGCTTCATCAATACTCCCTATTTTGCCTCAGTTGAGAGGATTGGGTTGAAAGTTTCTCGCCATGGGTTTCGATATTTTGAGACATCTCAGAAATGGATAAATTATTGGACTTTATTTGTGCATCCTGATTTGCAAGCGTCTATTGAGTGTTGCCTTCATTAGTTGTAGCTCGGTCAGATCTTACTCTTAATCGGGAGGATAAAGACGGTTTAGATTTTTTCAACGCCTCCAATTCTTCCCTCGGATTAGCATTTTCAGTCTCCAAAAATAAAACTCCATCATCAGCAACAACAGTAGTTGAAGGAACCTTCAAAGAGTTCAGCTCATCTCTCAAACTACTATTTTCTTCCTCCAATAAATTGGCAATGGCCCTAGACTCATCCACTTCACACTTGAGCAAAAACTCTGTCTTCTTAAAATAAGAGGCATATTTCTCTAATTTCTCCTCAAAACCCCAAGATTCACTTAGATCTTTGTACTTATCCTTATAATCAACATGCAAGAGAGCATTGGCTTCTTTGTCATCCTCTTCAATCATTTCGAAGTAAGATACATTATTAGCCACTGCCCAATCTATAAGACACTTCAAGCATAAATAAACTTCCTTGGCTTGATCTGAAACATCATCCCTGAGATAATTTGACAGATCTTCCTTGGATAAAGTCATATGAGCATCCTCGAATAGACCATTGCATCTCTTGAGTAGCTCAGAGTTAGTGGAGGAAAATTGATCCATTTTGGCCATGGACTATAAGAGTTAAGAAATATCCAATCAATAACAAAATATAGAGCATAAAACAACAATGAAAAGATGACAAACGTAGAGGAAGGAAATACTCATTTTCATTAATATGAAGTAAAGTTACAAATACATTGAAATAAAGGAGAGATAAAGACAAAAAAGAAAAAAGGTTAATTGTCGAGAAATTCTACACCTTCCCCATATCAGTAGTAGATTCAACTAGATTGTAGGCAGGTATGGGTGGAATGGTTTTCTCAGAAGTGGTTGGGAGAGAAGACTCAGCAACTATCAGCAGTTGGTCAGCTGCAGGTTCTAAAACAAGGGTGGAATCCCCTGACCCCACATCATTTTTATCTTCCTTATCTAAGTTTGATGGGGAACTAAGGTCATGTCTAAGGAAGATCTCTAACTCTGGAGGAGTGCTAACCTCAATAAGTGTTTTCGACCAAACATCCTTATAACATTTTTTCTTCACATACTCAATCTGGATAGGAGAAGCTACTATGGCTTTCTCCCATACCTTGTTGAAAAGGTATTCTCTAGACTTCACCCTTTTGGCTTTCTCAGTAGCCAATTTCTGCTTTAACTCGGTGACTTGTACCCAAGATGTAACAACCTCATTTTCAGCCTTCTTCTGAGCTTACTAAGCATCTTTTATTTTATTCTCCCAAGATTGCTTCTCATTTTCCAGTGCTTGTTAGGAGTTAAGCAAAAACTTCTTCATGCATTCAAAAGACACTTCTAATTTATTTGAAGAAGAACGAAGTGCATCATCCTTCTCCAACATTTGGTTGAAATTAACCAGGAACTGTAAAAAGAGAGGCCAAATTAGTACAAGAAATCAATGAAAAAGTACAAGTATAAAAAACCAAGAATTCTTACTAAAGTAAGGCTTTGAGCACCCCTTTAAGAAATTTTCAAACAAGGCATGGAAGAGGCTGCATCCCTATAATCTGGCAAAGTACCAAACCTTATCAATTGTCTGGCTAGGACATGACCTATGGCTACAGGAGCGCCAGTAACAGCAACAGTCAAATCAGCTAAGTTATGTTGGTCGATAATAGCAGCAGTTCCTTTAGTAGGTCTGGAAGGAAAGCCCCTTTTTATGCGTTTGAGAAGGGACTCCTCACCCTTCTTAGCTAGGGGCTTTTTCCCAGCATCTTCTTTATTAATGGCCCCACCAATAGCAGATTTGGTGGATCCAGGAGCAACAACATCTCCCATTATATTGGCAAATTCTCTCTATCCCATAGCAGCAGCAAGAGGAAGCTTAGGGTCTAAGGATGAAGAAGGGACTGAAGCAAGTTCACCATTGCCTGATGAAGTGGACACTAGGTCCTTGTCCAAGTCAGGAACAATGGTAGGAACAACAATAGAAGGTCGGGCAACAAAGGAGGTGATATAACTCTTATATTTTAGTAAGCATGATGCCGACCTAGTATGTTCTACACTAATTTTTTGGTGAAGACTCCAGAGAAACTTAAGCTCGTCAAGCTTTGTCACCCTCCTTGGCACATTTCCTCTTCCTATCAACTACAAGAAAATAAACAACCACTGATTAATTAACATTTCAGTAGAAAAATTGTTAATAAAGTCACATAAGAATTTTAAAACAACCTATCCCATGACCCTCCTAAGGGCATTTTGGCCCATTGTAAACTGCACCCCCTGTTAGGGGTGCATATTGCCAATTTTTGGCAATCACTCCATAGTCGAAGTAATCCCTATTGGAAGCATGAAGGTTAACAACTAAAGCTCTATTTACATCCCTAGTTTTTAAATAGTAAGTATTGTCACTAGTGACCCACTTATAACAAAACATGATTTTGGAAATGCGTATGTGGGTCCCATGGAGTTGATTGATCATATGAACACCATTAATAACCCTCAAAGTATTCGAGGTTACTTTAGCAGGTAAAATATCAAAGTATTGACAAAATTCTAGACAAAAACGAATGGGGGGAAAAGAAAAGTTGCATTCAGCTATGAATAAGGAATTGTTCCAATGATCTTTAGACAAAGAAAAAACGTCTACAGGGGGATTAGGAAAACTCTAAGCCTACTCAATTTGGTGTTTTCCATTCCTTTCTAAACTCATCTACAGAGACAATAGCTTAAACCATGATTCGATATGAAAAAAATAAGAAAGATAAAGACTTATTACAAAGACTTTAGGATTCAACGAGAACTAGAATACAGGAATAATGATCGCACGAAAGCTTAAGAAATTGCAACAGAAACTTAGAGGGTTTGAGGTAAAATATGACCAGGAATTTACCACCTTTTATAGACTGCCTAAAAAATCGGCGAACGTAATGATTAAAGTGAAACAATGATTGAAGTTTTGGTGGCTATGCAGAAAAAGATGTATTTGCCCCCAAACGATTCATTATAGTTCTGGATATTACAAAAATGCCATCTATAGTACACGCTATTAACTAAGCTAATAATTTACAAGTGTGGAAAGTCGAAAATCGACCAAGCATCAGAAATATAGCTCGAGCTACTACCAGAACTAAATGCTCCATACTTTAAAGCAAGCATTAAGCATGGAACATTGGGGGCTTCTGTTGATACCAAAAATTACCCACTTACATGGACCAATCATAAATAGACATGTGTTATCCACTATGGAAATAATCCTAGTCAGTAAGTTATAACCACCGACCAAGGCCTGGAATAATGACCATCATACTGGAATGCCGACTAACATCAGGAAGCCCGACCAACAGTAGGAAGGTCGACCAAATAATATTTGCAAAACGCTAATAACTAGAAACATTGTGAGCATTTTGTACTGATGTAAATGCTAATTTATAAAGGCATTCCATCATTTAACATTCCATCTCTTTATCTCCCTACTAGGCTATAAATACGTTGTAATCCCTTCGTCAAGGGCAGGTGATTAAAAGGCAAATACAAGGCAATAATAAGCATAGTGGACATATGCTTTTCTCCATAAGCTGAACCACTTTAAAAACCTTTTTGTCTTTTTATTTTACTTACAAATATTATCAGTGATTAAATAATTAGACCTAGTCTAGTTTTTTACATCAACAACCGGTTTAGGAATTTTAGGTTGTCTTTTAGCCAAGAACACGAACTGTTGTTCGTGGTTATTCTCGGCTAAAACCCTAATTTTTTTCCCTCTTTGTTCTTTCGGGATCATATTAACTGAGAATCTAGGCGTTCGTCTTCTTGTCCACGGCCTTGTCCCATTATCTGTGTCTTGGGACCAAAATACTGTTAGGTATTATATGTTGTAGATATGTACAAATAACTCAGGATTTGGGTGCTTAATTATTTGCTTGTTGTAGTCATGGAATGGTCATTGATGGTTGAAGTTTGAGACAAAATCCTTAGGCCACAACCGTTTGCGGATTTTTATTATTACTTTTCACTTCAACGCTTCTAGCCTGCTTTAGGAATTTTAATATTCTAAAAATTGTGTGGTAGATACTCAGACATATAGGATCTCATGTTTGTTACCTCAGCCTTTGTTGATGAGGTTGTGGTATTTGAAACTTATTATTCCTATATTTTTTCTTATAATGGCTATGGCCCTTTAACTGTGGAGTTACCTCAGCTTTTAAAGGTCCCTTCCATGGACTTATGCAGTAAAATACTTGAGAGTACTTGGAGGATTTTTGGATTAGGCATTTTGGTGTTCCTCCTCCCGTGATGTTATACATAAAACCATTAAAAACAAGTGGAACGTGCGGGATAAAGGGGTACCCAACCTTTATATTAATTGATTTTGACTTCGCAAAATCTGTTAACTATAGGGGTCCAGTGGAGGCTGTAGAGGGTACACATTTATTTGAGGAATACACCTTCTCCATAAACTACCAACCACCAGTTAAGAGAAGAATTGTAACTCCTTGTATGGAAGTCCCTACTATGAAAGTGAGGAATGCTAAAGTTGTGTCATCCATCCATGGCACCGATTCAACTAGGGATACCGCAACCCTCAATCATCCTTGTATAATGTATAAGGAATGGCTAGCTTAACTGTCTGAGGCTTGTGAGTTTCCTGAGGGGACAATCTGTACACTTCCTTCTACGGACAACCGATCCAATTTCGTGATCCCCAATGACGGGGTATGCTTCCCCTTGCATGCCTTCCTTTTAGGATTATGGCTTCCAGTTCAGTTCCTATTAGGAAAATTTTGAAGGTGATGAATGTAGATCCAGTTCAAGTTTACCCAATGGGTGGAGGGATATTTTAGCATCCTTAGTTATTTGGCAGAAGAACTCCATAGAAAATATACGGTATTATTAGATAGGGCTGCGAAATGGTAGTAGTTACGTTATAAGAGGCGACCATCCAGTATCAAAAACTTGAAAGGAAAATACTTCTCCGTTTCTAGCAATAATTTGGAGGTACATGCCTAGGAGTCTGAGAGAGAGAGAGATCATAGGTTACCGCAGTCCTGGGAATATCCCCCTATGAAAGATAAAATGTCCTATATACAGCATTTGTACTTCATTCTTGAAATAATATTAACTGATTATTTTTTACAATACGTGTAGGTTTGACTCCCAACAAAAGACAAAGGGAGAGGATTAAGACCCCAGTCTTGATTCCTGACAAGAAGAAATAATTTGTTGTGGGGGTCACTTTTAAGGCTTTGTACGATCTTGGATACTACACTGCCCAAATTGCACCTTTGAGGCAAGTACCTGGACGTTACCAAGTCAACTTCATAGGTTGTGGATTGTATTAGTTTTTTTTTAAAATTTTTTATATCTCAATTGTTTGCCAACTCTTGTACAGGTACCTCTATGGACCGGCATCTATTGATGGAGATTGACAGGGAATTTCTTATTTCCTAGTTGGAAGAGTTGGAAGGGGATGTCCAAAATTTAAATCAAGCTTTAAGGATGGGGAAGGGAAAAAGAGGAAGAGGACAAAGGACAAAGATGCTTCCCAAGAAGCTGATGTCCCCCTTGGGGTCCAAACTAATACCACTTTTGGTGGCTCCAACATATGGCTCTTTAATGATGTCGCGATCAACATGTCAAATGCTATGTTAGTTTTTCCCATTTTTAGGGAGAAAAATAAAGAACCAGGAAACTACGAGCATAATTCTAATACATAGTCCCCATCGCGGACGACTATCCCCATATATGCAAATGTCCCTGTCCACAAAGTAGGTCCGTTCCTTCCTATTTGAGGCCTCGTATAAGGCAAGCCAACCTAAAGTCTCCAAAGGACGCTATTGCTACTGCGGTGCCTTTGACGAGGGGAGTTGGAGACCCTGATGACCTCAAATGTCTCTTTAATGAAAATATTAAGCATTTGGAGGAATACACTATCAACGATTTTCTTAGGGTAAGTTTATGTGTACCATATGCCTCCGTGGATTTTTCTTATAATATATGCTCTTTTTCTTCCAGGCCACTAAAGTTACTAAGAGCCATAGGGAAAAGTATGAAGAGACCTCCAATTTATATAAGGTTGTGTAGGGGTCCTACCAGGCTGAGGTGGAAAGTACCATAGCCTCTTCTTTCGAGGATGGGAAGGCGTTCGGTGAGGCTTTTTTTAAGGATGCCAAACTCCATGTGGAGGTTATTAATCGGGGCAAAGATGATGTTATTAAGTCCAATAATGAGGCTGAGAAAAATTTCTAGAAGGATGTGAAAGCTTTGAAGGTTTTATAGGCAAAGTCCTTAGGTGTTACGAGACATGTCGCATCCAGTAAAGAGGAGGTTGGCCAACTTGATGCTAAAATATAGGCCTTAACCCAAAGCCATGGCTCAGACCAAAAGAAAATGGTCGACGACTATGCTGCATCCTTAAAAAGTCTATTGAGGACATTGTGGCTAGCTTCAAGACCTCAAGTGACTTATTCATTAGCCAAAACAAAGCGTATATCCATAGCTATAAAGAGATGAGGCATAGGGCTTCTAAAAACTACCCATAGGCCAAAGAAAACATATACGCCTATAGATTTACTAACGCTGAGAACACCCAGTGCATTGAGGAGCTGCAGGCTATTGACGAGCTAGCTAGGAAGCAAAATTAGGAGGCCGCGACTATAACTCTTGAAGTTGAAGAAATTGAGACAGCCCTAGAGGGTGAGGATGGTAATTAGGATGAGTATGTGGAGTCCTAAGCTTATGTCTTCACTATGTTTGTAACCATTTTTATTGAACATTTCTTGCATTAAACTCTTTACTCAAATGAATAATTTATTCTACAGCCTTGTATGCTTTATTGATTTACATATTTCATCTTAAAATTTTTGCGATCTCTTTTTTATATGCTAGAATTTCTTGCTTGTAGCTATAATCTTATACTTTGAATAAGATTTTGTTTTAATTTCTTGGCTTGATTATATCCGCAACCTTAAAAATGAAATGTGTGTAGTAGGTGTTTTTGCAAACTTAAAAAGTATAGACTACACTTCACAGACCTAAGGGATAGTTTCCCCACTTTCTTTGGAGAATACTCCGCAGACCCGAAGGGTACAATGGCTAGTTTAAAGTTCTTGTCCATGATGTTTTTTCATAGATGAGACCATTAGGATGGTGTATTTTAACTTTTGTGGTCTTTCATTTCTACCATGGTCCTCAAGCTTTTTAAACCTTCCAATATTCTGGGGTAGTATTAGGAGATACCCAAGGCTATATTGGGGTATTCGGATCCATGCAAGGATATTTTATGTTATTCGGAGTCGACCCCAAGTCTTTAATAAAAATACTCACTCCAATCAGGTAACTTCCATCGTAGAGGATCCTACCAGAACCATTAGTACGAGGTTCTTTTTATTGGGATGTTAGTGAGAACTAAGTCTAATTTTTTTGCCTAGGTTTTTATATTTCCCGACTATCGGCTAAGTTATCTTCCATAGAAGACTACTAGACCTTTTCTGCTATCGGCTAAGTTCTCTTCCTTAGAAGTATTCTAAGATTTTTATGCTACAAGCTAAGTTCTCTTTCTTGGAAGTTTGCTAAACTTATTTTTCTACTGGGTAAGTTCTCTTCCTTATAAGTCTGCTAGGCCTTTTTTTTCTATCGGCTAGGTAACTTTCCATATAAGTCTTCTAGGAATTTTATGTCTCTCTATCCATGGTATTATTTGTGACCTCAAGGACCATTGCCCCAGTTGTTGCCTTAAGACATGATGGTTGTTTGGTTTCTCGTTGCACCTATGGAGAAGAATTTGTAAAGTCATTAAAGTATAATGCAACTTTTCATTAATATATGTGTTTAGAAAATACAAAATTGATATATATATATATATATATATATATATATATATAATAGGGGGAGAAATGGTATTTAAACCTATTGTAATCGTACCTTCTTTGGTAGATTGTTTTGATAAAAGGGGAGAATTAATTTTGGGGGAGTATTTATTTTAATTTCATTATATACTTAGATATTCCCTATGCATTTGATAGTTTGCTTAAGTGTGCAGGAATACTTCTAAAGCGGCAACGTTCATCAGCAAAGCATTTGATCCTTGGGTCTTGAGTCAAGTATTGGGTAGGATGTTGGAGTTTAGTGAGCTTGACGGCCCTGTAGGATTTTTTTATTTGGTTTTTGTCCGGAAATAGCCAAAGGGGGAGATTTGTAAGGACACAAATTTCCAATTGAGTCCTTTGTAGTTTCGGCTCAATTCCAGACAAAAACGATTGAGTCATAAGATAGAGTATATTGATCATCCTTCAAGCCTATGACGTGTTTTTTGAAGATGTAGCGGCCAAGTGTATAAAGCTTCAACAAAATGCCGAGTTTAAGTGCCTCGTTTCTACATCATCAATAGTGGTTCCATGCTCCCAAGGTATGAATGCATTAATATATATATAGGAGCTTGGAACATGTTTATAATGGGTGTTAGGTTTTATCAAAACTTTGTTTTGTTTTCAGAAAGAATGAATTAAAACTTTAAATAAAGTTTATAAAGTTTTATGGGCAAAAAATGAGAATTTATAAACTTTCTGTAAGTTCGTTCTAAGTGTCATTCGAACGATATTGTCGTTCGAACCACAAGTCGTTCGAACGAGTTTGCCAACGACTTCCCATATTGGCCACCGAAATCTCGTTCGAACGAGTCTTCTAACGAAGTTCCAGTGTGAACTCGTTAGAAGCTCGTTGGAAATCTCATTCGAACATCCATCTCGTTCGAACAACATTTCGAACGAAGTTCCAGTGGCCAATATGGGAAGCCGTGGGCAAACTCGTTCCAACGACTTGTGGTTCGAACGACAATCTCGTTCGAACGACACTTCGAACGAACTTACAGAAAGTTTCGAAATTCTCATTTTTTGCCCAGAAAACTTTATAAACTTTATTTAAAGTTTTAATTCATTCTTTTTTAAAACAAAACACGGTTTTAATAAAACCTAACACCCATTATAAACACGTTCCAAGCTCCTATATATATATTAATGCATTCATACCTTGGGAGCACGGAACCACTATTGATGACGTAGAAACGAGGCACTTAAACTCGGCATTTTGATGAAGCATTATATACTTGGCCGCTATGTCTTCAACAAACACGTCATAGGCTTGAAGGATGGTCAATATACTCTATCCTATGACTCAAACGTTTTTTCCCGAAATTGAGCCAAAACTACAAAGGACTCAATTGGAAATTTATGTCCTTACAAATCTCCCCCTTTGGCTATTTCGAGACAAAAACCAAATAAAAAATCCTATAGGTCCGTCAAGCTCACTAGACTCAAACATCCCACCCAACACTTTACTCAAGACCCAAGGATCAAATGCTTTGCCGATGAACATTGCCGCTTTAGAAGTATTCCTTCACACTTAAGCAAACTATCAAATGCATAGGGAATATCTAAGTATATACCGAAATTAAAATAAATACTCCCCCAAAATTAATTCTTCCCTTTTATCAGAACAATCTACCAAAGAAGGTCGTGACTCCCCCTAAGTTAAATCTCCTAAATTAAGGTACGATTACAACAGGCTTATATACCATTTATCCCCCTATCATTCTCCCCATTTTTGTTCAGGAATAGACAAAGGATAAAACTAATTAAACATGATAATGCAAAAGATGATTATTACGTTAAAGCATATGGGCAACTAATCCATATAAATACATGAATATTAATTAAGATGCAAGAAAACGATAGCCATATGATACATTAAGTATTAAGCATGTGATATCAAACAAGAATGCACCAAGATAGATAATGAAGTATAAGCTTAGATGGACTAAAAAACAGGGCAAAGACAAACCAATATCATATATATACATACTCTAAAAGTATCAATAACGCACATGAATATATATATATATATATATATATATATATATATATATAGAGAGAGAGAGAGAGAGAGAGAGAGAGAGATAAACACACAAAGGACACAAAATACATTAAGCTCTTCACACTCCTATGGAAAAAACGTGTCAAATGGAAACGGAAGTGTAGGGGTGTGAACTAGCAATAATTAAATTTAGACCCAAACACTTAAATAACGTGCGCGGAGTTCGCATTTGATTGCAAACTTTATCACATTTAAATATAACCTCATGTGACAATAAAGATTGAACTCAATGAACAAGCATACACAATGCATACAAGCCTAGATTTTTTATAATCTCTACAAACCAAATAGAGTCATGACAATAAAGATAACTAGGATAAACGGACATTGTAAAAACTGTTGATATACCATCCAAACACCCTTAATAAGCATATATATTTTCGAATGAATATATCAATCAAACATAGGCCTTGGCAATTATTTTTCTTTTTAATGCCATATTTTCTGTTTTTAGGCCATTGGACCACGTATTTCTTTTAGGTCCATTTCAAACGGTGGCTTACTATCACAAAGGATAATAAATCATTTTGGAGCCCTTCCCCGTGCACATTCTATATATCTCACAAACTCAGGTGCAATGGATTTTGACATGCACTAGTCCTCCTAGGTCATAAATATGTAGATAACTCGATTGGTAGGAGAACACCTCACAAAGCTCAAATATAACATGTGACATTAAAATTTCAAAAGAGCTAGTGCATGTGTGAATAGAGGAATATAGAAATAGAATCCATTTAATCAATACAAAATCAAACTACTCCATAAAAATATGGTAAAGAACATTTTCAGGAATGACAATCTAAACCACAAGTTCTAGCCACATGGGAGCGTTAAAGGAGGGATTCAAACACAAGTATATACCACTTAAAGTGTGTCAAACCAAAATACACACAAAATAAAATCTTTTTGAGTTTTTGAACCTTTTTTTTAACCAAAAATAAAGATATATACTCAAACGACAAACGAAAATCATTTGAATTTTTCATTAAGCTTAAATTACCAAGAGATAAAAACCCAAATGATTAACAAAAATCTTTTTATATTTTTCATTTAATGCAAATAAAAATGAAAGAAATATAATACAAAAGATAAACAAAAATCATAATTCTAGCATGTGACTAAACATGGAGCATAGACTAGAAGATGATTAAATAAGCATACATTTAGCATGATAATATAGAATGAAGCACAAAAGCTAAAGTATGCAAACACTAACACATTCATCCTTTAGATTTATCAAGGGAGTAAGCATGTGAAAGTAAATAAGAATCAAACGTCCTATTTTGCAAGGCAACCAAGTCAAATTTCCTAACCCAAATTAATGAAGACTGACTATCTTGGGGTGTAGAATTTTAACTACCTTGGTTGATTTACGTTGGGATTTTCTAGGAATTCGTTTAAGATCAAAACAAAATTTCCTAAGATAACCTTTTCGACTACAATGTGTACAAGTAAAATTACGTCGAAATTTGGTACCTAAGGAATGATCTCTAAAGGCTTTCCTAGTAGATTCTCCTAAAACGTTGGTTTTGGATTTTTGAGTAGATTCATTAAAAGTATCGAAGCCTAAACCACAAGTGTCATTTTTGATTTGGACCGTGCCTAAGATTTTATCAAGTTTTTCAGACCTACACTTCAAATCAAATTTGACATTACTAGAGTCTTTTAATTGTTCTTCTAATTATGGAATTCTTGACTCTAACAAACCATTTCTCTCTTCAAACTCGAGAAGCTCCTTTTTCAAGGATTCCATTAAACCTCTAAGGCTATCCCTCTCGCCTTCTATATATTCTAGCTTCTCTCGAAGAGATCTCTCACGTGTCCTAAGGTCTTCTACCAACATACTATCATCAATGACCTTGACACGCTCTTTTAAACTAGCTTCTAACTTCAAATTAGCTTTTTTTAATTTAATTGATTCTTTGTATAATTCTTGAAAAGCATTTTAAAGTTCACTCGCATTAACCTCTTCTTCATTTTCACTCTCTCTTTCTTCTTCACTCTCACTACCATAAAAAATAAAGGATTCATAAACTTTGACCTCAGCAGTGTCATGTGTTAAAATTTCATCAATAGATGAGTTCTCGCTATCACTCACATGACTAGCCATAAAAGCCACAATGTTGGGCTTAGTGGGGGAATCGGGTCCCTCTTCCTTATCACTATCACTAAGGGTCGCATTATATGAAATGGGTCGCTTACCTTCTCTCCTTAGTTTAGTGGGGCACTCAAAAACCCTATGGCCATAACCCTCACAACCAAAACACCTATTTGACTCGTCCCTATTTATATTTTTATTAATAGTTTTAGGGATCCTCTCGGCTTTTTCATGCTTAGAAGTCTCAAATTTCTTAGAGTCATTATTAAATTTATCTTTGTTAATTTTAAGAAATTTTCTAAATTTCCGAGCAAACAAGGCAATGTCTTCCGAGTCACTATCATTCTCGCTCTCTACTACTTATTTGACCTCTTTTAGGGCTTTTAAAGCAACGCCCTTTTCTATTTTCTTTTAAGTTTTAGAGGGAAACATGTCCAGTTCATAGGTTTGTAAATCACCTACAAGCTCTTCTAATTTCGTAGAGGCTAAAGATGGTAAAGAATTTAACACGGTCACTTTTGGAATAAATCTATCGGGTAGGGACCTTAAAATTTTCTTTACTACACGGTTGCCGGGTATTTTCTCTCCCAAGTTAAAAGATGAATTAACAATATCGAAAAGTCTAGCATAAAATTCATCAAGAGTTTCTTTATCGTTCATTTTGATAGTTTAAAATTGAGTGGTGAGATTTTGGAGTTTCGAAGCTTTAACGACACATGTACCTTCATGAGTGAGATGTAAAATATCCCAAGCTTCTTTAGCAGTCTCACACGTCATAATGCGTCCAAATTCATCCGGTGTGACGACATTAAACAAGGCATTTAAACCACGGGAATTAAAGTTTGAAAGTTTAAATTCACCCTCACTCCATCTATCGACGGGTTTGGGAACACGCTCATTATCTACTAAATGAGTAGGTGGGGACCACCCGTTAACAACAGACATCCAAACTCTCTCATCGATAGATTTTAGTGTCGATTTCATTCGCGCTTTCCAATACGCGTAGTTGGAACCATCGAAAATAGGAAATTTAGAGAATGGGGAAATTTTCATTTTAGCCAAAAATTATTTAAAAGATCTTTGACGAAATAATTTATCGCTTTGTCTATGATACCAATTTGAAATGCCCGTGGGGCTCCCAATTTTTAATTTCTTTAAAAAATATTTTCTTTTTATGAAATAGATGCGGAAGCGATGTGATGGTTCAACTTAAAACAACTTTTAATTTCTTAACAAATTAAAATTAAACCAAGTGACATTAAATTAATCCATTAAAAACATTTTCACTTAAACATGATTAATTAATCCAAGTCCTAGTAATTTGCCTAAGTCATATTTTCAATATTAGCAAATTAGGCCAAACCAAGTTTAACAAATGAATTGAAATAAATTAACTTTACCCAAATTTAAATTAGCACCAAATTAAATTAAGTGTGACAACTAAAACCAATTTTATCTTGAATTATCCTAAGTATGCGTTCTAAGATATTATGCAAGATAAGAGAAGATCAGTCACACTACGCCGCGATGTATGAGGAAAAACCCACAATGGGAAACAACCTCGGACAACCCTAGCCTCAAATCCACTAAGTACGTAATTTACATTTACAAGACAGGTGACTTACTTCCTCAACTCGAACCCTCTCAAACCTTGACACGTATTCTTATAATCACCTCTTCCTAGAGGATAACCACGGAGCTCCTCCGCGATCTAAGACTCACCGATCGGACAATAGGTACACTGTCAACCACACATGCTGCCTTTTACCATGTGAGAAAGTCGCAGCCAAACAATTCTTCTTCTTTGGGGATTTAAAAGAAAACCCAAACGATCTCTTCAATTCGATGTAGAGACAAACCCGGTGCCAAACTCCAAGCAAGATGTATATATATGAACTTGGATAAACAAAACAATGGGTGAAAACTAGAGCGGTAGATGAATTTTACTTTGAAAATTATCACTCAAAACTTGATATTTTTCTCTTTATGATTTTACTCTCAAAATACTCTCTAGGAGTTAGTATGGTACGAAAAAGATTATCTTTCAAAAATGATTCCCGCACATAGTTATGATGTGAGAAGATAGTGGGGAAAGAAGTGGAGAACATGGGTAAAAACTGTCAAAAACTGCCAAAAACTGTTCCCGCCTGGCATCTCGTTCGAACCACATTTTCGTTCGAATGAGTCTTCTAACGAAGTTCTAGTGTGAACTCGTTAAAAGCTCGTTGGAAATCTCATTCGAACATCCATCTCGTTCGAACGACATTTCTAACGAAGTTCCAGTTGCCAATATGGGAAGTCATTGGCAAAACTCGTTCGAACGACTTGTGGTTCGAACGACACTTCGAACGAACTTACAGAAAGTTTAGAAATTCTCATTTTTTTCCCAGAAAACTTTATAAACTTTATTGAAAGCTTTAATTCATTCTTTTTGAAAACAAAACACAATTTTAATAAAGCCTAACACCCATTATAAACACGTTCCAAGAACCTATATATATATTAATGCATTCATACCTTGGGAGCATGGAACCACTATTGATGACGTAGAAACGAGGCACTTAAACTCGACATTTTGATGAAGCTTTATATACTTGGCTGCTACGTCTTCAACAAACACGTCATAGGCTTAAAGGATGATCAATATACTCTATCCTATGACTCAAACATTTATGTCCGTAATTGAGCCAAAACTATAAAGGACTCAAATGGAAATTTGTGTCCTTACAATATATGTTATGGTTTTACAGTGATTTGCAAAAGTACAAAGTAAACAAACTTTCTCCCTATGAACTTTTGGGAGGGGCTGCGGACATGTAGTGATTGGTTCACTAGGGGTACAACCTTTATGAATCGTTGCAACATCCCTTGTCTGGAAAGCCTCTCGACCTCATTCTTTAGGCACTATTACTTGTTGGTAGTGTGGTCAATGTCTTTGTGGAAGTCACACCACTTAATGTTATCTCTTTTACTGAGAGGTGATTTCTAAACCCGAGCTATTTGAGAAGGTTCTCTCCTTTGATGTTGGTTAAGATATCTTTCAAGTCACAAGTTAGAGGGGTGAACTCCTCATATAGATTTTTTAGGTGTTCTTTATGATTCCTTTTCTTCTATTTTTTTGATCCTGTCAAACTATACCTTTTTGTTATCGCAGAAAGAGTCTTTTTTTCTGGATCTTTGGACTTCAGCGTGTTGGTGAAGTCTATGGACTCAAGTATAGGAATTCTCTACCCATGAAGGTTAATCTAAACCTGGAGGGATGCCTAACCCTCATACAAATGGTTGATGCACCTCATCAAATGGTCCACATCATCAGTTTGTTAGGGGCCAGATCCTCAACTGCCTTTCATGATTCTTCTCTTTTTATTGTTAGTTATTTAGAAAATATTTTATCTGAGATGAACTAAACAGAATCCAAGAGTCATAGAGTAAGTAGAGTTAGACATTGAGCAGATAATAACAAAAGGGATGCAATCGAGCAGATAGTAACATTGAGGTCGATACCTGTTAAGACAACAAGGGATGAGGCCATGGACTTTTGTCCTTTATGAGGAGCTTTTTCCACCGCAATTGATATGATCTAACATGATTTTATCCCGGTATGGTCCCATCTGGCGAACAATTTACTAAATATATTCCCCCGGGGAGGAATAGTAATAGAAGCATCTTAACATATCTTAGATGATTTACCAATCCTTTAATCAATAGCCTTATTGGCTTTCTCCTATGGAATCATCGATTATTATTCGTACAACCTAGCCTTATACTATTTAGCCCAATTCGTAACTCATAAAACCGGTACGATGGCTTTATAATCATTTCGTGGCATCTTTTGTCTACTCTAGCACGGCATGGATAGTCCACAAATAATAGGGGAAAAAGTAGATTCTACCCCAAGTTTTCCCTAAATGTGATTTAACACCCCAAGAATTAGACTAAAATGTCTTTAGAGTGTTGATCCAAGGCATAAAAAGTCCCTATGTGCTAAATAACATAAGTTTACCAGCAAATTCTTAATATACAGGTCATAACATGGCAGAAAATGTCTAATAGTGTAGAGAAAGATAAATATGTGTGTATTCATAATTATTATTCGTTAAGAGGTCATTGCATGTCAAGATTCTTAGTAAGATTTGGATGTGAAAACATCATTGGAGGAAGTGGATCTGCCAAAAAAAATAAAAGATTAGATTGGGAAAATAGATCTGAAAATATGCAAGATAGCCTCAAAGGGTTTATATACAAATATGGGTCTAACCACAGAGATATCACCCAGAAGATTTAGATCCAAATATCCTTATGGATGAAATAAGGCAAAATGGACACGATTTAGGATAAACTCAGTAGAACACCTCGTTTTCCATAGACAGTGCCAAACTGTTGCGGTTAAAAAATGAATTTAGTGGAGTAAACTGCGCCATCAAATCCATACGCAATAGTCAAAGTATATAAATATAGTAAAGGGGGGATAAAGAATGATAAACACGAGATTTAGAGTAGTTCGTCCATTATGGAGCCCAATTCTCATTATATACGTGTAATAATACAAGTTTGGATGAAATTAATGGAATAAAAGAAGATAGTAGTGGCTAAATGCACATACTAATTATAGATCGATGAGGCTTCAAAATCTATAGCTTAGGCTGAAGGAGGCCGTGACTAATAGTGGTTCAGGTTTCGGAGCAGGTGACAGGAGTATGGACTCGGTTGTAGAGAGATGTTGGAGAGGGTTTGGCAGGGCTTCGCTATATAAATGTTGCATGTCAAATGAGGAAGTGATGACCTCTACTAACAGCAGTTGGTGGGAGAGTCACGTGGTGCACGTGACTTATGGATAAGTGTGGATAAGATGGAATCTTTTTAGAAGGTGGACAGCTGACGGGTTATTAATGACATGTCAGGGTTCATCGCTTGGACATCTTGAGATGTGCTAAGGCTGAGGTAATGCAACCTATTACAAACATGGTCATGACCCTTTGATGTAGGTAGGCTATGGAGTCTGCGGCCTGTCTGTGCACCATGATGTGGTCTTGAGTGTATAAAGGGAAAAGGGAGTGCACTTCCCGGCCTAGTTGGGTACATGTCGTAGCCTTTTTAATAGGTTATCCCCCTTGGTCAGTACTTTGGCATACTTTCATTGTGTTTACGTGGGCTTTCATGCCACATGTCATATGTCTATTGGTAGACATATTTTTGATATAATAGATACTTTTGTCTATATTTGGATATTTTTTCCTTTTCTTTGGTTCCTTTTTATTTGGATGGTTGTATGGATATTTTTTTGTACCTTTAATATTATGTCTGTCATGGAGCGATACTATGTATAGTTTTATGGATTATTTATGTGTTATCCGTATGTCGATTCTTACATTGTTTTATTCATGCTTTACATGATCTATATCTAGTTAGATTGGGTTATATCACATATCATGCTTCTCATTCTTATTTTTTAATATATTTTATATACTAGTTCTTGTTTTGAGATTCATAAGTTGATACACTTATATGTTGATCATACCCATTTTTTTTCTTGAGTATTTCTTTTATAGCTTTGGTATTTCACATGATTTACTAGCTTTTTCTTTGCTAGTTCTTGTATATTCATTGTAATTTTTATTTTATTACATGTTATACCCATTATCTATGTCTTTCGACTTCTCTTTGATTTTTTCGTGTCAAAAAGGGGGAGAATGTCTTAGATAGGGGATTTAATCATATGTGTTTCTTTTTTATGGGGGAGATACATTTATAGGAAAAAATTACTCTCTCTTCCCCCAATACCCAAGGCAACATGTCAGAGCAATTGATCTTTAACCATTTCCCAGAGGCCTAATGCCCCTCTCCCCATCCCTTATCATCTGAGGCTCAACCCTGGTAGATTATTTTCATAAAAGATGATGAATCCATCACCACTAACCACTCGGCGTGCATGAATATTGAAGTCATTGTTTATCTCATCCATGTCACCTAAAGACTTGACAGACATAAAAAAAAACTTTAGTGGGGGCGTCTCCTTACAAATTACATGCAACACTTGGTGATGATAAGTTTCCCAGTACCATTTTTTTATTCTGGATCTTTTGTTTGCCAAATGATTAACCCCTTGTACATGTGACTTTTACCAGGCAATTCAATCCTTCTAGCTTAAGTAAGAAAGTAGAAAAGAAGAATAATATTATCTATACGTATGACAACAATATGATGAACAAGATGACCAACAAGAACAGCCAAATTTTTTTATCTTACTAAGAAGCTGAAAGATATGTCCTCCTATAAGAAGGAAATTATCCAAAAAGGATTGTCTATCCAGTTAGCCTACATCAAGGCTGACAGTGAACTCATTGAGATTAAAAAGGACTTTTTCACACTATCTAGCAAAAAAGACCTCCTCGCTTCATAGATGGAAGAGGAGAAAAATAAGAGTCCATAAATGGTTGAATATAACTTCAATCAAGGATACTATACTGGCATCAAAGGTGGGGCCTCCTAACTGGACTATATTGAGTCCATGGCCTTTAACATAGGATGTTTGGTTTGTCTTAAGCATGAAAACATGCCCAAATATAATGGGTCATATTTAGATAATCCCCCACTCCCAGAGCCTATAATCTATAAGGGTGAAACTCCTTATCGTCCAATCAGTTGGTTGATCAAAAGGTCGCTGACAATGCGAAACTTGAAAATGCTCCAACTGGGGACCAAATTAGGCAAGCCACTAATGGTGGGGGACGTCACCTGATTCGGCGTAAATATTTCATATTAATCCCCTTAATTTTGGTACTTTTATGGTTCCGTGCATTGAATTTCCCAAGGATTTATATCATATTTATGCTACTAACCCTTTTTGGCGAGTATTTTGTGTTTTGTGAATTTCTCTCATGTTTTGCAGGTAATTAGTGCAAGTGGATAAAAGAGAAACGTTGAAACATGAAAGAAATGCAAGAAAGGGAAGTCGCGGTCATTTTCATAATTTTCCAAACGTAACTCAAGGGACAGGCCTACTAAAAATTTGAAGATAATGAACTCACAAGAATACTGAAAAAAATGGCACCTCAATCCGAGCTACGGTGAAGAAGTTATGCGCGTTTGAAGTTGGGAAAAGAATCCTGGGGTGAAAAGTGCATATAGGAAAAAAGTGGAAAAAAGAGCACTTAGGCAGCGAAAGTATATGAACCGATTCGGATATCAAAGTGAACCACTTTGGCTTGAAAACCGATTCAGTTCCCCTGGGGCGAATGGGTTTGGGGTACCTGTTTGATTAATATGAGAATTCTAATTTTATGTTTATTTTTATCTACAAGAGTTATGTTAGTTGAGGACTCTTCTAAATGACTTAGGGACCTATGTAAACATGTATGAGGAGTCTTTAACCTAGTTTTTATTAAGGATAAGGTTAGGGAGGTAGAGGAACATCTAGAGAAATATTTAGTGCTTTTCATGCATGCAACTTCAATAAAGAGCTGATTATTTTCTGTTGATTTCTCTCAAAGCTTGGTTTGTGTATGTTCTTGATTCTATACCCTTTTGGTAATATTATTTACATGTTCTCTTCTTATTTTTCTTTCATCATGTCATCATAAAACGTAAATAATGCATGCGTAGTTACTTTCACCATGGTAGGCTAGATATTTTGAGGGTTGGGATACATGAACCCAACCTAGGTATATAAGTTGGATATGAAATTGAATAAAATTTTATATATAATTCGTAGGTTTGATATTTTATCGAGATGACTATTATGGGTCTTTTAACTTCGTTTTCCCTAGGTAACCGGGGTGTTTGACGGTATAATACACGTATCGATAATCTCGTCATTCAAGTTAAATTATTTATTGACTATATATTATGCGGAGTAAAATCCTCATATCTTTAGTAATATGAAAAATTTAATGTTTTCATCTATTTATAAATATAATTTTTGAAAATTTTGTATTCAACAAAATTACGAACGGTTCGGGGGATTGGATCCTGATCCTACTTTTCTCAAATAGCTTTAAAAACTCAAAAAATGTAGTTTTCGCTTTCTCTTGGTTAAATTGCATTTGTTATTCTGTTTGCTTTAGTTACGTAGAAAATTGCATAACAAATCGTCACATTTTCTTTTTTCTTTCATGAGTCAATAATTAGGTTTTATACGCCTTTCCTTAGTAGTCGTTACGATTTAATCCTATTCCCTGAGGATCGACCCCGACTTACCAAGAATTACTAGAGCGATCGGTTTGCAATCGAGACGTAGTTACACGCACTGCACACACTTTTTGTGTCGCGTCAAGTTTTTTGCGTCGTTGCCGAGGAACTAGGTAGACATACTAGGTTAGGTACAATTAACTTAAGAATTTTACTCTAATTGCAAAAAAGCCAAAAAAATCATGAAACCCAAAAATTCAAAAAAAATAAAAATATCCAAAAATAAATAAAATTAAAAACAGAAATATTCTCTCATCCTTCAAACGAAAAATACTCATCCCAATCCTAATTCAATTCCCAATCCTCCTACGGTACACAAAATATTTACAATTGAACTCACTCATACTATCCCTCACACTACGAGTCATACGTCTAGAAACTCAGGTGAGGAAAGTGATACAGTAAGTGTGGGTGCGATGTCTGATCATTCTAGTTTCGGTACGGGTGAGGGAGGGATGCTGTATCGCCCCATAAGAGACCTCTTATACCCCGAGCGAACCATTGCTCCTAGATGCATTATATTCCCATATAATGTGGGGCAATTCCACTTTAGCAATGGGATGATCCAAAGCCTCCCCACTTTTCATGGTATGGACTCGGAGAAGTCGTATCTCCATATTAGAGAGTTCGAGGACGTGTGCAAGACGTTCAACGATCAAGATTTCACCCAAGACGTAGTGCACCTCAAGCTTTTCATGTTTTCTCTTAAGGATAAGGACAAGACTTGGCTTTGGTCACTAGAGCCGAACTCGATAGGCATGTGGTGGGATATGCTGGAAAAGTTTCTCTAAAATTTCTTTCCCACATATAAGACCAAATCTATTAGGGCTCAAATGCAAAACGATAACGATCCCTTTGATAGATGTTGGGAGAGGTTCAACGAGTTAATTAACATGTACCCACACCATGATTGTAATAAATGGAGACTCATCTCCTACTTCCATTATGGGCTAAGCTTAAGTTACAAGCAACTCGTTGAGACTATGCGCCTGGGAGAGGTCTTAGGGTTAGACGTGGACGGTGCGGAGGCCCACTTTAAGTGTGTCGCCAAGAGTACTTAAGTGTGGGACACATCAAAATTAAACACACAACCCAAAGCTAGACACACATCTATGGATCCTTCCTTATCTGGACTCTATCAAATGGGCAAGGAAGCCGAGTTGTAGCTTTAAATTAACCAAATAGCCAAGAGGTTAGTAAACGTGGTCTAAACTAGGGGAGAGGCCGACCCATCTCGAGCCTTATCGAAGGAGATTTGTGCGATTTATGAGGCAGGACATTTAACGAAGGAATGTCCGACGATACCCGCCTACAAAGTTATGTTACAAGAGCAAGTTAAGACTATGGGAGCCATTAAGGGTAATTTTGATTATCCTGATGGTAATTCTTTTAATCCCTTATGGAGAAACCATCCCAGTTTTATTCATGGACAACCGAATGTAGTAATGAACCCGAATCCACACGTTGCCCACTAACCGCCACCACTCCCACCTTATCAACAAGTGACACCCATGAAAGCGCCTCCTCCTGAGCCTTATTTGATCCCACAACGGAAGAGTCTCGAGGACATTATTTCCCTATTTATACAAACTCCGTCAGTGATCAATGCCCAAAATGCATAAAAGTTTATTGACTTAAGGGAATCACTTTATAAGTTTCATTCTTCTTTAAGTGTCCAAAGAAGGGAAAGTTTCCCGCCCAATGCCAAGGACCTCATCAAGGTCAAAATTGTGTTAGATTTGATCTCGATAAAAATCAAGAACAATGTAAATGGTAACCAATTATGTGGTGAAAGAGTTTTTGACTTGTCACCTCCTCCACACAACGTGCAAAAAGACAAAGAGGTTTTTCTTGGTACGGAAGATGTCGAAGATTCCTTTTTAGAAGATAGTGAAAGATAAGACAAAGTTAGGCTATAAGACCCCTATAGTCGTATCATACCCTCAACGGTTGGCCAATCCTCCCAAAGAGGTCGCCCGTGATGAAATTCTAGATGTGCTTAAGCAAGTGAAACATAACTTACCTTTTCTTGAGGCTATCAAGCAAATTCCCGCGTATGCAAAGTTTCTCAAGGACTTTATTACGGTGAAACGTATATTAAGGTAAAGAATAAGATTTTCTTAGCATAAAACATAAGTTCAGTACTTTTGAGCGACATCCCACCTATGTATAAAGATTTGGGTGCACCTACCATTTCGTGCATCATTGGAGAGAATAAAATCGAGAGAGATTTAATAGAGTTAGGGGCAAGTGTCAACATTCTCCCTTACTCTATCTATGAAAAGCTTAATTTGGGAGATCTAAAGCCTACCAAAATTACTCTCCAACTTACGGATCATTCCATGAAGATACTCTGAGGGGTAGTTGAGGACGTGACCATCCAATTCGACACTTTTTACTTTTTGGCAGATTTATCATTTGGGGCACAGAGCCCTCCTCCCCATTGAGTCATCATGTTCCCATTATCCTTGGCCTCCCATTCTTAGCTACGAATAATGCATTGATTAAAATGCATAATGATGAAATACAACTCACATTCGGGAACAATACACGTGAAACGAATATCTTCAACATCACAAAGCAAGTGGGTGATGAGGATGATTTACACGAATCGGACCTTATCGAGGAGGTAGTACACGAAAAAATTTAGGATAATAATTTTGTGGATCCACATGAGGCATGTTTAGTAACAATTATCAAGAGCGGGGGAGATCACTTAAAGGAGAGTGAGAGGAAATATTCGGAGATTGAGTAAGAAAGGGAGTTAGGAGGTGAGCCTTGAAAATTTTGAAAAATGATTTCGATCGATGGATGAGAGCTTCATTATTGAAGTCCAATCATTATTGGACTTTTTTAGTCATTTAAAGGAGAGCAATTGGAAAGATAGGATAGAGAAATTCCTTCTTTGTGACAATTCACCCATGCCACTTGAGTTCTTGGATGCGATCGAGCAGATGACTAGATTTTCGTCCAATTTAGTGACTGATTCTCAATTTTAAGGGAAATCTAGGCTTAAAATGTCCTTTGAAACTGCACTATGATAGTCTCTCAAACTCTGGCAATTATGCTATATGGTGATTCGGCACAGCGATGGTTTCATTCACATCATTCATCATATGCCTCGAGGTGTCGATTTTTTCTATAGGGTCGATTCCCAATTGTTTCGAATTTTGATTTATGAGATGGGATAGATGGGGAGGGTTTTAACGGATCTCGCACAGGGTATTGGGTTAGTTTTAGGTGAGAAAAAGGTCATCGCACCCCGACGCGTATGGCGTAATTTTTGTTGAAATTTTGAGTCGTGTGTTGGGATCATATAGTGTCTTTTTGCATTTTAAATTTTTTTTATTTCTAGATCGTACTTTTCTTTTCCTATTTAGATTTTAGTCCTTTTTATTGAGGACAATGAAAAGTCTAAGTAAGGGAGGGTGCAAGTGCCTCTTTTAAACTTCATAAATTTTAAAATGCCTGAAAAAATTGAAAAAAAATCCAAAAAAGTAAAAAATATTTTTTTCAAAATAAATAAAATTGGAGTTTAAAATCTTCAAAAATATCACTAATTTTTTTTTGAAATCTCAATTTGTAAAAAATCCAATGCACTAAGCCAAAATTGACCAAAAATAAATATTATGCGAAAGTTGCCGACTTAACGATTGAGTGTGGAGATTTTTAACACGGTGAGATTTCGAGCCTATCACTTATCCCAAGAAATTAAATCACTATAAGTTAAAAATTAACTTAAAGTTCATTTTAGTGTTAAAAACTCATTGATGATCTCTAAATTATCGGTTACGAAAAACGAGTGAAATATTGCTTTGAAAATGCGCTAAAAATGCCTCAAAATTAAAATTAACCACGAGACGCATATGGTAACTTGATTAGTTATTCAAATAAATGAAGTTAGGCCATCGTTTGTTTACACAAAAATAATAGCCATAAAAATTCGTAAAAAATATCCTTTTCCAAGTCACTTTGAACCAAAAAATTATACCTTTTCGATTATAACCGAAAATCCAATTGGCCCAGAATTGTGAAAATCAAAACTTCATCAATTAAGTCCAAATTGTGCATCAAAAGGGGCAAGAAAAAATTCTCAAACAAAAAAAATAGAAAAAATGATAATTAGAAAGAGAAAATGAGCAAAAGCCTAAAAAAGTGCCAACGGATAGCACAAGAAAATTTTCCAACTCGAAAAATTCCAAACACTTCCATTATTACCCAAAACAACATAACCCAAAAGAGTCCTAAACGAGTCTAAATAATGAAATTAATTATCTCGTGGAGAGCTAAAACACAAAAAGATTATAAAAAAATAAAGTGGTGCAAATAAAGATGATGTTTTTCATTTCTCAATGACCGTAACTCGTTTATGAGATCATATTCACCATAAAAAATGTCTTTCAAATTGTGTACGTGAACTCGTGTTCAATTATATTTACTCTAAATATTACTCACACTCAGAGAAAACATCCACAATCCGAGTGATTTGTTTGTGAGAGCATCCCGTGAGAAATTAAAGCAAAGTGAATTTTTGAAAAGTAATGTAATGATCAATTGGTGGAGGTTAGCAGTTTAATTTTTGACTTCGCACACACACACTATGAATTGAGAGTGTTGGATAAAGTTTTGAAGTGATTAATTTTAGAGAATTCAAATTGCACAATTTTTGGTTATTTTGATTTTTTCTTTGAGTTGGAAAATGAATTTTGTGGGTATATTCACTGCAAACCCTCATGAGACACCACTCGTCCTACTAGGTTAGCCTACGACTTTAACAGCTTATGGCATACGCTAAATGCAATCATTTTCCTACGAAAGAGGTATTTTATCTCTTATTCATTTAGAAGTCCATTTAAACTCAGGCTCTTATTCTTTTACATTTCTTGGGACGAGCAATGTTCTAAGTTAGGGGGGTTTGATTCGGAGTAAATATTTTATATTTATCCCCTTAATTATAGTACTTTTACGATCTCGTGCATTGGTTTACCCCATATTATGTCATATTTATGATACTAACTCTTTTCAACGAGTATTTCATATTTTGTGTATTTTTGTCATATTTTGCAGGTAATTAATGCAAGTGGATAAAAGAATAACATCAAAATATGAAAGATATGAAAGAAAGGGAAGTTAAGGGCATTTTCATAATTTTTTAGTCAGAACCCGGAGAAGTATCCTGCTAAAAATTTGAAGATCTTGAAGTCATAAGAATACTAAAAAATGACACCTCAATCCGAGCTGCGGTGAAGAAATTATGCACGTTTGAATTTGGGATAAGAATCCTGGGGTGAAAAGGGCAAATAGGAGAAAAAGAGTGTAATACCCCATAATTTTGCTTAATTTTAAATTACGTAAGTAGAGTAATTTAATGGGATTAGATGCGCGCTTTAATTAAATTACGTGAGTAGAGTAATTTAAATGTGATTAAATATGTTTGATTTAAATTACGTGAGTAGAGTAATTTAAATAGATATTATGTTAATAAAGATGAATATGCGTTAAAGAAACTTCACTAAGGTGAGTAGAAACTTTCAATGTTGATATGTACGGTCTAGTGACTATATGGACGTACCGGAAGTATCTCGTCAAAATTTAGGGATGAGAGTAGAAAAATGTTTACGAGACTCAAATGATAATTTAGAGTCCACGGTTGATTCCGAAAGGGTCGAATTAGTCAAAATAGTGTACCCGGGGGTACTAGTTGAGTGCCGGGTCATTTTCGGACTAAACCGGGACCACTCGGGGGAATTTTGGTCTCTTTACAATTATGGGAAAGAAGACCTACGAATTTTGAAGCTCTAAATCTGATTATAAGAGTGGTGGCTAGGGTTAGGCAATGAGAGTTACACCATAGCCATTAGAGAAGAGAGAGAGAGGCAAATTCCTAAGGCAAAAGTAGGAAGGAGGGATCATCTTAGGAGGATTTCACCACAAGGATTGTTGGGAAGGAGGATTGGAGTATCAATATCATCAATCATCATCAACAACCACGAAATCAGACCCTACAAATCTTAAGGCAAGTGGTTATTTGCAAAATAATTGAGTTATAATACCCATGATTAAGCTTGAGGAAGAACATGATTTTTATGATATTCTTGGGAACAAACAATTGATAATAATCCATGATTGATTAGGATTTGCATGTAGGACGTTTTTGAATTACCAAGTATGTTTATATCATAGAAAACCTGATGAGAAATTCGTAAGAAAATCTGGAATTTGGATGAAAAATATAAAGAATGCATTTTTAGGGTTCTTGAATATTAGTGAGATTTTCAGTGAATTTGGCCAAGATTTATAATAATTTTGTTGTTTTAAATCGTTAGTAATCATCCCAGAATATGTAGGAATGATTAGAAATTGTTG
Source organism: Sambucus nigra (assembly GCA_949130495.1). Classification (NCBI taxonomy): domain Eukaryota; kingdom Viridiplantae; phylum Streptophyta; class Magnoliopsida; order Dipsacales; family Adoxaceae; genus Sambucus; species Sambucus nigra. Next base: position 262,726,789 of record OX422210.1, read on the forward strand.
GTTGTGAATATGATGGCCTATCATGAAAGTTAGAGATGTAAAAATGGTGAAACCCGTAGGAAGAAGATGAACTGGGTCTGTCACTGCTCGATCGATCGATCGACCCTTGAATGTCGATCGATCGAAGCAGTCGATCGATCGACCATCTTCCTTCGATCGATCGACCCTGTCTGAACTATAGAAAATTGTGTAGAAATTTCTTTAATTGCCGTTACTTAATGGGAACCTTAGAATTGATATTTTTCCTATGAGGGGGCTTGGAAATTTCCAGTAGGTGTACCATTAGGTTCCTCCACTAATGATTGAGTAGGAATGTTGGAGAAATGGAATGACGATAGAACGATTGACTTGGCCGTGAGTTGAAATAGTTAATTTAATTACGGAAAGAGTGAGACTTAATTCCGGAAAGAAAATACCAGTAGGTTAAAATTAACTTAACTACTGAATTAAGGGAGGGGTAACTAGGACCCTTAGAGTTACGCGAATACTCGAATAAATACAATAGTGAGAGAAATTGTAATTAATAAGTACGGAGAATATAAGTAAAATATATTACGTACGGGTATGATTTATTAGGTCGAGTGTGTACCTACTATATCTATATAAATAGGTTTGGGTTAAGAGAATATTACCTAAACTAATTATGTTAGGGTCGATGTGACATTCCGAACTAACATAAAGTTATTATATATTTGGGGTCGATGTTAATGCCGAACCAAACTTTGAACTGGTGCCGCGATGAAAGAGTCCCGAACCAGAATATGTGTATATATTTATATTTGTAGATAGTTGGGGTCGATGGATCATTCCGAACCAACTTTCACTTGGAGTCGATGAATTATTCCGAGCCAAGGGTCCTTTGTGTGTAATAAAAGGATATATTAGAGGTAACTAATATTAAATACATTGTTATGGGACAAAATGTTTCTATGTGCATAATCTACAAATTGAGAATAGTAGTCAATGAAACGATATGTAAATGTCTTAGTAATAATTTATAACATGATGAAATTATTACATGAATAAGGACAACGAACAGTAAATGAGTTAACTACGGTTATGGAAAGTATAATTAGGTAGACTAAGTATCCTCGATAGTTACGTACTACGTAAGAGAGGTGAGGAAGTTCAAGGGAGTGTGCGAAACCTTAATATGTGTAATCAATAACTTAATTGTGATAACTGCTTGCAAAATATTTTCAAATGTTTTGAGTACTAACTTTTGCTATGTAAAATTTTAAAAACCTTTTAGGTGCCCAGCCACAAGGACACCCAGCTTGATTTCATGTCAGAGATCTGGGAGCTGCAGCCAGTGTGGAGGTTGCAGGGATTGTTTAGACGCTTCCTCTTTTTCATTTCTAGTGCAAGATCTCAGTTTTATTATTTCTAGTTGGAACATGTCGTTCAACCTTTACTATTACAGTTTATTCTAGTTATGGAATCGTAGTTGTCTTTTTGGGCCGTGGTTTACGGCAAGACTTTATTTGCTTTCAGATTATTTTTATGTACTGAGCATTCATATCTAGTTTTGGTAATGTGTGGTTTGGAATATTTGTTGTTTAAGAAAGATAAAATTTGGCACCCGTTTTAATTTCATTTAGGTGGTTAGTAATTTTAAAAGGCGTTCGACGGTGATGCTAAGAATGAACCATTTAAGAAACCTGTTTATATTAAAATAAGGCTTGATCACCCAAGGTTTAATTAGGCGGGGTGTCATAGATGGTATCAGAGCATCAGGTTCTAGTGTCCATAGGATCTGTACGGCTTACTACGATTCAGCGTTACGTTTGTTGTATTAGAGCCCTACTATTAGGATTGTTGATAAAAATTTCCAACTGTTGCGTTATCGTACTTCTGCTCTTAAATTTTGTATAAACTGTGTACTTATACAATTTGAATCTTATTTCAGATGCCGCCAAGGAGACTGAGAGCAGAGAGGGCTGAAGCCAGAGAGGAGGTGAGGGAGGCTCATCAGGAGCCACAGGTACCGATACCACCACCTCCACCCGAGCTAATCTCCACTACTCAGGTTGCAGTGATAGTGGCTCAGGCAGTTGAGACAGCGATGAGGGCAATGGTAGCCCACTTTCCACAGCCCCAAGTACCTCCCCCTGTGGCACCGAAGTGCGATTTCCGGCAGGACCATCTACTTGGCAACGAGTCAGGGAGACATTTCAGAAGGGGCACCCACCCGAGTTTCAGGGCAGTACTGATATAGTGGAAGCATGCAACTGGAAGAAGAATATCCAGCTCCACTTGCGCATGCTAGAGTGCACCGGAGTACAGGAACAGATGCTAGCCACTTTCCGTCTGTCAGGAGCGGCCCTACAGTGGTGGGAGTCAGTTACCACCACCAAGGAGAGAGATACTTTGACTATTTCCGAGTTTTGGGTGCGATTTGACCGCAAGTATTTCCCTTCAGCAGTAGAGTCTGAGATGAGAAAGAAGTTTAGCGAAGTGGTTCAGGGTGATCGCTCAGTTGCTGACTACGAGGAAGAGTTTACCCGCTTGGCCAATTTTGTGCCAAACTAGGTGAGCAATGAGGAGAGGAAGAAGTCCAAATTTATGGAGGGCCTAACCTGGAGAATCAGACAGCATTTAATTGGTAATTCGGCATTGGTAACCTACACAGATGTCGTCAATGCCGCTCTATTACACTGTCAGGATCACCGTTTTCATACTAAGGGATGTAAGAGGGGTGAGCCTAGCCAACCGGGCAAGGTGGATGGAGGTAGTGGCAGCAGCGCAACACAGCAGCAGGCAGCGGGACAGTTGGGGCAGGATTCCCGACGGGGGAACCCTGCCAAGAAATTTAAGCACGGGAAGTATCGCTTCGACCGACAGGGCCATCAGGGTCCTCAGCAACCAGTCCCTCAAGGTCGACAGGGCCAGGGTAATCAAAATGGGGGACAACAAGGCCATGGGCGACAGGGCCAACGTCAGGGCCAACAGGGCCAAGGACAAAGACAGTTTCAGGGGCAGTGCTTCACTTGTGGTCAGCAGGGTCACAAGAGCAGAAATTGTCCACAGCAAGACCGGGCACAACAGCAAGGTGCCCAATAGGGGCAGCAGGCACCATTAGCCCCAGCAGCAGTACAGGCCCCACAGCCAGGGCAGATGAAGTATGGACGTGTGTTCAACATCCGTGACATTCCATTTCAACCGGCACCACCAGCGCCGCCGGCAGTTGCGGGTATGTTTCCTATTCATGGGCTTGAGGGGAATATTTTGTTTGACACAGGGGCGACACATTCGTTTATTTCCACTAGATTTGCACGGGCAGCCGGCCTATTAGCGACAGCAGACACTCATCTTATGTGTGTGGAGTCACCGATGGGTAGTGGGTCCCTTATACACTCGATTTGTAAGGGTGTGGACATTATGGTCGGGAGTTTGAGTCTAGCGGTGGACCTTCTAGTGCTGGATATAGAGGGATATGATGTCATCCTAGGCATGGATTGGTTGGCACATAATAGGGCAATGGTAGATTGTTATGAGAGGACCATCGTGTTCGCCATCCCGGGGCAGGAGATGTTCCTTGTGGCAATGCCACTTCCCGAGGGAGGATCGCGAACTCATTTATATTATATTGAGGAGGAGACCTCACATGGGGTTGTCATTTCTCTGGACTCAATCCCTGTGGTGAGAGATTTTGAGGATGTCTTTCAGGAGATACCAGGGTTACCACCTAGCAGAGAGATAGAGTTCGTGATTGATCTAACACCGGGGACGAGACCGATTGCCAGAGCACCATATCGCATGGCTCCTTCGGAGATGCGGGAACTGAGAGAGCAAATTCAGCAACTATTAGGACAGGATTTTATTCGACGGAGTACATCGCCATGGGGTGCGCCAGTACTGTTTGTAAAGAAAAGGGATGGTTCACTTCGTCTGTGCATAGATTACAGAGAGCTGAACAAAGTAACGATACATAATAAGTATCCATTACCAAGGATTGACGACTTGTTTGATCAATTGAGAGGGGCTTCATACTTCTCAAAGATCGATTTGAGATCAGGTTACCACCAATTGCGCATTCGTGAAGAAGATGTACCTAAGATCGCTTTCCTGTCGCGGTACGGGTCATATGAGTTCAGAGTGATGCCTTTTGGGCTAACTAATGCACCGACAGTATTCATGGATCTCATGAACAGGGTATTCAGGGAGTTTTTGGATCAGTTTGTGATTGTATTCATAGACGACATTCTGATTTACTCCCGTACGGAGGAGGAGCACGCAGAACACTTACGATTGGTCCTACAGACATTGCGGAACCATCAGTTATACGCCAAATATGAGAAGTGTGGATTTTGGCTTCGGGAGGTGCAGTTCCTAGGCCACGTCGTATCTAGCAGGGGCATTGCTGTTGACCCGAGTAAAGTATCGGCGGTGAGGGAGTGGGGACAGCCCACGACACCGACAGAAATTCGCAGTTTCTTGGGATTGGCTGGTTATTATCGTCGCTTCATCATGGGATTCTCACAAATTGTTGGACCATTGACAAATCTGACTCGGAAGGGGATTCCCTTCGTATGGAGTGATAGTTTCCAGTTAGCATTTGATGAATTGAAAGACAAGTTGACATTAGCCCCCGTTCTTACCTTGCCTAAGAGCGGAGTGGAATACCGAGTCTATACTGATGCGTCCTTACAAGGACTTGGGGGTTTGTTACAGTAGGAGGAGAAAGCTATAGCTTATGCATCACGAAAGCTAAAGCCACATGAGAAGAACTACCCCACCCATGACCTCGAGTTGGCAGTAGTTGTTTTTACTTTGAGGATTTGGAGACACTATCTTCTGGGCGAGCAGTTCACGTTATTCACGGATCATAAGTCTTTGCAATATCTGTTCACTCAGAAGGACCTGAACATGAGGCAGAGAAGGTGGCTTAAATTCGTGAAGGACTACCAATTTGATATACAGTATCATCCTGGTAAGGCTAACGTGGTGGCAGATGCGCTAAGTAGAAGACCTACCGGAGAGTTAGCAGAAGTTTGGAAGGCAAAGTGGAGTGAGCTCCGACACGAGGATGATATGGCGAGAGCATGTATGGCAGTTCTAGCTATCACTTTCGAAAACGTTACGCGGATAGTGAGGGCACAGGCAGAAGACCCTTTTTGTCAGGATAAAGTACGGTAGTTACTGGCCAAGGGGGCATAGTTCTACTCCATCAGTTCAGAGGGTGGACTACGTTTCAACGGTAGACTGATAGTACCCGAAGATGATGATTTGAGGCATGCCGTTATGACAGAGTCACACGGGTCAAAATTCTCGGTACATCCAGGTGGGGACAAAATGTACCTGGAAATGCGACGAGTATATTGGTGGTCAGGTATGAAACGAGATATTGCAGAATTTGTCTCAAAGTGTGTTACATGCCAACTCATAAAAGTCGACCATCAGAGACCTTCAGGGATGCTACAACCACTAGAGATTCCCGTGTTGAAGTGGGAGAGTATCTCAATGGATTTTATTACCGGGTTACCAACCTCGTAGAAGGGCCACGATTTCATATGGGTGATAGTGGATCGTTTGACTAAGGTCGCACATTTCTTACCGGTTCATACGGATTATGATACTATGCGGTACGCGCAGCTTTTTATTTCAGAGATTGTTAAGCTGCACGGAGTTCCTATTAATATCGTGTCGGACCGAGATAAGATATTTGTGTCGCACTTTTGGCAGAGTTTTCAGGAGGCCATGGGCACCGACTTACGATTGAGTACGGCATATCACCCACAGATGGACGGCCAGACGGAAAGAGTAAACCAGATGTTAGAGGACATGCTGAGAATGTGTATTCTAGATTTTGGGGGAAATTGGGAGCCATATCTTCCTTTGGTGGAGTTTGCGTATAATAACTCTTACCAATTCACTATTGGCATGGCTCCATTCGAGGCGCTTTACGGGAGGCCTTTTCGTTCACCCGCTTGTTGGTTAGAGGTGGGGGATAACAAACTTTTAGGGCCAGAGATGATACAGGAGACTTCCTCCAAAATAGAGTTGATTCGAGGACGTATTCGAATAGCCCAGGATAGGCAGAAGAGTTATGTTGACGCCGGTAGGAGACATGTGGAATTAGATGTGGGAGACCAGGTGTTAATTCGAGTATCTCCTATGAAAGGGGTTATGAGGTTTGGCAAAAAGGGGAAGTTAGCACCGAGATATGTGGGTCCGTTTCCTATCATTGAGAGAGTGGGACCGGTAGCTTACAGATTGTGACTCCCTGAGCATCTTCAGCGAATACACGATGTGTTCCATATGTCGTCGCTGAAGAAATATAAGAGGAGCGAGAGAGATTTCTGGCACATTCCACTGGAGGAGATCAATTTGCAGCCAGATATCTCGTATGAAGAAAGACCCGTGGCTATCCTGGATTATAGTGAGCGCAAACTAAGATCCAAGGTGGTACCCTTAGTGCGAGTACAGTGGGAACATCACAATATGGATGAGTCCACTTGGGAACGGGAAGAGGATATGCGAGAACAATATCCAGAATTATTCATAGCAGGTATTTTTCTAATTTCGAGGACGAAATTCCTTTTGTAAGGGGGGAAGTATGTAATACCCCGTAATTTTGCTTAATTTTAAATTACGTAAGTAGAGTAATTTAATGGGATTAGATGCGCGCTTTAATTAAATTACGTGAGTAGAGTAATTTAAATGTGATTAAATATGTTTGATTTAAATTACGTGAGTAGAGTAATTTAAATAGATATTATGTTAATAAAGATGAATATGCGTTAAAGAAACTTCACTAAGGTGAGTAGAAACTTTCAATGTTGATATGTACGGTCTAGTGACTATATGGACGTACCGGAAGTATCTCGTCAAAATTTAGGGATGAGAGTAGAAAAATGTTTACGAGACTCAAATGATAATTTAGAGTCCACGGTTGATTCCGAAAGGGTCGAATTAGTCAAAATAGTGTACCCGGGGGTACTAGTTGAGTGCCGCGTCATTTTCGAACTAAATCGGGACCACTTGGGGGAATTTGGTCTCTTTACAATTATGGGAAAGAAGACCTACGAATTTTGAAGCCCTAAATCTGATTATAAGAGTGGTGGCTAGGGTTAGGCAATGAGAGTTACACCATAGCCATTAGAGAAGAGAGAGAGGCAAATTCCTAAGGCAAAAGTAGGAAGGAGTGATCATCTTAGGAGGATTTCACCACAAGGATTGTTGGGAAGGAGGATTGGAGTATCAATATCATCAATCATCATCAACAACCATGAAATCAGACCCTACAAATCTTAAGGCAAGTGGTTATTTGCAAAATAATTGAGTTATAATACCCATGATTAAGCTTGAGGAAGAACATGATTTTTATGATATTCTTGGGAACAAACAATTGATAATAATCCATGATTGATTAGGATTTGCATGTAGGACGTTTTTGAATTACCATGTATGTTTATATCATAGAAACCTGATGAGAAATTCGTAAGAAAATCAGGAATTCTGATGAAAAATATAAAGAATGCATTTTTAGGGTTCTTGAATATTAGTGAGATTTTCAGTGAATTTGGCCAAGATTTATAATAATTTTGTTGTTTTAAATCGTTAGTAATCATCCCAGAATATGTAGGAATGATTAGAAATTGTTGGTTGTGAATATGATGGCCTATCATGAAAGTTAGAGATGTAAAAATGGTGAAACCCGTAGGAAGAAGATGAACTGGGTCTGTCACTGCTCGATCGATCGATCGACCCTTGAATGTCGATCGATCGAAGCAGTCGATCGATCGACCATCTTCCTTCGATCGATCGACCCTGTCTGAACTATAGAAAATTGTGTAGAAATTTCTATAATTGCCGTTACTTAATGGGAACCTTATAATTGATATTTTTCCTATGAGGGGACTTGGAAATTTCCAGTAGGTGTACCATTAGGTTCCTCCACTAATGATTGAGTAGGAATGTTGGAGAAATGGAATGACGATAGAACGATTGACTTGGCCATGAGTTGAAATGGTTAATTTAATTACGGAAAGAGTGAGACTTAATTCCGGAAAGAAAATACCAGTAGGTTAAAATTAACTTAACTACTGAATTAAGGGAGGGGTAACTAGGACCCTTAGAGTTACGCGAATACTCGAATAAATACAATAGTGAGAGAAATTGTAATTAATAAGTACGGAGAATATAAGTAAAATATATTACGTACGGGTATGATTTATTAGGTCGAGTGTGTACCTACTATATCTATATAAATAGGTTTGGGTTAAAAGAATATTACCTAAACTAATTATGTTAGGGTCGATGTGACATTCCGAACTAACATAAAGTTATTATATATTTGGGGTCGATGTTAATGCCGAACCAAACTTTGAACTGGTGCCGCGATGAAAGAGTCCCGAACCAGAATATGTGTATATATTTATATTTGTAGATAGTTGGGGTCGATGGATCATTCCGAACCAACTTTCACTTGGAGTCGATGAATTATTCCGAGCCAAGGGTCCTTTGTATGTAATAAAAGGATATATTAGAGGTAACTAATATTAAATACATTGTTATGGGACAAAATGTTTCTATGTGCATAATCTACAAATTGAGAATAGTAGTCAATGAAACGATATGTAAATGTCTTAGTAATAATTTATAACATGATGAAATTATTACATGAATAAGGACAACGAACAGTAAATGAGTTAACTACGGTTATGGAAAGTATAATTAGGTAGACTAAGTATCCTCGATAGTTACGTACTACGTAAGAGAGGTGAGGAAGTTCAAGGGAGTGTGCGAAACCTTAATATGTGTAATCAATAACTTAATTGTGATAACTGCTTGCAAAATATTTTCAAATGTTTTGAGTACTAACTCTTGCTATGTAAAATTTTAAAAACCTTTTAGGTGCCCAGCCACAAGGACACCCAGCTTGATTTCATGTCAGAGATTTGGGAGCTGCAGCCAGTGTGGAGGTTGCAGGGATTATTTAGACGCTTCCTCTTTTTCATTTCTAGTGCAGGATCTCAGTTTTATTATTTCTAGTTGGAACATGTCGTTCCACCTTTACTATTACAGTTTATTCTAGTTATGGAATTGTAGTTGTCTTTTTGGGCCGTGGTTTACGGCAAGACTTTATTGGCTTTCAGATTATTTTTATGTACTGAGCATTCATATCTAGTTTTGGTAATGTGTGGTTTGGAATATTTGTTGTTTAAGAAAGATAAAATTTGGCACCCGTTTTAATTTCATTTAGGTGGTTAGTAATTTTAAAAGGCGTTCGACAGTGATGCTAAGAATGAACCATTTAAGAAACCTGTTTATATTAAAATAAGGCTTGATCACCCAAGGTTTAATTAGGCGGGGTGTCACAAAGAGGACAAAAGAGCACTTAGGGACCAAAAGTACATGAACCGGTTCGGATTTCAGAGTGAACCGGATCGACTTGAGAACTGGTTCGGGTCCTTGGGGCGAATGGGTTCGAAAAACCTGTTTCATTAATACGGGAATTATAATTTTCTCCTTTTTTTAGCTAAAAGAGTTGTGTTAGTTGAGGACTCTTCTAAACAACTTAGAGACCTATATAAACATGTATTAGGAGTCTTTAACCTTTTTTTATTAACGATAAGATTATGGAGGTAGAGGAACATCTAGAGAAATATTTAGTACTTTTCACGCATGCAACTTCAATAAAGAGCTGATTATTTCTGGTTTCAAAGCTTGGTTTGTGTATGTTCTTACTTCTCTAACATTTTAGTAATATTATTTACTTGATTTCTTCTTATTTTGATATTTTGTCGGGACGACTATTATGGGTATCTTAACTTCGTTTGCCCTCGGTAATTCGACTGTTTGAGGGTATAATACATGTATTAATAATCTTGTCATTCACGTTAAATCATTTATTAACTAGATATTGTGCGGAGTAAAATCCTCATATATTTAGTTCTTTGAAAAATTTATTGTATTCTTCAAGTTATAAATATAGTTTTTGCATTTGTTAGTTCGTTTTCTTTAGTTACATAGAAAATTGCATAACAAATCATCACCTTTTATTTTTAGTTTCGTGAGCCGATAATTAGGTTTTATTCGCCTTCCCTTAGTAGTTGTTATGATTTTGTCATATTCCCTGAGGATTGACCCCGACTCACCGAGATTATTATTTGAGCAATCGACTTACACTTGAGCCGTAGTTACACGCACTGAACATAGTTTTTGCGTCGCTTCATTACCCTTGAGTCCCAAGTCTAGGTTTTTTCATTTTATTTTCTTTTTTTCAGTGTTAGGCCAAAGGTCGTTTTTGTTAATGTAGGATTTTGACCATTTATTAATGATTAATGGGAAAATGTATTTTGTTCATTTTTGTTTCTATTTTTTGCTTTCTGGATGGATTGTTCTTGATACCAACATAATATGAATATAACTTTGTGTTGAACGGTAGGTCTGTGACTGACTCCCAACATTTCTATGAAAGTCTGAAAAATAAAAAAGTTAACATTGTCATTTACAAGTTTGACCGATAAATCTCACAATTAATTAACATATCAAATTGATAATTTAATTAATTGAAATTGAGTATTTAACAAGTTAAATTAGTCAGTTAACATTCTTATTCAACAGATAAAAATAACATGGTATTTTAATCCAACCATTATTTTAAACTCGTTGTAATTCAATGGGAAGATTTAACCTATCACTTATATATCTAAAGTTTATCAGTTGTAATTGGACCGACTTTCCATACTTATATTTTTTGCCCTGTATTATTATAAGCAAGGGGGATATATTAAGATGGTCTATTCTAGGATGACCTTGATGGTTACATGCCTATTCTACACAAGACCAACTTATTATAAGTCATAACACATATCTTTAGGTGGATTTGTGCATATTCTAGGAAAATCAATCCATTCTTAGGTTGTACCACCATTTTTAGGTGAATTTTTACCTGTTGTATGTGAAACTGACGCATTCTATGTTGTAACGCCCATTATTAAGGTGGGTTTATGCTTGTTCGAGGATGACCAACCCATTATTAGGTCTTTCCAAAGTTTCTAGTTTTTTTTATATTTTAGGCAAACCGGTTTATTTATAAGTCCTACCACTCATTCTTAGGTGGGTGGGTTCCTGTTCTAGGCTACCAACCCATACTTAGGCCATTTTTAGGTAGATTTTTGCCTATTCTATATGAGATTGACTTATTTAAAATCGTACTGCCCATTCTTAAGTGGGTCTGTCAAATTGAGTGTTTGAATAATAATCGAATATAAACTAATTAGGCCAACGAATTGTAAACTTTATTGCTAAAATAAAATTAAATAATTCTTCTACTAAGGACTAAGGTATACTAAGCTAACTTCTTTAATGATATAATTTCCTCATGTTCATGCCATTTCATGATCCAATGACAGGTGTTCCATCTATCTGTTCAAAGTGGTAGGAATCGTTTCCTCTTATTAATTTTCCATCAAATGGATTTCTTGACCCTGATAGCAATGATCTGAGTACCAAGTCAACCAATTCAAACTATCATACCTTGACCCTTTAGTTCATGTTCTTATTAAGCTCTTGTTAGTATGTTGTAAGGTGGATGAGAACTTGCTCCCTCTTTTCTTCTATGAGATTCAACTCATTAATAAGTTAGTCATCACTGCGGTTGTCCTCATAGATTCCAAAACCAAGTGTATGTAGGCAGATTTCTACAAGGATGAAGACCTCCATGCCAAAAGACATGGCATAAAGATTATCAGCAGTGGACCTTTTTAGAGTAGTTTTGTAGGCCCAAAGAACATATAGGAGTTCATCCGCCCATTATCCCTTGGCATTCTTTAGTCGTTGCTTAATTCCGATGAGGAGAGTCTTGATGAAGATTTCAGTATGTACGTTTCACAATGGGAAGACCAATGAAGTATAGTGGTTGCGTATCCAATACTCTAAAAAATAATTCAATAAAATATGAATTATCGAATCGGGTATGACACAAAATCTCTAAAAATCCCAAATTCAGTAATGATGTTCCTCCAAAAAAATCTCCTAGTACCATCTTCTCTGATGTGGGACAAGGGCTATGATTCATTCCAATTGGCAAAGTAATCGGTCAGAGTGATAAAGATCTTATGGATTCCTAGGTCCCTTGATAGTGGACTGACTATATCCATACCACCCTAGGAAAATGGCAAATTTTAAGAGGATTTAGTAGCCCGTCAGTTGCCTAATGATTTATGTGAGCTGCTGGCATTTGGGTCACTTTTTGATGAATTTGACTACACCCTTTTGCATGAAGGGCCACCAATATCCTTATGATATTTCTTAGTCACCCTCTAGTATGCGATCCATAATTTCCTTCATTAATCTCGTTAAGAATCTCATCTACCTGGTCTGGATGCACACATTTGAGATGAGGGCCATTGAATAATCATCAGTAAAGACAAAAATTTGAATCAATACAAAAATTAATCTTTCACTTTCATGTTATGAGCATGCTTCTTATTGACTAGAATCTCTTCATTCATAATGTAAGCGATGATTGGATCCATTCAGCTAGGTTTCTAATCAATATCCATAGACAAAGCTTACAATTTTGTCTCCTTTATATGTCCATTCGATCGATGTATTCCACTTTGATCATCCTCTCCAAATCAATATTAATCGCTAAATCTATATCTGCAAAGACGTTAGCATGACTATTGTTGTTACTAGGAAATATGTTTATACCGATTTGAGGACCTGAATAGTCTCTTTACTTTGTCTTTGTAGGTTAGCATCTTAGGAACACTATCTTCGTAATTTTGATTAGTTGGTTGGTTAAAAGACATGAATCACAATGTAGAGGTAGTCGAGAAAAGGTTAAAAAAATATCCAATTAATACCGCTTACTTAGTATGTAGTCAAGTAGTTCATATGATCTTTTTTTTTCTCCAAAAGGTCCTGTGAAAAAATATTTTGGCTCTAATAGGTCTGATTTAAAAACAAATAGTGAATATTTTCTACATGTATAAATAGGACCTATTTAGAAAAATTGTTTTGATAGGGAAAATTATGAAATTACTTGTATAAAGTGAACTTATTTGTCAAGCTTCCTAAAAAAATCCTTAATGTTAGGTGCAATGTTAATAGTTTGATTACCAATGGCATGGTTGAAATTCTAATACAGTTTGAATGAAATTAAGAACCTTTGTAATGATTAGAAAGATTTCTATGAATCTTCACGTAAACGGACTGGTATCTCTTGCTATCTCCATGACCACAAGTTCAAAACATGTATGCCTCACACCCTCATTCTTAAAGTGTTTGACTTTTTTTCTCTAAAATATTGAATTCCTTTTTTCAACTTAAACTTCGTTTTTGTTTTGGGTTCTACATAAACTAACCTTACATGAAAGTCTAAGGTTCATATCTCCTAGAATAACTAAACGAAGGCTTCAGAAAATGAAAGTCCACACCATTGTGTATAATTAAGATAATTTTGATGTTATTTTGTTTAATTTTTTTATTCATATTTAACAAGGTCACTTTATGAGGACAAAAAATGAACTAAGGGAATTTAAAAGCTATTTTGTAATTAAATTTAGGTTATTAGTGAACATTTGACCATTTTATATTGTCAAAATTGATTAAACTCGTTTTTAATTGGGGGGGGGGGGGGTGCTAAGAAAAAAATAAAATGTTAGGGCACCAAGTGAGTTGATTTCCAAGTACAACCTATTCTTAAGTCATCTCCAGTGATCATTTCCATCTACACAAATTTCTATGATTGAAATATAAGTTTTCTACAACGGGGCTTTCTATGTCTTCTATCCTTATACGACAGTAAGAGTCAAGGATAGAAATTTTCAAGTAGAAATAATTTAGAGATATTCTAATATTGACATATAAAATATAAATAATTTTAAAAATAGCACCATCAAAGATACTTTTTAAAAAAATATTTCCGTCGATATAAAAATAATTGACAAATCATATGAAATTTCTAAAAATAAAGTAGAAAGACAATATCATTGGAGATGGCCTCACATGGCCAAACCTGAATTTGAGTAAATTATCTCCAAATTTAGTTGGGAAAAAAGGGGTAAAACTTATTTTAACAATCGCTTGAATTTACCTTAACCAATTTAACTCATTTTACACTTGAAAATGGTCTTAACAAGGGCATTTCACCGAATTCGTGTCGGCCCTGAGGCAATTGTACAAAGTGCAACATTTTGCTGATTCATTAGAGAAGGTTTTTTTTTAAGATACACAAATTCTTTTTAGATCGCCTAAATCTTTAAAAACTGTTCACTTTTTAAAAATATTTAAAAAGACTTTTATATCCGTTTTAGAAACCCCCGATAGAATTTGTCAAGATTTGCTTGAAGGGCGACACTATTTATAACTCACAAAGTGCAGAAGACATCAAAGTACTACACAGTGCCTCAAAAGTGAAAAAGACATTAAAAAACCTCAAATATTCATCATGAATAACACATAAAATCCACAAAACACACATACTTCTTCACACTAGAATTTGAAGCGTATTCATACTTATCACCATATACACCTTTTTACAATATACCCCTTTTCAAATATATTTTCAACTTGGCATCTTAATTTATGTCCTCATAAACCCCAAAACATCTCAAGATCCCTATTTCATCAAAACATATTGCTTGTTAAGGTGGGAAAAATTAACTTAAATCTAATAATCCATATAATACATACATCCTTCACCCTTTTTATTCCACCACCGATAATATTAACACTGTCGCTACCATCCAAGGTTACCAATGGGGGTTACTGTTATTTAAAATTCATTTATGTGCGTTTGTGTATTTTATCAAAAATTAAAATATGAAATAAATCATATTTATGCAATAAAATTAATACCACTGACAAACGAAGAAGATGATCGAGTCAAGTGTTTGACACTCTCTCCTTAAGACAAAATTCACTCCCGCTACGGTGCTTGCGGTAATAAACAATGAGCGTTTGCCTCTCAGGATAAAATGGTCTCGACACGCGCAAGAAGCACTTCAGTGTACGTGTCCCACGAACCAATTATGTTTGATACTCTATCCAGCTCGATCGGGAATGGAAAGTATTGAAAATATATTTTCTCTCCTTTTTTCTCTCTTTAAAAAATGAATACAAGTCTTGTATTTATAGAAAATAAGGTGTTTGTTTCATGAAAAGACATGTCTTTAGGAAACAGCCACTTTAGGGACATTTTTCATGAACTGTCACAACTTATGGTGAATAGTCATGACCTTTAGGGACGGTTCTGAAAAACAGTCACTATATAGTGAACAGTCAGAACCTTTAGCTACAATTATGAAAATTCGTCCTAGAAAATAAAAAATATTCCCAATAAAATTCATACATAAATGGGGCACTTTGATACCAAATTTCTTATTCATCATTTATCTGTTTTAAACAAATAAATATATCGTGTGACTCGTCATGCTACAAGGAACGTGCGTACTTGGTCCTACTTTGACCAATATATTAATTTGGTCATAAAATAATTTGTGTAAGAACACAATATTTTCCAACAATCCCCCACATGAATGAAAATTGGGTGATGAATCAAATGAACATGAAGACAAATTACACAGAGTATCGGTGGAAAAGAGCTGCATCGGTAAAGATAGCTTTTGGCCTTGAATCTTTCCTAGTGAGAGACTATCGGGTTTACTGGCCAATCAATGAACGTGATGTCTTGAATTGATCAACATTTTTGTGTAAACCGAGACAATAGAATTCACACAGTCCTTCTCCTAACATTCTTGGCTCTCATTGTTGTGTCTGTTTTGGCCTTGGACACATCCTGGTTTCATGAGTGTGTTAGAGAATTTAACAATGTAGCCGTTGGTTATTCTCGTAGAAGTGGCCCCTTCTCACTCACATAGGTGATTTCTATAAAGAGTATCCTTCTAATACCCCACTTGACCCATATGTTCAAGATATAGAAATCATTAAAATAAAATTTATCCTGTTACACGCGGCAGATAGTGCACTGACTCATCCTAGGAATGGGAGGAAGAATTTATTTTCTTCTCAGTGCTAATTGAATTGCACATAATTAGGTTTTCTCGTTGAACCTAATTCTTGGGATCTCCAGTCATTTAGGTTGGGTTTCCATTATGGCAATTATTTTAGGTTTTAACCGGATGTAAGCCCATTCCCGTTGATGAAATTCTCATACTCTCTCGTTAGCGGATCCGTAATGAATTTATTAGGCCTAATTTTATCACTAACAAATAAATATTTCTTTATGGTCTTATGTCATGACTAATAAGTCATGACTTGCCAAATTACTTTATGCCTTTTCAAGCAATGATTTCCAATTGCAAGAACATGCATTAGAATTGTTATCTCAAATCATCCTCTTTAAAATTGTCAAGGTACCTTGCTTTCTAGGAAATAATATTCATATTCCATCATAAGAGGATTTCCAAACATTAACACCTCTAATCGTGCTAATATATCACTCGGAATACGAGTCTCGAAAGTCATATATTGTTTAAAAATATATTCATAATTTCCTAATGTTTATGTCATTTGTCACTTATATCTTAGTATCGATACTGAACGACTCATTTGTACTTGAGACTCTTTGATCCATTATCTTTATTATAAAGATTTGTGTACATGCTTAATCATTTCCAACCTTGGAATATAATCAAAGTACTTAAGTATTAATTATCGTTCAATTAATGAAGTATACACTTCTCTAGACAAATGCATATTGGAAATTTGTTTCTATTTTTGGATAGAAATTATAGCCTTAAAAAATACCCCCACATTTATCATAATTAATACAAAGGTTCTCAACCTTTCCCATAAAATTTTTATTGTGGGTTAATGTGTTGAGAATATAACTCATAGAAAACACAATACTTCCCCCACAATTTCAAACATAAATTTGAAATTATACAAAATTGATACATTTATTATCAACCTCCAACCGCTTTATTTTTCTTTAAAATGAAATGATATTAATGTTTATTTGGACCAACACATATGTCCATTTAGAAGGTATACATTCATTTCATTCTAAATAAATTTTAGTTGAGATAAGTTTCTCTACTTTAGTCATTTCGACATTTAATGGTATATTCCTTATTGTTCCATAGGCCTACAAAAGCACTTGTGACAATTCTTAGTATTAAACTAAAGTTGTGTCACACATAATTTATATGCCTCAAAACCATTTGAACATATTCTATGATTATGGACTTTAAAATTATCATAATATAAAATATGCAATTTGGTTACTTGCCGCCTAAGTCTCCAATGAGACCATAATTTGATTCTACCTTCTTTAAAGCAGTTGTGAAACCGCTCGGTTCTGAATCCCTTGATCATTTATATGGATTTATGATTTAGTTCTATACCATCTTTAAAGCAACCGTTAAACTGCTCGGTTCTGAATTTTGAATCATAAATTCAATAAATAAATTTGTAATCACGCCACACTAATTTGTCTCCATTGAAGAACACGTTCGACAAACGCATTAATTAGAAGTATAAAATTCTTTCAAAATGAATTTATACATTATGAAAAGGAATGTATCACTTTATATCAACTAAAGACTCTCATATCTATTGTAATATTCACTGAACTTTGCATTATTCAATATATTATCCAACTAATTGAGAATGTAAGACCTACCCATTCACGGTGTTTCTTATTTGTAGCATATTTTTCCATATAGACATGAAGTGGAGTAATATATTGAAATTAATCATATCCACTTTTTCAAATCTTTCGTCATGGAAAAATGAGCACCACGATATCAATACAAATTGTATTTATTTTTCATCAATGTTAACATCAATTGAATGTTACATAAAAATGTAATTCTTCATGAAACATCATGTTTAACAGAGCATGTTCCAATGATATTTTGATGAAAGTGTCTCACAAAATTGAGAGTGAAAGGGTCACCCCTAAAATTAAAAGTCGCATTATAAATATGTTATTTAAATATATGGTTAATGATATACAATCATGCCACAAATATCCAATAGACTTCTACACGTGAGAATAGTATGTCATTACACACCTCAATTTTCATTACAGGATATTAGGTCATCAGATGCCACAACGTGGTATCAACGATATAAAATTATACAAACATATTAAATTCCTCACCTATGGGAATTTTTAATACATTATGCGTGAATTTAATATTCTCAAATTTTCAACATGTTGGTTCACATCATTTTAAACAATAGTGCATATTCATATCTCTAAGAGTTGATATAATGCATGCATTGCAATGCTTAACATGCATACCAACAATAATGGACAATGCATTATATTTTCTTTTTCTCTTCATGACACGGGAGATTAAAACCAATTTAAATGTAATATCGAGATTACATGAATTATCACAACAATTAAAAATATATCACATTTCCGTTCATGTAATCTAATTTAATTTAGTGCACAATACAACAATGAATAACTAATTGTGTCACCATATTTCACTAAATGTGCTTTAATAGAATAACGCAAAAAATTATGTAATGACACTAAAATAATACTATCACGCATCCAAGTGAAATTATCACTATTAACTTTTGGGCTGCACCTTTTTCAGTTTTAGACATTCAAAGGAATGCCAATGAAATAGTCAAACTATTATTTACACACATCATATAATAAATAAGAACTATGTCCCTCAAACACTAATTGTCAAAACCATCATATTTAATGAGAGTTTCACTCACACACATACATATTATACATAATGCAATGAATGTAAAATACATTAAGCATAATAAGGAATACTTTTTATTTTAATTTTAAGTTTATGTGGGCTTCCATCACAAGTACACAAAGCATGTAAAAGTTTAAAATGATCCGATCATTTATAAATTACACACTACAAAAGTACATGGAAAACATTTTGACTTTTCAAATCAAAAGAAGTATTTCCATTTCTGAATAATAAAGTGAAGATAACATTCGCATACATATATATATATATATATATATATATATATATATATATATATATATATATATATATATATATATATATATATATATATATATATATAGAGAGAGAGAGAGAGAGAGAGAGAGAGGCTGGATCATATACGGACCTAGTTTACGGACCGCTACCATCCAAGAATTATCTAGGGACCGTTTTGTCTTTATTAGGACCACCTTTTAGGACCACGATGTCTTTTAACTTCTTCTAAGTTTTGGGGAATATCAATTCTTACCCCAATGATTTCTATGGTCTTTTAAGCTTATATTAAAGCCTAATTAATCTGGAAGTCTAAGTGTGGAAGTTTCAGGGCTACTGCTACTTCTCAAGCTTCTTCCGTCACTATCGTACTGGAGTTCTGAATAGCGAGGATTATCTATATAAATTGTTTCTTCAGGGAGTCTAGAAATTGAAATAGGTTTTGAGGGAAAATATTCTAGTCTTAAATACCTTATACGGTATCGCGGGTTTATCTGTCTAGTTTCTTTATATATTTGATTAATAATATCAATTATATCGTTGTCTATAAATTCGTCTAAATTATAATCACCTTAAGATGATAAAAATCTTTGGTATGTTCTAGGGGTTGCTGTCTCTACGTTTTTAAGGAGAGGGCGTATTCCTCCGGCTCTAATTAAAGTAGTCTTTGTTTCAGCTAACCGTTTACATCTAACAAATTTTAATACGTCTATACTGTCTTCGAGTATCCTAGTGTATTCTTGATATTTTTCAGGTCTTGATAGTTTTTCTGCAAAATCTTCAGTTCTTAATTTTTGTCTAAAGAGATCTGTAATACCCCGTATTTTTACAGCTTTTAAATTATGGGATTTATTAAATTTAATTGAGATAAATTAATTTAATTTTAATCCGGAATGTTGTTTTAAATATTTACTAGCGTGACGAGAGTTAGTAATTATTGGAAATTTATTATTTGTTGAATGTTACTGGATGAGTATAGTAATATATGAGATTTATTTTTATAATATTGTCACGTGTGAATAAAATGACAATTATAAAAATTTAGGTCGGGACGCGCCTATGTCGTGTCGGGACTAAATGTCGATTAATGAAAGTGAATATTTTATAGGGTGTTCGTATGGTTGTTTTGAGTGCGCCAACGTGTCCAAAAGGGTCGAGATAGTCAGAAAAGTGTACCCGGGGGTTTAGTTTGAGTCTCGGGGCTATTTTAGGCTTAATTAGTACCCCGGGAGGGCATTTTAGTCATTTTGTATTTTTGGGTAATTAAACCCACGAAAATTAAAAGGGTTATATAAGATATCTAGGTTGTCTTCTAGGGTTAGAACAACCAAAGGCAAGTGACGGCCATAGGAGAGGGAAGGAGAGAGCTTCCAAAGCAATCCAAGGCCCGAAATCCATCCGTTTGCACCGCCTCCACCACCAACGCGTAGATCGCGAGACGGGGAACGCAACCACACCAATTTTGGCACCAAACCAGACTTCTGAAAACCCCAGGCAAGTGTTTATCTTGCTTATTTTCGTTGATGCATCACTCATGTTAGTCTAGGGATGATTAGGGTGAGATTTATGGAAGAAAAACCCAATTTGAGATAGGAAATTGCATGTAGTGATGACTTAAATGATATTCTGGAAACCCTTTGTCATGTACAGGAGTGAACCACGAAATTATGATGTTTACAAGAAGGAAATTCTGGAAAATTCTGGTTAGAACCATGTTTAAGAGATTTCTAGGGTTCTTGATAATTATAATTATTTTTGGGCTGTTAATCCATGTTTAGTGATAGAAATCTACATGCTTTACGTTGGAAATATCTGGTACGATGATATAATGTTAGTAGTACAAATTTTGGGATGATTGAGATTGAAAAATATGGATTTGATGAAGGTTAGAAGATGAAACCCGTAACTGCAAATCTGCAGATTTCCGAAATACCTGTTTGATCGATCGATCGAGCCCCAGACCTCGATCGATCGACCCCTCCTGGTAGACTTAAGTTCCCCTTTTATAATTGTTGAATTGATTCGAAATGAAGAAAACTCCTTAGACATCCTTGTTAAGATAATTTGGGAGATAATGATGACCAGTAAGATTCATTAATGAATAAGAGACCTTTAATGTAAGGCGAAATCTATATTTTTGGGATATCTTACATGAAAGACAATGTAAGTATATGTTAAAGGGGAGAGACACGTAAGAGGGTTACGTTGGAACATAAATGAATACCTACTGAATTGTACCTTTGGAAGGATAGAGTCCATGAGGGCTACGTAGTAAGTTGGAGAAACCCTTCGAATTAAAGTGAGAAACGAACCATTATACGTGATAACTAATAATGGGAAAATAAGGATAAATGTTGTGAATATGGGTTATGAGATAAACCTAAATTGATATAATAAAAGTGTTATATTTATATGATTGTGTATGCATATATTATATACTTGTGAAAATCATGTCCGCGCTACTTGCTATCCTAGAGGTTACCGCGCTGGGACGATCTTATCTCGTGTGCCTTATGGGGGATATTGACTCGTACCCTAGAAGATAGGAATCCTAGGTACGGGCTATCGGATCGATAGTCGGACGGTCCTAAGAGACGTGAGGGTATGTACTGACCTCTTGGACTTGGATACTATGCTTCTCCTCAATATTGTTTGTGTATGTATTTGTACAGTTCGAGAGTGATTCTTGTATTCCCTTTAGTGTGATTGATACGGGGATTGGATAGCAGAGTATGCCTGTACCATAGTTTTTATGTGGGGTGCTGTTAGGATATATATATTATACTAGTAGTTAATATATATATGAAATTCTGAAATCTGGAACTGCCTACTGTGATTTGATATGTAGGACATGATTGATGACTCAAATTATAAAAACTTGTGTTGAGAAAGTATAATATGACACTGGAAAACTTAATTGATTAATAAAGTTAAAAGGTGAACTTTGATTACAAATTGAATTCACGTTTTAAATACTTGTGTTGTTCAGTTGTAAATCCTGCGAATAACCTAAGATAAGTTAAATCATTGGGG
Organism: Sambucus nigra; assembly: GCA_949130495.1. Taxonomy (NCBI): domain Eukaryota; kingdom Viridiplantae; phylum Streptophyta; class Magnoliopsida; order Dipsacales; family Adoxaceae; genus Sambucus; species Sambucus nigra. The sequence continues at coordinate 262,748,736 of OX422210.1, forward strand.
AAAGATAGTGTGGTATATGCCGAGATAGACCATTGGGAAGGTTAGTGTGACAACCCGCTCCAAATAATAATGGATGGACATCCCTATACTATAATAAATCAGGTATCTCAGATGGCACAGTCTCAACATCAACTACTAAGCACTATAATATAAGGCTAACTACTCGAAATCATTAAGTGCGAAACGTCAAAAATTTAAAACTTTTATAATAACAACAACAACAAAACCTATATTGCACATAACCAACAATTTACATCTAACTATGATGAGTGAAAAGTGCATGCTCCAATAATATGAAAGAGTATAATACATTGTACAACAACATCTCAACAATGAAATACCCGAATATGCTGTCGGGTAACAGACAATACAATAATTTAAGAAATGGAATATGGAAGTGTTAATCTACAACACTTGAATACTAACTCAATAAACAAACTGAATCCTAATCTAGATGTACGAAGATAGGAATCGACTAAATCAAAGTGTCGTAACAGTCCGCTACTGCCACAACTCCACAAATACCCTGGATGGATAACATCAAAGGCGTCCTTGCGGAGGAACACCTAAAGTAATACAATATATACAAGGAGGAGGAAAATATAAACGGGTCAGAGCCCGAGTTTGGAAAACGTTTTATAGCAAGTGTATTAAAATGCATAATAATTTTAAATGCATTATTACATGATTTAGTTGGAATCGAACTCTCCGTAATAATTCAACTCACCTTTCATCTAAAGCGCGCACTAAACGTATGCACGTGATCTCCAAATGGATAACCGATTCTAAATAGGTAAGAGGATCCTAACTTAAACCCAAAAGAAGTATTTTAAGAAAAATCATCTAACCTATCTCCCAATACATTTATTCCCATAATTCATGAGTTATATACATTAACTTTAATGCAATAATTATAGTTATCTTTATAATGTTCATTTGTGGAACATATAAAGTTTCATGATCCAATCATGTCCACATCCTCACAATATATCAACAATCTCATTTACTAGAATTTATATTCTAGTGATGCTCATATAAGGCATGAAACCATATATATAATTATTATAGTTGAGTTATTAGCATCAAGAGTTAAGGACTAAACTCCTCCCGGTTCTCAACACGGTACTGCGTTTCATGTGTGGGACGTCTCGCCGAAGAGAAATCCAAACAAGGAACCCCCCCGTTATACTACTCCTGGTCGTATCGATCCTCGGGGCTCATTATGCCCTCAATGCAAGATGCATGTAACCCAAATGATCATTATCCAATTTTAATTAATTAATATTCCCAATTCTCAACAGTACACGGCGTTTCATGCGTGGGACGTCTCGCCGAGGAAAAATCCAAACAAGGAACCCCCCGTTACACTACTCCTGGCACTATCGATTGTCGGAATAGGTGATATATATATAGTTATGAGCATTAAGGACTAAACTTATCCCTAAGTTCCAACATTACACTTCGGTTCGTGCGTGGGACGTCTCGCCGAGGTGAAATCCAAACAAGGAACCCCCCCGGTACACTAATCCTGGCAATGTAGGTCGTTGAGGTCCATTATGCCCTTGACACCCAAATACAAACACAAGCAATAATAACCATCCAACCGAGCTATACTTGAAGGACGCAGGCTCACATGATATCATCTTCCAGCATCCCATATACGTAGCAAACAGGGGCCACCTGGTGGGGTTCAACGACACCCACCTCGTGATCTACTCACGTACACAAAGTCCCGGGAAGCGGTCATAGCTCCTAACCGGCAAGTGAGAGCGACACATACCCACGACCTCTCACCCCCAAAATGAATAATGTATATATATATATGTCATTTGCAGACCACAATGGACGACTATGACCTGGGGAGTATCCACATCCTGCTTTTCTAGCCAGAATGCTCACCCTCTACGAACGAAACTTCCCAATGATAGCAAGGAGGGGGTATGCTTAACATGTATATACACCATAATATAAGGTATACATACAACCCACATAATAAAGATACACCATTATATAAGGTATACCTGCACATCATTTCCATATTCATTATACGCCCTTAGGAGAAAGAGATTAATATCATTATTTAGTATATCTCTCTTTTGATACACGAACCGTCAATACTCACACATTTACCCCACTTAGTATATACTATACTAATTCTCGCTTGAAGCTCTCATGTCGCTTCTAGTATGAATTGTCTTTCAATTCTATTTAAGTTAAGGATATTCTATATCTTATTGCACCTCAATTAACATTTCTCATTGTGTGAGATATCTCCAAAATCAATCATCAATAAGGATATTTCTATATCCATATGCGCATCAAATAGCATTTATCATTTTCCATTCATAATAGGGTTCAATTCATTTTATGAACCTTTTTAAAGTTATCCCATTTGGGATTGGATCCTAAGATCCGGCATCTCTAAGTTATTCTCATTCTCAGATCGTGAAATTTATTTATTATCACCAAATAAAATCCCAAATAAAAATGGGCTTCCCCACTTAGAAAAATCCCAAAATCTCCAATCGGTCTTCCTCAAATACTAACCTGGATACTTAGAGGATTTTTCCCCAAATTGATACATGCTTTTAGGTTCTCACTTCTCAAAATCAATCCTAAAACTCTCCGACATTTACGTTTAGTCTTTTAATTATCAATTAGCCTCATATATCGTCTTAGGACTCTAAGGTCTATAATCCCCTTATATAATCGCTTAATCCTTTATGATACTCTGCTTATGGAAGTCCTTTATACAAACCCAAAGAAGAAGGGGATAACTTAAATTCTCAAACTTGAACCCAAAACAGGGGACCGGTCGACCGGTGCCCAACCCGCGGTCGACCGCGTTTCTTAATTTTGCCTATAATCGAAGATAGTATGCCCAATTCTGTAGGCGCGGTCGACCGGCCCTCTGTACGCGGTCGACCGGCCCTAACAGGTGCCACGGCCAACACCATTTTTACACAACTCCAACTTCTCAAAAACCCCAATTAAATTCCATTCAACCACAAATCTTCAACCCAATCATAATCATAACATTTATATTCATTCTAGAATGCATTGAAACTAATTTCTATCATCAAATCTAAGATCTACATATTAAATCTAAGACTATACCCAAAAGTTAGGTTTTGTTAAACTAAACCTAAAACCCAAAATATCAATCCACAAATCATGCAATAATTGGTACACAACAATTATTTAGCAAGTTTAATCACTTGCCTCGGGTTCGTAGGGTCTGAATCCGCCTTGAGATCGCGTGGAAACCGAAAATCTCCACTTTCTCTCCCTTTTCTCCTTCTTTTTCTTCTTCTTTCTTCTTCTCTCTTTCTTTCTAGGATTTTCCACTTTCTCTTAAGTGAGAATTACTTCTCACGTGGCTTTTAAGCCTTATCCCACAAGACACACATCTTTAAATGATAATACACACTTTAAATGACCCGGTAACTTTAATTCGAGTCAAACGGTCCTAAATTATTTCGGAACCTAAATAGACCCCAAGTACAGTCATTTCGACTTTCTCGACCCTTCCGGAAACGATGGTACCCTCAGAATCGACATTCGACACTCTTTCTAACGACTCTAAATTTTGACCTCAATTGCCAATTTCATTATTTCTCCAATAAAATATTACTTATTTCTCCCAAAATAAATAAATTGTGAATCCAAAACCTCGGGTTGTTACAAACTTCCCCACTTACAAAAATTTCGTCCTCGAAATTTAGCTAAGCCTATTTCTCCAAAGCTCAACTAGTCCTATTATACCCAGTCTTGCTAATCCCATCTCCAAACTTCTAACTTCCCATGACGAGTTTATTTTAAATTCATTTAATTATAAGTTAATGTTGAGTTAAATAAAACCAATTTCTGCAACAAGGGCGCCCATACACCCTTTATATTTGAGCTTTATGCTCACAACAATCATAATGAGGCTTTATTTGCCTCTAAGTTCCACAATTCCAACAATATAAGTAATACTAACATTTTAATGGTGTGAAAATTTTGAATGGTCCAAAGAAATAACTCCTCTCAATTCCTGACAATCGCCAATTTCGTGCGGGGGACGTCTCGCAAAAGCGAAATCCAAACAAGGAACCCTCCCAATACACTACTATGAGGCGACGCCGGGGATTGAGAGTTTGTTAAATCCGGACTAGATTTCGGAAAGTTTAATTTTATGAAAATCATTTTGAAAGGACCAGAAGGTCGACAAAGGTTTTATTTAAAAATAGTTTACTTTGAAAACGGTTTATATATTTATATATATACTATAAAATGCCTTATGTCCAACACAAGGTCTTTTTAGATCATCATCTATATAACATGTAGCTCACAAATATTATCATACTTATGAGCTAAAATTTTACCTGCGTCCCATCAAACCACAATCAAAATTTCATACATAAGCAACATCTTACATCATTTCAACATATCTCCATATATAAGGAAAATCCATATCTGGAATACAACCATCATAATAGTCTATCATGACTATGTAAAAAGAAGTAGCTTTATCATTACTACTTATCACCATATTCACACTTACAATTACCATAAGGTTTAAAGCTCTTTTTCAGCACCTTGCAAAATTATCTATCCTTCTTACAAAATAATAGAATAAGAGCATATCTTGCTCAAAATTTCCCTTTAGGGTCATTATATACATAATAGGGATATATTTCTACCCTTTCACAATATCTCATATACGATATTCCAAAAATCATTTTAGTAATTATCCTATTTATAAAGGAAAATTAACTTACATCACCCATCTCTAGTCCGATTGCCCATCCTCATCAATGGGATCCCAAATGTAGTCCCCCGGTCTAAAGCGACCTCGAATCTGTTGTAGGGGTTGCACTTCCAAAATTTCATTAAATTGCGGTCCTTTACCTCTTAGAGGACAATCTCTCTTTTTATGACCTATTTCTTAACAAAAGAAACACTTACCCGCAAATCCTTTCTGCGCATTCTCATTACTGGCACTCTCCTTGCCAAAATTACTCGATGAACTCGAATCTCCAAAGTTCTTACCCTCTTGTGAACGAAGGCGATATTCATGAAACTTTAGTAGTGCCACATTCACTACCTCAACGAAAGTCACTAACCTAGGACTCCCTAACAAATGTTGTCCGATTTTCCAATTTAAACCTCGAACAAACTTTGATATACGTTTCTCTTCCGTATTTACCTCATCAGGTACTAACCTTGCCCATCTAGAGAAGTCTTCCTCATATTCCGCCACCGTTCTATTTCCTTGAAAAATCTTTATATTTTGAGTCGGGGAAGGCAAATACCTTCGATCAAAAAGTTCCTAGAATTCTTTTATAGGTACAGTATCTCTCTGTTCAGACGTGGTGACAGACTCCCACCATTGAAGAGTTGCACCCGATAACCTAAAGGTGACTAAAAATAGTTTTTGCACCTCACTACACTCAACCATACGAAGATGCCTCTGCATACTATTTTTCCATTGACTTGCAGCCATTGCATCAACTCCCCCTGCAAACTCGGGAGGATGCCCCTTACTAAAATCTTCCTTCACTTTCTCCCATAAAGACAATCCTAAATGGGGTGGGGCTGCTCGAGCGGCAGATTGCTGATCCATCATAGAAACGGCAGCAGTTACTGCTTGTGCCACTATATTGGCAACATCATCCGTAGTCATGTTCCTTTGAGGCATTTGGGGTTGCACATTCCCTTTATTTGCCTTGACTGAACGACCTCCCTTCGGTGGCATCTGAAACAAGAACAATTGTATCAGAACACCTTTCAAATATTTTTTAATCACAGAAAGATATGGACGTATGAATGTAATAGTCCTAATAATAAGGCTCTACATCAAGAACGCTTACGAAAGATCATAGTAACGCACACAGATCCTAAAGACACTAGAACCTGATGCTCTGATACCAACTGTGACAACCCGCACCAAATAATAACGGGTGGCCAGCCCTATACTATAATAAATCAGGTATCTCAAATGGCACAGTCTCAACATCAACTACTAAGCACTATAATATAAGTCTAACTACCCGAAATCATTAAGTGTGAATCGTCAAAAATTTAAAACTTTTATAATAACAACAACAACAAAACCAATATTTCACATAACCAACAATCTACATCTAACTATGATGAGTGAAAAGTGCATGCTCCAATAATATGAAAGAGTACAATACATTGTACAACAACATCTCAACAATAAAATACCCGAATATGCTGTCGGGTAACAGACAATACAATAATTTAAGAAATGGAATATGGAAGTGTTAATCTACAACACTTGAATACTAACTCAATAAACAAACTGAATCCTAATCTAGATGTACGAAGATAGGAATTGACTAAAGCAAAGTGCCGAAACAGTCCGCTACTGCCACAGCTCCATAAATACCCTGGATGGATAACATCAAAGGCGTCCTTGCGGAGGAACACCTGAAGTAATACAATATATACAAAGAGGAGGAAAATATAAACGGGTCAGAGCCCGAGTTTGGAAAATGTTTTATAGCAAGTGTATTAAAATGCATAATAATTATAAATGCATTATTACATGATTTAGTTGGAATCAAACTCTCCGTAATAATTCAACTCACCTCTCATCTAAAGCGCGCACTAAACATATGCACGTGATCTCCAAATGGATAACCGATTCTAAATAGGTAAGAGGGTCCTAACTTAAACCCAAAAGAAGTATTTTATGCAAAATCATCTAACCTATCTCCCAATACATTTGTTCCCATAATTCATGAGTTATATACATTAACTTTAATGAAATAATTATAGTTATCTTTATAATGTTCATTTGTTGAACATATAAAGTTACATGATCCAATCATGTCCACATCATCACAATATATCAACAATCTCATTTACTAGAATTTATATTCTAGTGATGCCCATATAAGGCATGAAACCATATATATAATTATTATAGTTGAGTTATTAGCATCAAGAGTTAAGAACTAAACTCCTCTCGATTCTCAACACGGTACTATGTTTCATGCGTGGGACGTCTCGCCGAAGCGAAATCTAAATAAGGAACCCCCCCGTTACACTACTCATGGTCGTATCGATCCTCGGGGCTCATTATGCCCTCAATGCAAGATGCATGTAACCCAAATGATCATTATCCAATTTTAATTAATTAATATTCCCAATTCTCAACAGTACACGGCGTTTCATGCATGGGACGTCTCGCCGAGGCGAAATCCAAACAAGGAACCCCCCCGTTACACTACTCCTGGCACTATCGATTGTCGAAAGAGGTGATATATATATATATATGTATATATATATGAGCATTAAGGACTAAACTTATCCCCAAGTTCCAACATTACACTGCGGTTCGTGCGTGGGACGTCTCGCCGAGGCGAAATCCCAACAAGGAACCCCCCCGATACACTAATCCTGGCAATGTAGGTCGTTGAGGTCCATTATGCCCTTGACACCCAAATACAAACACAAGCAATAATAACCATCCAACCGAGCTATACTCGAAGGACGCAGGCTCACATGCTATCATCTTCCATCAGCCCATATACGTAGCAAACTGGGGCCACCTGGTGGGGTTCAACGACACCCACCTCGTGATCTACTCACGCACACAACGTCCCGGGAAGCGGTCATAGCTCCTAACCGGCAAGTGAGAGAGACACATACCCACGACCTCTCACCCCCAAAATGAATAATGTATATATATATATGTCATTTTCTGACCACAATGGACGACTATGACCTGGGGAATATCCACATCCTACTTTTCTAGCCAGAATGCTCACCCTCTACGCACGAAACTTCCCAATGATAGCAAGGAGGGGGTATGCTTAACATGTATATACACCATAATATAAGGTATACATAGATCCCACATAATAAAGATACACCATTATATAAGGTATACCTGCACATCATTTCCATATTCATTATACGCCCTTAGGCGAAATAGATTAATATCATTATTTAGTATATCTCTCTTTTGATACACTAACCGTCAATACTCACACATTTACCCCACTTAGTATATACTATACTAATTCTCGCTTGAAGCTCTCATGTCGCTTCTAGTATGAATTGTCTTTCAATTCTATTTAAGTTAAGGATATTCTATATCTTATTGCACCTCAATTAACATTTCTCATTGTGTGAGATATCTCCAAAATCAATCATCAATAAGGATATTTCTATATCCATATGCCCATCAAATAGCATTTATCATTTTCCATTCATAATAGGGTTCAATTCATTTTATGAACCTTTTTAAAGTTATCCCATTTGGGATTGGATCCTAAGATCTGGCATCTCTAAGTTATTCTCATTCTCAGATCGTGAAATTTATTTATTATCACCAAATAAAATCCCAAATAAAAGTGGGCTTCCCCACTTAGAAAAATCCCAAAATCTCCAATCGGTCTTCCTCAAATACTAACCTCGATACTTAGAGGATTTTTCCCCAAATTGATACACTCTTTTAGGTTCTCACTTCTCAAAATCAATCCTAAAACTCTCCGACATTTACGTTTAGTCTTTTAATTATCAATTAGCCTCATATATCGTCTTAGGACTCTAAGGTCTATAATCCCCTTATATAATCGCTTAATCCTTTATGATAATCTGATTATGGAAGTCCATTTATACAAACCCAAAGAAGAAGGGGATAACTTAAATTCTCAAACTTGAACCCAAAACAGGGGAGCGGTCGACCGGTGCCCAACCCACGGTCGACCGCGTTTCTTAATTTTTCCTATAATCGAAGATAGTATGCCCAATTCTGGAGGCGCGGTCGACCGGCTGCCACAGCCAACACCATTTTTACACAACTCCAACTTCTCAAAAACCCCAATAAAATTCCATTCAACCACAAATCTTCAACCCAATCATAATCATAACATTTATATTCATTCTAGAATGCATTGAAACTAATTTCTATCATCAAATCTAAGATCTACATATTAAATCTAAGATTATACCCAAAAGTTAGGTTTTGTTAAACTAAACCTAACACCCAAAATATCAATCCAAAAATCATGCAATAATTGGTACACAACAACTATTTAGCAAGTTTAATCACTTGCCTCGGGTTTGTAGGGTTTGAATCCGCCTTGAGATCGCGTGGAAACCGGAAATCTCCACTTTCTCTCCCTTTTCTCCTTGTTTTTCTTCTTCTTTCTTCTTCTCTCTTTCTTTCTATGGTTTTCCTCTTTCTCTTAAGTGAGAATGACTTCTCACGTGGCTTTTAAGCCTTATCCCACACGATACACATCTTTAAATGATAATACACACTTTAAATGACCCGGTAACTTTAATTCGAGTCAAACGGCCCTAAATTATTTCGAAACCTAAATAGACCCCAAGTACAGTCATTTCGACTTTCTCGACCCTTCCGGAAACGGTGGTACCCTCAGAATCGACATTCGACACTCTTTCTAACGACTCTAAATTTTGACCTCAATTGCCAATTTAATTATTTCTCTAATAAAATATTATTTATTTCTCCCAAAATAAATAAATTGTCGACTCCAAAGCCTCGGGTTGTTACAAACTTCCCCACTTACAAAAATTTTGTCCTCGAAATTTAGCTAAGCCTATTTCTCCAAAGCTCAACTAGTCCTACTATACCCAGTCTTGCTAATCCCATCTCCAAACTTCTAACTTCCCATGACAAGTTTAATTTAAATTCATTTAATTATAAGTCAATTTTGAGTTAAATAAAACCAATTTCTACAACAAGGGCGCCCATACACCCTTTATATTTGAGCTTTATGCTCACAACAATCATAATGAGGCTTTATTTGCCTCCAAGTTCCACAATTCCAACAATATAAGTAATACTAACATTTTAATGGTGTGAAAATTTTGAATGGTCCAAAGAAATAACTCCTCTCAATTCCCGACAATCGCCAATTTCGTGCGGGGGACGTCTCGCAAAAGCGAAATCCAAACAAAGAACCCTCCCAATACACTACTATGAGGCGACGCCGGGGATTGAGAGTTTGTTAAATCCGGACAAGAGTTCGGAAAGTTTAATTTTATGAAAATCATTTTGAAAGGACCCGAAGGTCGACAAAGGTTTTATTTAAAAATAGTTTACTTCGAAAAAGGTTTATATATCTATATATATAATATAAAATGCCTTATGTCCAACACAAGGTCTTTTTAGATCATCATCTATATAACATGTAGCTCACAAATATTATCATACTTATGAGCTAAAATTTTACCTGCGTCCCATCAAACCACAATCAAACTTTCATACATAAGCAACATCTTACATCATTTCAACATATCGCCATATATAAGGCAAATCCATATCTGGAATACAACCATCATAATAGTCTATCATGACTATGTAAAAAGAAGTAGCTTTATCATTACTACTTATCACCATATTCACACTTACAATTACCATAAGGTTTAAAGCTCTTTTTGAGCACCTTGCAAAATTATCTATCCTTCTTACAAAATAATAGAATAAGAGCATATCTTGCTCAAAATTTCCCTTTAGGGTCATTATATACATAATAGGGATATATTTCTACCCTTTCACAATATCTCATAGACGATATTCCAAAACTCATTTTAGTAATTATTCTATTTATAAAGGAAAATTAACTTACATCACCCATCTCTAGTCCGATTGCCCATCCTCATCAATGGGCTCCCAAATGTAGTCCCCCGGTCTAAAGCGACCTCGAATCTGTTGTAGGGGTTGCACTTCCAAAATTTCATCAAATTGCGGTCTTTTACCTCTTTGAGGACAATCTCTCTTTTTTATGACCTATTTCTTTACAAAAGAAACACTTACCCACAAATCCTTTCTGCGCATTCGCATTACTAGCACTCTCCTTGCCAAAATTACTCGATGAACTCGAATCTCCAAAGTTCTTACCCTCTTGCGAACGAAGGTGATATTCATGACACTTTAGTAGTGCCGCATTCACTACCTCAATGAAAGTCACTAACCTAGGACTCCCTAACAAATGTTATTGGATTTTCCAATCTAAACCTCGAATAAACTTTGATATACGTTTCTCTTCCGTATTTACCTCATCAGGTACTAACCTTGCCCATCTAGAGAAGCCTTCCTCATATTTCGGCACCGTTCTATTTCCTTGAAAAATCTTTATATTTTGAGTCGGGGAAGGCAAATACCTTCGATCAAAAAGTTCCCAAAATTCTTTTATAGGTACAGTATCTCTCTGTTCAGACGTGGTGACAGACTCCCACCATTGAAGAGCTGCACCCGATAACCTAAAGGTGACTAAAAATTTTTTTTGCACCTCACTACACTCAACCATACGAAGATGCCTCTGCATACTATTTTTCCATTGACTTGCAGCCATTGCATCAACTCCCCCTGCAAACTAGGGAGGATGCCCCTTTCTAAAATCTTCCTTCACTCTCTCCCATAAAGACACTCCTAAATGGGGTGGGGCTGCTCGAGCGGCAGATTGTTGAGCCATCGTAGAAACGGCAGCAGTTACTGCTTGTGCCATTATATTGGTAACATCATCCGTAGTCATGTTCCTTTGAGGCATTTGGGGTTGCACATTCCCTTTATTTGACTTGACTGAACGACCTCCCTTCGGTGGCATCTGAAACAAGAACAATTGTATCAGAACGCCTTTCAAATATTTTTAAATCATAGAAAGATATGGACGTATGAATGTAATATTCCTAATAATAAGGCTCTACATCAAGAACGCTTACGAAAGATCGTAGTAACGCACACAGATCCTAAAGACACAAGAACCTGATGCTCTGATACCACCTGTGACAACCCGTACCAAATAATAACGGGTGGCCAGCCCTATACTATAATAAATCATGTATCTCAGATGGCACAGTCTCAACATCAACTACTAAGCACTATAATATAAGGCTAACTACCCGAAATCATTAAGTGCGAATCGTCAAAAATTTAAAACTTTTATAATAACAAAAACAACAAAACCAATATTGCACATAACCAACAATATACATCTAACTATGATGAGTGAAAAGTGCATGCTCCAATAATATGAAAGAGTACAATACATTGTACAATAACATCTCAACAATGAAATACCCGAATATGCTGTCGGGTAACAGACAATACAATAATTTAAGAAATGGAATATGGAAGTGTTAATCTACAACACTTGAATACTAACTCAATAAACAAACTGAATCCTAATCTAGATGTACGAAGATAGGAATCGACTAAAGCAAAGTGCCGCAACAGTCTGCTACGGCCACAACTCCACAAATACCCTGGATGGATAACATCAAAGGCGTCCTTGCGGAGGAACACCTGAAGTAATACAATATACACAAGGAGGAGGAAAATAATAACGGGTCAAAGCCCCAGTTTGGAAAATGTTTTATAGCAAGTGTATTAAAATGCATAATAATTATAAATGCATTATTACATGATTTAGTTGGAATCAAACTCTCCGTAATAATTCAACTCACCTCTCATCTAAAGCGCGCACTAAACGTATGCACGAGATTTCCAAATGGATAACCGATTCTAAATAGGTAAGAGGATCCTAACTTAAACCCAAAAGAAGTATTTTAAGCAAAATTATCTAACCTATCTCCCAATACATTTGTTCCCATAATTCATGAGTTATATACATTAACTTTAATGCAATAATTATAGTTATCTTTATAATGTTCATTTGTTGAACATATAAAGTTACATGATCCAATCATGTCCACATCATCACAATATATCAACAATCTCATTTACTAGAATTATATTCTAGTGATGCCCATATAAGGCATGAAACCATATATATAATTATTATAGTTGAGTTATTAGCATCAAGAGTTAAGGACTAAACTCCTCCCGATTCTCAACAGGGTACTGCGTTTCATGCGTGGGACGTCTCGTCGAAGCGAAATCCAAACAAGGAACCCCCCCCCGTTACACTACTCCTGGTCGTATCGATCCTCGGGGCTCATTATGCCCTCAATGCAAGATGCATGTAACCCAAATGATCATTATCCAATTTTAATTAATTAATATTCCCAATTCTCAACACTACACGGCGTTTCATGCATGGGACGTCTCACCGAGGCGAAATCCAAAAAGGAACCCCCCCGTTACACTACTCCTGGCACTATCGATTGTCGAAATAGGTGATATATATATATATATATATATATATATATATATATATATATATATATATATATATATATATATATATATATATATATATAATTATGAGCATTAAGGACTAAACTTATCCCCAAGTTCCAACATTACACTGCGGTTCGTGCGTGGGATGTCTCGCCGAGGCGAAATCCAAACAAGGAACCCCCCCGATACACTAATCCTGGCAATGTAGGTCGTTGAGGTCCATTATGCCCTTGACACCCAAATACAAACACAAGCAATTATAACCATCCAACCGAGCTATACTCGAAGGACGCAGGCTCACATGCTATCATCTTCCAGCAGCCCATATACGTAGCAAACTGGGGCCACCTGGTGGGGTTCAACGACACCCACCTCGTGATCTACTCACGCACACAACGTCCCGGGAAGCGGTCATAGCTCCTAACAGGCAAGTGAGAGCGACACATACCCACGACCTCTCACCCCCAAAATGAATAATGTATATATATATGTCATATTCTGACCACAATGGACGACTATGACCTGGGGAATATCCACATCCTACTTTTCTAGCCAGAATGCTCACCCTCTACGCACGAAACTTCCCAATGATAGCAAGGAGGGGGTATGCTTAACATGTATATACACCATAATATAAGGTATACATACATCCCACATAATAAAGATACACCATTATATAAGGTATACCTGCACATCATTTCCATATTCATTATACGCCCTTAGGCGAAATAGATTAATATCATTATTTAGTATATCTCTCTTTTGATACACTAACCGTCAATACTCACACATTTACCCCACTTAGTATATACTATACTAATTCTCGCTTGAAGCTCTCATGTCGCTTCTAGTATGAATTGTCTTTCAATTCTATTTAAGTTAAGGATATTCTATATCTTATTGCACCTCAATTAACATTTCTCATTGTGTGAGATATCTCCAAAATCAATCATCAATAAGGATATTTCTATATCCATATGCCCATCAAATAGCATTTATCATTTTCCATTCATAATAGGGTTCAATTCATTTTATGAACCTTTTTAAAGTTATCCCATTTGGGATTGGATCCTAAGATCCGACATCTCTAAGTTATTCTCATTCTCAGATCGTGAAATTTATTTATTATCACCAAATAAAATCCCAAATAAAAGTGGGCTTCCCCACTTAGAAAAATCCCAAAATCTCCAATCGGTCTTCCTCAAATACTAACCTCGATACTTAGAGGATTTTTCCCCAAATTGATACACTCTTTTAGGTTCTCACTTCTCAAAATCAATCCTAAAACTCTCCGACATTTACGTTTAGTCTTTTAATTATCAATTAGCCTCATATATCGTCTTAGGACTCTAAGGTATATAATCCCCTTATATAATCGCTTAATCCTTTATGATAATCTGATTATGGAAGTCCATTTATACAAACCCAAAGAAGAAGGGGATAACTTAAATTCTCAAACTTCAACCCAAAATTGGGGACCGGTCGACCGGCCCTCTGTACGCGGTCGACCGGCCCTAACAGGTGACACGGCCAACACCATTTTTACACAACTCCAACTTCTCAAAAACCCCAATTAAATTCCATTCAACCACAAATCTTCAACCCAATCATAATCATAACATTTATATTCAGTCTAGAATGCATTGAAACTAATTTCTATCATCAAATCTAAGATCTACATATTAAATCTAAGATTATACCCAAAAGTTAGGTTTTGTTAAACTAAACCTAAAACCCAAAATATCAATCCACAAATCATGCAATAATTGGTACACAACAATTATTTAGCAAGTTTAATCACTTGCCTCGGGTTCGTAGGGTCTGAATCCGCCTTGAGATCGCGTGGAAACCGAAAATCTCCACTTTCTCTCCCTTTTCTCCTTCTTTTTCTTCTTCTTTCTTCTTCTCTCTTTCTTTATAGGGTTTTCCTCTTTCTCTTAAGTGAGAATGACTTCTCACGTGGCTTTTAAGCCTCATCTCACAAGACACGCATCTTTAAATGATAATACACACTTTAAATGCCCGGTAACTTTAATTCGAGTCAAACGGTCCTAAATTATTTTAGAACCTAAATAGACCCCAAGTACAGTCATTTCGACTTTCTCGACCCTTCCAGAAACGATGGTACCCTCAGAATCGACATTCGACACTCTTTCTAACGACTCTAAATTTTGACCTCAATTGCCAATTTAATTATTTCTCCAATAAAATATTATTTATTTCTCCCAAAATAAATAAATTGTCGACTCCAAAACCTCGGGTTGTTACAGTTAGTGCGATAGGTGTGCACATTAGAAGAGAGGTGAGAATTTCTCAAGAGAGTGTCGCACTAATATGTTGTTGCATTGGCCTGTAATCAATTTAAATACTTGCTAAACGAATTTTCAAATCATATACACTATCGGGCTCTGACCCGTTTCTATTTCTCTTTCTCTCTTGTATATATATATATATATGTATATATTATAGGTGCCCAGCCACAGGGGCGTCTTGCATAGGGTCCTTTGGCAGGAACGAGCTGCAGCTTAGGTGGGAGTTGCAGGCCTGTTGTTTAGACGACTTCATCTATTTGATTCTACTCCTAGTTCAGTTTTATCCAGCAGGGGCATGTGTCGCCCTCTTCCTATTAATTAGGTGGTATTGTCAGAGATTGTAATTCTTTTAATTTCAGTATCTTTATTTCGGAATTGTTACTGTCAGGATGTTTTCCTTAGTATTTTAATGTTGGGATTTATTATTGTTGGGTAAACTCTTAAATGTCTCATTTTATTCTTCTACTTATTGTGTGACTCTTTAGATGTAAATGGTTAAAGGTTTTATAACCAGATTTAATAAAATGAGAAGAAGGTTTTAAATGGTTTTGACACTTAGCTTAATTATTTAGGGTGTTTAAATTGGAAAAGTATTTTAACGACAGTGATGCTAAGAATGAACCAACTGTTCACCTTGATTTTAATTTAATAAAGGAGTGATCGCCCGGTATTTAATTAGGCGGGGTGTCACAAGATCTCGGATCCCTGTTCTAATTATTTCTATTCTAGGTACTTCTCTTCCTAACCACTCAATGATCTGGTCTATATATTTAAAAGTACCACCTGCATATACTAAAGAAGATTCCATAAGTTCTTTATCTTTAGGGTCTGTAAGAGTCCAGTCTTGAATTTCTTTATTTGAGTCTAAACTTGTTTGATTAACAAATTCTAAAAAGTCTTTAGTGATTTGTAAGCTCATATAAGATTCTTCTTAAAACAATAATATGTAAAATAGTTAAGGCTTTGGTTCGATTTATACCTTCCTTCTAGTCTGCAATATCTTTACCTTCATCCCTTCTTCTTTTCAGCCTTGCTACTATTCTTCTCCAGTCTCGGTCTCCTACAACTCTCTCTTTATGTGTCGCACCTCAATCCACTACTTTGGTGGTTGACCCGTTTCTTGCATGTGCACCTTCACGCCTAACGCCCACCTGGCTAACGGCTCACGGCTAATCGGTACCTGACGGCGGTTCACCAGTATAACACCTTGTGTGCTACACCAGAGGTTCCACACAATAGTCCTCTATGAATAGAAAGTTGGAGACAATTTGGAAAATAATAACAACTTAACATAAGAGATTTCTGGAAAAGAAAATACTTTTATTGCATAGCATAAGTAAATACAACTCTCCCCTCTCCCCTAACTATGAGAGGTTTACTAACTCATATACATATTACTCTCTACAAGCATACTCTCTCTAAAATTCTAACAAACTCTCACTCTCTAACTCCTGATGTCTAAAACATAAATGGACGCTCCCTTTTATAGATCAAGGGCACTACAAAATGACTGGTAACCGGTTGTCAAAAGCAATCCGGTTAAAAGCATCAATTATTAAAACAACATTGTCTTCCGAATCTTATCAGCTGGGTCTACAGGCTTTTATCATCTTTTGATAATTGGGGGGACCTCTTTCTTTATAAAAGGAAAGGCGTGCCAAGTCTTCATCATAGTCTTGTCATTTTGTAATAATGCAAGAGCATCAAACAAAGTCTTCGTCTTTTTCATCAGTCTGGTGGCTCATGTGGGGCAGGCATCTTTCTACTTTATGAAAAGCATAGTCTAGGCAAACGATTCTTCCATCTTTAATAATTCATCTACCACTGAGGGACCCTTCTTTGTCGTGTCTGTGTCTTCTTCTGCCTTGTCCTGGTTTGGGAGGGTATTGTTGAAAAACTCATCAATAAGGCTTACCGTTCTAAGGCTAGCTGGCAAAGTTATCTCTACCATTTCTTTGGATTCTTTCTTGAGCCTTCCATTGAATGGCTCATCAGCTTGGATTATTAGGTCTTCTTTGTGGTAGGCAGTGTACCACTTGTCTTCTCCTGTTAATAACTCCATGATTTCAATTGTCTCCATGGCTTGAGAGATCTGGAGCTTGGACTTATCAATAATTAAATCTTTAATCTCGTCTTCTGATAGGATCTCAACGTCTTCGAATGTATAATTAGAAAATCTAACAAGTCTAAATCCTTCCACTCTCATTACTCCGCAGGAACTTGGAGCAATCTGATAAATTCTAGAGAATAAAGGAATGAAATCTTCTATCTTTTTAACATACTCATGGACTATCTTTTTAAGAGCAACCGAGTCTTCTATAGTCTCAA
The DNA here is from genome assembly GCA_949130495.1 of Sambucus nigra. Taxonomy (NCBI): domain Eukaryota; kingdom Viridiplantae; phylum Streptophyta; class Magnoliopsida; order Dipsacales; family Adoxaceae; genus Sambucus; species Sambucus nigra. The sequence goes on from OX422210.1 coordinate 262,766,508, forward strand.
TTTGGATGAGTCCGATGAACCCATAGTCTGCTAAGGTTATCTGGGCAATTTCTTCTTTCCCAGCAAGATAAATCTTTGGAACGTCTTTGAAGAAACCTTTCATTATTAAAGCATCTCCATTAGTCTCAGATAATAACATATTAAAATGTTCAATAATGCTATTATATTCTTTCTTATAGTCTTCAGTTAATGGAAGATTATTATGACCAAATGGTATAACAATCTTAGTCTTAAAAGTCTTTTTCTGATAACAAAAATTATCAATGGGTCTAGCTTTGGAGGATTCTCCAAGAGTCTGAGCATAGGTTTGAGTCTGTGGTCTAGGTATAGCAGTACCACTGAGTTGGGTAACTGCAAGTCTTTGAGTCCTCATAAATCTGGCAATAGCTACCAAATTTTGTTTGAACTCGATCCAAAGTCTATTCTTCACGTTCCACCATATGGCATCTATGAGGGTATTTTCATCTTCTGAGAATTCTCGTCTAAATTTGATCAAGCTTGGGTATCTTTGATTGGGGCTATATTGGGGAAAATACACCTTCCCAATGAGTCTATTTTGATAAATAATCTCTTGTCTAGATTTTCCAGGAGGAACTAAGATATCATCAAAGTTCTCTAGGATTGGTCTTTCTTGAGAGTATTGAATATGAGTCGGTCTTTGCGTTACACCAGCATTTGGTCTTAAGCGTCTAAGATAGTCTGCAACGTCTTCCTTGTTCAGTCTATTCGTTCCAGAGGAACTCATGTCTTCTGGGTTTTTTGTTTGCAACATAAAATATGAAATCATATTAGTGTTAGCAAACATTAGCTCTCTTGATATAATGTCTGGAATGGTATTTTTACTTCCCTTAATATGTATAACAGAGAAGTCATAACCATTAAGCAATTGTTGCCATCTAATTAGTCTATTAGTCCTTGATTTGGACAAGTCTAAATCTCTGAATTTTACTGCATAAGAAGAGTCAGTATAAACAGTAAAATGTTTAGGTCTAAGAAACAGCATATATTTTTCTATTGCCCTTACTATAGCTAAAACTTCTTTTTCATGGGCAGTGTATCTTGTTTCTGGGCCTGTAAAGGTTCCAGAACTATGTCTACAAAGTTTCTTCTTTTTTATCTGATGATCAATGGCAAAGTATACAACTCCCCATTGTTTATCAGAGGCGTCTGTTTCTACTATAAATTGGTCTTCTGCATTAGGCAGTTCAAGTAAAGGAATATTCTTAACTGCATCTTTAATTTGTCTTATTACTTCAAAATCATCTTTAGTCCAATAAAAGGGATTGGTTTTATCTGTTCCTTTTAATTTGGATGTTAAGCTTTGTCTTTTTGAAACAAGGTCTTTAATAAAGTCTGCAGCACAATTAAGCAATCCTAAAAATGATTGTAATTATTTTATATCTTTGAGTTTGTCTGGAAACTCAAGAATATTTTTAGTTATATGTTCAACTAAGGATAATTTTCCTTTATTAATATGCATTCCCACAAAGTCTATTTCAGTCTGAAATAATTGCATTTTCCTTTCGGAAATAATAATACCATATTTGTCTAATTCTAAGATGATCTTTTTAAGATGGTCTACATGCTCTATCTCAGTCTTACTTGCTACAAGAATATCATCTATGTAAACAAGGCAAAATTCTGAATAAGGTCTAAATATATTATCCATTCTTCTTTGGAAAACTTGAGGAGCATTCAAGTATCCAAATGGCATTACTAACCATTCGTATTTTCCCTGAGGCACACGAAAGGTTGTCCAAGTAATACTGTCTGGATGCATCTTAATTTTCCAGAAGCCTGATTTGCAATCAAACTTATTGAATATAATCATATCTTCAATTAAATTAATTAAATTATTCTTGTCTGGTATCTTTGAAGAATCAAATTCACAATTCTTATTTAATTGTCTATAGTCTATAACCATGCGTATTTTTCCTCTGTTACGTTCAGATTCATTTTGAACATTGAAGGCTAGGCTATTATGTCTACTTTTACTTTCTCTAATAATGCCTAACTTAAGCATTTCATCTATGTCTTTCTTGAACTCTTCCCTATCTTCTTGTGAGTATCCTTTCTTATAGGTTCCACCATTAATAGTGGCGTATGGGTTAATAGGGATGATCTCACAATAGCTTTGGTCTTTATCCCACTTAGCGATGGGATTTTCTCCTAAAGTAGGCTCTGCTAGTTGCCTAATCTTTTCATTTTGTACTTCTATATCCATTTTCTTCTGTTTGGATATAGCTTGAACCTGTAATAAGGTCTGCTAGGCTTGATCTAAAATGTCTTGTTGTATAAGTGCTATTTGCTTATAACACTTTTGGTCTGGACACTTACACTCTTTTTGTAAGGGTTTAGTAATTTCTAAGGCTTCTTGTTGGGTTATAGGTCTAGGTCCACCATGCTCAGCTGAAGAACTTTGATGTTTAATGGGTCTATAATTGGGTTTGACCTGCATAAGGCCAAAGGCAGTCTTATGATCTATTAGAGGAGCTTTAATATTAAATTCCTCTTGGTCACTAATTAATATCTTATCGTAATACTGAGTATAAGGATGATATTTACTAATAAAGTCTTATCCTAAAATGATGTTTCCTGTGAAACTAGGACGAGGATCCATTATCCAAAACCGATGATTAACGATTTTGTTAGTCACATTTCCTAATTTAAAATAAATAGGAATAGTCTGGAAATATAAGGTAAATGGATCTCCATTAGCCACTTTACCATAGATTTCTTGAGTACTTTCTAAAAAGTAGTCTTCATGGAAGGCATTAGCCTTACAAATACTCTGAGAGCACCCTCTATCTATAAAAGCTTAAAGTCTTTTAGGATAGTCTTTATGTTGAACAAATAATTCTACAAAACAAGCATGTGGTTTAGTAGAAATTCCTAAATTGTTCCTTTCTAAGATATATATTCCTTTCTGAGGTTTATCTACAAAATCTAAAGCTATTTGGTCTTCTGAACTACTATCAGAATGGTATTCTTCTAAATCATAGGAAATTCCCTTTCCTTTGAAGTCTTCATTTTCTTACAATCTTTTGGCTATATTTCTATCAATGTCTTGATAATATGTTTTAATGTCTAAGTCTATTTGAGCATCATACTGGCTAGTATAGATTGCTCTAAATCTAATTCTCTAACATTCTTCATGGTAGTGTAATTGACAAACAATACAAACCATAAATAATTCTATTTGTATAGTCTCAAAACATTCTACACATCTAAAGTCTTTCTTGCAACATTTCATCTCGAACGTTCAATAATGTCTTTCATCAAAGTAACATGTAATACCCCGTATTTTTATAGCTTTTAAATTATGGGATTTATTAAATTTAATTGAGATAAATTAATTTAATTTTAATCCGGAATGTTGCTTTAAATATTTACTAGCGTGACGAGAGTTAGTAATTATTGGAAATTTGTTATCTGTTGAATATTACTGGATGAGTATAGTAATATATGAGATTTATTGTTATAATATTGTCACGTGTGAATAAAATGATAATTATGGAAATTTAAGTCGGGACGCGCCTGTGTCGTGTCGGGACTAAATGTTGATTAATAAGTGAATATTTTATAAGTTGTTCATATGGTCGTTTTGAGTGCGCCAACGTGTCCGGAAGGGTCGAGATAGTCAGAAAAGTGTACCCGGGGGTTTAGTTTGGGTCTCGGGGCATTTTTAGGCCGAATTAATACCCCGGGAGGGCGTTTTGGACATTTCGCAATTATGGGTAATTAAACCTACGAATTTTATAGGGTTATATCAGATGGAAAGTGTCATCTTTTAGGGTTAACACAATGAAATATTAATGACGGCCATTGGAGAGGAAGAGGAGAAGCTCTCCAAGGAGTTCTAGGCCAAGAACACCTCCGATTTCACTGTCGTCACCACCAACGCGTAGATCGCATGACGGGGAACACAACCACACCAAAAATCGTCCGCAAATCAGAACTGAAATTTTCCAGGCAAGTATCTATCTTGCTTTTATCAAGTTAATGCATCCTTTTATATTAGTCTTAGGATGATTAGATTAGTATTGTTGAAGAAAAACATAAATTGGAGACACAAATTGCATGTTATAATGTTAGAGACCATAATTCTGGAAACCCATTTCACATATAGAGGATGAGCCACGAAATTCCTTGATATTAGAGATAGAAAATCTGGAAAAAGAATGAAAGAGATTAAGTTAAAGGAAAGATTAGGGTTCATAGGAATTATGTAGAGTTTTCCCCTTTTTAACACATGATTCTTGAGGAAAATTCGCATGTGTTACGTAGGAAATTGTTTAAATGGGTATACAACACTTATAGTATAATTGATTAGGAGTTTGGGACTATAACGTGATGACTTGGAGGAGTTTGGGGTGAGAATCCCATAACTGGGTTGGCTGCAGAATCTGCATAACTGCTTGATCGATCGATCGAGCCCAGAGCATCGATCGATCGAAGATTCGATCGATCGACCCCTTTTTATCGATCGATGGGAAAACTGCATTTTTGGTCGTGTTAGCTTAATCCGATTTTATGCGTAGTAAACCTTGATTAGGGTTGCTAGAATATAATGGAACATAAAGAGGACCAGTAGGGTCAAGAGAAAATCCCATAAAGTGGAACTTTAATACGAAGGGAAATAAAGGATAAACGGGGAGACTTTCAGACTTAAGAAATCATACGTGTGGTTATTAAATAATCGGAACATCTATTAAGTTGGATTAGAAGGCAAGAGAGGGCCTACTGAAATTGCACTTAGATAAAGGAAATATTTCGAGAGACGAGAAGTGAGTTAAAAATGACTTAATTACGAGAATAAAGAAGAATGAGGCTGTTATACGATATAATTGAGTAAAACGTGTAATAACGGATAATGATAATTTTGGGCCGTGAGAGTACCTAATTTAATAATGTGGATGTGAATACATATTTATGTATGACGGTGTGATTGTGCATATATATTATTTCTGTGTAAAAATCGTATCCACGCTACTTGCTATCCCTGAGGTTACCGCGCTGGGACAGTCTTATCTCGATGTGACCTTTATGGGGGATATTGACTCGTACCTGTAATACCCCGTACTTTTGACTATAATTATTTTTGGGATTAATTAATTAATTAGCGTATTAATTGAAAATTAATCCGGGTTATAAATACTAATGAGATGCGAATTGGTATTTGATTATGTGCATATAAGATTATATATGTATCTGGTACTATAAAATTTGTCGTGAGATTTATATACGGCAATTTGGAAATTTTGTTGAGACGCGTGGGACCGCCACGTCACGGTATAATATTTTGATAATAAATAGTGAATTTAAAATCTATAATCCGTATGGTCGTTTTGAGTGCGTCAACGCGTCCGTAAGGGTCGAGATAGTCAGAAAACACTAGCCGGGGGTATAGTTTGGGTCCCGGGGTATTTTTAGGCCATACCGGTAACTTAAAGGGTATTTTAGTAATTTGGTATTTTTGGGTAATTAAAAGTGACAAAAATTGAGAGTTGTAATCTGATAAGGATTGACCCAACCAACCTTTATTAACCCCATAAGCTACGTAGGTTATCATTTAGTCTTCCAACACTCCCAAAGCAAACCCTAGCCACCATTGCCATCTTTTGGAGAAGAAAGCTTCGAGAAGGAGAGAGAGAGAGGAATTCTGCAGAGATTCTTCACCAAATCAACACCAAATCCGAAATCAAACCAAGGCAAGTTATTTATTCCATTTAAATTTCAGAGAATGCTTCTTCCATGTTAGATTATTCATAAATTTGGTATGTTCTTGGAAGATAATGAAAAAACCCATAAGATTGGAGTTATTAGTTTGAATTTTGGGATATAGGTTGCATGTAGAATGTTACTGGACGATCATATTATGTGAATTACTGCCTTTTGTAATACCAAAAACGGATTTAAGATGAGGTTCATGACTGTTCTTGAGAAAAATCAGAAAAACTAGGTTTTTGATGAAGATTGATCCATATGTAGCCTATAGTTGTTGAAATATTGATTTATGGACGTTAGTAATATTGTAGGATTGTTATATGACCTTACTATAACGTTATATTTGAGAATCACACGTTAGAAATAAGTTTTGGGACGTTTTCAAATCTGCAGAACGAAGCAGTCCGTAGCCATACCTGTTCGATCGATCGATCGACATTCATAAGTCGATCGATCGACTAGATCGATCGATCGATATTCATAGGTCGATCGATCGACCTTCCCAGAATGAGTAAAATTTTCCTTAATTTGATTTTAATGGTGGAAACCCTCGGAGAATATGTTTGGAGAACTTATGAATACCCTCACCCTTAAGGAAGACCAGTAGGTGTGATTATTATAGTGGACTTTAATTAGAATGCAATTCGAGGAATTATTCTAGGTTATTGAAATTCGTTAGAGAGGTAACGTTTGGGTTAATAGTGCAAAATTGTGTAATTCGATGAACTAAGGTTTAGAGCAGAAGTAAAGACCTTAGGAATAAAGATGTTATATATGGGAATAATCGGAACCTCATAATCTATTATAGATAGGTTTTAAGGTTAAGGGACTACGACGTGAGACGTGTTGGTAATTTAACTTTATATTAACGGGAGACTTGAAATACATAAGTTTGGAATAATGGTATTATGATGTAGCTTATACCTTATTAAAATGGTGATATCTAAGATGTGTGAATGCTTAGTATATAGTTTATGTGTATAACATACCTACCATACTTGCTATCACGGGAGGTTACGTTCGCTTAGGACCCTCTAATCCTTGTGTGCCTACGGGGGGGATATAGACTGGTACCTTGATGAACATAGGTCATTGAAAGACTTATTGTGATATTAATAAGTCCGCGGATCGTGGGAGCGTAGGTATGTGCGTGACCCATGTGAAGGTGACTATGTTCGCCTCCATTATTTGTGATGTTGTTATTTGAGAACTATTCCTGAGAGATTCGGAATATGTGATCCTTATGTACGTGATGTACCGGGATGGATAGCAGAGTATGTGTGCACCATAGCTTAGATTGCGGGGTGCTTGTATCGTATATTTATGATGTGAATAATATACATTAAATTAATGGAAATCCTCATGTTAATGTTGTAAAAATATTACGGTATTGTTACGAGATATATAATGAGTTAGCTGATAGTTATATCAATGGCATAGTTAGTAACTGAGTTTACGTTAAAACCTCTATTAAATTACGAGCGTTGTTATGATTAAATTAACCGAGTAAAATGGGTAGAACCTTTGGTAGTCTAGCTAGTTACGTTGTCACTTAGCTAGTGGAAAGGGTAGTTATAGATGGGTACTTACGTTAGGAGTGCACAGTTAGACGAGAGGTGAGAATATCATGCGAGTGTACATCCTAACATGTACTTTGCATTTAATGTTTTAAATGTTTTTAAAGCACTTGCAGGTTTTTAAAATGATTTCCACTTTCGGGCTCTGACCCATTTGCTTTCAAATATATTTTCTTGTAAAACCATTTTTTAGGTGCCCAGCCACAAGGACACCAAGCATAGGATTCTCATTCAGGTGACGAGATGTAGCTGTTTGTGGAAGCTACAGGGATTTGCATGTAGACGCCTCTCTCATTTGGATTCCAGTCTCAACATCTATCAGTTGTAGGGCATGTTGCCCGATTCTATTAGACATTTTTACATTTCAGTTTTCAGACTCTAGCATGTATTGCTCAGTATTCAGTTTTAGTTATTTATTTCAGTTTACTTATCAGTTGTGGGATTGTATTGAGGAGTTTTTTTTCCTCCAGGGTTTTATTTACATTTTGTGATGATTATTCGTTTTACTTCAGTATGGTGAATGATGTTATTTAGTTATTCATTACTCTTGTTGCATGTTAATCAGATTTAATAAAATTTGGCACTTACTTTTTAAATACTAGGTGGTTAGTAATAATAAAATGTTTTCGACAGTGATGATATTAACTGAGCCAACTTGGCATTTTGAATTAATTTTATAAAAGAGTAGCTACCCGGTGTTTAATAAGTCAGGGTGTCACAGGTGGTATCAGAGCATCAGGTTCTAGTGTCCTTTAGGATCTGTACGGCTATTATGTTTCCGCTACGTTTCTTTGATATAGAGCCCTATATTTTAGGACTATTGTACTCTTTTTGTGTGTACGTTTCGTTCTTCAGCTATTTTAAAGTTTATCTGTAGACTTATAAACTTTGTTCTTATTTCAGATGCCTCCACGACGTGCACGACGAGTTCCCAGGAATGCAGTGCCCGAACCCCAACCCGCTCCAGTTCAGGGCATGTTGAGCGCCGCTGAGGTTGCAGCTATAGTAGCTCAAGCGGTGAATGCCGCGATTGCCGTGATTCAGCAGGCACCACCTCAGGCGCCGGTTGCCGCGCCAGTCCAGGTTAATGCATTCCCGTCTGCTTGGGAACGTGTACGTGACGCTTTTCAGAAAGCGCATCCGCCAGAGTTTGAAGGAAGCTCAAATGTAGTAGTCTCGAGCCAGTGGAGGATAGATATGCAGAGGCACTTGAGGATGCATGAGTGCTCTGATGTTCAGAAGCAGGTGCTAGCTACTTTCAAGCTAGTAGGATCTTCTTTACAGTGGTGGGAGTCTATTACCACCGCGGAGGAGAGGGATACCCTCACGATTCAGGAGTTCTGGGTGCGGTTCGACCGCAAATACTTTCCGTCCGCAGTTCATACAGAGATGAGGAGGAAGCTGATGAGTTTGAAGCAGGAGAGCAAGACAGTGGCCGAGTATGAGGCCGAGTTCACTAACCTGTTGAATATCGTTCTAGATGAGATTCCAACAGAGAAGAAGAAGATAGAGAAGTTCACTGATGGGTTGAATTGGAGGATCCGTCAGCATCTGCTAGGGAACCTATCGTTGGCCACGTATTCTGATGTGGTTAACGCTGCACTATTGCACTGCCAGGACCACCGTTTTCATATGGCCGAGGGCAAGCGGTCAGGGGAGTCTAGCCATCAGGGCAGGACTGGAGGACATGGTGCCAGAGGGGCACAGACCGGTCAGGGGCAGAGACAGACTGAGCAGGGTACCCAGCAGGGGGACAATAAGAGGTTCCGGTCAGGAAACTACAGGCAGGGTCAGGGAGGTTTCCACCAGGGCCATCAGGGTCCAAACGGCCATCAGGGCCAGCAGGGACAGAATGGGCAGCAGTTCCATCAGGGCCAGCAGGGCCAAGGGAGGAATGGTAACGGCCACCAGGGCCGGGGACAGCAGGGGCAGAGGGGAGGGAATTTCCCAGGGAAGTGCTTTACTTGTGGCAAGACTGGCCATAAGAAGCAGGATTGCCCTGATAGGGGCAGGGCCCCACAGCAGCAGCAGGGTGCTCGCCAGGAGCCACAGAGACCTATGTTTCCCGCCGCTCTTCCTGCACCGCCACAGATGGCAGCACTACCACCCATTCCAGCAGTCCCAGCTCAGCAGGGGCAGCTACAGTATGGACGTGTCTACAACGTTCACCAGGCTGCAGTTCCACAGGCACCGCCCGCGATCGAGGGTACGTTTCCTATCCATGGCACTATGGGTCGGGTGTTATTTGATACGGGTGCTACACACTGTTTTATTGCTACACACTTCGCGAAAGCTTTAGGATTGTTAGCTACGGCAGAGAGCACAGTGACGTGTGTCGACTCACCATTAGGGAGTGGGTCACTTATTTTCTTTATATGCCGGGGAGTGGGGGTAGAGGTTGGTGGTTTGGTATTACCTGCGGACATGTTAGTGTTAGACATGCATGTTCACGATGTGATCATCGGTATGGATTAGCTCGTAGCATATAGGGCCATGATTGATTGCTTCAGCGGGAGCATTGTTTTTGCCATTCCGGGGCAGGAGATGTTTATAGTGGCGATGCCTCGCCCAGAGGGAGGATCGACCGCTCATCTGTACTACATAGAGGAGGATACCTCTAAGGAGGTTGTGATTCCTTTGGATTCGATCCCGGTTGTCAGAGAGTATTCAGATGTGTTTCAGGAGATACCAGGCTTACCACCCAGTCGGGAGATAGATTTCGTTATTGATTTGCTACCGGGTACGAGACCTATAGCACGTGCACCGTACCGTATGGCTCCAGCTGAGATGCGAGAGTTACGGGATCAGATAGAGCAGCTGTTAGGGCAGGGCTTTATTCGCAGGAGTACCTCACCTTGGGGCGCTCCAGTTCTGTTTGTGAAGAAGAGGGATGGTTCACTGAGATTGTGTGTGGACTACCGAGAATTGAATAAGGTCACGATACGGAATAAGTATCCGTTGCCTCGAATCGATGACTTATTCGACCAGTTAAGAGGAGCTTCTTTCTTCTCGAAGATTGATTTGAGATCTGGATACCATCAGTTGCGTATCAGAGAGGAGGATGTCTCGAAGACTGCGTTCTTGTCGAGATATGGTTCTTACGAGTTTCGGGTTATGCCTTTCGGCTTGACCAACGCTCCAGCAGTGTTTATGGACTTGATGAACAGGGTGTTCAGAGATTTTCTCGATCAGTTTGTCATTGTCTTCATTGATGACATTCTGGTCTACTCTCAGACAGAGGAGGAGCACGCCGAGCATTTGAGGCAGGTTTTGCAGACACTTCGTCAGAACGAGCTGTATGCAAAATATGAGAAGTGCGGGTTTTGGCTGAAGGAGGTCCAGTTCTTGGGTCACATTATTTCTGACCAGGGAATATCTGTCGATCCGGGGAAGGTGTCAGCGGTGAGGGAGTGGGGACAGCCCACGACACCAATGGAGATTCGTAGTTTCTTGGGCTTAGCAGGATACTACAGGAGGTTTATTCGGGGTTTCTCGGAGATAGCAGGTCCTTTGACACATCTTACTCGTAAGGGTGTGCCATACATCTGGAGTGATGCCTGTCAGTTGGCATTCGATGAATTGAAGGACAAATTGACCTCAGCACCTGTGTTAGCATTGCCGAGACCGGGAGTTGAGTATTTGGTTTACACCGACGCGTCTTTGCAAGGGCTTGGAGGTGTATTGCAGCAGGAGAGATAGGCCATAGCTTATGCTTCCCGTAAGCTTAAGCCTCATGAGAAGAATTACCCCACGCATGATTTGGAGTTGGCGGCAGTGGTATTTGCCTTACGGATTTGGAGGCACTATCTTTTGGGGGAGAAGTTTCAGCTGTTCACGGACCACAAGTCCCTACAGTATCTGTTCACGCAGAAAGAATTGAATATGCGGCAGCGTAGGTGGCTTGAGTTTGTGAAGGACTACCAGTTCGACATCCAGTACCACCCGGGTAAGGCTAACGTGGTAGCAGACGCGTTGAGCCGCAGGCCAGCAGATGAGGTGGCAGAGGTTTGGAAGGCTAAGTGGAAGGAATTGGGACACCAAGATGCAGTGGCCCGATCTTTCATGTCTGTGATGACCGTTATGCCGCAGATTGTCACGAAGGTAGTACGAGCACAAGCCGATGACTCGTTCTGTCAGGAGCAGATAGTTCGATTACTAGCAGAGGGAGCCGAGTCCTATACCGTTAGCTCAGACGGGGGATTACGCTTCAATGGGAGGTTGGTAGTTCCGGAAGGGGAAGAATTGCGGCACGACGTGATGGCAGAGTCGCACGGATCACGGTTCGCTATATCCCGGAGGGGACAAAATGTTCCAGGACATGAGACGCCAGTATTGGTGGAGCGGTATGAAGAGAGATATCGCTGAGTTTGTCTCGAAATGCGCCACTTGTCAGCTTGTAAAAGTGGATCATCAGAGACCAGCAGGATTGCTACAGCCGTTGGAGGTTCCGGTGTGGATGTGGGAGAGCATATCCATGGATTTTGTCACGGGGTTGCCTACGTCGCAGAGGGGTCACAACTCCGTTTGGGTAATTGTGGACAGGTTGTCCAAGGTCGCTCACTTTTTACCCGTTAGGACTGATTACACTGCGGGACAGTATGCCCAGCTTTTCATTTCAGAGATTGTGAGACTTCACGGTGTGCCCCTGAATATCGTGTCTGACAGAGACAAGATATTTGTTTCGAGGTTTTGGGGGAGTTTCCAGGAGGCCATGGGCACGGAATTGCGGTTGAGTACGGCTTATCACCCGCAGACCGATGGGCAGACAGAGCGCACCAACCAGATGTTGAAGGACATGCTACGCATGTGTATTATTGACTTTGGGGGTGGATGGGAGCAGTATCTTCCACTCGTGGAGTTTGCTTACAACAACTCCTATCAGTTCACGATTGGCATGGCTCCGTTTGAGGCATTGTACGGTAGGCCTTGTCGTTCCCCAGCATGTTGGTTGGAGGTGGGGGACAACAAACTGCTTGGGCCAGAAGTTATTCAGGATACTTCGGTAAGGATTGAGTTGATTCGGAGTCGCATTCGAGTAGCTCAAGACAGGCAGAAGAGTTATGCTGATGCGAAGAGGTTTTTCAGAGAATTCCAAGTGGGGGACCAAGTTCTGCTCAGAGTTTCTCCGATGAAGGGGATTATGCGATTCGGGAAGAAGGGGAAGTTGGCACCGAGGTATGTGGGGCCGTTTCCTATTATTGAGCGGATCGGACCGGTTGCGTATAGACTGGGACTACCGGAGCACTTGCATCGGATTCACGACGTGTTCCATATTTCCTCGCTGAGGAAATACCTTAGGGACAATTTGGCTCATTCTCACATTGCTGTGGAGGACATCGATCTCCAGCCGGATAGCTCTTACGAGGAGGGGCCAATTGCTATTTTGGACCGAAGCGAGAGGAAACTGCGGTCAAAGATAGTCCCGTTAGTGCGTGTTCAGTGGCGACATCACAATGTCGAGGAGTCCACATGGGAGCGCGAGGATGAGATGCGCGAGCGTTATCCAGAACTATTTTTAGCAGGTACTTTCTAGTTTCGAATTTCGGGACGAAATTCAGTTATTAGGGGGGGAGTATGTAATACCCCGTACTTTTGACTATAATTATTTTTGGGATTAATTAATTAATTAGCGTATTAATTGGAAATTAATCCGGGTTATAAATACTAATGAGATGCGAATTGGTATTTGATTATATGCATATAAGATTATATATGTATCTGGTACTATAAAATTTGTCGTGAGATTTATATACGGCAATTTGGAAATTTTGTTGAGACGCGTGGGACCGCCGCGTCACGGTATAATATTTTGATAATAAATAGTGAATTTAAAATCTATAATCCGTATGGTCGTTTTGAGTGCGTCAACGCGTCCGGAAGGGTCGAGATAGTCAGAAAACACTAGCCGGGGGTATAGTTTGGGTCCCGGGGTATTTTTAGGCCATACCGGTAGCTTAAAGGGTATTTTAGTAATTTGGTATTTTTGGGTAATTAAAAGTGACAAAAATTGAGAGTTGTAATCTGATAAGGATTGACCCAACCAACCTTTATTAACCCCATAAGCTACGTAGGTTATCATTTAGTCTTCCAACTCTCCCAAAGCAAACCCTAGCCACCATAGCCATCTTTTGGAGAAGAAAGCTTGGAGAAGGAGAGAGAGAGAGGAATTCTGCAGAGATTCTTCACCAAATCAACACCAAATCCGAAATCAAACCAAGGCAAGTGATTTATTCCATTTAAATTTCAGAGAATGCTTCTTCCATGTTAGATTATTCATAAATTTGGTATGTTCTTGGAAGATAATGAAAAAACCCATAAGATTGGAGTTATTAGTTTGAATTTTGGGATATAGGTTGCATGTAGAATGTTACTGGACGATCATATTATGTGAATTACTGCCTTTTGTAATACCCAAAACGGATTTAAGATGAGGTTCATGACTGTTCTTGAGAAAAATCAGAAAAACTAGGTTTTTGATGAAGATTGATCCATATGTAGCCTATAGTTGTTGAAATATTGATTTATGGACGTTAGTAATATTGTAGGATTGTTATATGACCTTACTATAACGTTATATTTGAGAATCACACGTTAGAAATAAGTTTTGGGACGTTTTCAAATCTGCAGAACGAAGCAGTCCGTAGCCATACCTGTTCGATCGATCGATCGACATTCATAAGTCGATCGATCGACTAGATCGATCGATCGATATTCATAGGTCGATCGATCGACCTTCCCAGAATGAGTAAAATTTTCCTTAATTTGATTTTAATGGTGGAAACCCTCGGAGAATATGTTTGGAGAACTTATGAATACCCTCACCCTTAAGGAAGACCAGTAGGTGTGATTATTATAGTGGACTTTAATTAGAATGCAATTCGAGGAATTATTCTAGGTTATTGAAATTCGTTAGAGAGGTAACGTTTGGGTTAATAGTGAAAAATTGTGTAATTCGATGAACTAAGGTTTAGAGCAGAAGTAAAGACCTTAGGAATAAAGATGTTATATATGGGAATAATCGGAACCTCATAATCTATTATAGATAGGTTTTAAGGTTAAGGGACTACGACGTGAGACGTGTTGGTAATTTAACTTTATATTAACGGGAGACTTGAAATACATAAGTTTGGAATAATGGTATTATGATGTAGCTTATACCTTATTAAAATGGTGATATCTAAGATGTGTGAATGCTTAGTATATAGTTTATGTGTATAACATACCTACCATACTTGCTATCACGGGAGGTTACGTTCGCTTAGGACCCTCTAATCCTTGTGTGCCTACGGGGGGGATATAGACTGGTACCTTGATGAACATAGGTCATTGAAAGACTTATTGTGATATTAATAAGTCCGCGGATCGTGGGAGCGTAGGTATGTGCGTGACCCATGTGAAGGTGACTATGTTCGCCTCCATTATTTGTGATGTTGTTATTTGAGAACTATTCCTGAGAGATTCGGAATATGTGATCCTTATGTACGTGATGTACCGGGATGGATAGCAGAGTATGTGTGCACCATAGCTTAGATTGCGGGGTGCTTGTATCGTATATTTATGATGTGAATAATATACATTAAATTAATGGAAATCCTCATGTTAATGTTGTAAAAATATTACGGTATTGTTACGAGATATATAATGAGTTAGCTGATAGTTATATCAATGGCATAGTTAGTAACTGAGTTTACGTTAAAACCTCTATTAAATTACGAGCGTTGTTATGATTAAATTAACCGAGTAAAATGGGTAGAACCTTTGGTAGTCTAGCTAGTTACGTTGTCACTTAGCTAGTGGAAAGGGTAGTTATAGATGGGTACTTACGTTAGGAGTGCACAGTTAGACGAGAGGTGAGAATATCATGCGAGTGTACATCCTAACATGTACTTTGCATTTAATGTTTTAAATGTTTTTAAAGCACTTGCAGGTTTTTAAAATGATTTCCACTTTCGGGCTCTGACCCATTTGCTTTCAAATATATTTTCTTGTAAAACCATTTTTTAGGTGCCCAGCCACAAGGACACCAAGCATAGGATTCTCATTCAGGTGACGAGATGTAGCTGTTTGTGGAAGCTACAGGGATTTGCATGTAGACGCCTCTCTCATTTGGATTCCAGTCTCAACATCTATCAGTTGTAGGGCATGTTGCCCGATTCTATTAGACATTTTTACATTTCAGTTTTCAGACTCTAGCATGTATTGCTCAGTATTCAGTTTTAGTTATTTATTTCAGTTTACTTATCAGTTGTGGGATTGTATTGAGGAGTTTTTTTTCCTCCAGGGTTTTATTTACATTTTGTGATGATTATTCGTTTTACTTCAGTATGGTGAATGATGTTATTTAGTTATTCATTACTCTTGTTGCATGTTAATCAGATTTAATAAAATTTGGCACTTACTTTTTAAATACTAGGTGGTTAGTAATAATAAAATGTTTTCGACAGTGATGCTATTAACTGAGCCAACTTGGCATTTTGAATTAATTTTATAAAGGAGTAGCTACCCGGTGTTTAATTAGTCAGGGTGTCACAGTACCCTAGAAGATAGACATCCTTGGTACAGGCTATCGAATCGATAGTTCAGACGGTCCTAAGAGGCGTGAGGGTATGTACTGACCTCTTAGAGACTTGGAATCTATGCTTCGCCTCAATGTTGTTTGTGTTTGTGTTAATACAGTTCGAGAGTGATTCCGAACTAGTATTTCCCTTAGTTTGTGTGATACGGGGACTTGATAGCAGAGTATGCCAGCACCATAGATTTTATGTGGGGTGCCGTTAGTATATATATAATTTATGAGTGAATGGTATATATATACTTATATATGGAAGTCTAGCACCATAGATTTTATGTGGGGTGCTGTTGGTATGTTTATATATTATTCGAGAAACAAATATATATACGTGTAACTATATGAGAACTTTCTACTGAGTAAAATAGTAGTTAAGTAAAGTATGAAATTCATCAACTTCACTGTAATTATTCGGAAACGTTATAACAATACGGAATTTTTCTAAATAACGTAAGAAATCTTGAAGAGTTAGATTTTCTAAATGTGAATATCATAACCTTAATTCCACGTGTTAAAACTTATGGAGAATAAGTTAGAGAGAGAGATGGGGTTCATTAGTACGATAGATGTGCACAATAGATGAGAGGTGAGATTTCTCAAGAGAGTGTTGCATACTAATATGACTGTTGCATTAGCCGGTAGCATTTTAAATACTTGCTAAACTATTTTTAAAACGGTTCTACATTCGGGATTTGACCCGTTTGCTGTCACTTCTTCTCTCTTGTGTCTATATATATATATGTATTACAGGTGCCCAGCCACAGGGGTGTCTTACCTAGGATTCTTTGGATGGAATGCGCTGTAGCTTTTGTGGGAGTTGCAGGCCATTGCTTAGACGACCTCATTGTTGACTCTACTTCTAGTTCAGCTTTATCCAGCAGGGGCATGTGTCGCCCTTTTCCATTATTTAGTTGGTATTGTCAGAGATTGTAATTCTTTTATATTTCAGTATCTTTATTTCGGGTTGTAAATGTCAGGATGTTTTCCTTAGTATTTTAATGTTGGGATTTATCATTGTTGGGTAAACTCTTGAATGTTCATTTTATTCTTCTACTTATTGTGTGACTCTTAAAAATGTAAATGGTTAAAGGTTTTATAACCGGATTTAATAAAATGAGAATAAGGTTTTAAATGGTTTTGACACTTAGCTTAATTATTTAGGGTGTTTAAATTGGAAAAGTATTTTTATGACAGTGATGCTAAGAATGAACCAATTGTTCACCTTGATTTTAATTTAATAAAGGAGTGATCGCCCGGTATTTAATTAGGCGGGGTGTCACATAACATCTAGGTATATAGGTTAGTAACTAACTATCCATCTTTTCTTTAAAAAGGGGCTTAGTATACACTTATACCAAGCATCTTCAAAGTCTATATATTCATCATCTAGATCGCCTTGATCAGTCTGCATGATATATAAGTCTAGGGTATCCTGAGAGTCTTCATACTCATCAGTATCACTATAGTCTTCAGAATCACTGTCTGTGTATACACTATAGATACTAGCATTGTCATCATCTTCTATGTCTGATATTTCTATAACATATAGGATATCTAATTCTTCTTGATCTGTATAGTCTAATATTGTATTAATAATGTTAATACTTTCTTTATCCTTCTTATTAGGGCAGTCTTTAGCAAAGTGTCCTTCTTTGCCGCAAGTCCAACATTCTTTGGTGGCAGTCTTAGATTGAGCTACATCTTTTTCTTTCCTATAATTAGGGACCTTCTTATATTTACTAGTATTCTTCTTAAAGTATCTTCTTTGGTTAAATCTATTTTTCTTAGTCTTAGGATTCTTTTCCCTAAAGGTAGTAGATTGTCTAAATTTATACTTCTTTGGCAATCCTAAAGGTCTAGTCTTAAACTTCCTATGTTTCTATTCTAATTTCTTTTTGAATTTCTTAGATTCACTTCCACATCCCCATTGGATTGGAGCGATGTCTCTTTCGTCTTTGATCGGAGGGATCTGCTTGAAAGTTTCTTCTATTAACTTTCCTTGAGTTATATCACGTCTTTTAGATATGATATAGTCTTTGGCAAAATTGATTCTTTCACCAAGGGAGTTATTCTTAACTCCAGCTACACCTGGCCAAATCCAATATTCATTAATTAGGATTTGTCCTATGGCTAGTATCTTTCTAAAGTATTCATCTTTTAAGGTCTCTCCAAATTCTTTAATTTGGTAATATAGCTGTTCGTAATTATTGCTATATTCATTTATCTTATCTAATTTGCAAATGCTAAGGATGGCTAACTTATTTTTTGCTAGGTCTTGTTCATTGATATGAGCTAGATGTCCAGCTCCAATGAATTCTGAAGTGAACAATTGAATATATTCTTCAATTGATCTTTCTTCTAGGTATTCCTTCATCTTCTCAATCTTATCTAAGGAGTCTTCATATGTGGCCTTTCTTAAACTATCTAAGTAATCTTTTGCAATACCTCTAATGGATTGCTCAGCGTACTGCTTACATGAACTTGCATCCCATTGTTCATTAGATGCAAAACACATGTTCATCTGGTTACACCATTCATCTAAGTCTTTCTTCCTATCTTGAACATTGTCTAAGTTAAGGTATATACCTACTGGGTTTATGGCTTGGCTTGCCATAGTCTTAACAGGAGTGAAACTCTTGTCACTAGTTGGGAAGTCTTTTATATAATCGAGTTTAGTCTTAACTACGGTGCTCGAATATATAGGAATATTTATTCCTATTGTCTTACTAAAAAGCCTAGGAGCATCTTCTAGCCTACTACTACTTACTATCTCTTGTTTACTAGGTACTACTTGTGTAGATGGCATTAGTCTTTGTTCTCATTCTTCTATTAGTCTTGAGTTTCTAAGAAGTTCCTTTGTATTCTGAGATTCTTTTAATTTTAATATGCGGTCTTAGGCTATCATATTAAATCTTTCTCTTTCTTGAAATCTAACAGAGTGACTTTTCTTAAGGTTATCTTTAAATATCTTCATATCCAATTCTGAGGGTTCATGTCCAAAGTTTTGGATCCTAGCTTTTTCTTTAACTAAGTCTTTTTGTTCAAATGATCTTCTAGGTCTAATTATCAGAGTTTGTCTAAGTAAACTAGCACTAGTCTTACTACTACATTCTCTTTCTGAAGGATTATTGATTATGGCTTCTCCCATATTTCTAAATCTAATTTCTTCGGTCTGGATATTCTTATTGACAATCTTAGGAGGACCAAACTGGATGGTAACATTTCCAGTGACGTCGTCTTGATTAATAAACAAAGGTTTATTTTGTATAGTCTTAGTTTCTTGAAATTCTGGCAATTGCCAGAGGGTCTTAGCTTTTTCTTTCATAGGTTCAGTAATCCTAATACTGTAAGTATGATCATAGTCTGACACATTGGTTCTAACTAAGATTTCTTCATTAAGTCTACCGTTAGGAATTCCTGACTGCATTCCTTCATAAGGAAATTGAGAGAACTTCACATAACTTTGGAATTCTATATTTATATTAGCGTCTGGGATTATATAGTCTTCATAGCCACTTGCATATAAGATTAACTTAAAATGTTTGGCTGTGTCTACGGTTACTGTAAATACCGGAATGACATTAAAGTATCCTATGTTGTCTGACATTTCTAATTAGGCTATCCCAATAAGGCTTTTCTCAAAATATTTCCATCTTTTGTCTACTAAACAGCATAATATGTTAATATTATTCTGAGGTCTATGTAATCCTTGGATTATTGCTTGAAAGAGTCCAAAGGTTAGGAATTGGAACTTCCTATTAGTTCCTCTAGATCTAAGCCATTCTGAGTCAAACACTTGGAGCTCAGTTTATGATTTGTCTAACACATGATTTCTACAATGGTAGGTCATGTTATAATTAGGGGTCTTAGGAGTGGCACCTTCTTTAAACAAGTCTATGTATCTAACGGCTGGAAGTTGTCCATTATGAATGGAATCTTCAAAGATCTTCCAGTCAACTTCCCCCCACTTTTTCCATTGGAGGGGATTGGTGAAATTTCTTTCTTTCCACCATGTCCTAACATTGGAGGATGAGTCCTTAAGTCTTTGGAGCATATGATTACTCTGTCCAATATTTGGGATAGAGCTAACTATCTTGCTAGTCTTATCTAATCCGTCATTTATGACTCGTCTACCTATGGTATTCTTTTCTCTAGTTTCTATGGGAGGTGTTTCTTTGAATTTACAGGTGGTTGCCTGTTTTTGTTCAAGTCTTTTTTCAATTCTTTCTAAGAAGTCTGAATAATCTTTTTGTCTTTTTATCTGATTAAGGATTTCTTCTTTAAAATTCTTATTCTCTTTTCTAGTCTTTTCAGAAGTTTCTTCACTATGTCTAGCTAGAGAATTAACTATGGTTTTACCAACGTTAGTGATATAGTCTTTTACTTCATTATCTTTTTCTAGTTGTTGCATATTTCTAACTTTTATGGCTTCTACAGTCTTTTTAATTTTATCTAACCTAGTTAGAATAAAAGGAGAGTCTATTTCTGCTTGAGAAGGTTTATTATATACGGCCTTAATTCCGTTTATAATTTCTACGTATTTTTCTTCTACTTGGGTCATGTCTAGTCTAAGTTCATTAATAATACTATCCATCTTAGATAGATTATGTCTTTCTATATTATTAAGGTAATTTGCTAAATTTTGTTGGAATTTAACAAAGTCTGTATAGAAGGTAGTTAATCCTTCTGTCTTAGCCTTTAAGTCTAAATGTAAGTCTTTAACAAAGCTATTGCTATAGTCTTGGGTAGCTGCTATGGATGTAGAAATTAAATTTAATCTTTCTAATATAAGTCTAGTTGCCTTAGCTGCGTTGGCAATCTCATTTTCATTTATCTTATAATAAAATCTATCATCATTTATCTTTTCTAAAATTCTTTGATAAAATTCTAATAAGGTATAAATGGAGAGGTCTCTTGGTACCTCATTCCAGTTTGATCTAACTATCTCCATTAGGAAGATAATTATCTAGTCTAGGGATAAGCTTAGCTTGTTCTTTGGTAAGTTTAATTAACTCACTGTCTTGATTTTTAATTAAAGTTTTAATTTCTAAAATGTCTTTGTTAAGGACTTCTATATGATTAGTCTTAATATTTATTTCTTGTAAAACATGGACTAAGTCTATTGGGATTTGATTATCTATGTCTAATAATCTTTTAGAGATATTTTTTATCTCCGTTTCTAGGGTTTGAGTGTCTTTTATTAATTGTCTTAATATAAGGAGTATACACTTATTTTGGTCTATTATGTTATTAATAGCACTAGCAGTGACTTGTCTACTGTCTGCGTGTTTGGCTGGAATATGTTCAATATGTGAACAACCGTCTATTTGTGTGGTTAAACAACCTTCTGAGTCTAAATCAGTTATGGGTATAGGTTGGTAGTCTGGGTTGGATCCAAAAATATCTTGGTAAATGCGAGGGATAAATCCCAAGAGAATTAAAGTCTTTTTACTTTTAGTCTAAAAGGAACGTCTTATGGCTCTGATACCAGAATTACGGTTTGGTCGGAATTTGGTGAGTTTCTAAAATCTTTAAAGTCTTTATACCAATTTCGGGTCTAAATTATAAATCTTTTAATTATATAGTCTTAAACAATTCCGTGGCCAGGCCTTAGCATCACCCAGAAATTATCTTAGGTTAATATTGATTAATAAATTATTAACCAATTCCGTTATAAGGTTTTCAAAATAATGGACAGGATGACACTAGAAATCACAACGCACTGAGAATTAAATGGAACACCAACAACAAAAAAAAGAAGATATTTTCTTAAGATTGTTATTTAAAATTCATTTATGTGCGTTTGTGTATTTCATCAAAAATTAAAATATGAAATAAATCATATTTATACAATAAAATTAATACCACTAGAAAACTTACAAACGAAGAAGATGACCGAGTCAAGTGTTTGACACTCTCTCCTTAAGACAAAATGCGCTCCCGCTACGGTGCTTACGACAATGAACAATGAGCGTTTGCCTCTCAGGATAAAATAGTCTCGACACGCGCAAGAAACACTTCAGTGTGCGTGTCCCACGAATCAATTATGTTTGATACTCTATCCGACTCGATTGGGAATGGAAAGTATTGAAAATATATTTTCTCTCTTTTTTTCTCTCTTTAAAAAATGAAGACAACTCTTGTATTTATAGAAAACAATGTGTTTTTTTCATGAAAAGACATGTATTTAGGAAACAGCCACTTTAGGGTAGTTTTCATGAACTGTCACAACTTATGGTGAATAGTCACGACCTTTAGGGAAGGTTCTGAAAAACAGTCACTATATAGTGAACAGTCACAACCTTTAGCTACAATTACGAAAATTCGTCCCAGAAAATAAATAAAATTTTCCAATAAACTTCCTACATAAATGGGGCACTTTGATACCAAATTTCTTATTCATCATTTATCCGTTTTAAACAAATAAATATATCGCGTGACTCGTCATGCTATAAGGAACGTGCACGTACTTGTTCCTACTTTGACCAATATATTAATTTGGTCATAAAATAATTTGTGTAAGAACACAATATTTTCCAACAGTTACAGCTGTAACACTAAGAGTGAGAAAATTCCCGAATCATAAGTGGTGGAGTTGAACCACTCTCTAAACCATTTTTACAACCAATGCGCACCAGTTTGAAGTCATAGCCAACAATCTCTGTTGCAATTTTATTGTAATGGTTAGTGACGGTTGCTACAGAAATTAGGCAACTTCGGATATGGTTAGTTGTAGTTGAAACAATGGGAACCTTACAGTTATTTAGACGGGGAAGAAGATGGACGGTTTTGAAGGAAGATGAAATAGGGGATAATTGTCTGGAGATGGATTTTTAGAAATATCATCTTTGTATTTATGCTCAACAAACCCCATCGCTTGGGTTTTACAAATGGATGTTTTTATTTACACCTTACTAATTTTTTTTTAGTAACACTAGGGCTATTCTTTTTGGGCACCTCCGGCATGATAGCGCTGTACTTTGATTTGTTTTTTATATCCTGACGGGATCCATAGAAATAAAGACAAAGCAAAATACAACACTTTGAAACCAAAAATAACAAAAATGGATAGCTCTAATATTATAACCCCCAACCGAGAAAGATTCCTTATTAAATTAAAAAAAGACATATATGCCCCTTTTTTTACCCACTAATTACTTCACAAATTTAACTGAATATCATCAACAACCTAAGACTACAAATCTGGAACAGTTTTGCTACTACTTAATCATTAATCGTATCCACCTTCCAAAACATTTCCAAAATGTTGAACCCTCCAAAACAGTGACATTTTCGACAAAGACTTTGTGGTTTGCAGGTTTTCCCCGGCGGAGACCGTCGAGCATTAGGGACATAGCGTGGATCATTTCAATGGCGATGACACTCGGAATCACTATTAATTATTTTCCGTCGTCAAATTCGCAGACTGCGATACTCTATACGTTGAAAGTCGGGCATGGCTTGATTATTAATGAAAGAGATGATGAAAAAGAAGGTCTTCGTTGAAAATTTTGTTAGATATTGTCTAAAACTGTTAGTTAGAAAGAATTAGATGATGGCCATTTTTCTTTTTTATACTTCAAACCTCGTTAAGCGGGGGTGTTAAATGCATCTCAACCCAAAAGTATTGGGGCAATAGGATCGGGGCTCAAACAGAAAAATATGGTGTATATAAAAACACTTTTTATAAATGGGTTCAAAGCTATTTATATGGGCTTATTTTAAAAAAAAAAGGGGGGGGGGGGGGGGGGCTGCTTTAAATTGTGGGTCTAGATAAAATTCCCTTAAGGTGTATTTGATTGGAAATATGAAAAATGTGTGAAAAATAATTTATTTGGATAAAAAAATTAGAAAATGAGCAAAAAAAAATGTGAATTTTTGGTCTTACTTTTACCTTTTCTATTTTTCATAGAGATCAATTCTTTGGTAGACCGATAAGAAATATTTTTCAACAAAAATAAAGTTTGAAATGAAAAACTTGATACGTGAATGAGTATCGTTCTTACATAATATATTTGCGATCAAGGTACTACCAAAGCCGATTATATGTCCAAACATCTATATTTCATGGAAAAAAAACTTTTCTAGAAAGGCCCAAAATAATTGAGGTCAAATAAAATAAAAGAAAGAAGGTCAAAACTCCAATAATACTTCCATTCGTATCTGCACAAGAATAGTTTTTGAATTAAAAAGTGATGGTCAACCTTTGAAATTCCTACATATCGGGTATAGTTGTAACAACTCCATGCATTTCTCGCTCTCACATTTCTCTCTCTCATACAGCGAGCCTACATAGCTACACACACTCTACTGTGTGTGATACACAACCTCTAATACCCGCTAGGCTGAGATCTAATGTCAAGTTATCAGAACATCGAAAAAAAAGGTCAGGTCATTTGTCATGTGCTCTCTCTCTCTCACACAGACACAGAGCAGCTAATAATGTTTCTCAAACTATTGAAGGTGCTTGAAATTTAATCGATATAAATGTCAATATTGTTTGTCTAGCAGCTAATGAAACATATTGTTTGTCGAGGGTGGTGCAGAGCCTCAATTGATATAAATGTCAAAAAAAAAAAGCTGAGCAATGCTATTCTCAGGTAATTTAACTTTGCGTATGTTTTCACATTATAATTGCTTTTGCTTGTGCTGAACCCCGCCTCTTTCTGTCTCCCACTCACTACACACACATATAGAGAGAGAGTTAGGGTTTGTTGATATGTCAGTTAATATGGAGGGGAATAGTGAGTCTAAGGGGTGTGTGTGAAAGAGAGAGAAGAGAAGAGATGAGCGAGAATCAGTTTGTTTGTTGCAGGTGGGTTTAGGGAAAGAGAGGGGAATATTATTTTTTATGATTTATTTTGGAAAAAAATGTATATTAAATATTATTTTGACCTTTAATATTGCTAAAATTTCAATTTTTCACTCGAGTCATTCCATCAAAGGTAACGGTCAAAGTGTACAAGATGGTCTTTTCAAGTTGTTTCGATAGTTTGAAGATTTAATTGACGTTTTTGATAGTTGAGAGGCTATTTTGAAATACTCGTGATACTTTAGGGATTAATGAATAACTTATTTTTAGATTTAATAAAGCTTAATGATAAACGATTTAATAAAACTTTATATTTATCATTAAGAAGTTTGGAAATTGACATATTTTCAATATAATCAAATTAGAATTTCTTCTTGAGATAAAGACGATTTCCTATACTATTCATCATATATTTATCTTCCAATTTCTTCTATATTGACTCTATCGATTTCTTCTCCATCACATATAGTATACTACATTTTGCGTGAGATTTTAATGAGATAATGCTATACATACTTGTCAAATCGGGATACATATTTCATATTGAAAGCCCTTTGTATCATGTATCGAGTATCTTATCAAGATATGTATCATAATATAACAAATGTTGTACCTAGTGTACAAGACTACCCACACTACAAACAATATGTTTCATTTTCAAATTTAATCAATAAATTGTTAGAAATATATTTGAAATAAATAGGATTTCTTGAATTGAATTGTCAAAGTTGGATTTGATTTAGTAACAATGTAATTCGTATCAAAATTTTAAATCTACATGATAATATAATTCGCATAACACATGCATTGTGTGTGCCTCCCACCTCATTGTCGTTTGGCCTAGAGCGTGTTCAAAAGTATAATAATCCTTTTCTTCAAAACATTTGTGTTATCATGCTATCAAACAAGCCATAAAAGTATAAAAGTAGTATATAAAATTATATTGGTTTTAAAATTAATCTAATTGCCATATCAAATGGCCAATTAGAAACATGGCTTTTAATTTGTGATGAACAAATAAAGGGAAAAAAGGATAATTAATTTAGGACATTGGAGTAGAAAATATAGTGCTCAAATGTTGTATAGATTAATTTCAAGGTAATCAGTTAGAAATTAGTCGTTTAATTAAAAAGTTCATATTCTGTAATAAAAAAAAGTTTGAAAAACATTTTAATTTTATTAACCCTTGATTACCCTTTCTTTTGTTGTAAAGGATTATCCATCTCATGATAGTTTGCGTACATCTCAAATTATTCTCTTTATACCGAACCAGGTTGCAAAACAAAGACTACTCCTTGTGGTCACTTTGGGAGGGACAAATTTCTTAGTCATGAGTGATCAACCACTTAACTAACCCCTTGGGGTTAATCCTTGAGTTCCTAATTCAACAATTTTGAACCGAATTGCTATGCCACATAAGCCTTTATAACTGTTGTGTTGGATATTTACTTCATCTCTAGGTTATGGGATAGAAACACTTCACAGCCATAGAAAACACCTATGACTTAATGAAAATAATCATGTGTCAAATGAGCATCAGTTTTATTTTAGGGTTAATTACACATTTTCTCTTGAACTTTACACCAATTTTCACTTTATCACCCAAACTTTAATTTTCTAGATTAAAGTTGCATTTGTTTTTTCATCTGAATCTGAAGTTTGAAATCTGAATCTGAGAAATATTTTTATTTTTATGTCTGAATGGACTTCTGAATAAGTGTATTTAGACTGATTCAGACTTTAGATTCAAATTTTAGATGTTCATTTACCTCTTAATCATTCAGAGGCAAAATAGTCGTTCGCCTCTTAATCATTTACAAAAACAAACGCTATTTAGTAATTCTCATTCGTTCAAATTCAAAATTAAGAGGTAAAAAAACAACAACACCTAAATCCCCTAAAGTTCAAATCAGCCTTAAGTAATCCTTTTACACTAATATTGCTAATGTTTAATAGAAAATGGGTCATATGCATGACATATGAGGGCATTTTTGTCCTAATAGAAAATATTTTTAAAAATTCAAAAAACTACAAAAAAATATTTAAAATGAGAAAAATACTAAAAACTATATAAAAATATGAAAAATACTGGTTGTTTTTTTTTTTTTGAAAATATGGCAATTAAAAAAACATTATTTAAAATTCTAAAAATTATAGAAAGAAACATTTAAAATATCTAGCAAATACTTAAAAATCAAGAAAAATACCATCAAGCTTTTAAAAATCTAAAACTGACAAATATATATAACAATTGATAGAAAATATATTAAAAACACCAAAAATTACAAAAATACAATCAAAATACTAAAAACAATTAAAAAATATGAGATTTTTTTTTATAAAATCATGACAAAAACTATATTTAAAACATTTGTCAACACTAAATATTGATTTTATTTCACTAAAATCTAGAAATAAAAGAAATTACATTAAAATATTTTGAATAAAACTTAAGCTTTTTAAAATACTGAAAATATTGAAAAAAAAATCACAAAAATCTAGAAATAATCTGTAGCGTTTGCAAATGTCGAAATAAAAGGTTCAAAAATCTAAGGTTGGGGAGTTTCACAAATAAGTGTTGCTTATATAATATATTTTTTAATTGGTCATTTCAGGACCTATTCATACATGTAAATATTCACTACCTCTTTTTTAATACGACCTATTGGACCTCAAATCTTTTGTCATGAAACTTGCTAGCGCAAAAAAAAATTATAGGACATATTTGACTACATACTTACTAAACGGGACTAATTGATAAAATCTCAAAAAATAAATCAAAAAGATGTAATTAACAATATCTTCTCCAAAAATAGAAACGAAATCAAAAAATCACCCTCCCCAATACCTTGTGCTTTAAACACCAAATCCAAATATCTATCTCAGAAAAGCCCTAGATTTAAACACCATTCTCCTCACCAGACCAACAAAATTTAAGAGACACCCAATACTCATTTAATCAAACACAAAATCCAAATCCAAACACACATTTGAGAAATGCCAAAAATTCAAGCATCCCATTTTCATTCCAAAAAATCCACCAAAAAATCCATGAAGATCAGTTCGTTCGTGTGCAGATTTGTGTGTGTGCGTTCACGTGTGTGTTTGTATGTGTGTGTAGATCCACAAATGTGTTTGTGTGCAGATTCGTGTGCATGGATATGTGTGTGTGTGTGTGTGTGTTTGTTCTTGTGTGTGATACACATTACGTAAATTCAATGGACATGGAAAATTTTCCAATATGCACTTTCACATCTCCATATCTTGGTACAACTATTTAAAATTCAAAATCTTAACCTTTTGTAATTGACCGTTCTTTTAGCAGAACAAACTGAGAGATTGATATTTTTTTATTTGACCAGTAAATTTTACCTCGAAATTTTTTGGAAATTTTATGTCAATGCTTTTTATTTTTTTTGCCCATAATGCACACACATTGCATGTGCCTGGAATCTTAATTATTTAGTCCCATTTTTAAAGATTTATTTGTGACCTCTCCTATGTTTTTAATTTTTGGTTGTTGGTTCGATTATAACAAATATGAGACACTTGTCATTCTCTGCAAAAAGAAATATGGGTGATTATAGAAAAGTTACAAGCGGTTGTGGATAGGGGTGGCAATTCGGGTTGCTCGTGTCATTTTCGGGTCGCGTTGATTTTTATTTCTAGTATAAGTTTTGGGTACTCTTAAATCTATACATGCTAATTGGGTCATGTTCGGATCATTTCGGGTTATTACCATAAACGGGTTATCGGGTCAAAAATTGCTAGCTCTAGTTGTGGATGGTTATGAGACATTTTACAATTATAAAAACACATGGGATCTTTATAGATGGGACTAAATAAAAAAAACTAATAAATAAATACATTAATGACAATCATAATTTTGTCAAAATAATTATAAAAAACGAACTATTAAAATGTAATTAGTCATATCATTCTAATGTACTGTTGCCTAAACACAAAGTAATTTTCATAATCACCATGTAGATTAACATTGCAAATGCTCACTGTCGCCACAAAACTACTAAATAATTCACTAATTGTGGATCCCCGTATTTGAATCAACTATGAGCCTTGACATTCAACTTTAACAATGAGTAAAAATGACCTCGATCTTATAGACTCTGTATAACAATTGGTAAAAATCAAAGAGTTGTCCACATATTTTAGTTAATTATTAGTTCTAAAATAATGAGACTACTTAGTAGGCCTCAAAATCATTTGGTCATACTATTTACATATTCAATTTGATCAACATTATTATTATTTTTTTTATAAATAAATGATTATATTAAAACCAACCGCTAAGGGAGAGAACCCGTATACAGGAAGTATACAAAGCAAAAGTTAGACCGGAAAATAAAGAAAAAACCAATATGCGCCAACAACACGAGCGTACAAATCACAATGCAATGGGGAACTCCCCCATGAAATCAAGAAAATCCTGAGTCGTAACAGTGGCCTTCATTCTATACCAACTAAGGAGTGTGCTCAAAAAAAAGAAAATGAACTCTCGAGGATGCCATCTCAATACCGTCGAAACATCGAGCATTCCTCTCCTTCCAGGCTGTCCAAAAAATGCAGTGAGGAACCAACTGCCAGACTCGGTTGTCACCCAACCAACCCCTCGGAGGGTTCCACTCCTCTAAAATCTCCCTCACTAACGCAGGCATGACCCAAACGGTCCTCGATAAGGTAAGATAAACATCCCACAAACCTCTTGTCACCCTGCAGTGCAGAAGGAGATGGTTGGTCATTTTCGCTTCCTCCTTACATATCCAGCACCGGCTATCCAGACGATAACTTCTCTTCTGAAGACCGTACATCGTCAAAATGGCCTATCTAGCCGCGGTCCAAACAAAAAATCTAACCTCCGGTGGCGCCTTAACCTTTTAAATCTTCTTCCAGGGGAAACGACCCCTAGGGATCCCACTGTTACTCAAAATAGCATAGTAACAACGTACCGTGAAAACACCAGTCCCTCCCCCCTTCCATCTCAACGAATTCTCCCTGTCCGACGGACAGGGGGCCGTACTCAACCACTCAAAGAATAAGTCCGCCTCCTGAAGGTCCCAGTCCCAGAGCCTTCTCCTAAACTGAGGTCTTCAAGTGACACCATCCTCGCTGTTATACACGTGGTCGGCAACCATCCTATCTTGATTCATCCCAAGGTTAAAGTCTAGGAAAAAGTTCCTGGATGGACCCATTCTCGCCCCATTTGTCTTTTCAGAATCTAATCTTATCCCCTTTACCTAAAATGAATTCAGTATTCCCAGAATAATCCTCCCACTCCCTCGTAATATGTTTCCACATCCCCACACCATAGCCTAAAGCCCCCACCACCAGCCTCCACCTCCCCTCGAAAGAGCCCCACATCGCTCCTACAAAGCTTCTACATAATCTATTTTCCTCCAGAGGAAAATGCCACAACCACTTCCCTAGCAGAGCTCTATTGAAAATACCCAAGTTCCTCACACCCGCCCCCACATTGAACAATCAAGAGTATGCAACTATATATGAATTGTGTAGTTATGTACAATATCCATCTACACCAAATGGCAAACGTCATCTACACCAAATTTATCAATATGCATATATGAAAATTTTGTTCCAAATATTTATACAAGTTTTTATTCCCTATATTCTTAATGTGACAATTTACGAAACAATATACACACAACTTGACATTTTAAAAAAAGGATATTAAGAATTCGAATAAGAAAACATTAAGGGTCCGTTTGGAACATGACATGACAACCTTTGTCTTGGTAATATTTGTCATGGCAAATTTTGCCAAGACAAATGTTGTTGTTTTCGCATTAGGCTATCCAACAACCAAATGAGGTAAAACAATTTTTAGACAAAAGATTTTAATAACACATTTTTAAAACATATCTTTTATAACATACTCTTAAAATTGTTTTCAAAACAGTTTAAAATGATTTTTATAATATATTCAAAACAGTTTTTAAAAATGTTTAAAATAGTTTTACAATATTTTTATAATACGATTTTAAAAAATAATTGTAAAACATTTTCTTAATAATTTTTTATGATATTAAAAACAGTTTTTAAAACATTACAAAACAATTTTCCAAATAATGAGAACAATTTTTCTAAATATTTAGAACGGTTTTTAAAATTGCTTTTAAAAAGTTTAAAACAGTCTTATGATATATTCAAAACAGTTTTTAAAAATGATAAAGACAGTTTTTACAATTTTTTTATAATACAATTTTGAAAAAAATTGTAAAGCATTTTCTTAGTTTTTTAATAATATTAAAAACAGTTTTAAAACATTACAAAGCAGTTTTTAAATATTTATAATAGTTTTTTTAATTATTTGAAACAATTTTTAAATTTTTTTTTAAACATTAAAACAATTTTATAATATATTTAAAATAATTTTTAAAAATGTTTGAAATAGTTTTTACTATATTTCATAATGCGTTTTTAAAAAACAATTGTAAAACATTTGTTTACAATATATTATAATATTAAAAACAGTTTTTAAAACATTACAAAATAGTTTATAAATATTCATAACAATTTTTTAATTATTTAAAACAGTTTTTAAATTAATTTTTAAAATATTAAAATCGTTTAAGAAATTAGCAAATTTGTTGACAAATATTTCTCACTCAAATAGGTAAATAAATTTTATCAATACCTTATGTATAAAGGGTGTTACTTACTGGAAAACAATGTCACAACAAAATATGCTACAAAACAGCAAAAAAATAACAAATTTTCATATTTGCTTGATATTTGTCATGACAAAACATGACAATCAAACTAGCCTCAGTAGATTATTTTGCCAAATAGTAGACAAAATTAGAGGAAGAGAAAATTAATTAATATCAACGCAATGAGATAAAGTCCTCAACCTAAGCCAATAAAGTGACGCACTTTGAAATTTTTTACCAAAAGCAAGTGAGGAAGCTTTCCGGAATAAGTTATTTACCTACCACACAACAATGAAAATTTATAAGAAATATTGTATATATACCAATCTTTGAGAGACGTGACTCTTCTAAAGCTTATAAGATCAATTATAAATTCGTGCTATCGAATAGAAAAAAACTTGAAACAGAGTATAGTTCATTTGTCTGATTGAATGAAAAAAAATATATTATGTAATTTTAGGACTGAAAATAATATTAATTATGGATATATAATAACAAATATTTTGTTTCCATTTTTAGTCCCTGTTTTCAAATTAAAGGGACACGTGAGATGCGGTGATTGGTTAACGTTTTATGAATATGGGTCCGCTCTAGCGACTTTATTAAAAAATAGAGACTAAAATCATAAATAAAATATTAATTGTCATTTTTTCCAAAATACATATTATAATATTATAATAGACCCTAAATTTAAAAATCCCATAAAAAAATGCGTTTGAGTGGAATGAGGTTCTGCAATCAAAAGCTTATGTTCTTGTCGTAGTAAAACATGTCCCAATTTCCGTGACCGCCGAGAATTTTCGTCGTGGATCCAACTATGCACCTCACAAAAAGCTCAAATACACTGCCACTAGAGTAACGGGGGTGGAGGAAGGAGGGCGTAGCAAGGTCATGCACCCAAAGATGCGGGAGCGCTTGTATCCAGAGGGTGTTGTGTTTGAAAAAGGTCGCGGAGACCGAGAGGAAGTGGTGGCAATTTTGGTAAGATGGATATATATATATATATACTGTTTATGATATATGAGAGGTGAGAATAGAAAAAGAATCGTAAAGCAAGTACACTCTTGTGGTTAAAATACCAAAAGGTTCACAGGTAAAAAAAAGGTCACTCGATATATGTTTTGAAGGTAATGACATCAATCGATTCAAGTGGATGGGTGGTTGTAAATAGGATGGATACGTGAAGGAAAGATAAAAAGGGAGCCCGATTTTTATATCAGTTTTTGAGCGGGTTCATGCGGAGAATTGAGAAGATTAGATATTGGAGGTGATGGGTGCATATGAGGGTTTTAATGTAGATATAAATTGGACAAGTGGCAAAACTCAGCTTGAAGACACCATATATATATATATATATATATATTACTACTTTTGTGCGGAGTAGTCGGCATTCATTAATCCACATTTTAAGAATGCGTACTGGACAAGTGTGTGACACCCCGCCTAATTAAATACCGGGCGATCACTCCTTTATTAAATTAAAATCAAGGTGAACAGTTGGTTCATTCTTAGCATCACTGTCGTTAAAATACTTTTCCAATTTAAACACCCTACATAATTAAGCTAAGTGTCAAAATCATTTTAAACCTTATTTCCATTCTATTAAGTCTAATTATAAAACCTTTAACCATTTACATTTTTAAGAGTCACACATTAGGAATGAGAATAGAAATGAACATTCAAGAATTTAACCATCAATAAATAGTCCCAACATTTAAAACACTAAAGAAAAACATCCTGACAGTAATAAATCCCGAAATAAAGATGCTGAAAGTAAAAAGAATTGCAGTCTCTGACAGTAACAACTAAATAATAGAACGAGGGCAACACATGCCCCTGCTGGATAAAACTGAACTAGGAGTAGAGTAAAAAATGAGGTCATCTAATCAATGGCCTGCAACTCTCACCTAAGCTGCAGCACGTTACTTCCAAAGGATCCTAAGTAAGACGCCCCTGTGGCTGGGCACCTGTAATACATACATATATATACAAGAGAGAAAAAGAAATAGAAACGGGTCAGAGCCCGATAGTGTATATGATTTAAAAATTCGTTTTAGCAAGTATTTAAATTGATACAGGCCAATGCAACAACATATTAGTGCGACACTCTCTTGAGAAATTCTCACCTCTTTTCTAATGTGCACTCCTATCGCACTAACCTTCCCAATGGTTTATCTCATCATGTATCACACTATCTTTCCCCAAGGATTTAACTTATCTTAGGTGACTCTCAAGATTTTAAGATTTAACAACATCATGGTTTAAAAGGATAATTTCATTTAGTACAAAACGCTCATTTTAACTTTATTGATTCATAAAGTTTTTCAATATCATATTATACTTTTCAAAACAAGTATTTCCAATTTGAGTCATTATACATGTCTTACTTGCCATAACACAGTAGGCAGTTTCCAAAATTTCAGAAGTTCATATATATATATTAAATACTCGTATAATATATCTAACAGCACCCCACATAAAAATTATGGTGCGGACATACTCTACTATCCAATCCCCGTATTAATCGTACTAAAGGGAATACAAGTTCGGAATCACTCTCGAACTGTACAAATACATACATAAACAATATTGAGGCGAAGCATAGTTTCCAAGTCCAAGAGGTCAGTACATACCCTCACGTCTCTTAGGACCGTGACTAGCGATTCGATAGTCTGTACCTAGGATTTCTATCTTCTAGGGTACGAGTCAATATCCCCCATAAGGCACACGAGATAAGATCGTCCCAGCGCGGAAACCTCAGGGATAGCAAGTAGCACGGGCATGATTTTCACAAGTATATAATATATGCATACACAATCATATAAATATACCACTTTTATTATATCAATTTAGGTTTATCGCATAACTCACGTTCACAACATTTATCCTTATTTTCCCATTATTATTTATCAAGTATAATGGTTCGTTTCTAGCTTTAATTCGAAGGGTTTTTCCCACTTATTACGTAACCCTCATGGACTCTATTCTCCCAAGTGTCCAATTCAGTAGGTATACATTTATGTTTCAACGTAACTCTCTCTTACGTGTCTCTCCCCTTTAATATATACTTACATTATCCCTTATGCAAAATATCCCAAAAATATAGATTTCTCCTTACATTAAAGGTCTCTTATTCATTAATGAATCTTACTGGTCATCATTATCTCCCAAATTATTTTAACAAGGATGTCTAAGGAGTTTTATTCATTTCGAATCAATTCAACAATTTTAAAAGAGGAACTTAAGTCTGCCAGGAGGGGTCGATCGATCGAGGTTAGGGGCTCGATCGATCGAACCTTCGATCGATCGAAGCTCTGGGCTCGATCGATCGATCAAACAGGTATTGCGATTTCTGCAGTTTTGCAGTTACGGATTCTAACACATATCTTCATCCAAATTCAAGTTTTGCATTCCCAAACGTCCAAAGATTTATACTAATAACATCCTAACATAATATCATGCATTTTCTACGTAAAACATGTCAATTTCCGTCACTAAACATGGATTAACAAGCCAAAATTCATTTAAAACTCAAGAACCCTAGAAATCTCTTAATCATGGTTCTAATCTGTTTTCCCAGAATTTCCTTCTTATACAACATCAAAATTTCGTGGTTTAATCATCTACATCACAAAAGGTTTCCGGAATATCATTTAAGTCATCACTACATGCAATTTCCTATCTCAAATTGGGTTTTTCTTCCATACAATTCATCCTAATCATTCCTAAACCAATATGAAAGATGCATCAACGAAATAAGCAAGATAAACACTTGCCTGGGATTTTTAGAAGTCTGGTTTGGTGCCAAAATTGGTGTGGTTGCGTTTCCCGTCTCGCGATCTACGCGTTGGCGGTGGCGGCGGTGCAAACGGTTGAGTTTTGAGCCTTGGAATGCCTTGAGAGCTCTCTCCTCTCCAATGGCCGTTCTAGAGTTTTGAGTTTTCTAACCCTAGATGACTAACCTAAATGGCTGATATAGATTACTAATTTTCGTGGGTTTAATTACCCAAAAATACAAAATGACTAAAATGCCCTCCCGGGGTACTAATTAAGTCTAAAAACGCCCCGAGATCCAAACTAAACCCCCGGATACACTTTTCCGACTGCCTTGACCCTTACGGAAGCGTTGGCGCACTCAAAACGACCATACGAATAACTTATAAAATATTCACTTTTATAAATCAACATTTAGTCCCGACACGACACAGGCGCGTCCCGACTTAAATTTCCATAATTGCCATTTTATTCACACGTGACAATATTATAAAAATAAATCTCATATATTACTATAATCGTCCAGTAATATTCAACAAATATTATATTTCCAATTATTACTAACTCTCGTCACGCTAGTAAATATTTAAAACAACATTTCGGATAAAGATTAAATTAATTTATCTCAATTAAATTTAATAAATCCCTAAATTTAAAATCCAATTTAAAAGACATGAAAATACGGGGTATTACAATGTGTCACCTGACGGTGAGCTTAGATAATTTCTAGGGTCACTTCCTGGTGACACATGTCTGGTCCGCACTCTTAAAATGCAGACTAGTCTGCACAAGAATAGTACTGGGGGCATTGTAAAAGTGCGGACCGGACATGTATCACCTGGTAATGATGAGTCAAAAAAGACAGATAGTGTGCCTATAATTTAACCGATAATTTTTAAGGTCACCGCCAGGTGACACATCTCCGAGCCGCACTCTTAAAAGAAAAACTGATCAGCACAAGAGCAATTATATATATATTAGATTTGATCATCCGATACAGTTTTATTTTACGATCTACATGCTTATTACATTTCACAATTTTATATGGTATACAAACATAAAAAAGTACAAATCTAAAGATGCAAAAGTGTTTGTGATAAATAGGTAAAATGTTATATTTTGTGATAAACAGGTAAAGGCTCGCAAGTCTTAACCAAGATCGTTCGAGTGTCTCGATTAATCGTCCTATAATGGAGCAGAGCCCTACTGCCCCTACCCTTGAGAGAAAAGCAGGTGATTGGAGGTCCATTAAATACATTCTTGGTAATGTAAATAAATATCAATTATGTAAACCTTTGAATTTCATATGATATTTGTTTTTAGTATGTTATGTGATTCATAATAATTAGTGTGTTGATTTCATTTTTGTAGGTAACGAGTCATTTGAGAAGTTGGCTTCAATGAGCTTGGCATCTAACATGATAGTGTATTTACGTACAAGATACAATCTAGGAGGCATATTTTTGGTAAATGTGGTTAGTATATGGTCGGGTACCACTAATATTGCATCTTTGGCTGGTGCTTTCCTCTCCGATGCTTATCTAGGCAGATTCCTTACACTTTTATTCGGCTCTATAGCTTCATTTATGGTACGTGTCACAATCCAGTTTTTCCTCATCCTTATATGGTGATTATGCATCATAATAGAAACTAATTTTTCTCATCTCACCCATAAACTTAGTACCAAATTTATGTTAGAATTTAATGAGAATTATATGGTTGTATTAGAAGAAGTGAAGAAGCGAAAAAGCGAAGAAAAAATTGGAGATAAGTTGGAGAAGACAAACTTGTTCTTAGAGAGAGAATGTTGTTTTTTTTTTCTTCAGCGGAGTACTTCTAAAACAAGGGTGATGGGTTACATTTATGCTCTCAGATTTTTCTACTAACTAGACACATTAATTGCCCTATAAAGTAGGTACAACAACTAGACTTCAGGACCACTTAGGCACACATTAATTATCCCTATAGCAACCCTTACAGCAGCCCCTATAGCAGCCACCAATTTTGGTAACACTAGGTAGAGGAGCTAAAAATAGCTATGCATTAATTTAACACTCTCCCTTAATGCATTTGTTGAACACCCATCATTTCTCTAAGAAAATGAAATTTATCCTTGGGTAGAGCTTTGGTGAAGATATCTGCAACTTGCTCTTCGGTCATGATATATTTGAGTTGATCTCTTCATCCTCCATGACCTCTCTAATAAAATGATGCTTGATTGCAATGTGCTCGGTGCGATTATGGTAGACGAGATTCTTTGTCATGACAATCGCAGATTGGTTGTCACAAAGTATTGGAGTATCATCGCCTTGCTTTTCACCAACATCCTCCTAAATTCTTCTTAGCCACATCGCTTGTGAACTTGCCTATGATGCCGACACATATTCAACCTCAGTGGGTGATTACGCTACCGTTTGTTGCTTCTTTAATGCCTATGAAACTGCTCTGGAGCCAAGAGAAAATATATACCCGTAAGTACTTCTCATGTCATCAATAAAACCAACCTAATCACTATCACAACACCCAAGTAACTTTATCTCAACATTCTTCTTATACATGATGCTAAAATTAGAAGTACCTTGGATGTACCTCAACACTCTTTTTGCAGCCCCAAAATGAGTTTGACTCGGCTTGTGCATGTACCGAGACAATAAACTAGTATCATACATGATATTCGATCTCGTAGCCGTCAAGTACAACAAACTTCGAACCAAACTTCTATAAATAGATGCATCAACCTCTTTGCTTCCATCTTCTTTCAATAATTTTTCATTCACCACCAAAGGTGTAGCCACCGATTTGCACTTCATCATTTTGAATTTTTCAAGAAGGGTTTTAGCATACTTCTTTTGGAAAATAAAAATACCATCTTCTTGTTGATAAATTTCATTGCCTAAGAAGTAATTTAGAAGACCCAAATCACTCATTTCATATTTTTTCATCATGTCTCTTTTGAAATCTTCAATCATTTTTACATCACTACCGGTAAACACCAAGTCATCAACATAAAGAGAGACAATAAGAATACATATTGTCCCGCTTCTTTTGATGTACAAGGTTGGCTCGCTTTATCTTTTTTGAAAGCCTATTTCATTGAAGTATGCATCAATCTCACTATACCATGCTCGGGGAGCTTGCTTCAAGCCATACAAGGCCTTTTTTAGCTTGTATACCTTCTCTTCCTCACCTTTCATCACGAATCCTTGAGGTTGGTCAACGTACACCACTTCATTTAACACACCATTCAAGAATGCAGATTTTACATCAAGTTGATACAAAAACCAACCTTTTTGAGTGGCCATGGCAACAATTCTCTAATTGTGTCAAGCCTTGCCATGGTTTCAAATATCTCTTGAAAATCAATTATGGATTGTTGAGAATACCCATTTACTACAAGTCTTACTTTATTCTTTTGGATTGAGCCATCCGAATTAACAATGCTTTTGTAAATCCACTTCACACCAATGACCTCTTTATTTTTAAGCCTCTCCACCAATTCCTAAGTCTTGTTCTTCTCAATAACTTGAATTTCTTCTTCCAATGCAAGCTGCTAGACTTTTTTATTTTTAGCATCTTTAAAGGTCTCCAGTTCAGCTACACAAAAATTACATCAAGCATACACATCATTTAGACTTCTTATTCTTCTTGGAGTTGAGCTTGGAGATGAGGAGTTTGAGCTTGATGGAGAACTTTAGGATGATTGTGGACTTGCATTTGGACCTGTATTTGGAGACATTTGAGGATCTTCTACATCTTTCTCTTCATATTCTTCAACACTTTGTGATTCTTCATTAAGGGTGATAACTTGATTTTGGGATTTTTTTTTTCTTTCCAATCCCAAAAGGCTTTCTCATAAAAAAATGCATCTCTACAAATAATCACCTAATTCCTATTCAAGCTAAAGAGTCTATAACCCTTTGATTTTGAGCTATATCCCAAAAATATGCATTTATCACTACTTTCATCAAGCTTGTGTCTCACTTCTTTAGGGACATGAGCAAAGAAAATACAACAAAAGACCTTCAAGTGGTTCACGGATGGTTTTCTTCCACTCCATGCCTCAAATGGAGTTTGGTTTTCTACGGCCTTTGTAGGGCATCTATTCATCAAATAAATCACTGTATACACCGCTTCGGCCCAAAAAGTATATGTCAGCCCTTTCTCATGTAACATGGATTTTGCTATTTCCTTAAGGGTTCTATTCTTCCTTTTCGCCACTCCATTTTGTTGTGGAGTATTCCCAACCGTTAGTTGTCTTTTTATGCCAATGTCATCACAAAATTTATCAAAATCCTTAGAGTTGTATTCTCCACCTCTATCACTTCTCAAAATTTTCAATCAGTGACGACATTGTTTTTAATCTAGTGAAATTTTCTAAAAATGGCATAAACATCTAATTTTTGCCGCATAAAATACACCCAAGTCATTCTTGTAAAATCATCAATAAAGGTAATGAAGTATTTGTTACCGGCATGAGAAGTGTTCTTCATTGGTCCACACATAACGATATGAACAAGCTCCAATGGTGCTTTAGCTCTCCATGCTTTCTCTTCTGGAAAAGGCTCTCGGTGGTGCTTTCCAAGAGCGCATCCTTCACAAACTCCATTTACTTCTTAGATGTTTGGTAGCCCGTAAACCACACTCTTTTGATGCAAATTCTTCATGCTTTGAAAATTCAAGTGCCCATATCTTCTATGCCATAGCCATATGTCGTCAACCACATTCATCTTCAAGGCCACATTCTTTGAGTATCGAAAAGTGAGAGGAGAACTTCTATTCTTTTCCATCTTGATTTTTTCAATAACTTGGCTTCTCCCCCCTTTGTCAAAAATTCTGCACGAGTCTTCTTCAAAGAGAATAGTATACCCATGTTCTGCAAGTTGCCTAACACTCAATAAATTATGCTCTAAATATGGAACTAGTAACACATCTCGAATATACTTTGTTCCTTTTTCTGTTTCAATGGCTATAGTACCCTTGACCTTTGTTTGTACTAAGGCACCATTACCCATCTTCACTTGAGAATTAGAATAAGTATCCATAGAGGTAAAAATATTTTGATCTCCGGTCATCTGATTACTACACCCACTATCAAGAAATCACAAATCATTTCTTTGCTCCGATACACTTTGACAAGAAAAAAACATATTTCCCTCACATTATTGTTCTTCAGTGAAGTTAGCTTGTTGCTTGTTCTTGAGTCGAGAATCTTTTTGAACATGCCCAAATTTCTTGCAATTGTGACATTGTGGCTTTCCCTGGAACCAACAATCTTTATCAATGTGGTTACTTCTCTTGCAAATACTACACTTTTGTTGATTAAAACTTTCATTACTTTCTCTTCTTTCAAAATTATTTCTACCTCTTCCTCGAGTGTTTCTTCCTCTTCCTCTTCCATGTCTTCCATCTCTTGAAGATTCACTTTTGGGTTGATCAAAAAATGGTTTGGCCCCAACATTGAGCTTAGATTGAAAGACACTCTCAATAGATTTTTCAGAGTGTTTACTCAACCTTTGTTCACATGTTTTAATGGAATCCATCAATTCTTCAACACTCAAAGAGGCTGTTTCCTTAATTTCTTCAACAATGGCAACAATGGGGTCATACTTTTTCGATAAACTAATGTAAGAGGGTAGTGAGACTGGGGTCTATGAATAACTGGAAAGGGTGAGGCGTGACCCACTCCGATGGACGCTGTCTGCAAGGTTCTCAATAACTTCTAGAGCAGCTTCTTATGAGACCTTCTCCTTTTGGTAAAAATGGAGCTCAAGTTGGAACTCCCTCCCTGCAAGAAGATGAACTTCCACAACAATAGTAGTAATTTTCTCAAGAGGAGCTCCTGAGAATGATGGTTGTTAGTGGGGAGTGAAAGAACAAGGCACTTAGCACTAGAGAGAGAGCAGGGAGAGAATACTAGAGAGGTTCTAGTGTGATTTTGACATAGTATCACTGCTGATGAGTTTTTTTTTCTATTATGACCTTGCCTAGGGGTCCTATTTATACTTGGGCACTAAGGCTGGGTTGACACTTTTGGCTCCAAAACTTAGAGGGTTGGTGAGGGACAAAGTCTGCAGTGTACTATTTTTCCCTACCTGCAGGCAACTCTGTTTGTCCCCTCTGGCAGATGTCCCCTGGTGCCAACCAAATTTCAAAAGCAAATATGTCTTCTAATGGAGACAAAATATCTGATTTGCTAAATATCTTTTGAAATGGTAACTTTTGGTACAAACTTTGTAAACTTGAGGGGGGGTCTCGAGGACCACCTCCTCTAAAATCTTTGTAAGCTTGATGGGGCTCTTGAGGACCCCCTTCTAAAATCATTTTTCTTGAGAGGGGTTTAGAGGACCCTTTCCTTTAAAATGATTTTATAAACAGTTCTTTTCTTGTGAGCAGCCATCCCTTTGGCTTCTCACTTCACTTGTGACTAAGTGTGAAGTGTGTGTAGTCTTGAGTGACTTATGGGTCTTCCTACTAGTATTCTCTCAATCCTATAGTGCTAAATGGTTGGGCTTTCCCAACATACCTTGTCCTTCAACCGCCAAACCAAGACTCCCAAGAGGTCCCAACTAGCCTGCTTGATCCCTTCTTGCTCAACTAGGCAACCTGTACAAGAAAGCAAAGTGTTAATATTGTTGTTCTTTTAAAGAGTGATGTTTCATGATGAGGAGTTGCTCGTGGTAGCTACTCCCTCATCCTGGCCACCCTAGGTGGGTTCCTTCTCAATATGAGTTTTTGCCGGAACCCTTGAAGTGGCACTTCTCGATCTGGGACTTCTGCGGTGGCCCTTGCGGGGCACCTCTCGAATGTCACTGCTGTAGTGACCCTTGCAGTGGCAGCGACCCTTGCAGTGACGCTTCTCAATCTTGGACTTCTACGGTGACCCTCGTGGGCGCCTCTCGAATGTCATTGCTGCAGTGACCCCTGCAGTGGCAGTGACCCTTGCAGCGACACTTCTCATTCTTGGACTTCTGCGGTGACCCTCACGGGGCACCTCTCGAATGTCATTGCAACAGTGATCCTTGCAGTGGCAGTGACCCTTGCAGCGATAGTTCTCATTCTTGGACTTCTGCGGTGACCCTCGCGGGGCACCTCTCGAATGTTGTTGTTGTAGTGACCCTTGCAGTGGCAATGACCCTTGCAGTGGTACTTCTCATTATTGGACTTCTGCGGTGACCCTCGCGGGCACCTCTCGAATGTCATTGCTGCAGTGACCCTTGCAGTGGTAGTGACCCTTGCAGCGACACTTCTCATTCTTGGACTTCTGCGGTGGCCCTTGCGAAGCACCTCTCGAATGTCACTGCTGCAGTGACCCTTGCAGTGGCAGCGACCCTTGCAGTAACGCTTCTCAATCTGGGACTTCAGCGGTGACCCTCGTGGGCACCTCTCGAATGTCATTGCTGCAGTGACCCTTGCAGTGTCAATGACCCTTGCAGCGACACTTCTCATTCTTGGACTTCTGTGGTGACCCTCGCGGGGCACCTCTCGAATGTCATTGCTGCAGTGACCCTTGCAGCTACACTTCTCATTCTTGGACTTCTGCGGTGACCCTCGCGGGGTACCTCTCCAATGTCGTTGCTGCAGTGACCCTTGTAGTGGTAGTGACCCTTGCAGTGGCACTTCTCAATCTTGGACTTCTGCGGCGGTGGCCCTTGCGGGGTACCTCTCGAATGTCGTTGCTGTAGTGACTCTTGCAGTGGCACTTTTTAATCTTGAACTTCTGCGATGGCCCTTGCGGGGAACCTCTCGATTGTCATTGCTGAGTGACCCTTGCAGTGGCACTTCTCAATCTTGGACTTCTGCGGTGGCCCTTGTGGGGTACCTCTCGAATGTCATTACAGCAGTAACCCTTGCAGTGGCCCTTCTCAATCTTGAACTTCTGTCGGGACCCTGGGGGGTTCATCCTCAATATGAGTTTCTACCGGGACCCTGGGGAGTCCTGCTCAATATGAGTTTCTGCTGGGACCCTAGGTGGATTCCTACTCAATATGAGTTTCTGCTGGGACCCTAGCTGGGTTCCTGCTCAATATGAGTTTCTGCCGGGACCCTATGTCTCATTGGTGATGCTAAGATTCCGGTGGAGCTCCGGAGTTGTCGGTTAGGCAGAGGTAGTTACAAGAAGATGCGTCGGGGCTTGAAGGAGTCGAGTCGAGTGTTGTAAGTCATCTAGCTTGTAATTATAATTCCGTACTTAGTGGACTTAGGCTAAGGCCGTCCAAGGTTTTTTTCCCGTTGTGGGTTTTTTTCCGTTGTGGGTTTTTCCTCGTACATCGCGGTGTAGTGATTCATTGTTTATTTCATCTTTTGCAAATATCACCTAGAATGCATGCTTAGGTAAAAAGATAAAATTTGGTTTAAATCACTACTTGTTTAATTTGCTGCTAAATTAATTTTGGGTATATGTTAATTTAATTCAAGTCATTAATTTAATTTGTTAAAATTGGTTTGGCCTAACTTGGTAATATTGAAAATATGACTTAGCCAAATTTCTAGGACTTGGGTTAAATTGGATTAAGTGGAATTAACATAAGTGTGTGTTTAATTTAATTTCACTTTGTTTAATTTTAATTTGTAAAAGAAATTAAAATTTATTAATTTGTTTAATTGAAACATCTCACGCTTCCGCGTCTTTAAAAGGAAATTACCTTTTCAAATTGGTGTCAGAGCCAAATCGATAATTTATTTCGTTAAGATCCTTTTAATTATTTTTGGCTAAATATGGAATTTTTCCCATTTTTTAAATTTCTTATTTTCGATGGTTCTAACTATGCGTATTGGAAAGCGTGAATGAAATCGACACTAAAATATATCGACGAGAGAGTTTAGTTATCCGTTGTTAATGGGTGGTCCCCACCTACACATTTAGTAGATAATGAGCGTGTTCCCAAACCCGTCGATAGATGGAGTGAGAATGAATATAAACTATCAAATTTTAATTCCCGTGGTTTAAATGCCTTGTTTAGCAAGGTCACACCGGATGAATTCCGTTGCATTATGACGCGTGAAACCGCTAAAGAAGCTTGGGATATTTTACAACTCACTCATGAAGGTACTAGTGTCGTTAAAGCTTCGAAACTCCAAAACCTCACCACTCAATTTGAAACCATCAAAATGAATGAAAACGAAACGTTTGATGAATTTTATGCTAGACTTTTCGATATTGTTACTTCATCTTTTAACTTGGGAGAGAAAATACCCGACAAACGAGTAGTAAAGAAAATTTTAAGGTCCCTACCCGAAAGATTTATTCCAAAAGTGACCAT
Source organism: Sambucus nigra (assembly GCA_949130495.1). Classification (NCBI taxonomy): domain Eukaryota; kingdom Viridiplantae; phylum Streptophyta; class Magnoliopsida; order Dipsacales; family Adoxaceae; genus Sambucus; species Sambucus nigra. The sequence continues at coordinate 262,810,916 of OX422210.1, forward strand.
TTTAAATTCTTTACCAACTTTAGCCTCTACGAAATTAGAAGAGCTCGTAGGTGATTTATAATTCTATGAACTGGACATGTTTCCCTCTAAAAGTGAAAAGAAAATAGAAAAGGGCATTGCTTTAAAAGTCCGAAAAGTGGAAAAATAAGTAGTAGAGAGTGAAAGTGATAGCGACTCGGAGGATATGGCTATTTTTGCTAGGAAATTTTGAAAATTTCTTAAATTTAACAAAGATAAATTTAAAAATGATTTTAAGAAATTTGAAATTTCTAAGCACGACAATGCCGAAAAGATCCCTAAAACTCCTAAAGAAAATTTAAATAGGGACGAGTTAAATAAGTGTTTTGGTTGTGAGGGTTATGGACATAGGGCTTTTGAGTGCCCCATTAAACTAAGGAGAGAGGGTAAACAACCAATTTTTTTTAATGCAACCCTTAGTGATAGTGACAATGAAGAGAGACCCGATTCCCCCACTAAGCCCAACTTTCTGGCTTTTATGGCTAGTCATGTGAGCACCGATAATGAATCTTCCCATGAAGATATTCAAACACATGACACTTTCGTGGTCAAATTTTATGATTCCCTTATTTTTTTTATGGTAGTGAGAGTCAAGAAGAGAGAGGGAATGAAAATGATGAGGTTGATGTGAGTGAACTTCAAAATGCTTTTCAAGAATTATATGATATATCTATTATATTAAAAAGAGCAAATTTAAAATTAGAAGCAAGTTTAAGAGAGCGTGCCAAGGTCGTTGATGATAGTGCGTTAATGGAAGACCTTAGGATATGAGAGAGAGCTCTTCCTGAGAAGCTTGAATATATGGAAGGCGAGAGAGATAGCCTTAAAGGTTTAATGGAGTCAATGAAAAAGGAGTTTCTCGAGTTTGAAGAGAGAAATGCTTTATTAGAGTCTAACATTTTAGAATTACAAAATAAATTAAAAGACTGTAGGAAAGTCAAATATGATTTAGAGTGTCGTTCGGATAAACTAGATAAAATTTTAGGAACGGACCAAATAAAAAATGACACTTGTGGTTTAGGCTTCGATACTTGTAATAAATCTACTCATAAATCCAAAGCACATGTTTTAGGAGAATCACCTAGGAAAGCCTTTAGAGATCATTCCTTAGGTAAGTCTTTTCGCCGAGTCTTTAAGTGCTCTCATTGTGGTCGAAAATGTTATCTTAGAAAATTTTGTTTTGATCTTAAACGAGGTACTAGAAAAACCCAACGTAAGGCAACCGAGGTAGCCAAGATTCCTACACCCCGAGATAGTCATTCTTTATTAAAAATGGGTTAGGAGATCCGACTTGGTAGCTTTACAAGATAGGATTTTCGATTCTCACTTGCTTTTACATGCTTCCTCTCTTGCAAAATCTAAAGGTTGAATGTGTTAGTTTTATTTCATACTTTAGCTTTTGTACTACATGCTATATTCTCATGCTAAATGTATGCTTGTTTTAGTCATTTTCTAGTCATTGTTTTATTTCGTATCTCATGCTAGAAATCATGACTTGTTCATCTTTTGTATTATATTTTCTTCATTTTTGTTTGCTTTAAATGAAAATTACAAAAATATTTTCTTTATCATTTGTGTTTTACCTTTTAGTAATTTAGTCTTAATGAAAATACAAATGATTTTTGTTTGTCTTTTGAGTATATATTTTTATTTTTGGTTAAAAATTTAAAAAAACTCAAAAAGATTTTTATTTTGTGTGTATTTTAGTTTGACACCCTTTATGTGGCATACACTTGTGTTAATATCCCATTTTTTTCGCTCCCATGTGGCTAGAACGTTTGGTTTAGATTGTCAATCCTTATTATGTTCTTTACCACGCTTACATGGAGTAGTTGGATTTTGTGATGCTTAAACGGATTCTATTTTTATATGCCTCTATTCACACATGCACGAGCTCTTTTGAAATTTAATCGTCAGATGTTATATTTGAGCTTTGTGAGATGTTCTCCTATCAATCATGTCATCTACAAATTTGTAACATAGGAGGACTAGTGCATGTCAAAATCCGTTGCACGTGAAATTTGTGTGAGAAATGAAAATGTTATATATAAATGTGCATGGCGAAGGGCTCCAAAAGGATTTATTATCCTTTGCGAATAGTAAGCCATCGTTTGCTTGGACCTAAAAGAAATACGTGGTCCAAAGGCCTAAAAGAAAATATGGCATTAAAAAGAAAAATAATTGCCAAGATTTGTTTTATTGATATATTCATTCAAATATTATATGCTTATTGAGGGAGATTGGATGGTATATCAACGATTTGCACAATGTCCATTTATCCTAGTTGTGTTTTCAATGTCATGACTCCATTGGTTTGTAGAATCATCAATATGCTAGGCTTGTATGCATTGTGTATATTTGTTCATTGAGTTCAATCTATATTGTCACATGAGGTTATATTTAAATGTGATGAAGTTTGCAATCAATTAAGAACTTCGTGAACATGTTTTAAGTGACTGGGTCTAAATTTAATCGTTACTAGTTCATATCCCAACACTTTTGTTTCCATATGACACATTTTTGCCATACGAGTGTGAAAAACTTATCTTATTTTGTGTCATTTGTGTGTTTATATCTATATATATATGTGTGTGTGAATCCTTGGTATATCTAGAGTATGTATATATTTGATATTTTTTTGGTCTTTGCCTTGCTTTCTAGTCCATTTATTCTTTAATTCATAATTGGTATGTATCTTGTTGCATTCTTTGTTGATATCATATGCTTAATACTTTATGTATCCTAATGGTATCATTTTCTTGCATCTTAGTTGATATCCGTTATCATTTGTTGGATTAGTTATGATTTTGTTGCCCATGTACTTTAATGTTCTCATCACTTGTTGCGTTATTGCATGTTTAGCTTGTTATCCCATTCTATTTATCCCTTGTTTAGTTTAAGGGTAATATGCTTTATTTGGGGGAGATGAGTTAATGTTTTGATTCTTAAGCCTTTGTCTAGTCCGAACAAAAATGGGGAGAATGATAGGGGGGAGAAATGGTATCTAATCCTATTATAATCATATCTTAGTTTGGGAGATTTAATTTAGGGGGAGTCACTATCTCCTTAGGTTGATCATAGTTGATAAAGGAGAGAATTAAGTTAACGGGAGTAATTATTTTATGCATTTAATATTCTTGATATTCCCTATGCGTTTGATAGTTTGCTTAAGTGTGTAGGATTTCTTCTACATGGCAATTCATCATCGGGCAAAGATATTGATCCGTGGGTTGTTTGAGTCAAGCATTGTATTTTATTTGGGGTGTGACAATTTTTGTCAGTCTAGTAGAGCTTGATGGCCCTTTAGGATTTTTGTTTAAATTTTGTCCCGGAATAGCCAAAGGGGGAGATTTGTAAGGACACAAACTTTCAATTAAGTCCTTTGTAGTTTTGACACAAAATCGAAAAAAAAAATATTTGAGTCATAGGATTGAGTTCAAGTTTATCCATTCGCGCCTATGACGTGTTTGTTGAAGACGTAACGGCCAAGATATTAAAGCTTCATCAAATGCCGAGTTTAATGTGCCTCATTTTTACGTCAACAACATTGGTTCCATTGCTCCTAAGGTATGAATGCATTGTAAATATATCGGAGCTTGGAACATGTTTCATTGGGTGAACTTTTAGTTTAAACTGTTGTTTATTTTCAGAAAGATTTTATTAAAACTTTAAAATATGGTATATAAAGTTTCTGGGCTAAAAATAGAATTTTTAACTTTCTGGAAGTTCATTCGATATTGTCGTTCGAACGAGTTTATCGTTCGAACGAGAATGTCGTTCGAACGAGGTTTGCCAATGAGTTCCCTTATTGGCCACTAGAATGTCGTTCGAATTATCGTTCGAATGATAATAATGTTCGAACGAGATTTCTAACGAGTTCATCTTTTAATACACTGGAACTTCGTTAGAATGCTCGTTCGAACGAGATTTGGCGGGAACAGTTTATGTGGCCATTTTGAGCAATTTTTCCCACTTTCCCACTTTGGTTCCCACTACTTTTTGCCAGAATAATTATGTGCGGGAACTAACTTTTTCTAATTAACTTTTTCATATCCTACAACCTCCAAGAGAGTGTTTTGAGAGCAAAATTGAAAAGAGAAAAAGTTCATGTTTGAGTGTTTAATTTTTCAAAGAAAAATCTTTACAGCACTTCTGTTTTACACCCATTGTTTATTATACAAAGCTTCCATATATATACTTTGCTTGGAGTGTTTGGCACCGGTTTATCTCTACATCCATTTGAAGAGAAATTTTGGTTTGCTTCTAAATCTCACAAAGAAGAAGAAGTTTGTTTTGCTGCGGCATTCTCATATGGTGAAAGGCACCATGTGTGATTGACGGTATACCTATGTCTCATTCATGATGCCAAGATTCCGGTGGAGCTCCGGAGTTGTCGGCTAGGCAGAGGTAGTTATAAGAAGACGCGTCGGGGCTTGAAGGAGTCGATTCGAGTGTTGTAAGTCATCTTGCTTGTAATTGTAATTTCGTAGTTAGTAGACTTAAGGCTAAGGTCGTCCGAGGTTTTTTTCCGTTGTGGGTTTTTCCTCGTACATCGTAGCGTAGTGATTCATTATTTATTTTATCTTTTGCAAATATCACGTAGAACACATACTTAGGTAAAAAGATAAAATTTGGTTTAAATCACTACTTGTTTAATTTGCTGCTAAATTAATTTTGGGTATATGTTAATTTAATTCAAGGCATTAATTTAATTTGTTAAAATTGGTTTGGTCTAACTTGATAATATTGAAAATATGACTTAGGCAAATTTCTAGGACTCAGGTTAAATTGGTTTAAGTGGAATTAACATAAGTGTGTGTTTAATTTAATTTCACTTTGTTTAATTTTAATTCGTAAAAGAAATTAAAATTTGTTAATTTATTTAATTGAACCATCTCACGCTTTCGCATCTTTAAAAGGAAATCACCTTTTCATAGGCATACATCAATTATCCCTATAGCAGTCCCTACAGCAACGCATATAACAGCCATCAATTTTGGAAACACTAGGTAGAGGAGCTAAGCTATGCATTAATTTAACAATTTAATTAGTCAACTAGTTCCAAAAAATTAGTAATTTGGCTTTGATATACAAAATAGTTCCAAAAAATTACCAACGAAACATGTGGTATTATATGATTGGATAAAGTTGAACTAAATTTTCTCATTTGACCCATAAATCTATTACCCTATTAACTTAACATGGTAACTATTGTGAGAAAAAAGAAGATGCTTCATACGCAAAATAGTTAACAAAAAGTACTCTGAAAACATGTCATAAATGATCGGATAAAGTTGAACTGCTTATAAGTGAAAAGTAGTATGCGGGTTGAAAATGAATTTGGACTAACATTTATTCCATTGACCGGATGCCTCCAAGTAAAATCATACCAAAGCCAAATTACGGTTTGGTTTGGACTTAGAACTAGTTGCATCGTGTAAGGGAAATAAATATACAACTATGCACATGTTTTCTATTCTACAGGGTATGGGGGCTGTAACCCTCACTGCAGCAATACCAGAACTAAGACCACCAGCTTGTCATGGACAAGCGAATTGCGCCCAGCCCCATAAATGGCAGCTGGGTTTGCTTTTCATCGGCCTTGCAATCCTAGCCATAGGAGCAGGCGGCATCAGACCATGCAGCATTGCCTTCGGCGCCGACCAGTTCGATACCACCACGGAAAAGGGAAGATCACAACTAGAAACCTTCTTCAACTGGTGGTACTTTTCATTCACCATCGCCCTTTTGATATCTCTCACCGGTGTTGTCTATATTCAGACCAATGTCAGCTGGGTACTAGGTTTCGCCATTCCAACCGCTTGCCTCGCCTTCTCCATAGCGCTTTTCTTAATGGGTTGCCATACTTACATATACAAGAAACCACAAGGTAGCATCTTTGCTGACATGGCCAAGGTAATCACAGCTGCTTTTAGGAAAAGGAAAATAACCGTTGAACGACATCACTCATTTTATTACCACCCATCACTAACCATTGACGAAGAATCAATCAATCACACTTGTAGGTTCAAGTTTCTTGATAAGGCGGCTATGGTAATTGACCCTGCTAGTGAACTGAATGAACAGGGTGAGCCCACAAATAGTTGGAGATTGTCCAGTGTTCAGCAAGTAGAACAGTTGAAATGCTTGATTGGTATAGTGCCGGTTTGGTTATCGGGGGTGGGGTGTTTCGTAGTTATGGACCAGCAGTCAACATATGGCGTACTTCAAGCAATCCAAATGGAAAGATCAATTGGCGCCCATTTCAAAATCCCACCTGCATGGATGGGTGTAACTTCTATGATAGCTCTCTCCATATGGATTTTCATCTACGAGCAAATATACATACGCAACATAAAGAAAATCTTGAAACGGGACGTGAGATTATCCATGCAGCAGAGAATGAAAACTGGCATTTTCATGTCAATCCTCTGTATGTTAGTGGCCGGCATTGTTGAGAGAAAGCGTCGTAGTTTAGCATTGAAAAACGGCTCTTTTGTCTCTCCTGTTAGTGTAACATTGCTTTTGCCTCAGTTCGTTCTATCAGGTTTGACGGAAGCATTTGAGAATGTGGCCATAATGGAATTTTTCACCACTCAGATGCCGGAGAGCATGAGAAGTGTGGCGGGTTCAGTGTTTTTCCTCAGCATAGCCATTGCAAGCTATTTAAGCTCCCTCATTTCTAATGTTATTCGAAGTGTAACTGGGACGAAAGGGAGAGAACCGTGGTTGGGTGCGCATGATCTTAATCAGAACAGGCTTGAGTACTACTATTACATCATTGCAGGTATAGCAGTCCTTAATTTCATATACTTCATTTTTTTCGCCAGCAATTACGTTTCAAGCAGTAAAGTTGTCACCACGGATTGGGAGTTTCAGTTGGAAAACTCGGCTTCTCGCGAGTGGAAAAAATTGTCTACATCCAGGACAAAGGAGGAAGTGAATGAGCTGGAGTTGGTCTAACTTGATTTTGCATGTAATATACTTATTTTATGAAGTTTTCTGTTTAAAAGAAGGTAGTCAATGAGGGATAAAGGTTTACCCTACAAACTAATCTGTCATTTGATATGTTTTTGGAGTAGATTTTGTGCAAATAATGTGCAGCTCCGTTACTGTTATCATGTGTAGCTTTTTGGTTAGTAACTGTTTTTTTTTCATTTGCATTTTTTTTAATCTTTCCTCTCCCTTATAGATACTTTTTACAGAGCTTGTTTTTATATTTTTATTGTTGTGCACATGATCATCTCTTGGTATTGATAAATTCAAAACTTGGTAGTAAAACAATATAATTCTTGGGACTAGCATATTATCATTGTGGTTGTGAGCAGTGGCGGATCCAGGATTGTGTCAATTGGGGCAAAACTTTCGACTGTTGTCCGGGGTTCGGGGGCAGGAGCCCCTGAGGCGATTTTTTTTCCCTTTTTCGGGCATTTTTTGGGTTGTTTTTACTTTTTTTGGACATAATATTCATTTTCAACACTAAAAACCATTATCAAAATACCATATGATAATTAATACAACATAAATCAATAATTTCAGTATAAATTTAATTTCACATTTAATTTTACATTATAAATTTAATTTCACATATAATTTCACAAAATAAACAAATGATGAAATATAAATAAAATTTGGGGATCGGATCAACGGAGATCAAAATATACCTGGTGGAGGAGAGAGCAGCAGGGTAAGTGGTGGAGGAGATCAAAATTTTACATTTTTTAATACACGTTTAGTTCAAGCGTTTTATTTTGTACTAAAAAGTCCCTCAAACACCCATTTAACTAATATTCTCTTATTCTTAAAGGTCCGCGTCAGCGACATGGTGAAGAACTTTTTGGAGCAAAATAAAAAGGCTTAGAGTAAACTTGTATTAAAAAATATTTGAGGGACTATTTGGTATATGTCTCATTTAAAAAAAAAAATGAACTGGAGCGGCTGCCCCGCTTCGGTCCTACATGCGTCTGCCCCTGGTTGTGAGGTTTCCCCACAATAAACTGGGGTTATGATAAAGAGATACGTGAAATGCATTTGGTGTAGAATGTTGTTGTTGGGATATTGATCTACGCACACACGAGATTCAAGACAAGGTAACTTAAGAGAGAACCAAAAAGAAAAGAAAAAAGAAAAGAAAAAGACGTATAGAGAAAACATGCTAATGAATAAATACGAGACACGGGTGCATGTGATTCATCAATATGACTACATTCACGGATGCTCATAACTTCATTTCTTTGATTGAATCAACAAGAGGGCTACAACTCTCACGCCACACATATCTCTTCGATGTGTATACAATAGACCTAATGAAAACTCAAGTCAAACGACCCCAAAACGACTTATATGTATGCGTCGGAAAAACAAGTGGAGCAACTCTAAAATTACCATCTCATTAACGCAGTTGTGCTAATGAGTTGCCAAAAATAACTCGTTGTAACCAAATCCATCAGACGTTTGATAGTTCTGTGAGCATAATTTTGAGCAAAAATGCACAATTATCACATTAAGCACTCCAAAGACCACGGGGAGTTGTATTATTGCATAATTAAGAGTTGTTAATTTTTTTTTATGGCAAACAAGTAATTTTAATACTCATTTCGCCCAAAATTAGTGTCTATTCACAATTGCCAAACATTTTGACACCCACACGCATATATATACGAGAAACATGTATATTTAACCCTGAGGTTGGCAGGCATTTTGAATTCTAAGCCAATAGTATTAATTTTAATAAACTACAATAAAATAGCAATTTCGTGATAGCCAAAATCCGTTAAATAAAAATAAAATAAAAAAGTCAAAGTTATTAGTGATGATGATTTCAGTCGCGTCATTATAACGAACTGTCATATAAAATCTGGGGATGAGCCAAAAACCATCACAAATAGTATCTATGACGTTTTTGTGACAACTTCAACTCTTCGTTTAGTACAAACTATAGAACTCAAGCTACATGACCAAAACATGGTCATGTAAGAATTATGCCCATATTGGTTGATAAAATTAACAGCTTTTAAGAGTTATGCCTAGGTTGTAAGAACTAATTAATGAATTTTTACTATGTTTATGAAGGACTTTAATGCATTTTTCGCGTATTTCGTAAAGGACTGGGTACAATGACACAGTTTCACACCGTTCGCCACAAAACCACCCTTCCCATCAACTAAACCGCCAACATCACCATAAATTGTTAGAGAATGAGAGAGCCACACCCCACCATCAAACGCTACCACCAAAAAATTCACCCAATTACGATTCAAATGATTGATCAGTTTGCTAATTGCATGAAACCTAATTGCAGTGTTCAGGTGGGGTGTGTCGGTGTGTATGTGTTTGTGCGTGTGTGCATGCGCGCACGCGAATTTGAGAAGAATACATAATTAGGCTAATATTTTATATAAGGGGGCTTCGCATATAGGTTCTATTAGACATTTTTTTACTCATTCTAGTCCCACCATGTTTTTCCCTACATATAGGTCCTACTTCTAATTTTTTGGAACTTTTTTTTTCCACAATTATACCCTTTTAAAACTAACCATCTGTAACCTCCTTGGGGAAGTTACATAAGTGGTTGAACGTTTTTTTTAATTTTCAAATAATCATAACTTTTGATTGACAAATCTGTTTTTCACAAAATTACTATTTTTGAAATCTCCTCGTCAAGATCTATCAAACAAAATCCATGAAGCCTATAAAATTTCAAAGGAAAAAAAATTACACATACAGTAATCTTTACTGTATGCACTAGAAAATGAAATAATTTTATATCTATAACATTTTCACAAATAACGACATTTTTTGTATTAATATTACACAGTGAGTAAAATTTACTAGTTAAATAAATGGGTCAAATAATTTATACACACACACACACACACATATATATATATATATATATATGTTGAAAAAAAAGACATTTTTAGTTTAACCCATTTAGTCGCTCAAACACCCATTTATTCAATATTCTCTTATTTTTAAAGTTTCGCGCCAGTGGAACCCAATTCCACCCCTACTCACCACAAATCGGAGATCCGGTGGATTCAAACCCCACTTATCAAATATTCTCTTATTTTTATAGGTTCGCGCCAGCGGCAACACATGCTAGCTCTAGACACCATAAACCGAAAAATGAAATAATTTTATAAGTTACATTTTTCCAAATTCTTGCAAAAAAATGTCATATTTTCTTGTGAACGCAATAAACTTTACTGTATGCACTTGAAAATGAAATAGTTTTATATCCATGATATTTTCACAAACAGTGACATTTTTTGTGTTAATATTACACAGACAGTAAAATTTACTGGTTCAATAAATGGATCAAATAATCTATAAACTTATATATATATATATATATATATATATATATATATATATATATATATATATATATATATATATATATATATATATATATATATTGAAAAAAGACGGCTATTTTTTTGTTTAACTCATTTAGTTGCTCAAACACCCATTTATCCAATATTCTCTTATTTTTAAACGTCCGCGTCAGCGGCACCCAATGCAACCCTTACTTACCCCAAACTGGAGATCCAGTGAATCCAAACCCCATTTATTAAATATTCTCTTATTTTTATAGGTCTGCGCCAGCGGCAACGCATGCGAGCTCTAGCCACCACAAATCGAAAAATGAAATAGTTTTATATCTCTCACATTTTCCCAAATTCTTGTGAAAATGTCACATTTTCTTGTGAAGATAGTAAATTTTACTATATGCACCAGAAAATGAAATAGTCTTATATCTGTGACATTTTCACAAGAGTAACATTTACTGTATTAAAATAGTTTCATATTTTTGCCATTTTCAGAAACAATGACATTTTTTGTGTTGATATTATACAGACAGTAAATTTATTGTGCAGATCAATTAATATATATATATATATATATATATATATATATATATATATATATATATATATATATATATATATATATATATATATATAATGTAGAAAACTGATGTATGTCATAAGATAGAACTATGATGTCATGAGATGATTTTATCCTGCAATGCCTATTTTGCCCTTGAAAGTTTTGGGTGCACATCTTTTCTTTCTCACTAAGTAATTTCCCTTCTTATTTATATTATATTGGCTGAGGTGTTTTTTACCAAGGCTATAATTCATGGTTGAGATTAAATGTGTTTGTATCTAATGGTGTAAGAATTTTCCATGTGTCACTTTTAATGAAAAAATAAGGTGATAATACGAGCTCTTTTATTTTCCAAACAAATTTGAAGTCCCGCTCACTTCATCTAGACACTTTATTTTCAAATCTTAAATTTTATTACTTTTGTATGGGAGAAGTACACCTATTTTCTTAGGGAGACGCTCTATGCGTACTTGACTTTTCATTTCCCCCTTTTAGCTTTTGGTTTCCCATGTGTAGCTTCTCAATATATGTTCCTCTTCTCTTTAGAACTGATAGCCTCTCTCTCTCTCTCTTCTCCTGCTTCTAACCTTTTTATTTCCCCCTCTTTCTAAATCATTAATTTATTTCCACGAGAAAAACAAAAATTGAAAGAACGACCTCACGTGATCTTGAGAACATGAACTGAGTCCAGCTTGGGAGATTCGATAAGGATGGGAGGTTTGGGGCCATGTGGAATCGGGGTTGGGCCTTTGGTATGTAGTGGGTAATGATTTTTTGAAGGTACTGGGTAATGCTTAACTATTATCTCAGTGATCTTTTCATATTTTCTATGTAGTGGGTCATTTTTTTATGTAGTGTTAGATAAATTTCAATATAATATAATATTTTTATTATATTTGTTTTATTTTAATCTTTAGTTGTTAATATTTTATTATATTATTGGCATTTTAATTTAAACATAGTTTGGGTTTTATTTTAGAAGGTAGAAACATGAGCAAATGGGTGTGAAAGATATGGGAGTACTCAAAATCCTATATTGTCCCACATTAGAAGAATACTACAAAAAGTAGTGGTATATCAACTAAAGGACAACTAAGATTCTTAGTTGACAAGTCAAATAAGAGGCTATGATCCTACGCATCGCGGTGGTGCTTAAGCACCACCAATCGCGACACGCGTAAGCGCGACACGCGACACGCGAAAGGGCTATTGGGCGACTTAGGATGCATTGCGCACTTTGACGCGCACTTGGCACTTCGCACGTGCACATCGTCGCTTTAAGCATGGGAGCCTAAAGTTTTGACGAGGTAAAACAGATCAATGATTGTGATTAAACGATCCGATCAAAGGGTTTAAAATTCGAAACGACTTGATCTAAACCGTTAGATGAACTCGTAGCGTTTCGTGTAGGGGATGTCCATTCGCTTACGATGGGACGCCTACTCTGAACCGTTAAATCGAAACTGTTCTAAACAGGCACGATCCAACGGTTGCTGAGTCACTACATGAAGAGCTGTGACTGTTGAAGAACAGTCACATAAATGGCTATAAAAAGAGTTCGAGGCCACTGTTTTGGACACCAAAAATTGCTAATTTCTCCTCTCTCCGTCCTCTATATTTTGGCATTATCAAGTTATAAATTCAGAGTGTTCTCGGTTTGATAAAACGGTACATAGTTTGAATCAAACAACTGTTCATACACTGCATTGTATCCTGAAGGCAGATTCTATAAAACCCATAGTGTACTCGCGGTTCTGTCTCAACCGGATTGGGAGAAATTTTGCCTAAAAGAAAGCGTTCTAAGAACGTGCCTTATAGAAAATTAACTAATATATCTCGTTCTTTCCATAATAAAACTCCAACAGTTTTAGGCAAAATTATTCTTATTACTCCACTCAAATGGAAGGGACTGTGGCACAATCTATCCAAGTCATGACTCAAGACTTAATCCGACTCGACCATTTTGATGGCGAAAATTTCACCCGTTGGCAATAGAAAGTTATGTTCTTCCTCACATCACTAATACTTACATACATTCTAGATGATAACCTTGAACAAATTCCCAAGCCCACACCCGAAGACACCGAAGAAATAAAGCAAAAACGTGTGAAGAGGAAAGAAGACGAATTTATGTGTCGAGGACACATCCTCAATGCTTTGTCTTAAACTGTTTATAGCGCTCATAGAATGATTCCGACGGCAAAGGAATTATGGAAGGCTTTGGAGATAACGTATCAAAATGAGGAAGCGATCAACCGTAAGTTTCTGATTTCAAACTATATGAATTTTAGAATGAGTAATGATAAATCTATCGTTACACAAGCACATGAACTCCAACAAATTGTTGGTGACCTTAAAGCCGCTGGTATTTAATCTTCAAGATGAATTTCAAGTAGGAGTGATTGTTTCAAAATGTCCATCCTCTTGGAATGGCTTTAAGAAGAAAATTAATCATGACGAAAAGACTTATACTGTGGAATCCCTTCTTCGTCACCTTCGTATTGAAGATGATACTCGTATTCGAGAAAAGAAGGATGAACAAGGTGAGGGTCATTCAAAAGCCAATATGGTTGAGGATCAAAAATCCAATATTACTAAAGACTCAAAATTTAAAGCAAAGAATGATTCAAAATTCAAGAACCAAGGTGCAAATAAGAAAAAGAAGGGAAAATGTTTCTTCTGTGACAAACTGGGCCATTATTCTCGATAATGTCATCTTAAAAAGAAGGAATTTAAGGAAAACCAAGGGATGAAGGAAACCAACAATGTTGAAGATCTTATTGCTACTGTATGCAAAGCAAATTCAATTGATAATGAAAGTGGATGGTGGCTGGATACCGGCGCAATGGTCCACATATGCAAAGACCGCTCTTCATTCAAAACATATCAAGAAATTGATGGAAAAGAAGTGAAGATGGCAAATAATCTTTGCACCAATGTAGTTGGAAAAGGCACGGTGGAATTGAAGCTAACTTCTAGAAAGACACTTACTCTAATTGATGTACGATATGTACCTGATATGTGTAAAAATCTTGTGTCTGGGGACCTTCTGAATAAGAGAGGTTTCGAACTAGTGTATGAGTCTGATAAATTTGTCTTGTCTAAGAATGGACAATTTATTGGCAAAGGGTACTCTTGTAACGACATGATCAAAATTAATGTAATCAATGATATTAGTTCTGCTTATATGGTTGAGTCTATTTCTTTATGGCATAGTAGATTAGGTCATGTGAATTATAAAAGTTTAAAAAATATGACTAATCTCGGCTTAATCTCGGATTGTAAATTTGATAACCTTTCTAAATGTGAAATTTGTGCTCAATCGAAGATAACTAGAAAATCATTCAAATCTGTCGAGAGGACATCCGAAATGCTTGATCTTATTCATAGTTATGTATGTGATATGAAGAGTAATATGACTCGTGGTGGAAATAAATATTTCTTAACTTTCATTGATGATTACTCTAAGTATGCATATACATATTTACTTAAAAGTAAAGATGCAGTTTTCGAGAAATTTCTAATTTTTAAAGCAGAAATTGAAACTCAACAAAATCGGAAAATTAAAGTCCTACGATCCGATAGGGGTGGTGAATATTACCCGAGTGAGTTTATACAATTTTGTAATACTCATGGGATAATCCATCAAGTTACGGCGCCATATTCGCCACAACAAAATGGAACGGCGGAATGGAAAAATAGGACTTTAGTTGAAATGATAAATTCAATGTTAATCAATTTTGGTTTACTTTTGTCGATATGGGGAGAAGTGGTTTTATCCGCATGTTATATTTTAAATAGAGTTCCATTGGAAAACAAGGATATTACACCATACGAATTATGGTTTAATCGTAAGCCTAATATTACACGTCTTAAAGTTTGGGGATGTCTTGCTTATGTAAGAAAACCCGAACCTAAAAGACCTAAACTAGGAAATAGGACTTACAAATGTTTTTTTATTGTATACTCTAGTAACAGTACGACTTATAGATTTTTAAACCTTGAAACTCAAGAAATCATTGAATCGGTAGATGTGCAATTCTTTGAACATCTAACAAATTTTAGTACTTTGAATCAAGGTTTAGAAAATAATAATCCGACTGTTGACTCCTCAACTTTAGAAGAAAATTTACAATCAATATCTTCTTCGGAAAAAACGAATGACGTTGAACCGCAAAGGAGTAAAAGACAAAGAACTGAAAAAACATTTGGGCCTGACTTTGTTATTTATTTAGTTGAAGGGGATTTAAATGAGACTAAGAACAAAACTAAATTTCTTCTTAATGTACAAGATGAACCAAACACATTTCATGAAGCGGTAACATCTAGGGATGCTGTCTTTTGGAAAGAAGCAATAAATGATGAAATGAATTCAATTTTGTCAAATCAAACTTGGGTTATTTTCGATCTTCCCCCCGGGGCTAAACCTATTGGGTGCAAATGGATATTTAAAAGAAAATTAAATCCGGATGGTTCTATAAATGAATTTAAGGCAAGACTAGTTGTTAAAGGCTATAAGCAAAAACATGGAATTGATTACTTTGATACATATACTCCTGTTGCTCGAATCACTTCCATTAGGAAATTGATATCTCTTTCTTCTATTCACAATTTAGTTATTCATCAAATGGATGTTAAAACTGCATTTTTAAATGGTGATTTAGAAGAAGAGATTTACATGGAACAACCCGAAGGGTTTGTTTTGCCTGGCCAAGAAAAGAAAGTGTGTAAATTGGTTAAATCTAATTATGGACTTAAACAAGCTCCTATGCAATGGCATGAGAAGTTTAATAATATTGTTATATACCATGGATATAAAGTTAATGATACCGACAAATGTATATATAGTAAATTTGAAAATGGTGTTGGTGTTATTATTTGCTTATATGTAGATGACATGTTAATATTTGGGTCTAATCTCAAATATGTTGAAGAAACCAAAAGGTTTCTTTCATCAAAATTTGATATGAAAGATCTTGGAGAAGCTGATGTGATTTTAGGAATCAAAATTGTGAGAAAGGATAATTCTTTAGCGTTATCTCAATCTCATTATATAGAAAAAGTTCTTAAAAGATATAATTATTTTGAACTTAAGCCAGTTGCTACACCAGTGGATCCTAGTATCAAATTAATGAAAAATACTAGGCATGCTATGGACCAACTTAAATATGCTAGTATTATTGGGAGTCTAATGTATGCCATGCATTGCACTAGACCAGACATTGCTTATGTAGTGAGTGTATTGTGTAGATTTACAAGTAATCCAAGACAAGAGCACTGGAATGCAAATTCTAGGGTGCTTAGATAGCTGAAGAGGACTTTGGATTATGGCTTACATTATGTAGGATATCCATCCGTTTTAGAAGGATATAGTGATTCAAGTTGGAATAATCTTGAATCAAAATCCAAGTCAACTACTGGTTGGATTTTTACGCTAGGAGGAGCAGCTATCTCTTGGGGATCCAAGAAACAAACATGTGTATCAGATTCAACAATACAATCTGAATTTATAGCCCTAGCAGATGCATGTAAAGAAGCAGAATGGCTTAGAAATGTGTTGTATGATATTCCTTTATTGAAAAAGCCATCATCTTCTATTATGATAAGTTGTGATAACCAAGCCACAATTTATAAAGTTTCAAACAAAACTTATAACGGAAAATCTAGACACGTTAGTCTAAGGCATCAAATTATAAGAAAATTACTCAAGGAAGGAGTAATTACAGTCGACTATATTAAAACGAACAAGAATTTAGCAGATCCTCTGACTAAAGGTATTGTTAGGGAGATGATATATATCACCTCAAAAGGAATGGGACTAAGGTCTATTAAATAACACAACTATATTTAATGGGAACCCAAATCATATCTTGAAAATATAGATAGGGTTCAATGTGGTACAAACTAGTTAAATTATAGTTATGGAACACTAGGAATTTTATACAAAAAGTTCCATTCCTATGTGCATAGTGTTGGTTTTCTGCATGTTAGAGGATGAAGGTTACTTCTTAATAAATCATATAAGTGTGACACGCAGAATCACTAAAGTTGATTTACCTATACGAGCGTCGAAAGTGTGGCCGCTTTCTATGGAATCAAGACCGATCCTAAAGCGCTCGTGAAATCAAGATTAGCACAAGGCCATAAAAGTGCATGCTAGAAGAACACTTATAAACTCAAAAATCGGTAAGTGTGATAGTTTCGGCTAGTCTCAAAAGGTCATTGGTTCAAGATACGTTCACCATAGTACCTTGATGAAGCTTTGAATTATTTTCACTATATGGAAGTTCAAGTCCGAAAGACACTTCTCATTTATGTACTAGATTTTAACGATAGTACCAAAAGTTATTTATTGTCTCTTTGTTTTGCTCTCTTATGTATATTGAAATTAGCGGGGGAATGTTGGATAAATTTCCATATAATATAATATTTTTATTATATTTGTTTTATTTTAATCTTTAGTTGTTAATATTTTATTATATTATTGGTGTTTTAATTTAAACATAGTTTGGTTTTTATTTTAGAAGGTAGAAACATGAGCAAATGGGTGTGAAAGATATGGGAGTACTCAAAATCCCATATTGTCCCACATTGGAAGAATACTACAAACAGTAGTGGTATATCAATTAAAGGACAACTAAGATTCTTAGTTGACACATCAAATAAGAGGCTATGATCCTACACATCGCGGTGGTGCTTAAGAACCACCAATCGCGCCACGCGGTGCGCGAAAGGGCAATTGGGCGACTTAGGACGCATTGCGCGCTTTGACGTGCACTTGGAACTTCGCACGTGCGCATCGTCGCTTGGAGCATGGGAGCCTAAAGTTTTGACGAGGTCAAACAGATCAACGGTTGTGATTAAACGATCCGATCAAAGGGTTTAAAATCCGAAATGACTTGATCTAAACCGTTAGATGAACTCGTAGCGTTTCGTGTAGGGGATGTCCATTCTCTTACGATGGGACGCCTAATCTAAATCGTTAGATCGAAACTGTTCTAAATAGGCATGATCCAACGGTTGCTGAGTCACTACATGAAGAGCTGTGACTGTTGAAGAACAGTCACAGAAATGGCCATAAAAAGAGTTCGAGGCCACTATTTTGGACACCAAAAATTGTTAATTTCTCCTCTCTTCGTCCTCTATATTTTGGCATTATCAAGTTACAAATTCAGAGTGTTCTCGGTTTGATCAAACGGTACATAGTTTGAATCAAACAACTGTTCATACACTACATTGTATCCTGAAGGCAGATTCTATAAAACCCATAGTGTACTCGCGGTTCTGTCTCAACCGGATTGGGAGAAATTTTGCCTAAAAGAAAGCATTCCAAGAACGTGCCTTACAGTAAATTAATTAATATATCCCGTTCTTTCCATAATAAAACTCCAACATGTAGTGGATTTATACATAATATTATTGGCCGTGTAAAACTCTCAACCCTCTTCTCTTAATGAGGTTATGCACTGGGTGTGTAATACTGTTTACTGTGTAAAACTCTCAACTCTTAACCTGAGTCGCTGGGTATCTGAATGGTGTATGAATCTGGGTTTTCTTGCATTGGTACACTGGAGAGGTTAGGGGTGAGATGGAGTTTACAGAGTTGATGGATTTTTCAATTATAAAGACGCGATAGCAGAAGAGGAAGGGTTATGATTAAGAAGATGAAGAAGAGTAAGAACTTTAGGAAGCCTAAAAAGTTAATCTGGTTTGCAAGCATTTATTTGCTATTGAATCTTTGTTTAAGATTTTGGGTGGTTGCAGTGGCACATATATTTTGTGTTTGCTTTGTTATTACTATTTGTGAGTTGGGTGTTGTTTTATGAGACCTGTTTACTTAGAACATTAGTGGATTCTATTAGCTGTTAGTTGGTTATTTTAGCATAAATCATATTGTGATAGAAATTAGAATGAAAGTCGTGTGCTTATTGATGATAGAGCAAATTTAGGGGTGTAATGTTTTTTTCTTAGTTGGAACCTTTTTGAATGTTAATCTGGCGATCAGCTTTTATTTGCTTGGTTTGATCCATATTTGAGTTGGCAAAAAAGAGAGAGCTTTACCGCTATTATGATTGCGGGTTGTTTTCTGTCACTCACTTGGAGCATGTTGGGTTGTCCCAACAACATCAAATTCAGGTATGAATTTTTCTGAAAGTTTATTTTGATCATTGATAAGATCATCTGGTGTCTATAGTGTTTTGTGGACTTTTAATTAGAGGATTTTTAGTCATCTTTGGGTTTGTTTTAAGTTCCATTTGACATTTTTTTAGCATTGATAACTGATGATTCCCTGTTTTAAGCATTGATTAATGAATATGGTGTTTATTTTTTATTTCATCTGAATATGGTGTTCATCATCGGGTTTGTTCGAGCATTGATAACTGATGATTCCCCTTTTTGTTGGCTTTGAATGTTCGTGAAATATAATTTATGGTACATATGTATTTACTTTCTAGAGAGGCCAAATCTTCCATCTTTACCAGCAGCCATATCAACTCCATATCGCTCCTTTTTCCTTCACCAACAAACAACAATTATATTTTCCTTTTAATTTTACGCTTTTCATTAATATTCGCCTTTTTGGACGTTCTGATTGTTTCATAGCATTTTTTTTCTTATTCCGTACATCCCTTCATGTTCACTGTGAAGCGTTGTATGAATTTATTGATTACTAATCAATTAATAATTTATGTTCTAAATGTTTGATTCGTGAGGCTTGAAATTTGCATGCCATTAATCATTATGTCAATTAAATTGTTCCTCTTTTATATCACAATTATAATTATGATGGAAAATTTTCAGGGGACTTCTTTTGATTAGTACATAAAGATGTCATCTTTAATTGCAAATCCTTTTTTTTAACGAAAACAGCTTTAACAGCTCCCGAGAAGGAGAAATAGACCAACCATAACTGAGAAAAGTGTAGGGATTTTTACAAATCCAATTAGCAATAGTGTTATCACTCCTAGGAACCCAACGAAAGGTCACGTCCCATCCCGAAGTTGTCTCCCATATATCGGCAAGAATGGAATTGATCTCCCAAGGGCCACGCTATATCTTTTTTTTTGTGACAACAGGAAAAAGGAAACAACAACAAGACCTAAGGAAACTTAAACAAAGAAGAAGTCCTCTTCTTCCAGCTCTTTGTCCACCATTCTAAGCAGCTCTTCGGGGGCTTCAACGTGTTCCTTGTACAAGTCTTCCGCTTCTTTCGCAATTTTTACCATACAGTCAGCCATGAAGTCACTTGTCCTTGGGATATGCACAATATTTGCCTTGAGGTCATTAATGAGAAACTTGCAGTCTTCAATTACGTTAGCCAAAGGGTGGTTGGAAGTGCATTCTTGTTTACAGAGGTTAACGGCTTCAAGGCAGTCATTCTTCAGGCAAACCCTTTTCCATTTCTTTTTGAGTGCGATGTTAAGACCATGATAAATTCCTTCCAATTCCGCCCGCAGGGGGCTCACTGTGCCTTGAATTTTACCGGTAAAACCCACTATCCATTCACCATCTTCATTTCTGGCAATCCCTCCAAATGTTCCAATACCACTCCTATGGTCCAATCCACCATCAGTTTGGATAATGTACTTACCTGCATTGGAAATCAGGTCACTAATTAGTAATGAATGGTTTTCTCCACAAACTTTTGCACGTTTAAGGTTCTGAGCTTCAAGAACGTAATTAACATTAATCATAATTAAACGGGCAATTGTTTGTGGAGACTCATCAATGAAATTAAATATGAGGTTGTTTCTGGATTTCCAAATGTGCCATAGAGCAATAATAAAGATTTTGTACCTTTCATTTTTGGGATCACCCCAAATATTCAGTGTGATCCATTCATTAACATTACCTTCGAGATTCAGGTCAAGGGAAATATCTAATCCAAGAGTGCTCCAAATCTCCCTAGCGAACCTGCAATCTTTTAGAAGGTGGATGGTGTTTACAAGTGACCCACACCGAGGACAATCACTAATGGGTGTAAGACCTCTACGTAATCGTTGTTCATTGGTGAGGAGCTTTCCATGGAGAATGGTCCACAAAAATGTGGTGAGTTTTGGGAGGATATTTAGTTTCCACAACTTTTTCCAATTCTCCCAGGGTTGTTGTTCAACATGTCTTTCTATAGTGACTTTATAGCAAGAGAGTATAGTGAATTTTCCATTTTTACTCGGGGCCCAAGAGGGTTTGTCTTCTTGTTGGCAATTACGAGGGAGGGGGATATTTCTTATCTCATCTTTTATGTTCCTATTAAATATGTTATCGATTGCATTAATATCCCATTTCCCATCCTCTCCAATTAAAGTTTCCACATTGGCATTACCACAATTTCCAATTTGATCATCGGGGTTTATGATTTTGTTCCCTACCCACCAGTCCTTGAGAATACTGATATTTTTCCCATTCCTGACATTCCATTTGATATTTTTTAACAAGGTTTGCCGACATTTAAAGATACTTCTCCAAATATGTGAAGACGTATTCCTTTTTTTCCAAAATCTGGGGTTTTGCTCAATTTTATATTTATTTCTTAATACGTTAGCCCAGATGGAATTATCATTGTTCAGAAGTTTCCATCCAACTTTAGTAATAGAAGCTTCGTTATTGAGCTGGCTCTTTCTCAATCCCAAGCCTCCATTAATTTTGGGTTTACAAACTTTATCCCAGCTAACTAGGTGATTTTTTTTTTCTCATTGACCTCCCCCCAAAAAAAGTTTCTATTAAGTCTGTCAATCTCATTGCAAATTTTTACAGGAAGCAAAACATTTTTCATGTTATAATTAGGGATAGTGGATGTCACAGTCTGGATAAGGGTTTTTCTACCCGCGAGGGATAGCATGTTTGCTTTCCATCCCACAAGTCTTTTTTGAACTTTTTTGACGATATCATTAAAGTGGGATTATTTTATTCTACCATGTATAAGTCTATTACCAAGGTACACACCTAGATCACTGGTAATGCTCATACCAAATAAATGACTGGCATTTGAAGCTTCCTTTTTAGGGATATTGGGAGAAGCGAACACTTTAGATTTGGTGTAATTAATTTTCTGACCAGAGATATGGCAGAATTCCTCCAGGGTATCTATTACAACATCACAAGAAATAGTATCATTCTCAGTGAATAGGATAAGGTCATATGCAAAGAATAGGTGGGTAATGGGTGGTCCCGTAATGGAAGCCTTAATACCTTTCCACTTTTTGCATTTGACCTTGTCCAAGATCATAGCTGATAAATAGTCCATGCACATAACAAAAAGGTATGGGGATAGAGGATCCCCCTGGCGGAGGCCTCTAGTAGGATTAAAACTAGGTAGTGGGGTACCATTCCAGAGAATAGATGTGGTAGTGTTTCTAACACAACTCATGATGAGCTTGCAAAACTCTTTATCAATATTAAACCAAATTAGGACTTCCTCAAGAAAGTCGCAATCCACTCTATCATAAGCTTTTTCAAGATCGATTTTCAGGATATAACCACCTTTTCTTCCTTTTAAGTTCATAAGGGTGTGGATAATCTCTTGCGTGACAATAACATTATCAGAGGCTTGTCTTCCAGGAAGGAAGCTAGCCTGGTGAGGACTAATGTTTCTACACAGAATGGGTATCAATCTGTCTACAATAATTTTAGCAAGAATTTTGTAAGAAACATTGCATAGAGTGATTGGTCTAAATTGTGTTATGTTCTCCGGGTTTTCAACTTTAGGTATAAGAGTTATATAGCTGATATTTAGATCTTTTGGAAATGCATGCTCCCGGATGCATTGCTGGCAAAAATTAAATACATTGACCGCAATGGTTTTCCAAAAATGTTGATAAAAAATAGGTTGTATGCCATCCGGCCCAGGGGCTTTAAGACCGTTCATATTAAAAACCGCTTTCCTAACCTCCCCCATTAGAAGTGGGGTAGTTAGGAATAGGTTATCGTCTTCCACGAATTTTATATTATCAAGTTTACGCATTTGACTTTTGATGTCATAGTTGAAGTCGGCTTTGAATTAATTCTCAAAATATTCATTGATATGGTTTGATATGTTAGTACCATTTTCAGTCCACTCCCCATTAATATTGAGTTTTTTATACTATTCTTCCTCCGTCGAATAATAGTTGAAGTGTGGAAGAATTTAGTATTTCTATCTCCCTCATTAAGCCATAATATCCTCGACTTTTGTCTCCATAATTTTTCTTCATGTCTAAGAAGTGTATTAAATTCATAACGGAGGTTACTTTCAACAATAGAAAGGTTGTGAGAATAGGACCTTTCTTGAGCTTTCTGTATGCCCCTAAGCCGTCTAAGAATACGTTTCTTATTTTTAAAGATATTACCAAAAGTGGCCTTATTCCAATTTTTTATATTCTCCGTGCAAGTTTGGATATTTGTATCAAGGCTAACATTATTTTTCCAATTAATATTAATGATATCATTAAAATCATTTCTTTCAAACCAGCAGGCCAATAATCTGAAAGGTTTAGGAATGGAATTGTTAGAATGCGTACCTTCAAATCTTATTAAGATAGGGAAATGGTCCGAAGCGGTGCGGGGGATATTTTTAACACGAGCTTCAGGGAATTTGATGTTCCATTCAGCATTATCTAGACCTCTGTCAAGCCTAATAAGAGTATTAGCCATACCCTTTCTGCTATTGGTCCAAGTTAGTTTAGGTCCCGAGCATCCCAGGTCCGTCAGTTTACACTTGCTGAAATTTTCAAGAAAGTTTGAGTTTTTGTTGTCCTTAACCTGTTTCCCAAATTTTTTTTTCAGACTCGTCCACATGATCATTGAAATCGCAAGCTACCAACCAAGGTTGTTTTATATTTTCAGCAATGTCATACAAATTTTCCCACAGTATTCTACGTAGACTTTGTTGAGGGCTAGCATAAATCGCAGAAAATATCCAGTCTTCATAGTTGTTTTTGGTAACCATGAGGTGGATGGCTTGTCTAGTGATAGATAAGGTTTCCAGTTTAATAGAATTTGGATTCCAGGTAACCCAAATACCTCCAGACCTGCCAACTGGCTCCGACACCTCCCTATTTGTAAGTCCAAGGCTATAAAAAAAACTGACCAAGTTATCAATATTGATATGAGTTTCCAGAATAACAACTATATCCGGATTGTAAATTATTTTCAGTTAAGTAATAGTGGGTTTGAATAGAGGCTTTCCCGCACCTCGACAATTCCATATAATCGCTACTATTGACGACTTTGTTTGTATGAGTGAGTCCAAATCATTAATCGACCACCTCCACGAATCAGTAATTTTTTGATGTAGTGGCCTGTCCCTGACTTTTTCCTCCACAATCACTGTGTAAATCTCTTCTTCTCCCCACATCTGCTCCATTTTGTTGATTATTATCTTGGCTTCGGAGATCTTCCAGTTGACTAGTGATATGGCCGCCTCCTCGACATTCCCCACTAGGTTGATCAAGACCTCCCCCGAGTTTAGTGACAGGTTTTGGATTTGGACGTCCCCAAGATATGCTATTGGAAATGGGAGATCCATATAGAGTTTGGGAATCTGGTATTTTTTCCGAAGTGTGGTTTATCTGGGGGGGACTTGTCGCTATTCTTAGAAGTGATTTGGTCTGCGCTTTTTATCTCAGAGTTTTGGTGGTAGGGTCCATTTTTAATAATGACCCCCACAGTAGCGCAGTCATCGTCAGTTACTCTTTTACTATTCGTATCCTATTTTTGTCTTGTGGAGATTGCATCGGTATTGATTCCCGTGGCCCTATGTGACATCTGGCCATGGATGGTCTTTTCCTTTGGTAATTCACGCACTCCATTAGTGCTTACAGCTTTGTCCATATCCCAATTTTTCCTTTTTATTATTGACTCTTTATGCCCGCCATTTTTTCCACCATTGGATTTTCTCAACTCCATATTCGTCTGCAAGATCTTTTGGTTATCCTTTTGGTTCTTTTCCACCTGCCCTTTTGTTTGCGTGCTGGAAGCATCGTACGCCCCTTTCCCATACTGCATGGCAGTGTGTGACGAACCCTTGTCACCTCCATCACTGTTGAGTATTGTAAATCTATTATTAGTTTTTGTAGTGGGCTCTCTGGTTGCATTATGGTTACCTTTTGCCTTTTCGTTACTATTCCTCCTGTTTCTTTGTACTAGCATCCATGGGCCAAATTGTTCTTTCTTTTTTTCCACGTCAGCAAGAACATTTCCTCCACTCATTCCATTCGACGTGCTGGAAATATGACTGTTATCAGCTGCTGAAGCCATAGTATTTTCCACTGTTGATGCTGGAATAACCTCCGGTGATTTCGCTATCATATTGCTCGGTGCCTGTGTTGGGCAGTACTCAGTTTTGTGCCCAATTTTTCCACATTTGAAGCATATATATGGGAGAAATTCATATTCTACTCTGTATTTGCGACCATCTAGTATATAGCATGGGATCAGCGGTTTAGCTAAATCAACTTCAATGCAGATTCTTGCATATTTACCCCTTGTAGATGATACAGAGTTAAAGTCCGTCTTGATTGGTTTCCCAAGTTTGCTGCCAATCTGGAATAGGGCTCTTTCATCAAACCATTCAATAGGTAGTCTAGGAAGCCTTACCCATAAAGCTGTGGTAATATGGTTAGATTCAAGGGGGTTGAAATTTGGAATCCATTTTCTAACTATTAGATAATGGTTGTTAATTATCCATGGTCCTCTAGTCAATACATTATAGTAATCCTCTTTCATCATAAATTTGAACACGAAATGACCCTCTTCTAAATCCACAACTTCATAATCCCCTTGTAAATTCCATAGAGAGGGGACTCTTGCACTAAGCAATTTAAATCCAATGCTCTTACCGAGTAAGCTTACAATGATGCTATCACTCCATTTCTTCCTTAGTTTCTCCACATGTTTCTTTGGTATATTGATGATGGGGCATAGTGGGTCATCCTCCTCCTCAGTAGGTCTTGAGTTTAGATCCATGCAGTGGTTTTCTATGCCATGAGCATCCTCCATTTCATCATCAGACCACAAACAGTGATTATCATCAAAAAGAATGTCCGAGTTTAGCTTCTTGCCCACAACATCTTTATACGAAAGCGTCATTTTTTTTCCATTTTCATCACTGTTGGGTACTGTGGGTTGTTCTGTTGTACTTTTATTGATGCTTTCATCAATGTTCATGTCAGAGCCAGCTTCATCTCTATTACAGTCACTAGTTTCATTGTTGCTTTGAATAGTCCTAGCATCTTCATATTTTTCCAAGTCCATATCAACCGAAGACTGATGATTGTCTTTATGTTTCTTTGTACTTCTCAGTAGCAGGTCTTCTTCCTCTTTTGAATTGCTGATGACCAATGGTGTGGGGAGGGAGTTATCAGGGTTTCCATATACACCCTGCATGATGATATGAAACAGTAGTTTGATGAACAGTAGAGAGGGTTGGTAATGAACAGTAGATTAGCTCTGTTGCAACGGTTGATTAGCTCTTTATTGTCACTGATCAACGTGATTGACCTAATGTCCCCCCATTTGGCAGCAAGGCAAGCTTCACGCATAGCTAAAGATTCACTACATAATGCTGAGGCAGCAGGTCTGGATTTACGAAATCCCAAGATAAAGTGACCAGTATGATCTTGGAGGATCCCCCAATAGTGGATTTATTATTGACATGGCTAAAATTAGCCAACTTTAAACTGTGGGGCAGTTGGGTTAGGAGGAGCCCGCTGAGAGTTCTGTGTCGATGAATATCTGTCCGGATTGCCATCGTCCACAGTGTTGGACAAACTATCCTTCCACGATTCTTGCATGCTGAAAATATTATCAGCAAGGATGTTGGCAGGCCGACTGCATCTATTAAATGTAACATTGTTCCTGTTCAACCAAATAACCCACCAGAGGAGGGGCACAATGGTAGCCCTGTTATGCACCATCAGGTATATGGTGATGTGCGTGCAGATTTACAACCATTTACTTAAAAATATATATATTTTGCATAATATTTTATTATGTAATATTTTTACTATTTTATATGTAATATAAAAAATCCATGTCGTATATGTAATATGTCCAAAAAATTACATATGTCGAAAAAAAATATTATTATGTCTTATAAAAAAAATATTATTACTATTTTATTATGTCCAAAATATTACATATTCGACATAATAATATTTTTTGGAAAAATTATTATTTAATTTTTTTGCATATATTTTTAAGACATAATTGATTTATAAGACATAATCAAGATTTTTTGGACATGAACATGACACGACTATATGTAATTTATCTGACATGAACACGGCGCGAATAGAAAATGAGATGGCACAACTAACATGATTTTATGAATTTTACACTACATTAAACATAAATATACACAAAAATCAAAATCAAACGCGACTAAAATGAGAATACACGATAACACAACTCATTATTTTGCTATGAATATGACACGATTTTGTGGAATAAGAACCCGACATGAATACGAATATGAAATAGTGTTAATTTTGGGTTTACAATTATTTGTGTTATAAAAAAAATTGGGAAGTTAAATTATGGTCATGTTTTTTAAAATTATACTTTCTTTGTTGAGGAACGAAATTTTTTATTTCTTAATCATGGTGGATAGTCCTATCAACTAGTGAAATTTTGCACATTTTTTAAAATTGTTGACACTATTTGAATGTTGTTTGACGATTTGTTATTTATTAATCAGGGTGGATAGTTCTATAAACAGAGGTGATTATGATTAATTTTTTAATAATTACACTTTTTTTTGTTGGGGAACGAATTTTTTTTATTTTGGCTATTACGTACTTTGGAATTTTTTTTAGAAATTTTTGTCATTCCTTCAGGCACGGACATGTGATGTTGGAAAATCCCTATGTTTCTTTTGCAGTCCAATTCGAGATCGTCTTTTGTGAGAACTTGGAGACGAAGTTTGTAGCATTTATATGATCGTCGATTTCCCCATTAGTGTTGTAAAGGTATTCTTTTAATTATTTACGAGCTTGAGAAGTGAGCCTATAAACATTTTTTCACATCTTATTTATGGGTTAAAGTATTATCTCCAACTGTTAGTTGATAATTTTAAATAATTTAAGGCTTATAGCTTAATAGCTTTACTTTTGTCGACCTTAAATTTTTGTAAGTATGTCATCTACAAGGTTAGACAAACCAGATTGTTTTGTTACGAGTTTTTTGTAATTAGAAACATGTGTTCTTTAAATGGTTTTTTGTGTTTGTTGATCACCGCTTTGACTTTTTGCAAGGTTTATAATACATTTCAGTTTATAAGGTGCTAAAAACTAAACTAGTGTTGCATTTTATTTTATTTTCTTTATGAAATTGAACAATTATAATTTAAATTTTACAAGAATCTTATGAAACAGTATGATTTCAATTAGAAAAAGACTGAATTAATGTTTTCAATTTTTATTTGTAAGAAAGTTTGGTAGTTTATTGACATGTATATTTTGATTGACGACTTAGTTTAACCATAAATGTAGTAAACACGTTCTTTATTTTCAAAAATTATAATACATAAACTATATAACTAGCACACACAGAATACCATTCATGAATTTGTAATTGCACTATTGTATTGATTTTGGGGTGATGGATTCGATAATGAATGCACATGTGCTCAATTTCTATAGACTGGGAATACTACAGAAATGGAATTGGATCCCGGTTGGTTGATATGTATAAAGAAGAATATGACGATGTTGATCCTCAGTACAAACCCAAGTTTGATTCACAGTAGCTGGAATTGAAAGAGGCAGAGGATGCTATTATTGGATCAGATTAGAGTTCAGTAAGTTATGTTTTATAGTCTGATGTTGTTTGTTTTGGACACTACAATGCATCAGTTTCATCTTTTGGATATGGTGAAAGTACAAATTTATCGGTC